>CM073734.1:127344473-130284473 GCA_037113605.1 Calophaca sinica
AAAAGAATAATTGATATCTCAAAAATTGATAAGCCTTTAAATGTGATTAATGAGGAAAGAGAGCAATGTCCGTCAATTAGCTTGGGCGTTGGAGGGAGTGAACATGGTGCAACATCCATTGACAATGTTGAGCAGCATTTTTATCGGCAGGCCCTGGTTACCAGGCCTACCGGGGGCAATGAAAATATTGAGCTGGAACTGCCGAGGCCTGGGTAACCTCACTGCAGTTTCCAATCTTCGTGACCTCGTCCGGAGCAATAAACCGGATGTTATTTTTCTGTTTGAAACTCTAGTGCATGGTAATAAAATTGATGTTATTCGTTCAAGATTGGGTTTTCGTTCGTGTTTCTCGGTGGATGTTGTTGGTAGGAGTGGGGGTGTAGCGGTTCTATGGCGGGATGACTGTATGTGTACCATTCTTAACTACTCTAGAAACTTCAGTAATCTAGAGGTAGAAGATTCTGGTGGAGCCAACTGGCGTTTGACGGGCTTCTATGGTATTCTAGACTGGGCTAGGAGGCGGGAGTCCTGGAATATGCTGTGATAACTTCGTTCTATGTCATCTCTTCCTTGGTGTGTCATTGGGGACTTTAATGATTTATTGTCCATAGATGATAAAAAAGGGAGAAGTGAACATCCGTCCTGGTTGTTTAATGGTTTTAGAGAGGCAGTGCTTGACGGTGGTTTGTCAGATATTATGTTGGAAGGGTATCCTTTTACGTGGGTGAAAAGTAAGGGGTTAGAGTCGACAATGGAGGAACGTCTAGATAGAGCAATGGTTGGGCTTCTCTTTTCCCGGATGCGAGGCTCTTTAATCTTATTTCCTCGTATTCGGGCCATAGTCCTATCCTTTTATCAACTGAGGATAATTTCAGACCTTATTGGAGATTCTATTTTCGTTTTGAGAATGTCTGGCTGGAAGAGACTGACTTGAGGGGAGTGGTGGAAGAGGGGTGGTGTAGGGGTGCTGGGGGTGACCTGATGAGTAAGGATAATTTCATCTGAGGACTATGAAACTGACATAGTCCTATCCTTTTATCAAGTGAGGATAATTTAAGACCTTATCGGAGATTCTATTTTCGTTTTGAGAATGCCTGGCTGGAAGAGACTGACTTGAGGGGAGTGGTGGAAGAGGGGTGGTGTAGGGGTGCTGGGGGTGACCTGATGAGTAAGGTTGATAATTGTGTTGCAGTTCTTAGTTGGTGGGGGCGACGCTTCCATATGAAGTTTAGAGAGGAGATAGAGGTGTGTAAGAAGAAATTGGAGAGCCTTCGGGATTGTGAGGATGCTCATGGTATTCAATCTTATCGTGAAACTCGTATGAAGCTAACTAGTATTCTTGTTAAGGAGGAGTGCTTCTGGAGGCAACGGTCTAAAACACATTGGTTAAAAGATGGGGATCTCAACACAAAGTTCTTCCATAGAACAGCCTCGGTCAGGAGGAAGAGGAACCGAATTACTAGCCTTAGGAGGGAGGATGGTGTGTTGGTTTCGGACCAACAGGGGCTGTGTGAGGTGGTTCGAAATTATTTTCAAAATTTATTTCTGACAAAGCAGTCAGAGGTGGATCCAGTTTTGATAGAGGTCCAACAACGGTTTGGTGTGGAGGAAAATTCGTTGTTGATCTCTGATTTTACTAAAGATGAATTTCGTAATGCACTTTTTCAGATGCATCCTGATAAGTCACCGGGACCAGATGGTTTGAACCTAGCTTTTTACCAAAAGTTTTGGGATATTAGTGGTGATGATATCTTCTTAGCTTGTAAAGGCTGGCTGGTTGAAGGGTCTTTCCCGCCTACCTTCAACGATACCTTGATAGCGCTAATACCAAAGTTGGACTCTCCTTCTTCTATGTCTGATTTGAGACCTATATCTCTTTGTAATGTCTTATATAAGATTTTGTCAAAGGTGCTAGCGAATAGGCTCAAAAGTGATCTTCACAATTGTATTTTAGAATAGCAATATGCTTTTGTAGCAGGTCGTTCTATTCTTGATAATGCATTGATGGCTATTGAGGTTATTCATTATATGAAGTGTAAGAAGAAAGGAAAAAAGGGGAAGTTGCTTTAAAAATTGGCTTTAGTAAAGCATATGATAGGGTGGATTGGAGTTTTGTAGATAAGTTGATGCTAAAGATGGGTTTTGACGCTTTGTTTGTGAGGTGGATTATGCTCTGTGTGACATCTGTGGCCTATGATGTTAGAGTCAATGATGATAGGGTGGTTCCAATTATCCCTGGTAGAGGTCTTCGGCATGGAGATCCCCTCTCTCCCTACATATTTATCCTAGTGGTTGAGGGCCTCTCATCCCTAATACATAGAGCAGAAAGTCTTGAATCCATACATGGTGTGAAGATTTGCAAGAATGCCCCTACTCTAACCTTTCTGCTTTTTGCAGATGATTGTTTCTTTATTTTGTAGGGCTCATGATGAGGAGGTGACTCATCTGTTGCAGATCCTGAACATGTTTGGTGTGGCTTCAGGCATGGAAATTAATTGTCATAAGTCTGAGATCTTCTTTAGCCGAAACACTTTTGAAGAGGTGAAGCAGCAGTTGACCTCTTTATGTGGAATTTCTAATACTATGGGAGCTGGCAAGTACTTGGGGCTCCCTTCAGTTGTGGGGCGTAGTAGACGAGCCACGTTTGCTTATTTGAAGGACAGGGTTTGGAAGAAGCTCAATTCTTGGAGTGGTCGTGCACTCTCTAAAGCGGGTACGGAGGTTTTGATAAAATCAGTTATTCAAGCCATTCCTTCATATGCTATGAGTATTTTTCTTATTCCTTCGTCTATGAGGGATGAGATTGAGAAGATGATGAATTCGTTCTGGTGGGGTTCGAATGGGGGAGGATCTAAAGGTGTGAGATGGATGAAATGGGAACATCTTGCCCATAAGAAAAGGGAAGGTGGGATGGGTTTCAAGAGTCTTCATGCTTTCAACTTGGCAATGTTAGGGAAACAAGGGTGGAAATTCTTTTCCAACCCTAATGCTATGGTGTCTAAATTATTCAAAGCTAGATATTTCCCGGAGGGGTCCTTTTTAAAGGCGAAGCTAGGACACAACCTAGTTATTCTTGGCGTAGCATTTGGAATTCTCGAACTTTGCTAAGTGTTGGGTGTCGATGGCTTGTGGGTGATGGAAAGAATATTATGATTGGTGAGGATGCATGGTTATTGGATGGAGCTTTCCAAAATATTACTAGGGGTCGGGCTGTTGATGTAACCAATGTGCATGTGAGTAGTTTAATTTGTGAAGATAGGAAGGAGTGGAACCAGGTGATGCTGCGACAGCTATTTTGTGATGAGGATGTGCAAAGAGTGCTGAAAGTGTCACTGTCAACAGCTGTTGATTCTGACCGAATGATTTGGAAGCATGAGCTTAATGGGGTATATGGTGTTAAGTCCGCTTATAACCTGTTGTTGGCTGCACTTCCACAGGAACAACATGGTATAACGGATTATAATTAGAATATGATATGGAAATTAAGTGTTCCACCTAGAGTTAAGAATCTACTTTGGCGCCTGGGTCGAGATGTGCTTCCTAACTGTGACCGCCTTCGAAGCAAAGGGGTTATGTGTCCAGATGCTTGTGCTTTTTGTGAGGTTGGTCTAGAGAATAATTGGCACATTTTTTTTGATTGTAATAAGAGTAGAGAGTGTTGGATGCTAATGGATCTTTGGAGATTTGTTGAGCCTCTCCTGATGGTGGCACAAAGTGCAGCAGAATTGTTATTCAAAGTGCTTAATGCAACTCCTAAAGAGAATAGCCATTTGGTAGGGATGCTGATTTGGAGTCTTTGGAAGGCGAGAAACAATCGGATTTGTAACAATGTTGATGATACTGCGCAACAGATTGTGAGGCGAGCTGATAGCTGCTGGCATGACTAGCAATAGGCCCGTGTTTCGTTTCCAGTGTAGCAGCCGTGTCAAGTGCCAAGGGCTGTAGATAAGTGGTGTCGACCAGCACCTGGAATACTGAAAATAAATGTAGATGCATGAGTTCATTCTAGCCTAAATTTATCTAGCTTTGGATTGTGCCTTAGAGATGATTCCAGAGCTTTCCAGTTGGCGCGTATAGGGTGGTCACAACTGGTGCTAACTCCACATGAGGCTGAAGTTTGGGCTCTTTTCAATGCCATCCATTGGGCGTTGCAATTGGAGATTGATGTTGTGGCTTTTGAGATGGATTGCCTGTTAGTTATTAACGCCTTAAAATCCCATGAGGTGAATGTGTCCTTGTTTGGAGCAATTATAGACAAGTGTAAGAGAGTTTTTATGTCACACCCTTCGTTTTCTATTGAACATGTTAGGAGGGGAGCAAATGTAGTAACCCACACTTTAGCTAGGCTAGCTACCTTTTGGGCTCCACTTCGTGATTTTGAGGATATTCCTTTTTGTATTGCTGCTTTCATTGATAATGAGATGAGTTGAGTTTGTTGCCATAAAAAAAAAGCATACGTACCCCGCTGAACTTATTCGATGGAAGTGGCTAGCAATTAAACCTTGGCGTGGAAATAATTAAAAGTTGATGCTTCCCTTTTTTCCTATATATTTCTTTCGAGGTGGATTCTTTGGTGCACAAGTACCGTCGGTGGTCCACGGTGCACAAATACCTTAAAAATCGCTCAAAACTTTAACGACAACTGATGTCGTCCCTCATAAGCAGAAACTCACAATCGTCTTTGTGTTTACGACTGAGACGGTGACCTAATCGATGCCAATTTGACAAAAACAAGCGAAAACGAGTAAAAATTGAGTTTTGAGGAAGTTTTGAATCTTTCTTACTCGTTTTTCTTGTTTTTGTCAAACCAGCACCGATCAGGTTATCGTCTCAGTCGTGAGAACGAGGAGGATCATGGGCTTCTGCTTATGAGGGATGACATCGGTTATTGTTAGAGTTTTGAGCGATTTTTAAGGTACTTGTGCACCGTAAACCACCTACGGCACTTGTGCAATGTAGAATCCACCTTCTTTTGAATATCTCAAAGCAAACTAATCCTTTGGCTGTAACCAAAAAAAAAAAGAATCCTTTGGTCCGACACTAGGTGTATTGACCCAAAGATGATGCTTCCCTTTTTTTCCCTATATTTTTCTTTCGAATATCTCAAAGCCTTCAGCTGTAACCTAAAAAAAAAAAAGAAAAAAATCCTTTGGTTCGACACTATGTATATTGACCCGTACCGTTTACTTTTAAATAAAAGTTTAAATTAGTTGGGTCATGAGGAATCACCAGAGTCAAAGAAAACATCAATGCTCAAAGATCGCTTATAGAGATACTTATATATTACCCACCAAAGTTGACATTTATTTTTTTTTCTTTCCTTTCCGTTTAAATTTGAAAATTAAATTAGCAAATGTTTGATATGTATATACCAATCAATTATTAACAAAAAAAAAATGAGGAAGGGAGGGGCCAGAACCCCTAAGTGCCCCTTTGTCTCTGGGTCTGTCAACTTTGTTGTATAACAAGATTATCGAATTGAGATTCAAATCGTGAATAGAAAGACCTATTTTTAGAATTGTGAATTAAATCTTACATCACCAATAATTAAAAAATAATATAAAATATATTATTAAATAAAGAAAATTTTCAAACCATAAAAATTTCAGTATTTAGGCCTAACAAATGAAAATGAATTTTTTTTTTTTGGTCATAACGAAAAATTGAAAGAAGTGAAAGAAGAGTTTGTGTCGTATGGTCCAATACCCACTACAACCCACATTTGTAAATTTATCTTGTGCAGGTGTTAGTAGTTACAGTACTCACATGGACTCTGATGTTAGGTGTAAGGCGCCCGAGTAGCCGTAATCAAAAAAAATAAAACAAACAATTGTCCAATTAAAAAAGGACAAGGATGGCAGGAAATTCATGCTTTACTTTTTTTTCCCCTTCCCATTTTAAATATATATTAAGTCGTGCTTAGATTGTAATCGCAGACCGCATCAGCTAGCCCACAACGTGGCCATGCATTGGCCCATGACGCGTAATGGCCGAAACAGGTGAAAATAAAATGGGCCTGGGCCTAAGGCGACAACCTCTTCCGCTCACGGCCCTGCCAAACACTTTCTACCCTCTACATTGTCACGTGACATCCTCCACTTATGTTGTTGCGTTTGCACTAACCTCCCCTAAGGTCTACTTAAACATCATAAACACCCCCTCTCGTTTTAGATTAACACTAACCTATCTGATTTTTGCTTTTAAGCGACAGACACCTCTCTTTCATATTAACACCGTTAATCCTATGTTGCAACAACAACAAAAATCTCACAACCCCCTACTTTCACTTACGTTGCTGTCGAGCCAAATCGCCTTTTATCTAAAACGGCAAATTTAAATCAAGTCCCAAAGCAACTGTAGGCGCTTAACATTACAACTGTACGTTCACTTTTATTGGACTGATTAGTGTTGTACATGCTGCATTTTTTTTTTATCTAAACATATATCTATAACATGGGCATTATGAAATTGGATAGCATAAGAGGTAGTCATCTCTGCAGAAAAAAATTGTAGGCACCACACTGTTAAGCCGCAAAATTGCATTTTCATTGGATAAAAAATGGTAACCACCATTTATTGGTTTGCTTATTGTAAGAAACCTTGCTTATAGAAGGCTATATGAGTATCATGTGATATGTATCAGATTTTGAGTAATTGCAAGTTTATTAAACTTCCTCTCCATTCTCTCGTTGCAAGTGTGTGTTGTGTATTAGCATTCCTCTTTGAACAACAAATGAACTTCAACAAAGATGGAGGCAAAAACACAGGTCAGAGGGATGGAGAAGAAGAGGTTTCCCAGGTGTTTCATTGGGGGTGGCATACAGAGAAAAGGACAAATGATAACTTCAAGTTTTTTTGTTTTTGTTTTTTTTGTTTTTGTTTTCTATACTTAACAGAAGTGTGAAAGTAAGGGGAGGTGAGTGGCTTTAGAAAACTAGAGGGGAGGTATGTGATATTTTAACAGACCTCAAGGGAGGTCATTGTAATTTGTCCAAAAATTTAATAAATTTGTTAATAATTTGTACCTGTTATAAATATGTTGATTTGATGGATGACTATATCAATTTGTTATCTCATTATATCTTTACCATATCCCTTAATTTGGTCCATAACTAGTAGCTCATTCTCTATAAATAGGGTTATTAGGTTTGTCCTTGTACACACTTGATCAGATTATCAATACAAAGATTATAGCTAGTTCCTGAAGAACTAGCCTTTAAATCCTGGTTCCTGAAGAACCAGTCTTTGAGTCTATATTTTTATTGTCTTATCTCTCTACTTTCTTTTTAATTTACAACACGTTATCTGCACGAGACTCTACCATACGAGTGATTGCTTAAAGAGGTTTTATTAAAAGAACTTGTTTTCTTTCTCACACTCTTTGGAAGATCATGTTTTTCTAATATTTTTGTTTTTCAAGTTATTTAGGTTTTTTCATGGAAATTTTATTCTCATATTGTCTAAGTATATGATTATCATATTGTGTATAAGAATCTTGATAGAATTCTAGAAGAATTTCATATTCAAGCATCCCTATAGGATTGCACAAAACTATAAGTTTTCTAGGTCATCATTATATGAAAATTTGTGGAATAGTTTTTGAAAAACTAGACTTTTAGACCATGAATGAAATTTTGTATTGGATACAAAAGTTCCTGAAGAACTTTATAGCACGAGATTGGTTCATGAAGAACTTTAAAATTTTTTAGTGCTACGAGAAGTTCCTGAAGAACCTTACAATTTTTTTATCACTACATATAGTTCCTGAAGAACCTCATAATTTTTTAGTGCTACGTATAGTTCCCGAAGAACAACACGATTATTTTAGCCAGTGGCGGAGCCAGGATTTTTTATTGAAGGGGACCATGATCAAACAAACAATATATATATAAAACAAATAATATGAAACAAATATGATATATATGATTAAAAAAGTTTACCAAAAGTACATACTAGGGTACCAACTAAGTCAAGTACATACTGTTCACCAAAAAAAAAAACTTAAGTACATACTTAAAACCTATCAATTCTTTAATTGTGCACGACGATTCTTCATGGAATAAAAATCATCAATTATCACATCTGTGGTAAATTTTTGAGCAAACTCCTTTTCAATGTAAACAATCATATAATCAGTAAGAAAATCATCTTCCATCTTGTTTCGGAGCTTTGTTTTAATGATTTTCATAGCTGAAAAAGCTCGCTCAGTAGTTGCTGTTGACACCGGAAGAGTCAAAACAAGGCGAATCAATCTATCAATTAGAGGATAAACATCTGATTTGCCAGTCTTTGCTAATTTTTGACATAAGTCAGCAATAGTAGACAAATTCTGAAACTCTGGATCTTTAGGCACATCAAGCTCGTAATGTTGCAATTCATAGACCAACTGAATCTTTTCTTGCTCAGAAAAATCTGAAGAATAAAAATTCTCGACAAGAGTACAGATATTAGCAGCACTAAATGACTTGTAAGCATCTTTAGGATCCAAAGATGTACTCAATCTAAGAAGCTCTGTTGCTTGCTCATTGAATCTATTATTCAACTCTTTCAACTGATAATCTAGCACCGTAGTAAATATATCTACACGATAGTGATGCTCAACCGTGACAACATCTTTATAACGACGAGAATGAATTATATCAGAATAAGAAGCACTCATATCAGGAATTGCAATAGAATGGATGTTACAAAAGGAACTAACTTTCTCAAAAAGAGCCTCCCAACCACAATCTCTTAACTTTTGAATCAGTGATTTTGTGCTAGATATCAAATACATGGCATTCAAAATATCTTGAGTTTTTTGTTGCAAAGCTTGACAAAGCTTGTCAGTGATTCCCATGATTCCTTTCATCACATGTAATATGAAAACAAAATCAAATGAAACCAATGATTTAAGAGTATAAGTAGCATCACCTCGTTGAGAGCCTGTTGCTCCTTTAAAAGCTAAATCTTCAAGAACTGAAGTAGTTGCACCAAACATGCGCAAAAGACTACATATTGAATTGAAATGAGAACTCCATCTAGTGTCTCCAGGTCTTTGTAATGTGCCAACTTGATTGGCTCCCCTTCGGGTTTCAATCTCATTATTTTCAACTAAATGAGCAATTTCAGTTTCAAATGCAGCATGTAACTCATCATTTCGTTTGCAAGAAGAACACACAACATTGACAGTATTAGTCAAGTTTTGGAAAAACCATGAACATCGGTTACCTCTTTAGATGCGGCAACAAGAGCTAATTGTAACTGATGAGCAAAGCAATGCACATAATATGCATAAGGACATTCTTGAAGAATTAAAGCTTGTAACCCCTTCCACTCTCCACGCATATTACTAGCTCCATCATATCCTTGACCCCGGACATTGTGAATGTTGAGATTATGACGAGACAATGTGGAACAAATCCCTTGTTTAAGAGTGGCTGCAGTAGTATCTCTTACATGTATTATAGCTATAAAACGCTCCTTGACAAATCCATACTTATCAACAAATCTAAGAACAAGAGCCATTTGTTCTCTTTTAGATTCATCTCGAGCCTCATCAACAATCAAGCAAAATTTTGCATCAGCAATCTCTCCACAAATTTCATTTTGTACCTTTGTAGCAAAGACATGTAAAATTTCCTTCTGAATTGTAGGTGATGTGTATTTTGCATTCTGAGGGGCATTCTCCAAAACAACTTCATCCACTTCCTTATTATAAGAAGCTAAAAGTTTTATCATTTCAACAAAATTTCCTCGATTTTTAGATTCTACACTTTCATCATGTCCTCTAAAAGCACAAGGTTGAAATGTTAGCCATTTAACAACATCCACAAAGGCTTTAAGACGCAACCGATTACACAAAATTTGTTGTGAAGTTTGTTTAAACATCACTTTGTCAATGTGACATGACTGGTTCATCAAATGTTCACAACATGTAACAGCAGCATTGTGGAGAGAATTGGGAGTTTTTCCCACATGAGATAAAAATGAACACTCTTTCCCATTATTAACCTTTTTCCAATTTCTAAATCTAGTTGAAGTGAATGGACTTGATCGTTTAGAACTGAATAAATAACACGGAAGACAAAAGGCCGCATCTACTTCTGGTGAATACTCTAACCAATGAAAAATTCTAAACCAATGAGCTTGAAATCGGCGAGGGTGATCTTCTTGACCAGAAAGTGGATACGCATCCATAATAAATTGATAAGGTCCAAACTTTAGATATGCCCTACGAATCTCATCTTGTTGATTGATAGGATAATCCCAAATTTGTGGCCGTTTTCCCGGATCACGTATCAAAGTATCAACATTAATCTTTTCTTGTTCTATCCTTATAACTTTAGAAGGAGGTGGCTCAATTTGTTGCTCAACAATATTTTCAACATCACTGTCAAAATTTAGAATTGGTATATTAGACTGTGTTTCATCATTTGGTCTCTCTTTTCTTTTGAAAAATGAGTCAATAGTAATATTCTTTTTAGACATTACTTTGACTCAACCAATCAACCTAAAAAATAATTTTGATAAAAACATTGTCATGAAAAACAATACTAAAGGAAGGTTGGAAAAAAAACAAAATAAGACAACTTTAAAATTCTGAACAGTGAATTGATGATAAAATAATCGCATGAAGCAAAGCAACACAACTCAAAGCAAGCCAATAAAATAAATACTGCAAGTGGGTGGGTTCCCACACTTCCCAAATCCCAAACGTAAACGGCCAAACCACCACCGATTAAAACAATCACACACCACTCAAAAATAGTGAAATCAATATAAAACAAAAAAAAGGACAAAACAAAATGATGAAATGAGAAAGGAGAAACCATCAGTCTTCACTCTTCACTGCAAGTATTATCTCGAATTCTCGATTATCAATTTATCAGCAAAGCAAGTCGCAAATGGCAAGTCAGCAGCAAGCGAGCGAAACCACCACAGGTCGCACTGTTTCGACTCGGCGTCGGCGTCGGCGTCGCAAACCAGCAGCACTGTTAGTCGGCGTCGCATGCAGAATCACCGTTCCAGTTGTTTGCTTCTTCCGTTCCAGCAGGCAACAACACTGTATGTCTTTTTTTTGTAATGTAAATTGGGCTTTTGGGCATGAGCTTCTTCCGTTCCAATGAGTGGGCTTATCAGGTTAGGTTATGTAATGTAAGTTTTTTTTTTCGTTACACCTTACCTTATTTCTGTCTACCTATATGGGTATAATTTTTTTTTTTTCAAAACGTGGGGGGACCATGGCAACCAAAGGTCCCCCTTCCCTCCGCCACTGATTTTAACGCTACATAAGTTCCAGAAGAACTAGATTTGATCCTAATACAGTTTGAAACAAAAAAAAAGTGGAAAAAAAAATTATTGATTGTATCTTTCCAAGATAGTTCCTGACTAACATTTGAATCTCGTTGCCTATTTTCATATTAAAGATGAGATCTTTACATGTTAATTCCCGAAGAATTAACCTTTGAATCATAGTTCCTAAAAAATAGTCGTTAAATTCTAGTTCTTGAAAAACTAGTCTAACCATTTGCAAAAACATGTGTTCTTTGTAAAAGATATTATCATTGATTTGTTTACTTGTTTTCATATAAATTTGGATCTTTGTGTATGTGATATATTGTAATTCTTGTTATTGTGATTCATATATTTTTAGAATCCTTATCCTTGTTTTATATAAAGATGTGATCTTTAATTATATTTTGGAAATTTTGTTGCTATATAAAGATATTAATTTTTTGATATAATACTTTAATTAATTGTTCAAAATTTGTTGCTATAAAAATATACATTTAATATGGTAATTATGTATTTTAAATTTCAAATCATATTTTTAAATTTATGTTAGTTTTCAAATTTTGATTATGAAAATTATGCATTTGATCTTGTTCTTACAAATAATATGTATTTTGTTATGTCTATTTTTTATTTAAAAAAATGGAGAAATTTTTTTTATTAGTTAATTCATAAAATGAAATATTGAATTGTTTGCTTGAAATTCATAAAGACACAGGTATAAGTGCAAGAAATCTTACGTCCTTAGAAGAAACGATGAAATAACTTTTCTCAACACTAAATGAAAGCTGAAGAATACATTCAGGTGTAGTATCTACCAAGTAGTGTTCACATCAATTGCTACCAAGCACGATCAAGTCTTTAATGGTGTAGCAATTTTTATGTATGCTTCTTTTTAAGGTAAGAATTTATGTATACATATCTTTTTACGCTAATATTAAAAAAACGCTATTCTTCAATGTTTGCAAGATTTGCCTCACAATTGGTCTTGAAGTACCAAAATAAATGAATAGCCAAATACTCTTGTCTTTTATTGGTCCCGAAGTACCAATACATGATTTCAAGTAATTTAAAATATAGATTGATCGTAAATTGGTCCCAAATCACTAATACAAAATTTTAAGTGATTGTGAAATTGGTCTCAAGACAATATAAGATTCCAAGTAAATGTGAAATTGGTCTTGAAATCGATACAAAATTTCAGTAATTGTGAAATTGGTCTCGAAGGACCAATATTGGATCCACGCATAACTGTTAAAAACGATCAATGCACAAACTAGAGTCTCTTTTTGGTCTTGAAGTACCAATATTTAGTAGACAGTGGCAAAACATACACAATTATTTGTATTAAGAAATATTTTATGCAATTAACATTAGCTAAAATTAATGTTGATATTGTATCTGGTATTGCAAATATAATCGAAGGCTCCAAAAGAGCATGTGATATATCCTCAAATAGAACAAAATTATCCATTGATGATGCGTTATATTTTAGTAGATCCCGAAGAAATCTACTAAGTTTCAAAGATATACATCGCAATAAGTATCATGTTGAAACCAAAAAATGAGAGAGATTTGAAATATCTCTATTGTTTTAAAAGTTCATATTAGAAAAATTTTAAGATTTTCCGTTGGATTATATTTTATAAAAGTAAGGATAATGAGTTAAATTATACGCACTGTAAGTGGTCAGATCTTACAACTTTTCATGCTTTGACATGATCGTCTTAGTCATCCCAGTTCAACTATGATGCGATGTATTATTGAAAATACACATGGATACTTATTAAAGGATCATAGAATCCTTTTACCCGATGATTATTTTTGTCATTCTCGTGCTAAAGATAGTTACTCTTTTCTTTTAATGCTTAGATATGATTGGTTTGTAAGTTATTATTATTTTTTGGGTGATATATATTATCTTATGTACTAATCATTTGAAAGGAAATATTTTAATTATTATGTAAAAATAATTAATTGAGAAACAAAAGGCGTCGCTATTTTGCTACACTATCATATGAGATATATACGAGTAAAATTTTTAAGGTATTGCAAAACAAATCTTTTGAAGCTAATTTTAATTATCACTTGAAAATTTAGTGTCACTTACTGTTGTTAATTAAATTATTTGATTATTTTTTAACTAGTAGTTATAATAATATATATTATTTAAATACATACAAGAGCTGAAACATTTGAATATATTGTGTTTGAAAGCATGGTGTGAGTGCAAAATATTAGTTTATTTATTCTGATATTTTTAAATGTCAATTATATGTTATATAATTGGATACATATGATGATAACATGCATTGATTAATAAATTTACAATTATATATTATACAATTCATAATTTATTGGATGGTTATATGGCTCGGCAATTTTGAATTGTGCATTGTTTCATGTATATTTAGATATTGTGATATCTTGACATATAATTTATTATTATATATTTGATGAATCGATTTTCCTCATCGGAAGAAAAAGATAAAAGAATAAAAGACAAGAAGTTTGTTGTAAGACACAAACATTATCCATGTTTGATATACGACAAATCAATGTGAACTTGAAGTTCAAAGAATAAGTCATTTGCAAAATATTGCAAACCAATTACTAGATATCTTTACAAACATCCAAAAAGTCTCTAAATCACTTGTGTTAGTTGCAAATATTATCGCATAATTAATTGTCCCTGCAGGACAACTAGCGAGTATGGCAACCCATGAATCTAAAGAAAGCTAGAAGCGTTGTAGACTTATTCTTTGCAAAGAATATTATTCCTAAAAGGGGAATTCAAAGTGATGATCCAGAAGATCATTGACACTCTAGAAGAGGTCAAAGCAATATGAATCAACAACTCCATATTTCCAGGTTAAGTAACCCTAAGTGGTTAGTGCAGGCAAATTACGAGATCTCATTAAACCTTGGAAATATGGGGCGAAGATGTGAAGTTGTTGATATGTTTTTGCTTATGCAATAGCAATTGATTATAAAATTATTAATCACGATGAGCATGAAGCTCGAATCATATAGAAATGTCGACATTAAATTGATTGGCCAAAGTGAATTAAAATAATGCAAGCCGAGCAAGACTTATTTGCCAAACATAAAGCATTTGTACCAGTAGTCCAGACACCTGAAGTTGTCAACCTTTGTTATACTTATAGATTTTGTATTAGTTTGACAGTCTTTGAAGGACTTGACATACATCAAATGGGTGTAATGACAGCTTGCTTATATGGGTCATTGGATAATGACAGATATATGAAAATCCCTGAAGGATTTAAGATGCCTGAAGCATACCCCTGAAAAATTCAAAATGCATGAAGCATATACTTGAAGGATTTAAGATGCCTGAAGCATACTCTGAAAATTCAAAATGCATGAAGCATATCCCTGAAGAATTGAAGATAGCTAAAGCATAATCCTAAAGAATTATAAATATGCATGAAGCATAACCATGAAGGATCTAAAACATCTGAAATATTTTGACTGATGTAATCAGTTTAATTTGGAAATATGAGGACTTTGAACCTATAGTTCGAGAATCAAAAGATGTTTTTAATGGACCTGAAGTCTGAACTCTCATGACACGAATATGTGTTATTACAGCTTATGGTTAACTAGATAGTAGTCTCTATATTGAAAATCTCGGAAGGATTAAAACTATTGAAATCATCTATTTGGATTTACATATACTGATAGTTTATATTCTCTTATTTATCATATTAAACATTTCATATTGGTAAGAAATGTTTGAGTTAGATACATGATGCAATTATGGGTAAATTTGTTTATTTCTTTTTTCTCACATTGTTCAATATGATTGATATGAATTTTGATTATTAATATTCTAGAAATTACTTGAGTTTGTTCCAAACTATAGATGGTATAAATAAATATCTTCAAATAAAATGTTTTGAAAGATAAGGTGTTGTCTCGGCCTACAGCTCGAGCATTTGCAACAAAGAACTTTGGTCCTGAAGTACTATATCATGTTGTTATTGAAATACTATTTTATGTTGCAAATAGTACAAGATTGTATATAGTTTTTGTAGTGAACTTGTTAGCCAGATTTTGTTCAGCACCAACCCGAAGACATTGGAATAAAGTCAAACAAGTTCTTCGTTCTTTCTGATCCTCATAAAGCTCAATCGCAATCAGGTGATGTTTACACATGTGAAGAAACATGTATATCTTAACGTTTTGTGAAGCAAACTATCACAACCATCTCCTCAAATCATTCAAAAATATTGACTCTTCATTAAGCAAGTTGTGAATGCATATGACTGAGAACCACGACTCAGTATATTAGAGGAGCATGCAAATTGATGAAAGAAGATGACAAGCCAACAACATTTCAAGAAGATAATGTGTTGATGCTGAGAATGGTAGAGCTCTCCTCCTCCTTGGGATTGAGTACTCCCTCTTCCAGAGTCCAAAAAGGGGGTGGTACCTGCAAAGACACTCCGATGCCTAAGTTAGATAGAGCTTTGGAGGAGAAGGAGAACAGGGTGGATTAGGGTTTAGAGTCGGTAGTCAATATGTAAACCTGGGGGGTCAAGCCCCCTTTATATAGTGGAGTCACGTCGAGGGAGGGTAACCACCGATCCGGAATCTGCGTGCGGTAACTTCTCCCTCGCGCTTCAAGGATCGGCTAATCTCTTCCTGATATCTCGCACCTGCCAAGTCCGTCACGTACTGGCTACGTGATCCCCAATCTTCGGGGTGGCAACGGCTCCAAGCATCGTCTCCCGGTGTATCTCTTTCTAGAAGGTCCGAGGGTCATGAGTCAGCTCGCCCCCGACCTGCTAGGCGTTATCACTGGGGCGATCGTACCGGGGGATCGGTTTGGCGCCTTCGGGGTCGGATGTAGCTCGCCTAGCTCGAAGAAGGTCGGAATCGAGCCGGGCCAGCTCGGTTTGGTGGACGCTGGGACTCGACTCGGGACCGGTCCGTAACATAATGCATCATGAAAAGATTCGATCAAATGACAACTGAGCAGATTTATTCACAAAAGCATTGTGAACTTCAATTTTCAATAAGCTTGTCGTTAAGCAATTTAAAGGACATTCATAAATAATATATTTTCGAGGGGAAGTATGTCACTATGAATATTGTACTCTTTTTTCTTCGCTAAGTTTTTATCCCACTGGGTTTTTCTTAGCAAGGTTTTAACGAGGCATGTTCATAGTGTATAGTCATCCAAGGGGAAGTGTTATAAATATGTTGATTTGATGGATGACTATATCAATTTGTTATCTCATTATATCTTTACCATATCCCTTAATTTGGTCCATAACTAGTAGCTCATTCTCTATAGATAGGGCTATTAGGTTTGTCCTTGTACATACTTGGTCAGATTATCAATACAAAGATTATAGTTAGTTTCTAAAGAGCTAGCCTTTAAATCCTAGTTCCTGGAGAACCGGTCTTTGAGTCTATATTTTTATTGTCTTATCTCTCTACTTTCTTTTTAATTTACAACAGTACCATTTTTTTCAATCACTCACTTTTTTCAAGTAATTAATTATCCACTTAATTAGTTTGTGTTGAGACTCATTACGACACCTCTTTCCTCCATCCTCACAAAAGAGATGATGAAATAATTAAGGGCATTTAATACAAAAGAGAAATTGGATGGCGTCTCATAAAAAATGGACAAATAAATTTTTCAAATGGTTTTATATATAAGGACTGAGGTAGTAAAATAGATTTTTATATAGTCACCCATATGGATAAAGTTTGTAAATTTCAAAAGTTTGCGACAAAAGTTTTAAAATTTATAAATTTTACCCATACATGTTATTACACAAAACAATTTTTAAATGAATAACATTTAAAAATAAGAAAAATATTAATAAAATGGGTTAGTGAAACTCATATATCTAAGGGTGTTCGCGGATTGGATCGGATCGGTTTTAAGGGAAAAAACCATCCGATCCAATCCTTTCGGTTTTTATTCTAATCATCCAATCGGTTTGGTTTTAAAATCAAATCCAATCCGATTTACTTCGGTTCGGATTGGATTGGATTTCGGTTTCTCATTTATAATCTAATCTCCTGGTTTATATTTTTCCAAATGGTGAAATTACGACAATAACGATAACTTACATTTTATAACATTAAATTAATAGTATTGCAGTAGCCAACAGTAGGGCAATAACGACCCAGTTATTTTTTGTTTCTTATAAACGAAACTATGAAATAATAAAAAGGAATCGTTGGCCCCAAGAATGCTTGCGGTACGACCATGTCACGCATTATTTTTCTGTATTGATATATCACGCATTATTGTATTAATGTGAAAGGGAATTATAAAATGGGAAAGAGAGAAGTAGATCCACAAATTAAGAAAAATATGTTTAAAATTATAAAAATAAGAATAAATAATTTATTTGCAAGCTTAAAAATGTACTCAAAAAAATGTATATTAAAAAGGTAAAATACTCTATATTATATAAAAATATACATGATTAATTTAAAAAATTAAATTTTATAATGTGTGAGAAAATATATTAAAAATAAGGTAATTATAAGTATAATATTATGTTATGTAATAATACTTTGGATCAGTTTGGATTGGATTGGTTCCATTATAAGGATCCGAAAACCGATCCAATCCAATCCAAAATTTCTGTTTTTTGCGGTTTTCGGTTTTTTCAGTTTGCGGTTAATTCGGTTTGCGGTTTTTCGGTTCGGTGACTACGGTTTAAATTGGATTGGATCGGTTTGTGAACACCCTTACATATATCTAACATCTTAGTGGCCACGCAACAACGACGTGGTTACCCTTCAATTTGCAAAAGGACCGTGGAAGCTCCCAAATTATAATATCATAATATTATATTATTAAAATATAAAAAGAAATATTCTCCTAGTCACTAGCTTTAGAATGAAAAGACCATTTTCAACCTATGTCGAATTAATTTGGATTCGCTACAGTCGATTTTCACACAGTTTCACGCAGTTGTGTATGACAAACTTACAGCATACGGTCACCATTTTTTCAATTTGCCAAATTTACGTGTAACTGCATGAAACTGCGTCAAATCCAACTGCAGAGGATCCGAATTCCGAATTAATGTCGATTTGTTTATTGTCCTCTTCACCTGGCTTTTCCTTTTTATGCTTTCATCCAAGTGATTTTAATTTTATCTTCTATACTACTTGGCTGTTCAACCTTGTGGTATATGGTCCAGAAAGACCAGAAATAGGCGGCACAAAAAACACTCTAAATATAAAAAAGTAAATGGTTAACATATGTTTTTAGTCCCTTAAATTAGGGAAACGTTTGGTTTTAGTCCCTCAAAAAAATTTTGTCTGTTTTTAGACCCTTTAGTTTGAAAATGTGTCACATTAGTCCCTGCGAGTTTGGTTTTAGTCTCTCAAAAATATTTTATCTGTTTTTGGTCCCTTTAGTTTGAAAATATGACACGTTTGATCCCTGCGACTGTTTTTGTAACGTAGTTGTGTGTGACAAACTTACAACATGCAGTCACCATTTTTTCATTTTGCCAAATTTACGTGCAACTGCATCAAATCCAACTGCAGACGATCCGGATTCTGAATTAATGTCGAATTGTTTATTGTCCTCTTCACCTGGCTTTTCCTTTTTATGCTTTCATCCAAGTAATTTTCATTTTATCTTCTCTACTACTTGGCTGTTCAACCTTGTGGTTTATGGTCCAGACAGACCAGAAACAGCCGGCACAAAAAACATTCTAAATATAAAAAAGTAAATGGTTTAAATATGTTTTTAGTGGTTTTAGCCTTTTAAAAAAATTTCGTTTGCATTTGATATCTTTAGTTTGAAAATGTGTCACATTTAGTCCATGTGAGTTTAGTTTTAGTACCTCAAAAATATTTCGTCTACTTTTGGCTCCCTTAGTTTAGAAATGTGACACATTTAGTCCCTACGACTGTTTTTGTCTGCTTTTTAGTCTCTGCTTTTGGTTTGGTTTTAGTACTTTATTTCTCTCTCTCTCTCTAACCTCTCTAACACCATGTTCGATGTTATTATTCCCAGTAACATCAGTCGAAAAACAGACGAAAACAGACGCATAGACTAAATGTGACACATTTCTAAACTAAGGGGACTAAAAACAGACGAAATATTTTTGAGGGACTAAAACCAAACTCGCGGGGACTAAATGAGACATATTTTCATACTAAAGGGACAAAAAAACAAACGAAATTTTTTTTGAGGGACTAAAATTAAACACTTTCCTAATTTGAGAGAGTAAAAACATATTTAAGCCAAAATAATTTAAAGCTCAATTGTCAATATCAAGACTCAAGAGGAGAGCAAGCAAACTTTTGAAAGGAAAATACACCCAGGAAATAAATACAAAGAGAACCAAGAAACCCACGTTACTACTCTCCCAGCCCCAGATAAACAGGTAGCCACCTCACCAATTTTAATTTTAGTTTTTATAATTAAATTAATCAACTCCAAAAAAAAGTAAAAACCCAAATACTTTTCTTGATAAACAAACAAACCTTTCGTTCGTGGTCGTTCGTTGATCCACTATCCGCCGGCGGTTATAATCTATTGCGAGCCGCCGTATTCGTCGGCCTCAGGAGCGACGGCGTTCAGATCGAAGCCCTCACCGATTATTACCTCCTTGCCCTTGTTCTTATTGACGGCAGCACCGTCATCGACAACGTTTTCGGCGTCGTCGGGGAGCGTGACCTCGGCTTGCTCGAGCGCGTGCTTCCACTCGCTGGCAGCAGTCCCTTTGCGGTGGAAGTAGTTGACGGCCTCCTTCATCCTCCTGAGTATGGCATAAAGCTCCTCCACCTCCTCCTCCGTGGGGTCGCCACTATCACTGGCAGTAGCAGTAGCAGTAGCATTAGCAACAGTGACACCGTCTTTCCCCTTCAACGACTTCTTCAATCTGTCACTCTCGCTCTCTCCTTCCACCTCCCTTCTGCTCACCTTCTTCTTCTTCTTCCTCTTTTCCACTTCCATTTCTAGTGGTGAGGTGAGTCAGATCTACCACCTATGTGTGCGTATATGAATATATGTGGGGATGTCATTGCTCTGTTTCTGTTTCTGTTAAGAATTCGGGAGTAATGATGTGTTTGGTACCGAGAATAAAATCGAAAGAAAGAATATATGAAAAATATTACCTTATTATGAAATAAGGAGAATAAGGAATATAAAAATCAAAATTATGCTTTTAGTCACGTATATTTATTTTAAGTTTCGATTTAGTTCTTTTTGTATTAAAAGTTTTGACATAATCTCTTATGTGTAAAACATGGTCTTTTTTTTTTTGAATTGGTCACTTAGGTTACAAATATTATACCCATATGGTCCATTTTTTATGGAAAAAAGTGATCACATTGGTATAATTTTCGTAACATAAAAAACTAATTTGAAACTTTTAATACAAAAGTGATCAAACTGAAACCTAAAAAAAAATAAGGGATTAATTCGGAACTTTTAATAGATAAATGACCAAACTAAAACCTAAAATAAACATAAGGTATTAAAAACATAATTTACCCAATAAAAAATGAGTGAGTTTTGTTTATTGTTTAAATAAAATGAAAATAGAGGGAAAGAAAAATAACTTTTTTTCTTACAAATTCACTTGATTGAATAAAAACGTAAAAATTAAATTCTAACTAATACAACTATTTTTTAATAAAACTAATAAGATACCCGTGCATCTGCACGGGTTACTCTGTTTTCGCGCATTTTCGAAATAGACTTGTTTTATAAAACTAATTTTTTATGTGACAAACACGATTAGTTGTTTTAGTTCTTAAAAATACAGAAAGAGTAAGGGAAGCCATGCCAAGAAAATAATTCAACCAAATTTCAACTTGTAACTATGTTAGTAAATCATTGTTTGCTATAAATGCATACATAAAATTGATATGTGCTAAACAACAACGAAATTATACTCTGAAACTCAATCCAAGTCATTTTATGTTTTCCCGTCAGGATTCAAGATTGTGAATAAATATATGTAAATAATAAATACTTGCATACCATTGATATGTGTTCAAAGATAATGAAGCTATACCGGCAAATTCAATTCAAATCATTACTCCCTTCATTCTATAACTTTGGTGGTTTAAGATTTTTACACACAGACCAATGAAACATTAAATTGAAGTATATTTTTACTAAAATAGTTTTATTAATTGCTCGAGATTCCAAAATAATCAATTAAGTATTTGTGGAGTTATGTCAATTTTTAATGTAAAAGCAATAAATATATGAAGGGTATACTTGAAAAAAATGTGAATTATATCTTAGGTTTATAAAACACCCATTGTTTTAAAACAAAAAAAAAATTGCTATACCGAAGTTATGGAATGGAGGGAGTACATGCTTCCCCGCCAGTTCTCAAAATTTCGAACAGATACATAAAAAAAAAAAATACATGCATAAAATTGATGTGTTTAAAGACAACGAAACTATACCAACAAACTCAACTCTAGCTATTACATGTTTTCCCGTCGGGACTTACAAAAAAAGTAATCATTTATAAATAATAAATACATACATCAAATTGATATAAAATTGATATGCAGTAAAAAACTTTGGTTACAAAATATACAATAATATAAAATAAAAATGAAAAGAAATAATGCCACTATTTTCCAGGTTAAATTAAATTAATACATAAAAATATTCACATTTGCATGAATTGGATAAAACATAATTTAGTTAAGTAGAAAATAATAATTAAGAAAAAAAATAATTCGTTGTCTCAAAATTGTAGACCTAAAAAAATTTGAAGAACTTAAAAGTTAAATTGGGTTATTTGTATATTAAGAAATTTATATTAAAAAATTGTAAATATATAAACAAATAATTTAAAAGGACAATATATGCACCAAACTTAGATTGTAGTACACTTGGCTTAATGATTGTCTTGCATCAAAATTAGTAGTAAATAGTAATGAATTTGAAAATTTTGACATCGTAATCTTCATGAGTTTCAACTTCCAATTCTAGTGCTTAAATCTTTTTTTTTTTTTTGATAGAACTCTAGTGCTCAAATGAGGAGATATACTTTTTTTTTCTTTAGCATAAAGGCTTCAAATCCAATCAACAGGAACTTAAAGCTCAAGAGGAGCTTACTTTTAACCTTAAGGAATTCAAAACAATCAATACTAATAACTCGAGGTTTATTAAACATATAACACTCTTTGTAGTTAAGATACATGTATCTAACTAACCAAGCAAACAAATAGCTTGCATCTGTAACCAAAAAAAATAAAAATAATAATAGCTTGCATCTAACTAATAAAAAAGAGCCCTTTCATAACTTAGTTACAATCTCAAACATTTATTTGGCACATTGTAGCCTAAAACATATTGCTTGTATAAGTCTTCTCTCATCCTTACAATAGCCTAGCATTTTCTAAAGGAGGCAGAAATGAAACCACTCTGCATCATCAACCCGCAGAAAAAAAAAAGTAAGGAGTATTTATCTTCCTAAAGTTATTCAACTGCACCAAATCATCCTTCAATTTTATATCCATTGCATCTGACACCAATAATAAGTGAATATTAAATAAACAATATATGTGAAACAAATGAGATATCTGGGAATTATGAATTGAGCATAATTACGAAAACAAATGTCTTTGCTGAATTCACTTGAACACTCAAATGACAAGCTGTGTTTCCATTAAAGGTCAGCATCATACACACAGACTTCCATCATTAGCAAAGCATTATGCACATGAAAACTAAAATATGCAATTTTTCTTTAGCATGTAGCATAAGACAAATGAGAAATCCCAATTCAAGCTTATGCACTCATTCACCACAAACATCTAGCCCTGTATATATCTTGACAAACTGGAAAATTGAAGTTCATTCATAATTGAAGCTAAAGTGAATACATTGCTGAATATTTATACATACCAGACTATATGTACAAATGCCACCATCAATAAGGTCGAATATCTTCCCAGATTATGCTACATGCTAAAGAAAAATTATCTCAGATTTGCTCTTCATAAATGGAGAAGCAATTTTCAAAAGTAAAATGTCAATGCAAGTTAAATATTATGAAGTTTAAATAAAAAAATTCAAAGGAAAAGGAGTAATGCTCACCCAAAATTATCATGCAGTGTATCAATTTGTAAAGTTTGTGTTGCCAAAGAGCTTGAAGTGGTGGCTGCTACTGCATAGCAGGTGAAATTGTTGTTGGTTTGGAGTAGCCAATGATGTATTAGATTGCATGCTGGTATCAAGGAAGCTTTGAGGAATTGTAGCAGACAAAGCACTCTGCTGAGATTGGGGTTGAAAATTTGGAAACCTTTTAAGGATAAAGCACACCATTCTATTCAACCTATGTAGTCACCAGGAACCATCCTAGTATGAAAATATTAAAAATTCCCATCAAATCAAATAAAGAATAATGAAACATGAATTTAAGAAAGGCTTCAAAAACACCAAACAAAAAATAGAGCAACACTTAATTTAAGATAGACTTTTGTATATCTCTGCATCACTGGGAACAATCAGAATATGAAGACAAAAGTACACAGTAAAGAAATAATAATGAAAGTATATCACAAATTAAAAAAAAAAAGACTTAAGAAAACAAAACAAATATATACTGCTGGCATAGTAAACCTATATTTCACCTCCTTCAGGAATTGAAAATTTTCAAAGGAGAAGAAAGTCTTAACTCTGCAACCAAAAATTCTTATGTTCTGCAGGAACAATCTGCAAACACAAAAATTTACCTCACACGTCACTGAGACATAAATTACTGGAATACCATCAAGCATACCAGGAACACCATCAAACTCCTGACCCTTTTGACTTATCATGTGCAAACTGCTAACAGAAATTATGCAATAAAAATTAGTGACCATGAAATAGAACTTGGGGTTGCTTATGAAAATATAGGAAAAAGAATAAGAGAAAAACGCACAGGGTCTTGCTTAATTATGTGGCCAAGGAATGGAAACCATTCACTGCTTGTCAAATAGGCAATGCAAAATTTGTATAAGGTTTGACCTCATCTTTTCTTTTCTCTCTGAATTCTCCATCCGCAAAATCAACCACAACAGAAAGCTTGATCTTTTCTCATTTGTAGGCATTTAGAACACTTAACCGTGTGAAAAAGAATGGAAAACGGTCAACTAAACTAAACGACTAAGCAATCATAAACTAAATGACTAAGCATCACGAGACTACCCATTAACTGTCATCAAAGTAGATCATACGCAAAATGAATGGAAAAGCCATTAAGATTCTAATACATATTCAACCACTTCACAGTGAATGGAACTTAAAAGGCCCGATCATGGAATAGAGAAAAAAAATGCAGACACTAATTTGCATTTTAATGATTAGAAAAACCCAAAAAATCTGATTAAAAAAAACTTCATTAACCATTAAAATCACTCTCTAATACAGTTACAACTTGCAAATCTCAAAAAAAGCAAAAAAAAAAAAAACAAAAACCTAATTACGAAAAACTTCGACCGAAAAGAAAAGCGGAAAAAAAAAATCACAGAAGGAAGAATCAAGAAAATAAAAAAGAAACAAAAAGGGAAGATTTTGTTTACCGGAGTCAGAGTGGGAGATTGACGACGTTGTTAGTGTTGGAAGGAGGAGGAAAAGGATAAGAGGCATGAGAGAAATAGAGGGAATCATATGGAAGGATGAGAAGAGGGTTATATGTATCATCAGTGGTGGAGAGATTGATGCAGGAACAACGATCCAGGGAGGAGGAGAAGACAGAGGTCAGGTTCTCCAACACTCAAAAGGTCTAAGAGGTTGGTGGTGGGAGTGAAAGAAAATGATAAATATTATTTGTGGTTGTTTTGTACAGTGCTGAGGTCGGAAGAAGAAAGGGGAGAAGCTGGTGGAAAGTGAAAAGAAATAGAGAGAGAGGGGGGATGGGGGGAATGGTAGTAGGTGATAAAGAGAGAGTGGTCAAAACGTGGAAAGAGAGGCTGAATTAAAAATTAAGTTTTGTTTGAAATTTGAAATGAGAAGTATTTGAGTGGGAAAGACATTATTGGATGTCACATGTAAACGATGGAGATTGCCACTTGTTGCAAGTAGAAGTGTTTGTGTTTAGAGGACTTAAATTCTTTAAATAGTAATAAATAGATAGATAAATGAACTCTACACTAAATTACACACATAGATATACACATACTTCTTCAAGCCTTTTATCTTACGGTAGCCTGATTTTACTGTATATTTTTCCGTAATAAAATATAAGAAAAGAGCACAAGTGTTTGGTCAAAAATTAAATTCTAACTAATACAAGTATTTTTTAATAAAATAAATGAACTCTACACTAAATTACACACACAGATATTCACATACTTCTTCAAAGCTTTTATCTTACGGTAGCCTGATTTTACTGTATATTTTTTCCGTAACAAAATATAAGAAAAAAGTACATGTATTTGGTCAAATTATATACTTTTTTCTTATATTTTGTTACGGAAAGAGTACATCTCATTTCTATTCCTAACCTCGTAAAGGAATCATGTCGACTACTTCCTATTAAAGGGGTTTGAACGATTTGTGTATCCTTATTCATAATTAAAACTCATCGATGAATCTTGATTTGTATATATCTTTAGATTAATTTTAGTTAATTTTTTTGTCTTATTTTGTTATTTTAATTAGTAATTTTATAGAAATAGTTCTATTTTATTTTACTTTTATAGAATTAGTTTTATCTAATTTTATTTTATTTTAGTTTGTTTTTAGTTAAAAAGTAGGAATTTTAACCTTTTTTTTTTCCTGGTTTCAGGGAGAACACTTAATCGTATTCGTTGGCTGCCCAACGTTTAAGCGTTACAGCGATTGATCGCGGAAGAGCCAGCGGTTAAGCGTTGCGAATCGAATTTAAAAAATATATATGCAGCGTGCGTTTTGGATGAATAGAAGCGCATCAGACTTGGAAATTTGCTCTTGTGCTAGTAAGAAATTACTCATGCCTTTGGAATTTATTTGGAGAAATAAATTAAATTATAATGGATTGGAGATGTTGCTGACGGCAATTGATGAGGAGCTGTAAAAAAACTTGGTGCGTTTTAAAGGGGATTAAATAGAAATAAATAAAAGGGCGGAACAGAGGATTGAAAAGGAAGGGAATAAAAGGGAGATACGGGAGCAACGGGGGGAAGGTTGGAGAAGAGAAAGAGGGAGCGAACATAGAGCCAAGGGGTTGAGGCTGGAAAGCAGATACTCAAGCCAGAGCTTTCATCTTTATCTTTTTTAATCGGTTTTTATTTTTTTATCATATTAGCTTAATTTTCTATTTTATTAGAAGTAGATGAAATTGCATGTATGATTGTCCCTGTTACTGAGTTTTGATCTGAATTTTTTGGGATATTTTAACTTAAAAGTTTATTATCTGAATTCTTGTTTATTTACAGTTTTAGATTCACAATTAGAAAATTGAAATTTAATTTTGCTGTTGAGAACAAACGGCTTGTGCGTGTTATCTTAGGAATAAGAACACAATCAAATTAGTATTATTGAGTGAATATGTTCTTAGTGCTCTTGTTATATTATTATATATCAATGAACTGAAATATAATTTTTAACATGAAGAATTATCAACCTAAAGAATTAAGGGGTAAATATCAAAATTCAACTTCTTGATTTAGATGAATTATTCTTATTAAAATCTAATGTAAGGGACTAGTAGGAAGGACAGTGAAATCGATCCTCTAATAATTCATCTTTGATTGTTTCGAATCCATTTTCTATTTTCCTGTTTTTATCTAAAAAATACAAAAATATTCTTTTGCTTTTTTTAGTCTTAAAGGTTAGCGTCACATACAAATCAATTTTTTGTTGCTCGAACGAAATTAAATTAGTAAGCTAGTAATTAACAATACAATCCCCGTGGACGATAATTTTTGTACTATATTAACGATTTGGTATATTTGCCAAAGTGTTCATCACTCATAATGTGAATAGTCAATTTCAATCTAATTATTGTGATTAAGTAGTTTTCCCCCCACAATAAATAATAGTTCTCATCTGATCAATAATAATTTTCATTTAACACGACTTCACACATGTATCATAATCATACAAATATTATTTAACTATTAAAACTTGATCATCTTATTGTCCCAACTAGCAGGTTGAGTGTTGGATTGAGCCTCCACTTTGTAAGATCCATGTATGATTTCCTCAAGTTTGGCTTGGTTGTGAGCAACAAGGATACTTGCAAAGATATTCTGACACTCAAGTTAGTAAGTATATTAGTCTTAGGCTAGAGAATATATATAATGACATATTTTTGCATGAAGATGCAAGTCTCTTTATATAGTGTTGACCCGAGTAGACCCTGATGTTTATCTTCGTGTTATGAGGTCGGAACGATGTCATATCCATGTACCGAGGTGGATATCCTCTGTTGTCGGGATACCCTATCTCTCTCGGGGTACTATTTGTGGTTTACCATACGTTTCCTTCTTGGTAGTCTCATTAATGAGGCGATAAGGTTTTCCTTACCTAAGGTCGCACCTTGACCTTCTTTCTCTTTTACTTAGTGGTCTTTCGTAATGGTGACTCTTTCTACTGTGTATGGCTTAATTCAACGGTTGATGTTGTGGTGTTACCTTTTGGCCACTATCTAATACTTCATTCTATTTGGTCCTTAATCACGCCCGGGTCAATATATTTAAGTAAGTTTTTAAATTGACAAATCTTGTAAAATTAAGACGAATACCGATTAATGCACATTCAAGGACTAAACTGACTAATGAAAAACATATTTGGGAATGTTTTATAATTTTGATATATTCAAGGACTATAGTGACATCACTTCACACATTCAACAACCAAAATGACTGTTTATTCATACTCTTATCTTCCCCTACCAGATACTTTAGCGGGATACAAAGAATAGCTTCAACATCAAGTGCACCGATATCTGTCGAAGTACCATGCACTCTGCCAAGCTTTCCTATTGGGCTCCATAAGGTCTTTTATCGTGATGTTTTCAAGTGAGTTTGTGGTGTTGTTTGAGGCTTGAGATTCTCATATGTTTATGCTCCACATAAGTTTAGGTAGCATATATTCAAAGAAGCGCGGTTTAATCTTAAAAACTATAATAGCGCTTCTTTAGTTTTCACATAACTTTATGTAGCACATTTCCAATAAAACGCTATATAATCTCATAAAATAGATAGTGCTTCCTGGATAATTCGCTATCTTTATTCTCTGCATTTTTTTTTACATAGCGTATTTGTTGGCAAACACTATCAAATCGACAATAAACATCCACAATCTGACATAGTGGTAAAGGTAAATGTGTAACTTAAAAAGTTACATTCTTTCGGTTCCTTATTGTCAATATGTAGAAGTCAATTGGAACTCATCCATAACACAACGTCAGGGAATAACATGGAGTTATGTGACTCAAGTGAAAAACAGAATGGAGGAGATCAAAGAGACATATAAAATATAAAAGATGTGCGTTATGAAGGAAAAACTAGAGGACAAAATTTGAGATAACATGGAGTTATGTGACTCAAGTGAAAAACATAATGGAGGAGATCAAAGAGACATATAAAATATAAAAGATGTGTGTTATGAAGGAAAAACTAGTTGAAAAAATTTGAGAGGGAGAAGAGGGCAAAATTATCAACCCTATACTGGTTATGGAACCCTTTCATTAATAATTTCATTATGGTGACGACTCCGGTACCCTTTAATTTTGTTGAGTATCAGTACCCAAGTGAGTTAGATCAATAAAATAATATTCATTTTTTTCCAATTTACCACGTCCTTAATGATATTCTCATGTCTAAACATTACGCATATAAAATGTATACATAATCACCTATTAAAGATTTAAACTATGTTCACAAATTAATCCCTAAACTCAAGCTTGTTGTTGTTTAACTATTTTCTTGACTTTAAATAAGCCCTTTTATTGGTTGATAGTGATACCTTCTTTTTATGATGGTTGGTTGTGATACTTAAACATTAGAACATAATTGTTGTGATATTTTGTTTACTTTATATCTAACGATGAACGTTGAAAAGGAAAGAGAAAGAGCAATAGATTATAAAATTTGTAAAATACATTTGAAACACTAAAATAATTATTCATAAATTTACTAGTTACTTTTTAAAAGAATAAAAATATGTGTCTTAACCGTTATATGAAAAATATAGAACACATGGACAATTTATATTAAAACGCTCAACATGGGTATCAGTACCCAACTAATTTACAGGGTACCAAAGAATTTACCTTTCATTATATTCGTTTTATATTATGTTCAAAATGGAAGACTTTTTTTAAAGGAAGGTTAAGGTGAGTTGGGCCTCGATGATTCAGTATGATTAGGGGAAACTCAACGGCTCAACAAATATTAACATATATATTTACATATTACTCCTCCCTAATGAATTCCTTATATTGGCCTTGAAATTCGAACTCATATCCCTATAAGAAGTTATAAAATAATTTGACCTTCTTATAAATATTATATATTCAAATACGAAAATTTCACCATATATATTTTTTCTCTCTCCAAAGTCCTTCTTCCAAAACTATCCTTAAAAAAATTAGTAAATATTGGTTCTACTTAATATTCAATTATACGTTACGTTAGAGTGATTTTTCAAAGCCAACAAGTTATGTTACAGTTTTTTTTTTTTGAATTCAGTAAACAAACGTGTAAAGTTGAATTAATATTTATATTTCTGAAAAATCTATAATAAAAATATTCTAAATATTTAATAGTTTTTTTACATATAAAAGAAATAATAAAAATATTGTTTAAAATTTAATATGCGCATATAAATTGTGTACACGAATTAAAAATGAAAAATATCATTTAAACTTATATTATGATGTTATGACTGTGCTTTGAATCACATGAATATTTTTTGCATTTTACATTCTTTATTTTTTTTATTTTATAAATATTTTATTTCAGTTGGCAGCTTTTCTTTCAAGTTTAAAATATTTTCTCCTAAAATTATAAATACACTCATGTATCATTAATCAGCCTAAACTTGGCGTTTACTAGGATCCACACATATAAAAACACGCATATATGCGTTTAAAAAATATGAAATTTGAAACAGGATTTTGAATTTTTAATTTGTTCCATTTTCTAAATTCATTTTGAAGTTTGTTTGTAGAAAGGTAATTAAAATCGGATCGGGCGTTGAACCGGAGATGACCAAGTTCAAGGTTTTTGAGTCAGACCGGAGTCGAATCGAAACTAATAAAATATTATTTTTTTATACTGAATATATAATATATATACATAATTAACATAACATTTCAATTTATATACAAAATAACATGCAGCCTAATGTTAAGGTGGCTTGTTGTGGCATTGGGGATAGGGCTTTAAGCCCTTTTGAGACCAAAATTTAACTTTTTAATAAAAGAAAATAAAAAAGTTGATTTTTTAATAAAAGAAAATAAAAAATTAATTTTCTAAAAAAAAAAAGGAACCCGGTTTCCGGTTTTTTCAACCGGTTTTGGTCGGTTCAACCGATTTTTAGCCAGTTTCCGGTTTTTTGGGCCGGTTCTCTGCCATCCGGTTTTTGGGGGTGTACCGGACCGGACACAGGCCCGATTCCCGGTCCCACCGGTCCGACCGGCCGGTCCGGTTTTTGTTACCATGGTTTGTAGCATTAATTATTTTTCTCCTATTACCCTTATTTAATTTACCTTTGTTTTAATCAATAAGTTAAATAAAGTGTAATCTAATTTACCTTCCCAATAAATTCAAGGGTAGTTTAGGTAAAACAATAAAAATTATAGACAAATTTATTATTTTTAACAATATTAATTATATTTCTTGCTGTGAGAGGTTTTGCCAAAAAACTCTTATAATTTAGGACAGAGGGAGTATATTTAACATAAACACATGTAATCATTTTTCAGTATTTATTAAGTGTTATTTAATGATTTCAATATTAATAATATTTTAAATTATATAATATAAACACATTTAATCATTTTCATATTTAATAATACACATTCTCAATAAAATATATTTTTTTATATAAGTGTCAATTAACTATGTCAAGAATTTTTTTTTCCAAGTAATAATTAATATTTTTCGTGATACTTATTTAGTCAATTTTGCTTACTTATATATCTATATGATAATAATAAAAATATTAATAATGCAATCAAAAGTGGAGGAAACTATATTAATTAGTTTAATATCGAGAGAGTAATTAGAAATCTCAAATAATGACTAGTAGTCTAGTATAGTATGAAAGTGTTCTCTTTTATAGCCACTTTCTCTAAATAAAATATTGTCTAATATTAAGGAAAAAACCATATAACTTTCTCTTAATTGATAATTTTTTCTTAAGGTTTAGTATTTTATTTATTATTGGCGGATAAATCTAAGAAATATGTAGATGGGGAAGGAGATCGTCAGTCTTTCGTATAAACCATCAATTTGACAACAAAAATAAAGTTTATACAATTTGAATTATTTTAAAAGCCTATAATAGATTTCTTTATATCCACACACAATATTATTAGTAATCACTTTTTTGTTTAAACGGAAAACTTAACAAAATATATTTTCTAGAACAATATATTAACTTTCAAAAGCATACAAATGGGAAAAATTTACTAAAATACATTGATATTTATCTTCTAAAACATATTAAATGGAAGGATTTTACCAAAAAAAATATTAAATGGAAAGATTTTAAGTTTAATGCATAAAAAAGGTAACGTGGATCTTATATGTCTCTCTCTCTTCATAAATATTTTAAAATTTTAGATAAATTTAACTTTTTTAAGGAAAAAAATTATTTATCTGATTCTATAAAAAGAGGAATATTATTATATATATACAGAAATTTTTTAAGAAAAAATAAGTTGAAATTTCAAAGGGGGAGAAGATTCATTTTTCAGGTACCGGTACTGTTAGTCCAAGGAGTAAGAAGCAGAGAATTGGAAATGCTGAGCACTCTGTCGGTCAAATTTTGTTTTTATTTTTTTTATTTTTTACTCCCTCCGTCCCAAAATATAAGTAAAAAAGTACATGTATTTAGACCATACTCCTTCCGTCCCAAAATATAAGTAAAAAAGTACATGTATTTAGACCATTTTTTGCTTATATTTTGAGACGAAAGAGGTATTATAAACGGTCAATTTTTGTTGAAGAAAACTCTCACTCACAGGAAGCGTATCTAACAAAAAGTATAAAACACAAAATGCTTTCCAACAAGGTAACGGATTTGAATTTTGAACAAACATCACTTCTCTCTTTTTTCATAATTTTTTATTCAATTAATTTTCATAAATAAAAAATGTACAAGTGCAATGAATGTCATTTAATTTTTCATAATAAATATAGTAGTGAAGTTAATATTAAAACTTTTTCTAAACACAGTCATCCAATTTTTTTTTTCTGATGGCCTAGTGGCCTACTAAGCACTCCAAAGAGTGCTGAAATGGGGCATTGCGGGTTCAAACTTGTTCCCAAACGTCTAAGCGGCAAATACTTTACCAGTTGTGCTAAGTACTATGGACAACACAGTCATCCAATTACACAACATATTTATTTTTATATATAATAATATTTATAATATTAAGTACTGGCTAGAATTGAATTGAGTCTGAGTTGGCCTTCTCATGCACGTATGTAACGCCAACTACCCAAAAAGTCTCACTGTGATGAAGGGTTACTTAAGACCTTCCAGTGCAAGCAAGCACAAAAGAGCAAAAACCAAACTACATATCACAAGAGAATGTGAGAGAAAGGTGGGAGAGGGAATACCGACAGAGAAGATTATATTCAGCCATATCCTACAGTAAGTTTCGCAATTCACTACTTTTCGTTGTTTGATCTCTAATTGCCTTTTTATTATTATCAACCTAAAGAAATAGGGGGTAAATATCAAAACTCAGCTTCTTGATTTAGATGAATCATTCTTATTAAAATCTAGTGTAAGAGACTAGTAGGAAGGGCAATGAAATCAATCCTCTAATAATTTATCTTTGATTATTTCGAACCCATTTTCTATTTTCCTGTTTTTATCTAAAAAATACAAAAATATTCTTTTGCTTTTTTTAGTCTTAAAGGTTAGCGTCACATACAAATCAATTTTATGTTGCTCGAACGAAATTAAATTAGTAAGCTAGTAATTAACAATACAATCCCTGCGGACGATAATTTTTGTACTATATTAGCGATTTGGTATACTTACCAAAGTGTTCATCACTCATAATGTGAATAGTCAATTTCAATCAAATTATTGTGATTAAGTAGTTTTTCCCCCACAATAAATAATAGTTCTCATCTGATCAATAATAATTTTCATTTAACACGACTTCACACATGTATCATAATCATACAAATATTATTTAACTATTAAAACTTGATCATCTTATTGTCACAACTAGCAGGTTGAGTGTTGGATTGAGCCTTCACTTTGTAAGATCCATGCATGATTTCCTCAAGTTTGGCTTGGTTGTGAGCAACAAGGATACCTGGAAAGATATTCTGACACTCAAGTTAGTAAGTATATTAGTCTTTGGCTAGAGAATATATATATAATGACATATTTTTGCATGAAGATGCAAGTCTCTTTATATAGTGTTGACCCGAGTGGACCCTGATGTTTATCTTCGTGTTATGAGGTCGGAACGATGTCATATCCATGTACCGAGGTGGATATCCTCTGTTGTCGGGATACCCTATCTCTCTCGGGTACTATTTGTGGTTTACCATACGTTTCCTTCTTGGTAGTCTCATTAATGAGGCGATAAGGTTTTCCTTACCTAAGGTCGCACCTTGACCTTCTTTCTCTTTTACTTAGTGGTCATTCGTAATGGTGACTCTTTCTACTGTGTATGGCTAAATTCAACAGTTGATGTTGTGGTGTAACCTCTTAGCCACTATCTAATACTTCATTCTATTTGGTCCTTAATCATGCCCACGTCAATATATTTAAATAAGTTTTTAAATTGACAAATCTTGTAAAATTAAGACGAATGCCGATTAATGCACATTCAAGGACTAAACTGACTAATGAAAAACATATTCGGGAATGTTTTATAATTTTGATACATTCAAGGACTATAGTGACATCACCTCACACATTCAGCGACTAAAATGACTGTTTACTCATACTCTTATCTTCCCCTACCAGATACTTTAGCGGGATACAAAGAATAGCTTCAACATCAAGTGCACCGATATCCGTCGAAGTACCATGCATTCTGCCAAGCTTTCCCTATTGGGCTCCATAAGGTCTTTTATCGTGATGTTTTCAAGTGAGTTTGTGGTGCTGTTTGAGGCTTGGGATTCTCATATGTTTATGCTCCACATAAGTTTAGGTAGCATATATTCAAAGAAGCGCGGTTTAATCTTAAAAACTATAATAGCGCTTCTTTAGTTTTCACATAACTTTATGTAGCACATTTCCAATAAAACGCTATATAATCTCATAAAATAGATAGTGCTTCCTGGATAATTCGCTATCTTTATTCTCTGCATTTTTTTTACATAGCATATTTGTTGGCAAACACTATCAAATCGGCAATAAACATCCACAATCTAACATAGTGGTAAAGGTAAATGTGTAACTTAAAAGGTTACATTCTTTTGGTTCCTTATTGCCAATATGTAGAAGTCAATTGGAACTCATCCATAACTCAACGTCAGGGAATAACATGGAGTTATGTGACTCAAGTGAAAAACAGAATGGAGGAGATCAAAGAGACATATAAAATATAAAAGATGTGTGTTATGAAGGAAAAACTAGTGGACAAAATTTGAGATAACATGGAGTTATGTGACTCAAGTGAAAAACATAATGGAGGAGATCAAAGAGACATGTAAAATATAAAAGATGTGTGTTATGAAGGAAAAACTAGTTGACAAAATTTGAGAGGGAGAAGAGGGCAAAATTATCAACCCTATACTGGTTATGGAACCCTCTCATTAATAATTTCATTATATTCGTTTTATATCATGTTCAAAATGGAAGACTTTTTTTTAAAAGGAAGGTTAAGGTGAGTTGGGCCTTGAGGACTCAGTATGATTAGGGAAAACTCAACGGCTCAACAAATACTAACATATATACTTACATATTACTCTTCCCTAATGAAGTCCTTATATTGGCCTTGAAATTCGAACTCATGTCTTTATAAGAAGTTATAAAATAATTTGACCTTCTTATAAATATTATATATTCAAATACGAATATTTCACCATGTATATTTTTTCTCTCTCCAAAGTCCTTCTCCCAAAAAATATCCTTAAAAAAACTAGTAAATATTGGTTCTACTTAATATTCAATTATACGTCACGTTAGAGTGATTTTTCAAAGCCAACATGTTATGTTACAGTTTTTTTTTTTTGAATTTAGTAATCAAACGTGTAAATTTGAATTAATATTTATATTTCTGAAAAATCTATAATAAAAATATTCTAAATATTTAATAGTTTTTTTACATATAAAAGAAATAATAAAAATATTTCTATAATCTTACAATTTATAATAAATATATTCATTTAAAATTTAATATGCACATATAAATTGTGTAAACGAATTAAAAATAAAAAATATCATTTAAACTTATATTATGATGTTATGACTGTGCTTTGAATCACATGAATATTTTTTGCATTTTACATTCTTTATTTTTTTTATTTTATAAATATTTTACTTCAATCTTAATTATACGTTGCCAGCTTTTCTTTCAAGTTTAAAATATTTTCTCCTAAAATTATAAATTCACTCATGTATCATTAATCAGCCTAAACTTGGCGTTTACTAGGATCCACACATATAAAAACACGCATATATGCGTTTAAAAAATATGAAATTTGAAACAGCCTTTTGACTTTTTAATTTGTTCCATTTTATAAGGTCATTTTGAAGTTTGTTTGTAGCATTAATTATTTTTTTTCTATTACCCTTATTTAATTTATCTTTGTTTTAATTAATAAGTTAAATAAAAAGTAATCTAATTTACCTTCCCAATAAATTCAAGGGTAGTTTAGGTAAAACAATAAAAATTGTAGACAAATTTATTGTTTTTAACGATATTAATTACATTCCTTGCTGTGAGAGGTTTTGCCAAAAAACTCTTAATATTTGGGACGGATGGAGTATATATAACATAAACACATGTAATCATTTTTCCGTATTTATTAAGTGTTATTTAATGATTTCAATATTAATAATATTTTAAATTATATAATATAAACACATTTAATCATTTTCATATTTAATAATACACATTCTCAATAAAATATATTTTTTTATATAAGTGTCAATTAACTATGTCAAGAATTTTTTTTCCAAGTAATAATTAATATTTTTCGTGATACTTATTTAGTCAATTTTACTTACTTATATATATATATATATATGATAATAATAAAAATATTGATAATGCAATCAAAAGTGGAGGAAACTATATTAATTAGTTTAATATCGAGAGAGTAATTAGAAATCTCAAATAATGACTATTATAGTATGAAAGTGTTCTCTTTTATAGCCACTTTCTCTAAATAAAATATTGTCTAATATTAAGGAAAAAACCATATAACTTTCTCTTAATTGATAATTTTTTCTTAAGTTTTAGTATTTTATTTATTATTGGTGGATAAATCTAAGAAATATGTAGATGGGGAAGGAGATCATCAGTCTTTCGTATAAACCATCAATTTGACAACAAAAATAAAGTTTATACAATTTGAATTATTTTAAAAGCCTATAATAGATTTCTTTATATCCACACACAATATTATTAGTAATCACTTTTTTATTTAAACAGAAAACTTAACAAAATATATTTTCTAGAACAATATATTAACTTTCAAAAGCATACAAATGGGAAAAATTTACTAAAATACATTGATATTTATCTTCTAAAACATATTAAATGGAAGGATTTTACCAAAAAAAAAAATTAAATGGAAAGATTTTAAGTTTAATGCATAAAAAAGGTAACGTGGATCTTATATGTCTCTCTCTTCATAAATATTTTAAAATTTTAGTTAAATTTAACTTTTTTAAGGAAAAAAATATTTATCTGATTCTATAAAAAGAGGAATATTATAATATATATACAGAAATTTTTTAAGAAAAAATAAGTTGAAATTTCAAAGGGAGAGAAGATTCATTTTTCAGGTGCCGGTACTGTTGGTCCAAGGAGTAAGAAGCGGAGAATTGGAAATGCTGAGCACTCTGTCGGTCAAATTTTGTTTTTCTTTTTTTTATTTTTTATTATAGACGGTCAATTTTTGTTGAAGAAAACTCTCACTCACAGGAAGTGTATCCAACAAAAAGTATAAAACACAAAATGCTTTCCAACAAGTTAACGGATTTGAATTTTGAACAAAAAAGACATCACTTCTCTCTTTTTTCATAATTTTTTATTCAATTAATTTTCATAAATAAAAATGTACAAGTGCAATGAATGTCATTTAATTTTTCATAATAAATATAGTAGTGAAGTTAATATTAAAACTTTTTCTAAACACAGTCATCTAATTTTTTTTTTTGTGGCCTAGCGGCCTACTACACATTCCAAAGAGGCTGAAGAAGGCGTGGCGGGTTCGAGCAACAGCGTCAAACAATGAAATCTTTCTGGGTTGTCTTTACAAGACTACTTGACAACACAGTCATCCAATTACACAACATATTTATTTTTATATATAATAATATTTATAATATTAAGTACTGGGTGGAATTGAACTGAGTCTGAGTTGGCATTCTCATGCACGTATGTAACGCCAACTACCCAAAAAGTCTCACTGTGGTGAAGGGTTACTTAAGACCTTCCAGTGCAAGCAAGCACAAAAGAGCAAAAACCAAACTACATATCATAAGAGAGACTGTGAGAGAAAGGGTGGGAGAGGGAATACCGACAGAGAAGATTATATTCAGCCATATCCTACAGTAAGGTTCACAATTCACTACTTTTCGTTGTTTGATCTCTAATTGCCTTTTTATTTTCCTTGTTTGCTGTATTTTTTTCTGAGACGATTGAAACAGAAGATATATATGTCATCCTTTTGGTTCTGAATATATGAATTTGAATTCGGTGCAGTAGTTTTATCACGAATTTGATGCAGTTGCGTGTGACAAAACTACCGCATACAGTCACAATTATCACCATTTGTCAAATTGTGTGGAACTGCATAAAAAATTACGGTAGGCAATCGCGATCCATACTATATAACTTGATAGAGTTGACTATAGTGCGTTGTTGTTGTTATTATTATTATTTGGGTTAAGGAAAATAGGTGTGATGAGATTTTGGATTTCTCTCTCGATACTCATAAATCTTGACTGCTTATTCCCTTTCCTTGATCAGATCTTTGCGTTGCAGATAAAAATGTCAGGCCGCTCAAGAAAAACTTTGAAAGAAGGAGCAAATTGTAAGAAAGGAAAAGAAAAGGTTACAATAAAAAAAGACAAATCCGGTTCTTTTAGGAAAATCCGAATCACGTATAGCGATCCAGATGCTACAGATTACTCAAGTGAAGAGGATGATGGAGTTCTGAACAACGGCTTTAAACCAATTGGTTTTAATCGATTCAGCAAAGAGATTTTGGTTCCAACGACGGAACTGAAGTCATCACTTGCAAACAAGTTGTCACAAATCAATATCAGTGGTGAGAAGATCAAAAAATGTTTCAAGCTTCATTTCAAAAGTGGAAAACGGAAACTGTGTAGCTCATCGAGCATGTACAAAGGTGTTCGACGTAGGCCATGGGGAAGATATGCAGCTGAGATTCGAAATCCAATTCGCGGGGCTCGCGATTGGCTCGGTACTTATGATACTGATATAGAGGCTGCTATAGCTTATAGCATAAAGAGGGATGAGTTTGATGCACTGCAATTGAAGGATCCCAAACAAGGTTTGCTTCATTCATCTCAATCATCTTTGCTTAACATTAGTGATACTATGCTTCAAGAAAAGAAAATGTTAACATGAAATCAATTAATATATCCGTTTATGAAATCAATTAGATGAGCCAGTTGCACCATCTTTGGCTGATGAGAATCTCAACTGGGAGGAATGCGAGAAAGGGGGAAAGCTGTTTGGCTGTTGTTTCGAGCAGAATATGGAAGATGGTGATGAAGGGAGCAACAATTTGGACCCTGTTGATAGTCCTTTAGTTGATACGAAGTTAGCTTGGATTGATGAATCTCTGGAGGTGAAATAGTTTGCACTCTAAATGTGAAACTATTTAAACATATTTTGAGACGTAAGACAATTAACTTAATGCGGTTTCATTTTGCATCCATGCCATCCAATTTTAAGAAAGGAATGGAAGTTCCTATTCAATTTTCTAACGATCAATCAATATGTTCAACCAAGGTCAAGAACTATATATGTTTTCAAGAGGCGTGTATTCTTTTTTTTTTTTGTTGATAATATTTTCTATGTTCTTTTATATAATGGTATTCTAATCGATTCATCCGTGAATCGTGATCCATTGATCCTGATATGAATGATTTGTGTTACTCATGATATGTGAAAATAAAATATATGATAATTTTCTAGTTTTATAGATAACACTTTATGCAATAGTTTTAGCTGGCTGATGGCTCACTTCTCTCATATTAGGCTAGATATGATATAATATAATGTCTAAACGGTAGTGGTTTGATACATATATTATTATATTAAAAAAAGCCTGAAGACATTTGATTATGATTTCGTTCTAACACCTTGTTAGAACACAACTACTATCTCATTACAAGAGAAGGAAAGGATTTGAAAATTAAGGTAAGATGCTAAAACATAATTCAGTAGTTAAAAACATGGTTGTGTGTTCGATTCCTCCTTAAGCTAGTAAAAATGACAATTATAGCAACATGGTATTGACACCATATTATGTAGAAATGGACCATCTCTCTGTATTAGTACTATTTACTTGGCATTTAGCATGGTCAAATAAAACTTTTTCTCCACCATGATCAAATTGTGATCCAACTTGCATTTGCCTATCCAGTTATTCAATATTCACATATTTGACCCAGAACTTCCAACAATACAACACTTCACCCCAAATCATTTAACATTTACACTATTCGTTCATTTTGACAGTTTTCCCATTTTTTTACATTTTGACACCAAATAAACCGCTGACTTCTCTTCTCTTTCCCTTTCTCTTTACTCCCACCCCCTCTTTTTTATTTCACCAAAACTAATCACAGTGTACAAGTGTTCCCCTTTTTTCAAGATCTAGTTTTTTTTCTAAACAATCACGTATCCTGAGATGTGACCCCTTGCAACCCAAAGTTTTTCAAGCTCCCTTATTTTCCAAGTTATTTTTTTATAAGCAAAACAATATCATTTAACGGGAGTACAAGGGATACTCCAACCCGTTACAAAATTTCAAGTCAAGTTACATTTCAGCATTTGATAATAACCTCTGGGGTTGGTACACCACTTTGGGAATAACATACCCGAGAACCTCCCCTCCTTATAAATAAACCAACCTCAAGATAACGCTTTAATTTGAGCGATTAATTCCGAAAAATTGGCAGCTCCACCTTGAAACATAATTCTATTTCTCATCCTCCATATACACTATATCGCCGCACACCAAATTAAATATATGACCTTCTTCAAATGTCTATCACGGAGTAAGGCACCATGTTGCCAGAAATGCAAAACTTTGTCGCAGTGAGAGAAACCGACCACACCCAACCACCCATGAATAGAGGACCAAATTTTATAGAAAAAGGGCATGAGAAAAATAAATGATTCACCGATTCATCAGTTTGGAAGCAAAAGACGCAACATTTTTCATTTGGACTAGTTATAGTTATAATATTACGTCTAGCCAGTGCATCTCTAGTTGAAAGTCGTGCCCCAAGTTATTTTCCAAGTTATTAATTTTTTTTTTGATTGCAATATTTTCCAAGTTATTAATGATTCTTCATTTTGATTTTTCAGCAATAATCCTTAAATCTAATAGTTTGTCAGAAAACAATCTACTAATATCAGCGTTGACATTCCGTAAATTTAATGCTACATACGTACGAGTATTATCTAGTATCACAACACTAAGGGTCTGTTTGGTTCAAATAAGGGGAGGGGAGGGGAGGGATTTTAATGGAGGGGAGGGGAGGGAAGGGGAAGGAAGGGGAGGGATTTACTTTGATTTTGTGTTTGGTTGAGAGGAGGGAGGGAGGAGGAGGAAGCGCTTTGCTTGTTTGGTTCGGGAGGGAAGGGAGGGATTTTAATGGATGGAAGAGATTAATTTACTGGTATATCCTTATAGTATTTTATATTATATTATACATAAGGATATTTCAGTAATTTTATTTTAAATAATTTAATCTCCCTCCTCCTCCAAAAACCCCCCACTTTGGGAGGAGCCAAATTGGCTTAGGAGGATTTTGCTCCCCTCCCCTCCCATTAAAAAAATTGAAACAAACAAACATAATTTAAAATATCCCCTCCCCTCCCCTCCCCTCCAAAACCCCCCAACCAAACACACTTTAAGGTTTCCAAAAAAACAAATGGTGAGTTTTTAAATTTTTGTTAATCATAAAATATGGTTTAATTTACGGTAAAATCGTAAGCAAACTGGTCCACGTTACTGTGACTTGTTTGTTGTACAAGGAAATATTAACCTTGTTTTTTATATTGAAAATTTAGAGCGAGAAAATGATGTTCCTGTTCAAGGTTGGGAATATCTCTGGGGACTGCTGTAGATTCGAACCTACAACTTGTTAAATACGAGATCTTGTCTTGTTCTACTAGACCAATCCATTGGGTTACTTTCAAAGCGTTTTTTTAATAATTCTTAAAAGACATTAAAAATAATAAAAACTATTGTCTTAAAAAGTTGTTTCCTTTACAACATTATTTTTGTTACTGCATCGAAAAAACATTATTTATGTTACGAATTCCCCCTAAAAAATGTACACGTTTGCTCCACGTGGTATAGTACGTAGCCATTAGTCAAACATATGGTTTGTTTGTGCCATTCCAAACGACTGTATAGTATATACTCCCTCCTTTTCATAATTTTGTTGGTTTAAGATTTTTATACACATACCAATAAATCATTTAATTGAAGTATATTTTTACTAAAATAACCTTATTAGTTGCTACAAGTTCAAAACACAATCAATTAAATACTTGTGGGGTTGTGTCAATTTTCAATATAAAGACAATAAATATGTGAAGGGTATACTTGAAAAAAAATATGAATTATATCTTGAATTTATAAAACACCTATTGTTTTGAAACAAATTTTTTTTGCTAAAACTAACAAAGTTATGGAATGAAGGAAGTAATTGATTGTGTGACTATAACATGGGATTGTGTCATTATGTTATGTGTGTATAAATTATCTGACTTCTTTTCAGTAATTGTTTGTTAACTATTCACAGATGAACAAATATTTGTTATCCCATTACATAACGACACAACCCCCTGTTCTAATAACATAATTAATGATATACTATGTAGTGCTTGTTTGTTTAAGATTTTCAAGTCAAAATCTAGTTTGCAAACTTGGGTTTTGTAAAATTTAACACATAGCTCCTTTTGCAAACTTGAGTTTTTGTGCATTGGGAAGCCAAATTTGGTAAAATCTTGGTGGAATTTTTTTTTTAAAAACAAACAGGTCTGTAGTCATTTGTTAGTTAGATGACAACAACGTCGTCGGTAGTTCTAAATTCTAAATAAATATTCTAACATTGACAATTAAAATAAATCGATCCAGGTATCGGCATATAGATATCATTGGTTGACTAGGAAATACACCAGTTAATTACATATTCTATTCGGCACATCTACCTTGAATGAATTAATTAATTTTCTTTTATTCTTACAAAAACCCAACGTAACAAGACCTTCAAGAATTTTTCTCCAATCTTAATCTTAATCTTAATATATATAAAGGAGACTGAATGTAATAACCCAATTCCCTCCTAATTTGGGGCATTTTTGTCAACATATGTGTTTATTTAGGGGTATTTTTGTCAACATATTTGTTAAACTCTTTCTTAATTACACTTTAGTTTTCAATATCATACGATTTTCAATGTCAAAGTTGTCTCTTTCTCTCTCACATCCGGCCACTGAAGTGTGACTTTTCCTGTTCTCTCACACTCCCAGGACCGTCTTTTTCTCTCACAGCCCCTAAATCTCTGAACAACACATCTTCCCTCCTCACAGGCCACAACCCCGGGACGCCTCTTCTTTCCTTTCCAGTTTTCAAGCAAGTTTCGAGCAAGGTATGAACTGTTCAACTTCAACTCTTTAACTTCAACCCATTTTGGGTAGATTTTGGTTAACCTTCCAGTGAACTACAAACCATTTTTCTGGTTTTGGTGTTAACTTTTGGGATTGGGTTGCCATTTGTGGTTTGTGACTGATTTTCAATCCATTTTTTTGATTTTGGGGTTAACTTTTGGGGTTGGGTTGTGATTTGTGGTTTGGGACAGATTTGCATCCTTAATGTTCAACCCTTTTTTCTTATTTTTCAGGTTACTGTCTTCCTTCCTTTCCTGTTTGTTGCTACTCATGGATGCCTGAGATAATTTTGCACTAAAGTCTGTGTTTCCATGTTAAATTTCTATCTTTTGAATGCATTATGTAGATGAAAATTTGTGCTCATATCACATCTGAACCTCATATGAGGCCACCGAGAATTCTTTGCCATCGAGTATAGTTATTGCATATGTTACTGATAAATAATTCCGCACCTGTATATACTACTATAGTATTCTTACATATATGGGTTCAGCAATCACCCAAAAGCCTAAAAGCCTAAGCTTAGAAGCAATTATTTTCTTCGTCAATAAAAAAGAAGCAATATTTTGCGATTAATTATTGTTTACTGCTACTAGGTGTTAACTTACTAGCATCCTGTCAAATGCATTTTTATCTTGGGGTTGGGTAAATATTTTTTTCCCAGTTTTCTTCAATTTGGGTATATATTTGTTGCAGTTAAAAACACTTTAGCACAAGTTCTTCTTAATATAATTCATTGAACTTTGATAAATCACCTGTTTAACACATTAAGCTACTTTATAAGCTTTGTTGATTTTTTGCTCATTGGCAAATATATGTTATTTTGGTCATCTTAACTTCTACTTCCGGTCCCATATATAAGAGACAAATGCACTTTCTAAGTTCATTGAATAACTGATGTATCTGGTTTAATAACTGATGTAGTTATTCAATGAACCTAAAAAATACATTTGTCTCTTATATATGGGACCGGAGGTAGTATTTTGTAACTAATCTTTTGCATGATTTCAGCTAATGGCATTTACGTAGGAACTCCCCTTTATTGCCATTCTATTATTCTATTATTAATATGTAAAGCAAAAAATAAACAAGAAAGTCAGTTTATAAGAAAAAGTTAACTACTTTACGCTTATTAAGAAAGTCAGTTTGTTATATTTAATTTGAGTAGTTTCATTTAAAATAGTAACTCAATTTCCTAATTTACCCTTTCGTTTTTTTTATGTTCCTGACATTAAATGTTTCTATTCAACCAAAGGGCTCGTGCTAAGCATTTCAACTAGCTTCTTGATGTTTTAATTTTCATTTAAACGGTGAACTTCTCATCTACCCTGCTTTCATTTCCCTTAAACATTTCTCATCTGTGGCGCTAAAAATTCAAAATGGAATTCTCATCTACGTACCCACGTTAAACATTTCACGTTGATGTTAAAATTCAATTTCAGTCTAAAACTTTAGCTAAATATCTTAGCGCCACATGAAACTAGCTAAAATTTAAATTTTTGCGTAGCACTCTTTCAGTTCACTGTGATTTCCTATAAATTGGAGCTAAATAGGTCATCCATATCTTCAAGGATACACACCTACGTAAATCTTCAGCATATCATTAATCCCTTTTTTCAACTCCTCGCTCTCATTTCTCTTCAACTCCTCACTCTCACGTTCAAAATCCATTGTGTCATCAGGCAATTTATTCAGATAAAAAAAGAGGCCTGTTCAAGTCCAAAAGTTCTCTCTCTGGTCGGACAACTTTCTGACGCAGATTCTTTACTCCACTGGAGTTGACGACTTCTTTGTCATGAGCACATACATTAACCATAGATGCAGCTTCATTAGGAACTTTATTCAGGTCAAAATGGTGTTTCAACTTGCCTGCACCACCTTCAACATCATTGAATGGCTTTTTTTTTTTTGCCTGCTCCACCTACTACCCCGTTGAATGACTCTTTTTTTTTCCGTGACCTCAACATCATGGTGAGAAATTACTTCACCCTCAAAAACGCCATCTTGAACGTGGTCTGACTCTCCATCCTTATCCAGTGAGTCTTCAACAATGAGATGTGACAGATCCTCATTGTCAATGCCCAAATCAAATGATGGTCCATTGAAATGTGCTGCCATTTTCTTTGGTATAAAGAGAAGAAGAATACCAGGGGATATGAATGAGGGGAAAAAAGTCCATTTTCTTGGTTAGAAACGACAATAAAAAGATCATTCCATGACTGTTCAGTGGAAAGGGGAAATGGCAGCACATGCTTGCAACCAATACCGAGAATCAGTATTTAATGAGATGGGTGTCAATTTCGGCTGTTCATAACATCCAGTATGGTTCATTGGAAATAAAAGGTAAATTAAATTAGGGGCATTTTAGGGATACTTTCATTAAATAAGTCAAAAACAGTTGAGATTTTCTTATATTTCATTCCAAAGAATAGGATGATTTATTTTTCTTATAAATCATTTCGGAGGGAGTAGCTGCATACTGCTGCATTTATAGAATACTGATGTATTTATTAGAGATTTACAGGGTCTCTGAAAGTTTTCTTTGGTTAATTAAAATATTACTCCATGTATTACAGCTTGCTTGGCTTAATTACTGCCTGTGTTGTTTAAATGTAAGTCTATTTGGAAACCAATAAGTTGTAGGATTAATTATTATTATGACTTATTGGAAACTTAATTCATATAGTAGCTGAGATGGGCTGGAAAAATGTACCTTTGCTGATTTGGGTTAATGCAGAAAATGTACACTGTATGCGCGTGGGAATGCTTACTCTTCTTGATTAAAAAAATACTAGGTGGCTGTTCAGTTTTGTTATCTTATTTGATTTATTGATTTATTACTGCATGTGTTGTTTTAATGTATAGTCTACTTGGAAACCAATTAGTGTAAGCTTAATCATTATTTGGCCTTATTGGAAAATTAATTTAATGTATAGCTGATTTGGGTTAGTGGACAACTTAGCTAATGTATAAATGTGGATGCCGGTTGTAATCCTGCTGCTGCTGTTTTTATTAACTCACTAGTGTGTATACCCGTATGTTGCACGAGTTAGATATTCGGATCTATGTTTTGATTTGTCGATTATTATATGTTTAATGATGGTAAAAAGAAATTAAAATAAAATGTGAAAATAATGTTCATCAAAGCAGAAACATAGTTACTGTTATAATGTGAAATAAATTATAATATATCTTATTGATATGGATCTCTACTATAAAGTTAAGAAAATTGTACTTTTGTTAATTTTTATTCATGTTTATTTTTTTATTTTGTGTAAGACACATTGAAATTTTATTCATCACAGAACCATAGTGCGTATACCCGTGCGATGCACGGGACATGTGTTGGCGTCGTGAGTGTATTCATATGAATTAGGAAATTAAAACTAAAATTATATATATATATGAGTGTGTGTGTGTAATTAATTTTTATTCCATAATTTATACTATATTAAATTCCTGAAGTGATGTTCTTTTTGGCATAACAGATTTTGGTAGTCACATAACTTATGGTGTGATTTATGTGGATGTTGTGTTTTCAACATTTAGATATCATTTGTTTTTATTCTAACCTTTTTTATTCTTATTATTGTTTTAGAAAATTACTCTCAAATATATTGCATCCGTGCATCGCACGGATCTACACACTAGTTTTGAATAAAAGGAACAATCGGTACTCCTTCTGGACTTAATTATAGCACATGTGGTGCAGAAAGGAGAGCTGGGGAAGCATATAGCAAGAGTGTGTTTGGCACTACTATTTCAGACTTGGAAACCGCAAATGCACTTGGCCAAGCTAGAGTATATCCGGGAGACATACTGTATCTTCCATCAATTGCAGGTTGGAATTTATCAAAATCATTACAGTAGCCAGTAAGTGTAGTACATTAATTAGACTTTTTTTTTTTTGGAGAATTACACCTTGAGACATCTTAACAAAGATAATTTCAATTTAAGATGACTTAAGTAAGAGTCCTGTTAATTGGACACAAAAGGGGATATAAAATGGGACACAAAGTCCGTACTGTACGGACATACGGTCCGTCTGACAAAGACGGACCTGAATTTTTTAGATTTTTATTTGTTTAAAAAATATTTGTCATTAACAGGATAATGAAGCTGCATTAACGGATAAATGAACCCGTTAACAGGATAAATAATGAACTTGAGGTTGGCATTCACGAGATAATATGAACCATTAACGGATAAGTGAACCGTTAACCAGATAAATAAATGGTTCACATTATCTGGTGAATTATTTATCTGGTTAACGAAGTTCATTTATCTGGTTAATGGTTCATATTATCTGGTGAATGCCAACCCTGAAGTTCATTATTTATCTGGTTAATACAGTTCATTATCTGGTTAATGACAAATATTTTTTTAAACAGCTAAAAAAAATTAAAAAAAAAATTGAAAAAAAAATGTTGTCCGTACATGTACGGATATACGATCCGTACACATACAGATATATGGTGTGTCGTATTTTGTGTCAAAATATGTGTACAAATATCATTTTTCCTTAAGTAAAACATCTTAACCACTTTCAAATGCTATTAAATCCTGTTAGTTAATCTGATTTTTTTCATTTATTTATTTTTGGCCAGCTAGTAGAAATGGTAAACAACAAACACACACACATCTAAACGGTAACACCCGGGTTCGAACCCCGGTTCCGGCGTCCCATGTCGCTGAAATTGCCAAAACAACCAACAGTGAGGGACACTTTTTCTCATTTATTTACAATGAAAGCTTAGAGCTAACGTAAACAAAACAATTGGAAATTGGAGAAAATATACGTCAAGTCCTTATTTTTACCATCATCTTTTTAAATCAAATGATGATACATAGATACTATCTCCGTCCCAAATTATAAGCCCCTTTTGTAAAAAAATTGTGTCCCAAAATATAAGCCTCTTTTTAATATACAAGATGCATTAATTAATTCTTTACAAAAATACCCCTAGATAGTCTTGGAAAGATGAGAAGCCAAAGTGGAGTATTAAAGATTTTGTCTCATTAATTGGAGGGTAGTATGGGAAAACTAGCACACTTTCTAGATAAATTAAATTGGTTAAATGGTTTTCTTAATCTCCGTGTTTTGGTCAAAAGGTGTTTATAATTTGAGACGGAAGTAGTATTATTTTAAAATTAAAATGAAAAACCAGATCTAAGTGTTTCTTTGAGAGTTACCACACAAAGCTAGTTGCCTATTTGATCATGTCATTTCAAGACTAAAACCGGTACTCAATCCTAAACCCTTAAATATTTTGCGCTTAATTCAACGCTTTTCATCTGTGCCATAACACTGCTTTATTAGAATTTGGATGTGGATTAGCCCTAATATTACACCCTCAAATTTCTAATCACTACAACGTAAAACGAAATAGATATCGCTTATTTTTTGCCTTCGCTAGCGTTTAAAAGCGCTACCTATTCAGCCGCTAGTGATCCTGTTTCGAAAAGACAGTGTTTTAAAAGCGCTAGTGAAAACTGAAATTACTAGCACTTCCTTGAGAAAGCGCCATCTGTTCACTGAGAATAGATAGCGCTTTCTTGAAAATGCACTATCTATTCTCAGAAATAGATTGCACTTTCTCAAGAAAACGCTAGCTATTATCCTTTTTTTTACAGTAGCAGTATATTACAACAGCTACTGATAATTCTCAGGACCCGGCCAATGGACATTTCTATCAACTTTACAATAATTAGCAGTATATTACAACATATCTACCAAAATTTTGGCAGAATCTCTCCTAAAACATGGTCATTCCAAAATAACATAAGGGTGTGTTTGGTTGGGGGTTTTGGAGGGGAGGGAAGGGGAGGAGAGAGGTTATTTTAAATTATGTTTGTTTGGTTCAATTTTTTTAAGGGGAGGGGAGGGGAGGAGAGCAAAATCTCTCCTAAGCCAATTTTGGCTCCCCTCCCAAAGTGAGGGGTTTTGGAGGGGAGGGGAGGGGAGGAGAGATTAAATTATTTAAAATAAAATTACTTAAATATCCTAATATATAATATAATATAAAAGACCAGAATGATATACTAGTAAATTAATCCCTCCCCACCATTAAAATCTCCCGTCCCCTCCTGAACCAAACAAGCAAAAGCTTCCCTCCTCTCCCCTCCCCTCCTCTCAACTAAACACAAAATCAAATTAAATCCCTCCCCTCCCTTCCCCTCTCCTCCCCTTGTTTGAACCAAACAGATGTATAACAAATTATAACAAATGTTTCAAATAACATAAGTAGCTGCATAACAAATGTTTCAAAATAGCATCCCCCTTGTAATTACCACTTTTTATGCGAGCCCACATGCCTTTAGAAATTTCAGGTTTTCTACTTCTAACATAGAACAGATGAAAAACTTCACTTCTTGGAACAGGTTGCACTCGAGTAACATAGATACCAGAGATCCCTTGACATGCCTGAAATTATACGTTGTTAGCAAATGAAAATAGATCTAGCCAGTGGTAGAAACATTTCAGTAGTAATCTATATCAATAAACCAATCAAAATCCCCAGTACTAAAGTTACCTCGTTTATATCACAGTGTTCTGCCCTGAGTTGATTAAGTTTGTCCCTCCACAAAGCTGGAGTTACATCTTCATCATCATCTATGTTTCATATCCATTTGCTTTTTATGTTCAGCGTTTTTAGAATGCAATTGTTCCTTTATTCTGGATTTTAATTAAATTAGGAACAACTGCATTCTAAAAACGCTGAGCATAAATGCATTCAGGGGAAGAATTAGTGGAAGACAAACCAAAGTCCATCCCAAGATATTCAGTGCTGATGAATCCAATTGTCGACAATGATGCTGAGAATGGAGAAGGATACCTGGCATTATTATGCAGGTTAGCGAGTGCTGAGAGATTAGATGTCTAGCTGGGTTTATGTATGTCCCCTTATATGCAAACAAACACATCATGACAAAACAAGGAAAGTTGCATTCCAAGAAAATAATGAAAATAAGAAAGTTAAATCCATCTCCAAAGTGTCTAAACCCAAAACATTCAAGTATATAGTAAATTTGGCCTCACCTCTACAAATAACACCATCCACTGGAAATAAAATTCACCAAAAAACTTAATGAAACAAATAAATTTCTTAATCCGACAAATAAATAATTCCCAAAAAAAAGAAACCAAACTTGCTAACAAATGAACAAAGTGCTACTATTACTCATAGAGGTGGTGTCCACCCAAAGCTGCGAGACGAATCCCAAGCTAAGAACAGAGGGAATGCTTATCACCTGCTTTGCCAACAAATTCGAGCTTCTTATTGCTTGTTTACCTCTTCTTAATCTCAGCTTACCATCAAATTTCTCAACTTGATCCTCTTTTCTCAAATCAACACCGTCATCTCCATCTCCGTCGCCAGTATTTATTCCAGATAAATTGCAAAGGGCAAGAAATTTGAATAAACGTGGCACAACTGCCTATCACATGAAATATAGGCAATTGTGTCTTATTGCCTAAAACATGAACATGTTTTAGACAACAAGACACAATTCCTATATTTCATTAGGCCTTCAACGCGTTTTATTCAAATCAAAGCTATGTTGTTTCTCTTGTAGGGTTAGGGTTGTTAGAAGAAAAAAGGAGGAGGAGAGAGGAAGAGGGAGTGGCTACCGTGGCCATCTCCTAGGTTAGGGTTTAATGGGGGGAGTGGATTGGGATCGAACGACCTCTCTTTTGGAAAGGCCGGGGTTTCGAGGAGGACGCCGCTGCGAAAGAGGACATCGCAGTCGGTGAGATGGCGAGGAGGGAGTCGAGGAGGCTCTGTGTGTGAAGCTTGCCGTGGGGTAAATCTATGGAGTGGGACTGTTGAACGAGGGAAACGATGTCGTGGAGGGAAGAGGTTAAGAGGGAACGTGTGGGAGGAAATAGGGTTTCAGAGCGAGAGAGAGCAAATGAGGGAACGTGTGGGAGGGAAGGGGTTAAAATAGTGATCAGGTAAGGATATTAGCTAGCGCTTCCTTGGAGAAGTGCTAGCGAAGGCCAGTAATCATAGATAGCGCTTCCCTAGGAAAGTGCTAGTGAAGATCAGAAAATTGATAGCACTTCCTGGAGGAAGCGCTAGCGATGTCTTTATGGGTATTTTTAGTAGCATTTTACCGAATAAGCGCTGTCTATTTTTTTATTTTAACTAGCGCTTATTCTAGAAAATGCTAATAAAGGCCCATACATATTTTTAGCCAGCGCTTTTAGAAAGAAGCACTGTTTAAGATAACGCCATTTTTTTAATAATCTGTTGTCGTGAATCTAACAAATATGAATAATTGTGAAAACCATAAATTACCCAATAATAAATCCCATTAAGGGAGAGATGACCACAGAGAAAATGAGAATCCACAGATTGTTAATTATTATTCTATCGTAGATACTCTGAAGGCCTTGAAGATTCTATGGCTTCATATTAATTAACTTGTTTTACCTTTTCAAGAAAGGTCTCCATGTTTTTCCCGGCATGTAATCCTCTGTGATGTTCTTGGAATAAAGAATAAATTCTTTCGATCTCTTGAGAAACAGTTAAATTAAGTAAACGAGGAATGCTAACAATAGTTGCTTTTGCTTGCTTAGACACTCTCTCAGTAACACTGGCTCAGAAATTAGTCCACGTCATTACCGTTTTTGGCCGCTGGCTTGGTTACTGGTTCTCTAAAAAGCATTATTATAGTTATTTAATTATTAATTATTATTTACATGGCAAAGTGAAACTGAGTTCCCACAAAAAAGAAACACCGAGTCATCACCAACATGGTTTCTAGTTTCTACACTCAGAGTCTTTAACTGTCCCATTGGAGAACACCCAACCTCATCGCACCACTCTTCTGGCCACATCACCGTCACCTCATGGTTTTCTCCCTGAAACCGAGAGCACCCACCGCAAGGACCCATGAGGCCTACCTCCTGCAACCTTCAAGAAGCCATTGTCGATATTCAAACCCATGAGCACCACTCTTGCCGCCAAGCACCGATCGGTCATCCTCCACAAACCACCGTTGCTAGCACCACCATTCATCGACACTACGATAGAGCACTAACTGCATTTGTGCTGTGCAAAACGTCTCTTTCTCCGTCACATCCCTTTTCAACCAAGGGCTAGTAGCAATGTAGGAGACGATTAAAATTCAATCTCCTGCATCTTCTCCGTTGGTAATTAAATTTAAGTCAAACAAATAATTAATTGTGGGGCCAAAACTGGGATAATCGTGTTTTTTTGAAGCTTTTGGATTAGTATGTGGCTCAGGAACAAGAGAGAAAAACTCTCCAACTCAAAATACTTAATTTCTCATAAACTTCAAGATGCCAATACATGAGGTTCTTCCTCCTATTTATAGCATTTCTATGAGCCAAATCTTATTGAATCTGTTTGTAATCTCTTTGGAATCTGATGGGAAATCAAAACAAGTTGTAAAGAAAAATCAATGGAAATGTAAATAGTCAAAAATAGTGGCTCTCCACTTGCATGGTTGGTGAAGGTGCATGCATGTGCTCAAGTGGAAGCTTCTGATTCATACTCCCCGGGTTGGAGAGAACTCGCCCTCGAGTTTAATTCGCTTCATCATCTAAATATGGTGAAATGTCACGACGTTGAAAGTTGCAGAGACACCATATGTTCCTGGCGATTCTACCTTGTAAGCATTGTCGTTGATTTTACGCACAATTTTGAATGGTCCATCACTCTGGGGACAACTTAGCATTTGGTTGATTTGGAAATCGTTCCTTTCGTAGATGTATCCAAACCAAATCTCCAACTTTAAAAATTTGTCGCTTCTATGTTTGTCACGTTGAGCTTTATACCTTGAATTACGCTTTCGAATCGCTCTCGAGCGTGTTCATGCGACTTCTTGATCTCCTTGGCTCTATTTTACGCAGATCTGAACTATATTGTTGCTTATCGGTAGGAGTCAAGTCAAGCGGACTTAGCGGACGGTGCCGTATACTACTTCAAAGGGCATTTTCCGGTGGCTTGATTAGTCGAATTGTTGTAAGCAAATTCAACTTGTGCAAGAATAAGATCCCACCGCTTGATTTTTACCGACAAAGCTTCAAGTAGATTTCCCAAAAGTCCGTTGATAGATTCTGCTTGCCCATCACCTGGGGATGACCGCACTTGAATTGAAGCTTAGTACCCATCTTCTTCCACAAGGTTCTCCAAAAGTGGCTTAAGAATTTCACATCTCTGTCGGAAGTGATGGTGTTTGGAATTCCATGTAGACGAACAATTTCTTTGAAATACAGATCAGCAACTTGAACAGCATCGTTGGTCTTCTGGCAAGGAATGAAATGGGCCATCTTTGAAAATCTGTCTACCACTACCATTATGGAATCCTTCTGACGCTGAGTTCGTGGTAGTCCTAAGACAAAATCCATGCTAACATCTTCCCAGGGTGATTCTGGAACTGGAAGTGGCATATACAATCCGGTGTTTTGACTTTTAGACTTAGCCAAGTGACAGATTCTGCATCTTTGAATATGCCGATTTATATATCTTTCCAGTCTTGGCCAATAAAAATTCTCCTTTACTAAGGCCACAATTTTATCTCGGCCAAAATGGCCTGCTAACCCTCCATCATGTGCTTCCCAAATGATAGCTTGTCGTAATGAGCATTGAGGAATGCACAAAGTATTTCCTTTGAACAAAAATCCTTCATGCCGGTAGTAGTCTTGTGAGGATTGTAATTCAGTGGCATTCCAGAACTTCTGAAAATCTGGGTCATCTGGATATAACTCCTTGATAGTCTCAAAGCCGATGACTTTTGTCTGTAATGAGGAAAGCAAAGTATAACGTCTACTGAGGGCATCCGCAACGACATTTTGAACTCCAGCCTTATGCTTGATCAGAAAAGGGTAAGGTTGTAAAAACTCACTCCAAGCAAAGATGCACTGCGATTAATCTTCTGTTGAGAGTTCAAATGCTTTAATGCTTCATGATCGTAATAAAGAATGAATTCCTTATTCAAAGAAATAATGGCTCCAATGTTGCAAAGCACGAACAATTGCATAGAACTCCTTGTCATATGTAGAATATCGGAGTTTAGCATCGTTGAGCTTTTCATTGAAGAAGGCTATGGGATGACCTTCTTGACTTAGAACAAAGACCAATTCGGTGTTGGAAGCATCACAACTAACTTCAAATACTTGATCAAAATTGGGAAGGCCTAATACTGGTGCTTCAGTCAAACACCTTTTAGTTCATCAAAACTTTTCTGTGCGACCTCTGTCCATTGAAACTTGTCTCCTTTTATGCGATGCAGTGAGTGGGGCAAAGAATCGAGCTAAAGTTCTTGATGAATCTTACGTAAAGGAGGCTAATCCATGGAAACTTCTCACATCATGGATTGATTTTGGAATGGGCCAACTGTTGATTGCTTCTATCTTTTCTGGGTCGACTTGTATGCCTTCGGATGTGATAATATAACCAAGAAAAGTAACTTCATTAGTTAAGAAAGAACATTTCTTTAAGTTGGCATAGAGTTTCTGCTCACGGAGAGTCTGCAAAGACTTGTTGAAGGTGCTCTAAATGTTCTTCTTTGTCCTTGTCAAGATTAGAATATCATCAAAATAGACGATAACAAATTTACCAATAAAAGGTCGAAGGACTTGGTTCATCAGACGCATAAATGTACTTGGGCATTGGACAACCCAAAAGGCATAATATCCATTCATAAAGGCCATCTCTGGTTTTGAAGGCGATCTTCCATTCATCTCGGGCCTTAGCACGATCGATGGTATCCACTACGAAGATCAATCTTTGAAAAGATAGTGGCACCATGTAATCGATCTAATAAATTATCAAGTCCGGGTATGGGAAACCGATACTTGATGGTAATCTTGTTGACAGCTCGACTATCAACACACATTCTCCAGCTTCCATCTTTCTTGGGCACTAGGATGGCAGGAACCGCACACGGACTAATGCTTTCCTGTATCAATCCTTTCTTCAATAATCCTTCAACTTGGCACTGGATCTCAAAGATGCTCCACGAGGACTCATTACGTAGGTCGTCCTGTTGAATGACTGCTCCAGGAATAAAGTCAATAGCGTGCTGGATATCTCGCATTGGTGGTAGTCCAGGTGGAATTTCTTCTGGAACAACATCTGGAAATTCTGCAAGTAGCTTCTTAATTTCTACTGGAATAATTGTCTCCTCATTTGACTCGAACAGTAGAATAAAACTCATGGTCTAAATTTCCTCTATTTGTCTCCGCATGTCTTCCATAGTAAGGTCATGCACTGGTTGTCTTCTAGGAGGCATTTTGGATGTAGGAGAAAATTTGAAGTACCGGGTTACCGGATTAGAGATTGTAGTTTTATAATTAGAACACCAAGGAAGTTCCCAGGAAAGAGAGGTGTCGCTAAGCGTACTTAATAACCTTGTCTTTCCTTAGCCAGACCTTTCTTGAAATGCACCTTTTATAATTCCACAATTTCTTTTCCAATAACAAAGAACAATTTGGTACTTTGTGTGGGGAAAAATATAAAGAGGGTAATTTTACAATTTTGTAGGGGTCAAATTGCAATTTACAAAAGGTTAGGGGGCAAAATACAATTTTTGAAAGTTTAGGGGTCAACTTGCAATTATACAAAAGTTTAGGGGTCAAAATGCAATTTTTAAAAGTTCAGTGGTCAAATAGCATTATACAAAAGCTCAGGGGTAAAACTATAAATACAGAAAAGTATAAGGGCTTATCTGTAATTTCGAACTTTGACAATGAGGCGATTGGTAGTCAACGTGTGGCGTGGCGATTCTGGTTGGTTGGTAGAATGGCGTGGTGGTGAGGTGGTGTTGAGTCAAAGGTAGACTTTGATTGGTGATGTGGCTCCTCGACACGTGGCGCGAAGAGAGTGGTGAAGGTGACGCGTGTGCGTGGCGTGGCGGGCGTGGTCGTCTTCAACCTCATTTTCGGCGGACGGTGCTGCAATTCTGGCGCGGTGGTTACGAAATTCGACGCGGTGGTTACGCAACGGCGGCGGCGAAACGATTCCGTGAACATTCCGGCGGACGCTTCGTGACGGCGGCGTGGAAACTCCGTTGGCGCGAAACTTTGGTTCCCAAGGTTTTGGCCCTTCCGACGCGATGGAGGCGTTAGTTTTGCGAAAAAATGGCCGCAAAGTGGAGTTTCTGGGCGGACAACTCTCTTGCTCACCAAAAACACTCAACTTTCCGTTGATTTTGTCACTCAAACTCAACTCAGGGATCTAAGAACTTGCTCGATGCCAAAATGGCTCAGAACAAGAGAGAAAACTCTCCAACTCAAAATACTTAATTTCTCATAAACTTCAAGACGCCAATACATTTATGCTTCTCCTATTTATAGATTTCTATGAGCCAAATCTTGAGAATCTGTTTGTAATCTACCTGGAATCTGATGGGTAATCAAAACAAGTTGTAAAGAAAAATCAATGGAAATGTAAATAGTCAAAAATAGTGGCTATCCACTTATATGGTTGGTGAAGGTGCATGCATGTGCTCAAGTGGAAGCTTCTGATTCAGTATGACTTCCAAATTGTTGAATGCAAAGTTAAAAGCTATGGGTGCAAACTATTTGCTAGAGTTTTTAACCATCAAAATGTGGGCACGGCTAATTATCGAAGCCCCAGTGTTTTCTTTGATTGCCGATGTATTTGGGCAAGGTGTAATGTAATCTGGATAGAGAGAGCGAGAAGGGTGTTCCTCTGCGATGGGCACAACGTCTTGCCGTCAGCGTGAAACCACCAGGGCCAGGCTCCCCCCTAAGCTCGTTGTGAGAGACGACAACAAACCGCAAAGGGTTTTGGATAGACGACACAGGCATGGGAAGGTAGTGCTGAAGCTTGATGGTGAGTGGGCACAACGCGGTCTTTGTGATTCTAATAATAACAAAAATAAAAATAAAAAAGTTTTAAAACTCATGAACTTGAAGAGCCGATAAACACGTAATGTATTTTAAAAAAATGTGATGTGGCATAAACATATAAGCGAGTGTCTTTAGGAGAGTGTGTGAGCATCTGTCGGTAGCATTGCTCGTATTACTGTTAGCTATGGTTGCTTATTCTTTTTTAAGTTAACCAGGCTGCAATGTCTTCCTTCTAGACTACATATCCCCTGCTATAATTTACATTGCAAAGGATCAAATCTTATATTGGGGATGAATATGTGGATCATTCAAAAATTGGTTGCAATTTGAGCCAGAAGGGATGGCAAAATTTTGCTTATAAAAGTTTGAGTTCTTATCTCTGGAAGAGGCTCTGATACCATATTAGGATTTAAGGTCTAATTCATCCGTACAAAAGCGACTTTTAAGATGAGAGGTACACATTGCTTATAAACTCTTTTGAAGTATTATCTCTAGACCATGGAGGGACGGATCGATCCAGACATCTATTGAAAGGGGGGCGAAAAAGTTAAGTAATAAATATTATGTAAACATTTAATCATAATATTTAAATAATATATAAATTTTTTTGACAAAAAATAATATATAATATTTAAATATAATATATATATATAATAGTTAAATTATATATTTATTTATTTATTTATTTATAATATAAGAAACTTCTATATATATATATATATATATATATATATATTATATACTAATAGTTGTGAGGGGGGGGCAATAGCCCATGGATACCACCTCCTGTATCCCTCCCTGAGACCATGTGAGACTTGAGTTTTTCTCAATAGTTTTGAAACAAAAATATAGTTTAATACTTTGACTATGTAAAACCACGAGAATATGCTAAACTTCATAATATTTCAACAATACTATAATTTGATTTACCCCAAAGAATAGATTGTTACAAAAATTTCTATCGAGGTTTCAATTTTTGTTACCAAGCTTTGAGTCTTAGGAGATCATTTTTTACACAAGTTTGTGTTTTGCTTTTTCCAGCATGATGAACAGTGACGGACCTAGGACCTGAGGTCAGTGAGTGCATAAAATTTTAAAATCATTGGAATTATAACAAGAGTACCAGTACATGTTTTTTTACAAAAAAATAACAAGAGTAAATGTTTACTCTTCTCACAAAATAACAAAAACATGATTTCTGGTAACACAAAACATGTTTTTGATCATAAAAAAATAGTAAGATTTTGGAATTTAAAAAAGTTACAAAAAAAATAACAAAACAACATAGACCGAATTAATAGAGACCTAATTACAACAGAAAAAATTACAAAAGCAATAGAGAGATCATATTAGAGTTTTAGTCTAAATTGGAGGATATCTAAACCTAATAAAAGGGGGAATAGAGACCGAAAATGACATTTACCAGCAGGAGGGAGAGTTGGTCGAGATGTGAGACAATGAAAGAAGTTGTATTTTGAATTTTAAGAGAGAGAGATGATTGAGTATGACTGAATGAGATAAAAGAGATGACTATGAGAGACTATTGGGCGCAAATTATTATATTGAGTGGTCTAAATATAAATTTTATAGAAAATGAGTAGTATTTTTTTATTTTCACATGGTACAAATGCACGCCTTGTCCAACACATAGGTCTGCCTATGATGATGAAAAATTCTTAACTCCAATGCCTCCATGGCAAGAGCAACAGAAGTTTCAGATCACTGATGTGAGTTTTTTTTTTTTGGTTGCTCTTTTATATGTTTTTTTTCTTTCTCAATTTTGTTGCTTTGTTTCAGATAATTACAGTGGACCATCATGTTGGCCTTCTTCATCACCATATCCTGCAGGGAATTGCTAAGGGCACCCAGCATTTTGCTGGGTGCACCCTACATTTGGGCGAGTTGACAAAAATACCCCGGATAAATTTTATACTACTCGCAAATATGATATTTGCGAGTGTAAAAATTTTAATTTTGTTCACAAAATGCTGGGTGCCCTTAGCAATTCCCTATCCTGCAGACCCATTTGTTGTGGCACCAAGCCCATCACCGCTTGCCAGTTCCCATCACCGTTTGCTAAAACCCTTTCCCTTCAAAGAAAACAGGTCAAACATCTCTAGACGAAAAAACCCTTTGTCACCTTATTTGTTCATCATTTGTGCGGAGGGACTCACTACCCTCCTTAAGAGAGCAGAAGCTAAGGGAGACATTCACGGTGTTAAAGTGTGTAGAGGAGCCCCTATCCCACACACTTATTATTCGCTGACAATTGTTTTATATTTTGCAGGGCAAATGAGAAGGAGAGTACCACTCTAAAAAATATCCTTGCACACTATGAGGCAGCTTCGGGGCAAGCTATTAACATGCAAAAATCTGAGGTCTATTTTAGCACAAATACTCCCATGGATATGCGTGACAAGGTAACCTCCATCTTAGGGGTTACAGAATGCCTAGGCACTGGGAAATATCTGGGGCTTCCATCTATTGTGGGGGCGGAAAAAGAAAGCAGTTTTTAATTATCTTAAAGATAGAATATGGAAGAAAATTCAACACTGGTCGGGCAAGCACCTCTCAAAAGCAGGAAGAGAAATTTTGGTGAAATCAGTTGCTCAAACTATCCCCACTTACTGTATGAGTACGTTTATGCTGCCTACTACTCTGGGGGAAGAGATCCAAAGGATGATTAACACATTTTGGTGGGGAACGAATAGAGGACCTGGGAGAGGAATCAACTGGCTTAATTGGGACAAGTTAACGATGAGGAAGGAATATGGTGGTATGGGTTTTTGCCATCTCTATGGTTTTAACTTAGCCATGCTAGGGAAGCAAGGTTGGAAGCTTGCAACTAACCATGATGCTATAGTTTCTCGCGTCTTCAAAGCTAAATATTTTCCTAAGATGAACTTTTTAGGGGCCCGGTTGGGTCATAACCCAAGCTATGTTTGTCATAGCATCTATGCTTCATGGGTAGTGGTAAAAGGAGGCCTGAGGTGGAGATTGGGGAATGGAAACAGTGTAAATGCTTGGAGGGACCCTTGGTTGCAAGCGAATGACATCCCATTCGTGCAATCCACACCAAATAGGGGGGAAGAGGAATTGAAGGTTGCTGACTTGATGGACCATGTAAACCACACCTGGCGAATGGATGTCATCACGCCTCGGTTCAACGCTCGCGATGTCTCAGAGATCATTTGTCGAATTCCAGTGTTGCGGAGTGCCAAACCGGATGAAAGAATTTGGGGTCTCAGTCGAAATGGGGGTTTCTCTATTCGCTCAACTTAGTATTATGTGATGAGGACTTTAATTGACAACAAGGAGTTGAGGGTGCCAAGAAATTGGATGAGAATTTGGAAGCTTAGGGTTCCTAAGAAGCTCAAGCTCCTCATATGGCGAAGTGCGAGGGGCATCCTTCCCACAATGCAGAGACTGCAATCGAAGGGGGGCCAATGCCCAGGAAATTATGCATTCTGTGAAAACACGCTGGAGAACGAATGTCATGTCTTCTTTGGGTGTACTGAGGCGGTGAAGGTCTAGGAGGTGGCTGGGTTTTGGAACCGCATCAAGTAGAGAGTGGATACAGCAGATGGTTATCGTGAGCTGTTGTTTGATCTTCTTGAGGTGCTGTCTGATGAACACGCGGCTGAGTTCGTGGTGCTGTTTTGGTGCCTGTGGAAGCGCCGTGACGATAGGGTGTGGGAGGACTCGGTGAAGCCACCGCAGCTCTCAGTGATGATGGCTCGGGAGTCACAAATTGAGTGGAGTAGGGAGCACGATAGGCACAGTGGGAGAGCAGGGAGACAACACATGGAGAACATTATTCAGTGGGTCAAACTGGATAGAGGTGCATTGAAGTGTAATGTGGACGCTGCACTTTTCACGGAGCAAACCAGATTTGGTGTGGGGATGTGTCTCCGGAATGATCAGGGGGCTTTTGTGAAGGCTCACACGACCTGGTTCACAGGGAGGCCACAACCTCAGGAGGCAGAGGCATGTGGTCTAGTTGAGGCTATTAAATGGTTATTGAAGTTAGGAATCCATAGAGTAGTCATTGAATTTGACTGCAAGGCAGTGATGGATGGCATTCAGGGGACTACTAGCTCCAGAACCGAGTTTGGGACCCTTATAGACTCCTGTAAAGCGAGTCTGAGATCTTTTCAAAACTATGGAGTTAGTTTAATTAGGAGACAAACGAATTTTGTCGCTCACTCATTGGCAAGAGTGTCAAGATTCTATGCTTATAGCCACGTTTTTTATTTTATTCCAACCTGTATTGAAGCACTTATTTTGAATGAAATGAAGTAAGTTTGTTCTTGTCAAAAAAAAAAGTTGTTAAAACCTATCCTTTATGTTCTCAAGTGATTAATATCTCGTTTGTTACATATTAAAAAAAATGATTTTAATATTCAATAATTTAGAAATTATTTTTATAGAAATTTTTAAGAAAAGCAGAAAACTATTTTGTGTTTGTGAAATAAATTTTAAAAATTGATTTTGTATTTTTCTCTTTTATGAGAAATAATTTTTTGTAAAAGCTAATCAAAATAGCTTTTAATTTTTACCATAAAAATGATTTTTTTAAAAATATAAATTTTGAAACAATAATTTTTTTAAAAGGCTGAAAAAACATAAATAAAAATGATTTTTTACTTGAAAAACTGATTTTATATTAAAAAAAATCTATAACAAACGCATTCTGTAAAAGAGAATAAATCATATCTTGTACTCAATTCAACCTCAATCCTTTCCATCCCCGGTATAAGAAAATAAATTTTTCATTGTGCAACTGCATTAGTATCATTTTCTTGTTACATGCAATAGTTCATATATTAGACTATTGGTAATATTTAAAAAAAAAATTGTAATCAGTTAGCGAGACAACTCAATTATCTATGCATCATAATTTGAATGAATCTTGAGATAAAGGAATCGAGCTTGCAGCCCCCTCATTTTAACGATTACACATGTTTACTGGATGCTGAACAATAATCCATTTCCGATTTTTGTTTAAGGATTACTCTGCATTTTATTTATTAGTTACCTTTCCACAGTAAGTGTAGATGACAAGAGTATTCCCACATTCTGATATTGTTTTTGTCCTGTCTGAAATATTTATTTGTCTCAAATTATTTGTCATTTTATGATATCGAGAGCGTATTCATTATAATGTTCTAACAATACCCTTATTTATTTATTTATATATCAACTACCCTGTATTAATTTACCCTTGTATCTAACTTCCACTACAATAAGGGTATACTAGTCCAAATAAACTATTTAAATTTGAAAATGAGTGCAATCAATAATTTTCTTAAGATGTGCGCGTAACCTTTAACGACAAATAAAATGAGACAGATCAAACACAAAATAAGTGCATGACTTCTAAGCCTAACAACATTGACATTGATAAAATATATAAAAATCTGAGAGTAACTAGCGGCAATTGTAAGCAAACGTCTTCATCCATAGTGATAGCTATGGATCATAGGCTTTACCAGCAACAGATTATATGTGGCATGAGTACCTTCCTTCAATCCTGGCAAGAATATCTGATCGATCAGTTATATTCGTGTTGTCGTTGAAAGCAAAACTGGTGTCATAGGATTACTTGCTTCTATTGTTCCATCAATTCTGAAGATTTTAAAATACCATAATCAGGTTGATATTAACACTGTACTAAGATTCCTTAAAATATTTTAGGCTTTTAGTCACATATATGCCACGAGTTATTGTATAGTAGCACGTAAAATTTGTTCTCTCTCTCTCTCTCTCTCTGCCTCTATTGATTCCCCTATTGTGGATAGACTGCGGGTGGTAGTGGCACTGGCACCAGTGATAAGGAATGCAATGATAGGAAAGCTGTAGAATGGTTACAGAAGAGACTACTCGCTGTGCAGGATTTTACAAACCCAATAGAAACAAAAATAGCACACTCTCGGTTGTATCTATCATCTATGCAAAAACCAATGCGTTTTGTTGTCTTGGTAAGTTGGTATATAGGTAATTTACTGGCGTATAAAATATATAAAATTCTATGGAGAACTATTTTTTGGACTGATTCCTGGATTGTCCAACACCTCGCAATTTCACCAAGAACTGGTCTATTGCTTCAGCCATCTCTGGAGCCACTTTCTAGTTCTAGAAGGTAAAAAACATAACATTAAATTATTAAAAGAGAAACTCATATCAAACACTAACAAATTATACTTTGCGTTCCTCTTGAAGGGCCTGAAGTTCATCAGCAAGCCATATAGCCTCAAACCAATAACTTTCTGATGCCACTATGATAGGGAAAACACTAATAAAGCAACAGAAACCTACAAACACACCAATACGCAGTGGAAATATTTTCTCCCAAAACTTGCAATTAAGAATCTGTGAGGAGCAACAATAACAAAATATGACATCTCTTAATTAATTATCTCTGTTACATCAAAATTGCCTTTCCATGCAAGGAATTTGAGTTAATCAGATAACTAACTTGGAATTATGACATTGAACTATCCATATTGTAAATTTGAACCTAATGGAAAGCAATATATCCGTTTCTCTCTTGGCAGGGATTAGGTTATATACACCAATCTCAATTTTCACCTTTTATTTTGTCTTCAATGTTTACATAGCACAGAAGAAAATTAATAATTAGCCAATGACAAAATTGGTTGATTTGATGCTCAAATAGAAGCTAACCCACCAACATGGTTCTAATTAAACTGCGGTTGCGATGGTTCTGGTTGTGGTTACATTGCGATCTTTGATATTGTAAAATATGGACAAATGCAGCTGACAATTGTGAAGGCCTTCAAAACCTTTATATTGTGGCCTAAATTGCAGTTGCGAACTGTAGTTTAGGAATTCAGATTTGATGAGGTCGAAAAAGGTCACAGACGATTAGGGTTGTTCGATCTTGATTGGACGGCTTACATTTCGAGGTTAAATTTTGAATCCACTACTCACCTCAGAATGCACGCCATTCGATCCGGAAAGTACACGACACGGATTGTGTGACTGCGGCTTTTTTCAATGGCAGGCAATCGGAGTCGGCAGTTTAGAAACTATGCCCACCAATGTAAAGATAAAAGGCCAAAAAGCAAGGCAAAATCCCAAATACCAATTTTATCTAAATTAATTTGGACACATACATGCAATAACAAACACAGACCATTTTTTTCATTTGTGGTTTGGATTTCTCTCAAACACAAGTAACGAACTCTAAAGCTGAACCACTGTACAAAAATCAGTTAACCAGGATCAATTCAGGCACTGTGCCCCGCGTTTAATGGTTGAAAATTCAGACCGTGACAAACATATAAGAGAGGACAACAGAGAGAGAATATGGGTGGAAGGCAACCGCCGGTGAATTGAAAGCAGCATGAAGCGAGGGGACCACAAACAAAAATGTCTAACTCAAATATTAATACACAACACACACTGAACCATACACGGGTCCATAAGAAATCCATAATTTAAATAGATAACCAATGAGATTTCAGAAAACAAGATGAACATCAAGTCTCCAACCAATGAACACCAAATGGTGGGTCCCAATAACCTCCATTAATATTCCTGTAGCAAATTACCAAAAGTGCATGGGCAGCAGGCAAAGAGATCAGCAATAGCCTAAATAGTCCCCACTTAGAGTCTCCCTCATCACACCGTCTAGTCTCAACACAACACACACACTCAACAGTACAATAATTGAATCATTTTTTTTTTGCTATCTAAATAAATGAAACACACCACAATATTATTATTATTATTATTATTATTATTATTATTATTATTATTCCATTGTTACAAACCAAAAACAAGTTCCATTCTATGATCACAGAAATGAAAGGTGCAGGTGCAGGTGCAACAGGTGAAGGTGCCTTGGGAGCCAAGACAGCAAGAGCATGTGATAGCTGTCTAAGAAGAAGAGCACGTTGGTTTTGTGGAGCAGATGATGCTTTCCTTTGCCATGGTTGCGACACTTTGGTTCACTCCGCAAACCAGTTAGCAAGCAGACACGAAAGGGTTCGACTCCAAGCTGCATCCGCTGGCGCTAAGGTAACCACCGCACACGCATGGCACAGTGGATTCACACGCAAGGCAAGAACGCCGCGGCGTCATCACAACAAGCACTTGGCTTTGCAGCAACAACAACAACAGCGTCTCAAAGATCAAGTGCTTTTCAACAACACTAGTAGTATAAGTATTCTCCCCCTTGTGCCTGAGCTTGGAGGTGAAGAACAAGAACCACAACCACTTGTGATCGATGATGAATTGCTGTGTCGCGTGCCTGTGTTCGATGTCGAGCCTTTTGATGCAGATCAGAGATTGGACATTACTACCACTAATCTTGAAGAAGAAGCATGTGACTTGGAGAGCTTTTCTGAGTTTGATGTTGATCTTGCTGAGTTTGCTGCTAATGTTGAAAGCCTACTTGGGGTTGGGAGTACTGAGCTTCATGAGGATTCGGGACAAGTTTTTAATTGTGATAATAATATTAAAGAAGAAAATGAAATGGGAGAGGGAGAGGGAGATCAAAGTGGAATGGTAAAGGTTAAGGTTAAGGATGAAGTAGAACTTGGTGATTTGGAGTCTGTTTTTGACATGACAAGCGATGAGGTTTTTCATTGGAATATTGATCATGACTCACACCAAGAGAAGGAGTGTGTGGTGGCGAGTAATACTAATAGTGGTAGTGGTATTGGTGTTGGTGTTGTCACTAAAGAGGGAACAAAGAGAGAGAGATTTTTGAGGCTAAACTATGAAGAGGTTATTACTGCTTGGACAAGTCAGGGTTCTTCTTCTCCATGGACTACTGGAAGCCCTCCTAAATTCAGCTTTGATGATGATTGCTGGCAAAACTTCTTGGTACTTAAATTTCTATTCTCAATAATCTCTTTTTATATATGCACAAGTGGGAGGTCATGTTTTAATTTACTGTGATGACATTTGTACATCTGACACTCTAGTTAATGAGGTTCAAAATCGTGTTTAATGGCGCATTGAGTTTGGTAAATAGGTATATATATATATATATATATATATATATATATATATATATATATATATATATATATATAAGTATTGAGTAAATCAAGATTTTGTGTATTATTAACCAAACTCAATACACTGTTAACCACGATAATTTTTGAACTTTATTAACCAGGCGCCTTTCGTGAGTACAAATAACATTATTGTGAATTTATCACTACATGTATATATCGATTGACATGTGAGTGTTTGTGAATGTTTCAGGGTTTGAGTGGTGCAGATGGGGAAGTGAGGAGCCTAATTAGGGGGCACTTATTAGTGGGGAGTGGATCAGATGGGGGAAGAGAAGCAAGAGTATCGAGGTACAGAGAGAAAAGAAGAACACGTTTATTTGCAAAAAAGATAAGATACGAAGTAAGGAAGTTAAATGCAGAAAAGAGACCTAGAATGAAAGGTCGTTTTGTTAAGAGGACATGCTTTGATGTTGGAGCCACTGATTTTCCAACTTACCACCACCACTGACATCAATCAGTTAATTAAGTCCATGTTTGCTTTTCTGCAAACTTGGATTAATACTTGGTTTGGTTTGGCTGTGTATAATAATAATATTATTTGGTCAGGTTTTAGTAGAAATGTTGCTTGGGATGTTTCAACTTTCAATCTATCTCTAGCTGCAGGTTTAGTACTAATGGTAACCCTTCACCGCTAGCTGGTTGAAGAATTGGGATAATTAATTTTTGGAAGCCAATTTGTTATTGTTCCTTATTGGAAATTCAATCATTCAATGCTGATGCTATATATGGTTACCTAATTGGTTTTATTTTTTATGGCTACTGATTAACAATCAATGTAAAATATTAGGTTGAGATGACTATTAATTGTTGTATTTATACAAGTTGTACATCTGCTTGTGATTTCGTTCAATGTCCTACGTACGTACACAGAACAAAACAACAGGAGGATTGGAGTTAATTAGAAAGCACGACAAATGTACAATTGGGAATATGAATATATATGAAATTCACCTAATTAGTAAGGGCCAGGTTAGAATTAATCAGAGAAACTAATTGGTTTTTGAAACATATGGAAGCATAGTTGTTAGCGGGAGGGTAAGCTACCACATTCCAATATTACCGCAAGAAAAATACTACGAACACACGATTTTAATATCTTTTTTTAAACAAAATACTTTTAATGTCCTCTTAAACATATTTGTAATGATTAGTTTATCTTTTAAAAATCAATTTAGTTGCGTCGTAAAATACTCACTTTTGATAAAAATAAATGTGTTTTCTAGAAAATAAACTTCTTTTGACAGGGAAAATAAACCCATAATAAAGAATGTGTTTAGGAGTGTGTGAAATAAAACTAGAATTCCTCCGAAGACAATATATACACCTTATCTGTTTTGGCCCACCCTACATTTGAAATCAACTCAATCCAATTTTAGGACAATATACCTTATTTGTTTTGACCCTACTTATATTTGAAATCAAATCAATCCGACTGCTTTCGCAAAACTCTAACCGTTAGGAGATATAAAATATGGGCTAGGGTTTAAGTATTTTAGTGATTTTCTTTTTCTACGAATCAGTGGAAGTTAAGAAGATAGGATCAGGATCTCTCATGTTTTTCAACAATAGGAGAGTGTCCTATTAGTGAGAGGAAAACACAATTTTTTGTTTCTTCCTCCTGGGTTCTACAAAACAAACTATAATTTAAAAAATCTCCTCTCTAATATCATAGGACACTCTCCTGTTGATGAAAACAGGAGATGATCCTAATCTAAGAAGATACAATGATCATCTTGTCAATCTCTATAACTTCGTAAAAACCCAAAATTTCCTATAAGTATGTAGCATATAAATAAGATCTTTCATAGTCGCATTTTCTTGGCAACTTCTACTCGGTGTAAATTGTTTTGTCGAGGGGTGATCCAGGAGGTTGAAGCTACAAGTTGGTGTGTTGTGTAGAAATTCTCGAGAAACAGTATTACATATGTTTCTCCATTGGTATGTTAAGTTTAATTAGATGGTTGGGGTAGTAATGATTCTACTTCTCTTGACCTCTTCGATTTACTTTCTAGTTTCTGTACAAGTGGGACTAATGAAAGAGTCACTCGTGGACTGATTATGGTTTGGCATGTTGTGTTATGGACGTTATGAGGGATTGGAAATGCATGTGTTTTCTCGAATAGGGAGCCAAATCTCTTAGAGGTGGTGGAGCATATTAGGGCTATGACCGACTCAATGAAGGCATTGAGCAATTGATCGAACCAGTGGGTTAGCTGTTCAACTGCATGAATCGGTATAAATAATAAATATATAAAAAACCTTATATTAGAAAAAAAAAACCTTATAAAATACATATATGAGTTCTTGGTGTAGTGATCAGTATGTGTCCTTCCATTCACAAGACATTTAAGACTCACTACACTATCCAATGTGCTCTTTCACTTCACTCCGTGTAGTGTGCCCACAAGTCCCTCTTAACTGTCGGATCACTGGTTTTTTTCAAAAATCGACCAAGTCTAACAATTTGTAGGTGAAGACAAACGACAAACCTGACTGAGTCCCTCTTAATCGCAGGTTCACCAGTTTCATGGTTACCAGTACATTACAATACATGAGAGTACGTATCTCGGTTCGAAATAAAACTAAACCCAATCGCTACGAATCGTTGTGCATATCTATTTTGGACATGAATCACTACATGGATCTCTATTCATTCAATGGATATCAATTCATTTTGATGAATCGCAACTTGCTCATAATCTTTGTGTGGCCAACCACTTTTTTTGGCATTTTAATTTATGATTGCACACAGGGAGATTTTTTATTAATAGTAGAGAGGGCACTTAGGCCATACAAACTGTACACAGGGAGATTTTAACACAGTTCTTTCGGATTATAAGACAAAGTAACCACCACTACACTAATACCTTGGGGTGATTTATGACTTGAATCATCAATTATTTTGAAGTTCGTATATGATATACTCCTATTAGCTTATGTTTTTTTAGCATGTCACTGTTTTTACCTTTTTTTTTACGGAACTGTTTTTACTTAAAAACGTCATATTTTTATTGGCCATGTATCTTAGATTCATAATAAAATTCAATCCACGATTCGAAAAAAAATAGGTTTTTTGTTCACGATTTGAATTTTGATTCGTTAGCCATGACTGGGTTTTCCAAAAAAACTAACCGAGTATGACAGTTTGTGCTGCTTTAATTTGATAGCATGTCCGATCGAATAACCTGCTCGGACCACCCACATATTCGATTTCCGGTCTGACCGACCTACTAGGCAAGTTTTAAAACGCTCGTAATAACTAGTTGTACAATATTCCCTCTGTCCCATTATAAGTGTTACATTTGTAAAAAAAAAAAAAAAAATTAGTCCCAAAATAAGTGTCTTGTTGGCTTTTAAATGTAAAATTAGTTATTTTTTTCCAGTTTTACCCTCAAATTAATAATAACTACATCACTCTCAAGTCATTATACTCTACTATGCATTTATGACAATTGTTAATACCCAATAGTTAATAAGGATAATTTTGTAAAATTGTTACACTCTTTCATTCATTTATAGCTTATCCTTAATATATGTGAAACTTCCCAATGTGACACGGAGGGAGTACTACAATTACAAATAACATATGTCGTGGGTAAGGTTAAAATATATGCTAGTGTGGTCAAAATGCAGTTTTTGGATCTCTTCTAATGAGAGAATGAAAATGGATCCCTGGTTTTAATCTGTAAAGTTCGCTTTTTTTTTTCCTCCTCATACAGTCTTATTGGAATAGCAGGTTTGAATCATAGAAAATAATAGTGGCAGCGACACCGAAATAGTAAATAATACTCCGTCCTATATATAAGAGATAAATGCACATAGACCAGAAACATCAGTTATTTAATAAACCTAGAAAGTGCATTTGTCTCTTATATATGGGACCAGAGGTATTAGTAGCTTCTATATATATCTACACGCCACAGGATCATATATATGATGACCTCTTATAATTAAGGTCCATATATTGATATTAAATTAGGAGACAAAAAACTAAAAATGATGTATCCGTTTGTGTCCATATGGTCAGTAGTACATATATATAAATTGACATTTGTCTTTCTGATATCCCAAGAGCTACAAGAGCGCGCGGAAGATGACAGATCGATCCTGAAATGAAATGCTAGTTTTGTTCACTCTCTAAATGAGCAATGAGTGGTCCAAAAATTTGGGGTCAATGGGCCATATTTTTTGAAAATGAAATAACAGAAACTTCAAAAAGGTGATGACAAAGCGCAGAAACTCAACAATGGGATATAGGCCATCACACGTCCATGTCATCATCATCATCGTGTCACAATTTAAAAGGTCGAGGTGAGAGACCGCTTGCAAGTTGGTCCCTCCCTATCTCCACCGTCGTTTTAGACTTTTCTTTATGAATCGCATACCTTTTTTTGTGTCCCTTTAGCGCGACGCAACTAGCCTTCCCATTCATAGGAGTAGAGCCAATATTTCATCCTCTTTTTTTTTTTCTTTTTTTTTCTTTCCCCTTCCTGTCTTACAACTTCAACTTCAACTTCAACTTGCGGCTTTTAATCTCATGCTCCTTTCCTAACTTGAGAGGATCGTCTAGGATCTTTTTTTTTCCTCGTATCATTGCCAGAAGAGGAGTGTTACGGACACTCTCTCTCACACTCTCTCAATGATTGGGTCACGTCACACCTTTTTTTCCTAAATCAACCATTGAATTGAAAGTTACTATCATATAGATCATATCTGTAAATTTTAACATTAATCTATGATCATTTGCTATGTCATCAAGATGCGTTAAGATTAACGTTATTTGTAACTACACCGTTGACGTTAATCTTGACGCATCTTGATGACATAGCAAATGATCATAGATTAATGTTAAAATTTACAGATATGATCTATATGACAGTAACTTTTAATGCAATGATTGATTTTGAAAAAAAAAGTGTGATGTGGCCCAATCATTGAGAGAGTGTTTAAAAGAGAGTGTCAGAGAGAGTGTCCTTAGCATTCCTCTTGCCAGAAACACCGTGGATATATGGTTTTGGCTCAAAGTTAGTTTTATTTCATAATAAGGTCTCTAATTGAGTTTGGCCAGCAATGCTGAGTTTCTGTGTTTGGCTTTCCTGACGTTCAAATAAACAGGTGAATTTTATATAGTATGCATCGATACGTCAAAAATTCCCCATCGACAGGGCTATTAACTTCTAATTGCAACAGCCGGTAATAAAGGTTTATATAAGTTAAAATTTAATTCCCCAAAGAAGAGGCAGCTTCTAGGGTGGACAGTGCATTATATGGTTTATGGTGGACCGATGCTTGAAAATAGCTCAAAACTCCGACGATGACAGACGCTGCCCTCCGTAAGTAGAAATTCATGGTCCTCCATATCCACACGACTGAGATGGTAATCTAATTGGTGCTGATTCGGCAAAAATCAAGAAAAAAACAAATATATTGAGTTTTGAAACACTCATTCGTTTTTATGTATTTATATATAATAGAACAGGGTACAAGGGGTACCCAACCTAGGGCCGGCCCAAAGCCCAAGCAAGGGCTTTGGGCTTCAAAATTTTTATTTTCACTTAATATAGATAATCGAATTCCTTTGGCTTATAACAAATTTGTCTAACTCAAATGGTATAGAATAAATGATGTTTTTTTTACTTTATGGTTGTGGGGTTCAAACTCTATTGTGGCTGCTTTTATTGTAATTTTTTAGGTCATTATTTAGAGTTTTTTTAGGCCTCTAATTATAGTTTGTTTTAGGCCTTAATGGGGAATGGACCGGCCTTACTCCAACCCATATTACAAGTCCCTTATAATAGTAAAAGGGCACAAGCACACCTAACCAACAAGCAAAGGGAGAAGAAGAGCCCCTAGTATCAAAAGTCATATACTCTTGAACGACGGCAAAAACTGTACCTAACAGTTGTTAATCTCAAATTTTCAAAATTGAAATATAAAAGCTCACTGGTCTTACATTGCCATGAGATGAAAAATCAAAACTTCATACATCGAACAAAAGTTTAAAAATACAAAGTACAATCATCCCAAAATTTGGTTTTCACACGAATGTTGAAATCTTATAAATAAAGTAGAGGTCATACATAAAATGTACATCAAAGTCTTCAAGTCAAATGGGACATAAGATGCTCCCGCTGTCATCATCCTATATAGAATAAAACTAACTACATACAAGGAAAGGAAAGGGGAAAAAAAAAAAAAAACAACAACAACAACTAAAAGGAAAATGACCTAATGAGCTTATTACCAATTATACTGAAATACATCCCCCGATACAATAAACTTCCAAAAAGTCACTCAAAAAGGTAATACTTCGTGGTTGGTTCGCCTGACCATCTACTCAGGTTGGAAAACCTAATCCTCTTATTTTTTATGGAAAAAGAATACTTTTGTGAAATTATTTATGGAAAATAAATTTGAAAAACATTTAGAAATATATTTTTTTCCCGAAATAATTTTTTGAAAATATAATATTTTTGAAATTTTTTAATTCATATACAGAAAAATAGCAGCCGGGCCCAACCATCAACAGGTCTGAAGGGCTCGTTGGTTGGATAAAAAAGTATGAAATTTTATTTTTTATGTTTAAACATTGCACTTATTTAATTATTACACTATTCAAACAAAGAATTTTAAAATAAAAAAAATTAATTATTCTATCTAAACAACAAATTTTAAAAATAAAAAAAATTCAAATAAAACAATTTGATTTTCTAAAATTTTAAATTCCCTAAAATTTTGAATTCTGTTGTGCAAACACAACCTTAGGGCTCAAAGACGACACCCATGTGTTCATGCGCGTGCAAATGCATAATTCCTTAGTGGAAGAGGAAGATTTTCAATCGAGTGATCAGTGATCACAACACAAAGGGAGAACACAAACCGTCACACTCGGCTATTGGACACTTGGCACCACTTTTCTCTTTTTCTGGCGGTTGGTTTCTTTGGCGCTGGCGCTAAAAACGATTGTGATGCAGAGTGTTTCTCGGACCACTCTCTCATCTTTCCCATTTCTCTGTTTTTCCAACAACGTTACACCCCATGACCTAAACAAAGATTACCCAACACTAACATCAACAAAAAAAAAAATATATATATCAATTAATTAATTAATTAATTAAAAATACATACGTAGAAAAATCTAATGGATGTGAGTTTCATTAAGACTCCTCAATCTCAACTCGTCCCGCAACAACAATTCTTGATTCAACGTCAACATTCTCAGGTTTGAATGCATTTTCTTGTTTTGTCACATTTTACATTCTTTTTCTTTCTCCGCGTTGCTGTTTTAATAATTTGAACGTTCTTCAAACTGTCGACATAGTCAAATTCAAATGGGAATGTTTGGCTTGGATTCAAGGGTTCCTTGAAAAACATGGCATGCAAACAAACTTGTCCTCTTTAACCCGGAAACTTCTCAGACCCCTTTTTTCGTGTTTTCTTCTTTTGGATGTTTTGCCGAGAATACGGTGATAAATTACATTACAATTTACAAGTGTAGAAAGATTGTTCCTTTTTTGTACAAATGTAGAACACGCAAGCTTTGGTCCCTTGTTATTTCCCTTTGTACTAGTCTCCATTCTTTGGGGTTTAGATGAAGTGCATGGCTTTAACTAGTGAACGGAATTCTAATCATAATGTTTTGCTGGTGGTAGCTGCAATGCTTTGTATAGTGTATTCAGAGTACCAATGATTCTAACTTTGTTTTATTGGGGTGGAATGGGTATTAATTTCAGGGTTTCAAGAGTTCTTTGGGTGATATGAGTATGACACAATGGGAATTTCTTTGAAATGTATCTTCACGGAAATCTGAAGTTCGGTGTCCCTCCAGAAACCTAGTAATGAATTCTCCATCTGATAACCACAGTACAGTACCTAGTGAATTGGGCAGCCCAAATGACATTTTCAGTGGAATTGATAGAAATGGGAATTTAGTATCCAATCATGGTGAGGTGGAAGGTATGGAGACTATTGGACTTACCACTTCTTAGTAATTTGCATGTTATTTTTTTATGTTTGGAGGTCTTTGACCCCGCTCCGATTTGCATGTTGTTTATTCATGTATTTGTTGATCTCTTTGTATTTGAATATTTTCAGCCAAACATCGATTGCTTTTGGTTCAGTGGTTAACTAGTCTTCTTCCTTCATTGGACTTCTCAATAATGAATGTCACGGATGGTGAGTTGAGAGCATGCTTGAGCAATGGTACAGTTTTGTGCCAGATACTGAACAAGTTACGACCCGGTTCTGTGACTTTGGTAATACTTTTTTTTTTTTTTTAAAAAACTTTCAATTAATTCAAAGCAATAAATTTGGTAAATTTGATTTCAGATATACCTTTCAGTCTGGATTCTCTTTTGTAGGTCAGTGAATCTGATCATTCTCTGCCATCACAGTCAGAAAATGTTAAAACATTTCTGAAAGCTTTGGATGGATTGGGGTTGCCCCGGTTTGAAATATCAGACCTAGAGAGGGTATAAGAGACCTGACTTTATACCTATTTTTTGTATCATGACTTTGTTTATAACATTATTTTTATGTATGAGTTTTTCATTAGCTTGGTTCATGCTCTTTGACTCCTTGTTGGGTTGCCAATGTCTCTTTTGTTGTGTAGGGATCTATGAAGCCTGTTGTGGATTCTCTTTTAACACTCAGAGAGAAAAGTTTGCAGAATGCTTTGGGAGAAAATATTTCTGTAACTAATTCCAACTCAGGAAGCCCTCATGGGAATACACCTTCCAGTTTTCATTATTCACCACCATTTGGTGTAGACCAGAGGAGGTTTTCATCTGAGTCAAGGTTTCAACGTGTTTTGAGTAGCCCTCTTATGACCGGTCCGGTGAATTTTATTCAACTCATCCTCTCCCTTCTGTATGTGTTTGTTTTACATATGGAGATAATGAGATACAATTTTCTAAACGTGGCGACATGTTAACGAGAAAATGTATCTAGAATATTTGAATTCCCTAAGCAATGTTATTTGAAACCAGTTTGTACTATAAAAGCTAAACATTGAATTTTAAATCCTTAAGGCAGACCTTTTCCTTGAATTTTAAATCCTTAATTATTGAGAAATATTTTCTTCTCTCTTGGCATGTCACACTAAAAAAACAGCTTGTTGACAGTGGTTGACTATTTCTTCTCTTAAGTCCTTCATATTTCTTGGTAAATCCTATGTAGACTGTTTGTCTTTGTCACACACATACATACATGCTAAGATTGAACTCATTACTTCACACACATACATGCACGAGGAAAGGAGGACGTTTATACAGCTTGAAAGTGAAACATCCACATTGTGATTCAATTCATTAGACCAATTAGATGGTACATTCTTGTCTCTAAAAGTGAATGGTTCTATTCATTTTGTATGCTGTGCAGAACCATCAGCTTCATTAATATACCAAGTTGGTCATAAGTTCCATGAGGTGTTTCAAATTAAACCTGGAAGCTATGCAGATCTTCCTGCTGCAAAAATATCAGAAATGATGAAATCAAACAGTTTAGATGTAAGTTCTAAGGTCAACCTTCAGATACATATATTAAGATTTATAGTGTTATGTATTTATGTGAGTATATAGATATGCACGTATTTTTTGTTTGATACTTAACTGATGTTTCATTGTGTGTGGCTGCAGAATGCTCCCACCCAGTCGCTTCTAAGTGTAGTCAATGGTATTCTTGAAGAAAGTGTTGAAAGAAAGAATGGCGAAATACCTCATGTATGGCTTGCAAATGAAACTACAAGTATAAATCCATGCAAATGACTTGCACCTCAAACTCATGTAACACATGCAGTTTCATAAATATTGTTTTATTATCTTTGTTTGTTCAGCGTGTGGCATGCTTGTTGAGAAAGGTTTCCCAGGAGATTGAGCGGCGCATATCAACTCAAGCTGAACATATACGAACTGTATGTCTATTACATCATTCTCAATAGCTTGCTACTTTGGTTTTCTCAGTCGGTTTCCTCATGTCACTTTCTTACTCTGCCTTCAGCAAAGTAATCTTTTTAAGGCTCGGGAAGAAAAATATCAATCGAGAATAAGAGTGCTTGAGGCACTTGCATCTGGAACTAGAGAAGAGAGTGAGGTATCTCAAAATATTTTTTTCTAGTCATTTTGTTAGAAATGAATCCATTTTATATTCCTTCAATTTTTTGCAAATTGGTACAACTTCTCTATTTATCAGAGGAAACTTTTGTAACAGATATTTTCTAGCCAGCTTCAGCAGTTGAAGGTAATGGTTTCTTACTTTGCATGATAAGCGACATATTGATACACTTCAGAGACAGGATAATACAAGGGGTTTTAATTAGATTCTTTTCATGTTGTGACCTTTCAATATAGGCTGAGAAGGTCAAAGAGGAAGAAATGAAGGAAGATGAAAAAGAAACTATTAGGCTGATGAAAGAGCTAGAGGACAAAAATTTGGAAATTTCAGCACTAATTTCAGCACTGAAGCAAGAACTGGAGACAACCAAAAAAACATATGAAGCACAATGCTTACAATTGGAAGAAGAAGCTAGGGATGTTAAAGCAGAACTGAGACAAAAGTCTCAAGAATATGAGCGTCTATTGGAAGAATTAAGAAATAAGGTTAAGGAGCTTGAGGCTTCTTCGGATTCAAAATATCAAGAGTGGAATATGAAAAGGAACCAATTGCAGAACTCTATAAGTTTTCAATTTAGTTCCCTACAGGTACACTTACAAATGTGTTAATGTCAATGTTATTATTGTGGTGCCAAACTTTACAATTTTGTACTTAATTTGCAAACATCCAGAAATTGAAATTATCTTGCGAATCCATTAAGCAAGATGTTATGAAAGAGCAAAATGTTTATGCTGAGGAGTGTAATCGATTAGGTATGCCTTTGTCATTAGAATGTCATTTTAGTGCTCCCTCTCCATTTCTTTTTTGGGATGTAATCTCTAATAATTTGAATGTAAATTGTTCAGGTGTAAATCTTAAATCACTAGTACATGCAGCTGAGAACTATCAAGTTGTTCTTGCTGAAAACCGAAATCTGTTTAATGAAGTTCAAGAATTAAAAGGTAACATTATCCATGTCTGTCTTCTAGTTTATTGATGTAAGTGCACTGTGAATTCACAAACATTTTTTTGATGCAGGAAATATCAGAGTATATTGTCGAATTAGACCGTTTCTTTCAGGAAAAAGGGAAAGACAGTCTATCGTAGAACACATTGGTGAAAATGATTTGGTTGTGGCGAATCCCTACAAAGAAGGGAAAGATGCACATCGGTCATTTAAGTTTAACAAGGTTTTCGGTCCTGCCTCAACTCAAGGTTTATTTCTATATACTCACCATTTTTTGAGATTAGGCTATGGAGAGGTATCCCATATCCAGTGATGAAAATCTTGCATCATTATTCCTGTGTATGCAGATTACAATTCTTTCTTCTTTTCAATTGTTATGTTGATATTCTGATGTTGTGCTATGATTCTGCTCTGAATGATGCAGCGGACGTATACTCTGACATTCAACCCTTTGTAAGATCAGTACTAGATGGATATAATGTATGTATGTTCGCTTATGGTCAAACTGGTTCAGGGAAAACTTACACAATGGTATGAACCCTCTGGACATGTTTTATTTTATTTTTTCATCATGCTATTGAAGAAATTCATCATTCCACAAGATGCTCACTTTTCTCAGACTGGTCCAAATGGAGCAACAAGCGAGAATTTAGGTGTTAATTATCGAGCTCTAAATGATCTCTTCAGAATTTCCACAAGTAGAGCAAGCTTCATAGACTATGAGATTGGGGTTCAAATGGTTGAGATATATAATGAGCAAGTTCGTGACTTGTTATCAACTGATGGTTCTCCAAAAAGATATCCTTTTTCCAATATCTTTGGACAGTTTATTTTTTGCATGGACTTTCTTTTTCTAGTTTTTTCTTCTTCTTTGGTTTCCTTGATTTGCACACACTTGGGATATTGACTCATTCTCAATCCAAGGGTATAGCAGCACCTGATGCTAGCATGTTCCCTGTCAAGTCACCTATGGATGTCATTAAGTTAATGGACATTGGACTTAAAAATAGAGCCATTGGTGCGACTGTTATGAATGAAAGAAGTAGCCGATCTCACAGGTTAGACCGCCTTTTTCTTTCCTTAACATCCAACATTAAAATGAATGCTTCTTATTATGACGACTTCATATAAACTTATGTGCACAGTGTGATCTCAATTCATGTTCGTGGGAAGTATTTGAAGTCTGGTTCTACTCTGCATGGCAATCTTCATTTGGTAGATTTGGCAGGAAGTGAAAGAGTAGATCGCTCTGAAGTAACTGGGGATAGACTTAAGGAAGCACAACATATAAACAAATCGCTATCTGCCCTCGGAGATGTTATTTTTGCCCTTTCTCAAAAGAGCTCCCATGTACCATACAGAAACAGCAAGCTTACTCAACTTCTGCAAACTTCTCTTGGTAAATCTATGTTCATCATTTATTTATGTCAACATGCATTTTGCTAGTAGCCAGACAAAAAGAAGAAAAAGGCTGAGTTGCCTCAGTGGCTTTTTGATTGTGTTAGTTTTGAACATTGTCTTTGATTTTACTGCACAGGTGGTCAGGCAAAGACTCTCATGTTTGTCCAGATTAACTCAGACGTGAGTTCATTTTCTGAAACTGTGAGCACTTTAAAGTTTGCTGAGAGAGTTTCTGGAGTTGAACTTGGAGCTGCACGAAGTAACAAGGAGGGCAGAGATGTCAGAGAATTAATGGAACTGGTACTTCACTTTTTCTCTGTCAAATTGAACATAGGGTGTCTTGGAAGAGCTTCTTTAGACTCATCTCATGGCTATATTAGTGTTTGGATACAATTATAAAAATAACTTATGACACGCCTTAAACTGTTTTTAGCTTATTTCAGTAAGTTTTTGAAATTGGTCGATTATCAAACAACTAATTATGTTCTACCTTGCCTGACCTTGAAGATGGCTTCTATGAGGAATACTATTTTGAAAAAAGATGAGGAGATTGAACGGCTTAAATCACTGAATGCTTCAGTTGGTGGTATTCCTAAGCAAAACCAAAAACTAGCAGGTGGAAGTTTTAAGCACCTTGAAGTTGATACCCAAAAACCAATGGATGATGATCATCTGCAGCAAAACGATCAATCGGAAAATAGTGGGGGAGAAGCTCTAGGATTTTCAGGTGCAGATTTTCATGAAAGATCCAGTGAGACTTCTGACAATGGTCTTGCTTTGAGCACAGAAACTGATGGTTCTTCTGATAATTCCATTCTCACTGAAGCCACAAAAACATCATATAAGATGGACAAGTGAGTAGTGCTTATACTATTACAGCTTTGGCCATTGCCCTATACATTCCTCTGCCAAACAATTTCACTAAAGCTTCATAAAATCTTTCATGGTACTCTGTTAAGGTCATTGAATATAAGCTCTTTCAGTACTTCATAGGAAATCAGTTGCTAAATTTGCATATTCGTTTTTTTTTTTTTTTTATTAGCAAAGATAATATGCATATATATAGGAGGGGAGTACTAGGGAATACTCCAACCCTATACAAAGTGCCAAAACCTCGTGCACCAAAAGCCCAACTAAATTTGCATATAAACGAATATGCTAAATTTGCATATTTATGTGAGTTGATGCCTATATGCTTATTGATACATGCATCTGCATCATTTTTCAGATATTTCTTTGTCCATTTTGCAGATCTAAAGCATTACCCAAAACTGTTCAAGCTGTAAGGAAATTAGGTCGAACACCATCTAGCACGACCATGACAAAGGACCCGCTGAAGAAATCACCAGGTATGCAATGTAAAATTGAAGTCTTCTCCACTTCGCGATGATAAATATATTCAAATCAGACTATTAATTCTTATCAACGATTGAAATATCTTACTTTATTCTTAAAAGTGATAGTTCACTTTGTTATGAGTCAAACTAATTAACCATTGTCTTCTCAAAATTCTCTTTTAAGAATTTTCAACTTTCTTCACAAATTGAATTTCAGGTATTAAAAAAAGCGCCAGTATTGGCCAGCTTAGAGCTTCAAAACGGTGGCAGTAAAGTAGGAGAGGCAGTAGCTACAATTAAATCAGAGTGTGTTCACAATTTGACACACGCTATGTAAATATAATCAATTCGTTGGTATGTTCTAACACTTGAATTTTAAGTCACATTGGTGACATTTTTGTGGATATTGGAAGTTTGTAACCGATTTTGTATTCATAATCATATGAAATTTAAGAGGGGAAATTTTTTTTTACAACAGAAGCTCAATGTTTATCATTTATCATTGCGATCAGTCAGGTTTGGCACATTTGATGGATTGACTTTTGATCTTCTAATGAGACAAAATATATAGAGAATCAGGAAAATAAACTTGAATAAATTTAATATACTAATATAATTAAGAATTGGAATTAACTGCTTCTTTTGCCTCATCATGCTAATTTAATGATCCTGGGTGAGGTCCTTTTCCTGAGTTTCGCTTTTCTCAAGTTGCAAGTGGCATTGCAGGCCAACTTGTCCGCTTCCGAGTCAGCTGAATGAGAATGCGCTACGCAACTTCGCATCTCAGCTCACCTGGTTTGGGGCCCCTATTAAAGAATTATGATTATGATTATGATGTCGCAATATCAACCACTAACCGTTTAATTAAAAAAAAACAAAAAACAAAAGTAATGAAGACCAACACATTTTGTGTTTGCCACATTCCCTCTCACATGCATATCAGACATTGCTGACTCTCCACCTCATCTCCCAGTCACCTTTCAATTTTATAAAGCCCTTTCACATCAGCATATACTACCTCTATTGCCAACAAATCAATCAACCCGACAATCATTAAATTAAAACTAAAATACAAGACAAAGCCCCTCAAATCTCTTTTTCTGTTGACAATTTTTTTATGCATTTAAACAGTTAGACGATTTGGACCATTTGATCTTAATCAGACAATGTAGATTTTAAGTCAAGTAAATGAGATACAAAGTCAAATTTTGGAATGTATACTGGATGATCTTAATTTATGCAACAATCAAACAATTTAGACCGTCTAATTAAAGATTAAATGGTGTAGATTTTGTTCAGTAAATAAAATACAAAGTCAAATTTTGGAATGTGCACCCTTCGGTCTCACTACGTGAATCCGTGAAAAATTAGGGAATTCGGATTCTCAAATGAAATCCGACCTAAGAATACGCTTTGATGCTTCTTACCTAAAGCAAGAGTTTTTAATTTTATTTTTCACTGATGTCTTTCATGTCTTTCTCTTTGAAGAACACAATCATGAATGCACTAATAAACAATCAAACATCCTCAACTTTTTGAGTGGTTATATTCATTTTATACACAACTTGTCTTTGAGATTATCAAATAGGCAACACCTTCAAACAGGGCACCCACAAAAACTGATAACAATAATGTACAAAATTCCAAACATTTATCCTCAATTTCCTCCAAATTACAATTACAGAGGGAGGATCTGAGAAACAGACACATAAGAACTACACTCTCCAAGAACCCTAACAAGACAGAAGAAAGCAGCTTTGCTTGCCTTTTTCTTGTCCTGCCTTGTCCTCTCTATTATTCATTTTGAAGGGAAGAAGAAAAGGAAAAAAAAACTTATGAGCAATAACTTGCACAGACCAGTTATATACATCATACAGTGCTCTAACAACATTGAATTAAGATTAGCTCTTCTTTCCAAAGAAGAAAAAAAAAACTCCTCTGCTGATTGACCTCTACCTTCATTTCTCTGCTTCTTGGTATTGGGTTTTCTCTACATTCTATTTTTGTTCTTCAAAAATGGATTAGGCAACAGCAGAGATGCTGCGGTTGCTCCTATCTCTGCTAAGACAGTCAAAACCTTCGATCCTCACAGCAGCTGGTGTGTTGCCAAATTTCATCGGAACACAACCTCGAGCTGAAGAGGATGGCGAAGAGGATGCCACGGAAAATGGACTAAAATTCCCATTACCAAATTGCTCATCTTGGATTACAGGGTTTGAGGCCCTGCTTGGTGGAGATCCACAGAAAAATGGTGGTGATGATGCCAACACTTTATCCCCTGATCTCTCCGGTTCCTGCAAACAAATCAAATCAAACAACAGTTCTTAGGTTAGATTATCTGAGCCCCAGGACAAAAATGTTTATAAACAAAGATTATATCTTTAAAAGGAAAACATAAACTTTTATCACAAATCATCACCAAAATTTGAGGTATCACAAGAAATAAACTCTTTTAATTACACAATATTGTTTGTTTCTCATGAAAATACTAGTGCTAGGATGAATATGAAGATTGCATAGGAAAGTAAAACATATATGTGAATATGAAGATTGATATAGGAAATAACCTTGGAAAGGATGATGTCCAGAAGCTCTGCCCCAACTCCTGAATCATCCATCTCAGATTGGTAGCTGATTTTATGAGGAACGAATAGAAAGCAAAATCAAGTTTTTTGTTAAAAAATTGATTCAAAATTCAACAAAAAACAAAAAACGGATTTGAAAATAGAAAATTACCTGATGGGGCACCTCAAGGGTCTGATATGGTTGTTGTTCATGGATGAGAGACCCAATCTTCGAGGCTTAGGACAAACCACTGATTCCATCCTCATCTCCTCGCAGCTTGTCACAGTGTTCATCTGTTGGTACCCGTAGAAGCAATTCATCTTTCCTCTTTTTGTTCCCTTTCGTGAAAACCACAGATCTTGACAAGGAACAACTGCAACCACAAATGAACAAAAATTTTATTTTTTATTTTTTATAAATCACACAGTTCTTTTGGTCTTTCAGAGTCAGACAAAATTCAACGAAATCCAATCAAATCATTAGCCAACACAAACAAAAAAGAAAGAAAAAATAAACTATTTTCAGAGTTTTAGTACCATACTAGAAGAAATCCACAAAGGCTTGAAAAAAAAAATTGCAAAAGACCCACCTTGTCAAAGCTTTTTAAGCAGTTGAAAAAAATCAACAAAGGCGTTAAAGTTTGAGACTTTACACAAACAAGTAAATTTATAATTATAACACCCAAGCTAGGTTTTCAAGTGGTTCATGAACCCCAAAAAAAAAAAACACAAAGAGGTACATAGAGATAGAGAGTACCTGAGCTGCCACAGAGTCAGAGAAGAGGAAGAAAACAGAGAGGAAAATTGAGTGAAGGAGAGGGACAAAGAGAAAGAGGATAGGAGAAAGGACATCGTTGGGTGTTTGGTGGGTATTCATAGGGAGAGGGAGAGAGAACTGAAGAGGAACGAACTACAGTACGTGCAAGTGCACAGGAAGTGATGTAAGACCGCACTTACTTAGCGTTGGGTATTTGGGTTGATGATTTGAGATCTAAGATTCTATCCTCTGTGTGTGTGTGTGATGACTTCTGATCCACACGTGTAGCGATAGTGCCTGTCTCTGTCTGTTGATGTGTTTTCTCCCTTTTGCCCTTCAAAGTCAGAGTGACATGCCGCTCTTTTGATGTGTTTTCTCCCTTTTACCCTTCAAAGTCAGAGGGACATGCCGCTCTGTCAAGACCAGTGTGTTGTGTTGTCCACTGATTCTAAAGCGGACGGACAGTTGATAACGTGCATGTATTTATTGTGCTCGAAACAGCGACAATCTTTCCCCCACTTTACTATATTAGGTCTTACTGATGAGTGTCTTTGCGTATTTGTTAAGAAATAAAAAAATAAAAATTTTATATTAAAAACTAGAAACAATAATTTTTAAACTTTTAAAAAATTAAATGTACTATTTTCGACATAATATTTTTATATTTAGTTTCTTAAAGAGTGCCATTAAGGCAATGGTTATGATTTGCGTATTATATTTTCGTCTCGTAAGGTTTTTTTATTTTATTTTTAGTCTTATTTTAGATACGATTTTAATCTTCCACATTTTTTAACCAATTAATCTCTTCTCTTTATTTTAAAAACAAAGTAAATATAATTCTATTGTCAATTTTTTTACCTAAAACTCATTAATTCTCTTTTCATTAAAATATATGTGAAGTTATACGATAGTTTGAAATAATTTTAAAATTTTAAAAGTGATAAATTTAAAAAAAAAATGATGAAAAATGAAGAAAGGGAATTTTGAAATTTTTTTATTCCAAGTAAAATTTGATATTTTTTATTTTTTACCTAAATGCAGGCAGGAGATTTTCCCTTGTTCATTGTGTGTACTCCATATGTTTATTTAACAGAAAAACATAACAAAAAATTAAGTGTGTGTTTGGTTTTGCAGTGGTGAAAATTGATTTTGACTGAATTGATTTTGTAAAATTGATTTTGCTTAAAAGTGAGTTTAACATAACATGATTTATGTTTGGATGCATTAAAAAAAGTGATTTTTATCAATTCATATTGTTTAGATACTTTGGATCAAAATTGTTTTTGAGTGTGTAATTACCAAAATGAGTCTTAACATGGGTGTTTCAAACTAGATTTCTTTTCTATTTTATATAATTATTTTAATTTCTGTTAAATTATTATATTTAATATAATTTTATAATATTTTAATTTATGTTAGTACAATTTATTTATCTTTAATTTTTTAAAAATATTTTTTTTAATTTCTTTTGAAAAAGTTATGTGATAATAAAGCAAACAATGAACTCTCGTGGCCAAAATTTATATCAAGTGTAATAAACAAAATGGGCTTTTTGTTACAAAAAAATGCATTTGGAGCCCGATTTCTTCTCTTCTTTAACCTCTAGACAATTGCTACTGCAACTCGAGAAATGGAAAAGGGAAACGCCGCAACCAGAATGAGGGGCAATAATAGTAAAATCTCAGCCTTTATGTAAATAAATTTGTGAATCGATTTCAGGTCACTGTGAAAGCTTGAAATATCAGCTTCTAAGTAAAATTGATTTTGAGACTGGAATCAATTTTTCTTTATTGAAGCCAAACATAACAATTTGCAGTAAAATCACATTAGACCTTCCTAAACGTGTGTATGTGGCAGCTCAACGTGGTTCCAAACAGGCTCTAAGATGCTAATTAAAGTCTCTTGAATCACTTTACAATTGGACCATATTAACACATAGCCAAAAACATAACACAACATTAATATTTTAAATTTAATTCTGATTATGTTAGAAGATGTAAAATTTGAAATTTAAAAAATATGGTTATAATTTTGGATTTATAAGTTGCATATGAGCGTCAACCTATTTTGGATTTATAAAATAGAAAAGAAATCTAGTTTGATACACCCATGTTAAGACTCATTTTGGTAATTACACACTTAAAAGCAATTTTGATCCAAAGTATCCAAACAATATGAATTGATAAAAATCATTTTTTTAATGTATCCAAACATAAATCATGTTATGTTAAACTCACTTTTAAGCAAAATCAATTTTACAAAATCAATTCAGTCAAAATCAATTTTCACCACCGCAGAACCAAACACACACTTAATTCCCTAGGGATCAGCTTGAAAGGGAAGGAGATCATTGAGGTGGATGGTTCCTCAGTTCTGGGCCATGACGTGGCCATGAATGATACGTTGAATGCTCGTGTTAGTTAATTCTGATGGGCTTCTTTTGTTGCTCTTCAAGTTTTTTGGGTTACTTTTTTCTAGTGTTTATGACGAGGTTGTTCTCATGGTGATCCTTTGCTCCATTCTCCTATTAGGAACCTATTTCAAAGGCATAAACTGAATATGTTTGTTATTCTAGAACTAATGATTAGTGATATGAAGGCTTTGAAAGTTGTTAGAAGGGTGGGTTTTTCATGTTACTTTATTAAAGATGTTGTTGGCTTCTCTGGTGGTATTTGGCTCCTCTGAGAGGAAGTTGAATTTAAACTTCAAATTCTAGAATATCACGCTCAATCGGTCCATGATAAGCTCTCCTCTTCAATGGTGAACCTCCTTGGTTCATCACTTTTGTTAATGGTTTTTCTCAAGCGTCACTGATAGCTCGGTTATAGAAAGGCTTTGAGTCTATTGCTAGTGGTACGAATGATGGTTGGATGGTTATTGGCAACTTTAATTCTTATCTCTCGCCTTGGGAAAAAGGTAGGCGGAGTTCCCCCAAATCATAGGTCCATGGAAACATTTCGTGAATGTATCTCTAATTGTCAGTTGATAGATATCGGCTTTCATGGCATTTCTTTCAACTGGGAGCGAAAAGGGGTTAAAGAAAGGCTGGATATATAGAGGGTTATATAATATGGAACAACTTTGCTTCCAGATTTGAGCTATTTTTCACCTCCCTGTGATGAGTTCACACCATAAGGCAATGATGCTCTGAACTAACTTAATGGCGATCACCAATGGCCCTCGCCCCTTTCGCCTACTTGCTGTTGGAATTAATTCATTATTAATAACAACAACAAGAACAAGCATGCTCAAATCTCATAGAAGAAAAAACCTTAGGCGGTGTTACGGATCGGTCCCGAGCCGAGTTCTAGTGCGCCACGATCGGGAGATCATTCGGCTCGCTATCCGAAGCCGACGAGTTGTCACCGACCGAGACGCGCTGCACTGACTGCACGACTATCCCGATGATAACACCGAGCAAGGGAGGGGCGAGCTAACTCAGGACTTACGAACCTTCTAGAAAGGGACGTGCCTGAGACAACACTTGGAGCCGTTGTCACCCTAAAGATTGAAGATCACGTAGCCGGCGCATAACGGGCTTGGCAGACGCGAAATGTCAGGAAGAGATCGGCTAATCCCTGAATTGTCAGGGAGGAATTGCCGCGCGCAGAAATCGGATCGGTGGTTGACCTTCCTTCTACGCAACTCCACTATATAAAGGGGGCTGGACCCCCCATGTTTGGATATTCTCTACTTACTCTCAACCCTAATACATTCTGCGCTACCTCTCCTCCAAAGCCTTATCTAACTTAGGTATCGGAGTGTCTTTGCAGGTACCACCCCCCTTCGTCGGACTCTGGAAGAGGGAGCACCCAATCCCAGGAGGAGGAGAGCCTTACCATTCCCAGCATCAACATTGGCGCCCACCGTGGGGCCCGGTAAAACTAACCCAGGCCTCAAGATTACCCCTAGCTGGATGGTGCGCACCAGGAGCACGGCGAATCACAGATCGCCACCGCGGAGTCACCACTCGGCCAGTCAGAATGAACGCCCACCACCAGACCCCGTTTTGGAGCTTCTCAGGGCAGAAAATGAAGAGTTAAGACGCCAGATCGCGGAAGCCCGCGATCGTGAGGAGAGACAGGGCCACGAGACGCCCTCGCGGACCAGAAGAGATGACCGGGACTCGTCCAAGTCAGACGCATCCAGCGCCACGGAGAGCCCGAGGCGAGAGGGCCACATCCGGCGTGCGCCGCAGCGAGAGAACCGACCCTTCGAAATTGGGCTAACCTTGCTCCCTTTTGACGAGAGGGTCATGGCTGATCCGGTCCCGAGGCGGTTCCAAATACCCAACATGGACGCGTACGAGGGTAAGACCGACCCCGAAGAGCACATTACCTCCTTCAATGCGCGGATGCTGCTGATCGACGCGTCCGAGGGCTTGAAATGTCGGACCTTTCCTCGCACCTGGCGGACCGGCCATGATGTGGTTCCCTACCCTCCCCCAGCGCTCGATCCACTCATTCAGGCAACTCGCCGAGCAATTCGTGGCCAGGTTTACCACGAGCCGAGCCTTCCGGAGAAACTCCACTTGCCTGGTCGGGCTCAAACAGAGGTCGGACGAGACACTGAAGTCCTTCCTAGAACGTTTCAACAACGAAACGGCTCAAATCAGGAATCTCAGCACCGATGTGGCGCTCCACGCCATAGTGTCAGCACTAAAACCTGGGCCCTTCTCGGACTCCCTTGCTCGCCGACCTGCATGATCTCTGGACGAGCTGAGGCGCCGAGCAGTGGGGTATATCAACATGGAAGAGGTTGCTGCCACCAAAAGGGAAACCCAGAATCGGCAAGACAGGAGTAGGGATCCGCCCCGAGAGAGGGCAGAGAGGAAAAACGAGCGCCGAGGGCGGCAAGACTACGGAGGACGGTTCACCCCCTTGACCGTGGGTAGGGACCGAGTCTTGAAGGAGGCCTACACGGGCAACCTCATTACCTTGCCCCCTCGGAAGGACTCCCCACTCGATGCGGATCGCCAGAGATACTGCGAATACCACCGAATCTACGGGCACACCACCAATGAATGTCAGGCGCTAAAGATAAAAATTGAAAAACTCATACAGGCAGGACACTTAGCTGGCACGTGGACAAAGGGAACGGGCGACCCCAGAGAAAACGGGATAAGTCGTAGAAGATCCCGTTCTCCAGCCTTGCGCAACCGATCGCCGGCTCGGAGAGGACAAGAAAGACGTTCACCCGCTTTGTCAACACGGAAGGGTCGGACGAAGGTACCTCGCTCAATTTAATTGCAGGTGGTTTTGCAGGTGGGGGCGAATCTAGCAACGGTCGGAGAAGACACCTAAGATCCGTCAACAGCTCCACATCACTAGCGGCCCCGCCCGAGGCCCTACCGACCATATCCTTCTCGGAGAGGGATTATCAGGGAATAGATCGCCGCCAAGACGACCCAATGGTGATCACAGTACACCTCGCTGGATTTAACGTCAGGAGAGTGCTCGTCGACCAAGGAAGCTCGGCGGATGTAATCTACAAAGAAGCCTTCGATCGACTCAAGTTACTGAGCTCGATTATAAGACCCTACCGAGGTACGTTAGTCGGTTTTTCAGGTGCTAAAGCCCGGGTGACTGGGTACTTCGACGTCTTGCTCACCTTCAAGGCGGACGTCGGGGTCAAGACAATCGAAGCCCACCTCCTGGTGGTGGAAGCCGATTCGGCCGCGGACACCGCCTACAATATGATAATTGGCAGAACTGTCATCAATGGGATCGGGGCCATTGTCTCCACCCCCCATTTGGCGATGAAGTTCCCCCTATCTGATGGGCAGATTGCTACGATACATGTCGACCGTAAGGAGGCGAGATGTTGTTATGTCAACGCCTGGCGGACGACAAGAAGAAATCGCCCCAAGTCGAATCAAGATGATCGAGCTCGACCCGAGGGGCGAGAGTGATTTCGCCAAGACCGGCCGATGACATCAAGGAGATCGAAGTAAGAGGATCGGGTAAGAGCATACGAATCGGACGCAATCGCCAAAGAGAGCGAAGCAGCCCTGACGAAGGTCCCGCTCGACAACGCGGATCTGTTCGCGTGGGGCCGGAGGATATGCCGAATAGACCTCGAGTGGCTGTCACAAGCTGGTAGCCATAGAGCACGGCGCTTCGCCCGCTGCTCAGCGCAAAAAGAAGACTTGCGGGGAAAAGAAGCGGCGACCAGGGAAGAGACCTCAAAGCTCTTGGCCGGATTTATCAAGGAGATCAAGTACCCAACTTGGCTTTCCAACGTCGTATTGGTCAAGAAGAAGCGGTAAGTGGAGGATGTGCAATCGACTTCACCGACCTAAACAAAGTCCGCCTCTAAAGACCCATACCCTTCCTAGCATCGATGCTCTGGTGGGCGGCACGTCAGGATACCAGTGCTCGGTTTCATGGATGCGCATCTGGCACAATCAGATCAAGATGCACCCACTCGACGCCCCAAAGACGGCTTTCATGACGGAGACCTCCAACTACTACAGCGTCACTATGCCCTTTGGTTTGAAGAACGCAGGGTCAACTTACCAGAGGATGATGGATGAGGTCTTCGCCAAGCAGATCGGGAAGACGATCGAGGTGTATATGGATGACATGGTAGTCAAGACCTCCAGCTTCGAGGTGCACTACCGAGACCTCCAGGAAGTGTTTGACATTATGAGAAAATATAACATCGGACTTAACCCCGAAAAGTGCTCGTTCGGGGTGCTCGGAGGCAAATTCCTGGGGTTCATGATCACCCACAGAGGCATTGAGGCCAACCCCGACAAGTGTCGAGCAGTGATGGAAATGCGCAGTCCGAGCTCTATCAAGGAAGTGCAAAGACTTGCTGGTCGCATCGCGACCACTTTCCAGGTTAAGTAACTCGTTCCGTGACCAATCACTTCCTTCTACCAGGTACTCTGAAACCGACTTCGGTTGAATGGACCGACGAGTGTGAAACGGCTTTCAGAGGCTCAAGGAGTTTACGGCGTCACCACCGATCCTTACACGGCCCACCAAAGCGAGCCTCTCCTCCTCTACCTGGCGCCACCGACACCTCGATCGGCTTCGGCCATGATAAGAGAAAGAGGCCGAGCAACGCCAGCTTTACCGTCAAGAAAGTCCTCCACGGGCGAGCTAAGATACCGAAGGTAGAGAACCGGCGCCTCGATAGTAACCTCCGCGAGGAGGTTGAGGCCTTACTTTCAAGTGCACACCGTGGTAATCAAAGCGACTACCCGATCAAAAGCGATCTCGCAAGCCCGAACTCTCGGGGCGAATGGTGGCGTGATCGGTAGAACTCTCCGAATTCCAGATCAGGTATGAGCCCAGAGGACCCATTAAATCACAAGTTCTGGCTGACTTTGTTGCAGAGCTAACACCGACCCCTGAGGTAGAGTACTGGATGCTCTACGTGGACGGCTCCTCCAATTCCAAAGGCAGCAGAGCAGGAATCATCGTAGAAAGCCCTGCTGGAATTAGCGTCGAACAGGCACTCAGGTTCCTATTCAAAGCTAGCAACAACCAAGCCGAGTATGAGGCTTTACTACTCGGTCTCAAACTCGAATGGGAGCTGGGCGCCCAAACACTCCGAGTCGAGGCGACTCGGTGATGATCGGCCAGGTCAAGGGCGAGTACCAATGCCGAGACGACATACTCGCCCAGTATGCTCAGAAAGTCAATGCCATGATTCAGAACTTCCAAGAGGTCCAACTCGAGCACATCCCTCGAGAACAAAATAACAAAGCAGATCTGCTGGCAAAGTTGGCTAGGATGAAGACCGAGGGACGGGTCCATACAAAGGGTCGCCCAAACTTTAGAGTCACCAAGCATCGCGACACCGAACTACGCAGTTGATCACCCGATTCTTGGATGAAGGACATCGTTGAATACTTGAAGCGAGGAAGGCGCCTGAGGACCAGGCGAGAATCACGCAGGTCCAACGGCGATCCGCACATTACGCTTTAATCGGAGACAGACTCTGAAGAGGTTTCTCACACCACTACTCACTGCCAGAGAAATCATTCGAGCACGTCATGAGGAACTACATGAGGGCAGCTGCGGGAGCCACTGTGGAACGCGGACCTTGCCGGCTAAAATCCTTCGAGCAAAGCTACATCGCCAACGCCGATCGGATTGCCTGGAATACGTAAGGAAGTGCGACAAGTGCCAAAGGTTCGCCAACGAGACCATCTTCCACCGGAAGTCTCAGACGAAGTCATCGCCCGCGCCTTTCAATACCTGGGCTTGACATACTTGGCCCTTTCCTCGCAGACCGCCAACTCAAGTTCATCGTAGTCGCCATAGACTACTTCTCCAAGTGGATAGAGGCGTGTCCACTGGCGACCATCACTTCCGAGAGGGTCAAAAAATTTGTCTGGAAAAGCCTGGTTTGCCGCCATGGCCTACCCGACACCATCATCACAGATAACGGCACACAGGTCACCAAAGACAAAGATTCAAGGACTTCTCGCAGGTTCAGGAATCCGACTCGTCACGCTCCGCCGAGCATCCACAGACCAATGGTCAGGTCGAGGCCGCAAACAGGATTATCCTCAATGGCCTCCGCAAGCGGCTGGAAAGGGCCAAGGGCGACTGGGCGGAAGAACTATGCGGGGTGCTGTGGGCATACCACACCACCCCCCAGTCAGCAACAAATGAAACACCTTTCCTGGCTAACATATGGAATGGAGGCCATGGTGCGATGAGAGCTCGGTTCCACCTCGGCGAGAAGAGAGCACGCCGGACATTGATGCCAGGAGGAGGCAAGAGTTGAGCTCGATCTCCTAGAAGAAACCGGGAACTTGCGTGTACAAAACCGCAACTAAACGGCCGCCAAGCACTACAACTCAGAGTCCGACCAAGGACGTTCAAAGAAGGAGACCTGGTCCTTCGGAAAGTTGAATCGCTCGAAAGACGCAAGGCGAGGGCAAGCTGGGCCAACATGGGAAGCGGCCATACCGCATCGGGGCGAGCACCAACACGGCGCATACGGACTAGAAGAACTATCCGGAAAGGCAATACCGAGGACCTGGAATGCTACGCACCTCAAGCTCTACTTTAGCTAAACACTTGTAAACGGATGGCGTACTCTTTCCTTTACAAACTCTTTTTTCCCACTGGGTTTTTGGTTTGGAAAGGTTTTAACGAGGCGCATCCTCCTTTCCCTTTCTTCCCCATTTAATAAAAGTCAACCCCCATTGCATTCAGAGTGTTTTAACTAAAAATCACCGAGTCCCGAGCTCGGAAGGTCTTCACCGAGCTGACCTAAACCCAAGTCAGCATAAAGACTTGGTGGGCTCACTCGTAGGTCGACCCCCGTGGTCCTAAATCTAAGTCAGCATAAAGACTTGGTGGGCTCACTCGCAGCTCGACCCCCGTGGTCCTAAACCCAAGTCAGCATAAAGACTTGGTGGGCTCACTCGCAGCTTGACCCCCGTGGTCCTAAACCCAAGTCAGCATAAAGGCTTGGTGGGCTCGTTCGCAGCTCGACCCCTGTGGTCCTAAACCCAAGTCAGCATAAAGCCTTGGTGTGCTCATTCGTAACTTGACCCCTGTGGTCCCGAACTCGCTCGCGGCCCGAGGCTCGGAACATGTTACTCGACCTAAACGATACATTCAATCCTAAACCCAAGTTAGCATAAAAACTTGGTAACCTCGTTAGAGGATCCGAAGCTCACTATCCGACCTAAAGGTTGCGTAAGAAAATTGCTACTCGGCCTACACCGGTCCACGGAGAAATTGTCTCAACTTCAGTTGACACAAGTTTTATTCAGGGGAAGCCATCCGGGGATTACTCTAGCCGAGTAGCACAGCTACCCGAGGTCGACCCCAACCAAGCACAATAACCAACAATTTGCTAAAGCAGAAAACAGGGAAGACAACGATTAAACTTAGCCAATTTCATTAACTCAAAACAAAATACAAAAGAACAGCTCGTAGAAGAGTGAGTACATCATCAAGGCAGAGCAAAGCAAAGTAAAACAAATTACGCAAGGGCATTCCCTCGGTCTTCAACAGAGTCCCCGACGATCTCATCGGCCGCAAGACTCTGACTAACAGCCGCCAAGTCGAGACCAACTCCGACCTTCTCTCCCCCAGGCTCCTCTTGATCAGCACGGCCTTCTTCCTCGTCCTCCTCTTCCACAATCTTTCCCTCTTTCACTACCTTGGGGAAATCGAGCTCGGAGATGTCCAGATCGGGGGCGATCACCTTCAACTGTGCAACGGCATTATCAAACCCTTCCTTATACTGAAGGGCACTGTACTCGCGGTACTCTTCGACCCTAGCAGCCTCGGACGAGGACTTCTCCTTCTCCTCCTGTAGTTGACGCAGCAAAAGGTCATTTTGGGCCTGGAGCTCCTCCCGCTGAGCCAGCAGAGAAGCGTTGCTCCTATTCAATTCATCCCTTGCCTCCGAGAGACGAGCATAGTCCTCTCGCAGCTTGCCCATCTTCTCCTTAAGCTCGCCAAGCGCGGTGGCCTTGCTTTGGTACTTTCTCTTTGCCCGGCTCGGCCTCGATCGCCGTGCCTTATCGAGAAAAGCGGGCCATAGCGGAATGCGAACCGTAGAGACCCAGTGCCTTGCACAAACCCAGCTCGCCCGCTTCTTCCATACACCTGTCGTCGGACTTACGCATAATCTGATCGATCTGGTCGGAGCGGTCGAAGCCGACGTTCCAAAGGGAATCCTCGGCGTTCTCGCCTTGATCGGTAAATTCTCCGAGGTGGAGGAACCACTCGGAGCCATCAGGGATGTTCAGAGGAATCCCCCCATGAGGTCCCCTCGGCCCCTTTGAAGGGGGCTGTTCGGAACCGGGAGTCGGGGAAGCGCGCGGTCGCTTCTTAGTAGCCTTGACAGATGAAGGGGAAGCGGCTACACCAGAAGGAACTGATCCTGGAACTTGGGCGACCTTTTCTTTTTGAGCTTTCTGGAGGAGCTCAGCCATCTCCTTCTTACTCATCTTCGGGGCCATCGTACCTGAAAATAGAGTGAAAGTTAGTGCTCATGTTCGGGCTGAAAATCATGCTAAAGGATGACAACGAGACTTACTTAAGTAATCCCTCCACTGGGGCGGATCCTTTAGAGCTCGGGTGAGGAGAGGACCACAATGCAATGTGGGCAAACGAGCAAAAAAGTTCACTATCGTCTGGTCGGTGACCGACAATGAATTAAAGTCCACCTCTTTTATGGGCCGAGGATTGGGGCTCCAGTAAAAAGGAAACAAGGGCTCGTTCTGAGCAGAAAAGAAAAAGGGGTCCCCTATCCTTACCCGGATTTTGAAGAAATCAGGCTTCCAGTTTTTATAAGACTGGTCGAAAATCTCAACAATATAAAAACTGGGTATTTTATTGAGCGAACACCACTTAAGCTGCTTACCAAGTCTGAGCTGGAAAAAACTGAAGAAGAGAGCAGTAGAGGGGGTAACCCCAAAATACTCTGACACGAGCTTAAAGGCTCGGACGAAAGCCCAGCTATTGGGGTGTAATTGCGAAAGGGCCGCGTCCAGCCATTGGAGGACCTCGCACTCGAACCTACTTAAGGGAAAACGGAGGCCAATTCGCGTAAAGAAAGTTTTGTAGAAGAAACAAAAGTCGGGGGAACTAGACTCGCCCTTGTTAAAACATACTCGGTCGTCAGGAGAGCAGGGGAGGCAAGTTACCTCCTCGTCTAGATCCCGGTTCGGCGTAAATGATACACTAGATCGAAGGGCGACCACCCCAGTGTCTGAAAAAATGTTGGAAGCCACCCCGAGTACATCTGGGTGCACCCAGGCGTAGGGAGACCTATTATCTCCCACTCGGCGTTCGCCCCCTTATGAAGTGAGTATGAGGAGCGAGCGCAGAGGGGGAGAGGCTGGAACCCAGGGAGGTGGGAGGAACCACCTGGAGAGGCATCGGCGCGACCACCGTCGGACGGTAGCCCCTGGTGGCCAGAGCCTCCGGCGTAGGGTGGCGTAGAAAGGTCAGAAGACGTGCTCGTCGTTTCAGACGACGAGCCACTCTCGGAACTCAAAGGTATGGGAGAAGGGGGACGACGAGAAGAAGAAGAGAAAGCCATTAACGAAGAACAGTAGCGGGACTTACCAGGAAATGCGAAGGAATGAGGGTAGGAGCCGTTCGGGATACAGATGCAGGGAAGATAGCAGACGGAGCATTCACGGAAAGCAAAACGAAGAAGAAGAGAGAAGGAAGGAGAAGGGGCGGCTTTATAACCCCCGCGGAAGGGAGATGAAGGGGCGAATTAATCCGAACCCTTCATCTGCGGAACCAAGCGAAGATCTAGCGGTCCGGATTGCATCAGATGATCGACGGTGAGAAGAGGAACGGTTGAGTGAACGTCTCATCTGAGTCCCATCACGTGGCAGAATGCCGAGTAAAAGCGCGACACGTGGAGCGTGGCCCCCAGGCAAACAAGCTTCTGGGACACGCCCCCGACCTCAGTGACTCGACTTGGATACCGACCCAGGGACATTGGATAGACCCTCCGCCCTTTCGCGCGAAGAGTCTAGGGGGCTTGTGTTACGGACCGGTCCCGAGCCGAGTTCTAGTGCGCCCGCCGACCGGGGGAGATCAGCTCGGTTCCTGCTTATCCGAGCTTGACGAGTTGCCACCGACCTGAGACGCGCCAGACCCGACTTCCGGTACGACTATCCCGATGATAACACCGAGCAAGGGAGGGGAGAGCTAACTCAGGACTCACGAACCTTCTAGAAAGGGACGTGCCTGAGACAACACTTGGAGCCGTTGTCACCCTAAAGATTGAAGATCACGTAGCCAGCGCATAACGGGCTTGGCAGACGCGAAATGTCAGGAAGAGATCGGCTAATCCCCGAATTGTCAGGGAGGAATTGCCGCGCGCAGAAATCGGATCGGTGGTTGACCTTCCTTCTACGCAACTCCACTATATAAAGGGGGCTGGACCCCCCAGGTTTGGATACTCTCTACTTACTCTCAACCCTAATACATTCTGCGATGCCTCTCCTCCAAAGCCTTATCTAACTTAGGCATCGGAGTGTCTTTGCAGGTACCACCCCCCTTCATCGGACTCTGGAAGAGGGAGCACCCAATCCCAGGAGGAGGAGAGCCCTACCATTCCCAGCATCAACAGGCGGAAGCTATAAAGACATACAAGCATGCTCAATAAGAACAACATGTTCTCTACCCTTAGGATCTACGACATGTTGGATTATCAAGGATTAGAAGAATACCTGGATCCATAGCAATCAATCACCTGAAGCGAAATACCAAAGGAATGATCACGAACAACCAACGAGCAACTGAATCCATAGCAACGAACAACGAGCATGTTAGCGGTGGCTTTATGGTTCTTCCTCAACCGAATCTTCTTTAGCTCTCTCACGAGACTTTAGATTCTCTTCATATAGGGAGAAGAGAATGGATGACGGCGATTCGGTGTATTGGGGACCATAGCCTTCTTTATAGTGTGTTAAACCTAACAGGGTACCCATTATCCCCTTATCGGGCCACACTTACAACTACTCATATAAGGTCCATATCAATTAAATTAGGAGTCCAATGAGCTTACCTTATTTTAACTTTATATGATCACATAAAATATAGCTCCTTTATGATAAATAGCTAATATAATTATTAATGATATCAGCCCATATTAATTATTGGAATATAAAATTCCAACAATCTCCCACTTGGGCTATATATCATAATAATTATATCAGAATTCCTTAGTGCGCATATCTGAATGCTATTTATCTTTAGACTTCCTCCTTACAATCTGGTCCACCTCATGTATCAATAATGAAACCACAACGGCTTTTGTCACTTCTGTAAATTGCGACTAGACCCCGACGATCACCACATCAACACACTTGATGACATAGATCAATATGGATGAGTAGCATGGAAATTACATGGAATGTGATCTCAATCATGTCTATTTCCAACTGGTCCTACTTAAATATTTGGTGAGATCAATTTTGCAAAATGTAATTCTGCAAAACAAAATCCTTGATGTGCAAATTAATTTTGCACACAAGATACAAACATGTTTATAATGTATTCATAAACATAATCTTTATTTCTGCAGAAAATCCGAAATAACATAAAGTTTGTATCTTAAACATAGAACACAAATAAAGACTCCCACTAAGCTAAGGCAACCTTAGTGACAACACACCCATATAAGCAATATGCTCATGAAAAACCTTAGGTGTCAAGCCCTTAGTCTGTGGATAGCTAGCATGGAATTAGCCTCTATGTGCTCTATAGAAATTATTTTATCCTGAATTCATTATTTCAACAACGAACACCTTTATGTCAATAGACATTGTATCATTCTTTATTGTTGTTGAAGTATGATACGACTAACTTATCTGTCACACCGTAACTTAAGTGGTATTTTAATACCTTTTACTATATGCAACCTAGTGACATAGATATTTCAGTCATATCCCATAATTTGATGTTTATATTATTAACATCCTGAATATCAGAGTCAGAGTTCTTAATGATCTCTAATCTTTTAGATCTCTGAATGTGGGCATATATAGACTTTTGTTCTCCTTAATGATTCTTATGGTTGCATTTTGTAATAATTCAAACTAGAATTGCTCAAGTATCTGCCACATGATCCCACGATGTACATCGTTTCCTAATGTGTACAGATAAGATCATGTATCAGACTTCCTATAGCTAGAGCATAGAGAACTCCCAGTATTTCCTGAATTTCCAGATTTTCTTTCGGGCAAAAATTGAGACTAAAATTGTCTCCCTTAGTAACTGTGGTATCCCCTGGTTTACTATATTTCATGTCGAAACTATTTAAACTTTGTCGATATAGCTCTTTTGTGATAATCCCAGAATACCCCAAGAGAGATCTCTCAGAATTTTGGATTCCAAATATAAAAGAAACGTCCCCAAGATCCTTCATCTCTAAATTTTTGTTAGAGATTTCTCGGTTTCGCTCAACCAGACTATATCGCTATTGACTAGATAAAATATCATCGACATATAGTAGCAGTAATATAAACTTACTCCCACTAACCTTGTAATACCCATAAGTCGTCCACAATCCTCATCTCGAGACCAAATGAGACAATTATCTGATGAGACTTTGCAGTATCACTAATGAGACAACTTCTTTAGCTAATGGGTGGATTACGTCAGTTCGCAAATCATCTTTGGGTCTATCAACACAAGGTATATCGATTTCACCATATACATTTGTTTCATTAATGTTGCCATTAAGAAACACTATCTTGGCATCCATCTTATGTAGCTCTAAAGTTATAATGAGCAATGAGCGTTGTGATTGTCCGAAAAAGAGTCTTTCAATAAAACCAAATAGAATGACTCTTTACGGTCAATCCTTTCTTTATGGCTCCCAATGCTCTAGTTCTTGAGGGTGTTGAGTTTGATCTTCATGAATAATTTCCTTAACTTGATTGGGAGGAAAAACAATAATGTCCTCACGAGGATCCAAATTTGCTACACCAATAGCAACTGTATGAATTGGTTCAATAATTAGGACCGATTCTTCCTCACTCAATTTTGTTCTCTAACCTTATCTCTCCCCCAAACTCAATATCCTCAAAGAACTATATATGCAGTTCCCGTCTCAAAAAAAAATCTTTAACTTGGAACCAAAGTTTATACCTCTCAGACCTTTTATAGATTGTCACAAGTCATAGCTCAATTGACTCCAACAGTATTTGAATTTAAAAGACAAATTGAATCCATTGTTTAAAAAAAATAAACCCAAAATCATCTTAATTTGTTTAAAGAGAAACAAAAAACCAACTTTATCCCAAAATTTGATTCAACCAAATTGTCTTTTAATTTCAAATATAAGCCAGTAACAACAATCTAAAATGCCTAGAGTCTCAATCTTCACCGACTTTGACAAATTCTATATGGATGCATTTTTCAGCGTCACTTGGCCTTTGTCAGTTAAGACAACCTTAGTTGTTTCTTTTGAGAGAGACCATTAACAGTTTCATCCTTAGTTTTCTTTATTTGCCATTATCCTTTGGGGTATTTGCCAAATGAGCACTATTTTATTTTTCTCTTGCTTCACCATTTATTTTCTTGTACACCTTATGAAATAATCTTATTAAAGATTATTTCCTCCTTTGACAGTTGTAGACTGATTTAATCTGATCTAATTGTGCAACAAAGAATACAGATGCTAAATATTTGAGCAAGTCGTTAGACTACTCAAGTTTTAACGCCTTAAGTTTGAAGACAAGATTTGAATATTTTCATAATGTGCTCCTCATATTCCCTTTACTGTCATACTTAATGAAAATTAAGCTCTCCAACGAGTGCTTATTTTCGCCTTATTGCCTTTTGCAAGCACTTTTAATTTCAGCAAGGAAATTTACAACATAAATTATGTCATCGAAAATAACACCCCTAAAGGTCTCTGAAATATTGTACTTTATGACCATTAAACTTATGTGGCTGGAGTAGTCCTACTTCTCATACTTGATTCTCACTTCATAGATACCGAATTGAGCGAGAGAAAGTGGGTTTCTCCATTCTTATGCTAAGTCTAGATCCAAAACTTTCTTTAATGTTTTGTCTTTAATCCAAAAACTCTAAACTTTAAAGGATTAAATTGAACTGAAAACCGCAGATACACAAACTATTATAGTTCAAAGAGAACAAAAATACTAAAATATACTTATCAAAATACCCGATGCAACATTAATACCAAGTCTTTAGACAATGATATTAATTGCTGGTGCTATTTTGTTGTAATGATCAAACACTGTCGATAAGTCCTGTCAAACAATGGTTGTCTTTGGACATCCCATTGCTCACATGGAGAAATTATCCTTATAATCGCCACAGGTTTACCATTATAGGTGTGAATGCAATCCGGCCAAATATTAACCTTCCTTTGGGCCGATTAATATTCGCATGGACACGCACCCACACAATATCAATTGTCACGTCAAATTAAAATAGTTAATAAGACATGTTCAATTATTCTTTATCTGTAAATTAAAGACCCAAACAAGATACCAAGCGCACCATTAATCCCCAATCTTTGGATTGTAAGGACTAACTGCAAGCAGTACTCTCAACGCAACTATCAAACATTGGCGATAAGTCCTGTCAAGCAATGGTTGCCTTTGGGCATCCCAATTGCTCACATGGATAAATTGTCTTTATAATCACCACACATTTATCATCGCAGGTATGGAATTATGCGGCCAAGTTGCGCCTTCCTTTGGGCCGACAACAACTCGCATGAATAACTCCACACTACATCTTTTGTAAATTTAATTGAACTAATCTACGCAACAGAGGTTACTTTGGCAACATGTTGTTTCAATCAACCCAATTAAAGATACTAGACAATTATTAATTAAAAAATGGGAGGGCCTTAGTTTACATAAATTCAACACCTAGGTGTAGGAATATCTATAACTGTATGTTTACAACACCAACATCAGTCAAAAGACCACTTAGCAGTCCTAAAGCGAGAGAAGTATCTCACACATCATTGCCTGGTGGTGTTGTTGGCCTCTCGATGACTCAAATACGACAAGATGACGAACCGAGACCACGGCCCAGTGGCCTGCTGAAATCGGCACCACTGCTGAGGGGTGCCCTTCATTGCCCAGCAATTGGGAGGCGAAGTTCTAACTGCGACGTTTCGCATGCAAAACATACATAGCATACATGCATACACTTCATACATCACATGCATAATTCATAAGAGTTATCATGGTATGGTTATGGCCTCCTAAACAGAAAAGAAATAAATAACTATTTATTACAATTCTTTAACCCAAAAGGCAGTCGCTCCAAACCGGCGTCCATATGGTGTTGTCCCCTCTTTCGTCTTTTTTAATCATTTATAATATTTTAAAAAATAAAATAAACTAAAATAAAGAGAAAGTCACGACACACAGGTCGTATTTGAATTAAATCACGACACGCGGGTCGTATTTAAAATAAATAAACAACACCCAAAAATTCTAAGGCCATAACCATACACATCAAATTTGAATTATAATAATATTTCATTAATTATTATTAAATTCAAAATCCAAATCTTAAAATAATATCACGGTAATAATTTTATTTGATTCACTCTCAATATAGACAAAAACATGAAATATGTAATAATCAAAGACAATCAAATCTTATTATCACAATAAAGAGATATTCAACCAAAGATTTGTATGCCTTCTTTCACGATGGCCAAAATCAACAATATATATACCAAATATAATTGAAGATTCACCGCAAATGAACTTAATGCAAAGGCCAAAAAATCGTGAAATTCTTATGGCACAAATCACATATAATATCTCGCTTAAATATTTTGTCCAAATCAAACGTATAGAATCATAACTTTAATAATTCCCAAAACAAATCAGAAAATGACAAAACTTTCTTGGTTTCCTTTTTATGCAAAAAAAAAACCAAATCTTTATTTGAAACAAAATAGCCCAAACAATATTCCCAAATATGATCCTTATAATGATGCTATGGTTCCCAAATATCAATCACAATTTCTGATCAAATATTCACCGTAAATATATTCTCATAAAAGTCAGAAATATATATCCAAATTTTTTTCCTTAAAGCTATCAAAACTTTCAATAATTCTCGCCAAAAGCAATGAACGTCAAAACATTGTATGCATCAAAATCCTTTTTTTTAAATAAAAAAAAAGAAAATCTTGAACAACCAGCACCATAAAATCAAAGGACGAGATTCTTTTAATCCGTGAGATTTGCTGGATCCATAATATCTGTGGAGTTTAGAGTGCCTTAAAATCAGCTTGGAGGATCATGGAATTGCTTGAAAGTGTTTCTTGAACACTGGGAATCGATTCCCTAGCTATGTGAATCGATTCAAGCATGTTTGGTTCTCTGTGAATCGAAGCACGCCTCTGTGAATCGCATGGGAAGCTTGCAGGAATCGATTCATTTCATTAATTCGTGCAGGGGAGACTTTTTCAACTAGGTGAATCGATTCACCTATGTCTGTGAATCGATTCACAGTCGGGTTTTATAAACCTGACGCTGCAGAAACTTGTTGATTGAATGTGCAGTCTTTTCTAGGGTTGTGTGCAGCCGTCTTTGAGCGTCTTTGTGAGGTTTTAGGGGCTGGGAAACACTGTTAAACACCTTGGGATCTTAGGAGAGAATAGAGGGAGGATTGAAGGCTTTCTCTATTGTTGTTCTTAAGAGTTTTTCATAGAGGAAAAGAGAGAGGGATTGGGAACTCTTGGGTTTGTTCTTCTTGGACATTGTAAAGGGGTTCAAAGCAATTGTAATATCTTGTAAAGACCCTTTGATAGTGAAACGGAGGGCTGCTCTCTCCCGCAGACGTAGGTCATCTTTTTGGGGCCGAACTGCGTAACCAAATAGCGGTGTGATTCTTCCTACTCTCTACTCGTGTTTGATTAACTTTATTGCACTGTTGTGATTGCTATATTAAATTTAGTATTGGTTGCCTTTGATATTTGTTCATTACTCTTGTTAGTAACTCAACAAGTGGCGTCGTCTGTGGGGAAAGGAACAAATAATTCAATTGTGCACCATGGGTACTAAATGGGACATCGAGAAGTTTTCCGGTAATAATGACTTCGGTCTATGGAAGGTGAAGATGAAAGCAATACTTATTCAACAGAAGTGCTTTGAAGCCTTGAAGGGTGAGGTAAGAATGCCGGCCACCCTGTCTCAAACGGAGAAGAAGGAGATGATAGATAAGGCAAGAAGTGCCATTATCTTGTGCCTTGGCAATAAGGCATTGAGAGAAGTTGCAAGAGAGAAGACCGCGGCGGAGATTTGGGCAAAGTTAGAATCGTTGTACATGACAAAGTCATTGGCCCACAGGTTATGTCTGAAACAACATCTCTACTCATTCAAGATGGTAGAGACCAAACCTATTGTGGAGCAACTAGCAGAATTCAACAAAATTATTGATGACCTGCAGAACATTGATGTGAAGCTCGATGACGAGGATAAGGCTCTGCTCTTATTGAATTCGTTGCCTAGATCCTTTGAACACTTTAAGGATGCACTCCTCTATGGCAAGGAGTCCACTATTACTTTGGAGGAGGTCCAATAATCTATAAGGACCAAGGAGCTAACTAAGCTCCAAGACTTGAAAGTGGATGATAGTGGTGAAGGCTTAAGTGTGTCAAGGGGAAGAAGTGAGAGTAGAGGAAACAACCACAAAGGGAAGAATTCTAGGTCGAAATCCAAGTCAAAGGGGAACAATAAGAAGTATAAGTGCTTCAATTGTCACAAGACCGGTCATTTTAAGAAGGACTGTCCTGAGAAAGGGGGCGGGTGATTACGTGGATGTTGCAATTGCTATGGAGGATGGTTATGAGAGTCGGGGGCTTTAGTGGTGTCGAGTTTGGAATCTGAAAAGAACTGGGTCATGGACTCGGGATGTTCTTATCACATGTGTCCTAGGAAGGAATACTTTGAGACTTTGAAGCTTAAAGAAGGTGGAGTCGTTCGCCTGGGTGACAACCGAGCTTGTAAGGTGCAAGGTATGGGTTCGATTCGTCTCAAGATGTTTGACAACCGTGAATTTCTTTTACAAGATGTGAGGTATGTTTCTGAACTCAAACGAAATCTTTTATCTATAAGCATGTTTGATGGATTAGGCTATAGTACTAGGATTGAACATGGCATGATTAAAATTTCGAATGGTGCATTAGTAATGGCTAAAGGATCTAAAATGTGTGGCTTATACATATTAGATGGTTGTACTGTTATAGGGCATGCATCATTAGCTAGTCAAGCTCCGCATGATAAAACTAAACTATGGCATTTAAGGTTAGGGCATGTTAGTGAAAGAGGTTTAGTTGAACTAGCTAAACAAGGTTTGCTAGGTAGTGATAAATTGGATAAGCTAGAATTTTGTGATAATTGCATACTAGGCAAACAACATAGGGTTAAGTTTGGAAGTGGCATGCATCATTCTAGCAAGCCCTTTGAGTAAATTCACTCAGACCTTTGGGGTCCCTCAAGAGTGACAACTCATGGAGGGGGTTCCTATTTTCTCACCATGATTGATGATTTCTCTAGGAGAGTATGGGTTCACATTTTGAAAAATAAAAGTGACACATTTGAAAAATTCAAAGAATGGCATACTCTCATAGGAAATCAAATAGGAACTAAACTAAAAGTTTTAAGGACTGACAATGGCCTGGAGTTTGTTTCAGAGCAGTTTAATGAGTTTTGCAGGAAACAGGAAATTAAGAGACATAAGACCGTGGCAGGGACACCGCAACAAAATGGTCTGGCAGAACGCATGAACAGGACTATTTTGGAGCGGGTCAGATGTATGCTTTTGGGAGCTGGGCTACCTAAAAGTTTCTGGGGTGAAGCTGTGAGTCTGACTTACTTGATCAACAGATGCCCATCAACGGCTTTAAACTTCAAGACACCTATGGAAGTTTGGAGTGGAAAACCGGCAGAATATTATAAGTTGAAGGTTTTCGGGGCTTTGGCGTTTGCTCATGTCAGACAAGACAAACTTGAAGCCAGGGCTGTGAAATGTGTCTTCATTGGCTATCCGGAAGGTGTGAAGGGGTACAAGCTGTGGAAGATGGAGCCTGGGGGATCAAGATTCATAATAAGCAGGGATGTGACTTTTGACGAGACTCGTATAGGGATGAAGTGCAAGAACATGGAGAATAGTAACTCAGAAACAGAGGTAGAGAAGACTCAGTTTGAGATGGAGCCTTCCACTAGTGAGACCGGGAATGATGAAGAGGAGAATAGTTCTCCACCATCAGGTTCTAGAGGAAGACAACCAACAGTGGATCTTGGCTATCAGTTGGCAAGAGATAGGGAAAGGAGGGAAACTGTGGCACCTAAGAGATATGGCTATGCAGATTTAATTTGTTATGCTCTAAATGCGGCTGAAGATGTGCAAGACTCAGAACCAAAGACATTCAGGGAAGCAGTTGAGAGCAAAGAGGGTCAGAAGTGGTTAGAGGCAGTGAATGAAGAAATGAATTCATTGGAGAAGAACCAGACCTGGAAACTTGTGAAACTACCTAAGAAGCAAAGGGTGGTTGGATGCAAGTGAATCTTCAAGAAGAAGGAAGGCATTCCGGGAATTGAAGAACCAAGATATAAAGCAAGACTTGTGGCCAAGGGTTTTACACAGGTTGAGGGAATTGATTACAACGAGATTTTCTCACCCGTGGTGAAACATTGTTCCATAAGGGTTCTTATGGCAATCGTGAATCAATACGATCTTGAGTTGGAACAAATGGACGTGAAGACCGCATTCTTACATGGAAACCTAGAAGAGACAATCTACATGCAACAACTAGAAGGTTTTGTAGAGGACAAGTCTAAGGTATGTCTTTTGAAGAAATCCTTGTATGGGTTGAAACAAAGCCCTAGGCAATGGTATCTTCGTTTTGACGATTTTCTTCTGAAGACGGGATTTGTGAGAAGTGGGTACGACAGTTGTGTGTACATTTTGAAGAGGGATGAGAAAGTGGTTCTCTACCTACTTCTCTATGTTGATGACATCCTGATGGCAAGCTCTAGCAAAGAGGAGATTAACATTCTCAAGGAGAAGCTAAATTCATAATTTGAGATGAAGGACCTTGGGGCCGCTAAGAGGATACTTGGGATGGATATCGTGAGGGACCAGAAGAAGGGTGAATTATTCTTATCTCAGCATGGGTACTTGAAGAAAGTGGTGGAGCGGTTTAGGATGCATGAAGCTAAGCCGGTTAGCACTCCTTTGGGTCACCACACAAAGCTCTCGGTGACACAAGCTCCTGAGTCCGAAGAGGAGAGGAGGAAGATGGATACTACTCCATATGCTAGTGGGGTAGGAAGCATCATGTACGACATGGTTTGTAATAGACCAGACTTAGCATATGCAGTTAGCATGGTTTATGGCAAATCCGGGCCAAGCTCATTGGGAAGCACTGAAGTGGGTTCTGAGGTATTTGAATGGGTCACTCAAGGAGAAGACGCTTTGGAGGGTTATGTAGATGCAGATTATGCAGGAAATGTGGATACAAGGAAATCCTTATCTGGATTTGTATTTACATTGTTTGGAACGGCAATAAGTTGGAAGGCTAATCAACAGTCCGTTGTGGCGCTATCTACTACTCAGGCGGAGTATATCGCCCTAGTTGAAGGGGTGAAGGAGGTCATATGGTTGAAAGGTATGATTGGGGAGCTAGGAATTACACAAGGATGTGTGAAGGTACATTGTGATAGTCAAAGTGCTATCCACTTGGCAAATCACCAAGTGTATCATTAAAGGACAAAGCACATTGACATCCGCCTACATTTCATTAGAGACGTCGTAGAATCTAAGGAAATTGTGGTTGAGAAGGTTGCGTCAGAGGACAACCCGGCAGATGTATTCACCAAGTCATTGCCTAGATCAAAGTTCAAGCATTGCTTGGACTTGATGAATTTCTCTGAGACGTAATTCCAATAATGGAGAGAGCAGCTAGTGGTTGATGGATAAAGTTGAGCATCACCACTGATTTGAAGTCAAGGTGGAGAATTGTGGAGTTTAGAGTGTCTTAAAATCAGTTTGGAGGATCATGGAATTGCTTGAAAGTGTTTCTTGAACACTGGGAATCGATTCCCTAGCTATGTGAATCGATTCAAGCATGTTTGGTTCTCTGTGAATCGAAGCACGCCTCTGTGAATCGCATGGAAAGCTTGCAGGAATCGATTCATTTCATTAATTCGCAGGGAGACTTTTTCAACTAGGTGAATCGATTCACCTATGTGCGTGAATCGATTCACGATCGGGTTTTATAAACCTCGACGCTAAACGTGTTGATTGAATGTGCGCCTTTTCTAGGGTTGTGTGCAGTAGTCTTTGAGCGTCTTTGTGAGGTTTTAGAAATTTGGGAAACACTGTTAAACACCTTGGGATCTTAGGAGAGAATAGAGGGAGGATTGAAGGCTTTCTCTATTGTTGTTCTTAAGAGTTTTTCATAGAGGAAAAGAGAGATGGATTGGAAACTCTTGGGTTTGTTCTTCTTGGACATTGTAAAGGGGTTCAAAGCAATTATAATCTCTTGTAAAGACTCTTTGATAGTGAAACGGAGGGCTGCTCTCTCCCGCAGACGTAGGTCATCTTTTTGGGGCCGAACTGTGTAACCAAATAGCGGTGTGATTCTTCCTACTCTCTACTCGTGTTTGATTAACTTTATTGCACTGTTGTGATTGCTATTAAATTTAGTATTGTTTGCCTTTGATATTTGTTCATTACTCTTGTTAGTAACTCAACAATATCGATTTACATAAATATTATAATCGAAATCTTTATTTTGAAAAACAAATCTCGCTGAACGTAATCCAATTCAAGAAAGTCGTCATTAAAAAACCAACCAAAATCCAATTTCGATGGTATAAACTGATTTCATAATTCTTAAAAAAAGGATTCGTAAAAAACTTGGGAAAAAAAAACCAAATATTAAACAAATCTCATTCAAGCATATTTGAATAAAAGAAGTTAAGTCCTAATAATCCAACGATGAAGACCGCTCTGATACCACTTGTTGGAATTAATTCATTATTAATAACAACAACAAGAACAAGCATGCTCAAATCTCATAGAAGAAAAAACCTTAGGCGGAAGCTATAAAGACATACAAGCATGCTCAATAAGAACAACATGTTCTCTACCCTTAGGATCTACGACATGTTGGATTATCAAGGATTAGAAGAATACCTGGATCCATAGCAATCAATCACCTGAAGCGGAATACCAAAGGAATGATCACGAACAACCAACGAGCAACTGAATCCATAGCAACGAACAACGAGCATGTTAGCGGTGGCTTTATGGTTCTTCCTCAACCGAATCTTCTTGAGCTCTCTCACGAGACTTTAGGTTCTCTTCATATGGGGAGAAGAGAATGGATGACGGCGATTCGGTGTATTGGGGACCATAGCCTTCTTTATAGTGTGTTAAACCTAACAGGGTACCCATTATCCCCTTATCGGGCCACACTTACAACTACTCATATAAGGTCCATATCAATTAAATTAGGAGTCCAATGAGCTTACCTTATTTTAACTTTATATGATCACATAAAATATAGCTCCTTTATGATAAATAGCTAATATAATTATTAATGATATCAGCCCATATTAATTATTGGAATATAAAATTCCAACACTTGCGAGTTGGCTTTCCGACCCTTCATTCCATGACACATATAATTATAAACTATGTACATATACGTGCTTGTAAAATATTTATTATAAATTATTATGAGGATATAATAATTTAGATAATAGTAAAAATATTTAAGATATTGCTAGGTTTAATTATTTTGGAGGTTCTTGAACTAAATTTTTTTTAATTGTAAATGCTGATGTTGAATCTATAGTGACAGACAAAATCTATCACTATAAAGTAATTTTCGTAATTTGTAAAGACCTAGTTAATATGAGCTTTAACTACAAACTGTGACTGTAGGTAGAATTAAAATGCATATGAATGGGTTGTGTATGTAGGCTGAAGTGTTGTCGACCATCACCACAAACTATAGACACATCTTACCTATATATATTTTTGTTCTACCTGTTGTCACAGTCTGTAACTAAATCTCAGATTAATCAGGTCTCTATAATTACGAAAAATTTCCCTCTAGTGACCTAAAGGTTTCACATCAGCATGTCTGACAAAAGTACTTGATTACAACGAAAAAATAGTTTAAGGACTCAATTAAAAGAAATTTAGTTCATAAACCTATTTCAAAATCCCCAAATAATTAAGGGACCTCTTATATAAAATCTAAATAAATTTGTAATTAAAAAATAATTTATTAGTCATACACATGTCTTTTCATTTCAATAAAAATTTGAGTAAAACATAAATGTCACTATATATTATAAATATTAACTACCAAAATAGAATCATATATTAATGTTGTTGTAAAATAGTTTTAAAATGACATTGATAATATATTAATTTAGTTGATGATTCAATTGTTTAAGATAATATTATGAAATAATTTATATATAATTTGATAATATTTAGAATTATAATATGATTTAAAAGACAGAAAACAAGTTACTAATAATGTATTTGTCCTTTTATTACATCAAATTTGACTTATGAAAATATTCGACATAAAAATTTAATAGTTGTAAGTATCCTTAAAAAATAATTGAAAAATATAGATTAAAATTAAATTGATAATAGTATTACATACTATATTTATTGAATATAATATTAAAATGATATAAGGAAATAAATATATGTATATTTAAATTACTAAATATTATGTTTAACTAAAAAATCATTTAAATATTATATTATACATGTAACATAAAGTTCACTTGATATTTGGAGGCACTAATGATAATATTTATCTATTTTCATTTAAGTCAAAAAATTTAAAAATGAAAATTTATGCATATAAATAAAACATTTAATATTAAAATTTCTTGACCACAATACTAATTACTAATCATAGTTAAAGATGAGTTTATTTCGAAATTAATTAAATGATATTATATATATATTTCCTTCAATTACTAAATATAAGATATTTAAATGCATAATTAAAACATTATGATCGCCTGACGATAGCGCTAATTATTAAATAACAGCTTGAGAAAAAATACTTTGCAAAATAATAAAATAAATCTATAATTTATTGAATATATTTTTTATATTATGTATTGAGATTATTTGACGATAGTGCTAATTGTTGATCATTATTTAAAATAAGATAAGGTCAGTTTAAATATAATAAAATGATATTATATATTGTTAAATATTAATTGTTGGGTGTATATTGAAGAAAGAATTAATTTTAGATTATATTTATCTTGAAAAATAAAAAGATATATACATGGTCCGAGTATTATAATGTTTGAAAAAGTTTGATTTAAAAAAAAACATAAAATTTATATAAATATAATTAAAATTGACTTGAAATTATTAGTAAAATGACAAAAAAAAGAGGAATAACATGATAGAATAATTGTATGTAACTATTATATATATATAAATATAAATTTAAAACTGTATATAAATATTAAAATTAAAACAATATGTACAATTATTAAATTATAAATGAGTCTATTTGCAACATATTTTTAAATATGTTTTATATTATATTTTCAATATAAATAAAAAAATGAGAAATATGATTGTAGCATATATTTAGAGTTTAGAGTCTGTAGTGATCTGATATTTGATATACATGCATGTAATATGTTAAGAGTTGAAAGTTCTTATTATTAAATAAAACGGAGAATATGTGTTCTACTATAAAATAATACTCTACCAAACACATATAAAAAATTTATGTTTTAAAAGCTTACTCTATCAATATTATTGTAAATAAAATATAAATATACCCTTTGCAAGTGCAACACGAGTGTTACCTCTAATATATTAGTACAAGACTTGAGTATTTATTCAGTTATTTAGAAAATTCAATTTATCCTGTCAATTACAGTAATTTGATAATTTTAATTAATTTTATCATAAACCCTAAACTCTAATTAATTAAATATTATGTTTTCTTTTTTATTTTGTAGAGAATAAAGAGAACCAAATCTCAACCCTAATATTTCAAAAGGGATACGGGACTCTACAATAGCTAACATCATAATCAATATTATTTGAATGTAATTACTGGAAATATTTTTCATCTTTAAAAAAAGTTACATGTTTGTTGGGTCAAGCACTCTCGGATCTGAGCACATTTTTTATTTTTTTTTCTTTATTTTTATAATTTTAACCATGTAACCTTATCTCATGACGAATCAATTCTATTATGATATGATATGTCACGAGGCCTAAAGCATCTGCAATAAGCGACTAAGCATATATTTGGTTCTGCGTTTGAACCAACAAACACACGTTCCAAAACAAAACCAACGTGAAAAAACAGAAGCTACAATATATAGCTTTCACGTCAACGTGGAAAATTTGACGTGATTTTCAGTTATCGTGGAAGAGCTGACACAAACCCAATTACCCAAACATATGCTAAAGCCTCTAAAAAATGTGTATGTGATCGGTGGGCGTGGGGAACAAGGAGGGGCAGCGTGGACCAGCTCCGGTATCTCCAGTGGTTCACTTCATTCATTTAAAGATGCCCCGTGACTATGTTCCTCTACCTGACACAAAACAGTCACAACAATACTCAAAGATATCTATCTACATTTTAATTTATTTATGTATAAATAAACTGGTTATTATAGTTTTGCAAATCGTTAACTGAATTTTTCACAAAAGAAGAACTCTTTTTGACTCAAAAAAAAAACTATTTTTTCATAGTACAACCATCAACATGTGTTTAAAAATTGCTTGTATGTTTTGGGATCCTTTTTAGTGCATCGAGATCAGATCAGTGGACAACATAATTAATGGAAATTCATTGCAACACAGCTCGCTTCATTCAATTTTTATTATTTTCTGCTGTAGAATAAATTCAATGGACAAGTCGTATTGAAGTATCATGTTGTGGTATGTGTTGAGTTCTTAGCAGCCATTAGCTTATATTCCACATTTTTATCTATATTAAAAATTAAACGTTACTATTACCTTTTTTTTGATGAATATAAAGTTTAGATTGGGGGAGGCTCACCCCGTGTAAGGTCAGGGAGAACCATCAACCTAAGCCAGGATTTACGGTAGAATTTACGTATTGCCTACCAATACAGCCATCTGGAATCGAACTCAAGTCACTACAAGAAAACTGCATATTACCGACGGAATTTTACCGACGGCCACGACTCCGTCGGTAATATTTTAATTACCGACGGCCAAGCCGTCGCTAATCCGCCGGAAAAAATCTGCTTACGAAATTATTTTTTTGCTACGTTACCGACGGCTTAGCCGTCGGTAATTACAGAGGGCCCATAAGCCGTCTGTAATTACCGACGGCTAAGCCGTCGGTAAACATAAAATATATAGCTGCTAATTTTTTGGCTACGTACCGACAGATTTTTCTACTTTACCGACGGCTTAGCCGTCGGTAATTACAGAGGGCTTATGGGCCGTCTGTAATTACCGACGGCTAAGCCGTCGGTAACATAAAATATATAGCTGCTAATTTTTGGCTACGTACCGACGGATTTTTCTACTTTACCGACGGCTTAGCCGTCGGTAACATAAAATATATAGCTGCTAATTTTTTGGCTATGTACCGACGGATTTTTCTGCTTTACCGACGGCTAAGTCGTCGGTATAGTTAACATATAGTAAAACATTCACTTAGACCCACCATACTCCACACTTATGGTCCTTCCACCTTATCACTCCTCTTTCACCCCGCTATCCCTCCCACTCGACCTGTTGCAGCAAAGAAAAGGAGGAGGAAAAAATCAGAAAGAAAGAAGAAAGAAGAAGAGAGGAGAAGGAAGAAAAGAAAGAAAGAAAGAAAGAAAGAGAAGAGAAGAAAAAGGAAGAGAAGCGATCGGCCGAGGGAGAGGAGAGGGGTAGTGGCTGCGATGGCGCGCCACCGAGCGCCCTGTTCAAGGCCGAGAGAGGGATAGATCGAGAGAGATATAGAGAGTGAGACACAGAGGAGAAGAGAGGCAGAGACGAGCGAGAGAGAATGGAGACGGCGAGAGAAAACGAGATGGGGAGAGAGGAGCCCACGGCGCAGCTGGCCGAGAGAAGCAGAACGCGATGTAGGGAGAGAGAGACGAGAACAGAGAGAGATCAAGAGACTGAAGAAAAAGCTGAGCTCAAGATGATGGATGGATGAAGATGAACAGCAAGATTGAAGAAGTAAGAACCAGTTTTAGATTCAAGAGATTGAAGAAAGGAGATTGAAGCTTGAGAACCAATTTCAATGGAAGAGGGTTAGGGTTTTCAGATTCAAGAATTTGGGGTTATTCCGATAAGGTGTTTGTTTTAATGCCATGCCCAACATGTTTGGTAATAGATTCATTCAATATTTAGAGGATATTGTTAGTATTTGGATTATTCAGCAGATATGCGTTTGAATGAACACTGAACAGTTAATTGACCGCAATGCCAGACACTACAATTGTCTCTATCTGTCACTCACACACACACAACACACACACACGGACCTTCTCTTTCTAGTATTGGCTGTGCTTGTCTAGGCTCTTTCTGATTGTTTTGGGAAGCGGTGATGATGATCAATTCAAAAAGACTTCTTTAGGATAATAACCGCTACTGTTGGTGTGAGGAAATTATTGTAAAACTAGAAATCAAAACAAGAATTGGTCCTCTGAAGTTTCACATGTCACCACATTAGTCCTATAATGGTTTTCCTATAATGGTTTTTAATTTTTCATTCTAAATTAGTCCCTCCAAAATTTAAAATCTTACCAAATTTCTTCTTTGGACGAGGGACAAACAAGAAGGATGAATCTGGTGACTGTTTTGTATTTGAGGGAATAATTTGGAATACAAATCTTTTGAGGATTAATGTGGTGACTTGTCTAACTTCGGAGGATCAACTTGAGGGGGTTTATTCTTACAACAATTTCCTCTGATAGGAGTGGAAACACATTCCAACAATCAAATTCAATTGAATTCCATAAATTACAATATCTGTTTCAAACAAGAGGATCCATTAAGTAACAGAATTAAGCTGAATACATGTAAAAGAATTGAATTGAATTGAATTGAATTGAATTTCTAATGGGATTGTTTATGATTTATGAATGAAATGTCTTCTTCTTTTGCTGCAAAAGAATTATTATGCTTTTAACCTTAGTGATTGCTTCTATGGACATGAAAACTCTAAATTGTAATTTCAAGCAATAAATCCATTTGAGTCTGCAGGTGTTATTACATTTTGTCGTGTGAGGTCTGCATTTTCGAGTAACGAAACGGCCTTGCCCCTGGCGGCTGAGGAAGGCTTCACTGGTCTAATGTGTAACTCTCAATCCAGCGAAGACAAATTGTCATTCTTCATGGAAGAACTTGAGGAATTTTCAAAAGATGAGATTCTCAGTGTTGATGGCGAGGGGAGATGCATTATCACTGATCATGGTCACTTCGGTGCGTATCCTGCATATATGCCTATTATCAACATGCATCTAGTAAAAGCAAAAAAATTGAAAGCTGGCTCCCTTGTTTACTTAGTTCCCTTTTTCAGATGTACGAAGTCATCTAGAAGTTTGTGTAGAAAGGATGATACATATTTTGTAGGAATCAATCGTACCTAGTTTTTTTATTAAAAAAGAAAAGAAAACTGTTATGTTTTCCTTGGATGTGTGGCAAGCAACGTCTGATTTTACTGATGGACAGGCCAGCAAACATAGGTATATTCTTTTCAAAGTTTTCCTTGGATGTGTGGATGTGTGCTGAACTGTTATGTGTTGATATAGATTGAAAAGTATTATGGTTTTGTTGATTTGTGACAAGCTGAAAAAGAGCAAGATAACTCGTTGATTAGAGACTGATTTCCAAATGGGATGTTGAGAATTCTGTCAAATAAGAGCAAGATAACTCGTTGAAATCGTTGAGGAAGAGTGGCCAAGTTAATGTTACAGTATTTGTGGACTTTATCGGACTTTTTATGTACATTTTAAAGCTTTTCTGAATAGTGGTTTTCATTGTACAAGATTTATTTGGTTAAATTTGTTAGTTTTACTTTGCATTGGGTTGGTACTATATGTTTATGTCCACTTAATAGGCCATGATGTTTGGGAACTCCATTTCGTGATTTTGTAGGCAGCATTTTCTGCAATGTCCGCAAGGACTGTTAACCAAGCATTTTGAAAAGCTTATCCAGTGTGACAAACGTCTTAATCTCATGAACAAATTTTTTTTTTGTTTTAATTTCTAGATTACTGTGGGCTTAGCCGTCGGTAATTTACTGACGGCTATGCCGTCGGTAACTTCAGATCTATTTTTTTATTTTAATTTGTAGTTTACAGTGGGCTTAGCCGTCGGTAAAGTACAACAGCAAAAATGGTTGTTTTCGTGAATTTTACTGACGGTCATGTGACGAATTTCTGACGGCTAAGCCGTCGGTAAATTTTACCAAGGAGGAAAATACCGACGACCTCGAGGCCGTCGGTAATATCGAATTACCGACGGTTTTTTAGAATTACCGACGGCTTTTGGCCGTCGGTAATGACGAAAATTCTTGTAGTGAGTCGCAGCGTGTGCAAGTGGAAGGCCGAACCAATTTTTTTGATCAGCTAGTAGAAATGGTAAACAACAAACACACACACGTGTCTAAACGGCAACACCCGAGTTCGAACCCCGGTCCCGGCGTCCCCATGTCGCTGAAATTGCCAAAGCAACCAGCAGTGGAGGACAGAAAGGCCGAACCAGTTGAGCTAAGTTACGTTGGCAGTTACTATTACAGATAAATCATATCATAGTATAAATAATAAATGTAAAAATCTAAAATATTCTGTGTCTCGGTACCTATATTGAATACCAATAAATCAATACCCAGAAAACCTCAATAAATTAAAATAAAATTAAATATTAAATTAAAAGTTTTTTCATACAATTAAATTCAAAGTTAATACTAGTAATTATGTGTTAGTTTGTGCGAACGTTATTAGAGATGACAATGGATATGGTGTTATAGGTGTCATCTAGAGTGAACCAACATTTAAGTAATTTATTGTAGACCATGACTAAGAATCGTTGGATCGCGCAAATCTACCTAATCTTATGATGCGCCATTCACACCAAATATTTTTTCTTCTCCCTCTTTCTTTCCTTCCCTCTCACTCCTTTCCCCAAAGGGTGGAAACGCAGTGACAGTGCCATAGTTGTCCCAAGATGGAAATCGCAATGGTTTGTGGCAAAATGACGGTGGGTTGCTGGCTTGGCGTGGGGTTGCAGCGCTAGACATCAACACCACATTGTTTCCATCCACCAATCCTTAGTAGAGATGCATCACAACCTTTCCTCACATAGAATCACATTCTGAATTTCATAAACACAACATTGGACGCAGTGACACCCCATTACTCCAACACAGATAAAAGTAAAAACTTTGCCCAGTTCTCAGAGAAACCCCCCTCAAAACAAGAACTTCAAAAAAAAAAACAAAATTTGCAATACCCATAAAGGAAAAAAGAAACAAAAAAAAAAGATAAGAAACCTATGAGTTGATTTGAGAAATGACCCGGAATGCAACAGGAATTCCATCGAAATTGAGGGACATGTGAGTCATGAAGAAACCAAAACTTTGTTGATTGCTTCTCCTTCGGACAGAAAATGTTGAGGGTTAGCCAATGTACAAGTGGGAATGATTATTTGTTTTAATTATTTTCAAAAGATTTGGCAAGGGTTTTTATCAAACATTGTTCAAGTGAGTTTTATTTTTTAGAGAAAACAATGCATATGTTTCAGGAATTATTTTGGTGTTGTAATCTAATTATTCAGAATCATTTTGCTGAATTTTATCTCTTTTTTCTGGTAAAAAAAATCTCTTTTGTATTAAAAAGACCATATTTGCTTGACTGGAGCTTGAGGCGATGCAAGTTTTGTCTACCCATGCAAGTCAGTGGATTGTCAGCGAGCAGCTTGCGAGACTTGGGGAGGAGATCGACGTGACAATGGTTGATGAATATGGATAAATTTGCAGGGAGAGATCGGCGTTGGCAGAGAAACAACGTGGATGAAAATAAGATCCAGTGTAGTTATGCTTATTGAGATCGCATGGGTTTGTTTCATCCCATGGTTGTTATTAGTGGTTCACCGGTGAACCATATGATGAAAAAGTTCATCCTAGAAGCCACCGGTGTTATAATAGTCTTTATATATGCAATTAAAAAATCGTGCTTGAACTCAGTATCATGTATGTTTATTTAACAAAATAATAAAACATGAGTCAACAATGAAAAATTAATGAAAAAGAGAAGATTGATTAACAATATGACACATAAAACGATTGGAAAAATATTCAAGGATCATATAATTTCTAATTATATTTTTTTTTTGGATCTAATTATAAATCTAATTACAAACAAAACCATTAACTTTATTCATAGATATTTTGAATCATAATAAAAAATAATAAATATATTAACTTGCTTCATAGTTTCTATACCTGCACTTATACATAAAAAATTGTACACAATTACCCATAAGGAGCACTTCCTATGACACAAGCAATGTTTAAGTCAAGGATTTTTATTTTTTTTAATACTTTTAACCAACTTTTACATGTTTATTCTCCCTTTAACCTCGTAAGTATTGTACTTTTTATTTTAATTCCATGGTTAAATTTTTTGATAGACCCATTTGTTATGGTTGTAAAATAGGAAAATCTCTAGAGTGTCGCCCCATGAGTGATTCACCGATGTTATCTATGCAAATTTATTATTGTTATCCATGCATTCCAGAATCTAATTTTTAGAATGTAATTTGTAAAATTAAGTTTTGAAAGTCATTTAAAAACACAAAAAATGTTTACCAAAAAAAAAACACAAAAAATGTTCTTCCGAAAAATAAGTTTCCAAAAAAGGAAATTTTGGAGAGAAAAAAATAAAGCACCAGAGGAGAGCATATATATATATAAAAAATTTGGGGTGCAAAAACACCGCCCCCCAAAAAAAACACAATTCTCATATCATCAGCACAACCCATGGGCATGCTGTGATTCCAAAAATCTCTGGGCCTCATGGGCCTTTCCAAAGTGGTATGATTTGCGATAGATAAAATGTCCTTATATAATTGACAAAAAAAAAGCTCTTGAATATATATTGTCAAAAAAAATATTGAAAACTAATGTTGAATATAAACTTTGCAAAACCAAATAGAATTTGAGAGAAATATTATATATCACGAACATTTTCTGTGAAATTATTGACAGATGAAGCAGTAGCATGCAGTTATTATTAGAACATTTCGTCTTTTATTTTCAATTAAAAGCTTTCAACCAAAATTTTAAAAGAACAGGAACACAAACATTATCCCTTTCAGTTGTGGGGTGTCAAAATGAATGGCGGGACAAGTTGGATCAACTAGTCGAATGTAAAGTATGGGTTATGTTTCTGAAAATCAAGGGAGCTACTATTTACACCTTGATTTTTGCTAATACATCCCCTTTTTGGAAATTTATTTTTGAGCAAGAAAAAATGTCCGAAAATAAACTTCTGAAAGACAAATCGAGTATCAAAAATTTAACGTTCGGAAATAAACTTCCAAACAAAGGGTGTGTTGACAAAAACCGAGGTGTCGACTCCCAAGTTGATACTTGATTTTATATTTGATCCAATCGACATAACTCAAAAGGAAAATGCTGGTTAGTAAGGATATGCACACGAAATGAGCACCAAACTTGCGTGTCACCATTTTACATGGTTTTTACCAGTAAATGATTATTAGTGGCAAACAGTTGTTTGCATCTTATTGGTCAATTTTTTTTTGTTACTTTTTAGTTTTTAGTGTGTTTTTTCGTTTCGCATAGCACTGCTCTTCTATCTACTCTCTATTATATGTAGGAGAAACTTAACTATAATAAGGACATGTGTCAAAAGCTCAATCATCTGTTTTTCCGTCAAAAACCATCTTCTTAAAAAAACTTAATCCAAAAGCTTAACTACACTCTGTTTTTCTTTACCACTCGTGCTGAGCATGAGTTCCCTCAATTAGTTTTTATTTATTTATTTAGGACCATTACTGACTACCCATGGAGTGTCCCAACGCTTTCAACGAAAGACTAATCTCCGCTCGCCTAAGAACCAAGTAAAGGCTGGCCAACACATTTTTTAACTCTGTGGGAATCGATCCTGGGAGCACCAGGTTGACCCCCCTTAATAAATAAAGAGTTTGTGTAATAAGTCAAAATCTTCAATACATATATTTTTATTAATTTCACATAAAAGATAACGGTCGATTATTGAATAGTAATTTATTAAATTAAATACACTAAAAAATAAACTCAAGTGTCATATAATTATAAAGCTGAAGGGACTTGTGTAGGTTTTAGAAATAAAAGAATTATAATCTCTCCTCGTGAGTAGTCCCTCTCTCTCTGTGAGAAGAATCCTAACCCAGGCTAGCCGACGTCCGTTCACTGTTTCCTTTGCGATGGAAAGGTTGTCACTCGATGAGGAAGAAGAAGCGGTGGTCTTGGAGAACAGCGACGCCCAACAAACTGAAGCAGACCCATCCTTGTGCCTCGTGGGACGCTTTCTCACAGACCGTCCTATCAGGGCTCATATAATGAAGATGCGCATGGCAGGGGGTTTGGCACCCGGTGTGCGACGTGACCATCACAGAGTCAACAATGACAGGCATATTTCTCTTCCAGCTCTACCATTACAAGGACGTGGAACGAGTACTCAAACAAGGCCCCTGGAGTTTTGATGATCACCTGCTTATCATTCGCGTTCTTCAAGGCGGCGAAGTGCCGGAGACAGCGCCACTTTACACGGTCCCTTTTTGGGTTCAGATCCATCAGCTTCCGGTGGGGTTTATGAATGAGGCAGTGGGGCAGCAACTCGGTAATTTTGTGGGTACGTTCTTGGAGTACGACACAAGAAACAACGCTAATGTGCTACGTGCGTTTATGCGAGTACGGGTGCTATTGGATGTTCGAAGGCCTCTCAGGCGGTTGAAGAAGATCAAGATGGTCGGTGGGGCGATAAGGGAGGTACGATTTAAGTATGAGCGTTTGGGGCCTTTCTGCTTCTATTGTGGGTTGCTCGGCCACAAGGAGGAATTTTGTGTCACCCTTTTTGGCTTGGAAGATGACGATGGGCAACGTGCATGGGGTCCTGAGTTGCGAGTGGAAGGGCGGCGTGGTCAGGGAGGTGGCGGCGAGAGGTGGTTGAGGGACGTAGGGCAAGCCTCGTGGGTCAACCCTAGTCAGAGCCAGGCTGGCAATCACGAGAATCACGTGCATGAGCCATGCAAGGCGAAAATTGCGGACGTGAGTTCGCTGGCAAATCAGGAAGGAGGATCGAGCAGCATTAATGAGGTAGATATGTTTACCAATCCCCGTTTACTATTTACTAAGTCTGCGAACAAATCTAGTAGCGCAAGGAAATCCAAAGTTGACCAAACAAATGAGGAAAATCTTGAAATTGATTTAGTAGAAGCTGAGAAAAAAAGGAAACGCGATGAGAACATTAAGGTAGGGGATTCCGAGAAGGTGGGTGACTTCATGCAGACTGAGAATACTCAAGTGCACGTGGGTAATAATGGTATTGGTATTGAGAACATGGGGACTTTTTTATCGGCGGGCCCTGGCAAAGGAGCCTGCCAGGGACAATGAGTTTCATCAGTTGGAACTGTCGGGGCCTGGGCAACCCGCGAGCAGTTCCCTCGCTCCGTGACCTCGTTCGGGCGTACCATCCGGACGTTCTTTTCCTCTGTGAAACTTTGGTACATTCTAACAAAATAGAAGATATCCGTGTGAGATTGGGTTTTGATGCAGCTTTTGCAGTGGATTGTAACGGGCGTAGTGGAGGTTTGACGTTACTGTGGAAGCATCCCTTTGATTGCGAGGTGGTTAATTACTCCTTGAATTTTATCAACGCTGAGGTGACTCACATTGGGCACCCAGTATGGCGTTTAACAGGTTTCTATGGTTACCCGGATAGCGGCAGAAGGAGAGACTCGTGGGATTTGCTTCGTACCCTTGCTAGGGATAACGCCCTTCCATGGTGTGTGGTTGGAGATTTCAATGATCTCCTATCTAATGAGGATCTTAGGGGCCCTGTGGAGCGGCCGGCTTGGAAGATTCGTGGTTTCAGAGAAGCTGTGATAGATAGTGGGCTAAAAGATTTGCCTATGGAGGGTTACCAATTTACATGGGCCTGAAGAAGAGGTGAGCCAGACATGACTGAAGAGAGATTGGATAGGGCACTTGTCACTCAGGAGTGGCTGGACTCCTTCCCTAGATGTAGGTTGATCAATGTTGTGGCTGCAAGGTCAGACCACTCTCCCATCTTACTGAAACTCTTTGATCGTGACAGAAGAGTGGTTAATAGGTGCTTTCGCTTTGAGAATGCATGGCTTGAAGAACATGAACTTGAGAGCGTGGTCCTAGGGGGTTGGAACAAGGAAGAGGGATCGGAGTTCTTGGGTAAATTGAAGCATTGCACCGCCGAGATAAATGATTGGGGGAGAAGGCTTCGAAGTAAGTATAAGAGCGCTATTAATGATTGTAGGCGTGACATGGAAATTGCTAGAGAAGGGACTGATATAGAGGATGCAAACCGGTACAATGAGTTCAGAAACAAGCTGGGGGTTTTACTAGCTCAAAAGGAGGCTTTTTGGAAGCAACGAGCAAAGGTTTTTTGGTTACGTGATGGGGATACTAATTCCAAGTTTTTCCATGCCATGGCAAGTGCTAGAAGGAAGACAAATGAAATTACCAAGCTGACTAGGGAGGATGGCACAATAGCTGAGGGGCAAGCCGCCCTCAGTGACACAGCTAGAACTTATTTCACTAATCTTTTCAAGCATTCGCAAGGTGATTATGCATTGGTTACGGATTATGTGCCTAGCCGAATTACTCAGGTAGATAATGATGGTTTGCTTCTCCCTTTTACTATGTCAGAATTTAAGAAAGCCCTCTTTCAAATGCATTCTGATAAAGCTCCGGGGCCAGATGGCCTTAACCCTACGTTCTATAAGAGATTTTGGGACCTTTGTGGACCTGAATTATTTCATACTGGTGTTGCCTGGTTGGAGGAGGGGCGATTCCCCGACCACCTGAATGATACTAATATTGTTCTCATCCCCAAGAATGATAACCCGACCTCAATGAAGGAGCTAAGACCTATCTCTCTGTGTAACGTGGTGTACAAGATTATTTCTAAGGTCCTTGCTAATAGATTGAAGCCTCTATTGCCCAGGTGTGTCTCACAGGAACAGTCGGCTTTTGTGGCTAACCGGTCCATTCTGGATAATGTTATGGTTGCTATTGAACTCATCCATCACATGAATTGTAAGGTTAGTGGCAAAGAAGGTGAAGTGGCTCTAAAGATTGATATTAGCAAAGCTTACGATAGAGTTGACTGGGGGTATGTAAGAAGTATTTTGCTCAAGCTGGGTTTTCATGAGAAGTGGGTTAGTTGGATGATGATGTGTTTGGAGACGGTGCGGTATACAGTGTTAGTGAATGGAGAAGGTGTGGGACCTGTTAAACCAGGGAGAGGCCTTAGGCAGGGGGACCCCTTATCCCCTTATCTTTTTATTCTCTGTGCGGAGGGCCTCACTTCTCTTCTCAAGAGGGCAGAAGCTCGAGGCGACATCCATGGGATCAAAGTGTGTAGAGGGGCCCCGCTCCTAACACACTTGTTATTTGCTGATGACTGTTTTCTATTTTGCAGGGCCACTGAAAGGGAGAGTAATTTTTTACATGAGATTCTCTCAACTTATGAAAAAGCGTCAGGCCAAGCCATCAATCTGCAAAAATCGGAGGTGTATTTTAGCAAGAACACTTCACCTGATTCCCGGTCCTTGATCACTCAAATCCTTGGGGTGCAAGAGGTCCTGGGCACGGGCAAATATCTAGGCCTCCCCTCTATGATTGGACGAAGGAAGAAAGCAGTTTTCAACTATCTTAGAGATCGCACCTGGAGAAAAATTCAACATTGGTCTGGCAAACACTTGTCCAAGGCAGGCAAAGAAGTCTTGGTGAAGTCGGTGGCTCAAGCAATCCCCACGTATTGTATGAGTGTTTTCTTGATTCCCTCATCCTTAGGGGAAGAAATTCAACGCATGATTAACTCCTTTTGGTGGGGCTCGAATCGAGGCACGGCTAGAGGCATCAATTGGCTTAGTTGGGATCGTCTCACAATGAGGAAGGAATTTGGAGGTATGGGATTCCGGAACTTTTATGGCTTCAATTTATCTATGCTAGGGAAGCAAGGTTGGAAGTTTATGACTGGCCAAGATGCTATTGTTTTGCGCGTTTTCAAAGCTAAATACTTCCCGAATGGGGACTTCGTGGGGGCTCGGTTGGGCCATAACCCAAGTTTTGTTTGGCGTAGCATCCATGCTTCACAGGTAGTAGTTAAATCGGGCATGAGGTGGCGGATAGGGGACGACAAGAGAATTAAAGTGTGGACGGATCATTGGCTTAGAGATGAGGACAATTTGTGTGTAAAAAGTCCTCCTGCGGCTGGTTATGAGAATTTGGTTGTGGCGGACCTAGTTCATCCGAACTCAAACGATTGGAACTCGGACCTTCTTCAGGCCCTCTTCGTTGCTGATGACATTAACCGTATCACTCGTACCCCCTTGTTGCTAAGTCAAGCTGCAGACACGATGGTTTGGAGATGTGCTCGGAATGGCGTCTATAGTGTTAAGTCTGCGTATCACTTACTTATGGAGAAGGTGATTGATAATTCGGAGTTAAGGGTACCTGGAGAGTGGATGAGGATTTGGAATTTGCGCATCCCACATAAAATCAAATTATTGCTATGGCGTGTTGCTAGGCGGTGCCTCCCCACCAGAGATAGAATTGCTTCTAAGGGGGTGGCGTGTCCTACTTGCTGCCCCATGTGCTCCTATGGTATTGAGGATGATTGGCACTACTTCATAGGATGCCCAATGGTCACGCGAATTTGGCAAGAAGCAAATATGTGGCAGGTGGTCCGGTCGATCGCTGATGAAGAGCACACTATGGCAGGTTTTATCTTCAACTGTCTTTCCTCCCTTTCACAGAATGAGTGCAGGCGGCTGGCCATGATCCTCAGCTGCATATGGAGACGCAGGAATGATAAAGTATAGAATGATGAGGAGAAGCCAGCTCAATTATTAATGCAACTGTCAATGGAGTTCTTAAGGGACTGGGAGGACATGAGGAATCGGCCAAGAATACGGACTGCAGTGCAACAAAACAACCGTGTTATTAGATGGACCAACCCGAGTTTGGGGGCATACAAGTGTAACATTGATGCAGCTATGTTTGAAGAGCAAGGTTGTTTTGGAGTTGGGATGTGCTTGCGAGGAGATAATGGAGAGTTCGTTAAAGCTTTGACTAGGTGGTATCATGGGGTTCCATCACCACAGGAGGCTGAGGCCCGAGGCTTATTAGATGCTATCTCTTGGTTGCGTGAATTCGGAGATCTCAAGGTGACAATCGAAATGGATTGTTTACCAGTGGTAGATGGGCTTGTTGATGATCGTCATGATGACACGGAATTATGATCTATTATAGCAATGTGTAAGGCTAAGTTGAGTTCTTGTAACAACTTGAAGGTGAGTTTCGTTAGGCGGCAAGCAAATTTTGTAGCCCATTCATTAGCTAGGGCGGCAAAAGAGTATGCTCGTCACCATATCTTTGATATAATGCCAACCTGTATTGCTGGAATTATTATGAATGAAATGATATGAGTATGTTTCTTTCAAAAAAAAAGAAATAAAAGAATTATGTTTCATAAAAAAAAAGAAATAAAAGATTATGTAAAATGTGCGTAACACAACGAGATTGAAGTAATTAATTAATTCTTTATTTATTGTATTATACTCACACATTCACCCGGATATATTAAATTTGAATACTTGTTCTTAAATCTCGTGAAACCACCTCTCATGAAGGCACCTAATCCTTTGTCATTCTTATTGAGTCCCCTCATTTCTTTCATTCTAATGAAATCACCTATCATCTCCATCTTACAATACATATTCAGAGTTTTCATATTAAACATTAAATATAATAGGATATTTATAAATAGTTATTAAATATTAAATGTTTTTAATATTTAACATATTATATTTAGTTTATTTTTATCAATATTAAAATGATTGTATCAATTAAATTTCTTTTTTTTTAAATTTGAAGTTTGCTTTTTTTATATTTCACATAAGTGTCTGTGTATTGCTTGGGATATTTGTTAGTACTCATAATTGACATTACGTGTTCGTCAATTAAAAAAAAATTTAAAACAAATATTGGTGCAGTCAATTATAACCTTGGTTATCATATTTGTTTAAAATGGATATTAGTACTATTTCAGAAAAATCCTTTATTATACATTTGAGAATAAACAAAATGGCACGTAAGATAAATGTTAGGCTCGCATGCAACCAAACCAAACAAAAGACAAATGTCAATTAAAGAATCGAAATGAATAATACATATGACACGTGTCACTATCTAGCAGGATTCCATCACAATAACACCAAACTTGGCTATTAAATACTGAAAACTATATAATTAATATTAATAATTTTTTTAAAAACATTAAAAAATGAAATAAATAAAAAGTTACCATTTTGGAGAAACTTTACCAATGAAATAACAATAATGAGCACAATATCATATCAATGAAATTTGAATTTCAAATCTGTTACAATTATCATCATAAAACAGCTAGAGTAATTTTATAATATTGCAATCAATATGCCGTTTATGTCAACATTGTCAAGCATAACAATTAAAATTTAATAATTATAAATGGGAAATAAAATCTGTAACGAAATTGAACATAATTTAAAACAGGTATCAAATGCCAAATAAATAAAACTAATTAAATAAAATAATATAAAATTCGCATATGATAAATAAAAATTAAATAAAATTGAATATATATATATATATAAAATTTAAAAACAATTTGAAAAAGTTTGAAAAAAAAATTGAATCTACCTATTTATATCTATCTATACTATATGCAAACATGAAAAAGTTAAAAAAGAAAGTTAACAAATGTCCATCTCTCATGTAATTTAATCTGCCACCTAATCGCACGTGTAATCATATGTGTATTTACATAAACACTTTCCTCCTAAAATTTCCTACATGGCAACAAAATTTCCAGTTTTGATGTCATTTAATTCAATCAATGCCAACATTAAATTGGTATTTAAATCTTATTTTTTTTCAAATTCGTTTTTATTATATTAATAATACATATAAATGTTATTTGAATAAATACATGGCCACATAAATGTAATAATAAACAATAGCAGTTATGGAAAGTTTTCAAAATAAATTGTATTTTCATGCTGACCAAATCGCATAAAATATAATATTTCTAATTCTAAATAAAAAATCGTATATTAATCATAATGTAATAGATACCAAGATATCTGAAAAAAAGTAAAAACATGGATGCAATAAAGAATCCATGTAATAACATATGATCAACAATATCGAAAATTTAACATTTAATAATTAAAATTCATTAACATTTAAAAATATAAATTATAAAATAACAGAAAATATGTAGACCTAATGTAAATTATAAATTATTAAAATATCAAAATTTTAATATGAATTCATGTAAATGGTATTTTATTTAAATCAATTACATTTAATACCTTATAGAAGACCACACAAACATAATAATTAACAACAACAGTTGGATACATATGAGAATGAATCATCAAGCTAACCCTAACCCTAACTCTAATTCAAAATAAATTGAATTATCAACCTGTCTAGAATGTAGATAATATAATACATATGCTTTTATATAAAAAATACTATTATAATAGAAAATATATAGACCTGATGTAAATTATAATATATTAAAATTTTAAAATTTTTATATGAATTCATATAAATGGTAAATCAATTACATTTAATACCTTATAGAAGACCACATAAACCTAATAATTAACAATATTAGTTTTGAAAAGTTTTCAAATGAGAATTATCAAGCTGTCTAGATAATATAATACATTTGATTTTATATAAAAAATGCTATTATAAAAAATTTTAGGAAAGCAAATCGCAACACAACAAAATGAGTGAAAAAATAAAATAAAATAAAAATAGGTATGCAATAACATATGATTTCACATTTTAACCATATTATTTAGAAAATTTAATATTTAATTGTTATAATTCCTTAACGTTTTAAAAATGTAAAGTATAAAATAATAGAAATTTTATAGACTTTATAAATTATTAAAATTTCTAATTTGAGTAGAAGGAATTCATATAAATATATTTTGTAATTAATGCATAAAATTTACTTTAAATAGTCTGTGAGTAATTGATCTCAAAATTCCAATGCAAGTGTTATTTCTTTCCACCATCTCCGTCAGCCTGCCTTGCAAGTTTTCATTTATTTAGTTTTGTCCAACACATCCCTCGCCTGCTATATCCATCATCACCATTTGTCGAAATTTTAGTCTGCAACACTGCCAATGTGTCTGTCGGATACTTCATCGTTCACTATCACATTTTTTAAATCTCTTTTTTTTTTGGGTTCTGTAATTGTCGTTTTATTTTAGTTATCCATAAATATTTTGCTTATTTACTTTTTATCGAGGAATCATGTATTTTACATGAATCATCTATATGCCTATTTGTGTTTCTAATAGCTGGTGTTAGTTTTCATGTTTTGATTGGCAAACGTTTTTAACATGCATGTTATTTCAGCGGGTGAAAACCCTTCAAAGGGACACATGACTGGTCTCTCAAGAATCCAATGAGTAAGCTTGGCGATGATTCTAATAAGATCAATTCTTTAGTATGTTTTTTTCTTAACACTTGCCGCCTGTGTTTTTTGTTCTTTGTTTTATTCAAAAAATAACTTCAAATAGTTAGTCATACTTCTCTTGATCTATTGTTATTGCTCTTTTTTATCAGTAATTAGAGTGTTGAAAATTTGTTTTGCTGCTTTAGATTCTTCTGCATAACTTCAATGCTCAATAATGGTCTTCAAATATTAATAGGCTATGTCTGAACCAAAGAATAAGATAGGTGTCTCTTTTTATTTTTGTAATTTTTATCCCAAATTAATAAATTTTAATTTCAGTAATTTTCTGCATGTACACATTTTTTTGTTAATCTCTAGCCTTGTAGGGACGTTTATCATGAGAAATGGAAAGTTTTTATGTTGCCATTAAGTGAAAATCATTTGTAATCAGACAAATGACTAGTGAGAGTCGCATGTGGAGTACTATTTTGTCCATCCAAAATTATATATTATTGACTTTGGAATGACATTTCTACGAGGTGGTGTTCCTATTTTCTAACAGCACCAATGTCTTTTTTATGATAATTACAAGAACAACGTATATCGGTGAAACCTTATACTATGCATTTGTCGCTTTTGCAATTGAAGGTATACATACAATAAATACTTTAAATATATTATTTGTTTTTTTATTGTATTATCATTTTTTCACTTTGAAATCATGTTGCAAATAATCAAAATACGGTTATGTGATTTTTTAAGATATTTAATAACATGTTTATTTTACTTTTGAAATGTGGTTTGAAAGTTATTTTACCGATGATTACCCAACATGTTTCAATTTGAATAGAAGAACTATTACAATTTTTGAAAATCCTTTCGTCAGTAAAAGTTACTTGGATAGTGAATATAGTACACATGGTAATATGTTTTAATCTATGTTTTCTTTACACTGTTGTTGAACATATTTTAATCTTTATTCACTTTCATATAACTTTATAAGTTTAATATTGTGTCATTTTGAATAACCTTTAGGTATGCCGATGTTCAAGTTCCCTCAAACTCTCATGAAAGAAGTAATAGCGGTGATTGATTGGTGTCTGTGTCAGATATTGGGAAATCATACTCAAGAAATAAGTTTGACTCAGATATGACTGTAGAGTTAGGCAATTGATAACACTAATATTATATCATTTTTATGAGGATATTTGAGTGTGATTTGAAATAATTATTGATTATTATCATATAAAATTCACTCTGTTTTATTCTACTTTGTGCAGAAATGGAAAAATAAGCAATATGATTGAAAAATGCAAGTTTGGGCTCGAAATTGGGGCCCAGCGCACTAAGCACAACCTTGTAAGCACGACCTTTCCTTGAAGCAATGAAGCATGGCCTCTCCATGACCTAAGCATGGCCCTGCTTAAATGTAAAGTCGGCAGAAACGCATTTGTACAGCTAAGAATAGGCTGTAAAGTGAAACACGACCTCCCCATAATGAAGAACAGTCGTGCTTAATGAAAAATCTGTGCCTGTAAAAGGAGCTTCGATCAGAACGTTTAGAGTCTCCCCGGGATTGACTCTCTCCCGATTCTCTTCTTCTCTGTAATCTTCTAGTCTTGTTTTGTTGTTTTCTTATATTATGTTGTGTAACTAATCCCGTCACTGAGGTGATGGGGATCTTTTACTGTATTTGTGATTATTAGTTTATAATATGAGTGTTTAAATCCTTTTAATTAAATTATTCCTGGTAATATTACTTTAGTAAGAATTAGCTACTTTTTATACAGTTAATTAATTGTGTAGTTATCGTACCTTCAATTACCTAACAAAACTCTAGGGATAATTGAATCTGCATGCTCTGCCGGATCAAGGATTGCGTGTTCATTTTCAGTCAGTCATTGAATTGATAAATCTATTGACATTTCATGCTCTTTCTGTTTAATTACATTACATGATTAAATGGAGTAATAAATTAGAAAGAATACTGTTAATATTGCATGATTATTGGGTATTAATAGCTTTTGAATAGATGATTAGTAATAAAGAAGGATTTTAACTCGTATTATGAATTGGATAAATGCATGAATATAAGTATTAGTGAACTCACTGCCTTAGTATTTTTATAACTTATTATTTTTATTTCTTTCTGAAATATTTTAGATAAGTTATTTTCTACTTGTATTTATACTTGTTGTTTAAGTTCACCTCGAACCATTTGTCTAAATAACAAATTAATCTAAGTAGAGCAGTAATCATTCCAATTCCCTGTGGAGACGATAATCTTTTATACTATAACTTGACATGATCATATACTTACGATTTCAACCGAACAAGTTTTTGCCCCCCAGATTATAACAATGAATCCTTTAATCAGACTTCGCTTGTCAGTGGCATGATGAGTGGATATTCACGGGCAAGACACCATCACGAGATACTAAAGTGATTATATATAAACCCAATAATAGGAAAACTAATCATTCTTTGGATAATTTTCATGTATGTGCTCTAAAGCCTGCTTTGCCCAATTAAGAAGCAACTAAGCAACAAGGATTGAAGAAGCATCTAAGAAGGAGCATATCAGAAGAAGCATAGTTCTTATCAACGAAATAAATATCCTAAAGATCATTAGTCAATTGAAGCATGGTAATTTAGTGAGACTCACATGTTTAGTGCCGCATTAAGAATAACATTCTCCAGATATAGGAATACATGCCAAATTGTATCTAAGAATACTCTGTGTATTACTATCAACAAACAAAGGAATATCTAATCACACAACAAGGTTCCTTCAATACTCTGCCCAGTCAAAAGGTAAGACTGTATTAGAGATCTTGCTCATGGAAATTTATAAGTCGGGAGATTTCGAACATCATTTAAGGTGAGAAGAAGTCATAAAAATATTTTGAGGGCCTTTGGTTATCAATATCCACATGGAAATCTACTAACATTTAAATACGAAGTAAAAAATATATTATAAGTAGTCAAACATTTTACATGAAAGAACATTAATTTTTACATTATTTATGATAAGCATTTAAATAGAAACATCACATTAATATGGATTTTTAGTGTTAAATTTAGATATTTTTACTATGAAACATGTGTACCACGGGCCATTTAGAAAAAAAAAATTAAATACACACATATTTATAAATAACAAAAAACCAAAAAATATTTTGCAAGATATAAAACATTATTTCATAAAAGGCGTGCACCCTTTATTTTGTTGCCAGATTTTTGTTAAATTTCTTTTAAAAGAAATAACATGTTAATTTAATATTGTACGCTGTGTCCAGCACGAGCCATCAAACTATAGATATGGTGTTGTTAATATTTCGTGTAATATTGTACACTATGTATAGTACAAACTATCATACTATAAATATATTGTAAAAAACACAGTGATGAAAATTTTACAAGAAATCATAATTTTTTATTTATATTTCGCCTCAAATTTTTTTAAACAAAACCATGAAATCAACAATTACATATTTTTTAACGACATCTTAAAAATGAAAATATTCCTCATGAAAATTTTAATAAAAATTACATTTTATTGCATGTTATATATTTGTATATTACAAACATGGTATATATTTGTATATTATTATTGTATGTTTTACTTTTTAACTATTTATGGATTATTGTTGGTTAACTATATGTATTTTTAATTGATAGATTATTTTTTCAAACTAAAATTGTGTAGTATATAATATACACTTATTATTTACAGTTAAGAGTCGATCGTATATATATTATATGAGCATTGCTATTTGTAGCGAAATTTTCCTTCGGGAAATTTCACGAAGCTTATGTGTCCCGCATCGCTCTCTATTCTGACCCGTTTGATTAATCCAAAGGCGGAGGAATTAAAGAGGAAAAATTAAGAAAACAGCTGCAACTGGGAAGAGAGAGCTGTACGCACACGGCATACGACTGTGAAAGGGTGTGATACGTAGTCACTGTGGCATGGCCCACTACACGATGGCGGTGACGGGCTTTGCGGCGGCTGCGGCGACCGGATTTACAGCGGCGACGACTATGAGATTTGGAAATGAACCCATTATCAAACCATCTATGAATCACAAAACACGATCTGGCTATTTTATGGTAGACCGAGACTTGAGTGGTCTTCGACAACAGGGAGGTTCTCGAGGTGGCCGAATGATGGAGTTCGCTGTTTGGTTCCAACGGAAGTTTCTGCATGAGGCGGTGTTGGTTCATGGCTCCGTAGGAGTGAAGATGGTACAATGGAGTTTTTTTTTGGGGGGGGGAGGTTTAATCCCCTGTTGTCTACCCAAGAAAAAAGGCAATGCAGGATAATATTTGTTCTGCTGAACTATCAATGGTAAAATGTTGAACCTCCAACCCATGATGCCACCATACTAGCTCTATATTTCAATTTGCAAAAGAGAATTTTTCTGCATTCCGCGGCCATTTACAAGAAAAATTAACAAATCCCAAATCTCAAAACTGATAGGTCATTGGCTTTACAATTTCTTGATATCAATCTTTTATTTTTTGGTTATCTTGTTATCAATCTTTAATTAGTTTTCACATTTTTTCATAAAAAAAAAGTTTCAAAGCGATCCGGAGAGCAAAGGAGTTTTGATAATGGTGCTGATAACGAAAGGCAAGGAACTTGAAACAGTAAGGATGAAGAAGTTAGCGCATAGAACGGAAATAAGGATAGCAGGAAACGCAGCAGTGACAACGTAAACAAAACGCAACAGAGAGAAAATCCATCTATGCTAAGTTTTCGGCGAGGTTTTGGATCTAATCCAAGAGAGAGAAACTAAAATAAAATATCCACGCCGATGCCAGGTCCCTCGTGATGTTCTCGCGATAGTTACTGTCGCGACATTTAGCATTTTCCATATTATATTTGAAACTAACATTATATATACACACATAACGATACATGTATGTTGTAGTTTGAAACAAATCTTTTAAAACCATGATATATTCTATTTGTAATCTTTTAAAAAGACAATGTATACCTGTGCACGGCACAGGTCAGTTACTCTAGTAAAACTACATGTTAGAATATATAAAAACTTCCTTTTAAAAGTATATACATATTATTAAACATACAATTTTTAATATATCATTTTGAAAAATTGTTAATTTTTCATTACATAAAGAATATTTCTATAAATTTAATTTTACAAGTGTTGTTTCATGGAAAAACAAAAATAATAATAAAAATGTTAAGCCTGCCATTCATCGTGGGTATTGTATTCCCCAAGACTAATGCTTTATTCAACTCTTGATTCAGCTCAAACTAAAGTCCTAAGTAAGAAAGCTAGTGGGCTAGTCTTGTCTTTATCTTCATGTTACATGTTTTGGCTCTGGACTCTGGTCTTCCACTTTCACATGCTTGTTATTTGATTTGTATGGTCGCTACATTTTCTCTGATCTTACTATAATTGTATATGTTATCCATATTCCTTTTGTGCAGTCATGACAGTCACCAAATATTAGAATGTGAGGGAAAGAAAAGTGGAGTAGAATAATCTCTTTGAAGTGTCCCTTCCACCACCCTCAATTTGCTCATCTTTTCTTCACACCAATGCAACTGTTGTTCACTTAACTCATTCATTCTTAAAACCCTTGATACTATTTTTAGGTCTATGAGAGCCATTAAAATCTCCATCTCTTCTGCCACCTTTAACTTTCTCCTCTTCCTCAACCCTTTGCCTGAATGGCGAAGATCCTTAACCTTCACCCTCTTCTGCAGATATGTGTTGTGTTATGTAAATAAATTAATTAAAATTTAGTGACCTGAAAATCATTGAATTGAAGGAAAGTTAATCTAAACTTTGCAACATGCCTTTCGATTAACTTTCTTCATTAGCCTCAGTAGTGTTGGATCAACCATGCCTCTTCTGTTTCTCCTGAAGTAATCTGCTAGGATCTGACAGGGTTTTTCTTTATCAGTCTTCAGAAAATTCATGAATGTTCTGATCCCATCTTCCATTATCTTAAGAAATGAAGCTGACGATATTTTACTCTGAAAATCACTATCCTTCTTCTGGTCATCTTCTACATCTTTAAAACAAACAATAAAAGTTATTAATAAAAACAAATAATGTCTAACACATAATGTCTATTCATTTTTTGAGTCATGTTTTTTGTACCCTTTTAGAGTAATAAAAACAATGTTACACTTTTTCCCCAATGTATTCTTCTGTTTTGCCAACGGTACTAATTAAAAACCATGAACTTCCAAGTCCATGATTTGCACTTGGGTTTCAGTGTGATCTTATATTTCTTTTAACGGCAACCGTTTAGTTGTTAGTATTTGTTAGGTTAACTGTCAGGTTCGAAACCTAAACCTCCTGCTCAAACTCCTTATAATGTCTCGACTCAATCACCTGAACTACACCTAAGAGACAATGTCACCTTATAACTTTTGACGTGAAATCTACTTCTAGAAGAAAGGGAGCAAAAGTTATTATCGCAATCATTTTTATACCTTGATATTGTGGCACTAGGAGCAATTTTGGTGCCAAAAGCCTCATTCTGGCATATATCTCGGGTCTCCTGCCATGCTCATAAGGCTCATTCTCTATGTATCTTTGTAACAAAACCTGAAACTGCTGGAATTGTTGTGCAATGGTGGCAGGACAACCGGTATCAAGAAGATCATGGCGTGATTGTGAAGCATGTTTGGAACGAAAATTTTTGTAGTTCCAACTGAGGGCTTCCCATGTTAAGCAAATTTGTGCAACATATGCAGCCTCTAGTTCACCATATGGGTTGTGACCCACATCAGCATGCTTTTTGTTCATAATTGAAAACTTGTTCACAATGCGCTCTGATATTGATCTTGGTGACATTTGGATGGACCTTAGAGACTCTGAAAATAGGGTTGCTAATGTGTAACCAAATATATCTATACTTAAAATAATGCACTAAAAAATGGTACTCGGTCGTGACATCAAGATTTTTATGTCTTTGTGATCGCGATTGCAGTCACATCTGCCATATTTAACGAGAAATTAGAAATGGAGAGGTCTATTACCATGCTTTTTGTTCATTTCTCCAAAAGTATAGTAATGTACCTCTCCATTTCATATGAAAAATGGAGAAGATCTTTTCCCGTATTTGACTGTTTTTATGCAATATTGAGAATGTGACGCAATTGTAGGTGACCGCAATCACGATTTAAAACTGACCACTAAGAATTAAAAAAAGGGGTTGTTACCAGTTTCATGAAGTTTCTGTGCACTAACTCTGTCTAAAAATGCCTTTTCTTCATCATATTTTTGGAACAAAGTATATGATTCCCACTTGGGGCAACTTCTTCTAGATGAGGTAGAAAATGCGTCTTCAGTTCCTGAATCCCTACAATGAATGGAGCTTCTCCATTCAGAGGAGCATGTAGAGTCATCATCTTTCTCTTCATCAACCATGAACTTCTTACTCTTCAACTGGGAAGAAGCAAAAACAAAGAATCTCTCATCCCTTGGGTGGCTTGCCTCCTGCACCTTCTTATTTTTAATAATTCCAAGACCAACCTGATCATCTGCATAAAGTAGGGTCACACAGTTGAACTAGAAGTGCTACAATGCCTACATATGCAAAAGGTTTTAAATTGCATTCGCGGTCACAGACGCGGTCGCATCGCGATTCTTCATATTGCGAAAAAGCGCTGTCAAATAGGGCTAATGCGACCTTAAACGTGGTCACAATATGGTTGCGAAGACATCAAACACATTGACATCGCTGCCCAGATCGCGATTGTGAACCTTTTTTTAAAACCTTGCATCTGTGTGCGAATAATTTAACTGGCAATATAGTATAGACTATAGTATTAAATTAAATACCGTGACAGTTTTTATAACTTTTGTATAGGTTCAAGTTGATGGGGGAGGTGGAGCTGCTTTCAACTTGAGCAAAATTTGGAACAAAATCAGCATCTCTTGATGGAAAGTCTTCATCAACCTCTTCTGCCTCTTCATTTTCAAAGTCAGAAACTTGTGGAGAGTTATGGATAGACAATGTTTCAGAATAATGGCTTTCTTCTGAGTCTTCAATCAAGATCTCTCTCGGGCTTATGAATTCTTCAGAATAAGAATGAGTCCTCTGATGCTCCTCCTTGTGCAGAAACAAAAGTTTTTCCCTACAACATTTGATGTCTTCTCTCTCAGTAGAATCCACACAAGAATACTCTTCTTGATTTTCTTCTTCTTCTTCTTCATCCTCGGAAAACACATATTCATATTGTTGATCTCTGCAATATATATACAAAGAGAAACATTAAGTTCAATGTGAGAGGCAATCAATGTGCTAATGTGCAGGAAGAACAGCAACAACTAACAAGACCTTTGGATTAAGGGGAATCTGCCAGTGAAAGTTAAGAATGTGACAAGAAAAATGGCACAGGAAAAGAGGAGTAGAAAGAGGAGTTGAAAAGAGCTTGAGACATTGTTGAAGAGTTTAAGAAGAACTTCTTCTTTGGGACATGGCATTTTCTTTGTGGTTGTTCCAAAGTGAGAACCAGAGGACTCCACCACTAAGCAAAGCAACACCCAAAAAAGAAAAATGGAGCTTCAGTTGCTTTCATGGTATCTATCATTAGATCTTGGTCAACATTGTTTAAAATGTCAAAATCTCTAATATCCCCAAATGATTTGCACCCTCATTATGTCCCTAGTTATAAGCCTTAAGCACCAAGGACAAATCCTCTCGTGGAGTCCAAGAAATTAAGTAACATAGGATAATCTTGGCTTCTTTCTTACTATAAATAAATATATAGTTATATCGCGGTTGCGGTTGTAGTTATATTGCGATTCTTTATATCCCAGATAATTACAAATAAATATGGTCGTAGAATTCCAAAAATCTTGACATCCAGGTCACAATTGTGGTTGCCGATTGCAATTTAAAATCATGATACGATTTATTGACCTTTTAGGCATAGGGGCTTAGGATCATGCAATTTCAATTACTATAATTTTTATTAATGAAGGACACTTCCACATATAACTAATAAATACATTTTCCTATAATTCAGAAATAAGATATTTTGTTGTTATTATTATTATTTTCTCAATTAATTCGTACTATTCATGAATAAAGATTGCAAGTCTTGTTTTGTAATGAGTATTTAAGGCAGAAAATCCTTATCTAACAGGGTCTTTTTTTCCTATTTGAGCTAAAAGCAAAAAAGAAGAGACCAAAACCAAGCCACACGCATAGGTAGACAAATATAAACTTCACTTTATAAAAGAATTACATTACATGACATTCTTCGAGAAGAAGTTAAATTCATATAGTATTATTTAATCGAATAGATGATATGTATAATAAGGGTTTTATATATTTTTGAAATGAAATCTGACTCAAAACAGGAAGGAGGTTTCCATGCTTGAATTGAATGTATTCCTTACCTACTGATGGAATAAAGAGCCGTCTGAAAAAGATCGTGTTGGCTGTGTCAATTGCGAATTCTTGTGGCTATCCTCTTTTATTTGATCCTTGTCTTTAACGTGGTTACTAAGATTGCAGTTTACAGTACAAATGTTGTCCCCAAGGAATAGGCGGTATTAAAAAGTTTTTCTAACACGTAGCCTCATTAAATAGAAATTAATAATTAATAAAAAAAATTATTTAAGGAGGACAAAGCTGCACTACACTGGTGGAACACTAGGGTGCTTGGGGTCGGCCTGTTGGTAGCAGGATTGATTCCACCCAGGTGCAAAACCAAGCTTTGGCTAATCCAAACCTCTACGGACGAGCGTAGATTAGTCTTTCGTTGAAAGCGTTGAGACACTGTGTGGGTAGCCAGTGATAGTCCCCGAACAAAAAAGCTGCACTACACTGCACTTGTTTAAAAAAAACTGTATATTGCTCCTTATTATTACAAGAAGAGTTTAGCCAACTTATTTGTTCATCTGCACAATGTTTACATTGATTCGGATGAAAAAGAAGGACCAATTAATTATTGAAACAAATCTCTCAACTCTCAAGCATCACAATGGTATTCAAAATGCTTATTTATAAAAAACAGTGGTATTCAAATTCAATCAATCTCAGTTACGAGGTAGGAATAAATTAAATCCTAATAATGGACCATTAGACCAGTTTAGGAACTAAGGCTCAGACTATGATCGCTGTTATGTAGATGCCCTCAGAGTCCGTTCCAAAACTCTGGGTATTTTAGCTTTTGGTTTTAGTCCCCAGAACTTTGGTTGTTTTATAAATTTAATCTAAAGCATACTTTAATTATATTTTATTTTTACTAGATACTCCCTCTGTCCCATTAGGAAGTTTCACATATATTAAGGAGAAGCTATAAATGAATGAAAGAGTATAACAATTTCACAAAATTATCCTTATTAACCATTAGGTACTAACAATTGTCATAAATACATAGCAGAATATAATGACTTTGGAGTGATGTGTTCATTATTAATTTGAGGGTAAAACATAAAAAAAGTAATTAATAATACATTGAAAACCTAACATGACACTTATTTTGAGACTATTTTTTTTTTTTACAAATGTGACACTTATTATGAAACGAAGGGAGTAGTATATTGGAGTGTTAATTCCTAGAATTTTACATTGAAAAGTGGTATATTTATTAAGGGTATTTTAGATTAAATTTTTCTCAATTGATTATTTCTGTGTCAAAACCTTAAATAACCAAAATATTATTTCTTGGTCAAACTATGCAATGATCATTTTAGACTAGAGTTCTGGGACCTGAGACATTGCCCTCATTTGAACTTTTCCGCCCATTTGCTTCAGCATTCACTTCAGTTACCTCAGAACGCTCTGACCGTTGGACTCTTAGCCCATTGGACTTCTCTTCCTAGTTATGGATTTGTTGAGTTTTCTGACAAAAAAAAAAGAACGCTTTGACCACCAAAAAAAAAGTTACCTCAGAACGCGTATCAGTCCTCTAGCTTAAGAAGAATCTTGTGCCTTTACCAAAGACTTATGTTCTTAAGTGAAAATCGTGATTATGAGCAGGTGTTGGAGGTAATCGATTCAAAGGTGACTAGTGAGGACAATGCAGCCTTACTTAAGCCTTTTACAAGAGAAGAGTTCTTTGAGGCGCTACAACACATGGATTCAGACAAAGCACCTGGCCCTAATGGCTTTAATCCCGCCTTTTGTAATCAGTTCTGGGATATTTGTGGTGATGAGATTTTTTTGAACTGCTGCAGTTGGTTGGAGAGGGGTTATCAACAATACCAACATTGCCCTCATTCCGAAGGTTGACAATCTTGTTTCTATGAAGGATTGGAGGTCGATTTCTCTATGCAATGTCATTTACAAGGTATTATCAAAGGTTCTAGCTAACAGACTCAGGCAGGTTTTGCATAAGTGTGTCTCTCCTATCCAGTCGGCTTTTGTCACGGGTCGTTCTATTCTTTATAATGCCATGGTCGCTACTGAAATTATCCACTACGTGAAGAGTAAATCGACAGGGAAGATCAGTGATGTAGCTCTAAAAATTGATATGAGCAAGACGTATGATAGGGTGGACTGGGGTTATATTAGGGCCATTATGAAACGTCTGGGGTTTGATGATATGTGGGTGGAGTGGATCATGCTTTGTGTGGAGTCAGTTAATTATTCGGTGTTAGTCAACCAGGAGCCTGTGGGGCCGATTCATCCGGGTAGGGGGCTTTGTCAAGGGGATCCTTTATCGCCATATCTCTTTATTTTGTGCTCTGAGGTCCTTACGGCATTGATTCATCAAGCTGAGCGGAGGGGTGATCTTCATGGAGTTAAAATCTGTAGGGGGCACTTGTTGTCTCTAACCTCCTTTTTGCAGATGATTGTTTTTTATTTTTCAGGGCATCTATGGATGAGGCTAGAGCTATGAAATCTATTCTAGAAATTTATGAGGAGGCCTCCGGTCAACAAATAAATTACCAGAAATCTGAGATCTTCTATAGTAAAAATGTGCAGGTGGAGACCCGTAATGAGATAGCTTTGCTACTTCAGGTTCAAATTTGTCTTGAAACAGGGAAATATTTGGGGCTACCTTCTATAATTGGTCAGAGCAAAAAATCTTTGTTTAAATTCATTAAGGGCCGGGTGTGGAAGAAAATTAACTCATGGGGTGGTCGGTCGTTATCCAAAGCTGGTAGCGAAGTTATGATCAAAGCTGTCCTCCAAGCTATTCCCACATATTTTATGAGTATTTTCCTCATCCACTCGTCGCTCGGGGATGAAATTGAAAAGCTCATGAACTCTTTTTGGTGGTGTGGGAGTGGAGAAAGAAATAATGGGATTACATGGTTGGCTTGGGATAAGCTAGCTATGCACAAAAGAGATGGTGGTATGGGGTTTAGGAGTCTCCATGTGTTTAATATTGCCCTTCTTGGGAAACAAGGCTGGAGAATTCTTACCCAACCGAATACTCTTGTTTCGTAATTATTCAAAGCTAGACATTTTCCAAGGTGTGGTTTCCTTGATGCGAAATGTGGTAACAACTCTAGCTTTGTGTGGAGGAGTATTTGGGAGGCTCAGGTGATCTTAAAAGAGGGCACTAGATGGAGGATTGGGTCTGGGGAGAATGTTAGAGTCTTTGGTGATGTGTGGACCTGGGATAGGAAATTACTTGGTGTCAGCAGTGACCAAGTAAGTGTGGAAAATATGCAGGTTCATGATCTGTTTCAGCAAAGGGCGAAGGCATGAAATGCCCCTAAGGTTATGCAACTGTTCCCTGTGGAAGTGGCCTAGTCTGTGTTGCATACACTGCTCTTTGATGAGGTTAACGAGGATGCTATGGTGTGGTGGCCAGAAAGCACGGGTGAGTACAGTGTGAGGTCCGCTTATAGGCTGTGCATGGATACCATACTTGACACAACTCACTTAAAGGTAGAGGGCGATTGGGAGAAACTGTGGAAATTGAAAGTGCCGCCCAAAGTGAAGAACTTCCTATGGAGAATATGCAAAGATAGTATTCCTACACGTGACAGGCTCCAAACTCGCGGAGTTCATTGCACCCTTTCTTGTCCTCGGTGTGATGGCCCGGTAGAGTCGAGCACCCATATTATGTTTCAGTGCCCGAGTAGTATTAACTGCTGGGTGAAGCTGTAGATGTGGGAGGTCATTGCCCTGCAAATCCCTGGTGCAGAGACCTTCAAAGACATTTTTTCGCGTGTTGGCCAAGCTTTTGGGTCCGGATTAACAAGCTTTTGCCATGACCTTATGGAGTATCTGGTGTGGTAGTGTCATACCTCATTTTTGTCCGGCCCCTGCTTATTTATTTTAATTGGTAATAAAAAATAAAAAATAATAATATTTTTGGTTTCATAATAAAAAAGAATTATAATAATATTTTTGGTCTCAGAATAAAAAGAAAAAAAAGGAAAAAATAATAATGAAAAAGAGAGAAAAAGGAAAAAATAAATAAAGGGGCATAAAGAGCAAAATGGAGGGTGTCAGAAGCATTGGCCCAAAGCCTAGCATATCAGCACCTCCCCTTTTAATTTTTACTTCATGTACCCCCAATTTTTCTTAACCGCGCCTCCCAGGTGCTTCCCCCTCCAGTGCCTCGCTAGCCACACCCCCCTTTTTCATTTCACAACCCCTATTACCACTCATTTCCTTCCACACGCAGCCCAATTCCATTTAGCCCAACTCCCATCAAGCCCAAATCTCTCATAACCCTAAAAATGACCTGATCTTCAATCTTTCCCTCACTCTCTCCATCAGATGCGGCTCCCACCCCCAACATCCTTCTCCCTCTTTCTCTTTCATTTCCCCAACCAATTTCTCTCCACCATTCTCCCCCTTTCCTCTCTTCTATCTTATCTCGCTTCCATTTTTCACCAAACCCTAACCATTAAGAACCCTAGCCGTGACCCTTTCCCCTTTTTTCAGCCTCAATCCCTTCCTCTTTCCTTTTTCTTTCTCAATCTCAAATTTTTCGGATCTATAAAAATAAAACGAATCAAATCTCCAATCTTCATGGATTTGAATACCACAAAAGGGAGTTTCTACTTTCCTCTTTATGATTTCCTTTTAAAAGTTTTCAGTATTTATGTTATTAATTCGTTTTTTGTTTCCCTTTTTGGCAGAGAAGAAAAAAGCAAGAATTGGTGTCTATAAAAGCTGAGAGCAAGACCGTGAAGAGGAGGAGGGATTGGAACCCAAAAAAAAGAGCGTTTCTGGATGTCAAAAAAAAGAAGGAAAGCGAATCGGATCAAAAATCAAAGAAAGGTTCACGATCAGAAGCAAAAGTGAGGTCACCCAAAAATTAAAAAAAAGGAAAAGAGAGTAAACAATATAGTTCTAGGTTTTCTTTTTAATTCTTCGTTTGCCTTGCTTCTGTGTAAAAAAATTCTGGGCCAAGAGCACATTCCCAGGTTTTCATTTTTCTATCCCTCTGTTCTTGTTATTATTTTGTTTCTTGGCATGAATATGTATTGAATCTAGGACTGTGATAAAGAATCCAATTTTCTTCTATCTTTCGTTGTTTCCTTTTTTTTTATCACCAGTTTATTTGTCTGGATTTATTTATGTCACCATGAACATCAAAGTAGGATTAGGATTTTCAGTAAACCCAGATTAGGGTTACGTTTTTGTTTCATTTTTCTCTCTTTCTCTTTTGTTTTAAAACGGGTAATAAATTTATTTTTATAAATTTTCCAGTATAAATATCCATGCTGATTGATAGGGTTCAGTAATCAGTATTATTTAGCAAGAACTATTTTTATTTTTCTTCTTTTCTTATTAATGAGTCCATTTCATATTATATTTTATTATAACAGGAATCTCTTTAAAAGTGACATGTCCGAAATGAATTTGAATGAAAGGGTTTGGATTTAGGAGTTGTTTGTAATTTGAGCCTGTGGCCTGTAGCATAGAAAATGTGAATTACGTTAGGGTCTCGGCCCATTTTCTTCTTTAAAGAAATCTATTGCAACTTGAATTCAGAGGACCCGAGATCAAGTCTTTTTCTCTATTTCTATTTTATGCGAACATAACTTTTTATGTCTATCTTTTTCATTAAATGATTAGAAGCCCTGAAATGTCACTCGCACGATTCAGTTGTTTTGCAGCTTCTTTTTCTTTTTCTAAAAAATAAAAATAAATAAATTTCATTAAGGGAGTATTTCTTTAAGGCAAACATTTTTTGTAAAACAATTTAAAGGGTACCGTTTCTAAACGGGCGTCATAGGGGTGCTAATACATTCTCTACGCGTAACCAACTCCCGAACCCAAATTTGGCATGAAGACCATTTCTCTAATTATTTTCGAAACAGGTTTTTCCTATCGTTTTCCTTAATAAACATAGGTGGCGGCTCCATTAAATTTTAGGGTGGTTGTCACAGCTGGCGACTCCACTGGGGACTTTTGAGAGTTAAGCCCTATGATTGTTTATATGATTTGTTTGCCTTATTAAATGATTTTATTCCCCTTTTTGTTTTTAGTCCTATTTGTTCATTTGTATATATGTTTGTATACTTGAACCCTAGGATAGAAGACATGTATAAAAAAAATATTTTTTTCTCTTTCATTTATTTCCTCTAAATATTATATGCATGTCTATATATTTGAACCTTAGGATAGAGTAGGCACTTATGTGGATTATAGACCACTTTTAAGGACTACCGCCCATATCACAAAAGAAACATCACCTAGCTATCCCATTTCCTACGTGACAAAAGTCGTACAACCTAAAGTCTTAGGAAATACTGCCCTAATTCACGAGGGGCACCTTGCATATATTTTCTTCCATTCATGTAATTTCCATTATTTTTCAAAAAAATTTTTTTTAAAAAAAGAAAAAAGCAGTAAATAGAGTTTTGTTTTTTTTATTCTCCCATGAAAAAATAAAAAATTAGATTTTCAAAAGTCAAAAATATATTTTCTTTTTCCATCTTCCCATCTTCTTTCTTGCAAAAATAAAAATAAACTTTCAAAAAAAAAAATAAGCATTTTCTCTTTTTAGCAACATTTCTCTTGCATTCTTTTTGCATAAAAAATAAATTCAAAGATGAAAAAAATATTTGTCATTTCTCCATCATATTATTTTTTTGCGTAAAATGTACATAAAAAAATATATTCATAACATGCATGATCATGACACCCTTCATAGCATAACTCATTTTTTTCTTCTCCATATTAGAAAATAGCTATAATTAAGTTTTCCTTGCACCTTTACCGGAGTCAAGCCCAAACCAGACTCATGGATGCGCTGGAACAAGATCAGCGAGCAATGAGAGAGGAGCTCGATCAAATGAAGGAACAGATGGGCAAAATATTTGACCTCTTACTAAGCTTAGATGCAAAATTGACCCTTGATAAGAACCATTCCAGTGGCCCATCAAGGACACAACTCATTGAGACGAATGCCCAAGAGGATCCCCTAGTTAAGGAGAGACTCCGAATTATGGAAGGGAGATTGAAAGCAATTGAAGGGGCAAAAGACATTGGGTTCGAAACCTCGGGCGTATGCTTGGTCTCAGACATAGTGATTCCTCCAAAATTTAAAGTTGCTGAGTTTTCCAAGTATGAGGGATTAACTTGTCCAAAAAGTCACCTCATCATGTACTGTAGGAAGATGACCTCTTGTTCCAATAATGATAAGCTCCTAATCCACTTTTTTCAAGAAAGCCTCACGGGGGCATCCCTACGCTGGTATGTGTAATTAGAGCGGGGCAAAATCAACTCTTGGAAGGACTTGGCTAATGCTTTCCTCAAACAATATAGCTACAATATGAACATGGCCCCTGATCGCTCCCAGTTGCAATCCATGAAAAAAGGGGGCAATGAAAACTTCAAAGAGTATTCCTTAAGATAGAGAGGCATTGCAGCCCAGGTGGATCCTCCACTGTCTGAGAAAGAAATGATTACCACGTTCATTGACACACTTCAACAACCCTTCTATGATCTGATAATGGGAAATGTCTCTTCAAACTTCTCAGACCTAATTGTCGTCGGAGAAAGAGTGGAATTCGGGATAACAAGTGGAAGGATTGGTAACCCCGAAGCACAACAGCCATTGTGCAGTATAGGTCAAGAACAGGAAGAAGATACAAATGATGCTCATCACGGCATGCACTGGGGCAGTGGGCGACTCCATTAAGGATTGTTGGGCTCTGATCAACGCCAAGTGGTTAGACTTCAAGAAAGATAGCTCTGTTTAAACAATTTTCAAATGTTTTTGTGATTTGCCCGGAGTCCTAGGGTATCTTTTGTAAAGGGCACACTTTTTTCCCATCTTTTCAATTCATCAGTTGAAATGTGATTTGAAATTTTCAACTTATCTTCTTGGTTAATGGTCAATCCGAGATTCCAAAAAAGGATAGTTAAAAAAAATATAAAAAAATGGTAAAGCAATTGCACAATTATCAAAAATTAATTTTTATGAAAGTTTGAGCAAATGAGATTTTGAGATGAAGTTTGACCATTTTTCTCTATCCATAAAAAATATAATAAAAAAATATATCCCTTGCTACCTCTTTTGAGCCTAAAAAAAATCTTTCAAATACCCTAAACAAAGATTACCCATACATTGGAGGCTGACACAATAATCCATTCATCTTTGTCGATTCAAAAAAAAAGAGCAAAGCAAAGCAAGCAAGTAAATAGCAAATGCAACATAATAAAGACGCTTGCAAGAATAAAAAAGGAAAAAAGAAGAATGTGAAAGCAAAGCAAAACATTTGTGCCAGCAACCATCAAAGTGCATATTGGCACTAAAGATCCTTGTTTTCATGAACCCTTAAATACTCTTGAGCCTGAAATATCCTTTCTTTCATAACCCTTAACCTTTGGCCATGTTACAACCCTAATAAAGTTCATTCTGATCAAAGTCAGATTGCTCACATTTTCTCAAAACTTGATTTTTGAAAGAGGAAATCCATATAAACTCCTCAGTGCAGTTGCTTTACCAAAAAATAAAGAATAAAAATAATAGGAAAAAAAAGCTCACTAGGCTGAAAACCCAAAAGGGCGGTCTAGGCAAAAGTTAGAGCGACCCGCTAGGTTGAAAACTCACAAAGAGTAACCTAGGCAAAAGTTAGGGTCAAATTTACAAACATATCAACCCGGATTGTGTCTCCTGAACCTTAGCATAAACCAAGAAGCTAGGGGCAACAGTTGTGTCCATCATCTACAAGCTCCGCATTCAAGATTTCATTCCAGTTTCAGAACTACACAAAGTGGTCTGTCTCTTAACATACATGCTTCCTCACCTTGCTAGGCAAAGGCCAAAAGGACACTGAGAATTTGAGGATCAAAGTAGTCAATCCAATCCTCTCAAGAGCATTCAAAGTATGAAAAACAAAATTCAAGGATCCGCAAAGATAGGCAAGATGATCTATCAAGTGGGAAGTATGTAAATCTTATGCATTGCAAAGTCAACTATTTGGACAAAAAAGCCAACAGAATGTTATCAACCCATGAGTCTAGGGGCAGCGTCCTTAAAGGGATTCACGAAAAGCAAAAAAAAAAATCATTCTTAAAAAAAAGGGAGTACTCATGCATGACATACCATTTATTGCATCTTGCATGATTATCAATACTTTTGGGTCCACTGCCCACTTTAAAAAATATCATTGCTCCAAAAGCAAAAACAATATTCATGCATAACATACCATGCATTGCATCCTGCATAACCAAGAAAGTTTTTGGGTCCATCTACCCATCCTCTCTAATGTTGTATACAGTTAGTCTGTTGTCTACTCAGTAGGAACTAGTACTCAACTCACCTAGTCTATTTGTTGTAAGAGCTAGTCATACATATGCCTTACGGGACATTCGCCAGGAAACCGAACCTGGAATCTCCCACCAATTTTTGTAAGAGCTAATCATACCTATGCCTTACGAGAATCTCCCACCAATTTTTGTAAGAGCTAGTCATACCTATGCCTTACAGGAAATTCGCCAAGAAACCGAACCTGGAATCTCCCACCAATTTTTGTAAGAGCTAGTCATACCTACGCCTTACGGGAAATTCACCAGGAAACTGAACCTGGAATCTCTCACCAATTTTTGTAAGAGCTAGTCATACCTATACCTTACGAGAAATTCGCCAGGAAACCGAACCTGGAATCTCTCACCAATTTTTGTAAGAGCTAGTCATACCTATGCCTTACGGAGAATTTGCTAGGAAAATGAACCTAGAATCTCCCACCAAATTTTGTAAGGAATCATAGTCATACCTATGTCTTACTGGGAATTCACTAGGAAACCGACCCTAGAATCTCCCACCAAAGTTGGGAACCAATCCCACAATTTCAAACCACTTGTTTCGGACAAAAATTAGGGTGTTCTGTCCTTAATTACATTTTAAAACGAATTCATGAAGGTCTTCGAGTAAAACGTAATTAAGGAGGGGCAGCTGTCATACCCCATTTTTGTCCGACCCCTATTTATTTATTTTAATTGGTAATAAAAAATAAAAAAATAATAATATTTCTGGTTTCATAATAAAAAAGAATTATAATAATATTTTTTGTCTCAGAATAAAAAGAAAAAAAAGAGGAAAAAATAATAATGAAAAAGAGAGAAAAAGGAAAAAATAAATGAAAAAGGGGCATAAAGAGCAAAATGGAGGGTGTCAGAAGCATTGGCCCAAAGCCTAGCATATCAGCACCTCCCTTTTTTATTTTTACTTCATGTACCACCAATTTTTCTTAACCGCGCCTCCCAGGTGCTTCCCCCTCCAGCGCCTCGCTAGCCACACCCCCCCTTTTTCATTTCACAACCCCTATTCTCACTCATTTCCTTCCACACGCAGCCCAATTCCATTTAGCCCAACACCCATCAAGCCCAAATCTCTCATAACGCTAAAAATGACCTGATCTTCAAACTTTCCCTCACTCTCTCCATCAGATGCGGCTCCCACCCCCAACATCCTTCTCCCTCTTTCTCTTTGATTTCCCCAACCAATTTCTCTCCACCATTCTCGCCCTTTCCTCTCTTCTTCCTTATCTCACTTCCATTTTTCACCAAACCCTAACCATTAAGAACCCTAGCCGTGACCCTTTCCCCTTTTTTCGGCCTCAGTCCCTTCCTCTTTCCTTTTTCTTTCTCAATCTCAAATTTTTCGGATCTGTAAAAATAAAACGAATCAAATCTCCAATCTTCATGGATCTGGATACCACAAAAGGGGGTTTCTTCTTTCCTCTTTATGATTTCCTTTTAAAAGTTTTCAGTTTTTATGTTATTAATTCGTTTTTTGTTTCCCTTTTTGGCAGAGAAGAAAGAAGCAAGAATTGGTGTCTATAAAAGCTGAGAGCAAGACCGTGAAGAGGAGGAGGGATTGGAACCCCAAAAAAATAAGAGCGTTTCTGGATGTCAAAAACAGGAGGAAAGTGAATCGAATCAAAAATCAAAGAAAGGTTCACGATCAGAAGCAAAAGTGAGGCCACCCGAAAATTAAAAAAAAGTAAAAGAGAGTAAACAATATAGTTCTAGGTTTTCTTTTTAATTTTTCGTTTGCCTTGCTTCTGTGTAAAAAATTTCTAGGCCAAGAGCACATTCCCAGGTTTTCATTTTTCTATCCCTCTGTTTTTGTTATTATTTTGTTTCTTGGCATGAATATGTATTGAATCTGGGACTTTAATAAAGAATCCAATTTTCTTCTACCTTTCGTTGTTTCCTTTTTTTTGATCACCAGTTAATTTGTCTAGATTTATTTATGCCACCATGAACATCAAAGTAGGACTAGGATTTTCAGTAAACCCAGATTAGGGTTACGTTTTTGTTTCATTTTTCTCTCTTTCTCTTTTGTTTTAAAACGGGTAATAAATTTATTTTTATAAATCTTCCAGTGTGAATATCCATGCTGATTGATAGGGTTCAGTAATCAGTATTATTTAGCAAGAACTATTTTTATTTTTCTTCTTTTCTTATTAATGAGACCATTTCATATTATATTTTATTATAACAGGAATCTCTTTAAAAGTGACATGTCCGAAATGAATTTGAATGAAAGGGTTTGGATTTAGGAGTTGTTTGTAATTTGAGCCTGTGGCCTATAGCATAGAAAATGTGAATTACGTTGGGGTCTCGGCCCATTTTCTTCTTTAAAGAAATCTGTTGCAACTTGAATTCAAAGGACCCGAGACCAAGTCTTTTTCTCTATTTCTATTTTATGCGAACATAGCTTTTTATGTCTATCTTTTTCATTAAATGATTAGAAGCTCCGAAATGCCACTCGCATGATTCGGTCGTTTTGCAGCTTCTTTTTCTTTTTCTAAAAAATAAAAATAAATAAATTTCATTAAGGGAGTATTTCTTTAAGGCAAACATTTTCTTAAAACAATTAAAAGGGTACCGTTTCTAAACGGTCGTTATAGGGGTGCTAATACATTCTCTACGCGTAACCAACTCCCGAACCCAAATTTGGCATGAAGACCATTTCTCTAATTATTTTCGAAACAGGTTTTTCCTATCGTTTTCCTTAATAAACATAGGTGGCGGCTCCATTAAATTTTAGGGTGGTTGTCACAGGTAGGAATTTGAAGGTGTGGGAGGGAGTGGAAGATAGCTCGACCACTATGGTGAGTCGCAGCTAGGTCTTGCTGGCGGAGTGGTGTAGTGCTGCTCATAGAACTTATGCACCAGTGCAGGCAACTGGTTCTGTGTCGGTGAGTGCTTGGAAGAAACCATTTGCAGGTTTTATTAAATACAATATAGACGTTTCATTCTCTCGTCAACTTAACCGGGTTGGTGTTGGCCTCTGTTTGCGGGATGAATCTGGCCTATTTATGTGTGCAAAAACTTTGTGGCTCCAACCTATTTTTGAAGTGAAGGTGGGTGAAGCAATGGGTCTCCTGAAGGCTGTGGAGTGGATGCGGGAGCTAAACTTAGAGAATATCATTTTTGAAATGGACTCCCAACTGGTAGTGAATGGCTTGAAACAGGCACCCAATGATAATACTGAGTTTGGGGCCATTCTTACTGTGTGTAGGCAATTGATTTCGGAGTATGTTTCCAACTCTCATGTGGAGTTTACTAGGAGACAAGCCAACATGGTTGTTCATAGTTTAGCTAAGGCGGCCGTGTCTAATGCTTGTTCTCAGCTATTTCCTGATATCCCAACATGTATTGCTCATTTGATTATTAATGAAATGCATTAGATGTTTTCCGTCAAAATAAAAAAATAAAAATTGTCAGTCCACTTAATCAATGGTAACTAATGAAAGTGTCCGTCCAAATAAATCATCGGGTAATAAATGTTGTTTCTAACTTTTAGTAGAAATCAATTCTCCCTTCCATTCATGTGTTCACCAACAAGAAATCCAGGAATTGTAAGAGCTTTGATACCGGTTGTTAGCCTGGTGACTCAAAAGAAAGAATTGATGTATTATTCACAAGAGAAATAATTGAGCTCTAGCCGATGTGACTAGAACTAAACAAGAATACATAAATAATTTCAATATCTTTCAGACACCTTGAGAGGCCTATCTCTCCTAACAAAACCATATTCACCAACTCACCCCTTTATTCTTTCTCTCAGCTTTTTATTTATTCCTTCCTCTAATTATAACTAACTTCCCCCATTCTAAGTGACTCTCAGCTATCTCATAACTAACAACTGTTACAATTATTATTTCATTTTCCCCTTCTATTTCGTCTAACATAAACTCTTTTGACTAATGGGTGACTAATTTGTGAAAGACAAAATATACTTTATAAATCAGATTCCAAAAATACACATAATATGTATTTCGGAAATTAAGTTTGAAAAGGTAAAACACATTAAATGTCTTCCAGATCTTAATTTCCGAATATTTTATGCATTTCAGAATCAAATTTATGGATTTTTTTTTTTTTTTTGCTTTTGAAAATATAGTTTCAAAAGACTTTTCAAAATTCAAAAAAGTATTACTTTCGGAATTAACCTCCCGGAAAGGGATATTTTGAGGAACAAAATTTGAGCGCGGAGAGGGTGCATAAGATAAAAGGGGTGCAAAACGCAACTCCTATTTGCATTTTGGTAGACCCAAAACGATTCTGTCTGATCCACGAAGGTCCATATTCATGACTGAGGCGCAGTTTTATTAAAACAGAAAGAAAATCGAACATGCATATATGTTTGTATTTTTCCCCTTGCTCCTTCGGCGAACTGAGTTTGTAGCATTCTTCTGATTCTGGGCTGAGCAATGGCCGGAAAACAGGTCACCGGCGAGGGTTTATCGGCGAACCTGGCCGGAATGTCGAAAAATCAGCTCTACGATATTATGTCTCAGATGAAGGTACATTACATCCTCTTTCTCATTCTTCATGGACCAGTGACCACGCGCTATTGCTAACAATTTCGTTTTGTGACCCCCTCAGAATCTGATCGAACAGAACCAGCAGCAAGCGAGGCAGATCCTCATCCAAAACCCTATGTTGACCAAAGCACTTTTCCAGGTTTTTTAGGGCTTTCGAATTTCTTTCTTTGTGTCTTTCCCCCCTCTTTTCCATGCTTCACTCAGTGTCTCGAATTTTGCTTGTGCAAGTTCTGAATTCCAGTTTATAACATTGCAGACCCTATTTGATAGTTAAAATCATAGAAATATTTTCTAGTGATTAGATTTAGAGGAGCTATTTCCCTCTAATGCTGTATGCTTCTGTTACAAGATAAAACCCTAAATATAATATTTGAAAGCATGGATGACCACACTTAACTAACTACTACATTCAATTTTCTTATACCCTGGTATATACAAACTGTTATCACTCTTTACTCTTTAGTTCGCATCCGCATCATTTCAAACTGCTAATGTTTCACTTGTTGATGCCCGTTACAATATAGTAGTTAATGAGTTTGATTTTGAGGTGATGAAGATTTGCTTTATGCTTAGACCTCACGTTTTCTACTCTAAGAATTTAATTATTTCTTTGCACACATGATTTTGGAGGTGGTGTTCCCTGATGTTTCTTGTTTGTTCGTGTATATCTTTCTTGTACATCTTATGAGTTGGATTTGACTCCTATAAAGTGAGTTCTCACTTCACTTTAGAGGGTAAAATAAGATATCTCGACTATTAATGAGAAAAACAATTTTTAATATTTTAGCACATCTATGATTGGTTATATATGTGCATGTAATATCAACCGTTGATGAAAAAATCAACGATTGAGATTCCTAACTAACCCTCTAAAATGAATTACTCACTTTAGAGGAGTACTATCCCTTCGAATTATATAGGGATAAATTTTCATATCTGTCTGCAGTTTTACCAACGTATACTATAGTTTGTCTCAGCATTATTCTAGTAGTTGTCTTACTCAAACATTAATATCTGCAAGTGTATTAGAATGGAGTTCTTTATTTTTGGAGACAGGTTCTTATGAAATGTTATAGTCCATAATTCTTTAATGAACATAGTAGTTTGTGTATTTTAATTTGGTTTTATTTTAATGTAACCTCAGTTTTATTTGAGGGGCTTCCATCTCATTAGTTATTTGTTTAACTTGGGATTTTCGTCCATTATTTTTGTCTAATCAGGCACAGATTATGCTTGGAATGGTGCAGTCACCTCAAGTGGTATGCTTTTTACCTTATTACGATGTCATTTTTACAACATTCCATTGGTAGAAATTTGCATGCTAAAATATGTTTGCTTCTAGGTTCCGAAAGTTCAGCCAGTGGTTCCTCAGAACAATCAGCAGTCAGCAGTACAGCCAACACAGCAGCCAAGCATACAGCCTGCTCCATCATTGCCTGGGCAAAGTGGTCCTCAGGATCAAGCAGGTGTATCTCAAACCCAAATTCCTCCAAGGAAACATCAAAACCAACCTTCAGTGCCAGTTTCGTATGCTGCTACTCCTGCAATGAGTCATCAATCTCAGCCCATGGCTGCACATTCTTTGCAGATGCCACAACAGGCTAGAGGACATCTTACTCCCCAAGTGGCTCCGGCATCTGTTCCACAATCATCACAACTTCCAAACATACCCCCGCCTTCTTTGCATTCATCATCACAGCCACTTCATCCAACTCAAATGCCAACTGCCTCAAGTCAGCTGCAGCAACCATTGCAAGCACCTGGATTTTCTCATATGCCTATGCAACCACCACTGCCACCACAGCTCAGACCACCTTCAGTGCAAACCTTCCCTCCCCAATATCCCCCACAAATGGGTGCCAATTTAGGTTTTCAACATGGTGGTGCTCCTCACAATCTTCAGCAATCCATGTTTCATGTAAGCCAAATATTTCAGTTTGAAATTCATGATCTAATGACATGTTGAATTGTAACATTATTGTTTATTGATGAAATTTTCAGCCAGGTACAAAACCTCCTGCTAGTGTTGGATCTACGTTCCCACAGGGGCAGACACCACTTCCAAGTCAACAATCGTCTCAGTCACCTTATCAGGTATGTTGAGCTACAACTGATGGTTAAGATTAGAAAACTGTGTTGGCACCATGGGTGAGTAATAGGCTCTATGGCACCTAAATTCGTTGGTTTTATAATGCTTTCTTGTTACCATTATGGGTTTATGACTCTTCAATTCATTGACTTTGACTGGTTAAATTAAATCCTAACTTGTCTGCAGTGAAGTCCTTTGTTTTTTATGTAGGCTCCACCCCCCCCCCTCTCTCTTCTCTAAATTATTAGGCATTCCACTAACGGCTAATAGTACTGGCACTGTTACAGACGATGTTGGCTTATGCAGTAGCTTTGACAACAAAAAATGATATTTGTTTTATATTGGAAGTACCTTTTGGACACAATTAAATCATTGAATGTTGAAACCATAGTTATCTATCCTGAGACTGAGTTGTAGCACCCGGTGGCTGATTCCAAAAACACTGTAGTGGGATAGAAGATAGTGGGATGTCTGCTATATCAATAATTATATTTACAAGATAAATAATTTATACTATGCTTATATGTTTGTTTGAAAATACAAAATTAAAGACTTATATTTAATAATGAAAACTAAGAATCTGTAAACAGAGATAAAAAAAAAGTAATCACGGTATAAACTCTGAAGTATGAAGGAGACAAGGAAAAAAACACAGGCCAAAGAACCGTGACCGAGATGTGTTGTGATGTGTGAAGCTGCAGAGCAGTGGGTTGGGAATTGGTGGAGTTGTCAGCAAAAGACACAGGTGAGCATTGAGTCTGTCAGCAGAAATGAAAGCGGTCATAGTTCAAATTTGTCATAACAGAGGCTGTGATGGTTTTTTTTTTTTTTTTTTTTTTATCAAACAGAAATCCTCTGGTCTTTTCCCAAACAAAAAGAGGGTAAGGACAAAAAAGGCGAAACGTGGGTTGCATAACTCAGAAAAGGGGGTAAAGATGGCTGCTGTCCATGTGAAGAATACTGGCTGCTGTAGTCCTGATTTTCTGCGATAGGGGCCACAATTGCTCCCACGACTGAAAAATGTAAATGGAAGTATTGTAGTGGCCAGACCCTGTTCCGCTGACATATCTTGTTGATGATTACTATGGTTGAAAGTTGAAACCAATTAATATTACCTAGGAAGAGAAAAATGTTTAGGCAAAATTTATTCTTGACAAATTTGTCATTTCGACTTTCACAATTGAGTTAGTCAGTTTTGTTTAATTAACTAGCATGCTGGCATTTGACCTTAACCGAAGTTGATTTTGGTGATACAAACGGAAAGAAGTAAACCTTAGTAACATGACTTGGAAAGAAGTATCAGTCATAGTGATATGTAATAACACACTGCTTAATATAATAACACACTGCTTAATAGTGGAGTAATTGGTTATTCATGTGCTAAATCATGCTTGTATGTCAGGTTGGAAATATGCCATTCGGGTCTGATTTTGGCAATCAAGCTGGAAATGCAATGCAAGTTGATAGAGGGTCTTCTTGGATGCCTGGTCCCTCAGAAAATCTAGCACAGCATTCTGGTCCTCCGGGACCACCATCTTTGGTTTCTGGTCCGTTGGGTGCTGCCAATCAGCCTCTTCGGCCTCCTGGGGTAATTATTGTGAATTAACATATAGTTTGGATAGATAGTTCTGCAGTCTATTGATATTCTCTTCTTGCGTACGTGCAGTTGACACCAGAGATGGAGAAGGCACTGCTTCAGCAGGTCATGAGTCTCACACCGGAGCAAATAAATCTTCTGCCACCGGAACAAAGAAATCAAGTGCTGCAACTGCAACAGATGCTGCGTCAATGATGCAATACATGTACACAGAAAGTTAGGCGGTCTCGATCCTTCCAATTTAGCATAGATTCCTCTGTTATCTATGTTCAAGCTGGTTGGCTGCGATGTTTTGTAGAAGCTGATACAAAATTCATCTGTAACAAATTATAGACCATATTTTTTTTTTTCTTCTGGATTTTGACTCCAAGAAAATTACAGGCCTTCATTCTCTACATGATTGGGAAACCGAAACTACCTTCCCCCTCAGGTTCCCCGCCATATCCTTTAGTCCTTCTATTGAGAAAATGACAATCATTGAATGAAATACCAGATCAGTAAGAAAATTAGCGAGTTAGTTTGTAATTTTTTTTATCGAACCAAAAATATTTTTAGTCAAATAAAGATTCAATGTTAAAAAGATTCATATTCATGGATTGTTATTTATTTTAATATTGAATTTTTATTTTGCAATTGTAATTAGATAATTATGAACGATTTTCTAGTTTTGCAAATCACCTTACGGCCGTAATCAGTTTCGTAGAGTCTGGTTTGATAAACTTATCGTAATCCAATGATTTGGCGTGACGCCGAGAGTTAAACCAATTGTTTTATTTTTTTTTTATAGAAAAATTTTAGGGTGAGAGGATGTCACCGGGGATGGATCCTCTCTCATTAATTTTTTGTGTAGTTCAGTCTAGGCCATCGATTAGGAAAGAGAGAGGGTGTGGGTGTTTAACACAAAAAAGGGAGAAGAAGGGAGAGAGAGTGTGTTTAAGGGTGAGGATGAGAGAACATAACTCAAGTTTTTTTCCAATTGGAGAGAATACACTCTCGGATGACACCCCAGTTCAAGGCAGGGAAGACTTTTCGAGCTTTTTAAATACTTACGAATGTAATTACATTTACCTTACCCCAAGAAGAGTAGTGAGGACTCGAACCCGCGACACGTCGGATACAAGTCGTATCATATTCCACTAGGTCAACTCCTCGTGATAAGAGTTAAACCAATTATTTTAGCACTACATTAAGTTAAAGAGTGTATTTTCTTGATTATTGGTAGCGATACTTATTAAATATAGGTAGTGATTACTGCAATATCATTCAGATAAAGTATACTTTAAAAATTAAAGATTTAACAAAACTTACTTTCTGGGAATAGAGGTATTAGAATCTAAGGTGGTGTAATTATCTCCTAGAGGAATTATGTTGCTGGGGTTGTTAGAACATGGTGCAAATGAAAGAAACAAACAAGTGCTGATCCAGATTCAAAGGTTTTTAGAAATAATGAATATTTGCAAAACGATCTAACATCACCACCATAGGGGACTGCCAACAAATTTAGAATGGTGTCTCAGACAGTTGGATTATAATTCAAAGCAACATACTACCATATTCAATTTCAGATCCACGGGAGAGGAGAGAGTCGTGAGTAATGATCTATTAGGGGAGTAATCATGGGTATACTATAGATATCTCTTAGTTTCTGTTTAAAATTTTCTTAAATTTTGATTAAATAATTTCAAATTTTTTTCACTCAAAACTTGTGACGGAATTTGGGTCTTAGGGAGAAAATCCGAAAGATCCAATACTCACAAGCAGAAAATTCAATGGATTGAATGAATTCTAGTGCAAAATGAGCAAATAACAGTAAAGTTCATATTCAGAGTTGAGAGTAGAGAGAAGAAGATATTTTGTAAAGATGTTGATCGATTCCAAATGAGGCACAAGGCCTTGCTAAATACAACCATCAAAGGCTAAATGGGTAAAATGACATAAAATAAACTAAGACTTAAAATAAAGTAAAAACATAAGATAAAACTAATTAAAATGCTAATTAACCTGCTACAATATAATCCTGTAACAATACCCTCCCCTCAAGAACATCCTTGTCCTCAAAGATGAATATTTCGAAGTGCCGTGCTTAGGAGGTAAAGTCTTCCATTTGAGTAGAATTGGAGGAACATGAACTCGACCCCTGGCAATCATTTTTCTATGCAAAATAGACACAAAATCAGAGAGTTCTACTTGGCAAGCAGCTGCTGTTTCAACTCGTGTGGAAACTGTATGAGGTCTGTTTGGTGTCAGGTGGGAAGTAGCAGAATTTGGCGCATGGCCAAGGCTCAGCTCAAACTTCTTGTCCAGGTTTAGTGTATCTGAATTTAGCAAAGACAACACCAACCCCATGGTTGTTTCCTCCAATTGCTCAAAAATCACTGTAGCTGCAGGAACTTGATTTGTCTTGAAAAAATTTAGCTTGTCTTCAAGGAAAGCTTCTCCAAAATCCTTAATTATGTCACCAGTTACCCCGCCATCAAGGATGAATTTTTTCCCATCATCATATCCGGTGTATGCAAGTACTTTTGGAACATTCCTACTAATGCCAAAGTGAAATAAAACGGGCTTTCCAACATCTTCACTATCCATTTCCACAAATACAAAAAGCAGCTGTCCCTTGAAAGATTTTGCTGCTTCCTGAAATCGTGGGATGAATTTCTCAGAATCTATTGAAGCCACAAACAGCAACAACTGTTTTGCAGCAAGAACTTTAAAGACCCGAACGCTTCCCCTGTTGTTCAGCTGCCTATGCAAAATAGTGGGAAGTAATTTGTTCAACTTAAAATCATATTGCCCGTAAGATGTCTTTCCAAATAAGTCAGCCCCTTCAAGTGATGTTCTCCAAGCAATCATTGGCCTCATCATATTTAATTTACACTCAGGATAATACCCTGCTTCTGCTAGCATAAACATCCTCACCAAACTGATGCACCTTGAATGATAAGTAGCAGAACATACATCACAACAATGCAAGGTTCCAGCCATGCCACATAGGTTACCTTCATGTCCATCTCTGTCAACATCATCCTCAGGATTACCAGGGAGATTCACCACTTTGAATTCTAAAACAAGCTTCATAGTTTTGTAATCCTTGCAACCAGTGGCATAAACTTCTGTTGGAAATGCTAAACAATTGAAGTGGAACTGACTGTACCACTGCTGCAAATTCCCATTAAACAGTGGGTGCTCTGAGTGACGGTTGCCAATAATGTTTTCAGTTGTAGACTTTCTTACTCTTGATTGAGAAATTAATGGATTTTCATCAAGTTTATCTTCTATTGATCCATCACTCACCAACATACTTTCTGAATTGCCTGTTGAGTTTTCTTCCTCATGGCCACCTTCAACAAATTCTAAATTTAGATCTCCAACAATTTTTGTCAACTGCTCAACCCTTTCTTGAGTGAAGATGCTACTAAATATGACCAGATGCAATTCAAAAATTGGAAGTCTTGAATGAATGCAGTAACATCTATTAGTCGTTACCATATAATGACTCAAAAAAGAGTAAGATGGTCCCTTATCAGAAACCAGAGGCAGCAATCCATAGGGACCTTGCACTAATTCCTCAAACAGAACACAACACTTATAAACAGCAATCCATGGATCAATGGTCCTCATCATTAGAGGATGTTCTGACAAATCAAACTCATTTTTCATTGGTTCTGTCTCGTGCGCACACTGACCACTAGAATCCCATTTCCCAAAGCAGGAATACATAATCATTGTCACATTGTTCACAGCAGTAAGAACAACAAAAACACCACTACAGTTAACAGACATAGTGTTAAGAGAACTTACCACAAAAGGGATGTATCTTCCATGATTCAAAAGCACCAAAGAACCCAAACTCAGTATGGTGGAAAAAGTGTAATTACCAGGCTTAACTTCCATCCGATGCATTTCTTTGAACAACTCAGAAGCAACATCTTCTTGCTCATTATCCTTGCTTCTAGTAATGATGTCCGACCAGACAGTCACGTGGCACTTCGGCATTTGTTCAAACATTTGGAAGTCAGGTAGCAGTGCTGTATAGGAATAAAAATTTGGATATTGGACTGCTGCAAGTTCCTTTGTGGTAGTCACTGACAGAGATAGCTCAAGAAATGGTGCTGGATCAGCACCCCTGTCTGGTGGTTCCGGTGGCGGAGAGTGCTCGTTCATGCTGTTTGGAGGTCGGAACAACCGCACTCTTGAAGACCCATCAATTTCCGCAGAATGAACAGAGTTGGAGAAGGAATTGATGTTTGGCATGAACAGCAACAATGCTGTGGTTTCCAACGCAAATTGCACCAACTCGTAATGTGAAGAACAGATTGGAACTGATATTAGGAAGATGAAATTGAAGCAGGGCTTCGAATCAGAGAAGGATTCAGTGTTCAATCGATGGGGAGAAAATGTGTCACCGCTAAGAACTTGGAAGCAGGGAGGTGGAATTTCAGAACTAGCCGGTGCTTGAATGATTGGCGGAACCCTTTCCATCTGTTCGTTAACGATCTCAGGGGCAGGATCGGAAACAGATTCGTCATCGGGCATTTGATGGTGGTTGGAGAAGTCGGTAAGATAGCCGAAGACGGTTGATGGGTGGTCGGGATGCTCCAAAACCGTAACCGTGTTGATGTCCGAGGCGGGATCTGCGGCGGAGTTGTCTTCAAACTATGTTTTCTTCGCGCCATCGTCACTGGTCTTTGGCAGACAAAGGAAAATGGATCAGAGAAAGGAGTTGAATCACTCGGGAATAGGGTTGTTGTTGTTGCAGTGGAGAGGCCGAGATCTTCACTTTCTTGTTCGGCCTCTTCCTCATCCATATCCATCAGTAATATCCGAATATTTTTATGCATCAATTGGTGTTCTAAAGTAAAAGGTTCATCACATAAGAAACATAAACTCATTTCCATCTTGTGAACCACTTCTAGGGCACTCAAAATTCTGTTCGCAGCTTCCATGGGTAAGCACCAAGTTGATGCTTCGATACCAATTGTGACGAAATTTCGATCGTAGGGAGAAAATCCAAAAAATCCAATACTCACAAGCAGAGAATTCAATGGATTGAATGAATTCTGGTACAAAATGAGCAAATAACAGTAAAATTCATATTCAGAATTGAGAATAGAGAAAAGAAGATATTTTGTAAAGATGTTGATTGATTCCAAATGAGACACAAGGCCTTGCTAAATACAACCATCAAAGGCTAAATGGGTAAAATGACATAAAGTAAACTAAGACTTAAAATAAAGTAAATACATAAGATAAAACTAATTAAAATGCTAATTAAGCTGCTACAGTATAACCCTGTAACAAAAGTCATTAGTAAAAACATCAAATTTCCCTCCGAAAGATCTACAAATTTTTCCTCTTAAACCCTTAATCTATTGTCTTGTACAATTCTTCAAATTTTATAAAGCGATCGTCATCATCTGAGGCTGGTAGATTTGAATGTGACACTTGTTATTGATTCGGGGTGATAGATGCAATCTATAAAACTCCGAATAATAAATAAGGGTCGCGCTAAATTGACAACAAAGGGCAACACCCACTTTTGACACCGTATATCCGTACATGTACGGACAAGATTTTTTTTTCCAACCAAAAAAATACACACACCGCATGCGGTGAGTTTAAAAAAAAAAAAAATCCGTACGGTACGGACATACGGTGTCGTCCGTACAGTTGTTGAATTTTGTTGTTAACAAAACATTTCTGAATAAATAATATGCCGACATGGTAACGGTAGGACAAGTAAAAATGATAATAAAATCCCAAAGTGCAAACTGCATAATCAAGGTGTACATATGCTATTCACTTGTAAGACAACTGATTGAGTTTGGTACATATAACAGTAGCCAAATTTGTCTCATCTAAAATACATTCCTATGCTTGTTATATTTATTACTGGGTACAGCAAGGGAAAGGGATTATATCAGGATAACAAATACAAGAAATCAGATTACTTTTCCATACTACTCAAAATTTAGCCAATATCCTTGAAGTACTATCTCAAAGAGCAGTGAAACTTCAACTGGCATTTGAGTTGATGAGGGATTTCGTAGGCACATATTCCACGATTTTGAATAAATAGGATGGCAAATTTTCGGCTCTAAGAATGTGCAAACAGAGACCCATTCAAATTGCTTTAAGCCTGCTTCTTGATAACCCTACATGTAGGGAAAATTACTGATAAAGAGAACAAAATAGACTTGACTACATTTAATGCTACTAATTAAAACAAACAAGAAATATGTCGGCTTTAAAAGCAAAAATGGCACATCTGATCAAGAAAATTTGAGGAGATCAATAATTTTCAAAATGCAGTAAATGAAAATCATAGTTATGTGCCTACAAAAGAATGATCAAATAGCAAAGTTGACAGTACCTAGCTGACTGCAGGCAATGGCCGATGTCATTCAGGAACTTCTGAAAACGCAAATATGTCAACCTGCCTTCACAGGAAACCCATCATTTTCCAAGTTTTGGGAATCCTTATCATCCCAATCGCTGTCTTCCGTGTCGTCAACAGCACCATCATTATCATCGCCATCAAAGCCTTCATCCTCACTCTAAGAATAACAACCAGCAGATAATTAAATGTCATTCTAATGAAGAACCATTTTTGTATTTTACATTCGTTCATCAACCTTGATCATCCTTATCCTCTTTCAGATGATAACAAAATTTTTTGTCGGAAACAAAGTCATACTCGATATTAGGCTTTAGGTATTTTCATATAAGATCCCAAAGCTGGTATCTAAATCTTCTCTAAGATACTGAACTACAATTACCAGGAAATAATATACGCAGGTGGTACTGGAAAGTATTAAAATTTAAAATGAAACTCGCTAGGAGTTATTTGATAATCTTTCCAAAACAGAGCACGGGATGAGGGTTACTGTACTTGAGTGAATTCTGTTATATGGTCTATTTGGTTGTGGTCCTCTGCGCACCACCTACCTTCAGTCTCCAAATCTTTAGACGCACCCTATGTATAATTTGAAGGGGCAAAAAAAAAAAAAAAAAAAGCTAAATTAAGACTAGTTGTCATACAGACATTAGGGAAACCTGATGCTGATCTGTTTATGTCAAGAATAGATATAAGTTATAACCATCACATTTACAATAACTATTTGTAGAGCTAATTGAAGATTTCAACAAATCCCCTGCCCACATATATTGAACTATAGAAAACCCAGTAGCACATGACATTTGAACTACTCTGAAAAACTAAAAGTATGACACCGTATGTCAATGCATAAATGGATAAAATTTAGTTAAATAAATACCCTAAAAAATAAACAAATTTAACAAGTAAAGACTAGGCATATCACACATAAATGTTAAATCAAAGATGTGGCTATAATATATTGGGTAAGATGATGCTTTTAATTTTGTTTAAAAAAACAGTTCACATGGTTGAAACTTCAGTTTTGGAAAAAAAAAAAAATTCCCACACCTATTCCCATAAATCTAGAGTTAAGTTTTGCTGATATATCCACATGCTCAAGAAAATAAAACTGGACAAAATCTCAGTCTGCCAGTCTCAGCAGAAAGCACAGATAGCAAAAAGGTTTCAATTGCCAAGGTTGATTGAAGATTCTCTAATCCAAAATGTAAAATGCAATACCCAAGAGGCCAAGATACATGGGGTCGAGGGTTGTCCCAGTCTCTTCAAGGGATGATTAGGAAGTAACAATTTACTGGGTATGCAACCGATTACTTCATTTCAGGTAAATGCAATGCATTCAATACTTACAAGTTCTTTTTTCATTTCTTCTATTTTCCCCCCCAATTCAGTAATATGCTGACTCAGAGCCTGCACAACTTGCACAAGATCAAACGTATGTCACAGAAAAAAAGAGAAGAATATATTTGTATTTGCCTTATAAAAAATTGGAACCTCAGGCCGTTGCATGGCTATTGAACACTGCAATGCTTTTGCCTTTGTTAAAAGGTTTCTAGGCCTCAGAGTAATGGGCCGCCTATAATTCTTTCCACGGTAGTAAATAAGAGAAAATCCTTTGGGAAGTCTATCTATTGCCACTAGTATTCCACCACTCTCGTATTCCAGTAACCTAGCTCTGTCTTCAACAAAAGCAAGGGTCTTTCGTTTTGATATTAATTTAACAAGTTCTCGATGTCTCCAATGCAAATGCATATTCTCAATGACACCATCAAAAACACCATGTGTACCTGCAGATTATCATATCTGTTAGTATTGCATTATTGCAATCTAGCGACTTCCATACAGCCGAAAATTACCGACCAAGTTGCAAGTACGCCTTCATTTTTAAACCAACTGCACGGAGCATAATACGTTCTTCATCTGTGATTGTTTCTCGGCCATTATCAGGACCAATTGGAACCATGGATGCTTCTATTTTACCTAATAGCTTTTCTGCTCTTATCCTTTTGGCTGGGGCCTGTTCATGTATTTAGATGTGTAAATATGAATAAAGCAAATTAAATTAAATGTTCATAAGAAAACAAAAATCACAAAAACACATTATAAATATCTCATTCTATTCATCTAATATGCTGTATAACAGTATAAGCATATACAGCTGAACTAAAATACAACCATCTGATTCAGGCTTTAAAATTCAGATGAAGCCAAAGATCCAAACTTCATTTTATAATACAGCAAGTGGACAAATATGTGCTGCAGTAACAATTAGGGAAAATAATAAGCTGAAAGGATTTATATTATCACAATTCCAGAATTCCAAACGGGGGCCTACCTCATAAGTCCTACCAATGTTTTTATTTTTATTTTTACAATTCTTCAGTTTATTAGGCTTCAACGAATTTAGTCCCTATTGGCTTGACCTAACGCTCCAACGATGTATCAGATATTGAGGGTTTCTACAGCTTTATGCACAAAATGAAGTTGCCATATTTCTGAGATTCAAAAAGCCAGTCATATCGAGCCTAACTTCCTAGGCTGAACAACAACTTTCTGCACCAAACTATTGAAAGCTCCAACTAATTTCAAAGCTTTAGCTAATGTACAATATCCCCCCCAAAACATCATATCCTAATTGCTTTGGAAACCTCAATTTTCAAGGTTCAGATCTATAAATATTATAATGTATAAATAGTAATATAGGATTATGCATCAAAATGCCAAAGAACACAATGACCTCTCAACAGTTCCTCTTTTCGTGACACTACAACGATCTGATAGTAATTTGCAGACTAATTATATGAACATAACAAACCTCTTCTCCTTTAACGCAAGCTGTTTAAGATTTATTCCAAAAAGGAAAGTACTCTCAATAAAACACAACTACTTTTACAAGCATATATAATCTATATAAAACAAGTAGATACTTACAACGGCTAGTTTACGTTCAATTTTTTTGATAAGCCTAACATTCTTGGCTTCGGAAGCCTTTTTCATCATCTTCCCATGTTCTTCAGTAGATATGTCCCTTCCCCATTGTGCTTTTGCCTCGTCGAACTGAGCCAACGACCCCGCTTGTGCAGTTGTTTCATCTTCCCCTGATGGAATTACATTGACAGCTCTGCACTGCATCTTCTCCTCAACATCCTGCACCGGTTTCTTCAATTCCTGTCTTTCAGCTAAAACAGCAGCCACACTGGTTGGAACAAAGTCTTTCCCACGATATATTACAATGTAAAATTTGTTCCTTAGCAGTAATGTGCCCCCTGTTAATTTCTGGACCACAAAAGAAAAACAAACCACTTTTCAAATCAATAGAACTACTGCATTGTTCTCTTTTCTTAAAATATCATGACTTGGCACCAAAAGATTGTGCCATGTGACTTAGCAATATCATGACTTAGCTTTATCCACATGTAGATTCAACGCAGAGAATCAGATCAGCATCTTCAATATGACATATTTATCCATATGATAACATACAAATGTATTAATTCTACCAATAGCATTTTGAGCGCAATAGGACAATACATACTAGTTCGTTGAGTATATCAATTTTATTTTATTATTCTTATCTTCGATTATTTGCTAGATAGATGATAAAATTAATAGAAAAGGAAAACCATCTAGTTCCTTCAAAGATAGAATCATAAACAAATTATAACTTTGATGAGTGACTCTGGGGTATTATCAAATAAAAGCATAGCTAACGGCTTCAAAGGACACTTATTTGTATGCATCATAATCGTGTTGAATACTCAAGTGGGTCTTGGACATATTAACTGCATCATTCATTTTAATAATCTCATTCACCCTTTTTTATCTCAGTCTATTATACAGTTTTAATTGGACAGTCAGTACTTTGTCCATTATGCGATGCATTCAGCTTTATGCACGCTCAATTTCACAAGCAACTAGCACCAAATGGGAAATTACAGATAACAAACCTTCAGCTCCTGAGCCATCAGTTCATTGTTTGTATTCTGGATACCGCGCTTGACAGCTATCTTTGCAACTAAACTTTTCTCCCAAAGCTTGAGAATAGCACATGCCAGACCTTGAAGATTTCTATTTCTCCCTTTATAAAGGTCAGCACAAGATTCACATTAGCAATAGGAAAAGAGATTTAATAAAAGGCGGATGAGCTTCACTTACCCAATGCAAAATGACAGGGAAGAGCTTTGGCAAGTTTCCGCATGTTTGTCAGCTCGTCATTGGTGAGTCGTGGATGCATTCCAGCAGGAAGAACCCTAAGAGGTATTTTGTAACCCGGAACCGTAGGGAGAAGTAAATCAGCATCAACAGGAAGTATTCCTGTACCCCACCAATCAACAAAACGAGGACCGAAATCATCAAGCATCCTGTTGAACTCCACTTCCTCAGCTGTCATATTCTCAGGCTGTTGTTGATTCCACAAAACTGACTCACTCTTTTCATCACCTCCCTTTGAATAATGTTGGATGCTGCTGATTGTTGGCGGTTGATAATTCTCCCCACGGTACACCCACATAACACTTCCAGACCTCCATATAACTAATCCTCCAGTTCGACGCTGTACAAATCTACAAGATTTGAGTTCACAAATTCTTCAACACAAAAATGTTATTTTACTTACCACCAGCACTAGTATACAATACAAATATGGACAAGGTTTTTGAAAAAAGGTCGGCCAACGCGATCTGGGCCTGACATCAAGGTTTTTTGCCACAATTGGGGCAGTATCAGCCATGATTCTCCACAATATCAAGGATTTCAATGCGACAAGGATTTAAAACCTTGAGTATGGATGGATGTTTGAGTGTGCATACATTGTGCAGTGAAAGAAATGGAGCAAAACAGGAAGCACAAAGTGAAGTTGCTTATTTATGTGTATATATATAGTTAAGTGATATGATGATGATGATGATGTAAAGAGAAAGGAAATGAAAAGGAAGAAAGGAACCTCTACAATGTGATGAGCCAAGTTCATGTTCTGAGCAAGGAGTTCGTGAAACTTGAGCCTCACCAACTCATTGTCGTTCCAATGATGATGAATCTTTTGAAGCACGGCACGCGTGAGGCCAGCTTTGGGGACACTGACACTGACCCTATCTTTAAGATGCATTCCCAGTGTTCGCAATCGCCTAAGCTCATCTTCCGCCAAACACGGCGCCTTCACCTCCTTATTCTTCTTTTTCTGCTTCTTCGTCGTCATCAACCCTTTATCCTCCTCTTCCTGCTGCTGCTGCTCCTCCTTCTCCCATGGGAAAACCGTCTCGTCGGGGCGAACCCATTCTCGGCGCAAAAAATTATCAGCGGTTAGGGTTGGTTCATCATCGTCGGAAGGTAGTGAGGCTAAATTGCGGAATCGGAGAAGGATGCGGTCGATGGCGTTGGAGGGTTTATCTTTATCGTTGTGGAAATTGGGAGGAGGAAGAGGGTCAAACAAGTTGTCGTCGTCATGGGGGAGAGGGAACGTGGTGGCTGATTTGGTTGTGAGAGAAGAGAAGGAGAAGGAGTTGAGAATGCGAAGTGAAAATTTGAATTTGGATGGAGAAGTGAGTGGAAGTGATGATGATATCATTGATAGTATAATAGCACTGCCATTAACACTGCTGCTCCTCAAACCCATTTCAGTCAGTCACTTGTTTTTGTTCACTACAAATACAAATAAAATAAATCTTCCTTTCTTTTTCTTCGCCTTCTTCTTCCATCGTCTCTGTCCCTCACAGCGTCGTAGTGACTCCTTTCCCGTGGCAGGCTGCGACTGGGAACCGAAACAACGCGACACCCTTAATTTTTTTTAAGCTAAATTATACTTTTCATCCGTTTCAATTTAGCCTTCTTTTATTTTATTGACAAAATTCTTTTATTTTTTGAGTTTAAAGGTTATGTAGTCTATATATCATTTTTACACTGATATCTAATAAAAGTTCATTATATTATTATATTAATTATTTTTATAATCGTATTTTAAAATTAACTACTAAATAGTAATCTTTCTATTGAATATCAGTGTAAAATTGATTTATACCGATGATGTATGTCTCTATTTCTCTTATTTTTTTAAAATGGCCCTTAAGTATGGATTTAAAAATGTATACCACGTTTGTATAACTTTGAAAATAAAGATAAGACACTTATTTTTTTCAAAATGGCCCTTAAGTATAGATTTAAAAATGTATACCACGTTTGTATAACTTTGAAAATAAAGATAAGACACCCTAAATATAGTTTAGCCAAATTCTTTTTATCAAATATAAGAATTAAATTAAAGATATACTTTTTTTTGGTTATTTGGAGAGGGTTTAAGAAGATCATCTTCAAAATTAAAGATAATTGAGTGTACAAACTAAATATACCATATATAATATTTATTCATGTATAAAATGTGTGTGTGTGTATATATATACACACCAATACTCTCCATTTAAAGGGACGAGCTTGTCTGGTACCAGAGTTTACTTACCTTTCGACCGAACACATATTAGTCCAGCAGGCTCCTTTCAATTGGGATTTGTGCGTGTGTGTGTGTGTGTGATCCGGTGTTTGATTGTTGTCGTCGTCGTTGTTGGTGGTGGTTAAACTTTTAACAAAATAGAGTATGTTGATTAGATTAATAATTACTGCAATATATAAATAAATAATATTTATTTCACCAATATAAGAGTAATTTTTGTTAGAGTTGTTATGTTTAGTAATTCTTGAAATGCATTAAATTTCAGCATTTCGACCGTTAAATTAAAAGTGTTTTCTTGATAAAACAAATTAAAAATTTTTATTAAGTATATCAAGTCTGCAAATATCATATAATTTAGAAAATATTTAGTAATTTATCAAATAACTTGAATTCAATGTATAATATACTTTTTTTAAATACAAGCAAAATATTGACTATAGGATTATATAGTTATGAGTATTCAATTTATTTAAAATTTGGGGTACATAACCGTTAAGATAATAATTTTTTTTTACGACTAAGATAATAATTGATCCTCACCCAATAACTAAATAAAAAATAAATGTTGTCTCCCTTGCATGGGGTGTGCTTCCCCTAATCTAAATTTTTCTTTACCAAAATATTAAAATGAAAAATAAATGTTGTACATAGAGATAAAACTTATATTTTAACTTTTAATATAAAATCAAATTCTATAAAAAAATGTAAAAAAAGTTTAAGGATTTTTTTGTTATTTATTTATGGGTTAAATTCATTCTAGTTTGCCCAAATAAAATTATTATATTCAGATAATTTTTTCCCAATTAAATGTATATTATATTGTTTGCGAAATATATAACATTATTTACTAAACAACCAAACAATTCGCATAATTTCTTTCTTTTTTAAGAAAAAATGTGCTCTCGTAGTTTTATATTACCTCTGGTCTTTCATATAAGAAAAAATTACAAAAATCACCAAAACCAAGAAAGTCTATTTATTGTTATAAAATTGAACTATCATTCTAAATATACCCCTAATAATTGAGTGCATAGGAAAAAGATGAACTTCTAGTAAATATACATATCTCATTAAAATCGGGTTATAAAAGGTATTTTAGCAATTAATACATCTTGAAATAAATCTATTTTTCTTATAATTATGATAAAAATGTACTCCAAAAATTCTCTTATAATATGGGAGTGGAGATAGTATTTTGATTTTAATTAAAAATTGATCAAACATATAGTTATTATTACAGTCAGTGGATCAATTATACATGTACTATCATTATGTGGAGGGTAACCAAAAGACTACTTGGCTAAACATGTACAAAATCTGTCCGTGATGATTCCCACAAGCAATATTTTACATAGGAAAATAAATGTCAATTAATAACAACATTAAATAGATGATGTCGATGGAGATTAATTTCCACTTCTGTTGATGGAAGGAGAAGAATTGATGATCTCTTGGCTCAGTTCATTTATTTTGCTGAGAAGAAGCATTTGCTCAGTCTCCAACTGGGCTATATACCCTTCCTGTGTATCCTCTAGAGTTTCTAGCTCACTCAAAGTTGTAGACAGTTCTTCGAGATTTCCATCCTCTATTAGAGACCGAAACTTTTTCGTCATCTCCTTTATCTGATATAATGTTCAATTTCAACACTAAGTGAGAACATAACGGCATAAAATAAAAAAAATAAAAAACAATACTCATAAATTACACAACAAATGAATGAGTGGATGAAAGGATTGTTTCTAATATAAATGGACATAAATTCATTCCACCAACGATTTAGTAATGAAAGAAATGCCCCCAAGAAATAGCATATAGACCAAGTCCAAACAATAACACTTGTTAGTCTACCTCAAAATTCTTTTAAGGCAAAGCAAATGTATAGGATATCCACATAAATGGAAAAATGAACAAAGGCAAATGAAACTCAACCCCACATATATTTCTACAAATTTAATATGGAAAAAGAATGGCTTGTGAAAACGTTATCATATGCATTGTCTTATAAGACAACCAATACAATACTTCATCATCAGAGCTGAAAAGGTAATCAAAGGTTGTGTGTGTGTGTGTGTGTGTCAGTTTAGGGTCATGCAAGACTACTGATCTTACCTGGCTAGGAATTTGGTGTAATTTACTAAGCGAAGGTTCAGAGTCGGGAGTTTGTCTCGTTTGCATCTCTGGAACTTTTCTTGTAATTTGGATGTGGATCTCACCACTTTTCACCCCTTGGAGAGGTATCCACTTGTCAGACATTTGGTTTGGAGGCAACCTTTGATATTCGACAACGCATTCACCTATGCTTGATGTGGGTAGTAAAGCATTATGGTCCTTCACATGCAGTATCAGGGGACTGCCATCGTCTAGAAACTCTAAGGTCTGATTCCAATGCGGGTTGAGAGTTTTGTGTACAACCTACCACATAATGCCACAGCTAGTAAGTAGTTAAGCCTTACAAGAGTGAATGATAACAGCACGCAAATGCAGAGGAAAAAATGAATTTGTGACAATAACCAGGAACATAACATCTGAATGAAAAGCCAAGAGATTACCCTTTAAAAATATTTATGTTGGCCCTTATTATTACCACAAATATAATCATCAATTAATGGCAGGCCAATTCCGGAAAAACATCTAACAAGAACAACAGATGCTATCATCTATAAATACTGTATAATATCAATGTGCATGATATAATGCCTTGGACCACTCCTTGAGTATATAATTCAAATTGTTACAGAAAATTTTTGAATTTTAGTTAAACTCCAAGATGCAAGCCCAGAAAGAAAGAGAAAAGATCCAAATTGTGTCATAACACCATCAGCAGGTATAATGTGATGCTAATAAAATTGTAAATACTAAGGACATTTGTTTCATGCAAGAGAAACTTTGGAAGAAGTATTCTAACCTTTGTCCTTTTCTTCAAGTTTCCATAGTTTACCCTCACATAAGGATCACTTGTCCCTCGAAGATCGGCAGCAACGAGATCCCTCGCTTCAATAAGAACAAGTTCAATCCAACCATTGCCTGAGCCTGAAGCTAAACCCTGTGTCCATTTCAAAGGGCCAGCGTATGTTAGAAGAATGAATAATTTGTAACGAGATTATTAAAAGGATCACTACTTTCCCGTTAAAGAAACATACCTTTGATCCTTCTTGGTCGTCCACCCTAACTGCTTCTATCTTAAGTCTTAATTCACCAGAACTCACTCCTTCAAGAGGGATCCATACATCCCTGACTGACCCCTCCACCAGTCCTTCCAAATTTACACGTGCACTACCAATGTTTTCATCTCCAAAAATTTCTTCACTAAAGCATTTCACACTTAGGTATTCATCACCACTATTCTCATCTACTTCAAATGTATCATTCCAGACAGGATTTGGAGTAGTAGGAGGAGGAGCAATCTTTGTTTTCACGACGACCTAAAAAGATTATCAATAACAGAATATCAAATTACCTTCCAATATAAACGTAGCAGAGGCCTCAGTTCATCAGTTGACAAGCATTAAGAGTCCAATAGACAGCCAGTATCACTCACCTTTCCATACTGCAACTTAATGTACGGGTCAAGTTTTCCACATCTGTCTTTCGCTGCGAGGTCCTTTGCTTCCACAACAGTTATCTTAAGTTTCCTTCCAGTTCTTGACAGAAGATTTGATGACCCCCTAAGTGATTGCTGAGGGCTAGCATGGAGGTTGTTCAAGCTATGCGAACCATCAGAAAATAGCCACTCTTTTACTAAAATTCTCACCTTTAACTATAAAGGTGAATTAAAAAGAGTTAAGATGAATGAAACATTCCATTTACTAACAATTTTATTTTCATTCAGACAAGGCAAAACAACTTTCATTTTCAAGAGCGAAAATGCAAGGGCAGAAAAGTAACAATAGAAAATTGTAAGTATCTGATACAGTATAAGGCTGTTTGATATAGAAATCACAAAATACGAAGAATTTGATACAATAAACTCGTTCAACATAGGATAACAAAATGCTATTGCAGTAACAACTTACAAGCATTACTCCAGAAAGACTATCAACATGAAACTTTACCCGTCCATTTTAAATGATTAAATAATCATATGGATAACTGCTTGATATATAAAAACCATTCATGATCTTTCATCTAATAGCTTAAGGCAGCTTCTAGGAAAATTCGTCCTTGACATGATATCAGAGCCTTCACCACCAAGGGGGTATAATCATGTTCATTTTATATGGCATAGAAAAATATATAGAATACTTATTTCATGCAATGAGATTCTTGTTTCTTAGTACTCAAGAGCATACATGTTTTAATTAGGAAAGAAGCATGGCCTCGTAAGCTTTGGTTAGATGAAAATCAAACACTGCTGGTGTAAGATAACCAAATTATTCCATCATAAAGCAAAGAAAGCTTGACAGAAGGGCAAAGATTGTACCTCCGCTGAGTTGGCCCCCTCAAATGGAACAACCATTTCAACTTCCTCTCCACAAAACTTTGCATGCTTTGCTATAACACCAGAATCAGGCCCTACTGCCCACATTATTGTTGAATCATCTTCCACATGCCTCATCTTCTCAGAGACAAAAAGAATAATTAGCTTCAAATAGTACACGATAAGCAGAATAAATTTGCTTGTTCAAATGAACATATATTTATTGACAGAAAATGTGATATCCCTTTATTGCTAGCTCAAAAGGGCGAACATCTATGACAGTACCTTGATTTCACAACATGCCAGGAAGTCATACTTCACACCGCCAGGGGGACACTCATAAAGATTGAAGCGAACTATTCCTGTACTATCATGCAAAACCATATTGAATGTTGCCTCCCATCTTGGAGTTGAACCAAGGCTAACACCTGTTTTCCTTGTCAGTTCCTCCACTTCTACCTCTACAAATGTCTGTAAGTCCTTGTCACTCAAGTTGTCTTCTAAACCGCCATTGCTTGTGCCATTTTGCTGCCTCCCCTTGAAGCAACTCCTGGAAAGCTTGTTTGCTGAAATCACTGAAACGTAAACCCTGCCTCCAACAGCATATTTCCTTAAATCAACCACAGGCAAAGTGAAACAACGGCGTCGAGGTTCCACCATGGTCTTAACCAAAGTGTCAGTAAAAAGTTTAACCTGTATAATAGATGAACTTACTATCAGCATGAAATGAAACACCATTGTTCATACGACACGGGGGGAAATTCAGTGAGAAAGTTAGCCAAAGAGACTTGAAATATCAGAGAATGTTCCAAGATAATGAGCATATGAGTCTCATCATCAAATGGATATGATTTTTAAAGGCAACAGTTCCTAATTCACTTATTTCAAATTGCCCCAGAAGTGATAGACATAAACTTTTTCTAAACTTTTTGACAAATTAGATTCTCTAAAACATACCAGCCAAGAAGAAACACCGGGCAACTCAGTGGCTGATTGGCTTCCGCCGCTTCCAAAGGCAATTCCTATTCTCACCTCAGGAGTCGATACAAATGAATACAAAAGCGCTTTTCCATCTAGAATTGGTGTCACAAGAAGCTGCAAAATAATGTGAATGATTACATTATGAAAAAGGACAAGTAGTAGCTCAGAACTTGAGGAATATATCTAAAGAAAATAATTTTCTTTATAACTGTGGTATACCGGTAATCATAAGCAACCAACCTAACCTCCTAATTTACTTTCATTTCTGCTGCTACTTCATTTAATATAGCCAGCTCAGTTGCGTGTTAGAGAATCATAAATGCAAAGGATGTTACTAGTAGTTTACATACATCACCCTTGATATGAAGACTGTTAATCACAATTCGGGCAGTGCCAACGGCAAGCTTTGCAAGCATCAAAATGCGCATCTCACTTGTGTCCCAATCAAAACCCATATTCAGGACTCGCTGTCAACAACACCAATAGAATTCTATATTAAGATCTAAACACTTATGGGAAAAAGGCATTAGTCATAGACCTTAAATAAACAAAGAAAGAGGACGATACAAGAATCTGTTTGATTAAGTATCTAAAAAGGTGTTCAGAAGTGACATCTGAAATGTGATGCAAACTAACTAAAACCTGATCACCAGAGGTTGTCCATCTCATCCCATGAAGGCCCAAACTTGGAGGGCGTGATCCAAGCGAAAACTCCTGCATATCAACTCTTTCCTACAGAAAAGGATTGTTTCAGACATCTTCCAGATTTTCAGCATCTATTAAATGTACAAACTTTTTCCTGGTAAACAAATATGAAACTCTTCCATAGATGAAAATTGATTGTTACTTACTATAAATCTTGGTTTCCTGAGCTTTAATCGTTTCTGAGACACAAAAGAAAGACAAAGCTTATGAGTTAGTTTCATAATCCATACTCGCTGCAAAACCCCAACACGTTAGACTTTTACACGCAGAATTGCATGTCCCAAGAATATTAAAGCAATTTACTCATATGCCTCAAATATAAATGTTAAATAAAGATACGTGAATATGTCGATGTAGCAGTAGTAATTGAGAAAAGAGAGGGAATTTTTACCTCGACTATGGCTGATAACCGTTTTGAGAGCTTAGGATTAAAATAGTTGGACCAGATTTGTGTCAATAGCAGATTCAACCACTCACATTGTTCCAATGGTGTGACAGGCTATATATATATATACACACACACACACACACACACAAGAAGTTGAAGTCAGGTTCACAAAGTTCACTCACTGAGAATGCGAAAGGGAGAATTGGAATGAAAAAGGTACCGAGGTGTTGACTATGATACGTTTCCATTTCTTATTCAACTCCTCCTCAAGTAGCTTCCGCTGGTGTTTCCCATACTGCAAAATAAAAAGACCAACACAGCAAAGATAAACATGTGTTGTTGTGTGGCAAGAAACACTTCTTTTGTCAAGATAACAACATAACAAGAACTAATTGCTTAATCCATTACTCTTCAACAAAGCAGGCCCCAATACACAACATACAGATTATGGTTACAGTTGTGTTATTTGTACAACCAAACACTCAAAATCAACAACTATTTTACTGGTTAACGCAGTTCACATACGTGATTAATGGAGTGTTGAACTTAATTAATGGATATACAAGGTATTGCAACTCATTAACCATCAACTGAACTTCATTAACCACAATTTTGAACGTCCTTAACCACGATTTTTAGGTGTTCAAAATCAAAATCATGGTTAATGACGTTCAAAATTGTGGTTAATGAAGTTCAGTTCAAAATTCTGGTTAATGAAGTTCAGTTAATGGTTAATGAGTTGCAACACTTTGTATATCCATTAACCAAATTCAATACTTCATTAACCACGTGTGTGAACTGTGTTAATCAGCAAAATAGTTGTCGATTTTGGGTGTCTCATTTAATTGTACAAAACTAACAACAAAATGGATGGTTAACGCAGTTCAAATACGTGGTTAATTATATTCAATGGATGGTTAATGGATATAGCAAGTATCGAAACCCATTAACCATCAACGTAACTTCATTAACAACAAATTTAAACGTGATTAATCATCCATTTTGTTAAATCACGTTCAAATTTGTTGTTAATGAAGTTTCGTCGATGATTAATCACGTATTTGAACTGCGTTAACCATCCATTTTGTTGTCGATTTTGTGTGTCAAAATAACGCAACCATTTCTCATATGGTTATACTTATACACTTATACAGCAATGTAAATGTTATCCTGACTCATTGACTTTATCAAATGTTAAATTATCGATGTTGTTTTTCCAACAGATCAATTTAACAACTTGAAAAGAGAGTGAGAGAGAGAGAGAGAGTACTTGTGTAGATGCCCAGAGAGCAAGTGCAAGTGGAAACCAATTGGAGAAAGAAAATATCCATCTGTGAATAGCCCAACCAATCAAAACGACGGAGAGGAAGAGTGAAATCCGGGACTTCTCCTTCACATTCACCGGATGCTTTAGCAAGTCTACTACAGTTTCTTCCAAATTAATGGGAATCAACCTTTTCTTACTACTACTAGTGTTACTGCTCATTGCAGTGAGGGGGAGAAACAGAAAACAAACTTTGTTTTTCTTCTGATCTTTTAAGGTTTCTCTGGATTTCACTTCATATAATGGCAGTTATGATGAGAAAATCCAGTGTTTGGATGGAGGGAAATAGAAAATGGGATAAAAAAAGGACAGACAGCATAGCAGAGCAAGAAATGCATATTCGTGAGAATGGAATATATGTGAGTTAGACGAGTGTGGTAAAGTGCCCAATTTCTGTGGTTGATAATTCCACCTGAGTTCCATCACTAATAGTACTGTCTTGAAAAGAAAATTCTGAATTACTTCAAATTTATTTTTTTTCATAATAAAAACAAAAACATATTTGTCCTCTTATTCAGAATGGAATAACACACTGCCGTGCTGTCTGTAGGGTACTAAACTAAGGGGACAATACGGGTTGGGTTGACCCGTTTAACCCACCAAACCCCAAACGGCAAGGGGGCTGGGGACAATGACGGGGCGGGTTGAACCATCGGGCCAAGTTTTTTTTTTTTTTTGCTTTTTTGTGTTAGCAATAGTTGTTTCCCGAAATTGCAAAAGAAATTTCCCTTCACTTGGTTTATTTCCGCCGCTCTCAGATCCAAATGCAGTGGTAGTGAGGGACCATTCCCAAACCCATTCACTTCACCAGTTGTCAGATCCTCCGCGCCTAGCCTCATTAAACAGCAGTGGTTCGATGCAGTGGCTTTTTTGTTTCTATAGCATACCTTTTTTTTATTTACCACTGTAGCACACTTTTTTTTTTAATCAAAGTAGCACACATTTTGTTAAGGTGAAAAAATGACGTTTGTTTATTATTTTTTTTTAGTTGAGAAATCGGTCCCTCTGGACCGATTTCTGAAACTTTTTTTTGTTTTTTTTGACATTGTTTTAATTTGTTTTGTCAAAAAAATAAAAAAAAAGTTACGAAATTAGGTCTAGAAAAATCGAGAACTAAAAAAAATAAAAATAAAAAAGGAGTTAAATCAGGTCCTCCAAGACCGATTTCTAGACAAAAAAAGGAAAAAAAAAATAAAAATAAAACAATGATAAGAAATCGGTGCCTCCAATCTCAACATAACTAAATGTGTGCTATTTTTTGTGCTTAAATTAAAAAGTATGATAGATTGGTAATTAAAAAAAAGGTGTGCTACAGATAAAAAAAGCCCGATGCAGTCTGCTGAGATAGTGGCTATGCGGCGCGAGAAAGAGGACCGTTGGGTGGTGGTTTGTTCCCCGTACGGTGCCTCAGACGTGGTTGGAAGGGATTTGGATCCTCTCCCACAACCCTATCTCTCCATCTCTCTGCAGAAAACGGTCGAGATATTAAAAATTAAAATAGATACAATATAATGAAAAATGTTAATTGAACACAAAAGTTGACACAAATACGGGACACCGTATATCCGTACTGTACGGACCATATGTCCATACAATACGGACACATTTTAAAAAAATATATTTTATATTTTTTTTATATTTTTTTAACTGGTTAACACAGATTTTGGCATTAACCAGATAATGAATAGCATTAACCAGATATTTGAACTTGATTAATCAGATAAGAAAATGTTTCAGGATTTGGCATTAATCAGATAATAAATAGCATTAACCAGATATGTGAACTTGACTAACCAGATAAGAAAATGAAATATCCAAAAGTTTCAGGATTTTGCATTAATAAGATAATGAATAACATTAACCAGATATCTGAACGTGATTAACCAGATAAGAAAATGGGATGTCCAAAAGTTTCAGGATTTGGCATTAACCAGATAATGAATAGCATTAGCCAAATATGTGAACTTAATTAACCAGATAAAAAAATCTGTAATATTTTTTTGAAACAAAAAATATTTAAATTTTTTTGAAAAAAAAAATGCAAAAAAAATGTCCGCACTGTACGGATATACGGTGTCTGTGTTCAAATAAAAGCACTACAATATAATCATGAAAAAACAAGAGTAAAGTCTCATTTTAGTCTCTGAAAATAATTGCGCGACTCTGACAATTTCAAAACAGGGTCACGTTAGTCCCTCAGTCTATCTCCTTCCAAATCCGTTAGTTAACGCACTGACGTGTCACGTTAAATGTTGACGTGGCAACGTTAACTCTCTGAGTAGATGCCAAATCACCACCAACTGTCATTTTTTTTGTCCAAACTCAAATTGAGACGTTTTAGTCCCTGCAAACTTTGGGATTGGGACATATTAGTCCGTGTTCCTCCATTGTTACCAATTCTCCTCCTACTCTTCCTCCTTCTTCTTCTTCCTCTTCCTCTTCCCTAACCCTAATCTGATTTTTTCAGTAGCCAATCTTCTCAATATTCTCGTTAACGAGTTTCTTTCTTTACCAGTTTAGTCTCACGCGATCGAATTAATCCTAATTAGAAGAACAAATCCACGAATCAACGCCAACACCACCTTCCCCTCTATTCTCCACGTTGGTCTTGTCATGGTTCAAAGTAGTGGATGCAGAACCTGCAAAGTTTAGCTTGCACACGTCTCTTCTACTTTCTCCAATACTGCCTCCATTTCCATCTCTTCCACCACCATCACCATCTCCACCTTCACACCTCAGAGTCATCCCTTCAGAACTAACATGACCTTGGTTCATAAGATGCGCATTCACTTGGCCTTGATTCACACCAAGATCCTCAAGAGATTGTATGGATAACCCTGTTTGTTGTTGTGACTTTGCACTAAACCCTCCAGCACCAAATAAATGATGAAGCTGTTGTTGAGGAGGATGGAATGTGAGAATAGGGTGATTTTGATTTTGCATGCTAAGCATGAAGTTTTGTGGATGGTGATTATAGGGCAAACCTAGATCATGAGGTAGTTGGTAGTTAGATGATGAATTGTTTGCAGTGGGGAAAAATCAAAGAGGGGAAAAATCAGATTAAGGTTAGGGAAGAAGGAGGAGGAGGAGGAGAAGAAGAACTGGTAACAATGGAGGGACATGGACTAATATGTCCCAATCCCAAAGTTTACAGGGACTAAAACGTCTCAATCCGAGTTTGGACAAAAAATGACAGTTGGTGGTGATTTGGCATCTACTCAGAGAGTTAACGTTGTTATGCCAGTATTTAACGTGACACGTCAGTGCGTTAACTGATGGATTTGGAAGGAGATGGACGGAGGGACTAACGTGGCCCTGTTTTGAAATTGTCAGTGACTATTTTTGGCCTTATTTTTTGTCAAGGACTAAAATGGGTCGCGTAATTATTGTCAGAGACTAAAATGGGACTTTACTCAAAAAACAAAGATGAAAAACCCACGTTTTCTCCCAAAACCCATGACAGGGGTTGATGACGGAAACTGAAATTGAGCGGCAGCGGATTTGTTGATTATGCATTTTGAAAGGCAAACAAATAGCGATTGATTTTTTCAGAGAAGTTGCTAACAATTTTGTTGATGGACAGTGTGAAAACTTGACGAAGGATTCTGGGATGTTGCGTGTGTATAGAGATAAATTTGCTTCAAAAACTATAAAAAAAAATCTAGAAAGTAGAATAATAAGAGGAGCGGAAGAAATAGCATCAAATTTCCGTTTGTTTTAGATTTTGATAGAATTGATTCTGAAGAATAAATATTAAAAGAATTGATTTTAAAAAAATTGAGTTTAAAAAAATTGATTTGTGTTTGGTAATGATATTTTAAAAGTGTGTTGAAATAAATTGATTTCGTTTGGATAATAAAAGTAGAATTACATTTAACGTGTAAATATAAAGGATTGTGTAGGTCTTATGTTCAAAATCCATTTTTCTGAACGGAAAAACTAAGATTTTTTGCTTCCAACAAAATCCAATTTACCACCTTCAAACTAAATTTTATTCACCTGAAATCTTAACCAAACACTCAATTGAAAAGTCAAAACGGAGTTTTCTAAACATGGTTTCCAATTTTGCACACAAACGATATTTTGATAATCTTAACTTAAGAGACACTCAATTGGTGAGATATTAACATTTGAAGGATCACATGGTTCTGTCAAATTTCAATTGGTGCCAACCAATTTTTGTAAAAGAATACACAGGGCTCTCAACTTTTTTGTGTGGTTTTTTTTGTTTTATTTAATTTTTAATCTCTCCATCGTTAGATTAATCTAATAGTTGTGATTTATTTTTGTAGAGGGATGGAGAGATAGAGTTATAGGAGAGAATCCAAATCTACTAGTTGTTTTGACCATCAAGGAAGGAGGATTTCTTTTCTCATTAGCTTCTTTTCTTTTAGGCATTTTAGGCGGATTAACAGCAAGACGGATCAAAACAGGGTGAATTGGCCCGTTTTGCATCTTTATCTATATGTGGGGTTCATGCATGAAATTATTTTTTATTAACTAAGACAACAATAAAAAAACATATTAAAGGTATCTCGTAGAATTTATTTTGTCAAATAAAAAAAAAACTGATAGAGTTTACTATTTTTTTCTGAGTAAATAAACATTAGAATCCCATATACGTAAGGAACGTGACTAATCTAGATTCACTGCATTCAGCCCTTTATGGAGTCCTTGCATTCACAAACTAACCCCGCCGTTTGATTTGTTTGTCTTGCCCTTTCCTTTAAGTTGATTTTGTACACAATCTTTTCGTAAAAAATGTTTCTTTTAGGATATGTTTGGACTTTGGATTGGTGGTATGAGATGAAATTGAGGGGTATGATGTTTTATTGTTTGGATATTAAAAAAAAGATGGAATGAAATGGAACCAATTGTATATTCCATCACATTTCATTGTTTACCCCTATTTTGCTTCTCCTCCAAGGGGTATGGGATCGAATCCCTCGTTGATTTAACTTTATAATTATCAAATTACAACTTTACCAAACATCGCCTTAGTTCCACAATTGATGTGAAGGATGCACTTAGACATGGTAAAAATCAGTGGGCATCTTATCGAATCATCTTTTTGGTTAAAAGTAGCTAAATTCGTGTCATTTGATTTGTCCCGAAGTATATCCAGTAATGTGTGTATATTTGTTCCATATATAGCTTTTGGATAAGGAGTTATATGCCAACATTAAGAAGAAGGGGAAAAGAAAAAAAAATAGGACAAGATGAACTGCTGAATTTTTTGGTGGACGTGGATAGGCTTCAGATATCACATGTGAATATCATTATATGGTATTGTTTTGGCCTCAACCTTATTAAGAAAGAAAATTTAACGGTAGTAGTATGAGATAAAACTCTTTCTCGATCATCAGTTTTTCACCTCAAGTTATAATTACCCAATGACAGACCTCGACTTATGCATGAAAAGGGTAAATAGTATCATTTTGGTCCCTAAATATGCGAGACACTGTCACTATAGTCTCTGAATACATTAAAATTACAAAAATATCCTAAAGTGTATCTTCTGTTAGTAATTTCAAGGATCAAACTGATTAATGAAAGATGCATTGGTATATGTTTTTGTAATTTTGATATATTCAAAGATTATAGTGACAACAACTTACACATTCAATGACTAAAATGATTATTTAACCAGATAAAAATCCAAAGGCTTGTGGATTTTGGCCAAACTTTCGAATCCAATTGAGCAAGACAACTCTACTTGTTTGGTGTTCCCTTTGAGTCGAATAAACTTCTCATTTCTCAACTATTTTATTCAATGAACCCCTTGATTATTAGTTTGGACAATTTAAGGGGTTATGAGAATTTGTATCTATTAAGATTTTGTTAATGCACGAACTGGTAGAGCTCTCCTCCTCTTAGCGCAGAGCCCTTCCTCCTCTAGAACGGCAGGGGGTACCTGCAAAAGGCACTATGATTTCTAAGTTAGATAGGGCTTTTTAGGAAGAAGAGAAGGTGAGCATGAGTAAGTGTTTAGGGTTCTAAAGAGTGTAGAGAGTATGCCTAACCTGAGGGGCCAAGCCCCCTTTATATAGTGGAGTCAGCTGAGGGAAGCAACCTCCGATCCGAATTACATGCATCATCCCTTCCTCCGCGAGCTACTGGGATGAGCTTATCTTTCCAGGCATTTCGCACCTGATAGAGCTCAGGGCTTATCGTGTACTCCTAGCGTGTTTCCCAGTATTCGGGCTAGTAACGGCTCCAAGTATCACCTTACCCTTTAGTGTAAGCTTATCTGGCTGGGGGCATATTATTCCTCGGATAGCACTCCACTTTGGTGGACTCAGGTCGGTACAACTCGGATGACATTGGGTCGGGCTCGGCCCATACCACAAGCCCCCTAGACCCTTTGCCTGAATAGGTACAGGGTCTAATCGTCGTCTTCTTAGGTCGGTGTTCGAGCTGAGTCGATGTTTTACTGGAGCATATCCTGTAAACTTATGTGCTTCAGGTGTTGTACCCCACGTGTCACGCCTTTACTTGGCGTTCTGTCCTAAACGATGGGACTCGAAGGGACAACTGCCGAACTGTTCCTCTTCAGACCATCGATCATGTGATCCAATCTTGGTTGTCGGATCAGCATCTAGATTGACACGTGTAGGGGTCAGATCATCTCGCTCTTTGGTCTCCTTCCTTCAGAGGCTTTAAAACCAGCCTTTCCCTCTTCTTCTTCCTCTTACTTCATTTTCTGAGATCCTGTGACTGTCTCGGTTCTTCTTGCTCCTGCTCTTTGCATTTGCTCTCTGTGTGCATGTGTCTGCTCCCACTTCGCATCTCCGGTGAGTTCTCGTTTCCTCTCGTTGTTAATGGCTTCTTCTTCCTTAAATCGTCCCCCTCTCCCATTGCTATAAGTTCTGGGGGCGAGTCTTCTTCTGATACGACGAGTACATCTTTAGATCTTACTCTGCTTCCTCATCTCGCTGAAAATCAGGATGAGTTCCCAGAGGAATCATCTCCTTTCGGTGGCCATGACGGCCACGGGTCAGTGCCGCTTTGGGTGGCCACCATTGTCTCTTGGGTTCCCCCTTCCATTTCTGTCTCTTCCATTCCACCTTTTTTACTTCATAAGGAGAGTAAACGCTCAGCGGGGGGCGATAGGTCCCCTTATTCTTGGGCGCACCCCGATGTGCTCAAGGTGTCTTCAGACATTTGCTCGGGGACTGCTTTAGTTTCTCTTAGGTCCGAGGTAACCTTTACTTTGAACAGGGAACGGGATGGGGAGGTGATTTACCTTCCCTGTTCCCCCGAGGACCGAGTATGTTTCGGGAAGAGCAATCAGAGCTCCTCGGACTTCTGCATTTTTTACAAGACCTTTTTTACCAGAGTAGGTTTTAGGTTTCCTCTTAGCGAGTTCCAATGCAAGGTCCTTCAGTGGCTGAATGCAGCCCCCTCGCAGCTTCACGCCAACAACTGGGCGTTTAGCCGAGCTTTCAAGCTCGTGTGTGAGTATTTTGGGGTTGGTCCCTCTGCTGCCCTCTTCTTCAGCTTCTTCCAACTTAGGCTCGATAGACAGCTTAAGTGGTGTTCCCTCAACAAAATACCCGGTTACTTCATTCTTGAGCTATTTGATAACTCTTACAAGAAATGGAAGACCGATTTCTTTAAGGTCTGAGTGAGGGTTGGGGACCCTTTCTTCTTCTCGGTTCAAGGCGAGCCTCTATTCCCTTTCTACTGGACTTCTGATCCTCGCCCCATAAAGGAGGCCGATTATTCTCATTAGTTGGTCGCCAATCAAGCGATAATAAATTACCTTAGTCTGTTACCCACTTTACATTCTGCACCATTCCTTTCCCGAGCTCTTAAGAATCCGCCCAAATGGAGGGAATATATAAGTAAGTGTTGTCTTTCCTTCAAGTGTGATACTTGCTTTGTGCTCGGAGACTGATTATTGGTTTTTATTGCAGGTGAGATGGCCCCTAAGATGAGCAAGAAGGAGATGGCCATGCTGCTAAAGAAGGCCAAAAAAAAGAAGGTCGCTCAGGTTCCAGAGTCGGTACCTTCCTGAGTTCCCGCTTCTCCTTCTTCAGCCAAGGTCGCCAAGAAGCGATCTCTAGACTCTCCGATCCCAGTTTTCGACCAGCCCCCTGCGAAGGTGCCAAGGGGGTCACACGGGGGAATCCCTTTGAACATTCCTGATGGGTCCAAGTGGTTCCACCATCTGCAGGAGTTTGCCAACCAGGGAGAGAGTACTGTCGATTCCCTTTGCAATGTGGGGATTGATCGGTCTGACTAGATCGACCAGATCATGCGGCGAGCTGATGACCAGAGTATGACTGACGCTGGTGAGCTAGGCTTATGCAGAGCCTTGGGTCTTCATGGGCTTCGCACCTCTGCGATGGCCCAATTCCTTTCGGATCGGATCAAAGCTCGGGCTACTGATACCGAGTTGGCGCAGCAGAAATACAAGAAGAAGGTTGCGTCATTTACCGAGCTTGAAGGGAAGATGAGCAAGCTGAAGGAGGATTATGATCGGTTGTCCAAAGCGAGGGATACTCAGAACAAAAGCAACATTATGTTGCTTGAGCAACAAAGAGAGCTCAAGGCCGAGAGGGACCTCTTAGCCACTCAGCTGCAAGAAGAGAAAGAGAAGTGCTCGGCCGAAGCTGCTCAGGTCAAGGAGTACAAGGATTACAGTGCTCTCCAATATAAGGAGGGTTTTGATAACGCCTTGGCCCAACTCCAGGTGATCGCCCCCGATCTGGACATTTCCTAGCTCGACTTCACCAAGGTGGTGAAGGATGGCAAGATTGTGGAGGAAGAGGAAGAGGTCGAGGAGGCTGACCATGTCGAGCCCGAGAAGGAGAATGAGGCCGAGCCTGCTACCAATGTGACTGGTCCGGGCACTGCGACCGAGGAGAGTGTGGTTGAAGACTAAGGGGATGCCCTTGTGTAACTTGTTCTTTTTTGTTGTTGCTCTTTTGCCCTTCTTTTGTTCCGATCTTGTGACTGCTCTTCCGAGAGCCACCTTTTGTAATCTTCTTTTGTTTAATGAAATTGGCTAAGTTTATGCGATATATGACGGGTACTTACTTTTTCTTTTGCGTTTCCCTGTAGTCCTCGGGCGGTGTACTCGGGTAGTGTAGTCCTCGGGTAGCTTCCCCCCTGAAAACCTTGTTTCAAATTTAAGTTTGGAACATTGGTCCTTCGTAACAACATTAGTCGAGTAGTCGTTCAAGTCGAGTTGCTTTTCGAGCGGGCCAGGTCTTTACGCTGACTTAGTGTCTCGAACTATTTAAGTTCTTTTTGTGGGTCGAGTTATGACCTTTCGAGCTGCCTTAGAGCTTGCCAGGCTTCTATGCTGACCTGGTTTCTTTAAACCATGGGGGTTTTATTTAGGTCGAGTTACGACCTTCTGAGCTGCTTTAGAGCTTGTCAGGTCTCTATGCTGACCTAGAGTCTAAACCACATGGGTTTTGTTTAGGTCGAGTTACGACCTTCCAAGCTGCTTTAGAGTTTGCCAAGTCTCTATGCTGACCTGGAGTCTTTAAACCACAGGGGGTGCGTTTAGGTCGAGCTGCGACCTTCCGAGCTGCTTTAGAGCTCGCCAGGTCTGTATACTGATCTGGAGTCTAAACCACAGGGGTTTTGTTTAGGTCGAATTACGACCTTCCAAGCTACTGTAGAGCTCACCAGGTCTCTATGCTGACCTGGAGTCTTTAAACCACAGGGGTGCGTTTAGGTCGAGCTGCGACCTTTCGAGCTGCTTTAGAGCTTGCCAGGTCTGTATGCTGACCTAGAGTCTTTAAACCACAGGGGGTGCGTTTAGGTCGAGCTGCGACCATCCAAGCTGCTTTAGAGCTCGCCCATTCACACAAATCATGTTCTGAACACGATGGAGGTAAACTTTATTAAATGTGGAAAAAAGGGAAATAAGGATGCGCCTCTTTAAAACCTCTACAAACTAAAAACCCGGTGGGAAAAAAAGGTTTGCAGAGGAAAAAAAGTACGCCATCCATTTACAAATGCTTTTAACTAAAGTAGAGCTTGATGTGTGTGGCATTCCACATCCTTGGTATTTCTTTCCCAGATAGTTCTTCAAGCTGATAAGCTCTGTGGCGGTGCTCCGATCTGATGTGGTATGGTCCCTCCCAGGTTGATCCGAGCTTTCCCTGCCTTGCATCTTTACGTGCTAGCTCGACCTTTTGGAGGACTAAGTCGCCCACCTTGAATCCTCTTGGTCGAATCCTGGAGTTGTAGTGTTTGGCAATGCGTTGTCTAGTTGCAAATTCTTGTACTTGGGCAAGCTCCTGAGTTTCTTCTAACAGGTCAAGCTCTACTCTTGCCGCTTCTTCTTGTTCCAGTGAGAACATTAGCTCTCTCCTGGTTGAGGTTAAGCCGAGCTCAACTGGCACCATGGCGTCCATTCCGTACGTTAATTGGAAGGGTGTTTCATTTGTCGCTGATTGAGGGTGGTGTGGTATACCCACAACACACCGCAGAGTTCTTCTTCCCAATTGCCCTTGGCTTGACCTAGTCATTTGCGCAGACCGTTTAGGATGACTTTGTTTGCGGCTTCGACCTGACCGTTGGTGTGTGGGTGCTCGACCGAGGCATAGGTAAGTCGGATACCTAACTCTCTGCAGAAGTCTTTGAAAACCGAGCTGGTGAACTGTGTGCCATTATCAGTGATGATGGTGTGGGGAGACCATGGCGGCATACCAGGTTCTTCCACACAAATTTCTTAACTTTCTCTGAGGCGATGGTTGCTAGTGGATCTGCTTCGATCCATTTGGAGAAGTAGTCGATGGCAACTATGATGAATTTGAGCTGGCCTGGTACAAGGGGGAAAGGTCCATGTCAAGCCCCCAAGTGTTGAAAGGTCAAAGGGCGATGACTTCATGTAAAGCTTCTGGGGGAAAGTGCTCTCGCCTTGCATACCGTTGGCGGTTGTCATATTTCTTTACGAATTTGATGCAATCCGACCTGAGGGTTGGCTAGTAATAGCCAGCTCGCAAGATTTTGGCTGCTAGAGTTCGAGTTCCACAGTGGTTTCCGCAGATCCTTTCATGAAGTTCTCTTATGATGTATTCGGAGTCTGACTTGTCAACACAAACGAGTAGGGGCTACGTGAGGAGAAGTTGCCGAGCTCGAGCTGTTGACAGATCGCAAGTGTCTTCTTCGGCTGCTACTCGACTCGCCTCCACCTACAAAACCACCTGCAATCAAGTTAAGTGAAGGAGTACCTCCGGATGGTTCTTGTCTACATTGTCGAGCAGGTGAATGCCTTTCTCTCCTGTTTCGAGCTGGCGATCGCTCGCGCTCGCGCTCGAGTGTGCGGGATCTTCTGCGACTTCCCTCGTTTTCTTTGGAGGTTGTTCTGGTTCCCTTGTCGATGTACCTTGTTAAGTGCCTGGCCTGTATGAGTTTCTCGATCTTTACATTTAGCGCTTGGCATTCGTTGGTAGTGTGCCCATAGACACGGTGGTACTCGCAGTACCATTGGCGATTTGCGTCAGGCGGGGAGTCTCTCCGAGGAGGCAGAGTGATGAGATTACCTGCATAGGCTTCTTTGAGTACTCGGTCTCTTCCCACTGTCAAGGGGTGAATCGTCCCCCATAGTCTTATTGTCCCCGGCGATCGTTCTTCTTGTCCGTCCGATCTCTGGCTGATTCTCTCCCCCTTTCTTACCGACCTTGGGTTTTTTTTAGCGACAACGACTTCTTCCATGTTGATGTACCCCACGGCTCAGCGCCTCAACTTGTCCAAGGACTCGGCAGGGCGTCGGGCGAGGGAGTCTGAGAAAGGTCCGGGCTTTAATGCTGACACTATGACTTGGAGTGCCACATCGGTGCTGAGATTCCTGACCTGAGCCGTCTCGTTGTTGAAACGTTCTATGAATGACTTGAGGGTCTCGTCCGACCTTTGCTTGAACCCGACTAGGCATGTGGAGTTTTTTCTGAATGCTCGGCTCGTTGTGAATCTGGCCACGAACTGCTCGGTGAGTTGGCTAAAGGAATGTATTGAGTGCTGTGGAAGGTTAGAGAACCACATCATGGCGGACCTCTTCAGAGTGCACGGAAAAGTTCTGCATTTTAAGCCTTCAGAGGCCCCGACCAAAAGCATCCGAGCATTGAAGAAGGTGATGTGTTCCTCGGGGTCGGTTTTGCCTTCATAAGCGTCCATGTTAGGAATTTGAAAGTGTTTGGGGACCGGATCGGACATGATCTCCTCACTGAAAGGGAGCAGGGTTAGTCCGATCTCTGAGGGTCGGTCTTTGTGACAGTGAGCATTTCGGCGCTTAGGACTTTCTGTTCTACTTGACCGATCCGTCCTGGACGAATCTCTATCTTCGTCTCTCTTAGTCTCTTGGCGTGTCCTGGAGGTTGTCTCGTGGCCGACTCTCTTCTCATGATCTAGAACTTCATTGATCTTGCGCTTCAACTCCTCGTTCTCCACCCTGAGAAGCTCCAAGACAGGGTCTAGAGGTGGGCGTGCGCTTTGATTGACTGTGTTGTGGCGATCTGCGATTCGCCATGCTCCTTTTATGCACCATCCTGCTCGGTGGTATCCTTGAGGCCCAAGCTAGTTTTACCGGGGCCCACGGTGGGTGCCAATGTTAATGCACGAACTGGTAGAGCTCTCCTCCTCTTGGCGCAGAACCCTTCCTCCTCTAGAACGGCGGGGGTTACCTGCAAAAGGCACTCTGATGCCTAAGTTAGATAGAGCTTTTTAGGAAGAAGAGAATGTGAGCATGGGTAAGTGTTTAGGGTTCTAAAGAGTGTAGAGAGTATGCCTAACCTGAGGGGCTAAGCCCCCTTTATATAGTGGAGTCTCAGCTGAGGGAAGCAACCTTCGATCCGAATTACGTGCATCGTCCCTTCCTCTGCGAGCTACTAGGATGAGCTTATCTTTCCAGTTATTTCGCACCTGATAGAGCTCAGGGCTTATCTTGTACTCCTAGTGTGTTCCCTAGTATTCGGGCTAGTAACGGCTCTAAGTATCACCTTACCCTTTAGTGTAAGCTTATCTGGCTGGGGGCATATTATTCCTCGGATAGCACTCCACTTTGGTGGACTCGGGTCGGTACAACTTGGATGACATTGGGTCGAGCTCGGAATGGCTTGGGTTAGTTTGGGCTCAGCTCGGTGTCCCAACTAGGAGGTCAGCTCGGGGGCCGGCCCATAACAGATTTAAACAAGAGAAATAAGGAGAGTACTCCATTCCTACTAGTAGGAAGCAATAGCGAGAAATTAAGTACACATGTTCTCCCAAAGGTGAAGTACTTTGTGTTAGGTAAATTCAACCTAACTAGTAGCCATCCACAGGCCATCTTAATTTGTATGGTATCCTCCCAAACTTGAGCTAGTTTGATTGTAGTACCTTTTATTTACTAAGGATTAAATGCAAATGCATGGGCAAGTTAATTCGCACGTTTATAATATGTGAGATAATATATCTTCCAAAAGCCTAATGTGACAGCCACAAAAACTCTTGTAATCACGTAATTAAGGTCATGATACATTCAGTTGTCAAACTAGGCAGTTGCTGCTATATATACATAGTTTTGAAAAAGAGGTAATAAGGCATTACAGATGTTCAAACCCTCAAGACTTACAAATGTTCAAACCATATGTCCACTTTTGTAGGGGCTACAATTGGGTATATAGGGCAATTACTATTGCTATTTGCCCATATGGTTTCTATAGATATTGGAGAACCTAGGAATCTATATCCCATGATGAGAATTGAATGAACCGCCATGCGCCAAACGCACAACCCACGTGTCAGAAGGCCGGTTCCAAAGTTTGGTTCATTCATTTCTCAAATATCAGTCCAAATCAGAGGCAAGTGACCAAACAAAAGGTAATGAAGTGAGTCACTGAAACAGTAGCAATTGAAAGGTTGAACAGCTTAGGTGTTTCTGATTGTTTTGTGCAGCAATGCCAACGTCATCTCGTTTGGACTTTATTATATGGCTAAAATTTATCGTATCACTGTGGTAATGATGTAGACACCAACCAAATCAACAATTAAAGTTCATCAGGATGGAATAAAAAAAAAATTACTATTACAATCATTTTTTAAAATCATGGTTGAATAAGAATTTAGATATAAAAATCAGGAATTAACAAAAACAGTTTTTCCCACTACAGCTAAAACTTTGATAATAGATAACAAAGATAGGGAGGATTCCAAATTGAAAATTCTAAAAGCTCCCAAAAAAAAATTTGCTTTTCTCACAAAGCATGGGGCCATATTGTTATTGGACATTTTCCACTGTATGTGGTGGGACCAACCAGGGGAACAGAACTACAGTGGCTTGAGCTGCCACATGCCCATCTCAAACTGCTCGTATTCATCAATATAGCTTCAATCTTACATTATAAATAGCAGTGTCAGGTACATTATCCAGTTACCACTTAAACCTTTCAAAAACTCATTTATTATTTATATTTTTTCATTTTTTCACATCACATGGCTGAATTCACATCAGATTTGCAAATGCAAAGTTTTAGACCATCATTTCCTTTCTTAGAAATTGATCACATGGAATTGATAAATCAATTCAAAGGGGTGAACACACATGTCCTAGACAACTCAATTTTGAATATGCAGAACTTGATGATGCCATTCTCCACCAGTGACACCTTCTTAGGCTCTTCAGAACCTGAATTTCCAGGAAACTTGGAAGAAAATTTTCCAGGCCTTTTGCATTATGTCAATCACAATGCAGATTCAGTTCCACTTCCTATTTCTTCAGCAGAAAATGAAATCCATGAAAGTAAAAAGAGGAAAGCAACAGAAATGCCTGGGCCCAGTTCTGAAAATTCAACTCCTGCAGTTTCTGAGAGTGGTGACAAGATAAAAAATGTAAATTTTTTCTTCTATTATTTTTCCTTTTGCTCTTGATTCATAAATATACAGGAAGAAGATACATCATTTCCTGAATTGGTTTTCCAGGAACATTTATGTTGACTAGTATCTGTTTTGCATGTTTTCAGAGTTGTGGAAGAGGCAAGAGAGTAAAAAGGAATGAAACAGAAGATGAGAAATCAAAGGAAGTAGTTCATGTTAGAGCCAGAAGAGGTCAAGCTACTGATAGTCACAGTTTAGCAGAAAGGGTATAATTGTTAAATCCCCTTCTCCAAATTCCAAACCAAGACAAATATTTTCAATTCCCAGCACCCAAAATAAAGTCAAAGAATCAAATCATCAAACATTTATGCTGCTTAAGATGAATATGGACTAATGCATTTTTTTTCTTTCATTTATTGTTGTTATTCAGGTTAGAAGAGGGAAAATAAATGAAAAATTTAGATGCTTGCAAAACATTGTCCCAGGATGTTACAAGGTAAAGAAAATGTTCTTTACACAACCTTGTTATCTGTCTAACTTTAAAAGTTTACTTATACATTTTACTGGACTTGCAGACCATGGGCATGGCGATAATGTTGGACGAGATCATAAACTATGTCCAGTCCTTACAGCATCAAGTGGAGGTAAGTAATCAAAAGTCAAAAGAAGCAAAGGACTATAAAAAATGTTAAATATATTTTCAGTCCCATAAAATTTCACTGTTTTTTTATATGTTTTTAGTTTTTCGTTCAGGGACTAAAAATATACTATTTTTTTGTTAAATGTGGAGACTAAAAATGAATACAATTTTCGTAGGGATTAAAATCAAATTTTGTCAATTTTATAGGGACACAAAACATATTTAGCATAAAGTAACTTACATTTATTTATTGCCGGCAAAATATAATTGGAACATAACCTTATTAACATCAATTTGCGATTGGTTTTACTTGCAGTTCCTCTCTATGAAGCTCACTGCAGCAAGTACCTTTTATGACTTCAATTCAGAGACAGATGGTTTAGAAACAATGCAGGTGCCTATTACTAAATGTTTCACTGTCTTAAATGTTTTGCAGAATTATTTGTTTATTTATATATTTTGTTTTGTTTTCTTGGCAGAGAGGAAGAGCATCCGAGGTAAAAGAGTTGGGCAAGTATGTGAGAGAAGGACGTGAAGGAGTTTCTTGCTTTCAACCAACTTTGTCCCAATGCCTATGACTTCACTTTTTGATGTTTCAACTAAGAAACCACACAAAAGCTCCATTTTGCCTTTCTTACTTTCTAGGATTTTGAAAGACAAATTTGTTTCCTCTCCTTGTTATAAAGCAAAAATAGACATTCTCCCATGTACAATCCCATCAAACATGTGAAGAAATGAAATGCAAGTTGTTATAGTTATAAGAGCCTACATTTCGTATATTTTTGTGGTGTGTCTCCAATTGCGTTGCCGTGAAGCTAAGCCTAATGTTTTTTTTACTAGAAAGAATCACTGCATTTCATTAATAATCAAAAATATTTGCATTTCACTTCATTAATATTCAAAGATTTGATACATACTGAAACTGAGGACTAGCATTATGAATGATTGACAAAAACTAAGGCTAAACCAATGGCGGAGATACCTGGAGAGCTCTCTCGGTTCAAAAAACTAATTAAGATGGCTCTAAAAACATAAAATTAAGGCTATAATCAGTGGCGGATCCAAAAATTTTCTTTCGTGAAGGCAAGAAATAGTTATAATATTTTCATATAAAAAAATATTATAAGTTTTTACAAAATACATAATCTTTATGACCAAGAAACCAAAAATACCTAAGCTTCTATAAATTATAATTTATTTTTATATTTTAAAAATATATATGATTTTTTCAATGTCAATACTATAAAAAATAGTATACCTCTACGTATGCAACAACATAATCATTTAAGTATTTTTTTTACAAAAAAAAAAATCATTTGACCATTCATCTCTTATATGCACATCCCTGGTGCCACTTTTTGTATCTTAGTCTAATGATCTTTGATAGAAAATGATTAAAAAATTGTGTCTACTCTTTGAGTCTCTTCATCTCTTTCTCTGTCTTGAACAATGTTTCTTTTTTGAAATCTAATGTATTTTGTCATTGTATGAGTTTAGTGTTTGAGAAGTGGTAAAAATTAAAAGGATAAACAAATTAAATTAGCGTCAATTTATTCTCTCTTTTATCTCTTATAACTTTCTTCACTTATTTAAAAAAATGTGTCTTATGGGGCAACTCCTGATTTTTATGGGAGTAAAATAAAAATTATTAAGCATATTTAACTAAAAAATAATTATGTTGTGGGGGCGATTGCCCCCAACCTAGTCAAGGTGGACCCGCCACTCCTATAATGGTAGCACTAGTGTTTTAAAAACCGAACCGGACAGTTTAATCGGTTGAACCTTGAACCGAGACGGTCTGATTATTTTGGCGGTTCGACAGTGATTTCGCCCCAGTTCGAGTGGTTAAATCATGACCCAAAGATTTCATCGATTCGATATCCGGTTCGATTTTTAAAACATTAGCTAACACAAATAACAAAATCAAAAGAAAATGCAAAAAAAGGGCAAAGGTTAGACGTTGGTTCTCAACATTTGTAACTTTTACCATATAATTAGTCCACGTGTAATTCTAACAATAAGGACCCCGAGTATGATTAGCTTTTTAAGGATTATGCAAGATTCACCCTTCAATTAATCGAGCCTATCAAAAGTTTTGTTTAATCTTTTTGTAATTAACAGCCAATAAATGTTTAACAAATATTCGAAGCAGAAAAGTTTAATAGTATGTCGCAATTTGGTGATAAATTTATAGCATGGCTTATGATGAGACATTTTTATCAGTAAGAAATCTGCGGATATAATCACAAAAATTTAAAATTTAAAAGTGCAAGTGCTCCAATGAATTTCCGAATAAAACAAGCAGGATTATTTTAATCAACTGGGGGGCTTTTAAAAGTGCAAGTGCTCCGTAACCAAAAAAAAAAAAAGTGCAAGTGCTCCAATGAATTTCCGAATAAAACAAGCAGGATTATTTTAATCAACTGGGGGGCATAAATTTGTTCTTCAAAGTGTGAAAGCATTAAATTTTAGCACAAAAAAAAAGCATTAATTTTTTTTTTGGTACATAAGCATTTAATTTTTTAATGGCAGTTATTAATATGTTATTTTTTTACCTTATTTTTAAAGAGTTATATAAAGATTGTAAAATATTACTTAAACATTTATATAAAATATTTTTAAAAAGTAAAATGAAACTTTTTATAATTATTAACGAAAACAAAAAGTAAATACTATATATTCTTATCAATCACTCTCATAATTGTATCGAGTTATCACATTTTATGGTAATATTATAAAAATGATTGAATTATAAGAAAACATGTCTGTTTGTTTGTGTTATATTATAAATGATATTCAAATTTTTACCTAAAAGGTGTTTAAAAAATATTAATAATTATATAATTTTTTTTTGGAAAAACTACAAAACTTAGAATAAAAAACTTTAACAACATATATATAATTTTTTACGTTTGAACAAACAAACTCTACTTATTGCAATAACAATGATGAGAGGAACATGAAACAAATGTTGAGGTGCAACCAAAGTCCCACATAGACTAAACAAGAGGAAGAACAATGGTTTATAAGAAAGAAAATGTCCTATTGGTATGATGCCTTTTGGGGAATATCCAAAAGCAAAACCATGAGGGCTTAAAGCCCAAAGTGGACAATATCATACCAATGTGGAGACATGTAATACCCCTCGGTACCCTACAAGTGGTATCAGAGCCGATGGTGTCGGCTTGGGCGAGTATTGGAATAGTTGTTGGGATCTGAGTCAAAGATCCTTGTGTCGAAAGTCTTCCTGGCGGTGTGGTGATCAGGCGGCGTGTCCCGGCGGTGTGGTGAGCATGCGGTGTGTCCTGTTAGTCGGCGGTACAAGTATAAACAGACTAAATACTCGGAGGCTTCCGCTGGAGGGGAGGATGAACCATGGTCCTTTGTTTGAGGGGAGGATTGTTGAGGTGCAAACAAAGTCCCACATAGGATAAACAAGAGGAAGAACATGGGTTTATAAACAAGGAAATGTCCCATTGGTATGAGGCCTTTTGGGGAATATCCCAAAAGCAAAACCATGAGGGCTTAAAGCCCAAAGTGGACAATATCATACCAATGTGGAGACATGTAAGACCCCTCGGTACCCCTAACAAGTGGTATCAGAGCCGATGGTGTCGGCTTGGGCGAGTATTGGAATAGCTGTTGGGATCTGAGTCAAAGATCCTTGTGTCGAAAGTCTTCCTGGCGGTGTGGTGATCAGGCGGCGTGTCCCGGCGGTGTGGTGAGCATGCGGTGTGTCCTGTTAGTCGGCGGTACAAGTATAAACAGACTAAATACTCGGAGGCTTCCGCTGGAGGGGAGGATGAACCATGGTCCTTTGTTTGAGGGGAGGATTGTTGAGGTGCAAACAAAGTCCCACATAGGATAAACAGGAGGAAGAACATGGGTTTATAAACAAGGAAATGTCCCATTGGTATGAGGCCTTTTGGGGAATATCCCAAAAGCAAAACCATGAGGGCTTAAAGCCCAAAGTGGACAATATCATACCAATGTGGAGACATGTAAGACCCCTCGGTACCCCTAACAAGTGGTATCAGAGCCGATGGTGTCGGCTTGGGCGAGTATTGGAATAATTTGTTGGGATCTGAGTCAAAGATCCTTGTGTCGAAAGTCTTCCTGGCGGTGTGGTGATCAGGCGGCGTGTCCCGGCGGTGTGGTGAGCATGCGGTGTGTCCTGTTAGTCGGCGGTACAAGTATAAACAGACTAAATACTCGGAGGCTTCCGCTGGAGGGGAGGATGAACCATGGTCCTTTGCTTGAGGGGAGGATTGTTGAGGTGCAAACAAAGTCCCACATAGGATAAACAGGAGGAAGAACATGGGTTTATAAACAAGGAAATGTCCCATTGGTATGAGGCCTTTTGGGGAATATCCAAAAAGCAAAACCATGAGGGCTTAAAGCCCAAAGTGGACAATATCATACCAATGTGGAGACATGTAAGACCCCTCGGTACCCCTAACAAGTGGTATCAGAGCCGATGGTGTCGGCTTGAGCGAGTATTGGAATAGTTGTTGGGATCTGAGTCAAAGATCCTTGTGTCGAAAGTCTTCCTGGCGGTGTGGTGATCAGGCGGCGTGTCCCGTCGGTGTGGTGAGTAGGCGGTGTGTTCTGTTAGTCGGCGGTACAAGTATAAACAGACTAAATACTCGGAGGCTTCCGCTGGAGGGGAGGATGAACCATGGTCCTTTGTTTGAGGGGAGGATTGTTGAGGTGCAAACAAAGTCCCACATAGGATAAACAGGAAGAAGAACATGGGTTTATAAACAAGGAAATGTCCCATTGGTATGAGGCCTTTTGGGGAATATCCAAAAAGCAAAACCATGAGGGCTTAAAGCCCAAAGTGGACAATATCATACCAATGTGGAGACATGTAAGACCCCTCGGTACCCCTAACAACAAAGACCCAAGTCGTTATTAATTTTCAAATTTTAGCATATGATTGCTTTATATAATTAGTTCCCTTTTCATGAATCACGATATACCTGACATTTTGCCACTCTGAAGTTTGAACATTGACTTGATGATACATCTGGCTTGTATATACATTGATTGATGCCTCCTTCTCTCTCTGTCTTTCTTTTTTGGTTGAGATTGAAAATTAATATTACACAAACCTCACATTATTATGCCATTTTTTGCTAGAAATCTTGATAAATTTTTACAAACAGACTAAATACTCGGAGGCTTCCGCTGGAGGGGAGGATGAACCATGGTCCTTTGTTTGAGGGGAGGATTGTTGAGGTGCAAACAAAGTCCCACATAGGATAAACAGGAGGAAGAACATGGGTTTATAAACAAGGAAATGTCCCATTGGTATGAGGCCTTTTGGGGAATATCCCAAAAGCAAAACCATGAGGGCTTAAAGCCCAAAGTGGACAATATCATACCAATGTGGAGACATGTAAGACCCCTCGGTACCCCTAACAAGTGGTATCAGAGCCGATGGTGTCGGCTTGGGCGAGTATTGGAATATTTGTTGGGATCTCGAGTCAAAGATCCTTGTGTCGAAAGTCTTCCTGGCGGTGTGGTGATCAGGCGGCGTGTCCCGGCGGTGTGGTGAGCATGTGGTGTGTCCTGTTAGTCAGCGGTACAAGTATAAACAGACTAAATACTCGGAGGCTTCATTTGGAGGGGAGGATGAACCATGGTCCTTTGCTTGAGGGGAGGATTGTTGAGGTGCAAACAAAGTCCCACATAGGATAAACAGGAGGAAGAACATGGGTTTATAAACAAGGAAATGTCCCATTGGTATGAGGCCTTTTGGGGAATATCCAAAAAGCAAAACCATGAGGGCTTAAAGCCCAAAGTGGACAATATCATACCAATGTGGAGACATGTAAGACCCCTCGGTACCCCTAACAAGTGGTATCAGAGCCGATGGTGTCGGCTTGAGCGAGTATTGGAATAGTTGTTGGGATCTGAGTCAAAGATCCTTGTGTCGAAAGTCTTCCTGGCGGTGTGGTGATCAGGCGGCGTGTCCCGGCGGTGTGGTGAGTAGGCGGTGTGTTCTGTTAGTCGGCGGTACAAGTATAAACAGACTAAATACTCGGAGGCTTCCGCTGGAGGGGAGGATGAACCATGGTCCTTTGTTTGAGGGGAGGATTGTTGAGGTGCAAACAAAGTCCCACATAGGATAAACAGGAAGAAGAACATGGGTTTATAAACAAGGAAATGTCCCATTGGTATGAGGCCTTTTGGGAATATCCAAAAGCAAAACCATGAGGCTTAAAGCCCAAAGTGGACAATATCATACCAATGTGGAGACATGTAAGCACTTCTGCACTCTAACAACAAAGACCCAAGTCGTTATTAATTTTCAAATTTTAGCATATGATTGCTTTATATAATTAGTTCCCTTTTCATGAATCACGATATACCTGACATTTTGCCACTCTGAAGTTTGAACATTGACTTGATGATACATCTGGCTTGTATATACATTGATTGATGCCTCCTTCTCTCTCTGTCTTTCTTTTTTGGTTGAGATTGAAAATTAATATTACACAAACCTCACATTATTATGCCATTTTTTGCTAGAAATCTTGATAAATTTTTACAAAATATACAAATCTTTTCACGTGATTACGTTTCATTATTCTACCAAGTTCCACGCATGGAGCCAGATTGATTTGTTGCCATCATGGATCAACTTGGAGGAGGTCCATGTCTTGTAGGTCCTACGGCAACAACAACATGTCTGCAAGTAGCTTAAGAAATCCCCTTTGTCGGAAAAATTAATAATAATAAAATTGTTAATCCATTTCAATTTGACAGTGTAATGTGTAGGTGCGACTGTAATTACCAATATTAGAAATATGGCCAACCACAAGTAAGCTAAATCCAAGTGAAGAAACGCCCCATGGAACCCACTTAACCTAATAATAAATTTCATGAAATCCTGAGCATGTCTCGCCAATTCATATAGTGAATGATTGAGAGAGGAGAAAAATATTTATAAGATTACAACATATTTGTTGTCATTGTTTAATCAAAGAAGAAGGGGGGTTAGATGCATTGCATCAATGAATGGGCCACAACATGCTCAAAAAAAGGATGGGCAATGTGGGTTTGCAACTTCTGGAAAAATGATAAGACGTGAGAACTTATAATGAACCTTTTAAAGCCACTTTTGCCTCTTCCCTCCAACTCAATCTTTCTTGTTTGACCGCTTTTGACCCCAGGTCTTTATTTGTAATTAGCTAGCATGCATGAATGATTAAGGAGGAAGAATAAAGACTTGAAGTGTCCCAAAGTTGTTACATGGGTGTATCATATCTTCCCAACGTGGATTTAGATTTTGGGACATATTTAAGATTAAGAGGTACTAGTAGTGAAGACTAGTAATTAACCGGGGCAAGTTCAAGGACTCAAGCACAGTGGGCTCACTATCAAGCTTTTGAATTGAAAAAGTGGAACTAGCTGGCATCGTCTCAATATTTTTAAAACAATGTTGGCCTAATAAATAAATAATAAGTGAGATCTAAAACAAATTTTAATGAAGATATTTATGCTTTAAGTAATTAAGAATGTTTTTTTGGGTCAAATAAGTGATACAATTTTGGGCTGGATCTTTTTGTCTGCACATGTGGCCTTTTAATTTTGTAAAAACTAATGACAACAATTTTTTCTTTTGTTAATAGACCTAAAACTAAGATTTTAATAGTCTTACCTTTGAGTCGGTCCTGTTTTATATAGAACCCCACCAAATTAGCCAAAATGTTATCGGTATACACTTGTCTGATGCATGACTCAAGAATTGAGACATGTCACCCCATTTTATTGTTATCTTCACAAAAGCAACATTTTCACCTCCCAATAATAAGCAATGTTCACTAGTGCAGAAAGAAGATTTTTACATTGGTTAAAATTTATTTTTTACACCGGTTTTGGTGTCGGTGTAGATGCTCCCAGTGTAGTATGTTGGGGTTTTTACCCCGGTTATTTAACCGGCGTAAAATGTTGAATTTTTTTACACTGGTTATATATCCGGTGTAAAAATTCAATTTTCGTTTGTTTGTTATTTTTTTGAAGACCTTTTACACCGGCTATTTAGATAACCAGCGTAAAAGGTTATTTATTTATTTATTTATTTATTTTAGTTTAAAATTATCCATACTTTCCCAGAGTCTTTCTAAAATGACAATAATGTAGGAAATTTGACAAAAATTGGTAGCAGAATATATTGGCACCAAATTTGCCCAAAATTCAAACCATGATCTAATTTAGCTGTCAATTTAATACATCTATTAAAAAGTAATGACATATAACTACATTATAATTACTAAGCTTAATTTTCAAAACAAGGGAAAGATCTACATTACTACAATTTTGTCTTCAAAACAAGGGAAAGATCTACATTACTACAATTTTGTCTTCAAAACTAGGCATTTCATCATCGTGCACTCAAGATGGACACTCGTCATTTTTGTTGTCATTTGTGTCACTCCCTCTACTAATTCTTCAACTTCAACATGTTGCCGTTTCGGAGCGGAACCTTCCGAAGGCTTCATGATTCTTCTCCACATAATGCAAGATTCTAGGGCTGATGCATCAGTTGAAAAGATACAGTGAAGAGTAACCTGATGCATTTTGTCCACCGGATGATGGCGGAAACAATGAGTTCTTCTCTGGATTCTATAATGGTGTCAAGAAAATAACTCCCTGGTTTTCCCACAATCTTGGGACAAATTTCTTCAGCGAGGAGGAAAACCAGGGAGTTATTTTCATGACACCATTATAGAATCCAGAGAAGAACTCATTGTTTCAGCCATCATCTGGTGGACAACATGCATTATCTTGCTCTTCATTGCATCTTTTCAACTAATGCATCAACCCTAGAAAATATGCATTATGTGAAGAAGAATCATGAAGCCTTCAGAAGGTTCTGTCTCCGAAACGGCAACACGTTGAATTTGAAGAATCAGTAGAGGGAACTGACACAAATGACAACAGCGATGACGAATGTCCATCTTGGGTGCACGATGATGAAATGCCTGGTTTTGAAGCACTTAGAAGAAATGACAACAGCGATGACGGGTTGAGGATAGTTTTGGCCAGTACTAAAGGAGTAACTAGGACAAAATCGGTCAGTAGATTCCTCCGAAGTAGTCGATGGAGTGTACTCAGGTACAATGGGAGAATACTCCGACGTGAGTGGACTATACTCCCCGATCTCATCCTCATCGATGGGGATCTGAACAACATCTGACTCTTGATGAACCTCCCTAGAAGCTATGGGCCTCCTGGTAGAGGGTGTTATCCTCTGAAGCATGTGCAACTGGTTCATCAAATCGCGATCCTCATCGCGATAAGGATCGCCAAGACGAGCAACACATTCCTCATTCCTCACAAAGATAGCTTGATACTTCCTTGCAGTCATCGGCCTATTAATAGGGGACGTGACCTTCTGGAAGCCATGCGAGTACGACGGCCGCCACGACCACAGTTTTCATCTAAAGACATGGTCTGCTGTCAACAGTAGTCAATTATTAAGCAAAAAGGAGATAATATGCACACACTGCTACATGTACAAAGTGTTCAAACTATATCTCAGTTGTATTGTATACCACAAAATATGAAAATGAATATGAAAATCGAAGAGCAAAGCCTGTATACAGTCAATCCTCCTCTGTTTCATCGAATAAAATCGGCTGCTCAAACTCAGCATCCATAATAACCCTATCCATAACATGAACAATAATTTCCCTTTTTCTAACATCTACTATTTCCGACTGAATCCTATAAACAACCACCATTCCATCTACTATTTCTAACATATACTATTTTCAACATGTATAAGGGAAACCCAGACAAAGAATCATACGACACAAGCTCACCAAAACGCAAATCAACAGAGCAAAAAACAGCAAAAGCAAAACAGATAAACAAAAAAGGGAAAGAAAATGAAAAAAAATGAAGCAGTGACGCACTTACGAGGGATTCTTCTTCTTCACCTGTTTTTTAAGCTTTGTTCAGAGGCAACAGTAGAGTGTATAGTAAAACTTAAAGAGATTATCAAACACATTAAAACCAAAAAGGGCCAAAGCTATAGGGTAAAAGAACAAACCTATAAGCAAGGAGAATGAAACTAATCCAGATCTGCGACAGGGCTTCAAAGGAGAACGACGAGAACACTGAGAAGGAGCACGACGACAAGAACCACGTGAAATAGAGATATTCGAATGGCTACGAGAGAGGATATGAACGACAACAGTGCAGTAGTGAGAGAGGTCTCGAATGGCAGAGATAACAAGGAGCAGCGGCGAGAGAGAAAGAGAGAACAAGGAGAAAAATGCTTCGCGCGTATCAGAAAATGAGATGGAGAAAGTTATTAATAAAAAAGAATGACTTTTAACACCGGTTTTTTAAATAACCGATGTAAAACGTTACACAATAACTTTTTACACCGGTGTAAAAAGTGGCACGTTTTAAATTTTGGTAAAACGTATTTCTTTCTTTTAAAATGCATTTACCACACCATCCAGCAGCTTTGATATTTTCATCTGCACCCTTTTTTAGCCAATAGATATGTTTGGCATTGAATATTTCTTTCATTATAAATACACCTTCAGTTTGTTGATCTCATCACCAGTTCACAACTTCTTCCTCATCATCACAAGTTCATGTTCATGTTAATCCCCTGTTTAATATTTGTTGTGTGCATTCGCAAAAGCTCCAGATACACTATCTCGTTCAAATGGCAGAACTTTTATATCCTTTGTCGCGCTTCCAAATTTTTCGGTGTCTATACGATTCAGTATTGTTTCTGCGATTAAGTACATAGCAAAAAAGCGACTTACGTACTGAATTGTATAGGCAGTGGAAATTTGGAACGTGACAATGGATACAAGGGTTCGCCATTTGAACGAGATAGTGTAAAAAGGATTTTACATTGTTTATTTACAGGGCCGTCTTAATCATTTTAGAGGCCCTGTTCTAATATTAAAAATTAGCCCCCTAAAAATTGGGGATCAATATATATATATATATATATATATATTAGTATTTTACAAATATTACAGCAAATTCAAGGTGGTGCAGTGGCTTGGACGCCTAGTTTTATTCGTCGGAGCGGGGTTCAAATCTTGCTCAGGTATTATTTTCATCGATTTTTGGCATAAAAATATATTTCTCACGCAAAAACGTCATGCGCTGGACTCGAACACGGGTTGCAAGGGTTGCTAAAGACGAAACTACCACTGCGCTGCACAAGGATTCATGACATATATCACGCAATATTATATATATAACAAAATATTTGGGGCCCTCAAATGTGGGCCAAAATTTGGGGCCCTGTGCTATTGCACTGCTTGTACAGCCCACTAGCCGGCCCTGTTTATTTATAAAGACCAGTGTGAAAGAATTAGACAAATCAAGAGTTAATTGCAAAATTGTCATTTTACACCGGTTGTTAAAAAAATCGGTGTAAAATGTTAACCTTTAACACCGGTTATATAGTTAACCTTTAACATCGGTTATATACATACCTAGTGTATAATATGTTCAGTTTTTAAATCTTCAAGGAATTTACACCGGTCGGGTAGATAACCGGTGTAAAATATCACGCGATAATTGCAAAATTGCCACCACGTCACTTTTTACACCGATTAAACGCAAAATCAGTGTAAAAGACATAATTTTTTTCCGTTTCGTGCCCTAGTGGTTTCTTAAATGACCTGTTTATTGATATCCCATCATGTGGCCCATTCCTAAGAAACCCCTTCAAGCAATGGAATAATTCTTTCTTGATGAACTTGAAGAGATGCGCTCAATGGATGACTAGATAGTACTGAGTTAGTGACTTTCTAGATGCAAGGGCTCTTCAGAGAGCAACAAGCAGAAGATGCTAACATTTTGAATGTTATTGTTGTTGATATATGTTAACAGCTCAGTTCAGACTGGAGTTGAGGAACAAATGAAGGAAAAATTATATCAGGATGAGGAAACGATGCTGCCTCAGCTGGTTGGACCTTTCATCGTGAAAAAAGTCCAACCTCTGGTCAAAGCTCAAGCTGACGAAAGAAGAATGGTTGAAGAAGCATAAGCTACTTTGCCCATTGCTGACAAAGAAGAAGAATAAAAAAGGTAATATTAAAAATTATAAAAAATATTTAAAATTAATAAAAAATTAAAAGAAAAATTAATAAATTATATATAATTTTGTCAAATGGATAATTTTGTCATTTTATATTATTTATATCCTATTGTACTATTATTATTTGGTTCATGTCAAACAGATGATAAGGTAATATAATGATATCAAGTTTATTATCATTGCACATCAAACACATGATAGGATAAAAGCTTATCATGTTTATATCTTATCTTATCCTTATCCAACCCTCTTACCATATCATTTCCTATCATATCGTGACCATCAAACAAGCACTTGATTCACTTTAAATTACAACTTAAAGATAATATATATAAGTATGCTTGCTAAGTTTGACACATGGTGTCAACTAGAGCTAGGAATATGGGCCAAGGCCCGTGGGTTGGCCTATTTAACCAGTGGGCTGGCCTATTTAACCCGCAGCCTACGCGGGCCCAAATCCTAAATGCACCTTTTTACCTTTCATTCCAAAAGGCAAGGCAAAGGAGCTATTTTCAGTTGAAAGGTATCCGAGATTATTGGAAACAGAGAGAAGAAGAGGATAACGATAGAAATTGAGGGAATAAAAGAAATAGAAAAAAATCGGTTTTGATAGGAAAAACCCGGTTTTGGAAGACAAAAACCGGATTTTACAGGCGAAAACCAGTTTTGGAGGGCAAAAACTAAATTTTATAGGCGAAAACCGGTTGTGTAACGGGTTTTAGGACAGAAACTGGTTCATAATTGGATTTGGGTCTTAACCCAAAAACCGGATATAGAGAAACAACCGGTTTTATATCCATAACTGTAACACCCAAATTTTCGTAGGTGTATGCATGTGCTATCGTAACTATAGGAAATGTTATTGTTAATATTACTATGGTTATTATTGTTCTTATCGTTGTTGTTGTTGTTGTTGTTGTTGTTGTTGTTGTTGTTGTTGTTGTTGTTATTATTATTATTATTATTATTATTATTATTATAATTAATAATAATATAATTGTTGTAGTGTTAAAGTATATTTATGGAAGTGATTATATTATATATGTGTATATATGTATGGTATGTGAATTATATATTAATTGTGCTTATAATAATATGTAATTAATTGTATTGATAGCTAATGGTGCATAACTATATTTATACTTATATTTATATGGTGTTTATAATAGGATAAGATCATTCATGTTATTATGTAGTTATACAGTAATCAGTGATTTTATTTATATTAATATTTGGTCATATGTACATTAATGTTAGATTGTATATGTATTTATAAGTGTTTGCATTAATATGAGATTATCTATATTAATACGAGATTATAATTAAAATTATGTATAATTGTGGCTATAATTATAGTACTAGATATTGTATGGTTTTGCATTAAATCAGGATTATGTAATCGGTTAGATGTGATAGAGATTCAATTATTGAGTAGAGGAGCCTATCTTATCTTACTCCTTAAAGTTCCGATTAGATATGAACCGGTTTTAATAGGAATCATAATTAAGATAGGATAATCGTTTCCTCAGTTATCTCTTGAGATCTTATCTTAATCTTCTAAAGATCTTATCTAGAAACAATTATCAATTCTGTATCTAAACTCCCATCATCTTTTTGACCTATCTAGAGTCCAAATTAGGACTTGCTTATGAGACACACTTTTGTAGATATCTCTCAAAGCTTTCTAACGCTACCAAGAACTCCTCAATCAGATATCTCTAGCTCAAGTTACATCAAAAACCGTGATACAGTATCGTTGTATCCGAGACATCAATTCTTATACGCATTTTAGTGAGTTTTGACCCATTGGGCTTGACACAAGTAACCCAACTCGACCTGAAACTCTAAGGGATGATTAAACCACTTAACCCTAACCCTAAAGGCTCATTTTAAACCAGTTTTACTCATCCTAAACCTATCTAAGAGCTGCCCAAGGAACCTAAAGAGGATCTCGCCGTTTTTGACCAAACTCACTCGTTTCTCATCGGAATTCAATGCTGTTTGAAGTGCCGTGACCGGGGTGACTTCCTCTACATCCTAGCATCATTCTATGTATGTTTTAGGGAAGCAATTTCGTGGTAAGCCTTTCCGAAAATTCTGTTTCAATTCTCACATTGAGTTTTCTCAATTCTAATACCGTTTTTGGACTCTAAGGTTATCGTTATTATAGGAACCTTGAAAGAAGCTTTTGATTCTACCTTTCTCACCCTTGGAACTCGCGATTTGAACTAAGGTAAGAAGAGGGTGGTTGATTCATATAGGAACTGGGTAGCTAGGGATTTAATTAATATGATTGGGGTGTCCAATGACCCTTAAGTTTCATGCGACATTGATTCTCGCTTTCTCTCCATTGCAAGAGAAATGGTTTTTGCTTATGATACTGTTTTTATGTGCTAAAACCCTTGTGGGACCAAGGGATTAAATTATTAAATTGTTGATCAGGTAGTTGGAATGATATGAGCATGTCTATTGATGTTAAATTGCTTGTTTTGGCACTGTTTTGTATGCTACATGTTTAAGGGTTAATTGATTGTTCCAAATGTGTTGAAAATGCTATTAGAAACATAATTGTAGTGATGTTTGTTTATGGTTGTTGATGTAAAATATATGTATATGCATCGGCCCCTGGTTTGTCTAAGTATCGGTTGTTGTAGCCATGGTTTGGCTACATTGCCTTGTGCAAAATTATTGATCTATGTTGTTATGGTTAGTGTATTTATTATCCAAGATTGTTTCTTATAGGCCAATATGTCCCTAAGAGTCTTAGGACATTTGGACTATGGTTTGGAAGTAAGATATGGTACCTACAGCAACTAAGTGGATTGGGTAGTAAAATTGGTTAAAAGAAAATATTAGATTGAGTTAAGGTAATTGGTATGGTTATGTAATTATTTGGTTTAAGGTTGGTTACAGCTTGAATATAGGATGACAAAATTTGTAAGTTTCACAAGAGATATGATAATAAAAGTGGAAAGTCAACTAAGTGAGGAGTCCCTAAAGCTAAGTGTAAGGTAATTTAGGTTTCAAGAAAAGAATTAAAAAAATATGGGTACTTGTTGACGAATTGATAAATGTTTGTGTGAGACCCAGCTCTAAGGAGCCCGTTTATGGGTACTCTTTGATGAATGTTTGTGTGAGACTCAGCTCTACAAGGCCAGCTTGTGAGACTCAGCTCTGAAAGGCCCGTTTATGGACCCAGCCGATGATTGGCCCATTTATGGGATCTAGCTTTGAAGAGCCCGTTTATGAGACCTAACCTCTAGGGAGTTCGTTCATGAGTACTCCATCGTTTATGTTTAGAAATTTGTAAGGGTCTTGTCTACCGGTATCGTATGAGGTATGTGTGATCGAGTATAAGATAGAAGGGTCTTGTATTTTGACAATTATGAGTTAGTAACCGATGATGCTTTGTTGTTGTTGTTGACGTATTTGAATGTTATTGCCTAGTTATGGTTAAGACATTAGATGATTGGTAGAATCATGTGTTTGTTGTATGCGTATCATGTTTGTTATTTACCCTACCATGTCATTTCTATATGAATGTGATTCCTCACCTCTTCTTCCTTTGTGGCTATTCGTGCACCATGGTGTACGGGTAGATGGTGAGCTTGCAGGGGATGATGACCTGGTGGACGTAGACGCCGAGGAGTAGTCTGCAAGCTACTGATTAGTTTAGACTTCGTTATTGTCTTTACGCCTTGTCATTGACTAGACTATGTATTAGATGTGTTAAAGCTCTGATTACATGTGACATCGGGATGTTGGGTTTTACCTTGACTTGGTTTTTTTTTTTATTTCAAACAATTTTTTGCAACATGTTAATTGGATTTTGTTGAGTGATATTCGCTACGTTTTTAGTTTTAAAATCTTCACAATTTTTTTCCGCATGTTTTATCATTAGTTTCACTGCAAGGGGTAGCGGGTGTCACAGTAACCATATTTTGAAATCCGGTTTAGAAATTTGGACTTGAAAACCCAATCTAATATGTGGTTTTAATTGGATTTGGTTTTGGTTACATTAATAACCAAACCATGAGCACCCTAATGATGCGGGCTTATATACCCATTTTGCCCGTGAGTTAGTGGTTAAAGTCTGCGTGTTAGGCGGGACAACCCGTGACTTGTGTAATTGTTATATTTTAAAAAAATAGAGATTATGTGGCCAAACAAAATTAGATTATTTGGCCCAAATAATACTCCACCGAATTGGTATTTGACAAGATTATGGATCTTTTTCATGGTTGAACCATTTATGTTTTGTATGACTTGGACTATTTATACTTTGTATCACTTAGAACTTGATTTCTGAATGTTTCTGTTGTATGGTTTTAGAATTATGCTTAGTAAAATTTTAAGTTTTTTAGTAAATTTTAATTTTTAGTCATTTATATTTTTATTTTTTATTTTTAGTGTGAGCCGCGGGCCAACCCAGGGAGGGCTCGTGCCCAAAAACTCCAACCTGTTTAATTATGCAGACGGGCTGGCCTAGTCCGTTTATGATGCAGGTTTACGTGGGTCGGGTTAAACGGTTTAGGCTGGCTTGCATACCCAGCTCTAGTGTCAACAAATCCTGACTCTCTGTGTGTGTATGTCTATGTATGTGCGTGCGTGCATGTGTGTGCGTGCGTGTGTGCGTGAGGGTGTGCGTGAGGGCGTGCATGCGTGTGTGTGTGTGTGTGCGCATGCGTGTGCACGTGCGTGTGCGTGTGCGTGTGCGTGTGCGCGCGCGTGTGCGTGTGTCAGCTAAGTTTAATTTTTTATGTCGTGATGTTATGAATATTATGTTATTTTTTATTTATTAGTACTTTATATGTTATATTAAAAATTTTAAAAATATAATTTAATTCATTTCCGATCCGACCCCGATTCGACCCTGGTTCGACCTTTGAACCTTGAACCAGTGCCTACACTGATTCAGCGTTCGGTCCGGTTTTGATAACCTTCTTATCACCTAAAAAAACTATTTTGGCAAAAATATAATAGAAAGTAACTTACCCCGGTTCCGACTTGTATGCTATTAAGTTCCGAAGGTGGACCACTTTCAAGCCAAACTGAAGATAAGATGTACTGGTTTGCTTGAAGTAATAGATTATACACACCAATCATTGCATTTGCTCCATGAAATGTCGTGTTTTGGGTTGTATATAGGGTAGCAAACTAGAGAATACAAACAATACAATACTTAGAATGCAAGATTTCATTTTGTATATAATTCATAAATGTTATTGTGATTTGTTATACAAATGCTGGCTTATTGAAAAAAATTTGTTATACAATTTCTATTGATCTTAATTTTAATCAACGAATTTATGTATGTGCTTTACATACAAGATAAGAAAAATATAGTAAAAGGTTTATTTTTTATTTTACTCAAGGTCATTACAACATGAAAATTGCGATATAAAGGAAGTTAGTTGTGTTGTAAGTTTTAATTTTGTAAAATTTAACTAATGGTTAAACAATTTAACATATTTACTTCTTACTTTTAAAGTAGAAAAAACTATTAGACAAAACTCTTCATCCAAAATGACACTTATGAATCAATATGCATTTTTAACAGTAATGACATTTTTTTTGTTGAGTTTTGTATTTATTTCTATTTCTTAATATGATTTCACCATAAGTTAAAAAAAAAGCTTATGGGTTATAGATTCCCAAACCTATCTTCATGCGTTAGAGAGGTTGCACATATATATTGCATTTAAATGTTAAAGTTGTAGGCTTGTATTAGTTTTCAAATATGATTTTACTGGATGAAACCCACATGCGTTGCACGAGTTTGTTTATATTTTATTTAAAATATATTTTAAAAAAATGTGTGAGAGATAGATAATTTAAATATATAAAAATATTAATTTTATACAAATCTCTCAGCAAATTGATGCCCACTTGGTGCATAGTCATATTTTAGCATGTTTTTAGTTTTTGTTGACAGACATGATAGAGATATTCTCATCTTGAAGGATTAGGTTTTAGTTTTTTTTATCTTTGAGCCTTAGGCCCTTCTTACTACAAAAAAAAATGCAAATAAATAAAATTTTATTAATTTTAGAATAACATGTAATAATAAAGTATCCATAAAAAAATGTAATAATTAAGTATAGTCATATTGAAACATTGTATTAATTATCTCATTTATTTATAAATGATTTTTTGTATATAATATTTGTTATCATGTTTAATAATTGGAATTATCGATTTTTAGTAAGATTATAGTTGAATGTTTAATATTTCAAAAGATAACTCTTTCTAATAAGTTTATTAATCACGTTATGGTATTATATTTTTTTCATATGCATATTTTTTATCTTGGTTATCAGCAAATAATTTCAATCCTTATGGTTATATTATTGTTGACAATGAGATAAGTAATTTTCTATGATAAAATATAGATTTTGTCTCTCATATAATTTTGTAATTATTATTTGTTTTTTGTTATAATCGCTAAATAGAATCAAATTATTGGATGTTATTTTATTCCACAAATGGATGCTACTTTATTCTACAAATAAAATGCCATTTAGAGTCATTTATATCATCAAAATTATTCATAAAATAAGTATTCTTGTATCGGTGTCACCTTTTCTGATAATCTTTATTTGAGTTATTTAATCTCTTACAATAAAGAGTTTATTCCATTACACATTCCCAATGTAATATTAATATTTTTAAGTAGCATAATTGATATTTTTTGTTTTTAATGTAATATGGACTCAACATGATATTTTGTTGTTGTAAATATAGTAAAATTTAAGTCTTATAAATTTCTAATTTTTATAGTCAATATAATATTATAATTTGCCTTCAATTGATATGATATAACCTCTAGTTATAATAAAGATTTTCTTGAACCTACTAATCACATTAGAAATTTAAATTGAAAATATTTTACTTATTCTTTTAAAATTTATGTTGAATCATTTTAATATGTGATACATTATAAATATCTTTCAATTATTTTTAAGATATTTGTTAAATAGAGAATAGCACTTAGTATTTCCATTAAATAATTTTAATAAATAACACTATATTGTTATATTTGATAATTATATTTAATATTTTATAATGTAATTTAATTGTATTTTTAGTTTTTTAAATTATGATTAATAATAAACAAGGCCGGCCCTATGGCTGTGTAAACAGTGCTACAGCACAGGGCCTCAATTTTGGCCCAATTTTGGCCCAAAATTTGGGGCCCCAAAATTTATTATGACAAAAAAAAAGGGGGGATAGGGATTCAGTATTCACGGCCGCTTGGAGCAGAAGAATTGTTCGACCAAAAGAAAAAAGAGCAGAAGAATCGTCGCATGACTGAGCCAATGAGGAGAGGAGATTCAGATCGCTCGAACTGAATTAATTGAAGAGCTCAAAAAATTAGGGATTCGAAGAGCAACGTTTAAATGTCATTGCTTGTAACCCTAACCGAATCATCTCCCTCTGAAATTCTCTTTCTCTTGATTCCTCTTCTTCTTCTTACCGTGTCGTGCGCTGCCTTCGTCTCCACTCTCCATTTCGAGTCTTCGACCTACTCTGCGTTTCAGGTTTGACCTTCTTTCTCCAGACTAAAGCAGCAACGCCGATTCCTCTGGTTTCTAGCTCCAAGTTTTCAACGCGAGCCAGCAAGTGGTATGTTACTTTCAGCGTCGCTGGTTTTCTTCTTCTTACGAAGGGCGAACTCTTTGTTTCAACTTTTTTTTTTCTTTCATTATCTTCTTTTTTGTGTGAGAGTTCCTGTGGCTGAGAGAAGAAGAGGGAGTGAAGTGAGGAAAGAAGGAATAAAGCAATTGGGTCAAAAGAATTCGGATGGTTCTACATTATGTTAGAAGCAGAAAGTTGAAAAGCCTGAGGGAAGAAGCTTTTTCGAACGGGTCTTTATGGGACAGAGTGAATGTGTTATAGTGAAAAGAAAAAGATAATACAAAATGAAAAGAAATAAAGAAATGGCACAATAAGAAAAAGCAAATAGATGAAGCGAAGGGGTTTGTGTCATGTCTTGGTTTTTTTAGCAAAAGTGTGTAGAAGAGTCTGAAGAAGAGATAAAACTGATTAAAATAATTGGAGTATTGTGTTGGAAAAATGACTATTTTAAGATTCACATTATTTTATTATTCTTTGACTTTCTTAAAGATGACCATATGGCATCTGTATTATCTTTGACTCACATTATCTAGCTATCTGCATATTTTGATCACTTTTAACCAAAACAGCAAGGTGGAACCGTGGAAGAAAACCATTATTGGGTACGGTAGCACAGGCACCGCCTCTTCTAAATCCAGGTTGTTTCTTTCTTTACCTTAGTCTTTTTTACTATGCCTCCTAGAAAGTATGAATCTGGATATGAGAAGTGTAAAAAAAAGAAAAGACTTAAAGAGTTAACTCAATCTCAAAGAGGAGCTCTTGATAATTTTTTTAGAAAAGAACCACAAATTCCTGTGAAAATCAGAATGTTGATAATGTTGATGTTGAAATTCTTGAAACTGTGGTTACTACTGAGAATAATAATATGGAGAATGAAAGTGTTGATCCGAAAAATAGAGGTGAAGTGCCCATTGAAAATGATAATTTGAATAATCAAAATGTTGATGCTGAAAATGGTGATGGTGTTAATTTGAATAATGCACTTGATAATGAAGATAATAATCTATTAGAGCAAGCAAATCCATTTGAACATTCGTTTGATATATTTGATCTAAGAATTTGGGATGCTCTTGATTCTAAAATGATTGATTTATTAGTTACAAAAGGTCCTAAAAGAGATTTGTCCGTTGTGAATGGTCCTAAAGATAAATTTTCTAAATGCTTTATGATTAATTTGTATACTAGAGTTTTATCAAATGGAGAGAAGTGTGATAGAGATTGGCTTGTTTATTCGAAAGAGCTTGATAGAGTATTTTGTTTTTGTTGTAAAGTTTTTAAAATAGGGATTGGTAGAGGACAATTAACAAATGAGGGCTTTAGTGATTGGCCACATATTGGTGAAAGACTTAGAGAGCATGAGACAGGCATGGAACATGCTAAGAATATGACTACTTGGTATGAGTTGCGTCAAAGGCTGCAAAAGAATTAAACTATTGATAAAATGAATCAAAGACTAATTGAGAAAGAAAAGGATCACTGGAAAAATGTTTTAAAAAGAATTATTTCAATAGTGAAATTCCTTGCTAAACATAGTTTGGCCTTTCGTGGTTCTAATGAGATATTGTACCAAAATAGCAATGGCAATTTTTTGGGCTTAATTGAAATGTTAGCAGAATTTGACCCGATTGTCCAAGAACATGTTAATATTCACATTCATTATCTTGGGCATAACATCCAAAATGAGTTAATACTTTTGCTTGCTTCTGCAATTAAAACTGAAATCATTAGAAAAATCAAACAAGCAAAGTATTTCTCAGTGATACTTGATTGTACTCCTGATGTTAGTCACCAAGAGCAAATGTCTTTGATAATAAGATATGTGGATGTTTCTTCAAATTCTGTTAGCATTGAGGAATCTTTTTTAGGATTTTTGAATGTGAATGATACAACTGCCCAAGGGCTTTTTGATGTTTTACAAAATGAATTAAAAAATCTTGATCTTGACTTATTTGTTGTGCGAGGACAACGTTATGATAATGAGTCAAATATGAAAGGAAAACATCAAGGTGTACAAAAGAAATTTTTAGACATAAATCCGAGAGCCTTTTATACTCCTTGTGGTTGTCATAGTCTTAATTTGGCATTGTGTGATATGGCTAACTCTTGTATTAAAGCACAATATTTTTTGGAGTTGTTCAACGCATTTATACAATTTTTGCCAATTCTACTAAGAGATGGCAAATTTTGAAAGATAATGTAAAAGGGTTGACTCCAAAATCATTGTCATCCACTCATTGGAAGAGTCGTGTAGATAGTGTCAAAGCTATAAGAGCTCAAATGTCAGATTTTAGAGAAGCTTTACTTGAAGTGTCGGAAAAGGATCTCGATTCTAAAATAAGAAGTGAAGCTAAATCCTTAGCAACAAATGAGCTTCGTGATTTTGAGTTTTTAATGGCTATAATTATCTGGTTTGAAATATTATCCGTAATTAATTTGGTTAGCAAGCTTTTACAATCAAAGGATATGCTTATTGATGTTGCTATGGAAAAAATAAAGGGGTTGATTTCATTTTTTGAGGGATATAGAGAAACTGGTTTTTATAATGCCTTGGATAATGCTAAGGAAATTGCTATTGAATTGAATATCGACCCAGTATTTCCTCAAAAGCGTATAATTAGAAGAAAAAGACAATTTGATGAGAATTTGAATACCCCATCAGTTGAGCTATCTGGAGAGAAATCTTTTAGGGTTAATTATTTTCTTTACCTTGTAGATCAAGCCGTTGTTTCTCTTAATAAGAGATTTGAGCAATACCAAGAGTATGAAAATATTTTTTGTTTCTTGTTTACTTCTCACAAGTTACAATCATTGGACGATGCAACTTTGATGTCTTGTTGTAGTCATTTTGAACAGGCATTGAAACATAATGACAATCTGATATTGATGGGAATGAATTATTTGTGGAGTTAGATTGTTTTCTTAATACAATTATTGCATATAGAATTCTTTCCTGTAGAAAAAAATAGGACCTATTGATATATTAAGATTTTTAAAAGGCTTAGATTGTTTTCTTAATACAATTATTGCATATAGAATTTTATTGACTATTCCAGTGACAGTTGCTTCTGCAGAAAGAAGTTTTTCAAAATTGAAGTTCTTGAAGTCTTACTTGTGGTCTACCATGTTACAGGAAAGGCTTAATGGATTAGCATTGATAGCAGTTGAGAATGATCTTTTGGAGACAATACAATATGAAGACTTGGTTGATGAATTTGCTTCAAAAAGTGTTAGAAGGATGACTCTTTTTAAGTAGCTAGAAGGTTGATATTAGCTTGAAGTTGTATTGGTAGGATTTTAATAATCTTCTTTGCATTTATTAGAACAATTACCCTTTTTGAAATAATATTTAAGATTGTCCTTTTTTTTTGAAATAATATTTTGAAATAATATTTAATTATTAAAATTGTCCTTTTTTTATTAAGGGCCCAATTTTTTAAATTAGAACAGGGTCCCTAAAATGTTTAAGACGGCCCTGATAATAAACATTACGATTAAGCAATTTTAATATGAGTTTAATTTATACGCATCGTTGGTGTAATAATATTTTACACATGCATCAAATAAAGTGATGCCACATTATTTAATGAGTATAAAAAATACATGACTTATTATATTCATTAAATGATGTGGCAACACATCAATGGTTGCATGTATACTGACAGTGTACATAAATTAAACTCTTTTAATATTTAATAGAATGTCTAAGAAATTTCATAATTGATAGTCGATACAATTAATATTTAATAGAATAATAAAATGATGAAATTAATTAATAAGAGCAATTGAAAGATTGCAATTCATGGTGTAAAATAAATTTGTATTTAATTATAAAGCTCAAGTTTGTTTTACTTTTATATATACAATATAAAATATCATATAATTTTTTTCAATATTAAATAGCATGCCCTTATTTTTGTCAATAACTAATGTTATTAAATAAAATTATATTTTATATTTCATTACAGTATTTAATAAATTATATCATAGTTTTGTTATATTTTATGTATTTTTCTCATATTATAATTAATAATTGAAGCTTGTAACTCAAATATTAAAATAAGTTTTTATTTAATACTAAAGCTCAAGTCTCCTTAAATTTAGTTGATAAACTAATTAATATTTGATAGTAATAATAATAATAGTTTTAATAATAATAATTAAATAGAGTAAGAAAATGATAAAATTGATTAATAAGGGTAATTTAAAATTTGTAACTCATAAGAAAGTTGTAACTCATAAGTTAGAATAAACTTGTATTCAATGTTATAGCTCAAGTTTCCTTTACATAAATAGATAGATAGATAGATGGATGGATAGATAGATAGATGATAGTTTTTTTTTTTTTTTTACACAACAAAGTTATGTCATTTCATTCATAATCAACTCAGCAATACAAGAGGGAATTGAATTAAAAACGTGGTGGCTAGCATAATACCTAGATGCCTTAGCTAAGCCATGAGCAACAAAGTTTTCTTGTCTCCTGATATAACTAACCTCATAGTTTTGACCATATTTCAAAAACTCTCTACCTCTACAACAGTTTAAGACAGCCTGATACTAGATAGATAGATAGAGAAGATATTGATATAGAATATATAGAGTGTTGTTATTATCTAATTTTAGGAAATAGCACTATATTTATATTTGATAATAGCATTTAATAATTTATAGTATAATTTAATTATTTTTTAGATATTTTTCTCAAGTTGTAAATAATAGTTAACATTATCATTAAGCAATTTTAATATGTAATAGAATGTCTAAGAAATTTTTATATCTAATAGTAAACACAACCAATGATAAAATAAATTTATCAATATAATAATAATAATAATAGAATATAATTAGGGTAGTAAAGAATAAAATTGATGAAAGGTAAATGAAAGATCGTAACTCATGAATAAAAATAATTTTGTTTTTAATGCTAAAACAAATTTAATATGATAATTAAATGCATCATTACAATTTGTTTTACTACAATTTTATAGTATGATAGATACTATTAATTGTTAATATTAAAAAATATGTAGCACTATTATTTATATTTAAAAAAAAATTCAAGTAATATAAACATGTGTGTGTGTATCAATATAATATTTGATAATATATATTATCGTTTATTTAGTTTGAAGATAATTTGTCAAGATTGTACATGCCACTTAGTGTTGTCATTATCCAACTTTAGGAAATTGCACTATATTTATGTTTAATAATAACATTTTATATTTATGTTTGATAATAACATTTAATAATTTGTAGTTTAATTAAATTATTTTAAGTGTTTATCTAAAGTTGTAAATAATAGTTAGCATTGTCATTAAGAAATTTTAATATTTAATAGAATGTCTAATAAATTTTTTATCTAATAGTTAATACAACCAATAATAAAATAAATTTATCAATATGATAATATTTAATAATAATATCTAAATTGAGTATCAAAATGATAAAATTGATGAAAGATAAATGAATTATTATAAATCATGAATAAAAACAATTTTGTATTTAATGCCAAAACTCAGGCTTCCTTTACATATACACATTTAATTTAATATGATATTTTAATGTATCATTGCAATTGTTTTGCTACAATTTTATAAAGGTAGATTTTAATATGTATTTAATTACAGTTTTTTAATATGATAGATATTTTTAATTGTTAATATTTAATAATATGTATTTTTTTTAGAATGCAAATAAAAAATTTTATAACCGCAAGCAACACAAAATGGTGTTCACAAAATACCAAGCTATTGAAAGCAAAACATTAGGGCAGCCGCAGTTATGACGATAACGAAAAATGTCTACCCTATTAGTCGAAAATAAATAAATAATATGTAGTAGTACTATCACCTCTATTTAAAAGTTTTTATCAAGTAATATATATATATATATATATATATATATTTGATAATATATATTATCATTTAATTATTTTTAAGATGATTTTTCAAGATTGTAAATAACATTTAGTGTTGTCATTATCTAACTTTACGAAATAACACTATATTTATATTTTATAATAACATTTAATAAATTATAGTGTAATTTAATTATTTTTAAGTATTTTTTTCATGTTGTAAATAATAGTTAACATTGTCATTAAGAATTAAGAAATTTTAATATTTGATAGAATGTCTAAGAATTTTTATATCTAATAGTTAATACAATCAATAATAAATTTATCAATATAATAATAGATTAATAATAAGATCTTAGAAGAGTAATAAATTGATAAAATTGATGAAAGATAAATGAGATGTTGTAACTCATGAATAAAAACAATTGTGTATTTAATGCTAAACTCAAGCTTCCGTTAGATAGATAGATAAATAGACAGATAGATATGGTTTTTAAAACAAAATTGGCATACAAAGGTATCACTATAGAGAGAGAAATCCTAACTATGTTAGCACCTTCAACTCTAACAATCATTTAAATAGATAGATTTTTTTTGGACCAAATTTAGATAGATAGATTTATCAAAGTTTGCGCATGTTTAAAGAAAATTACCTTTTAAAAAGATGTTTAAAATAATTGTAATAATTATGTAATTTTTCAATCAAATAGTAAAAATACAAAAAAAGTGTGTTTTAGTGCTTTTATTAGATGTTTAATTTTTTTACGGAATTTTGATATGCAAAGGCATCAGAATAGGGAAATAATTTTCAACTATGTTGGCACCTCAGACCCTACTTAAACAAGTGACGTACATATGGTCCAAGAAATTTCTATAAATATTAGAGCCAAGTAAAAATGTCAAACTAGTGTGCCTATGTATACACACAATATTATGATGATCCATAAAATGTATTGATTTAAATATCCACTTACATGATAACCAGGGTGACTGAGGGAATATTGATGATAATCTTCAATTTGTAATTTTAAAGACGAATTAATTAGCCATAATTTGATGTCTCCTTGTCCTTTTGTAAATAGGCACTTTTCCTTTTCGGACATTTTTCTGAAGCTTTACAAATATAAGATGGTCTACTTTCCATGGCATTACTTGCGAAAGTTGGGTTAAACTTTGTTGTAACGAAAAGAAAAAACAAAAGAAAACAAATTAACAAGGTTAAATGAAGTAAAATTGAAGCTAAAATTCTCTACAAATGAATAAATAAATCTTAAATAAAAATTTTAAATTCAAAATCTGGAATATTATAAAATGCATAATAAGTTATTAGGTTAGATGCAACTATGTATTATGTCCTCATACTTCATAAACTAAAATTACTTTTCACATATAAATGAAGTAAGCTAATCAACCTTATAAATTTTTATATTGTTATACCTTCTTGTATTGGAACTTCTATTATGAATGACATGAGTTGATTTTATTGAGTAAAAAAAAAAAAAACCTTACAAATTGTTCAACTATTATACCTGAATCTTGTGATTTTTGAGTAATGGGTGTTGTAGAGTAGGTTGCTTGTAGATGTCAACACAATCAAAATCATCGTCCACTTGATGCTGGATATGTTTATCAAATGACAATCAAATAAATTATATGTAAAACAAATTAAGAAAATGATAAGGCCCAATACTATCAGTCATAGACAATACCATGATGCTCTCTGATACGATAAAATTATATTGCTCATCTAGTAGACTTTTGCTTCTTACACTAACACACATTGATCCGAGCGGAAGGGGCTCAGATTCTTTTAAGCAAGGTCTCGGGTTCGAGCCTTGTGGAAGGAAAAAACGTGTTTGGAAGAGGTTTTCTTAATTGCCCGATAGTACCTCGACCGGAGATTAGTCTCATAGGCGGTCCAAATGACCGAATCCGGGGGGACCCATTGGGCCCAAAGGGCTAATTACGGCGGGGTCCATAAAAAAAAGACTTTTGCTTCTTGCATCAACTTTGCAACATGGTATGCACAAACTCAGAACTAAAAAGAGAAATGGCGCCATAAGATTATTGATCTTACTTTCGAGAATATGTACACACACACATATATATATATATATTACAAAGTGAAAGATATGAGAAACTAATCTTAATAATTCGATTTAATGTAGACGGTCAAGATTAATTTTACTTAAATCTAATATTGATCCTTCAATTAAAATTGAATGCTCATAAAATGATATAAATTATTAAAAATTTAATGATATCAATAAATATTTTTCAGTAAAAATAAATATTAATAAATAAGGTCAAAGATATCTAAAAAATCATTAAATTAGAATTAAAAAGTTAATTTCAGAATAAAAATAAAAGGCGTTAATAGAAAGTCACAATAAATATCATTGAAAACTAATCATAATAGACCATTATAAATAAATTACAATAAATTAAGGAATAAATTTTATTTGTCTTAACAATTGATTTTTCAAACCTAGAAAAAACATGATTGTGAATATGATATGGGAAAAGTAAATTAAAGAAAATTTAATAATATCACCAAAGGTTTGAAAATTAAAATAAATGTGCATATGATTTTGAAAAACTCAACTAAGAAATAAATCAAAATGAGTCAACTGCCTCACTTCTTGTCAATTCTGTGAGTTTGGAGAGGAAAATGAATGGCACATCCTTTTTGGTTGTATTGGAGCGGCTAAGTGTTGGGAGGCTGCATCGCTTCATCAGTTGGTTCACGAACACACACCTCATGCTAGGGATTTCAATGACATGGTGTTTTGGATGCTATGAAGTGGTAATGAGCAGAGGTAGCGTGATATTTGCCTGGTTCTTTGGACTTTGTGGCGCCAGAGGAATGATAAAATCTAGAAGAATGAGGAAATCGATGCAACAAGGGTGTCTATCATGGCTAGGAACATGCTCAGCGATTGGGACTCGGCCAAGGGGGCTCACGCATGCAACAACCAACATGCATCTCAGACCCACAATACCTTGCAACAACATCGGTGGACCAAACCTAGGGAAGACACTTTAAAGGTAAACATTGATGCTGCTATTTTCAATGATATAGGGAGCTATGGAATTGGCATCTGCATTCGTAATCATCTTGGGGCATTTGTGCAAGTAAAGACTCTCTGTCTTTCATGCACTATTCCGGCTTTGGAGGCAGAAGCGAGGGGCCTTTGGGAAGCGCTTTCGTGGTTAGGTGTTTTAGGCTACCAGAACATCTCCATCGAGATGGATTGCAAAGCGGTAGTAGATGGCTTAACGAGCGATTCTACCTGCCAAACGGAGGCAGGGATCATTATTAGCAGCTGCAAGGATAAACTAAGTTGCGTTCAAAACTATTCGGTTAGTTTCATTAGGAGATAAGCAAATGTTGTTGCCCACTCTTTAGCAGGGGTATCAAGATTTTATGCTAGTCACCATGTTTTTTATTATATGCCAACCTGTATTGTGGATCTTATTTTGAATGATTTGGAATAAATTTGTTTCTTTCAACAAAAAAAAATAACAATAACTAACTAATGTATCTATGCACGATTTAGAGTTTTATATATTATTTTAAAATTTAATTTTATAAAGAAATACATATCTATAAATATAACTTTTTTATTTAAATTTATAAATTAAGAATTTTAAACATATTAAAAAAAAAATTGAACGGACTTGTTTTTAGTTCTTTATAAGATCATAAATATACTTGTATGCATTTTTTGTTGAGTAAATTTCAATTTTTCTTTTGACATATCTTTAAAATGTATATTTTATAATATTTTATTAAACAGTTGAGCTTAAATGGTTAAATGACAATATTAATTTCAAAGATATTTGTATTGATTTTAAAGATATTTGCATATCTATATTAAGATCTATTTTAAAGCTATATATGTAGCGATTCAAAGACGTGGAGTGAACATGCTTTGCAGCAAGTCTTGGAGTATGATCTGGTACAACAGGTGTTGCGTGTGCCTCTGTTTGCATCAGTGAGATAGGATCGTCGAGTTTGGCAGGCCAACAAAAATGATATTTACTCAGTTAAGTCTGCTTATAATGTGATCATGCATAATATTTTAGACACATCTCATTTGAGAGGTCATGGTGATTGGGCAATGCTTTGGAAAATTAAACTCCCGCCTAAAGTAAAAAATTTGTTGTGGTGATGTTGTAGGGACAGTGTTCCTTATAGAAGTCGACTTCAGAGAAAAGGGGTACAATGCTCTAGTGCTTGTGTGGTTTGTGACAATTCTATCGAAAATAATTGGCATCTTTTCCTTACATGCCCAAGAAGTGTGGAGTGTTGGAAAACAGTGGGCCTTTGGGGTGATATCGAGCTGTGGCTGTTAATTTCTAATAGCTTTGCAGAGCTAATTTTTAGTGTTTATCAAACACTTACCGAGGATAAAAGATCTCAGTTAACTGTTATGTTATGGAGTTTCTGGAATAATAGAAATCTGAAATCATGAGAGACTGTGTTTGAGACACCAACCCAAGTTGTGATGCGCGCTAAGGTGCTTTTGGTGGAATGGAAGGAGGCCCAACTTGTTATTTAGCAATCACCCCAGACGCTTCCACAAAATACCATGATCAGATGGAAGAAGCCTGCGCAAGGAAGGTTGAAGTGTAATGTTGATGCCTTCTTTACACACCATCATAATCGTACATATATAGGTATATGTCTTCGTGATGAAAATGGATCTTTTGTTTTGGCAAAAACTATATGGATTTCACCTATGTGTTTGATGGATGATGGAGAAGCTTTTGGCCTTTCGAGTGTTATCCAACGGGTCTGCGATCTCCAGTTAGAAAATGTTGACTTTGATATGGACTCTAAAAGAGTGGTGGATAGCTTGAACTCCTTGCAAGATGATGTCTCTAATTTTGGGGCCATAATTTCCGATTGTTGACATATTTTACACTCTTGTTTAACAAACTCTCGTGTTAAGTTTTCTAGGAGGCAAGCAAATGGGGTCGCCCATGCCTTAGCAAGGGTAGCTACATCTTTAGCTAACTCTCATTTATTCAGTGGCATTCCAACATGTATTCAAAACCATTATTATTAATGAAATGACTTAGCCTTGTTTTTGTCAAAAAAAAAATATTTTTTAAAGTTGCAACATTGAAGAAGTTAATTAAGGAAAAAGATTTGGAAAAAGTTAATCAATATCAATATCAATCAATCAATATCAATAACAATATCAATATATTTATCTCTATTATATACAAATACGAATAATACTAGATGAAACTCACGTGTGTTGCACGTGTTTGTTTATATTTTATACAAAATATATTTAAAAAAATGTGTGAAAGATATATAATTAAAATATATAAAAAATATTAATTAATTTTGTATAAATCTCTTAACAAATTGGGGTTCATTCGATTCATAGTCATATTTTAGCATGTTTTTAGTTTTTGTTGACAGACATGGTAGGGATATTCTCATCTTGAAGGATTAAGTTTTAGTTTTTTCCCCTTTTTGGCCTTAGCATTTCTTACAACAAAAAACATGCAAATAAATAAAATTTTATTAATTATAGAATAACATGTAATAATTAAATATCTCATCAAACAATATAATAATTAAGTATAGTCATACTGAAACATTGTATTAACTAACTCATTTATTTTTAAATTGTTTTTTGTATTTAATATTTGTTATCACGTTTGATAATTGGAATTATCAATTTTTAGTAAGATTATAATTGAAACTTTAATATGTCAAAAGATAACTATTTCAAGTAAATTCATTAATCATGTTATAGTATTATACTTTTTTTGGTTAAATATGTTTTTAGTTAAAATCATGTAGTTTTGTAATTTGTAGGGACTAAAAAGCGGGTATAAGGACTAAAAATAAAATTCGTGATAATTATAAGGGCTAAAAACATATTTTACCCTATTGTTTTCTTATTCATTTTTCTTATCCTGGTTGTCAGTAAATAATTTCAATCCTTATAGTTACATTATTGTTGAAGATGAGATATGTATTGTCTATGATAAAATATAGATTTTATCAAATATGATCTCATATAATTTAGCAATTATTATTTGCTTTTAGTTATAATCACTTAATATAATCTAATTATTGGATGTTATTTTATTCTACAAATGGATGTTATTTTATTCTATATATAAAATATTATTTGCAGTCATTTATCAACGAAATTATTTATGAAATAAGTATTTTTGTATCGGTGTCACCTTTTCTAATAATTTTTATTTAAATTATTTAATCTCTTACAATAAAGAGTTTTATTCCATTACACATTCCTAATGTAATTAATGTTTCTAAGTAGCATAATTGATATTTTTGTTGTAAATATAGTAAAATTTAAGTCTTATAGCATAATTGGTATTTCTAGTGTAATATTAATATTACTGATTTTTACAGTCTATATAATATTATAATTGACCTTCAATTGATATAATCTCCAGCAATAATAAAGATTTTTCTACACCTACTAATCACATTAAAATTTAAAATTGAAAGTATTTTAATTATCCTTTAAATTTCACGTTGAGTCATTTTGATATGTGATACATTATAAATAACTTTTAATTATTTTTAAGATGTTTGTTAAATAGAAAATAACACTTAGTATTGCCATTAACTAATTTTAATGAATAACACTATATTTAATATTTGATTTTTATATTTAATATTTTATAATGTGACTTAATTGTATTTTTAGTTTTTAAATTATTATTAATAACAAATATTACCATTAAGCAGTTTTGATATTTAATAGAACATCTAAAAAATTTCATATCTAATAGTTGATACAATTAATATTTAGTAGAGTAATAAAATGATGAAATTGATTAATAAGTGTAATTGAAAAGTTGTAACCCATGGAGTAAAATAAATTTGTATGTAATTATAAAGCTCAATTTTTTTTACTTATATATATATATTAGATAATATACAATATCATATAATTTTTTTAAGATAATTTTTTTCAATAGTAAATAGCATACCCTTATTTTTGTCATTAAATAATTTTATTAAATAAAATAAAATTTTAGATTTCATTACTGTATTTAATAAATTATATTATAGTTATTTATATTTTAGGTATTTTTCTCAAATTATAATTAACAATTAAAGGTTGTAACTCGCAAATTAAAATAAATTTTTATTTAATACTAAAGCTCAAGTCTCCTTAAATTTAATTAATAATCTAGTTAATGTTTGATAATAATAATGATAATAATATTTAAATAGAGTAATAAAATAATAAAATTGATTAAGAAAAATTGAAAGGTTGTAACTCATAAATTAGGAAAAACATGTGTTCAATGTTATTGCTCAAGTTTCATTTAGATAGATAGATAGATAGATATAGATATAGATATAGAAGATATACATGTACAGTGTTGTCATTATCTAGTTTTAGCAAACAACACTATATTTATATTTGATAATAACATTTAATAATTTGTAATATAATTTAATTATTTTTTAAATATTTTTCTCAAGTTTTAAATAATAGTTAACATTATCATTAAGCAATTTTAATATTTAATAGAATGTCTAAGAATTTTTTATATCTAATAGTAAACACAACCAATAATAAAATAAATTTATCAATATAATAATATTTAATAATAGTATCTAAAAAGAATAATTAGAATTATCATCATAATAATTATTTATTTATAAATTATTAAGCAAATCATTTATTTATAAATTATTTTGTGTATATAATAATTATCATCATGTTTAATAATTAGAACTATCAATTGTTTAGTAAGATTATAATTGATTTTCAACCAAAAAAAGTAGGAATATAATTGAAACTTTAATATGTCAAAGGATAACTCTACCAAAAAAGTTTATTAATAATTTCAATCCTATATGTTATATTATTGTTGATAATGAGGTATGTAATTGTCCATGATAAAATATAGATTTTATTAAATATAATCTAACATAATTTAGCAATTATGGTTATCAAAAAATAATTTCAATTCTATATGATTATATTATTGTTGACAATGAGTTATGTAATTGTCCATGATAAAATATAGATTTTATCAAATATAATCTAACATAATTTAGCAATTATTATTGACTTTTGGTTATCATCACTACATATAATGTAATTATTTGATGTTATTTTATTCTACAAATAAAATGTCATTTGAAGTTATTTATCATAGAAAATATTAATTAAATAAGTACTCTAACATCGGTGTCACCTTTTGTAATAATCTTTATTTGAATTATTTAATCTCTTACAATAAGAAGTTTTATTCCATTACACGTTCCTAATGTAATATCAATATTTCTAAGTATCATAATTGATGTTTTTTTATTGTAAATATAGCAGAATTTAAGTTTTCATCAATCATACCGATTATTGTCATTCTCATTTAATTTTTTTAGTATATATTTTCATTTAAATTTTGGTACTATATTTTGGTTTTTCAATTATGCCATTAAATTATGTATTTATTTTTTAAACTATATTTTATATGTTAAACTTTCCTGTAACATTTGTCATAGAACAATATATTTTTTTTGTCACTATGATTATTAAATAATAAATAATAATTTTTAAAATGAATTAATCATGCCTGAATAATAAGGAGTTTAAATAAAATTTAAAATGCAATAAACAATAATATGATAACAAATTTGATCATAACCTAAGATGAAATATACTTTTAGTAAATTCACTAATATATATATATATATAAGGTAATAGTAAGCAGTCTCTTAATTAAAAGAACAGTTATAGTAAAATTGCATCAATCTTATTAAATATTTTTTCATGTAAACCAAGAATAATCAGATTTGTAACATGTGCTAAATATACAAAAGAATGTAACAATGTAAGATATATAAGACAATAGAACCTTGGATTCCACCCATAAATATCTAATAGAAATACATGAAATAAATTATGAAATCAAAGACATGGCATTCAAGAATGAAGAAACCCAACATCATTAAATCTTCAATACCTTCACATCGCAGCTATCCTTTACCAATCTCAACATAGCAAATTGTAAACGGTGAATATGTGATTGCAAGTTATCACAATTAAGCCTCCCCAGCCTATCATCCACTTCACACTCCTTCTGTACTAAAAAGTATGATAAATTATATGCAATCATTCAAACTTACTACATTGCATTACAAATTACAATTTGTGAAAGAAAAGCAATTTGATCAACATTTTACATCTGAAATTTAATTTTACAAACTTACCTTACAAATTAAAAATTACAATTTGTGAAAGAAAAGCAATTTGATGAACTTTTTCTATCTGAAATTTAATTTTACAAACTTACTTTACAAATGCTACACTTTTTGTCTATTTGATGCTTTGATGCGTTAGCCAATAGTGGAAACTCTGTTCTCCTTATGTAATAAAACAGTAGCAGGAATGACACCAAGATAGCATATAGAAACTCAAATGCAAACTATTGAGTGATGGCAGTTTATTGTATGATGTAATGCTGCGCAAGTGTTCAAAATGTTCAATGAATAAGAAGAACCTTTTTGTTACCTCATTTAGTAGCATGAAACAAAGGAGTACACCCAAAAGAGCTCTTTATTTATTTTACTTGCTGCCTAGATGTTTTAAGGCCAAAAAACTCTTTAACTGTTAGATAGCAAATTTGGGCGTGATGGTCGTTTGCAACTTTGGACTATTGACATATTTTCTTTTATTTTAATTCGAGGAACATGATGGAAAAATTGAGTTAGACAAAATAAGCCTCTCTAAACAATACTTGACGTAACCAATATAAATATAATCCTCTCTCATGAAATCCACTTTTTTCCTCTCATGACTCCAAGAAACAAGGTTCAAAATTCCAAATAGACATGACATTAAACACAAAATCAAACTGATTTGATTGAACCCATTTTAAAAAATAATCTCTAGGTATTTATTTTTTATTCAGAAAATTGAATAAAAATAATGCAACAATTCTATCCAATGTCTATACATATCTGAAATGCAACTCATTTTGTAAAGTCATGAATACAATCCTATTCTAAAGTAACCAGAGAGTCAGGGAATCATACAGAAGCACAAGCCTCACGATTTCCGTTGTGAACCGAGACCGAATGTGAAAAGAAATTTACCTCGCCAAATTAAGATCCGCAATCCTCACGATTTCCCCAACTGAGAAAGAAGCAGACCTCTCTCCTGGGTGAGTCATTGCGAGAGAGAAAACGAGTGATTAGGGAACAAGGGTTTGAAAGCAGAGAAGTGACGATCAAGAAGCAATGTGACAAGCGCAACAGACCTTGATGTCTCCTGGGTGAGCCGTCGCGAGAGAGAACTTGGGGATTTGGGGATGAAGTCGCTGCAATAGAGGTGCAGCGGATGTTAATGTCTCCTGGATGAGCCGCTGCGAGAGAGCACTTGGGGATTTGGGGATGGAGCCGCAGCAATAAAGGTGCAGTAGACCTTGAGGTCTCCTGGGTGAGCCGCCGCAAGAGAGAACTATAGAATCAGGGGATAGAGCACCGCGAGAGATGAGACACACTGTGAGGGGATGGAACACCGACTAGGGGAAAAAGGGGTTTGAAGAGAACAGGGGCCAGAGGGATTGAAGAGCGCGCGATGGAAAATATTGCTAAACATCTAAAAAGATATCTTAGGGGATTGCCTAAACCCTAAACTATTAATCTACGAGTACGATTGCTTTTTTATTCTTAATTTATGAGAAATAAGAGAACCGTTTTTTTTTGGTACATATAAGAGAACAGTTTTTAGTTGTTGTTTTAAAGAAATAAAATAATAATAAATAAAAACTGTTGTCTATTACTTTTCAAAAACTGTTTTTAAGCATCGCACTAAAAAATTATAAAATTTCAAGTCATACAGCAATAGAAAAAAAAAACTGTTGTCTATTATAATCTAAGAGAATGGTGTTTTTACTTCCATATAATTAGGCGTTGCCGTAGACCTAAAATGTTGTAGTGTGTATCACCGTTTGCCACCTAAGCAAAAATTTAACATCAGGGACCAAAATTGCTAATGGAGAATTTTTGGGGGACTAGAGTTCGAAAGAATTTTTTGTAGGGACTAAAATAAAAATTTATAAATTTTATATGGACTAAAAACATATTTAACTCAAAGATTTAACTACAAGGCGCAAAACAATCCTGAGTTTGGTCTTTTCGTAAAGCACGCTCTTAGCGTAATCCTTTTGTTTGTTATCCTTCTTTCACGTGTGTTTGCGAAACAGCTTGGAAAAAGTTTTGTAAACACAATTCAGTGTCCTTCTTGCATTTTCCTATTTCAATTTCTTATAGCTCTAATTGTGGTGAAAATTCAAGGCATTTACTTGGGGATTGGATGCGGGTCATATGTGGTTGGTGATTGAACCAAGAAAAATTCGATGTGCTTTTCCCTCTTTCATTCCCTCTTTATTTTTAATCTTTTGCGTAGTTTATATATCTTTTTCTCTGTAAGTCATTTGGTTTACACTTAATTCACTTTAAATTACAACTTATATATATATATCAATGATGAATTAACCTTTTATTAAATAAAGTTGTCAATACAATCATATACCACATTGTCCACCTGGCCCACCATAAAGAAAAGCTTGCTCAAACTGAGTTCCTTGATAACCATCGTACCATATGTCATAACAATTTGAACTAGTATCACATTGTGACTTCATATCCTCAGATTTTACTTGAATTTCATTATATTCTGAATCAACAATCTCAAGATTTGTAAAGAAACCCGAGTTTGGGAATTTCTCTTCAGTCAATCTCCCACTACCCATTGGGGGGCTAACCATATTGGGAGGAGCAAAAGTTTCACCGCCATATCTAACCAAAGACGATCCTGTGCTTAAGTGAGTGAATAATTCTTTTGGCCAATATCCAACAGATACTGAATTAGGATCAACAAGTAACCACCAATGACCTGTGGATCGATCCTATAAATATTTAAACAATTAAAAGATAACCAAATAAGTTACTATAGGAGATGATATCAACCAAACATAGTATGATCAATAATGTAGAGAAAACATATTAACTCATAATTAAGATTTTACCTTGTCTTTTTAACTATTTTAATTATCACTTTTTTAAATTTCTAATAACACTGTTAATTTTTACGTTAAGGTGTAAAGGTTAGTAAATATATATACATTCATAATCAAATTTACCTGTTTGATTTGGAGAACAAGAGAATATTTTGCATATGATCCAATGGGAGTCACAGGTGAAAGGTTAGCTCCAAGGGCAAAGTTTATATCTGGATTGACTTGCACAAAACCCGGACATAGATTATTGAAACACCCAGTTTTTTTATAGCCATCTGCCTGCATGTAATTTGTATCTAATTCAGCAAAACTGTTTTAAATATTTTAAAAATATTTAATACATCAACTTAATATTCTTACCGTCCAATAAGCAGTTAGTCGTATTTGACTGTCTCCATATAAGCTTGGATTAACCTTGCACATCAAGAAATGGATAAGGATAGTGAAACAAATAATATATATATATATATATATATAAAGAAATAAACAGTTTTTTTTCTCTCTCTCTCTCTATCTCTTAGAATGTCATTAAATAACAAAAAAGTAGAATCTTAGGTACACAATAAATTAGTTGGGTACTAGCATCCATATTACGTGGTCTAAAAAAAATAGTCCACTTGTTCGATATTTTCCTTATCACTGTTACACACATTTTTTATTATTTTAAAAAGTAAGCGGTAAATGTATGAATAATTATTTAGGTGCCCTTGAAAACATTTTACAAATTTGCTAATATGTTGCTCTTTCTTTTTTCATTGATGTTTAGAATGTCCATCATATTAGAAAAAAAGTGAAGAATCAAAGAGAAGTTAAACATATTTTGATGTCGGCTTGTTATCGATATCTAGGCTCCGTCAATAGAAGAAAAAGAGAAACCAAATCTCTGTAAGAAGAAGATAAACCGTGAAGTGGGTATAAAGATGAAAAAGAGATAATACAAAGAGACTCAATAGAGAAGTTTTTTGAAAAAATCATTATTTAGTTTAAAATGGGTGCATCTGCAATTTCAAAAAATCAGTTGACTAATTCAAGGCTCTGTCAAAAAAAAATTAACTAATTCAAGGTAATTAAGGTGAATTCGATAACATAATAAATGAATACAAGTGAGTGTTTTTTATTGGTCCCATGGGTGTTGGAGTGAGTGACCATCACCTAGAAAACTATTTTGGCAAAAACGTAATAAAAAGCAACTTACCCCGGTTCCGACTTGTATGCTATTAAGTTCCGAAGGTGGACCACTTTCAAGCCAAACTGAAGATAAGCTATACTGGTTTGCTTGAAGTGATAGATTGTACACACCAATCCTGGCACTTGCTCCATGAAATGTCGTGTTTTGGGTTGTATATAGAGTAGCAAACTAGAGAGTACAACCAAATACAATACTTAGAATGCAAGATTTCATTTTGTATATAATAATTTATAAATGTTACTGTGATTTGTTATACAATTGCTGGCTTATTGAAAAGAATTTTTAATACAATTTCTATTGATCTTAATTTTAATCAACGAATTTATGTATGTGCTTTACATACAATATAGGAAAAATATAGTAAAATGTTTTGTTTTGAAAAGAATTGAGATATTATGATGAATCAAACAAATAAACTAATAACAACATTATTTTTTTAGTTTTGGTTTGAAGGTGATTTAAAAAGTGAAAAGGGTAAATAATAAAAGAATAAGGTCGTTACAACATGAAAAATACGATATAAAGGAAATTAGTTACGTTGTAAGTTTTAGCTTTGTAAAATTTAACTAATGGTTAAACAATTTAACATATTTACTTCTTACCTTTAAAGTAGAAACTACTAGACAAAACTTGTCATCCAAATGACACTTATGAATCAATATGCATTTTTAACAGTATAATGACTTTTTTTTTTTTGGTTTTGTGAAATTTATTCTTATTTCTTAATATGATTTCACCATAAGTTAAAGAGGTTACACGCGCACACACACATATCATTTTAATGTTAAAGTTGTACACTTGTGTTAGTGTTCAAATATGATTTTATTTATCACAGTTTGTGCATATTTAAAGAAAAGTGCCTTTTAAAAACATGTTTAAAATAATTGTAATAACTATGTAATTTCAATCAAATAGTAAAAATACAAAACATATGTTTTAGTGCTTTTATTAGATGTTTAATTTTAATTTAATTTTATTTTTTTACAAAAATTTGGTATGCAAAGGCATCACAATAGGAAAAGAGATTTCAATTATATTGGTTCCTTAGACCCTACCTATCATCTGCAGCACACCAAAATTTTAAGATATTTAAAATGTAAAAGAAAAACGTCTTAAACAAGTGACATAAATATGGTTCAAGAAATTTCTATAAATATCATATCTAAGTAAAAATTTCAAACTAGTGTGCCTATATATATACATGATATTATGATGATCCATATAAAATGTATTGATTTAAATATCCACTTACATGATAACCAGGGTGACTGAGGGAATATTGATGATAATCTTCAATTTGTAATTTTGAAGACGAATTAGCCATAATTTGATGTCTTCTTGTCCTTTTGTAAATAGGCACTTTTCCTGCCGGACATTCTTCAAAAGCTTTACCAATATAAGATGGTCTACTTTCCATGGCGTCCCTTGTGAAAGTTGGGTTAAGCTTTGTTGTAACAAAAAGGAGAAAAGAAAACAAAAAAAAAGGTTAAATGAAGTAAAACTGAAGCTAAAATTGTCTACAAGTACATAAATAAATCTTGAATAGAAATTTTAAGTTCAGAATCTGGATTATTTTTTTTGACAAAGTTCAGAATCTGGATTATTATAAAATGCATAATAAGTTATAAGATTAGATGCAACTATGTATTATTTTCTCATACTTGCTCAACTAAAATTAGTTTTCACATCACAATGAAGTGCTAATTAACTTTACAAATTGTTCAACTATTGTACCTGAATTTTGTGATTTTTGAGTAAGGGGTGTTGTAGAGCAGGTTGCTTGTAGATATCAACACAATCAAAATCATTGTCCACTTGATGCTGGATATGTTAATCAAATGACAATAAAATAAGTTATATGTAAAACAAATTAAGAAAAGATTATCAGTCATAGACAATACCTTGATGCTCTCTGATACGATAAAATTATGTTGCTCATCTAGTAGACTTTTGCTTCTTGCATCAACTTTGCAATATGGTATACACAAACTCAAAATTAAAAAGAGAAACGGCGCCATAAGATTATTGATCTTACTTTCGAGAATATGTAATACTTGTGCATGTACACACACATACACATATATATATTACAAAGTGAAAGTGAAAGATGTGAGAAACTAATCTTAATAATTCGATTTAATGTAGACGGTCAAGATTAATTTTACTTAAATCTAATATTGATCTTTCAATTAAAATTGAATGTTCATAAAATGATATAAATTATTAAATATTTAATGATATCAATAAATATTTTTCAATAAAAACTAAATATTAATTAATAAGGTGAAAGATATTTAAAAAATCATTAAATGAGAATTAAAAAGTTAAATTCAGAATAAAAATAAAGGTGTTAATAGAAAGTCACAATAAATATCACTGAAAACTAATCATAATAGACAATTATAAATAAATTACAATAAATTAAAGGATAAATATGTAATACGTGTGCATGTACACACACACATATATATACTACAAAGTGAAAGATGTGAGAAACTAATCATAGCAATTTGATTTTATGTGGACGGTCCAGATTAATTTTACTTAAATCTAATATTGATCTGTATAGTTTTATATATTACTTTAAAATTTTACTTTATAAAGAAATACATATTTGTGTATTTAATTGTTTTTATGTAAATTTATAAAATAAGAATTTTAAACATATTTGAAAGAAAATTTGAAATGACTTGTTTTTAGTTCTCTGTAAGATCAAAAATATATTTGTATGCATTTTTTTATTGATAAATTTTCTTTTGAAATATCATTAAAATGTATATTTTACAATTTTTTATAAAACGCCGAGCTTAAATGGTTAAATGACAATATTAATTTTAAATATATTTATATTTGTTTTAAAGATATTTGTAAATATTTTATAATAAAGATTTGCAATATTGAAGAAGTTAATTAAGGAAAAATTAATTTAGAAATAAATGAGTCTGAGTACGATATGGAAAAAGTAACTTAAAGAAAATTTAATAATATCATCAAAGGAGTCTAGAAAATTAAAATGAATGTACATATGATTTTTAAAAACTCAACTAAGAAATAAAATAACAATAATTAACTACTGTATCCATGCACCAGTTATAGTTTTACATGTTATTTTAAAATTTTATTTCATAAAGAAATACATATCTGTATATTTAAATTTTTTATGTAAATTTATAAAATAAGAATTATAAACATATTTGAAAAGAAAATTTGAATGGACTTGTATATTTAAATTTTTTATGTAAAGTTATAATATAAAAATTTTAAACATATTTGAAAAGAAAATTTGAACGGACTTGTTTATAGTTCTATATAAGATCATAAATATATTTATATGAATTTTTTATTGCAAAATTTTTCTTTTGAAATACTTTTAAATTTTAAATTTTATAATTTTTTATAAAACGTCGAGCATAAATGGTTAAATGACAATATTAATTCTAAAGTTATTTGTATTCCTTTTAAAGATATTTGTAAATCTGTTGTAATAAAGACTTGTAATATTGAAAAAGTTAGTAAAGGAAAAATTAATTTAGAAACAAAATGAGTGTGAATATGATATGGGGGAAGTAAATTAAAGAAAAATTATTAATATCATCAAAGGAATCTAGAAAATTAAATGAATGTGCATATGTTTGAAAAACTCAACTAAGAAATAAAATAACAATAACTAACTATTGTATCCATGCACGAGTTATAGTTTTATATATTATTTTAAAATTTTTTTCTAAAGAAATATATATCTGTATATTTAATTTTTTTATGTAAATTTATAAAATAATACCTTTAAACACATTTGAAAAGAAAATTTGAACAGACTTGTTTTTAGTTCTCTATAAGATCATAAATATATTTGTATGCAATTTTTTATTGAGAAATTTTATTTTGAAATATCTTTATAATGTATATTTTATAATTTTTTTATAAAACATCGAGCTTAAATGGTTAAATGACAATATTATTTTTAAAGATATTTGTATTCATTTTAAAGATATTTGTAAATCTGTTGTTTTAAAGTTACAATATTGAAGAAATTAATTAAGGAAAAAGATTTGGAAAAAGTTAATTAAGGAAAAATTGATAATATATTACCAAAGGAGCCTATCAAACAAATAAATGTGCATGTAACTTACGAAACGATAGCTAAAAAGTAAAGTTAACAATAATTACGGGTTATGGTTTTATATATTATTTTACAGTTATACTTTCATAGAAAAATATATTTTATATCTAGAAATATGAACTATTTTATAAAATTCAAAAGTTCTTGGATAAGATGAGACAGAGACTCGTCTCCACAACTACGCACGAGAGATAACTTGGGAAAAAAAACACTTTATCAAAAAGTATAAAAAATAAATTTTAAAAATATTTCAAATTTTAATAACTATTGAATTTATTTAATCTCTAATTCTTTATTTTTTATTTTTATGTTAAATTTAATAATTATGAAATCTACTGTCATTTAAATAGTTTTAAAATAAGTATTTGTATCACCCCAAAATCAATGAGCTTCCTAAATTTTTCTTTTAGCCTATTTGCCTATTAAAAAGTATATTTCTTGCTTGAAATCATGTATGAATTATATTATGATTTATCTTGTTTCATGAATAAGGGAGATGTTGCTTATCAAAAAAAATGAATAAGGGAGATGTATTAGTAATTACGGGGTAGAGTTAGAACGCCCAATGGCTAGACCTAACCTATATACACTTGCATGACTAAGATGAGAAAAGGGGGTGTAGTTTTGAAAGGTTGGGGTGTGCCTAGCAATCTGTGTTTAGTAATAATTAAAAAAAATGCTTAAATGTTTTTAGTCCTTGCAAATATAACTATAAGATCATAAATATATTTGTATGCATTTTTTATTGGAAAGTTTCTTTTGAAATATCTTTAAAATGTATATTTTATAATTTTATATAAAACCGCGATTTATATGGTTAAATCAGAATATTAAGTTTAAAGATATTTGTATTCCTTTTAAAGATATTTGTAAATCTGTTGTAATAAAGATTTGCAATATTGAAGGAGTTAATTAATGAAAAATTAATCTTTTTTTATATATAAAAATTGTTGCTAATGTGAAGGAACCAAAATTCAACCAAAAATCAGAGACAAAATCGTCATTTTACACTCAAATCATATCATATAAAAGATATGAATTAGAGCTGAATTCCAAAATTAAAATACAATTTTGTATTATCCTTAATTTTGGGTAACTTCCTGAAATACCAAAATCTAAAAATTCAATCGTATATTATAAAAAATTCATTTATTTGTTTTATTTGATAAATTCATTTATTGTTTTATTTTATTTACTATTATCGAGATTTGCCAATTAAAATGCAATTTTGTGTTATCCCTTATACACTAAAATTTGGGTAACTTCCTAGCCAAAATAGATTTATTGGCTTTGACTCATTGAATCTATGTCATCAATACCAATTTGTTTACGGGATTACTATTAGTATGATACCCCCATAACTATCAAAAAGAAAAATTAATAAAAAAATCAATGATATCGACCAGTTTTTATAAATAAAGTTAATAATTTTAAAATAATATAAACATATGTGATCAACAATTGAAGTGAATAAAATCTTTTTATATCTTAATTGTAATCAATATTGATATCGACAAGTTTTTATAAATAACGTTGATAATTTTAAAATAATATAAACATATGTGATCAACAATTGAAGTGAATAAAATCTTTTTATATCTTAATTGTTTTTGGTTTCTATATCCTACTAGAATCTTAAATACATATCAAATATAAACAATTTGAATAAGATAACATCAAATTAACGTAATATTTATAAATTATTTATCTCTATAATTATTTTTATTATTTTTATTTTTCGACATATGTTACAGAGCTAAATAGTACTACTAACTAAACTTTTAATACTACGTTTATAGTAGATAAAATTTTTTTTAATAACAAACGATATGCTAAAATAGTATATCAGGATAAATATGTTGTTTAGTTTATTGGATATAACTTGATGGCTGACACAAATTTGGGCAGACTTTGTGATGTGCATTGTCATATTTTATAGTTTGTAGTGTTATTCTATAATGTACGAGTGTTATTAAGGACATTTTTTGATCTTTTTTAAGTATTTTGTAATGAACGTGCAATTTTGACACAATTTTAATATATATATATATATATATAGTTGTTGAAAATCAGGTTGATAGTTGTGAGGAGGGTGAATGCAGTAAATCGGTCCCGATAAAACAGTATACTTCATATGCCCAAGCGGTTGGAAAAGGTCTATCACGGAGAACGCATCCTGGAGGACAAGGGAACCAGACCTTTCAAAAAAAGGGTGGCCCAAGGAATAGAATGAAGGAGGTATGGAGAGCGAAGAGAAGGCAAGTTGATACTTGTGAGGAGGAGTATCAGGTGGAGGAGGCGGTTATCAAGAATTTGGAAAATATGATGGTAGGGAAGATGGTGCATCCTGGCCAGACTTACCATATTCAAGAAGAATTCCACCGTCAGGGAATTTATCACATCAGGATCACGCCTATGGGTGCAAATTTGGTTCTCATGGAATCTAGCGAGGAGGGGGACATACAATCTCTGGCTGAGAACGCAAAGGAGTGGCTGATGGAATGGTTCGAGGAACTTCGACCATGGAGCACAAAGGATGTCGACAACGAGAGAGTAGCATGGCTGCGATGCTACGGGGTTCCTGTTCACGCATGGTGCACGGAATTCTTCGAAAAACTAGTGTCGCCGTTTGGACAGTTCATCTGCACCGATGACAACACAATGAAAAAACGCTCTATTGATGTGGCCAGTGTTATACAGAACAAAGATCCATGACGTGGTGAACCGGGTGGTGATGGCAACCATAAATGGAGAGTCGTTCTCGATCAAGATCCTTGAAGATTGGTATGGCCCCCTTCAAATAATGGCCAAAAGCAATGCGGGTTCGAATCGATTCGATTTTTCGGCGATGATTTGTCGGACGATGACGGCGCGCCATGCCCAGCGGTAGATGAGGAGGGCGATGGAGTTGGGGAGAGGATGGCTACCATTATGGCGAGACAAAGACATTCAATGTAATTGATGATATCAATAATGGGGCTGCTAATAATAAGGAAACTGATGATAGGGTGAATCATGAGGGTTGGAATAATCAGAGCACATATCAAAATTCAAATGGCACATTTAATGTCATGCAGAATTGGAATGTCCACGAGCCAGCTGGCATTGCGGAAGGGGCAGCTTGCAAGGATATAGGGTGTCACTTAGTTAATCATGAAGGCACGCACGAAGTGGCACTACCTCGGCCCAAAGAAATCGTTGCAATTTCGGATATGCGTGCATTACATAACTCTGATGAGGCCCAAACCTCAGGTATTGGAGCAAGCCATCAACCCACTGCATTGATCAGCCTCACTAACATCACGCTGAGAAAGAAACAAAATCCTCGACAACATGTGCCGCTCGACGATGTCGAAGTAGAATCAACTCGACAGCACGAGCAGCTCGGCGATGTCGAACTACAACCAACTCGACAGCCTTTCGAACTAGAACCAAATCGACAGCCCGAGCAGCTCGACGATGTCGAACTACAAACAACTCGGCGACTGCCGAACTAGAACCAACTCGGCGGCTGAGTCGCCGGCGATGTCGAACTAGAACCAACTCGACATCCCGACCGCTGACGTTGTCGAACCGTAACCAACTCGACGGCTGAGTCGCTCGGCGTGGTCGAACCGTAGACCCACTTCCTCTACCCATTCTTCACACTTCTCTGGCGGATCCATCACGTGTTGCGACTCCCTTTCATCCTCCAATTTTCGAAATTGCAACAATATATTTTGGGACAGACAAGCCATGAAGAAGGCTACTCAGGTCTGGAGTGGGGCGCAGAAATTGGGGATTGGAGGGGAAGAATCTGATGCAGTGTATATTGAACAAATTAAGGAGATGGAAAACGCTCTTTTAGATGCAAAAAACAAGAAGGAGAACAAAAAAGTACAGGGTTAATGATCCTTACACTTAATGTTAGAAATTTGAGAGATAAAGCAAAACAGAGAAGGATACGAGGCCTAGTAAGGTCAGATAATTTTTCTTGTTGTCTTTTTCAAGAAACAAAAATGGAGTTGATTAATAACTTGTTGGTACATAATTTGTGGGGTGGGTCTGATGTCTCTTGGATAGCTAAACCATCTGTTTGGATTATCGTGGGTTTGCTCACCATTTGGAAAGAAGGGCTCTTTCTTTGTTAAATTTCATTTCTCAGATCTTGGTTTTATTGGGCTGTGCATTGAACAAGAGGATAATTATGTTGTGTATGTAGTCAATATATATGCTCCTTGTAGTATGGAGGGGAAGAGGCAGATGTGGAGTGAATTGCTGATGTCTAAGTATGGTTTCACGGAAGGTAAATGGTGCCTTGCAGGTGACTTTAATGCAGTATTGTCAAGTAGCGAGAGGAGAGGGAAGAATGGGGTCACAGTGATTTCGAGGGAGATGGATGAATTTCGTGAGTTCATTGATAAAATGGAGGTGATAGACTGTCCACACTTGGGTAAGGAATTCACATGGTTCAGCAGGGATGGGTGTTCTATGAGTAGAATTGATCGTTTTTTGATAAATGACGATTTAATTTCTGAATGGAAGATAGAGGCTCAGTGGATTGGCAAGAGAGACATTTCCGACCACTGTCCGGTATGGCTGAAGATCGCAAATAAAAATTGGGGACCAAAACCTTTCAAATTCAACAACTGTTGGATTGAGCATAAGGAATTCCTGTCATTTATCAAGGAGAGCTGGCTGGAACATTTTATTGAGGGGAGGCAGGGGTTTATCTTGAAAGAGAAAATGAAGTTCCTTAAGGAGAAATTAAAGAAGTGGAACAAAGAAGTGTTTGGTATCATGGAGTTATCAATTGATAGGGTGGTGGATGAGTTGAATCATCTAGATGAGGTGGTAGCGGGTGGGGGTGTGGCGGATGCAGAAAGAAGAAGGCTTGTCTCTACGGAGTTTTGGCAAAAGGTGCATATGAAGGAAAGTCTACTTGCTCAAAAATCAAGGGCAAAGTGGGTTCTTGAAGGTGATTGTAACTCAAAATACTTTCATAATTGTATCAAAACATGGAGAAGGAGAAACGGGATATCAGCTTTGAATATTGGGGATGAATGGATTGAGGAGGTGGCGGAGGTAAAACAGGAAGTGAAGCGACATTTTAAGGACAGCTTTTCTGAGGTTTTGTGGAAGCGTCCGGTGTTGGATGGTATTAATTTTCCACAAATCTCTGCTGAAGATAACGATTTTCTTTTGGCGCCATTCTCGGACTTAGAAATCAAAGAGGCGGTTTGGAGTTGTGATGGAAACAAGAGCCCAGGCCCGGATGGCTTCAACCTCAACTTCTTTAAAACTTGCTGGGAGACTATTAAATCTAATGTTTGCTCTTTTATGCAGGAATTTTACAGTTCAGCTCATCTACCCAAAGCTATGGTCGCTTCCTTCATAGCTTTAATCCCTAAGAAAGATAGCCCACATGGACTTAACGATTTTCGTCCAATTTCTCTTATAGGAAGTATTTACAAGATTCTGTCTAAGCTGTTAGCTGCAAGATTGAAGAAGGTGCTGGACAAGGTTATCTCTAAGTGTCAAACGGCTTTCTTACCTGGGAGACAAATTCTGGATGGCGTGGTAACGATAAATGAAGTATTGGACTTGGTGAAGAGAAGAAAACAGAAGTGCTTGATGCTGAAGGTTGACTTTAGAAAAGCTTACGACTCGGTATCTTGGAGTTATCTGGACTACATGATGACAAGATTGGGATTTAGCCAACAATGGAGAAGGTGGATGATGTCATGCGTTTCATCGAACTTCGATCTCGATTACGGTGAACTAGGCCCGACGGATGAATTTCTTATGCAAAAGGGTTTAAAACAAGGTGACCCTTTAGCACCGTTTCTTTTCCTCATAGCGGTGAAATTTGGTGGTCTTGTGAATCAGGCAGTGGATATTGGGTGGTTCAAAAAGTATAAGGTGAGTGAGCAAATTTCATATCCGATTCTTCAATATGCAGATGATACAATTCTTGTTGGGGAGGATTCTTGGGACAATGTTTGGTGTATGAAGACTCTTTTGAGAGGATTTGAGCTGGTATCTGGTTTAAGTATAAACTTCTTCAAGAGTAACCTCATTGGTGTAAATGTCGAGGAGAGCTTCCTGTTAGCTGCTTCGACATTCTTAGTGTTACCAAGTGACTTCAAACACAAGAGGGGGGTGAATTGTGATAGCGGTGCTTATAAAAAAAAATTACAGATAAATTACTGAATTAAACAAAACTTGAAAGAAATAACTTGCGAAAAGATAAATAACTTGAAGAATAAATTGCAATAAATAAATGACAGAAAATAAATGACCGAAAAATAAATAAAGAACAAAAATAAATAAAGTGCTTGAATGATAAAGAGACAGAGAGCAAAGAAGAGCACGCAACAAATTATACAGGTTCGGCCACCAAACACCCCTGTGGCCTACGTCCTGTCCCCAAAGCAAAGCACTATGGGATTTTCACTAAATCACTAGCTTTTAAATCAGGTTCAGCTAGAAACCTTTACAACTCTATACCAGAGCAATACGTTCAAGAGATATCACCTCTCTATGAACACCTTGGGATTCCTACCCAAAAAGAAATGATTTTCGCAAATAAAATGAGATGAGAAAGATACACTCAATAGTGCAGATATAACAAATTGAAGCTCAAATAATACAACTCAAATTATGTAGAATAAAAAAAAAACTCTCAAAAAAATTGTGCTCAAATAAGTGTGAGTGATGGAGAATATTTGATAGAGTTTTGGCACAAAGAGTAAGTGAGTGTATTGTTTAATAACATCAAGTCTGTTGCTTTTATAGGCAATGGAGGAGCGTGTAGCATTAAAAAATTTGCCCGTTGCGTTTTGATTATTAAAAGGATAATTTGTCCGTTGCAGCATTAAAAGGGAAATATGCCCGTTGCGTTTTGATTATGAAGAATTTGAAAACACAGAGAGGCGGAAATGATTCGGACACACTTGGAGTTCGACATCATATTTCCATACGACCTCTCCCGGCTCGGCATACGACCTCCTCACTCAAGATACGACCTCTTCACGCGGCTCACGCAGACACGACCTCCTCACAGCTCGGCACGCGACCTCCTCACAGCTCGGCACGCGACCTCCTCACAGCTCGACATACGACCTCTCCACACAGCTCGGCACGAGACCTCAGCTCGGCACACGACTTGCATGTCAAAATATCACTGCTCGACACGGAGAATATTTTCCAAAGAAAACTTGAAATATTTTCCAAACAATATTTTGAGCACAACTTAAGAATTTTTCAAAATACTTTGTGCCTAAAAATAATTTAAGAAAAATTATCATAAAATCAATTTTAGAATAAAAATCATTTTGTGAGTGTGTGATTTTATTTTAATTGAGAGCTTTTTATTACTACTTACAAATAGTCTTAATAAAAATAAATAAATACCCAAAATCCAAAGACTTGAGAAACTATCATTCTTGATACGCGTCTTGGTATTCTTTTCCACTTTTTGCGGTTGACTATTTACAAAGCTCCCTTTGTCAATCATCAAAACCATCTGTCAAGGCATGTATTCACAGACTCCCCTTTTGATGATGACAAACATCTCATGGAGGGAATTTAGTAAAATATAATCATGATATAGCAATGAGATATAAGCATTGTTTTTCAATAAAAGATATCGAGTTTAAGCACAATATTTAGAAAAACTCCCTCACAATACGCATAATATAATTTACTCACTTTGAATCATAAAACTCTCCCCTTTTGTCAACATCAAAAAGCGGAAAAGATTAGAGGGAAAGGCATGTAAAGCGTATGCATATCGTGTAACTAGATGGCGAAAAATAATAGAGTATCAAGGGTTCAATGAAGCATAAGAAATCCTTGGTAAAAATTATTCAGGGAGATAGCAAAAATAAAGCACTAGGATAAGAGTTACTAGTCCTCGCTCAACTCATTCTCATCATCAATTGTTTCCTCATCTTCACCGATATTAAGCGCATAATTGTTTGCGAGTTAACATAACTCGCACAAACTTTTATTTTAACGATTACGGGAAGGGCGGTTGCATTTCTCCACTTTTAGTCTTGGTAACGGAACTGCATAAAAATGTTAGCACACTCCAACGCCCAAGTTAGAACTTATTCATAATAAAATGCACTCACACGCAGTCATTCAATGCATGATTGATCTAAAATTCCTAACTCGGTTCTTATAAAAAAGAAGTTTTCTTTAGGCAAAGGTTTAGTAAAAATATCTGCGAGTTGTTTAGATGTTTCCACAAACTCAATCACACAATCTTCTTTTTGAACATGATCTCTAATAAAATGGTGCCTAATTTCTATGTGTTTGGTCCGGGAGTGATAAACCGGATTTTTCGTGAGGTTTATGGCACTAGTATTGTCGCACTTAATTGGAACAGTTTTCAGATTGATTCCATAATCATTCAACTGTTGTTTCATCCAAATGATCTGTGCACAACAACTACCTGCTGCAACGTATTCCGCTTCAGCAGTGGACAAAGCCATACTGGCTTGTTTTTTACTATGCCATGAAACCAAGGCATTCCCAAGTAAGTGACATGTCCCACTAGTGCTTTTTCGGTCCATTTTGCAACCCGCAAAATCCGAATCTGAGTACCCAATAAGTGTGCAGTCAGCACCTTTGGGGTACCATAAACCCATAGTTTGTGTGCCAGTGAGATATCTCATGATGCGTTTTACCGCTAAGAGATGTGATTCCTTAGGATTTGCTTGAAAACGTGCACACATACAAACACTAGACATAATATCCGGACGACTTGCAGTGAGATAGAGAAGAGATCCTATCATACCTCGATACTTACTTACTTCGACCGACTTACCACCTTCATCTTTGTCAAGATAGCATGATGTGCTCATTGGAGTTGAGATTTCTTTGGCGTTGCTCATTCCAAATCTTTTAAGCAACTCCTTGCAATATTTGGATTGATTTATAAAAATTCCTTACATTGTTTGTTTGATTTGAAGACCAAGGAAGTAGTTGAGCTCTCCCATCATGGACATTTCAAACTCACTTTGCATGATTTTGGAAAAATCTCCACACAAGGACTCATTAGTAGCACCAAAGATGATATCGTCAACATAAATTTGAACAAGTAAAATGTCATGATTTTTGTGTTTAATGAAAAGAGTGGTATCAACTTTTCCTCTTTCAAAACCTTTTTCAAGTAAATATTTGCTCAACCTCTCGTACCAAGCTCTCGGAGCTTGTTTTAAACCATATAAAGCCTTTTTCAATTTGAAAACATGATTTGGAAATTCAAAATTTTCAAAACCGGGAGGTTGATCAACATATACTTCTTCTTGAATAAAGCCATTAAGAAATGCACTTTTAACATCCATTTGAAAAAGTTTGAAATCCATGATGCATGCAAATGCGAGAAGCATGCGAATAGCTTCTAATCTAGCCACGGGTGCATAGGTTTCATCAAAATCTATGCCATCTTGCTGGTTATAGCCTTTTGCAACAAGTCTAGCTTTATTTCTAACAATGATACCGTTTTCATCAAGCTTATTGCGAAAGACCCATTTGGTCCCAATGAGTAGGCGATCTTTAGGCCTAGGGACAAGTTCCCAAACATCATTTCTCTCAAATTGATTTAATTCCTCTTGCATAGCAAGGGTCCAATGCTCATCAAAGATGGCTTCATTGACGTCATTTGGTTCAATTTGAGAGACAAAGGCCATATGATGACATGCATGATTAAGAGAGTTTCGAGTCGTTACCCCTTTTGAGATATCACCTATTATGTTGTCAAGAGGATGGTTCTTTGAGACTCTCCATTCCTTTGGAAGATTTGAGTGAGAGAGTTCTTGAGAGGGTTGAGGCAAGGACTCTTGATCCTCCTTTTGAACTTTTGATCTCTCTTGTTCCTCTAAATAAGTATCTCCTAACACTTCTGCAAGATCATCAACACTTTCTTCTACTGAAGATTTGGGGTTAGATTCATCAAAAGAAACATTCACAGATTCTTTATGATTAAAAATCGTTTATTAAAAATTCGAAGGCTTTACTAGAAGTGGAATTTCCAAGAAATAACCCTTCATCAGCTTTAGCATCAAATTTACCAAGGTTATCTTTACCGTTATTTAGAACAAAGCACTTACATCCAAATACGTGAAGGTGGGAAATGTTGGGCTTCCTCCCTGTAAATTTCATAGGGCGTTTGTTTTAGAATAGGTCTTATGAGGACTCTATTCATTACATAACATGCGGTGCTTACAGCGTCTGCCCGTAAATACTTAGGAAGGTTGGTCTCATTGAGCATCGCCCTCGCAAGCTCTTCAAGAGACCGATTTTCCTTTCCACCACTCCATTCTGTGTGGTGTTCTAGGTGCGGAAAAATTATGCTCAATTCCATTTTCAGTACAAAAGGCCTCAAATGCCTCATTTTGGAATTCCCACCGTGATCACTTCGGATGGATACTATGTTCATTCCTTTTTCATTTTGGATAACTTTAGCAAGTTTTCAAAGGCAAAGAAAAGTGTCATTTTTATGATAAATAAAAAAGGTCCATGTATAGCGAGAATAGTCGTCCACAATAACAAGAGCATAGTAATTGCCACCAAAGCTTTTAGTTCTAGAAGGGCCAAATAAATCCATATGTAAAAGTTGTAAAGGCCGATTTGTTGAAACAATATTTTTAGATTTGAAAGAAGCCTTTACTTGTTTTCCCTTTGACATGCATCGCAAAGTTTATCTTTTTCAAAGCGGAGCTTTGGTAAGCCAATTACTAAGTCCTTTCGAACCAATTTATTAAGATGATCCATGTGAATATGAGCCATTCTTCTATGCCATAGCCAAGATTCATCCTCTTTACTAATAAGACAACATGCATCATTTGAAGGTATTTTATCTAAATCAAGCATATAGATATTTCCAATTCTAGGTCCAATAACAATAACATTTTCATTTATAGAATCCATGACCATGCATTTTGAAGAATCGAAAACCACTTTGTTTCCTTTATCACAAAGTTGACTAATGCTTAGCAAATTATGCTTCAAACCATCCACATACAAAACATTTTCAATAGTGGGATTAGGACTCTTACCAATAGAACCAATCCCAAGAATTTTACCTTTGTTGTTGTCACCATACCGGACATAACCACTATTCTTAGGTACCAATGAGGAGAACTTGCTTTTGTCTCTGTCATGTGCTTTGAACAGTAGCTATCAAGATACCAATTTAAGTCCTTGGCTTTCAAGCACACCTACAACAACAGATTAATTTTAACCTTTGGTACCCAAACTAAGTTGGGTCCAGATGAGTTAGTTTTTGGCAAAGTACCCTTTGGAATCCATATCTTTTGCCAACCACATTCTTGTTCTTTCTAATATTGCAAATGGAGGCAGTGTGACCATTTCTACCACAGTGAAAGCATTTAATGAAAGGGCTGCTTGAAGTGTTGTTGTGATTGACAAATTTAAAGGATTTTTCATGCGTTTGTGGATTATAACCCAAACCGGCTTTTCCAAAAGTACCCTTTTGTTTTCCCAATAGAATGTTTAAGTTATCCCTTCCCATGGTAAATTTGGCAAGGGTGTTTTCCAAATCTTCAATCTTGTTTTTCAAAACATTGCATTCATCACACTTGAAAGTATCAATCTTTTGGTTTTCACAAAAGGTGCAAGTAGAAACTTGATCACAACAACTTGTTTTTCCTTAAAAACTTCCATCTCTTGGTTTAAGAAAATAATTTTAGATTCAAGAGAAGAGATGGTTTTCTTAGAAGAAGAAATAATTTTTCAAGTCTAGTCGTTTCATTATTTAATTCTTCACAAGTAATAAGCGACTCATCATAAGTTAAAGGAGATTCGAGTTCAGGAGCATTTACCTCATCCTCCTCGTGTTTTGCCATGAGACATAAGTTGGCCTCCTCATTTTAGATTCATCAGACGAGTCCATATCATTGTCATCCCAGGCAATGTAGGCTCTTCTTCCTTTTGATTCCTTTTGTGGTCTTCTATCAAATTTTTCGTTTTCTTACGACCATGAGGCGATCGGGTTTTATATGTCCCTTTTGACCACACTTGTAGCAAGTTGGATTAAAAGAAGTTCCTTCCTCATTTTTCTTTTGAGGATTTTGTACCTTGCCCGTTCTCCCCTTTTGCCTCATGAACCTTTTGAACCTTGAACCATCGGACTTATGTCTTCCTCATTCTTATCTAGACTATCATTGTTGTCGATTCCTCTTTTTCATTTACGATTGCTTTGAGAGCAATTCCTTTCTTTCTTATCACTTTCTTCACTCTCGGTGAGTCGATTTAGTTCAAGTTCATGTTCTGCAATTTTCCAAACAAGGTTGCCAATGATATAGTAGATAAATCTTTAGATTCAGATATAGCGATAACCTTGGGTTGCATTTCTATTTAAACATCTAAGAACTTTATTAATTAAATCTTCATTCTTTGAAGACTTTCCCAAGAGCTCTGAGATGGTTTATTATATGGATGAACCTTTTTTGCATATCTTGTATGTTTTCACTTGGTTTCATCCTAAATAACTCATACTCATGGGTTAATGTGATCATTCGAGCCCTCTTGACCTCGGTAGTACCTTCATGGGTCAATAGAAGGGTGTCCCACATTTCTTTAGCAGTCTTGCAATTTGAGACCCTATAGAACTCATCGTAGCTTAAAGCAGAAGTGATGATGTTCTTAGCTTTCAAATTGTATTGGACCTTTTTCTTATCATCTTCGGTCCAAAGTGATCTTGGTTTATCTACCACTGCATCATTAATTGATTGAGTGGGGACAAATGGACCATTTTCCACAGCATCCCAAATATCAAGATCAACACCCTCAAGAAAGATTTGCATTCTATCCTTCCAATAACCATACCCCTCACCATTGAAAAATGGGGGTCTGTTCATGGAGGTTCCCCGTTATTGTTTGAAGTCATTCTCTTGAGACGGTTAAGTCCTTTATACAAGAGTCTAGCTCTGATGCCACTTGTTACCAAGTGACTTCAAACACAAGAGGGGGGTGAATTGTGATAGCGGTGCTTATAAAAAAAAATTACAGATAAATTACTGAATTAAAAAATACTTGAAAGAAATAACTTGCGAAAAGATAAATAACTTGAAGAATAAATTGCAATAAATAAATGACAGAAAATAAATGACCGAAAAATAAATAAAGAACAAAAATAAATAAAGTGCTTGAATGATAAAGAGACAGAGAGCAAAGAAGAGCACGCATGACAAATTATACTGAGTTCGGCCACCAAACACCCCTGTGGCCTACGTCCCGTCCCCCAAAGCAAATCACTATGGGATTTTCACTAAATCACTAGCTTTTAGATCAGTGTCAGCTAGAAACCTTTACAACTCTATACCAGAGCAATACGTTCAAGAGATATCACCTCTCTATGAACACCTTGGGATTCCTACCCAAAAAGAAATGATTTTCGCAAATAAAATGAGATGAGAAAGATACACTCAATAGTGCAGATATAACAAATTGAAGCTCAAATAATACAACTCAAATTATGTAGAATAAAAAAAAAACTCTCAAAAAAATTGTGCTCAAATAAGTGTGAGTGATGGAGAATATTTGATAGAGTTTTGGCACAAAGAGTAAGTGAGTGTATTGGTTAAAAAATCCGGTCTTTGTTGCTTTTATAGGCAATGGAGGAGCGTGTAGCATTAAAAATTTGCCTGCTATGCTTTGATTATTAAAAGGATAATTTGTCCGTTAAGATTAAAAGGAAATATGCCTGCTATGCGTTTTGATTATGAAGAATTTGAAAACACGGAGACGGAAATGATTCTCGGACACACTTGGAGTTCGACATCATATTTCCATACGACCTCTCCCCAGCTCGGCATACGACCTCCTCAGCTCGGCATACGACCTCTTCACAGCTCGGCACAGACACGACCTCCTCACAGCTCGGCACGCGACCTCCTCACAGCTCGGCATACGACCTCTCCACACAGCTCGGCATACAACCTCTCCACACAGCTCGGCACGAGACCTCAGCTCGGCACACGACTTGCATGTCAAAATATCACTGCTCGACACGGAGAATATTTTCCAAAGAAAACTTGAAATATTTTCCAAACAATATTTTGAGCACAACTTAAGAATTTTTCAAAATACTTTGTGCCTAAAAATAATTTAAGAAAAATTATCGTAAAATAAATTTTAGAATAAAAATCATTTTGTGAGTGTGTGATTTTATTTTAATTGAGAGCTTTTTATTACTACTTACAAATAGTCTTAATAAAAATAAATAAATACCCAAAACCCAAAGACTTGAGAAACTATCATTCTTGATACGCGTCTTGGTATTCTTTTCCACTTTTTGCACGGTTGACTATTTGCAAAGCTCCCTTTTGTCAATCATCAAAACCATCCTGTCAAGGCATGTATTCACACTTAGGATGTGCAATAGGAAATAATTCGTTCAAGTTTCTGGGTATCCCAATTGGGGTGGATCCGAGGAAAGAAGCTACCTGGAGGCCAGTGATTTCTTCCTTTAAGCGAAGACTATCTACTTGGAAGAGTCGACAATTATCTTATGGAGGTAGAGTTACTTTGATTAATTCAGTATTATCTAGCTTACCGTTATACTTCTTTTCCTTCTACAAAGTGCCAAAGAAAGTACTCAAGGTTCTAGTTGCTTTGCAAAGGAAGTTTCTGTGGGGAGGTAGTGCAGAGTCCAAAAAGATTAGTTGGGTAAAGTGGGAGCAAATTTGTCTTCGAAAGATCGTGGTGGTGCAGGGATTAAGAATTTGGAGTTATTCAATAGAAGTTTCTTTGGCTAAATGGAAGTGGAGGTTTTTAATGATAAAGAGGCAATTTGGTATGAGTCGCTATCGCATAAATATGGTAACATCATCGGTAATGGATTAGGCCTGTATACTCATGGCCCGACATCTTCGTTATGGTGGAGCGATCTCGTGACACAAGACTCGGCCTGGTTTCTTGACTTGGTGCAGCCAAAACTTGGTAACGGCTCGGAATTTTGTTTTTGGACTGTTGATTGGTCAAACGAAGGAAAGTTAATGGATCTATTTCCGCGTCTTTATTCGGCTGCAACAAATAAGGAGGCTTACATTTCGACTTGGGGGCTTGGGTTGATGATCGTTGGCAGTGGAGTGTCGCTTGGCGCCGGAGGATTTTTGGTTGGGAAGAAGCTCAAGTTCAAGCATTAAACGATATCCTGAACAGGGTATCTCCAAAGCAAGACACTGATGATGAATGGCTTTGGAAACTTGAGGAAGGTGGCCGGTTTACAGTCAAGTCTGCATACAACAATTTGCTACAGGTAGCTTTCATTGGAGAACGCAACTCTGAGTTGGACAGCATTCTAAAAAAGGTATGGCATACTTCTGTGCCTTCTAAGATTTTGTTCATGGCTTGGAGGTTATTTCTCAATAGGTTACCCACTTGTGATCAATTACAACGGAGGGGCTGTGATCTTGGTACTCAAGCTGGGATTTGCGTTTTGTGCTCTATGTATAATGAGGATAGAGATCACTTGTTCTTTTCTTGCACTTTTTCACTTGGTATTTGGAGTGCAGTCTTGAATTGGTTAGGAGTTGATGGAGCTTTGTCAGGTAATTGTATGGAGCATTTTATACAGTTTGGGAACTTTGTCCGGGGTAAGAAACTTGGCAAAGTGAGATATCTGATTTGGTTGGCTGTTGTTTGGAATATCTGGAACCTTCGCAATGCGGTCATCTTTAGAGATGAGGGTAAGGATGCTAGCAAGTTACTGGCTCAAATCAAACATAGCTCATGGGGGTGGTTTATCTTTAGGGAAGGCCGTAAGAGGAGTTTTATTTTTTCTAATTGGTGCATGAATCCTATTCAATGTCTTAAACTTTGATGATGCTACTGTTGTTTGGCCTTGCTAGGGTTGGTTGTCGTACTCTTTTTCCCCTTTCGGTTTTTTTCCCAATGGGTTTTGGCCGTCGGGGGTTTTAATGAGGCACTTCCTCCCTAGACCATTTGTAAATATGGGTTCGGAGTACCCCTTGTACTCCATTTTTTATTAATACATCTTCTTTGCTTATCAAAAAAAAATTCTTAATTTACTTTTTTATCGAGATCCAATATTAGTTCAATAAATTATTTTCCCGTGCATCGCATGGGTATATGTACTAATTTAGAAAAAAATGAGTGTGAATATGATATGGGAAAATTAAATTAAAGAAAATTTAATAATATCATCAAAGGAGTCTAGAAAATTAAAATGAATGTCCATGTGATTTTGAAAAACTCAACTAAGTAATAAAATAACAATAACTAGCTATTGTATCATTGCACGAGTTACAGTTTTATATATTATTTTAAAATTTTATTTTATAAAAAATACATGCCTGTAAATTTAACTTTTTTTATGTAAATTTATAAAATAATAATTTTAAACATATTCGAAAAGAAAATTTGAACTAACTTGTTTTTAGTTCTTTATATGATCATAAATATATTTGTATGCTTTTTTACTGAGAAATTTTCTTTTGAAATATCTTTATAATGTATAATTTATAATTTTTTTATAAAACATGGAGATTAAATGGTTAAATGACAATATTATTTTTAAAGATATTTGTAAGCATTTTAAAGATATTTGTAAATCTGTTGGTTTAAAGTTGCAATATTGAAGAAGTTAATTAAGGAAAAATTGATTAAGGAAAAAGATTTGGAATAAGTTAATTAAGGAAAAATTAATAATATATTACCAGAAGAGCCTATCGAAAAAATAAATGTGCATGTAACTTAGGAAAACTGTCCCCCACTGCTGTTTGCTTTGACAATTTCAGCGATATGGGGACGTTGGGACTGGGGTTCGAACCCGGGTGTTGCCGTTTAGACGTGTGTGTATGTTTGTTGTTTACCATTTATGCTAACTGACAAAAAAAAAATGTAACTTAGGAAAACGTAGCTTTTTTTTTTACTAAAATAGATATTCATTCATTCAAATTGGTAAATTACATTGATCAATATCGCTAAAAACTGAAAAGGATGAATCTCTGAATAAACTCACAGTATCCAGGTTAATAGCATAAAACGGCAAAATCAAAGTGCCTACAAATATGACAAAATCAAAGTGACCAGAATACCCATGCCTCTGGATCTGCAATGTTGACGCCTAATTCTTCATTGAATCTGTAACTGATCGAAGCTGATCTGCCAATCTGACCAAACGAACACCGCATCAAGGCGGGAAATCAAACAAAGTCACACCAAGACAACGAAATCACAAAAAACAACCAGATCTATATAGAAAACCACTTATTTAGATAAAAACAGACAAGAAAAACAGTGTAGAGGGGTGATTTGAGGTCAAAAAATGGCCTAAAACCACTCCCTTCTGGTGGCTGATGAAAGAAGGCGAAGAGAGAACGGAGAGCTGGTAGAGAGAGAACGACGCTAGGTGTTTAGGAAAACATAGCTAAAAATTAAAGTTAACAATAATTACAGGTTATGGTTTTATATATTAGTTTACAAGTGACATCTAAGGTGGACTAGCAAATAAGTGGTTTATGGGTGAACCATGACTTACAGCCATTGGATTAAAAATTCCACCAAATCTTATGATGCACTCCTACACACTAAATAATTTTTTTCCTTCCTCTCTCTCTTCCCGTCGCCTCTGCCCTTATCTTTCTCTCCCAGTCATCTTCTCAACCTACAACCATCTCCATCCCTTTTTTTTTTTTCACTCTTCCGGTGAAAACCATATCTGTGATAACAACCACACCTACTTTATAGATCTTTGTCCTTTATGAATTTCTATTTGCTAAATCAATATAATTTATTTCCATTGAGAAGGAAAACAATAATTTTGTAACAATGAAGATTAAAAAGTGAAGACCAATTTATCTCTCATGGCCTCATGTAACTATTGCCCACTAGTATGCTTGGAACTCTTTACTTGCAGATTTAAGAAGTGAAGATTAAAAATTATTTAAAATATTCATCAAAAGATATAATTGTAGCATCAGTGCATCAGCTCCCCTTTAAAAGATTAAAAATCAACTTTTCATCTTCACAATTTCAATGAGGATGAATAGGAAATGCAGGATCTTCAGATCTGACGGCAAAGATAAAAACTTTGGTGTACTCACAATCACAAAACAACAATGCAGACAATCATGTTGGAACCCAATAGCAAAGAGGTGTATATGGCGGTGGAACAAACAACGACAGAACTCCGACATCGTCAAGTGGTGGAGGGTGGAGCTCCGACGGCTTGATTTGATGTGGAGCAAGTGGCGGGAAGCCACCTAAAATTGTGAAGAAGCGAGGCAAAATGAGAGAAGAGAAAGAATAGAGTTGTTGGGCTTGAGATCTAGTGTGGCTATACCATGATAAAATCTAGTAAACTTTTTGATCTAACGGTTCTTAATTAAGGTCCACCATATTTCAAGTGAACTATTTGACACACTTCTTCACCATAAAAGCCACCTAGTTTATATTTATACTTTGATAGAAAAATATATTTTATATTTGGAAATCCGAACCATTTTATAATATTCAAAAGTGTTTTTATGAGAAGAAACGGAGACTAGTCTCCGCAATTGCACATGAGAGATAACCTGAAAAAAAAACATTTTATCAAAAGGTATAAAAAATAAATTTTAAATATATTTCAAATTTCAATAACTATTGAATTTATTTATTCTTTAGTTCTTTTATTTTTGTTTTTATGTTAAATTTAATATTTATGAAATCTAGTGTCATTTAAATAATTTTAAAATAAATATTAAAGTAATAAGTAATAATTGACATGATTGTAATTAATTTGAACATATAAAATTCAAATAATATATGTATAAGAATTTGAATGTTCAACAAAATATATAAAATATGGAGATATCAATAAAATGTTTTTAAAAGAAAAAATAAATATTATAGAATGAGTTGGAAAAGATCTAAAAATATTGTTAAATGGGAATAAAACAATTAATTTAAAATAATAAATTAGTTACGATTCAATAAATGGCACTGGAAAAATTGTGAACAGTTAACCATAATAAAATAAATTATAATAAATGAAAGATTATATATAATTTGTCTTAAAAATTGATTTTTAGACCTAGGAAGCAAAATGAATGTGAATATAATTTGGGGAAAGTTAGTCAAGAAAAATTTAATGATATCACCCTGAAGAGTCTGGAAAATAAAATAAATGTGTTACACCACCGCGCTATCTCGAGAGATACAACTATTGCACTTTTATCCTTTTTTAGGTTAAAATATACATTTTAGTCCATTTAACTTAACATTTTTAGAGAATATTCTTCAAAAGATTTTAAAATATATTTTTAATTTAAATGTGTATTAAACTATTAGTTATTTACCTTATTACTTTTTTATAATTTGCTCTAGAAATATCTCATATGTATTTTTTTCCTTGATGATGTTATTGTTTTTTTCCCCGGGCTGCTATGGAGGAAACCAAGTTGCATCTGGACAGTTCATTAACTAAGATGAATCAGAGTTTACTTTCAGCCAAAACATGCTAGAAGACAGGAAGATTTTGATCCAAAGGTGGATGCAGGTTAAGGCAATGGAAGCTCATTCTAAATATTTGGGGTTACCTATCTTTGTGGGGAGATCCAAAAGAAAAGTCTTCGAATTTGTCCAAGACAAAGTTTAAAAGAAACTAAAAGGTTGAAAGGGAAAAGGTTTTATCAATAGACAGTCGTGGGGTTCCCATAAAATCTATTGTCCAATCTATACCAGCTTATATTATGGGTTGTTTTTTACTCCCTAAAGGTCTTTATGAGCATTTCGAGAGTCAAATAAGCAATTTTTGGTCGGGTAATAGGAATGGTGAAAGAAAACTACATTGGGATAATTGGAATTCTATGTGTAAGAAAAAGAAAGAAGGTGAATTGCGTTTTAGAAGATCCAGAGCTTTAGGTTCTCAATAGCTTTAGGATTTTGAATTTCTTAGAACCTCTTGTGAGATATACGTTGATTGAATCAAAAGAGTCAGAACAAACTTTTTCAAAAATAAACCCATGCATGCTTAAACTATCTCATATCATTTGGATGCATTATAGTCTTTCACAAGTCATGAGAAATAATCAATTTTTAGAGATCTAGGTCTGTAAATCGGCTTAAGATTCAAATCACAAAGACATGGTATTTCCCTGGCCACTATGAATCGATTCACAAGCGTTCGTGAATCTATTCCCCATGGCCTGATAAGGTTCCCAGAGTGACGGTTTTTGGTAAATTAGATTCTAAATTATTCTTTTAATAAATTGGGTAAAATAAATATTTTTTTAAGTTAAGATCAATTTTGCATACTTAGTTATAGGTAACCGTTTTATATCAGATGTTGCAGGATGTTAATATATTCCCTATGCAAAATTGACTCATAAACCTAAATCTGGTTTTCAAAGACCCTTTTTTTAAAAGTTTTTTTTCTCAATATTTTCTCGAATAAAATAAACTTTGGTGAAAATTTCTCCATTGTTTTCCCGTGAAAAGACCCAATTGTGTCAACTATTTAAATTTTAGGTTTGCTGGTTGGTTCGCTACACAACTAAGTGGTTGGTGATTCATAAACAAATTTATTTACCCCTTTGTGATTTTGTGTAACTAATGGCATTTGGCAACCAATAATTTGTTGCATAAAACCCTTATATATAAATAAAAATACATGATCACATCCAATCAAAGAGAAAAAGAATATTTTGCAGTCGGAACTTGGAATAGTACTGTTCAAAGTTCACTTTGGAAGAAACATTTCTTGGAGATACGAAAAATGTTAAAGATTGAGGCTCGCCCCCTATCATCCGCATAATTCTTAATTAACAACTGAATGGTTAGAGAATTGAATTATCCAAAGGAAATACACACAAAAATTTGATCACAATATTTTGAAATTCATTAAAAACAATAAAATAAAATAAAATAATATAACACGCACTAATTAATAGAGTAATTTTATTCTTACTAAACTTTATACAAAGCTATAATTCCTTATACGTCTCAATACACAATTTTTTTTAAATATAAAAAAAGGCTAAGCTAAAATACTTTCTCTACAAACTGGACAAGTAACACTGATTACTAAATATGTGGACATACAGTTTCTATGGAATGTATGTCCACATGGTAAGGTGTAAAGTGCTTCACTGTTTTCGAAATTTTCGTCACAAATTGCACACTTTATTTGGTTGAATTGGAGAGGATTGGATGAGTTATACGATAACTCGACCACCCTCTCATGTGCTTCACGAGCAGCTCGACGAGCAGCTCGACGAGTCATACGTTTTTTAATTAAAATACAAAAAAAGTACATTAAAAATCCGAATGCGTAAATGATGATGAGACCTATTACTAATCTTTTAATCACTATATTATCATTGTCTGGTGGATCCGAATAAGTGGTTGCCATAGTTCCTGAAAGAGAAGGGGGAAAAAAACGAGACTCATGTTATAAATAAATAAAAGTTTATTAGAAATCACAATATTAAATGCATTAGTAATAAATTCAAGGTGAATTTTAACATGAAAAATACTTAAGTTTGTGTATGATGCACAAATAGAGTAAACCAGTGTAAAAGAATGATTAAAAATTTATTACAGGATAGTATTTATTAAAGTCTTAGCCAGCTAGTCACCATATTTACTAGTAGTATTTTTATTGAATTGATCAAAGAACAGTTTAATTTTGTATTCCAATTTAATTTGCTTTGTTCTAGAATTTAGAGTTCTGAAAATGAAGGAGGATATAAAGATGGTATATATCCAAGCAATTAAGTTGTGGCTTATAAAAAAAAAAGCAATTAAGTTGTGACTTGTGAGCCGTGACAATTGTGTATTCCTATTTTAGTGGGGCCACCATTTTGATAGAATGAGCTTAATTATCTTCCGTATGAATTGGCTGGCTTAGGAGATTGAATTCTGTACTCCATTAGACTTAATTATTCCCAGCCTGCCTAACATTTTTAGTATTATTCAGGTGGGGATATATAAATTAAGATGGATGGTTCATGAAGACTGCACTTTGAAAGGAATTATTATTATACAATAATAAATTAATACATACAATAATAATGTTGAATTGTTTAACTTAGCTATGTATATTTCATAACCCAGCTGCAGATCTAGAGATTCTTCCTTGATAGTAATTAACGAATTTGCAAATTGTATGAGCAAATTAAATCCATAAAATTTCATATTTGAAACCATGCATTGCTTAATTCAAATGGAAATGTGGGTGGATAGTTAGTTTTTTTTTTTTTTTAAATACATGACATGGGCTCATATATAAATTGTAGGTAGCAGCAGACATATAGAAATGAGCGCATGCAGAGAGATGTATACTAAAATATGGAAGTGCAAAAAATAATACTCCCTCCAGTCCTATATATAAGAGACACTTTTGTGAGAGAAAAATGTCTCTTATATATAGGACCGAGGAGTAGTATTTTTAAATTAAAGTATTGGATCACATGCATATGGAGAAATATGCATGCAACAAATTAACAAGAAGTTCAGATTATCTCAGATAGAAGAGAATAGAAAAGAATTGTAATCCAAATTATGGAGGTAATTAATAGGAAGAAGCATATATACACTGACCAGTAGAGTGGTAAAGCCCTGGTGCCGGAGCAGGGGACCCGTTGCTTTTTCTCATATTCATACTTCTGATTGTTGTTTTCTAAAACTGAAACCAAACTAACAAAGTGATTGTTATTTATTTTATAAAAAAAAATGTGATTTTTCAAAAAACAAACAGAAGGGGACACCCAGATGCAGTGGCGAGGTTTGAACAAAAAGTTTTGGGGAGCTAAACTAGGTTTTGATGCATAATCAAATATGTAATGTCATACTATATATCTAATTAAGTTGCAAGGTAAACACAAAATTGATCATCAAAATAAAATAATATTAAAGGAAATAACTAGTAAAAATTACCTTAAAGTGCTGTCTGGTGCTTACTAATTATTTCTGTTATTGAGAAATATTGCTAGAAGAAAATATATAAAACGGGGCTTCTGAGAGCATCAGTAAGCAATTAGTACCTAAACAAATCTGAATTATATATTGGAAAGTTAAAAAATATGAATTTCTTACAAATATTAAACCTAGCTAGCTAGCGAAGAATCTAAAACGGTAACTAAAATCTAAAAGCATGAATAATTGCAAAATAGGACTATCCGATGGCAAGTGGAATCACAAAATAAAAGTTTTCAATATATATATTTTTCATTACGTCATGATGCTCATGTTTGTTCTACTTTCACGAAACTCAAAATAATGAAACAATGGCAGTAATATATATATATATATATATATATATAATATGAGGATAAATAATAAATAGCTCGAAGGAATAGCATGGTGATATGGGGATGATTTAAGGGGTATATATGTGGATGACAGTGCAATATATATAGAGAACTGATCGACGCTGTTGGAATGCCAATTGAGTGGAGATATTGATGATATGCAATTAGTGCTTCAGATTTAATTTTGTTGATTTAGGAATGGTGAACGCGTATTTGATGACTATTGTATCTGGTGCTTCTTGTTGCTTTAAGCCTTTGCACAATCATTTGAATAAAATTATCTTTGCCTTTGCAATAAATAAAAAAATAAAATAAGGATTATGATGATTCACGAACTTACTCAGAGACAGTGGAATGAGCAAACAAAACTGGATGTGCAGAATGAGGCGTTTGCGTCGGGCCGGTGGTGAGGGAAGTTGGGGGTAATTCAGAAGGTGAGACACCCAGATGCAAATGGTGGAAGAATAACATAACAGTACTGACCGATCGAGTTGTGAATTGGTTGGGAGAGGGAAATAGCACAACTAACAGTGTGCAAGGCAAGGAGAATATATATTATATAGTGTGCAAGATTGAATTGAATGAGGAGATAGATAAAGGAACAACCTGTTCTGTTATAGTATGGTGGCGGTGAGGCTTTAGAAATCAGCTGAAGAAATCTTAGAGCACAAGCTCATGTAAATATTGATTTAATTTCAATTTGCTGTCATAGAGAAGGGGAGGTGCTGTGTGTGTATATATATATATATATATAGGTGTATCTGATATATTTGTTGTGCTTATGGGGGATAGAGAAACAACATCTTTTGTAAGTTTACTTTTTGTAAATTTACAGCTACGTACATTAATTTAAATTTACAGCTCCTCTTCCAATTATATATACAAGCTATATATATAGCTCTGTACATTACGTATACAACAGCATGTAGCTAATTTTAGATTTCTTTGGATGCTCTGCTACATTCCATTTGGAGTAACATACCATATACAGTACAACCATATATAGCTTTATATATAAAAAGTCCTTGTAATTAAAGCGGAGTGATGGATCCTACGATGACTTAATTGGGTTCCCAACCTTTAAACGGGTTTTCCATTTTATTTTTTTGAGTTGCTTGTTAGAACATATAAGATATAGAATCATATAAGTAACAGGTTAATTAAGCTTTTTGTCCCAATGCTTCTAATTAATCTGCCATTGGAATTAATTAGAATAATCTTAAGAATGACACCCTTTAATTAATTATTTTAATTTTATCAAATTAGATTAGTCTTAAGAAACTGCCCAATCCAACCAGAATATTTTTGTTTCTTGCAGTTTATTACGGGTACAAAATAGGAAGTTCATAAATCTCGTTTATTATATTCTTTCAAAATAAAAATCTCGGTTTATTAGCTAGGTACCTACCTATCTAAATGATGCCAAAAAGACCAAAACCAGCTTTATTATATTATATTGGTCACGCTAACGCAAATATGGGATTTTAATCTTACTATTTTTTTAGCATTTACAAATCCTACACGACTTAATTTAGGCTAGCCATTTTGCAGACTTGGGAAGAAAATTGTGATCTGCCTTATGATAGACATTAGACACTTATATATTCTTCCGATCCTTTTGCTCCAATTTCTACAATTGAAAAAAAAAAATAGGCTACAAAATTAATTAATGGGTAGCTTAAACAGGTTCTCTATACAAAATTTAATTTCTGGTGCACGTGATTCTTTATTTCTCATTGACAAATACGGAGCATGATTAAGATAAATTTTAGACTTGATCCAAGAAGCTGCACTTGATCCCAAAAATGTAAAAGGAAAAAGACAGAGAAGATACATAAAAGAAGGAAGGGAAAATAAGTTCATATAATCTAAGCTCAGCATTTAGTATATTCTGGTCAAATAGTATGCTTCCAGGCCTCAGAAGGAAAAATAGTATGTTTGCACGTGTGTGTATATATATATATATATATATATATTGCATTTGAATATTAAAGTTGAACGTTTGTATTAGTGTTCAAATATGATTTTATGTTTGTGCATAAAACCCTAATTAAATGGCAGATTTTGGCTCAAATAGTTAATATTATTTATACATGAATTGGCAGATTTTGGCTCTAATAGGTAATGTAACTCCACATCATTTTTGTCTTTATCTCCGAAATAATTCATTATGTGAGTCTTCCCTTTATCCCTGATTAATTCTTCTAGGTGGTTGGTGAGTTATTTATGGCTGCTACAGTGTTGGACACAACTTAGACAAGTAGTTAAATTGAACATATATAGCATTGTCTCAAGAATTGAATAATTCGAAGACCATTTTTTTTATTTTATCTCCTGTTGAAATCTCATTTGTCTACAAAGAACCAAGCTTAATAGAAAATCAAAGTTTTCATAATTTAGTGGTAAAAGCTATGCTATCATTTTGAGCTCAATCTCAAAAGTTCAGTTTTTAGCCTTCTATCTCAAAAGTTTTGTAGAGGCATTAAGAGGTGTTGTTCTAAGCAGGGGTGGATTTATGTTCAATTGAGGGTGTGCACTCAATTGAGGATTGTGCACACCCTCAATTTTTTAAAATATCACTTAACTCTTTGTAAATTTTTTATTTGAGCTATCTAACTTTACAGTTTTGCACTCACTGTCCATAATTGCACCATCTCTCTCATTTTATTCGTCCAAATTGGTCTCTGGCAAAAAACACAGAGACTAATTTAATCCCTGAGAAATGAAAAATATCAGTTTGGTCATAAAATCTCAAATTTTGGTCCAATTAATCTTTTTAAAGATGTTTTTAGGGATATTTTATTCCTTGTCAGAGACTAATTTGACTGACATCTGAAACTCTTAATGACTAAATTGATATTTATTCATTTGTCAAGGACTAAATAAGTCTTTGTGTTTATTTTGAAAGACCAGTTTGAGTCTATACTCATTTTATTTATAAGCAAGAAACCTAAAACCCATTTAATTGTTATTTTGAAATTTGAAAACAAGACCAACTACGTGTACCTAACATAGGGAGTTTTGGCAATATTCTTATGATCGAGATAAGATACAAAGAACATATTTATAAAACGAAATATAATAATTATTAATTAAAGTTAAATAGTTTGACCCCGCTAACCCAAGGTACTGGATACGCCACTGGTCCTAAGCATGTGCACAAGAATGCCAACCAACAGATTCTTCTGATTTCTTTGCCTTAATTTGGTAATAATGGTGTTGAAGTGGACTTTGAGTTACTCTTCCCATCCACATTTTGACGATTTACCCAAAATAATCAACAAAAAGGAAAAAAGAAATAGCATAATTAGTACAAATAATGCACTTTTAAGAGCATTTATTAAGGTAGTCAAAATCAAACAGAAGATTAGGTGAGAATAATGAATGCGATTAAACATCATGTATTTTTTTGTTTATAATAAAGGCTGGAGTAGTACATGTAAATACATGTTTTTTTTTATGTTTACCAAAACACAAATGACCGTGGAACAACAAAATATAATCCATCGAATCATCAGCAGTTCCCAAGAGGATATGTCAATAGTGACATGCTTTGAGAAAAAAAAAACTCTTGGGGCATGTTGCTGGCAGATAAATGACATGCAAAAGCAAGTTATCAATTGTGAAGGATTATTGACAAACAATTTGGTTCTCTATCATAATGGACCCACATAAAATATGATAGTGACACACAGACAAGAAGCCATGGTACGAAGGAACACATGCATTAACAAGTCTTTTCGCATAAGCAAGTCATAATGCGTGTTTATCCTCTCCGATCTTCCTCGTTCTTTTCAGTTCCTAGTTTCCCTTTTTCGATCAACATCTCCCTCCCTCTTGGTCCAATGTTTGCAGCAGACGTCTCCCTTCCTATCAATACTCCGTTTGGCAGGGATGTCTCTGCTCACTCTCGCTGCTATGTTCGACGTCAATGTCTCCACTCCATTCGCGATCAATGTTCTGCTTTCAAATGACATTCATTTTTAGGGGACTAAAAACAAACTTTTAGAATTTTGGGAGAATAAAAACAAACTTTTAGAATTTTTGAGAGACTAAAATCATATTTAAGCAAAGAAAAAAAACTAACGGAGCATGATTAAGATAAATCTTAGACTTGATCCAAGGAGCTGCACTTGATCCCAAAAATGTAAAAGGAAAAAGAGAGGGAATTGATACATAAAAGAAGGAAGGGAAAATAAGTTCATACAATCTAGCTAAGCTCAGCATTTGGTATATTCTGGTCAAATAGTATGCTTCCAGGCCTCAGAAGGACATGGTTGAGTTCAGGATGGCCCATTCTAGTTAAATATTGTTTGTAAACCTGTGATGAAGCATCTGTAAGTCAAAAACTTTGTTCATTAATGAAATGAATAACAGAAGTAAATAGAAAAGTCACAAAGCTGCAGCTGACACTAAATAACTCAAGTTCCATAGCCACGTAGAGCATATTTACCAAACTATTGTCACCACAATATGAATCACTGATAATAATCTAAAGAAACAATAAAATTAGGAGAAGCAGAACCTTCAAAAACCACTCATTCTTTTGAATTGGTGCAAATACATACGCCTATACGATAAAGTTAAACAGGTTAAAGAAATTAAGAGCCATGATGAGAACATTTTCATAGGGTTGGCAAAAGGACTCGACACCGCAGGTATCCACTCGACACCGCCCCGATTTTGACAGGAACAACCCGCTTTAATCAAAGCGTGGCGAGGTTCAGGATGTCGATACTCGACTGCCCCCTAATTCGAACCCGTCCCAAGAAAATATAAATTGTTTTTTTGTTTTGTTTTATGCATGTATACTCATTCATTCTGTTTCATATATTTTGTTTATTTTTAGTTTAATATCTTTGCAATAGAAAATTTTATTTTGAAGTTTTTATTTTATTTTATCATTGTATAATAATTATGATTTTATTTTATTAATTATCATAAATATAATTTTTCTATTTATATGGAGTGAAGTCGGAGGCTCACAAGGAAACCCGACCTTATCGGGGTAGGAATGAGGGAGGCAAAACCTGACCCCATTGGAAACGAGGGTGGGAACGGGAGAGGCAAAACCCGCCCCCGACATGCCCGTTGCCATGTCTTGATTTTCATTCAATATGTTTATGTTTCTCAATGTGTTTTAACTAAGGAAATAGAACTCTGGCACTATAGAAGAGGACAAGTCAGACAAATATCTCATTAAATGCATGTCGGAAAGTGAATGCTCCATCTCATAATTGATGTATTCATCATTGGCTATAAATAAAAGAACCTTCAAAGAATCAAAAATCATACAAGCATTTATTTACTATTGTTTTTTTTTTCTGAGGGATTCATTTACTATTGTTGAAACTCTACTAAAAGTATTATTTGATTAACTTATTCTATGATTCTTTCATTTATTATTCTATATGTGAGAGTTAGAAAAATCTTTGAGCTTTAAATTTCTTATCCTCTCTACTCTACTGTGTTAGCTCTGTATTTCAATCATTTTTTTTATTGTAAGCCGTTAAGTTGAGTGAATACTTAACTGAGGAACATTGGGTTGTAGTGTTGCCTTAAGCAATATACACATATAGACAGGTTGGCTAGGAGATATGTGTGCTTGTAACCAGTTCAGGTTAGTGGAAAAATCCTTCAACGAATGGACCGACGGTAGATTTCAGGTTGAAAGTGAACCACTATAAATATATCCTTTAATTCTTTATTTTATGCAAGTTTATTTGAGATTTACTAACTATGGATTGAATAGAGTTTTAACTTAGTACTGTTTTTGAAAGGAAAAAGACCACGAGACGCAAAAAAATCTTGAGTTTGGTCTTTTCATAAAATACGCTCTTAGCGTAATCCTTTCGTTTGCTATTCTTCTTTCACGTGTGTTTACTAAACAGTTTGGGAAAAGTTTTGTAAACATAATTCAATGCCCTTCTTGCATTTTCCTATTTCAATTTCATATAGCTCTAATTATGGTGAAAATTCTGGGCATTTACTTGGGGAAAGTATGCGGTTGGTGATTGAACCAAAAAAATTCGATACGCTTTTCCCTATTTCATTCCCTCTTTATTCTTAATTAATTTATTTGTTAACTTCTGCGTAGTTTGTATATCTTTTTCTCCGTAAGTCATTTGGGTTACGCTTAATTCACTTTAGATTACAACTTATAGGTAATATATATATCACTGATAAATTAACCTTTTATTGAATAAAGTTGTCAATACTTAATACAATCATATACCACATTGTCCACCTGGCCCACCATAAAGAAAAGCTTGCTCAAGTACAGTTCCTTGGTAACCACGGTACCACAAGTCATAACAATCCGAACTGGTATCAATTTGTGACTTCATATCTTCAGGTTTTACTTGAATTTCTTTATATTCTGAATCAACAATCTCAAGCTTTGCAATGAAACCCGAGTTTTCAAATCTCTCTTTAGGCAATCTCCCACTACCCATTGGGGGACTAGCCGTATTGGGAGGAGCAAAAGTTTCACCGCCATATCTAACCAAAGATGCTCCTGTGCTTAAGTAAGTGAATAATTCTTTTGGCCAATATCCAATAGTTGTTGAACTAGCATCAACAATTAACCACCAATGACCTGTGGATTGATCCTACAAATATTTAAACAATTAAAAGATAGCCAAAAAAGCAATTAAGAGATGATATCAACCAATCATAGTAAGAATAATTCAAAGAAAGCATATTAGCTCATAATTAAGATTTTAGCTCGTCTATTTATAATTCTTTTTATCTATTTTAATGATCACTTGTTTAAATTTCTCAATCGAAAGATTAAAACTTAATTACTTAATGTATGTCTAAAATAAATTATCACTACAAGAATTTAGCATATCACCTACAAAAATTTTCTAGAGCCACTGACCCTAGGAATTTACCTAGGGCCAAGGCAGTAGGAAATAACCCATAGTTTACACTCCTTGGGATTTTAAAATTAAGACCCTCGGTTTGTTCACAAAGGGAAACTATGTCCCTCTTTTATTTTATTTTTTTAAAAAAAAACTTGCACTAACCGAGTGCCACCGTCGGAAATTTATTACTTTTTTTTTCTTTCGAAATCTAGGTTATCTGAGTGCCATCCCTCGAAATATAATGATAAAACAAAAAAAACATAAAAAGAACCTCCCCCTCTTCATCTCACTCAATCGTCTCTCTCGTCTCCCTCACTCACTCCCTCGTCTCCCTCCTGTCTTCATCTCACTCACTCACTCCCTCGTCTCCCTCCCGTCTTCATATCAGAGAAGAACCTCCCCTCATCTTACTCACTCGTCTCCCTCCCCTCTTCACACTCGTCTCCCTGATCCACTCACTCATCTCCCCCCCCGCGCTTTCTTTCTTGGTAGCACGAATTGGGCACCGCCTCTATCTCTGTAACACCCAACATTTTTCATACATTTTATATTTAAAAAAATGTGTTCATTTCATTAATTATGATAATTTGTAAATTTAGTGATTCTGCTTCCCCTATGTGTGTTTGAATTATTGAAAAATGATTGAGTGGTATTTATTGTGTTTTTAGAAAATATATATTGATAATGTATGATTTAATTATTTTATTTTTATAAAATATTAGTATTTGAAATAATATTCATTTGGGAAAAATATTTTGGGTTAAAGAGGTGTTAAAATGATTTTGAAGGGCTCATAGGCTTTGGAAATATATATAAATATGAATTTAAGCTGATTTGCTATCTGCACCCCATAAAACTTCTGTGCGCACCCCCTCTTTTAAAAGACTGCACGGCCCATTTCCCTCTCCCTCATTTTCATTCTAATTTTTAGAAAAACCCCAAAAGCCTAAATAAGCTGAGAAGCTCTCTCTCCCCTCCATTGATCCCGCCACTACCACCACTCACGACCGCCCTTCCCCTCCGTCCGGCCGGCGATGGCAAAACAAAGACCACAACTGTGTTCGTCTCTCTTCCTTCTCCCTGTCTTTGTTCCACGAAGAAGAATACCAAAGGAATCCCAAATCACCGCCGCCTTTCAGGCGCGATTCCGGCACCGTCCGGCCTCCATTGTTCCTGCCACCACCACTAATCTTCTTCCCTCTTCATTCTCTACAAATCCCATACCAAGATTTCACGAAACAGGGACTGAATCAAAACCCCCAATCGCGAGGTCTCCCCCTCTCTCTCTCTCGCTCTCTGCGATTTCCTGGCCGCGAAGATGCCATAACCACCATAGCTAGCCGTCCCCTCCCTCACTCGATTCGCGACCACTCTCTTCTGTTCGCGCCCTCTTGACCAGATTCTGACAACCGCAGTGCCTCCTTCATCATGAACTAGAACCGATTACATGATCCCCTTTTTGAGACTTCTGGTCTTCACTATTTGTTGTTGAGTTCTATCAACGTTGTCCGTGAGCTGTCACACCTGAGAAACTGTTTGCATCTAAGGTTATTCTTTATTCTCCCCTTCTCTACCTTCTATGAAAACTCTAAATCCTTATGTTTGACAGACTGTTAGTGTATTTATTCGAGTCGATAAATTATTTGGGGTTCTGATGAATAAGTTTGCTATTATTGTTTGGTTGTGCACATGAAATGTGATCCATCTCATGGCTGTTTTTTTTTGAATTGGCCACGACTGTTATAAGGAAAAAGAGGAATGGATTGTCGCACAGGAGAGGTACAACTCGTTGCTGCTTCGACTATGGATACAATTGGAGGAAGGGACTACACGAATGATTGTTGAATTAACTAAGGTGAGTGTTTCCTTGTTTGGGGTACCCCGTGACCCCAAACGTGTCTCTATGTGCTTTGTGTGTACCATTGTATGAGCAATGGTGTGATTTTATGTGGTGACGTGAGTCCTGGTGTGTGTTCATTGTAGGAGCAATGAATCAAATTGAATCATCTGCGAATGAGTATGTTTTGATAATATTTGACTGAAATCGCATGTGAATATGATTGACGACTTTGAAAATGTTTTATGTCTAAATATGTATAATTTATGATGTAATATTGATTGTGATGATGCTTTGACGTGGTTCTTGATGGATTGATTACTTTGACAAATAATAAGTGGTGGTTAAATGTCAAATTGGATTTTGGAATTAAATGTGCTATGGTGTTCATCTAAATTAGTTAATGTGCTGAATTTTATTGTGGAATGATCCCTGCCCTAAATATCATGGGATAAGTTTAGGTGATTGCTGAATGAACTTGTATTTTGTATCAGATTAGACTTTGTGGCTTAAGTCGAATGATAAACTTTGTGACCTTGTGATTACTTTGTGACTTCGTGATTATTTTGTGATTTACTTTGTGACCTTGTGACTACTCTGTGATAAATCCACCGTAAGTGACAACAAGTCAATCGTAAGTGGCAGCTACTCTGTGACAAGTCCACTCGCGTGTGGCCATGACAAGTCCACTGAAGAGTGGCAAATTGCTTTGAAATTGACTCCTGCACAGGACGTTTAGAAAAGAAAGTGAATAGTTATATTTCAAGTATGAGCTTCTGTGTTATTGAGATTGATTGACTTTGTACTTGTGTTTATGCGTTCTTGAGATGGATTGACCTTGTAATTGATCTCGTGTTGGTATGAATAAGAACTTTTGTTGCTATTGAATTTAATGTGGTTTGTCTTATGTGCTACATGACTCAACTTGTTTTATAGCTTCATTATGCCTGCTGCATGAACACTTTCCTCCTTTGCATGCTTTGCCTATTAATTGTCGGGTGCGTGTGTATCGGGAACACTCGCTGAGATTTTTATCTCATTCCATTCCATTTATTTTTTTCAGTTATTTGGCTTGGAGAACTGAAGATGCCCTTTAAGTTTAATTTTGATATTTAGAAAGAGTATTTGTAAATGAAGTCTCAAGTTTGTAAATTGTATTTATATTCAGGAATTATTTACATTGAGTACTGTAAATGTATTTTGGACTAAAATGTAATGTCTTATGGTGATTTGCGAAGGTTTAGTTTTAAAGAGTCTAATTTCTTTCAAAAGCTTAGGGTTTTGAAAAAGTTGCATATACGTGTACTAAAAGGGCGAAACGAATTATATAGTTATCACGAAAAGGACGATGTTTTATGAAACATGGTCTTCAAGTTGGTAGTACTTTGGAGTTTACCGCAAAAATGAATTTCGTACGCGTTACTTTTACTGGTGAAAGAATTTTGTGAACGTCACATTTTTATTGAAGAAAATATTTTAATTTTTCACTCCTTGACAATTAGTTTCGAAAAAGAAATCTAATTCTTTTCACAAAGCATTTTGAATTTCTATTATTTGATAATAGAATAAGCGATAGTTAATTAGGGTGTTACAGTCTCCCTCCTTCATGGCGAGATCAGGGGTTAAGAGGAGTGGTCTCCCTCCTGATCATGCCTCGGTCTCCCTCCGTCACCCTCACCCTTTGCATCTCCCCCAAACCTCCAGATCTGACCGAATTCCCAAGAATCCCGTGAGTTTCGCATCAACAGGCAGAGAAAGGGAACAAGTAGAGGGCCTCTTTGCCAAGGGAACAAGCAAAAGGCTAGGATTTTTTCAGATCTGGAACAAGCAGAAGCAGAGGGCCAAGGCTGCATTCAGGAATTAGGTGTTTTTTTTTCCACTTTCGGGTTCTATCTTTCTTGTAATTTTCTGGGCCTGAACAAGAAACCCAGGTTCTTTTCCTTCTATTTTTATTCCCTATTATATCTGTCTTAGTTCCTTTGTATGATTATATGGACAGATTATTAGGATTTGGTTGCATTTCTGGTTTATTAGGATTTGGTTGCATTTCTATTGAGAAGAATGAGTATTTTGTACTTGATGCGTATTTTGTTGATATTGGAATACTGCTTGTATGTTTAGCCTCTTTTTTTTGTTTTTGTTTGAAATGCTGAAATTGTATTGTGCGGAATAGAAAAAAGTTTGATCATGGTTGTACTAAAAACCAAATGATGCTTTCACTGAAAGGAAGAGCCTAGGAAGGGGACGGTGTGTCGAGGGGATTAATTTTTTTTTTATGAAAACGTTGGCATTTCCTAGGGCCAAGGTTGTAGGAAATTTTCGACGGCTTTTTAAATTTAGTCCTTGAAAACCGTTTCCTACCAGCGAATTACCTACAGCTATGCGGCCCTCAGTAAACCCTCGGAAATTTACACATTTCCCACCGTTTTTGACCATTTCCTAGGGTTTTTGGCCCTAGGAAATGTCAAGTTTTCTTGTAGTGTATTTAACTAATAATTTTATAAAAACTTTTAACATTTAATTAAAGGTATAAAAGTTGGGGTGGGTGTGTGTGTGCGCGTGTGTATATATATAATGTGCGTGTGTGTGTGCATGTGTGTGTATACATTTTTAATAATCAAATTTACCTGTTTGATTTTGACAGTCTGAACATTTTTTTCAAATGATCCAATGGGAGTCACAGGTGAAATGGTAACTCCAAGAGCAAAGTTTATATCTGGATTGACTTGCACAAAACCCGGACATAGAGTATTGAAACATCCAGTTTTTTGATCGCCATCTGCCTGCGTGTTTGTATCTAATTCAGTAAAACCGCATTAAGTATTTTAAAAATATTTAATACATCAACTTCATATTCTTACTGTCCAATAAGCAGTTAGTCGTAGTTGACTGTCTCCATATAAGATTGGATTAACCTTGCACATCAAGAAAAGGATAAGGATAGTAAATTAAAAGATACATACATACATACATACATACATATATGTGTGTGTATCTATGAATACAATTGGTGAAAAAAATGAGCATTTAAGTAATGACAGTTATTTTTTTCCCTTTCTCTTTCACGGAATGTCATTAAATAACAAAAGGTAGAATTTTAGGTACCCAGTAAATTAGTTGGGTACTGGTACCCATATTAAGTGGCCTAGAAAAAATAGTCCACTTGTTTAAGATTTTCCTTTATCTCTGTTACACACACATTTTTTATTATTTTAAAAAGTAAGCGGTAAATTTATGAATAATTATTTCGGTGACCCAAAAAATATTTTACAAATTTGCTAATATATTGCTCTTTCTCTTTCCTCTTTGATGTCTAGAATGCCCATCATATTAGAAAAAGGTGAAGAATCAAAGAGCAGTAAACATATTTTGATGTCAGTTTGTTTTCGATATATATCTAGGCTTCGTCGAAAGAAGAAGAAGAAGAAGAGAAACTAAATCTCTGGAATCTCTGGAGGAGGAGGAGGAGGAGGTCGTTGAAAGAAGAAGAAGAAGAAGAGAAAATAAATCTCTAGAGGAGGAGGAGGAGGAGGACGAAGAAGAAGAAGAAGAAGGAGGAGGAGGAGGAGGAGGAGAAGAAGGAGAAGACGAAGAACCGTGGAATGAGTATAAAGATGAAAAAGAAAGAATACAAAGAGATTTCATGAAGAAGTTTATGGAAAAAAATTCATTATTTAATTTGAAAAGGGTGCATCTGAAATTTCAAAAACTCAAATGACTAATTCAAGATAATTAAGGTATAGATTCGATGACATGATAAATGTATGCAAGCGAGTGTTTTTTATTGATTCGGCTCACTCGGGTACCTGTACCCTACGTACTTGTGTTGGAGTGAGTGATTGTCACCTAAAAAAAACTATTTTGGGTGATTGTCACCTAAGAAGAAGAAGAAGAAAAAGAAGAAGAACCGTGAAATGAGTATAAAGATGAAAAAGAAAGAATACAAAGAGATTTCATGAAGAAGTTTGTGGAAAAAAAAATTCATTATTTAGTTTGGAAAGGGTGCATCTGAAATTTCAAAAACTCAAATGACTAATTCAAGATAATTATGGTATAGATTCAATGACATGATAAGTGTATACAAGCGAGTGTTTTTCATTGATTCGGCTCACTCGGGTACATGTACCCTACATTTGTGTTGGAGTGAGCGATTGTCACCTAAAAAAAACTATTTTGGCAAAAACATAATAGAAAGTAACTTACCCCGGTTCCGACTTGTATGCTATTAAGTTCCGAAGCTGGACCACTTTGAAGCCAAACTGAAGATAAGCTATACTGCTTTCCTTGAAGTGATAGATTATACGCACCAATCATTGCATTTGCTCCATGAAATGTTGTGTTTTGGGTTGTATATAGGATAGCAGACTAGAGAATACAAACAAATACAATACTTAGAATGCAAGTTTTCATTTTGTATATAATTTATAAATATTACTGAGATTTGTTATACAAATGTTGGCTTATAGAAAAAAATTTGTTATACAATTTCTATTGATCTTAATTTTAATCAACGAATTTATGTATGTGCTTTACATACAAGATAAGAAAAATATAGTAAAATGTTTTGTTTTGAAAAGAATCGAGATATTACGATGAATCAAACAAATTAAATAAATTAATAACAATATTATTTTTCAGTTTTGGTTTGAAGGTGATTTAAAAAGCTAAAAGGGTAAATAATAAAAGAATAAGGTCATTGCAAAATGAAAAATACGATATAAAGGAAGTTAGTTGTGTATTGTAAGATTTAACTTTGTAAAATCTGGTAAAAAAAAAAATCTTTTTGTAAAATTTAACCAATGGTTAAACAATTTAACATATGTACTTCTTGCTTTTAAAGTTGTACGCCTATATTAGTGTTCAAATATGATTTTATTTACAAAGTTTGTGCATATTTAAAGAAAATTGCCCTTTAAAAACATGTTTAAAATAATTGTAATAATTATGTAATTTCCATCAAATAGTAAAAATACATAAAAATAGTTGTTTTAGTGCTTTTATTAGATGTTTAATTTTTTTTTTATGCAAAGTTGGTATGCAAATACATCACAAAAGAGAAAGAAATTTCAACTATGTTGGCACTTTAGACCCTACCTATCATATGCAACACACCAAATTTTAAGATGCTTAAAATAAAAAAAGTTTTAAACAAGTGATGCAAATATGGTTAAAGAAATTTCTATAAATATTAGAGCTAAGTAAAAATTTCAAACTAGTGTGCCTATATATTCACACAATACTATGGCGATCCATATAAAATGTATTGATTTAAATATCCACTTACATGATAACCAGGGTGACCGAGGGAATATTGACGATAATTTTCAATTTGTAATTTTGAAGACGAATTAGCCATAATTTGATGTCTTCTTGTCCTTTTGTAAATAGGCACTTCTCCTGCCGGACATTTTTCAAAAGCTTTACCAACATAAGATGGTCTACTTTCCATGGCATTCCTTGCGAAAGTTGGATTAAGCTTTGTTGTAACGAAAAGGAGAAAAGAAAACAAAAAAAAGGTTAAATGAAGTAAAATTGAAGCTAAAATTGTGTACAAGTACATAAATAAATCTTGAATAAAAATTTTAAGTTCAGAATCTGGATTATTATAAAATGCATAATAAGTTATTAGATTAGATGCAACTATGTATTATTTTCTCATACTTACTCAACTAAAATTAGTTTTCACATCACAATGAAGTGCTAATTAACCTTAAAAATTGTTCAACTATTATACCTGAATTTTGTGATTTTTGAGTAAGGGGTGTTGTAGAGCAGGTTGCTTGTAGATATCAACACAGTCAAAATCATTGTCCACTTGATGCTGGATATGTTAATCAAATGACAATAAAATAAGTTATATGTAAAACAAATTAAGAAAAGACTATCAGTCATAGACAATACCTTGATGCTCTCTGATACGATAAAATTATGTTGCTCATCTAGTAGACTTTTGCTTCTTGCATCAACTTTGCAATATGGTATGCACAAACTCAAAATTAAAAAGAGAAACGGCGCCATAAGATTATTGATCTTACTTTCGAGAATATGTAATACTTGTTCATGTACACACACACACACACACACACATATATATATATATATCTATTACAAAGTGAAAGTGAAAGATGTGAAAAACTAATCTTAATAATTTGATTTAATGTAGACGGTCAAGATTAATTTTACTTAAGTCTAATATTGATCTTTCAATTAAAATTGAACGTTCATAAAATGATATAAATTATTAAATATTTAATGATAACAATAAATATTTTTCAATAAAAACTAAATATTAATAAATAAGGTGAAAGATATCTGAAAAATCATTAAATGAGAATAAAAAGTTAAATTCAGAATAAAAATAAAGGTGTTAATAGAAAGTCACAATAAATATCATTCAAAACTAATCATAATAGCCAATTATAAATAAATTACAATAAATTAAGGGATAAATATGTAATACGTGTGCATATACACATACACCCATATATACTACAAAGTGAAAGATGTGAGAAATTAATCATAGCAATTTGATTTTATGTGGACTGTCCAGATTAATTTTACTTAAATCTAATATTGATTTGTATAGTTTATATATTTTTTAAAATTTTATTTTATAATTAAATCCATGCCTTTAAATTTAACTTTTTTATATAAATGTATAAAATAAGAATTTTAAACTTATTCGAAAAGAAAATATGAATAGATATGTTTTTAGTTCTTTATAAGATCATAAATATATTTGTATATTTTTTTATTGTGAAATTTTCTTTTGAAATATCTTTATAATGTATATTTTATAATTTTTTATAAAACATCGAGCTTAAATGGTTAAATGACAATAATAATTTTAAAGATATTTGTAAATCTTTTGCAATAAAGATTTGCAATATTGAAGAAGTTAATTAAGGAAAAAGTAATTTAGAAACAAATGGGTCTGAATACGAGATGGAAAAAGCAACTTAAAGAAAATTCAATAATATCATCAAAGGAGGCTAGAAAATTAAAATGAATGTACATATGATTTTTAAAACCTCAACAAAGAAATAAAATAATAATAACTAACTATTGTATCCATGCACGAGTTATAGTTTTACATGTTATTTTAAAATTTTATTTTATAAAGAAATACATATCTGTATATTTAAATTTTTTATGTAAATTTATAAAATAAGAATTTTAAACATATTTGGAAAGAAAATTTGAACGGACTTGTTTATATTTTATATAAGATCTTAAATATATTTATAAGAATTTTTTATTGTGAAATTTTCTTTTGAAATACTTTTAAAATGAATATTTTATAAATTTTATAAAAGATCGAGCCTAAATGGTTAAATGACAGTATTAATTCTAAAGATATATTTGTATTCGTTTTAAAGATATTTGTAAATATGTTGTAATAAAGACTTGTAATATTGAAGAAGTTAATTAAGGAAAATTAATTTAGAAACAAAATGAGTGCGAATATGATATGGGAGAAGTAAATTAAAGAAAATTTATTAATATCATCAAAGGAGTCTTGAAAATTAAATGACTGTGCATATGTTAGAAAAACTCAACTAAGAAATAAAATAACAATTGTTGTAAATACAAAAGAAAGTAGAGAGATAAGACAATAGAAATATAGACTCAAAGACCGGTTCTTCAGGAACCAGGATTTAAAGGCTTGTTCTTTAGGAACTAGCTATAATCTTTGTATTGATAATCTGATCAAGTGTGTACAATGACAAACCTAATAGCCCTATTTATAGAGAATGGGCTACTAGTTTTGGACCAAATTAAGGGATATGGTAAAGATATAATGAGATAACAAATTGATATAGTCATCCATCAAATCAACATATTTATAACACTTCCCCTTGGATGACTATACACTATGAACATGCCTCGTTAAAACCTTGCTAAGAAAAACCCAGTGGGATAAAAATTTAGCGAAGGAAAAAGAGTACAATATTCATAGTGACATACTTCCCCTCGAAAATACATTATTTATGAACGTCCTTTAAATTGTTTATCGACAAGCTTATTGAAAATTGAAGTTCACAATGCTTTTGTGAATAAATCTTCGCAGTTGTCATTTGATCGAATCTTTTCATGATGCATTATCTTCTTGAAATATTGTTGGCTTGTCATCTTCTTTCATCAATTTGCATGATCCTCTAATATACTGAGTCGTGGTTCTCAGTCATATGCATTCACAACTTGCTTAATGAAGAGTCAATATTTTTGAATGATTTGAGGAGATGGTTGTGATAGTTTGCTTCACAAAACGTTAAGATATATCTGTTTCTCCACATGTGTAAACATCATCTGATTGCGATTGAGCTTTATGAGGATCAGAAAGAACGAAAAACTTGTTTGACTTCATTCCAATGTCTTCGAGTTGGTGCTGAACAAAATATGGCTAACAAGTTCACTACAAAAACTATATACAATCTTGTGCTATTTGCAACATAAAAAAGTATTTCAATAACAACATGATATGGTACTTCAGGACCAAAGTTCTTTGTTGCAAATGCTCGAGCTGTAGGCCGAGACAACACCTTATCTTTCAAAACATTTTATTTGAAGATATTTATTTATACCATCTATAGTTTGGAATAAACTCAAGTAATTTCTAGAATATTAATAATCAAAATTCATATCAATCATATTGAACAATGTGAGAAAAAAGAAATAAACAAATTTACCCATAATTGTATCATGTAAGTAACTCAAACATTTCTTACCAATATGAAATGTTTAATATGATAAATAAGAGAATATAAACTATCGGTTTATGTAAATCCATATAGATGATTTCAATAGTTTTAATCCTTCTGAGATTTTCAATATAGAGACCACTCTCTACCATAAGCTGTAATAACACATATTCGTGTCATGAGAGTTCAGACTTCAGGTCCATTAAAAACATCTTTTGAATCTCGAACTATAGGTTCAAAGTCCTCATATTTCCAAATTAAACTGATTACATCAGTCGAAACATTTCAGATGCTTTAGATCCTTCATGGTTATGCTCCATGCATATTTATAATTCTTTAGGATTATGCTTTAGCTATCTTCAATCCTTCAGGGATATGCTTCATACATTTTGAATTTTCAGAAGTATGCTTCAGGCATCTTAAATCCTTCAAGTATATGCTTCATGCATTTTGAATTTTTCAGGGGTATGCTTCAGGTATCTTAAATCCTTCAGGGATTTTCATATATCTGTCATTATCCAATTATTCATATAAGCAAGTTGTCACTACACCCATTTGATGTATGTTAAGTCCTTCAAAGAGTGCCAAACTAATAAAAAATCTATAAGTAATTGCACGCATAACAAAGGTTGACAACTTCAGGTGTCTGGACTACTGGTCCAAATGTTTTATGTTTGGCAAATAAGTCTTGCTCGGCTTGCATTATTTTAATTCACTTTGGTCAATCTATTTAATGTCGACATTTCTATATGATTCGAGCTTCATGCTCATCATGATTAATAATTTTATAATCAATTGCTATTGCATAAGTAAAAACATATCAATAACTTCACATCTTCCCCCCATATTTCCAGGGTTTAATGAGATCTCGTAATTTGCCGGTACCGGAACCACTTCTGGGGTTACTTAGCTGGAAATATGGAGTTGTTGATTCATATTGCTTTTGACCTCTTCTTGAGTGTCAATGATCTTCTGGATCATCACTTTGAATTCCCCCTTTTAGGAATAATATCTTTTGTACCAATAAGTCTACAATGCTTCTAGCGTTATGGGTTGCCATACTCGCTAGTTATCCTACAGGGACAATTAATTATGCGATAATATTTGCAACTAACACAAGTGATTTAGAGACTTTTTGGATGTTTGTAAAGATATCTAGAATATATTCAAATATTTCAGCTCTTGTATATATTTAAATAATATATATTATTATAAATACTAGTTAAAAAATAATCAAATAATTTAATTAACAACAGTAAATGACACTAAATTTTCAAGTGATAATCAAAATTAGCTTCAAAAGATTTGTTTTGTAATACCTTAAAATTTTTACTCGTATATATCTAATATGATAGTGTAGCAAAATAGCGACGCCTTTTGTTTCTCAGTTAATTATTTTTACATAATAATCAAAATATTTCCTTTCAAAGGATTAGTACATAAGATAATATATATCACCCAAAAAATAATAATAACTTGCAAACCAATCATATCTGAGCATTAAAAGAAAAGAGTAACTATCTTTAGCACGAGAATGACAAAAATAATCATCAGGTAAAAGGAGTATATGATCCTTTAATAAGTATCCGTGTGTATTTTCAATAATACATCGCATTATAGTTGAACTGGGATGACTAAGACGATCATGTCAAAGCATAAAAAGCTGTAAGATCTGACCACTTCTGGTGCATATAATTTAACTCTGTCATCCTTACTTTTGTAAAATATAATCCAACAGGAAATCTTAAAATTTCTCTAATATGAACTTTTAAAACAATAGAGATATGTCAAATCTGTCTCATTTTTGGCTTCAACATGATACTTATTGCGATGTATATCTTTGAAACTTAGTAGATTTCTTCGGGATCTACTAAAATATAACGCATCATCAATAGATAATTTTGTTCTATTTGAGGATATATCACATGCTCTTCTGGAGCCTTCGATCATATTTGCAATACCAGATACAATATCAACATTAATTTCAGCTAATGTTAATTGCATAAAATATTTCTTAATACAAATAATTGTGTAGGTTTTGCCACTGTCTACTAAATATTGGTACTTCAAGACCAAAAAGAGACTCTAGTTTGTGCATTGATCATTTTTAACAGTTATGCGTGTATCCAATATTGGTCCTTCGAGACCAATTTCACAATTACTTGAAATTTTGTATCGGTACTTCAAGACCAATTTCACATTTACTTGGAATATTATATTGGTATTTCGAGACCAATTTCACAATTACTTAAAATTTTGTATTGGTATTTCAGGACCAATTTACAATCAATCTATATTTTAAATTACTTGAAATCATGTATTGGTACTTCGGGACCAATAAAAGACAAGAGTGTTTGGCTATTCATTTATTTTGGTACTTCAAGACCAATTGTGAGGCAAATCTTGCAAACATTGAAGAATAGCGTCATTTTAATCTTAGCGTAAAAAGATATGTATACATAAATTTTTACCTTAAAAAGAAGCATACATAAAAATTGCTACACCATTGAAGACTTGATCGTGCTTGGTAGCAATTGATGTGAACACTACTTGGTAGATACTACACCTGAATGCATTCTTCAGCTTTCATTTGGTGTTGAGAAAAGTTATTTCATCGTTTCTTCTAAGGACATAAGATTTCTTGCATTTATACCTGTGTCTTTATGAATTTCAAGCAAACAATTAAACATTTCATTTTATGAATTAACTAATAAAAAAATTTCTCCATTTTTTTAAATAAAAAATAGACTTAACCAAATACATATTATTTGTAAGAACAAGATCAAATGCATAATTTTCATAATCAAAATTTGAAAACTAACATAAATTTAAAAATATGAATTTGAAATTTAAAATAAATAATTACCATATTAAATGTCATATTTTTATAGCAACAAATTTTGAACAATTAATTAAAGTATTATATCAGAAAATTAATATCTTTATATAGCAATAAAATTTCCAAAATATAATTAAAGATCACATCTTTATATAAAACAAGGATAAGGATTCTAAAAATATATGAATCACAATAACAAGAATTACAATATATCACATACACAAAGATCCAAATTTATATGAAAACAAGTAAACAAATCAATGATAATATCTTTTGCAAAGAACACATGTTTTTGCAAAAGATCCAATTATGGGGGGAAGATGTGAAGTTATAGATATGTTTTTGCAAATGGTTAGACTAGTTTTTCAAGAACTAGAATTTAACGACTATTTTTTAGGAACTATGATTCAAAGGTTAATTCTTCGGGAATTAACATGTAAAGATCTCATCTTTAATATGAAAATAGGCAATGAGATTCAAATGTTAGTTCTTCAGGAACTATCTTAGAAAGATACAATCAATATTTTTTTTTTCACTTTTCTTTTGTTTCAAACTGTATTAGGATCAAATCTAGTTCTTTTGGAACTTATGTAGCGCTAAAATAATCGTGTTGTTCTTCGGGAACTATACGCAGCACTAAAAAATTATGAGGTTCTTCAGGAACTATATGTAGTGATAAAAAAATTGTAAGGTTCTTCAGGAACTTCTCGTAGCACTAAAAAATTTTAAAGTTCTTCATGAACCAATCTCGTGCTATAAAGTTCTTCAGGAACTTTTGTATCCAATACAAAATTTCATTCATGGTCTAAAAGTCTAGTTTTTCAAAAACTATTCCACAAATTTTTATATAATGACGACCTAGAAAACTTATAGTTTTGTGCAATCCTATAGGGATGCTTGAATATGAAATTCTTCCAGAATTCTATCAAGATTCTTATACACAATATGGTAATCATATACTCAGACAATATGAGAATAAAATTTCCATGAAGAAACCTAAATAACATGAAAAACAAAAATATTAGAAAAACATGATCTTCCAAAGAGTGTGAGAAAGAAAACAAGTTCTTTCAATAAAACTTCTTTAAGCAATCACTCGTATGGTAGAGTCTCGTGCTGATAACGTGTTGTAAATACAAAAGAAAGTAGAGAGATAAGACAATAGAAATATAGACTCAAAGACCGGATCTTCAGGAACCAGGATTTAAAGGCTAGTTCTTCAGGAACTAACTATAATCTTTGTATTGATAATCTGATCAAGTGTGTACAAGGACAAACCTAATAGCCCTATTTATAGAGAATGGACTACTAGTTTTGGACCAAATTAAGGGATATGGTAAAGATATAATGAGATAACAAATTGATATAGTCATCCATCAAATCAAAATATTTATAACAACAATAACTAACTATTGTATCCATGCACGAGTTATAGTTTTATATATTATTTTAAAATTCTTTTCTAAATAAATACATATTTATATATTTAATTTTTTTATGTAAATTTAAAAAATAAGGCTTTTAAACACATTTGAAAAGAAATTTTGAACAGACTAGTTTTTAGTTCTCTATAAGATCATAAATATATTTGTATGCAATTTTTTATTGAGAAATTTGCTTCTGAAATATCTTTAAAATTATTTTTTATAATTTTGTAAAAAACATCAGCTTATATGGTTAAATGAAAATTTTAATTTTAAAGATATTTTTATTCATTTTAAAAATATTTGTAAATCTTTTGCAATAAAGAGTTGCAATATTGAAGAATTTAATTAAGGAAAAATTAATTAAGGAATACTTAATTTAGAAAAAAATGAGTGTGAATATGATATGGGAAAAGTAAATTAAAGAAAATTTAATAATATCATCAAAGGAGTATAGAAAATTAAAATGAATGTGCATATGATTTTGAAAAACTGAAAAAAGAAATATAACAATAACTAACTATTGTATCCATGCACGAGTTATATTTTTATATATTATTTGAAATTTTATTTTATCATTAATACATGTCTTCGAATTTAAATTTTTTATATAAATGTATAAAATAAGAATTTTTAACATATTTGAAAGGAAAATATGAATAGACTTGTTTTTAGTTCTTTATGAGATCATAAATATATTTGTATATTTTTTATTGAGAAATTTTCTTTTGAAATATCTTTATAAAGTATATTTTAGAATTTTTTTATAAAATACCGAGCTTAAATGTTTAAACGACAATATTAATTTTAAAGATATTTGCAAATCTTTTGTAATAAAGATTTGCAATATTGAAGAAGTTAATTAAGGAAAAATTAATTTAGAAACAAATGGGTCTGAATACGACATAGAAAAGTAACTTAAAGAAAATTCAATAATATCATCAAAGGAGTCTAAAAAATTAAAATGAATGTACGTATGATTTTTAAAAACTCAACTAAGAAATAAAATAACAATAACTAACTATTGTATCCATGCATGAGTTATATAGTTTTACATCTTATTTTAAAATTTTGTTTTATAAAGAAATACATATCTGTATATTTAAATTTTTTATTTAAATTTATAAAATAAGAATTTTAAACATATTTGAAACGAAAATTTGAACATACTTGTATATTTAAATTTTTTATGTAAAGTTATAAAATAAGAATTTTAAACATATTTGAATGGACTTGTTTATAGTTCTATATAACATCATAAATATATTTATATGAATTTTTTATTGTGAAATTTTCTTTTGAAATACTTTTAAAATGTATATTTTATAATTTTTTATAAAAGGTCGAGCCTAAATGGTTAAATGACAGTATTGATTCTACAGATATTTGTATTCATTTTAAAGATATTTGTAAGTCTATTGTAATAAAGACTTGTAATATTGAAGAAGTTAATTAAGGAAAATTAATTTAGAAACAAAATGAGTGGGAATATGATATGGGGGAAGTAAATTAAAGAAAATTTATTAATATCATCTAAGGAGTCTAGAAAATTAAATGAATGTGCATATGTTTAAAAAACTCAACTAAGAAAGAAAATAACAATAACTAACTATTGTATCCATGTATGAGTTATAGTTTTATATAATATTTTAAATTTCTTTCTAATGAAATATATATCAGTATATTTAATTTTTTTATGTGAATTTATAAAATAAGACTTTTAAACACTTTTGAAAAGAAAATTTGAGCACGCTTGTTTTTAGATCTCTATAAGATCATAAATATATTTGTATACAATTTTTTTATTGAGAAGTTTGCTTTTGAAATATGTTTAAAAAGCATATTTTATAATTTTTTATAAAACATCAGCTTAAATGGTTAAATGAAAATTTTAATTTTAAAGATATTTGTATTCGTTTTAAAAATATTTGTAAATCTATTGTAATAAAGATTTGCAATGTTGAAGAAGTTAATTAAGGAAAAATTAATTTAGAAAAAAAATGAGTGTGAATATGATATGGGAAAACTAAATTAAAGAAAATTTAATAATATCATCAAAGGAGTCTGGAAAATTAAAACGAATGTGCATATGATTTTGAAAAGCTCAACAAAGGAACAAAATAACAATAACTAACTATTGTATCCATGCATTTTTATATAAATATATAAAACAAGAATTTTAAACATCTTCGAAAAGAAAAGATGAACAGACTTGTTTTTTGTTCTTTATAAGATCATAAATATATTTGTATATTTTTTTATTGAGAAATTTTCTTTGAAATATCTTTATAATGTATATTTTATAATTTTTATAAAACATTGAGCTTAAATGGTTAAATGACAATATTGATTTTAAAGATATTTGTATTCGTTTTTAAGATATTTGTAAATCTTTTGGAATAAAGATTTGCAAAATTGAAGAAGTTAATTATGGAAAAATTAATTTAGAAACAAATGAGTTTGAATAAGACATGGAAAAAGAAACTTAAAGAAAATTTAATAATGTCATCAAAGGAGTCTAAAAAATTAAAATGAATGTACATATGATTTTTAAAAACTCAACTAAGAAATAAAATAATAATAACTATCCATGCACGAGTTATAGTTTTACATGTTATTTTAAAATTTTAGTTTATGAAGAAATACATATCTGTATATTTAAATTTTTTGTGTAAATTTATAAAATAAGAATTTTAAACATATTCCAAAAGAAAATATGAACAGCCTTGTTTTTAGTTCTTTATAAGATTATAAATATATTTGTATATTTTTTTGTTGAGAAATTTTCTTTTGAAATATCTTTATAACGTATATTTTATAATTTTTTATAAAACATCGAGCTTGAATGGTTAAATGACAATATTAATTCTAAAGATATTTGTATTTGTTTTAAAGATATTTGTAAATCTTTTGTAATAAAGATTTGCAATATTGAAGAAGTTAATTAAGGAAAAGGAAAAAGTAATTTAGAAACAAATGGGTCTAAATACGAGATGGAAAAAGCAACTTAAAGAAAATTCAATAATATCATCAAAGGAGGCTAGAAAATTAAAATGAATGTACATATGATTTTTAAAAACTCAACTAAGAAATAAAATAACAATAACTAACTATTTTATCCATGCATGAGTTATATAGTTTTACATCTTATTTTAAAATTTTGTTTTACAAAGAGATACCTATCTGTATATTTAAATTTTTTATTTAAATTTATAAAATAAGAATTTTAAACATATTTGAAAAGAAAATTTGAACGGGCTGGTATATTTAAATTTTTTTATGTAAGGTTATAAAATAAGAATTTTAAACATATTTGAAAAGAAAATTTGAACGGACTTGTTTATAGTTCTATATAAGATCATAAATATATTTATATGAATTTTTTATTGTGAAATTTTCTTTTGAAATACTTTTAAAATGTATATTTTATAATTTTTTATAAAAGGTCGAGCCTAAATGGTTAAATGACAGTATTAATTCTAATGATATTTGCATTCGTTTTAAAGATATTTGTAAACCTGTTGTAATAAAGACTTGTAATATTGAAGAAGTTAATTAAGAAAAAATTAATTTGGAAACTAAATAAATTCGAATATGATATGGGAGAAGTAAATTAAAGAAAATTTATTAATATCGTCAAAGGAATCTTGAAAATTAAATGAATGTCCATATGTTTGAGAAACTCAACTAAGAAATAAAATAACAATAACTAACTATTGTATCCATACACGAGTTATAGTTTTATATATTATTTTAAAAAAAATTTCTAAAGAAATATATATCTGTATATTTAATTTTTTATGTGAATTTATAAAATAGGACTTTTAAACACATTTTAAAAGAAAATTTTAACACGCTTGTTTTTAGTTCTCTATAAGATAATAAATATATTTGTTTTCAATTTTTTATTGAAAAATGTCATTTTGAAATATCTTTAAAATGTATATTTTATAATTTTTTATAAAACACCATCTTAAATATTAAATGAAAATTTTAATTTTAAAGATATTTGTATTCATTTTAAAAATATTTGTAAATCTGTTGTAATAAAGATTTGAATTATTGAAGTAGTTAATTAAGGAATAATTAACTAAGGAATAATTAATTTGGAAAAAAAAAGAGTGCGAATATGATATGGGAAAAGTAAATTAAATAAAATTTAATAATATCATCAATGGTGTCTGGAAAATTAAAATGAATGGGCATATGATTTTGAAAAACTCAAACAAGAAATAAAATAACAATAACTAGCTATTGTATCCATGCACGAGTTTTTTTTTTTTGAGTAAAATATATATTATTTAAAATTTTATTTTATAATTAAACACATGTCTTTAAATTTAACTTTTTTGTATAAATGTATAAAATAAAAATTTTAAACATATTCAAAAAGAAAATATGAATAGACTTGTTTCTAGTTGTTTATAAGATCATAAATATATTTGTATATTTTTTTATTGAGAAATTTTCTTTTGAAATATCTTTATAATGTATATTTCATATTTTTTTATAAAACATCGAGCTTAAATGGTTAAATGACAATATTAATTTTAAAGATATTTGTATTCGTTTTAAAGATATTTGTAAATCTTTTGTAATAAAAATTTGCAATATTGAAGAAGTTAATTACGGAAAAATTAATTTGGTATTCGTTTTAAAAATATTTGTATTTGTTTTAAAGATATATATAAATCTATATATATATATATGAATCTATTGTTTTAATATTGAAGAAATTAATTAAGGAAAAAGATTTGGAAAAAGTTAATTAAGGAAAAATTGATAATATATTACCAAAGGAGCCTATCAAACAAATAAATATGCATGTAACTTAGGAAAAGATAGCTAAAAGTAAAGTTAACAATAATTACGGGTTATGGTTTTATATATTATTTTACAGTTATACTTTCATAGAAAAATATATTTTATATCTGGAAATATGAACCATTTTATAAAATTCGAAAGTTTTTGGATGAGATGAGACAGAGAGTAGTCTCCACAATTAGAGATAACTTGAAAAAAAAACACTTTACCAAAAAGTATAAAAAATAAATTTTAAAGGTACTTCAAATTTTAATAACTATTGAATTTATTTAATCTCTAATTCTTTATTTTTTATTTTTATGTTAAATTTAATAATTATGAAATCTAGTGTCATTTAAATAATTTAAAAATAAGTACTTGTAACATCCCAAAATCAATGAGCTTCCTAAATTTTTCTTTTAGCTTATTTGCCTATTAGAAAGTATATTTCTTCCTTGAAATCATGTATGAATTATAGTATGATTTATCTTTTTTCATGAATAAGGGTGATGTATTAGTAATTATGGGGTAGAGCTAGAAAGCCCAATGGCTAGACCTAACCCATATACACTTGCATGACTAAGATAAGAAAAGGGGGTGCAATTTTAAAAGGTTGGGGTGTGCCTAGCAATCTGTGTTTAGTAATAATAAAAAAAAATGCTTAAATGTTTTTATTCCCTGCAGATATAGAGTGTTTTGATTTTAATCCCTGTAAATTTTTTTTTTATTTTTTGTCCCTGCAGAATATTTTATTTTGATTTTTGGTCCTTTTAACTAAAATTCATAGCAAAATTTGCATAAACACTTCATTTTCCTTCCAAATTTCTCGTGAGCTTTGATCCGAAGAACTAAAAATCATTATTTCAACCAAAATTTATAACAAAATTCACAGAAAAAACTTTATTTTCGTACTGAGTTTCCTATTAATTTTGGTCAAAAGGACCAAAATCAAAATAAAATACTTTGTAAGGACAAAAAACAAATACATTTTTTTTACAGGAATTAAAATCAAAACACTCTTGCATGCTTTTCCAAAACTACACATAAGCTGAGAGAACAATTCAAATGAGGGGAAAGGTAATCCTTTCGTATCCATTCTAATTGCCATTAAACTACGGAACCACAACAAAACTTGACAATGAGGCTAAGTAACAATAGACTTAGGTAATTCATAATTGTATATTCCAAGGCAACTACATCAATTTACCACAAGATTTAACTCAATATATCCAAAGTGACATTCACATTTTCCTGCTTCAAAAGTATCACTTTTATCAGGTTTATAAAATTCCAAGCATATGCGGAAAGCCTAACTTATGCATCCTCTAATCACTTCTATATAATCCACATGAAATTTCCAATTTCAACGATCAATGCTTTACTTATACTACCATTCAATTGTACTAACTCTTAAGTAATTCACGTAATTCGTCATTACACCCTAACTAGGGTTAAGACCCTATTACTCCAAGACCCAAGTTCTCGATCATAAGTCAAACCTTAACTTTCAAGGGTTTAGAACACCTAGATCACACTTCTAAGCCTTCACAATGTTAGACTAGGTCTTGACCATTGGGGTTGACCCTAATTTGTAGAACTATCTTATCAGAACCATCATAAACTCAATAGCCCTAACACTACTTCTCTAAGCATTTCAAACAACTTATGTTGAAATAGCATCTCTAAAGGAATTCTAAGACATTCCTAAGCGATCCTCTAGGATTTAGGACCCTAAAAACATGTAGTCATGATCCTAAAAGCCCTAAAAATGTGAAAATGGGACAATTCTGCACTTACCAGTGGGCTTCACATGCGCTTCGAGCACGCCTGAACCCTATGGTTCTATTTCTGCGCCGGTAGGATGCGCTTCAAGCGCACTTGACACGCATTCCTTATGTCCCTCCTGTTTCTATGTGCTTCGCACGCGCTTGGAGCACATGTCTCACCCTGATGCTTCTGTTTTGGTGCGCGCAGGTCGCGCTTGGGGCGCACCTCACGCGCGTTCTCTACAGAATTTTGCAGAATCCCATTCTAATTGGTTTTCAACCCTTCTAACCTCATTTTTGCTCAATCAAAGCCAATTTCAAAACAAGTAAGACCAAAAATTTAAGCATCTAACAATACAAGATTCAGCACCAACTCATTTTACACTAGAGTCATAAGCATTGGCATGTTTTGAAACATCATAAAAATCCTCAAAATTATCATGCATTTCCTAACCCCATTAAGAATAAGGAAAATACACATCAAAACAAAGGGAAAGAAAACCCTAAATAGTGGGTCTTATTGGTTGCCCAACCCTTAAGTGAGAAGAACTCACTTACATATATTTGCTAATCAAAACAAACATAACTTCAAAATCCCCTCCGTGGAGAGAACATGAAGGAAACCTGAAGCATATGTCGGTGTGGGGGTCAACAGCTAACCCTTTTCCACCCAAAAAGACCCGACAATTCAACTTCAAGGTAGGAGAGCAAAACATCCAAACATTATTCATATAATCCAATATAAACATAATGCATCATCTATCCATTCGCAACAATAATCATAAAGAAATTTAGTATATTAGCAAACTGACAGAATATCACACATGAATCAATCACGCACATAACTTAAGCCTAACAAAAGAATAGCAAAAACCCTAACACGTACCCCTAACACGTACACCATTCAACATAGTATCACGCAATTAAAATAACTATTCATCCAATGATGGCATATATGTATACACCCTCACGTGTAAGTATATACATATATTTAGAAATCTCGTCAAAACAAGGAAGTAACCATACTAATTTCTACTCATCTTCATTCTCTTCATTCTCTAGATAAATCCTTGAGGTGGCTTACCTCTATTATTTATCAAAAGAATTTAGAAAATTCAGATTTACAGTCACAACTGACACTTTCCTAAACCGGATCACTTCTAGACACACTTGACTCACAGCCCGAGAGGGTCGAACTGCTCTGATACCATAGTGTAATGCCCCGACTCTAATCAGGGAATTACTTACTTAATTAATCAAGGTTCAAAGATAATGCGGAAATTTTTTCTTTTGACTTCATAAAAGGCATAAATAATTTTGCTACTAGAAGACCTTATTAAGTTTATGTACTAAAATTGACAATATGACTCAGAGTTGGAAAGCGGAAATCATTTTAATTTTTAATACAACACTTTAGATAATAAAAACGAATAAAAGCTAATCAAATTTATACAATTTGTTGCCTAACATCACTTAACATAAAGGACATGTAAGACAAAGACTCGTGATACAAGGACTCATGATCCGGTAAGACTATGGACTGACTCTTCCATATAAGGTAAGCTGTCAAGCCATATCTGAAATTACTTTTCAGTCTCTACTAACGTACCTGCCAATCTGAAATAAATAAAGGAAAGGGGTGAGATATAAAAATCTCAGTGAGTTCCCTTAACCCATCCCCTTACATATCGTTCATGAATGACAGTTATCAAAACATAACCAGCTATGTCAAATAATTAGCATTTAATTGTTAGAGAATCCATCACCTTTTTAATTTTAAAACATTACTTAAAATAGATTCAACTCACTTTGCAATACTTAATGATGAGGGTTGAAACCCTCTACGTAATGAGCCAAATCTATAAGGCAATTATATCCAAATATAACATTTTAATAGTCAATTGTTCATTGTAAATCAAACATGAGCACCAACACAAATCACAACCCTTCAACCAAACAAGAGCACCAACACTAATTCTTACTCTTATCAAGAATTTAAGGTGGTATACACATTAATCAAATGGATGAAAAACAATAACCACAATATACACAAATCTAATCATTCTTGAAAGATCAAAACCAAGTCCATGAGCCAATTTAAAGGCTCACGGTTCCTAGTACAAAATTGGCAAGAATACTCTTTGAGGACTTAACACAAACACCTTAAGGGCACACAAGCCAAACCAAGACAACATAAATGGGAATTATTTCAATCATCCCAAAACATCCAAAATACATCAAGGATATCACATTTAAAGCAACAAAGGATCAAAGAACATAAGATTGCTCATTATTCCAATTACAAAACTTAAACCACCCACACTTCTTATCAAAGAGACTCTCATAAACATAGTGCATCAATACTATAAGCTACACAATCAAACATGCAATAAACATAATCAACCTAATAATGGGTTTTTCAAGGTTCCCAACCTCTAAATGAGAATAATCCCTAAAGAGAACTCACTTTGCTTGCTTGGAGGAGAAATCCCCAAATTCTAGGGTTTGAGCTCTATTTTCTTCATTGATTTCTAGCTTAAATCTTTACTCCTTCTTCCTGGAGCTTCAATGGAGGTAGAACCTCCTCCTCCTCCTCCTTCTTCTTCCATTTTTCGAGTTCCCTTCTTCCATCTCTCTCTCTCTCATTCGATCTCCTCTCTTTTGGTTCCTCTCTCTCACTCTCTACTGCCTCCTCCTCTGCTAAGGAGCACCACCGCGCCACCACCACAGGGCTGCCGCGCCTTGCTTCTTCTTCCTTCTCTTCCGGTCGCATGCCTTTCATCCTTTCTTCTTCCCTCTTCTTCTGTGTTAACACACCAATTTGTCTATATTTATAGGACATTTTTAGTATCTAATTATACCATTTTGCACTAATTAATGCACAAAGGTACTCATTTATATCTTATTATGTAGAATTATCATGAAGACACCACTAAGAGCAAAAGATGCAAAAAAGGACAAAAAACTGGCTAGTTTTGGAGAGTTTTAGCACTACTAAACAAGCGGTACGGCCTGACCTACCAACGGTATGGCCAGAAGAGCAGTAACCTCATTGTATGCACTTCTCGCTCGTGCCACCTGACGCCGATAAAATAGTCCAGTACGGCCGTACCAAAGGCAGTATGGCCGTACACAAGTGATGTCAGGGCAACAACATGCATGCGTACAGTCCAGCGTCATCAACGAAGCTCGATACGGCCGTGTATATATGCGGTACGACCATACCCCATCCCTGATCAGTGCAGATTTGAAGCCAGATAACCTAATTCACAGCCTAGTCAAGAGCCCCCTTATTGAGAATCATTCATAAACACCATATGATTGGAGTAAGTTTTGGATCATTGGAGCTTCCCATCAATTCAGAATTGCTGCTGGAGTTCATGAAGACGTGAGGAACACACGAGAGGATTGTCGTCATACCGAAAGGGTATCCCAGTTCTTTAACTCATGTCTTTAAGGAGTTTGGATTTGTTTTACTTTCTTTTGTTGCATAACATTATGAGTAGCTAATTCCATCACTAGGGTGATGGGGGATCTTTTACGATGTTCTTGATATCTATTTAATTGTTATTTTGAATTCCTTATTATCATCATGAATGTGTTGATTCTAGTATGCTTAATCTCATAGGGAGTAGCTAACCTATATAAAATTAGTTAATTGTGGTAACAGGATCATAATTAATTAGTGGAACTCTATGATCACAGAGCTCGCAGTATACGTCGGATATGTTATTGCTTGTTTTCAATCAGTTATTAAATTAACAAACTTGCCTGCTCTTAATGCTCTTTCCCTTAGTTACTTTCTTGGACCAAACAGAGTAATTAGTTAGGAGGAAGGCTACTGTACTCGATGATAGCCCTTAGTAATTTAGAGTAAGTAGTTGGCATTCAATGAAGAAATACAATTCATAATAGCAAGGAAGTAGATTCAAGAGCTAGTATTAGTGAACTAGGTTTCTCCTATTTGATCTTGCTCTAATCATCTTAGTTTAAAGTCTTATTTTCATTCCGCTTAGTTTTGTATTCAATTCCAACACAATTATTCTGTTCGTTTAAAGAATTAAGGATCTTTATTACACTGGTACTTGCACATTCCCTGTGGGTTCGACATTCGGAGTCCTAATTATACTCCACTTTATTATGAGTTACGATCAGGTGCACTTGCCTGAGCCACAACAAATTTTTGGCGCTTTTGCCGAGGAATGTTTTAGCAATATTAGTTCAACGAGATCTTAGTTACTTTAAGCATTTTTATTCTATTTTCTGTTTTACTATTTTATAGCTATTTTATTTATATTAATTACCATTTGTGTACTCAGGCACTGCAATGGAAGAAGAAACAAAGCTCACTCTTGAAGAGTACTTTTCTGTTTCTGTTGATACTCAGGATAGCATAAACAACCCAGCCGTTAGGCGGCGTAACTTCGAATATAATCATGCTTTAATCAAGCTAGTGTCTGCAGTACAATTTTCGGGGCTACCTTCGGAAGACCCACATACCCATCTCAAGAGCTTCTGAAGAATACTTAGCACTGTCAAGTATAATGGAGTCCCAATAGAAGCTATTAAACTAACACTATTTCCATTCTCATTGCAGGGAAAAACTCAAGTTTGGCTAGACTTTTTGCCACCAAACTCAATCACCACTTGGGGGAATCTGAATGGCAAATTTCTCCAGAAATATCTATCTTTAGCCAAATTTACAGAAATAAAAGCAAAAATAACTAGTTTCAAACAGTCTGAGTTGGAACCAATGCACGAAGCTTGGGAGCGTTTTCAAGAACTACTTAGAGGTTTTCCACACAAGGAATTCACTACATGGCAACTTGTTCACATTTTCTACAATGGGTTAAATGCACATAGTAGAGCTGCCATAGACGCTACCTGTGCGGGATCTCTGGGAACAAGAGCACCCTCTAAGACGCTAGAAATTATTAAAGAGATGGCTCAGAACGATGCTCAATGGTTTTCGGAAAGGAAACAAATTGATCCTGAAATAGGGAGCCATGGGAGGCAAACTCCTTTATCTTTAAAAGCCAAGGTAGATGCACTCACTGAAAAATTCGAAGCCTTGTTAGCATCTCATGCTCATATCAGAACTTCAAGGAAGTCTTCAACAAATGGAAATGAAGTTGCGAAGGTTAATTTTATAGGCACCGAGAAACATGGTAATCACTGCTCAAATAATAACAATCTGGTGTGGAGAAAGCAAGGCTCATTTTTACAGGCTCAAGCGGGAAGGAAGCCATGTCCAGGCCACCCTGCATTAGTTCATGGATACATGAAGGCACTTGACAAAAGGCTTAAGCATCTGAAAAAATTGGTATCAACAAATGCGGAAAGGCAGAAGCAATTAGCAGATCAATTAGCTCTCTTGATAAATCATTTAGCCAAGAAAGAAGAGAAAACATATAGCCAAGAAGTGTAATCTAATCTAATAACTACAAGAGGAGGGACAGTACTCGCGGGGCCATCTGAGAAAAGCAAGGAAAAAGTCATATCCACTCAGCTCCAAGAAAAATCACCTATCACTACCAAATAAAGAGAGACAAGAAACAAGGAGCCTGAGAAAGAACAGTCAATAGTACCTGTCAATCCACCTGACACAACCCCTATTGTGCCATTCCCACAGAGGCTGAAGAACGACTTGCATGACCCTCAATTTGCAAAAATTTTAGAAGTCCTGAAGCAGTAAACTATCAATACACCATTCGTGGAAGCTATTTCTCATATGCCTAAATATGCTAAATTCTTGAAGGATATCCTTGCCAACAAGAAAAAGCTAGAGGAGTTATCCACTATTCGGTTAAGCGAGGAGTGGTCAGCCATAATCCTGAAAAAGCTACCTCTTAAAATGCAGGATCCAGGGAGTTTTACAATACCATGCACAATTGAAAAAATTCTTATTTTGAAAAAGCTCTTTGTGATTTAGGATCCAGTATAAATCTAATGCCTTTATCTATTTTTCAACGACTTGGTTTAAAAGAAGTCAGACCCACAAGACTTCAATTACAGCTGGTAGACAGGTCCGTAGTGCACCCAAAAAGGATAATTGACAATGTCTTGGTAAAGGTAGAAAAATTTATTTTTCCAGCTAATTTCGTAGTTCTAGACATGGAAGAAGACAAGGAAGTACCCCTTCTTTTGAGAAGACCATTTTTAGCAACAGGAAAAACAATCATTGATGTTGACCAAGAAAAGCTTAAATTACGGCTTAACGATGAGGAAGTTGTTTTCAACTTGTTTGATTCCTTAAAAACACCAAATTCTCACTCGTGCAATTTTATTGACACTTTAACAAAAACTTTTATGATATCTCCTGATTCGCAGGTACACTTGCTTACAGACCCTTTAGAAAAAGTTTTAACTTGCAGTAAAGAGGTCATCCCTATTGAAGAAGAAATTAAAAAGGAAGTTTTAGCTCTAAAGGCAGGCATGGAATCAAGACCATGGAACGGGGTGCAGCGATTTGAGAAATTAGATAAACCCAAAAAGATTGCGGTCAAATCATCTTTAGAAGAGCCACCTGAGCTCGAATTAAAACCGCTACCCGCTAATCTTAAATATGTATTTTTACACCCACCACCATCCTTACCAGTTGTCATTTCATCTTCTTTAATAGGTCCGATGGAGGAAAAACTTTTAAGAATCTTGCGGGAGAACAATGCAGCATTTGGATGGAGCATCCATGACATAAAAGGGATAAGTTCTACAATTTGTACCCACAGTATTTACATGCAGATTGATCACAAACCCAAAGTGCAACCTCAATGAAGACTAAACCCAAATATGAAAGAAGTTGTCAAGTAGGAAGTTATAAAATTACTTGACGCTGACATTATTTGTCCTATTTCTAACAGCCCTTGGGTGAGTCCTGTACAGGTAGCTCCTAAAAAGGGAGGAACCACAATTATGGAAAACGAGCAAAAAGAATTAATTACAGTTAGGAAAGTGACTGGATGGCATATGTGCATCGATTACAGGAAACTAAATGAAGCCACCAGGAAAGATCACTTCCCTCTCCCTTTTATTGACCAAATCCTTGAAAAATTATCTGGTCATGAATTTTATTGCTGTTTAGATGGTTATTCTGGTTATATGCAAATTCCTATAGCTAAGGAAGACCAAGAAAATACTACTTTTACATATCCTTATGGGACGTTTGCATATAGAAGAATGCCATTTGGTTTATGCAATGTCCCTACAACATTTCAAAGATGCATGATGGCTATCTTTTCTGATATTTTAGAAAATTGCATTGAGATATTTATGGATGATTTTTTAGTTTTGTAAATCCACATTTGATGTCTGTCTGCATAATTTAGAACTTGTGCTAAAAAGATGCATAAAAACAAATCTAGTTCTGAATTAGGAAAAGTGTCAATTTATGATTTCGGAATGTGTAGTCTTAGGACACAAAATTTCTCAAAAAGGCATTGAGGTAGATCCAGCAAAGATTGAGGTTATTTCAAAATTACTATCTCCAAATTCAGTTAGAGGTGTTAGGAGCTTCTTAGGACATGTTGGCTTTTATAGGAGATTTGTAAAAGATTTTTCACAAATTGCAAAACCTCTTTCTAACCTCTTAGTGAAAGATGTACCATTTGAATTCTCTGAAGCATGCCTAAAAGCTTTTGAAACTTTAAAATCTATATTAATAAATGCTCATGTTGTAATAGCACCTGATTGATCTATTCCTTTTGAACTAATGTGTTATGCTAGTGATGTCGCAGTTGGTGCAGTGTTGGGACAAAGGAAAGACAAAATCTTTCATACTATTTATTATGCTAGTAGGACTTTGGACGAAGCATAGCAAAATTACACTACTACTGAAAAAGAGCTATTAGCTGTCATATTTACAGTTGATAATTTTTTTTTCTTATCTGGTGATGTCTAAAAGCATAATTTATACTGACCACTCTATTATTAGACATTTACTTGCCAAACAAGATGCAAAACCAAGGCTAATTAGATGGATTCTACTGCTTCAAGAATTCGATATTGAAATTAAGGATAAGCGGGGCGTGGACAATGTCATCACAGATCACCTGTCATGGATAGATGCAGTAGTAAGACCACCTGATAAAGAGCAAACTCAAGAAACATTTCCAGAAGAGCATCTATATGCTATTTCTACGGCACCATGGTATGCTGACTATGTTAACTTTTTAGCCGGTAAGGTACTTCCACCCAATTTATCATATGCACAGTGTAAGAAATTCTTTTCTGATGTTAAGCATTATTTCTAGGATGAACCTTATTTATTTAAGACTTGTGATGATAGAATAATTATAAGACGCGTTCCAGAAACAGAATACCAATCTATATTAGAACACTGTCACTCTAGAGAAGTCAGAAATATCTATAGAAAACAAGAAATGCCTCTAAATACTATTATGTATTGTGAACTTTTTGATGTTTGGGGCATTGATTTCATGGAACCTTTTTCTAAGTCTAATAACAATATGTATATTTTAGTAGCAGTAGATTATGTCTCCAAATTGGTAGAAGCAGTAGCATTACCAACTAACGACGCCTGAAGGTTAGTAAGGTTTTTGAAAAAGAATATTTTCACTAGATTTGGAACTCCTAGAGCAATAATCAGTGATGGCGAAAGTCATTTTTGCAATAAACAATTTGACAACCTCTTAACTAAATATGAAGTCAACCATAGAGTGGCCACACCTTATCATCCCCATACCAGTGGCCAAGTAGAAATCTCTAACAGAGAACTTAAGAAAATCGTAGAAAAAACTGTTAGTGCGTCAAGAAAAGACTAGTCTTTTAAACTAGATGATATTCTGTGGGCATACAGAACTACTTTCAAAACACCTACAGAAAATGTCACCTTATAGGCTAGTGTTTGGAAAAGCTTGTCACATCCCTATCGAATTAGAGCACAAGGCTTATTGGGCTACCAAATTTCTAAATTTTGATATGCAGATGGCAGGTGAGCATCGTTTATTACAGATAAATGAGATGGATGAATTTTGATTGGAAGCTTATGAAAATGCAAAATTGTACAAGAAGCGTACTAAGAAGCTGCACGATCAACGCATCCAAAAGAGAAACTTTCAAATTAGAGACAAAGTATTAATCTATAACTCTCGACTTCGACTATTTTCAGGGAAATTCAAATCCCGTTGGTTAGGTCCCTATGAAGTAATACAAGTCTTTCCATATGGAACAATGGAAGTGGTTGCTAAAGATGGGTCAACTTTCAAGGTGAATGGACAGCGAGCAAAAACCTATGTTGCAGGAACACCTAGGGACACATCCAAAATCTCACTGCAATTACCAACCACTTAAAGCAACACGTCAGGCTCGTGACGTTAAACAAGCGCTTCACAGGAGGCAACCTGTAGACCTTTACTTAGTATTTATCATTTATTTTTAGTAATTTTAATTCGTTTACTTTTACAGTTTGTCTATCACCTCCGGTGCACTCCAGGCAGCTGAAGATATTGACATAGGAACATGAATATCCCCATCAATTTGCTCGTGATATTTTTCAGAGGGCAGTCTCTTTTCACGTTCCTTTATAGCACTTATTTCTCTTTTATTTTATCTTTTCGTGCTTGTTTTAAAATAGTCGCAGTGGGGACACTGCTAGAAATAAGTGTGGGGGGGGAGTTTTACATTATGCTTTTTACTTGGTTGTGCTTATAACTGCTTATAATTATAGAAGAACTTTAAATTTTTGCTGATTTAGGGGCTATACAAAAAAAAAAAATCTTTATGACAACTTTTAATTGAATCGGTTTGTTGCTAGTATTAGAATTTGCTGAAAATTAGCATTGAAGTTCTGTGAGTTTGACTTTCTGTGTAAGCTATTAAATGTGAGTTTTGAGCCGAAAATAAAAGGTCACATCATGCTTTTACCTCTTTTCTTTGTTGAATGATATTTTTCTTGGAATGTACATTCTAGAACTTATGTTGAGACCACTACGAAGTGAACATAAATTTATTTGCATGTGAATTTGGAAAGGGCAATTTTTAGGAATTATTCAGGCTGCTACCATTTTGAATATATTATCCCACTAGTTGCCCACTTTTGTGCCCAAAAAGTATTATGTTTAATTTCTTTGGTACCCTTCTTGTTACTATTGATTATTTTCTGTGAAAGCAACATCAGAAAAGTTTATTTGAGAGCAATTAGTGGCAAAATCAAAAAAATAATGTTGCAAAATCCCTTTTATATGTTTACAAAAGAGAAGGCTTAAAAATTTATTCCCCTCCTAGTTCTTACAAATGATTAACTGCTGCATAAATGCATGAAAGGAGGAAAGGAAAAAGAAAAAAAGAAAAAGAAAGAGCGTTGAAAAAGAAAAGAAATTTTTTTTTTGTGATCGTGCTCATGCCTTCATAATTTACAAAAAATAAAAATATTGATTGAAAATTGGGATTCTTGCCTGCTCTTGAAAGTGAAAAAGAATTAGGTTGCTTGTTTTGGTTGATTTGTTTCTGACCCTTTACATGACCTTTTCTTTCTTCAATCATACCAAACATTATTACCTTGGCCCCATTACAACCAATGAAAGACCCTCATTCCTCTTTTGCATGTCTTATAGATTCTAATAGTAGAGTTTTTGGTCAATGTATAAGCCTATGGTAATGACATTTCATTTGAAAAATCTGAGTATTAATGACTATACCTACAAACACTTTGAGATTGGTGAATGTGTGACTTGAAAATCGCAGATTGTTAGCTTACTTGAACTTACACCTCTAATTGGGCATTCTATTTACTGACATGTTTGTGATATCATATTGTTGTCTCACTTATTTTTCTTCCCTTATTTAGGAGAAATAGTTTTTCTTACTATAGTTAACCAAGTAGTGTGCTTGAGGGCAAGCAAAGCTCAAATGTGGGGATGTGTTAACACACCAATTTGTCTATATTTATTGGGCATTTTTAGCATCTAATTATACCATTTTGCACTAATTAATGCTCAAAGGTACGCATTTATGTCTTATTATGCAGAATTATCATAAAGACACCACTCGGAGTTAAAGATGCGAAAAAGAACCAAAAACTGGCTAGTTTTGGAGAGATTTAGCACTACTAGACAAGCGGTACAGCCTAACCTACCAACGGTACAACCTTACCTAGAGCAGAACCTCAATAGAGGCGTACCTTTTACGGCTCAGGCAAGTGCACCTGATCGTAACTCGTAATAAAAGTGGAGTATAATTAGGACTCCGAATGTCGAACCCACAGAGAATGAGAGAGTACCAGTGAATTAGTATGATTCTATTATATTAGGCGAGCAAATCTTGTAATTAAGCGAGTAGAATAAGTAATCAAAATTAAAGCAATAACAGAATGAATGCAAGAATAGTTTAACAATGTTATGGAAAACCTAGGGGGAACTGAGTTCACCAATACTCTACCCTCGAGTTCATTAACCAATTGATATGAGTTATCTATCATGAAAGAACACTAACCACCCACTCTAAATTACTAGAGGCTATCCTCGCGTATAATAGTCTTCCTCCTAACTAATTACTCCGTTTGGTCTAAGAAGATAACTAAGGGAAAGAGCATTAAGTTCAGGTGGATTTGTTAATCTAATAACTTATTAGAAACAAGCTCTAACCTATCCGGCGTATAAAGTGAGTTCTTTTATCCTATAGCTCCATTAACTAATCATGATCCTATTACCACAATTAAGCCAACTAGATAAAGGTTGATCAGGCCTTATTAGGTTAAGCACAATAGGAATAAAATACTCAAACAATCAATAGAAAATCATATAATTAAATAACAAAACATTAAGAGTTGTAAAGGATCCCCCTTCACCCCTAGTGATGGGTTTAGCTACTTATTGCTAATGATAATAACATAAACTTAGATATAAAATCAGAATAATCCATAACAAGAGAATAAATTCTAAACTGGGACACCCTTTCAGTATGACGACGGTCTTTAAGCACGTTTTTCGCGTCCTCACAAGCTCCGATAGCGATTCGAGATGGTACTAAGCTTTAAGGAGATAAGAATTTGATGGAATGGGCAAGTGTTTGCTATTAGATCTCAAGGGATGGGGTACGGTCGTACCGCATATATATGATCGTCTGAGAGCTTTGTTGATAATATTTGGACCGACCGTACCCATGCGTGTTGTTGCCCTGACATCACTTTGGCACAGCCGTACTGCCTTTGGCACAGCCATACTGGACTATTTTATCGGCATCAAGTGGTATAGACTGAGGAGGTATGCCACTATTGAGGTTCTGCTCTAGGTATGGCCGTACCGTTGGTAGGTCAGGTCGTACCGCTTGTCCAGCAGTGCTAAAACTCTCCAAAACTAGCCAGTTTTTGGTCCTTTTTCGTATTTTTTGCTCTGAGTGGTGTCTTCATGATAATTCTGCATAATAAGACATAAATGAGTACCTTTGTGCATTAATTATTGTAAAATGGTATAATTAGATGCTAAAAATGCCCTATAAATATAGACAAATTGGTGTGTTAACACATCATCACACTTGAGTTTTGCTTGCCCTCAAGCACACTATTTGGTTAACTATAGTAAGAAAAACTATTTCTACTAAATAAGGGAAGAAAAATAAGTGAGACAACAATATGATATCACAAACATGTCAGTAAATAGAATGCCCAATTAGAGGTGTAAGTTCAAGTAAGCAAACAATCTGTGATTTTCAAGTCACACATTCACCAATCTCAAAGTGTTTGTAGGTATAGTCATTAACACTCAGATTTTTCAAATGAAATGGCATTATCATAGGCTTATACATTGACCAAAAACTCTAATATTAGAATCTATAAGACATGCAAAAGAGGAATGAGGGTCTTTCATTGGTTGTAATGGGGCCAAGGTATTAATGTTTGGTATGATTAAAGAAAAAAAAGGTCATGCAAAGGGTCAGAAACAAATCAACCAAAACAAGCAACCTAATTCTTTTTCACTTTCAAGAGCAGGCAAGAATCCCAATTTTCAATCAATATTATTATTTTTTGTAAATTATGAAGGCATGAGCACGATCACAAAAAAAAATTCTTTTCTTTTTCAACGCTCTTTCTTTTTCTTTTTTTCTTTTTCCTTTCCTCCTTTCATGCATTTATGCAGCAGTTAATCATTTGTAAGAACTAGGAGGGGAATAAATTTTTAAGCCTTCTCTTTTGTAAACATATAAAACGGATTTTGCAACATTATTCTTTTGATTTTGCCACTAATTGCTCTCAAATAAACTTTTCCGAAGTTGCCTTCACAGAAAATAATCAAAAGTAACAAGCAGGGTACCAAAGAAATTAAGCATAATACTTTTTGGGCACAAAAGTGGGCAACTAGTGGGATAATACATTCAAAATGGTAGTGTCCTGAATAATTCCTAAAAACTGCCCTTTCCAAATTCACATGCAAATAAATTCATATTCACTTCGTAATGGTCTCAGCACAAGTTCTATAATGCATATTCCAAGAAAAATATCACTCAACAAAGAAAAGAGGTAAAAGCATGATGTGACATCTTATTTTAGGCTAAAAACTCACATTTAATAGCTTACACAGAAAGTCAAACTCACATAACTTCAATTCTAATTTTCAGGAAATTTCAATACTAGCAACAAATTGATTCAATCAAAAGTTGTCATAAAGAATTTTTTTTTTGTATAGCCCCTAAATCAGTAAAAATTTAAAGTTCTTCTATAATTATAAGCAGTTATAAGTACAGCCAAGTAATAAGCTTAATGTAAAACTCCCTCCCCACACTTATTTCTAGCAGTGTCCTCAATGTGTCTAAGTTAAAGCAAGCACAAAAAGATAAAATAAAATACAAATAAGTGCTATAAAAGGAATGTGGAAAGAGACTCCCCTCTGAAAAATATCACGAGCAAATTGGATGGGGATATTGGCAAAATATCCTGTTTCCTTGTCGTAATACCGATGGAGCTAGTAAGCGGCAGAAGAACTGTGCGACACAAAACTAAAAAGTTTAGAAACATAATAAAAAGAAATATAGTAAAAGATAATAACAAAAATAAATAAATAAATAAATAAATAAAAGGAAAAGCAATAAAAAAAATGTATCATGCGAGTGTGCCCCAAAATATGTGCATCTCTTTTTAATATAAAAGCAAAGCCTAAGTACTAAAAGAGAAAAATAAATGAAGGTCCTGCATAACTCGGCAGGAAGAAAAGGATGGATGCGCTGTAGGTGCTCCAAAATTAGTGCCAGCTACTGGTCCACATGGGTCCTATGCTCTACAAAGCTAGACTGCATCTGGTCAAGACGCTTCATGACGTCCTCATAGGAGTGGCCCTGTGCTGCTGGCTGAGGCTGTGGCAGTGGTGGTGGTGGATGCTTCTCTGCTAGTGGGACAAAATCTGCAGCCTCATCCTACTGTTGCTGTTGCTCCTCCGGTTTGACGACCTCCAAGTCCCCGTGCCCTAATCTCTGCAGAACACCAATGTTAAGAAGGGTCTGAATGCCAATGGGCTCCATTTCAATCATCGTGGCTCCAGCTCTGACTCGAACTCCGAAGTGATGGGCTAGATGAGAGATGAAAAAACCCAAGACGATGTGCCTGGTGTTCTGAATTTGAAGATGAACGCCTAACTGGGTGCACGCTCGTAAGAAAAACATCCAAGCATCGCAGCGGCGTCCCTCTATCATGGACCACAGCAAAAATTAGTCTGGCCTCGTGACCGTGCCGTCGCTCAAGGCTCTCCCATTTATGGAGCGGGCAATCCATCTGTGCACTGTCCGCACAACTGGGTCTCTAATCTTGCTAGCCTTGGCCCGGTTGGGAATGTAGTGGCCATCCCCAGTGAGAGCTCTCTAACTCTCTGAATCCTGCCATCCCTCTGGGATCTCCAAAAGGGCCTCAAAATACTCCTGCGTCTGAACTGACTATGCCGTCTCAAATCCAAGGCCAATGTTGAATCAGCCAAAGTGATCTCATGGTGGTTCCCATGGATCCAAAATGTAACTACAATCTCCTGCTCCGACTTATCCTCCCCGTCTGCACGCTAGGGCTCTCTATCTCTCATATGATAGCCACAGGTGGCTAAGAAATCTATAACTGCCTCCACAAAGAAGGGTTGTCTGACAGAGGCTGCCTGGAGCCATCCTATCCTCTGCAGTAGGGTCTCCACCTCTCCCTACGGGCCAACCTGCTGAAGGGCATAAAGTCTAAGTATCTCTGGGTATGGGTGTGGAAATCTCGCAGCTGCCTGTAACGATCTCTGAACTGCTCTGGTATATAGTGAGGCAAAGTCTAGAGCCACATGCTGCTGCAGCAAAAAAAAAGAAGAACCATCGGTCTTTTAGCCCTTAGGCATTTTCCTGCAAAAATAAAATAGAAAAAATTAAATTTCAAGTAAAACCTGTGTTAAGTACGGCCGTGCTTTGTGTGGTACGGCCGTACTGATGCTATAAGTATGCCCTGATTCAATAGGTTAGCACGGCCTGACTTAAGGTCTATGTACGGCCGTACTCTGCGTACCTATGTCCAGTCTTCAACCCTAAGGCCGCCAGTACAGCCTTCAGTACGGCCTGTTCTTGATAGGTACGCCCATACTGCGCTATGGTTTTGTGAAAAATCTACCCTATGATCAGATTTTCTCAATTTTAAGCCTAGATTTCAAGTCTCTAATCATTCCTATGGTCTCTAAGCATTCAAAACCAAGCAAAAACTACTCCTAATCACCTAAAGTTAGAATTAAACAAAACCAAAAACCTAAACTAACTAAAATCTTAAAATAACCAGTAAAACAACCAATCAATCCACAAATTGAGTTTAGAATCAATACCTGGATGATCTTGTGAGTGGAAATGCGAAGAGAATGAGAGAAGATGGTGCTCGAATGGAGAGGTTTTGGGCGTACGAGGGTGAGGTATGCCCTTACCTCTCACTATTTACCTTATATTCAGCCTCTGGACATGGGGTATGGCCGTACCTGGTTTATGTCTGGCCGTACCTGTCTGTTTCTCCGCGTTTTGAAAGTGAAGCCGTGTGGTACGTTCGTACATGGTGCAAGGTGCACCTGTACCTACTGGTTTTCTGGAAAAAATTTTGAATTTTGAATTTTTTTTGTATTTTTAAATATTCCAAAAATGAATAAAAATAGAATAAAATAAAATAAGAATAGAAATAAAACAAACAGATAAGAGATAAAAATGTTAGTAACCGAGGTTGCCTCCAGGTAAGCGCTTGTTTAACGTCCCGAGCCTGACGGGTCAAAGGACTTAAGAATTAGTCCTCAGCGGGCAATGGTCTGTCCTTAACATTACCTTTTGTCTTCCCACCATTCGGAAACACAACAAAGTAATCACCTTTTTCTGAGTGGTCCATCCATGCAGGACCTGAGCACTTTTTTAGTGGGTTCATTGTGTACCCACAGTCTTCACAGATGTAAATTGGCTTCTCAAAGTTAGGTGCAAAAGTCCTAATGAATTTCTTCACCAAGTTGTTCCATGTTTTTACTTCCTCAACTGGCAGGAGATAAAGCCAAATCTTGACTTCCTCATCTAATGAGAATGGGAAAATCATTAGCTTTGCTTCATCTGGAGACAAGCCTTCAACCTTTGCATTCCTCATCTTCTTACAGAATTATCTTATGTGCTCGATAGGATTTTGTCATGTGGTTCCCTTGAATTGCAATTTTGACACCTCTGAGATCAAGGATGGGTCTAATTTAAAACCTGTATATTCCTCTTGAGTGTCCTTCTTGAATCCTCAAAAAAATTGAAATAGATCCATTCTTTCTTCTGGTGTGGATTTGAAAACTCTTAAAAACTCCTCTTTTAATTCTTCCCAACTTAAAAAGTGGTGATTGGGATATATTGAGAACCATTCTTCTGCTATTCCTCCTAGAGAAAAGGAAAATAATTTGAGCTTTATCCTTCCTGCTTTGGCTCTTTCAAGATTGTTAGATTTTTCCAAGCCATAATAGTGTAATAAATGACAAGAAGGTTCATCACTATCAAGACCTTTAAATTTAGGCAAACACAATGCCTCCAAAATCAAAGAAGGTGTTATGTCCTTATCCTGCTCTAAAGAGTCACTATTTTATTCTTCAACTTGCATTTCTTTCCCTTTTTCAACTTTTATATCCAGCGAGAAATAACAAGAACCACTAGAGGGAGAAATTTTGTTAGAATTATATATATTAAATACTTCTTCCTCATCCTCAATTCTTAGAGTCATGGTTCCTCTCTTTACTTGAATGGTAGCATCTCTTGTTGCCAAGAATGGTCTTCCTAAAATAATAGGAACATCTTTGTCTTCCTCCATATCTAAGACTACAAAATCCACAGGGAAAATAAATTTTCCTACCTTAACTAGCATATCTTTTATTATTCCTCTTGGGTAAACAAGAGTTCTGTCAGCTAACTGCAAAGACAAGTAGGTTGTGGTTCCTGCAAATTCAGTTTCTTCCAAATGCACAAAGGCATTAAATTTATACTTAAGCCTAAATCACATAGTGCCTTAAATGTATTATTACCAATTGAACAAGAAACAACAAAAGTTCCCGGATCTTTAAGATTAGGTGGTAATTTTTTTAAAAAAATAGCAGAGCAATCCTCATTCAACTTAACAGTCTCATCTTCTATCCTATTTTTGTTAGAAATTATTTCTTTCAAAAATTTAACACATTTAAGGACTTCAGAGATAATTTTAGTCAAAGGGATATTGACAAGAAGCTTACTAAGTTTTTCTAATAACCTCTTATCTTGCCTATCCATACAATAATTTTTAAAACCTTGGGAAGAGTTACTTACCTTCTGAGACTCAGTTTGAGTCTTATGCTCTTTTGGCTCCTCTTTTTCCAATAATATTGCATTGCACTTTTCATTGGGATTTGGCTCCACTTGACTTAGGAGTGTTCCTTTTTCTCTTTAAGTCACTGCTTTCAACACAATTGCCATTTGCTCGCTCAATGTTTTCTGGCCTGCTGCGTTCTCAGTGACTATTTTTTCCAAATTGCTACACCTTTCATTCATCTATCCCATAAAGTTGTTAATGTCATTTTCTCTGGGACTTCTATCGTTGTGTGCACGATTTTGCAAATGTGGGGGCTTATAAGTATTCTGATTTTGGCCCTGGGATCTCTGTTGATCTCTCCATGAGAAATTTAGGTGATTCCTCCATCCGGGGTTGTAGGTGCTTGAGTATGGGTCATTATGTTGCTTATGCCCAACAAAATTCACCTCCTTAGTGCAGTCCTTTGAATCATGAGTTGTTACTCCACAGAAGTTGCAAGAAGCCTTAACTATCTTGTTTTCTATAGCCCTTAATTTTTCTTCAGTTTTCTCCATAAAACCGGCTAGAACTCCCATACACGGATGTCCATGTCTTTGCATATACTTCAACATAGCCTCTTGCATCCCCGATTTTGGGTCAAAATCTTTCTGGCCTGTGGCATTGATTTCCTCTAATTGACCTTCAATTGCCATACAACCCCAATCATTATTAGAATTGGACTAGGTTTATGCTGCTATCAAAGTCTCTAATTTCTTAGCTATTGCCTCAAATTTTGCTTCCAAAGCTGTGTTAGCTTCTACTTTGTAAATACCTGCCTACTCGTTCTTTCTTCTGGGCTGTCTATCACTAGCTGACCACTGACCATTGTTCTGAGCCATTTCAGTTATAATATCAAAAGCCTCAGTGGGTGTTTTCTTTTCGAAAGATCCTCCACAAACAATATCAATAGCTCCTCTAGTTTGCGTATTGAAACCATTGTATAAAATCTGAAGCTGCTGCCACTTAGTGAAACCATGATGAGGACAGCTTCTCAATAAATCTTAAAATCTTTCCCAAGTCTCATGCATTGATTCTCCTTCATTCTGGGTAAATCCAGACATGTCAGCTCTCAACGTTTCAGATTTTGCGGGAGGAAAGTACTTATTCAAGAACTTAGTTTTTAGGTCCTCCCAAGTAGTAATAGAGTTAGGTGGGAATGAAACCAACCGTAGTTGTACTTTCCCTTGTAGTGAGAAATAGAACAGTCTTAATTTGATGGCCTCCAATGTCACTCATTCACATTTGACAGTGTTAGCAACCTTCTAAAATCTCTTAAGATGAGCATTTGGGTCTTCAGAAGATAAGCCAGAGAATTGCACTACAGATACCATAGAAATCAGTACTGGCTTCAGTTCAAAATTATTGGCCTCAATTACCGGATAGTTGACACTGCCTGCCACATCCGTAGTTGGTGTGAAGTACTCGTTCCAAGTTAACTCTTCAGCCATTGCTTGATGTTGTCTTCTTAACAATCTGAGTGTTTTTTCAATTTCAGGATCAAAAATCAATTCTGGATGTTAAGATCTTGTCTGCATACACCAAAGAAAACCAAATTAGAGTGTCTTAGAACCAAATAAAAATAACAGAAAATTAAATAACTAAATAAAATTATGCCTAATGAGAATAAAATCTATAATTTGATTAATATCGCAATCATTCCCCGGCAACAGCGCCAAAAACTTGTTGCGGCTTAGGCAAGTGCACCTGATCGTAACTCGTAATAAAAGTGGAGTATAATTAGACTCCGAATGTCAAACCCACAAAGAATGAGCAAGTACCAGTGAATTAGTATGATTATATTCTATTAGGCGAGCAAAGATTGTAATTAAGCGAGTAGAATAAGTAATCAAAATTAAAGCAATAACAGATTGAATGCAAGAACGGTTTAACAATGTTATGGGAAACCTATAGGGAACCGAGTTCATCAATACTCTACCCTCGAGTTCATTAATCAATTAATACGAGTTATCTATCATGAAAGAGCACTAACCACCCACTCTAAGTTACTAGAGGCTGTCCTCACATACAATAGTCTTCCTCCTAACTAATTACTCTATTTGGTCCAGGAAGATAACTAAGGAAAAGAGCATTAAGTTCAGGTGGATTTGTTAATCTAATAACTGATTAGAAACAAGCTCTAACATATCCGACGTATAAAGTGGGTTCTTTTATCCTATAGTTTCGTTAACTAATCATGATCCTGTTACCATAATTAAGCCAACTAGATAAAGGTTGATCAGGTCTTATTGGGTTAAGCACGATAGGAATAAAATACTCAAACAATCAATAGAAACTCATATAATTAAATAACAAAATATTAAGAGTATTGTAAAGGATCCCCCATCACCCCCTAGTGATGGGTTTAGCTACTCATTACTAATGATAATAACATAAACTTAGATATAAAATCAGAATAATCCATAACAAGAGAATAAATTCTAAATCGGGACACCCTTTCGGTATGACGATGGTCCTTAAGCACATTCTTCGCGTCCTCACAAGCTTTGGTAGCTATTCGAGATGGTACCAAGCTTCAAGGAGACAAGAATTCGATGGAATGGGCAAGGGTTTCCTATTAGATATCAATTGGGGGCTCTTGACTCAGAAATTCGTCAAAAGCTCTTTGTAACATGTTAAAAGCCCCTATTTATAGACTAGATTGCGAACTACTAATCTTAAAACAGAATATCATAAATCATCACTTATCATATTTAACAGCATATTAATTATTCCCTCCGTCGCATAAGCAACGAACTACTAATCTCATAAACATAGCCTATGTTGGTTGGAAGGTCTATAGTGCCTATCCTTAGTCACTGTACACCACAACTCCTCTCCTAAAAAGTTGCTACGACCAACCCCTAGTCGGGCTAAGGAACCCTACACATGCTAACAGACTACTCTATTACCTATTTTTCTTAGAGATTAAGGTATCTTTCCCTTACCTGGCCTAGAAGATTGTTGCCGCTCGTGCCTCGCCGCTCTCCCTCTTATGCGCTCCTCCACGCCCTTCAAGCTCTCCCCAAAACCCTTGGAAAGCCTTGAGCTGAATGGAGGGGGTGAAGGCCTATTTATAAGCATAAATTGGCTCATCGCATCGCGATGGGATTACACGTGAAACCCGTTGCATCGCGATGTAGGACACTTGTCAGCCATCGCACTCGTTGATCCACCGACTTACTCCACTGACCTACCATCATGTCGTGACCCAGTTTACACTGGTCTCCATCGCGTCGCGATCCACACTGCCTACACGATACTAGGGTTTTCTAACCTTTTCTAAGGCTTTCTAGGCCTCTTATGAGTCATTTTTAAGCCCAAATTAATCCAATTACTACCATTGACATTGTCAACTTTCCATTTGGAGCTGAATTAGTCAGTTTCACAACAAGAACTTCCCAGCTATCAGGCAAGGAACTGAGCAACAATAAAGCTTGCAACTAATCATCTAATTTAATTTCTGTTGTTGTCAACTGATTCACAGTATTCTGAAAAATATCATGTGCTCTGCCATTGAATCCCCTTCTTTATATTTCATATTCATTAGCTTCCGGATTAAACATGCTTTATTTTGCACATTTTTTCGCTCATAAATATTAGCTAATTTCTTCCACATTTTCTGAGCATTTGTTTTTGTGTCTACATGAAGATATACACTGAGATCCAACCACTGTCTAATAAGAGCAACTGCCTTTCTATTCATCTTCTTCCAATCACTGTCAGATTTTTCAGCGGGTCGGGAAGTGTCTCCCTCAATAGGTTCACACAAATCTTTGCTATATAACATGTCTTCCATGAGAGTCTTCCAAAGAGCATAATTTGTAGAATTCAGCTTAATCATATTTGGTCCTTGATTTTCCTCCATTTAAATGCATAAGTCAAAACAACCTTAGCTCTAGATACCACTTTGTTAGGAAAAACCAGAAATAATGAAACAAATATTTTTCCCACCTGTGCAAATAAATAGGCACAACCAAAATATATTCTCAAGACAATATAAATGTTAAAATAAATAAATATCAAAGACACAACAATTTTTAACGTGGAAAACTCCCCTCAATGTAAGGGAATAAAAACCACGGGACCAAGCCAGTAAAACCTTCCACTATGTAAAATAATGGGTACACCAATAAAGTCTTCCTAGCAGCTCTAGGGACCAACAAGACATCAATATCATCACTAACAATGGTGGAAATAAGCACAATAAAACCCAACAGAGGGTATACAACCCAGACAATAGAGAAGGTAAAACCACAAATATAATATATCAAAATATCGAGCTCAATGGCAGGAATAACATACTAAAATTCAAATAAAAATGGAGTACGTTTACTGAACCCACTTCTTCTTCTTTCTCGTCGGTGTCACAGTGCTTCTTTTTCTTCCTTACAATTTTTTTCAACCTACAGTTGCGCTGCTGCACCTTCTTCAATTAGGGATTACAGTCTCTTTGTCTCACATATGGGATTTTGGCCCGCTGAACCTTATTACCGTTAAGGTTCAAAGAGTTCGGTGATCAAATTCACCGAATACACGCCGTTGAAGGCCTCGCAAGCTCGCATCTTAGAGGAGTGTCTACACACCGAATTCAAGGATGTCGGAGTTAAACTTCCGAACCGACTGAAACAAAGGCCAGATACAAATAAAACAAAGTACTGCCGATGGCATCGCAGTAATGGACACAACACTGAAGACTGTTTCCAGTTAAATGATCTCGTTGAGCAACTGATAAGGCGAGGTAAGTTACAAAAGTACACTCGCGATGGTTCGGGCAGGAAAAGGTCGAGGTCCCCTTCAGTGCGCCTCCACGATGCACCCACAAGACGAGACCAGAGAAGGAGGACCGACGATGAAGATGATCCGAATCAGACCATGGCAATCGCCATGGTCATCAATGGAGGGCCAAACAAATCGGGAGGTCCATCCATTAAGATTGAAAAAAAGGAAATACAAGGACATCGTTGTGGCTGCCGTGAACTCTAGTTACCCTCCTGTTGATCACCCTAAGTCGAGTAGGCCACCCCTGGCTTTTTACAACGAAGACCTGATAGGAGGTGAGCCCAACAAAGACATTCCCCTCTTAATTCGGGCGAAGATGGCAAATGTCGACGTGAGGAGGATTCTCGTCGATCAGGGAAGTTCAGTAGATATCATTTATAGAGGGTTATTTGAACTTTGAATCTATCAAAAGACCTCCTTATCCCGTACGAGGGAATGGACCTGCAGGGTTTCAATGGGGTGAAGACTACTCCCTTGGGATATGTCGAACTAATGGTGACCTTCGGCACATACCCGAAGTCGAAAACAGTCAAGGTGCTATTCTTGGTCCTCCCTTGCGACTACGATTACAATTGCATCATTGGTAGACCTACTATGGCCGACCTCAGAGCCGTAATATCGACAATTCATTTGAAGATGAGGTTCCACATATCCAATGGTGAGATCGTAACCCTACATGGCAAAGTGGATGCGGCCAGAAGATGCTTTGAGATTAGCTTGAAGAGAACTCAGATTGATCGGATAGGAAAGAGATCGGTGTCCGAAAAACCCCAGCCTCACACGGCATAATGTTAACCAATGTCGACCCCTGCTGTGGGGCTGAGGATGTCAAGGTTAAGGCCAAGGATATCGATGATCCATTGATTAAAGAGCTTGTGAAGAAAATCAAGAGACCGATCCCAGATGGCGAATCCTCCCACATTCAGATTGGGAAGGATACATTCCGAACAACAAAGGTAGCTGACTATCTCCTGGAAGATCTGAGGTCTAACTTGATCAAATTCCTCCAGGACAATGTCGACCTATTCGCTTGGACTGCAGATGAGATGCTCGGGTATCACCCGAAGTAGCATGTCACAAATTGGCACTCAGCCCTTCGGCACGCTGGGTCGCATAAAGACGACTTCGTCAGTCTCCCGAAAAAGTCCAAGCGGTGGAGAAAGCCGTGGCGGATTTCATTAAGGCAAAATTCGTGACAGAAGCCAAGTATACAACTTGGTTATCAAACGTGGTGCTCATAAAGAAGTCGAATGGGAAGTGGAGGATGTGTGTCGACTACACCAACCTCAACAAAGCTTGCCCTAAAGACATATACCCGCTGCCAAACATCTACAAGCTCATCGACAATTCATCTGGATTTCGGTTCCTATTCTTCATGAATGCCTACTTAGGCTCCAACCAGATACCGATGTATGAGCCCGGCCAAGGGAAGTGATTGAAGGTGCCAACTACTGTTATAAAGTCATGCCTTTCGGTTTGAAAAATGTCGGCGCCACATACCAGAGAATGATGAACAAAGTTTTCAAGAAGCAGATCGGGCGGCTGCTTGAAGTATATATGGATGACATGATAGTCAAAACTGTCCAAGACGAAGACTTACATCGCCCACCTCGCCGAAGTTTTTTTTGAACTTTGCAAGCACAAGTGAAATCCGGACAAGTGTAGAGTAATCATAGATATGAAACAACCGACCTCGAAGAAGGAGATACAATGTTTGACCGGGATAATGGCAGCATTAACCAGGTTTATATCGACTTTGACTCAGCGTGCGCTTCCATTCTTTAAGTTGCCCAAGAAGGAGGTCCCTTTCCAATGGACCCCTGAATGACAAGAGGCTTTCACCCAATTAAAAGAAATTCTCTCTACACCACCAGTGTTGAGTCGACCTCAGAAACCGGAAACCTTATACCTTTATTTGGTCGTGACTGAAGAAGCCATTAGCGCCGTACTGGTGAAAAACGATGTTGCCAGATAGAAACCAGTATACTTTGCCAGCAAAGCCCTCCAAGGGCCAGAACTGCAATATCAACGAGTTGAGAAAATGGCTCTAGCTCTCGTCATTTCCGCATGAAGACTTTGCCATTATTTCCTTTCTCACCGCATCATAGTCAGAACTGATCAACCAATAAAGCAGATCCTTTACAGGCCTGATTTAGTAGGTCAGATGATAAAGTGGTCGATCTAACTCTCTAAATTTGACGTTAGCTATGAACCGAGGAAGGCGATTAAGGCTCAAATGCTAGCGGACTTCGTAGCGGAACTCACTCCGCACTCATCTTCATCGCCGGCTGATAAGTGGAAAGTCTTTGTTGATGGGTCTTCTAATCCTAAGGAAAGCGGAGCCGAATTGATCCTCGAAAACAAGGACGGGCTGGTGGTCGAATACTCGTTGGCGTTCGGCTTCCCGATATCGAACAACTAGGTAGAATACGAGGCCTGCATCGCGGACTCACGTTTGCTCATGAACTTAGTGCGACACGCGTTGTCATTCATTCTGACTCACAATTCGTAGTCTCACAAGTAGATGGGAGTTACCAAGCTAAGGATCTCTTGCTGCAGAGGTACCTCGCCCAAGTCAAAACTCTAATGGGCCAGTTCATTCATGCAGAGATCGTTCACATATCGAGGGAGTAGAACTTCCATGCCGACATCCTTTCTAAGCTCACCAGTACAAAAATTTTGACCTCGCACAGGTTGGTTATTCAAAAGACATTAACCACTCCGAGTCTCTAGGACCAGCTGCTCGAAAATGTTCCCGGGACCCAAGAATCACTATATGGTGCCACCGCGACCTATGTGCACAGCTTGTCGATTTCCAACATCGACTTCGGCGACTCATGGATGACATCGATCTTAAAACTTCTTTATTTAGGGGAGACACCAGCAGATTCGAGAGAAGCATCCAAGCATCAACGAAAAGCTTGTTCATTTTCCATCATTGAAGGGAAGTTATACCGAAGAGGCTTCTCCATGCCCCTGTTGAAGTGTCTCGACACCTCGGAAGCTCAATATGTATTGGCTAAAATCCACGAAGGTATATGTGGGCAACACTTAGGCGGGAGGATGCTAGCGAAGAAAGCACTAAGAGCAGGCTATTATTGGCCTACCATGGAGATCGACGCAAAGGAATATGCAAAAAAATAGCCTGCTCTTAGTGCTTACCATGGAGATCGACGCAAAGGAATACGCAAAAAAATGTGACAAGTGCCAGAAGCACGCCGATATACACATCGCACCCCCTGCCGAACTAATTACCCTGTCTTCCCCATGGTCGTTCGCCTGGTGGGGAATTGACATTCTGGGGCCCTTTCCCTTGGCACCAGGGAAAATCAAATTCCTAGCAGTGGCGGTGGACTACTTCACCAAATGGGTTGAAGCCCAATCTCTTGCGAAGATAACTGCGAAGAACCTCATCAAATTCTTCAACTCCCAAATCTCATTAGGTTCAGGATTCCAGAGGTCGTTGTAACCGATAACGGTTGGCAATTCATCGATCAACAGTTTGTTCTCACCCTTCTTTGTTCTGGGCGTGGCCGCCCTCAAGGCTGACTGGATCCTTGTTCCCTGCGGTTGCTCTTAGATCTGCCGGGGCCTCATGCTTTGTTGCCTAGTTTTTGCTCTTTTACGAGTTTTTTTGGTGTTTAGCTATGAATTTCTCGGCGAGACTATGAGTTTTCCGGCAAGGTATATGAGTTTTCCGGTAAAATATGAGTTTTTCGGTGAGGGTGGAAAATTTTGGATTTCGTTAGTTAGGGAGTTTGGTGATTAAACCAGACCTTTCCTTGGGCAGGTCAACGATGGGAAAATAAAAGGATCCGAGAGGCAAGAAAGGGCATTCCCTTATGATCAACTCCGATCGATATACATGGCTGGCCGATGATGCCTTGTGTGCCAAGTCAGTGTTCAGCAACGAGAGGGCGTTGGCCAAATTCTTGCCCTTCCTGGACATCGGCCAGGGTAAAGGAGATCTTAACAACTGGGAAGTTATTTCCCCTGGAGTTAATGATCAAATCTGCGTGGAGCCTGTCGAAGACGAGGATTTTTTTCTGTCCATGCACAAAGTGTACTTTACCGAACTTGGAGTTCGGTTGTTGTTCACCGATTTCCAACTCGAAGTTCTAAACCATCCGCGGGTTGCCCCTTCTCAGCTCCATCCGAATGTGTGGGCCTTCATCCGGAGTTTTGAGTCAGTTTGCTTTTACCTCGGTATCCCAGTGCTTAGACGTGTGTTTTCCTACTTCTTCTCCCCGATGAAGTTGGCAGAAAAAGGTGATGCTCTGCAGGGGTGGCTATCTTTGAAACTGAAGGTTAGATTAATTGAAGCATATAGCGACTCTGTTCGGGGATTCAAGCGCTAGTACATCCATGTGAAACCCTTAAACTGGTCAGCAAAGAAATGCTTAATTAGGAAAAAGGAGGAAGGAGGAATAGAGGAGTTAGTCTGATCCTTTTGGAGCCAAGATCACTTCCTCATAGAACGTAAGTAGTTTAGCATTCCCAAAGACTCGTTAGACAATCAAGATGTCGATTGTGTAAATAGGAAGACTCGTTAGACAATCAAGACGTCGATTGTGTAAATAGGCTAATGGACTTTGTAGATGGATTTGCTCCCAAAGTAAAGGACACCCCATTGGGCCAAAAGACTTTGGCCCGCTATGTGAGTAGTCAGTACTTGACGGGTTGTACCTCGGAAGAAGAGGTTAATAATATATGTACGTGTGGATAAGTTTGCTTACCTTGTACACGTTATTTCTAACCCTTTTGTTTTTGTAATTTCAGGTGCAATGACGGACATTGCCGCTCTGAGTGAGTTCCTCGAAAAGAAGAAAAGGAAAGCTGCTTCAGCAGGTACCTCGACTTCTGCTGCTTTGGCTAGCTCTTCGGCCGGTTCACCTACGTCGGCATCAGTCGCCTCCTTGTCACCTGCTCCACATCGGGTTTCTACCCCGACTTCGGGCCAGGTGGAGGGACCGGAGGTCGAAGAGGTTCAAGTTCTTAATACCCAAGGTAAGAGGAAGGATGCCAAAGTTAACCAGGTATCCGAGTTTTGAAAAAGCATAAGAAAGATGTCGAGAAGAAACCAACCCGCCTAGAAAGGGTCACTGGGAGCGGCGACTTCTCTGAAAGCGATGGCTCGACAGTATGGACGCATAACAATGTCTTAACTTCAGACGAATTGCGTCACTATAACTCAACTACAGACAAGGTCTATCTGTCAACCTTATCTAGTTCGGCACGTGAAGACTCAGAACTGGAGTGTTCGAGCTGGATGCTGCGGAGTTTGGGCCTCTTTGTTCAAACTGGCAAACGCAATGCCGCGTTGGAGAATGAGAACAACGATTTCTATAAGGCTGCCGAGGAAGTGAAGAATCGTGCTGAGGAGATCAAGAAGAGGGAGGCCAAGATGACTGACCTCGAGAACAACCTCTTGGACAAATCTGATAAGCTCGAAAATGCCAAGAATGAGGTCATAGAGCTACAGCAGAGGGTCATCGACCTTCAGAAGGAACGCGAATATCTTATCTCTGAGAAGAGAACTCTTCTAGCCGAGAAGGATGAAGAGAAGGAGAAGTCTGAGAAGAGTTTGGAAGAGGCTAGGATAGCTCTTACTTCAGCCTAATTAGAAGTTGAAAACTGGAAGGCCATAACTGGTAAGTTCCGCGACCAGCAGTTCGGAAATGTCGTCGACCAAATCCGGTTGATGTACCCAAGCATAGATGTCGATGTCTCCAAGCTGTTCAGCATGGGTGTTGTTAATGAGGACGTAATCATCGACCCTAAGACTATGGAAGTCCTCTACGAGGTGGCGCCTTCGACAGAGAAGGAAGTGGGGCCAACCTCAGAAGCTGTCAAGAAGACTGCCAAAGAGGCTTCTTGAAGACTTGGGATGCCGGGGTTATCTGTAACATGTATAAATTTTGCAACTTAAATTTGTACCTCTTCGGAGGTCTGTTTTGTATTTGACATTTGCTTCCCCTTAATCGAAGTTAAGTTTCTTGCAATGTCTGTCGCGATTTCTTTGTCTTTAAGTTTGCTTTTCAGATTTGATTCTGATTCTGTTTGTTTCGGAGTAAGATCCGATTTAACTTCTTCGGAGTTGGTTTCGACTTTTGTATGTTTTGGAGTAAGATCCGACTTGGTTTCTTGGAGGGTCCACTCCGGCCAAGGAATGGTCCTCCTCTTCCCCGATCTTAGGAAGCTAGGTCCTTAAGATGGGTGAACGATATTTCGGCGTGACCTGCCCTGGAAAGACTGGCTAAGTCGATCGAGTGGTCTACCGCATATTCCTCGGACTCCGCTTCGAGGATCTTCACGTGTGTCGATTACGCCCCGAATTCCTTCGAAGTGTGTGCTGGGAGTCAAAACTTTGACGTTGTTTGCCGGAAGCATAGGGATAGTGCGGGCTTTCCCAGGATTTTCCAACGTGCATGTCGTGGTGTAGAGTTCGGCATTCATCGGTGTGCTAACCGGCCATTATCTCTTTTTACCTGTCATAACAAATAGTCATTAGAGTTGCAAAGTTGTATGTAACGTGCATTAAAATTTGATGTCAAATTACAATTTGAAGAAAAATTGCAAGTAATTTAATTAAACTTCGACAGTGGACAGTTCAAGGCTGTTTGAAACGTGTGGCTTGTCAGGTACTATCTCCGATCGATCTTAGTCGTAGAGACCGGATTCTCCGAAGCTTAGTCGCGTTCCAGGTTCGGGCGATGGCCTTTCCTTGAAGATTTTCGAGGTAATAGGCCCCTGTACCGGTCTTTGCGGTGATTCGGTAAGGTCCTTCCCCGTTCGGATCTAGCTTCCCTTGTGCGAAATTTTTCAATTTGACATCCGCTCTTTGAAGAATGAGGTCTCCAATGGCGAAATCTCGTGGGACTACGCGGTGATTGTACCTGGCGGCTATTCGCTGCTTGACGGCGGCCTCATTCAGCGCCACGATTTCTCAGTTTTCTTCTAAGAGATCCAATTCTTCTTGGAGGTACTGGTAATTCAGCCTCAGTTCAGGTGGGTGAAGGGTCCTCCAGCTTAATTCTCTGACCTCGACGGGAATCACCGCCTCCGACCCATAAGTTAATCAGAAGGGTGTTTCTCCGGTCGACGAGTGTGGTGTTGTCCTGTAGGCCCAGAGAACCTAAGGCAATTCGTCGACCTATCGACTTTTCACTTCATCGAGGCATCGTCGAAGACCACGCAAGATTACGCGATTGGCTGCTTCGGCATATCCATTGGTCTGAGGGTGTTCGACAGATGTGAAGTGGTGTTTCACGCTGGGGTCTACCAGTGTTTTTTGAAACTGTTGGTGGATGAATTGCGAACCGTTGTCGGTTACAACGACCTCTAGAATCCCGAACCTGGTGAGGATTTGGGAGTTGAAGAATTTGATGAGGTTCTTCGCAGTCATCTTCACAAGAGGTTAGGCTTCAACCCATTTTGTGAAGTAGTCCACCGCCACTGCTAGGAATTTGATTTCCCCTGGTGCCAAGGAAAAGGGCCCAAGAATGTCAATTCCCCACCAGGCAAACGGCCATGGGGAAGATAGGGTAGTTAGTTCGCAGGGGGTGCGGTGTGTACATCGGCTTGCTTCTGGCACTTGTCACATTTTTTCACGTATTCCTTTGCATCGATCTCCATGGTAAGCCAATAATAGCCTACTCTTAGTGCTTTCTTTGCCAGTGTCCTCCCACCTAAGTGTTGCCTACATATACCTTCGTGGATTTTAGCCAATACATATTGAGCTTCTGAGGTGTCGAGACACTTCAGCAGGGGCATAGAGAAGCCTCTTTGGTATAACTTCCCTTCAATGATGGAAAATGAACAAGCTTTTCGGCGAAGTTTGGATGCTTCTCTCGAATCTGTTGTGTCTCCCCCAAATAAAGAAGTTTTAAGATCGGTGTCATCCATGAGTCGTCGAAGTCAATGTTGGAAATCGACAAGTTGTGCACATAGGTCGCGGCGGCACCCTCTAGTGATTCTTGGGCCTCGGGAACGTTTTCGAGAAGCTGGTCCTGGACACTCGAAGTGGTTAATGTCTCTTGAATAACCGACCGGTGCGAGGTTGGATACTCGGCACGAACGTTCTATTCCCTCGGATTTAAACGCATGTTGTGCTTGCGAAGTTCAGAAAAAACTTCGGCAAAGTGGGCGACGTAGTCTTCGTCTTGGACAGTTTTGACTATCATGTCATCCATATATACTGTCCAAGACGAAGGGGGCCTCAACCTTTTCCTGCCTGAACCATCGCGAGTGTACTTATGTAACTTACCTTGCCTTATCAGTTGCTCGACGACATCCTTTAACTAGAAATAGTCTTTAGTGTTGTGTCCATTGCTGTGATGCCATCGGCAGTACTTTGATTTATTTGTATCTGGCCTTTGTTTCAGCCGGTTCGAAAGTTCAACTTCGACATCCTTGAATTTGGTGTGTAGACACTCCTCCAAGATGCGAGCTCGCGAGGCGTTCAACGGTGTGTATTCGGTGAATTTGATCACCGAACTCTTCGAATCTTTTTCTTTTTTCGATTTCGGCTCTTTCTGGGTTGAGCCTTTCACCTACAGAACCTCTCCATGGTTCATTAACATGCACTCATCCTCATAGTCGATGAACCTTTCAGCATGGCGCAGGAGATCGTTATAATCGCGCAGGCAACTGATCCCGATGTGGACATGGAATAAGCTCTTCTTGACCAACCCTTGCTATAGGAGGTACATCTTCATATCTTCTCGGACCCCTCTAGCTAGCATAACCTCTTGGGTGAACCGCTCGATGTATTTTCGTAGGGATTTGTTTTTTCCCCTGTCGAATAGCAGCGAGGGTTGCTTCCGACTTAGGCTGTGGGTGAGAAGTGGTGAAATGGTAGGTGAACTTCCTATTGAGTTCGCCCCACGAACCGATGGAGGTTGGCTTTAGTCCTTGAAACCAAGCCAACGCGATCTTCGACAGATTCAGGGGGAACAGCTTGCATTTTACTGGTCCCTTAGCATTTCAGTATCTCATGATGATCTCAAATCATCCGATGTGCTTATCGGGATCTCCAATCCCATCGTAGAGCTTGAAGGCTAGGGGCTTCTCGAGCGAATTTGGGATCGAAAATAGTGTGATTTCTTTGGTGAATGGACCAGCTTGGAGTAAATCATCATCTTCATCGTACCTCCTCGAGCGACGAGGTGATGCGCTTTCGTTGGATACTGACGACGCATATGGAGATCGACGAGAGTTAGGTGAAGTGTTACGTCGTCTAGTCGGCGACCGGTCTGTGGTTCTGCCGGCATGGGATGATCCGCGGTGCATCTTCCTCCTCAGGGGAGATCGTTCGCCTGACCGCCTGTGGTTCGGTGACCCAACGGTGCGGTGTCCTTCAGTGGTGAATCGGTGGGAATCTCATGGCGTCCTTTTGTTCTGGATTCCCCAGATTTGGATGATGATTTGGATCTGCGATGAGATCTGGTTGGTGACCGTGATTTGCAACGAGAGCTTGTTGGTAACCTAGACCTGCGTCGAGACCTAGACGATGCGGGGGTACTTGCAGCAGTTTGTTGAGTTTCCATCACTGCGATCCTACAATTTTGATCCTCGATCATCTAAGTCTGTCTCTGGATGATCTAAATCACGTTCTCCAAGAGTGATGGTTGAATACCGGAAGTTGGCGGAGCTGCCAGAGCGATTAACGGAGCTTCGCCATGAGGAAGTGGTGATGGTGGAACTTCCTCCACGGTCACTGGGAACGTTACCGGATTTGGTGTGATAAACACCAGTTGTCCGTCGATCTGAGGCGACGAAGGGCGAGATCCAGGGTTGATTCTCTGAGATCGGCATGGCGGTTGAATGTTTTGTGATGGTCCGGCCATAGGATAATCGGAAAGATCTATTCATTGTAGAATAATCCTCCCACTGTGGTCGCCAATGTTCCGAGCAAAGAACGAAGTGGTGGTCGGAGTCACTGAGTCCGCCACGAACTGTGGTTGATGATGACAGAGAACGGTGGTAGGGTACCTACAAAAGGCACTCTGACGCTCAAGTCAGTATAGTTCTGATGAGGTCAGTATGATGCAATGTAAACGTAAATTGTACATTTTTGGGTCTTCCTGTTATATGATTCCATTTAGGGTTTGATCTGAATGGACGGTGATTAAGAAGGGAATTCCCTACCGAGCACTTCAGTCCGTTGATCAGATCAACAGTCCTAGATCAGTGGCGTAAAAACAATGCGAATCAAGGGACCGTTGATGTAATGGACATACCAGATCAGTAGCCATTGGTCGACCATGATCAGTCTGCGGAGTTAGGCCACAGAAGTGGTCTTAGGAGGAATGGGCTGGCAGACCTCAGCGTGAAACACCACTTCACATCCGTCGAACACCCTCAGACCAAAGAACAGGCCGAAGCAGCCAATCACACAATTTTACGTGGTTTTCGACGACGCCTTGATGAAGTGAAAGGTCGATGGGTCGAATATTTGCCTCAGGTTCTCTGGGCTTACAGGACAACACCACACTCGTCGACCGGAGAGACACCTTTCCGATTAGCTTATGGGTATCAGAGGCAGTGATTCCCGTCGAGGTCGGAGAATTAAGCTAGAGGACACTTCACCCACCTGAACCGAGGCTGAATTACCAGTGCCTCCGAGAAGAATTGGATCTTTTAGAAGAAAATCGAGAAATCGTGGCGCTGAATGAGGCCGCCGTCAAGCAGCGGATAGCTGCTAGGTATAATCACTGCGTAATCCCATGAGATTTCGCCATTGGAGACCTCATTCTCTGAAGAGCGAATGTCGAATTGAAAAATTTTGCGCAAGGGAAGCTAGCTCCGAACTGGGAAGGACCTTACCAGATCATCGCAAAGACCGGTACGGGGGCCTATTACCTCGAAGATCTCCAAGGAAGGGCCATCGCCCGAACCTGGAACATGACTAAGCTTCGGAGAATTCGGTCTCTATGACCAAGATCAATCGGAGACAGTACCTGACAAGCCACACGTTTCGAACAGCCTTGAACTGTCCACTGTCGAAATTTAATTAAATTACTTGCAATTTTCCTTCAAATTGTAATTTGACATCAAAATTTTAATGCAAGTTATATACAACTTTGCAACTCTAATGACTATTTGTTATGTCAGGTAAAAAGAGATAATTACCGGTTAGCACATCGACAAATGCCGAACTCTACACCTCGACCCACACTATCCTCATGCTTCCGGCAAACAACGCCGAAGTTTTGACTCCCAGCAAACACTTCGAAGGAATTCGGGGCTTAATCGACACACCCGAAGATCCTCGAACCGGCGTCCGAGGAACACGCAGTAAACCACCCAATCGACCTTGCCAGTCTTTCCAGGGCAGGTCACGCCGAAATAGCGTTCACCCATCTTAAGAATTGAGCTCCCTAAGATCGAGGAAGAGGAGGACCATTCCTTCGCCGGAGTGGTCCCTCCAAGAAACCAAGTCGAATCTTACCCCGAAACATACAAAAATTGGAACTAACTCCAAAGAAGTTAAGTCGGATCTTACTCTAAAACATACAAAAATCGAAACCAACTCCGAAGAAGTTAAGTCAGATCTTACTCCGAAACAAACAGAATCGGAATCAAATATGAAAAGCGAACTTAAAGACAAAGAAATTGCGACAGACATTGCAAGAAACTTAACTTGGATTAAGGGGAAGCAAATGTCAAATACAAAACAGACCTCCGAAGAGGTACAAATTTAAGTTGCAAAATTTATACATGTTACAGATAACTCGGCATCCAGGCCTTCAAGGAGCCTCTTCGGAAGTCTTCTTGACAGCTTCCGAGGTACGCCCAACTTCCTTCTCTGTCGAAGGTGCCACCTCGTAAAGGACTTCCATAGTCTTAGGGTCGATGATTACGTCCTCATCAACAACACGCATGCTAAACAGCTTGGAGACGTCGACATCTATGCTCGGGTACATCAACCGAATTTGGTAGAACGACATTTCCGAATTGCTGGTCGCAGAACTTACCAGCTATGGCATTCCAGTTTTTAACTTCTGATTGGGCCAAAGTAAGAGCTATCCTAGCCTCTTCCAAACTCTTTTCAGACTTCTCCTTCTCTTCATACTTCTTGGCTAGAAGAGTTCTCTTCTCGGAGATAAGATCATCGCGTTCCTTCTGAAGGTCGATGACCCTCTGTTGTAGCTCTGCAACTTCATTCTTGGCATTTTCCAGCTTATCGGATTTGTCCGAGAGGTTGTTCTCGAGGTCGGTCATCTTAGCCTTCCTCTTCTTGATCTCCTCAGCACGATTCTTCACTTCCTCGACAGCCTTATAGAACTCGCTGTTCTCCTTCTCTAACGCGGCATTGCGTTCGGCAGTATGAACAAAGAGGCTCAAACTCTGCAGCATCCAACTCGAACACTCCAGTACCGAGTCTTCACGCGCCGAACTAGATAAGGTTGACAGATAGACCTTGTCTGCTATAGCTGAGGTATAGTGAGCCAATTCGTCTGAAGTTAAGACATTGTTATGCATCCATACTATCGGGTCATCGCTTCTGGAGAAGTAGTGATCAGCGGTCGTACGTGGGTCAAAATAATTAAAATATTTGATATAATATTCAAGGCAAGAGACCTTGGTCGTCTCACGAGGACCTCTAAAAACCAAAATTCCAAAATCAGGAAGTACGAAAATCAACAATAACAAAAGGGATTTTTTTTTGTGAAGACAGTTTCTGTTTGAGGTTTTATCAAATTAGAGAAACAATTGATTCACCGGTTTCCGGGTGCGTGCTTTGGATTTATCACAGGTTCTAAAAACAACAATTCATTTAATTTCAAATTCGCAGTTGAAATTAAACAAGCGTTAATTAGTTTATATGAATTCACACCATTTCGAGCAAGCGCCAAAACAGCGGGTTCAATCGGTCACGGGAGCGGACAAGCGCCGTTTAAAACGCAAGTAATATCATAACAGAATTCTAATCAACCCTCTATCAATTTCTACTCGAATCAATTAATCTAAGCAATCAAGTAATTTGAAATATTAAAAATTACGAAATAGAATTGCATACAATCAAGCGTCATACACAACTGAATCGCGTTTTGCAACGAAGACATAACGATTAACTAAGCAAAAAATGAACTGGATAGATTGCATACATTCAAAGCCAAATTCAAAATTGATAGAGACAAAATTAAAGAAATTAAAACGAATTTGTATTAAAACATTAGGTACCGAACCTCAAAATCCGTAAACGGCAGCCTTTCATTGATGAATCAACTTAGGAGCTTAGGCTTCCATCGAAGCTAGGGCACACAAGTTTTGTAAAATAAAACGTAAGATACTGAAAAATGGCTGGTCCTGGTGTATTTAATCTCAGCTCAACAAAAAACCTAAATCCCTAAACGGGTTCTACGATAAAAGGCCGATGACAAACTAAAGTTAGGCCCAAAACCCGTTTTACACTGTACTGCTTTAGTAATTCGTAGTTTTGACATACAAGACATCAGAATTGGGTTTCGAGCTTAACAGAAGAATTGTAGCTCTATTCCTTAGCTTTCCAATGCATGCTCGCATGCCTCAATTGGATAACCACAGCCAAAGTTATGGCCTGCAGAGTAGACAGGGGTCAATATGCAGTAAAAACAAAGGTTAATCAATAAATTACTATACTGCTCAAGTTAGACCCCAAAGTTTAGAAATGTGCTAAGACTTAGATATTAGGTACAGAACATAATCAAAAAACAGTAAGTGCAAAGCTATAAAGAGTGCATTAAGATGCACTGATCAAATTCTCTCACACTTAAGCTTTTGCACTCCGAGCAAAACTCATGGTCAAAACAAAGCAAAGATACATTTCCAATGAATCCCAAGGATGCAAAGTGGCTAGCAAAATGCTCATTCAAGGTTTCAAGGACTTATGGCAATCATGAACACCATCTAGATACCTTCAAAGCAACCAAGAGGATAGAATAACCAAAGAGTGCATCAAAAGTGATAGAATCCTCACAAGAAATAAATTCCTCTCAAACTCTCAAGTGTCTAGGCTAGTGTTTACACTCAAAGCACATCATGAAAGCTAGCACTACCATAGGCTTGACAAGACTCGAACATCGACACTTGAAACACATGGACACAAAGATCAAAAGGTCTTTATTAAGGTTATAATGGGGCCAAGGTCAAGGTGGGATAATTGAAAGGGAAACTAAGCTATAAAATCAAAGAGGATAGAGGAGCAATGGATAACATTTGCCAAATTATCATGGGGGGCAATTCAATCAAATTTCAATCCATTTTTCACTTTCACACTTTTCTTCTTTTTCTCTTTTTTTTTTTAAACTTGCCAAAATCCCAATGAAGTACAACATTACATTAGATATTCTATCACTACCACATTTTTGAGCCCCCCCCCCCACACTTATGCAAAATTTATTCTCATTTTTTTTAAAAGCTCCTTTATCCCCTAAGATTGGGTCATATCATGGTTTTTCACTTTTAGGCTTGTAATGAGCTATAAAACAAAGAATGAGATAAATAGGCTCAAAGGGGTTAAACAAAAGGATAATTGCAAGGTAGGCTTATTTGGCTAGTGGCTAAAAAGAACAAAAATTGCCTAGATCATTTCAATACATGCATGTGAACAAGAGTTTCAACAAGAGTCAAGTCAAGTTCTAGAGTAACCAACAATCATGATTGAAATCACACAAGAAAGAAAGAGAATGGGAAAATGTATTCCATCCATTATAAGGCCTAAATCTCACCAAGGAAAATGATCTATCACAAAAGATGCACAATTTAATATTCCAATCCAACTTATCAACTAAGAATGCAAGGAAGTCATCCATATCATGCCATAAGACCTATAGTCCTAGAATAGTGAAATCACTCCCCACTCATATAAACCAAGAAATCCAATGAAAATACATGCAAATTTTTTTTTATAATAACAAAAAACTCAAAACAAAACTACGCTAAAAGATCCCCTCCACACTTAAATCACACATTGTCCTCAATGAAAACAACAAACAAAAAATAAGAGTAAGGGGGAGGGACTCCCTGGTCAGACTGCAGTGTAGGTGGGATGTTCTAATGAGAGTTCTTCTATGGGTGCATCTTCAAATGCGGAACTCTCGTGGAATACTTTGAGGCGTTGCCCATTGACTTTGAAAATTTTGTTTGTCGCCTCACTTTTAACTTCAACTGCACCATGAGGAAAAATATTAGTAATAACAAACGGGCCAATCCACTTAGATCTAAGTTTCCCGGCCATAATTTTCAGCTGGGAATTAAACAACAAGACTTTTTGCCCAATGGAGAACTCCTTCCTAGAAATCATCTTGTCATGGAAGTGCTTAGTTTTCTCCTTATAAATTCTGGAATTCTCATAGGCTTCTAGCCTAAGCTCCTCAAGTTGTTGCAATTGAAGCTTTCTCTCTTTACCTACTTTTTCCAGTTCAAAATTACAACCTTTGACCACCAAATAAGCACGGTGCTCTATCTCCACCGGGAGGTGGCATGCCTTACCAAACACAAGTCTAAAGAGAGACATCCCTATTGGTGTTTTGTAGGCTGTTCTTTGAGCCCAAAGAGCCTCTTCTAGCATGCGGCTCCAGTCCTTCCTGCTTGGTTGCACCATCTTTTCTAGAATTTGTTTAATTTCTCTGTTTGAAATCTCAGCTTGCCCATTAGTTTGGGGGTGGTAAGGTGTAGAAACCCTATGCACCACCCCATACTTCCGAAGCAAAGCTTCCATGGTGCGGTTACAGAAATGAGTGTCTTGGTCGCTTATGATGGCTCTTGGAATACCAAACTCATTCTCCCACACTCGCATTCGTCCTTCCTACTAGTCATCAATGAGCCTAAAGACATGGAATTCTGAATTAGTTTGATTTATTTGCCATTTAGTGTTCATAACTGGCAGATTGAAAAGTTGTTCGATTTTTTCCGCAATTTTTTCCATCCCTCTGTGTAAATAACCCAATATTGGTTCACCATCAATAACATCTTCACCATCCAGAGTAACAATATCCACAACAACTTTAGAATCATTAGTGCGGGTGGCTTTTGCTTCCACCTATTTGGAAACATAATCAACAACAAGCAGGATATAAGTAAAGCCAAAAGAAACAGGAAAGGGGCCCATGAAATCAATCCCCCAAACATCAAATACCTCACAAAAAAGCATGGGCTGCTGAGGCATCTCACTCCTGCGAGTGATTGCCGTCCCGGCCCTTTGACATTGTTCACAAGTGCGAAAAGTCTAAAATGCATCTTTAAAAATGGTGGGCCAATAGAAGCCCGAGTCTAAAACTTTTCTCGCTGTCCGCTGAGGACCAAAATGTCTACCTACCTGAGAAGCATGACAGAATTAAAGAATGGATGGAACCTCATAGTAAGGTACACATCGCCTAATCACCTGGTCACTACCAAACTTCCACAAATAAGGGTCATCCCACACGTAATATTTTGCATCACTTTTGAGTTTATGTACCTGTGCTTTAGATGCATGTGGGGGTAAAGCTCCACCCACAAGATAATTAACTATATTAGCATACCAAGGAGTTACCTCACGCAGCTGCATGAGCTGCTCATCAGGAAAGTCATCATAGATTGGGAGGGAATCCTCAGCCCTCTCTATCCTGCTTAAGTGGTCAGCCACTAAGTTCTCTGCTCCGCTCTTATCCTTAATCTCCAAATCAAATTCTTGGAGGAGCAACATCCACCTTATCAATCTTGGCTTTGCCTCTGGTTTCTTTAAAAGAAACTTCAAAGCTGCATGGTCAGTAAAAACAACCACCTTGGAACTAAGCAAATATGATTGAAACTTATCAAGAGCAAATATAATAGCCAAAAGCTCCTTTTCTGTGGTGGTGTAGTTAATTTGTGTAGCATCTAAAGTCCTAGAAGCATAATAAATAACATGGACAGTCTTGTCAACTCTTTGTGCTAGAACCGCCCCCAATGCATAATTAGATGCATCACACATAATTTCAAAGGGGAGGGTCCAATCAGGTGGCTGAATGATGGGAGTAGAAGTCAAAGACTTCTTGATACAATCAAAGGCCTGCTTGCATTTATCATCAAAGGTAAAGCTAACATCCTTTTGCAGCAAGTTTGTCAATGGAAGAGCTATCTTGCTGAAATCCTTGATAAAGTGCTTGTAAAAACCTGCATGACCAAGAGATGAACGAATCTCGCGAATGCAAGATGGGTAAGGCAAACTAGAAATCACTTCAATCTTGTTAGGATCTACTTCCATCCCTTTTTCAGAGATCACATGCCCTAAAACAATACCCTGTCCTACCATAAAATGGCATTTTTCATAATTCAGAATAAGGTTAGTTTCAATGCATCTCTGCAAAACTCTATCCAAACTACCCAAACATGAATCAAATGAAGAACCATAAAAAGTAAAATCATCCATAAACACTTCTATGTAATTTTCTATCAAATCAGCAAAAATACTAATCATGTAACGCTGGAAAGTCCCAGGTGCATTGCATAGGCCAAAAGGCATCCTCCTATAGGCAAAAGTGCTAAAGGGGCAAGTGAATGTGGTCTTTTCTTGGTCCTCCGGTGCAATATGGATCTGAAAGTAACCTTAAAAACCATCAAGAAAATAATAATGTGACTTACTAGCCAACCGTTCAAGCATCTGATCAATGAACGGCAAAGGAAAGTGATCTTTTCTGGTTGCCTGGTTAAGTCTTCTGTAATCAATACACACTCTCCAGCTATTCTGAACTCTTGTGGGGATGAGTTCATTATTTTCATTCCTCACCACTGTGAGACCAATCTTTTTAGGAACCATGTGGACTGGGCTTACCCATTGATTATCAGAAATTAGGTATATAATGCCAGTCTGTAGGAGTTTGGTCACCTCCTTTTTCACAACATCCAAGATTAACGGGCTAAGCCGCCTCTGAGGCTGCCTAACAGATTTCGTCCCATCCTTAAGTAAAATCTTGTGCATACACATGGATGGGCTAATACCAGGAATATCAGCTAAGGTCCATCCAATGACCTTTTTGTATTTTTTTAGCATCTGCAACAGCTTCTCTTCCTGCACAGAATCAAGGTTAACTATAATAATAACAGGCAAATCACCACTCCCCTCTAAATATGCATATTTTAACTCTTTGGGGAGTGGCTTAAGCTCTAGAACATGTGGTTTTTCAATAGAGGTCAGAATCTTAGTAGCAGTAGCTACATCTGCAACAAAACCTATGTCATTGGGGACATTAGGCAAAGTGTCAACTTGCAAAACAGCCTCAACTTCAGCACAAGTATGGGTGTTAGTGCAACAATCACAAGTAACACTGTCAACAAAATCAGCCAATGAAGGAAAATCTGCAATAACAACATCAGAATAAACATCATCAACCAAATCAGCGAGCAATTCAATATGAAAAAGGGAATGCTCTTCCATGGGGTGTTTCATAGCATCAAAGATATTAAACTTTACAACGCTATCACCAAATTCCATGGAAAGAGTCCCGGTACCAACATCAATTTTTGCCTTGGCAGTTTTCAAGAATGGCCTGCCTAAAATGATGGGTGACCTGCTGGACTTAGTCTCTGCTTCCATATCCAGAATATAAAAATCTGCAGGGAAAATAAGATCATCAACTTTAACAAGAACATCCTCAACCAGTCCAGCAGGTCGAGCATTGCTTCTATTTGCAAGTTGAATGGTAACACCTGTTTCTTGCAAAGGTCCAAGAGCAAGAGAGTTAAAAATAGATGTAGGCATTACATTGATTGAAGCTGCTAGATCTAACATGGCATCATCAAACTGATTGTTGCCTATGGTGCATGGAATGGCAAAAGTTCCTGGATCCTTGCACTTTTGGGGCATGGATTGGAAGAGGGCTGAAACATTATGCCCCATGTTTATCTTTTCATTCCCTTTCAGTCTTCTCTTATGTGTACACAACTCTTTCAGAAACTTGGCATATCTTGGAATTTGCTTAATTGCCTCAAGAAGGGGAATGTTCACTTCCACCTTCCTAAAAGTATCCAAGATCTCCTTATCCCTCTCTCCCTCATCTTTTTTTTTGTACTCACTGCTCTATGAGGGAAGGGGAGGAGGGGTATTTCTTGTTCATCAGAAACATGCTCAGGTGCCTTATTATTTTTTGAAACAATGGTCTCAGGCACCTTTGGGGTGTCAACAGCTTTCCCAGATCTCAATGTGATAGCACTAACATTGGGGTTTGGTGCATTCGGATTAACCCTTTGCTTGGTGGCGGTTAGGTCCCCAGGCTTGCATCTGATTAATTGTGGTAGCCATCTGTCCCATTTGTGTATGCAAATTCTGAATTGAGGCATCTGTTCTTTGTTGGAATTGGAGATTTTGGGCAGCCATCTGCTTAACTAGATCCTCTAATGAAGGTTCAGGCCTGACAGCAGCTTGTGGTGCAACTTGCGGTGGATTATTTTGCTGCCTGGGTTGTTATTGTGCAGCTGGATTTCCCCATCTAAGGTTAGGATGGTTCCTCCAGCTTGGGTGGTACCTGTTAGAAGACAAATCAACATTGGCTTGAGGGTTAAAGATGTTAGCTGCATATGCTCGAGGGGTATCAGCATTAGGGCCCTCTTGCAGCGTAGGACATGCATCTGTGGGGTGCTCTGAAGAGGTGCAAATACCACAGACCCTTGCTGTCTGACCTGTTGCCAATTTTTTTACCAAAGCTGTGAGTTCTTCCAACCTGTTTTCTAAGCTCTTCTCACTAGTAACCTGTATCTCATTCACTCCCCTTGTTAGAACTGCAGAATTGCTTCTGGTTGTGAATTGTTGGGAGTTTATGGGCATATTTTCTATTAAAGCTCTTGCATCTGTTGGGGTTTTGTCTACAAGTGCCCCTCCACTAGCAGCATCCATAATATTTTTGTCCATGGGCAATAAACCCTCGTAGAAATACTGGATGAGTAGCTGCTCAGAGATTTGATGATGAGGGCAGCTTGCACACAACTTCTTAAATCTCTCCCAGTATTCATGTAAAGACTCGGTGGAGTTCTGCCTGATACCACATATCTCTTTTATGATTGAAGCAGCTCTGGATGCAGGAAAGAACTTCTCTAGGAACAACTTTTTCAAGTCATTCCAATTTTCAACAGAACCTGGTTGGAGGTAATACAACCAATCCTTGGCTGCATCTTGGAGTGAGAAGGGAAAGCCCCTCAGTTTAATGTGCTCCTCTGGAATTCCCTGGAGCTTCATGGTTGAGCACACAATATGGAACTTCTTGAGATGTTTGTGTGGATCATCACCTGCAAGACCACTAAACTTTGGCAACAAGTGTATTAAACCAGATTTCAATACAAAAGGAACAGCAACATTGGGATAACTAATGCACAGAGCATTGTAAGTAACATCAGGTGCAACAAGTTCCCTTAATGTTCTACCAGCCATATTAACAGACTCAAGATCAGAATCAAAGAGATTGTGACTAAAGATGTTATCACTATCACTACCACTATCTCCTATATGATCCCTAAGTCTACGATGCAATGTTCTCTCAATTTTAGGGTCAAAAGGGTGAAAGTTAACAATATTGGACCTGGTCATGCACTGTATGCAGCAAGGAATAGGAAAATGTAACAATTTTAGAAATACCAACTATGTCCTAATGCTAAAATGAATGCAGAAAATAGAAAACGACTCAAATCTGACCTAAAAATTATAAAAACACTACGAAAAATCTAATTAAATCAAAAGAAAGATATGCAATTTTTTTTGGATTTTTTCGGAGATATGAAAAATTAAAAATAATAATTAAAAATAGAAAACGAGGGAATTTGGGATTTTGAGCCCGTAGTCCATACTAAGGGAGTTCGGATCCTTGATTTTTTTCCGGATTTTTCAGCTGTGGTTTCGGAACAATCTGACGAGATTGCCCGAAAACCGATTTTTTTTTTTCGCCTACAAATCCTAGAAATCAGCAGTCTCAGCGCCTACAACCTGTAACAAGACCTGGAAACACAACAAGAACAAAGCAAGAAACGTCAGTATTGTTAGTGGGTCCTGGGGTTGGTAATCCCTAATTAGAGATCCCCGGCAGCGGCGCCAATTTGATCAGTGGTCGTACGCGGATCAAAATAATTAAAAGATTTGATATAGTATTCAAGGCAAGAGACCTTGGTCGTCTCACGAGGACCTCTAAAAACCAAAATTGCCAAAATCAGGAAGTATAAAAATCAACAATAACAAAGGGGGTTTTTTTTTATGAAGACAGTTTCTGTTTGAGGTTTTATCAAATTAGAGAGACAATTGATTCACCGGTTTCCGGGTGCGCGCCTTGGATTTATCACAGGTTCTAAAAACAACAATTCATTTAACTTCAAATTCGCAGTTGACATAAACTAACTAAACAAGTGTTAATCAGTTTATATGAATTCACACCATTTCGAGCAAGCGCTGAAACCGGGCGTCACCTTGATTTAATGACAGATACGCCGCCTGCGCGTGAAACAAGGCCGCCTTTTCAGTTTGAAATGATTAAAGTGACGCGTCGAACTTCAAAATGAATGTCGAAGTAACGCTATGTGATTCAACCTTAAGTCACTCTCATACAGTTTCATTCGAAATCTCACTTCAACAAATGCATGTAGTCACACTTTCCTAGTTCGGATCAAAGCCACGCTTCGACAGCTCCCGAAGTCACACTTTGACAAATTCAATCACTTGCTGATTCAATCTGAAGCACACTTCGACGTTAAGCTTCGCCACATCATCTGTCACTGCCAACTTAAACGAAGTCATACTTCAACTATATGGTAAAGGTCGCACTTCGGCAACATCCGTCAACACTGCAACGTTGAGTTAATCATGATCCGAACAACGCACCACTTAAGTTCAACTCCTCAAACATCGGAGATCGACTTGGGGGGCAACTGTTCCGGACTGAGTCGAAGCCCATTCCTCCTAAGACCACTTCCGTGGCCCAACTCCGCAGACTAATCATGGTCGACCAATGGCTACTGATCTGGTACGTCTGTTACATCAACGGTCCCTTGATTCGCGTTGGTTTTACGCCACCGATCTAGGACTGTCGATCTGATTAAAGGACTGAAGCGCTCGGTAAGGAATTCCCTTCCTAATCACCGTCCATTCAGATCAAACCCTAAATAGAATCATACAAAAAGGTACAATTTACGTTTACATTGCATCATACTGACCTCATCAGAACTATACTGACTTAAGCGTCGAAGTGCCTTTTGCAACCACCGTTCTCTGTCATCATCAACCACAGTTCGCGGCGGACTCAGCGACTCTGACCACCACTTCGTTCTGCTCGGAACATTCAAGGATATATGCAATTTCCAGTAAATTGAAGGCAACGTAGTACCTATCATTATCACCTTCCCATAAAAGTTAAACATAGCCATAAGATGTACAATTGCAAACCTACAAGTTCTAGTACTGGTTCAGTATTATTATTTAGTACTTAAGTGTTCCTGTAAAAAAGTTTATAAAAGTGTAGCCTTTTTAAAGCAAAACACTTGGACCTGTAGAAGCCTATTAATATGAACTTCTGATGTACTGGATTGAACAAGCACTTGGTGCATGCGTTTTTCAGATCTGATATATGCACTTCTACAAACATGCGTGCAGATTTTTCAATTCAAATCAGAGAACATTGTCTTAATTTTTTATTTTTTATTTTTCAAAATAGAGAACATTCATTCAAATCACAAAAATTATTGTCTTACAGTTTTGAAGAGACTTTTCCATAGTTAACAAGTTACATTGAGCTTTCCATAGCTGATAGAAAACAAACACAAAAAATAATCGGCACAAACACAAACAACAAGATATTCACCAAAAAACAAAACAAAACAAAACAAATACAATCAGAAGCATCCCATTTCTTTGATCTGGCGAACACTTTCTCAGAATCAGCTAAGGGTTTTCTTTGAGTGAGAAAGGAGAAGAGAGCATGGGAGAAAGGGTCCAACAATCTTCAAACGAATCCAATTATTTTTTAGTAAAGGCCCATTTTGGTCCCTCAAAAAACTCTACAAACCCTTTTGGTCCCTCACAAAAATAAAGTATAGAAATAGTCCCTCACATTTTCAAAACAGTGTCACGTTACTCCCTCAGTTAATGGGCTTCCAAAACCGTCAGTTAACAGGCTGATATGTCACGTTAAATGTTGACGTTGCAGTTAACCCTCTCTCCCCGCTGGATTATTATCTGACGACGTGGCATTTTTTGTGAGGGACCAAATTTGTCCCATTTTAGTCCCTCTTGTTTTGGACCATATTAGTCCCTCCACCATTGTTAAGACCTTCAAAGCTTGTGATCTGAAAACTTGTCTTCCTCAAAACCCTACTGAAGAACAGAGCTCGATTTGAACATAGCCACGGTGAGTAATTTTTTTATCCGAGTTTAGTTGTTTCGATTTGAGACCCTCAAAAACATCTTGTTTTGCGTTTTTTTTTCTCCAGAAATGAGTACTCAATCTTCTCAATCTACTTGTTTTTATTATGGGTTTGAGGTGTCCTAGAGTGATTCAACTAACGGTAATCGTATAAGCTGGAGTGGTCCATGTTGCTGTTGTGGGAAAAAAGCAAAGGTATACACTGCACATATACATGCCAACCCTAACAGAGATTTCTTTGGTTGCATCAATTTTAAGGTAAGGAAACCCTAGCTAAATACTGTGTTTCATTTCTTTTTGAGTTTAATTTCCCTTTTTTGGGGACCAAAATGGTACCTTTGGATTTTTATGACGGATTAAAAAGGCCCTTTACGCTATTTATTTTTGTGATTCCATTGCAGAAAAACCAGAAACAATACTCCCACAATTAAGCCCGGTAGGGTTTTGAGGAAGACAAGTTTTCAGATATACAAACTTTGAAGGTCTTAACAATGGTGGAGGGACTAATATGGTCCAAAACAAGAGGGACTAAAATGGGACAAATTTGGTCCTTCACAAAAAATGTCACGTTGTCAGCTAATAATTCAACATGGAGAGAGGGTTAACTGTAACATCAGTATTTAACATGACACATCAGCCAGTTAACTGACAATTTTGGAAGCCCATTAACTGAGGGACTAATGTGGCACTGTTTTGAAAATATGAGGGACTATTTCTATACTTTATTTTTGTGAGGGACCAAAAGGGTTTGCAGGTTTTTTGTGTGGGACCAAAATGGGCCTTTACTCATAATTTTTTCACAAAGCCAACAATCTTCGATTCCGTTCCACAGAGAGACAATCAGAAATCCCTCTTCTTCGAGGGAGAAGGGAGAACTGGAAATCCCTTCTAGGCAAACCCCTATGTGTGACAGCAGGGACTAAAAGAGATCAATATCGAAATGTAAGGGATCAATAAGAAAAAAATAATTTTGTAGGGACTAAAACCAAACACCATTAAATTTACAGGGACTAATGGACTATAAACATATTTAAACCTAAAATAAATGTGCATATTATGTTGAGAAAGTCAACGGAGGACAAGTTAACACTAGTGAACTATTTTACCTACGCATTGCATGTATTTTATGTAAGAAGTGTTTATGTTTATAACAAGGTGGATTCTACGATGAAGAAACATCTTCATCCATGGACCATTAAAACGACCGGATATATATAAGAGGTAAAAACGGTGTCATTTATCATGTAATACTTATAAGGTTATATTTAAAATTTACTTAATTGCAAGAGTGCCATTTGCAAACCTATCTGCACTTCTCGTGGCAGACCGTCATTGCCGCCTCCACAACTGCAAGGAGAACCACTACAGTACACATGTGACATAGCTAAATCGACGGCGGCAAATCAAAGTGAACAAGTCAGCACTCAAAACCAAAGTGAACGAAAAGAAAGCAAGAACGAGAGGGAACGATTTGGTAACCATACTTTGTGCTTGATTGATGTCAATTCCAAACTCTGATTTTTGTAATCCATCTTGATTGGGCAACATGAGATTGAAGGATTAGGGTTCCTTTATGGGCTGCTTAGTGATTTGTTTTGTGCTCTTTTCAAATCAGGATATGTTGGCAACATGTTTGATCTCTGGTGTTCAGCATTTTTTTTTGGGCCTTATTTTGGAAATATCGCAGATTAAGGTTCTCGTCGATGCGGAGGAACAGACTGTGTTTTCTGATGAGCAGAATGGCGATTCCGGCCATCCCCTCCAAAAGAATAGATGCGATGGCCACGACCTTGAGGACGAACGCAGCCGAGTTGTCTCGATACAGCTCTGTCCACAGCTTGGAGCGACTCTTTTTTCTTTCTGGGAAAAACACTGATTCGAGAATTTAGAAGAACTTGCATTTGGTTTGTAAAGATTTTGAGTGTGTGCAAAATTTATTTTAGTTTATTTTCTTTTTAAACCCGCATCTGATTTTGATTTTCTATTCTCAGGCGAGTTTTGTTTTCTAATGAGTAGTGGCCTTGGCACAAGCATTCAATCTCCTCCTTTTAATGGGCAGAGCTTCATGATTAGAATCACCCGATCTTACTCTCCTATTGGATTGGATTGGATTGGATTGATGCTTTATGGTCCTCTGTAGTTGAATATATATCATCAGACAATGGGTCTTTCGATTTTGTTGACTTTGTGATGGTTGGGTTGGGTTGGGTGGGTAAGTGGTTCCATTGGCAGCAAGATGGTGAGGTGTTGGCTTGTGCGGTTACAGTGATCATAGATGGTGGCGGAAGAGTAACAAGGAAGATTGAAGTTGTAATTGAGAGATTTAATTGAAGCAATATTGCAATTTGAGATTTACATGCCTTTCACCTGTTACTTAAACTAACATTAGTTTATCTCAACTTATCTAACCATCCATTTATTTTATTATAAATCCAATGGTGTGAACCGCATAAATAATGGTTCACTTTAGATGCCACCTTATAACAATACTCGTTAAGTATTGAAACGTTTCGTTAAAAAACTTTAATTATTGAAAGGTTTAAAAATATAGAGTAGATTACACCACCCTACTCTGAGAGATACAATTATTACATTTTTCTCCTATTTTATGTTGAAATATACAGTTTAGTCCATTTAACTTCAAAAGATTTTAAAATGTTTTTTTAATTAATATATATTAAGCTATTAGTTATTTACCTTATTACCCTTTCTATTTGCACCAAAAATAACTCATATTTTTTTCATTGACGACTATTTAAATTATTTGTTTGCTTGTTCATTCACGACACAACTCACTGGTTGGTGATTCACAAACAAATCTATTTACCCCTTTGTGATTTTGTGTAACTAATATCATTTAACAACCAACAATTTGTTGCATAAAACCCTAATAGATAAATAGAAGTACACGATCCTATCTAATCGAAGAGAGAGAGAATATTTTGTAGTCGGAACTTGGAACAGTGCGGTTCAAAGTTCACTTTGGAAGAATACATATATTGGAGATACGAAAAATCTTAAAGATAGAAGTTCGCCCTTTATCGTCCGCAACTTAATTCGTAATTAACAATCGAATGGTTAGAGAACCGAATTATCCAAAGCAAATACACACACAAATTTGATCACAATATTTTGAAATTCATTAAAAACAAGAAAATAAAATAATAAAACAAACAATAATTAACAGAGTAATTTTATTCTTATTAAACTTTATACAAAGCTTTAATTCCTGATCTAAATACACAATTTTTTTTTATTTAAAAAAAGGCTAAGCTAAAATGCTTTCTCTATAAACTGGACAAGTAACATTGTTTACTAAATATGTGGACATACAATTCCTATGGAATGTATGTCCACATGGTAAGGTGTAAAGTGCTTCATTGTTTTCAAAATTTTCGTCACAGATTGCACACGTTATTTGGTCGAATTGAAGAGGATTAGATGAGTTATACGATAACTCAACCACCTCAACCACCCTCACAACCACCCTCTCATGTGCTTCACGAGCGGCTCGACGAGTGGCTCGACGAGCCTTATATTTATTAATTAAAATAGAAAAAAAGTACAGTAAAAGTCCGAATGCGTAAACGATGATGAAACCTATTACAAATCTTTGAATCAGTGTACTATCTTCATGTGGATTAACATGATCACTTGACTTGTTTCCTGAAAGAGAGAAAAAAAAACAAGGGACTCATGTAATCAATAAATAAAAGTATAAGAAATCACAATATTAAATGCATTAAGATGGATGGTTCATGAAGACTGCACTTTGAAAGGAATTATTATTATACAATAATAAATTAATACATACAATAATAATGTTGAATTGTTTAACTTAGCTATGTATATTTCATAACCCAGCTGCAGATCTAGAGATTCTTCCTTGATAGTAATTAACGAATTTGCAAATTGTATGAGCAAATTAAATCCATAAAATTTCATATTTGAAACCATGCATTGCTTAATTCAAATGGAAATGTGGGTGGATAGTTAGTTTTTTTTTTTTTTTAAATACATGACATGGGCTTATATATAAATTGTAGGTAGCAGCAGACATATAGAAATGAGCGCATGCAGAGAGATGTATACTAAAATATGGAAGTGCAAAAAATAATACTCCCCCCAGTCCTATATATAAGAGACACTTTTGTGAGAGAAAAATGTCTCTTATATATAGGACCGGAGGGAGTAGTATTTTAAATTAAAGTATTGGATCACATGCATATGGAGAAATATGCATGCAACAAATTAACAAGAAGTTCAGATTATCTCAGATAGAAGAGAATAGAAAAGAATTGTAATCCAAATTATGGAGGTAATTAATAGGAAGAAGCATATATACACTGACCAGTAGAGTGGTAAAGCCCTGGTGCCGGAGCAGGGGACCCGTTGCTTTTTCTCATATTCATACTTCTGATTGTTGTTTTCTAAAACTGAAACCAAACTAACAAAGTGATTGTTATTTATTTTATAAAAAAAATGTGATTTTTCAAAAAACAAACAGAAGGTGACACCCAGATGCAGTGGCGAGGTTTGAACAAAAAGTTTTGGGGAGCTAAACTAGGTTTTGATGCATAATCAAATATGTAATGTCATACTATATATCTAATTAAGTTGCAAGGTAAACACAAAATTGATCATCAAAATAAAATAATATTAAAGTAAATAACTAGTAAAAATTACCTTAAAGTGCTGTCTGGTGCTTACTAATTATTTCTGTTATTGAGAAATATTGCTAGAAGAAAATATATAAAACGGGGCTTCTGAGAGCATCAGTAAGCAATTAGTACCTAAACAAATCTGAATTATATATTGGAAAGTTAAAAAATATGAATTTCTTACAAATATTAAACCTAGCTAGCTAGCGAAGAATCTAAAACGGTAACTAAAATCTAAAAGCATGAATAATTGCAAAATAGGACTATCCGATGGCAAGTGGAATCACAAAATAAAGGTTTTCAATATATATATTTTTCATTACGTCATGATGCTCATGTTTGTTCTACTTTCACGAAACTCAAAATAATGAAACAATGGCAGTAATATATATATATATATATATATATAATATGAGGATAAATAATAAATAGCTCGAAGGAATAGCATGGTGATATGGGGATGATTTAAGGGGTATATATGTGGATGACAGTGCAATATATATAGAGAACTGATCGACGCTGTTGGAATGCCAATTGAGTGGAGATATTGATGATATGCAATTAGTGCTTCAGATTTAATTTTGTTGATTTAGGAATGGTGAACGCGTATTTGATGACTATTGTATCTGGTGCTTCTTGTTGCTTTAAGCCTTTGCACAATCATTTGAATAAAATTATCTTTGCCTTTGCAATAAATAAAAAAATAAAATAAGGATTATGATGATTCACGAACTTACTCAGAGACAGTGGAATGAGCAAACAAAACTGGATGTGCAGAATGAGGCGTTTGCGTCGGGCCGGTGGTGAATGACGTTGTTGAGGGAAGTTGGGGGTAATTCAGAAAGTGAGACACCCAGATGCAAATGGTGGAAGAATAACATAACAGTACTGACCGATCGAGTTGTGAATTGGTTGGGAGAGGGAAATAGCACAACTAACAGTGTGCAAGGCAGGGAGAATATATATTATATAGTGTGCAAGATTGAATTGAATGAGGAGATAGATAAAGGAACAACCTGTTCTGTTATAGTATGGTGGCGGTGAGGCTTTAGAAATCAGCTGAAGAAATCTTAGAGCACAAGCTCATGTAAATATTGATTTAATTTCAATTTGCTGTCATAGAGAAGGGGAGGTGCTGTGTGTGTATATATATATATTTATAGGTGTATCTGATATATTTGTTGTGCTTATGGGGGATAGAGAAACAACATCTTTTGTAAGTTTACTTTTTGTAAATTTACAGCTACGTACATTAATTTAAATTTACAGCTCCTCTTCCAATTATATATACAAGCTATATATATATAGCTCTGTACATTACGTATACAACAGCATGTAGCTAATTTTAGATTTCTTTGGATGCTCTGCTACATTCCATTTGGAGTAACATACCATATACAGTACAACCATATATAGCTTTATATATAAAAAGTCCTTGTAATTAAAGCGGAGTGATGGATCCTACGATGACTTAATTGGGTTCCCAACCTTTAAACGGGTTTTCCATTTTATTTTTTTGAGTTGCTTGTTAGAACATATAAGATATAGAATCATATAAGTAACAGGTTAATTAAGCTTTTTGTCCCAATGCTTCTAATTAATCTGCCATTGGAATTAATTAGAATAATCTTAAGAATGACACCCTTTAATTAATTATTTTAATTTTATCAAATTAGATTAGTCTTAATAATTTTCTTTAATACGTGGGGTAGAAGACCATCTGCTTCAATGCACCCACTGCCCAATCCAACCAGAATATTTTTGTTTCATGCAGTTTATTACGGGTACAAAATAGGAAGTTCATAAATCTCGGTTTATTATATTCTTTCAAAATAAAAATCTCGGTTTATTAGCTAGGTACCTACCTACCTAAATTAAATGATGCCAAAAAGACCAAAACCAGCTTTATTATATTATATTGGTCACGCTAACGCAAATATGGGATTTTAATCTTACTATTTTTTTAGCATTTACAAATCCTACACGACTTAATTTAGGCTAGCCATTTTGTAGACTTGGGAAGAAAATTGTGATCTACCTTATGATAGACATTAGACACTTATACACTCTTCCGATCCTTTAGCTCCAATTTCTACAATTGAAAAAAAAAATAGGCTACAAAATTAATTAATGGGTAGCTTAAACAGGTTCTCTATACAAAGTTTAATTTCTGGTGCACGTGATTCTTTATTTCTCATTGACAAATACGGAGCATGATTAAGATAAATTTTAGACTTGATCCAAGAAGCTGCACTTGATCCCAAAAATGTAAAAGGAAAAAGAGAGAGAAGATACATAAAAGAAGGAAGGGAAAATAAGTTCATATAATCTAAGCTCAGCATTTAGTATATTCTGGTCAAATAGTATGCTTCCAGGCCTCAGAAGGAGAAATAGTATGCTTGCAGGTGTGTGTATATATATATATATATATATATTGCATTTGAATATTAAAGTTGTACGTTTGTATTAGTGTTCAAATATGATTTTATGTTTGTGCATAAAAGCCTAATTAAATGGCAGATTTTGGCTCTAATAGTTAATATTATTTATACATGAATTGGCAGATTTTGGCTCTAATAGGTAATGTAACTCCACATCATTTTTGTCTTTATCTCCAGAATAATTCAGTATGTGAGTCTTCCCTTTATCCCTGATTAATTCTTCTAGGTGGTTGGTGAGTTATTTATGGCTGCTGCAGTGTTGGACACAACTTAGACAAGTAGTTAAATTGAACATATATAGCATTGTCTCAAGAATTGAATAATTCGAAGACCATTTTTTTAATTTTATCTCCTGTTGAATTCTCATTTGTCTACAAAGAACCAAGCTTAATAGAAAATCAAAGTTTTCATAATTTAGTGGTAAAAGCTATGCTATCATTTTGAGCTCAATCTCAAAAGTTCAGTTTTTAGCCTTCTATCTCAAAAGTTTTGTAGGGGCATTAAGAGGTGTTGTTCTAAGCAGGGGTGGATTTATGTTCAATTGAGGGTGTGCACTCAATTGAGGATTGTGCACACCCTCAATTTTTTAAAATATCACTTAACTCTTTGTAAATTTTTTATTTGAGCTATCTAACTTTACAGTTTTGCACTCACTGTCCATAATTGCACCATCTCTCTCATTTTATTCATCCAAATTGGTCTCTGGCAAAAAACACAGAGACTAATTTAATCCCTGAGAAATGAAAAATATCAGTTTGGTCATAAAATCTCAAATTTTGGTCCAATTAATCTTTTTAAAGATGTTTTTAGGGATATTTTATTCCCTGTCAGAGACTAATTTGACTGACATCTGAAACTCTTAATGACTAAATTGATATTTATTCATTTGTCAGGGACTAAATAAGTCTTTGTGTTTATTTTGAAGGACCAGTTTGAGTCTATACTCATTTTATTTATAAGCAAGAAACCTAAAACCCATTTAATTGTTATTTTGAAATTTGAAAACAAGACCAACTACGTGTACCTAACATAGGGAGTTTTGGCAATATTCTTATGATCGAGATAAGATACAAAGAACATATTTATAAAACGAAATATAATAATTATTAATTAAAATTAAATAGTTTGACCCCGCTAACCCAAGGTACTGGATACGCCACTGGTCCTAAGCATGTGCACAAGAATGCCAACCAACAGATTCTTCTGATTTCTTTGCCTTAATTTGGTAATAATGGTGTTGAAGTGGACTTTGAGTTACTCTTCCCATCCACATTTTGACGATTTACCCAAAATAATCAACAAAAAGGAAAAAAGAAATAGCATAATTAGTACAAATAATGCACTTTTAAGAGCATTTATTAAGGTAGTCAAAATCAAACAGAAGATTAGATGAGAATAATGAATGCGATTAAACATCATGTATTTTTTTGTTTATAATAAAGTCTGGAGTAGTACATGTAAATACATGTTTTTTTTTTATGTTTACCAAAACACAAATGACCGTGGAACAACAAAATATAATCCATCGAATCAGCAGTTCCCAAGAGGATATGTCAATAGTGACATGCTTTGAGAAAAAAAAACTCTTGGGGCATGTTGCTGGCAGATAAATGACATGCAAAAGCAAGTTATCAATTGTGAAGGATTATTGACAAACAATTTGGTTCACTATCATACTGGACCCACATAAAATATGATAGTGACACACAGACAAGAAGCCATGGTACGAAGGAACACATGCATTAACAAGTCTTTTCGCATAAGCAAGTCATAATGCGTGTTTATCCCCTCCGATCTTCCTCGTTCTTTTCAGTTCCTAGTTTCCCTTTTTCGATCAACATCTCCTTCCCTCTTGGTCCAATGTTTGCAGCAGACGTCTCCCTTCCTATCAATACTCCGTTTGGCAGGGATGTCTCTGCTCACTCTCGCTGCTATGTTCGACGTCAATGTCTCCACTCCATTCACGATCAATGTTCTGCTTTCAAATGACATACATTTTTAGGGGACTAAAAACAAACTTTTAGAATTTTGGGAGAATAAAAACAAACTTTTAGAATTTTTGAGAGACTAAAATCATATTTAAGCAAAGAAAAAAAACTAACGGAGCATGATTAAGATAAATCTTAGACTTGATCCAAGGAGCTGCACTTGATCCCAAAAATGTAAAAGGAAAAAGAGAGGGAATTGATACATAAAAGAAGGAAGGGAAAATAAGTTCATACAATCTAGCTAAGCTCAGCATTTGGTATATTCTAGTCAAATAGTATGCTTCCAGGCCTCAGAAGGACATGGTTGAGTTCAGGATGGGCCCAATCTAGTTAAATATTGTTTGTAAACCTGTGATGAAGCATCTGTAAGTCAAAAACTTTGTTCATTAATGAAATGAATAACAGAAGTAAATAGAAAAGTCACAAAGCTGCAGCTGACACTAAATAACTCAAGTTCCATAGCCACGTAGAGCATATTTACCAAACTATTGTCACCACAATATGAATCACCGATAATAATCTAAAGAAACAATAAAATTAGGAGAAGCAGAACCTTCAAAAACCACTCATTCTTTTGAATTGGTGCAAATACATACGCCTATACGATAAAGTTAAACAGGTTAAAGAAATTAAGAGCCATGATGAGAACATTTTCATAGGGTTGGCAAAAGGACTCGACACCGCAGGTATCCACTCGACACCGCCCCGATTTTGACAGGAACAACCCGCTTTAACTGGGGGCAGGGCGAGGTTCAGGATGTCGATACTCGACCCGTCCCCGACCCGAACCCGTCCGGCAAAATATAAATTATTTTTTTGTTTTGTTTTATGCATGTATACTCATTCATTTTGTTTCATATATTTTGTTTATTTTTAGTTTAATCTCTTTGCAATAGAAAATTTTATTTTGAAGTTTTTATTTTATTTTATCATTGTATAATAATTATGATTTTATTTTATTAATTATTATAAATATAATTTTTCTATTTATATGGAGTGAAGTCGGAGGCTCACAAGGAAACCTGACCCCATTGGAAACAAGGGTGGGAACGGGAGAGGCAAAACCCGCCCCCGACATGCCCGTTGCCATGTCTTGATTTTCATTCAATATGTTTATGTTTCTCAATGTGTTTTAACTAAGGAAATAGAACTCTGGCACTATAGAAGAGGACAAGTCAGACAAATATCTCATTAAATGCATGTCGGAAAGTGAATGCTCCATCTCATAATTGATGTATTCATCATTGGCTATAAATAAAAGAACCTTCAAAGAATCAAAAATCATACAAGCATTCATTTACTATTGTTTTTTTTTCTGAGGGATTCATTTACTATTGTTGAAACTCTACTAAAAGTATTATTTGATTAACTTATTCTATGATTCTTTCATTTATTATTCTATATGTGAGAGTTAGAAAAATCTTTGGGCTTTAAATTTCTTATCCTCTCTACTCTACTGTGTTAGCTCTGTATTTCAATCATTTTTTTTTATTGTAAGCCGTTAAGTTGAGTGAATACTTAACTGAGGAACATTGGGTCGTTGTAGTGTTGCCTTAAGCAATATACACATATAGACAGGTTGGCTAGGAGATATGTGTGCTTGTAACCAGTTCAGGTTAGTGGAAAAATCCTTCAACGAATGGACCGACGGTAGATTTCAGGTTGAAAGTGAACCACTATAAATATATCCTTTAATTCTTTATTTTATGCAAGTTTATTTGAGATTTACTAACTATGGATTGAATAGAGTTTTAACTTAGTACTGTTTTTGAAAGGAAAAAGACCACGAGACGCAAAAAAATCTTGAGTTTGGTCTTTTCATAAAATACGCTCTTAGCGTAATCCTTTCGTTTGCTATTCTTCTTTCACGTGTGTTTACTAAACAGTTTGGGAAAAGTTTTGTAAACATAATTCAATGCCCTTCTTGCATTTTCCTGTTTCAATTTCATATAGCTTTAATTATGGTGAAAATTCTGGGCATTTACTTGGGGAAAGTATGCGGTTGGTGATTGAACCAAAAAAATTCGATGCGCTTTTCCCTATTTCATTCCCTCTTTATTCTTAATTAATTTATTTGTTAACTTCTGCGTAGTTTGTATATCTTTTTCTCCGTAAGTCATTTGGTTACGCTTAATTCACTTTAGATTACAACTTATTATATATATATATATATATATATATATATATATATATATATATATATATATATATATCACTGATAAATTAACCTTTTATTGAATAAAGTTGTCAATACTTAATACAATCATATACCACATTGTCCACCTGGCCCACCATAAAGAAAAGCTTGCTCAAGTACAGTTCCTTGGTAACCACGGTACCACAAGTCATAACAATCCGAACTGGTATCAATTTGTGACTTCATATCTTCAGGTTTTACTTGAATTTCTTTATATTCTGAATCAACAATCTCAAGCTTTGCAATGAAACCCGAGTTTTCAAATCTCTCTTTAGGCAATCTCCCACTACCCATTGGGGGACTAGCCGTATTGGGAGGAGCAAAAGTTTCACCGCCATATCTAACCAAAGATGCTCCTGTGCTTAAGTAAGTGAATAATTCTTTTGGCCAATATCCAATAGTTGTTGAACTAGCATCAACAATTAACCACCAATGACCTGTGGATTGATCCTACAAATATTTAAACAATTAAAAGATAGCCAAAAAAGCAATTAAGAGATGATATCAACCAATCATAGTAAGAATAATTCAAAGAAAGCATATTAGCTCATAATTAAGATTTTAGCTCGTCTATTTATAATTCTTTTTATCTATTTTAATGATCACTTGTTTAAATTTCTCAATCGAAAGATTAAAACTTAATTACTTAATGTATGTCTAAAATAAATTATCACTACAAGAATTTAGCATATCACCTACAAAAATTTTCTAGAGCCACTGACCCTAGGAATTTACCTAGGGCCAAGGCAGTAGGAAATAACCCATAGTTTACACTCCTTGGGCTTTTAAAATTAAGACCCTCGGTTTGTTCACAAAGGGAAACTATGTCCCTCTTTTATTTTATTTTTTTTAAAAAAAAATTGCACTAACCGAGTGCCACCGTCGGAAATTTATTACTTTTTTTTTTCGAAATCTAGGTTATCTGAGTGCCATCCCTCGAAATATAATGATAAAACAAAAAAAACATAAAAAGAACCTCCCCCTCTTCATCTCACTCAGTCGTCTCTCTCGTCTCCCTCACTCACTCCCTCGTCTCCCTCCTGTCTTCATCTCACTCACTCACTCCCTCGTCTCCCTCCCGTCTTCATATCAGAGAAGAACCTCCCCTCATCTTACTCACTCGTCTCCCTCCCCTCTTCACACTCGTCTCCCTGATCCACTCACTCATCTCCCCCCCGCGCTTTCTTTCTTGGTAGCACGAATTGGGCACCGCCTCTATCTCTGTAACACCCAACATTTTTCGTACATTTTATATTTAAAAAAATGTGTTCATTTTATTAATTATGATAATTTGTAAATTTAGTGATTCTGCTTCCCCTATGTGTGTTTGAATTATTGAAAAATGATTGAGTGGTATTTATTGTGTTTTTAGAAAATATATATTGATAATGTATGATTTAATTATTTTATTTTTATAAAATATTAGTATTTGAAATAATATTCATTTGGGAAAAATATTTTGGGTTAAAGAGGTGTTAAAATGATTTTGAAGGGCTCATAGGCTTTGGAAATATATATAAATATGAATTTAAGCTGATTTGCTATCTGCACCCCATAAAACTTCTGTGCGCACCCCCTCTTTTAAAAGACTGCACGACCCATTTCCCTCTCCCTCATTTTCATTCTAATTTTTAGAAAAACCCCAAAAGCCTAAATAAGCTGAGAAGCTCTCTCTCCTCTCCATTGATCCCGCCACTACTACCACTCACGAACGCCCTTCCCCTCCGTCCGGCCGGCGATGGCAAAACAAAGACCACAACTGTGTTCGTCTCTCTTCCCTCTCCCTGTCTTTGTTCCACGAAGAAGAATACCAAAGGAATCCCAAATCGTCGCCGCCTTTCAGGCGCGATTCCGGCACCATCCGGCCTCCGTTGGTCCTGCCACCACCACTAATCTTCTTCCCTCTTCATTCTCTACAAAACCCATACCAAGATTTCACGAAACAGGGACTGAATCAAAACCCCCAATCGCGAGGTCTCCCCCTCTCTCTCTCTCGCTCTCTACGATTTCCTGGCCGCGAAGATGCCATAACCACCATAGCTAGTCGTCCCCTCCCTCACTCGATTCGCGACCACTCTCTTCTGTTCGCGCCCTCTTGACCATATTCTGACAACCGCAGTGCCTCCTTCATCATGAACTAGAACCGATTACATGATCCCCTTTTTGAGACTTCTGGTCTTCACTATTTATTGTTGAGTTCTATCAACGTTGTCCGTGAGCTGTCACACCGGAGAAACTGTTTGCATCTAAGGTTATTCTTTATTCTCCCCTTCTCTACCTTCTATGAAAACTCTAAATCCTTATGTTTGACAGACTGTTAGTGTATTTATTCGAGTCGATAAATTATTTGGGGTTCTGATGAATAAGTTTGCTATTATTGTTTGGTTGTGCACATGAAATGTGATCCATCTCATGGCTGTTTTTTTTTTAATTGGCCACGACTGTTATAAGGAAAAAGAGGAATGGATTGTCGCACAGGAGAGGTACAACTCGTTGCTGCTTCGACTGTGGATACAATTGGAGGAAGGGACTGCACGAATGATTGTTGAATCAACTAAGGTGAGTGTTTCCTTGTTTGGGGTACCCCGTGACCCCAAACGTGTCTCTATGTGCTTTGTGTGTACCATTGTATGAGCAATGGTGTGATTTTATGTGGTGACGTGAGTCCTGGTGTGTGTTCATTGTAGGAGCAATGAATCAAATTGAATCATCTGCGAATGAGTATGTTTTGATAATATTTGACTGAAATCGCATGTGAATATGATTGACGACTTTGAAAATGTTTTATGTCTAAATATGTATAATTTATGATGTAATATTGATTGTGATGATGCTTTGACGTGGTTCTTGATGGATTGATTACTTTGACAAATAATAAGTGGTGGTTAAATGTCAAATTGGATTTTGGAATTAAATGTGCTATGGTGTTCATCTAAATTAGTTAATGTGCTGAATTTTATTGTGGAATGATCCCTGCCCTAAATATCATGGGATAAGTTTAGGTGATTGCTGAATGAACTTGTATTTTGTATCAGATTAGACTTTGTGGCTTAAGTCGAATGATAAACTTTGTGACCTTGTGATTACTCTGTGACTTCGTGATTATTTTGTGATTTACTTTGTGACCTTGTGACTACTCTGTGATAAATCCACCGTAAGTGACAACAAGTCAATCGTAAGTGGTAGCTACTCTGTGACAAGTCCACTCGCGTGTGGCCATGACAAGTCCACTGAAGAGTGGCAAATTGCTTTGAAATTGACTCCTGCGCAGGACGTTTAGAAAAGAAAGTGAATAGTTATATTTCAAGTATGAGCTTCTGTGTTATTGAGATTGATTGACTTTGTACTTGTGTTTATGCGTTCTTGAGATGGATTGACCTTGTAATTGATCTCGTGTTGGTATGAATAAGAACTTTTGTTGCTATTGAATTTAATGTGGTTTGTCTTATGTGCTACATGACTCAACTTGTTTTATAGCTTCATTATGCCTGCTGCATGAACACTTTCCTCCTTTGCATGCTTTGCCTATTAATTGTCGGGTGCGTGTGTATCGGGAACACTCGCTGCGATTTTTATCTCATTCCATTCCATTTATTTTTTTCAGTTATTTGGCTTGGAGAACTGAAGATGCCCTTTAAGTTTAATTTTGATATTTAGAAAGAGTATTTGTAAATGAAGTCTCAAGTTTGTAAATTGTATTTATATTCAGGAATTATTTACATTGAGTACTGTAAATGTATTTTGGACTAAAATGTAATGTCTTATGGTGATTTGCGAAGGTTTAGTTTTAAAGAGTCTAATTTCTTTCAAAAGCTTAGGGTTTTGAAAAAGTTGCATATACGTGTACTAAAAGGGCGAAACGAATTATATAGTTATCACGAAAAGGACGATGTTTTATGAAACACGGTCTTCAAGTTGGTAGTACTTTGGAGTTTACCGCAAAAATGAATTTCGTACGCGTTATTTTTACTGGTGAAAGAATTTTGTGAACGTCACATTTTTATTGAAGAAAAGATTTTAATTTTTCACTCCTTGACAATTAGTTTCGAAAAAGAAATCTAATTCTTTTCACAAAGCATTTTGAATTTCTATTATTTGATAATAGAATAAGCGATAGTTAATTAGGGTGTTACAGTCTCCCTCCTTCATGGCGAGATCAGGGGTTAAGAGGAGTGGTCTCCCTCCTGATCATGCCTCGGTCTCCCTCCGTCACCCTCACCCTTTGCATCTCCCCCAAACCTCCAGATCTGACCGAATTCCCAAGAATCCCGTGAGTTTCGCATCAACAGCAGAAAGGGAACAAGTAGAGGCCTCTTTGCCAAGGGAACAAGCAAAAGGCTAGGATTTTTCAGATCTGGAACAATGACAGAGGGCCAAGGCTGCATTCAGGAATTAGGTGTTTTTTTTTCACTTTCGGGTTCTATCTTTCTTGTAATTTTCTGGGCCTGAACAAGAAACCCAGGTTCTTTTCCTTCTATTTTTATTCCCTATTATATCTGTCTTAGTTCCTTTGTATGATTATATGAATGATTATTAGGATTTGGTTGCATTTCTGGTTTATTAGGATTTGGTTGCATTTCTATTGAGAAGAATGAGTATTTTGTACTTGATGCGTATTTTGTTGATATTGGAATACTGCTTGTATGTTTAGCCTCTTTTTTTTGTTTTTGTTTGAAATGCTGAAATTGTATTGTGCGGAATAGAAAAAAGTTTGATCATGGTTGTACTAAAAACCAAATGCTGCTTTCACTGAAAGGAAGAGCCTAGGAAGGGGACGGTGCGTCGAGGGGATTAATTTTTTTTTTATGAAAACGTTGGCATTTCCTAGGGCCAAGGTTGTAGGAAATTTTCGACGGCTTTTTAAATTTAGTCCTTGAAAACCGTTTCCTACCAGCGAATTACCTACAGCTATGCGGCCCTCAGTAAACCCTCGGAAATTTACACATTTCCCACCGTTTTTGACCATTTCCTAGGGTTTTTGGCCCTAGGAAATGTCAAGTTTTCTTGTAGTGTATTTAACTAATAATTTTATAAAAACTTTTAACATTTAATTAAAGGTATAAAAGTTGGGGTGGGTGTGTGTGTGTGCGTGTGTATATATATAATGTGCGTGTGTGTGTGCATGTGTGTGTATACATTTTTAATAATCAAATTTACCTGTTTGATTTTGACAGTCTGAACATTTTTTTCAAATGATCCAATGGGAGTCACAGGTGAAATGGTAACTCCAAGAGCAAAGTTTATATCTGGATTGACTTGCACAAAACCCGGACATAGAGTATTGAAACATCCAGTTTTTTGATCGCCATACACTGCGTGTTTGTATCTAATTCAAGAAACCGCATTAAGTATTTTAAAAATATTTAATACATCAACTTCATATTCTTACTGTCCAATAAGCAGTTAGTCGTAGTTGACTGTCTCCATATAAGATTGGATTAACCTTGCACATCAAGAAAAGGATAAGGATAGTAAATTAAAAGATACATACATACATACATATATGTGTGTGTATCTATGAATACAATTGGTGAAAAAAATGAGCATTTAAGTAATGACAGTTATTTTTTTCCCTTTCTCTTTCACGGAATGTCATTAAATAACAAAAGGTAGAATTTTAGGTACCCAGTAAATTAGTTGGGTACTGGTACCCATATTAAGTGGCCTAGAAAAAATAGTCCACTTGTTTAAGATTTTCCTTTATCTCTGTTACACACACATTTTTTATTATTTTAAAAAGTAAGCGGTAAATTTATGAATAATTATTTCGGTGACCCAAAAAATATTTTACAAATTTGCTAATATATTGCTCTTTCTTGTTCCTCTTTGATGTCTAGAATGCCCATTATATTAGAAAAAGGTGAAGAATCAAAGAGCAGTAAACATATTTTGATGTCAGTTTGTTTTCGATATATATCTAGGCTTCGTCGAAAGAAGAAGAAGAAGAGAAACTAAATCTCTGGAATCTCTGGAGGAGGAGGAGGAGGAGGTCGTCGAAAGAAGAAGAAGAAGAAGAGAAAATAAATCTCTAGAGGAGGAGGAGGAGGAGGAGGAGAAGACGAAGAACCGTGGAATGAGTATAAAGATGAAAAAGAAAGAATACAAAGAGATTTCATGAAGAAGTTTATGGAAAAAAATTCATTATTTAGTTTGAAAAGGGTGCATCTGAAATTTCAAAAACTCAAATGACTAATTCAAGATAATTAAGGTATAGATTCGATGACATGATAAATGTATGCAAGCGAGTGTTTTTTATTGATTCGGCTCACTCGGGTACCTGTACCCTACACTTGTGTTGGAGTGAGTGATTGTCACCTAAAAAAAACTATTTTGGGTGATTGTCACCTAAGAAGAAGAAGAAGAAAAAGAAGAAGAACCGTGAAATGAGTATAAAGATGAAAAAGAAAGAATACAAAGAGATTTCATGAAGAAGTTTGTGGAAAAAAAAGTTCATTATTTAGTTTGGAAAGGGTGCATCTGAAATTTCAAAAACTCAAATGACTAATTCAAGATAATTATGGTATAGATTCGATGACATGATAAATGTATACAAGCGAGTGTTTTTCATTGATTCGGCTCACTCGGGTACATGTACCCTACATTTGTGTTGGAGTGAGCGATTGTCACCTAAAAAAAACTATTTTGGCAAAAACATAATAGAAAGTAACTTACCCCGGTTCCGACTTGTATGCTATTAAGTTCCGAAGGTGGACCATTTTGAAGCCAAACTGAAGATAAGCTATACTGCTTTCCTTGAAGTGATAGATTATACGCACCAATCATTGCATTTGCTCCATGAAATGTTGTGTTTTGGGTTGTATATAGGATAGCAGACTAGAGAATACAAACAAATACAATACTTAGAATGCAAGTTTTCATTTTGTATATAATTTATAAATATTACTGAGATTTGTTATACAAATGCTGGCTTATAGAAAAAAATTTGTTATACAATTTCTATTGATCTTAATTTTAATCAACGAATTTATGTATGTGCTTTACTTACAAGATAAGAAAAATATAGTAAAATGTTTTGTTTTGAAAAGAATCGAGATATTACGATGAATCAAACAAATTAAATAAATTAATAACAATATTATTTTTCAGTTTTGGTTTGAAGGTGATTTAAAAAGCTAAAAGGGTAAATAATAAAAGAATAAGGTCATTGCAACATGAAAAATACGATATAAAGGAAGTTAGTTGTGTATTGTAAGATTTAACTTTGTAAAATCTGGTAAAAAAAAAAATCTTTTTGTAAAATTTAACCAATGGTTAAACAATTTAACATATGTACTTCTTGCTTTTAAAGTTGTACGCCTATATTAGTGTTCAAATATGATTTTATTTACAAAGTTTGTGCATATTTAAAGAAAATTGCCCTTTAAAAACATGTTTAAAATAATTGTAATAATTATGTAATTTCCATCAAATAGTAAAAATACATAAAAATAGTTTTTTTAGTGCTTTTATTAGATGTTTAAATTTTTTTTTACGCAAAGTTGGTATGCAAATACATCACAAAAGAGAAAGAAATTTCAACTATGTTGGCACTTTAGACCCTACCTATCATATGCAACACACCAAATTTTAAGATGCTTAAAATAAAAAAAGTTTTAAACAAGTGATGCAAATATGGTTAAAGAAATTTCTATAAATATTAGAGCTAAGTAAAAATTTCAAACTAGTGTGCCTATATATTCACACAATACTATGGCGATCCATATAAAATGTATTGATTTAAATATCCACTTACATGATAACCAGGGTGACCGAGGGAATATTGACGATAATTTTCAATTTGTAATTTTGAAGACGAATTAGCCATAATTTGATGTCTTCTTGTCCTTTTGTAAATAGGCACTTCTCCTGCCGGACATTTTTCAAAAGCTTTACCAACATAAGATGGTCTACTTTCCATGGCATTCCTTGCGAAAGTTGGATTAAGCTTTGTTGTAACGAAAAGGAGAAAAGAAAACAAAAAAAAGGTTAAATGAAGTAAAATTGAAGCTAAAATTGTCTACAAGTACATAAATAAATCTTGAATAAAAGTTTTAAGTTCAGAATCTGGATTATTATAAAATGCATAATAAGTTATTAGATTAGATGCAACTATGTATTATTTTCTCATACTTACTCAACTAAAATTAGTTTTCACATCACAATGAAGTGCTAATTAACCTTAAAAATTGTTCAACTATTATACCTGAATTTTGTGATTTTTGAGTAAGGGGTGTTGTAGAGCAGGTTGCTTGTAGATATCAACACAGTCAAAATCATTGTCCACTTGATGCTGGATATGTTAATCAAATGACAATAAAATAAGTTATATGTAAAACAAATTAAGAAAAGACTATCAGTCATAGACAATACCTTGATGCTCTCTGATACGATAAAATTATGTTGCTCATCTAGTAGACTTTTGCTTCTTGCATCAACTTTGCAATATGGTATGCACAAACTCAAAATTAAAAAGAGAAACGGCGCCATAAGATTATTGATCTTACTTTCGAGAATATGTAATACTTGTTCATGTACACACACACACACATATATATATCTATTACAAAGTGAAAGTGAAAGATGTGAAAAACTAATCTTAATAATTTGATTTAATGTAGACGGTCAAGATTAATTTTACTTAAGTCTAATATTGATCTTTCAATTAAAATTGAATGTTCATAAAATGATATAAATTATTAAATATTTAATGATAACAATAAATATTTTTCAATAAAAACTAAATATTAATAAATAAGGTGAAAGATATCTGAAAAATCATTAAATGAGAATAAAAAGTTAAATTCAGAATAAAAATAAAGGTGTTAATAGAAAGTCACAATAAATATCATTCAAAACTAATCATAATAGCCAATTATAAATAAATTACAATAAATTAAGGGATAAATATGTAATACGTGTGCATATACACATACACCCATATATACTACAAAGTGAAAGATGTGAGAAATTAATCATAGCAATTTGATTTTATGTGGACTGTCCAGATTAATTTTACTTAAATCTAATATTGATTTGTATAGTTTATATATTTTTTAAAATTTTATTTTATAATTAAATACATGCCTATAAATTTAACTTTTTTATATAAATGTATAAAATAAGAATTTTAAACTTATTCGAAAAGAAAATATGAATAGATATGTTTTTAGTTCTTTATAAGATCATAAATATATTTGTATATTTTTTTATTGCGAAATTTTCTTTTGAAATATCTTTATAATGTATATTTTATAATTTTTTATAAAACATCGAACTTAAATGGTTAAATGACAATAATAATTTTAAAGATATTTGTAAATCTTTTGCAATAAAGATTTGCAATATTGAAGAAGTTAATTAAGGAAAAAGTAATTTAGAAACAAATGGGTCTGAATACGAGATGGAAAAAGCAACTTAAAGAAAATTCAATAATATCATCAAAGGAGGCTAGAAAATTAAAATGAATGTACATATGATTTTTAAAACCTCAACAAAGAAATAAAATAATAATAACTAACTATTGTATCCATGCCCGAGTTATAGTTTTACATGTTATTTTAAAATTTTATTTTATAAAGAAATACATATCTGTATATTTAAATTTTTTATGTAAATTTATAAAATAAGAATTTTAAACATATTTGGAAAGAAAATTTGAACGGACTTGTTTATATTTTATATAAGATCTTAAATATATTTATAAGAATTTTTTATTGTGAAATTTTCTTTTGAAATACTTTTAAAATGTATATTTTATAATTTTTTATAAAAGATCGAGCCTAAATGGTTAAATGACAGTATTAATTCTAAAGATATATTTGTATTCGTTTTAAAGATATTTGTAAATATGTTGTAATAAAGACTTGTAATATTGAAGAAGTTAATTAAGGAAAATTAATTTAGAAACAAAATGAGTGCGAATATGATATGGGAGAAGTAAATTAAAGAAAATTTATTAATATCATCAAAGGAGTCTTGAAAATTAAATGACTGTGCATATGTTAGAAAAACTCAACTAAGAAACAAAAGAAAGTAGAGAGATAAGACAATAGAAATATAGACTCAAAGACCGGTTCTTCAGGAACCAGGATTTAAAGGCTTGTTCTTTAGGAACTAGCTATAATCTTTGTATTGATAATCTGATCAAGTGTGTACGATGACAAACCTAATAGCCCTATTTATAGAGAATGGGCTACTAGTTTTGGACCAAATTAAGGGATATGGTAAAGATATAATGAGATAACAAATTGATATAGTCATCCATCAAATCAACATATTTATATCACTTCCCCTTGGATGACTATACACTATGAACATGCCTCGTTAAAACCTTGCTAAGGAAAACCCAGTGGGATAAAAATTTAGCGAAGGAAAAAGAGTACAATATTCATAGCGACATACTTCCCCTCGAAAATACATTATTTATGAACGTCCTTTAAATTGTTTATCGACAAGCTTATTGAAAATTGAAGTTCACAATGCTTTTGTGAATAAATCTTCGCAGTTGTCATTTGATCGAATCTTTTCATGATGCATTATCTTCTTGAAATATTGTTGGCTTGTCATCTTCTTTCATCAATTTGCATGCTCCTCTAATATACTGAGTCGTGGTTCTCAGTCATATGCATTCACAACTTGCTTAATGAAGAGTCAATATTTTTGAATGATTTGAGGAGATGGTTGTGATAGTTTGCTTCACAAAACGTTAAGATATATATGTTTCTCCACATGTGTAAACATCATCTGATTGTGATTGAGCTTTATGAGGATCAGAAAGAACGAAAAACTTGTTTGACTTCATTCCAATGTCTTCGGGTTGGTGCTGAACAAAATCTGGCTAACAAGTTCACTACAAAAACTATATACAATCTTGTGTTATTTGCAACATAAAAAAGTATTTCAATAACAACATGATATGGTACTTCAGGACCAAAGTTCTTTGTTGCAAATGCTCGAGCTGTAGGCCGAGACAACACCTTATCTTTCAAAACATTTTATTTGAAGATATTTATTTATACCATCTATAGTTTGGAATAAACTCAAGTAATTTCTAGAATATTAATAATCAAAATTCATATCAATCATATTGAACAATGTGAGAAAAAAGAAATAAACAAATTTACCCATAATTGTATCATGTAAGTAACTCAAACATTTCTTACCAATATAAAATGTTTAATATGATAAATAAGAGAATATAAACTATCAGTTTATGTAAATCCATATAGATGATTTCAATAGTTTTAATCCTTCCGAGATTTTCAATATAGAGACCACTCTCTACCATAAGCTGTAATAACACATATTCGTGTCATGAGAGTTCAGACTTCAGGTCCATTAAAAACATCTTTTGAATCTCGAACTATAGGTTCAAAGTCATCATATTTCCAAATTAAACTGATTACATCAGTCGAAACATTTCAGATGCTTTAGATCCTTCATGGTTATGCTTCATGCATATTTATAATTCTTTAGGATTATGCTTTAGCTATCTTCAATCCTTCAGGGATATGCTTCATACATTTTGAATTTTCAGAAGTATGCTTCAGGCATCTTAAATCCTTCAAGTATATGCTTCATGCATTTTGAATTTTTCAGGGGTATGCTTCAGGCATCTTAAATCCTTCAGGGATTTTCATATATCTGTCATTATCCAATTATCCATATAAGCAAGTTGTCACTACACCCATTTGATGTATGTTAAGTCCTTCAAAGAGTGCCAAACTAATAAAAAATCTATAAGTAATTGCACGCATAACAAAGGTTGACAACTTCAGGTGTCTGGACTACTGGTCCAAATGTTTTATGTTTGGCAAATAAGTCTTGCTCGGCTTGCATTATTTTAATTCACTTTGGTCAATCTATTTAATGTCAACATTTCTATATGATTCGAGCTTCATGCTCATCATGATTAATAATTTTATAATCAATTGCTATTGCATAAGTAAAAACATATCAATAACTTCACATCTTCCCCCCATATTTCCAGGGTTTAATGAGATCTCGTAATTTGTCGGTACCGGAACCACTTCTGGGGTTACTTAGCTGGAAATATGGAGTTGTTGATTCATATTGCTTTTGACCTCTTCTTAAGTGTCAATGATCTTCTGGATCATCACTTTGAATTCCCCCTTTTAGGAATAATATCTTTTGTACCAATAAGTCTACAATGCTTCTAGCGTTATGGGTTGCCATACTCGCTAGTTATCCTGCAGGGACAATTAATTATGCGATAATATTTGCAACTAACACAAGTGATTTAGAGACTTTTTGGATGTTTGTAAAGATATCTAGTAATTGGTTTGCAACATTTTGCAAATGACTTATTCTTTGAACTTTAAGTTCACATTGATTTGTGCATATATCCAACATGGATAATGTCTGTGTCTTACAACAAACTTCTTGTGCTTTTATTCTTTTATCTTTTTCTTCCCCTGATGAGGAAAACTGATTCATCAAATATATAATAATAAAATATATGTCAAGATATCACAATATCTAAATATACATGAAACAATGCACAATTCAAAATTGTCGAGCCATATAACCATCCAATAAATTATGAATTGTATAATATATAATTGTAAATTTATTAATCAATGCATGTTATCATCATATGTATCCAATTATATAACATATAATTGACATTTAAAAATATCAGAATAAATAAACTAATATTTCGCACTCACACCATGCTTTCAAATACAATATATTCAAATGTTTCAGCTCTTGTATATATTTAAATAATATATATTATTATAAATACTAGTTAAAAAATAATCAAATAATTTAATTAACAACAGTAAGTGACACTAAATTTTCAAGTGATAATCAAAATTAGCTTCAAAAGATTTGTTTTGTAATACCTTAAAATTTTTACTCGTATATATCTCATATGATAGTGTAGCAAAATAGCGACGCCTTTTGTTTCTCAGTTAATTATTTTTACATAATAATCAAAATATTTCCTTTCAAAGGATTAGTACATAAGATAATATATATCACCCAAAAAATAATAATAACTTGCAAACCAATGATCATATCTGAGCATTAAAAGAAAAGAGTAACTATCTTTAGCACGAGAATGACAAAAATAATCATCAGGTAAAAGGAGTATATGATCCTTTAATAAGTATCCGTGTGTATTTTCAATAATACATCGCATTATAGTTGAACTGGGATGACTAAGACGATCATGTCAAAGCATAAAAAGCTGTAAGATCTGACCACTTCTGGTGCATATAATTTAACTCTGTCATCCTTACTTTTGTAAAATATAATCCAACGGGAAATCTTAAAATTTCTCTAATATGAACTTTTAAAACAATAGAGATATGTCAAATCTCTCTCATTTTTGGTTTCAACATGATACTTATTGCGATGTATATCTTTGAAACTTAGTAGATTTCTTCGGGATCTACTAAAATATAACGCATCATCAATAGATAATTTTGTTCTATTTGAGGATATATCACATGCTCTTCTGGAGCCTTCGATCATATTTGCAATACCAGATACAATATCAACATTAATTTCAGCTAATGTTAATTGCATAAAATATTTCTTAATACAAATAATTGTGTAGGTTTTGCCACTGCTTACTAAATATTGGTACTTCAAGACCAAAAAGAGACTCTAGTTTGTGCATTGATCATTTTTAACAGTTATGCGTGTATCCAATATTGGTCCTTCGAGACCAATTTCACAATTACTTGAAATTTTGTATCGGTACTTCAAGACCAATTTCACATTTACTTGGAATATTATATTGGTATTTCGAGACCAATTTCATAATTACTTAAAATTTTGTATTGGTATTTCAGGACCAATTTACAATCAATCTATATTTTAAATTACTTGAAATCATGTATTGGTACTTCGGGACCAATAAAAGTGTTGTGTGAAATAACAGTTGTGCAAGTATACACAATCGTGAACAAGTAATAAAGAGTAAGAGAGATCGTTCCCACGAGGATTGATTACGGTTAATTCCACAAATTCTCAATTTGGCTAATCTAGTTAATGAGAGAACAAAGTAATAAGTAACAAATTAATTTGAGGTGATGGTGACAGTAATTTAAAGTGCAATTGACAGTAAAAATAAATTAAAAAGATGTGATAAAAATCTGAGAAAAACAGCTAGGATTTCAGTTCATTCATATTTTCACCAAGTTGGTTTAGTCAGTGCCATTTGGCACCTGGGCGCAGGGCACTAATGTGTGTACCTTTCAGTACTTTCACCAGGGTTAAGTAAAGGGTACCTTATGTCTAAGCCCCCATTATGTTCCCCCCTTGTCTTCTAAGTGTGACCCAGAACACCCTATGAGACAGATTTCCTATGTCTAGTTTAATCAAAACTAATTAAAGTGTCCCTTAATTAATACCCCTCATATTAACTCATGAATTCAGCATGTTACCACCTTTCAGCACCTAACATACATGTACCCAACAAAAGTTGGCCAGACTTAGGTCAAGCATATTGTAAATAAATGTGCATGAGTCAAAGGTTCAAAGGCAAAGACTGATAGACATTCACCAACAAGGATTCAATACAAAATCACATCATCCTAGCATAAAGTATTTAGCTCATAATAAACAAAAACATAGAATAGCAGAAACTGGTGCCAAAAACTGCTGTCATGGCACCAGAAATCTGCAGTGCAGAAATGTTTACAAACATAAGCAGAAAACAACACGTGGAGGCCTTCAAATCTGTCAAGATGAGAGAACACTTCACTGCAACAATGTCTTGTTGCTGTATTTCCTTGCTATGTCTGAGATTGGTTCAGCCTCCATGTTTTTCAGCATGTTTTTCTCATAAAAATGGAGTATGGAAGGGATATGGAAATGAAGAATGATGGATGAAGGTGATGTTGAGGATGGCAGCTGCTGTCCAGAGGAATAAAAACGAATTCTAATCTAGGGCACAGCCCCTGCACCAGCCTTTTTTCTTAATTAGGTCATTGTCTTTATATAGGCTCTTCCTTAAATGGGCTAACATTATGGATCTCCATAAATGTGCTGTCTTTGGGCCAAAAAATGAGAGCTTTTGTCCTGTAGTAAGCTGAGAGAAATTGTAGTATGACAGGAGGGACCACCAAAAAGGCATGCTGCAGCAACATATATGAGGACAGAGTCCTTTGTTCAGCTCCAATGACAGATCACACGCTGCTGCTTTAATTCCAGGGGCTGTTATCAACACAGTGCCATGGCATGGCACCAAAACTTGGCACTGAGCAATTTTCATAAAAATCCTGCACAATGTCAAAACACATCAAAATGCTCACAAAAGCACCAAAGTGCTTTAAACAGCTCCAAACAAGGGAAATCACATTATTTACATAAATCTAATAAATAAAGGATCTAAATTACTCTTAAACTCACATGATTCATAGTCATAAAAGCATAAATAACTCTTATTTCTAAGAGTTATCAAAAAGACAAGAGTGTTTGGCTATTCATTTATTTTGGTACTTCAAGACCAATTGTGAGGCAAATCTTGCAAACATTGAAGAATAGCGTCATTTTAATCTTAGCGTAAAAAGATATGTATACATAAATTTTTACCTTAAAAAGAAGCATACATAAAAATTGCTACACCATTGAAGACTTGATCGCGCTTGGTAGCAATTGATGTGAACACTACTTGGTAGATACTACACCTGAATGTATTCTTCAGCTTTCATTTGGTGTTGAGAAAAGTTATTTCATCGTTTCTTCTAAGGACATAAGATTTCTTGCATTTATACCTGTGTCTTTATGAATTTCAAGCAAACAATTAAACATTTCATTTTATGAATTAACTAATAAAAAAATTTCTCCATTTTTTTAAATAAAAAATAGACTTAACCAAATACATATTATTTGTAAGAACAAGATCAAATGCATAATTTTCATAATCAAAATTTGAAAACTAACATAAATTTAAAAATATGAATTTGAAATTTAAAATAAATAATTACCATATTAAATGTCATATTTTTATAGCAACAAATTTTGAACAATTAATTAAAGTATTATATCAGAAAATTAATATCTTTATATAGCAATAAAATTTCCAAAATATAATTAAAGATCACATCTTTATATAAAACAAGGATAAGGATTCTAAAAATATATGAATCACAATAACAAGAATTACAATATATCACATACACAAAGATCCAAATTTATATGAAAACAAGTAAACAAATCAATGATAATATCTTTTGCAAAGAACACATGTTTTGCAAAAGATCCAATTATGGGGGGAAGATGTGAAGTTATAGATATGTTTTTGCAAATGGTTAGACTAGTTTTTCAAGAACTAGAATTTAACGACTATTTTTTAGGAACTATGATTCAAAGGTTAATTCTTCGAGAATTAACATGTAAAGATCTCATCTTTAATATGAAAATAGGCAATGAGATTCAAATGTTAGTTCTTCAGGAACTATCTTAGAAAGATACAATCAATAATTTTTTTTCACTTTTCTTTTGTTTCAAACTGTATTAGGATCAAATCTAGTTCTTTTGGAACTTATATAGTGCTAAAATAATCGTGTTGTTCTTCGGGAACTATACGCAGCACTAAAAAATTATGAGGTTCTTCAGGAACTATATGTAGTGATAAAAAAATTGTAAGGTTCTTCAGGAACTTCTCGTAGCACTAAAAAATTTTAAAGTTCTTCATGAACCAATCTCGTGCTATAAAGTTCTTCAGGAACTTTTGTATCCAATACAAAATTTCATTCATGGTCTAAAAGTCTAGTTTTTCAAAAACTATTCCACAAATTTTCATATAATGACGACCTAGAAAACTTATAGTTTTGTGCAATCCTATAGGGATGCTTGAATATGAAATTCTTCCAGAATTCTATCAAGATTCTTATACACAATATGGTAATCATATACTCAGACAATATGAGAATAAAATTTCCATGAAGAAACCTAAATAACATGAAAAACAAAAATATTAGAAAAACATGATCTTCCAAAGAGTGTGAGAAAGAAAACAAGTTCTTTCAATAAAACTTCTTTAAGCAATCACTCGTATGGTAGAGTCTCGTGCTGATAACGTGTTGTAAATACAAAAGAAAGTAGAGAGATAAGACAATAGAAATATAGACTCAAAGACCGGTTCTTCAGGAACCAGGATTTAAAGGCTAGTTCTTCAGGAACTAGCTATAATCTTTGTATTGATAATCTGATCAAGTGTGTACAAGGACAAACCTAATAGCCCTATTTATAGAGAATGAACTACTAGTTTTGGACCAAATTAAGGGATATGGTAAAGATATAATGAGATAACAAATTGATATAGTCATCCATCAAATCAACATATTTATAACAACAATAAATAACTATTGTATCCATGCACGAGTTATAGTTTTATATATTATTTTAAAATTCTTTTCTAAATAAATACATATTTATATATTTAATTTTTTTATGTAAATTTAAAAAATAAGGCTTTTAAACACATTTGAAAAGAAATTTTGAACAGACTAGTTTTTAGTTCTCTATAAGATCATAAATATATTTGTATGCAATTTTTTATTGAGAAATTTGCTTCTGAAATAGGTTTAAAATTATTTTTTATAATTTTGTAAAAAACATCAGCTTATATGGTTAAATGAAAATTTTAATTTTAAAGATATTTTTATTCATTTTAAAAATATTTGTAAATCTTTTGCAATAAAGAGTTGCAATATTGAAGAATTTAATTAAGGAAAAATTAATTAAGGAAAAATTAATTTAGAAAAAAATGAGTGTGAATATGATATGGGAAAAGTAAATTAAAGAAAATTTAATAATATCATCAAAGGAGTATAGAAAATTAAAATGAATGTGCATATGATTTTGAAAAACTGAAAAAAGAAATATAATAACAATAACTAACTATTGTATCCATGCACGAGTTATGTTTTTATATATTATTTGAAATTTTATTTTATCATTAATACATGTCTTCGAATTTAAATTTTTTATATAAATGTATAAAATAATAATTTTTAACATATTTGAAAGGAAAATATGAATAGACTTGTTTTTAGTTCTTTATGAGATCATAAATATATTTGTATATTTTTTATTGAGAAATTTTCTTTTGAAATATCTTTATAAAGTATATTTTAGAATTTTTTTATAAAATACCGAGCTTAAATGGTTAAACGACAATATTAATTTTAAAGATATTTGTAAATCTTTTGTAATAAAGACTTGTAATATTGAAGAAGTTAATTAAGGAAAATTAATTTAGAAACAAAATGAGTGGGAATATGATATGGGGGAAGTAAATTAAAGAAAATTTATTAATATCATCTAAGGAGTCTAGAAAATTAAATGAACGTGCATATGTTTAAAAAACTCAACTAAGAAAGAAAATAACAATAACTAACTATTGTATCCATGTATGAGTTATAGTTTTATATAATATTTTAAATTTCTTTCTAATGAAATATATATCAGTATATTTAATTTTTTTATGTGAATTTATAAAATAAGACTTTTAAACACTTTTGAAAAGAAAATTTGAGCACGCTTGTTTTTAGATCTCTATAAGATCATAAATATATTTGTATACAGTTTTTTTATTGAGAAGTTTGCTTTTGAAATATGTTTAAAAAGCATATTTTATAATTTTTTATAAAACATCAGCTTAAATGGTTAAATGAAAATTTTAATTTTAAAGATATTTGTATTCGTTTTAAAAATATTTGTAAATCTATTGTAATAAAGATTTGCAATGTTGAAGAAGTTAATTAAGGAAAAATTAATTTAGAAAAAAAATGAGTGTGAATATGATATGGGAAAACTAAATTAAAGAAAATTTAATAATATCATCAAAGGAGTCTGGAAAATTAAAACGAATGTGCATATGATTTTGAAAAGCTCAACAAAGGAACAAAATAACAATAACTAACTATTGTATCCATGCATTTTTATATAAATATATAAAACAAGAATTTTAAACATCTTCGAATAGAAAAGATGAACAGACTTGTTTTTTGTTCTTTATAAGATCATAAATATATTTGTATATTTTTTTATTGAGAAATTTTCTTTTGAAATATCTTTATAATGTATATTTTATAATTTTTTATAAAACATTGAGCTTAAATGGTTAAATGACAATATTGATTTTAAAGATATTTGTATTCGTTTTTAAGATATTTGTAAATCTTTTGGAATAAAGATTTGCAAAATTGAAGAAGTTAATTATGGAAAAATTAATTTAGAAACAAATGAGTTTGAATACGACATGGAAAAAGAAACTTAAAGAAAATTTAATAATGTCATCAAAGGAGTCTAAAAAATTAAAATGAATGTACATATGATTTTTAAAAACTCAACTAAGAAATAAAATAATAATAACTATCCATGCACGAGTTATAGTTTTACATGTTATTTTAAAATTTTATTTTATGAAGAAATACATATCTGTATATTTAAATTTTTTGTGTAAATTTATAAAATAAGAATTTTAAACATATTCCAAAAGAAAATATGAACAGACTTGTTTTTAGTTCTTTATAAGATTATAAATATATTTGTATATTTTTTTATTGAGAAATTTTCTTTTGAAATATCTTTATAATGTATATTTTATAATTTTTTATAAAACATCGAGCTTGAATGGTTAAATGACAATATTAATTCTAAAGATATTTGTATTTGTTTTAAAGATATTTGTAAATCTTTTGTAATAAAGATTTGCAATATTGAAGAAGTTAATTAAGGAAAAGGAAAAAGTAATTTAGAAACAAATGGGTCTGAATACGAGATGGAAAAAGCAACTTAAAGAAAATTCAATAATATCATCAAAGGAGGCTAGAAAATTAAAATGAATGTACATATGATTTTTAAAAACTCAACTAAGAAATAAAATAACAATAACTAACTATTTTATCCATGCACGGGTTATATAGTTTTACATCTTATTTTAAAATTTTGTTTTACAAAGAAATACCTATCTGTATATTTAAATTTTTTATTTAAATTTATAAAATAAGAATTTTAAACATATTTGAAAAGAAAATTTGAACGGGCTGGTATATTTAAATTTTTTTATGTAAAGTTATAAAATAAGAATTTTAAACATATTTGAAAAGAAAATTTGAACGGACTTGTTTATAGTTCTATATAAGATCATAAATATATTTATATGAATTTTTTATTGTGAAATTTTCTTTTGAAATACTTTTAAAATGTATATTTTATAATTTTTTATAAAAGGTCGAGCCTAAATGGTTAAATGACAGTATTAATTCTAATGATATTTGCATTCGTTTTAAAGATATTTGTAAACCTGTTGTAATAAAGACTTGTAATGTTGAAGAAGTTAATTAAGAAAAAATTAATTTGGAAACTAAATAAATTCGAATATGATATGGGAGAAGTAAATTAAAGAAAATTTATTAATATCGTCAAAGGAATCTTGAAAATTAAATGAATGTGCATATGTTTGAAAAACTCAACTAAGAAATAAAATAACAATAACTAACTATTGTATCCATACACGAGTTATAGTTTTATATATTATTTTAAAAAAAATTTCTAAAGAAATATATATCTGTATATTTAATTTTTTATGTGAATTTATAAAATAGGACTTTTAAACACATTTTAAAAGAAAATTTTAACACGCTTGTTTTTAGTTCTCTATAAGATAATAAATATATTTGTTTTCAATTTTTTATTGAAAAATGTCATTTTGAAATATCTTTAAATTGTATATTTTATAATTTTTTATAAAACACCATCTTAAATATTAAATGAAAATTTTAATTTTAAAGATATTTGTATTCATTTTAAAAATATTTGTAAATCTGTTGTAATAAAGATTTGAATTATTGAAGTAGTTAATTAAGGAATAATTAACTAAGGAATAATTAATTTGGAAAAAAAAAAGAGTGCGAATATGATATGGGAAAAGTAAATTAAAGAAAATTTAATAATATCATCAATGGTGTCTGGAAAATTAAAATTAAAGGGCATATGATTTTGAAAAACTCAAACAAGAAATAAAATAACAATAACTAGCTATTGTATCCATGCACGAGTTTTTTTTTTTTGAGTAAAATATATATTATTTAAAATTTTATTTTATAATTAAACACATGTCTTTAAATTTAACTTTTTTGTATAAATGTATAAAATAAAAATTTTAAACATATTCAAAAAGAAAATATGAATAGACTTGTTTCTAGTTGTTTATAAGATCATAAATATATTTGTATATTTTTTTATTGAGAAATTTTTTTTTGAAATATCTTTATAATGTATATTTCATATTTTTTTATAAAACATCGAGCTTAAATGGTTAAATGACAATATTAATTTTAAAGATATTTGTATTCGTTTTAAAGATATTTGTAAATCTTTTGTAATAAAGATTTGCAATATTGAAGAAGTTAATTAAGGAAAAATTAATTTGGTATTCGTTTTAAAAATATTTGTATTTGTTTTAAAGATATATATAAATCTATATATATATATAAATCTATTGTTTTAATATTTAAGAAATTAATTAAGGAAAAAGATTTGGAAAAAGTTAATTAAGGAAAAATTGATAATATATTACCAAAGGAGCCTATCAAACAAATAAATGTGCATGTAACTTAGGAAAAGATAGCTAAAAGTAAAGTTATCAATAATTACGGGTTATGGTTTTATATATTATTTTACAGTTATACTTTCATAGAAAAATATATTTTATATCTGGAAATATGAACCATTTTATAAAATTCGAAAGTTCTTGGATGAGATGAGACAGAGAGTAGTCTCCACAATTAGAGATAACTTGAAAAAAAAACACTTTACCAAAAAGTATAAAAAATAAATTTTAAAGGTACTTCAAATTTTAATAACTATTGAATTTATTTAATCTCTAATTCTTTATTTTTTATTTTTATGTTAAATTTAATAATTATGAAATCTAGTGTCATTTAAATAATTTAAAAATAAGTACTTGTAACATCGCAAAATCAATGAGCTTCCTAAATTTTTCTTTTAGCTTATTTGCCTATTAGAAAGTATATTTCTTCCTTGAAATCATGTATGAATTATAGTATGATTTATCTTTTTTCTTGAATAAGGGTGATGTATTAGTAATTATGGGGTAGAGCTAGAAAGCCCAATGGCTAGACCTAACCCATATACACTTGCATGACTAAGATAAGAAAAGGGGGTGCAATTTTAAAAGGTTGGGGTGTGCCTAGCAATCTGTGTTTAGTAATAATAAAAAAAATGCTTAAATGTTTTTATTCCCTGCAGATATAGAGTGTTTTGATTTTAATCCCTGTAATTTTTTTATTATTATTTTTTGTCCCTGCAGAATATTTTATTTTGATTTTTGGTCCTTTTAACTAAAATTCATAGCAAAATCTGCATAAACACTTCATTTTCCTTCCAAATTTCTCGTGAGCTTTGATCCGAAGAACTAAAAATCATTATTTCAACCAAAATTTATAACAAAATTCACAGAAAAAACTTTATTTTCCTACTGAGTTTCCTATTAATTTTGGTCAAAAGGACCAAAATCAAAATAAAATACTTTGTAGGGACAAAAAACAAATACATTTTTTTTACAGGAATTAAAATCAAAACACTCTTGCATGCTTTTCCAAAATTACACATAAGCTGAGAGAACAATTCAAATGAGGGGAAAGGTAATCCTTTCGTATCCATTCTAATTGCCATTAAACTACGGAACCACAACAAAACTTGACAATGAGGCTAAGTAACAATAGACTTAGGTAATTCATAATTGTATATTCCAAGGCAACTACATCAATTTACCACAAGATTTAACTCAATATATCCAAAGTGACATTCGCATTTTCCTGCTTCAAAAGTATCACTTTTATCAGGTTTATAAAATTCCAAGCATATGCGGAAAGCCTAACTTATGCATCGTCTAATCATTTCTATATAATCCACATGAAATTTCCAATTTCAACGATCAATGCTTTACTTATACTACCATTCAATTGTACTAACTCTTAAGTAATTCACGTAATTCGTCATTACACCCTAACTAGGGTTAAGACCCTATTACTCCAAGACCCAAGTTCTCGATCATAAGTCAAACCTTAACTTTCAAGGGTTTAGAACACCTAGATCACACTTCTAAGCCTTCACAATGTTAGACTAGGTCTTGACCATTGGGGTTGACCCTAATTTGTAGAACTATCTTATCAGAACCATCATAAACTCAGTAGCCCTAATGTAACAGCCCTAATTTTTCATCCTTCAAGATTAGGATATGTCTTAGGGTATTAGAACATGCTTATTGTTTCTTGGGTTGGGTTTCATATGTTTTACCGTTCCTTCAGCCGATTAAGTGTCCAGATGTACCTTTATTCCTATATTTAGCTATTTCGGTCATCGTATTCCCCATTTTCGAACCTCTTAACAACTCAATTGGATTTAAGTCCCTTCAATAAAGTTGTAGCATTATCTCTTATCTTTTAGTTGGCTTTAGTTCGACTCGATTTCGATACCTACAACTCTAGATATGCTCTCTGGAGTCAACACAATGCAAGCGTAACACTTAGGAATATTATAGTATATTTCAACTGCATTTTTGATCCTTTTATAGTCCGAATTTGGGTAAGCCTATTAGAGATAAAATTGTAGGAAATTCTCTTAGCTTTCCAACGACACCAAGAACGCCTAAATCGGACATCTGTAGCTCCAGATACGACCAAAACAGTGGCACCAAGTGTCCAGACTCAGGCGCAGGGCGCCCAGACTGAAGCTCGGGCGCCCAGGCCTCACCGAGAGCAGGCGCAGGGCGTCCAGGGAGTGCAGGCGCCCGGCGCCCACATCTGATAAGTGACTACGCGCTGTTTCGCGTTTTAACCCGTTTTGGGCCGGTTCTGTGACCCAGTGGACCCATTCTCGACCTTGAAGGGCAACCACGACCCCTAGACTTAACCTAGCCACTAAGCATCAGTTCTAAGACCCTAAACATGATTAGGAGCTGCTCATAAGACCAATCCAAACAGAGAAAAGCTCTTCCTTCCCTTCTTCCAATTTTGTGGTGTCAAGGGCTCTAACTCAAGACTACGCTACTGACTCGACCTGGGAGCATCGTTATTGTAACTCGTCTGACCTCATTGGGAGGAATAGGAGGTGGTAAGTCTTCTAATGATAAGCTTTGTCTTTAAGATCAATGTTAGGGTTCTAAACCATGATTTTTCCATTCCTAAACCCTTGCTCTTGTGTTTTTGCTGAAGAAAGTTTCACTAGGAAAGGAAAAGCTTGGTGTTACTTCATCCCATCCTAGGAGCACGAAATTCACTTGAGGTAAGGGGTAGTTGTTCTCTTCTAGTGAGTGTATGGAACATGTATGAACAATAGGGGTGTCCCATGACCCCTACGCCGCATGTGATAACGAAACGAGCACTATCACCACCGTGATAGGAGACATCCGAACTCCTCAATTACTATTCTTGACTAGTGATATTTATTGTAACGTGATGTGATAATTTTATTGGTTGTTGAAATTGGCGTGATGATTGAGCTTTGGTTGTTATATGCTTGATGTACAGAAATTGGTTGTTATCAAATGACAATGTAAGGAAATTAAATAACTAAATAGTAGGCTTTGACCCTATGAAAGTGTAGCCACTAAGTATGAATCAAAGAACTCGAGTCCCCGCAATTATGTTGATATTGTAAAGCTTAAGTAGAATGTCTAAGGTTCATTTATGATGCCTATTGATTTATTAGTATGATAATCTGAGAGAACTAGTCCTTCTATGCAAAGTTTCAATTGGATGTATGTGCTTAATCAAAGTTGCTAAGATTATTAAATGTTCATGTTATTGGTAGAAGGCACTAGCTAACTTATGAATTTGTGTTCTGCTGTTGTTGTTACTCCGTCGAAAATATGGCGATAGAGGATGTTATGGTTAGACACCGCGTTTGGTCATGTTCATGCATCTTGGTGTCGTTATTGTTGTTGTTGTTGTTGTTATTGTTAGTAGGGCGTATCAGGCAAGGTATCCCGTGACGGGCGAGGTTTCCCGGTCCTACGGTTAAAAAGGGCGAATCGGGCAAGGTATCCCGTGACGGGCAAGGTTCCCGGTCCTTTGGTTAGTAGGGCGAATCGGGCAAGGTATCCCGTGACGGGCAAGGTTTGGTCCTACGGTTAAAAAGAAAAAAGGGCGAATCGGGCAAGGTATCCCGTGACGGGCGAGGTTTTGGTCCCTTGGTTAGTAGAGGCGAATCGGGCAAGGTATCCCGTGACGGGCAAGGTTTCCTGGTCCAACGGTTAAAAAAAAAAAAAGGGCGAATCGGGCAAGGTATCCCGTGTGGCGAGGTTTCGATCCTTTGGTTAGTAGAGGCGAATCGGGCAAGGTATCCCGTGATGGCGAGGTTTCCAGTTCTACGGTTAATGGGCGAATCGGGCAAGGTATCCCGTGGCGGGTGAGGTTCCGATCTGTTGTTATTGGTACACCATCGACATGGTATTCAAAGCGGGCAAGGTATCCCGGCCGCTTTTATGTGGATCCACATGCATATAGTTATGGTTCTATAAATACATTGTTTTACATGATCATGTGCCTGGTTGTTTAGTGTTGGTAATGTACCTTGTTGTTGTGGTTGATGCCGTGGCATGTGATATATAATTGTTGTGGTAATGTACCTTAATGTTGTGATTGATCTTTGTAGCATGTGATATTTGGCCGTTGTGGTACCATCTTATGCCTTAACGCTAGTGATTAGATGTCCTTATTGGAATTGTTGTATATTGCGCATTGTTCATTAATTTCCTACGCTGTATGCACTATTTGAGGTTATGATGACTAACCCCTCTTGTGGCTATGCATATCCCACGGGGTATGTGTAGATGCTGAGACTGCAGGTATTGAGGATATGAATGCCGGCAAGTAATCACGATAGCTCGTTGTGATAGATAGAAGACTTGTGTTTACTTGTTTAAGTTATTGTATTCTTCCGATGTAATGATTAGGGGAAGAGCTCTGAATTATTGTGACATCGGGGACTTGGGTTATTTTTATTAATTGTATTTCATACTCATTTTCTATTTCCGCATGTTGTGAACGTGACAACTCTATTTCGTTTCAAAGGAAAGTTTTATCCGAATGAATTTTTTTTTTTTTATCTTGTGTTATTTTCTTCTTACATTGCTAAAATGCCATGACGGGGTAGAGGGTGTCACAATTAGTGGTATCAGAGCAGTTCGGTTCTAACCGGGCTTTGTGTGTGGTCTATTGTGTTTCAATGCGTGAACTCTGAGTTGAGTTACATGCATTACTTGTTTAATTTTGTTTGTTCTAGTACACGAACAATTCTCAGCGGGCTAAGTTCACAGGAGTATATGATAGATAGAGCTAAGATAGTAGGTACCTGAACCATTAGCTATGAATCTTGGGTTAGCAATTTCCTAAGTTGTTTATTTCTTAGTGTTCCGACCTCAAGTCCGCAGCCTTAACCCAAAAAGTCCCACATTGCTTGGGAATCAAGGCCAACGGGAGTTTATAAACACCCACATGCCTTAACCCACCGAGGCGCCTTTTAAGGACAAAACCATGAGGGCCCACATTACATGTGACCCAAAGTGGACAATACCTCGGAAAACGATGCTGCGGACTTGAGGTCGGAACATTGGCGCTAGAAGGAGGGCCTAAGCCACGCACGAGGGCTGACGGCCCTTTAGCCCCTTGGCCTTGACTGGGGGGCTACTGTTTCGGATACACCAAAAAGTCCCACATTGCTTGGGAATCAAGGCCAACGGGAGTTTATAAACACCCACATGCCTTAATCCACCGAGGCGCCTTTTAAGGACAAAACCATGAGGGCCCACATCACATGTGGCTCAAAGTGGACAATACCTCGGAAAACGATGATGCGGACTTGAGGTCGGAACACTTAGTATCTTGTTTAAAATTACGCTTAGTGAATTGAGAAGGATCAACCCAGAACTGAGAGATGCAGGTTAACCCTTAGTTGTTGCACTTAAGGTGCAAGGCTTTTATCCATTACCTTAAAGGAATTCTAGTAAGTACAATGGGCTAGTAGCTTAACTAGAAAGGATAAGCTGACCTTATGTTAGATTTACAGCATTGTTAGCTGGGAATTATGTTATCAGAGTAGCGCAGCGGAATCGTGGCTATGCTATAGGAAGGATCTTTTGTAGAGCTTGAGGGTAATCATGTGGCGTCGACATCTTTACGCTTAAGCCCCTATCAGAGAACCTTATAGAAGGATAGGTGATTGTTGCACATGGTTATTATTGCTTGGATTACCTGGCTGAACGAGTAGGAGGGACAGCCCAATCACTCACCGCCGGTGAGAAAAGCAATGATAATCAGTTTGGTGGGTAGTATCAGTTTTTTTTTAATTACCTTAGATACTAGAATTAGTTATGGGCATAGATTATCTACATTGCAGTTAAATTCTTAAGGGCTTCGGATAGGCATAAGGCTTTGAAACCGTAGATTCTAAAGGTGGAAAGTAATTTTTCATAGGAGTAGAGACGAGCTTAGAGTGAGGATAGAAGTAGAACGTAATGAGGGACATTAGTTAATCTTTGGGAAATATATTGTTTTGCCTTCTGATAAGACCACCAAACCGATTTTTGATGTTCCAATGTAAAGGAGTCTATTATTGTGTAGCACCCTATAGAATGTTTTCCTAGAGTAAGTTGAGCAAAGAGAAATAATAAAGGTTTTGCGTAGGGTACCTTAAGATAAATCTTGTAGTTAGTCATGCCTTAATTTGCGATAAACTTCTTTTGCTATATTGTGTGCTTAACTTTAATGACTATGAAACATTGCATGCAAACATGTTATTTCTTTTAGGATAAATAGGTTTCTATTTTTTTTTACGGAATAAATAGATTAAAAATGATGAATACTTCTTTTTTTTATTCATTATATTTTAACGTTTTAGTCTAACATACTCTAGCCTATAATTTTTGTGTGTGCATATTGCTTAACTAAGTCTTGATTGCTAAATTATTTTTGATATGATATTAAAAAAAATTAATTAGAATTTATTTTGTTACATTCACTGACATGCGGTTAATTGATCTTTCTATATTTTATGCTTCATTTGACTCTCTATTAAATACAAACGTGTTATCTCTTTCAAGGAGACTTGAGGTTATCTTGAATATTTATATTGAAATGTGAAAGCACTACGTTATATCTGTTGCTTAGTTTGCTTTGAAAATGTTACATGCTTGAACTGAGGTAAGTTTCTGAACTCTGTTAGATAATTATATGACTGTGTTGCATTACTAAATTATTGATTTCTAGTTTAAATGCCTGATGCCTTTTGATCAGCTTATATATTTAGCTCGTGATTAATCTTGGATGCAATATAAAATGCCTTTGATAAGGGAAATTGTTTTGTTTGTGTTTCATTTTTTTTCTATTAGTATTAATATTTATGAAAAAAAAATGTTATTTTCTCTTTCTAAATTGATGCTTTAGTCTGTTGTACTTTGGTCGTTAACTTTTGTATATTATGTTTAAGTGAATATTGATTGTTGAATTGTTGTTTATGATATGTTGCTAAATGTGTGTATATATATATATATTATAGCTTTAATTATGATTTGGTTTTATAAACGTTGTATGTCTAGCTTCGTATGATTTTACCCTAAGATAGTTAACCTCAATCTCGTTTTAGTTCCACCTGACCTTAGTAGACCTTGTACGGTGTGTTGTATTAAGTTTTAAAGAACGTGGTTATGTGGAATAAGGACCGGTAATCAACTTATGGAGTGGTTCTTAAGGATTTAGATGTTAGTCTTGTTGATTCGTTGTGGTTGTTGCAGTTTTGACGCCTTAAGATAGTAATTTTTAGTATTCCTTAGTTTAAGGAGTTAATCCTAGGAGGAGCCATGAAAGTCACTTGAGCATATGATTGGTTAGTACGCTAGACATTTAAGTTACAACTTTTGAAATTCTAGACCTTTAAAAGGACTAAGTTCTCCAGCTAGTGACCTTAGTTGACCCTCTTAAGAAAGAATTGTGTGGAATATATATAGCAATAGAGAAGATGGTTGCATGATGTTTTAGGGACCTGACAGGTAATGGTTTAATAGCACCTAGAGAAATTCCGAGGACGGAATTTTTTTTTAGGGGGGTAGAATTGTAACAGCCCAAATTTTTCATCCTTCAAGATTAGGATATGTCTTAGGGTATTAGAACATGCTTATTGTTGCTTGGTTTGGGTTTCATATGTTTTACTGTTCCTTGGTAGATTAAGTGTCCAGATGTACCTTTATTCCTATATTTAGCTATTTCGGTCATCGTATTCCCCATTTTCGAACCTCTTAACAACTCAATTGGATTTAAGTCCCTTCAATAAAGTTGTAGCATTATCTCTTATCTTTTAGTTGGCTTTAGTTCGACTCGATTTCGATACCTACAACTCTAGATATGCTCTCTGGAGTCAACACAACGCAAGCGTAACACTTAGGAATATTATAGTATATTTCAACTGAATTTTTGATCCTGTTAGAGTCCGAATTTGGGTAATCCTATTAGTAATAAAATTGTAGGAAATTCTCTTAGCTTTCCAACGACACCAAGAACGCCTTAATCGGACATCTGTAGCTCCAGAGACGACCAAAACAGTGGCACCGAGTGTCGGACTTCAGCGCGAGGCGCCCAGATCAAGCTTCGGGCGCCCAGGCCTCACCGAGAGCAGGCGCAGGGCGCCCAGGGAGTGCAAGTGCCCGACGCCCACAGCTGATAAGTGACTACGCGCTGTTTCGCGTTTTAACTCGTTTTGGGCCGGTTCTGTGACCCAGTGTGACCCATTCTCGACCTTAAAGGGCAACCACGACCCCTAGACTTAACCTAGCCACTAAGCATCAGTTCTAAGACCCTAAACATGATTAGGAGCTGCTCATAAGACCAATCCAAACAGAGAAAAGCTCTTCCTTCCCTTCTTCCAATTTTGTGGTGTCAAGGGCTCTAACTCAAGACTACGCTACGGGACTCGACCGGGGAGCATCGTTATTGTAACTCGTACAGCCTCATTGGGAGGAATAGGAGGTGGTAAGTCTTCTAATGATAAGCTTTGTCTTTAAGATCAATGTTAGGGTTCTAAACCATGATTTTTCTATTCCTAAACCCTTGCTCTTGTGTTTTTGCTGAAGAAAGCTTCACTAGGAAAGGAAAAGCTTGGTGTTACTTCATCCCATCCTAGGAGCACGAAATTCACTTGAGGTAAGGGGTAGTTGTTCTCTTCTAGTGAGTGTATGGAACATGTATGAACAATAGGGGTGTCCCATGACCCCTACGCCTCGCGCGGTAACGAAAAATGAGCACTATCACCACCGTGATAGGGAGACATCCGAACTCCTCAATTACTATTCTTGACTAGTGATATTTATTGTAATGTGATGTGATAATTTTATTGGTTGTTGAAATTGGCGTGATGATTGAGCTTTGGTTGTTATATGCTTGATGTACAGAAATTGGTTGTTATCAAATGACAATGTAAGGAAATTAAATAACTAAATAGTAGGCTTTAGACCCTATGAAAGTGTAGCCACTAAGTATGAATCAAAGAACTCGAGTCCCCGCAATTATGTTGATATTGTAAAGCTTAAGTAGAATGTCTAAGGTTCATTTATGATGCCTATTGATTTATTAGTATGATAATCTGAGAGAACTAGTCCTTCTATGCCAAAGTTTCAATTGGATGTATGTGCTTAATCAAAGTTGCTAAGATTATTAAATGTTCATGTTATTGGTAGAAGGCACTAGCTAACTTATGAATTTGTGTTCTGCTGTTGTTGTTCTTTGTTACTCAGTCGAAAATATGGCGATAGAGGATGTTATGGTTAGACACCGTGTTTGGTCATGTTCATGCATCTTGGTGTCGTCATTGTTGTTGTTGTTGTTGTTATTGTTAGTAGAGGCGTATCGGGCAAGGTATCCCGTGACGGCGAGGTTTCCTGGCCCTACTGGTTAAAAAGGGCGAATCGGGCAAGGTATCCCGTGGCGGGCAAGGTTTCCTGGTCCTACGGTTAAAAGAAAAAAGGGCGAATCGGGCAAGGTATCCGTGTGGCGAGGTTTCGATCCTTTGGTTAGTAGAGGCGAATCGGGCAAGGTATCCGTGGCGGGCAAGGTTTCAGGTCCAGCGGTTAAAGAAAAAAAAAAAAAAAGCGAATCGGGCAAGGTATCCCGTGACGGCGAGGTTTCAGTCCCTACGGTTAATGGGGCGAATCGGGCAAGGTATCCCGTGGCGGGTGAGGTTCGATCTGTTGTTATTGGTACACTACTGACATGGTATAACGAAACGGGCAAGGTATCCCGGCTTCGTTTTAAGTGGATCCACATGCATATAGTTATGGTTCTATAAATACATTGTTTTACATGATCATGTGCCTGGTTGTTTAGTGTTGGTAATGTACCTTGTTGTTGTGGTTGATGTCGTGGCATGTGATATATAATTGTTGTGGTAATGTACCTTAATGTTGTGATTGATCTTTGTAGCATGTGATATTTGGCCGTTGTGGTACCATCTTATGCCTTAACGCTAGTGATTAGATGTCCTTATTGGAATTGTTGTATATTGCGCATTGTTCATTAATTTCCTACTGTATGCACTATTTGAGGTTATGATGACTAACCCTCTTGTGGCTATGCATATCCCATGGGGTATGTGTAGATCTTGAGGCTAGGTATTGAGGATATGAATGCCGGCAAGTAATCACGATAGCTCGCTGTGATAGATAGAAGACTTGTGTTTACTTGTTTAAGTTATTGTATTCTTCCGATGTAATGATTAGGGGAAGAGCTCTGAATTATTTTGACATCGGGGACTTGGGTTATTTTTATTAATTGTATTTCATACTCATTTTCTATTTCCGCATGTTGTGAACGTGACAACTCTATTTCGTTTCAAAGGAAATTTTTAGCCGAATGAATATTTTTTTTTATCTTGTGTTATTTTCTTCTTACATTGCTAAAATGCCATGACGGGGTAGAGGGTGTCACACCTAACACTACTTCTCTAAGCATTTCAAACAACTTATGTTGAAATAGCATCTCTAAAGGAATTCTAAGACATTCCTAAGCGATCCTCTAGGATTTAGGACCCTAAAAACATGTAGTCATGATCCTAAAAGCCCCAAAAATGTGAAAATGGGACAATTCTGCACTTACCAGTGGGCTTCACATGCGCTTCGAGCACGCCAGAACCCTATGGTTCTATTTCTGCGCCGGTAGGATGCGCTTCAAGCGCACTTGACACACATTCCTTATGTCCCTCCTGTTTCTATGTGCTTCGCACGCGCTTGGAGCGCATGTCTCACCCTGATGCTTTTGTTTTGGTGCGCGCAGGTCGCGCTTGGGGCGCACCTCACGCGCGTTCTCTGCAGAATTTTGCAGAATCCCATTCTAATTGGTTTTCAACCCTTCTAACCTCATTTTTGCTCAATCAAAGCCAATTTCAAAACAAGTAAGACCAAAAATTTAAGCATCTAACAATACAAGATTCAGCACCAACTCATTTTACACTAGAGTCATAAGCATTGGCATATTTTGAAACATCATAAAAATCCTCAAAATTATCATGCATTTCCTAACCCCATTAAGAATAAGGAAAATACACATCAAAACAAAGGGAAAGAAAACCCTAAATAGTGGGTCTTATTGGTTGCCCAACCCTTAAGTGAGAAGAACTCACTTACATATATTTGCTAATCAAAACAAACATAACTTCAAAATCCCCTCCGTGGAGAGAACATGAAGGAAACCTGAAGCATATGTCGGTGTGGGGGTCAACAGCTAACCCTTTTCCACCCAAAAAGACCCGACAATTCAACTTCAAGGTAGGAGAGCAAAACATCCAAACATTATTCATATAATCCAATATAAACATAATGCATCATCTATCCATTCGCAACAATAATCATAAAGAAATTTAGTATATTAGCAAACTGACAGAATATCACACATGAATCAATCACGCACATAACTTAAGCCTAACAATAGAATAGCAAAAACCCTAACACGTACCCCTAACACGTACACCATTCAACATAGTATCACGCAATTAAAATAACTATTCATCCAATGATGGCATATATGTATACACCCTCACGTGTAAGTATATACATATATTTAGAAATCTCATCAAAACAAGGAAGTAACCATACTAATTTCTACTCATGTTCATTCTCTTCATTCTTTAGATAAATCCTTTAGGTGGCTTACCTCTATTATTTATCAAAAGAATTTAGAAAATTCAGATTTACAGTCACAACTGACACTTTCCTAAACCGGATCACTTCTAGACACACTTGACTCACAGCCCGAGAGGGTCGAACTGCTCTGATACCATAATGTAATGCCCCGACTCTAATCAGGGAATTACTTACTTAATTAATCAAGGTTCAAAGATAATGCGGAAAATTTTTCTTTTGACTTCATAAAAGGCATAAATAATTTTGCTACTAGAAGACCTTATTAAGTTTATGTACTAAAATTGACAATATGACTCAGAGTTGGAAAGCGGAAATCATTTTAATTTTTAATACAACACTTTAGATAATAAAAACGAATAAAAGCTAATCAAATTTATACAATTTGTTGCCTAACATCACTTAACATAAAGGACATGTAATACAAAGACTCGTGATACAAGGACTCGTGATCCGGTAAGACTATGGACTGACTCTTCCATATAAGGTAAGCTGTCAAGCCATATCTGAAATTACTTTTCAGTCTCTACTAACGTACCTGCCAATCTGAAATAAATAAAGGAAAGGGGTGAGATATAAAAATCTCAGTGAGTTCCCTTAACCCATCCCCTTACATATCGTTCATGAATGACAGTTATCAAAACATAACCAGCTATGTCAAATAATTAGCATTTAATTGTTAGAGAATCCATCACCTTTTTAATTTTAAAACATTACTTAAAATAGATTCAACTCACTTTGCAATACTTAATGATGAGGGTTGAAACCCTCTACGTAATGAGCCAAATCTATAAGGCAATTATATCCAAATATAACATTTTAATAGTCAATTGTTCATTGTAAATCAAACATGAGCACCAACATAAATCACAACCCTTCAACCAAACAAGAGCACCAACACTAATTCTTACTCTTATCAAGAATTTAAGGTGGTATACACATTAATCAAATGGATGAAAAACAATAACCACAATATACACAAATCTAATCATTCTTGAAAGATCAAAACCAAGTCCATGAGCCAATTTAAAGGCTCACGGTTCCTAGTACAAAATTGGCAAGAATACTCTTTGAGGACTTAACACAAACACCTTAAGGGCACACAAGCCAAACCAAGACAACATAAATGGGAATTATTTCAATCATCCCAAAACATCCAAAATACATCAAGGATATCACATTTAAAGCAACAAAGGATCAAATAACATAAGATTGCTCATTATTCCAATTACAAAACTTAAACCACCCACACTTCTTATCAAAGAGACTCTCATAAACATAGTGCATCAATACTATAAGCTACACAATCAAACATGCAATAAACATAATCAACCTAATAATGGGTTTTTCAAGGTTCCCAACCTCTAAATGAGAATAATCCCTAAAGAGAACTCACTTTGCTTGCTTGGAGGAGAAATCCCCAAATTCTAGGGTTTGAGCTCTATTTTCTTCATTGATTTCTAGCTTAAATCTTTACTCCTTCTTCCTGGAGCTTCAATGGAGGTAGAACCTCCTCCTCCTCCTCCTTCTTCTTCCATTTTTCGAGTTCCCTTCTTCCATCTCTCTCTCTCTCTCATTCGATCTCCTCTCTTTTGGTTCCTCTCTCTCACTCTCGGCCTCGTCTCCCTCCTCTGCTAAGGAGCACCACCGCGCCACCACCACAGGGCTGCCGCGCCTTGCTTCTTCTTCCTTCTCTTCCGGTCGCATGCCTTTCTTCCTTTCTTCTTCCCTCTTCTTCTTTCTTTCTCTTCTTTCCTTTTCTTCTTTCTTTAGTTTTTCCCTTGCTTTTCTTTTTCTGCTTCTGATCGAATAAAAGGGAGGAGAAGAGGGATTGAGATGATGCTAATGTGGGAGTAAGTGAAATAGGGTGTATGGTGGGGTAAGGTCAAATGTTTAATTAAAATTTGACTTATAAGTCCTTTTGTAATTCCAAAATTAATCCTTTGGTCCCTAATAAATTCTTGAGTAATTTAATCAATCAAAACTACACCTGAATAGTTATTCCCACATTTCCTAAATTCTTGGATAAAATTATTATTTTACCCCTCCAAATTTGTTTTAAATTACTAAATTAAAGGCTATAAACCCTATTTAATCCTTAGGGATTAAATCCTTTTTTCACTTAGGATCTCTAATTATTAGGCCTAGGGAAATTGGGATGTTACAGCTTCTACGGTATAGAAGCCACTTTAAATAGTTCACCGGTGGACCACTTTTATACACCATTAGATTTATTAAAAAATAATCAAGGACTAAGATGAGTTAGAAAAAAAAATGAGAACATCTACATCTTTCCTCATATAATCCCCTTCCCCTTTCCTCTCTCTGCCCTTCTTATCGCTCTCGCATTTACTGTTGCTGCTTCTTTTCATAAAAGACACAGTTGTTACCCAAAATCCAGCCAGCATTGTCATCTTTGAAACAATGAAAATCTGTGTTAACACACCAATTTGTCTATATTTATAGGACATTTTTAGTATCTAATTATACCATTTTGCACTAATTAATGCACAAAGGTACTCATTTATATCTTATTATGTAGAATTATCATGAAGACACCACTAAGAGCAAAAGATGCAAAAAAGGACAAAAAACTGGCTAGTTTTGGAGAGTTTTAGCACTACTAAACAAGCGGTACGGCCTGACCTACCAACGGTACGGCCGTACCTAGAGCAGAACCTCATTAGGGCGTACCCCCTCAGTCTGTACCACCTGACGCCGATAAAATAGTCCAGTACGGCCGTACCAAAGTCAGTACGGCCGTACACAAGTGATGTCAGGGCAACAACATGCATGCGTACAGTCCAGCGTAGTCACGAGCCTAGTCAAGAGCCCCCTTATTGAGAATCATTCATAAACACCATATGATTGGAGTAAGTTTTGGATCATTGGAGCTTCCCATCAATTCAGAATTGCTGCTGGAGTTCATGAAGACGTGAGGAACACACGAGAGGATTGTCGTCATACCGAAAGGGTATCCCAGTTCTTTAACTCATGTCTTTAAGGAGTTTGGATTTGTTTTACTTTCTTTTGTTACATAACATTATGAGTAGCTAATTCCATCACTAGGGTGATGGGGGATCTTTTACGATATTCTTGATATCTATTTAATTGTTATTTTGAATTCCTTATTATCTTCATGAATGTGTTGATTCTAGTATGCTTAATCTTATAGGGAGTAGCTAACCTATATAAAATTAGTTAATTGTGGTAACAGGATCATAATTAATTAGTGGAACTCTATGATCACAGAGCTCGCAGTATACGGCGGATATGTTATTGCTTGTTTTCAATCAGTTATTAAATTAACAAACTTGTCTGCTCTTAATGCTCTTTCCCTTAGTTACTTTCTTGGACCAAACAGAGTAATTAGTTAGGAGGAAGGCTACTGTACTCGATGATAGCCCTTAGTAATTTAGAGTAAGTAGTTGGCATTCAATGAAGAAATACAATTCATAATAGCAAGGAAGTAGATTCAAGAGCTAGTATTAGTGAACTAGGTTTCTCCTATTTAATCTTGCTCTAATCATCTTAGTTTAAAGTCTTATTTTCATTCCCCTTAGTTTTGTATTCAATTCCAACCCAATTATTCTGTTCGTTTAAAGAATTAAGGATCTTTATTACACTGGTACTTGCGCATTCCCTGTGGGTTCGACATTCGGAGTCCTAATTATACTCCACTTTATTATGAGTTACGATCAGGTGCACTTGCCTGAGCTACAACAAATTTTTGGCGCTTTTGCCGAGGAATGTTTTAGCAATATTAGTTCAACGAGATCTTAGTTACTTTAAGCATTTTTATTCTATTTTCTGTTTTACTATTTTATAGCTATTTTATTTATATTAATTACCATTTGTGTACTCAGGCACTGCAATGGAAGAAGAAACAGAGCTCACTCTTGAAGAGTACTTTTCTGTTTCTGTTGATACTCAGGATAGCATAAACGGCCCAGCCGTTAGGCGGCGTAACTTCGAATATAATCATGCTTTAATCAAGCTAGTGTCTGCAGTACAATTTTTGGGGCTACCTTCGGAAGACCCACATACCTATCTCAAGAGCTTCTGAAGAATACTTAGCACTGTCAAGTATAATGGAGTCCCAATAGAAGCTGTTAAACTAACACTATTTCCATTCTCATTGCATGGAAAAGCTCAAGTTTGGCTAGACTTTTTGCCACCAAACTCAATCACCACTTGGGGGGATCTGAATGGCAAATTTCTCCAGAAATATCTATCTTTAGCCAAATTTGCAGAAATAAAAGCAAAAATAACTAGTTTCAAACAGTCTGAGTTGGAACCAATGCACGAAGCTTGGGAGCGTTTTCAAGAACTACTTAGAGGTTTTCCACACAAGGAATTCACTACATGGCAACTTGTTCACATTTTCTACAATGGGTTAAATGCACATAGTAGAGCTGCCATAGACGCTACCTGTGCGGGATCTCTGGGAACAAGAGCACCCTCTAAGACGCTAGAAATTATTAAAGAGATAGCTCAGAACGATGCTCAATGGTTTTCGGAAAGGAAACAAATTGATCCTGAAATAGGGAGCCATGGGAGGCAAACTCCTTTATCTTTAAAAGCCAAGGTAGATGCACTCACTGAAAAATTCGAAGCCTTGTTAGCATCTCATGCTCATATCAGAACTTCAAGGAAGTCTTCAACAAATGGAAATGAAGTTGCGAAGGTTAATTTTATAGGCACCGAGAAACATGGTAATCACTGCTCAAATAATAACAATCTGGTGTGGAGAAAGCAAGGCTCATTTTTACAGGCTCAAGCGGGAAGGAAGCCATGTCCAGGCCACCCTGCATTAGTTCATGGATACATGAAGGCACTTGACGAAAGGCTTAAGCATCTGAAAAAATTGGTATCAACAAATGCGGAAAGGCAGAAGCAATTAGCAGATCAATTAGCTCTCTTGATAAATCATTTAGCCAAGAAAGAAGAGAAAACATATAGCCAATAAGTGTAATCTAATCTAATAACTACAAGAGGAGGGACAGTACTCGCGGGGCCATCTGAGAAAAGCAAGGAAAAAGTAATATCCACTCAGCTCCAAGAAAAATCACCTATCACTACCAAATAAAGAGAGACAAGAAACAAGGAGCCTGAGAAAGAACAGTCAATAGTACCTGTCAATCCACCTGACACAACCCCTATTGTGCCATTCCCACAGAGGCTGAAGAACGACTTGCATGACCCTCAATTTGCAAAAATTTTAGAAGTCCTGAAGCAGTAAACTATCAATACACCATTCGTGGAAGCTATTTCTCATATGCCTAAATATGCTAAATTCTTGAAGGATATCCTTGCCAACAAGAAAAAGCTAGAGGAGTTATCCACTATTCGGTTAAGCGAGGAGTGGTCAGCCATAATCCTGAAAAAGCTACCTCTTAAAATGCAAGATCCAGGGAGTTTTACAATACCATGCACAATTGAAAAAATTCTTATTTTGAAAAAGCTCTTTGTGATTTAGGATCCAGTATAAATCTAATGCCTTTATCTATTTTTCAACGACTTGGTTTAAAAGAAGTCAGACCCACAAGACTTCAATTACAGCTGGCAGACAGGTCCGTAGTGCACCCAAAAAGGATAATTGACGATGTCTTGGTAAAGGTAGAAAAATTTATTTTTCCAGCTAATTTCGTAGTTCTAGACATGGAAGAAGACAAGGAAGTACCCCTTCTTTTGAGAAGACCATTTTTAGCAACAGGAAAAACAATCATTGATGTTGACCAAGAAAAGCTTAAATTACGGCTTAACGATGAGGAAGTTGTTTTCAACTTGTTTGATTCCTTAAAAACACCAAATTCTCACTCGTGCAATTTTATTGACACTTTAACAAAAACTTTTATGATATCTCCTGATTCGCAGGTACACTTGCTTACAGACCCTTTAGAAAAAGTTTTAACTTGCAGTAAAGAGGTCATCCCTGTTGAAGAGGAAATTAAAAAGGAAGTTTTAGCTCTAAAGGCAGGCATGGAATCAAGACCATGGAACGAGGTGCAGCGATTTGAGAAAAATTAGATAAACCCAAAAAGATTGCGGTCAAATCATCTTTAGAAGAGCCACCTGAGCTCGAATTAAAACCGCTACCCGCTAATCTTAAATATGTATTTTTACACCCACCACCATCCTTACCAGTTGTCATTTCATCTTCTTTAATAGGTCCGATGGAGGAAAAACTTTTAAGAATCTTGCGGGAGAACAATGCAGCATTTGGATGGAGCATCCATGACATAAAAGGGATAAGTTCTACAATTGGTACCCACAGCATTTACATGCAGATTGATCACAAACCCAAAGTGCAACCTCAATGAAGACTAAACCCAAATATGAAAGAAGTTGTCAAGTAGGAAGTTATAAAATTACTTGACGCTGACATTATTTGTCCTATTTCTAACAGCCCTTGGGTGAGTCCTGTACAGGTAGCTCCTAAAAAGGGAGGAACCACAATTATGGAAAACGAGCAAAAATAATTAATTACAGTTAGGAAAGTGACTGGATGGCATATGTGCATCGATTACAGGAAACTAAATGAAGCCACCAGGAAAGATCACTTCCCTCTCCCTTTTATTGACCAAATACTTGAAAAATTATCTGGTTATGAATTTTATTGCTGTTTAGATGGTTATTCTGGTTATATGCAAATTCCTATAGCTAAGGAAGACCAAGAAAATACTACTTTTACATATCCTTATGGGACGTTTGCATATAGAAGAATGCCATTTGGTTTATGCAATGTCCCTACAACATTTCAAAGATGCATGATGGCTATCTTTTCTGATATTTTAGAAAATTGCATTGAGATATTTATGGATGATTTTTTAGTTTTGTAAATCCACATTTGATGTCTGTCTGCATAATTTAGAACTTGTGCTAAAAAGATGCATAAAAACAAATCTAGTTCTGAATTGGGAAAAGTGTCAATTTATGATTTCGGAATGTGTAGTCTTAGGACACAAAATTTCTCAAGAAGGCATTGAGGTAGACCCAGCAAAGATTGAGGTTATTTCAAAATTACTACCTCCAAATTCAGTTAGAGGTGTTAGGAGCTTCTTAGGACATGCTGGCTATTATAGGAGATTTGTAAAAGATTTTTCACAAATTGCAAAACCTCTTTCTAACCTCTTAGTGAAAGATGTACCATTTGAATTCTCTGAAGCATGCCTAAAAGCTTTTGAAACTTTAAAATCTATATTAATAAATGCTCATGTTGTAATAGCACCTGATTGATCTATTCCTTTTGAACTAATGTGTTATGCTAGTGATGTCATGATTAGTGCAGTGTTGGGACAAAGGAAAGACAAAATCTTTCATACTATTTATTATGCTAGTAGGACTTTGGACGAAGCACAGCAAAATTACACTACTACTGAAAAAGAGCTATTAGCTGTCATATTTACAGTTGATAAATTTTTTTTTCTTATCTGGTGATGTCTAAAAGCATAATTTATACTGACCACTCTATTATTAGACATTTACTTGCCAAACAAGATGCAAAACCAAGGCTAATTAGATGGATTCTACTGCTTCAAGAATTCGATATTGAAATTAAGGATAAGCGGGGCATGGACAATGTCATCGCAGATCACTTGTCATGGATAGATGCAGTAGTAAGACCACCTGATAAAGAGCAAACTCAAGAAACATTTCCAGAAGAGCATCTATATGCTATTTCTACGGCACCATGGTATGCTGACTATGTTAACTTTTTAGCCGGTAAGGTACTTCCACCCAATTTATCATATGCACAGTGTAAGAAATTCTTTTCTGATGTTAAGCATTGTTTCTAGGATGAACCTTATTTATTTAAGACTTGTGATGACAGAATAATTAGAAGACGCGTTCCAGAAACAGAATACCAATCTATATTAGAACACTGTCACTCTAGAGAAGTCGGAAATATCTATAGAAAACAAGAAATGCCTCTAAATACTATTCTGTATTGTGAACTTTTTGATGTTTGGGGCATTGATTTCATGGAACCTTTTTCTAAGTCTAATAACAATATGTATATTTTAGTAGCAGTAGATTATGTCTCCAAATTGGTAGAAGCAGTAGCATTACCAACTAACGACGCCTGAAGGTTAGTAAGGTTTTTGAAAAAGAATATTTTCACTAGATTTGGAACTCCTAGAGCAATAATCAGTGATGGCGAAAGTCATTTTTGCAATAAACAATTTGACAACCTCTTAACTAAATATGAAGTCAACCATAGAGTGGCCACACCTTATCATCCCCATACCAGTGGCCAAGTAGAAATCTCTAACAGAGAACTTAAGAAAATCGTAGAAAAAACTGTTAGTGCGTCAAGAAAAGACTAGTCTTTTAAACTAGATGATATTCTGTGGGCATACAGAACTACTTTCAAAACACCTACAGAAATGTCACCTTATAGGCTAGTGTTTGGAAAAGTTTGTCACATCCCTATCGAATTAGAGCACAAGGCTTATTGGGCTACCAAATTTCTAAATTTTGATATGCAGATGGCAGGTGAGCATCGTTTATTACAGATAAATGAGATGGATGAATTTTGATTGGAAGCTTATGAAAATGCAAAATTGTACAAGGAGCGTACTAAGAAGCTGCACGATCAACGCATCCAAAAGAGAAACTTTCAAATTAGAGACAAAGTATTAATCTATAACTCTCGACTTCGACTATTTTTAGGGAAATTCAAATCCCGTTGGTTAGGTCCCTATGAAGTAATACAAGTCTTTCCATATGGAACAATGGAAGTGGTTGCTAAAGATGGGTCAACTTTCAAGGTGAATGGACAGCGAGCAAAAACCTATGTTGCAGGAACACCTAGGGACACATCCAAAATCTCACTGCAATTACCAACAACTTGAAGCAACACGTCAGGCTCGTGACGTTAAACAAGCGCTTCACAGGAGGCAACCTGTAGACCTTTACTTAGTATTTATCATTTATTTTTAGTAATTTTAATTCGTTTACTTTTACAGTTTGTCTATCACCTTCGGTGCACTCCAGGCAGCTGAAGATATTGACATAGGAACATGAATATCCCCATCAATTTGCTCGTGATATTTTTCAGAGGGCAGTCTCTTTTCACGTTCCTTTATAGCACTTATTTCTCTTTTATTTTATCTTTTCGTGCTTGTTTTAAAATAGTCGCAGTGGGGACACTGCTAGAAATAAGTGTGGGGAGGGAGTTTTACATTATGTTTTTTACTTGGCTGTGCTTATAACTGCTTATAATTATAGAAGAACTTTAAATTTTTGCTGATTTAGGGGCTATACAAAAAAAAATTCTTTATGACAACTTTTAATTGAATCAGTTTGTTGCTAGTATTAGAATTTGCTGAAAATTAGCATTGAAGTTCTGTGAGTTTGACTTTCTGTGTAAGCTATTAAATGTGAGTTTTGAGCCGAAAATAAAAGGTCACATCATGCTTTTACCTCTTTTCTTTGTTGAATGATATTTTTCTTGGAATGTACATTCTAGAACTTATGTTGAGACCACTACGAAGCGAACATAAATTTATTTGCATGTGAATTTGGAAAGGGCAATTTTTAGGAATTATTCAGGCTGCTACCATTTTGAATATATTATCCCACTAGTTGCCCACTTTTGTGCCCAAAAAGTATTATGTTTAATTTCTTTGGTACCCTTCTTGTTACTATTGATTATTTTCTGTGAAAGCAACCTCAGAAAAGTTTATTTGAGAGCAATTAGTGGCAAAATCAAAAGAATAATGTTGCAAAATCCCTTTTATATGTTTACAAAAGAAAAGGCTTAAAAATTTATTCCCCTCCTAGTTCTTACAAATGATTAACTGCTGCATAAATGCTTGAAAGGAGGAAAGGAAAAAGAAAAAAAGAAAAAGAAAGAGCGTTGAAAAAGAAAAGAAATTTTTTTTTTGTGATCGTGCTCATGCCTTCATAATTTACAAAAAATAATAATATTGATTGAAAATTGGGATTATTGCCTGCTCTTGAAAGTGAAAAAGAATTAGGTTGCTTGTTTTGGTTGATTTGTTTCTGACCCTTTACATGACCTTTTCTTTCTTTAATCATACCAAACATTATTACCTTGGCCCCATTACAACCAATGAAAGACCCTCATTCCTCTTTTGCATGTCTTATAGATTCTAATAGTAGAGTTTTTGGTCAATGTATAAGCCTATGATAATGACATTTCATTTGAAAAATCTGAGTATTAATGACTATACCTACAAACACTTTGAGATTGGTGAATGTGTGACTTGAAAATCGCAGATTGTTTGCTTACTTGAACTTACACCTCTAATTGGGCATTCTATTTACTGACATGTTTGTGATATCATATTGTTGTCTCACTTATTTTTCTTCCCTTATTTAGGAGAAATAGTTTTTCTTACTATAGTTAACCAAGTAGTGTGCTTGAGGGCAAGCAAAGCTCAAATGTGGGGATGTGTTAACACACCAATTTGTCTATATTTATAGGGCATTTTTAGCATCTAATTATACCATTTTGCACTAATTAATGCTCAAAGGTACGATTCATGTCTTATTATGCAGAATTATCATAAAGACACCACTCGGACTTAAAGATGCGAAAAAGGACCAAAAACTGGCCAGTTTTGGAGAGATTTAGCACTACTAGACAAGCGGTACAGCCTAACCTACCAACGGTACAACCTTACCTAGAGCAGAACCTCAATAGAGGCGTACCTCTTACGGCTCAGGCAAGTGCACCTAATCGTAACTCGTAATAAAAGTGGAGTATAATTAGGACTCCGAATGTCGAACCCAAAGAGAATGAGAGAGTACCAGTGAATTAGTATGATTCTATTCTATTAGGCGAGCAAATATTGTAATTAAGCGAGTAGAATAAGTAATCAAAATTAAAGCAATAACAGATTGAATGCAAGAATAGTTTAACAATGTTATGGAAAACCTAGGGGGAACTGAGTTCACCAATACTCTACCCTCGAGTTCATTAACCAATTGATATGAGTTATCTATCATGAAAGAACACTAACCACCCACTCTAAATTACTCGAGGCTATCCTCGCGTACAATAGTCTTCCTCCTAACTAATTACTCCGTTTGGTCTAAGAAGATAACTATGGGAAAGAGCATTAAGTTCAGGTGGATTTGTTAATCTAATAACTTATTAGAAACAAGCTCTAACCTATCCGGCGTATAAAGTGAGTTCTTTTATCCTATAGCTCCATTAACTAATCATGATCCTATTACCACAATTAAGCCAACTAGATAAAGGTTGATCAGGCCTTATTAGGTTAAGCACAATAGGAATAAAATACTCAAACAATCAATAGAAAATCATATAATTAAATAACAAAACATTAAGAGTTGTAAAGGATCCCCCTTCACCCCTAGTGATGGGTTTAGATACTTATTGCTAATGATAATAACATAAACTTAGATATAAAATCAGAATAATCCATAACAAGAGAATAAATTCTAAACTGGGACACCCTTTCGGTATGACGACGGTCTTTAAGCACGTTTTTCGCGTCCTCACAAGCTCCGATAGCGATTCGAGATGGTACTAAGCTTTAAGGAGATAAGAATTTGATGGAATGGGCAAGTGTTTGCTATTAGATCTCAATTGGGGGCTCTTGACTCAGAAATTTATCAAAAGGTCTTTGTAACATGTTAAGAGCCCCTATTTATAGACTAGGCTGCGAATTAGGTTATCTGGCTTCAAATCAGCACTGATCAGGGATGGGGTACGGTCGTACCGCCTATATACACGGTCGTACCGAGCTTTGTTGATAACGCTGGACCGTACCCATGCGTGTTGTTGCCCTGACATCACTTTGGCACAGCCGTACGGCCTTTGGCATAGCCATACTGGACTATTTTATCGGCATCAGGTGGTATAGACTGAGGAGGTATGCCACTATTGAGGTTCTGCTCTAGGTATGGCCGTACCGTTGGTAGGTCAGGTCGTACCGCTTGTCCAGCAGTGCTAAAACTCTCCAAAACTAACCAGTTTTTGGTCCTTTTTCGTATCTTTTGCTCTGAGTGGTGTCTTCATGATAATTTTGCATAATAAGACATAAATGAGTACCTTTGTGCATTAATTAGTGCAAAATGGTATAATTAGATGCTAAAAATGCCCTATAAATATAGACAAATTGGTGTGTTAACACATCATCACACTTGAGTTTTGCTTGCCCTCAAGCACACTATTTGGTTAACTATAGTAAGAAAAACTATTTCTACTAAATAAGGGAAGAAAAATAAGTGAGACAACAATATGATATCACAAACATGTCAGTAAATAGAATGCCCAATTAGAGGTGTAAGTTCAAGTAAGCTAACAATCTGTGATTTTCAAGTCACACATTCACCAATCTCAAAGTGTTTGTAGGTATAGTCATTAACACTCAGATTTTTCAAATGAAATGGCATTACCATAGGCTTATACATTGACCAAAAACTCTAATATTAGAATCTATAAGACATGCAAAAGAGGAATGAGGGTTTTTCATTGGTTGTAATGGGGCCAAGGTAATAATGTTTGGTATGATTAAAGAAAAAAAAGGTCATGCAAAGGGTCAGAAACAAATCAACCAAAACAAGCAACCTAATTCTTTTTCACTTTCAAGAGCAGGCAAGAATCCCAATTTTCAATCAATATTATTATTTTTTGTAAATTATGAAGGCATGAGCACGATCACAAAAAAAATTCTTTTCTTTTTCAACGCTCTTTCTTTTTCTTTTTTTCTTTTTCCTTTCCTCCTTTCATGCATTTATGCAGCAGTTAATCATTTGTAAGAACTAGGAGGGGAATAAATTTTTAAGCCTTCTCTTTTGTAAACATATAAAACGGATTTTGCAACATTATTCTTTTGATTTTGCCACTAATTGCTCTCAAATAAACTTTTCCGAAGTTGCCTTCACAGAAAATAATCAAAAGTAACAAGCAGGGTACAAAAAGAAATTAAGCATAATACTTTTTGGGCACAAAAGTGGGCAACTAGTGGGATAATGCATTCAAAATGGTAGTGTCCTGAATAATTCCCAAAAACTGCCCTTTCCAAATTCACATGCAAATAAATTCATATTCACTTCATAATGGTCTCAGCACAAGTTCTATAATGCATATTCCAAGAAAAATATCACTCAACAAAGAAAAGAGGTAAAAGCATGATGTGACATCTTATTTTAGGCTAAAAACTCACATTTAATAGCTTACACAGAAAATCAAACTCACATAACTTCAATTCTAATTTTCAGGAAATTTCAATACTAGCAACAAATTGATTCAATCAAAAGTTGTCATAAAGATTTTTTTTTTTTTGTATAGCCCCTAAATCAGTAAAAATTTAAAGTTCTTCTATAATTATAAGCAGTTATAAGTACAGCCAAGTAATAAGCTTAATGTAAAACTCCCTCCCCACACTTATTTCTAGCAGTGTCCTCAATGTGTCTAAGTTAAAGCAAGCACAAAAAGATAAAATAAAATACAAATAAGTGCTATAAAAGGAATGTGGAAAGAGACTCCCCTCTGAAAAATATCACGAGCAAATTGGATGGGGATATTGGCAAAATATCCTGTTTCCTTGTCGTAATACCGTTGGAGCTAGTAAGCGGCAGAAGAACTGTGCGACACAAAACTAAAAAGTTTAGAAACATAATAAAAAGAAATATAGTAAAAGATAATAACAAAAATAAATAAATAAATAAATAAAAGGAAAAGCAATAAAAAAAATGTATCATGCGAGTGTGCCCCAAAATATGTGCATCTCTTTTTAATATAAAAGCAAAGCCTAAGTACTAAAAGAGAAAAATAAATGAAGGTCTGCATAACTCGGCGGGAAGAAAATGGATGGATCTTGTTGTAGGTGCTCCAAAATTAGTGCCGATTCTTGGTCCACATGGGTCCTATGCTCTACAAAGCTAGGCGCATCTGGTCAAGACGCTTCATGACGTCCTCATAGGAGTGGCCCTGTGCTGCTGGCTGAGGCTGTGGCAGTGGTGGTGGTGGATGCTTCTCTGCTAGTAGGACAAAATCTGCAGCCTCATCCTACTGTTGCGGTTGCTCCTCCGGTTTGACGACCTCCAAGTCCCCGTGCCCTAATCTCTGCAGAACACCAATGTTAAGAAGGGTCTGAATGCCAATGGGCTCCATTTCAATCATCGTGGCTCCAGCTCTGACTCGAACTCCGAAGTGATGGGCTAGACGAGAGATGAAAAAACCCAAGACGATGTGCCTGGTGTTCTGAATTTGAAGATGAACGCCTAACTGGGTGCACGCTCGTAAGAAAAACATCCAAGCGTCGCAGCGGCGTCCCTCTATCATGGACCACAGCAAAAATTAGCCTGGCCTCGTGACCGTGCCGTCGCTCAAGGCTCTCCCATTTATGGAGCGGGCAATCCATATGTGCACTGTCCGCACAACTGGGTCTCTAATCTTGCTAGCCTTGGCCCGGTTGGGAATGTAGTGGCCATCCCCAGTGAGAGCTCTCTAACTCTCTGAATCCTGCCATCCCTCTGGGATCTCCAAAAGGGCCTCAAAATACTCCGGCGTCTGAACTGACTACGCCGTCTCAAATCCAAGGCCAATGTTGAATCAGCCAAAGTGATCTCATGGTGGTTCCCATGGATCCAAAATGTAACTACAATCTCCTGCTCCGGCTTATCCTCCCCATCTGCACGCTAGGGCTCTCTATCTCTCATATGATAGCCACAGGTGGCTAAGAAATCTATAACTGCCTCCACAAAGAAGGGTTGTCTGACAAAGGCTGCCTGGAGCCATCCTATCCTCTACAGCAGGGTCTCCACCTCTTCCTGCAGACTGACTTCTTTGAAGGGCATAAAGTCTAAGTATCTCTGGGTATGGGTGTGGAAATCTCGCAGCTGCCTGTAACGATCTCTGAACTGCTCTGGTATATAGTGAGGCAAAGCTCTAGAGCCACATGCTGCTGCAGCAAAAAAAAAGAAGAACCATCGGTCTTTTAGCCCTTAGGCATTTTCCTGCAAAAATAAAATAGAAAAAATTAAATTTCAAGTAAAACCTGTGTTAAGTACGGCCGTGCTTTGTGTGGTATGGCCGTACTGATGCTATAAGTATGCCCTGATTCAATAGGTTAGCACGGCCTGACTTAAGGTCTTTGTACGGCCGTACTCTGCGTACCTATGTCCAGTCTTCAACCCTAAGGCCGCCAGTACAGCCTTCAGTACGGCCTGTTCTTGATAGGTACGGCCATACTGCGCTATGGTTTTGTGAAAAATCTACCCTATGATCAGATTTTCTCAATTTTAAGCCTAGATTTCAAGTCTCTAATCATTCCTATGGTCTCTAAGCATTCAAAACCAAGCAAAAACTACTCCTAATCACCTAAAGTTAGAATTAAACAAAACCAAAAACCTAAACTAACTAAAATCGTAAAATAACCAGTAAAACAACCAATCAATCCACAAATTGAGTTTAGAATCAATACCTGGATGATCTTGTGAGTGGAAATGCGAAGAGAATGAGAGAAGAGGGTGCTCGAATGGAGAGGTTTTGGGCGTACGAGGGTGAGGTACGCCCTTACCTCTCACTATTTACCTTATATTCTGCCTCTGGACATGGGGTATGGCCGTACCTATCTGTTTCTCCGCGTTTTGAAAGTGAAGCCATGTGGTACGGTCGTACATGGTGCAAGGTGCACCTGTACCTACTGGTTTTCTGGAAAAAATTTTGAATTTTGAATTTTGTAATTTTTTTGTATTTTTAAATATTCCAAAAATGAATAAAAATAGAATAAAATAAAATAAGAATAGAAATAAAACAAACAGATAAGAGATAAAAATGTTAGTAACCGAGGTTGCCTCCAGGTAAGCGCTTGTTTAACGTCCCGAGCCTGATGGGTCAAAGGACTTAAGAATTAGTCCTCAGCGGGCAATGGTCTGTCCTTAACATTACCTTTTGTCTTCCCACCATTCGGAAACACAATAAAGTAATCACCTTTTCCTGAGTGGTCCATCCATGCAGACCTGAGCACTTTTTTAGTGGGTTCATTGTGTACCCACAGTCTTCACAGATGTAAATTGGCTTCTCAAAGTTAGGTGCAAAAGTCCTAATGAATTTCTTCACCAAGTTGTTCCATGTTTTTACTTCCTCAACTGGCAGGAGATAAAGCCAAATCTTGACTTCCTCATCTAATGAGAATGGGAAAATCATTAGCTTTGCTTCATCTGGAGACAAGCCTTCAACCTTTGCATTCCTCATCTTCTTACAGAATTATCTTATGTGCTCAATAGGATTTTGTCATGTGGTTCCCTTGAATTGCAATTTTGACACCTCTGAGATCAAGGATGGGTCTAATTTAAAACCTGTATATTCCTCTTGAGTGTCCTTCTTGAATCCTCAAAAAAATTGAAATAGATCCATTCTTTCTTCTGGTGTGGATTTGAAAACTCTTAAAAACTCCTCTTTTAATTCTTCCCAACTTAAAAAGTGGTGATTGGGATATATTGAGAACCATTCTTCTGCTATTCCTCCTAGAGAAAAGGAAAATAATTTGAGCTTTATCCTTCCTGCTTTGGCTCCTGCAAGATTGTTAGATTTTTCCAAGCCATAATAGTGTAATAAATGACAAGAAGGTTCATCACTATCAAGACCTTTAAATTTAGGCAAACACAATGCCTCCAAAATCAAAGAAGGTGTTATGTCCTTATCCTGCTCTAAAGAGTCACTATTTTATTCTTCAACTTGCATTTCTTTCCCTTTTTCAACTTTTATATCCAGCGAGAAATAACAAGAACCACTAGAGGGAGAAATTTTGTTAGAATTATATATATTAAATACTTCTACCTCATCCTCAATTCTTAGAGTCATGGTTCCTCTCTTTACTTGAATGGTAGCATCTCTTGTTGCCAAGAATGGTCTTCCTAAAATAATAGGAACATCTTTGTCTTCCTCCATATCTAAGACTACAAAATCCACAGGGAAAATAAATTTTCCTACCTTAACTAGCATATCTTTTATTATTCCTCTTGGGTAAACAAGAGTTCTGTCAGCTAACTGCAAAGACAAGTAGGTTGTGGTTCCTGCAAATTCAGTTTCTTCCAAACAGACAAAGGCATTAAATTTATACTTAAGCCTAAATCACATAGTGCCTTAAATGTATTATTACCAATTGAACAAGAAACAACAAAAGTTCCCGGATCTTTAAGATTAGGTGGTAATTTTTTTTAAAAAATAGCAGAGCAATCCTCATTCAACTTAACAGTCTCATCTTCTATCCTATTTTTGTTAGAAATTATTTCTTTCAAAAATTTAACACATTTAAGGACTTCAGAGATAATTTTAGTCAAAGGGATATTGACAAGAAGCTTACTAAGTTTTTCTAATAACCTCTTATCTTGCCTATCCATACAATAATTTTTAAAACCTTGGGAAGAGTTACTTACCTTCTGAGACTCAGTTTGAGTCTTATGCTCTTTTGGCTCCTCTTTTTCCAATAATATTGCATTGCACTTTTCATTGGGATTTGGCTCCACTTGACTTAGGAGTGTTCCTTTTTCTCTTTAAGTCACTACTTTCAACACAATTGTCATTTGCTCGCTCAATGTTTTCTGGCCTGCTGCGTTCTCAGTGACTATTTTTTCCAAATTGCTACACCTTTCATTCATCTATCCCATAAAGTTGTTAATGTCATTTTCTCTGGGACTTCTATCGTTGTGTGCACGATTTTGCAAATATGGGGGCTTATAAGTATTCTGATTTTGGCCCTGGGATCTCTGTTGATCTCTCCATGAGAAATTTAGGTGATTCCTCCATCCGGGGTTGTAGGTGCTTGAGTATGGGTCATTATGTTGCTTATGCCCAACAAAATTCACCTCCTTAGTGCAGTCCTTTGAATCATGAGTTGTTACTCCACAGAAGTTGCAAGAAGCCTTAACTATCTTGTTTTCTATAGCCTTTAATTTTTCTTCAGTTTTCTCCATAAAACCGGCTAGAACTCCCATACACGGATGTCCATGTCTTTGCATATACTTCAACATAGCCTCTTGCATCCCCGATTTTGGGTCAAAATCTTTCTGGCCTGTGGCATTGATTTCCTCTAATTGACCTTCAATTGCCATACAACCCCAATCATTATTAGAATTGGACTAGGTTTATGCTGCTATCAAAGTCTCTAATTTCTTAGCTATTGCCTCAAATTTTGCTTCCAAAGCTGTGTTAGCTTCTACTTTGTAAATACCTGCCTACTCGTTCTTTCTTACGGTCTATCACTAGTGACCATCGACCATTGTTACGAGCCATTTCAGTTATAATATCAAAAGCCTCAGTGGGTGTTTTCTTTTCGAAAGATCCTCCACAAACAATATCAATAGCTCCTCTAGTTTGCGTATTGAAACCATTGTATAAAATCTGAAGCTGCTGCCACTTAGTGAAACCATGATGAGGACAGCTTCTCAATAAATCTTAAAATCTTTCCCAAGTCTCATGCATTGATTCTCCTTCATTCTGGGTAAATCCAGACATGTCAGCTCTCAACGTTTCAGATTTTGCGGGAGGAAAGTACTTATTCAAGAACTTAGTTTTTAGGTCCTCCCAAGTAGTAATAGAGTTAGGTGGGAATGAAACCAACCGTAGTTGTACTTTCCCTTGTAGTGAGAAATAGAACAGTCTTAATTTGATGGCCTCCGGTGTCACTCATTCACATTTGACAGTGTTAGCAACCTTCTAAAATCTCTTAAGATGAGCATTTGGGTCTTCAGAAGATAAGCCAGAGAATTGCACTACAGATACCATAGAAATCAGTACTGGCTTCAGTTCAAAATTATTGGCCTCAATTACCAGATAGTTGACACTGCCTGCCACATCCGTAGTTGGTGTGAAGTACTCGTTCAACGTTAACTCTTTAGCCATTGCTTGATCTTGTCTTCTTAACAATCTGAGTGTTTTTTCAATTTCAGGATCAAAAATCAATTCTGGATGTTAAAATCTTGTCTGCATACACCAAAGAAAACCAAATTAGAGTGTCTTAGAACCAAATAAAAATAACAGAAAATTAAATAACTAAATAAAATTATGCCTAATGAGAATAAAATCTATAATTCGATTAATATCGCAATCATTCCCCGGCAACAGTGCCAAAAACTTATTGCGGCTTAGGCAAGTGCACCTGATCGTAACTCGTAATAAAAGTGGAGTATAATTAGACTCCAAATGTCGAACCCACAAAGAATGAGCAAGTACTAGTGAATTAGTATGATTATATTCTATTAGGCGAGCAAAGATTGTAATTAAGCGAGTAGAATAAGTAATCAAAATTAAAGCAATAACAGATTGAATGCAAGAATGGTTTAACAATGTTATGGGAAACCTATAGGGAACCGAGTTCATCAATACTCTACCCTCGAGTTCATTAATCAATTAATACGAGTTATCTATCATGAAAGAGCACTAACCACCCACTCTAAGTTACTAGAGGCTGTCCTCACATACAATAGTCTTCCTCCTAACTAATTACTCTATTTGGTCCAGGAAGATAACTAAGGAAAAGAGCATTAAGTTCAGGTGGATTTGTTAATCTAATAACTGATTAGAAACAAGCTCTAACATATCCGACGTATAAAGTGGGTTCTTTTATCCTATAGTTCCGTTAACTAATCATGATCCTGTTACCATAATTAAGCCAACTAGATAAAGGTTGATCAGGCCTTATTGGGTTAAGCACGATAGGAATAAAATACTCAAACAATCAATAGAAACTCATATAATTAAATAACAAAATATTAAGAGTATTGTAAAGGATCCCCCATCACCCCCTAGTGATGGGTTTAGCTACTCATTACTAATGATAATAACATAAACTTAGATATAAAATCAGAATAATCCATAACAAGAGAATAAATTCTAAATCGGGACACCCTTTCGGTATGACGATGGTCCTTAAGCACATTCTTCGCGTCCTCACAAGCTCTGGTAGCTATTCGAGATGGTACCAAGCTTCAAGGAGACAAGAATTCGATGGAATGGGCAAGGGTTTGCTATTAGATCTCAATTGGGGGCTCTTGACTCAGAAATTCGTCAAAATGTCTTTGTAACATGTTAAAATCCCTTATTTATAGACTAGATTACGAATTAGGTTATCTGGCTTCAAATCTGCACTGATCGGGGATGAGGTACGGCTATACCGCATATATATACGACCTACCGAGCTTCGTTGATGATGCTGGACTGTACCCATGCGTACTGTTGCCCTGACATCACTTGCGTACGGCCGTACTGGACTATTTTATCGATGTCAGGTGGTACAGATCGAGTGCGCCCTACTTAGGTCTGCTCTAGGTGCGATCGTCAGATTGGTAGGTCGGCCGCATCAGCTTGTCGAGTGCTAAACTCTCCAAAACTAGCCAGTTTTTGGTCCTTTTTTACATCTTTTACTCCGAGTGGTGTCTTCATGATAATTATGCATAATAAGGCATAAATGAGTACCTTTGTGCATTAATTAGGAAAAAATGGTATACTTAGATACTAAAAATGCCCTATAAATATAGACAAATTAGTGTGTTAACAGTACTCCCTCAGTCTATACCACCTGACGCCGATAAAATAGTCCAGTACGGCCGTGCCAAAAGCAATACGGCCATACACATGTGATGTCAGGCCAACAACACGCATGGGTACGGTCCAGCGTCATCAACGAAGCTCGGTACGATCGTGTATATATGCGCTACGGCCTTACCCCGTCCATGATCAGTACAGATTTGAAGCTAGATAACCTAATTCGTAGCCTAGTCTATAAATAGGGGGCTCTTAACATGTTACAAAGACTTTTTGATGAATTCCCAAGTCAAGAGCCCCCTTATTGAGAATCATTCACAAACACCATACGATTGGAGTAAGTTTTGAATCATTGGAGCTTGCCATCAATTCAGAATTACTGCTGGAGTCCGTGGAGACGTGAGGAACACACAAGAGGATTGTCGTCATACCGAAAGGGTGTACCAGTTCTTTAACTCATGTCTTTTAGGAGTTTGGATTTGTTTTACTTTTTGTTGTTGTATAACATTATGAGTAGCTAATTCCATCACTAGGGGTGATGAGGGATCTTTTACGATGTTCTTGATATCTATTTAATTGTTATTTTGAATTCCTTATTATCTTCATGAATGTGTTGATTCTAGTATGCTTAATCTCATAGGGAGTAGCTAACCCTTATAAAATTAGTTAATTGTGGTTACAGGATCGTAATTAATTAGTGGAACTCTATGATCACAGAGCTCGCGGTATACGCCATATAGGTTATTGCTTGTTTACAATCAGTTATTCAATTAACAAACTTGTCTGCTCTTAATGCTCTTTTCCTTAGTTACTTTCCTGGACCAAACAGAGTAATTAGTTGGGAGAAAGGCTATTGTACACGAGGATAGCCCTTAGTAATTTAGAGTAAGTGGTTGGCATTCAACAAGGAAATACAATTCATAATAGCAACGAAGTAGATTCAAGATCTAGTATTAGTGAACCTGGTTACCCTAGGTTTCTCCTATTTGGTCTTGCTCTAATCATCTTAGTTTGAAGTCTTATTTTCATTCTGCTTAGTTTTCTATTTAATTCTAACCCAATTATTCTGTTCGTTTAAAGAATTAAGGATCTTTATTACGCTGGTACTTGCGCATTCCCTGTGGGTTCGACATTCGGAGTCCTAATTATACTCCATTTTATTACAAGTTACGATTAGGTGCACTTGCCTGAGCCGCAACAACTTGTCGTTGCCTCAGCCTCGCCCTCTTTAGCGTATTCCCTTGTTTATTTAACAAATGAAGCTAGTGGAAGCACACCACCAATTGGAGCCGTCACGTCAATGGAAGAGGAGCAGCAATTTGTCGCGTTGGAGAGGGTAACGTGCAAGGACGATGACGGAGTGACCGAGAAAGGCCTCAGCCCTACGGCCTTTGTTTGAAGTATAAATAAGAGTTATTTATGCTTTTATGACTATGAATCAAGTGAGTTCAAGAGTAATTTAGAGCCTTTAATTATTAGAATTGTGTAAATAATGGGATTTCCCTTGCTTGGAGCTGTTTAAGACACTTTGGTGCTTTTGTGATCATTTTGATGTGTTTTGACATTGTGCAGGATTTTGTTGAGAAATACTCAGTGCCAAGTCTGTGCCATGGCACTGCACTCTGATGTTACAGCCCCTGTTGCTGCAGCAGCGTTTTTAATTCAGTTGAGCTGAAGGAAAGGACTATGTCCTTTATTGCAATGCTACAGACTGCATTTCTGATGGTCCCCACTATTCTGCAGTGTTTTCTCTCTCTGCTAAAGGACAAAAGCCTTTATTTTTGGGCTAGAAGGAATCAACTTTCATTGGGTTTACCATTAGTCAGCCCATTTGAGAGGCTATAAAAACGACATGACCTAATCAAGGAAAGGAGGCTGGTGCTGGGGTTGTGCCCTAGATTAGAATTCGTTTTTATTCCTCTGGACAGCAGCTGCCATCCTCAACATCACCTTCATCCATCATTCTCCATTTTCATATCCCTTCCATACACCATTTTTATGAGAAAAACATGCTGAAAAACATGGATGCTGAACTAAACTCAGACATAGCAAGGAAATGTAGCAATAAGACATTGTTGCAGTGAAGTGTTCTCTCATTTTGACAGATTTGAAGGCCTTCACGTGCTTTTTTCTGCTTCTGTTTGTAGATATTTTTGCACTACAAATTTCTAGTAATGTGGAATCAGTTTTTGGCACCAGTTTCTGCTATTCTATGTTTTTGTTTATTATGACCTAAATACTTTATGCTAGAATGATGTGATTTTGTATTGAATCCTTGTTGGTGAATGTCTATCAGTCTTTGCCTTTGAACCTTTGACTCATGCACATTTACTTACAATATGCTTGACCTAATTCTGGCCAACTTTTGTTGGGTACATGTATGTTAGGTGCTGAAAGGTGGTAACATGCTGAATTCATGAGTTAATATGAGGGGTATTAATTAAGGGACACTTTAATTAATTTTGATTAAACTAGACATAGGAAATCTGTCTCATAGGGTGTTCTGGGTCACATTTAGAAGACAAGGGGAAAATAATGGGGGCTTAGACATAAGGTACCCTTTACTTAACCCTGGTGAAAGTACTGAAAGGTATACACATTAGTGCTCGCTTGATGCCAAATGGCACTGACTTATGGCACCGAAACTAACTTGGTGAAAATATGAATGAACTGAAATCCTAGCTGTTTTTCTCATATTTTTATCACATCTTTTTAAGTTATTTTTATTGTGAATTGCACTTTAAATTACTATCCTCGTCACCTCAAATTAATGTGTTACTTGTTACTTTGTTTCCTCACTAATTAGATTAACGAAATTGGGAATTTGTGAAATTAACCGTAATCAATCCTCGTGAGAACGATCTCTCTTACTCTTTATTTCTTGTTCACAATTGTGTATACTTGCACAACTGTTATTTCACACAACAGGGCCACTATAACAGTAGAGAACGCACGCAACATTACCGCGATTGCAATTGAGTTAGCACTTTTTGCGTCACTGTTTTCATATGCTTGAAAAGCAATTTGAATGTAATGTAGTTGTGCTTGCTCGAACGTGTTTGTACCACTCTTATATGCTTGTTGTGTTATCTTACCGATTGAAATGCAATTTAAGCTCTAATGTCTTTCGAGAACTTGAATATTCTAGACATTGTGTTTTAAAAAGTGTTTTATCTTTATCCTAAGATCACAAGTGATTTAGGTCGTGACTGTGTGTTGGGTGGGTCACTCCTCAAGTAGGCCCATGCCAACTTATTAAAAGAAAACAAAAAAAAAAGAAAAAAAGAAATAAAGGTAATAAGGTTCAGCGGGCCAAAAGCCCATATGTGAGACAAAGAGACTGTAATCCCTAATTGAAGAAGGTGCAGCAGTGCAACTGAAGGTTGAAAAAAATTGTAAGGAAGAAAAAGAAGCATTGTGACGCCGACGAGAAAGAAGAAGAAGTGGGTTCAGCAAACGTACTCCATTTTTATTTGAATTTTAGTATGTTATTCCTGCCATTGAGCTCGATATTTTGATATATTATATTTGTGGTTTTACCTTCTCTATTGTCTGGGTTGTATACCCTCTGTTGGGTTTTATTGTGCTTATTTCCACCATTGTTAGTGATGATATTGATGTCTTGTTGGTCCCTAGAGCTGCTAGGAAGACTTTATTGGTGTACCCATTATTTTACATAGTGGAAGGTTTTACTGGCTTGGTCCCGTGGTTTTTATTCCCTTACATTGAGGGGAGTTTTCCACGTTAAAAATTGTTGTGTCTTTGGTATTTATTTATTTTAACATTTATATTGTCTTGAGAATATATTTTGGTTGTGCCTATTTATTTGCACAGGTGGGAAAAATATTTGTTTCATTATTTCTGGTTTTTCCTAACAAAGTGGTATCTAGAGCTAAGGTTGTTTTGACTTATGCATTTAAATGGAGGAAAATCAAGGACCAAATATGATTAAGCTGAATTCTACAAATTATGCTCTTTGGAAGACTCTCATGGAAGACATGTTATATAGCAAAGATTTGTGTGAACCTATTGAGGGAGACACTTTCCGACCCGCTGAAAAATCTGACAGTGATTGGAAGAAGATGAATAGAAAGGCAGTTGCTCTTATTAGACAGTGGTTGGATCTCAGTGTATATCTTCATGTAGACACAAAAACAAATGCTCAGAAAATGTGGAAGAAATTAGCTAATATTTATGAGCGAAAAAATGTGCAAAATAAAGCATGTTTAATCCGGAAGCTAATGAATATGAAATATAAAGAAGGGGATTCAATGGCAGAGCACATGATATTTTTCAGAATACTGTGAATCAGTTGACAACCGCAGAAATTAAATTAGATGATTAGTTGCAAGCTTTATTGTTGCTCAGTTCCTTGCCTGATAGCTGGGAAGTTCTTGTTGTGAAACTGACTAATTCAGCTCCAAATGGAAAGTTGACAATGTCAATGGTAGAAGGTTCTGTTTTGAACTGGGCCGAAGCCCAATCCTCCTAAGACCACTTCTGTAACATCCTGATTTTTAAATAAGTCTTAAATAAATTATTAGTGATGATTAGATAGTAATTGGATTAATTTGGGCTTAAAAATGACTCATAAGAGGCCTAGAAAGCCTTAGAAAAGGTTAGAAAACCCTAGTATCGTGTAGGCAGTGTGGATCGCTACGCGATGGAGACCAGTGTAAACTGGGTCACGACACGATGGTAGGTCAGTGGAGTAAGTCGGTGGATCAACGAGTGCGATGGCTGACAAGTGTCCTACATCGCGATGCAACGAGCTTCACGTGTAATCCCATCGCGATGCGATGAGCCAATTTATGCTTATAAATAGGCCTTCACCCCCTCCATTCAGCTCAAGGCTTTCCAAGGGTTTTGGGGAGAGCTTGAAGGGCGTGGAGGAGCGCATAAGAGGGAGAGCGGCGAGGCACGAGCGGCAACAATCTTCTAGGCCAGGTAAGGGGAAGATACCTTAATCTCTAAGAAAAATAGGTAATAGAGTAGTCTGTTAGCATGTGTAGGGTTCCTTAGCCCGACTAGGGGTTGGTAGTAGCAACTTTTTAGAAGAGGAGTTGTGGTGTACAGTGACTAAGGATAGGCACTGTAGACCTACCAACCAACATAGGATATGTTTATGAGATTAGTAGTTCGTTGCTTATGCGACGCAGGGAATAATTAATATGCTGTTAAATATGATAAGTGATGATTTATGATATTCTGTTTTATGCCTGATATTTATATGCTAGTTGCATATAATATCTGTAAGTATGATGGTTGACGTATGGTCCTAGAGTCAAGGGTGACGCCCTCTAGTTAGAGGTTTGCGAATCCCTAGATGGTAATGGCAAGTATTACCATCGATGCCCTGTGCTAGTGGTGAAAGTCGGGTCGGTGTACCCGAGGTTGGTGTACCAAGGTACAGACAGGATGGTGATGAGATAGCCAGTGGCATTTAGGGTATATGCTCTACAAAGACCTTGAGGGTAGATGCTCGGTCTTTCTGACGAGTCTCTCCATGTCCGTGGTACCAAGGTACGGAGTAGTCTGGGGATAGTCGGTGACCTCGGGGGTATATGCTAGGTCACGTGGATGAGTCTCCAGGGCTCCACGTATGACAGGTGGACAATCTTGGTCATTCCTGTTATGGGAATGTCATCCTTGCACGCAGGACGATGCCTTACTTCGGTAAATGGCTATGGTAGTATGGGATGCCATAACCAGTAATCAAAGATGGCAGCGTATCAGGATATGTTCCCGAGATAACCAACTCATCGTACTCGGTGCCCTACGACTGGTGATCGGTCTAGGGAGTAGGGCCGATGATCAGCCCAAATGATCAGTGATGCTTGTCAGTCTGTGATGTGACCGCATGGTCGAGTTTATTAAGTATGATGTGATGGTATGGTCTAGCCTGTGGCTGTGTATTAGAAGGTCAGACTCTGGTATTTGCAGTGTCAGTTATGATATGATATGATGGTATTGTGCTGAGCATGGTAACAGGTATTCTGCTATGCTATTTCCCTGTTTGTTGGAGGTTAACAAATATCTTACCCCTGTGTTTTTCTTGTGTGTTTCCATATTATGTGACAATTAGCAGACGAAGAGGAATGACCTATAAGAAGTGGACTGAAGGTCTTCAGGTAAAATTACTTAGAGACAGCAATCACGGCCGGTGAGTGTTTTGTCTATCACCCTTATGGGTGTTTTTTTTTTGTACTTGTATAATAAACTTGTATAATGTCTATTAATAAATAAAGTATATATATATATATATATATATATATATTTTAAATGTGAACTATAAAAGTACTGTTAAAATTAGGACGTTACAACTTCCATAGCCCAACTCCGCAGGCTGATTGTGGTCGACCAATGGCTACCGATCTGGTACATTCGTTGCATCAACGGTCCCCCGATTCGCGTTGGTTTTACGCCACGGATCTAGGACCGTCGAACTGATCAACGAATTGAAGCGCTCAGTAGGGAATTCCCTTCCTAATCACTGTCCATTCAGATCAAACCCTAAATGGAATCATATAAAAGGAGGACCTAAAAAGGTACAATTTATGTTTACATTGCACCATACTGACCTCATCAGAACTATACTGACTTGAGTGTTGGAGTGCCTTTTGCAGGTATCCCACCACCGTTCTTCGTTGTCATCAACCACAGTTCGTAGCGGACTCAGCGACTCCGACCACCACTTCGTTCTTTGCTAGGAACATTGGCGACCACAGTGGGAGGATTATTCTACATTGAATAGATCTTTCCGATTACCCTATGGCCAGACCGTCGCAGCACATTCAACCGCCACGCCGATCTCAGAGAATCAACCCTGGGTCTCGCCCTCGAATAACTGGCGTCTGTCACACCAGATTTGATAACTTTCCCAATGACCGTGGAGGAAGTTCCACCATCACCACTTCCTTATGGCGAAGCTCTGCCTATCACTCCGACAGCTCCGCCAACTTCTGGTGTTCAACCATTGCTCTTGGAGAACGTGATTTCAATCATCCAGAGACAGACTCAAATGATCGAGGATAAGAATCACTGGATCGCCGTGATGGAAACTCAATAAGCCGCTGCATGTGCCCCTGCGCCGTCCAGATCTCGACGCAGGTCTAGGTCACCAACCAGATCTCGTTGCAGATCTCTGTCACCAACCAGATCTCGTCGTAGATCCAGGTCACCACTAGATTCGGGGAATCCAGAACCGAAGGACGCCGTGAGAATCCCAGATCTGAAGGTTTCCATCAATCTACCACTGAAGGACATCGCACCGTTGAGTCGCCGAACCATAGGCGATCAGGCGAACGATATCCCCCGAGGAGGGAGATGCACCGCCGATCATCCCATGCCGGCAGAACCATGAACTGGTCGCCGACTAGACGACGCAACACTTTGGCCAAATCTCCGAGGAGATCGCCTTCTTGTCGATCTCCATATGCGTCGTCAGCATCCAACGAAAGCGTGTCTCCTCGTCGCTCGAGAAAGTATAATAAAAAAGATGATTTACTTCAAGCTAGTTCGTTCACCGAAGAGATCACACTATTTTCAATCCCAAATTCGCTCGGGAAGACCCCGACCTTCGAGCTCTACAATGGGATTGGAGATCCCGATGAGCACATCGGATGATTTGATACTATCATGAGATACCGAAATGCTAAAGGAACAATAAAATGCAAGTTGTTCCCCCTGACTCTGTCGAAGGTCGTGTTGGCTTGGTTTCAAGGACTAAAGCCAAACTCCATCGGATCGTGGGTGAACTCAGTAGGAAGTTCACCTACCATTTCACCACTTCTCACCCACAGCCTAAGTCGAAAACAACCATCGCTACTATTCGACAGGGGAAAACGAATCCCTGTGGAAATACATCGAGCAGTTCACCCAAGAGGCTATGCTAGCTAGAGGGGTCCGAGAAGATATGAAGATGTACCTCCTACAGTAAGGGTTGGTCAAGAAGAGCTTATTCCATGTCCACATCGGGGTCAATCGCTAGCGCAATTATAACGACCTCCTACGTCGTGCTGAAAGGTTCATCAGCTATGAGGATGAGTGCATATTAACGAACCACGGAGAGGTTCTACAGGCAAAAGGCTCAACTCAAAAAGAGCCGAAATCGAAAAAAGAAAAAGATTCAAAGAGTTCGGTGACCAAATTCACCGAATACACGCCGTTGAAGGCCTCGCAAGCTCGCATCTTAGAGGAGTTTCTACACACCGAATTCAAGGATGTCGGAGTTAAACTTCCGAACCGACTGAAACAAAGGCCAGATACAAATAAAACAAAGTACTGCCGATGGCATCGCAGTAATGGACACAACATCAAGATCGTTTCGATTAAATGATCTCGTTGAGCAACTGATAAGGCGAGGTAAGTTACAGAAGTACACTCGCGATGGTTCGGGCAGGAAAAGGTCGAGGTCCCCTTCAGTGCGCCTCCACGATGCACCCACAAGACGAGACCAGAGAAGGAGGACCGACGATGAAGATGATCCGAATCAGACCATGGCAATCGCCATGGTCATCAATGGAGGGCCAAATAAATCGGGAGGTCCATCCATTAAGATTGAAAAAAAGGAAATACAAGGACATCGTTGTGGCTGCCGTGAACTCTAGTTACCCTCCTGTTGATCACCCTAAGTCGAGTAGGCCACCCCTGGCTTTTTACAACGAAGACCTGATAGGAGGTGAGCCCAACAAAGACATTCCCCTCTTAATTCGGGCGAAGATGGCAAATGTCGACGTGAGGATGATTCTCGTCGATCAGGGAAGTTCAGTAGATATCATTTATAGAGGGTTATTTGAACTTTGAATCTATCAAAAGACCTCCTTATCCCGTACGAGGGAATGGACCTACAGGGTTTCAATGGGGTGAAGACGACTCCCTTGGGATATGTCGAACTAATGGTGACCTTCGGCACATACCCGAAGTCAAATACTAAGGTGCTATTCTTGGTCCTCCCTTGCGACTACGATTACAATTGCATCATTGGTAGACCTACTATGGCCGGCCTCAGAGCCGTAATATCGACAATTCATTTGAAGATGAGGTTCCACATCTCCAATGGCGAGATCGTAACCCTACATGGCAAAGTGGATGCGGCCAGAAGATGCTTTGAGATTAGCCTGAAGAGAACTCAGATTGATCGGATAGGAAAGAGATCGGTGTCCGAAAAACCCCAGCCTCACACGGCATAATGTTAACCAATGTCGACCTCTGCTGTGGGGCTGAGGATGTCAAGGTTAAGGCCAAGGATATCGATGATCCATTGATTAAAGAGCTCGTGAAGAAAATCAAGAGACCGATCCCAGATGGCGAATCCTCCCACATTCAGATTGGGAAGGATATATTCCGAACAACAAAGGTAGCTGACTATCTCCTGGAAGATCTGAGGTCTAACTTGATCAAATTCCTCCAGGACAATGTCGACCTATTCGCTTGGACTGCAGATGAGATGCTCGGGTATCACCCGAAGTAGCATGTCACAAATTGGCACTCAGCCCTTCGGCACGCTGGGTCGCATAAAGACGACTTCGTCAGTCTCCCGAAAAAGTCCAAGCGGTGGAGAAAGCCGTGGCGGATTTCATTAAGGCAAAATTAAGTGGCGAAGCCAAGTATACAACTTGGTTATCAAACGTGGTGCTCATAAAGAAGTCGAATGGGAAGTGGAGGATGTGTGTCGACTACACCAACCTCAACAAAGCTTGCCCTAAAGACATATACCCGCTGCCAAATATCTACAAGCTCATCGACAATTCATCTGGATTTCGGTTCCTATTCTTCATGAATGCCTACTCAGGCTCCAACCAGATACCGATGTATGAGCCCGACCAAGGGAAGTGATTGAAGGTGCCAACTACTGTTATAAAGTCATGCCCTTCGGTTTGAAAAATGTCGGTGCCACATACCAGAGAATGATGAACAAAGTTTTCAAGAAGCAGATCGGGCAGCTGCTTGAAGTATATATGGATGACATGATAGTCAAAACTGTCCAAGACGAAGACTTACATCGCCCACCTCGCCGAAGTTTTTTTTGAACTTTGCAAGCACAAGGGAAATCCGGACAAGTGTAGAGTAATCATAGATATGAAACAACCGATCTCGAAGAAGGAGATACAATGTTTGACCGGGATAATGGCAGCATTAACCAGGTTTATATCGACTTTTATTCAGCGTGCGCTTCCATTCTTTAAGTTGCTCAAGAAGGAGGTCCCTTTCCAATGGACCCCTGAATGACAAGAGGCTTTCACCAAATTAAAAGAAATTCTCTCTACACCACCAGTGTTGAGTCGACCTTAGAAAGCGGAAACCTTATACCTTTATTTGGTCGTGATTGAAGAAGCCATTAGCGCCGTACTGGTGAAAAAAGATGTTGCCAGATAGAAACCAGTATACTTTGCCAGCAAAGCCCTCCAAGGGCCAGAACTGCGATATCAACGAGTTGAGAAAATGGCTCTAGCTCTCGTCATTTCCGCATGAAGATTTTGCCATTATTTCCTTTCTCACCGCATCATAGTCAGAACTGATCAACCAATTAAGCAGATCCTTTACAGGCCTGATTTAGTAGGTCGGATGATAAAGTAGTCGATCTAACTCTCTAAATTTGACGTTAGCTATGAACCGAGGAAGGCGATTAAGGCTCAAATGCTAGCGGACTTCGTAGTGGAACTCACTCCGCGCTTATCTTCATCGCCGGCTGATAAGTGGAAAGTCTTTGTTGATGGGTCTTCTAATCCTAAGGAAAGCGGAGCCGAATTGATCCTCGAAAACAAGGACGGGCTGGTGGTCGAATACTCGTTGGCGTTCGGCTTCCCGATATCGAACAACTAGGTAGAATACGAGGCCTGCATCGCGGACTCACGTTCGCTCATGAACTTAGTGCGACACGCGTTGTCATTCATTCTGACTCACAATTCGTAGTCTCACAAGTAGATGGGAGTTACCAAGCCAAGGATCTCTTGCTGCAGAGGTACCTCGCCCAAGTCAAAACTCTAATGGGCCAGTTCATTCATGCAGAGATCGTTCACATATCGAGGGAGTAGAACTTCCATGCCGACATCCTTTCTAAGCTCACCAGTACAAAAATTTTGACCTCGCACAGGTTGGTTATTCAAGAGACATTAACCACTCCGAGTCTCTAGGACCAGCTGCTCGAAAATGTTCCCTGGACCCAAGAATCACTATATGGTGCCACCGCGACCTATGTGCACAGCTTGTCGATTTCCAACATCGACTTCGGCGACTCATGGATGACATCGATCTTAAAACTTCTTTATTTGGGGGAGACACCAGCAGATTCGAGAAAAGCATCCAAGCTTCAACGAAAAGCTTGTTCATTTTCCATCATTGAAGGGAAGTTATACCGAAGAGGCTTCTCCATGCCCCTGTTGAAGTGTCTCGACACCTCGGAAGCTCAATATGTATTGGCTAAAATCCACGAAGGTATATGTGGCAACACTTAGGCGGGAGGACGCTAGCGAAGAAAGCACTAAGAGCAGGCTATTATTGGCCTACCATGGAGATCGACGCAAAGGAATATGAAAAAAAATAGCCTGCTCTTAGTGCTTACCATGGAGATCGACGCAAAGGAATACACAAAAAAATGTGACAAGTGCCAGAAGCACGCCGATATACACATCGCACCCCCTGCCGAACTAATTACCCTGTCTTCCCCATGGCCGTTCGCCTGATGGTGAATTGACATTCTGGGGCCCTTTCCCTTGGCACCAGGGAAAATCAAATTCCTAGCAGTGGCGGTGGACTACTTCACCAAATGGGTTGAAGCCCAACCTCTTGCGAAGATAACTGCGAAGAACCTCATCAAATTCTTCAACTCCCAAATCTCATTAGGTTCAGGATTCCAGAGGTCGTTGTAACCGATAACGGTTGGCAATTCATCGATCAACAGTTTGTTCTCACCCTTCTTTGTTCTGGGCATGGCCGCCCTCAAGGCTGACTGGATCCCTGTTCCCTGCGGTTGCTCTTAGATCTGCCGGGGCCTCATGCTTTGTTGCCTAGTTTTTGCTCTTTTACGAGTTTTTTTGGTGTTTAGCTATGAATTTCTCGGCGAGACTATGAGTTTTCCAGCAAGGTATATGAGTTTTCCGGTAAAATATGAGTTTTTCGGTGAGGGTGGAAATTTTTGGATTTCGTTAGTTAGGGAGTTTGGTGATTAAACCAGACCTTTCCTTGGGCAGGTTGACGATGGGAAAATAAAAGGATCCGAGAGGCAAGAAAGGGCATTCCCTTATGATCAACTCCGATCGATATACATGGCTGGCTGATGATGCCTTGTGTGCCAAGTCAGTGTTCAGCAACGAGAGGGCGTTGGCCAAATTCTTGCCCTTCCTGAATCTTAACAACTGGGAAGTTATTTCCCCTGGAGTTAATGATCAAATCTGCGTGGAGCCTGTCGAAGACGAGGATTTTTTTCTGTCCATGCACAAAGTGTACTTTACCGAACTTGGAGTTCGGTTGTTGTTCACCGATTTCCAACTCGAAGTTTTAAACCATCCGCGGGTTGCCCCTTCTCAGCTCCATCCGAATGTGTGGGCCTTCATCCGGAGTTTTGAGTTAGTTTGCTTTTACCTCGGTATCCCAGTGCTTAGACGTGTGTTTTCCTACTTCTTCTCCCCGATGAAGTTGGCAGAAAAAGGTGATGCTCTACAGGGGTGGCTATCTTTGAAACCGAAGGTTAGATTAATTGAAGCATATAGCGACTCCGTTCGGGGATTCAAGCGCTAGTACTTCCATGTGAAACCCTTAAACTGGTCAGCAAAGAAATGCTTAATTAGGAAAAAGGAGGAAGGAGGAATAGAGGAGTTAGTCTGATCCTTTTGGAGCCAAGATCACTTCCTCATAGAACGTAAGTAGTTTAGCATTCCCAAAGACTCGTTAGACAATCAAGACGTCGATTGTGTAAATAGGAAGACTCGTTAGACAATCAAGACGTCGATTGTGTAAATAGGCTAATGGACTTTGTAGATGGATTTGCTCCCAAAGTAAAGGACACCCCGTTGGGCCAAAAGACTTCGGCCCGCTATGTGAGTAGTCAGTACTTGACGGGTTGTACCTCGGAAGAAGAGGTTAATAATATATGTACGTGTGGATAAGTTTGCTTACCTTGTACACGTTATTTCTAACCCTTTTGTTTTTGTAATTTCAGGTGCAATGACGGACATTGCCGCTCTGAGTGAGTTCCTTGAAAAGAAGAAAAGGAAAGCTGCTTCAGCAGGTACCTCGACTTCTACTGCTTTGGCTAGCTCTTCGGCCGGTTCACCTACGTCGGCAGCAGTCGCCTCCTTGTCACCTGCTCCACATCGGGTTTCTACCCCGACTTCGGGCCAGGTGGAGGGACCGGAGGTCGAAGAGGTTCAAGTTCTTAATACCCAAGGTAAGAGGAAGGATGCCAAAGTTAACCAGGTATCCGAGTTTTGAAAAAGCATAAGAAAGATGTCGAGAAGAAACCAACCAGCCTAGAAAGGGTCACTGGGAGCGGCGACTTCTCTGAAAGCGATGGCTCGACAGTATGGACGCATAACAATGTCTTAACTTCAGAAGAATTGCATCACTATAACTCAACTACAGACAAGGTCTATCTGTCAGCCTTATCTAGTTCGGCACGTGAAGACTCGGAACTGGAGTGTTCGAGCTGGATGCTGCGGAGTTTGGGCCTCTTTGTTCAAACTGGCAAACGCAATGCCGCGTTGGAGAATGAGAACAACGATTTCTATAAGGCTGCCGAGGAAGTGAAGAATCGTGCTGAGGAGATCAAGCAGAGGGAGGCCAAGATGACTGACCTCGAGAACAACTTCTTGGACAAATCTGATAAGCTCAAAAATGCCAAGAATGAGGTCATAGAGCTACAGCAGAGGGTCATCGACCTTCAGAAGGAACGCGATGATCTTATCTCTGAGAAGAGAACTCTTCTAGCCGAGAAGGATGAAGAGAAGGAGAAGTCTGAGAAGAGTTTGGAAGAGGCTAGGATAGCTCTTACTTCAGCCTAATTAGAAGTTGAAAACTGGAAGGCCATAACTGGTAAGTTCCGCGACCAGCAGTTCGGAAATGTCGTCGACCAAATCCGGTTGATGTACCCAAGCATAGATGTCGATGTCTCCAAGTTGTTCAGCATGGGTGTTGTTAATGAGGACGTAATCATCGACCCTAAGACTATAGAAGTCCTCTACGAGGTGGCACCTTCGACAGAGAAGGAAGTGGGGCCAACCTCAGAAGCTGTCAAGAAGACTGCCAAAGAGGCTTCTTGAAGACTTGGGATGCCGGGGTTATCTGTAACATGTATAAATTTTGCAACTTAAATTTGTACCTCTTCGGAGGTCTGTTTTGTATTTGACATTTGCTTCCCCTTAATCGAAGTTAAGTTTCTTGCAATGTCTGTCGCGATTTCTTTGTCTTTAAGTTTGCTTTTCAGATTTGATTCTGATTCTGATTCTGTTTGTTTCGGAGTAAGATTCGACTTAACTTCTTCGGAGTTGGTTTCGACTTTTGTATGTTTTGGAGTAAGATCCGACTTGGTTTCTTGGAGGGTCCACTCCGGCCAAGGAATGGTCCTCCTCTTCCCCGATCTTAGGAAGCTAGGTCCTTAAGATGGGTGAACGCTATTTCGGCGTGACCTGCCCTGGAAAGACTGGCTAAGTCGATCGAGTGGTCTACCGCATATTCCTCGGACTCGCCGAGGATCTTGAGTGTGTCGATTCGCCAGAATTCCTTGAAGTGTGTCTTGGGAGTCAAAACTTTGGCGTTGTTTCAGGAAGCATAGGGATAGTCGAGCTTTCCCAGGATTTTCCAACGTGCATGTCGTGGTGTAGAGTTCGGCATTCATCGGTGTGCTAACCGGCCATTATCTCTTTTTACCTGTCATAACAAATAGTCATTAGAGTTGCAAAGTTGTATGTAACGTGCATTAAAATTTGATGTCAAATTACAATTTGAAGAAAAATTGCAAGTAATTTAATTAAACTTCGACAGTGGACAGTTCAAGGCTATTTGAAACGTGTGGCTTGTCAGGTACTATCTCCGATCGATCTTAGTCGTAGAGACCGGATTCTCCGAAGCTTAGTCGCGTTCCAGGTTCGGGCGATGGCCTTTCCTTGAAGATTTTCGAGGTAATAGGGCCCTGTACCGGTCTATGCGGTGATCCGATAAGGTCCTTCCCCGTTCGGATCTAGCTTCCCTTGTGCGAAATTTTTCAATTTGACATCCGCTCTTTGGAGAATGAGGTCTCCAATGGCGAAATCTCGTGGGACTACGCGGTGATTGTACCTGGCGGCTATTCGCTGCTTGACGGCGGCCTCATTCAGCGCCACGATTTCTCAGTTTTCTTCTAAGAGATAGGTACTGGTAATTCAGCCTCAGTTCAGGTGGGTGAAGGGTCCTCCGGCTTAATTCTCTGACCTCGACGGGAATCACCGCCTCCGACCCATAAGTTAATCAGAAGGGTGTTTCTCCGGTCGACGAGTGTGGTGTTGTCCTGTAGGCCCAGAGAACCTAAGGCAATTCGTCGACCTATCGACTTTTCGCTTCATCGAGGCATCGTCGAAGACCACGCAAGATTACGCGATTGGCTGCTTCGGCCTATCCATCGGTCTGAGGGTGTTCGACAGATGTGAAGTGGTGTTTCACGCTGGGGTCTACCAGTGTTTTTTGAAACTGTTGGTGGATGAATTGCGAACCGTTGTCGGTTACAACGACCTCTAGAATCCCGAACCTGGTGAGGATTTGGGAGTTGAAAAATTTGATGAGGTTCTTCGCAGTCATCTTCACAAGAGGTTAGGCTTCAACCCATTTTGTGAAGTAGTCCACCGCCACTGCTAGGAATTTGATTTCCCCTGGTGCCAAGGAAAAGGGCCCAAGAATGTCAATTCCCCACCAGGCAAACGGCCATGGGGAAGATAGGGTAGTTAGTTCGCAGGGGGTGCGGTGTGTACATCGGCGTGCTTCTGGCACTTGTCACATTTTTTCACGTATTCCTTTGCATCGATCTCCATGGTAAGCCAGTAATAGCCTACTCTTAGTGCTTTCTTTTCCAGTGTCCTCCCACCTAAGTGTTGCCTACATATACCTTCGTGGATTTTAGCCAATACATATTGAGCTTCTGAGGTGTCGAGACACTTCAGCAGGGGCATAGAGAAGCCTCTTTGGTATAACTTCCCTTCAATGATGGAAAATGAACAAGCTTTTCGGCGAAGTTTGGATGATTCTCTCGAATCTGTTGTGTATCCCCCAAATAAAGAAGTTTTAAGATCGGTGTCATCCATGAGTCGTCGAAGTCAATGTTGGAAATCGACAAGTTGTGCACATAGGTCGCGGCGGCACCCTCTAGTGATTCTTGGGCCTCGGGAACGTTTTCGAGCAGCTGGTCCTGGACACTCGAAGTGGTTAATGTCTCTTGAATAACCGACCGGTGCGAGGTTGGATACTCGGCACGAACGTTCTATTCCCTCGGATTTAAACGCATGTTGTGCTTGCGAAGTTCAGAAAAAACTTCGGCAAAGTGGGCGACGTAGTCTTCGTCTTGGACAATTTTGACTATCATGTCATCCATATATACTGTCCAAGACGAAGGGGGCCTCAACCTTTTCCTGCCTGAACCATCGCGGGTGTACTTATGTAACTTACCTTGCCTTATCAGTTGCTCGACGACATCCTTTAACTAGAAATAGTCTTCAGTGTTGTGTCCATTGCTGTGATGCCATCGGCAGTACTTTGATTTATTTGTATCTGGCCTTTGTTTCAGCCGGTTCGAAAGTTCAACTTCGACATCCTTGAATTTGGTATGTAGACACTCCTCCAAGATGCGAGCTCGCGAGGCGTTCAACGGCGTGTATTCGGTGAATTTGATCACCGAACTCTTCGAATCTTTTTCTTTTTTCGATTTCGGCTTTTTCTGGGTTGAGCCTTTCACCTACGGAACCTCTCCATGGTTCATTAACATGCACTCATCCTCATAGTCGACGAACCTTTCAGCACGGCGCAGGAGATCGTTATAATCGCGCAGGCGACTGATCCCGATGTGGACATGGAATAAGCTCTTCTTGACCAACCCTTGCTATAGGAGGTACATCTTCATATCTTCTCGGACCCCTCTAGCTAGCATAACCTCTTGGGTGAACCGCTCGATGTATTTTCGTAGGGATTTGTTTTTCCCCTGTCGAATAGTAGCGAGGGTTGCTTCCGACTTAGGCTGTGGGTGAGAAGTGGTGAAATGGTAGGTGAACTTCCTATTGAGTTCGCCCCACGAATCGATGGAGGTTGGCTTTAGTCCTTGAAACCAAGCCAATGCGATCTTCCTATTGAGTTCGCCCCACGAATCGATGGTTGAATACCGGAAGTTGGCGGAGCTGCCAGAGCGATTAGCGGAGCTTCGCCATGAGGAAGTGGTGATGGTGGAACTTCCTCCACGGTCACTGGGAACGTTACCGGATCTGGTGTGATAAACACCAGTTGTCCGTCGATCTGAGGCGACGAAGGGCGAGATCCAGGGTTGATTCTCTGAGATCGGCGTGGCGGTTGAATGTTCTGTGATGGTCCGGCCATAGGATAATCGGAAAGATCTATTCATTGTAGAATAATCCTCCCACTGTGGTCGCCAATGTTCCGAGCAAAGAACGAAGTGGTGGTCGGAGTCACTGAGTCCGCCACGAACTGTGGTTAATGATGACAGAGAACGGTGGTAGGGTACCTACAAAAGGCACTCTGACGCTCAAGTCAGTATAGTTCTGATGAGGTCAGTATGATGCAATGTAAACGTAAATTGTACATTTTTGGGTCTTCTTGTTATATGATTCCATTTAGGGTTTGATCTGAATGGACGGTGATTAAGAAGGGAATTCCCTACCGAGCACTTCAGTCCGTTGATCAGATCAACAGTCCTAGATCAGTGGCGTAAAAACAATACGAATCAAGGGACCGTTGATGTAACGGACATACCAGATCAGTAGCCATTGGTCGACCATGATCAGTCTGCGGAGTTAGGCCACAGAAGTGGTCTTAGGAGGAATGGGCTGGCAGACCTCAGCATGAAACACCACTTCACATCCGTCGAACACCCTCAGACCAAAGAACAGGCCGAAGCAACCAATCACACAATTTTACGTGGTTTTCGACGACTTCTTGATGAAGTGAAAGGTCGATGGGTCGAATATTTGCCTCAGGTTCTCTAGGCCTACAGGACAACACCACACTCGTCGACCGAAGAGACACCTTTCCGATTAGCTTATGGGTATCGGAGGCAGTGATTCCCGTCGAGGTCGGAGAATTAAGCTAGAGGACACTTCACCCACCTGAACCGAGGCTGAATTACCAGTGCCTCCGAGAAGAATTGGATCTTTTAGAAGAAAATCGAGAAATCGTGGCGCTGAATGAGGCCGCCGTCAAGCAGCGGATAGCTGCTAGGTATAATCACCGCGTAATCCCATGAGATTTCGCCATTGGAGACCTCATTCTCCGAAGAGCGAATGTCGAATTGAAAAATTTTGCGCAAGGGAAGCTAGCTCCGAACTGGGAAGGACCTTACCAGATCACCGCAAAGACCGGTACGGGGGCCTATTACCTCGAAGATCTCCAAGGAAGGGCCATCGCCCGAACCTGAAACGTGACTAAGCTTCGGAGAATTCGGTTTCTATGACCAAGATCAATCGGAGACAGTACCTGACAAGCCACACGTTTCGAACAGCCTTGAACTGTCCACTGTCGAAATTTAATTAAATTACTTGCAATTTTCCTTCAAATTGTAATTTGACATCAAAATTTTAATGCAAGTTATATACAATTTTGCAACTCTAATGACTATTTGTTATGTCAGGTAAAAAGAGATAATTACCGGTTAGCACATCGACAAATGCCGAACTCTACACCTCGACCCACACTATCCTCATGCTTCCGGCAAACAACGCCGAAGTTTTGACTCCCAGCAAACACTTCGAAGGAATTCGGGGCGTAATCGACACACCCGAAGATCCTCGAACCGGCGTCCGAGGAACACACAGTAAACCACCCGATCGACCTTGCCAGTCTTTCCAGGGCAGGTCACGCCGAAATAGCGTTCACCCATCTTAAGGACTGGGCTCCCTAAGATCGAGGACGAGGAGGACCATTCCTTCGCCTGAGTGGTCCCTCCAAGAAGCCAAGTCGAATCTTACCCCGAAACATACAAAAATTGGAACTAACTCCAAAGAAGTTAAGTCGGATCTTACTCTGAAACATACAAAAATCGAAACCAACTCCGAAGAAGTTAAGTCAGATCTTACTCCGAAACAAACAGAATCGGAATCAAATATGAAAAGCGAACTTAAAGACAAAGAAATTGCGACAGACATTGCAAGAAACTTAACTTGGATTAAGGGGAAGCAAATGTCAAATACAAAACAGACCTCCGAAGAGGTACAAATTTAAGTTGTAAAATTTATACATGTTACAGATAACCCGACATCCAGGCCTTCAAGGAGCCTCTTCGGAAGTCTTCTTGACAGCTTCCGAGGTACGCCCCACTTCCTTCTCTGTCGAAGGTGCCACCTCGTAAAGGACTTCCATAGTCTTGGGGTCGATGATTACGTCCTCATCAACAACACGCATGCTAAACAGCTTGGAGACGTCGACATCTATGCTCGGGTACATCAACCGAATTTGGTATAACGACATTTCCGAATTGCTGGTCGCAGAACTTACCAGCTATGGCATTCCAGTTTTCAACTTCTGATTGGGCCAAAGTAAGAGCTATCCTAGCCTCTTCCAAACTCTTTTCAGACTTCTCCTTCTCTTCATACTTCTTGGCTAGAAGAGTTCTCTTCTCGGAGATAAGATCATCGCGTTCCTTCTGAAGGTCGATGACCCTCTATTGTAGCTCTGCAACTTCATTCTTGGCATTTTCCAGCTTATCGGATTTGTCCGAGAGGTTGTTCTCGAGGTCGATCATCTTAGCCTCCCTCTTCTTGATCTCCTCAGCACGATTCTTCACTTCCTCGACAGCCTTATAGAACTCGCTGTTCTCCTTCTCTAACGCGGCATTGCGTTCGGCAGTATGAACAAAGAGGCTCAAACTCTGCAGCATCCAACTCGAACACTCCAGTACCGAGTCTTCACGCGTCGAACTGGATAAGGTTGACAGATAGACCTTGTCTGCTATAGCTGAGGTATAGTGAGCCAATTCGTCTGAAGTTAAGACATTGTTATGCATCCATACTATCGGGCCATCGCTTCCGGAGTAGTGATCAGCGGTCGTACGTGGGTCAAAATAATTAAAATATTTGATATAATATTTAAGGCAAGAGACCTTGGTCATCTCACGAGGACCTCTAAAAACCAAAATTACCAAAATCAGGAAGTATGAAAATCAACAATAACAAAAGGGGTTTTTTTTTGTGAAGACAGTTTCTGTTTGAGGTTTTATCAAATTAGAGAGACAATTGATTCACCGGTTTTCGGGTGCGCGCTTTGGATTTATCACAGGTTCTAAAAACAACAATTCATTTAATTTCAAATTCGCAGTTAAAATTAAACAAGCGTTAATTAGTTTATATGAATTCACACCATTTCGAGCAAGCGCCAAAACAGCGGGTTCAATCGGTCACGGGAGCGGACAAGCGCCGTTTAAAACGCAACCAATATCATAACATAATTCTAATCAACCCTCTATCAATTTCTACTCGAATCAATTAATCTAAGCAATCAAGTAATTTGAAATATTAAAAATTACGAAATAGAATTGCATACAATCAAGCGTCATACACAACTGAATCGCGTTTTGCAACGAAGACATAACGATTAACTAAGCAAAAAATGAACTGGATAGATTGCATACATTCAAAACCAAATTCGAAATTGATAGAGACGAAATTAAAGAAATTAAAACGAATTTGTATTAAAACATTAGGCACCGAACCTCAAAATCCGTAAACGGCAGTCTTTCATTGATGAATCAACTTAGGAGCTTAGGCTTCCATCGAAGCTAGGGCACACAAGTTTTGTAAAATAAAACGTAAGATACTGAAAAACGGCTGGTCCTGGTGTATTTAATCTCAGCTCAACAAAAAACCTAAATCCCTAAACGGGTTCTACGATAAAAGCCCGATGACAAACTAAAGTTAGGCCCAAAACCCGTTTTACACTGTACTGCTTTAGTAATTCGTAGTTTTGACATACAAGGCATCAGAATTGGGTTTCGAGCTTAACAGAAGAATTGTAGCTCTATTCCTTATCTTTCCGATGCATGCTCGCATGCCTCAATTGGATAACCACAGCCAAAGTTATGGCCTGCAGAGTAGACAGGGGTCAATATGCAGTAAAAACAAAGGTTAATCAATAAATTACTATACTGCTCAAGTTAGACCCCAAAGTTTAGAAATGTGCTAAGACTTAGATATTAGGTACAGAACATAATCAAAAAACAGTAATTGCAAAGCTATAAAGAGTGCATTAAAATGCACTGATCAAATTCTCCCACACTTAAGCTTTTGCACTCCGAGCAAAACTCATGGTCAAAACAAAGCAAAGATGCATTTCCAATGAATCCCAAGGATGCAAAGTGGCTAGCAAAATGCTCATTCAAGGTTTCAAGGACTCATGGCAATCATGAACACCATCTAGATACCTTCAAAGCAACCAAGAGGATAGAATAACCAAATAGTGCATCAAAAGTGATAGAATCCTCACAAGAAATAAATTCCTCTCAAACTCTCAAGTGTCTAGGCTAGTGTTTACACTCAAAGCACATCATGAAAGCTAGCACTACCATAGGCTTGACAAGACTCGAACATCGACACTTGAAACACATGGACGCAAAGATCAAAAGGTCTTTATTAAGGTTATAATGGGGCCAAGGTCAAGGTGGGATAATTGAAAGGAAAACTAAGCTATAAAATCAAAGAGGATAGAGGAGCAATGGATAACATTTGCCAAATTATCATGGGGAGCAATTCAATCAAATTTCAATCCATTTTTCACTTTCACACTTTTCTTCTTTTTCTCTTTTTTTTTTTTTAAACTTGCCAAAATCCCAATGAAGTACAACATTACATTAGATATTCTATCACTACCACATTTTTGAGCCCCCCCCCCAACACTTATGCAAAATTTATTCTCATTTTTTTCAAAGCTCCTTTATCCCCTAAGATTGGGTCATATCATGGTTTTTCACTTTTAGGCTTGTAATGAGCTATAAAACAAAGAATGAGATAAATAGGCTCAAAGGGGCTAAACAAAAGGATAATTGCAAGGTAGGCTTATTTGGCTAGTGGCTAAAAAGAACAAAAATTGCCTAGATCATTTCAATACATGCATGTGAACAAGAGTTTCAACAAGAGTCAAGTCAAGTTCTAGAGTAACCAACAATCATGATTGAAATCACACAAGAAAGAAAGAGAATGGGAAAATGTATTCCATCCATTATAAGGCCTAAATCTCACCAAGGAAAATGATCTATCACAAAAGATGCACAATTTAATATTCCAATCCAACTTATCAACTAAGAATGCAAGGAAGTCATCCATATCATGCCATAAGACCTATAGTCCTAGAATAGTGAAATCACTCCCCACTCATATAAACCAAGAAATCCAATGAAAATACATGCAAATTTTTTTTTATAATAACAAAAAACTCAAAACAAAACTACGCTAAAAGATCCCCTCCACACTTAAATCACACATTGTCCTCAATGAAAACAACAAACATAAAATAAGAGTAAGGGGGAGGGACTCCCTGGTCAGACTGCAGTGTAGGTGGGATGTTCCAATGAGAGTTCTTCTATGGGTGCATCTTCAAATGCGGAACTCTCATGGAATACTTTGAGGAGTTGCCCATTGACTTTGAAAATTTTGTTTGTCGCCTCACTTTTAACTTCAACTGCACCATGAGGAAAAATATTAGTAATAACAAACGGGCCAATCCACTTAGATCTAAGTTTCCCGGCCATAATTTTCAGCCGGGAATTAAATAACAAGACTTTTTTCCCAATGCAGAACTCCTTCCTAGAAATCATCTTGTCATGGAAGTGCTTAGTTTTCTCCTTATAAATTCTGGAATTCTCATAGGCTTCTAGCCTAAGCTCCTCACGTTGTTGCAATTGAAGCTTTCTCTCTTTACCTGCTTTTTCCAGTTCAAAATTACAACCTTTGACCGCCAAATAAGCACGGTGCTCTATCTCCACCGGGAGGTGGCATGCCTTACCAAACACAAGTCTAAAGGGAGACATCCCTATTGGTGTTTTGTAGGCTATTCTTTGAGCCCAAAGAGCCTCTTCTAGCCTGCGGCTCCAGTCTTTCCTGCTTGGTTGCACCATCTTTTCTAGAATTTGTTTAATTTCTCTGTTTGAAATCTCAGCTTGCCCATTAGTTTGGGGGTGGTAAGGTGTAGAAACCCTATGCACCACCCCATACTTCCGAAGCAAAGCTTCCATGGTGCGGTTACAGAAATGAGTGTCTTGGTCGCTTATGATGGCTCTTGGAATACCAAACTCATTCTCCCGCACTCGCATTCGTCCTTCCTGCTAGTCATCAATGAGCCTAAAGACATGGAATTCTGAATTAGTTTGATTTATTTGCCATTTAGTGTTCATAACTGGCGGATTGAAAAGTTGTTCGATTTTTTCCGCAATTTTTTCCATCCCTCTGTGTAAATAACCCAATATTGGTTCACCATCAATAACATCTTCACCATCCAGAGTAACAATATCCACAACAACTTTAGAATCATTAGTGCGGGTGGCTTTTGCTTCCACCTATTTGGAAACATAATCAACAACAAGCAGGATATAAGTAAAGCCAAAAGAAACAGGAAAGGGGCCCATGAAATCAATCCCCCAAACATCAAATACCTCACAAAAAAGCATGGGCTGCTGAGGCATCTCACTCCTGCGAGTGATTCCCGTCCGACTTTTGACATTGTTCACAAGTGCGAAAAGTCTAAAATGCATCTTTAAAAATGGTGGGCCAATAGAAGCCCGAGTCTAAAACTTTTCGTTGTCCACGAGGACCAAAATGTCTACCTACCCGAGAAGCATGATGAATTAAAGAATGGATGGAACCTCATAGTAAGGTACACATCGCCTAATCACCTGGTCACTACCAAACTTCCACAAATAAGTGGTCATCCCACACGTAATATTTTGCATCACTTTTGAGTTTATGTACTGCTTTAGATGCATGTGGGGTAAAGCTCCACCCACAAGATAATTAACTATATCAAAGATACCAAGGAGTTACCTCACGCATTGCATGAGCCGCTCATCAGGAAAGTCATCATAGATTGGGAGGGAATCCTCAGCCCTCTCTATCCTGCTTAAGTGGTCAGCCACTAAGTTCTCTGCTCCGCTCTTATCCTTAATCTCCAAATCAAATTCTTGGAGGAGCAACATCCACCTTATCAATCTTGGCTTTGCCTCTGGTTTCTTTAAAAGAAACTTCAAAGCTGCATGGTCAGTAAAAACAACCACCTTGGAACTAAGCAAATATGATTGAAACTTATCAAGAGCAAATATAATAGCCAAAAGCTCCTTTTCTGTGGTGGTGTAGTTAATTTGTGTAGCATCTAAAGTCCTAGAAGCATAATAAATAACATGGGCAGTCTTGTCAACTCTTTGTGCTAGAACCGCCCCCAATGCATAATTAGATGCATCACACATAATTTCAAAGGGGAGGGTCCAATCAGGTGGCTGAATGATGGGAGTAGAAGTCAAAGACTTCTTGATACAATCAAAGGCCTGCTTGCATTTATCATCAAAGGTAAAGCTAACATCCTTTTGCAAAGAAGTTTGTCAATGGAAGAGCTATCTTCTCAAAATCCTTGATAAAGTGCTTGTAAAACCTGCATGACCAAGAGATGAACGAATCTCGCGAATGCAAGATGGGTAAGGCAAACTAGAAATCACTTCAATCTTGTTAGGATCTACTTCCATCCCTTTTTCAGAGATCACATGCCCTAAAACAATACCCTGTCCTACCATAAAATGGCATTTTTCATAATTCAGAATAAGGTTAGTTTCAATGCATCTCTGCAAAACTCTATCCAAACTACCCAAACATGAATCAAATGAAGAACCATAAAAAGTAAAATCATCCATAAACACTTCTATGCAATTTTCTATCAAATCAGCAAAAATACTAATCATGTAACGCTGGAAAGTCCCAGGTGCATTGCATAGGCCAAAAGGCATCCTCCTATAGGCAAAAGTGCCAAAGGGGCAAGTGAATGTGTTCTTTTCTTGGTCCTCCGGTGCAATATGGATCTGAAAGTAACCTTAAAAACCATCAAGAAAACAATAATGTGACTTACCAGCCAACCGTTCAAGCATCTGATCAATGAACGGCAAAGGAAAGTTGTAACGACCCGTTTCCGGACCGCTACCGAGCTCAATATACCGAGCTCGAGTTACCGAGCTCAACACACCAAGCTCAACATAAACCTATATGAGATGTGTTTTAAAAACAAAACTCTTGTGCCTTTTAAAAATACGATATATATATTTTTTTTTAAACCAACTCGTGCACATCAGAGTAATTCTGACTTTTTCAAACATGGTGCAACTAAGACACAAGACTTAAATTCTAATAAAACATACATGCATAACATACACATATAGATATATCACTCGAAATAATAATGTATACAAAATACAGAGTAGCAAATGTGCAAAGAAAATACACCTAAGGTACGACAACTTCAAAAGAGCAATCATACCCTGGGGGTACCTTCCGCAGACTCCCACGCAGGGTTGCTCCAAAAGTAAGACCACCAGTCTACCTCAGCAACAAAACAACATCGCCTAAACCGGTCACGACCTCGAACACAAAAGAAAAAGCGAAATGCAGTCCTCAGAAAAGAAACATCCAACAAATAAACAATCACGACAGATAGAGGTCGTCACTCGGGTCCTCGTCGAGCTCCTCCTCGGCATCGTCTCATCGCCGAGTTACTGCGCTCGACATCGCCTGGGTAACCGTCATGGATTGAAGGCACCACGGAAAGGGTCAACTTCTCAACAATTCAAGATAAGCTCGACATAAAAATATAAGCAAACAAAGAAAGTATAACATTCACCGACGTGACTCGACCATCTCACTCTAAACTCGACACAACTCGCAAATCCATTTTCTCTCGACTCGACAATTTTTCAGGAATGCACACGCTGCATCAGTATGTCGGAAAGTCCAGCCGAAGCCTTGGGATCCTCGCTCTCCCTAGGACAGTCAACTCAGGTCCCATAGCGTGGCGACGTCTAGTCAATCTCCGGAAACAAAAAGGGACCTAGCACCCTCGATTATCCGGTCACGGCTCAAAACGTCATACGACTCACCTAGCTCGCTTCACTCGATGAACAATTCGCATACGATATTCAAAGAGTTAAACACAAGATATTCAACCGCATGTCAAATAAAAGAGCAAGCTCGACATGAAGAAACGCAATTCAACATGCAATACACAATTCACGACATATATTCAATCACATATTAAATACATGCAAAAACTCAATCATATCACAACATTTCATTTCGACACAAATCAGAAATCCATACACAATAACATAACCACATAGAATATGAAATGCCCTTACGCTAGCATACTACGAAAATATTAATGTGAAGCGCCCTTACTTAAGGACTTATAAAATAAAGCCTTAGAGATATCTAGGAGTTGCCCTTACCGAACTCCAAGTTAATGCTGCTTGACAACGACCTCGACACAGCTGTCTTCAAAGAGCTCGACAACGACTTCTCTTACTCGATCTCGACACTACCGCCGAGCTCGACAACGACTTCTCTTACTCGATCTCGACCACGGCTGTCTTCAGCGAGCTCGACAGCGACCCCGACACGTCACGCTTCTCGGTCGACCTCGACACGTCTGATTCTCGGTCGACCTCGACCGCGTCTGATCCTCGATCTGGATTCTGCTGCTTCCGCGTCCTTGGATTCGCTTTCCCGTACCCTTGATTCGGAAATCACTCGATCTCGGGAATCAGACTTCCTAAAACAAACACAACTCAGATCGATCCATGGTTTCTAATACATCTAGCTCTCATCCCAAACTTAACCACAACCCAGAAAATATAATACTCAAGAACTGAATATATTTTTCCTCTAACACAAAGTTAGGGATTTCGATCAAAATTCATGAAAAAGTTATCTGATGCTTCAACAGATAGATCGACAACAACAATAACCAGAAGCAATAAACGAAAAACCAGAAATCGAAACGAACCAAAAATGGGGGTTTCTGGGCACTGCCGATTGCAGAAATCAGAGAAAGAAATTTGTTTTACAAGTCCAATTAATCGGTTAGAAAGATAGGTAATATTGTGAAGAAGAAAACCCATCAATTTGACATGATTTGGAAGCATAAAACTGGCTAAAAATGGAAGAAGAATTAGCGCTAAACAAAGAGTACGGATGAAAAGAAAAATCGTTTCTCCATACCTCAATGGTGATCGAGCAGACGAGATATGGGTCGAGAAGATGATGATGAACAAAATTGATGAAGAAAGCTTGTGCAGAATCTCGATGGAACTCACGGTTTCGTCGATGGAAGTTTTTTTTTGAAGAAAACAACGAAACACAGAGCAGAAGGAAGGAAGAAAAAAGAAGAAAAGAGAAAGAATGAGTGTGAGGGAATCGGTCGTGGTATACAGCTGGCGAGAAAGGGGTATAAACGTAACTCCAGCTATAAGATGCCAATCCCATCAATCATCTACCCGTTAAATCGTTCCTCTCATAATTACCTCTACTGCTTGGCCAACGGCAAGCCGACAATGTAATAATTACAAACAATATAATAATAACGCTGAATAACGTTCGAAAGAATACGAGGTGTCATCTCGACATGATGTCGACAAGAGTGCTCGTGCAAACGTACAAGGTTCTAACACGAGTTCGTGAACGCGGTCTCCTCAGCTCGACATGCGTCCTCATCAGCTCGGTACGCGACTTCATCAACTCGACACGCGACCTCCTCAGCTCAGCAGCTAGTGCACGTGGTCTCATCAGCTCGACAAATGATCTCGACAAACGATCTAGTCACGGGATCTCGACACAAGGTCTTGGTCGAGGTCTCGATCCGTCGTCCTAATACGATGTCGATCTCGTCCTCAGGTGTTACAATCTCTCCCTCTAAAAAAATTTCGTCCTCGAAATTGCAAATAAGATTCTTACCTCGTAAAAGTTCAGTAATCGAGTCTTCATCTTCTCCTCCAGCTCCCAAGTCGCATCTCCCGCCTTACGATCCCACACAACTTTGACAAGTTGAATCTCTTTGTTCCGCGAATTGTTTGGCTTTCCGATCAACGATCCTTGCTGGTGACGCTTCAAAAGATAAGTCGCCCTTCAGGTTGAATCACATCCGGTTCGATGACATGAGAAGGTCGAAACATACTTCCGCAATTGTGAGACGTGGAAGACGTCGTGGATGTTCGACAAGAATGGGGGTAAGGCACCGATATGCCACCGGACCAATACGACGAAGAATGCGGTAAGGTCCAATGAATTTAGGGTAAGTTTCTTGGATTTGATCGCTCGACCAACTCCGAGTGGGGGTGACTCTAAGAAATACATGTTCTCCTTCCTCGAACTCGAGTGGTCGACGTCGTTGGTCCGCATAACTCTTACATCGACTTTGAGATGTTCGCATCGATCTCCGATCAAACGGATCTTCTCGGTGAGTCTATTTGGATCATATCTGGTCCTACGACGCTCGCCACCGCCTGGTACCAACAAAGAGGCGTCGACATTTCCGCCCATACGGCCGCTTCAAAAGGTGCCATCCCAATACTCGCATGGAAACCGTTGTTGTATGTGAACTCCACCAATGGTAAGACATCGTCCCCAACTTCCTCGGTGATCTAACGCATAAGCTCGCAACAAATCTTCAAGCGATTGGATCGTTCTCGGCCGACCGTCGGCCTGCGTGGATGATATGCCGAGCTAAGCTCGAGCTCGGTTCCCATCGCTCCTTGTAATTCCCTCCAAAATGAGGCGTGAACCGGATCTCGGTCGACACGATCGAAGAGGGTATTCCATGAAGTCGTACTATCTCCGCGATGTAGATCTCGGTCGCCTTTTCCACGTTGTATGTCGACCTACCGGCAAGAAATGAGCAGATTTGGTCAATCGGTCGACGATCACCCAAATCGAATCATTCTTCTTTTGCGTCTTCGGCAAACCTACAACGAAATCCATGGAAATATCGTCCCATTTCCATCTTTGAGTGCGTCAGCGATTGTAGCATTCCCGCAGTCGTTGGTGCTCCACCTTCGCTTTACGACACGTTAAACATGAAGCTACGTGCTCGCCACTTGCTTCTTCATTCAGGACCACCAAAAATGCTTCTTCAAGTCTTGATACATCTTCGTAACTCTGGATGAATACTAAAGTTGCTCTTATGCGCGCTTCGTCGAGAATCAACTTCCTCGGCTCGGATCGTTAGGTGCGCACACTCGGCCATTGCACCTCAAGATGTCGTCCGCTCAGGGCCTGAAGTGCATCGCCTTCCTTGCGCTATTGAATCTTCTCTTGCGAAGCTCGTCATGAACTTGCTTTGGTCTCGGATCTCGCCCAACAATCATTAGAAATGGTAAGCATACCAAATCTCGGCTTCAGGTGAAACTTCGACACTCGACTTCAAATCTCGGAACTTCTCGAGCATCTCCAACTCCTTGATCATCATTACCGAGGTTAAAACGCTCTTCCTACTAACGCATCCGCTACTACGTTAGCCTTACCGGATGGTATTCCAACGTAAAGTCGTAGTCCTTGAGAAATTACGTCCATCTACGTTGACGCATGTTGAGTTCTTTACGGTCGAACAGTACTTCAAGCTCTTGTGATCGGCCGAAACAAGAAGAGTGCTCCCATAAAGGTAGTGCCTCCATATCTTCAAATAAGAAAACTACTGCCGCTAGCTCCAAGTCGTGAGTAGGGTAGTTCCTCTCGTGAATCTTAAGTTGTCTTGAAGCATACGCGACCACCTTCCGATGTTGCATCAAAGACGCATCCCAATCCCTGGTGTGACGCATCACAATACACCTCGAAAGGCTCTTACGGTTGAGGCAAAATCGACACAGCGCCGCCGTCAAAAGCTCCTTGATCGTTGAAAATCGGCTTCACACTCCTCGGCCCAAGCAAAGGTTGATCCTTCCTCGCCAATCGTAAAGAGGCGCGACAATCTTCGAAACCTTCAATGAATCTTCGGTAATATCCTCGCTAAGCCGACAAAACTCCCGATCTCAGAACCGTCTTAGTTGTTCCCATGCTATCACCGCCTCAATCTTAGTTGGATCCACGGCTATCCCTTCTCCTGGAAATTACGTGACCAAGAAAATTCACCTCTTCAAGCCAAAATTCACACTTCGACAGGTTGGCATAGAGTTGCTTATCTCATAATATCTGTAGTACTCGACATAGGTGTTCTGCGTGTTCTTCTCGGTTCCTCGAGGAAATCAATATGTCGTCGGTGGACACTACAACGAATCGATCCAAAAGCGAATGGAAAATCCTGTTCATGTAGTCCATAAACACACCGTGGCGATTCGCTACTCCAAACGGCATCACCAAGTACTCGTAGTGACCGTATCTAGTCTGAAAATTGTTTTGGCAACATCTTCCTCCTTCACGCCGAATCGATGGTAGCCCGACTTCAAGTCTATCTTGAAAAGATCGCCGCTCCACGGTTGGTCCATCAAGTCGTCAATACGTGGTAACGGATAACGGTTCTTCACGGTAACCTTGTTGAGTTCGCGATAGTCCACGCACGACCTTGATCGCCCATCCTTCTTCTTAACCAACAACACGGAGCTCCCCACGGTGACACGCTCGGTCGTATGAATTGCTTTGACTCCAAGTGTTCGATCCGGGACTTCACTCTTTCATCTCGGCAGAGACATCCTGTATGGCGCTTTGGAAATCGGTCCTGTTCCTCGAATCGGTCGATGGAGAACTTCGACCTCTGCATCGGTGGTAACCCTGGCACGTCTTCGGGAAAAAATGTCCTCAAAGTCACACACCACCGAACATTCTTCACGTCGTCCATTGGAAAACTTCGAACTAGCTAGATACATGTATTCCCTAGTTCCTTCTTTCAAAGAAACTCCAATACGTTCGAGAAAGATAATTGGAGACTCCAGTCTGGAAAAATTACAGCTTTACGGCACAAATTAAAAGGACATGGTGGTATGACAACCAATCCATCCCGAGGATAACATCTAAGCCCCAAGAGGCAAACAAACCAAATTGACCACAAACTTTCTACTCAATAATCACTACACAATTAAGACATGCAGTGTTTGTGACTAAGGTTTTAGTACCGGGTTGTAACTACTAATTTAAGCGGTAAAGCGATCCACAGTCAAGTTCAAATGGTTCACACAATCGGAAGAAATAAAGGAATGGGTTGCACGAATCAAAAAGAACGGATAAGGATTTACCCTCGATCTCACATTCACCTTGGATAAGATCATCGGCTCGTTGACTTCCTCGCCACTCATGCGAGAAAACTCGCCTTTAGCCACTTGACGCTTTCCTTTGGCGCTTTGCCAAAGCATAGTCGGTTCAGCTTTAGGTGTAGGACAATCCTTAGCAAAATGCCCTGGCTTCTTGCGGTTGAAACACACCTCCTCCTTCGAGTACGATTACTCGCGTAATGTCCCGCTTTCCACATCGGTAGCAAATCACCTCGACATCGGTCCGACCTCCACTCCTCGGTACTTGGGTCATCTGACGACATCGTCCCTGTTGTTGTTCCCCGAGGTCGGTCTTAAGGCCTCTTCTGCGGTTGTTTTCCTTTGCATGCGAATACGCCCGCACTGGGGTCTCACCGTCCGCCCACAGCCTTCTTCTTGTGGCTTCTCACTCCTTCTACCTCGACACATCGATCAATCGGCTCTTGGAGATTTCGATCCTCAACGACACTATCGACTTGAATGTCGAATCTCAATCCGTTGGAATCTCTCACTTAACCATCTCTGGTCAACTCGTTCACGAAATGGACTGAAATACCTCGCCAACGATTCGAACTTGGCGCATACTCGGACACCGTCGAGTTGCCTTGCCGCGATTGAAGAAATTCACGCTCCTTCTCGGCTCGTCAAGATGTCAGGAAGTATTTGTCCAAAACCTTTCACGAAAAAGCTCCCGTGTCATCTCGCGATGTTCGCTATAAACGTTGCTTCACCTCTCCACCAATACTCTGCGTCTCTAGCGGTAAGTAGGTGGCATAGTCGACCTTCACGTTGTCCCGCAATGAAGTGCCTCAAAGATCTTCTCGATCTCTTGCATCCAAAGATCAGACTTTATCCGGATTTGGCTCACCGTAGAACTTGATTGGATCATGCTTCCTGAAGTCGGCCAATCCTCTCGCTCAAAGATTTCGCTCGCTGCTGTCGTTCTTCGCAAGTTCTGCCGAGTTAACGCAGCCGTCTGCTGAGCCATCGCGTTAGCTGTTGAGTTCGGCGGTGATTGTTGAGCCATGGCTGCCGCCATCTCGGTCATAGCTTGAATAGATCGTTCCATGTCGACGTTCCCGGTTGCAGATGTCGTATTCCTACGAGGTGGCATTAGATTCCACAAAGTTCAAAACCCCGCTCGAATCTCACAACAAGGATGTGTTAAAACACACCGCTTCAATCAAGAAACAGTTCAAACAATTTCTCAAGCAATAAGTGCTTCACTTAATCAAACAAAGAATCAACATAATACAACTAGGTACCCAACACATAACCCGACACGGTGACTCACCCAAATTCCTATGCACACTTCGGCCAGAATCAATCGCTCGATATCAACAAAGGTAACGACTGCTTAGGACCGCTACCGAGCTCAATATACCGAGCTCGAGTTACCGAGCTCAACACACCAAGCTCAACATAAACCTATATGAGATGTGTTTTAAAAACAAAACTCTTGTGCCTTTTAAAAATACGATATATATATATTTTTTTAAACCAACTCGTGCACATCAGAGTAATTACAGCTTTTCGAAACATGGTGCAACTAAGACACAAGACTTAAATTCTAATAAAACATACATGCATAACATACACATATAGATATATCACTCGAAATAATAATGTATACAAAATACAGAGTAGCAAATGTGCAAAGAAAATACACCTAAGGTACGACAACTTCAAAAGAGCAATCATACCTGGGGTACTTCCAGACTCCACGCAGGGTTGCTCCAAAAGTAAGACCACCACCCTCAGAGCAACAAAACAACATCGCCTAAACTGGTCACGACCTCGAACACAAAAGAAAGCGAAGTACAGTCCTCGGAAAACAAACATCCAACAAATAAACAATCACGACGGATAGAGGTCGTCACTCGGGTCCTCGTCGAGCTCCTCCTCGGCATCGTCTCTTTGTCCGAGTTACTGCGCCCTCGACATCGCCTGGGTAACCGTCATGGATTGAAGGCACCACGGGAAAGGGTCAACTTCTCAACAATTCAAGATAAGCTCGACATAAAAATATAAGCAAACAGCAAAATATAACATTCACCGACGTGACTCGACCATCTCACTCTAAACTCGACACAACTCGCAAATCCATTTTCTCTCGACTCGACAATTTTTCCGGAATGCACACGCTGCATCAGTATGTCGGAAAGTCGGTAAAGCCTTGGGATCCTCGCTCTCCCTAGGACAGTCAACTCAGGTCCCATAGCGTGGCGACGTCTAGTCAATCTCCCGTAAACAAAAAGGGGACCTAGCACCCTCGATTATCCGGTCACGGCTCAAAACGTCATACGACTCACCTAGCTCGCTTCACTCGATGAACAATTCGCCAGATACGATATTCAAAGAGTTAAACACAAGATATTCAACCGCATGTCAAATAAAAGAGCAAGCTCGACATGAAGAAACGCAATTCAACATGCAATACACAATTCACGACATATATTCAATCACATATTAAATACATGCAAAAACTCAATCATATCACAACATTTCAGCTCGACACAAATCAGGAAATCCATACACAATAACATAACCACATAGAATATGAAATGCCCTTACGCTAGCATACTACGAAAATATTAATGTGAAGCGCCCTTACTTAAGGACTTATAAAATAAAGCCTTAGAGATATCTAGGAGTTGCCCTTACCGAACTCCAAGTTAATGCTGCTCGACAACGACCTCGACACAGCTGTCTTCAAAGAGCTCGACAACGACTTCTCTTACTCGATCTCGACACGGCTGTCTTCAACGAGCTCGACAACGACTTCTCTTACTCGATCTCGACACGGCTGTCTTCAACGAGCTCGACAACGACTTCGACACGTACGCTTCTCAGTCGACCTCGACACGTACAGTTCTCAGTCGACCTCGACACGTACAGTCCTCGATCTGGATTCTGCTGCTTCCGCGTCCTTGGATTCGCTTTCCCGTACCCTTGATTCGGAAATCACTCGATCTCGGGAATCAGACTTCCTAAAACAAACACAACTCAGATCGATCCATGGTTTCTAATACATCTAGCTCTCATCCCAAACTTAACCACAACCCAGAAAATATAATACTCAAGAACTGAATATATTTTTCCTCTAACACAAAGTTAGGGATTTCGATCAAAATTCATGAAAAAGTTATCTGATGCTTCAACAGATAGATCGACAACAACAATAACCAGAAGCAACAAACGAAAAACCAGAAATCGAAACGAACCAAAAATGGGGGTTTCTGGGCACTTTCGATTGCAGAAATCAGAGAAAGAAATTTGTTTTACAAGTCCAATTAATCGGTTAGAAAGATAGGTAATATTGTGAAGAAGAAAACCCATCAATTTGACATGATTTGGAAGCATAAAACTGGCTAAAAATGGAAGAAGAATTAGCGCTAAACAGTAGCACAGATGAAAAGAAAAATCTGTTCTTCATACCTCAATGGTGATCGAGCAGACGAGATATGGGTCGAGAAGATGATGATGAACAAAATTGATGAAGAAAGCTTGTGCAGAATCTCGATGGAACTCACGGTTTCGTCGATGGAAGTTTTTTTTTGAAGAAAACAACGAAACACAGAGCAGAAGGAAGGAAGAAGAAAGAAGAAAAGAGAAAGAATGAGTGTGAGGGAATCGGTCGTGGTATACAGCTGGCGAGAAAGGGGTATAAACGTAACTCCAGCTATAAGATGCCAATCCCATCAATCATCTACCCGTTAAATCGTTCCTCTCATAATTACCCTCTACTGCTTGGTCAACGGCAAGCCGACAATGTAATAATTACAAACAATATAATAATAACGCTGAATAACGTTCGAAAGAATACGAGGTGTCATCTCGACATGATGTCGACAAGAGTGCTCGTGCAAACGTACAAGGTTCTAACACGAGTTCGTGGACGGGGGCTCCTCAGCTCGGCATGCGGCCTCATCATTTCGAGACGCGACTTCATCAACTCGACACGCGACCTCCTCAGCTCAGCAGCTAGTGCACGTGGTCTCATCAGCTCGACAAATGATCTCGACAAACGATCTAGTCACGGGATCTCGACACAAGGTCTTGGTCGAGGTCTCGATACGTCGTCCTAATACGATGTCGATCTCGTCCTCAGGTGTTACAAAAGTGATCTTTTCTGGTTGCCTGGTTAAGTCTTCTGTAATCAATACACACTCTCCAGCTATTCTGAACTCTTGTGGGGATGAGTTCATTATTTTCATTCCTCACCACTGTGAGACCAATCTTTTTAGGAACCATTTGGACTGGGCTTACCCATTGATTATCAGAAATTAGGTATATAATGCCAGCCTGTAGGAGTTTGGTCACCTCCTTTTTCACAACATCCAAGATTAACGGGCTAAGCCACCTCTGAGGCTGCCTAACAGATTTCGCCCCATCCTTAAGTAAAATCTTGTGCATACACATGGATGGGCTAATACCAGGAATATCAGCTAAGGTCCATCCAATGACCTTTTTGTATTTTTTTAGCATCTGCAACAGCTTCTCTTCCTGCACATAATCAAGGTTAACTATAATAATAACAGGCAAATCACCACTCCCCTCTAAATATGCATATTTTAACTCTTTGGGGAGTGGCTTAAGCTCTAGAACATGTGGTTTTTCAATAGAGGGCAGAATCTTAGTAGCAGCAGCTACATCTGCAACAAAACCTATGTCATTGGGGACATTAGGCAAAGTGTCAACCTACAAAACAAATTTCAACTTCAAAGACAAGTATGGGTGTTAGTGCAACAATCACAAGTAACACTGTCAGCAAAATCAGCCAATGAAGGAAAATCTGCAGTAACAACATCAGAATAAACATCATCAACCAAATCAGCGAGCAATTCAATATGAAAAAGGGAATGCTCTTCCATGGGGTGTTTCATAGCATCAAAGATATTAAACTTTACAACGCTATCACCAAATTCCATGGAAAGAGTCCCGGTACCAACATCAATTTTTGCCTTGGCAGTTTTCAAGAATGGCCTGCCTAAAATGATGGGTGACCTGCTGGACTTAGTCTCTGCTTCCATATCCAGAATATAAAAATCTGCAGGGAAAATAAGATCATCAACTTTAACAAGAACATCCTCAACCAGTTCAGCAGGTCGAGCATTGCTTCTATTTGCAAGTTGAATGGTAACACCTGTTTCCTGCAAAGGTCCAAGAGCAAGAGAGTTAAAAACAGATGTAGGCATTACATTGATTGAAGCTGCTAGATCTAACATGGCATCATCAAACTGATTGTTGCCTATGGTGCATGGAATGGCAAAAGTTGCTGGATCCTTGCACTTTTGGGGCATGGATTGGAAGAGGGCTGAAACATTATGCCCCATGTTTATCTTTTCATTCCCTTTCAGTCTTCTCTTATGTGTACACAACTCTTTCAGAAACTTGGCATATCTTGGAATTTGCTTAATTGCCTCAAGAAGGGGAATGTTCACTTCCACCTTCCTAAAAGTATCCAAGATCTCCTTATCCCTCTCTCCCTCATCTTTTTTTTTGTACTCACTGCTCTATGAGGGAAGGGGAGGGGTATTTCTTGTTCATCAGAAACATGCTCAGGTGCCTTATTATTTTTTGAAACAATGGTCTCAGGCACCTTTGGGGTGTCAACAGCTTTCCCAAATCTCAATGTGATAGCACTAACATTGGGGTTTGGTGCATTCGGATTAACCACTGCTTGAGCTGGCAATTGGTCTGTCCCCTGGGCTTGCATCTGATTAATTGTGGTAGCCATCTGTCCCATTTGTGTATGCAAATTCTGAATTGAGGCATCTGTTCTTTGTTGGAATTGGAGATTTTGGGCAGCCATCTGCTTAACTAGATCCTCTAATGAAGGTTCAGGCCTGACAGCAGCTTGTGGTGCAGCTTGCGGTGGATTATTTTGCTGCCTGGGTTGTTATTGTGCAGCTGGATTTCCCCATCTAAGGTTAGGATGGTTCCTCCAGCTTGGGTGGTACCTGTTAGAAGACAAATCAACATTGGCTTGAGGGTTAAAGATGTTAGCTGCATATGCTCGAGGGGTATCAGCATTAGGGCCCTCTTGCAGCGTAGGACATGCATCTGTGGGGTGCTCTGAAGAGGTGCAAATACCACGGACACTTTGCCGTCGACTGTTGCCAATTTTTTTACCAAAGCTGTGAGTTCTTCCAACCTGTTTTCTAAGCTCTTCTCACTAGTAACCTGTATCTCATTCACTCCCCTTGTTAGAACTGCAGAATTGCTTTTGGTTGTGAATTGTTGGGAGTTTATGGGCATATTTTCTATTAAAGCTCTTGCATCTGTTGGGGTTTTGTCTACAAGTGCCCCTCCACTAGCAGCATCCATAATATTTCTGTCCATGGGCAATAAACCCTCGTAGAAATACTGGATGAGTAGCTGCTCAGAGATTTGATGATGAGGGCAGCTTGCACACAACTTCTTAAATCTCTCCCAGTATTCATGTAAAGACTCGGTGGAGTTCTGCCTGATACCACATATCTCTTTTATGATTGAAGCAGCTCTGGATGCAGGAAAGAACTTCTCTAGGAACAACTTTTTCAAGTCATTCCAATTTTCAACAGAACCTGGTTGGAGGTAATACAACCAATCCTTGGCTGCATCTTGGAGTGAGAAGGGAAAGGCCCTCAGTTTAATGTGCTCCTCTAGAATTCCCTGGAGCTTCATGGTTGAGCACACAATATGGAACTTCTTGAGATGTTTGTGTGGATCATCACCTGCAAGACCACTAAACTTTGGCAACAAGTGTATTAAACCAGATTTCAATTCAAAAGGAACAGCAACATTGGGATAATTAATGCACAGAGCATTGTAAGTAACATCAGGTGCAACAAGTTCCCTTAGTGTTCTACCAGCCATATTAACAGACTCAAGATCAGAATCAAAGAGATTGTGACTAAAGATGTTGTCACTATCACTACCACTATCTCCTATATGATCCCTAAGTCTACGATGCAATGTTCTCTCAATTTTAGGGTCAAAAGGGTGAAAGTTAACAATATTGGACCTGGTCATGCACTGTATGCAGCAAGGAATAGGAAAATGTAACAATTTTAGAAATACCAACTATGTCCTAATGCTAAAATGAATGCAGAAAATAGAAAACGACTCAAATCTGACCTAAAAATTATAAAAACACTACGAAAAATCTAATTAAATCAAAAGAAAGATATGCAAATTTTTTTGGATTTTTTCGGAGATATGAAAAATTAAAAATAATAATTAAAAATAGAAAACGAGGGAATTTGGGATTTTGAGCCCGTAGTCCATACTAAGAGAGTCCGGATCCTTGATTTTTTTCCGGATTTTTCAGCTGTGGTTTCGGAACAATCTGACGAGATTGCCCGAAAACCGATTTTTTTTTCGCCTACAAATCCTAGAAATCGCTAGCCTCGCTACTACAACCTCAGAATAAGACCTGGAAACACAACAAGAACAAAGCAAGAAACGTCAGTATTGTTAGTGGGTCCTGGGGTTGGTAATCCCAAATTAGAGATCCCCGGCAGCGGCGCCAATTTGATCAGTGGTCGTACGCGGGTCAAAATAATTAAAAGATTTGATATAGTATTCAAGGCAAGAGACCTTGGTCGTCTCACGAGGACCTCTAAAAACCAAAATTGCCAAAATCAGGAAGTACGAAAATCAACAATAACAAAGGGGTTTTTTTGTGAAGACAGTTTCTGTTTGAGGTTTTATCAAATTAGAGAGACAATTGATTCACCGGTTTCCGGGTGCGTGCCTTGGATTTATCACAGGTTCTAAAAACAACAATTCATTTAACTTCAAATTCGCAGTTGACATAAACTAACTAAACAAGTGTTAATCAGTTTATATGAATTCACACCATTTCGAGCAAGCGCCGAAACCGGGCGTCACCTTGATTTAATGACAGATACGCCGCCTGCGCGTGAAACAAGGCCGCCTTTTCAGTTTGAAATGATTAAAGTGACGCGTCGAACTTCAAAATGAATGTCGAAGTAACGCTATGTGATTCAACCTTAAGTCACTCTCATACAGTTTGATTCGAAATCTCACTTCGACAAATGCATGTAGTCACACTTTCCTAGTTCGGATCAAAGCCACGCTTCGACAGCTCCCGAAGTCACACTTTGACAAATTCAATCACTTGCTGATTCAATCAGAAGCACACTTCGACGTCAAGCTTCGCCACATCATCTGTCACTGCCAACTTAAACGAAGTCATACTTCAACTATATGGTAAAGGTCGCACTTCGGTAACATCCGTCAACACTGCAACGTTGAGTTAATCATGATCCGAACAACGCACCACTTAAGTTCAACTCCTCAAACATCGGAGATCGACTTGGGGGGCAACTGTTCCGGACTGAGTCGAAGCCTATTCCTCCTAAGACCACTTTCGTGGCCCAACTCTGCAGACTAATCATGGTCGACCAATGGCTACTGATCTGGTACGTCTGTTACATCAACGGTCCCTTGATTCGCGTTGGTTTTACGCCACCGATCTAGGACTGTCGATCTGATCAAAGGACTAAAGCGCTCGGTAAGGAATTCCCTTCCTAATCACCGTCCATTCAGATCAAACCCTAAATAGAATCATACAAAAAGGTACAATTTACGTTTACATTGCATCATACTGACCTCATCAGAACTATACTGACTTAAGCGTCGAAGTGCCTTTTGCAACCACCGTTCTCCGTCATCATCAACCACAGTTCGCGGCGGACTCAGCGACTCTGACCACCACTTCGTTCTGCTCGGAACATTCAAGGATATATGCAATTTCCAGTAAATTGAAGGCAACGTAGTACCTATCATTATCACCTTCCCACAAAAGTTAAACATAGCCATAAGATGTACAATTGCAAACCTACAAGTTCTAGTACTGGTTCAGTATTATTATTTAGTACTTAAGTGTTCCTGTAAAAAAGTTTATAAAAGTGTAGCCTTTTTAAAGCAAAACACTTGGACCTGTAGAAGCCTATTAATATGCACTTCTGATGTACTGGATTGAACAAGCACTTGGTACATGCGTTTTTCAGATCTGATATATGCACTTCTACAAACATGCGTGCAGATTTTTCAATTCAAATCAGAGAACATTGTCTTAATTTTTAATTTTTTATTTTTCAAAATAGAGAACATTCATTCAAATCACAAAAATTATTGTCTTACAGTTTTGAAGAGACTTTTCCATAGTTAACAAGTTACATTGAGCTTTCCATAGCTGATAGAAAACAAACACAAAAAATAACCGGCACAAACACAAACAACAAGATATTCACCAAAAAACAAAACAAAACAAATACAATCAGAAGCATCCCATTTCTTTGATCTGGCGAACACTTTCTCAGAATCAGCTAAGGGTTTTCTTTGAGTGAGAAAGGAGAAGAGAACATGGGAGAAAGGGTCCAACAATCTTCAAACGAATCCAATTATTTTTTAGTAAAGGCCCATTTTGGTCCCTCAAAAAACCCTACAAACCCTTTTGGTCCCTCACAAAAATAAAGTATAGAAATAGTCCCTCACATTTTCAAAACAGTGTCACGTTACTCCCTCAGTTAATGGGCTTCCAAAACCGTCAGTTAACAGGCTGATATGTCACGTTAAATGTTGACGTTGCAGTTAACCCTCTCTCCCTGCTGGATTATTATCTGACGACGTGGCATTTTTTGTGAGGGACCAAATTTGTCCCATTTTAGTCCCTCTTGTTTTGGACCATATTAGTCCCTCCACCATTGTTAAGACCTTCAAAGCTTGTGATCTGAAAACTTGTCTTCCTCAAAACCCTACTGAAGAACAGAGCTCGATTTGAACATAGCCACGGTGAGTAATTTTTTTATCCGAGTTTAGTTGTTTCGATTTGAGACCCTCAAAAACATCTTGTTTTGCGTTTTTTTTCTCCAAAAATGAGTACCCAATCTTCTCAATCTACTTGTTTTTATTATGGGTTTGAGGTGTCCTAGAGTGATTCAACTAACGGTAATCGTATAAGTTGGAGTGGTCCATGTTGCTGTTGTGGGAAAAAAGCAAAGGTATACACTGCACATATACATGCCAACCCTAACAGAGATTTCTTTGGTTGCATCAATTTTAAGGTAAGGAAACCCTAGCTAAATACTGTGTTTCATTTCTTTTTGAGTTTAATTTCCCTTTTTTGGGGACCAAAATGGTACCTTTGGATTTTTATGACGGATTAAAAAGGCCCTTTACGCTATTTATTTTTGTGATTCCATTGCAGAAAAACCAGGAACAATACTCCCACAATTCGCTTCAGTAGGGTTTTGAGGAAGACAAGTTTTCAGATCTACAAACTTTGAAGGTCTTAACAATGGTGGAGGGACTAATATGGTCCAAAACAAGAGGGACTAAAATGGGACAAATTTGGTCCTTCACAAAAAATGTCACGTTGTCAGCTAATAATCCAACATGGAGAGAGGGTTAACTGTAACATCAGTATTTAACGTGACACATCAGCCAGTTAACTGACAATTTTGGAAGGCCATTAACTGAGGGACTAATGTGGCACTTTTTGAAAATATGAGGGACTATTTCTATACTTTATTTTTGTGAGGGACCAAAAGGGTTTGCAGGTTTTTTGTGTGGGACCAAAATGGGCCTTTACTCATAATTTTTTCACAAAGCCAACAATCTTCGATTCCATTCCACAGAGAGACAATCAGAAATCCCTCTTCTTCGAGGGAGAAGGGAGAACTGAAAATCCCTTCTAGGCAAACCCCTATGTGTGACAGCAGGGACTAAAAGAGATCAATATCGAAATGTAAGGGATCAGTAAGAAAAAAATAATTTTGTAGGGACTAAAATCAAACACCATTAAATTTACAGGGACTAATGGACTATAAACATATTTAAACCTAAAATAAATGTGCATATTATTTTGAGAAAGTCAACAGAGGACAAGTTAACACTAGTGAACTATTTTACCTACGCATTGCATGTATTTTATGTAAGAAGTGTTTATGTTTATAACCAGGTGGATTCTACGGTGAAGAAACATCTTCATCCATGGACCATTAAAACGACCGGATATATATAAGAGGTAAAAACGGTGTCATTTATCATGTAATACTTATAAGGTTATATTTAAAATTTACTTAATTGCAAGAGTGCCATTTGCAAACCTATCTGCACTTCTCGTGGCAGACCGTCATTGCCGCCTCCACAACTGCAAGGAGAACCACTACAGTACACATGTGACATAGCTAAATCGACGGCGGCAAATCAAAGTGAACGAAAAGAAAGCAAGAACGAGAGGGAACGATTTGGTAACCATACTTTGTGCTTGATTGATGTCAATTCCAAACTCTGATTTTTGTAATCCATCTTGATTGGGCAACATGAGATTGAAGGATTAGGGTTCCTTTATGGGCTGCTTAGTGATTTGTTTTGTGCTCTTTTCAAATCAGGATATGTTGGCAACATGTTTGATCTCTGGTGTTCAGCATTTTTTTTTTTGGGCCTTATTTTGTGTTTTCTGATGAGCAGAATGGCGATTCTGGCCATCCCCTCCAAAAGAATAGATGCGATGGCCACGACCTTGAGGACGAACGCAGCCGAGTTGTCTCGATACAGCTCTGTCCACAGCTTGGAGCGACTCTTTTTTCTTTCTGGGAAAAACACTGATTCGAGAATTTAGAAGAACTTGCATTTGGTTTGTAAAGATTTTGAGTGTGTGCAAAATTTATTTTAGTTTATTTTCTTTTTAAACCCGCATCTGATTTTGATTTTCTATTCTCAGGCGAGTTTTGTTTTCTAATGAGTAGTGGCCTTGGCACAAGCATTCAATCTCCTCCTTTTAATGGGCAGAGCTTCATGATTAGAATCACCCGATCTTACTCTCCTATTGGATTGGATTGGATTGGATTGATGCTTTATGGTCCTCTGTAGTTGAATATATATCATCAGACAATGGGTCTTTTGATTTTGTTGACTTTGTGATGGTTGGGTTGGGTTGGGTGGGTAAGTGGTTCCATTGGCAGCAAGATGGTGAGGTGTTGGCTTGTGCGGTTACAGTGATCATAGATGGTGGCGGAAGAGTAACAAGGAAGATTGAAGTTGTAATTGAGAGATTTAATTGAAGCAATATTGCAATTTGAGATTTACATGCCTTTCACCTGTTACTTAAACTAACATTAGTTTATCTCAACTTATCTAACCATCCATTTATTTTATTATAAATCCAATGGTGTGAACCGCATAAATAATGGTTCACTTTAGATGCCGCCTTATAACAATACTCGTTAATTATTGAAACGTTTTGTTAAAAAACTTTAATTATTGAAAGGTTTAAAAATATAGAGTAGATTACACCACCCTACTCTGAGAGATACAACTATTACATTTTCCTCCTATTTTATGTTGAAATATACAGTTTAGTCCATTTAACTTCAAAAGATTTTAAAATGTTTTTTAATTAATACTCCCCCCGGAACCATTTATAAGGCAAAAAGTCATTTCCAGATTCGTTAAAAAATGTATGTATCTGGTCTAATTTTTGGACCAGATACATATATTTTTTAACGAATCTGAAAATGACTTTTTGTCTTATAAATGGTTCCGGAGGGAGTATATATTAAGCTATTAGTTATTTACCTTATTACCCTTTCTATTTGCACCAAAAATAACTCATATTTTTTTCATTGACAACTATTTAAATTATTTGTTTGCTTGTTCATTCGCGACACAACTCACTGGTTGGTGATTCATAAACAAATCTATTTACCCCTTTGTGATTTTGTGTAACTAATATCATTTAACAACCAACAATTTGTTGCATAAAACCCTAATAGATAAATAAAAGTACACGATCCTATCTAATCAAAGAGAGAGAGAATATTTTGTAGTCGGAACTTGGAATAGTGCGGTTCAAAGTTCACTTTGGAAGAATACATATATTGGAGATACGAAAAATTTTAAAGATAGAAGTTCGCCCTTTATCGTCCGCAACTTAATTCGTAATTAACAATCGAATGGTTAGAGAACCGAATTATCCAAAGCAAATACACACAAATTTGATCACAATATTTTGAAATTCATTAAAAACAAGAAAATAAAATAATAAAACAAACAATAATTAACAGAGTAATTTTATTCTTATTAAACTTTATACAAAGCTTTAATTCCTGATCTAAATACACAATTTTTATTTATTTAAAAAAAGGCTAAGCTAAAATGTTTTCTCTACAAACTGGACAAGTAACATTGTTTACTAAATATGTGGACATACAATTCCTATGGAATGTATGTCCATATGGTAAGGTGTAAAATGCTTCATTGTTTTCAAAATTTTCGTCACAGATTGCACACGTTATTTGGTCGAATTGAAGAGGATTAGATGAGTTATACGATAACTCAACCACCCTCTCATGTGATTCACGAGCGGCTCGACGAGTGGCTCGACGAGCTTTATATTTATTAATTAAAATAGAAAAAAAGTACAGTAAAAGTCCGAATGCGTAAACGATGATGAAACCTATTACAAATCTTTGAATCAGTGTACTATCTTCATGTGGATTAACATGATCACTTGACTTGTTTCCTGAAAGAGAGAAAAAAAAACAAGGGACTCATGTAATCAATAAATAAAAGTATAAGAAATCACAATATTAAATGCATTAATAATAAATTCAAGTTGAATTTTAGCATGAAAAATACTTGAGTTTGTGTATGAAGCACAAATACTGTAAATCAGTGTAAAAGAATGATTAAGAATTTATTACAGGATTTGTATTAAAGTCCTAGCTAGCTGGCCACCAACAAGGTTTGAGAACGTGAGTTGCTTCCCACAGTATTACTACTACTTTTTATTGAATTGATCAAATAACAGTTTAATTTTGTATTCAAATTTAATTTGTTATGTTCTAGAATTTAGAGTTCTGAAAATGAGGGAGGAGATATAAAGATGATATATATCCAAGCAATTAAGTTGTGACTTGTGAGGCGTGAGGTAATTGTGTATTCCAATATTTTTACTGGAGTGGGGCCACCATTTCGATCGAAGGAGCTTAATTATCTTCCGTATGAATTGGCTTAATTAGGAGATTGAATTAAGTCCTCCATTAGACTTAATTCCCTGCCTGCCTAACATTTTTAGTATTATTCTGGTGGGGATTTATAAATTAACATGGTTGGTTCATGAAGACTGCACTTTGAACGGAATTATTATACAATGTAATGTTGAATTGTTTAACTTAGCTATGTAAATTTCATAACCTAGCAAAGGTTTTTCCTTGATAGTAACTGACGAATTTGCAAATTGTATGAGCAAAATTTATGAAATTTCATATTTGAAACCATGCATTGCTTCAAATGGAAATGTGAGTGGATAATTGAAAAATTTTTAAATACAAGACATGGGCTTATATATAATAATAAATTGCAGGTAGCAGCAGACATATAGAAATGAGCGTATGCAGAGAGATATATAGTACTAAAATATGGAAGTGCAAAAAATAATAGTATTTTAAAGTATTGGGTCACAAGCATATATGGAGAAGTAGGTGATGCACGCAACAAATTAACAAGAATTTCAGATTATCTCAGATAGAAGAGAATAGGACAGTAATACAAATTAAGGATTAGGAAGAAGGATGGATACACTGACCAGTAGGTGGTGTCGGAGCAGGGGACCGATCGAGTTGGATGGTCATGGTGAATTGGTTGGGAGAGGGAAAGCACAAGTAACAGCAAGGCAATTAAGGAGAGTGCAAAATTTTAGAACACAATGGTTTGAGGTGAGTAACGGCAAGGCAAGGAGAGAATATATATATATATATATATATGCGTGCACAAGTAACAGCAAGGCTTTAGAAATCAAGTTTTAAACAAGTTTTTTCCATTTTTTTTGAGTTGCTGATTCATACGTTAGAACATAGATATAGAATCATATAGTAAATAACACGTTAATTAATTAAGCTATTTGTCCCAATGCTTCTAATTAATCTGCCATTGGAATTAGAATTATGCTCTTAAGAATGACACCATTTAATTAATTATTTTAATTTTATCAAATTAGATTAGTCTTAATAATTTTCTTTAATACGTGGGGTAGAAGACCATCTGCTTCAATGCACCCACTGCCCAATCCAACCAGAATATTTTTGTTTCATGTAGTTTATTACTGGTACAAAATAGGAAGTTCATAAATCTCGGTTTATTATATTCTTTCAAAATAAAAATCTCGGTTTATTAGCAAGGTACCTACCTACCTAAATGATGCCAAAAAGACCAAAACCAGCTTTATTAGTCTTGACGAGACCGTCCCCAGGGGAGGTCCTTTATCTCTACTTGGCAGTGTCGAACAAAGCTCTGAGTGCCGTCCTCATTCGCGAAACAGATGAGGGCCAGAAACCGGTCTACTTTGTAAGCAAAGCACTTTAAGGCCCAGAGCTGAGATACCAGAAAATCGAGAAAGTCGCGCTCGCGCTGATAGTCGCAGCTCGACGCTTGAGACAATACTTCTTGGCACATCCCATAGTGGTTCGAACTGACCAACCAATCAAACAGATCCTACACAGGCCTGACCTGGCAGGGCGTATGATCAAGTGGTCGGTTGAGTTGTCTGAATTCGGAGTTACTTTCGAGGCGAGACAAGCTATCAAAGCCCAATGCTTGGCAGATTTCATTGCCGAGATGACTCCTGGGGCTACAGAACCTTGTTCCAGATGGACGGTCCATGTCGACGGATCGTCGAACTCCAAGGGAAGTGGCGCTGGGTTATTGCTCGAGAACGACGACGGACTGATCGTCGAGTTTTCATTGGGATTCTCCTTTCCCACCTCCAACAACCAGGCAGAGTACGAAGCATGCTTACCGGCCTCACACCGCTCGAGACCCGGTCTTTGAAGAGGTAAAACTCAGAACTGATTCTCAGCTAGTTGTATCCCAGATTAGTGGAGAATACCAGGCTAAAGATCCACCTCTTCAAAAATACCTCGCCCTGGTTAAGAAGAAAATGAGCGATTTCTCCTCAGTTGAGATCGTACACGTTCCGAGAGAACAAAACGCCAGAGCTGACATTCTGTCCAAGCTTGCCAGCACGAGAAGCTCTGGGAACAACAGATCAGTGATACAAGAAATGCTGGCCAAGCCTAGCATTACTTCATGGTTGATACCACTTATGACGGCAATCTTGAAAACTTCCGAAATTCTGCTTTGTAATTTCCCAGGCAAGTGTCGATGATTTGCCCGGTGAGCCTGACAGTTGGATGACTCCAATTCAAGAGTTTATTCAACTTGGCCAACTCCCTGATGATGAGAAGGAGGCCGCCAAGATCCGAAAGAAAGCATCTTCGTACTCCATGATCGACGGTATCTTATACCGAAGAGGGTTTTCCACCCCCTGTTGAAATGCCTCGACGATACCCGAGCGCAATATGCACTTGCTAAAGTGCATGAAGGCATATGTGGGCAACACCTTGGAGGACATTCCTTGGCAAAGAAAATCCTCCGCGCAGGATATTATTGGCCAACTCTGAACGCGGACGCGAGATCGTTCGTGAGGAAATGTGACAAATACCAGAGACATGGCGATCTACACTTGGCTCCTCCTACAGAGTTAACATCCCTGACATCGCCATGGCCCTTCGCCTGGTGGGGGATTGATATACTTGGTCCTTTTTCAATGGCTCCCGGACAGGTGAAGTACCTGGCCGTCGCAGTGGATTACTTTACCAAGTGGGTTGAGGCAGAGCCCCTGGCAAAGATAACTGCAAAGAACTTGATTAAGTTCTTCAAAAGATATATTCTGACAAGGTTCGGGATTCCCAAGGTGGTCGCCATCGACAACGAACACACCGCAGATCGCGGATTCCGAAAGACCTTGGAAGACCTCGACATCAAACAACACTTCACCTCTGTAGAACACCCCCAGACAAACGGTCAAGCTGATGCCGCAAACAGGGTTATTTTACGAGGTTTGAAACAAAGATTAGATGAGGCCAAGGGCAACTGGGCAGAAGAACTTCCCCGAGTGCTCTGGGCGTATCGGACTACTCCACATTCAACGATAAGAGAATCCCCTTTTCGTCTCACATACGGGACTGAGGCCGTTATTCCTGTCGAGATTGGGGAACTTAGTTGGAGAACTTCGCATCCCCAGAGTAGCATTGACAACTCTCAGAGCCTACGAGAAGAACTCGACCTCCTTGACGAATGCAGAGAGCTTGCAGCACTCAGCGAGGTCGCAGTGAAACAAAAAATCGCAGCAAGATACAACCGAAGTGTTGTGCCCAGGGAATTCATGCCTGGGGATCTCGTTCTTTGACGAGCTGATGTTGGCCTGAAGAACGCCCCACAAGGGAAACTTGCACCCAATTGGGAAGGCCCGCATGTAATCGTCAGAAGACTGCACCGCGCTACACCCTCGAGACACTACAAGGACAGCAAATTCCAAGAACTTGGAACGCAGCAAAGATGAAGAAGTATTATAGTTGAAACAAATGTGTCCGAAACATACAAATGTGAAGCAATAAAGTATGGTTGAAGAAATACGCAACCAGCATTTACTCATTTACTGTCACCCAAAGCCTTGTGCCTTGCACAAGCACCTCTGATCGAGCCTCGTGCTGAGACTGCGTGCACGAGCTCGTGATAAAGCCTTGTGCCTTGCACAAGCACCTGTGATCGAACCTCGTGCCGAGACTGCGTGCACGAGCTCATGATAAAGCCTTGTGCCTTGCACAAGCACCTGTGATCGAGCCTCGTGCTGAGACCGCGTGCACGAGCTCGTGATAAAGCCTTGTGCCTTGCACAAGCACCTGTGATCGAGCCCCGTGCCGAGACTGCGTGCACGAGCTCATGATAAAGCCTTGTCCTGCACAAGCACATCAAGCCTTGTGCCTTGCACAAGCACATCAAGCCTCGTGTCGAGAACTGCCTCAGTAGAGGTGGAACACGAAGGTCCCGAACGAATGACAAGTAAGCTAAAGAAGTATGATTCTCTTGAACAAAAAGAAATTATCATTACGAACAAATTATTCTTTACAAGTTACAAAGAAAAAGCAGAATAAAACCCTAAGACTTGGGAGGCACAGCCGCCCCCGAAGTCGACAGAACTGCCTCAACAGAGGTGGAAGGAGGAGGAACATCAGAAGCTTGAGGAATGACCGCTGGAAGACGACCGCCCACCGAGGAGAACCTCTTTGGTCTCAAAGATCCACGAGCTTGTCGCCTCGACGACAAAGACGGGTTCATTCCTGCAGTGTTGAATACAAGACCAGGATTAAGAAATCGAATCTGAGCAATAGCGTTGGTGAACAAATCGTCGCCAGCCTTCAAGAACATCTCCACAATCGATTTCTCCTCCTCCTCCAACTTTGTAACCTTCTCAGTCAGCGGAGGGAGCTGTTGATTGTCTTTAGTAAGGAGCTCGACCTCCGAGCTCAACCCTTCAACCCTGCGTTGATACTTGAGAGCCTCCAGCTTCATACTTTCTTCCAATTTCTGGAAGTCCTGAATCTTTTGTGAGAGCTGGGCACACTCCTCGACCAACTTATTCTTCTCAGAGGAGAGAGTCTTGACCGCTTCAGGCGGCCTTGTCACTTCGCCTTTGACGTTGAGGGTCTCCGCCTGGCCGACTTCAATTGATCTTCGAGAGATTTGATCTTCGCCTCAAAAGATCGAATCTTCTCGCCGACTTAGACTTACTTTGCGAAGTATGGCGAGCTCGACCTCCATTTGCTCGAACTTCGACGTATTACGCGAATGTTGGCAAGCTCGACCTCGGATGTCTGTTCTTCTCGAACATCCACTTTGAGATCACCACGTGACGCATCATGGATGTCAGGGTCTTATAAAATTTGTCCGCTTTGACGCTCTCTGAGAGCTCGTTGAAGAAAGCTTCATCAGAGGGTGGAACCAATCTGCTGACTTGGTCCGCATCCAACACTTGGGTACTGGACCATACTGGTGGAACCTCGCCAGGAGACTCCACGACCTCCTTACCCTTGCTCGGTTTCCCACCCGCTTTGATTGTCAGCGAGGGAGCCGATGTCTTGGGCGGAGGAGGAGGCTTCCTCGATTTCTTAGCAGCAGGTTCCTCTTGGATCTGAACTGAAGGTCGCTTACTCCCCTGAGAAGCTCCTTCAACTTCCTTGGTGGTTTGGATCTTGGCGGGGACTCCTTGAGCCCGACTCGACGCGACCTCAGGGCCGACACCCTGAACAGGGGAAGCCGGAGGAGGAGTTTGAATAGGGGCAGACTGGCTCGAACCCTCTCCAACTAGCTCGAATGTCGAGGTGGTGACTTGTTGTCGAGGTTCGTTGATGTCGACGTTTGACGTCCTTGTTCGTAAGGAAGTGCAAATGTCGTCGGCTGCTTTGCGAAAAGAGAGTTGAAATGTTCTCGAACCCTAGGCGCGTGAGGGTTAATTTCAAATTTCAAAAATGTTCCACACCGCCTTTGGGATTCGGGAGACGCATTATTTCGAGGCGTGATGATTGCTTCTTTAGTAAGAGTGCTACGTGTCGTTGATCAACGGCATGGGGAGAGGGATGTCACATCACCGGATCGATCAACGACGGAAGAGGAAAGGTCACGCCGCCCAACTGCAGCTAGGGCTATAAATATTCATTGCGCCCTTCCCTTTTGTTTCCTTCGTTTCTGCAATATCTTTCCCAATTCTTGAGAAGTGTTTGTCTTCTTTTCTCTTCCTTCTCCGACGATCTTCGAGTGTCTGGTTGGTTGATTTTCTCCGGTGGTTCGTTTCTGAACGTTCGTGGTTGTTCGCGTTTCATTCCCAGGGAATTCCTCCACAAATTTCATTGTTTCAGGTAAATTCCCTCCCTTCTTATCTGTTTCCGCTTTCGTAGTTTCCAGAATGGGTAGCAATATTAGGGCTATTTTGAGGGATTCCTCCTCGTCTTCTTCCATATCTGGTTTTTCTAGTTCGTCTTCCTCGAATGGCCCTTCTGGGGGACCAAATGACGGTGATGCCGGAAACGGTTTCTCATCACCGGATGGTAGTGTCGTTTCGGTGAATTCTGGGGAGGAAAGTTCTTCCCCTGTAGTCTATTTCCCAGGGCTCTTCGTAGGAGATTATGAAGGTAAGAAAGTGTCCCCTGTAGACCCGGTCGAACTCAAAAATCTTTCTGTAAACTTAGAGAAGACGTTCGGACGGGCCTTCACGGAGAGGGAGGTAGAAAGGTGGTTAGTAGAGATAGATAAACACCGACCTTTTTTTCATGACAGTGCTTTGTCGAGGTCGAAGATGGGGAAGAAATTACTTCAGAGGGACGACCTCATCATGCCCCCAACTGCAGATGATTTCCAATGGGTGGCATTGGATGCTCTTGGCACTCGTTCTGTTTTCTCATCGTCAGAGAATTTTTCTTTAATGTTGGATTCCATGGACATCGCGGATGGAGTCCGCAAGTTCGAGAACTGGAAAATACGTCGTCCTCGCATCGATGATCGAATTTGTTCGCAATCGGACCTGATAGTGATGTTTATGTATGAGGTTCTTTTCAAAGAAATGGGTTTCCGGTTGCCCTTTTCGGATTTCGAAGTCTCAGTTTTGCAGCATCTGGAGCTTGCCCCCTCACAACTTCATCCAAACGCTGCGTGGCGTTTATCGTGGGTTTTCAAATTGTGTGTGCTTATCTTGGTGTCGACCTCCTCCTCGAACCCTTTTTCGCGATCTTCTCTCCGCATGGACTAACGCCGACCCCGAAACGCCAAGGATGGGTCTCCTTGAAGCAAAATGGGAAAGTGTTCGAGCCGTCATGAGTCTCATCGCAGATTCAAGTCGAGGTATTTCCTCGGTGTGGCCATCAGTTCAGCTTCTCTGGAGAATGTCTGTGGGCCAGTGGGAGCACGCGACGGTGCGGGCGGTGTAGTGATCGACCGCACGAGATTCTATCAGGCCGAACGACAATCATTTTCAATATGAGAAGAGTGGATTCTCGTTTAAAGTTGAGGATCTCGAGGACAATGCTCGCTACAGTCTCAGGCAAATTCGTAAACTTGTGGCCGGACTCAAAAAACGGCAGTATACGAATAAAAAGGGGGAACTAGTCACTGAAATAGGCTACGTCTACATTCGGTGTCTTCTCAAATGCAATTCTCAAGAGACTGCTAACGCGTGTTTAGGTAACTTTGCACGAGAAGCTACTCGATTTCAGTTCCCTTTTATCATTCTAACTCATTGTTTTCTTGCAGATTCGATGGCCACCTCTGCATTCCTGTCGAGCATGAGGAAAAAGATGCAAGCGGAGAAGGCTCCTTCTCCGGTAGTTGGAGAGGGTTCGAGCCAGTCTGCCCCTATTCAAACTCCTCCTCCGGCTTCCCCTGTTCAGGGTGTCGGCCCTGAGGTCGCGTCGAGTCGGGCTCAAGGAGTCCCCGCCAAGATCCAAACCACCAAGGAAGTTGAAGGAGCTTCTCAGGGGAGTAAGCGACCTTCAGTTCAGATCCAAGAGGAACCTGCTGCTAAGAAATCGAGGAAGCCTCCTCCTCCGCCCAAGACATCGGCTCCCTCGCTGACAATCAAAGCGGGTGGGAAACCGAGCAAGGGTAAGGAGGTCGTGGAGTCTCCTGGCGAGGTTCCACCAAAGATGGTCCAAGACTAAGTATTGGATGCGGCCCAAGTCCGCAGATTGGCTCCACCCTCTGCTGCAGCTTTCTTCAACGAGCTCTCAGAGAGCGTCAAAGCGGACAAATTTTATGAGACCCTGACATCCATGATGCGTCACGTGGTGATCTCAAAGTGGATGTTCGAGAAGAACAGACATCTGGAGGTCGAGCTTGCCAACATTGGCCAGAATACGTCGAAGTTTGAGCAAATGGAGGCTGAGCTCGCCACACTTCGCAAAAGTAAGTCTAAGTCTGACGAGAAGATTCGGTCTTTTGAGACGAAGATCAAATCTCTCGAAGATTAATTGAAGTCAGCCCAGACAGAGACCCTCAACGTCAAAGGCGAAGTGACAAGGCTGTCTGAGCAGGCCAAGACTCTCTCCTCTGAGAAGAATAAGTTGGTCGAGGAGCGTTCCCAGCTCTCACAAAAGATTCAGGACTTCCAGAAATTGGAAGAAAGTATGAAGCTGGAGGCTCTCAAGTATCAACGCACGGTTGAAGGGTTGAGCTCGGAGGTCGAGCTCCTTACTAAAGACAATCAAAAGCTCCCTTCGCTGACTGAGAAGGTTACAAAGTTGGAGGAGGAGAAGAAATCGATTGTGGAGATGTTCTTGAAGGCTGGCGACGATTTGTTCACCAACGCTGTTGCTCAGATTCGATTTCTTAATCCTGGTCTTGTATTCAACACTGCAGGAATGAACCCCGATGCTGTCGTCGAGGGCGACAAGCTCATGGATGCTGATACCAAAGAGGTTCTCCTCAGTGGGCCCGGTCCGTCTTCAGAAACAGTCATTCCTCAGGCCTCTGATGTTCCTCCTTCTTCCACCTCTGTTGAGGCAGTTTTGTCGACTTCGGGGGCGGCTGTGCCTCCCAAGTCTTAGGGTTTTATTCTGCTTTTTCTTTGTAACTTGTAAAGAATAATTTGTTCGTAATGATACTTCTTTTTGTTCAAGAGAATCATACTTCTTTAGCTTACTTGTCATTCGTTCGGGACCTTCGTGTTCGACCTCTGCTGAGGCAGTTCTCGACACGAGGCTTGATGTGCTTGTGCAAGGCACAAGGCTTTATCACGAGCTCGTGCACGCAGTCTCGGCACGGGGCTCGATCACAGGTGCTTGTGCAAGGCACAAGGCTTTATCACGAGCTCGTGCACACGGTCTCGGCACGAGGCTCGATCACAGGTGCTTGTGCAAGGCACAAGGCTTTATCACGAGCTCGTGCACGCGGTCTCGGCACGAGGCTCGATCAAAGGTGCTTGTGCAAGGCACAAGGCTTTATCACGAGCTCGTGCACGCGGTCTCGGCACGAGGCTCCATCACAGGTGCTTGTGCAAGGCACAAGGCTTTGGGTGTTAGTGCTCGCGTTCTCGACACAAGGCTTTTTTTTGACAGTAAATGAGTAAATGTTGGTTGCGTATTTCTTCAACCATACTTTATTGCTTCACATTTGTATGTTTCGGACACATTTGTTTCAACTATAATACTTCTTCATCTTTGCTGCGTTCCAAGTTCTTGGAATTTGCTGTCCTTGTAGTGTCTCGAGGGTGTAGGCGCCGGTACCAGTCTTTACGACGATTCTGTACGGGCCTTCCCAATTGGGTGCAAGTTTCCCTTGTGGGGCGTTCTTCAGGCCAACATCAGCTCGTCGAAGAACGAGATCCCCAGGCATGAATTCCCTGGGCACAACACTTCGGTTGTATCTTGCTGCGATTTTCTGTTTCACTGCGATCTCGCTGAGTGCTGCAAGCTCTCTGCATTCGTCAAGGAGGTCGAGTTCTTCTTGTAGGCTCTGACAGTTGTCAATGCTACTCTGGGGATGCGAAGTTCTCCAACTAAGTTCCCCAATCTCGACAGGAATAACGGCCTCAGTCCCGTATGTGAGACGAAAAGGGGATTCTCCTGTCGTTGAATGTGGAGTAGTCCGATACGCCCAGAGCACTCGGGGAAGTTCTTCTGCCCAGTTGCCCTTGGCCTCATCTAATCTTCATTTCAAACCTCGTAAAATAACCCTGTTTGCGGCCTCAGCTTGACCGTTTGTTTGGGGGTGTTCTACAGAGGTGAAGTGTTGTTTGATGTCGAGGTCTTCCAAGGTCTTTCGGAATCCGTGATCTGCAAATTGTGTTCCGTTGTCAGTGACGACCACCTTGGGAATCCCGAACCTTGTCAGAATATATCTTTTGAAGAACTTAATCAAGTTCTTTGCAGTTATCTTTGCCAGGGGCTCTGCCTCAACCCACTTGGTAAAGTAATCCACTGCGACGGCCAGGTACTTCACCCGTCCGGAGCCATTGAAAAGGACCAAGTATATCAATCCCCACTGGCGAAGGGCCATGGCGATGTCGTGGATGTTAACTCAGAGGAGGAGCCAAGTGTAGATCGCCAAGTCTCTGGCTTTTATCACATTTCTTCTCGAACGATCTCGCGTCCGCGTTCAGAGTTGGCCAATAATATCCTCGCGCGAGGATTTTCTTTGCCAAGGAATGTCCTCCAAGGTGTTGCCCACATATGCCTTCATGCACTTCGCCAAGTGCATATTGCGCCGTATCGCCGAGGCATTTCAACAGGGTGGAAAACCTCTTCGGTATAAGATACCGTCGATCATGGAGTACGAAGATGCTTTCTTTGATTTTGGCGGCCTCCTTCTCATCATCGTGGAGTTGGCCAAGTTGAATAAACTCTTGAATCGGTGTCATCCAACCGCTTGGGCTCATCGCAAATCATCGACACTTGCCTGGGAAATTGCAAAGCGTAATTTGGAAGTTTTCTCAAGATTGGCCATAAGTGGTATCAACCATGAAGTAATGCTAGGCTCGCCAAGATTTCTTGTATCAACGATCTGTTGTTCCCAGAGCTTCGTCTTTGGCAAGCTTGGGCGAATGTCGACTCTGGCGTTTTGTTCTCTCGGGCGTGTACGATCTCAACCGAGGAGAAATCGCCATTTTCTTCTTAACCAGGGCGAGGTATTTTTGAAGAGGTGGATCTTTAGCCTGGTATTCTCCACTAACTGGGATACAACTAGTGAGAATCGATTCGAAGTTTTACTTCTTCAAAGACCAAGTCTCGAGCAGTGTGAGGCCGTAAGCATGCTTCGCATAATCGCTTAGCCGTTGGAGGTGGGAAAGGAGAATCCCAATGAAAACTTCGACGATCGGTCCGTCGTCGTTCTCGAGCAACAACCCAAAGACCATCGCTTCGAGTTCGACGATCCGTCGACATGGACCGGCCCATCTGGAACAAGGTTCTCAGAGCCCCACGAGTCATCTCGCAATGAAATCTGCCAAGCACTGGGCTTTGATAGCTTGTCTCGCCTCGAAAGTAACTCCGAATTCGGACAATTCAACCGACCACTTGATCATACGCCCTGCCAGGTCAGGCCTGTGTAGGATCTGTTTGATTGGTTGGTCAGTTCGAACCACTATGGGATGTGCCAAGAAGTATTGTCTCAGCGTCGGCTGCGACTATCGGCGAGCACGACTTTCTCGATTTTACGGTATCTCGGCTCACGGGCCTTGAAGTGCTTTGCTTACAAAGTAGACCGGTTCGGCCCTCATCATTTCGCAGCGAATGAGGGCGGCACTTTCGAGCCGTTCGACACTGCCAAGTAGAGATAAAGGACCTCCCCTGGGGACGGTCTCATCAAGACTGGCGGTTGAGACAGTATGCGTTTTACCTGTGTTAAGGCTTCTTCGCACTCGGGGGACCATTCGAACTGAATTTCCTTCTTGAGTAAGCGGAAGAAAGGCAACACATGTTCTGCAGACTTTAAGATAAACCTTGTCAGGGAGGCGAGCATTCCAGTGAGCTACTGAATGTTTTTATTTGATGATGGCTGCTGCATCTCTGTGACAGCACGACATTTGTCGGGGTTGGCCTCGATTCCCCTCTCGGTTAGGTAAAAACCTAGAAATTTCCCAGCTCGTACTCCGAAAGTGCACTTTTCGGGATTGAGCCTCATATTATGTCTTCGTACTTCAGCAAAGACTTTTCTAAGATCGACGACGTCGACTTCTTTCGTTGTTTTTACTATCATATCATCCATATATACCTCCAGCATTCTACCGATCTGGTTGGCAAAGACTTTATTCATCATGCGTTGATATGTCGCTCCAGCGTTCTTGAGGCCAAAAGGCATTACGTTATAGCAGTAATTGCCTTTGTCCGTCATGAACGCGGTTTTTTCTTGATCAGCAGGGTGCATCGGAATCTGGTTGTAACCAGAGTATGCATCCATGAAAGACAACAATTGAAAACCGGAGGAATTATCGACGAGTTTGTCGATATTAGGGAGGGAGTAGGCGTCTTTGGGACACGCCTTGTTAAGATCGGTGTAATCAACACACATGCGCCACTTTCCATTAGATTTCTTAACCAATACAACATTAGAAATCCAAGTAGTATATTTGACCTCCCTAATGAATTCAGCCTTAATCATGTCTTCAACAGCTTTGGCAATGGCTTTTTCAGAGCTTGCTACGGCGTCTCTCGAGCCACCCAACAGCCTTGGGGTCGAGCGAGTTGGTGGCAAGCAATGTCAGGAGAGATACCTGGCATGTCAGCAGCAGTCCAAGCGAAGAGGTCTGCATTGGACTTCAGGCACTCTGTCAGTTGCAATCTGACCTGTTCAGGGAGGTCAGCACCAAGCTTCACTGTCTTCCCATGGTCTTCTCTAGTGAACTTCGGATGAATTCTCCATCGTGCAATCGGGTCTTTTAATCTTTTGCTGGAGCTCGCGGGCTAGGGGGTCATCCTCCTGTATTTCATCTTTGAGCTCAATCCTGGCGTCGAAATCGGTGAGATTGACATCTGCAGCAGCCTTTGCAGGATCAGGTTTCTTAGTTGACAGAGGTTGCTTCTCCTCTCTTGGCTCTTCGGCCTTCAAAGATAAGAGATAGCATCTCCTCGCAGCCTCTTCGGCTTCGATGGTGACGACTTTGTCTTCGTCATCATGAAAGCGCATTTTTAGGTGAACTGTCGAGGTCACAGCTTCGAGCTCACCCAGCGTCGGGCGTCCGACGATGCAGTTGTAAACAGACTTGCATGGTAATACGATAAATTGGACCTTCACAGTTTTGGAGATTGGCTGTTCTCCAAAAGTCACCATCAATTCCACATAGCCAATGCTTTGTTTTGAACCGTTGAAACCGGTCGGATCGGACCAGTGCGAGACGAGATCTTTTTCTGGCGCTTTCAAGGTTTTAAACAACTCGTGGAACATGATATCCGCCGAGCTCCCTGGTCTATCAAGATTCTTCCGACATCAAAGTTAGCCATATAGGCTTTGACCAACAGGGAATCAAGTAGTTCGCCTTCCATTCACCAAGTCTTCGCCGTAAAAGGCTAGGGTGGTCTTCCTCAGGCTCGCTTGATGAAGGAAAACAAGAGAGACGGTCATCGTTTATCTTAACTTAGTTTCTTTGAATTGATGCTCGCCCCTCCCTTATCGAAAAACCCTCCGGAAACGACCATGGCGACTGGAGGAGGACGAGATTGCTCCTCGGATGCATTTGCTCGCCGTCTTTGCGTCCGCGGTGATTCTTTCTTTTGAGGTCGAGGTGATCTAGACCTAGACCTTCTATCTCTGGATCTTGGTTTTCCTTTCACGATTTGGTCAACTTCCCCTTCTGGATCAGTTGTTCTACGACGTCCTTCAGGTGAAAACATTCATCGGTCTCATGCCCTACACACTTGTGGAAGTGGCAGTACTTCGACTTATCAGCGTTCGACATTTCAACAGGGGGTGGAAAACCCTCTTCGGTATAAGATACCGTCGATCATGGAGTACGAAGATGCTTTCTTTCGGATTTTGGCGGCCTCCTTCTCATCATCAGGGAGTTGGCCAAGTTGAATAAACTCTTGAATCGGTGTCATCCAACTGTAGGGCTCACCGGGCAAATCATCGACACTTGCCTGGGAAATTGCAAAGCAGAATTTCGAAAGTTTTCTCAGTACTTCGTCATAAAATGGGCCTGAAGCGTGAATCGTCGGATTGGGCCTCGGCCCAGTCCGGAACAACTATCATATTGGACCCACATAAAATATGATAGTGACACACAGACAAGAAGCCATGGTAGGAAGGAACACCTGCATTAGCAAGTCTTTTCGCATAAGCAAGTCATAAATGTGTGTTTATCCTCTCCGATATTCCTCGTTTTCTTCAGTTCCTAGTTTCCCTTTTCCGATCGGCATCTCCCTCCCTCTTGGTCCAATGTTTGCAGCAGACGTCTCCCTTCCTATCAATACTCCGTTTGGCAGTGATGTCTCTACTCACTCTCACTGCTACGTTCGACGCCAATGTCTCCACTCCATTCACGATCAATGTCTGCTTTCAAATGACATATATTTTTAGGAGACTAAAAACAAACTTTAAGATTTTTTGGGAATAAAAACAAATTTTTAGAATTTTTGAGAGACTAAAATCATATTTAAGTAAAGAAAAAAAACTAACGGCGTCAGAGTCAGGGACTAACGGAAAAACATTTTCAAATTTGGGGACTAAAAACCTTCATTTTTTTTTTGGACTAAAAACGAACTTTTCGAATTTTTTAGGGGCTAAAATCATATTTAATCCTATTTTAGTTTATCTAATATATATAGGGAGCACTTTTAGGTAGCATTTGTCCTACTTTTTTATGGCTTACAAGCTTCTTTTAAGCTAAAGTAAAAAATAAGAGCTTTAAAAATAAAGTTAAAGTCGTTTGATAATTATTGTATTTTACCATTAAGCTCAAAGTTGTTTGGTAAAATATTTATATAAAGCTATAATTTTATTATAAATTATTATTAATGAAAAAATATTTAAAAATAAAAGACAATTTCTTTATTAAAATCTCTATTACTAAATAAAAGACATTAATTTTTTTATAGGAGATCTTTGTGTGAGGGATTTCCAAAATAATGGAATTCAGTTTTAGTTCTAAAGGTTGTGTCTTTTCATGGAATTGAGATTCAAATTAACAAGGTGTGTTCTTTCATGATTAAATGTGTTTATTCATGAATCAATACATCTTTTATTTGAATCAATTCATGAAAGAATGCAACACTTTGTGAAGAATTGCTTCTTCTTATCAAGTGTTATGAGTTGCTTTATAAATAGAACAATCCTACATGCACAAATGACTAAGAAAATCATCACCACTTCATCTATTCCAAATCATTTCCTCTCTTCTCTTATGCGCAAATTGAAGTTAGGAAACTATTATTCTGTAAAATACCATTGACGATACGCTTGGTGTCGGGATGCAAACCATATCAAGGGAACTCCATTGTATCCTGAAGGGGATTCATTGTTCAACCATTTGCATCCAATCTAAAGGGATTGGTGGGGTGAATTGAATCTAAAGTCTAGTGTTTACACACGCCTTGGAGTCTTGCGCAATGATCATTCATCTTCTTCTTTGTTCTTATTATTTTATATCATCTTATCTTTATTTGAACTTATCAATTTTTGTTGTTTATTCTTAGTAGTTGCAGCATTCCCACCACAATATCACCAACAATCTTTAGGTTTGATCTTGCATTTGTGATTATATGGCTGCAACTTTGAAGGAGATGATTTCTAATTTTGTGAAGATTGAGAGGATCAATGATGACAACTTTTTGCTATGGGAAAAGAAGATGTTTTTCTACTTACAACTTGGGAGAGATGAGTATTCATATACTTGTTTGTTCATGATCATGGTGAAAGGTACACAATTACTTACTATGAATATGATATTCATGAAGTTTTAAATTCATGTATTAACATGTGGTGTGGGCCTTAGATGCATGATTTAGTATCCATTTTAATATGTGAATATTAACATTATATAGATGCATGTGATAACGTGGTATTATAATTTCATGGTATTATAACGTGGTTGTGCATTTGTGAACTTATATTTGAGATCCTATACATGAATTTTTGTCTCCTTAAGCATATTGTAGTTAAAATGGTGGCTAAAAACATAGGAATGCGTGTGAAAATAAAAACACCATGAATGTATATGTAAAACAAAGGACTTCGTGTATATGTAAAACAAAGCCGCTTTTGATTTTCCCCCTTTCTTTTCGCCGTGTATCATCAATTTTTAATGTTGTGGCTTGTCAAAATCATCCCAGAAACATTAGACAACATTAAGGATTACTAATAATCAAAAGGAGGTTAAAAACAATGCAAGGTTTTGTGAAAAGTGTGATTTTTGCACAAGACCCGTTTTGGAGTTTTTGGGATCATGTATGATCAAATATTAGCGTGTTTTCTTCAATAAAATTTATCCCAAATGAGTCTGAATCATATGTTGAGTAATACCCATTCGTTTATTTGTCGGAACGATGTGAAATTTGGTGAAGAATCGTGTTGGTTTGTGATGGGTCACAACTGGACCTGTTTCGGAAATCAGTTTTCGTTTTCAATGTTTGGGCACATTTTTGAACAGGGTTTAGATCATTTTGTGGCTTAAAAATTGCACCATTGTAATCCTTGTTTTTGGAACTATAAAATTGGTTCAATAATCACTTAAAACGGTGCCAAAACGAGGGAGAAAACATGCCCCAAAGTGAGTGGGTCGCAAAACCCGTTTTGCTGCATTCTGCGTCGAAATTGACCCTGTTGAATGCCCACTCTCGGCTCTGGAGAGTGCGGGAGAGTGTGGAGTCTACAAGACTCTGTTTTCTGTGCCGTTTTTTGCATTGTGTTTGTCTTGATATCTAGGTGTTGGATAACAAGGTTTAATATTTGATGCATATATAAAATTATTTTTTAATAATTTTATTTTGTTTGATACCTTTTAAATCATTTAAAAAATGCAAATAATGATTTTAATTTATTTATTTTGGCATGAAAAATATTTTGGCATTATTCTGGACCTATTTATGATAGTCACTCTCCATAGATACTATATTATGATGGTTCACTTTCTTGATACATTTAAATGCTATGATAAATTCATATTTAATAGTTAGCAAGTAGAATTTATGATGCATGTATTATTTGTATGTTAAGTCAGATGACAATACTTCTGATAGAGTTGACATGAATTCTAAAGTGTTAGAATAAATTTGATGTTCATGATTTACATGACTGACCCACCTAAAGTAATCAAAGGTAGTTTATGATCTTTAAATAAGATTGTACTCGTTGTTGCTATGTACATTTAATGCATTCAATGAATGATACCTTAAATAAATTAAGATAGCTAAAATAAAATTAGAATGTCATATTGAAATGTGTATTGAATGCTTTAGTAGCAACAAAGTAAAGTTATTTAGAAACTTGTTGTATGATATATCAATTTGGTCAAAACCAATGGCACTAGTATACATACATGGTGATAGTCAAGACTATCAAAGGATTAGCACTGGTGACTAGGTCATGTAATGTTGTGTTGTGTTGTTCTTGAACGAGTAATTGCGTTTAATAAATAGTTGGGTTTGGTTTTTTTAATGTTGTAGTTGGGTGTTATAGTTGTATTCGGTGATCATGTAATATTGTTTTGTTATTGTTGAATGAGTAGTTGCGTTTAATAAATAGTCACATTTAAGTTTGTTTTTATTATTTTGTATTTCTAAACTCACTAGTAGTAGTAATAATAATAATAATAATAATAATAATAATAATAACAACATTCATAAAAAACAAGTGTTCGCATAAAAACAAATACATAAAAACACAACTACTCAGTGACCCTCCGCTATCCGAAGAACCTCCCGAAGGTAGTCACACATCTCATCTTCCTGCTGTGCATAATCAACGACCTGATGCAGCATGGCAGCAACTCTATCCAACCTGCGTATCGCATCAACACAATCCGCCTATAAATGACATAAATACATTATAGCAAATAATTAGATAATGTTACGAATGGACATAATATATACAGTGCAAAAACTTATTATTGTTACCTGATGACACACAACATCATCATGTGGATCATGTGGATCATGTGGAGGTATCAACAGTGGATGCGAGACCCTATAGTACCAATCCATGTATCCCTCGAAGCACTCAGCTGGATAAGCGGTCTGCCTCAACTGAAAGATGTATCTAATAGAGTACATGGGAGATGACATTCAGTTAAGACTAATATCCTCAGTCGAGGGACGTCGTGGTGGCTGTCGAGGAATGTTTTGCCTATACCCAAACTGTCGCAGTACCCCCTCCGGCAGGTACAACACTATGGTGTTCCCACACCGGATGTACCCCGAAAAGAATGTCACATCAGCGAGTGGGCAGCGCTGCCTATGGGGGCCGACGGTGTCCAACACACGTCATCAGTGGTCAGCACATCTAGTGCTTGCCTGTATGGAAGCACCTTCCCCTGACCCCTCTTAGGTGTCCAGCGGTTAGTGCGTACACGCTCATCGCCGTAACCGTCAACAAGCTTCCGATCTACTACAGTAGTAGGAAAATATGCGTAGATCCACACCTGTCACAAATAACAATAACGAATCAATTACGAAATTATGTCAGAGTTAAAACAATTGTAAATTTAATTTTCTTATTTAATAAGACAGTGGTACCTGAAAGAGTGTCATGTAGCCCGCTAACCCATGACACTCGAACCTGCTGGCGTCGCCAAGATAACCATACAACTTGCATAGGGCTAAAGCTCCCCATGACCAATGCCCAACCTGGCCCAACTGACGCACCAGCTCGAGATATCTACAGTCAATACGGGTGCTAGTCTTGTCCGTCAGAATAGTCATCCCGAGTAGCACCAATATGAACGCCCTCGCTGCCTCGTCCATCCGACCTTCATCCCTCTGTCCCATAAAGGTCCCTGCAGCCAAGATAAACTGACAATAGCCTACCCCTGGCCCGTAATCTCCGTTGAGGCCTCCGCATGTGATACCCTTAACAATGACTGTAGAACAGATATACCAATATATGTGTCCATCTGAGTGGATATGAATAGGGCGCCTCTGACCGGTATGATCAGTATGCATGACACATTATCCAGTGTGATGGTCATCTCTCTGACTGGAAGGTGGAACGAGCTAGTCTCTGCGTGCCACCTCTAAGAAAACGCATTCAGCAGCGAGTTGTCAATCATCTTGTAGCTGCAATACATCAGAGTCGAAAGATCAGCTCGATCAACATGCTTTTGTACTGCAGGTGGCAGTGGCTGACGTTCCCCCAAACCACTTCGCCACTTTTTGCCGTGAGCAAAAACCCTAAGAGGTTCCTCCTGGTCCTGCACACATAAAAATAAAAGCCTTGTCATGAATTACACAATTAAAAAGAAAACCCTTAAATGTTTTAAAACAGTAAAAAAATAATTACCTTTCTGCTCCACAAGTGGTAAGCGACATGACATGGTCCCTGAATGATCTAAGCAGCGATGTATCGGAAGGTCCTTCAGGAAATGGTCCCTCCTCTGTCGGTGCATCTATATGCATCTCAACTGGTCCTCGTGAGGAACCTCATGCTGATATCTCTCATGCTGATATTGTAACAGCCCAAACTACTTTCAGGATTGCCGACTGTTCCCACAAACCAACACGGGTCTTTTCAACATGCTTTGTCCTCACTCACACGCTTTCTGGAAAACTTCCTAGAAGGTCACCCATCCCAAGAGTGCTCCAAATCAAACATGTTTAACTATGGAGTTCTTATATTCTGGGCTCCCGAAAAGAAAACGCATCTTGTTGGTATAGGTAGTACCAATCAATTCTTTTAAGTCATCCTTTAACTGTGCAGTTCCATACCTGCACATCCTCAGGATCCCTCTCATTCCGGTGTGAATTCGGTTCATTCACGTGTCCCCTTTGCTTGTCCGTCGTCAGCCTCAGGCATCACATGCCCACCAGCTTCCGCATGGTTCGTCCCCGAACCACACCGTATTAGGAGAAGTCTGCTCTGATACCATTTGTAACATTCCAGACTACTTTCAGGATTGCCGATTGTCCCCACAAACCAACACGGGTCTTTTCAGCATGCTTTGTCCTCACTCACACGCTTTCTGGAAAACTTTCCAGAAGGTCACCCATCCCAAGAGTGCTCCAAGTCAAGCACGCTTAACTATGAAGTTCTTATATTCTGGGCTTCCGAAAAGAATATGCATCTTGTTGGTATAGGTAGTACCAATCAATTCTTTTAAGTCATCCTTTAACCGTGCAGTCCCATACCTGCACAGCCTCAAGATCCCTCTCATTCTGGTGTGAATTCGGTTCATTCACGTGTCCCTTTTCTTGTCGGGTGCTTCCAAAGACCAGTGAATATTTTATCACGGCCGCCACCAGCGCCACAGATATCCCTCGTGGCCGAGGTTCCTCAGATCGATGTTCCTCGATCGAGGTTCTTTGTCTACATCGTCTACCCTGTCTGCTCGGGCCACTCTGTCTACTGTCAATAAATCTTTGACGGTGTGACGCACTCATGGCCTCCTGATGCTCTCGCGCAGCCTCTCTCGCACGCTTAACCTCCCAAGCATTAACCTCCATCTCAGCCTCCCTACCAGCCATCCACCCTGGTCCTCTCATGCGTCGCATAACTGAAACAAAAAAAATTAAAATCACAAAGTTAATTTAAAAAAAAAAACACTCGCAAATAACATATTTGCGAGTTTTTTCAGCCACTCGCAAATAGTAGAACACGAAATTTGCGAGTGAAGAATTGCTATTTGCGAGTAACCAGAGAAAAATTTCAAGTCTCTGAAATTAGAAAATTGCGAGGGAAAGAATGAAGGGGGAAAAAATTTTCACTTTTGATAATTTTACCAGGGGCATAATAGTCAACTCGGGGTGCATTTAGCAATTTCCCAGAATTTAATAGCGAGCCCAGAATTTACGACGGACAGGCCCAGAAGATGTAAAAAGAAAAAAAAGTAAACAAATGTAACCGAGAACTTGAACCGTCCACGTGTTTCAATCCTAGTCGTTCAACAGGACATTATAAGAGAAGAATAATCGCAAACCCTAGGTTATCTCAGCGCAGGGGCTCTTACTCACTCACTCTCTTTTGCTGCAGATCTCTCTCGGGGCTCTCATCTTGTTGAGGTGAGGATTGCGCTCCATACCCATTCTCCGGAATCATTGCGAAATAGAAGAAATGTTATCGGCTTTATTTTTATTTATTTGTCTAAGTTGTTGATGGTTTAAAGATGTTTTAAGGGCCGGGGTTAGAGTAGTTTAGTGCTATAAGTATCATTGAAGTTTTTTTTTTAATTTGATGTTCAATTCGAGGTTTCTCTCTTTTAACTTTTGCTATTTGATTTTCATTCTCTGGATGGGATTCAGAGCCATATAATAATTTTTTAGGGTTTTAGCGAAGTTGGGTATCCTTAATTTTGTTTAGGCGCTCACAAGTTTTGTTCTTTTTCTGTAGCTGTGAAGATGTACACATCCAGAAAGAAAATCCACAAAGACAAGGATGCTGAGCCAACTGAGTTTGAAGAGTCAGTTGGGCAGGTTTTATTTTTAACAATGTTGTGGATTCAGTTGCTAATTGCATTTTTTTCAAGGTGAAAATGTTTATGTTTGAGCTTTTGTTGTTGCAGGCATTGTTTGATCTGGAAAATACTAACCAGGAACTTAAAAGTGATCTGAAGGATCTATACATTAATTCAGCAGTGTAAGTATGTGTATTTTGTTGTTTCGTGTGTTTGTGTGTAAAGGTTGGTTGGTTTTCTGTCTTTCTTATGGCTGACATTTTTTATGGTACTGATCGACAGACAAATTGATGTTTCTGGGAACCGCAAGGCTGTTGTTATCCATGTCCCATACAGGTTAAGGAAAGGTTTCCGGAAGATTCATGTTAGGCTTGTCAGGGAGCTTGAGAAGAAATTTAGTGGGAAGGTAAATTAAGTCTAATTCTATTTTGTCATAAATATTGGCTGTTATTTTTGTTGTCCTGACTTTCATTGTTAGTACTCTCTCACATGGATTTGTTTGTTTGAATACATTTCATACTATGTTGAATGATCTTGCCCTGGCCATTCTGATGTTAATTATTGCCTGATAGCCTGTTTTATGTAACTTTGAGAAATCTTCAATGATGTCTGGCTCTACACTTATTATGACCAATTGTTGTGGTGTAATGTAATCTCATAATGAAATGTTTTAGTTATAGACACAAAATACGAGATTGCTTCCCTTTTGCAAGAGTTGAATTTTTTGTAAAAATCATTCTTTAGAGTTGTAACTGTAATTTTTTTATTTTATTTTATTGTGTTACTATGATAGTCTCAAGTATTCAGCTGTTCTGAAATTGTTCTGTTTGTCCCTTATATGTTCCCACAAAGTATTTTATCTTGTTTCTCAGCAGTTTTGAATTTTCTTAAACATGTAGGATGTCATCCTGATTGCCACCCGGAGAATATTGAGGCCACCAAAGAAGGGTTCTGCTGTTCAGCGACCCCGCAGCCGTACCCTCACTGCTGTTCATGAAGCAATGCTTGAGGATGTTGTAATGCCTGCTGAGATTGTTGGAAAGCGTGTGAGGTATCGAATTGATGGATCCAAGATCATGAAGGTAAAGCTATTATTTCCTATCAACTTTCAAAGTTACTCCTTGTTTTGCCATCAACTGTCAAAGGTTTTGATACTATAAAATGTCTCATTACCATGTTGACGAACATACATGTATATACTGGAAAATGAATCCCATGATCAAACAAGTATCTGCAGAATAAGTTGTTATTTACTTTTGAAAGGTTGAAACTTCATTTACCTTTGTACCAGATTTTGTTCATTCTTTCTCAAGTTGTATCTTTGTCCTTCACTGTATAGGTTTTCTTGGACCCAAAGGAGCGAAACAACACTGAGTACAAGTTGGAGACTTTTGCTGCAGTGTACAGGAAGCTGTCGGGCAAAGATGTCGTGTTTGAGTATCCCGTTACAGAGGCTTAGTTTCACTTCCATTGTTAGCCTTTTTAATTTGTTTCGAGAATTGCATATGCTAGTTAAAATTTTGTCTGACTGCCTTTCGAGTTGGATATTTTTTCTTTCTGATTTTTGGAAGTACTTTGGTCTGATTTCATCAATGTAGGATTTAATATTAAATTTTCTCATAAATTGAAGTTACTTTTATTTGCAAATCTTGATCAATTATTATGTTCTGGTAGTATATCTGTTGCACGTGGCTTATGTTTTACTGACCTAGGTTCTATTGTCGTTCTGATATTTTGAAAACTGAATTGATAATAAACTGAAAGGCCAATAAACCTTTTTAGTTATGAGGCTTATAAAAGATGGCAGCTTCTACCGTGCATAACCATGGTTATACCCGTTGCATTATGCTGAATTTAATTGCAATTACGTTCCTTGACTGTACAATATTTATGAAGCTTGTCCAGCACCTCCATCCCTTGCAGTCCTCCACCACCTATGTACGAAGCACCAATACATAGAGAAAAAGACAGTAAACGGGCAACTTTTTGAAAACAGTTTTTTGTTTTCAAAAATTTGAGAAGAACAGAATTTATTTTGTGTTAATTTTTATAAAGCAGAAAACAGTTTTTAAAAACTAAGGCCTTATTTGGGGTGGTTTTTAATTTTAAGTTTTTAAATTTCAAAAAACCAAAACTTGGTTTTAGTTTTTAGTTTTTAGTTTTTAAGTTTCAGTTTTTTGTGGTTTTCAATTTTAAAAAGTTGTTATCGATATTATAAAAAGCATGGGCAAAACGGGTTAGCTCGGCACAACTTGGTCGACTCGACGGCTCGTCCTGACCCATCAAAGGGTTATGGGTTTAGGTGTTGAACCAGGTTCGGCCCTCCACGGGTTGGGAGGGTTGGCGGGTTGTCCCGTCAAATACCAAAATAACAAAAACAAAACAAAAAATAAATAAAAAGCAAAAAAATTGAATAAAATGAGCCAAAATGAGCTTACTCGCCCAAAACAGGCCAAAATGGGCCACAATAACGGATTGGCGGGCTAGCTAGCCTGTCAAAAATATGTAAAAAAAACAAAAGAAAGAATCATTTAAAAATAAAAAATAAAAAAAATAATGTGTTGGTCTGGCCCAACCCACTCGTGGCCCGTAGCCTAACGGGTTGGACTAGATGAGTTAGTAGGTTGATAAAACTTAACCCAGCTCGCCCATTTTAAAAGGGCTGGCGGGCTAGCCCAACGAGTCTAGCCTAGTTTGCCACCCCTTTGGTGGTGGTGGCTGCGGTGGTAGTGTCAGTGGTGGTGGTAGCAGTGGTGGTAGTGGCGATGTTAATGGTGCGATGGCGGCGGTGTCGTTGGTGGAGGTAGCAATGCCGGTGGTGTTAAGTGATGGTGGCAACGATGGTGTCGGTGGTGGTGGTTGTTGTGTCGATGACGATGGTGGTGGTGGTAGTAGCGACGACAATGGTGGTGGTGTTGGTGGTAGGCTGGTGGTGATGGTGACGACGGAAAGAGCTATTGTCAATGTAGTGAGAATGTGTTTTTTTTTTTAACCAAATTTACAAATTATTTTTTCATGGTTTTGAAAATAAATGTAAAAATGTTTTGAAATTGCGTAAAAAACCATTTCAACTCCATTGTAGCCGAACATGTTTTGTTTTAAAAATTGCATTTGAAAACCAAAAACTCGCAACAACTCCGAAGGGGCTACATTAATCAGACCCTTAAATCATTCACACTAAACCATATCTCCTCATCTCCATCCATCTTCCTTCAGCAAATCCCATTAATAAATTTTCGTGTCTCTCTTCATCAGTTTTCTTTGCATTTGCTACTATTCATCACTCCAACGACATCGTCCTCTTTCTTTATGGAGCCGGTCACAAAAATATAAACAGGGCCTTTGGAGTTTCAGGCCACATTTGTTAGTTTTCATTAATTTTTAACTAGGTTATAGAGCAACAAAAACAAAGGGGATTGTGTAATGCGGGGTTGAATTAAATATCTGGTAGGTCAAGTTATTCGCACAATTTCTTAAAAAAATGCAATTTATGTAACCATAAAACCTTTAATACTTTTAATTTTATATAACTTCATTACTATATTTTGTTTTAATTTAATTACTTTTAGTTTATTATACTGCAGTTACTTTATTTAATTTTGCTTAAAATACTTCTCATTCAAATCTTATTCAGCCGCGGTTGAAAACATTACTGTTCAAAGTTCACTTCGGAAGAAGACGGATCTTGGATATACAAAACATTCGCCCTCTATCATCAGCAACTTAGTTCGTAATTAACAATTGAATTATCCAAAGCGAATACACACAAATATTTGAGCACAATTTTTGAAATTCATAAAAAAAACAATAAAATAAAATAAAATAAAATAATTAACAGAGAAATTTTATTCTTACTAAACCTTATACAAAGCTTTAATTATTGATACATCTCAAGACAAAGTTTTTTTTTTTTTAATTTATAAAAATGATTAAGCTAAAGTGCTTTCTCTACAAATTGGACAAGTAACCCTATCTACTAAATATGTGGACATACAATTTCTATGAAACGTTGTCCACATGGTAAGTTGTAATTTGGAAAGCGGACATACAATTTTGAAATTTTCGTCACAAATTACACACCTTGTTTGGTTGAATTGGAGAGGATTAGATGAGATAACTCAACCACCCTCTCATGTGCTTCACGAGCAGCTCGATGAGCCATACATTTTTCTAATAATAGAATAAAAAGTACATTAAAAATGCGAATGAGAAAAACATGATTAGATCTACTACTAATCTTTTTGTCTGAATACTATCATGTTCATGATCAGAAGGATAGTTTGACATATTTCCTGAAAGAATTTAATAACTATATACACTCATAGTATAAATAAGTTTTGCATCGAGATTCAATTATATTTCACCCTTTTACTATGATGTAGACATTTTTAAAAATAATGTAATGACACAGTAAGATGGTAAAATATAAATAGAAGTTTTTCAAAAACCTATTTATACTGTCGGTCTAAAATTATTAAAATCATTCTGAATTAGTCTGCCAAAGCAGTAAAGCCATGGATTGAATCACAGTGCTTCTAAATATTTTAGAACTTGAAGCAGAATCTTCTTTGCTGCACCTATATATCAAAACAGATTAGGATGGAGCGGTTGCCATTTGTTACCTAACAAGTATAGGCAAAAAATGAAGAATCAGAAGTTACCTTATGATAAGATCACAGCACCGAGATACACAGCTCCGCAAAGAAAGGCAAAAGATATCAAACCCCTGCAAGTAGAGTTAAGGATTGGTGTCAGTTCAATAAAGAGAAGAAGAAGAAGAAGAACAAAATCCTATAGCAGAAACATAGAGGTAAACTCTTTTTAGTAACATTTCCTCACCAAATGACACCCCATCCAACACCTGTACAAGGACAAGGGCAAACTTCCGCAAATTTTTCTGCGTCACTGGAATGTACTCTACGGGAGATCAGATCATCATAAATATCTGCATTATTATGTTACAGGAATTTTACAATTTCATACAAGGTAGGTAGATGTATCACTAAATCAATTTGGTTCAATATTTCGAATGACATACCATATACTGAAAACAAGCTGTTCATTACACCTGCATTTTGATTCCAAAAAAATAAGTTAATGATATATTTTAATGAAAATTGTCAAAATACAACAGTTCAACCACGGGTTAGGAATCGGTCGGCCATTCCTGGCCGCAACTAGGCTATAGAATTCAACAGCATGAGACCAAAGAATGTTCAACAGAACATGGCACTAGAGTATTTTACCTATGAACAAGATAATGTAGCGAAGAATTCGGACTTCAGTTGTCTCTTGCAGAATCCATATTACACCAAGAAAAATGATAAATCCTGAGACCTCAACATATAAATATATAACAAGCTGAGAAACATGATGAATATTATATGCAACTCCTAGATACCTTAAGTATAAAAGCACATACCAATACAAAGTCCTCTAAGAGTCCACTGCATGAAGAACAACAATAAAGGTTCAGTCTCTTATAATATAAGACAGACATAGTATATTGGATGAATATCAATATCTCTTAAAGTGCACATATATTCCACACAGAAAATAATTCCACACACACTGACACACAGATGCAAGGTGTGAGATATATAAGTTGATTTTATTATTGACATGTTTGAATCTTCATAGTAACAATACAGATGGCTGAACCTGTTGTTCTAAATTTTCATACTCTCAATAGACCCTGTAGCATCATATGAGAAGGCTCACTGAGTCATTGGTAATCTAAATTGCATTGTTCATCACTTACATTTTTCGCTACGAAGAGGACAATAAGTAGAGCAGCTATAAAACAACCAGCAGCTATTCTAGCAGTGAGAAGATTTGTTGATGCAAGTATCAAGATCATGCCCCAGAAAGATGAACCAAGATCTGATTTGCCACCATAATGATAGAATCAATAACATAAAAAAAACCCCAAAATTCACAGGAAATACAGCAATGATGATAGTATTCCATGAAGGTTGTAAGTAGCATATATAAATTAACAATTCAATTTTTGATGATAAACACTAGGAACAGAAAATATCATTTATGAGAACAGGTTTGACAATTTTGAATGCCCCTGCATTGTCCACATGTTGCAACAGAGCTGCATATGTAATTAACATGACAAAGTAAGAAAAGCAAGAGTAGTAGCAATACATCCAGCTGGCAAGATTAACCAGTATATGCCTCCGCGTGTTTGGGTTGTTCCACCTTCATCTGCATGAACTTGGATTCCTTCTACCTGCAATTAAACTGGTATTAGGACCATTTACCATAGCTATATGGCTATAATGAGTACAAACCTATATCAGCTCAGGGCCATCAACCCTGCCTCATATAATAATTAAAAAACCAAACAAATTGATTACTACATCCTCAGTCTCACTAAACCGGAATGCACTAACTAATTTAGCTTCAGTGAATGAGGTCGACTTAGCTGAGAAGCTAATAAAAGATTACCATTGATTAAACATATGTTGGCCTTCTTAGATTGACTGTTAAAAAATTCATATTTTTGTGGAGTACGTGCCTATGAGATCCATAAATAAACTAACTAAGACGGTTCTACTAATAGATCTTTGTTGCAAAAATTTTAATTTTCTCTCTTCTTAAAGTTTCATTAAAGAGGAGGAATTGCCCAGTTATTCTTCACTGAAAATTAGATACTTATCTAATCACCAGATGCAGAAGAGGATTATATAGCCACAAAAGATCCATAATCAGTTTTATAGATACCCCGACAACATTGAGCAAAAAATGAGTCTAAAGTATTGCATAATCCATATTACATTGCTTTGAATAAACAAACGAGGAAACTAGATACAGAGGTTGAACCTTGGAACTTGGATACACCTGTCTTCAATTGATAAGAAATAAAGAAGAACTTGTAATCCTAAGATATAATGGAAAAATTTGAAGAAAAAAAATATAGTGATATTTAATAACCTAAACTTATTTCTGGTGCTATTCCTTCTGTTAGGCTGTTACATTTGCTAAACTATATGAATAAAAAATATCAGTCAACCACTAATAAATGATCCTGAGCGTTAAAAGAAAAAAAAAATTTGGCAATATGGCAGATTGTTAGCCATTCACACAAAAATCTTTCAAATTGAACTCACCTTTCACAAATGAGAAAAATAAACAACAACGACATGTTAACCAAGTTCAAATTAATTATGCCCTTGATTTATGCATTTGAAGATAACCTACCATTTTTGGTTTTGTGATTCACTAACCCAATTTCAAATTTAATAAGTACAATTAAGTTCAGCAGAGATCATTGTCATTTGTCAATATATGACAAATATGGTAAAATTGGGGGAAGAAAAATGAAATAAACACAAAAGAGACATGTTTGTGACAGATTTATCAAAATATGTAATCATAATAGGGTAAATTAATTATAAATGAAAAATTCATGTCCTCTATCAAAACTTTATCAACATCAGAAACATCAATCTCACAAATAAAAGTACAAATATTGAGCACTTAGATAGAAGGATATAAGGGAAGAAAACAGCTTCTTACATGACCGCATGTAAGTTTACAAGCAATTGCATGGCTGGCTTCGTGAAGAAATACGGTAACAAGCTTAAAGGGTCTGAGTAACACTGTTCTCCACAGCTGCAAAAAACCAAAAAAAAGACTCAACGGAAAATCACATGTAAATTTATTATAATACTAACACAACAACATTAGTTTTGATGTGACTATAAAATCCATCAAATAGAGGGCTGAAATTAAAGTGAACTTAAATTAATTAATAAATGCACACAAGTGTATCACAATTCACTACCATTCAGATATAGAAAAGCATTGAAGAAGTAATGAATCTGCAGAATTAGGAAGCTTTGTTCCTAACTGAGCTTATGCTAAACTGAAGCAATTAAAGAAAGAGCTGAAAAAGAAAAATTCTAAGTAGTTCGTTGACTATGAAAAGACCAATTTAAACTGTGCAAGGTAACACCAGTATACCCTATACCACAACCAAACCCATTTACAAAATGGGCATTGCAATTTTAACTACATAATAGCACAATGTCATGAAAAATCTTACCCAGATGAAGTAAATTTCCAATTTTTACTCTTATAGGTTCTTTCATGGATCCAATGCAAAAAAAAAAAAAAAAGAGTGGGAGAGCAGAGAAAGAGAGAGAGAGAGACATACGGCAAGTATAACAACGGTGCAGACACCAACAGTGACCAGAAACACAACCTGCTCGTGGTTGCAGCAATTGTTGAGCTCCCAGTTTGGTTTCATCTTTATTAGCTTAAAAAAAGAAATGCAACAAGAGTGAAAGGTGAGGCTAGTGTGTGGGATCTGAAGAATGACAATGCAATGAAATGAATGATGAAGGAGTTGATTTATTTTGTGGGATCAAATTTTTGAAATATGTAACACTGGATGATTTGGAAGACAGACAGCAGAAGACGACAGTATGCACAACTATGAAACACCATTCTTTTCTTTCCTTTTTTTTTTTTTCGCTTCAAAGTTTTTATTTTTTGCTTGTAAATTTTTGAATTTTTGATAGTATTTTAATTAAAAAAAATACGAAATGAGAAAAATGTTTGAAGTTCAGTTTTGTTTGTTTCGTAGCGTTTTGTCGACCAGGATCAGTTAACAGCTCATTTGACTTTTCTTGCTCGTTATCAGTGAGGTAAAGAAGGGTAAAACATATTCCCTCTGTCCCTCTATAAATAAATAAATAAATATATATATATATATATATATTATATTTGATTAAATCACACAATTTAAAAATAATAATAAATAAATAAAAAGATAGTGATAATTTTACTAAATTAATTTTGGTATATTAACTATTGTTATAAATGTAAAGTGAAATATTTGAGGATATAATTGACAAAAAAAATTTAATATCACTTTAAAAATAGAAAATGACATATATATTGGAACAATTTTTTTTGTAAATATGATATATATATATATTAGAACGGAAGGGGTAGTATTTGATTCCAACTTTTTTTTTTTGGGTACATTGATTCCACCTTCTTTAACTGGAGTGAATTCTTTTAAGAAGATACTTTTGTAATATTTATTTTTAGTTTATAAAACAAAAACTTGGGACTTTTCTTAAAAATATTCAAGCTCTTTGCACTACAATTTAATAGAAAGTGAATAGCCAAAAACATCCTGAAATTGTAGGTGTCTCAATTTAGTCTATCAAATTATTAATATTTTAAAATAGTTTTTGAAATCGAAAATTCTCGATCAAATTAGTTTTTTTAGTTAGTCAATTTAGTTCCAGAAATTGCCAAACAAGGGTCCGTAAGGCCTAGCACAACTGGTGTAAGCCGACGTTGTTAGGTTGGATATTTTTCGTGATTGCTCAAGTCCGAGCCTGGGATCCCCACTTTGCGTGTGTGAGTTTACCGGTGGTGTTTGCCACTTCGTCTGCAGACCAAAAAAATTTGCCAGACAAGGACTGATAGGGCTAGACATGATTGAATACGATCGGTTTTGGGCTGAAAAATGCAAATCTGATATAAACCAAAGTGTGTATACCTGGACTCATTGTCATCCGCTTGGGATGGCAGATTATGTGGGTTTGCCAGGTGAGAGGATGGGTTTAGGGTTGAGCAACAACTGGGTTCAGTCGATTACGGGTCCAAAAAATCCAATCTGAGAAAAATCGTGTAGCCAGTAAGCTGGCCTATTCCCGTTTGTTTGGACGAGTAAGTAGGTTGGGTGGCGGGTTGTATCAAAGGTCGGATTATCAGGTGGAATTCTTTGACGAAGATACAATTATAGGGAAATGAGTTTATATCATAACCTAGTTACAGAAAAGGGGAAAATAGGGAATAAATCGAACAAAAAATAGGGATTCAGTTCAAGCCTACAAATTTAGCAATTAAACCAAATATTAACTAGTGTTCTAGTCACCAAAAAGTCTTACGTTGTTTGGGAATCGAAACCAATGGCAGTTTGTAAACACCCACTTCCCTCAACCCACTGAGACGTCTTTAAGGACAAAACCGTGAAATCCCACATGTGGGCCAAAGAAGACAATACCTGGGAAAAAGATGCTGCTGATTTGAGGTCAGAACATTGGCACAAGAAGGAGGGCCTAAGCCACACATGAGGGCTGACAGACCCTTAAGGACAAAACCGTAAAGACCCACATATGGGCCAAAACATACAACCTCAGACAACAATGTCAGGACTTGAGGTTGGAACAAGTCCCTTAAGTTTTTTCGAGTGATTTTAGTCCCTCTATTTTTAAAATTAAGCAAACATAGTCCTACCATCAATTTTCTTTCACTTAAACCTCTTAAAGTCTAATTTTATATCAAAATATTTGGGGCATGATGATGAATTTGAGATATAAAATAATTATAAAAGTTTGAAGGTAAAAAAATTGATAGAATTTGAAGAATTTTGTTGAACATAGAATTAGGGATTCAATAGGAGAAATTTTGGGATTTTTTGATTTTGAGTTAAATTTGATATTTTAGTTAGTGAGTTTGAAGTGAAATGATGTTTAAAACAATCTAATCAAATTCAATTTGTGACAATTTTTAATAGATTATGATAATTTGAGAGTTTTAAATAAATGGAAAGGGACGAGGGCACTTAATTGTAACAACTGAAAACACGAGGGACTAAAATTGCTCCAAAAAACTAGATGGCCAAAATCGCCCATAGCTCAAATCAGAGGGACCAAAAGTGCAGTTAAAAGAAAAATACTTGTTTATTGAGAACTGAGAAGTATCTCTTAATTTTCTTTTGGATAAATAGCCATTTTGGTCTATAAATGTGCGAGTCATTGTAAATATAATCCTTAAATATGTCGAAATTTTGAAAATATTTCTGAGAGTCTTCTATTAGTAATTTCAGAAATCAAACTGACAAACGAAAGACATATTTGAGGATGAAACCAACTAACGAAAAACACATTTAATTTTTTTTTTTGTAATTTTGATATATTCAGAAACTATAGTGACAAACCTCACACATTCAGAGACAAAAATGAAGGTTTGTCTAAAAAACACAACTTGATAGTAAAACATACGTAAAAACTGTGTAAATACTGGGAGCAGGGCTCGACCTGTACCGCTCCACTTTTCCTCCCCCTTACTTCATCCCCCGCTAACCATGAACTAGAAGGGAAAAAAAAAAAGAGACAAAAATAAAGGTTTACCCTTTTTTTTTCTTGACCGTTGACTCTCATTTTGGATTGAGGCGTGATGCAACAAGCTCACCAACCCAAGAGACTAAAAAGAAATTATTGAGAACGCGTTGCCATATTTGCCCTCGAGAGAAACCAAAATGACACGTCATCCCGTGATCAGAACTGTGTGCCGAATCCGCCATTGACGACGAATTAGAGAAGCTAAACTTGAGTCGAGTGGTGTGGTTGTGTTGCATCTAAAAGGAAACTCACAGTATCAGCATCAGCATATTCATAACTTGAGAAGAAACAAAAATGAGGTGTTCTTCGGAGACGATTAACATCGCTTCGAGAACTCAGAAACTTGATGTTGATAATCGAATTTCGCTGCGCTTCTACTACAGGATCGCCGATAATATCCTCAAACAGGTCCTTCAACTCGATTCACCGATATTTTTTGCGGTTTTCATTTAATTTTGTAACCAAATGTATATGTATATACATGAAGGGTAGAGGATGAAGTAAAGATATGGTTGACCGAGATATTGCAATTTTTACCAATTGTTAATAGCTTATTGTGAATAGTCATATATCATCAAATCAACTGTTACATTAGAATTGGTAAGTCAGCAAGTGTGTTACTTAGGGTAGTATTCATCAAACTTAACTACTACATACAGTTGGAGAAATTGAAAATATTAGCATTTACCCCTTCTACAAGTCATGTTATATATTTTGCGGCATCATGCAAGCAATAATTCAGGCTTTAACTCAACATGTTTTGTTCTTATATTGCTAGTTGCTTGTACTGATATTTCATAGTTTATTCTTTACCCCTGAATTTTTGGTCCTTATTTTTATATCTGAAAACATTAATGTGGTAATGTTTCCTTATCTTTAAAATAATTTTCATGTTACTTGCTTTGCATGGCCTCTAAGCTCCAAACTTTGTTTTTGATATTGCAGGCTGATATCTTTCGTGCAGAGAAAAATATTGTTGATCTATATATCATGCTCCTAAGATTTTCTAGGTAATACAAGATAGCCTGTATCATTATTTGACTTGTAATACGATCAGTGGCGGAGCTGTCGTGTTTTCCATGAGGGGCCAAATATAAAGAGTATTTTTTTTATAGACAAAATGAGCTATTGATTTTATTTTTTTTTAATAATAAACTACTACTCCGGTCTGAAATATAAGCAAATAAAGTGTCTAAAATATAAGCAACCTGAGTATTTTTTTAGTGTAAGTGCTTTATCTGATAAACATGTTCTATTAATTTTTTTTTTTTTTGTAGCGAAATTCCATATTACTATACTGGTCTTTGGAAAATTTTATTTTTTTGGGGTAGCAATGGCTACCCCATTGTAACACTACGCTCCGCCCCTTTATACGATGTACTGTCTGTGGTAGAATACTAGAATGGTTTAAAATAGGCAGACTTCATTCTGTTTTGTATCTTTGTCATCCAACTGAATTGAGGGTTTTTCCTCTTGAATGGTGCTAGTTTGGTGTCTGAGACGATACCACGTCACCGAGAGTATAGATCATCTCCACAGAGCAAGAAAGAATCATTGAGAAAGGTTAACTTTTAACTCTCTTCTTCAAATGATATAACATGTTACACATTCTTGGACGTAATCTGATTTATAGCTTGTTGCTATAGAAATTGTTAACGTCTGTGAATGAACTGGAGAAGTTGAAACCACTGGTACAACAGAAGATCAACGAGTTTAACAGCAGGCAACCACACCAACACAGTGGGTGGCAAAAATGTCATTCAAATGATTTGATGGATTTTTCTCCAGTGAAAAAGCAAACTTTGGCTAGTTATGACCAAATAAAGGTAAAATATACTGGAGAATTTAAATTGAAGGGTTGTAGCTCATCAGTGATAATTGTTTACACTTTACAGTTACATCTGATCTTTTGGTTGAACATTTTTGCTATTTCTATGCTCTCCACTTCCCCTAGAAAATGTTTTGTATTCATATGATATTGTATATGTGACCAGGCAGTCGGACCAACTACAGGAGAGTTTGCCTACCGACGATCAAGGGGCCAGCAGTTTTCTTATGTAAGGCCTGTGGAAGAGAATATAAAAAGACTGTAAGTATTCGTCTCTTCCTTCATGTATGATTGACCTCCTTCTGGTGATCAGTACCGCATAAATTATCTCGCTTGCTTTCTCCACAATCATGAAGTTATATGAAGGCTTTGCTACTCTTTTTAGTTATTTTTTGCTTGTCATATGGGACTTCTCTGCTTATAAAAGTGGATACTGCTTGATGGACTTCTTTGCTTGTTAACCCTTTACTGTAGATCTCTAACTCTCCCACATCCAAAGGAAGAAACACTATCCAGACATTCTATTCTAGGTCCGAATGGGCTTAAGGGGCAGTGGCAACCACCTACAAGTGATATAGGGGTATACTACTGTTTGGCTATATCTTTCAATTCTGTTAAAATAAAAGATCATCATGACTGTTCTCTTTGGATGTAGGTCAGGTATCCAACCATTGTAGATCTGTCTCCAGTTGAAATTCCAAGGTTGTTGCCTATTTTAAGTTTCTATACTACTATTTTCTCTTTTGTTGGCCTTCTGGTTATTTAGGAAAGTATTGTTGTTCATCTCATCCCATCCTTTCTCAATAATGGTACTTCATTGAATTTTTATAAAATAGAGGTTTATTTACTGTTAATATTCAAGATTTTGAGGTCTGTAATGCATGATGCAACTTTGAGCTGGTCTATCTATTTACTTATATATATTAATATATTAATTACATCTGTCCTGTTGGATTCTCTATCTGAACTAACAGCCTTCAACAATTGTTGGAAGATGGATCTCTGAGTGAAAAAGATAATAGCATTTCAGAACACAATAGATTGAAGTTAGAATCTATTCTTACACAGAGTGAGGACTGCCAGGCCCAACATGCTGATGAAGCTCCTTCTCTTATCTCTTTTGAAGCAACAGAAATCCCGGCTCATGTAGAAGTTATCAGACAGCCTTCTCCTCCACCTGTACTTGCAGAGGTACAAGATTTGGTTCCTGCAGTATCACCTCATGTTGATGAGGCAGGATGTAAGACAGAGACTCTGCCATCAGATAGTTTTGTTCGTGCTGAGTCTTCTCTACAACTACACATTGTGAGAGTCAAATAACATTTTATTGTTAATCTTTGATGCATGCTTCTTTTAGATTCATTTTTGCGAAGGATTTTCCCAGTTCATTTTGAGTATTTAGTTTCCATCATGCTTTCCATCGTGGGCCTCAGGGCGGTTATATACACATGTAACACTGTAGAGTAGGGCAGATTCCATATTGTATTCCTTAGGGTTTGGGCCTTGGTGATCAACATACCGCCAAGGTTCTACCCTGACGTTTACATACGTGAACAAGTTTGTTTGCTTACATACTTACCATTTCCAAAATCTAAACTGTTGACGAAAGTATGGCACGATTCCCTCTTTTCCTGATAATTGTTTCTGTTTGCAGTCAACTGCATTGATGGAGAATTTTATGAAGCTTGCCAAGTCCAACACTGACAAAAATTTAGAGACCTGTGGTATCCTTGCAGGTTTGCTTGTAAGTGTTGTTCACATTTTTTGTCTTAAAGTAACAAGCAAGAATAGGTCCAAGACGAGCTTGGAACCTTAAGATTAATTTATGCATCAACTGCAGAATTTTCTTTTCATATTTAAAAAATTGTGCAGTGTGCATTAACGATCTTAGAAGCAAAAGTTAACTCATTGCTGGAATTCCTGCAACCAAAAAGAAATTTGAACATTTTGTATCATATCCATAGCTACATTTTTTTTTTGGACTCTCTCTTTATCATGAATTTTGTGCACGAGCTTGCTATGCACCTGGTATTTTTATATACTAGGTTATAAAATTTTTGCCAATATGGTTGGTATTTATCCTTGGATCTACCTCTCCTAGTTCATACTTTACTTCAGTCGTGGGATATTGGTTGTTAATTTGCAAATACAACTCATCTGCAGAAAAACAGAAAATTTTATATTACGGCTCTAATAATCCCAAAGCAGGAGTCAACATCAAGTTCTGTAAGAACTCATTCATTACAAACCTTTTGCGTAATATTTGTTATGATTATTTGTTCCAAAAATGTTACATTTATCGTACTTCTTGAGCAGTGTCAAGCTACAAATGAAGAGGAAATATTTGAAGCACAGGATAAGCAATCTCTTTTCCCCCTTGGGTGGATCCACGTGAGTTTTTAGGTTTCTATCTGTGATCACTGGTTATAGCTTGTTCTTGAGTTTTTTTAACCTTTTGACGCTATTTGTTCTGATAAATTATCAAATGTACCTGTTGAAAATAAAATAGGATCTTTGTATTTATTGTATAGCCAAATCATATCATGTAATTATGAATAGAATATCTTGTAATTAATTGTTTTGATTTCTTTTTAATCCTATATAAAGAACCTCCGTTGTGTAGTTGACACACACGGTATTCAACATATGTCTCTTTTTCACTCTTTCAACATGGTATCTAGAGCCTAAAGAGAGGCAACCCTAATAACCGTGCTTGCCCGGTGGACCCACTGTTCTCTGGTGAGAAATTTTTTCGGCAAATCGTGTTCCAACTCCGGTTTGCCCCCTTCTTCACTACCGTGACCCATTCCGACACTCTATTTTGGCCGTTTTCAGCCTACAACCGCTGTTGTCGCCGCCGCCGCCCCTGTTTTCGGCGGATTTTCCGGCGACCACCACCTCCATTCGAAGCGGAACACCAAGACCAGCCCATCCCCAAACCCGCACCTCCGGCGACCTTGTCACGCGCTCCCACGCGCCGTCTTTCTCTAGCGTGATTTTCAGCTTTCCAACTGGTCTCCGCCGCTCGTGGCGGCGCGTCCAACCACTGTTCCGGCCGGACCTTCCACCGTCAGACTCGGTTTCTCGTCCTGGTTTGAGTTATCATCGTCTTTCTCCTTCGCATTACACTTGTTTGTCTTCCTTGTCTTCTGTCTCTATTCCTAACGTAGTGGTGGGAGCTTTATCCCACCCGGAATGGCGGCAAACAATGATTGACGAGATGTGTGCTCTTCAAAGTAGTGGTACCTGGGAACTGGTCTCTCTACCTCCTGGAAAGTCTGTGGTTGGTTGTCGTTGGCTTTATACTGTCAAGGTTGGGCCTGATGATAAGATTGATCGATTTAAGGCCCGGTTGGTGGCCAAAGGATATACTCAGATATTTGGGCAGGATTACAGTGACACTTTTTCACCCGTGGCCAAAATGGCGTCTATTAGGCTCCTCCTCTCCATTGCAGCCATCCGTCGTTGGCCACTTCACTAACTTGATATTAAAAATGCTTTTTTGCATGGTGATCTCAAAGAGGAAGTCTACATGGAGCAACCACCTGAGTTTGTTACTCAGGGGGAGTCCTCTAACATTGTTTGCAGGCTCCACAGGTCTTTCTATAGTCTTAAACAGTCTCCACGAGCTTGGTTTGGCAGATTCAGTTCTATAGTGCAGCAGTTTGGTATGATTCGTAGCAACGCTGATCACTTTGTTTTCTATTGCCATTCAGCTCAAGGATGTGTTTATCTGGTTGTGTATGTGGATGATATTGTGATAACTGGTAGTGATCAGCAGGGTATAATCCAATTGAAGCAGTATCTCTCTCACAAGTTTCAGACTAAGGACCTTGGTAAACTCCGTTATTTTTTGGGTATCGAGGTAGCCCAAGGATGGTCTAGTGATTTCACAGAGGAAATATGCTATGGATATTCTTGAGGAAACAGGTTTATTGAATGCCAAACCAGTTGATACTCCTATGGACCCAAATGTCAAACTTCTGCCTAATCAGGGGGAGCCCCTTTGAGATCCAGGGAGGTACAGGAGATTGGTTGGTAAATTAAACTATCTCACAGTCACCCGTCCAGATATTTCCTTTGCAGTTAGTGTGGTAAGCCAATTCTTAAATTCTCCTTGTTAGGATCATTGGGATGTTGTGATACGGATCCTGAAGTATATTAAAAGTGCTCCAGGAAAATGTCTCATTTATGAGGATAGAGGTCATACTCGAGTAGTTGGTTACTCAGATGCCGATTGGGCAGGCTCAACCATTGATAGGCGATCCACTACTGGGTATTGTGTACTAGTTGGAGGAAACTTGATATCCTGGAAAAGCAAGAAGCAGAATGTAGTAGCAAGATCTAGTGCTGAGGCTGAATACAGAACTATGGCATTAGTGACTCAAGAGCTCATGTGGTTGCAATCACTTCTCAAAGAACTCAAGTTTGGAGAGGCTATGTCAATGACAGTAATATGTGATAATCAAGCGGCATTGCATATTGCCTCCAATCCCGTGTTTCATGAGAGGACTAAGCATATTGAGGTAGACTGTCGTTATACCAGAGAGAAGATCGAATCGGGGGACATCACCACTAGCTTCGTCAATTCCAATGACCAATTGGCAGATGTCTTCACTAAATCTCTAAGAGGTCCTAGAATCAGTTATATATGTAACAAGCTTGGTGCATATGATTTATATGCTCCAGCATGAGGGGGAGTGTTGAAAATAAAATAGGATCTTTGTATTTATTGTATAGACAAATCATATCATGTAATTAGGAATAGAATATCTTGTAATTAATTGTTTTGATTTCTTTTTAATCCTATATAAAGAACCTCCGTTGTGTAGTTGACACACACGGTATTCAACATATGTCTATCTTTTTCACTCTTTCAACAGTACCATATTCATAGGGGTAAAGTAAGATATCTCAACCATTGATGAAAAATAAAACATTGATGTTACATGTGCATGCATAATAAATCATGGATGTTATCAACTGTTGATTTTTTCATTAATGGTTGAGATGTCTTACTTTACCTTTTAGAGTAAAAGCTCACCTTAAAGGAGGAAAATCCATTTATTGGTCATATACATCATTCTATATTTATGGTACCGACAAAGTTCACTACATTAAGGAGGCACTGACACTGATAACTGTAATAATATTGTATTTATGGTACCCTCTCCCTTTTCTTTACTTTCCTAATTTCATCGTTTCGTTACCTTACCATTTGTTCTACAATAGTATTTGCCAGGGCTTTCACTTTACTCCTTTAATAATGTCATTACTGATCTTTTCTATGTAGTTTTATAGTTTTGTTGCAAAAGATCAAAATAGTTGGCATATGAATTTGCAAGTTTTGTTTTTAATTACAGAATTTGTTAATATGTAAATGACGACGACAACAATAGCAACAACTACTACCATCCACCATAGCCTTTTCTCCCTAGATGGGGTTGGGTACATGAATAAAAAATAATGTCCTATGATGAATCATATCTGATTATAGGCCATGATAATATTTGTAAATATGTAAATCTTCCTTAATTAAAAAGTTGCCCAGAATGGCCTTAAACATTTTGTTGTTGCATGGTGGGATTGCTTCAGCAAGTAGGTGAGTGACTAGTTACTGGCTTTTGTTTACTGCACATGCAACTAGCACAAATATCCTGAAATTGTATCCTTGTCGCTTGGAAACTAAAAAGTAAGTGAAATATATGGAAATTTTGATTGGAAAGATTAAAAGTTGGCATATGCACAAGGCATTTCTGAATATGGGGATGGTGAGATGTGCACAGTTTTACCTCGTATAAGCAAAGGGGTAACACGTAAGTAATTTGGACTTTGGAGGATAGCACATTGGAGGCCATTGTATCATAAAAAATCTCAGAATTTCATACCATGCAAAGCTTTCTCGACGCCGTTCTTGTATGTTAAAATCTGACTAATATAGAAAGGCAGGCTCTTTAGAAAAGGTATAAACTATAAACAGAATGAAATGAATCTGGAGTGATTTTCATAAACTTTTAGTGCACTATGTTTCAAAATTGGCTGAGATAACACTAGGAATATGTTGGATGGAGAATGTTTCAAATCAGTATATAAGCTCTTAATCTTCCCCCCCCCCCCCCTCCCCCCCAAACAAAAAAAATCCGAGAAAGGTGAAGAAATGTTTCTCCTATTCCTCATCCCCCTTCTAAATCTACACATGACAAACACATTGGTTGCAACCTTTTCTTGTTGGCTTCAAAATTGTTTGCTTAAATGGAGCAGCCTGAACTTCTGCAGTATTTGTGTTTGACTTTGGAGGGAAGAGGTTGGGGTTTTGGTTTTATTTCTTTTCTATTTCCTAACTTGCAGAGACAACATAAGAAATGATGTCATGTAGAATCAATTTTTTTGTTGTATCAGTCTAGTTTCATTGAGAAATATTAGCGAGACACTCTTTTTGACACCCTACCTATTATTAGGTAAAATTGCATATGGGCCTTGCTGTTAAAGAGTGGGCCTGGGTTATTTAGTAGGACCCGCATGAGATTTCACTCATTAGTAAATGGCGTTGAAAAGAAAATGAAAAGAGTTTGTTGTTTCTTGTTAGCATTCTTTTTGTTTGAGGTTCTTGTTAGCATTCCTGAGTTTCATTCGTATCGTATCCAAAATTCTTATTTTAACTTGGCTATTCTTCCATGCTCATGCTGCAACACTGACATGTAATTCTGAATTGCCAGACACATCCTACACAATCTTGTTTCATGTCATCAATTGATATACACACCCATTACTCATATCAGGTGAGTTCAAGAGTGGTTTCATAAATTTTAGCTGATATTGTTATTCATGGATGTTGTTTGCTGTAGTGTTTGAGATTTATTTGTGCTATTTGCTATGAGTACGAGGAAATGGCAGAAGACAAGAGAATATCTACCTGCTGAGACATGTTTTATACGTTACTCATAGATCAAATTCACTGTTTTATGAACTGAAGACTTGCAGCTAGTCATCCTAGATTCAGTTTTCGATCTTTATTTATCGAACACCTAGTTGAGAGTATAATTTCGTATGCTACATAGAAGTTAAGCTACATTTGTGGCCTGTCCATATTTTCTTTTATGTTCATTTGTTATGGTTTCAATCACTACAGTTTACATTTGTCCTTGTATCTTATGCGAATGCTTGTCTCTGTAGATTATGCTGCCAGAAGCTGTTGCAATAGTCATGGCACCAACAGACAGTTCAAGGTAACATCATGTCTCAAATGTGTCTTGACATGGGAAATTAGCGAAGAAAGCATATAGATACCATATATAAGTTGGTGAGATAAAATTTGATATAACTGTCAAACACGATACTGCTTAAGGGCTATTTATATTTGTTGGAAATAATCCCGCATTTAATGTACCACTTTCCAAGTACATTTAATGTTCCACTTTCCAAGTAGTTTAGATTCAATGTTCAACAAATAGAATAGGTTCAATGCATCTTAGGGAATAGAGATTTATTTATTACTTATCTTGTAAGTTGTATTTCACAATTATTAGTCTTGTAAATCTTTGTGTATAAATTAAGAATTCTGCTGGGTGTTATCTCACTGAAGCACATTCAGAAATTTTGCCTTCCTATTTTTCACCTGGTATCAGAGCTCCTGATCTAGGGGACTCTACTTCCGCAAACAACTCTTAAAAAAATCTGATTGGGCATTTTCTACTGTCAGTTTCCTCAAATCTTGACTGGGCACTACATGCTGTCAAGTTTTTTTTTTCATGTTGACCGCCACTGATCGTCGTTGACCAGCATTGACTGACTTTGGCCAGTGTTGACCACCACTGTTCAAGCTTCATTTGTATCTCTAGACTTTGCTAAACGTTGTTTGAAGGATGGGAAAACAATCAGGTACTTGTACTTCAGTGTATTCAGGTATGTTTCCACCGTTGTTCGGATTTAACGTCTCAAAAACCCCTTCTACCCTCTTCTGGATTTTAGATTCCGGTGCCACAGACCATATGACACCTTGTTCTAAATACTTCTCCACCTATTCCCCTAGTTCCAGCAGTAAGAAAATAGCTATCGCAGATGGTACACTTGTAACTGTGGCTGGCATTGGAGATATTCAAATAAATCCTTCCATAACCTTAAAAAATGTCCTTCATCTCCCAAAGCTGTCCACCAACCTTGTCTCTATACAAAAACTAACAAAGGATTTATCCTGTAGCGTGATTTTTCACAGTGATTGTTGTGAATTTCTGGACAAGGATTCAGGGAGGACGGTTGGACGTGGTAGAGAAGGGAATGGCCTTTATTATCTTGAAGAACCAAATCTGTCCGCTACACCTAAATACCATTTGTCTCATTCATTCATGTCAGAGTCCATACTCTCTCGTAAAGAAAAAATTCTGCTTTTCCATCGTCGGTTAGGACATCCTTCTTTTGGAGTCTTCAAACTTATGTTTCCATCTTTGTTTTCTGGGATTAATATTGAGAGTTTTCATTGTGATGTGTGTGAAATTGCAAAACATAAGAGGGTACCTTTTCCATTAAGTGATAAGAGAAGTACCTTTCTTCTACCTTGTTCATACTGGATGTTCGGGGTCCTTCTCCTATTCCTACTATGTCCTGGGCTCAATGGTTTGTGACCTTTATTCTTTGATTGTGCAGAGTCACTTGAATTTTCCTTCTTAAATACAAGTCTGAAGTCAGTGTTGTTTTTCCAAAGTTCTTCTCAATGATTAAAAATCAATTTGGTGTGAGCATAAAGAGGCTTAGGTCAGATAATGGCAAGGAGTATTTCAATCAAGTCATTACCCCATTCTGCGAAAAAGAAGGAATAATTCATGAGTCTTCTTGTGTCAAAACACCACAACAAAATGGGATTGCAGAAAGGAAAAATGGGCATCTTTTAGATCAAACCCGAGCACTATTATTCCAAAACAATGTTCCAAAATATTTTTGGGGAGAGGCTGTGCTTACTGCAACATATCTTATTAATCGTTTACCCTCTAGAGTCTTGGGGTTCAAGAGCCCTATGGACGTTCTCTCCTCTTTCTATCCCAACTTGTCCACCACTATTGGACTTAAACCAAGGGTCTTTGGGTGTGTCTCATTTGTCCATGTCCATAGTCAAGATAGGAGAAAACTTGATCCTAGAGCCCTAAAATGTGTTTTTGTTGGGTACTCCTACACTCAAAAGGGGTATAAGTGTTACCACCCTCCTTCCAAAAAATTCTTTGTCTCTTGAGATGTTACCTTTCATGAAGGACAAGCTTATTTCACCCAACCTTATCTTCATGGGGATAATTCAAGGGAAGATAAGAAAAGTCATCTTGAAACTCTTACCCTTTCTATCCTTGAGTCCAATATACCCGAGCCCAAGTCAAAGCAGCCATTAATTCCATCCCCATCACCTGAACCCGAATCCGAACATGAAGTTGATATCAGATTTGGAAAAAATTTGGTGTATCAGAAAAGGCCAAAGGTCACTCCTGAATCGACACACGTTCAAGAGTCCAATCCAACTCCTTCACTTCAGGTAACAGATTCTGATTTTTCAGCATTACAGGATATACGTCTAGCCTCTCAAAATGAAGTAGAAACCCATCTTCCAACCTCTCAAAATGAAACAAAAACCCAAACAGCTGAAAATGACCTTGACCTCCCAATTGCCATCAGAAAAGGAACCAGAAAGTGTACCAAACAACCACTATACCCTCTCTCAAACTACCTCTCATTTGAAAAATTCTCACCAACCCACAAAACTTTTCTTGTAAACCTGAACACCACCTCCATTCCCAATAATGTTTTTGAGGCATTGTCTGATAAAAGGTGGAAACAGGCCATGGATATAGAGATGGAGGCATTGGAGAAGAATAAAACATGGGAGCTAGTTACTTTAACGAAAGGAAAAAAACCTGTTGGTTGCAAATGGGTTTATACAGTGAAGTATAAGGCTGATGGGTCAATTGAGAGGTACAAAGCAAGGTTGGAAGCTAAAGGTTTCGCACAAACCTATGGGATTGATTATTTTGAGACTTTTGCCCCGGTTGCAAAAATGAATACAGTTCGTGTAATGTTATCTCTTGCTGCCAATTATGGTTGGGAATTGCAACAATTTGATGTGAAGAATGCTTTCCTACATGGGGAACTAGAGGAGGAAATCTATATGGAGGTACCACCAGGATATTGTTCTAACATTGCTGCCAATACTGTTTGCAGTTTGAAAAAAGCATTGTATGGGTTGAAACAATCACCCAGAGCATGGTTTGGAAGGTTCACTAAGGTTATGAAAGCCTTAGGATACAAACAAAGTCAAGGAGATCACACATTGTTTATTAAACACTCGACTTCAGGGGGGGTGACAGCATTGTTGGTGTATGTGGATGATATTATTTTGACCGGAAATGATTGGAAGAAGCAACAAGTCTTGAGTCAATGTCTAGCAAAGGAGTTTGAGATAAAAACTCTTGGGAGCCTAAAGTATTTTTTGGGAATTGAGGTGGCTCACTCCAAGAAAGGTATTTTTGTATCTCAACAAAAATACATCACAGATTTGCTCAAAGAAACAGGTAAGACAGCTTGTAAGCCTGTAAGTTCACCCATAGATTTGAGTCTTAAATTGGGTAATACATATGAAGGTGCTGTAGTGGATAAGGAGATGTACCAACGATTGGTTGGGAAATTAATATATTTGTCTCACACAAGACCAGACATTGCATTTGCTGTAAGTTTGGTTAGTCAATTTATGCACAATCCAAGAGAAGTTCATTCTGAAACTCATAGAATTCTGATTACCTTAAGGGAACTCCAGAAGAGGAATTTTGTATAAAAGGAATAGAAATGCAATTATCGAGGCTTATCTCGACGCCGATTATGCAGGTCAATCATCGATGTGGAGGTCCACTACTGGATATTGTACTTTTCTTGAAGGAAATTTAGTAACTTGGAGGAGTAAAAAACAAAATGTGGTGGCTCGTTCTAGTGCTGAAGCTGAATTTCGGGCTATGGCACATGAAATTTGTGAACTACTTTGGCTCAAAATCATTTTAGATGATTTAAAGATTAAATGGGGTGGACCTATGAAGCTTTATTGTGATAATAAGTCAGCAATCAACATAGCTCATAATCCTGTGCAACATGATCGAACAAAACACATTGAGGTGGATAGGCACTTTATCAAAGAAAAGCTTGACTTCGGTTCGATTTGTACTCCGTATGTACCTTCACAAGGGCAACTCGTGGATATTCTCACCAAAGGATTGAGCAGTCCAGTTTTTGAAGGAATAGTATCCAAGCTGGGAATGGAGAATACCTATTCACCAGCTTGAGGGGGAGTGTTGGAAATAATCCCGCATTTAATGTACCACTTTCCAAGTACATTTAATGTTCCACTTTCCAAGTAGTTTAGATTCATTGTTCAACAAATATAATAGGTTCAATGCATCTTAGGGAATAGAGATTTCTTTATTACTTATCTTGTAAGTTGTATTTCACAATTATTAGTCTTATAAATCTGTGTGTATAAATTAAGAATTCTGCTGGGTGTTATCTCACTGAAGCACATTCAGAAATTTTGCCTTCCTATTTTTCACAATATTTTATACTAGGAAGTTGATGTTTTGTTCATAATAATCACACGGGTTTTTTGTATCAATCACGTTACTTGGGTTTGAATCCTAGGATTCCTCATTGGCTGGTGATCTGTAATTTCACAGTAAAAAGGTTGAGGGCTTGCCTTAGCATTGGAATGGGGAGAGCCTCCTCTCATCCTATAGTTTTATGCACCCAGAAAAAAGGAAACTGACCGCTGATAAATTTAGGAAGCACAGCAAAAGACATAATGAACCTTGGTAAATAATTAAAAACCTTAATAGAATAATTGTAACCTATATAGAAATGTTTGTAAAACTCTAAATCTATGATACTTCTTAATGTGAATAAAATCCTTGTTCAGAAATAAATCATTTGAAACATTCGCTATGAAAAATACATAAAAATAAACCTAAGCATTAGCATGGCTCACCTCTTGGTTGTCCTTTTCCTAGTGTATACTGCTATTCTTGCCCAACTAAAAGGAAATTAGCCGGAATATTATCAGATACACATATAAAGAGGGTAATGAAATTGGGTGGGTGCTGCAAGATTGTCTATTTTGAAAGAACTTGTGTGTATTTACATGTACCAGAACCCATGGCATTTTTCGGTTGACAACCCCAGGTGGCATGTCGGTCATTAGACAATGCCAGCAACGTGGCTTTCATCCACATGATCAGCCTCCAGATGGTGGTCCCATTTACAATACATGTAAAGATGTTTACTTGAACCCGGATTTAAAATTTGATGTCATTGACCTTCGATGATAAGACTTTGTTGTTTCTAGATGGGTAAAAATCGATCTAGTCATTGAATTGTTCATATTACCATACTTTCTAAGATCTATAGGCTTTACCATTAAACCAACCGTGGACATTGTAAGGTTTTACCATTATCCAAGATTTGTCTATTTTGACATCTTAAAATGATGTCATGTCTGGTTTGTAAAAAGAAAAAATCTTGCCCATTGGCTGTTTATTCCTGGCTTCTACAGCTCTACTTATTTTGTAACTATTCGCCAATGGTCTGCTGCATAGCCATTGTTCGGTTCTGTAAGCATTCAAGAGATTTGGTCAAATCCTAAACTTCCTGTGCAGATATGTATGATTATTGCCTTGCGTCGAGTATTATATTGGTATCAATTTAAAAGTAGCTGTTGGCTTCAATCGATGGGTGAGTCAATGGAATTGGATTCCCCGTCACGAATTTCAGCCATTGGATGAAGATTGTACGACTTATATTTCAAATTGTGTCTTAAAGATGATTTGGTGAAGTGAAAATACAGACCGCCCAGTCTTCATCCAATGACTGAGATTTCTTGACCACGTGACTGCATGTTTTCCCTCACTGTAAGGAATTTGGGTCCGTGAGTCAATATAGAGCTCCAGCTTGCAATGCAAAGGGCTGTTTGCGTGACTCTACGTGTTTTGAGATTATTCTGAAGTTATTGGTGTTTATTGTATATGATTTTATGTGATAATTTGTTGTATATCCTCAATGTGATTTGATAAACATCAGACATAATTTTATACAAGGTATATTATAAGTCTCTTGAGATATTTTTATAATTTAAATTATACTATATCAAGTTTGTGATTTTAAACTCATCTTATCTCACAAATGTGGATCTAAACATGCATTAACCAGAAAACTTAATATTACGCTCATGTTGATAATATCAATTAAGTTAGCTTTTGGGGCTAACTTAATTAATAAAGAAAAAAGATTACGCTCATGTTGTGGTAGTCATTGTATATATGTAATATTTTCAATTAGTAATTTGTGCATAGTGATTAATTTTTACTGATTTTATATAAATATGTGAAATCATTAAATAAAGTGAAAATAAAATATGATTTTTATAATTAAAAATGAAAAAGGAAATATTTTTCCAAATGAAACATGTCCTAAGGTTATCTTTCTTGGTCTTGTGTTTTCGAGACGTTTTCTTATATTCTTATAACAAAATTTTAATAGAAAAATTTATTGTAAGGATATTTATTTTCTCTGATTTTTCTTTTAAATTTCTTTGGTTAATTGTTACAAGTTATTTATTATCTTGACTCCTAACTAATTGCATTATCTTTAATTTTTTTCCACCTTTGACCTTGTTGTTTATTTCATTATATAGCTAGCTGCCCACCCAATTATAGTTTATTTAACTAGTTTATTTTTTAGCAATATCTAACTAGCTTATCTTTGTCAAAAAAAAACTAATTGGTTTGCATAGAAATGGGAAAGAGAGAAAGAAAAAGCGTGGGTCCTATCACTTTTATCAATCTTCGCTCCTCTGCGAAGAAATTAGGGAGAAATAATGCAATTTTTTTGTTGCTCCAATTATACCCTTGCGATATCAAAATAAGACAGGAGGAACAAGAGAACGAAAGTGACGTAGAACTCCTTTTCCCCAATGCCGTGTTTTATTATGTTGGGGTGGTTAACAAAGTTTTTTTTTGTGGACAAAGTTAAAAAAGTGGAATAGGTTTTAAGTTGACTTGTTAATTTAATTATTCTATATTAAACTAATAAATTAAATTAACTAAATTAAATTAAATTAATTATTTAAATTAAATCAATTAATTACATTACAAAATTAATAGGAAATGAAATTTAAACAATATACAATTGTATATTGATTTTTATAATCAAGGGCATTAGTGTCTTTTTAGAAGTAATAACATTTCTCTCTTCTTACTTTTCATCCAACCAAACAAAGGGAGAGGGAGAGAACACACTTTTTTGGCTTCTATTTCTTATCTCTTTTTCTTGTACCAAACAATACCCAAAATCTACTCTATTTCTTACATCTTTCTCTCTTCTCATGCTCTTTCTCACATCTTTCTTTCTTCTCTATTTCTTCTCCCAACCAAACATACCATAAGTGAGGTTGACTGCATAGATTAAAACGACATCATAATGTTCTGTCAAAATATGTGAATATATATATATATATATATATATATATATATATATATATATATATATATATATATATATATATATATATGAAGGTTATTTGATCAATATATAATCGTTTTTAATTTGATATCTTTGCTAAAAGTCTTCAATAGTTAAGAAACACAATTCAACCACTCTTCATGTGTTTTGTTCATTTACTTCAAGTATATCATAAATTATTTTTATAAACTATTTTAGATAAATATACATGTGCTTATGTTATAAAATAAACTTAAATAAGCTCTTTCAAATGCTTTTAAATATGAGACTTACAAAACATATATATTTATAATTTTGAAATTATTAAATAAATTTTTTTAAACTTACTTTTAAAATATTATTTTCAAACACAAATATTTTTTAACTCTCAATTCTTTTAACTCCAGTTCTTTCAAAATCTAAAACAGTTAGACGATTATACAAGGAGCTACCATTTTGAAAAGTTTACAAATGAACATTAGGCTAATTTTTTAAGGCTTTGTCTACCGTACATGAGGTATATGGGTCCTGCACGGTACATGAAACTTAAAATGAATGTTTTCTTTGCAAATTTTAAAAAATCAATTAACGTGTCAATCATACCTGCCACACACAGTGAGTGTCACACACTATATATCCCATCTCACCTGCTCTTTCTCTATCCATGTCTTCTTTACACGATGAATTTCTGACACCCACATTGAATTTATGATCCACCCATCACTGGATTCCGTTGCTTCCACGATCAATTTTTACCTTGTATTGTTTTCCTTCTTGCAACAGAGGGATAACATTAATTTTCTTAAAGTATTATTTCTACCATCCTTCTTTTATGAGGGCAAGCTTTGTTTCCCTCATAAACGAGTATATGAAATTCTTTCTACTCTGTTTATTGTAAATAAATTCCTTATGATGTCAAGCCAAGCCCAAGCCGTGGAGCATATTGTGCTGTTCAAGATCAAAGACGACACAAATCCCTCCAAGGTGAGTGCCATGGTGAACGGCCTCGACTCACTAATTTCCCTAGATCAGGTTCTCCACCTTACCGTGGGTGTGGGCTTGCTCCTACGCAATCACTCATACATTCATACTCACAAAAAAATAAAAAAATTAAGAGAGAACCGTAAATATCATATTTTTGATATTTACGGATATAGAAAAAAATGAAAATAAAAAATGAAAAAAATTCATCAAAAAAAAAAGAAAATAAAGAAAATAAAAAAGAAAACAAAAAAAAGAAAAAAATTAAGAGAGAACCATAAATATCATATTTTTGATATTTACGGTTCTATAAGTGTGTCTCTTCTTTTCCAACTCTCCAACACAGAATCTTTGTTTATTTTTTTTTTGAGAATCATGAGACTTTGTCTTTTTTTTTTTAGAATGAAGTCTTTGTTTTTGTTTGTATTAAGAACGAACAAAATCTCCATTACTAATAAAATGATAAATTGGGTTTGTAAAAAAAATTAAAATGATAAATTGGGGTGAGAGGAAGAAGTGAGAAAGGGAAATATAGAGTGATGAGATGAGGGGTGAGAGAAAGTGGACCGACACCATAACGACACAAGTGTGGCGACAACACCCAAAGTTGAAGCTTTTCTTGCCGTCATTTCGGCTATGGCCGCTCTCATCCTTCTCTGCTTCATTGTTCACAATCACGACAACCTTTTTGTCTCCGCCGAGTTTGTGCACTCCTTTAGAATTTTTGTCCACTTCACAGGAAAATTGTTTTCACCTTCATTCGTTTTAACCATTGGCCAAATTATTGATTCTTCAATACAGAGAAGAATAAAGGGGGAAAAACGCAGGGACACATTTCTCTCTTCCTCTCCTCTCTTCTAGTTCAGGTTTCATCTCCCTCTCATCTCTTCCTTTTGCCGACAGTGGTAGCGTGTGCGGCTGCTTGTCGCAGGATAGGCTTAGCGAGTGACTCCAAGAAGAGAAGACGAAGATGAGAGAGAGAGAGAGAAGAGATAAAAATCTGATGCGGTTGGTTTCGCCATTATATCAGTGAAACTGGCCAATCAAACCGTAAAAAGTAGTGATGTACGATACACTACCTAAGACACTCATGCACGGTATCCAGTGACGGTGGGTCAGAAATTCAACGAGTAAGGATGGACAGAGAAAGAGAAGGTGTCAGTGTGGTGTGAGACACTCACTGGTATTGTGTTAGTGTGGTGCTAGTGGTAGCGAGAGGCACCTCTCGCTTTTGTGGCAGGTATGATTGACACGTTAATTGGTTTTTTGAAATTTGCAAAGAAAACATTCATTTTAAGTTTCATGTACCGTGTAGGACCCATATACCTCATGCACGGTAGAAGCCGCCATTTTTTAAAAGCAATGTCATAAAATTTGGACAGGTGATTGACTCAGTTAGAGTATTGTGTCAATGGATTATTGATCGAACCAACGAGTCACTAATTGAATTGATGTGTGTGTGTGTGTATATATATATATAAATTTATAATTTTGTGCTAGAAAATATTGAAGTTTTTTAAAACAATATAAAATATTATTAATATATGCTAATGTTTTCAATATTGGAATGGTTTAACAATTAAATATATTTTAAAGTTTCATATAATATAATATGATAAATAATAAATTAATATACTAATATTAATTTATCATTAACAACCACAAAAAATAGATAAATATACTAATGAAATAACATTATAACATTATTTTATAAAGAAAACTTATTCATGTTAAATAATACTATAAATTGAAAAATGTATTTTGTGTTATATAATTGTTTTTTATATAGACACAAAACAACCACTTCAGTCTTCAGTCTAGTGGCAATGGTTACTTTTTCGCCTTGGAGTCGCGTTTGCTAGTTCAAAAACCAATGTTTTAAAAACCGAATCGGAGATCGAATCGGCGAGACCTCCGAATCATGGTTTAATTGGTTCAACCGGTTGAACCGGGTGACTAATAAATAAATAAATAAATAAAGTACTAATTTTGAGGAAAAAATAAGTAAAAATAACAACAACAACAACAACAAAAAGTTAAAACGGTTCAACCCGGTTCAATTGGCCGGTTCAACCGCAGTTCAATTCGGTTCAACCCGGTTCTGGGCGGTTTAACCAGAATGCGGTCCAATTGAAGTTGAACTGATCGCTTAGACTACTAATTGATGGTCGGACCGGTTGGCCCGTCCGGTCCGGCCCGGTTTTAAAACCATTGGTTCAAACTAGTTTGATAATTTGGTCAAGTTGGCCGTAAGTCCACGGTTGAATTGGTTGGACCGGTTCGTGTTATCCGGTTTTTACAGCAATGTTTAAGTGCCAATGAGTCAAGTCTTGAATAACTAGATTGTAAAAGACAAATCAGCACATTATGTTTGACTGTTTGACAATTCATGGTTCCTATTTGAAAAAATAATTCCTTTGAAAATAACAGAATGAAATGTGAATAATTAACACTGTTTGATAATTGCAGTAACTTCCGGTGACGAAAGCAGCAAAGTCACTTCCATGGATGCAGGTGAAGCTACCCTCAAATTAAGAACTAGCGTGAAATATGTGTAATCTCTGATAACCTGAGAAGACTAGTCAGCACTCATGTTTAAAATTGTGTAGAAATTTCAATGCAACTTATTATAAATACGTTTAAAAATGCTTGACTTGGGCGCTTCCATTATATCGTTTGTGATGGAGAAATATATAATATAATAGTCAATAAACGGTGGTTGTTACATTTGTGGCTGATGTACTGAGGATAATGAAATTAAGTTTGATATAATGGTAGTGGCAATCCTAATGAAAAAAAATAATATGATCAAATGGGTGGTGTTTCGATTAAGAGAAATGATTGGTTGACACCAAAATTTGACAACAAATCGACAATTGGTTAATGACGTGCAAAAGTTTGGTTAATTCAGTTCAGTAGTTGGTTAATGGTGAATCGTATACATTAACCAAACTTTTGTCCGTCATTAACCATTAACCATTAACCAACTACTCAACTGAATTAACCAAACTTTTGCACGTCATTAACCAAACATTTACACGTCATTTCATTAACTATTAACCAACTACTCAACTGAATTAACCAAACTTTTACACGTCATTAACCAGGTGTCGATTTGTTGTCGATTTTTAGTGTTCACCTAACACAGCCGTTCAATTAATGGTGTTGGTGATGATTTGACAATCCAAAATAATGACTAAAGCAAGTGCGTGTTTGGATGCATACGGGGAATGTGACAAGTAATTTTATTTTCCTATGCGCAAACGTGGTTTTCTCTTAGAAACCTCAATTTAATTAGAAGTGATAAAAAAATGAGAAATGATTGGTTGACACCAAAATTTGACAACAAATCGACAACTGGTTAATGACGTGCAAAAGTTTGGTTAATTCAGTTCAGTAGTTGGTTAATGGTGAATCGTATACATTAACCAAACTTTTGCCTGTCATTAACCATTAACCATTAACCAACTACTCAACTGAATTAACCAAATTTTTGCACGTCATTAACAAAATATTTGCACGTCATTAACCATTAACTATTAACCAATTACTCAACTGAATTAACCAAACTTTTGCACGTCATTAACCAGGTGTCGATTTGTTGTCGATTTTTGGTGTCCACGTAACATAGCTGTAAAAAAATAGCTTGTGTTAGGTTGAGAAAAAGTTACCTAATATGTACGTTAAACTTGCTTTTAAAATAAAACAATAAATAAATCGCTTCACTCAAAACTCAATTTTAACGAAATCAATTTTATAAGATCAATTTTTGGTAAATGCTCGTCCATCCATACACTAAATCTAGTTGAAGTAATATGTAGCATCGACCAATATTGTTTAATGCTTCAAAGATGTGTAAAAGTCTTAGAAGGTGTTTGTTTTGGGTTTCTACACTTATTCCCGCGAATATGTAGTTAGTGGGAATAAATGTCCCCATGTTTAGTAGTAGGGAATAAAAAAAAGTTCTCAAAAATAATTTTTCCTTCATTCCAGCAGCTTTGAGGTGCATTTTATTCTAGGGGAAGGGGGTGAGAATGTTTATTCCTGGTGACTGAAATTTACCATGCAATTTGAAAACCTCGTCTTATCCCTCACTAGTTGCACACATTAGCACTACCTTCCCATGACAAGGGTATTTTAAGAATTTTAACCAAACATGTTTTAGTTCTTTACATAAATTTACAGAAAAAAAACTTGAGAATATAAATATTTATCGACAATTTTTTAAAAAATATCTGGGAATAAAATTCCCATTTTTTTTTTTGGTTACAAAAATTCCCATTTTTATATTGCCTAGAAAATTGTTCTTGGGAATAATTCTTTAATCTTTTAAATAAACGCCCCTTAGAATGTGTTTGTTTTAAGGAATGAAATCACATTCTCAGGAATGATATTCCTGATAATATTATTACCAGAAATGTTATTCCTACTAAAGTGTCTGGTAACTATTTAGAATTTCATGGAATATTTTTATAATTTATTTAATTAAAAAATAAAAAAATACAAAATACAAAAAAATCAATATATTTAAAAGCGGTGGGGGCGGAAGGTTATGGGTAATTGAATTTTATTCTATATTCTCTACCCTTTTTACATGAGAATAAAAAATGAAGAAAATGTTGATTTAGAAAAAAAGTTCTCTCTCCTCCGTGAGAGTCTTGTGATACTGTTTCAGTCCAAAACCCTAGCGGCCACTGTTCCATTACGTTAATGGCTTCTGTTTCAACAACGACGCACGACCTAGAGATGGAGAATCTCCACCTGAGCGATGACAAACCGGAGCTAGAGATTCTTAATGCAGGTGGCGTAGGTGAAGGTGAAAAGCAACCCGTGTGCCTCGTGGGTCGCTTCTTAACCAACAAACTGTTGAGAACACAGATGATGATCGATCGCATGGGAGACATTTGGCAACCAGGTAAGGGTGTATCTATCAAACAAGTTGACAATGGCTTGTTCCTCTTTAAGTTTTCCACAAGCTTGACATTCAGAAAGTCATGAAGCTTGGGTCGTGGCACTTCGATAACCACCTCCTCATCCTGAGTGTTTTACACGAGGGTGAGAACCCACGGCAGATCACTCTATTCATGGTGCCGTTTTGGGTACAGGTTCACAACGTTCCCCTTGGTTTCATGTCCAGAGTGGTTAGGGAGCACATAGCAAACTACATGGGTGAATTCTTGGAGTACGATGCCAACATCAACTCCAACTTTTGGAGAAGTTACATGCGCATTATAGTGTTGATCGATGTCCGTAAACCTTTGAAACGAGCCAAGAAGATCAAGAAGCCAGGGACTGAGGCTAGCGACGTGACATTTAAGTATGAACGCCTCACTACGTTATGTTATCTTTGCGGACTCCTGGGTCATCTCGATAATCAGTGTGAACGCTTGTTTGACGTGGCGGAGGATGACAGCAAGAGCGGTTGGGGACCAGAGATTAGGGTTAAGCCGAGGAAGAAGACGGGCTGTGGCGGGTCAAGGTGGATCCGTGATGAGAATCAGCTTGATTGGAGGGTGCCAAATCCGGTGTCTAATTTCAATTAAGGGGAGGGCATTAATGGCACATTCAAAGTGAGCCAATCAGATATGGAAGGAGGATCGGGTTTGGAAAATCAAATAAGGAAGTCAACACAATAGCAATTCCAATGACAAGCCAAATCCTGATGATATGATGACTAAGGACACTATAGAGGAGGAATTAAATGTGGAAGGTGATAAAAAAAGAATGAGGCGAGATGGTCAGCATGTGCATGGGGAGTGTGATTCGCACGAGATTGTCCACCCAAAAAACAACGTTACAGTGGAGGAGAAGGCTAAGTCTAGCAATGATAATTTTTTAATGGTAGGCCCTGGCAAAGAAGCCTACCAGGGATCATGAGTCTTCTTAGTTGGAACTGTCGGGACCTGGGCAACCTGAGCGCAATTCCGTCCCTCCGTGACCTCGTTCGTTCGTACCATCCGAACGTTATGTTTCTTTGTGAAACTTTGTTATAGGCTACGAAGATTGAAGATATTAGAATTCGTTTGGGTTTTGAGTTTGCTTTTGCAGTTGACAGAGTAGGGAGGAGTGGTGGGTTGACTCTTCTCTGGAGCCACCCTTTTGATTGTCGTATTATTAGCTATGCTCAGAATTTTATTAATGTTGAAGTAAGTCAACAAGGCCATCCCCACTGGTGATTCATAGGTTTTTATGGCCACCCTGAATCTGATAGGCGTAGGGAGTCCTGGGATCTTCTCAGAACTCTTACTCAAGACAACTCGCTTCCGTGGTGCATCATGGGGGACTACAAGGACCTTCTTTCTAATGATGATAAAAGAGGGTCGGACCACCCGCCTTGGTTGATTAGGGGTTTCAGGGAAGCCGTTCAAGATTGCAATCTTATTGACCTTCCTATGGAGGGTTATCAGTTCATGTGGATCAAGAGTAGGAATTCGTTAAATCCTACAGAGGAGCGTTTGGACCGGGCCTTGGCAACTCAGACTTGGCCAGATGCATTCCCAAATTTTAGGTTCCAAAATGCTTTAGCTGATCATTCCGACCACTCCCCAATTCTTTTGTGCCTCTATGAGCATGAGCGTCGCCCGGGTATGCGTGTTTTCAGATTTGAGAACTCTTGGCTTGAGGAGCCTGAGCTGGAGGATGTTGTGAAGAAAGGGTGGGGTAGAGACTCGACCAATGCCTTGCTTGCTAAATTGCATTGTTGCTCTGAAGAGTTGGATGATTGGGGGGAAGAGAGTGAGGACATAGTTCAAGGGAGCCATTGATAAATGCAAGAAGGAGATAAAGAATTATAGGGACGGACAAGATAGCCACGCGATTGCTAAATATAATGAGCTAAGAAAGCAGTTAAGTGTTTTGTTGAAACAGGAAGACACGTTTTGGAGGCAAAGAGCCAAAGCTCATTGGTTGAATGATGGTGACACCAATTCGAAATTCTTCCATGCAGCTGCATCAGCAAGGAAGAGGGTGAACCATGTGTCTAGTTTACTAAGGGAGGATGGCACTTGTGTTTCGGATCAGCCAGGCCTTTGCTTGGTTGCCAAAGATTATTTTGAGTCCTTATTCACGCAGGACATGGCCGAGTATGAAGGGGTGCTTCGCTATATTGATCATCGTGTCTCGGAGGATGATAATTCGAACCTTACAGCACCTTTCAACATTGAAGAATTTAGGGAAGCTTTGTTTAGTATGCACTCTAACAAGGCTCCGGGTCCTGATGGCCTGAACCTCGCTTTTTATAAGCGATTTTGGGATTTGTGTGGTCCAGAAATTTATCAAGCTTGTTTATCTTGGCTGGATCAAGGGTATCTCCCATCTAATTTAAATGACACTAACATTGTCCTCATCCCAAAGAAGGACAACCCCACCTCCATGAGGGACCTCAGGCCGATCTCGCTCTGCAATGTCGTATATAAGATCATGGCCAAAATGCTGGCTAACAGACTGAAACCACTCCTTCCCAGGTATATCTCTCAAGAGCAATCCGCTTTTGTCCATGATAGATCCATTCTTGATAATGTTTTGACTACTATTGAAACTATTCACCATATGAAGTGTAAGGTGAATGGCAAGGTAGGGGAGGTAGCGCTAAAAATTGATATTAGTAAAACCTATGATAGAGTTGATTGGGGTTTCCTAAAAGGCGTCCTAGAGAAAATAGGTTTCTGTTGCAAATGGGTGAGATGGATGCTTATGTGCCTAGAATCTGTTCAATACTCTATCCTTATGAACGGGGAGAGAGCTGGACATGTGACCCCGAGAAGAGGACTCAGACAGGGTGATCCTTTGTCACCCTACCTTTTTATCATGTGTGCTGAGGGACTCACAGCACTTATCAGGAGAGCAGAGGCTAGAGGAGACATCCATGTCATTCGTGTGTGTAGAGGCCCCCCACCCTCTCACATCTTTTATTCGCTGATGACTGTTTTCTTTTTCTCAGGGCCAATGATAGAAAAGCAATAATGATGAGAGAGCTCCTCACTACCTATGAAATAGCTTCCGGTCAAGCAATAAATCTGACAAAGTCTAAAATCTTCTACAGCAAGAATAGACCTCAAGACATGAGGGAGCGTGTTACCAATATTCTTAGTGTGTCAGAATGTCTTGGGACTTGCAAGTATTTGGGGATGCCTTCTATGATTGGTAGGAAGGAAAAAGCTCTTTTTGGTTTTCTTAAAGACAGGATGTCGAAGCGGATCCAGAGTTGGTCAGGCAAACACCTCTCTAAAGCTGGCAGAGAGGTCCTTGTAAAATCTGTGGCTCAAGCTATCCCTACTTACTATATGAGCACGTTCCTCTTTCCAACTTCCTTAAGTAAAGAGTTGGAGTGCATGATTAATTCGTTCTAGTGGGGTACTAATAGAGGCACAGGCAGAGGAATCAACTGGTTGAGGTGGGAAAAACTCACGATGAGGAAAGAGTTTGGTGGTATGGGTTTCCGAGACTTTTATGGCCTCAACTTGGCCATGCTAGGGAAGCAGGGTTAGCAGTTAATAACCAACCAAGATGCTATTATTTTCAGAGTTTTCAAAGCTAAATACTACCCAAAGACGGGGTTCCTTGAGGCGCGCTTAGGCCATAATCCAAGCTTTGTGTGGTGTAGCATCCACTCTTCCTAGGTAGTGGTTAAGAGAGGCAGTAGATAGCGTTTAGGTGATGGGAGAAGTGTTAACGTATGGAAACAACCTTGGTTACGCAGCAATGAGAGTGCTTTTGTCGCCACACACCCACCTCTGGGCTTGGAAGACTTGATGGTCGAGGACCTAATAAATGAGGATAACAAGGCGTGAAACACTGATCTAGTGCAACAGATTTTTGAACCGAGTGATGTGCAAGAAATCCTCAAAATTCCATTGTCTCATGCACAAGGGCCGGATAGGCTAATGTGGCGCTTAACCAGAAACGGTGCCTTCTCAGTGAAGTCCGCCTACAATAATTTGATGGAGCATGCAATCGATTCACATCACTTGCGAGTGCCTGGTCCCTGGAAGGAGATATGGAACTCAAAAAATCCTAACAGAGTGTGTGCGTTTCTTTGGCGAGCAGCAAGGGGTGTGTTGCCTTCTAAGCAAAGGTTGCTGACTAAAGGTGTGTTATGTGATCCTATGTGTGTGCACTGCGAGACCATGGAAGAAAATGACTGGGATGTTTTCTTCGGGTGCAACACTACTTGAGAGGTTTGGGCCGAAGTTGGCCTGTGGAATGTGTTAGCACCACTGGTTGACACCGCTGAAGGTTTCCTTGATGCTTTGTGCTCCATCTTCACGCAATTTTCTTCTCAGTAGTGAGCCTTTGTGGCTATGTCTCTTTGGAGCCTATGGGGTCAATGCAACGCTTAGGTGTGGGACAACGCAACTGTTAGTGCTTTCGAGGTGGCATGGAAAGCTGTCGAGGCCCTTGATGATTGGCAACAAGTTCGGTCCAAGCAAGGTGCTGAGAGGGTAGCGCAGAGTGCTAATGTTCAGTCTTAGAGGATGAAGCCGAGAGCTGGGCTTGTGAGCTGCAATGTGGATGCTGCTATGTTTGAGGAGCAGAATTGTTATGGTGGTGGCATGTGCTTGAGAAACGATTCTGCAGAATTTATTGCAGCAAGAACTCTTTATTTGCATGGATCACCGCCGGTGTTGGAAGCAGAAGCAATTGGTTTATTGGAGGCTCTCACTTGGCTAAAGGGCTTGAGCATTGCTAATGTATCCATTGAGCTGGATAGTTTGTCATTGGTGGAGGGTATAAAGGGCAATAGGTGTAACCTTACCGAGTTTGATAGCATTATTTCTAGATGCAAGATGTTATGGTCTTCGTCAAACAACTTTGGGATAAGTTTTGTAAGGAGACAAGCTAATCGAGTCTCACATGCTCTAGCTAGAGCGTCTCGTTTATATGCTGGTCCCCATGATTTTGATTATATGCTTCCCTGTATTATGGACCTTATTTTGGATGAAATGAGATAAGTTTGTTTCCCTAAAAAAAAAATGAAAAAACCACATGTAAATAATATTTCTGGTAATTTAATTTTTGTATACATGAAACAAACATGGAAACGTATCATTCCCTCCCCATTTTTTTATAAATAATTTTCTTAACTTGAAACAAACACATCGTTGTAATCTCGTTGTGATTCATTTCCTATAAACTATGCATTGATAAAAAAAAATGATTATAATTTATTAGTATATATCTTCAATTTCCCATGTAAGAATTGGAATTTCCCCTTCAATTTCCTCTAGAATTTCAATTTTCCATCAGTGAAATAAGCTTATTATCAAATTATAGGAGCACTCTCCCTCTATAGTTGCTTTCCTCCATTGAAAACGTATTTCTTCACTCATGAATGAACAAGGCATGTTTAGGGGCACCACCACATATATAATTGAACAATTCTATACGAGTGATCTATTTGCTGTTCTCATGACATATTTCTTCTCTCCATGTTGGGTCCACTGAAGCAATCACAACCAAGTTTTCTACACCATTTATCAATAAAATGAAGATAGGTCTCACTCAAAGTGAATGGCTTTCTCAGGCAGATTGTGGTTTTGGTTACATCTTTTTGTGCACCAAACAATGTTTTCTGGGTTGATAGGTATATGCTTTGTGGGGTCCTTCAAATAGTAGGTAAGTGGGGCCCCCATGCTGTGGCAAGTATTGAGCATCAGAGACTAAGGACTATTTTGTCATCACATGTCTCCGGGTTTACTCATTCATTCTTCCACGTTTAGGGATTACTCACATGGCAAGTTGTCAAAATTGAGTTATGTGTCTTGGTTAAAAGAAGAAACTGCAGTTATGTGTGACCCCCCGCTTCCCACGCTAGATGGAGTTCCCTCATCAAGACATGAATGGATCTATAGTTCTGTTCTTCTCAATTTGTCCTCACATTAGAAGGAAGGCTTCAATATTTCCAACTATTATAATTCACAAGTCACAATAAGTGTCGTCCTTGTTTGTTATCGTCAGGATAAAGAATTATAAAGTCAGTATCATCCGTCAATCTGACCAATTTTTTTTATTTTATTTGTTTTGATGAACAAATTGACAAAATTATAGCATATGGATGGATGACACTATTTTCGTGTCAAAGTAAAATACCGGTTCCTTATGCCTTTTATGTGATGTTTTCTCTACCGAAATATATCAAAAAGTAATTCGGGTAACCGTATCGTTGCAGACGTCCACGGAAGATAACTGTCCGGAACCAATTATATGAAACTAGGTGTAATTTTATTCTTATATATTTTTGGAATATGGGGAAAGCTTAGATGTATTATGAATTTCTATTTTCAGCTGGGTTGTAAATTTATTCTTATGGATGCATTATGAGTTTTTATTTTTGGAAAATAGGGTGTATTTCTTAGAGGAATAAATAAGTCTCGTGCTTGCGAGAACTCAAGGGTCTGTTTGGGAGTTGGGAGGAGATGTAATGACGGATCTAGAAATTTTCTTTTGTGGGGTAAGAAATAGTTATAATATTTTAATATAAAAATATTATAAATTTTTATAAAATATATAATTTTTATGATTAAAAAAACCTAAAATACCTAAATTTCTAGAATTATAATTATACTCTAAGCGTTTTCATATTTTTAAAATATTATCTGATTTTTTCAACGTCAATACTATAAAAAATATATCTCTATATATGTAACAACATAATCATTTAAGCATTTTTTTACGAAAAAAATTTATTTAACTATTCATCTCTCATATGCTCTTCCCCGGTTTCACTTTTTGTATCATAGTCTAACAGTATCGATAGAAAACCATAAACAAATTGTCTTTGCTCTTTGAGTCTCTTAATCTCTTTCGCTGTTTTGAACAATGTTTCTTTTTTGAAATCTAATGTGTTTTGTCATTGTAAGATTTTAGTCTTTGAGAAATGGTAAAAATTAGAAAGATAAAACGATGAAATTAGTACTAATTTATTCTCTCTTTTGTCTCTTTATAACTTTCTTCACTTATTAAAAAAATGTGTCTTAGGAGAACGATACCTAATTTTTTATAGGGGCAAAATAAAAATTATTAAGCATATATTCAACTAAAAAATAATTATGTAGTGGGAGCAATTGACCCCAACCCATTCAAGGTGAATGTGAAAGGGAGGAAGAGAGAGAATAAGAATGAAGGATAGTGTTGGTTATCAAAGTGTGAGATATATAGTTCCACATCGCCTAATAATGAATAAAATAAAGAGTTTATAAGAGACTGAATTTATTGACCTATTACCTTAAAGTTTTAGAAACAAATGTGGTTAGAATATCTTAATACACAAAAAAAAAAACTCAACAAATAGTCCCCCACCTTATATGGGGCTCATTTCTCTTCAATTAAACCCTTTAATTTAGGGGACTGAAAAAATGAATTGAGAGAGAATTTTGAATGGTTTTGGAAGGCAAATTTAATTTTTATATTACTCTCGAACAATACAAATATTGATAATAAATCTTTCCCTTCCCTCCTAACTCCTAAAAAGACCCTATTTGGATAGAAGATTTTGGATGACTAAGTCTATATGTTAATATCTATTTGAAATTTAAAAAAAAATAAAAGAATAATATGATGAATTATCAAATAACTTTTCAATCATACTTTATTCGTTTTTAGAAATATTTTATAATTTTCTTAATTTAAAAATAAAAAATAAGTTTTCATTTTTCTTTCCCTTCAGAACCCTCGATGCATGTATACGTCTCTGACAGACTTCGTCCTTAACATGGTGATATTGAATTAGCCTCCACCCAACAGTTCCGTTTTATAGAAAGTTGGTCCCTGCTATCTTAATTGGCTAGTTAAATTTAATTGGCAGGTAGAATGTTCTTTCATTTCATCAGCTTCATTTTTTCTTTGTTGACGAAATCAGCTTCATTTTTCTTAATAATAAAAGATTTAACTTTTGAAGATACTAAATTAATGGAATATTTATAATAATAAAAATCTCTGTTTGTTAGAACTCTAATTTGTCAATGTTTTAATAAATCATGTAGATATTTTTCCTTTCTAACATAATGGCATATCCTTATTAATTATTATCCCTAAGTTTATTTTAATCTTTACCGGTACTTCAAAACTTTTGATACACGGTCTCTTTGGTTCAAATAAGGAAAGAGGAGAGACAAAATTTAATTTGATATTGTGTTTAGTTGAGGAAAGAAAAATAAAAAGAGAAGATAATAGCTTTTACTTATATGATTCAAGAGGGGAGGACAGAGATTTTAATAAAGGAGAAAAATTAAAAGATTTAACTTTTGAAGATACTAAATTAATGGAACATTTTTAATTAAAAAATCTCTGTTTGTTAGAACTCTAATTTGTCAATGTTTTAATAAATCATGTAGATAGTTCCTTTTTTTCCCTTTCTAACATAATGGTATATCCTTATTAAATATTATCCCTAAGTTTATTTTAATCTTTACTGGTACTTCAAAACTTTTGATACGCGGTCTCTTTAGTTCAAATGAGGAAAGAGGAGAGGCAAAATTTAATTTGATATTGTGTTTGGCTGAGAAAAGGAAAAGGAGAAAAAAGGATAATAGCTTTTACTTATATGATTTAAGAGGGGAGGAGAGAAATTTTAATAAAAGAGAAAAATTAATTTACTTTTATATTCTTATTATAATATTTTATATTATATTTTATATAAAGATATTTAACTAATTTTATTTTAAATGGTTTAAACTCCTCTTCTTTCTCCTCCAAAAAATTAAACCAAACTTACAAAATTTAATTAATCCTTTCCCTCCCCTCTACTCCCCTCTCCTTCTTTCCCCTCCAATCATCCTTAGATATACAAGCTTCAAAATAATCGATCTGTGAAGTTTATTTTTTTAATTCATGAATACATATTAATTTAGTACTCCATAATTATAGGCATGGGGTGATTAACCAAAAAAAGCTAACAGTTTGGTCTATCCACGTGTTATAGAATTATCAACATTCAACAGAGTTGGTTCTATTATAGTATTATTATAGATTATAGATAGATAGATTATAGATAGATGTCACTAAGAAATCAACCTCGGATATATAGGATAACAAAAGACGATGAAAGATCATTGCACATCTGGAGCTAACCTAATCTAGAAATATCTATTTGACAGTGCTTCACCATCTAAATGACTTTTCTTAAATAACTAATTGTAAATATTTGTAATTGTTTATGCTTAAATTAAGAGACGAGACAATGTTCCTCCAATCTTACAAATACACATAAATATGAAGGTAGAAAAGAAGAAAAATCATCATTAGTGGTTGAGATGAAGGTTCCGTCTAGCATGCACCACTTGTTTAATGGTGCATGAATACACTAGGGATAAATAAGTAAACCTAATTTTTATCTCTTTTCACCTATTTCCACGTCTGCCCCACCTTTTCCCCTAGGACCAACTGACACAGCATATCACTACGTCATGTGTAGGCTTTTTTTGTTTTTTGGTAAATGTCATACTTCGGCTTTTTTTACTTAAAAGGTGTAATTTGACCCAAAAATTATGCATTTTGGGTAATTTTTAAATTAATTACGGATCTAGGGTAAGTCGATGTTGCTATCCACGGATCTGGGGTAAGTATAGGTCAAATCGTCATTTTTTTTAAATTAAGGTTTTTGTTAAAATTAGGATTTTGAAATTTAAAATTAGGTATTTTGGGATAAAATTATGTTTTTTCTTAGAATTAGGTTTTTTTTGGGTAAAATTAGAATTTTTTTTAAATAAAAAAGGTATACGAGCTTTTTAAAAAAAAATAAATAAAAACAAAGGGAGTCGTGAATAGCATTCACGACATACCTCAAAAGTTTAAAAAAAATTTAAAAAATGTGTTGTGAATGGGAAAAGCGACTTAACCCAAATTTTTTTTTAATAAAATAAAAATAATTAGGTAAGTCTGTACAGCAATCTCGACTTATCTCAAATTTATAATTAATTTAAAAGTTACCCCAAAAGCATAATTTTTAGGTCAAACTACACTTTTGAGGTAAAAAAAACCTATTGTTACGTTATTTATTTATAAGAAGTTTTTAAAACAATTAATTATTCAGTCAAAAAAATTATTTATTTTGATTTTTAAAATAATAAATCAAAATACGATAGTGATTTTAAATTACCAGGAATTGTGATTTTAAAAACTTTTCAAAATCTTTTTGTCAAAGCCTATTCAAAACACGATAGTTAAAACAAACATTGATCAGTTATAAGTCTCAATCATTGTATTAATAGCGTAGATATAATAAGTCAAATAGACGCAGACACAATCTTATTGTCTAAATGGGGTGAGTGAAGTTCGGTGGGAAACGGTTGTGGAGATGGTTGTTTTTTAAAAACCAATTCGTAACTCTGTCCGAAAGTACATGTATGGACCAATCCCGTTCGAATTGGTACTTTCGAGGACAGTTAAATTTGGAAGAAGAAAAATTGGGGGGTCTTTTAGCAATGAAGGAGTGGGGAAACAAATACCCATCAAATTACGCAAAATTGTCAGTCTCACTCATTTCTCTTTTGTTCCATTGTGATCAATATAAGCTAATAAAAGGTGTGTAATTGAAGCATCTCTTAGATGAGCGGATTGTAATTTTCTCTAATTTTTAAAATTATAACTTTTAAAATATAATTAATTTAAATTTAAGTTATAGATTATTATTGAAAATATAATTATCATTTAATAGAAATTTTAAAAATTAATTTCAAATTGTTTCGTATGTATACTTCTTTGCATAGAATTCTTTTTTATTTAATTTATTTATTTTTTATTTTTTTGATTTATGTTAATTTATTAAATAAGAGATAATATGCATTAATATATTTTATTTAATTTTCGTCATATGTATTATATTCATTAACAAATTTATTCGAATAATGAACCCACCATTTTCCTTTGAGTAAAAAATATTTCCCAAAAATGCTCTCTGATTCACTTGATTCACTTCGTGGGTATTTTTTTATTTATTTTTTTGATATAAAAAATTTAGAGCGAGGAGATGTCGCCCAGTCCAAAACAGGGAAGACCTCTGGGTTTTTTGAGCACTTAGCAAGGTAATTACATTTACATCATCCAAAGGGACTAATGAGAACTCGAATCCGTGACATGTCGGATACAAGTCATGTTATGCTCTACTAGTAAAAAAAATTCAAAAAGAGTTGGGTAACAAATAAATCAATTTGACACAGAGAGTAAACAAGAGAAAAAAAGAGGACAGAGAAGATTTCATCGTTTCCAATTTTGCCCTTTTAACTTCAACCGTTCATCTACAAAATTTTTGATCCAATGGCCACTATCAACAAAATAGTCCCCCCTACACGCCGCGTGAGATGAGAACCCCCAAAAGTCCACATCTTATGGAACAAGTCTTGCTGACTAGCTGGCCTTTTTATAAACCAAAACTCCAAAATATTCTTCCTTCATTCAGTTCAGCAGAAAATTAGAACATGGTTGCATTGCAGTAACATACCTCTAATCAATCAACACTTTCACTGACATATTGCAGTGTACATTCTTTTCTACAATTTCCAAACTGTCAATCAGAGATAAGATTTTCTCTATTTATAGAGTCATATTCCATCTTCCACTTTTGTTTGTTTCCCACTTCAATTTTTTCATCACTTTGGAAGGGAATATTACCTGTGTGGTTATACTTAATGTGTTCTGAAACAGTTTCCCCTCGTTTTTCATTCTCTCATGATCTCCCAGAGTCTGAGATTCTAAAGGTTTCACATGATGTTCCTCGCAGAGACACAATGTTTCTTGTTGAGTCAAACCCTGAGTTTGAGTTCAGCACTAGCAGAAGCCTTGAGTTTGAATCATCTTCTGCTTCTGCTGATGAACTTTTCTCTAATGGGGTCATACTCCCCATGCAGATACAACACAAGAGAAATATGAGACTACCTCCTCGTCCATGTTCCACTACTAGTGTTGACAACAAAATCAAGAAAGACAGCATCATCACCAGAAGAGAGAAAGTTGAAGATTATGAGAAAAATTCTAAGTCCAGTACTTCTTTCTGGGGGGTATTCAGTAGAAGCAAGAGTCTGAATTGTGATTCAAAGAAAAGTTTTATATGCTCTTCACCTCCTTTGTCAAGAAGCAATTCAACTGGCTCAGCTCAAAATCTAAAGAGAATGAGTTCAAACAGGCACCAATCAGGGGCTGCTACTAAACCATTATCATCTTCATGTTTGTATCTTCCTGTGCAAAAGTCTTCTTCAGGTAAGGGTGGTTATGCTAATGGTCATCGGATTACTCCTGTTTTAAACGTGCCAACTCCTAATTACTTTTCTAAAGGAAGTGCAGCAAGTCTCTTTGGGTTTGGTTCTTTTTTACGTGTTGGGAAGGGTAAGAAGAACAATATCTGATTTGTTGTATATCATGTCATGGATTAATAATGATTATTCCCGGATTATCAATATCATTGTTTTTTTTTTTATTCGAAAACCATCGTAATTATGGCCTTTGGTACCCCACCAAGTCTACCAGATATTTTTACAACTTCGGCCCTTTGGACAGACTCTAGTACTAATCCCGATTTGGTTGATTGAGTAAAGTTTTATCCCTTGGTCATCACTGTCCCAATGGGAGTTGCTCTCCAAGAATTCGAACCAGGGTTCTTATGGGGGAAAGTTGCTTTTACTTGACCGGCACCCTAGTGGTCCATTGTAGTTTATTTTGATGGGACTAGAAGGGGAAAAGTAATAGAGGTTAATTAGCAATAGCATGGTACTAAATAAAGTTGATTGTGTTATACTAAGACAATGATTAGAAGGAAAGATTATAAGAAGTGGTAATGGTGATGCAGATAAAAGGGTCACGAGCTTGGGAGACAGAACAACGGGAATCTATGAAAAATGCTTTGTCCTATCTTGTTTTCTTTGATGATTCGATTTTAAAATGGGAACTTTGTGCCTATTGCTTTGTTCAGATTAGCAATTGTTTATTTGTAAGAAATGCTCTTTTTGTTCAACTAACATTTTGTCTCTAACTGCAAATATGTGACTAAAGGTGGCAGTTTAAATATGGACAAACAAATTCTTGTTGAAACTATTACTTTTGGAGAAGTTGTTGTCTGAGTTAACTTTGTGAGCTACTAACTCACCTAATAATGGACCACCCTTTGATTTATCTGATGGTATGTATAGGTTCATATTATATACATGCCTTTTTTTTGGGTCAAATTATATACATGCCTTTAACTTATTGGAAAAATATACCGAATCCTCCAAATTATTGGTCAACTAGTATATGTGTCATGCATAAATGGTGAAATTCCAATAGAGCATATGCTTGAGAATATTGCTGATCACAGGCTATCCAAACACCTAACACAATAGAATTGGATTCTCATCACTATGACACTATTTCTTGCAGTTTGGGCTTTGAATTAGTATTGTTTCACAACAGGAAGTCCCCAGTAAATCAAGTAACATTGCAGTTTGGGATTCTCATCACTATGACACTATTTCTTCCAGTTTTGCTCTTTGATTATTAGGGTTCTGAGTTAGATGTTTGCATTAGTTTTGCTCTCATGAGACACTGTGCATGTTGTTACTTAGGCTAGTATTGTTTGGACCTAGTTTGACGTAGATGTCATATGGTTTGGGCTTTGTCCTTTAGTCTGATATCCATTAGACAAAAAAAAAAAGCTTTCTACACAATCATTCAATCAAATTTCATCACGTAAATGTTTCTTGAAATCTATATTACTTAAGGAAAACAAACACCCTTGGCTGACACTACTTAAGGAAAACAAACACCCTTGGCTGACACGTGTCAGCCAATGGGAAAAAGCTTTTCCCTCCCATGATATTATACTATCTTATTATTATTTTATTATGTTAATATTTTAATATTAAATTACTGTTATTTTATTTTTTTTATTTTGATTTTGATTTTTTAATTTTCCGATTTTTTAATTTCTTATTTTTAAATTTTAATTATTTTTTATTTTTTTTCCCTAATTTTCTGACTTTTTATTTTTTCTACTTTTCAATTTTCCTAATTTTTCTTATATTTATATTTATCATTATTTTTTTTCTTAATGTTTTTTTCTTTAATTTTAAATTTTTTATATTTTATCTACATATGTCTTTATTATTTATAAATGATAAATAATAATTTTACATTTAAGTCTCAATAGGAGAACATTACATGTTGTCGGTATAGCTTCATCGTGTTTCATCGCTTATCAAAATTTATAAATGTCTTTATTATTCATAAATAATTATTTAACTTTTCATTTTTGACGGGGAAAAATTACATGTCGGAATAAAGGATTACTTTTATTTTGCGTCACGACGAGGAAACATTACATGTTGTCGGTATAAATGTTTACATGTTGTCTTTGAGCATATACCAATATCAAAATTTTTAAAATTTTATTATTTATAAATGATTGTTTTACATATATTTATTATTTTCTTTTCATTTTTTCTTTACATTTTTTTATTTCTTTAATTAATTATTTTTTCTTTTTTATATTTTATCTTTATAAATTTATTTATTTTTTACAAATGATTATTTTACATTTAAGTCCCAACGGAGAAACATTACATGTTGTAGGTATAATTTCATCGTCTTTGAGCACAAATCAAAATCAAATTTTATAAATTTTTTTATTATATATAAATAATTATTTTACTTTTGAGTGCCTACGGGAAATTTTTTTTATTTTTTATTTTTTCTTATAAATGTCTTTATTATTTATAGATGATAAATGATTATTTTTCTTTGAAGTCCCAACGAGGAAACATTACATGTTATCGATATATTTTCATCGTTTTTAATCACGTATCAAAATTTATAAATGTCTTTATTATTTATAAATAATTATTTTAGTTTTGCTTCTTGACGGGGAAATATTGCATGTCGGCATAAATAATTACTTTTCTTTTGCGTTTTAACATGAAAATATTACATATTGTAAGTATAATGTCATCATCTTTGAGCATATATCAAAATCAATTTTTATAAATGTTTTATTATTTATAAATGATTATTTCAAGTTTAAGTCCCTATTGGGAATTATTTTTACTTCTTATTTTTTTTTATATGTTTCTTATTTTCTTTTCGGTTTTTTATTATCTATTTTATTTCTTTAGTTTTATAATATTTAATTTATATATTTTATCTTTATAAATGTCTTTATTATTTATAAATAATAAATGATTATTTTTTTAAGTACCAGCGGGAAAACACAACATGTTGTTGGTATAATTTCATCGTCTTTGATCACATATACAAATACCTTTACTATTTATAAATGATTATTTTACTTTTAATTCTTGATGGAAAAAATTACATGTCGGTATAAATAATTACTTTTCTTTTGCGTCCCGACGGGGAAACATTACATATTGTCGGTATAATTTCAGAATCTTTGAGCACATATCAAAATCAAAATTTAGAAATGATTATTTTACTTTTGAGTCTGAATGGAGATTTTTTTTCCTTCTTAATTTTTTTATTTTTTATTTTATTTTCTTTTTTTTCTAATTCTTTATTTTATCTTTATAAATGTCTTTATTATTTTATCTTTATAGATTTCCTTCATCAAAGACGGAAACTTTGAGCTTGTCGGTGGCGACCCTTAGATCGATCATCAGCTTTTCGCGAACGGCTTCGATGTCGTTGGAATTGTGAAATGACAATGAGTTATGTTGTTGAATGGCTTCGTCGTCTTCTTCTTCTTCTTCTACGACTTTGACGCACCTCAGGAATCTCTGGTTGCCCCATTTCAAGCGCGGCATCGAGAAGTTGTGCAGTGCCTTCGAATTCGATCTTTCAGTCCCCATAGCCATGATAGATGATTCTCACCTTCCACGTACTCTGTCTCCGACAGACACTCAATTTCCCTCTCTTGTCTTCTTTTTTATTTTCACTGTGTTGATTTCGTTTCTTCTTTCTCTATATCTTTCTGTGAAGTGAGGTGAGGTGAGGTGAGGCCCTTGTGTTGCGTGATGAATTTTGTTATGATAATTAAGGAATATAAATTGGAGAAAGAATGCAGAGATGGTATTCCATTGGATCTGGATTCAGCTGAGGCAGTAACTGCGTCACACAGTTACTGCAGGAAATCCATTTTCGTATTCCCTCTTGTCTCTCAAATTCCCCGTGAAGTTTATATATACAACCCAGAGAGAGAGAGTCTCGGTTGGAGTTCCAAACTAGAAAGTTTCTATTCAAATAACCAGAAATTTTTTTAGGCTTAAATATGTTTTTCGTCCCTACAAATATGGGGTACTTTGGTTTTTGTCCCTGCAATTTTTTTTTCCTGATCTGCAATTTGACCCTTTTTATTTTTGTCCCTGGCCGTCAAACTCTGTTAAAAAAAGATGACATGTCTAACAGAGCTACACGCTGGCATTTCCACATCGTCAAAATAAATATGTTTTTCGTCCCTGCAAATATGGGGTACTCTGGTTTTCGTCCCTGGCCGTCAAACTCCGTTAAAAAAAGATGACATGTCTAACGGAGATACACGTTGGCATTTTCACGTCAAGTCTTCCTCATAAATCCCATTCAAAGGTGTGAGCTTGAGGTTGTCACGCTGCTGCATTACAATGGGAAGACAAACGTTACTGGCATTAAACGGTGACTTCACTTAGTTTTCTCCACGTCAATCCCTAACCCCCGTGTAATTGTTCAGATGAACACAAATTTATCCCCATTTATCTAAAAAACACCCTAATCGAAACTATCGAAGAAGAGGAGAAGAGGGTTGGGTCGAAGAACAGTAGGAGAGGGTTGGATTGAAGAAGAGGATCGGAAATGGAAATGGGTGGAGGTTCTTCGTCGTCCGTTGCGACTCCTCAGCGCTAGTTTGTACCACGTTGTGGCTGTCGTGAGCCTATGAGGTTGTATGTCTCCAACTCCGGCGACAATCCTAGGCCAAGATATTGGAAATGTGTCAACTGGAATGTGGGTATCACATTTCTCTGTTTTTCTTATTTCTTCAATTCGTTCTTTTTTTTCCATGTTTCACTTATTTCTCTGTTCTTCTGTTCTTTCTTCTTTCATTTTGGTTGTTCTGATATTCGCACGTTTTGATTGTTCTGTTCTCTTTTTTTTAAGAGCAAAAATAGTTGCAAAAAGATTGAGAAACTAAAGCTGAAATTGGGCAATGAGAGAAGAAAAGCTAAAACTAAGTTTTTTTTGGGTACCGAACTATGTTTTTATTCCTAGCCAGATATAATTTTTTATTCAGTTATATTAATTTCTTGTGAATTTAAAGGTATTTTAGATGATTTTATTCTTTTTAATTTTTTAAAAATATATTCTTTTTTTTGTACATTTTTAAAATATATTCTATTCAATTAATTTTAAACTTTGTGGATGCATAACGGGACATGTAATTTTGATCATGATGTTATAATTTTAATATAGCATAATTTTGTTATGCTATACTCTCTACGGTCTGAAATATAAGAAAAAAAAAGTCTCTAAAGTAAAAATAAAAAGTCTATGTATTTAGTCCAAAATTGAACCAAATACATAGACTTTTTTTTTTCATATTTTAGAGACTTTTTTTGTTTATATTTCAGACTAGAGTAGTATTTTTATCATGATGTTATAATTTCTAAATATCAAAAATTTGATAATCGAGCAAGGCATAGGGTAAGACTCCATATATTATTTAAGTTCATCTATGAAAAAAACTTTTTTTTTGACTGAATATATGAAAAAATTTAAAAGCAACATTTTCAATTCATCTATGCAGACAAATATTTCAAAGCATATTTTTTCTCAATTGTTATATTTAATATTTAATTGTTTCTCTTCTGATTTTTTTATTTTAAAAATATATATTGTACTTAAATAATTTAAATAATTAATAATATACTCAACACATTTCACCCGCGTATCGCAGGGGTGCACCTTCTAGTGTAACTAGATTGTGCAACGTAGAACTAGCCGCTTCCCCTCCACTTGGATTTTTTTTGAAATTACCGAATGGAAAAAAAAGGTTAAAAGGATAGGTCTTATTTGTCATGTACTTTAAAAAATATTAAATTAAAAACTAAACCGGTAAGACACCTCTCTGCCTATTATATTATGCTTTAGTTGATTCAATCAGTTTAAGTGCGATAAAAACAAATAAATAATATATGATTTAAAACTATTTTTAAATTTTAAGCATTACAATCACAGAAGAGGCAAGTAGGCAACAACTCCTCTAACACTGTTAAATTAGCAAACACATAAAATAAATGTGCACAAATTTATTACAAAGATAAAAAAAAATGGGTTTTTCTAACGTGTGCAACCTTGCACAAGTTAAGCCTCATTAATTACCAACTTTATTTTCTTATTAATTACCTAGTTTCCTTTCCACAAAATAGGAAAGTGGGTAACTAATAAGAAAAAAAAACTTAAAAATTAATAAGCCTTAACATGTACAAGGTTACAAACGTTAGAATAACCGAAAAAAAATTAGCATATACCTCGTGTATGGCACGGGTCAACACACTAGTGTATATATATTAATTATTTCCTGATGCTGTGAAGATTCTTTCTTGCTTGGAATGCCATTATGCCAGAGAGGCAGTGTGGGCTGATTTCACTCTACTTAGCGTAAACATGGATCAAAGATTAATTATCCCATCTTCTTGGGGGCTTGAACTGAAGTCCTGGTATATATGCAGACTAATGCCAAGCTCCTTTCCCTTATCTTCCCAAACCAAAATAAGGCACGACATGTGTTTTGGACTTTGGTTGCCCAACAAACCATACGCACGGTGAAGATTAGAGAGAGAGAGAGAGAGAGAGAGAGAGAGAAGTGGATATAGTTGTCATGCTCGCTCGACATGGAAAAGGCCTATAATAAGGTAAGACGTCATTGAAGATTGAACAAACCTTAAGCTATCAACTTTTCTCAAGTTTGGATTCTCTTGATTCTTAGTTGCGTGATAACCATATACACAACCATCCCATCCTTGTCAGTAGGGGAAAATAAAAGCTTTATGACCACACACGGCATAAGGTAGAGGGACCACTTTTTTCCCTGCCTTTCCATTCTCCTATAATACTACACAACTAGAATTTTCATCAAAATTTATCAAGAATCAAGGATCGCGATTACATGTGTTAAAGTGTATTACAGAACACTTACCCATCAAAAGGTCCAAAATGATGTCAAATTATTCTGGAAAAATTATGTTTTGTTTTCGTTATCTCTATGAGATTCTTGACACAAGAAGAATACAAGGAATCATTTTCATTTTACTATAAGAAGGGATGACCCGGTAATTTCATATGTGCTGTTTGCATATAAAGAACATACTATTCATTTTGACAAAAACAAAAAAAAAGGAGCATACTATTCATTAAAGTATACAAGGTAACAACAGCCACTAAAATTCCGTATCTTCTCAGGCCTAAAGGTTAACGAATCATCACAAATTTTAATATTAACTTGTTTATATGATTGAGCCTAAATTTAGCATAAAAATGTTTATTTAGAACACGAGCCAAAAAAGACTCAATCGAGCATTTAAAATCATGCTCGAATATTTTATGAATAACTTTATTTATACACATACTTATAATCATTTCACAAAAGATAAATCAAATATACTACTGAAATGAAAAGGATGAATAAATTGACGGAGACAAACCTTGTGTCAAATTTCAATTCGATTTCTTTCATACGCCGTCTTCTGATTGAATATTTTGAGATTCAATTTAACCGACGATTCGTCTAACACTGACTAAATCGACAGAATTATCACACCATTGGACTGAAAATGACACAGAAGTAGGTACAGCATATATATTACAACAATAGAAACAAAAAAAAAACAATAGATAAATTGTTCTCAGCTCGGCGTGATTAGAACACAGTCAGCGCACTTACATGAACTTTAACGATAAGAAGAAAGAAACGAAAAGGGGCTGCAAAAATATCCATTGCATAAATAAAATGTTCGGAAGAAAGTTGATATGTACATAATTACAATAGAAACTGATTAGGTGCTTCTATCTCCGGTTTACGCGAAGTCATGATAATAGGTAAGAGGTCACTAAATTAAGGGACTTGCATTCTGTATAACGGAACAATAATCGGACTCCTGGGGGGAAAATTTGGATTCCTACACAAGTATTTACAAACTCTGTCTACCTTCCGTCAAAAGAAGCACACTAAGAGCAGCTAGAATATGTCTCGCGCTTGATCACCCGAGTATTGTAAGAGCCACAGAATCCACATTTGTGATACAACCAGTGGAAGCGTGAAGTGCCCTTTCGATCACAGTCATTGCAGAGTATGTCCTGCGTTGCCATTACAAAACAAATAAATTTACAAATTCTTTGCTGGCAACCTAAAATGCCAGAATGCTCTCTCTCATAAAATCCACATTAGCTTTTGAAGGGAATTAAGTGAAAAGTAACATGAAATAGACAAAAGTATCTACCTACCTGATTGCGGTCCCTGTATTCTTCAGGGAGCTCCTCCGCAGCCAATAAGGCATCAAGCATACCAAAGTAAACCTGGGTAGATAGAGAAACAACAATATGAAAATCTCAAAATGCAAAATGTTAGATCTAATATTTTGCCTCATCTTGAGAACTCGATTACATTTTAAAAGGATAGTGGAGATGTATTAAATTACATCTATAAATATTTTGGTTTTTTGATTTAGAATCATAAAGGACAGTAAAGGTGGAGAGGTTTGAGAAAATCTTCTTACCGCCATATCTCCCAATGACTTGCTGCAGATTGGACATGTGTAGTGACTACAAGTGTATGCCTAACATATCACAACAAAGTGTAAGATTGAATCCACAACCCATTTCCACTTGTTTTGAGAGGGGATTGAAATCTAAAATGGGTATAAAATAGACCTGAAAGCAAGCAGAATGCATATAGTGGCCACATGGCAGAGCTCTGACTGTAGCACTTGACGTGAATAAGTCATCACAACAAATTGGGCAGTTCATTTCTAAACCTTTCTCCAGGCATTTATGAGATGCCGATTTAATCCCCAGGCAACAATTGCATTTCATGCAATGAAAATAATCAATCCCAAGCCCTCGTCCAACACGGCATAAATTGCAAAATGGGCAATGGTATACATTCCTGAAAAAGATTGGTGTAAAAGTTAAAACTAACCTATAAAGTTGAGAGGCTAGAGTATAATCAATCATCTATTTCTTGCTAAGAGACTCATATAGCACTAAACAGGCTAAATTTTTTAAACATTTTTTTTCATGAGTATAAATATGTAAATCTGAATATAGGAGCATTAAAAGATTTGAATTCATGCTTAAAAACACTGGGATATTCTGTTAGGAAGTGACAGAATAATAAAGACAGCTGTTCTGTTGGATATTTTGTGATTTTGTAGTTTTTGTGTGAAAAGAAAGATCCTTTGTGAAGGGAAAACCCTTTAAAAGAATTTTACTCTCCATTTTCTGTTTAGTTTTCAATAAAATAGTTCCACTCGTTTGATGCTTTCTGTCAATTTTCCATTTTAATTTCTCTAAGTTCCTATCAATTAATCTGCCCTGCCAGATCAGAATTCGGAGGAGATGGAGTCCTGCTTGGAGGCTTTGGAATAGATGGTGGACATGTTGAGGAAGGTATTTTGGGAGCGCACCTATGATACGACACGGGTACGATATGACACGGATATGGGGATACGGGAATTTTTTGAAATTTAGGATACGATACGGTCTAGATACGTTAACAAAATTTTACTCCCTCCGTTTTCGTTTATAAGCAAAAGTCACTTTTTACATTCATTGAAAAATGTATGTATCTGGTCCAAATTTTGGACCAGATACATACATTTTTCAATGAATGTAAAAATTGACATTTTGGACCAGATACATACATTTTTCAATGAATGTAAAAATTGACTATTGCTTATAAACGAAAACAGAGAGAGTATATAAAAACTTATATATATGCTAAATACTTGTTAGGAAAAAGACATTTGATCAATAGTACCAGACCCAGCACGTGAACCCTCTTCCCAACTATTTTTATAATTTTTTTTTACAATCAATACAACGCAATAGGTGAGAATAAATAAGACAGACAATGTCTGAGCATCAAAAAAATATTTTTGTAAGAGTGAAGAAAAACCCTACAACATTGCTTTCGTTGGAAAAAGAAAACCGGAGATGGAGAGACCAAAATTGCCGACAAGATGAAGAGACTAGAATCGCCGTCGCGATTGAAAGAAACGGATCAGTCGCCGAGATACGGGACTCGAGAAGTATCCAAGGAGTATCGGAAAGTATCCTCAATAATAAATATTTTAAAAAGATAAAAAATTATAGGGATACTTTTGGGACACGTATCGGGAAGTATCCGAGCAGTATCGGTATCCGATACGGGTACGACACGGATACGTTTCTTAATTTGAAGTATCCGGGCTTCATAGGGGAGCACGATCACAACTATCCAATATCAAGACAATTGCTTATAGACTTTTCACTGTCTGCGACAAGTGGTAAAATGCAAAATAAGGCCCCATAACCCCAGACAAAATGTTTGAAGAGATAGACTTAGCAAGGGCTGATGAGGAGATATTGATTATGAACAAGATTCAGGGATTTATAACCTCGACCTACAAGTGCTGGTTCTCATTATTGTGGTGGAGAGGGTGTTGCATCACACGTGGGCATCACCCACGTGGACTCACCCAACCCAATTGAAGAGCAGTTTCACACGGGTCAGTGAAGAGCACTTTGGGCCCAAACCATAATTTACACAAGAGTGTACAGGGAGCAAAAGTAGGGGTGTCTCAGTCAACAATCAACATTTCGTCATCTAAGAATTTGAGTTTGGGCTTAACTCAACCCCAAAAGCTAGCTCTAGACATATGTGGGTGGCCCAATGGATCTCGAGTAGCTTTGATACCATATTATAATTTTGGGCCTAACTCATCCTTACAAAATTGGCTTGTAAGGTGAGAGGTGCCCTTTGTTTATAAACTCTTTTGAGGCCTTACCTCTAGTCTATGTGGGACTTGGGTTTTTCCCAATACACCCCCTCACGCCCAGCACTATTGGACTTGGTGCGTGTATAATGCAGTAGGTGGCCCAATGGATCTAGGATACGCTTTGATACCATATGAAGATTTTTGGGCCTAACTCATCCTTACAAAACCGGCTTGTAAGGTGAGGGGTGTCATTTACTTATAAACTCTTTTGAGACCTTACCTCTAGTCTATTTGGGACTTGGGTTTTTCCCAATACACCCCCCACACCCAACACTGTTGGGCTTGGTGCGTGTATAATGTTGTGGGTGGCCCAATAGATCTAGAATAATCTTTGATACCATATTAGGATTTTTGGGCCTAACTCATCCTTACAAAACCGCCTTATAAGATGAGGGGTGTCATTTACTTATAAACTCTTTTGAGGCCTTACCTCTAGTCTATGTGGGACTTGGGTTTTTCCCAATAAGTCCCACACACAAATGCTTGGAAAAAGGTATGTGACTCCGGTGGAGAATGGGGAGATTATCAAGATTTAGGAAGGAGAAGCATGTTTAAGAGATGATCGGTGGGAATTCTCGTACAATAGGAATCCCCAATTCCCACCTTGAGAGCAAGGTGGAATTTCACCGGGAGTTATTGTTAGGATGTGATAAAATAATAAGGACAATTGTTCTGCTACTCAGTTAGTCCATTTAGTTAGTTATTACGTATCTTAGAATTTGGATCTAGCCTATCTTAATCCTAAAAGCTAGTTCAAAGAGTGAGGATTGCCAAGCCTTATAGAATTACTTTGACCATATCCCTAGTCAATATGGGATCTCAACACACCCCTCTAGCACCAAGGATTGGACATTTGCGGGTGGCCCAATAAATATAAGATAAGCTCTAATACCAACTTAGAATTCGGGCCGGAAAGAATCCTTTGTGAAGGGAAAACCCTTGGGAAGAATTCTATTCCCCATTTTCTATCCAGTTTTCAATAAAATAGTTCCATTCTTTTGATTCTTCTTATCAATTTTCCATGTCAATTTCTTAGTTTCTATCACATCCTCCCTGTGTTTTTGAAGAAAGAGGTGATTTTGCCCCGGGGATTATATACTGAGCCTTGCTCTACCATTAACGACCAACCAATGTCTATCTTTTCATTGAAACATCCATAGGTTGAATTAGTTTACAGACATACAGAATTACTTTCTCCCCTAAAATGGTGGGTGGTGGATGCCCCTCTTTATATTGTCCGTAAGTTGTCAATCTCAGTCCTACTGCAATGCAGTGTGAATCTCAAGGTGATCAGCCCATGGAATTGATCCCGATTCCCCAAAAAAAAAGGAAGACTAGCAATTTTAATACCAAAATTTTTGAATTCTGAAGTAAGAAATAAAAGATACCTTTCATCATCAAAAAATTTGCATATGCTGCAATAGTACTTTGCCATTGAAAGTCCGTTACATGAAGGTGTCATGCATATAGGCCCTATTGGTTGAATATTCAGGCAGCACATACACATCATTTCTGATGTTGCTTTTCTGTAATGATCAAACAGATGATTAGATTTAAAAGTATATAAATGGGCAACCTAATGCTATAAAGCTCCAGCCATAGCGGAGTCTAGGGATTAATATAAAATATAACCAACAGAAACCTACCTATCCATTGAGTGATCGCTGACATTGTCATGACAAAATCTGCAAGTAAATAACTTGCCACAACATGCAGCTCGAAGCTTGCAATTTCTCTTATAGTGCTCACACCCAAACACGTGTTTCCCTGGGTCCCGAAATGATGGTGAGTGTCCTTCTATTTCTACACCATTAGATGATCCTTCAGATGGAGCTTTAGGTAATTTCTGCTGGGCAGCTATCCAACGACTAAAATAAAGAAATAACTAATCAACAATTGGAGCTTGATGGCAATAAGTAAAGTCCTATCAAATGAATATACAGTTAATTATGTCCCTATTAAATAACACCCGAGAATTCCTGTCACTCGAAACAACCTTGTCAAAAGATTCTGCACAAGATATGCCTTTCTCCTTGGATCAAGAGTTGAGTCACGATAAACCTTCCGGATCTCTGACTCAAGTTCATTCTGATTCATCCGGAATATCTCTTTCCAACCTGGCTTGAACATTTGATCATTGTGGTCCAAGTTTTCCTGATATTCAGAACCTAGGGAAAAAAAAAACACTACAATATTAACTATCCATCCCACAATTTCCATAAAAGATGGAAGAAACTAAAAGTATATTAGAAACCTCTTTGAGAAGAACTATGATCCGATGTTTCTGTCTGTGCTACAGATGCTGGAGGACTCTCTTTCCAGCATTCATTAAGCCATTCATTGAACATGGTATTCTTAGTTGCCTGCTTCCATGTATCCATCATTTTGTTTTGTTCCTCCTGAGTAAGTGCAGAAGTTACCCATGGTAACATTGATTGCAGAACTTCAGCACCTGTAGTTCCAATTATCCGTCCTACTATCTTGTCCTGTTCTTCCACAGTGAAATGTTTAGCAAACAATGGCCAGAGTTCACGCTCTTCCCTGAAAAGATGCTGATCCAGGGTCACTCTTATGGATTTGCACATCCCCTGAAGCTTTGTTGCAAGTTCGTTATACTTTTTGACATCATCACTGCCAGTGGCATCAGAAGTTCCAAAACTACTTTCACTCAAATCTTCTGCCATATGGGTCATCTGCAAGGCTTCATGGAGGACAGAAAACTCAGAAAGAACGCAGGAAATATCTTCAAACAATTGTTCTTCCTGCTTATGGTCCAGCATGTATGAATGGCTCACTCTATGAAGTGCCTCTTTGGATTCTAATGCTGGAAATACTATATCATCTTCAGCATTACTATGAGCTCTATATAAACCCCATAAAAGACGAAATCTTCCACTAAATTGCCGAATAATTGTCTCATCACCATCATTCAGCTTTCCAGATTCAACATCTAGATACTCCAAGTCTTTGCGTATAGCTTTATGGAATTTAAATATGGTATCAATTGGTCTTTCTGTAGAGCCAACATCACATGAGCCGCTCTCTGTTTCCCATATGAAAAGACTGGAATTAAGAGATGGGGCAGAAGAGCTGAAAGACAAAGAGCGTAAGGACTTGGCTGTAGAAAGAGAACTCAACCCCAAATTGTTGTTGTTTACTCCTAAACCTGGAACACAACAAGACCGTGGACTACAACATTGTTTCTCGATACTTTCAGTATCTGAAGTTTCAGGTACATCTCCATTCTTGTGTACCTTCAATGTGTTTCGCTTGACTGGTCTTTTGTTCCCATCTGACTCAGCTATTCCTGAGCAATGTCTGCCAGATGATGCAGAGGCACAAGCACAGGATGGCCAGTCAACATTTTCTTCGATATCGGAAAGTCCTTGAGCAGGACAGCAACCTGGTGTGCCTGAAGACAAACACAGACCTTCACTACGAGCTTTGCAAGCCCAACCACAGAAGAGTGTGACTAGAGCATAATCTGTTGCTGGAGCTGAAACAGATGAAGCAGTTGTCAAACATAGATGAACATAAATAAATTTCTCGGAAATATCATTTCTTTTAGCAGGGAAGGAAACTAAAAGTAGTCATAGAACCTGCTAATTTCATGTTTCTCAAAAACATCTTTGCTTCTTCTTCAGTTAAAGATCCTACCAACCATGGTAGGACACGCTCAATCAATTTCAGAGGCATCATGCATAAACTTTGATACAGAAGTTCACATTGCCTTTTAAAGCTAAAGTGCTTTCTTGCAAGTGGAAGAACCTATACATGAGAGTAATCGTGCACAAGTTAGAAGATCAAAAGGGAGTTTATTTGTTAAAATCTTGTAAAGAAATTCCCATGTCAAACTTCTTTTACAATGAAAGTCAATTAATCAACAAGCGGATACAAAAGTTGTCTATATTTATCAACTTTTGCATATATGACACTCGAATCCCACCAACTATTTAATTGATTTTCCTGTTGCTATTAACACTGCATTTGCTAAAGATATTTACATCTTACACAAGTAACTCAGAAAGATTACCACATGAGCAATGATGGCTCACCTGAACTTCTTCATTATGGAAATGCCTCTGAATGGTTTCCATTATATGATCAGCATGTGAGCATAACTTGGAATAAAATTCAACTTCTGAATTAGATGATGCTCCTTCACTTAGAATACTTTCAATCAAACACCGAAAGTCATTAAATTGGCTTTCTTCTTCAGCATGCTCCTGAAAAAAGGAAAATTCCCCATCTACCGCTGGAAAAATAACCTTGTCCTCAGCAATACTGCATTCATAGAAATAAATAATCAATATTTCAGTAATAAAGGTTGGTTTTTACCATAAATTATACTAAGGAATTGTTTAATTAAAAAAACACGCGATACTTCAACAAGACATATATTGATAAAACTAAATTAAGGTAATACCTGTGAAATATGCAAACTTCAGCAATGAATTGCAATCTTTCGTTAAAAGCCGGTATATTAGTAAAATCTCCAGAGTGTTGTATCTTTCTGGTCTCCACTGCTATCTCACTTAACTCTTTTTTTATTGCATTATGCCAGAGCAATATTTCATCTATAGGATGTGTTCCAGTGGCATCAGAAACATCTAGCATATCAGAAAAATCTAGCATAGATCCAGAATGTTTCCTTTTTCCAGTTGTTGTGGACTCACACACACAGTTTACTTTCCCAACCTGATGGGTTAATGGGCTGGAACTACACTGAACTCGACAATGATCTGCACAACTTTGAATTGTGTTAACACTACTTCCCCCTTCCATCCAGGTGAAAACAACCTTCAATAAGCAAGAATAGGATTAGATATATCACTGTTACATATCAAATTATATAAATAATATAACTGGGCCAGAATATGAGACAAACAATAAATCTTTATTGCAAACAAGCAATCTCTGCAATAGTCAATATAATCCAAAAGAACAGAGGTCAAAAACACAAGTAGCACAGAGAAGGATCCTTCCCCTCATCGAATTATTCAAGAAACTTGACCTCTTCCCTCTCTTTCAAAACAATTGATCCCCCCCTCCCAAGAATTATTATCACTAACTGCTTTATAACTACTCTCTTTGCACAGTAACCAAGCAAAAAGTTTCAAAGGTTTTTCTGTTATGTCTATTAATAACAGCTGCTATTTATATTAATAGCATCTTAAGGCTCTGATTTCCTACACTCCCTCCTATTTTTCCTCACATAGACTCTCCTTATTAAAGGTCCGCTTATAATAAATTGCATCATCAGCTTTAACCCATAAAGCAACATTAACATAGAAAACGGAACAACAATGCTCTAAAGCAGCATTTGAAAACCACACCTTTTGAAGAAGCTTTTCCTCTGGGACAATCTTGATTAAGAAATTTCGTAAATCCAGAGATTCATCAGGTGATATAGATGTTGAAAGCCATGGAAGAAATTCTGCCATCATATTCACAGGAATGCTGCAAAGGAACTGCCAAACTAAGGATGCCTGTTCCTCAAGAGAGAACTTCTCAATAAGCAGAGGAAATACCTGATATTGCCCAACAAACAGAACAATCAGACAAATCCCTCGAACAAAATAGATTACTAGCCATTTAAACTATGTGGCCATGACAAAATGTTACAATGAATCCTTTAGGACACCAGCTTAGTAAACAGATATCAGTATTGTGCAAACTTCCTTAAGGGGAAACTAAGAGTGAAACTTGACTATGTTATCCATCTAGCATATCAATTATCAACCCATCAATAAAAAAAGCTTCTCTGTACATATGAACCCATTAATTAATCTTGATAAATAACAACATAAAAGAAAGCTTCTTTTACCTATTAACCCATTGATCAATCACAATAACATTCAATGTACGCCATGGCTCAAATTCTACTTGCAATGGAAATTATGTGAAACCTTTTTGTAATGCTTTCACGAGTTCAATTTTAGCAGTAATTTTTATACAAAACATTCATTCACCAGACTGAAGTGTTAACGGTTTAAAAAGTTATAAATAAGTAATAGGATTTCTCATTTAGCAACCACTTAATTTGATCTTTGAATACTTGATTATCAAAGAAACTAACAGATGCGATAAGTGTATCAATAATAATATATTTACTAGTATCACATTATTAACGGTCTAAAAATATGAATATGCCAACGCGATCGGCACCATAACAACCTGAGTACAAAAGACAATGAAGCTATTGCTTCCATTTGGCAGGCTATTGAATACGAGAACCCCCACCTCCCACAGCCATATACCAAACAATGTAAGTCCAAACAGGGGAGTTATCTTTCTATGGCTAGGTGCAAGTCGTATTGAAACCTCTTAAGTAGTATCCTAATCAATGTTATCAAAAAGTGGCCATGGTGGCGCCATGGTGGATTGCGGCGCCATGGCCACAATGGTGTTTTGAGACGACTTAAAATGGCAGATTTTTGGCCTTCCGCTATGGTCCGTCATCCGCAATCGATAACACTGATCCTAATGCGTCCCAACCATACCAGAATCATAACTTTCTAAGAAGAAAAAAATTACTTGGATAATTCACAATTAAGAGTTGGCGAAGTATCCAAAAATATTGGTATTGGATATGTATATGATACGATACAGGAAGAATATTCAAGTATTGGTAGTTTGGTACTTCATAGATTAGTTCAAAGATCTGGATCTGATGTGCAATATTTTCCACAGGGATCATAGCAGGATCCCAATTTGCATTTTTTATTAGGAAGGATTTGTTTTCTATTTTTTGTTTTTATCTTCTTTCTAATAATATCTTCTTTTTATTGAAGCTTTTCTCTTCCTTCTTTATCCATTCAATAAGTGTCTAAAGCCTAAATAACCATCATAATTAAATTCCAACAAAAACACAAAAAAACATATTTTATATTTTTTCTTTTTGGTTACTTCTTATACGTAAACATACTCACATAGTTTTCATCATTGTCATGGTTACAAGATTGAGTTGTCTAGGCATCATTATAATGGTCAACCCAATGTCTTGTTGGAATTACTGCTTTGTAAAATAATCACAATAGATTGGAGGTCTGCATTTTGAGGTGCTTTCTAGCTTCATGAAGGGGTTTAGATAACTAGGTATGATAAGATTAGTTATGACAAACTAGTTTTATTTGATAGTTTTTTGAGTCAAAACTAGTTCAAAAGAAATCTTACCCAAACTTGGTTTCAAAGTAACCAGTTTCTATTTGAAGTTTCATTTTTTTATCTCCGCCTTTCTCTGTTTTTACTATAATTGAAATTTATAGAAGATTTACCAAACAAAAATTCTCATTAATATCACCATCACTTTGTAGGAACTAGGAAGGTCCAAGATACCTAAACTGTGTAATTTATGGGATGATGCGATCCCATTTTTAACCTCCAAATCATTGCTAACTCCAATCTTATTGAACATGTTTACCATAAATCTCTCTTACCAGAAAAAACACTTCATCTTCAAAGCCTTTCTCCCTAAATCAAGTTTATAATTTACTCCTCTTGATTCATCCATCAACCAGGACAATATCATCCACACAAAAATATGCATAATAAAGTCTCTTCTTTGATAAATTAAACAAACAATTACTTTTTATTAATTAGGGTTATTATTACAATTCAATAAAAATGTTTGACGAGGTTTTATAACATTTAACTATTCATTCATTAAATCCTCAATAACCGGTGCAATTTTATAATCCTTAACAATCTTATTTTCAAAATACTTTTTTTGGCTTTTGACAGCATCTTCAATGTTCTAACCTTGGAAATGTAAGTTTATTTTTGTTTGGGGTGGGAATAAGTAGATATCATCACACTCACAGAAAAACACCAAATATTATCTCGCGTACTTTAATAAAGCAATTTACAATTTAATTAAAACAATAGTTTCTAACATATAAAATCTGAACAAACCTAATTCATTGTTGCAGGTTTTTACACTTGATTACTCTTGCTAAATCGCCAAATGAAGCCCATATGGTTGCATTAAAAGCAGTTGTGTCTACATAAACTCCTAGAATTTAGATTTAGGCCTTACTCTACCCCAAAAGCTAGCTCATGGAGTGAGAGTTGCCCCCCACTTATAACTATTAATCAGGCCATGTCACTACCCAATGTGGTACTTCCAACACACCCCCTCATGTTCAGAACTGAACATATGGAGCGTGACCCGGGTGGCCCGATAACGGTCCAATAGCGGGTGGCGCAACGGATTTCAGAAAGGCTTTGATACCATCTTAGAATTTATGTTTAGGCCTAACTCAACCCAAAAACTAACTCATGGGGTGAGAGTTTCCCCCACTTATAACTACTAATTAGGTGATATCACTATCCAATATGGGACTTCCAAAACAAACATTTAACCCATCAAGTAATCAAAGCACAAATCAATTAGTGTACATCAAAAGGTGATATGATTTTATAGTTTTACCGCATTAACCTATTTGGAACAGAGCCATGTTTTAATAGTTAATAATAGCAATTCCTTTTACAATAGGGAGGATCCCTTATCCTTCAAAGTCCAAACTCCTTGTACTTATCTTCTCTTTTTTCTTTTTTTCATCAATAATAATAGTAATTCTAGCTTGTAGGGAGGGAAAAAAATAAAGAATTACATTGTATTTTTCTCATCATAAGAGTCCAAGTGGAATACAAGGTAAGGGCTATTATATAATCTTATACCTGTTCCTCTTCCTTTGCCATGTGTTGACTAACTGATGTCTGCAAAGCTCCTGTGCAAGATGCTAATTCTCTTGGAAAACTTTCGTCATTCGGGACGGAAGAATTTAACAGCTTAAAGAGATGATCAAAAAGATTGCTTTCACCCTTGTGCTCAAGAGAATATGTTTGTGCTACATTCTTCACACGTCTATCTAGAGCTGGAAAAATCACCTATATTCCAGAATACATTTCCTCAGAACATTTAAAACGTAGCAGAAGATAAGGATTGATAAAGCCAAATTAATAAAATAATGCTTTGTGGAAAGCATGAAAAATCCATTGCCAAAGCAAATATCCTTAACATTGTAAGAAAAAGTCATCAAACTCTATCAACAAATTTATAGGAAATTCTAGGGAAAAAAATCAAACACAAATGGAAGCTCTGATAATTTAAATTAGAAAACAAAGTCTTCCCGTCTAAACAAATTATTATACAAATGTATTGAAGAACTGACGGTTAGAGATCACTTCCTACAGAATAGGAAAAAATTTAAATAAGTTTATGTGCCACTAGCTGTTTGCTAACTACATCAACTTCTTATGAAAGCTCAATTTAGTAATGACTTAGCATTAGCATTACCACTTGCATTCAGTCGGGCCTTTCTTCTTTTTCTGATACATGGCATTCAATCAGTTTTATTTAGTGACAAACAAGTGAAAAATCCTGCAATGGCACGTTCAAGGTAATTTTTGCAAAGTTTTTCATATACCATATCAACATTGCCATTCTTTCCATTGAACGAATAAACCAGGAAAGGATTCACATCCACAGCTTCAATTTTAAAATATTTTTTCACACCTGAGGTTAGCTTCTTCCCCCAAGCTAAAGTGCTGTATATAATACAGTTTTCCTGTTCCTTTTTACCGTCTCTTTCCATGAATAATAACAGAATATTAACAAAGATGCATAGCCATAGCCTGTAAATCAAATGATTATGTATATGGAAAATAATCGTAAAGAGTGAAGCAAAATCGTAGCTGCGATTACATTATAGCCTCGCTGAAGTTAGACCTAAATTTACCAAGAGGAAATGACCGATACAATAGAGAAACAAGAGCGTCATTGGAAATGCAACCAGCTAGAAATTTTCATTTTCTACACCATTTCTCTCGCCAAGGGCAATTTGATTACACAGTTCAACAAGGAACAAACTCCAAAAGAAAAAAGAACAGAAAAGTTGAACCAAGATTTGCACCTCATCTTCAGCATTGGAGTGGTGCCTATAAATCGAGCTGAGGAAATGGTAGCGCTCGGAGAGCGGCTGAATGTCAGAGCGATAGCCGGTGGCGAATGCCATGGCCAACCGGTGCAGGGCGTCAAGCTCATTCCGAATCGCCTTGTGAAAGAACAAGAAAATCAAAATTGGCGACTCCAGTTTCGAGCACTTCAGGCCGCCATTGATAGCCGACGAGGAATCGACCTTGTTGACCGAATTCGAGAGCACCGCCACTCCTCCTCCTCCGTCCAAAGGCGTTGCCATCTGCTTTTTTCCTTCGCAATTTTCTTATGACTTTTTCTTTCTTTCTTTCTTTTTTTTTCTTTATTTCTCTTTTCTTTCTGGCAGCTTATTTTCCGAGAAAATTGTGTCTACGTACGTGAGCGCCGAGTTATCATCTTTGTTTTCTTTCCATGAAATCAGTGAGTTTTATGTGTTCTTTCTCTCTCCGGTGCCAACGACAGTTTCAGAAAGAGAAAATAGTTAGAGAGAGGGAGGGAGGGAGTTTCTCTCTCTAAATCTTTTTGATGATATGTTGTTGTGAAGCGGAGATGAAGGAAGAGATGGGTTTGGCTACGCCGATTAGAGAACCTCCTAGCGCGAGTGCGAGGGAGGGCCCGGCTTATATATATTGGGCCCATTGCCACGTGGCTCCTTGTGCCACGTTCGATGACGATGTCATTTGCTGATAAATGGTTAGAATATCATCTCCTTTTCATTTTCCATCTCACTCAAAATAAATGCATAGAAAGAGTTTACTTTTTATTTTTTAATAAAGAACAATAATCTCACCAAAAGCAAAAACAATACTCAGAATAGCGTATGTGATGCAAATTAATTACCTGAAATTCCGTCGACTTCTTTTTTTTTTTTAAGCCTTTGGTTTTTCTATTTTTCTCTGTTGTTAACAAAAAAGATATGATGCATGATTTTTTTTATAGACAAATGTTAGTATGTTAGTTGTTAGATTAGTTTTTTTTTCCTTCATAAGGGTTTGAACCCTGGACCTTTGACTCCTTCACATCTTCACACTCTTAGCTCAAACCAGTTGAGCTACTCATCTCCCGATATGATGCATGGTTAATTTTTTTCCTTCATCAGGGTTTGAACCCTGGACCTTTGACTCCTTCACCTTCACACCCTTAGTTCAACCCAGTTGAGCTACACATTCCCCGATATGATGCATGGTTAATCAAAAGCATTTCGGTCACCTTATCAAAAAAATAAAAATTCGGTCAACTAGTAAGTTATTTATAACCTAGCATAAAAAAATTATTTCCTCTCATCTTGGATATAAGCCAAAAAACTAACTCACATTCTTTAAGAAAATTAGTTAATTTTATTTAATTTTTTAAAGTAATCAAAACAATAATTATATTCTCTAAATTGTCTTTGCCAATGGAAAAATAGTTTTATGGGAACCTTTTCAAGGGAATTAAATGGATCATTCGTAAATTAAATTTTGAATTAATTGAAAGGTATTTTGGGAACGATATTAATAAATATGGTGAAATTAATTGGATTTATATATATTTTGGACCAAAAAACTTAAACTTTTTTTTTTACTTATATTTAAGATAAAAAAAATTATTTGTAACCTCCAACACAAAAGTTTTTCTTTAAAATAATTACTTTGTTCCAAATTTAATTTGGTCTCCCATTTAGGGGTGTTCATTCAAGTCGACCCAATCAACCTGGGTACCCAACCCGAGTTAGTTGGTTCAATTTATTTTGTTGTTCGGGTCTAATGTAACAGCCAATGTTCTATCCACCTTCGTACTGTACTCACGGTCTTCTCCACCCACAAGTGGAGTTTTTGCTTTCAGTAAGGTTCGAACCTGAGACTCTGGGGCTTAAGTAACCCAACATGTATAATAGTTGTTTATCAAAGAAAAATCCATATTCCTCGTCAAAGCTCTATAGGATTTCATCAATTCAACAACTGGATTGAAAGGTTACACATTCCACATGAAACTATGAAAGATCACTTCGTGTCTAGTGAATGGGTTAGAGATTATAATCCCTTCTTTTTCTGAGCAAATTAATTAGAATCCCTTCTCTCATTTTTGTTTTTTTGGCCTTGTGAATATGTATGCATATTTTTTTGTATTCTAACATACATTAGTTATTGGCTTATTTCAAGTTTTCAACAAGTGAGCTTCAGCTTACACGTGAGGTTTTTGTTTATTCGACCCGACAGACCCGACCCGAACCAACCATTGTTGATCAGGTTGGTTTGGTTCAAGTTTGATAAAAAAAAAATGTAAGAACCTAACCCAAAGCAAGTCCAGTATTTTTTATTGGTTTTGGTAGCTTATTTGGTCAAAACCGACTCATGAACACCCTTATTCCCAACTGGGTTAAGACTTTCAACTCCAAGAGGAATCAATCTTTCTTTCGGTTTGTCAAGGGGGTACGCAGTGGTTGGTACCTATAAAGTCACTTCGTAGCCTAAGTCAGTATGGGATAGTTGAGTAATGGGACAATACACATTTCATATATGAACGTGAACACAAGAAGGGGGGTTGAATTGTGTTTACAAACTTTTCGTAAACTTTAAGTTAGAAACACTATAGAACGCAAGTTTTTCAAAATTGTTTGTTTATCGGATCTTTGGGTATAGCAGGACTATTTGGAAAAAGCTGTTTGATAAAACTTGTTTTTAACGCAGCAAGATAAAAATGAATAGAAAGCAGTAAAGCAGGAGACACAGAAATTATACTAGTTCACTACCAAACTGATAGCTACGTCTAGTCCCTTCGTTCCTGAAGGATTTTCACTATAATCAATCTGATTACAATTTCCTCAAGAGTATTCTCTGTCACAACTTGACAATACTCTCAACTTCTCAAAACGACTCGATGCGGTCGAGCCTTTGAGGATACAAATTTTTAACTAGGCCAAAACAACTTTTACAAAAGAGTTGAAATGCAGTTAAAATTAACTCTCACAGAGAGGATAAAAGATTAAGCTCAACTATAGAAAAACTTTCTTAAAGAAAGGGTCGGACCGAGTTGATTATGTAGTCCAGAGACTTAGCACGAGACTTGATTGCTCACAGAAGCAGTGCTTGTTCTCAGTAAATATTTCAGCAAGTTTTTCACAGTATATTCATTCCTTCTTCAATGGATACCATGAGGTATATATAGGAGTTCCAAGGATATAACCGTTAAGGTAAAAATGGCTCCTTACCATTGAGTAAGGTAAATTCAAAATGCTGTCTCTTTCTTGCTTTGCAGAGAATATCCCAGTAGTACATATTATCGTTTTTGTACTACCTTGCTTGTACGATTTTTGTCTTGTAGTTAAAGGTTTCACCTTTGATACCTCGTACAACAATTTTAGCGCTCAAGATCAATTTTGAAATCCGTTCCAGAAACTTCTGAGAGGTAGAGCTGCAACGTGACTAACACGTGATTAGAAGTGAGGTTCAGACGCTCGCTCAGAATCGGAAGTTCGGACGCTCGTTCAGAATCGGAAGTTCGGACGCTCGCTCAGAATCGGAAATTCGGACGCTTGTAGCAATTGGATAAGCATAGTGTATAAAGAGGAAATTCCATACGCTCACAAGGATGAGCCGGATGCTGACACATAGAATGAATCCTTCTCTTGAGAATTACTTTCTTCTTGCTTGAGTGGCTTAGAATATACGTATTATTAGTATCTGCACACTTCAAGAAATGTTAGAACATAAATTGTTCTCTTGTGAATACTTTGTTATCATCAAAATTAATGAGGGTCTAAACATCTCAATCGTTTAGGTTCCAACAATCTCCCCCCTTTTTGATGATGACAAACATCTAAGGTAGATGAACAATTTAGTTTCAAAAAGACATTAAGGTCTCCTGAATTTAACAGTTTAGATATATATGAACAATTCAGGTTTTAAGGCAATTTTTGGTAAGCAAATTCATCTAAGTGATTACGAAAAATCAGTAAATGTATCAGAGCATGTATTTAGTAAAGTGAGATCGGATGCTGATTATATACCTAATAGATTGATTTAATCAAATATATTTCATTGTACCGAAAATTTATTAAACATTATCATAGCACTAGATCAATGAATATTAGTGCAAAAAATGCTATGTATGAAATGATATGCATGATACTTTAGTTCCAGTGTATCCATCGGATGGTGGATAATCGGATTCTCACGTGTTCAATATACCTTTCTTTCGTGTTCATCATACCTTTCTTTTACTCCCCCTTTTGTCATCAGACAAAAAGAGTGTAAAAACACATCATAGTCAAAATAAGACTTAGAAAAATTTGAACAAAAGGCAGATAATTAGATCAAACATATTTATATATATAATTGTATCAACCAAATAGATTTTATATCACACACAAGTAAAAAAAAATCAAGGGTTTGGAAGAGGTGGAGGTGGGATATTGAGACGTTCGTAGAGTAGCTTCAGTGCAGTCTCTAGCTGAGTAACCTTCAAGTTTGTAGCCTTCATTTCTTCAAATTACGCTTTGGGAATGGTGACCATTTCCATTGCGAGAAGAAGAAGCGAAGGTTCGACGTACAGATGCACTGGACTTCATCTTACGATGCTCTGCTAGCACCCAGGTTGGATAACTTCAGTCTCAAATCCTTCTTCCTTTGAGCTCTCAAGAAGAATGCATCATTTGGTATGACCCATTTGATGAAGTTTCCGAAGTCTTCCGAGCTCGATTCGTCTGACCGCCATCGATGCTTCACATCTTACGGATAAAGCAAATGCAAGAAGATGGTTTCCTATGAAGAACAACATCACCGTGTAAGAGTCAAACCTATTCCCAGCGTCTTCTCCCCATAAATTTCTCGATAAAGACACTCAAAGCTTCACGGGTGAAGGAGAGTGCTTCATTTTCCGCCAGGTAGATTCTTCTCAAATTTTCCTGTCATATTCTTCTAGCACTAGGGGTCGAGGCGTGGTAATAAGGCTTTGGCTTTCCACGATTCGCACCATTGACTCCACGTAAACCCAATATCGAAGAGTTTGGTCACGCAGCCCATTGGTTATAGATCTTCATGCGGTCAAGTGGTCCGACATCGAGCATCCGAACATATCATCGAAGTATCTTGTTCGAAGTTGATGTCGTAACTTTGCCGATTTTCCCAACAAAGAGGAATGGTGGCCTTTTCAAAGATTGCGGCGACTTGAGGAGCCGCTTCTCCATTCATCTTTCTTGAGAGAAGTTAGGTAAAACCTTACGGCGTGATCCTCAGAGATCTTGCACCCAAGTCGAGAGAAATCCTTAATATTGTACTTGGTAGGTGCCTTCTCATATTCCTTTAGCCCGATCTTCTTTGAAGGTCGCTTCCCGAGCGGGCTCCTTCCTTTTTCCCAGGAATAGACCAAGGTAGCCACCTTTGTCTATCTGGTACTATCTTGACAGAGACAGATGATGGGTCTCGATATTGCCTTATAACTTCAAGCCTTTTCTCGCCAAGGCAATGTGCCATGAAGGCGACTTCATCATCTGTGATCCACCTTCCACATTCTTCCAATGTGAGTGGTTCAGATCGAGGAAGGGATAGAGGAAGATCAACAGAGAAGCGGAATTGCTCGCTTCAAGTCGGGTCTCAACCTTCCTTTGAAAGACATTTGGACGTGATCATCTCCATCCTTGAAGGTTGCATTTATAGGATCGGCAATCTCAATCTGGCGACTCCGAAGTGAAGGTTTTTAAATGCCAGGTTGAAGGATGGTTGTAGATCTTTGTTATATATCTCATACTTTACAAACCGAGGTTTGTATGAGATATTTTCTTTTCACCAGCGTCTGTTGGTTTTATGGTAAGGGTAAGTAAGGTGGGAGTGGCTTTGGTGATTTTGTAGGCTTTTGGTGAGTGGGGTTTAAAGGGATTTATGGGGGTGTTTTGAAAAGTAGGTTAAAAGGATGAGAATGAAGCTTGGAAATGTATGTAGTGAGTGAAGTGTTTGGGGAAATTTGTGGTAGGTTGAGATTGAGTGTAGTGGATGATGGTTGGATAGGTTGTTTAGGGCAATGGATGTTTTCTGTTTGAGGGTTTGATGTTGTGGTGGTTGAGCAAAGGATAGTGGTGGAGCGATAATGGTATCGGATGCAACAACAGTCTGATTCATCAAGAGAATTCAAGACCTTTGGTTCAGGTTGATTACTCGACCGATCTTTTGAGCTTGTTGGGGCGGATGGCCGGAGGCGAATCTTGAATGTCCTTCTTCGTTGTCCGGATCTCGAGGCGGCTTCTCTCACGGCTTGCTCCTCTTTCTCAGAACCTGACTGATGGGAACTCGGTCCTCATCTTCTGGTTCTTCAACAGTAGGTGCAGGAGCCACCTTCTGTTTTGTTCTTGTGGTCTCTCTCAAGGAGACTCGGCAGATCTTTCTCACCAGGCCTTGAGCTTCTGGTGGTTTTCTTTTCCGCTTCCTCTTCCTGTTGTTCAACTTTCACCTTCTTCATCATGGACCCAGTAAGCAATTTCATTCTTACCAGGCTGTTGACTCCAAAAGTGTCAGGAATCACAATATTATCAGCACCAAAATACTTTGCCTTCTCCTGATCTGGTAAAGCAGTCAGCTTGTTTATGACCAGATTCTTGTCCATCATTTTGGTGAGCAAGACACCATACGGAATGAACTTGTAGGTATTCTTCTTGTCAGCAACACCTTTTCTTGAGTTGACTAGAGCATTGAGCAGGTTGTTGTGGATTAACCTTGGCAGGTTCACCTTGTTTCCAGCCATGAAATGTCTCATGATGAACTTCTGCTCGTAGTTGACAATGTCACTAGAGTCACCTTCAACAGACGCTCTTGGTGATTATCTTATGAAGAACTACGAAATGGCTTTGATTCTTGGCCGTAGGTGTTTCACCAGACTCTTTCAGCTGCTGGTAGTTCTCAAACAGATCATTGTTGACCTTCTCAATCCCATGAAAAGCGTCAGCCCATTCTGAATAAAAGACGATGCCTTCACACGGACACCCAGTGACTTCAGAAATATTTTTGATGGAAAAAATAAACTTGACACCTTTCACTGTTCCTTCAAAGATGCCACCTTTATGTAACCGAACGTTACCCCAAAGTTCTTTAATCGCGATCACCGTAACCTCAACCGGATTCGGAAGAAATATTGTTCCCACCATTGCCTTGAACCCATTGAAGAAGTCGAAGCCATAAAGCTTGAAGTTTTCCAAATCAACTCGATTTTCTAATGTGACTTTTCCTTGATCATGGTGTTATAGATATTGTATATTCAGATGTTGTTACTCGACCATGAGTGCGATTGAGAGAAGGAGGTGATGAAGGTTTTAGGGTTTAAGCACACACAGAGAGAGAGAAAGAGAGAACGAGTGCAGCTTTTGCGAAAACACAGAGTGAGCGAAAAATGTGGAGTAGTGGGAAAGTTAAAGGAGAATGGTACGATTATTTTTCAAAATATCGCCGTATTCTCTCATAAAAATAAATCAAAAAGAAAAGAAAATAAAGATTTGCTTTTTCATTAAATGCGGACGCCAAAATAAAAGTAAAAGATTTTATCGAAGAACGTAAATAATCATGACTCAATAGGTATGATGAGACGGATGAGTCCTTAACACGTGTGACACGGGTGGGTGTGCTTTCGGACACACGCAACCGACTTACTGGATGATGAGTTATGATGCATATGGCGGATAGGATCTTTGATGCACATACATGCTTATGTCATATCAGATGCTGAGATTTAGTTTATCATCAGACGCTGAGATTAATCATTCTTTTATAAGATGAAAGTTTAAATTTCTTCTTATAAAATTGAATCTATCTTCAGCAAGGGGTTTTGTAAATATGTCAGCCCACTGATGATCAGTGTCTACAAATTTTATTTCTAAAATACCCTTCTGAACATAGTCTCTTATAAAATGATGCTTAATCTCAATGTGCTTTGCTCTAGAATGCAATATAGGATTTTTAGTAAGACATATGGCAGATGTATTATCACAGAAGATAGGAATGTTACTCTCTTTTATCAAGTAGTCTTCAAGTTGATACTTCATCCACAGAAGTTGAGAACTGCAACTTGCTGCTGAGATGTATTCACCCGCCGTTGAGAGTGCTATTGTGCTTTGCCTTTTGCTTGACCAAGACACAAGATTAGCTCCAAGGAATTGGCGGCCTCCACTTGTGCTTTTTCTTTCAATTCGATCTCCAAAGAAAATCAGCATCACGAAACCTACTAATTGGTAATCTTTTGATTTCTTATAAAGCAAACCAAGATTAGTAGTTCCTTGTAAATATCTAAATATTCTTTTAACAGATTACTTAGGTGTGATTCTCTAGGATCCGATTGAAACCTAGCACACAAAGTGCAGACGAACATAATATCAGTCTTGAAGCCGTAAGATAAAGTAGAGATCCAATCATACCTCTCAGTATAGCTTCGATCTACCTTCTTACCAATTTCATCTTTACTCGAGAGCGGTAGGATGCATAGGCGTGCTCATCGGCTTGCAATCCAGCATCTTGAATTTCTTCAATAATTCTTTGATGTATTTGCTTTGATGAATATAAATACCATCACTGCATTGCTTGATTTGTATTCCAAGGAAGAACTTCAATTCTCCCATCATGCTCATCTCAAATTCAGCCTGCATAAGCTTAGAAAATTCTTTGCAAAGATTTTCATTAGTGGCTCCAAAAATAATGTCATCAACATATATTTGAACAAGTATGAAATGCTTGTTTGAGGTTTTTCTGAAAAGAGTAGTGTCAACTAAACCTCTTGTAAATCCATTTTCCATTAAAAAGGAACTTAGTCTATCATACCATGCTCTGGGAGCTTGCTTAAGACCATATAGTGCCTTTTAAGTTTAAAAACATGTTCAGGAAATTCAATATCTTCAAAACCAGGAGGTTGTTTAACATAAACTTCTTGAGTTATAAAACCATTTAGAAAAGCACTTTTCACATCCATTTGATATAAAGTTATCTCATGATGTCTTTGCGAAATGATAGTAAAATACGAATAGCTTCTAATCTTGCAACAGGTGCAAAAGTTTCAGTGAAATCAATACCTTCTTCTTGTGAGTAGCCTTGAGCAACTAACCTTGCCTTATTTCTCACAACTTTACCGTCTTCATCAAGCTTGTTTCTGAATACCCATTTAGTACCAATAGCTTGCTTATCTTCTGGTAGAGTGACTAGCTTCCAGACATCATTCCTTTGGAACTGATTTAACTCATCTTGCATAGCTAGAATCCACCATTCATCTTCCAAAGCTTGATCAATCGTCTTAGGTTCCATCTCAGAGAGAAGTGCAAAATCAGCATGCTCCTTGAAGGAGGATCTGGTTCGTACTTTGTCACTAGGTTCTCCTATGATTTGATCTTTTGGATGATTGGTTTTGTACTTCCGCTTTTTCTTGCTTGACTTCCGCTGAGTCGAATTCTTCGTCTTGTCACCACCGGATGATGAAGATGTATTTTCACCGTCTGGCTTTTCACCGAGGTTTAAATCTGAAAATAACTCATCTAGCTCGACATTGCGATGTCGGGCTTCTTATCATCAAACTTGACATGAATGGACTCTTCAAGCTGTCAAAGTTTCTTTGTTGTATACTCTAAAAGCTTTAGATCTTTCGAATATCCCAAAAGATTCCTTTGTCGACCTTGGAATCAAACTTACCAAGCTGATCTTTAGTATTCAGGATATAACAAATACAACCAAAAGGATGAACGTAAGAAATGTTTGGTTTTCTTCCTTTCCACAATTCATAAGGAGTCTTATTCAAAATAGGTCTTATATAAATTCTATTTTGAATATAACAAGTTGTGTTTACTGCTTCTGCCCAAAAATGTTTTGCAATATCAGCTTCATTGATCATGGTCCTGGCCATTTCCTGGAGGGACCTATTTTTCCTTTCTACAACACCATTTTGTTGAGGTGTTCTAGGAGAGGAGAAATTGTGGGAGATGCCATTTTCTTCCCAAAATTTTTGAAAGTTCTCATTTTCAAATTCTCCCCCATGATCACTTCTAATAGAGGAAATGCAAATGCCTTTTTCATTTTGAACTGATTTGCAGAAAACAGTAGATACCTTATAAGACTCATCCTTGTGGGCAAGGAATTTAACCCATGTCCATCTAGTAAAATCATCCACGATGACTAAACCATATTTCTTTCCAGTTAAAGAGGCTGTCCTTGTGGGACCAAAAAGATCAAGATGTAAAAGTTCAAGTGGTCTAGAAGTTGAAACAACATTTTTAAATGAAAGGAAGTTTTAACTTGTTTTCCTTTTTGACAAGCTTCACAAAGGGCATCAGATTTGTACTTAAGATTTGGTAAGCCTTTAACAAGATTGTGCTTGTTTAATTTTGAGATTAATCTCAAGTTGGCATGACCCAATCTTTTGTGCCAAATCCATTGCTCATCTTCAACAGATATAAGACACTTGACATCTTGTTTTTCAAGTTCAGAAAGATCAACTTTATAAACATTTTGTTTCCTCTTTGTTGTAAAGAATATAGATCCATCGTTTTTGCTTTTTACTAAACATCCAGTTTCTGTAAAGATGACTTCATAACCATTGTCACATAATTGACTTATGCTCAATAGATTATGTTTGATCCTTCAACATATAAAACATTATCAATAGAAGGAAGAGAGCCTTTACCTATGCGACCAATTCCAACTATTTTACCTTTACGGTTTCCTCCGAAACCAACGAATCCAGCTTCTCTAGGTCTTAGTTCTTGGAACATATGCTTTTCTCCGTCATGTGACGCGAGCATCCACTGTCTAAGTACCAAGACTGGTGTGTTGACTTTGTTGCTAAGCATATGCAACATAGACTATTTTATCTTTAGGTACCCATATCTTTTGGGTCCTTTCTTGTTAGTTCTTGAAGGAGGCTTATCCTTCTTAGTTTTAAAAACATTACATGCACTTTTCAAATGACCAGATTTATTACAATAAGTACAATGTAAGCATTTACTATGGCTATGGGATTTATCAGATGCTTTGAATTATTTTCCAAAAGGGTTTCATCTGGTATATAGCCAAGACCATGAGTTGTCGCTTTATCGACACCCAGATCATTGAAGCTTGCTTGCTTGAGTTACACTCTCTGCAAGAAACTTTTGAAATGCTTGTTCATAGTCATTTGATTTGCGATTAGATTGCTGTAACTCTGAACTCTTAGCTTGAGAGCTCTCACCTGGTTGCTTGTTAGCTTCCAGACGCTGGTTATCAACCAGACGCTGATTTTCGGTTTTCGCCACGGTTCTCTTCATCGAGTATGAGTTTTCATTACGTAAGGAATGAAAATCTTGTGATAGTTTTAAAAATTTCTTTTTCAAGTTCTTATACTCGAGAGAGAGTGGCAGAGTCCTTAAGAAGATCATCAAAAGCAAGTTGAAGTTCAGAGTAGGAATCATATACTATTACCTCTTCAACATCTTCTTCTGACTCAATGTCAATGTCTGCCATGAGGGCAATGTGAGCTTCTTCTTTATCTTCCTCAGAGGAGGATAAGTCAAGATCTTCCCATGTTGCCATGAGACCTTTCTTCTTTTTCTTGAAGAAGCTTCTTGTGGGCTTTTCTTTAAGATTAGGACACTCGGATTTGAAATGTCCAGGCTTCTTACATTCGTAGCAAATGACTTGGGCTTTGTCCTTGTCTTTGCTCTCCTTCTTGTCCTTTGAATCTTTCTTCTGAAACTTCCTTCTAAAGTTTCTTTTCTTCCACATTCTCTGGATCTTCTTAGATATGAATGCAAGCTCATCATCTGATCCATCAGAGTCTCCTTCTGAAGCTTCATCATCTGATTCTTCTTCTTTAGCCTGAAAAGCTTTAGAAGTACTAGGTTTATGTTGATTAACTTTTAAAGCAATAGACTTACTCTTCTTGGTAGGTTCTTCTTCATTTAGCTCAAGTTCATGAGCTTTTAGGGAACTCATAAGATCTTCAAGCCGAAGAACATTCAGATCTTTTGCTTCTTGAATAGCAGTGACTTTGGGTCTCCAATGCCTTGTCAAGCTTCTCAAAATCTTTCTCACATGATCAGGTGTGGTATAACTTTTTCCAAGGGCTTGCAACCCATGAACAAGTGTTTGGAATCTTCCAAACATGGTTTCAATGTTTTCTCCATCTTCCATTTTGAATAGTTCATATTGGCGAACCATCATGCTAGCCTTCGTTTCTCTTACTTGGGCAGAACCCTCATAAGACAACACAAGAGAATTCCAGATTTCTTTGGCAGTATCAAACTTGCCACATTTATCATATTCTCTTTACATCATAGCACGATGAGAATAAATCCGCCCTACGGTTGGGTTGATATCTATTTTTCTGATCATCAGACCAGTTTTCCCTTGATATTGCAACGCCAAGGGCATTAGCGGGAAGAATGTATCCGCTTTCAACTATATCCCACAAATCAAGACTTTGTGCCTCAAGAAATGCTTTCATCTTATCCTTCCAGTAATCAAATTTTTCTCCATTGAATAGAGGAGGTCGGTTCATATGACCACCTTCAGTAGACATGTTCACAATATAGAATCTTTTCTCTTGACCTTTGTTAAGTGCTCAACCAAGAGGCCGAGCTTCGTACCAACCGAACGTGAACACAAGAAGGGGTTGAATTGTGTTTACAAACTTTTCGTAAACTTTAAGTTAGAAACACTATAGAGCATAAGTTTTTCAAAATTGTTTGTTTATCGGATCTTTGGGTATAACCTGGACTGGAAAAAGCAGTTTGATAAAACTTGTTTTTAACGCAAAGAAGATAAAAATGAATAGAAAGCGAAAGCAGAGACACGAAATTATACTAGTTCACTACCAAACTGATAGCTACATCTAATCCCTTCGTTCCTGAAGGATTTTCACTATAATCAATCGATTACAATTTCCTCAAGAGTATTCTCTTGTCACAACTTGACAATACTCTCAACTTCTCAAAGCGACTCAAGATGGTCGAGCCTTTGAGGATCTGACCTTAACTAGGCCAAAACAACTTTTACAAAAGAGTTGAAGTACAGTTAAAATTAACTCTCACAGAGAGGATAAAAGATTAAGCTCAACTATAGAAAAACTTTCTTAAAGAAAGGGTCGGACGCTGAGTTCAGTTATGTAGTCCAGAGACTTAGCACGAGACTTGATTGCTCACAGAAGCAGTGCTTGTTCTCAGTAAATATTTCAGCAGAATTTCAGCAAGCTTTTTCACAGTATATTCATTCCTTCTTCAATGGATACCATGAGGTATATATAGGAGTTCCAAGGATATAACCGTTAAGGTAAAAATGGCTCCTTACCATTGAGTAAGGTAAATTCAAAATGCTGTCTCTTTCTTGCTTTGCAGAGAATATCCCAGTAGTACATGTTATCGTTTTTGTACTACCTTGCTTGTACGATTTTTGTCTTGTAGTTAAAGGTTTCACCTTTGATACCTCGTACAACAATTTTAGCGCTCAAGATCAATTTTGAAATCCGTTCCAGAAACTTCTGAGAGGTAGAGCAGCAACGTGACTAACACGTGATTAGAAGTGAGGTTCAGACGCCGCTCGAATCGGAAGTTTGGGCCTTCGTTGAATAGGAAAGTTCGCTCGCTCGTTCAGAATCGGAAGTTCAGACGCTTGTTCAAAATCGGAAGTTCGGACGCTTGTAGCAATTGGATAAGCATAGTGTATAAAGAGGAAATTCCAGACGCTCACAAGGATGAGCCGGATGCTGACACATAGAATGAATCCTTCTTTTGAGAATTACTTTCTTCTTGCTTGAGTGGCTTAGAATATACGTATTATTAGTATCTGCACACTTCAAGAAATGTTAGAACATAAATTGTTCTCTTGTGAATACTTTGTTATCATCAAAATTAATGAGGGTCTAAATATCTCAATCGTTTAGGTTCCAACAATATATTGGACAATGAGGGGACCAATTTATTTGTTGTGGCTTATGTTGGATGTACATGGGACAAAACCTAATTCTTCGGCACATGTTGTCAGGTGGCACGATGCATAGGGATGGCAAAACGGGTCGACCCGACCCAGCATGAGATCATAGAAAAATGGATCAGCCTGTCTCGGCCCGGCAAAGGATTATGGGTTAAGATGTTGAGCCTGATCCGATCCATCACGGGTTGGGCGAGCTGGCGGGCTAGCCCATTAAAAAACAAAAATAAAATACAAAATAAATAAAAATTTGAAATTTAGACTAAAACGGGCCAACGCCCAAAACTGGCCACAATAGCAGGTTGTGTGGGCTAGCCCATCCGAAATATGTAAAAAAAAGAAAGAAAAATTGTTTAAAAATAGAAAAAACAATGTGTGTGTGTGTGTTGGCCCGACGGGTTGGCTTAGCCCGACCCGCTCGTGGCCCACAGGGTTGGCGGGCTAGATAGGTTAATGGGTTGATGAACCTGAACCCAACTAGCCCATTTTAAGCTGGCTGACGGGCCAAGCCCGCTTTTGTCACCCCTAATTGTGCATGGCTTGCATTGGGCATTCTGATAATTGCGGGCGATGTGTGCAAACCCATGGTGAAGGTGTGATTTCCTACCCACGCTTGTACGTGAGAGATGTTCTTGATGGAAAACCCTTACGAGTATGGTAACAAAAACCGGACCGAACCGGTTGGACCAGGAACCAGGCCCATGTCCGGTCCGGATTACCCCAACAGGCCGCTTGACAGAGAACCGGACAAAAGGACCAAAAACCGGGTAAAAAACCGGTAAAAACCGGGTTTCAGCTTGAACTGGGCGGTTCGAAAAACCAAGGCCCAAATTTATTTATTTTTTTAAAAAAGGGGCAAAACGACATCTTTTTTTTGTTTTTTTTTCCCATTTCCTTCTCTCAAACACGAGGCAGAGCAGCAGAGAGCCAGAGAACAAGAAGAAGAAGCAAAAGATCACAGTGAAGGGATCTTGAATCTGTGGAAAGTTGATGGAACAGAAAAACAATCGGTGGAAGAGGAAAATCTCAGTGAAGGGATCTTGAATCTGTCCTCCGTTTGTTAGTCCGATGACAATGGCAGCCGAAAATGGCTCTTAACATCAGTGGGGCGGTGGTTTTCTGAAAATGAGGGTGCGTGAGTTTTCATTTTCATTAAATAAAAAAACTACTAAAAATGAGGTGTTGTGCTTCTTCTCCTTCTCATTAAGAGCATATTCAATGGAGAACACCTACTTTGGTTCTTCACTCCCATTATGTGGGTCCTTTAGTGCCACATAGGATTTAAGACCTAAGCCCATTTTTCATTCCAATGGAAGAACAATCAATTTGTTCTTAAGTGGATCTCATAGTTGACCCCACTTATTTTTTATATTTCTATTTATTTTTATTTCAACTTAAAATTTAATTAACATTTATTTTAAAAAAAAAATTGGTGCTGGAAGAGGGCCAAAGACCCATTTTTATTTTTATTTTTATAGTGTGATAATCTAGAAAAATCCCAACGGGTTTTGCTTTTATTTATTTTTATAATTATGATCTATGCACCCACCCAAACTAAACGTGGGTCATTTTCTTATTAATTCATCTTCTTATTATTTCAACCTTTTTATTAATTCATTTTCTTATTTCACCATAACCTTCGTGGGTCATTTTCACTACCCACACCCCACTACCATTTTCCACAATCAACCATCTCAGCACTCACATAGCAGATCCCTCATCGGCGCCTCACCCCTACGCGCTTCCTCCCCAACTTTCTTTCATCGGCGCCTCACTCCCACACCACTCCTCCCCGCTCTCGGTCTACCCTTTCCCCATACACCACTCGTTCCTTCTCATTCACTTCCTACTCCCCTCTCAATCCTCCTCCCTTGAAGATCGGAGCAGATATGAAGATCAGAGCAGATCATCGATTTGGATTCTAGCCTTCTAGTGGATTTCTGGTTCACCTCCACGGCGAACGGCGGTTCATGGCCAGATCTGTTCATGGAGATCCAGATCTGAGCAACCCCCACTCTCCTCCTTCCTCACGGCGAACAAATCGGTGATGCACCAGATCGGCGTGTTGCTGCTTGAACGTGGTGGGTCTTCCTTTTCTGTCGGGTGGTTTGTGGGTTTTTTTTTCTGTTGGGTTTCTGTTGAGCAGAACTGAGAGAGATCTTGATTTTCCTGTCCATGGTTTTTGATTTGGGGTTGTTGAATGTTTATGTATGTTGAATGTTTTCTGTTGAATGTTTGAGTTGGGGTTTTCCCTTTTCTGTTGGTTCCCTCCCTCTTTTATTTTTCTGGTTGGTTCCCTCTTTTTTTTCCACCTCAATCTGTTGTTGGTTCTTACAGTTTAGTCGTTCTTCAGGGTTCTTGCGGCAGAACCGTTCTCCACCCTGGCATCCAAATCAGCACAATTCAATGGTGGGAAAATGAAGAACATGTTCTTGGCTCCCAAGAACAGCCCAAGAACAACCATCGGAGATGCTCTAAATAAAAAAAACTACTAAAAGTTTGACTTTGAATGGTTTAATTAATTTCAAGGCAGCGTGCTGGTATAACTGGTCTCAAGGCAAGTTATAGTGCTCTTAACATTTTTTTATTAATTCAATGCCACAACGAGTCATCTTACCACTAGGTTACATGTTATTTTATGTATATATTGAAATGTTATTATGTTATTTTGTGTATAAATTGAAATGTTATGTATATATATTATATATTTAGTATAGATATATTTAAAAAATAATATTTTTTTAGTTTCGGGACATGTTATTTTGTTTATACATTGAAATATTAAGTGTATATATTATATATTTGGTATATATATATATATATAATAATAATAATACTTTATTCGACCCCAGTCCAACCCTTGTCCGACCCAAAAACCCTAAACTCGGACTCTCTCCAGTTCAATACCCGGTCCGATTTTAATTATCTTGCTTCGGAGAGAGTCTTGTGTCCTATCCCAAGTCTAATAAGTGGTCCAACGTCATCTTTCCTGATTGGTTTGGTATAATATGGGCTTTCATATTATGCGATGACACTGATATAAAATAGAGTATTGGTCACTAAAGTCTCTGGAAGTGTGACTCGGTGTTACTTTAGTCCCAAAAAGTATATAAACTCCAAAATAGTCCCTGTAAGTGTGCTTCATCTGTCACTTTGGTTCCTGCCATTAACAATTACATTGACTCCGTGAGTAATTGATCACTTTGGTCCTTGAAAGTGTAACTCGGTGTCACGTTAGTCCCTGAAAGCATATAAACTCCAAAATAGTTATTGAAAGTGTTCTATATTTGTCACTTTGGTCTCTATCGTTAGCCATTATTTTGGAACGAGAGACAATCAAATGGCTAATGGTAGGGACAAAAATGACAAACGTATAACACTTTTAGGGACTAATTTGGAGTTGTTACTCTTCCAGGACCAAAGTGACACCGAGTTACACTTTCAGGGACCAATGTGACCAAATACTCACAGATAGGGACCAAAGTGACAGACGAAACATACTTACAGGGACTATTTTGGAGTTTATATGCTTTCAGGGACTACAGTGACACCGAGTTACACTTCTAGAGACTTAAGTGACTAATACCCCGATATAAAATGCATAAATCAATTAGTTTATTAATATTTTTATCTTAAATTCTCCACATTTAAAAGTTAAATTGAGTAAACTCATTTAAGTATGGGTTTGGTAAAAATAAACTACAAGCTGGCTTATAGCTGATAAGTTAACTTATAGCTGAAAAGCTAGCTGATAGCTTATAACTGATAGTCGATAGCTTATAGCTGAAAAATAAGCTAATTAAAATTGAAATATTTGGTAAAATTAGCTGTTTAACTAACTGATAAATATAAAATGATGAAAAAGAATAATATTTTATTTTTATTTTAAATTTGAAAAAATGATAAAGAATAAAATAATGAGGATAAAAATGAGATAAAAGATAAAAAGCTATAAGTTATAAGATGAGATGCTACTTTAAGTACCATCCCAAAAAAAGTTATAAGCTAGTGTGATAAGTTTGTTTACCAAACATCTTTTATTTGTTTAAACAAGCTTATAAGCTAGTTTAATAAGCTATAAACTAGCTTCTTGACTTTACCAAATCGGGACTAAGAAAATAAAACATTCACAATGCTTATTTTTTTCACAAACAAAATTTCAACTTTAACCAAAAAATTTGTCGCTCAAGTGAAAGACAACCGGTAATCTTATCGGTCAATCTCTCAATTAATATCTCTAAAAAGTTAAAAAAAATGACACATTTCATTATAATTTTTATTTTAATTTATTTTTTGAATTAATTAAAATATTTTTTATAATCTTAAATATTTTCAATTCTAATGTATATCAGTGTGTGTGTATTATCTATAATTATTTTATAATTACAAATTTTTTCTTAATTAGTTTTATTTATTATAATTTTCAAACTTTACCAAATTTCTTTTTTAAAAATAATATTCAATGCACCTCGTACCCCAACTGGTAGTGAAAATAGAAAAACAAAGTTTTTTTTTAAATATAGAAAACATGTCCTTAAATCTAAATCACTTGGCACATCGTATTTATAAAAACCACATCTATTTAATTATTAAAATTTATAACAATATACACTCTAATATATTCTAAAGATGATTCATTTCAATACCGTTTTGAGCACTTTTTTTCTTCGAATTTCATCAACGACTGGTTAACGACAATTTTTAGGATCACAAAAGCCACCTGTTGGATTGCTATAATGTAGTAATCTGACTTTTCGAGGTAAGAAACTAGTTTTTGATCCCCTCTCGTGACTAAAGGGGCAAAAAAAGTCATATGATAAGCAATATAGAGAAACTATTTTCTTCATAAAAAAACAGTATGTTATAAAAAAAGAGAAACTATTGCTTTTATAAACGGTATATAATTTAAAAAGATACTCATAGTTATGGCCATAAATGAGTATCAAACTGATGTAAGAGTGTTTTTGTTTCAGGTTACCTCATGTTATTCGTGGGAATGCCGGAAGAAATGTAACATTTACATGTATGTTTCAAGTTTTAAAAAATTATTGTAATATATTTTTTATTGTTAGGAAAATTATTTATACATGATTTCCTCATTTCTTATTTTTTGTATTTTATGAAGGTATTTCAAAAGTTACAACTTTCACATTACTTGGCTTTGAGACATTTTAAGGCTTTATATACTTACATGTATAGTTGAGCTTGTAAACAAGCTAGTGGGAGCATGAGCCTCGCGCGCACAAGAGTAGCCCAAGTTGGCCTGTAGAGCCTTACCCGAAAAGTTGCCGTTTTGAGGCAAACCGTTTTGGCTTGGTCTTATCCAGAAAATGTGATTAGTTCCAACGTGTACCCGGATTTCCGAAATCTTATCTTCCACTAGCGTTATAATATCTTTGATTAAAGGTTAAAAAATCTTTTATTAACATTAATATTTTTTATTATAAATTCGAAACTACCCATACACCAGAGTACACACCTCTCCAACCCTCTCTGCTTTCTTTCTTCTTTGTTTTCTGCCTGGGTTACCGTTCAGCCTTGCGCATTAGTTCTCGAGTTCAGATAGCCTCGATACGCTTATCACCGAGAAGAACATGTTGTATCCTAAGAGGTTTGCGCAATCTTGCGGATAAATCTTTAGGACAGTGACTACACGCCTCAGGTTTTTGCACGCAGCTGGTCATCCGTAACAACATTATTCTCATGTTAAAGAGTTGAAATCTAATATTCTCATAGAAATAAAACTTAGGCTAAATTGCAATTTTGGTCCCCCTATTTTGCTCAATTTTTGATTTTAGTCCCTCTATTTCTAATTTCTGACATTTAGTCCCCCTATTTTTTAAATTCTAACATTTGGTCCAAATGTTAAATTGCCACCTAAATTGAGTGACGTGAATCTAATTTAGCATATGTGTCATCTGATGTGGCATTTGGTGAGGATCCATTTCATCACAGAACTTGACATGTCATTAAATGCCAACAATTTCCAAATTAAAAAAAATAAATCCTAGAAATTAAAAGAAAAGGGGATCTGCGAACCATGAGCCCTCTTCATCACCATCATGATTCATGAACCCATAAATCATGACACAAATCAAACCCAACACCATCACACACGCGACCTGCGATTCCTCCTCCCCAGCACAAATCAAATCTTCCTTCCACATCTTCGCCTCTTTCTTCTTCTTCTCCATGTTCTGGTGCTCATCAACAACAACATCAACCCAGCAACAACAACATCAACAACAACAAATTGGATCTGGTGCGACAACATTAACAACAACAACAATCAACCCAACAACATCAAACCAACAAATCAGAAATTAAAAAAAAAAAACCTAAAATCAAATTATGCTTCATTGTTCTTCGTACTCCCTAAATCCCACAAATCTCAAATCCTACAAATCCCTAAATCCCTAAATCCACAAATCCCAAATCAAAAATCTGTGCGTTGGTTAAGGAAAAGAAGAAGATACAGAAACACCAGTGGTTAAGAGGAGAAGAAGAAGCATAAACCCATAATCATCTTCAGAAGAAGAAGAAGCAGAAATCGTGAGCAGAAGAAGAGGAGAAGAAGAAGCAAAAGAAGTAGAAATCGCAAGCGAGTAAAAGGAGAAGAAGAAGTAGAAATCGCGAGCGAGCAGAAGAAGAGGAGAAGACGAAGCAGAATCATCTTCAGAACCACCACCCCGTGATCATATCCTTCAGCCATGCCTTCGCCTCCCCAGCACCACCACCACACACGACATGCGAAGGATTTGGGATAACCACTGTGAAGGATTTGGGATTTTAGGGTTTGTTCTTCTGGGTTTGTTCTTCAGTGTCTTCTTCTTCTAGGTTTCTCCTTCGGTGTCTTCTTCTTCTGGGGATGATTAACATTTTTGGGATTTAGGGTTCACTGTTGCTGGGTTGTTGTTGGGAGTTGTTGATTGTTGATGAATTTTCTGATGTTGTTGATGTTATTGTTGTTGTTGTTGTTGTTGTTGTTGTTGCTTCTCCTTGTTGTTGCTGGGTTGTTGTTGATGTTGTTGATGAACATTTCGATGAACATAGTTGTCGTTGATTGCTGGGAGTTGTTAATTGTTGATGAATTTTTCTTTTTTATGTTGCTGGGTTGTGGGATTTTTTTTTTAATTTGAAAATATGTTGGCATTTAATGACATGGAAAATGTTGATGAATTGACACCACATAATATGACAACTTAGATGCCACATAAGCTAAATTAGATCCACGTCACTCAATTTGGGTGTCAATTTAACATTTGGACCAAATGTCAGAATTTTAAAAAATAGGGGGATTAAATGTCAGAAATTAGAAATAAATGGACTAAAATAAAAAATTGAGCAAAATAGAGGGCCAAAATTACAATTTAGCCTAAAACTTAACTGCCTATAACTATCCACCCTCTCGTACTTCATTTTACATATTTTTTATATTTTTTATTTTTAGTTAAATAAATTATAAAAATATTTTTAGGAAAAGTAAATTCTTACAAATACATTAGTAGGAATAACATTCATGGTAATCATATTCCTAAGAATATCATTCTCGAGAAAACAAGCAACCCTAAAAGTTTAGTAACAACGGTTGGTCAAACTAATAAAGGATTTGGTTTGTTTTAAAGACAATACTAAATTATACCCCAAAAAAGATTATACTAATCTTATATATAAATATAAAAAAGTATTTGGAAGAGTTTTATCTCTTTGAATATCCCCCGTTTTTAACTATCCACTAAAAAAAGATTTTTAAATATTTTTTTTGGTACAAAAAGAGGGCTAATGCCCAGATTTTTAAATATTTTAATCGGCTCTATTTGGATTCAGAGTTTAATTGTGATGACACTTTTCAATGTAAAACTTTTTAGATTGTCAAACCAATCACAAATTATCATACGTGTAACTTTTAAAGTAGTTATAATTAAAGTCAAATATTTTTAATGGTTTGTCAATTTATATTTTGTTGATAGTGTGAAAAATCTTTACAGTGACGATACATATCAATTAAATTTTCAGATTAAGAGTAATTTGAATCTAATGTAACCTCCGGTTCTTGTTTTTACGGGAATGTAACCTCCCAGACAAGGGAAACTAATACAGTAATCTGTTTGTGCAATTAAACAATTTGAAGTGAAAATAGTCTTTTTGTAAAAAGCGTAAAAATAATCTTTAATAAATTTTAAATTAACTTTTATTGTCACGACACTTGGAAATATTGTACAATTTTATTTTACAAAAATATTCCATGCCCAAAACCCTAAACACACTCAGAATAATAAAATCTAAAGCTACTTACTTCACAAATAAAATTAAGAGGATTAAATTATATTTTGTGCTAAATAAAAAATTATGGAATTTCAAAAAAAAGAAATGGAAAAACTAACTTTACTTAAGAACCATATATTGTGACTTAAATAAATTCACATGTTATCGCTATATATATATTTTTGGTATGATGTTATCGCTATATATTAATACTGTAAGTATTATTTATAAAAATTAATTAATTTTTGTTACCAAAAAAAAATTTAATAAATTTTTTTTGCGGGGAGATTACTAAAATAATAGTAACCATAAATTGATAGGAATCACTGTCAAAATAATAATAATAATAATAATACCAATAATAATGCTAATAATAATAATAAATTGATAAGAATCAAGTTGATGACGGAACGTAACCTGTTGAGGAGGGAAAATTGAAAAACGAATTGTTTGGTACTTTTTAATTTGTTTTTTTTTTTTGGTGGTCAAAGTACTTTTTAATTTGTTCATAGATCCCTGTCGACGTTCAAAGGGCTTGAAACTTCGATTTTGTTGAGATGAATATGAATATACGTGGTCTATCTAAAATAGCTCCCGTCACTATCGGAGATATGATGTTGAAAATGCTTAGAAGAGAAAGAAGGCCCCGAAATAAATACTACAAAGATAAAACTTGGGCAAGGTTTACTTAATGCTGCTGTCAGTGCTGTTCTTCAGACAAAATGAGATAAAAGTATACGAAATGTATAATAATTAATCATATTATATCTGTTTAATATATAACAGGTATACAATATGAACACAGTAGTAATTTTGCAATTAATATGTGAATTAAAAAATTTACGCGTAATATTTTACACCGGTTATTTAAACAACCGATATAAAATGTAAACGCGTTACTGATAATTTTTCTAAATATTTTACACCATTTTTTTAAAAAATCGGTGTAAAATGTTTAAAATTTAAATATTATTAAGTTTTATATTGGTTTTTAACCCAGTGTGAAAATATTGTTTTTCACTTTTTTATTTGCGAGACTGAGAAAATATTTCATTATCCCTCTTCTTCTAGAAAGCCTTACACAGTCACTCATGAAGAACCCCTTCCTCCATTCTATCGCTTTCACGAAGAACCGCCACCACCTTCCTCCGACAGTCATTCTTTCGTTCGCCTTCCCTGGTAAAGCTCTGTGTCTCTCTATTTATCATTTTCGTTCTCCTTCCTCTTTCTCTCGTTTTCGTTCGCATTCTCATTTTGTCGCCATTTTCATTCTCATTTACGCAACTGTTACCTTCGCCGCTGTTTTCGTCCTTTACTGTCACCGTCGCCGCTGTTTTCGTCTCCTTTACTGTCATTTCCGTTCTCATTTCACAGGTATTTTATTTCTAAAAAACTCTTAATGTCGGTTTGTTGTTATTGTTGTTGAAGTTGATGAACTAACTTCTCATTTTTTTATTTATTTCAGTTACCAATGTTTCTTGGTTTTGTGATGAAGTTGATGATATTAGATGCTTTTTGTAGTTGATTCCATTTCCTTAAAAAAAGTAGTAGTTTGCATGCATATTTGTTTCCATTTCCTTTGATTTTATGTTTTATTTACTAAGTTATTTTTCTGTTTTGATGATACTCATAGCGATGAAATTGCTCCTTATTTTCTATTTTGATGATACTCCTAGTGATGAAGTTGCTCCTTTTTTTCCTTCTTATTTTGACAACAAACAATGTCTTCAGAGGAAAACCGTGGTCTTGGGAGGCGTCGTACTCGGATGGCTTCGAGGAGGTCACATCCGTCTATTAGCAGACTAATGATGACTGCGAGGGAGTATCGAGCTAGCTTCATGAGGATTAAGGATCACAATTTGATGGTTAGGGCGTATGCTGATCCCCGTGTCGGTACTGATCGTTGGGTCCCGGGTCATCGTATGCGCGTGGTTCAGAGGTCACCACCATCTCCTAGGAGGCCCGTAGCTGCCAGGGAGGTTCGTCGAGGGCCGGACATTGTTCAGATCCCCAACGATGATGATGAGATCAAAGAGTACTATACTCCATCCACACCGGAGTATTTTCCCGTCGCACCCGAGTACACTCCATCGACTCCTTAGGAGGAATCTACTGTCTGATTTTGTCCTAGTTACTCCTCGAGTACTGGCCAAAACTAGCTAGCTTCAACACCGTTTACATTATGTGAAGAAGAAATATAGGCTCCATGATTCTTCTTCACATAATGCATGAATTCTAAGGTTGATACATTAGTTGAAAAGATACAGTGAGAGGAAGCTGATGCATTTTGTCTACAAGATGATGGCGAAACCAATGAGTTATTCTCTGGATTCTATGATGGTGTCAAGAGAATAACTCTTTGGTTAATTTCCTCAGCATCTTGGGGACAAACTTCATCAGCCTCATCCTCACTATATTTTTTCTTCTAATGCTTCAACCTAACACTTCTTGCATTATATAATAATACAGGAAGTCTAGGGTTGAAGCATTAGAAGAAAAAATACATGAGGAGAAGAACTCATTAAGAACACTTCTTGCATTTTTTTCTTCTAGGGATGGGGAAACCAATGAGTTATTCCAAAGAAAAACTCATTGTTTTTGCTACCTTCTTGTGGACAAAATGCATCAGCTTTCTCTTCATTGCATCTTTTCAACTAATGCATCAATCCTAGAATTTCTGCATTATGTGAAGAAGAATTATGAAGCTTATATTTCTTGTTCACATAATGCATGAAGTGATAGTTGGAATTTTGATCTTTTTTATTTATATGTGTAAATTGACTGCTAAATTAAATTATATAGTTAGAATTTGGTTCAAATTTGGTGCCAATTCTATTGCTTATTATTGTCAAATTTGGTGCCTATTTTAACTGTCATTTAGAGTGCATCTGGGCTGGTATGGAAAAAACAAAGCAATTTAAAAATAAAAAAACAATAGTACTTTTTACACCGATTTTTCTTAAAACCGATGTAAAATACAGATGTTTTACACCGGTTATCAAGAAAAACTGGTTTAAAAATTAAGTATTTTACACCGATTTTAGCTTATAACCGGTGTAAAAGCCCTATTTTCTACGCCGGGTAAATAACCGGTGTAAAAACCCCAACATACAATACCGAGACTATCTACACCGACACTAAAACCGGTGTAAAATGTGGATTTTAACCGGTGTTAAAACCCTCTTTTGCACTAGTGAAAACTGGTTTTAAAAGTGGTAGTTATAAGAGGTTGGAGATAATGTGAGTGGATAAAGAGTAAAAAATTTTATATATTTTTTTAGAGAAACAGTACCAACAAAACAACACCTAAAGAATCTTACCTAATTTTTGCGTAAAGTATAAAATGGAATCTGGTGCTAATTCAAGGTTTTTTTATTAATTAATTGATATAAAATAATATAATTAATTTAATATAACAATTGTATATTTATTTTAATATTTTTAAAAGACACTAAGTAGCCGCCGTTAGGAAGGAAAAAAAAGACACCAAGTAGTTATATAAAAATTAAAATACCAACCATCTGATGGAAATTCTAAAAATATCAAAAATAAATATTTTTAATCATAGTTTAATAATAAAAATACAACCAAAAAGCAAAATTAAATAACAAAATGGCCTTGAAAAAAATTAGGAAGAGTTATAAAACATTAAGGCACAGAGGTGGCAAGGTTCAATAAATTAATGGATATGTGTACAAATAAAAGGTTGTTTCTACCGTGCACAATGAGATTAGTTTGTGTACCGTGCATAAAGTACGTAGAGTGGGTATACTGTGGGGTTGGTTAAAATATTTTTTTAAATTGTTTAAGGGAGGTTTGTGTATTGCACAAAAACCAATCCTAGCATCCACATAAAATATGTAAGTCAATGAGACGGAGATAAATTTTATCCTTCCTATAGTGTTTTTTCCTTTTTTTTTGGGCTAAAATGCCCTTTTAATCCCTCATCTTATTTTTTAATTTTAGTTTGTCCCTTAAGTTTGAAAACTTCCACTTTGGTCCCTTAAAGTGTCTATATTAGACCAAGTTGATCCAATCATCAGTTTACCACACTAACATTGTTAACTTAAACATGTGTGACAAACAACTACCTACGTGGCAAACAACTATCTCCACGTGGGTTTTTTACCCCTGCAATTAGACCAAAAAAATTGTCCATTATTTTTTTCTCTCCAAATCTCTGCCTTCAAATCCCCTCACTATTTATTCACCCAGATCTCTGCCAATGCCAGAACCACGTATTCATCAGAACCACCACAGTCTTCTTCATGTCAATCACGCCGCGCCCCATTTCTTATTCGGTCAGCACCAAATTTGTTTGTCAGCTCTCAACCCAAGCCTCTTCGATTTAGCTTTTTCTTCATTTGCGTCGATGTCATCTTTGGTTCCATACCCAAACGTGACCGAAGAAGAGCATTTTGTCCTCAACAACACTTCATTTGCATTGCTTAGGGTTTATGTGAGACGTTAAAAGTGAAACTAAATCCATAAATCCCCAATACATTTAGGTTCCATCCCTAAATCCATAGTCCTTTTCAATTGCATGTACTTTGTTCCCCATCTTCTTCTTTTTTTAATTATTATTATGTTCTTTGTTACTAGTGGCAAATCTGGCAGTAGCAATTGTGTGTGTTAGTATGTCGCGCCGTTTGCCACACCTTTCAAAGTTTACCTTGTTGGTGTGGAAAATCGATGGAAGGATCAATTTGGTCTAACAGAAACATTTTAGGGGACCAAACTGAAACTTAAAAAAAAGACCAAAAGGATATCTGAGCCCAATTTTTACAATTTTGTCTCCCCAAACTCGCCTTCATTCTGAGTGAGATGAAAAAAGGTATCCAACCGAAGTATATTTTTAATAAATTATGCATTTTTAACTTTATAATTTAATTATCGCATCAGACATGGGAAATATATTCCTATACCCACACATATGCCTCGCCATTTACATATCGAGAAAAAACTAGGATTATATATATTTTTAGTCCCTATAAAATATTTCAGTATCAAGTTTAATCTCTACAAAAAATTTTATCAATGTTTAGTCTCAAATTTGGTGAAATTTTTTTTCGACGTTTAGTCCATGAAATCACCAAATTGGGTGCTAAACGTTGGTAAAAATTTTATAAAGACTAAAATTAATAGAAAAATATTTTACAGGGACGAAATACATATTTAATAAAAAAAAAACTATTTCCGGTGTCAATGCTAGCTAGTCAAATTATTTTTTTCTGTCAACATGGAGTCCTACAGGTATTTTATTTTTTGCCATGTCTAAGATGGGGGAAAAAAGAAGATAAGATAACTATCATCTTTATCTTCTCCTCTACATATGCATGTGTCAGACATAGCTACGGCACACATTTTGCCATTAAAATATTGACACGTCCTTTTACTCAAATGGATCGATCCACTGATAAGGGTCATGTTTCGACCTTTTTAGTTTCAGTTTCACTTTAATTGGAGATTCCTTATCCATTCCTTCAATAATCAATCCGAAACTATGCAACTTTACTGTCATTATCATATATTTATATAATACAAATTGTGTCTAAATATATGTTTAGTGAATGTAAATATAGAGTTTTTTTATTTTGGTCTTTGTAATTTTTTTTTTTAGATTTTCTCTTTGTAAAATTATGAGTCATTATTTTTGATCTCTGACGTTATCTTCTGTTACAAAAATACTGATGTGACAAACATAGAATGAGTTAGCACCTATCACGTGGCATTTTTAATTACTTGGCACCCACCCACGGTGCTGACTCTGATCCTGTTGCAACTTCCAAAACCCCCTACCCATCGCTGTTCCTCTGCCTCAAATCTTCACTTCTTTTCCGCCGCCTCCACTGATGCAAGAAGACGAAGAGAAAAAAAAATAGAGGAACAGGGAGGAAGTGAGAGAAAGAAAGAAGGAGATGGGGGAGGCGGCCCACCCCTGGCCTTGACGGAGAGACCGAGGGAGAGGGCGAGCACCCCATTTTCCATAAGGCAAGTGAGAATTAACCGACCCGCAAACCTTTCGTTTTTTAGCGCCACGCGTTTCAACATCAACGCCTCGACGAATCGCCTTGTCGGAGAGGCTGGCTTGTTGTTGTTGTTGAGATTCGGAGGTGGTGTAGAGAGTATCGTGACTGCAGAGGATCCACTACCCGATGATCCATTAACAGAGGATCAATTACTAGAGGATCAACTAACAGAGGATCAAAACTGCAGACCAGACTAAGTAAGATTTTTGGAATCTCACCTCTATTGGCCGGAAAACATGAATCCAAGGTAGTGGTTTTCCTTCAATGTTGTTCCTTTGCAAATCCAATCGGTTAGAATGAAAGAAGAGGTTGAAGAGATTATTTTAATTGGTTGGGCTTTGGAATTAGTGGCTGGAAAACGACCGTACAGGGAGGAAGGCAGAAGCGCTAATGGGAGAGAAGAAAGAAGCTGATATCTGGTTCGACATCATCCCATTAACCACTGCTGAGTTCTCTATCTTCATCTCTGTCGAGGAAGGAATGGGTTCTGGTTTATAGTTGTGAAGGTACTCTGGAGCTGCCCCTTCCCCTCGGTGTGTTTTCTCAGGCTTCTCATCAGCAGTCTTCTTATCAGCATGATGAGTGTGATTGGAGGGAGAGAGGGGGATCTGATGAGGTGAGGAGTTCGGAAGGGATGATGAGGGAGGACTTGTTGTTCCAACAGAAATCGTGGATGAGAGAAGATAATTTGGATGAGGGAGGGAATCCTCTGTTCTTCTTGCCTCTGACGTGAGTGGGTCAAAATGCCACGTCACATGTGACAACTCGTGCCAACTCATCATCTGTTTGCCACATCAGCGTCTTTTTTAAGAGGATAAGGCCAGAGACTAAAAATAATGACTTATGATTTTGCAGGGAGGGATTCTATTTTTTTTTTACAAAAACCAAAACAAAAAAACTCTATATTTATCGGGACTAAACATATATTTAAACCTACATATTGCTTAGGCCATTGTCATTCCCAGCCCCCTTCCCCCAGTATCAGTATCAACCTTTTTTGTCAATGTGCTTATTAATATATATCAAATTTCTTTAGAGTTTAGACCCACTAATACATATCATATTGGGGATAACCAAATTCTGAAAGAACAAATACCGCATCTTACGAAATTCTGAGCGTGCATTTTTTTTTTCACAAAAGTAAAGTTACGCTAATTCATTAATAATCAGAACCGCAGTATAAATAGTGACATGATCACAATTTTTGAAAGTAGCATTATATGTAACCATCCCTACCAAAATGTGAGCAACTACACGAGCTTCTTTCCTATAAAACTCTACCAAAAAGTTGTGAAAAAAGCAAGATAACAAACTCCTATAATCTAAAATAACAACTCTATATTTAACTTGAATATGCAAACTCTATGGGAAAAAAAGACGGCTCCACTGAATAAAGCATATGAGGAAAATGTAAACTGATCAGTAAAATTTGAGTGGACAATGCTTTTTTTTTTGTTTTTTTAATCAGCATTCGAGTGGACAATTATGATATATATGAAGAATGAGAACCAACGACTGATCCTAATGCAAAAATTGATTACAATGATAAATGCCGATCTGTAGGAAAGTTCACATTGGTATGTTCTCTGAATAAAATATTTATGATGCTGGGAATATCCAAAAGTAATTTGTAAGTTTTGTTGTTTACAAGTGGAGTGTAATGGCGGGTTCTAGAGTGCACAAGTGAGGTACGTATACCCACGGTACACAAGTTTTCAGCATCGTCAGATTTAATATACTCACAGATCTTATCATGGAGCTGCCACACTTTATCACTGCCTTTTCCCCCTTCTCTCTCATCTCTCATGGAATGTGCTGCAGATTCTCTCTTCCATGGTTCTGCCACCATGTTCACAGCCTCTCTCTGGCGAGCTTTCCTGCCGCCATAGACCTTGCACCGACGAACTAGGGCCAGATCTGGACTCCCCCTTCCGTGCTTTACCTCATGCACCCATCATTTTCTTCGATCTGTTGCTGTCTCTATCAGATCTTCCTCCATGGCCACAACCTTGCACACACGATTTTGGCCACTTTGAGTTGCAAACCGGAAAATGGTAAACAGATCAGAAGTCCCCTCTGCGAGATCTTTCTATCCCACTGATTAGATCGTCGTTCCAAAGAAGTCTCTGTTGAACCCCGTCGCCGCCGCCACTGTGGGTCACGGAGGGTGAGCATGTGCGAACTGATGCACCGATCGTTTTCTTTCTCTCTGCTATATTTCATGGTGAACAGAGGTGTAACACTACCTATCTTTGTTTTATGAGCGAGAGAGAGGGAGAGGTTGAGAGTCAAAGAAGGAATTGTATGTGTTGTGGAGAAGCTGAGTTCAGGCTATGCTCTGAAAGTTTCGAACACCGCCACAACAACTCCGGCTAGAAAGTTGTATACTACGATTTGTGGCTACCGCGAGTCCCGTCGACACAAACGAACGTTGGATTTGTCATCCCCTCGACGAGACCGTCTTATTTCACCGATGGTTGAGGCCGTGCCGGAAGAATTAGGGCGGAGAGAGAGTGAGGAAGAAGGGAATATAGAGAGGAAAAGAGAAAGACTTTGGTGGAGTGGGTGCATGATATTATTATGGGAATGAGATTGATCCAATGGTAATTAAAACTTGTACGCAGTGGGTATACATACCTCACTTGTGCACTCTAGAACCCGCCGTAATTATGAGGTTTCAAACTTATATTTTATAATATCGGTGAGAAAGAGTCATAAGTATTGTGATCGTAGGCATTTTGATGTCTTTGATTTTTTTTTTCTCTTATGTTTTTCTTTTTTTAATAATCTTGAAGCTGTTAACGCTCACATCTCTTTACTTTTGGTGGCGAAAAAAGTTTGTTGTTATTATGCAAAGAAATGGGATAATGCTGTTTCAGTTATCCATTTGAAGGATACCAGTGACTGTAATGTAAAAATACTTTAATGCTCAAATTAATTTAATAAGTTTAAAAGTATAAGTAAAGAGATACTAAGATTTCAATTATAAAAAATAGTTAAATTACAAAATTGGTCCTCTAAATTTATTTTAGGTTTTAATTTGGTCCCTTATGTTTTATTTGTTTCGTTTTGGTCCTTTACGTTTTATTTTAGTTTTCAATTTGGTCATTTTCGTCACTAAAAATCAATTGTCCGTAGCTAGAATTTGGCTTTTAGCTACGGATAATTGACTTTTAGTGACGGAAAGGACCAACATGTTGTAACTTTTAAAACGTAAGGGATCAAAACGAAACAAATAAAACATAGAAGACCAAATTAAAACTTAAAATAAACATAGAGGACCAATTTTATAATTTAGCTTAAAAAAAACAAAACCAAAAGAGATACTAAGCGTATGTTTTATCAAATTTTTCAAAAACAGAAAACTATTTTTAAAAAGTATAACCAGCTAAGTTTCATAAATGATATATAGTAATTACGAAACTTGGTTCAATTTATTCCAACGGACTTGGACTTAAAACTGTCCAAATGTGACTCGTAAGAACAGTTGTAATTTGCAAACAGTAAGAAATTCAAAATTTGTGGGCTCCATTAAATCAATAATTCAAATGCCACTATATATGACTATTTTTAAATCAACAATTTAAGTGCCACTATAACAATCTATAAACTGATTATGTTATGAGGATAATTCTGCAAAAAGTTAAGGGTTCTTTTTTTAAAACCAAAAGTTAGGGCCCTTTTACTCCCGGTATTTTTTGGTTTCATTTTCACCAAGAGTAATAAACATTGAAGCTTGTATTCTGGAAATTTTTGTACATACATTTTGGAAAACAAATCCAATATTCTAGAAATTTTGAAAATATCAAAATATTATTTTCAGTGTTTTAAAAAATGCATTATAAAAATATCTCTAATCTTTTATATGTCACAATTGTTCATCGCAGTAGCCTTTTATCTTCTAACTAATAAAATGAAAATGAAAATGTTTCTAGTATTCCTTAAATCTTATCAGAAAATCCAAAAGAGTCTTTAATCATTTCGAAAGATCTATTAAATTTCGAAAGATCTATTAATCACCTCTGTGTTAAACTCAAAACTTTGGGTTCGAAAGGTAAACCAATGCTTCTTAATGCTAGTAAGAACATAAATTAATGTTATTGAGTGACCTAAAATATATCAAGGGGCCTTTTATATTATTAAAGTGTCCGGTACTGGCCACAATGCGACCTCCACACTTGTGTGATCCAAAGTGAGGCCATATCACATGTACCTTTTTTCTTCACCAAGTAAATATTTAGGTCTCATAAACTTTCCTTAAAAAAAAGAGTCTCATAAACTTGAATAGGGCCGAAATAATAGTTGGCGCAACACACCTTAGGGTGCTTTAACGTGCAAAGACAGATTCCGTTTGGTGTCGACAAATCTTTGATGGTGAAAAAGGTTAGAAAGTGTGGAAAAAAACAAGGCTCAAGTGCTCGGCTATCATATCGCCAACTTAATGGTGGTCAAATCACTACTTAAATAAGTTATTCACCAATTGACTTTACATAATAATAAAGGAAGAAAAGAAGAAAACAACTTCGTTTGGTGGTCTACATAGAAAGTTGGCATGGACAAATCTTTAGAAGCTCCTTGATATTATCATTTTGAAAGAGTATAATTTATCATGGACCTTGGAATCATGGTGCTCTTCGCTGGGGGGAGCTATATATCTACACCCTGTGACATATGATATCGGTCGTTTTTAGCATGGTCACAGCTCACATGCTAAAATGTGGCCACCATGGAGACATTGCCAACCAACAGATGATATAACAATAAAAAAAAAAAACAATGGTAAAGATTTGTCAAGGACATTGCCACACATACTTGATCACTTCTATTGGACTTGGATTTTTCTTTCAACTCTTCATAAGGGGGGAGAGAGAGAGAAAGAGAAAGTATTGACGCTGAATTTTCGTAACAACAAATAAAGTTCAAAAGTGCAACCTGAGACTCGAATTGGGTCCTCAAAGGACGTTACGAGTTGACAAGTTTACAATGTTTAAAACCAATTTTACGTAGCACAACATGTGTGCTTAATGGCAGAGTATTCGAAAATAGGACCTTCAAAAAGACTCTAAGGAAAACCAGAAGTAAAATGCGATTTAATTGGGTTGTGGCAACACAACCAAATGCATGTTAAATGGGTTAGAGTAAAGAAACAAGTGCAATGTGTGCACCAAATGAAATGAAGAGATGAAACAGAGAAAAAGTAAGAGAAAAATTGCAAAGTAAAAGAGAAGATAATAAAGATCAAAGGTCCAAAAAAAAACACCATGATATTCAAATTGCAATAAACATGGCACGAATGCAAAACATAATTGCTGGAACTGTGGTTTTGAAATTATTTGTGTTTTTTATTACATTATACAAAATACGGTTGCTGGAATTGTGGTTTTTGTTATACTTCGGAATCTAGTTTCCAGAACATAAAAACAAACAGTTCCAAACACTAATTTTTGGAATCACATTTTGATGAGTTCTCGAAATTAGATTCTGAAATGCAAAGTATCTATGTTTTGGTCATCAGAAACTGATTTCATGAACGCATCAAAATGTGTGTCCAAAAATTAGTTTTTAGACACTAAAGTGATGTTTTAGATTTCCGAAAACTAATTTCTGAGCGCATCAAAATATGAGCATGAAAATTAGTTTCCGACTATTCGTAAAAACGAGAACGGGTGGAAATCAGAAGTGGGGTGAGTTGGGGTAATTTGGGGATTTCATTTATTCCAAGCGGGGAGGGCTGGCAAAAGAAAAAACGGGGGTGGGGATAGCAAGATGCCCATGACAAAGGACTCGTTTGCATAACAGCTCAAAACAGCCAGCGTTTCTGTTATAGTTAGTCACTACATAATCCAACTACTCTGATAGATGCTTCCACTATAAATATTGTTAAATCAATGAATGATAATCGCACTTCTTCAGAAAGTCTCACACTCAGAAACACACTCATCATTCTCTCTCTCTTAACACACGCTCTCTTACAGCATAAGCATTTAACATTTAACATTTTCATCTTAATGATACAAAATAGTAAAGAGAAGAATTTATCAACCGGTGTTCTCCAAACAGCCTATACTGAGAGCATGCGAATTTCAAGAAGCGAGGCTAAAATCTAATGGCAAAAGTTTCAACAAGTCCTTCATATATGTAGAAAAACAAAACAACATCCACCTTGAAAATTTACTTCTTAAATACTCTCATTCTATGACATGTACAGAAAACAGACAACAAGGAAAGAAAACAATATCAAGATATTAAAAGAAATAACAAAAAAATTGTATATAGACAAAAAAAATCTACAGAACTTAAGGGCTCAGCACTAAAAATACAGGTAAACAGCCTCAATCAATAACAACAGGTGATGATGAATCAAAAACAAATTCCTTCAGTGCTACAAAAGAAAATCTGGAATTACTGCTGTTTGGGGGGAAACCACATTTAAAGGTGAATTGGCTCTTTGATGAGTTTTACGCCTGCCATGGCGGTGACTACTCTTTTTCTTTCCCCTGTGGTTAGATTCTTCACCTTCAACAACCTTCTCTTTACCTCTCCTTCTTCTCTCTTTATTTTTGCCACTCGAATTCGGATTTTCAGGATCATGCTTTTCCGCATCACCAAGATTTTCTTTCATTTCAGATGGAAGATCTGTGCCTACTTTCTTTCTCTCTTTCCGCTTAGTCGATGACTTATCAAGAGGATTACTTCCACTTCCAAGAAGAACATCTTTTATGGCACCAGAAAGAGAACCATCAACCCTTGGCTCTGCCCTTTTGACTGAAATTGGTGCCACATCTCCATCATCCAATTTCACCACTACAGGCCTGGGCTTCATTTGGTTTGTCCTTTTCTTCAAAAGAAGTGATTGCTCTGTCAGCATGGCTAGCTCAGCAGCTTCATCATTTACATTACTGTTTGACTTTGGATCATTTGCAGGGGGATAATCATCTGCAACAGTCTCACTCTTCTCTGAAGAAAGGTAATATAATCCATGCCGCTTACGGTGTTCAAGCAAGGATGTAGATTCATTCGATGGCCCTGGCTCTTCCTTTTTCAGAAGATTAGATGAAGAAGCATCCCAAGTAGTGGCAAAGTGAGGGCCTCCTATGAAAAACGAACTTGATGAAGGCAACTCAATATCACCACATACTTCTTTTAAGTCGTCAAGATTCTCTTTAAGAACTAATCCATCTGGTACAGCAACTCTTCCCTGTGCACTTATTGAGACTGGACCAAGTTCCATGGAAAAACCTTCGCGGATCGATTTGATAATAGCTGAAACTTCAGTATTTTTCTTGCCCACAATGTCCACATTCTGACCTGTCTTATCAGTTATTTCTGCTTTTATCAACTGAACAAAGGCAAGTACATTTCGTGCTCTTTCCAGTATCTCAACATCCTGATTTGATGTTAGTGGGCCTAAAATTAATTCAATTCGATTTAATAGACTTACAATAGATTCATGCGTGAAATTCGTCTTCCTCGAAAGAGTGACAACTTTATCTGTGTCGTTTTCAACAGATAGATCATCAGAAGAACCGGCCGTATTCCTTGGGTTAAAGCCCTCATCCTGTTCATAATTTGAACCTTCACATGTTGTTGCCAATTCAGGAGCTTCAGTGTCTTTATTTACAACAACCAATTGTGACTCTTCCCCAGCCAAATTGCCACAATATGAGGACGCAGTACCTTCATATTGCTGAAGGTAACAGTCCAGGCAAAAACTTAAAACTTTCAGAGCAGAACTAATATAAACTGCTCTTATTGACGACGGCAAGAGATTGGTTCGAGGCTGTAGGAGGGCATCCATGAGTTCAAATGGATCGCTTGCAGCCTCTACATACTCTCCAGCAACCCAAGCAGCAGCACACAATATCCTATGCAAGTACACATTCCCCAGCAATGCAGGATCAATCAACAGATCACGAGCAACCCGAACAAGCTGCAGCCTAGCATCCTTAACTCTCATACCAATATCAATAAGCTGATTCTCAATTTCTTCACCCTTTTGGCAATGAGGAATAGTCGCCATTTCTCCTAGAAGAGTCACATACCAATCAAAGTCAATAATGATCTCATACACATTCCTACCACACGTGGTTAAAATAGAACCCAATATCTCATTGCAAAATTCCGGGTCAGATTTCAATGCATAATTGAACAAAACCCTAGATATCTCCACCACATTGCTCTCAGAGACCATGGCCATCAACAACCTCAAAGACTCAATCTTGATATTCGAATCATCATCATTCAAAGATTTGATCACGGCTTCCTTATTCTCCAACACAGCCCACGAGTGCTTTGGCACAGCAACTGAAAGCGCGTGCAGCCCAAGATACCTAAGATTGGGATCCTGATCAACCAACAACTCCCTAACTTTCGAAACTGCCAACTTAACAGCAGACTCATGATCACTCAAGCTAGTAAGCACAGTCCTCACACACTCAAAAACCAAAGATTTCGCTCCAGATTTCCTCATATGTTCACAAATAGGTTCAACAATCCTCTTCCCTAACCTAGGTTCCAAAGGAGCCAAAATAGCAAATATCTTCAACACCTTGATTAGAACCCAATTGTTCTTAGAATCAACCAAAATCCTATAAAACTCCGGCGCCAACGGGAGATACGATCTCGGATCCTTGGAAGCCAGCTCGCAGAAAACCCCAATAACGGCGGTAACAAGCAGGGGATCGGAACTTTCAAGATTCTCAACTAATCGTTTAAAGCAAACCCTAACGGCGTCAGGGTACTTATCGAAAACCCTCAAAACGACGGCGATTGCTTTCTTTTTAATAAAAACCCTAGAGGAGGAGAGCAATTTGAAAACCTCGGGGGTGAGATCACGAGCGAGATCGGGGGTGGCGATAGTGGAGAGGCAATGGAGGGCGAGGGAGGCGTCGAAGTGGTTGGTGGAGGAGAGGTCTTTGCGGAGCTGGTTGGTGATGAGGAGGAGAACAGGGGTGGAGTCGTTGAAGGAGAGGGATGCGGCGTGGTAACCGATCCTCTTGTGGGAGAAGCGGGAAGAGGACATAACTTCGACGACGTGGAAGGAGGCCCACGACATGTCGATGCCGTGGATGGCGGAGAGGTAGGAGAGCTTTTCAAGAGCGGTGGATTTGGTGTGTGGGTCCGTGGATTTGATCTCCCGACGGATCTCGTCCGTTGCCTTGGAGATGAAGGTTGATTCGCCCACTAGCTGGAGGCGCATGGCTTTGATCAGATCCTCCAGCGTGCGTTGGAACAGGTTCTCCATGATCGAAGAAGAAGAAGAAGACCCCGCCATTCAGCAACTGCGTGGGTCTAACTGTCTGAACAGCGACAACGACTACAACTGCGAGGGTGGTGAAGCCATTCGAACAGGTGCTGTTGGTGCTGTCTAAAGCATGCCTGGGCTCGGATTTCAGAATAAGCTCAATTGGTTGGGCCCGGGTAAACTTATTTGGGATTTGCTATTGCACCTTAATGTTTACTCATCCACTTCCTTTCATTTTTTTCACTTTTTTTTAGTTGTATTTTTGTTTTCTCAACTTTTTTTAATTTGACAATTTTAATCCCTCTATTTTATTTTTGGAAATTTTGGTCCTCAACTTTCTCAATTTGACAATTTTGGTCTCATACTTTTTAATTATACTTTTAGTCCCTCAAAAGTGCACAATCCACAGTTTTTGGAACTAAAAATACAATTAAAAAAAATATAGGGACCACAATCGCTAAATTGAGATAGTTAAGGAACTAAAATCACAAAAAATAAAATAAAAGAACTAAAATCGCTAAATTAAAAAATTAGAAGAATAAAATTGCAATTAAGTACAATTTTTTCTTAAAAAAATACTCTTCCTCTCATACCTCTTGAACTATACATAATTTAATTTTCGGAACACAGTTTTTCTGGGTTCAAGAAATTAAATTACACAGAATACAAGCCCTAACTCAGTACTTGCCTCATCCCTCATCCGACCGGCGTCGTCTTCGTTCACTGATTTCTTCATACACAGAATCCCAATTCAGTAACTCCAGAACCAGAAGCCCTCGCCTCCTACCTCATCTGGCGGTCATCCTCGCGAGCCTGTATCGTCGTCGTCTTCACGAGCTCAGATTCGCGGTCTCGGCCTCATCCCGCCGTCTCAGATTCGCTGTTCGTTCCGTTCTTTCTCAAATATCTCTTTCACTTTCCATCGTTTTTAGTTTTTACTACTCTTAGATCTCGCAGTCTCAAACTCCCCCTCTCAGATTCGTTGTGTTGTTGCTGTTCTGTTGGTGTATGTTGTCTCAGAATGTACACACCATTACATGTTATGGATTTGGAAGGACATTGTTTAATTTGTAGTTTACTTTCAATACAGAAGCAATTCACAAACCATTAGGATTTCAATTTCAATTCAAAGATTTGTTATTAGGATAGGATAAAGATTTATTTCTGATTTGTTATTAGGTTTATCTTATCTATTAGGGATAGGGATTTATTTCTGATTTGTTGAAGATTTATTTCTGATTTGTTAGAGATTTATTTAGGGGGAATAGATTAGTATAAATAGGGGAGTTGAGTTGTGAAGAGAGGCAGAGAAGAACTAAATTTATACTGGGTTAAGCTAGTGGAGAAAGGAGAGGGCTCCTTTGTGTTTTTTTTATTCATATTCAACTATTCAATAGATAATATTCAGTATCTCTATTCTCTATTATCAATTTATGTAGAATCTACTTTCAATCAAACGAGTTTCTAACAAATTGGTCCGACTGCGATTCTTCTTGAGGATGGCACAACAGAGATGAGTTGAGGATAGGTGAGGCGCCGCTTTGAATTTACAGGGACCGATCCCATTGGGTGGGTCACTAAAGCTGAAGAACTGTTCAAGGTTCTTGAAATTCCATCATTCAATATGCTCCAGTGGGCTTTCATGAGGATGGAGAAAGATGTGGCTTTACATTGGTTCATTTCTTGGTACGAAGAATATCCAGATTCTGACTGGGAGTCATTTTCCATAGCTTTCATTGAGAGATTCAGAGCAAGTTATGACGACAATGTTTTGGAAAGGGGGATTACCTGGAAACAAGAAGACCAAGGAACGATGGAATCATCCATTGATTTCTTGGAGCATTCGGTTGAGAAGAGCAACATGAAACAAGAACTGATCCAAGAGGAGGAAGGAGACCTAGATGACAATGTGTTAGAGGATCCAGTTGATGAAGAATCCTTTGTAATCGCAAGAACTGAGGAAGGGCATCTCTTTGAGGCATGCAACGAAACAGAGACGACGAAGAGTGTTGAGATCGTCGCAAGAGGAAGACAAGGTACGCCGCCAAATCAAGCGAGATCCAACCGTCGCGAGGTGCAACCAATCACTCGACATCGTTCCACAAGGGGTGGTCATCCCATCGACCAAGATTGCAAAGACCGTAACTTCAAGATCCGAATATGAAGATGACGGAAGAGACTGAGATCAAACAACCACTGCCAAACCGCTTGACACTAAACGATGCATGGCGACCGCTTCTCCGCCGGGCCACCACCAAAACCTCCGGACGGTCGCCCTAACCCACGTGGTGGTCAGCGTTAGCGTTATCAACATGGAAATCACCAAACCGGTGGTTCTAGAAGGATGGTCGCGGTAAATCTGGCCCAACCACACCTAAAGACACCGGACCCACCGCAGAAGGGGTTGGTGAGTCGCAACCTGAGCTACCATGGTTGTCGACAAAGAACATCGTTCTCCTCATGCAAATCGCTTTTAGAGGAGAAGAAACACGAGGGGATTCGGGGCATTTCTCCTACCTAATGGGCCAAGCCCAATGTTTTCTGCCTTCGGTTTGGCCTTCTTCTCGCAAATGGAGGCAAAGAGTTTGGAGTTAACGGGCCAGCCCAAAGTAAGGTCGATTGTTGAGGAAGGAATCTCCTTGTGTGGGCTTTACTCACAAGAAACCGGCGTTGACCAATAAAGAAGTGATCGAGCAGTTACACCCTTCGGGGTCATGTGGTCGTCTTACTAGGCCAAGCCCAATTTAATGAAGAAAAGGAGTGGGCCTCAGAAAGTGGGAATGGCATCAACATTGCTTATCTACCCTTCATACGTGGGAAACTTTTCAAATTGATGAAAGAGTTCATGGTTTTGCCATTGTTGAAGCATGGGCCATCTAAATGTGTGGAAGAAATTGTCACCGACTTCCACCAAATGCAATGTGACCGAACTGCAATGACGACCGGCTATTTAAGCTGAAATGGCCCATCAAGCTCCAAACAAAGGATCCAGGAGGAGAGATTTTTGTTTCAAAGAGTTTTTTTTTTTTTTTCAATAGTCTTCATTATGTTTCAGCAGTTTTTTTTTTTTTTTCTATTTCCAACCTTGAGGACAAGGTTGTTTTGGGGTGGGGTGTATTGTTAGGATTTCAATTTGAATTCAAAGATTTGTTATTAGGATAGGATAAGGATTTATTTCTGATTTGTTATTAGGATTATCTTATCTATTAGGGATAGAGATTTATTTCTGATTTGTTAGGGATTTATTTAGGGAGGATAGATTAGTATAAATAGGGGAGTTGAGTTGTGAAGAGAGGCAGAGAAGCCTAAATTTGTACTGGGTTAAGCCAGTGGAGAAAGGAGAGGGTTCCTTTGTGTTTTTTCCATTCATATTCAACTATTCAATAGATAATATTCAGTATCTCTATTCTCTATTACTGAATTTGCGAGAATCTACTTTCAATCAAACGAGTTTCCTAACACAAACCTAATCCTAGTAAAGACTACAGGCAATTTTGCATGTACCATATGTTGACTTAATTAACAAGTTTAACTTGTACCAATGGATAACTGCTTAATTGATAATGAACTTTGATAGTTCATACCTTGAATAATACAAAGTCATCAAGGAATAGATACAAACTGCTAGAGAATTTACTTAAATTATCTCCCTGAGGAAACCTGACCAAAGAAATGTAACTGACTTAAATTATTTCATACTGCCTTGTCTATCCTCGAGGGGGTTTTCTCCCGGGGAAAAATCTCCGCCCGCGGAGCCCCAATTGGGGCAGTCCCCGCGGGGATCCCCACTCACGAGGGCAAATTGACACCCCTAGTTTTAATTGTGCTGTTACTGTTAAGCTATAATAATTTGTCCAAAAGGAGTTGGAAGTCCAATACCAGCTCCTGCTTCTTTAATCCTTTCATTTGAATTGGACCTTCTTTAGGAGTGAGAAAGCAAGGGGAACCGAATTTTGTTCATGTTTCATCAGTTGTGTCTTCATGTTGTATACTAGGACTGTAGATGTTAAGGTTTTAGATTAGATTTATTGTCGCAGCTGTTATGTTGTACATAAGGAGTCTTTAGTAAACTTTAAAAATGCAATACTTGTCTTATGTATGCTTATTGATCATTTCAGTTCACACAATTCACAAAGTTTGTAACATGACATGCAGCTTTCTTTTCACTCCAATGACCAAGAAGAGTGCTAAAAAGACCCCAAGTCAGTTACAAGAAAGTACCATTGGAGAAGAGGAAATGCCCTCTTCTGCACCAAAAAAAGCAGGTAGTGAAATCGATGAAATATTTGCTGGAAAAAAGAGAAAGAAATCTGAGAAGGAAAAGACTGAAAAATCTGAAGAAGTAACTAAGAGAACTGATAAAAAGAAGAAGAAGCAGAATGACAAGAAGAAAACCAAAGGGCCAGAAAATGGTGAGTTTGTAGACCGGCCTTCTCGACCAAGAAAGAGAACAGAGGATGGACTTTCCATCTATACTGAAGAGGAGTTAGGTATTAATAAAGGGGATGCTGGAAGTACCCCACTCTGCCCATTTGATTGCTCTTGTTGCTTTTGATGGAGGCTGCCTCCGGTAAACAAAGGTGCTGTGATTGTCACTTGCATCCTTTATTATCTTTATACTTGGGCCAAATATTGATCGAGTTATCTTGTACTGGCCTTGAGTTATCTATTTTTGACCTTGAATTCATTAGATCTAGATTGATTCCTTGAAGTGATTTCAATTTTGCGACAATTTGACTTTGGCTCTTCTAGGCTTTTTCCCGTGTAACAGTTTTGCTTATGCATAATGTCTCTGGCAGTTGGTTTGAGTAATTTATTATAAAACAGGAAGAATCGCTATTAGGTGCTTGAATCATGTTGCTTTTTGTCTATCTTTTATTTATTTTGTACATTTTCTCATGTTCAATCAAACCACATGTTCAATCAAATTCTTCTGTTTTTATATTTTTTGTTGTTGTTGTTTTAGTATATAAATGATTCATCCCACTCCCGTAGCAAATTGCCTAACATATTTTATCCCTTGATTTTAGTGGTTGTTTTATATCCTCTTAAAGTTGAGTAGCAATGAACTTTATTGTGTTCCTTGATTAGCTTTATTGGAACTGCAAGAATGGTTGGTTTAATTTTATCATTTCTTATCCCAATCTTTCTAGAGGGGAAGCCATTTTCCCCTTGTCATCTTGGTGCACCAGCTCTAGAATCCTTGCAGCTAAACCTTTCGGTGCATCACAGTGCAAAATAAAACCTTTAATACTTCTGCTAAATAGGATGACATGAATCGGTGTGTTTGTGTTGCCCATCACATTATAGTGTATTTAGTTTCGTTGAAGTAGATTGCAAGTTTGTAGTTCAGCCAACATAATTGATGCGGGATATTCCCGGGGTTTCCATCTGCTTTATTGAGAACCAGTGTCATTGATTTGTTGTTGGTCGGGGTCTTCTTTGTATATCCCTGTATTTTGCTGATTCAAATCTTGACTCTGCATGCTTGCATCTTGTGTGATGGAGGTGGTACTATAGAGAAAACTCCTCCAAAGTTTTATATTTTTTTTATCAAGTAAAAGCCTTCTAACTTAGGGCCTTCTAATTTAGGGTCTGTTTGGTTCAAACGAGAGGAGGAGAAGAGAGGGATTTTAATGGAGGGGAGGGAGGGAAAAGGAGGGGAGGGATTTAATTTGATTTTGTGTTTGGTTGAGAGGAGGAGAGGGAAGCTTTTGCATGTTTGGTTCAGGAGGGGAGGGGAGAGATTTTAATGGAAGAGAGTGATTAATTTATTTGTATATCCTTATAGCCTTGTATATTATATTATATTATATTATATTATATTATATATAAGAATATTTAAGTAATTTTATTTTAAATGAATTAATCTCCCCTCCAAAACCCCCCACTTGGGGAGAGCCAAAATTGGCTTTGGAAGGATTTTGCTCTCCTCATCTCCTCTAAAAAAATTTGAATTAAACAAACATAATTTAAAATAATACCTTACCTCCCCTTCCCTCCAAAACCCTCAAACCAAACGGACCCTAAGGAAGTTAATAATGCAGGTTTAGCATAGAATTAGCCAACTCGGTGTATCCCAAGTCTTGTATATATCAGGTCAATTTACACAGAGTAGACAGCCAAAAATAAAGTTACACTTGTGTCATTCTTATACTTGATTTTGAACCCCTCTAATACATTGGTCCACGACTCCACGATAAGTAAATGTTTGATACGTAAGTCTTGGCCTCTTGGGTGCTGGCGCTTGGTTGCCGTTTCAGATTTGCTTAGATATCGAGCTTCTTTGTTTTGATGCTTCTTTGTAATTTTAATTTTTAATAATTTTCTGATTGAGGACATCTTATGCTTTTTGTTTGTTAATACGTGGTTTCATTTCTATGCTTCTTTGTTTGTCATTCTCCTTTTTTAATGTATTTTTTTGTCTAAAATTATTTGTTGGTGAATAACACATTGTTAATATTGTTAATTTTTTTTTTTTATGAAATTGGAATGCTAGTGCATCACTATGAAGAAAAGAATCTCAACTATGTTGGCACCCCAGACTTCATCAATCATCTGCAACATCCGATAATTGCATTAATAAAGAAAAAAGAAATACAAAAGCCATGGTGGGACAAAAACCGAAACTCATAGAGAAAAATTATGCGAATCTAAAGCTGGGTAGACCTAACTGATTACGGAAAAACTCCGCCCTAATGAAATTGGGAATTAAATCCCACCAAACGAAATTGTGATTATTGGCTCCATAACAAGCTAACTTATCCGCACAACCATTGCCCTCGCTAAAAACATGAGAGAAAATAAATTGCATGTTTTTGAATAAAAGAACACAATTATTCCACCTATTTCAAAGTGACCACAGAACACTCAAGCTAGACTTGAGTGCAGTAATGACAAGCATAGAATCACATTCCAACCAAAGTTTCTTCCATCCCTTTTTGTGAGCAAATTCAATTGCAATCATAGCAGTTAATAATTCAGCATGAAGAGAGAAATTAATGCCAATGTCAGAAGCAAAACAACCCAAAACTTCACCTCTGCAGCCTCAAAAAATACCACCACAGCCTGCATGTCCTGGAGAGCCCTTGGTTGAACCATCAGTATTACATTTAATCCAGCCATTAGAAGGGGGAATCAGTCCACTTGCTTAATAACAGGAGCCTTAGGAGGGTGAGCATCTCCTTAGGAGGGTGAGCATCTATAGCAAAAGCTTTGATAATTTTGAACTCCTCAATAGATGATGCCATATGCCCCCTTGAGTATGTACCAGATAAATCTACTTGTTTTGACTTGGAAAACCCAAGCAAAATTAAGACCTGTTTGGATTTAAACAATGATTTGTTTTATTTTATGTTTTTACTAATAATTAAAGCCTTTAGATTCCGGTCATTAAGGGTCTGTTTGGTTCAAATAAGGGGAGGGGAGGGGAGGGATTTTAATGGAGGGGAGGGGAGAGGGAAGGGGAAGGAGGGAGGGATTTACTTTGATTTTGTGTTTGGTTGAGAGGAGGGAGGGGAGGGAGGAAGCCTTTGCTTGTTTGGTTAGGAGGGAAGGGAGGGATTTTAATGGAGGAAGGGATTAATTTCTTGGTATATCCTTATAGTGTTTTATATTATATTATATATAAGGATATTTCAGTAATTTTATTTTAAATAATTTAATCTCCCTCCTCCTCCAAAACCCCCGCTTTGGGAGGAGCCAAAATTGACTTAGGAGGGATTTTGCTCCTCCCTCCCCTCCCTCCTCCTCTCATTAAAAAAATTGAACCAAACAAACATAATTTAAAATATGCCCTCACCTCCCCTCCCCTCCCCTCCCAAACCCCTCAACCAAACACACCGTAAGGTGATATTTTGCCTTTCTAGCAACGGTAGATTTTAAGTTGCCTAAATCATGTTCTATTAAGCATAAGATATCAGCTTTATGAAATTAAATGGGTGTATTGATTTCTTCACTGTTGTAGACCGCAACATCCGACCTGGACGTTGCCATCAGGGGCGACAACATTTCCTCCGAGGGCAGATCAGTTGGATGCACAATCGAGTCTAAATAAGAAACTCCAAAAAGAAGAACACTATTTGGCAGAAATGTTGTGACGGGCCATCCAGAAGTATGAGAGTTTCATAGATGAGCAAAACTAAAAGTGAAGGATTAAAGACACGGAACAACATTGAGCCAGAAAGCCTCCCTTATTTATTTACAAGAAGAGTAAATCACCACTTTGGTCCCTTAAAGTGTGACTCACTGTCACTTTGGTCCCTGAAAGAATGAAAACCACAAAATAGTCCTTGAAAATGTGTTTCGTTAGTCATTATGGTCCCTAACGTTACCCCATCCACTGACTCCGTTTATTTTGCTTAAGTGTGACGTTTTCTTCCATTGTGGCTGCTGATGTGTCGCATAATTTGGAAGTAAACCACCACTTTGGTCCTAGAAAGTGTGACTTGTTATCACTTTGCTAACACCCTGATTTTCGTATTATTATTATTATTATTATTATTATTATTAGCCTTGAATTATTATAAATGTTTTAGAATAATTGTCTTATTTTAAAAGAGCGTAGAAATTAGTTTAGAATTAAAAAAGGGAGTTTATTATCAAAATAAATGATATGTTTTATTTTATATATATGTATGTATATGTAAAAGAGTACAGGCCTGTCAAAAATAAATAAAAGAGTACAGGGCTTACGTTGATGCCCTTGTTTTTTTAATGAATGAATATGCTTGTTGCACCCCTCCTTTTCACACATACACCCCTGATGCTTTGGGAACCGTTTGTTACGGCTTAAAAAAAAAGTGATTATGTTTTAAAATAATCTAGAGATTATTTTTTATAGATTTTAAAAAAATCTGAAGCTACTTTGTGTTTGTTTAGGATTATAAAAATCATTTTTTCAACTCTTATGAATGAGGTACTTTTTTTCAGCTTTTCATTTTTAACCTAAAAATCATTTTTTTTAAAAAATCATTTTCTAAAAAATCTGAAACAAACACAATTAAAATTAAAAAAATGATTTTTAACATAAAAAAAGTGATTTTATTCTAAAAAAAGCTGTAACAAACGCCCCCTAAATCTCCTATTCATCTTCCTCGTTGAAATTTCGATGTGCAGCGCCGAAAATACAAAGGTGAAACCCTCCTCTCATTTTCTCTCTCTCTCTCTTCGATTTCTCTCTTGTTAGCCCATGATAAATTTCGAAAAAAATCATATTCCTGTACAAAATCACCCACTGAATCCATTTATCGCCTTATTTCGGCGATTCGAGACTGAAATCTCGCCGTATTTTTCTTTTGGGCTGACTGTATTTCGTATTTTTTGGCCATCGTGACCACTGATTGGGAAAACGGATGTCGTTTTCAGATTCCTCGCGTCGAAACCTTTGAGAAGCATTTGTCTTTTTCCTGCTACGCCAAAGTTGACGAAGTGCCTGTTTTGCCCGGAGCCGCCACTTCAGGTCTCACTTCCGGACACTCCGGTGGTCATATTGACGAACGGAGACTTGCGTTGGACTCATCGAAAAACATTCTTTCACCTCGTCCAGTCAGAATTGCAAACAACGACGTTTCAAAAATTGACCCCCCGTCCTCCCCGTGCGTTTTGGGTGAGCAATCTGTCTTCGAGAATATTTGATTATTTAATTAGCTTTGAACTGTATGTTTTAATTGATTTATTTTATTTATTTTATGCTTGTTTATGATTACCTGTGATGATTCAACGCCGACGAAGTCTTTATTGTGACCACCGGCGAGGATGGAGAATCGGGGACGTTGAACGGGAACTGTGATGTTGTTGCTGGAATGATTTGGAGGCGTAGAATGACACAAATAATTGTTGAGTCGACAAAGGTGAATGTTTCCTTTGTTTGGGGTACCATGTGACCCCGACCGTGTCCTTATGTGCTTTGTGCTGTTACCATTATATGAACAATGGTGTGATTGTGATGATATACGGTTAGGTGAGTCTCGATGCATGTTCATTGTAGGAGCAATGAAACAATATGAGTATGTGTATTCTTGATGGTACATGACTGAATTTACGTGTAAATATAATTGATGGCAGTTGACTGGTGTATGTCAAATATATATTATCTATGATTTATGATGTGATGATGCTCTGCTTAGATTTTTTTATGGATAGGTTGTTGGACTGGATGCTGTAGCACTGAGCTGCAGCAATTGTTGTATTTGAATTATGCAGAATTTATGAGGAAATGATGTGCTGTTTTCTGGCTTAGCCCCATTTAGTTTTCCATTTGAATTGCTTGTTTGGATTGGTTTTGGATTAGAGGGAACCTCGTCGACGTACTGACATAATGGTACCTCAAGATTGACGCATAGATTGGTTGCCGATATGATTGGATAGTGACTTCGGATTTGAGTTACGCACGTTGATGGACACTTAAGCCGGCTGTCGTGCATCGAAGATGTGGTGTCGCTTGGGTGATGAGCAAACAATTTCATGGGGAACAGTTTGGAAACGGCCATGAGGAGCTCTGCTCGGCCTTGAGGGTAGTTGCCAGTAGGGAGGTTTTACGTAAAGGCAGGGCACTGCTGAGGCGTCCCATTTATATACTGGATCACCCTAACTAGACTCAGTCTGTATCTCTGGATGTTGAGGGCACTCTCATCCACTCACCCAGAGTGGAAAAGGATCCTAAAGATTTCGACAGAGTAGATGTTAGGTCGCATTAGCTGGTTGCCAATGTAGGACCGTTGATTGATTAGCCTTCGTTGTTAAGATTGACTTGGTTTCGTGCTTGAGTTATGTGCTTTTGAAATGGATTTGGCCTTGTACTTGTATGAATGGAACATTGGTTGCTATTGATTTAATGTGGTTGCTATTGTAACTTATCTTTGTATTAAGAAATTCTTGCGTGTATTTTGGACCAAAGTATAATATTTTATGGTGATTTGCGAAGGTTTAGTTTTAAAATATAATTCCTTTTAAAAGCTTGGTTTTTGAAAAGGTTGCGTTTGCGTGTTTTAAATGACCGAATGAGTTATCTTAGTTGTCGTGGAAAGGACAATGTCTTAAGAAACACAGTTTTCAAATTAATGGTAAATGGAGTCTAATAACTTTGAATTTATCGCAAAAATGATTCTCGTACATGTCATGTTATTTAAGAACTGGTTTATGAACGTAGTTATTCTATCGGAAGAAAGATTTTTAATTACTCATCAAAAGAATTCGTTTTGAAATGAAAGCGCGACTTATTTTACCAAACATTTTGAAATCTTATCGTCTTATAATAATATAAGCGTTAGATAATTAGAGTGTTACAACTTTGGTCCCTAAAAATCACAAAATAGTCTTTGAAAGGGTGTTCCATTAGTCATTGTGACGTTTTCTGAAAGGGGGAATGGAAAACACAAGAAAAGCAGACACGCTTTAAGAAATCAGGCAGTGAATTAAAAACAGACAGAGAGGTTTTAATAAAAGAATCAGACTTAAAAGCAAGTATATGTCTGAATGGGTAAAATGCTTTTTAAGCTTGAATCACATGAGTTCAGAAGCTCAAAAAGTATTTGCAATAGAAATACGTATAAAAACTTTTAACAACACTTTTGTAAATAGACATTCTATGTAAGTCCGTTTTACATGTGAATGGATTCCAAGTTACCACTAGATGACAGGTTTTCGATCTAAAGGTTTTCACAAAACACTTAGATGCAATGCAACCCCCCTTTTTGTGTTTTCCATTGAAATTATGATGTTCGAGATTTTTTTTTTGAAAACACAGTTCAACTCCTCTTCTTGTGTTTTCTATTCTTCCTTTAAAAAAAGGTCACACATAAGCAACATGAACAAAGTCAATGGACGGGGTAATGTTAGAGAGCATAATGACTAACGGAACACACTTGTAGAGACTATTTTGTAATTTTCATCCTTTTAAGGATCAAAGTGACAGCGAGTCACATTTTTAGGGATGAAAGTGGTGGCTTACTCCTAAATTATGTGACACATCAGCAGCCCCAGTGGAAGAAAACATCACACTTAAGCAAAATAAACGGAGTCAATGGACGGGTTAATGTTAGGGACCATAATGACTAACAGAACACACTTTCAGGGACTATTTTGTGGTTTTCATTCTTTTAGGGACTAAAGTGATAGCGAGTCACACTTTCAGGGACCAAGGTGATGGTTTACTCTTTACAAAGAGGAAAATAAGTTTTGGGAAGAGAATGCAAACTACCCAAGAAGAAAAAGTGCCTCGTCGAGAAGCATTAATCAAAGTGTAGCCTCGAAAAGGCGTGTAACCGTCCATGCCATTAAAAGCAGACATAATAAGAAGATCAATTTTGTGATACCCAAAATAGTTGATGAAAGCAAAAGATACTAAGAAAGATCATACACATTTGAAATGAAAGAATGAAGAATAACAATATACTCAAGACAAGACACTTCCCAATTATTTCGAAAAGGCAAAATAAGCTAATGACAAAATCTGAAGATGAAATAGAGCGGATAAACAACCACATCCAGCACAAAGCGGGTGGACAAAATAGTCAACATTAAAGAACGGACATTGCATAGTGCATACGAGTAACTAAAAAGACAAAACTAATTAGGTGGTGCAATTTTTTATGTGCAGTTTTTACTTTTCTTCAATCATCATTCAGCACATGCGATAATTTGAATTTGAATTTGAATGAGAAATTTACCATGTGACATGTTATAATTGATGAACAACGCAAACAACATATAAGTTTTTTCCTAACCAAAATCGACAAAAGCAAATAAGTAGCCACGTCCCACGAGCTATGCAATTCTGGGATGAACCAACCACTAAATCCGATAGACAAAATATAGAAGTCCAAGATCTACTATCATGCTTAGGCTAGGCCGGACTAGGGGGCAATTGTTCCGAGGTTAAACCCCGAGGCCTAGAGTGCCGCCACTAGAAGACAAAACAAGCCAAACTCACTGACGACCATTAAGCGTAAGGGCAAAGTTGACATGTCAAAGTAAGTGGTCACACATCTTCTGCACCAAGGATTCGAGAATCACCTAAAGATATGATGTCCTCACAAGAGCCTAACAAATTATCAAAAAATATTCACCAATTGACTAGATTGTGACGTAAACATGAGCACAACTATATATATATATAACTCGCCAATAAGAGGCCAAATACATGTTCTAGCTCCATGGTATAATAAAACTCTGCACAACCCTTGCTAACTTGAGCGTTAGAGCGTCTTTTGTTGGTACCCTCTCTAATCTCCAACAGCACCAAAGCTGGAGCACCAAAGCACTACAATCGAGGAACATTGCCACCACCGGAAAAACCAGTCACCACCATCTACAGTGCCGTGCTGGGTAGACCCTCTATCCTAGCACCAACATATAAAAAAAAAAACAAAGTGCTGTTAATGTACCGTTACGCAGAAACCGCACGAAAGTTTCACCTCAATTTCCTTTTATTACACACAATATAAAAGTATACAATTAGTACGTCACCTCTTGCTCTCTTTCTTTGGTGCTATATCTCCTGCGGTCTCCTGCTTCTTTTTCGGCGAAACTGTTCTGGGTTGATGTCCAAAAAGACGTTGTTGAATCTCAAGGTCCTGACCCTAAAGTTCGTGTAAAAATTAACAAGGCGTGTTCGTCTTCGCGTTTTGACTATTGTTAAATCTAATTGCAAAAATTCGGAATTCGAAATTATGTTTCATTTTATAAACAAGACATATTGTCCAGATCTAGTGATGTATAATAACATTTTATAAACAATGACTTAATTTGATTGATAAATTTATTGTTTATAAAAATAAAAATGTTGCTAGTATTAAAGAGTGAATAGTATTACTCCATCAGTTTCTATTTATAAGCCATTTTTAAAGGAAAAAATATTTTTTTTATAAGTTCATTTATAATTTATAAGAAATATTAATTATTATTTTTTTCCAAAAATACCCATAATCAATATTAATAGTCATGTCTTGGGAGATGACAAGACACACTATAATCAATGTAAAATAACGAAAAACATACACATTATTGACAAATTTAATTAGACTAACTGTTTTTTTTTAATAAGCGTGTTTTTGTCTAAAAAGACTTATAAATAGGAATAGAGAGAGTAATTGTTAAAGAATATGGCCGTGATATTAACAATATACGCGTCTATGTTGGAACTCATCTAATTTGTTATTTTTGGCGAAACTTGAGAGGGTCAGATATGGCCGGTGTTGTGCTTGTGGGGTGGCCATGTGGATTTGAAGGTGACCCACACTGCCATGGAAATAGGAAGGAGCTGCCAATCTTCCTATGTTCAACTGCAACATCATAATTGGACCAATGACAATGGCGACTCGCTATTGCACTTTTAATTCTCATCACTCACTTGGGACACTAGCCATTGTGCTTATATTATTTTGGGCCATAGTTCTGTTATACTATCAGCGGCACACCCAGGGACCTACTTCGGTAAACCGAGTAGAAATGCTCATATTATTATTTATCTTTGCGGTCTACTTCCACAACCGAGTAGGAATAGGCGATAATTGTGTTGACTCTGATTAAATTATAACCTATGTTTGTTTCAATAAAATATGAATGAAAAAAAGTCGGATAAAGAGAAAATAAGATAAATATATTATTTTTCATTTGATTGTCTAAAGGTCTAAAGAATGAAAAAAAAATGAGACTAACGTTAAAATTTTCTCTCCTCATGTGAAGATAGTTCACTACTTTTACTTTTATCGATTTATTTCTCTCTCTCATATGTATGAAACTCACTTAATTTTTTATTTTATCATTGTTGAAAATGAGATCAAATCAATTATTAATTTTTTTTTTCACTTTTTCATTCAACCAAAAATTAGAGGAAAAAATCTATTTTTTCACTCCGTTTTCCATCCATTAAAACAATATACAAAATTCAATTATTAATTACTTTCCATTTTGTTTCTACTACTCATTTTATTTTGTTTTCTTTTTTCTCACATCCAAACAAAGTAACAAGCAGGAACTGCTCTTCTAATTAAGGCGTACAGTTTTTATATTACTTGTTTTAAACAAACAAAGTTTTATTAAAGGGAGTACACGAGTTTATTCCAACCCGGCTATAGAATCAACATCATGCTCAAGATATACAAAGTTTAAGACAGTTTTTATATTATTTTTATTACCTGATTTTATTTTGTTTAACACAATAACAAGAATATTTAATTTATTAACACATTAAATTTAATCTTTTGATAAATATGATGTGTGTAGTGTAGTGTGGGGGAAGTTATTTTGAAAGAATGATGTCTTTCATTTTCATAACATTAATGAAAAGAAAAGGTTTAATTACTTTAGCTTAATTAATACATACTAGTACTTCATAATTTGAGTGTAAGTTATAGATTCAAATCTTGACTCATAAAAAAACAGGTATTGTTAAAGATGTGGCCTGATATGAATGGGTGACAAACACGGTGTCGAATTAATGATTCAAACACTGCAATTTTTTTTTTTTTAAAATATACTTGAAGCTACTATTAAATAGTACTACTAGCAATAGTATACTCATACGAATCGTCTGCTTTTCACCAAAAAATAAAATAAAAATAAATGACAAATAGTGTGCTCGGGTCACCGTAGCGGAGAGCTCCCAACACGTATTCGATCCTTCCTAGAAACATGTAGTTTGACCAAATTAGTAAATGACAAAAAAATAACAAGAAAGCAAATTATTGTAAATTTACAGAATTACTAATAAACAATGATACGATAAATCTTAAATTACTACTAGGTTGAAGTTGTTGTCCTGTGATCATTAATTATGTTCCCACGAAGCGAAAATACTGCGCTTACATTTTCGTCTTGCAATACTAGCTAGTATGCAACATAAAAAGAACCTTTTATATTTATATGCTTAAGAAAATAAGAAAAATATCTTTTTAGTTAGAGCACCGATAGAAGAATAATTCATGCATAGTTTTCTCTCGCGCGTCTATGAAAATTTATGTGATGGCTTCTAAATGTCTGATTATTAATTAATTGGTGTCATTAATCCAAAATTTCTGGGGTCCTACTTGCCTTTTAGCTATATTTTTGTGATGGAGAAATTGATAAATGATTTGGGTTGACTTAGGATGGTCGTTGACGTCTAAGTCTTTTTACATATCATATGATATATGATACGCATATTCTGGTTCTACCCTCATTTCTTGCCTACCTGTTTCCTCCGACATTCCTAGAACCTTCTCTGTCTCTTCCTAAATTGCCGCATATATAAAAACGCAAAGCGTCTCCTTCTGCCTCTCATCTACTTTGCTTGCTAGCTACCTCAGTGCAGCCTTACATCAACCGCTGGTCCCAAATTATATTTATTCTTCACAAAAATTATGGCTGCGAAACGGTATTTCGATGATTCTGATCAAGACAAAGACAAGCCAAGCGACAAACGGATCAGAACTACAACAACACCTTCTTTTACTTCGTATGTTAAACCAAGCTAGCTAGCTATAGCAACAATATTCATTCTATTATATATTTCAATTAATTTATAATATTTCTTCTCTTTGCATTTATATATATATATATATCCTCTACTATGCTACGAAAAAATGTGATCTCAATTCTCATGAGCTGTTTAATTCTGACAGGGTAATAGGAGAAGTGGTTAGGATGAAAAACATGCAGAGCCTTTTCTCAGGCTTGGAACCTTTGCTTAGAAGAGTGGTAAGTCATTAATTAATTAACCTTTTATACCATAAGATATATATATATATATATATATATATATATATATATATATATATAAATTAATTAATGAAATACTATATATTAGTATCAAGCAATTAATTAATATATTGTAATGATCATAGGTGAATGAAGAGGTGGAGCGAGCAATATTTAGACATTGTTGTCCTCCACGCACAATAACAAAGTCCCCTTCACTGAGACTCCAAGCATTAACGGAAGAGCAACCATCAAGCTTTGAACTAATGTTCAACAAGAGCCTTTCCCTCCCAATATTCACCGGTAGCAGGATACTAGACATGGATGGGAACCCAATCCACGTGGTTCTTGTTGACAAAAACAACAACAATCAAATGATCCCAACAAGTCTCCCCCATCCAATCAAGCTAGAAATTGTGGTTCTTGATGGAGATTTTCCTAATAAGGAGACATGGACGAGTGAGGAATTCAATAGCCACATAGTGAAGGAGAGGACTGGGAAGAGGCCATTGCTTACTGGAGAATTGAATCTTACTATGAGGGATGGGATTGCACCAATTGGGGATATAGAGTTTACTGATAATTCTAGCTGGATACGTAGCAGGAAGTTTAGAGTTGCGGTCAGAGTTGCTTCTGTGGGGACTAATCTCAATGTTCGAATTCGTGAAGGCATGACTGAACCATTTGTTGTTAAGGATCACCGTGGCGAATGTGAGTAATTTCTTCTTCTTCTTCTTCTTTTGTCAATTCCAAATAATTTTATACCCATACATCATACATGCCTTGCATTTCTTTTTTTAATTATCTTATGTTTTATTATATGCAAGCATACATTAAAAAAAAAAAAAATCCTCTAGCCAGTGTATATGTTATCACATCGCATTATATTGAAGCTAACTACTATAGCAGCTTTAATTAAGCACTGTTTATTCAATTTATTTATGACTCGTGTTGTTAATAACTATGTTAATTAATTAGTTGGTTACAAGTGTCATTTATTTAAAGGCTGTGGAGATATAACTAATAAGGATCGGAGAGGGTCTCTGGAAAGAAAAATATCTTGAGTCAACCTCTTTAATTAGTCTCATAGTTAATATATACAATATTATCAATGAATGCCCATTATTGTTGTCTTCAATCCAAGTTGCATGCCCCTAAACATATTCTTCCGGAGTAGAGTTTTTTCCCCCCCCTTGTGGATAGAAATCTAAAACAAAGATATATTATGAATAAAAATATCTCATATTATCGGTGATTAGGTGCTGTAATGCTCATATGGTTGTTTTTGACAAAATCGGTGAACTTTTCGGTAGGCCACAAATTAGTAGTAATTACATGACGAAATTAATTTATACTTAAAACCATCACATAATCAAAAGTAATGCAACTTACAAATTATTTGTGCATGAAATGGATTCGATTATTTAAACATAAAACTCATAGATTATTATATATATATATATATATATTACAATTTTTTGTGAAAATATCACCATCCGGATATTGAAACAGCCCAAAATAACATTGGAACCTTAATGTAAAAGTAAAACCATATATCATTATTAAAAATCTCATGGTGATTGTGGCTTCAACTTTATTCATATCTCACTTTATAGTGATGGAAAAGTAGTTTTTTTTTTTAATAAGGGGGATGGAAAAGTAGTTTAGTCTTATCTCCAACAAGATAGGACATTTCATTCTTTCAAAAAAAAAAAAAAAAAAGATAGGGCATTTCATTTTCGTTCTTTCCAGCAAACAATAGTGCTCAATTTGTTTGTTTTCTATATTGTTTGGTGATTGGTGGTCAAACATACAGCTAATAGATGTTTAATAATGATAGATGTTTAATCATGGTCCCACCAATGCAATTATAGAAAACCCTCATGAAACTCTAGCTTTTTGATACAATGACGCGTAATACTAGCCTTTTCTTTTTTCTTTTTATTGCAATTAATTAATTATAGAAAGTAATACTTCTGCTCTGGTTTTTGTAATTTGCTTGTTTTGGGACGATGGATCTCAAGTCAATGGTTTCAAAGACATGGTCAAGCACGTAATTGGTCATCCTTTTTAATAGTTTCCTTTTCTATCTCTCTCATAAAAAAAATATACATCACTAAATTCCTTTTTAATATTCTCTCTCTTAGTTTTTCTTTTGAAGTGTCAGTCTTTTCTTATTAAATGGAAGGAAACTATAAAAATACAGAGGAATTCTAATCCTTAAATTTGTTTTTTTTTCAAAGGCAAAATAATTTTAAATTTGTTGTTTTTCAACAGGATTTTTTTTTTTATGTTGTTATCATGGTTTCAAAATGTGGTCCGCATCGGCAATTGCGACGGCCGCAATATTGATATTGTGGTCGTTATTGCATTCATATCATACCGCATCTGTATTATAGAATTTTTGTTAGATTTAACTGCAATTTAAAAACCACGCATGGTTGTTATTGCTGTTACTATATGCTAAATATCTACATTGTTTGCTAATATTAAAATTTTCATACATTAATTTGTAGTGTACAAGAAGCACCACCCACCAATGCTCAACGACGAAGTGTGGCGCCTAGAGAAGATTGGTAAAGACGGAGCTTTCCACAAAAAATTGTCCTCAGAGGGAATCACCACAGTGCAAGACTTTCTCAAGTTATCCGTTGTTGACCCCCATAGGCTCAGAAAGGTACATACATATCCATGTTACTCTACTCCCTCTCCTAAGTCGGGAAAAAAAAAAGAACCACTCATTAATGTTAAATGATTAATTAATATTTTATGGATATATAAATTAAGCTATTAATTCTTGTTTGTATGGTTTTGTTTTGCAATCAGATTTTAGGCATTGGGATGTCAGAAAAAATGTGGGATGTGACAATTAAGCATGCTAAGACTTGCAACATGGGAAACAAACTCTACATTTATCGTGGGCCCCATTTTACCATTTTACTGAATGCCATATGTCAGTTGGTTAAAGCTGATATCAACGGCCAAACGCTTCCCAACCGAGAACTCGGCAACATGAACAGGGTACGTGCCTCCTTTAATTATACTCCATGGCTATCTGCGCTTTTTTTTTTTTTTTACTAGGATGTTAATTTTGAACCTATAATTCATTTCATTTGCAGAGCTATATAGAGAAATTGGTGAGAGAAGCATATACTAGATGGAATGACTTGGAGGAAATTGATGGGGTTTTGAATGATAACGTTGCTTTGTTAACCCAAGGTATGTTCTAATTATTAATAATCAATGTACATGTTCTACGTGACGAGCACAAATCCTCTCTATTACTAGAGTTTTTGGTGTATAAATGCACATAAATGTATAATTTATATCACTATTTTAAAAATATGTGTATTTATACACCTAAAATTTTAGTAATGGAGATTTTCATTTCTTTTAAGAAATGGAGAGAACCTATACTCCTATGTGACTATGCAAATTAAATTAATTATTTTAGCAAAGTAAATTTCTAATTTACATTTATTGAATCTCACTCTACAGGTGAAGCCGTTGAGCAATTTCCAAACAATCACCAAGCATCGGTTATAACATATGATCAGAGCGACTATTTTGGGGATAAATCTACAGAGGCAGGCAACTATGTAGCAAGCCATAATGCACAAATTGGGGGCAGCATCGAGTGGCCAACATTTGCCATGTCACCATTTGTGAATGGCATACTTTACAGCTTCTCAGAGTCCCAATTAGACGGTGGTGATATAACGCCCTCAGGTCCAGGTTCAGTCATTGATGGTGTCGGGAGGTGGCATTAGAAAAAATTACTAGTAATTTGACTTTCAGCTGTATATATATAAGATAAGATAGCAGTTGGAGAATCAAATTAGGTTTAGAGACTTATTAGTGTGAAGTATTGGCCCAAGCTTATCCTGGCTTATGTTGGGCTCACTTTTTTTCTCTTTCTAGTTGGGCATAGTGAGTTGCCAGACCCATTTCAAGGGTTTGTGAACGATGGGCCTGGCTCTTCTCCTGCAAAAAAAAAAACTGCAAACCTACCTTTACTGGGTAGTGTTGCTATGTTTAGCATAATTTCAGCAATCACGAAGCCATTTCGGACACTACGTTTTACGTTTTTGTTAAAATACCCTCCAAATTAGGATGAAAAATGAGTCAAGTCGAGTCAAGTCGAACTTGATTCAGCTCGACTTGGCTCGATAAGAATTGAGTCAGCTCGAAACTCAACTCGAGTTCGATATGAACCATTTTTTTAGCTCGAGTTCGACTTGATTCAAGCTCGCGAGCAGCTCGGTTCAGCTCGTTAGTTCAAATTGCATAAACCAAAAGTCAAAATAATAGTAGTTTTCTAGTTGAGCTCGGTTCGACTCATTCCGCTCGTTAGCTCGGTTTGTTAGCTTGACATAAAGTAATTACAGTTTTTTATTACCTAATTGAAAAATATAAATAAAATTATAGTCTAAGCAAACAAATTCATATTTTTAGTTTACTTGTCACATGAATTTTGACTAAAACTAGATGTCATTCTACTTCAAATATTTATTCTTAATTATGTACATGCTTTACAAAAGCATAAAAGTTAGAAAATATTACTGAGATATAAATAAGAATTTGCTGCACAGAGAATAGTAAAGTTCACACCTTTAGGGTTAATGAAGGTAGAAGGAAGATAAAAACACCAGGCTTTACAATAAGAGGACAATGGTTTACTAATAAAAGTCCAAAACAGTAGAAAAATAGAATTTTTTAAATGTTTAAATTTAAAAGTTTTTGAAAATGAATACAAAATTTATTATTTAACTAAAATTAATTATTTAAATTTAAATTTAATAATGAAAAATATATTATGTATATCGAGTCAGCTCATAAACCAAACGAGTCAAGCTATGCATAGCTCAAGTTCAGCTCCTTTATTTAACGAGCTCAATTTTCAGCTCAAGTTCGACTCATTTGGTTCATGAACCAAGTTCAATGATCTAATTATCGAGTTGAGTCTCGAACTATGTTCAAACAGCTCAACTCATTTCCAACCCTACTCCAAATAGTAACTTTTTTGGACACCATAAAATTGTTTGAAAATAAACTTTTTTTGGTCAACGTAAATAAACTTCTGAAAATACAAAAAGTAGACATCTGGAAGTTGCGTGCTAGCAAAAATAGGGAGTGTCATTTTATGTTGTTTCATGTCATTTTATATTTATTAGTTAGTTTAGTCGCTAATTTTACTAAACACTTAAAATTCAATATGCTAGATTATCTGTTATCAATTATTTGCTATAAGTTCATCCGCTATTCGTTAGCTTATCCGCTATCTATTATTTTTGTCAAACGGAGCCTAAAAGTTTAGAGACCTAATTAAAAATCATTTTAAAGTTTAGGGACACGATTTAATTCAGGGACTTAATTAAAAATTATTGATAAGTTCAATGATCCAATTACAATTTTTTTAGTTCAACAACCTCCTTAAAAATTCTCAATTAGTTCAAGGATCTAACGAGTAATTAAACCTTGATTTATCATTTAAAAAATGGTAGAGATTAATGTTGTCAATTTTTAATCACAAATTCACAATATTCATTTTTTTAGGGTTAAATATGTTTTTAGTCCATATAAAATTTAGGTTTTTCAAGTTTAGCCCCTAAAGTAAATTTTATTTATTTTTAGTCCCTATTTTGCTTTTATATGGACTAATTTTTTAGTCCCTAGAGGGACTAAAGCACCCATTTTTTTAAAAATAAAAGTTTTCAAAATAGGGACTAAATTTTTTTAAAACACTAAACTTGAAAATTCGTAATTTTATATGGAATAAAAACATATTTAACTTTTTTATTATAAACAGATAGTTATTTGTAAAAGTAATACTGATGATCTCCTTTTTGTGAGAAACACCTTACGAAGCAAATTGCAAAACAATCCCTTAAGTCCCAAACAATTATACAATTTACTCAACAAATTAAAAGCCCTAACCCTAGAATTCCTTAATAGCCACAAGCCCACAACCGCAGCCCTTGCGATCGCCGCTGCTTCCGACTCCGTCGCTGAAGAGCGATGGTTCCCATGCCCTTTCTCCCGCTGTCACTCCCCTAACAACAGTTACAGCAAAAACAATGGCAGTTCAAAGGAGAGGGTATCCGCCGCCGACGTCGTTTACGACGTCGCCGCGCGTTTGGAGTCATTTGTGAAATTTTGTATCAGCTTCTCAGCTTTGCCGAGATGGAGCTCCGGAAAATGTTGCAGAGTATGGTGGCTAGGTCTCGTTTCGAGGTGATCCGTGGCGGAAAAACGGTGGCACAAATGCGATGGCCGTTCGCCCGCGAACAACGTGGTGGTTGTAGGCGAAGGGGTTGTTCGGGTCTGGGGTGTTGTACTTATAGGTGGTGGTTTATGGTGCATGAATGGCAGAGTAGTGGGAACACAGAGTGTATCGTTTTCTGGTAATCGTTCGCTAGCGGTGAAGGAGGAGAAAGAGAAAGGAATGGTCGCGATTGAAGTTTTCTGAAAGATAAGGGGTGGATATTTGCGATAAAATGTGTGGTCATGTACTATACACCACTTGCACGGTAGACAAAGCCCCTGCTCCAAACAAGAAGTCAACAAACCTGAAAAAAGGAAAAAGAAAAAAAAAACTTAGGTGTGGTTTAGTTGGTTATATAAATGACATAATGCTGAGATAAATACTAGCTAGAACAATATTGATACATACAGATATATGTAGATCTTCGCTTAATATCAACTCAATTCGTTTTTATTTTTTTTGTTGAATGTCAATGTGAACATTAGAAGAACTTGAATGGGAGATAACAAGGACTTCTCCTCCTTTTGGAACTGATTGACTTGTGTTGCAGTGTTGGACTATTGTATCTTTTGCGTCACGTATCCTCTACTTGCTGCTTCCTTAGAAATTTCCTCCCTACCCAAAATATTGGAAAATCATGTAAATGTAACCAACATTTCATTTCATAATATATATAATATATTGAAACCCTGCATATTTTTCTTATGATAATATCTCCATTAACTCTTAACATATTTCCCAATGTTCAAACTTGCATTTGCATGCTTTGTTTCTACCTTGTTTCTCTTCTTCATCCATTCGTCTAGCAGCCAAAACACCAGTAATTCAACCCCAACAATTTGCCCCACATACCATTGCAAAACTGGACCTAACATCAGTTACCCTTTTTGGCTTTCCCAAGGCTCCCCTCCTAACCAATACTGTGGTTACCATGACCTTGGCCTTCTCTGCTCCGACGATGGTCTCCCCATTTTCTCTGCACCTCCAGGATTATATTACTACGTAAAAGACATAGACTATGAAAACCGTAGCCTTAAACTCATTGATTTTGACACTGCAAACCAAACATGTCCAAGGGCACTTCACAATGTTCCACTAGGAAACCTACCACTTTCTCACTCCCCTCTCAACTCAAACCTTAGCTTTTACTATAACTGCACTCACTACCCTTCTGATGTACCTTCTATCAAGTGTCTGGGAAATGGAGTGAACAAGTCTTTTGTGTTTGAGATGGGGAATGAGACTAAAGGTTTTGATTGGTCTATGAATTGTCAGGAAAACGTTGTGGTGACAGTTATGAAGGATAAGATTACAAGTGAAGGGTTGATGAGCGAGTTTGCCGGGGCTATGAGTGAAGGGTTTGTGCTTGATTGGCAAACAGCTGCGAATTGCGATGAGTGTGAGGCCAGTGATGGACTTTGTGGTTACAGTAACATAAGGAAAGAGTTGCTCTGCTTTTGCAAGGATGGAAGTACAAAAAACAATAGCTGTGAAGGTATGCTTGCTGGGCCATGTGTTTATTGTGAAGATGGAATCAACAAAATATTAAGGCGTTAAAATTAAGTTGTGTGGTCAAGTATTTTCTTACAACATATTTAGTAGCAGGAATGATAAATTGGAGACCTGAATGAAACAGGTGCATGTGTTTTATTAATTTAATTGATTATGCTTTATTTTTTGATGGCAGGGGGAAGCAGCACTGGTTTGTCAAGACTAATTATAGGTACAATTTTTATCTCGTGTTATATTTTTTTGTCATTTTCTTGGTTCATATAAAAGTTATTGATTGTTGGTAGAAAGCTATTAAATAAAAAATTCCATAGGAAAATGAACTAGGAATTTACAAGTTGAGATGAAATGTGACCTCTATAAAGTAAACACTATAAAATAAAATTAGTCACAGGAAAAATAAACTAGGAATTTACAAGATGAGATCAAAATCAAGAAATCCAATCTTCATAGTTACAATAAGCCATAGGTCATTCAGATTCTCAAGGTTTCAACTGAGGCATCTCAAACCGTGTGGAGCTTTTGCTCTGCCTTGTTTTGTAAATTTGCAATAAGCTTTGCTATACTGAAAAGGAGTGAAAATGGGAGGAGCCATAACATACTAGTATCACGACACAATGTACATTATGACTTTTTGATAACTCATTTTAGATACTAGCTTATATTTAAGAGTAAATTACTTTGTGTGGTTTTTACTGGTTTTATTATCATTTATCTCAGAATTTATAAGTCACAATAAATCACAGCACATAAAGTGTTGCACAATCAAGTATCTGAGTCAACGATTTGATTCTGATTGTTACATAATCAAGGATCTGATGTGCATAATCAAGGATATGATAATCCAGGATTTGATTGTGATCAAGTATCTGATATGATTGTAATCATTGTAATTAGCTTAAATTAGGAAACCTACTTAATATAGAGGAAAGATAGTTGCCTAGTTTCTAGAAATTGTGTACCTGATAGTGCATCCTGTTTTGTATATATGTGACTCTCGATCAATGAAATCATATGCCAGAGAATTACTTTCATGGTATCAGAGCCTATCGAGATCTGTTGGGCCACCCGTAGATGTTCAGTCCTGCAAACTTCACGCTCCAGATGTCTATTCCTGGGCGTGAGGGGGGTGTGTTAGAGTCCCACATTGGATAGTGATATGGCCTCAATAGTCGTTATAAGTGGGGGGCAACCCTCACCCCATGAGCTAGCTTTTGGGGTTGAGTTAGGCTCAAACCCAAATTCTAAGATAATTTTTTTTTCTTCCTACAGAGGCTGCACCATGGCTAATGATAAAGATCCCTCTCCCAATCAAAACAAAGACAAGGACAACTCCTCTACCTCCAGCAATCTTAATCTGGAGAGTCCTTATTACCTTCATTCATCTGATAATCCTGGACAAACTCTTGTGAGTGATGTCCTTACAGGTCTCAACAATTACAACCCATGGTCTCTTGCCATGACAATGGCTTTAAAGGGCAAAAACAAATTCTGTTTTGCGGATGGTTCTTTACCCTCCCCTGCATCTACTCATGAAGATTATCACCGTTGGTCTCGTGTCAACAATATGGTCATGTCATGGATTCTCAACTCCATTGACCGTTCTCTGGCCCATACTGTGCTTTATGCAGAATCTGCTACTGCTGTTTGGGCAGATCTCAAGGCAAGATTCTCCTCCACCACTGGTCCTCGCATATATGAGCTTGAGAAGAATATTGCTACTCTTCAACAACAAAACTCTTCAATTGCACAGTACTTCAATCAGCTCCGCTCTCTTTGGGATGAGTTATCCCTTATTGACCCTCCACCAAATTGCACTTGCCAAGGCTGTACTTGTGGCGCCAAACAGACCTATACTTCCCAGCAAAACAAACGACGCCTCATGCAGTTTTTGATGGGACTCAACGACACCTTCAGTCAACCACGAAGTCAATTACTCCTTACTACATCCCTCCCAGATGTTGCTCATGCCTATTCCCTACTCCTCCAAGATGAGGCTCAAAAGACACATACACATCCTCCACTGACTTCCGACCGTGCAGCTCTTCACACTCAACCTGCACATGCGTTTTTGGCCAAACCAACACCTTCTCGCAACCGTCTCAAATGTGCACATTGTGGCATCCCTGGCCATACGGATCAGAAGTGCTATAAACTTCATGGATATCCGCCATGACACCGCTACTACCATAAGGGAAACACTCATGGACAGTCCTCTACTTCCTCCGCTCGTGCTGACCAACGCAATGATGCTGCGAAAGATCCTTTATCTGCAGATTCCTTACATCAGCTTCTTCGCTTATTAAGGGAGGTAAACCAACCTAAGGCCAATCTCACAGGTGCGTCTCTAGCTCTTTATTCTGCCCTCTATATGCCTAATGAATGGGTGATTGATACTGGCGCAACAGATCACGTTTCCTTCACCCTTTCCTCCTTTCATCAGCCACCTATTCCTTCTTCTCTTCACAAATCTATTTGTGTTCCTAATGGTCAATCGATTCCCATACATGGCATTGGCAATGTACATCTGACATCACATCTTATTTTGACTGATGTCTTATTTGTACCCTCATTCAAGTTCAATCTATTATCTGTGCCAAAATTCACTCAGACAACTAATTGTTCTGTCTTGTTTTATCCTGATCACTGTGTATTTCAGGACCATTTGACGAAGAAGGAGATTGGTCGGGGCCATAAAAAGGGTGGACTCTACTTCCTTGATGCCTCTACCTTTGTTGCTGCCTTTATCACTACATCATCCAACACATGGCATGCTCGGTTCGGCCACCCATCACCAAGTGCCCTCAAGTGCTTAGCTCCTGTTCTTGGTTTCAATAAAGACTCATGTGAGCATTGTCAAGTCTGTCATTTGTCAAAACAAACACGCCTTCCTTTTCCTTTACACACACCCACTAGTAGTAGTTTGTTTGATTTAATTCATGTTGATATTTGGGGAAAATATGTCACACATACAAAAAATGGTCATCATTATTTTTTAACTATTGTTGATGATTTTTCCCGTGTCACGTGGACCTATCTAATGAAATACAAATCTGATGCCTATTCTTTGTTAGTTCATTTTTTGGCTTATGTTCGCAATCACTTTCAGACGTGTGTAAAAATAATTCGCTCTGACAATGGCACTGAATTTACAAATCATGCCTATCAGAAAATTCTTCGAGACTCTGGGATTCTCCAACAATTCTCATGTCCAGGTACCCCCAACAAAATGGGGTCGTTGAACGTAAGCACCGACATCTTCTTAATGTTGCACGGGCTTTACGTTTCCAAGCCGATCTTCCACTACCTTTTTGGGGTGATTGCATTCTCACTGCCACACACTTAATAAATCGAACACCATCAAAAATTTTAGGTGGTCACACTCCTTATGAAAAACTCTATGGCCATCCACCCGATTTCACTCACTTACGTACATTTGGTTGTTTGTGCTATGCATCTACTTCACATGATCATCCAAATAAATTCAAACCTAGAGCTAGACGTTGCATTTTTGTGGGATACCCTGCTGGTCAAAAGGCCTATAAACTATATGACATTGATCATCATAAATTTCTGGTTAGTCGAGATGTCATCTTTCATGAAACAATATTTCCATTTAAGAATAATAAGGCTTTGCATGATCTATACATGGATCGAATTCCCCTACCTCTACCCATCTGCGAACAAGAGCCCATCAATTCCCCACTCTCCACACCCCCTCCTACAGAATCCAATTTTACTAACCCCAATAATACCGAACCCACTAACACCTCTCCATTCCCTCCTCCAATACAACCCAATAATGCTGTACCCATACACGCTGTTGACCCCCCTACACTGCCCAACATTGCATCAAGACACTCCCAACGTGTCACAAAGCCTCCAGCCCGCCTTGGTGACTACATATGCAATATGGCCTCCGCTCAATCTTCTTCCTCGTCTCCAGGTATGCAATATCCCATCTCGAACTATCTTTGCTCCCATACTTACTCACCTAACCATCTCCATTTCATTAATTCTATTATCAAGCACACTGAACCCACCTCATATATTGTTGCCCGTAAAGATCCTCATTGGAGACAGGCTATGGAAGACGAAATAAAGGCACTAGAGGCGAACCATACTTGGACTTTAGAGTTTTTACCTCAGGAAAAGCGGTATAAATTTGTAAATGGGTGTACCGTATAAAATATAATTCTGATGGTTCTATTGAACGGTACAAAGCACGTTTGGTTGCTAAAGGTTACTCACAACTAGAAGGATTTGATTTTACTGATGTTTTTGCTCCTGTTACTAAATTAACTACTGTGAGAACTGTTCTTAGTATTGCAGCAGCAAAAAATTGGCCAACTCATCAAATGGATGTTTCCAATGCATTTTTACATGGCCATCTACATGAAGAAGTTTACATGCAGCTTCCTCCCGGGTTTCGCACACAGGGGGAGAATCGAGTTTGTCGACTCAACAAGTCACTTTATGGCTTAAAACAAGCACCTCGCACTTGGTTCACTACCTTTTCGAATGCTCTGCTTCAGGCTGGTTTTACTCAGTCAAAGGCTGATTACTCCATGTTCTTATTTACCCGTGCATCACATATAACAATTTTACTTGTTTATGTTGATGATATTGTAATTACAGGTAATGATGTGGTGGTAATTTCTCTCCTAAAGAAATATCTTTGCAGCCGATTCAACATCAAAGATTTGGGCTCATTGAAATATTTTTTAGGCATTGAAGTGGCACGATCCAAGGCTGGAATTTTTCTTAATCAGCGAAAATATGCATTAGAAATTTTGCAGGACACAGGTTTGCTGGCTAGTAAACCAGTCACAACTCCATTGGATTACAATCACACCTTGGCTGCTGATCATGGTGAAGTACTATCTGACCCGGCTTCATATCGGCGATTGGTTGGAAGACTGCTATACCTTACAGTCACCCGACCGGACATCACTTATGCAGTTAACTTACTGTCACAGTTCATGTCTTCTCCTCGCGACACACACTGGCAGGCAGCCCTTAGAGTGGTGCGATATATCAAATCTGTCCCGGACCATGGTATCCTACTCTCATCTGATTCTTCTTTACGCTTGCATGCTTATTGTGATGCGGATTGAGCTTCTTGTCCCACTTCCAGAAGATCGACCACTGGTTATTGTATTTTTTTGGGTCCAAGTCTCCTTTGTTGGCGAACCAAAAAGCAATCAACAGTTTCCCGCTCCTCTGCCGAAGCGGAATATCAAGCCATGGCAAATGCTGTTAGTGAGCTCACATGGTTGCACACTCTTCTTCATGAGTTGGGAATTTCACCACATCCTGCAACTTTATCTTGTGATAATCAAGCTTCCCTCCATATAGCAAACAATCCAGTCTTTCATGAATGAACGAAACATGTTGAAATTGATTGTCATTTTGTTCGGGATAAAATTCAAGAAGGTAAACTTCGGACCACATTTGTTCCCTCAAATCAGCAGCTGGCAGATGTTTTCACAAAAGCTCTTCTTCCAGCTACTCATACTCAGTTAATTTCCAAGCTCATGTACCTTCCTAGTTCTTGAGCTTGAGGGGGAGTGTTGCACAATCAAGGATCTGAGTCAACGATTTGATTCTGATTGTTACATAATCAAGGATCTGATGTGCATAATCAAGGATATGATAATCCAGGATTTGATTGTGATCAAGTATCTGATATGATTGTAATTATTGTAATTAGCTTAAATTAGGAAACCTACTTAATATAGAGGAAAGATAGTTGCCTAGTTTCTAGAAATTGTGTACCTGATAGTGCATCCTGTTTTGTATATATGTGACTCTCGATCAATGAAATCATATGCCAGAGAATTACTTTCATAAAGTATAAACCCCATAAATTCAGCAACTGCTTGTAATCTTCTGGTTGTGGATGTATCCTATTTCAAGAGGCAGAACCTTCATGTCAAGGATTATAAGCATCTCCAATCCATATTATTAATTTTATTGTAGAAATGGAAGGGGCTTTCATGAAGCAAATCACTGGAATCACCTTATATTTTTGCTTACAGGTTTAATAGCTGGAGGAATTGGAGCATTGCTGCTGACATGCATCGTACTTTTCAGTTTTAGACATAAATTATTGTCAACTGTGTCATAAATTTGGAAGACCAAAAAGGTTGATAAAGATATTGAGGCCTTAATCAGAAACAACGGACCTCCAGTAAAAAGATACCCATACTCAGAGATCAAGAAAGTGACCAATTCTTTTGAATCCAAACTAGGACAAGGTGGTTATGGTCAAGTATACAAAGGACATCTAAACGACAACAATTGTCCCGTTGCTGTGAAGATGCTGAATGCTTCCAAAGGGAATGGGGAAGAATTCATCAATGAGGTTGTGAGCATTAGTAGAACATCCCACGTTAATATTGTTAATCTACTTGGTTTCTGTCTTGAAGGTCAGAAGAAAGCTCTTGTGTACGAATTTATGCCTAATGGATCACTTGAAAAGTTTCTTCACAAGAAGAATTTCGAAAAGAAAAATCCACCTTTGAGTTGGGAAAGATTGCATCAAATTGCAGAAGGGATAGCTAAAGGATTGGAGTACTTGCACAAAGGGTGCAACACTAGGATATTACATTTTGACATAAAACCAAGCAACATCCTTTTGGATAAAAATTTCTGTCCAAAAATCTCGGATTTCGGGTTGGCTAAGCTCTGTTCAAAAACACACAGTACAATCTCAATGTATGATGCTAGAGGGACAGTTGGGTATATAGCTCCAGAAGTATGGAACAGAAACTTTGGAGGAGTATCACATAAGTCTAATGTCTATAGTTTTGGAATGTTGATTTTGGATATTGTGGGAGGAAAACAAAACATTAGTGCTGCTGAAGCATGTCATTCTAGTGAAACATATTTTCCTCATTGGATATACAAGCAAATTGAAGGGAGAAGCAATTTAACATGGCATGATGGTATGAGCACAGAGGAAAATGAAATTTGTAGGAAAATGATTATGGTTGGATTGTGGTGCATACAGACAATTCCATCTGACAGGCCTCCAATGAGTAAGGTGGTTGAAATGTTAGAAGGAAGCATGGAACAGTTGCAAATTCCACCAAGGCCATTCCTATTTTCTCCTATTTCTCCTACAGAAACCCAAGCGGAACCTTGCAGCACCAGTAACTCTGATTGATTTTCAATTTTTGATTATAGAAGTAGAACTTCGGACATAAATTTCCATTATTAGGAATGCTGTTTATTAGGATCAAAGATTGATAAAGGAAAGAAGATTAGTTAAAACTGTATTAGTTTCTGTTTCTAATTAATTAGAGGAAGTTTATTATGTTAGTTATTGTACAGCTGGCATAGCATCACATGCTATATATATTTGTATATACCTGTACATTCTTCTTGGTTAAATGAATCATTTTTCCATTACGGTATCATTCGCGATTGAGTTCCGCTTCCCTTCGCCGCTCTGATTTTTCCTTCAATTCATTATTCTCGAACCTTCTCGAGTTTTCTCAGTTTCCTTGCGCATTCTCCAATTGCGATCTCTTCACTGTGTTCGCATTTGCGATCTCTATTTCTTGTTCATATTTGCGATTTCGATTGCAATTTCTTCTTTGAATTCGCATTTTGATTTCAATCATGTCCGATTATGAATCTGATTGTAATGCGAGTGTGCACTCGCAATTGCATGTTCGACCTACTGTTGTCAACAATGCCGCTAAAGATCCGTGTTCAACTCCTTCTTCGCCATACTATCTGCATCCTGGTGAAAATCTAGGTATCGTTCTTGTTTCTCCTCCATTGAATGGTTCTGCTAATTACTCGTCATGGAGCAGGGCGATGAAACGTGCCTTGATGTCCAAAAATAAATTCCAGTTTGTTTCTGGCAAATTGCCTATGCCAAGTGAAGATGATTTTCATTTTGAAGCCTGGGAGCGCTGCAACTCCATGGTCGTCTCTTGGATAAACCGAACCCTAAATGAACAAATCGCCTCCAACGTCGTTTATATTGATTCTGCTAGGGCTCTTTGGGAGGAACTACAGGAACGTTTTACGAAAGGAAATCACTTTCGTTTATCTGATTTACTTCAAGCGGTGCATTCAATTAAGCAGGGTGAGCGATCCATCACAGATTTCTACACAGATCTCAAAATTCTTTGGGATGATTTGGAGGCACTGAGGCCAATCCAAGATTGTTCTTGTCTTATGAAATGTAACTGCAATGCAATTAAGCGTGTCAAAAGTCAACGGGAATCTGAATATGTTATTTGCTTCTTGAAAGGATTGAGTGATACTTATGACACTGCAAAATCACAAATTCTGTTAATGGATCCCCTGCCAAATATCAACAAATCATATTCTCTTATTCTTCAACAAGAAGGGAAAATGCATGGCTCATCTTCCATTGGTGAATCCAAAGTTCTGTACAACTCTGCAGATGCCTCAAAACAAGTTTCTGGTGGCAGAGGCTTTAACAATTCTGGTGGCCGCAATTCTGGTTATGGTCGAGGAAGGAACAATGGAGGTAGAGGAAGAGGACCTCCAAGACAATGCACACATTGCCATAAGATTGGACACACAGTAGATCATTGCTATCTCAAACATGGCTTTCCACCAGGTTATAAATCTCAATTTCATGGCTCTGCAAATTCAGTTAGTACTGAGGACACAAATTCATCTACAGCCAACAAGGGCAATTGTCCAGCATCAAATCAACAATCTTCAAGTCAAGTGATTCCGCAATTCAGTCCAGATCAGTTTGCTCAACTCATGCAGCTTTTCAATAATTCCAAGCTTCACTCCCAAGATAATTCACTGGCTCCAGCTCAAGTGAATCAGTTTTCTGTTTCACCTCTTGGTGGTGAGTCTTCCACTCATCAATTCCAGCCTCATCATTCTGTGAATTCAGGTATTAGTTCCAATCTTTATTCTTAATCATGGATTGTTGATTAGGGTGCAACAAACCATGTAACTCCATCCTTAAACATGTTTACCTCCATACATCCTATTAAACCTTTAAAGATAACTATTCCCAATGGAACTGTTATTATAGCTCAGTTTGCTGGTTCAGTGACTTTCTCTAACACTCTTCAACTCCATGATGTCTTGTATATCCCTCAGTTTACCTGTAATATCGTTTCTGTTTCACAATTGGTGAAGTCACTCAATTGTAGACTAATTGTTGGTGCTTCCTCATGTGATTTTCAGGACTTAACATCTTTGAGGATGATTGGGCATGCTGAGTTGATTCACGGGTTGTATCTCATGAAGGCAGATGGGCATCTTGTACAAGCTGAGTTGGGATCTGTTAATAGCACAATTACAAATGATAATAACCGACCCTCTTTTGATCTGTGGCATTTTAGGCTAGGTCACCCATCCTTTAAAATTCTTCAACATGTATCTTCCATTTTTCCATATGTTCAATTTTCTCATAAACATGTTTGTGACTACTGTCACTATGCTAAACAGCACAAGTTACCTTTTCCCTCTAGCACCAATTGTACTTCACATCCTTTTGATATGATACATATTGATATTTGGGGTCCCTTGGCTGTCAAATCTTTTCATGGTTACTCTTATTTCCTTACTATTGTGGATGATCACACACGACACACTTGGATATATCTCATGAAATAAAAATCTGAGGCTAGACAGCTTTTACAAAATTTCATTACTCTTGTTCAAACACAATATAACATCACTGTCAAGATTGTTAGATCCGATAATGGGGCTGAATTCAATTGCCCTTCATACTATGCATCACTAGGTATAATTCATCAAACATCATGCATAGAAACTCCTCAACAAAATTCCATTGTTGAACGCAAACACCAACATATCATGAATGTTGCCCGTAGTCTCCTTTTTCATTCACATATGCCAAAAATTTTCTGGTGTTATGCAGTTAAACATGCCATCCATATCATTAATAGGTTGCCTACACCGGTTCTAAATTATAAATCACCTTTTGAACTATTGCACCACAAACCACCAGCTCTTCTTGACCTGAGGACTTTTGGTTCCCTCTGTTTTACTGCTACTTTGGTTCAAGGAAGAACCAAACTTGATCCCAAGGCATGCAAATGTGTCTTTCTTGGTTTTAAACCAGGCACCAAAGGTTATATCACTTATGATCTTGCTTCTAGAAATATTTCTATTTCTAGAAATGTTATCTTTTATGAAGATTGCTTTCCCTTTCAGTCTTCCACAACCACATCCACATCTATTCCAACAGATTCCACCCATGATTCTCATGATTTTTATCCTTTTCTTGAACATCCTGCACCTATATATCCCAATTCTGCATCTGCATCTCCAAATTCTGCATCTGCATCTCCCAATTATGCATCTGCATCTCCAAATTCTGCATTTGCATCTCCCAATTCTGCCTCTGCATCTCCAAATTCTGCATCTGCATCTCCAAATTCTTCATCTGCACCATCTACTGCATCATCTAATGCATCACCCACTGCATCCAACTCAGTTCCTGTTACTGTTAATCCTCCACACAGATCCCAACGGGCTCACAAAGCTCCTGCTTACTTAAAAGATTTTCACTGCAACCATGTTACTTCAACTCAGTCATCTCCAACTCCTCTCAATGGTAAGTCAGTTTTATATCCTTTGTCTGCTGTCCTATCTTATTCCTCTCTTTCCAATTCTCATTCTCAATATATCATGTCAATTTCTCAATTTACTGAACCAACAACATATACAAGTCGCCAAATTTCCCGAATGGGTGATCGCCATGGATCTTGAATTGCGGGCACTTGCGACAAATAAAACTTGGATATTGATCGATTTGCCTTCTGGAAAAACTCCTATTGGTTGTAAAGGGGTTTATAAAATCAAGTACAAAGCTGATGGCTCAATTGAACGTTATAAAGCACGACTTGTTGCCAAAGGTTACACACAACAGGAGGGCATTGATTATTTTGATACCTTTAGTCCGGTTGCCAAGTTAACAACTGTGAGACTTATTCTTGCTCTAGCTGCTACTCAAAATTGGCACCTCCAACAGTTGGACGTTAATAATGCTTTTCTTCATGGCGATCTCGATGAAGAAGTATACATGAAACTTCCTCCTGGTGTTTCTCCTTCCAAGCCAAACCAAGTTTGTAGATTTATGAAGTCCTTGTATGGTCTCAAGCAAGCAAGTCGTCAATGGTTTTCTAAACTTTCCAAATTTCTTATTTCTTTGGGATTCACTCAATCAAAGTCTGACCATTCCTTGTTTGTCATGAAATCAGCCACGTTTTTTACTGCATTGCTTGTGTATGTAGATGATGTGATCCTTGCAGGAACTAGTTTGCTTGAGATTAACAAAATTAAACAGCTACTGGACGCTCAGTTTAAAATCAAGGATTTGGGTCCTCTCAAATATTTCTTGGGGTTGGAGGTTGCTCGTTCTCATAAAGGTATTCATTTGAGCCAACAAATATGCTCTTGACATATTATCTGATGCTGGTCTGCTTGCGGCCAAGCCTTGTTCGACTCCCATTGTCAAAGCTCATCTCTCTCCCGCAGCTGCTACTGAACCCTTTCATGACCCATCAGCATACAGAAGATTAGTTGGCAGATTGTTGTATCTCAATACTACTCGGCCAGATATATGCTATGCAGTGCAGTATTTGAGTCAGTTTATGTCCAACCCTTCAAATATGCATTTCCAGGCTGCTACTCATGTCTTGCAATATATCAAAGGTGCTCCAGGTCAAGGCATTTTCTTTCCAGCTAGCTCCAAGCTGCAACTCTGTGCATTTAGCGATTCTGATTGGGCAACATGCCCATCTTCTCGAAAGTCCATCACTGGATTCTGCATTTTTCTTGGAGAATCTCTGATTAGTTGGAGGTCTAAGAAACAACCTACGGTCTCCAGATCATCTACTGAAGCCGAATACAGAGCCTTGGCAGCAACTACTTGCGAGATTCAATGGCTTACTTATCTTCTTAAGGATCTATTTGTTCCATTTATATCTCCTGCTACCCTTTATTGTGACAGCCAGTCGGCTAGACACATAGCCTCTAATCCTAGTTTTCACGAGCGCACTAAACATATTGACATAGACTGTCATATTGTACGGGAGAAGCTGCTGTCTCATCTTTTTCATTTGCTGCCCATCAAGTCTGCACATCAGCTGGCTGATTTCTTCACTAAACCGCTCGATTCCTCTGTTTTCCACAGATTTCTTTCCAAGCTGGGAGTCTTGGATATATACTCTCCAACTTGTGGGGGGGTATTAGGATCAAAGATTGATAAAGGAAAGAAGATTAGTTAAAACTGTATTAGTTTCTGTTTCTAATTAATTAGAGGAAGTTTATTATGTTAGTTATTGTACAGCTGGCATAGCATCACATGCTATATATATATTTGTATATACCTGTACATTCTTCTTGGTTAAATGAATCATTTTTCCATTACTGTTAACAAATGTAATCAAGAAAATAAAAATTGATGTGGACCCCACATATTTTTTATCTTCATTTTATCTTCACAACCAAACAAGAGAAAATATTTTTTTGTCCACCAAATTTCTATCCATTCATTTTTAATTGAAACAAACATAAACTAACAAACATAAAATACATCAAATTTTTTTTTTTACGGTAACATTAAAAATATTATAAATAAAAAGTTTAACATAATTTTCTAAACAAAGCTTTATTATGCATGATACTACTACTAGTCAATTTAAGATTTTTTTTTTCAAAAGTTTTAAGAATAAAACATTTTATAATAAATTATAAAATCATGGAAGGGTGAGACTAGTTGTTTTATACAAATGTTTTAATAGCTTAATTTATACAAATGTTTTGATTTTAAAAATATTAAATTAATATAAATAAAAAGAATTAAATTAACCAATAAATTTAATTACCACATATTTAATTGTATCAAACTAATAAATTAAATTAATTCAGTTAACTTTATCAATCAAATTAATTTAATTATTTACATTAAATTAATTATTTAAATTAATTATTTAAAGTAACATAAATAAAATATTAATTAGAAAATTTAAGGAAAATGCTTGGCTCCACGAAAATGTTCGAAGCTTCACAAAAGTTTATGATTGGCCAACGACCTTGTGATGTCCGTGAAACAATTTCCTTGTTTTTCTAACATTCAGACGATTGTTTGGTGCGTTTCGTGAACCAATTCTTTCGTGATATATAGTATTGCTGATAATCTAAATGCTTAATTGAATTAAATAAATTCAAATAATATAAAAATGTACATGGTATTTTGGTTAAGGGCATTTATGTATTTTCAAAAGTAATTAAATTTTTCTGTTCTCACTGCTCTCCAACCAAACAAAGAAAGAGAAAGAAAGGATAGACCTACATTGACATCGGAGGAAAATGCTCCCACTAAAATTTCAATCAGTTTTGATATCATAATATAAGCATAGATTTGCCCCAACTCATGAATGAATTTTAGTCTTCAATTTTGTACAATGGCCATGCGGCCTAGATTATAACAACCTCTTTTCTTTGGAACCCAAACGAGACACACTCACTCATTTTCATTTCCTTTAGTATTGTTACTCTTTTCTCTTCTCTTTTTGTTCATTTTCCATTCAATGGATTTTGTTGGGTTTTGTTGGGCATATTAACGGTGACCGTAACACGGAGTTTTTCCATAAAATGGCTAAGGTACGTTATGTTACCAAGCAAATTTCACTGCTTAAGCATGGTGATTCTGTGTTGAATTCGCCTAATGATATCCAGAATCATGTGGTAAATTATTTCGAAAATATCTTCAGCACTGATAATGTCTGCATTGATAATGGTTTGGTGGAGGAAGTGATCCCTTCATCAAGCTTCATGCGGAGGATACCCTTCTTCTCACTAGCATGCCTTCTATGGAAGAGGTGAAGCAAGCAGTGTTTTCTATGAATTCTGATGGCGCCCCAGGACCGGATGGGTTTGGGGCTTTCTTTTTTCAGAAGTTCTGGGAGGTGGTTTCTCTAGATGTCTTTAAAGCTGTGGTCCAATTCTTTTCTAGTGGTTGGATGCTTCCAAATTGGAATGCAAACACGGTTGTGCTTATTCCGAAGGTCCCTGAGGCTGATAAAATCGAGCAATACAGGCCTATTGCTCTTGCTAACTTCAAGTTTAAAATTCTCACCAAGGTGTTGGCTGATAGATTAGCTAAAATTGCTCCTCATATTGTTTCTCATAATCAAAGAGGGTTCATAAGGGGGAGGAAGATCGCAGACTGCATTTGCCTAACTTCTGAGGCCATCAATCTGTTGCATAAGAAATCTTTTGGCGGTAATTTAGCTTTGAAGATTGATATTAGGAAAGCTTTTGACACCATTGATTGGAATTTTTTATTGAAAGTGTTGCGTGCTTTTGGATTCGACCCAATTTTCTGTAAGTGGATTGAAACTATTCTCCATTCTACCAAACTTTCTATTTCTATTAATGGGAGAGCTTGCGGCTTCTTCTCTTGTAAGAGAGGGGTGAGGCAAGGTGACCCTTTGTCTCCCTTGTTATTTTGTTTGGCAGAGGAGGTTTTGAGTAGGGGCATTCAGAAGTTAGTTGATGATGGTAACTTGCATTTGATGCAAGGCGCTAGAGGGGCCTATGTTCCTTCGCATGTTATGTATGCAGACGACATTATGATCTTCTGTAAGGGGCTTCAAAAGAATCTTAAGGTTTTGACGGATCTTTTTAATCGTTATGGCATGGTTTCGGGACAAGTTATTAATCCTGCTAAATCCACTTTTTATCCGGGTGCGACCACTCCCCGTAGACAAGCTGCTATTGCCAATACTCTGGGTTTTCAGATTGGTTTGCTACCTTTTACATATTTGGGTATTCCTATTTTTAAAGGTAAGCCAAAAATTGTTCATTTGCAGCCTATTGCTGATAGGATTAAGGCTAAGCTTGCTGCCTGGAAAGCTTCTTTACTTTCTGTCATGGGTCGTGTTCAGCTAGTGAAGAGTGTAATTCACGGCATGATGATTTATAGTTTTTTGGTTTACACTTGGCCTGTCTCCCTGTTAAATGAGATTGACAGATGGATCCGTAATTTCATATGGTCAGGAGATGTTAATAAGGCAAAAATTGTTACTGTTGCCTGGCATAAAGTTTGTTCTCCTTTCTCTGAAGGTGGGCTGGGTTTGAGATCCATTAGAGATGTTAATGAAGCAGCTAGTTTAAAGCTTTGTTGGGATTTTTACAATGCAGACACGCAGTGGGCTAATTTGCTCAGAGCTAGAGTTTTAAGGAAGCATGGTTTCATTGAATACCACATTTATTCCACCATCTGGCCTGGAATTAAGAGCAAAATTTCTGTGGTTAGAGACAACAGCAGTTGGCAGCTTGGTAACGGTGAGACTATCAACTTTTGGACTGATCATTGGGCTTCAACGACTTTGGTTCAGTTGCTAAATATTCCCGGCCACCTTCATGATCATTTAGGCCAAGGTTAAGGATTTTATTAGCCATGGTATTTGATGCATTCCTCGCCTACATCTGTGCGATTTTCCTACGCTGCAAGCGGAATTGCAACGCTGCTTTATTCCTCAGTTTAGCGCGCTAGATCATAGAATTTGGAGGCCAACGAATTCGGGTGAGTTAAACTTTAAAAATGCGTTCTTGTATCTCCGCCCCTTTGGTCAAACTGTGAAATGGGCGAAGTTGATTTGGAGTAATGCCATCCCTCCTGCTAAGTCTTTTCTTTCTTGGAAGTTGTTGCATAACAGGGTTCCAACGGACGAGAATCTAAGGAAGAGGGGTTGTCTCATGGTTTCTATGTGTAGTTTGTGTGGCAACGATTTCGAAACTAGCCTCCATTTATTCTGTGATTGTCCCTTTGCTCAAAAGCTTTGGAGTTGGCTTAGTGGCGTCATTGGCGAGCAGCTTGACACTACCTCTATCCATGCTATTCTTAATATTTGTGAGAAGACTTGGTCTTCTCAGCTGCAGAATGTTATTCTTGCTGCAATTCTTAACGTAATTTGGTGGATTTGGAAATGCGGGAACATGCTCGGTTGAGAACACAAGAATTCATTACCATTACATTGTTATCGCCATCTCAAAGGTGTTTCCTTGACTGGTCGCACAAGTAAGGGTTGCATCTCTTCTTCTTTACAGGAATTTGTGCTTCTTAAGGCTTTCTCAATTGACGCAAAGCCTAGTAAGGCTCCATATATTGTCGAGGTTAAGTGGATTCCTCCGCCTTGTTCGTGGATTAAGTGTAATACTGATGGCGCAGCTAGAGGAGCTTTGGGTTATCCGGCCTGCGGGGGCATCTTTAGAGACAGAAGTGGAGCAGCTTTAGGTTGTTTTTCTGTTAATATGGGCATCACTTTTGCTTTGCATGCAGAGCTAATGGGCGCTATGGTTGCTATTGAGCTGGCTTACAAAAAGGGTTGGCATAATTTTTGGCTGGAATGCGACTCACAGCTTGTTATTCTTGCTTACAATTCGGTCACTATTGTTCCTTGGCAGCTTCGGAATAGGTGGTTAAACTGTATAGAGCTCACTAGGAAAATGTGTTTTAGAATTTCACATATTTTTCGGGAAGGCAATCATTGTCTTTGATAAGATTACCTGCAGGGTTTACAGTTCGGTTTTCATTGGTGGGATACGGTTCCTAGAATAATTTGGGAGGACTTTTCTAGAAATAGAGTGGGTCTACCAAATTATAGATTTAAGTAGTGTTCAAGGTTCTGGGTCTAGTTTGGCCTTCTCTGTTAGGTTTTGATGTGCTGCATATGATTGTTAATGACTTTGGTGCCAACATAGTTGGGATGATAGTCATTATAGTGATGCCTGTGCATATCAAACCTTGTTTTGGCCTTTATTTAGGCGGTTTTCGCTTTTTTGCTGTTTTCTTTGTTGCTTTGGTTCATGGGTTTTGGCCTAGTCCTCCCATGTTTTTTGTTTTCTTTTCTCTTTTTTTTTCAATAAATTTTAGGCGGGGGTACTCTTTTTCCTTCTTGGTGTTTTTTTCCTAAGGTGGGTTTTGCATCAGAAGGTTTTAACGAGGCACCTCTCCTTTCTTTTGCAAAAAAAAAAAGAAAGATTCAGAGTTCGCTATACTGAACGTTTTGTTGACACGTTGAGTTAGGGCATCCCTTTCAACTTCACGCTTGGACAAGGTGAGTGCAATGATTGTCATTGAATGTTTTGCAATTGGAATGTCAATTAGTTTTGTTTTGATAAAGAAAAGAAAGAAATTTGTATTGACATTTTTAATTTTAGTTAGGTGTGTACCAAAGAATTTGAGTTAGGTTGAAATTTTTGCCCCAACTCAAAATTCAAGGGTCTGTCATAGGAGATAACACATTTATTTCGCTTCTAGTTCTTCTCTCTTTTTCCTCTTCTCTACTCTTTCTCACATCTTTTTCTCTTCTCACAACCAATCAAAACCTTTTTCTTCTCTTAAAGTCAACATTAAGCTTTATTTGTTTTTCAAATGCACTAGCTGACGCTGATACATCATAAGTAGGGGTGGGAATAGGCTGGACCGAGCTAGGCTTTGTAAGGCCCAAGCCTGGCCTGATCAAAAAATTCAAGGCCCAAACCTAGTCTGTTACCTGTCATATGCTTTTATTTCAGGTCTAGCCTGACCTTTTTAAAAGTCTGATATGACCTGCTAGCCTATTTAAAAGGCTATTCGATATTAACATATTTGAATAAGTCATCTGACCGATATTTAAATAGACTAACAGGCTAATAAGCCAATGAGGTTAAGTTCTATTTATAATAAGCGATAAAAAAAGAAAATTAAAACCACTACTACTAAGAAACACGAGACATAGAGGTGGAAATAGATCATATGATATAAAGCTTTTTCAATGTCTAACATGACCTTTTAGATAATAAAACCTTATATGATAGCCTATTTAAATTCTATGTTGCAATAACGCCTTTAAGTATGTTAAAAATTTATGTAAGTCAATATACTTAAATTATTGAAAATGTCAGTAGGTATATGATTTACTACAATGTACAAATCTAATATAATAATAATATCAATATAAAATTATTATTTATATTTACTTAAATAGGTCGGCTTGTTAGGCCTAAAAGGCTTTTTGAGTGGCCCGAAGCCCGACATTTTTAGCTAAATAGGTTTTTCAAAAAGCCTTGACTTAGTCTATTTAAAGAAAAACTTGGTCTGATCTGGGCCTAACGTAGACTAAGCCGTAAGCTCCTGTCAAACGGCCTTACCTATTCGATATTTCTAAGGATAAGATAGCTCCAAATGCATTAGCTTTATTTAAAATTCGATATTTCTTTCTTTTTGGAACAACCAAGGAAGCTCTAGTACACATAATTTAATAGTTTTTGGACAAAACGTCAAGACTTCCCATTCCAATAGTTTTGGAAGGTAACCTCTGGAGCCAATTTTTGCGCTGAGAAAAGTCTGAATCGTGGGTACATACGAAGCATCATGGTTATTTCAGTCCACAACATGGAAATCTTTTAGTTCAATTCCAGTACGAAAGTTTATAGATAATTTCCTGTCAATATGTATGGTCCAAAAATCTTAAATTTAATTCGTTAAATAAAATATCATTTAATCTAATTTTTCTAATTTCATGGTTTTTTTTTTGGAGGGGGGTGGGGAATAAATAATTTTAGTCATTGGTTAAAAAATCAACCGAAAATATTGTGATGAATGCGCATATATAATAAATTAATTCTTATTTCCCAGGTAAAACTTAGGTAAGGTTCCCTAAGTATGGTTGGTGTTGTTCTTCACACAAAACATGATAAAAGCTGTTTTGATAATGGTAGTTATGAGATGTTAGAGATAGTAGGAGTGGATAGAGAGAGAAAAAAAAACTTATCTATTTTATGTGAGGAACAACACCAACAACACCTAAGGAATCTGATAAGAAATAGAAACTCAACATGGAAACTCAATAGAACAATAATTGGAGAAAATTGATTCATATTGAATTCAATTGATTCATGCTTTGCATTGAAATCCTATTTATAGAGAAAATAGATAGCAACAGAAAGTAAAATAAGCACATTGCATGCTATTCTTTATTACAATTTGAAAGTAACTCCCTAACCAACTTTCCCGCCAATAGAACTTCCCTCCTTTTTCATTCCTTGATCTGGTGCCTCTTCACTTGGATTGCCAGCGTGTCCATCAACCTTACTTGAGCTTTCACATGAGCCTTTTATTTCTCTTAACACCCCCTCGTAAGCTGGAGCTTGATATATGTCTATCAAATTCAGCTTAGTGATAAATGGAAGAAAAACTGATGTTGAGAGTGCCTTGGTAAAGAAATATGCAATCTGTCTTTTTGAGGAAATTGGAAGCAATTTCAGAGTTCTATCTTGAACCTTTTCCCTCACATAGTGACAATCTATTTCCAAGTGTTTGGTCCTTTCATGGAAAACTGGATTTATTGCTATATGCATAGCACTTTGGTTGTCACAATACAAAACTGGTATTTTGTTACATTTAACCCACAAATCCTCAAGCAAGTATAATAGCCATTGCAATTCACTTGCAGTTGTGGACATTGCCCTGTACTCTGCTTCTGATGAGGACTTTGATATTGTTTGTTGTTTCTTTGTCTTCCATGGCACCAAAGAAGATCCAATAAAGAAGCAATATCTTGTCACTGATTTTCTTGTGTCTAAACATCTTGCCCAATCTGCATCAGTGAATCCTAACAGTTGCAATAAGGAATTTCTGGGAAATAAAAGGCCTTGACCTGGATTATTCTTTAAGTACTTGATTACTCTGCAGGCAGAATTGTAATGTGTGATAGTAGATGAGCTCAAGAATTGGGTTAATTGTTGAGTAGCAAAGGTTATATCGGGTCTAGTAGTGGTCAAGTACAGTAGCTTCCCAATGAGTCTTCTATATTCATCAATGTTTTCATAAGGCTTTCCATCATCTTGATGAATTTTAATAGATGCATCTAAAGGAGTCTTTGCCGGTTTTGAACCCAGAAAACCAGATTCAGAAAGTAAATCTAGACAATATTTCCTTTGGCTTATTGTAATTCCTTGTTGTAATGAGCCACCCTAATCCAAGGAAATACTTGAGCAATCCCAAGTATTTTATTCTGAATTTAGAGTTCAGAACTCCTTTGATTTTGTCAAATTCTTTCATATAATTTCCTGCCAATATTATGTCATCAACATAGATCAATAATGCAGTAAAATTTCCATCTGTTCCAAATGTAAACAGTGAGTGATCTGAACTGGATTGTTTGTAACCTTGTTGTATCAACAGATATGTCAACTTCTCATATCATTTCCTACTTGCTTGCTTCAAACCATATAAGGATTTCAACAACTTACATTCTTGGTTTAGTTTATCATGAGAGATCCCTTTAGGAATGGTCATATACACATCTTCCTTTAAATCTCCATGTAGGAAAGCATTATCTACATCCAATTGATGTAGATTCCAATTAAAAATTGAAGCCAAAGTAATCAAAACCCTTACTGTTGTGAGTTTTGCCACTGGTGAAAAGGTGTCGAAGTAGTCTAAACCTTCCACTTGGTTGTATCCCTTTGCTACTAAACTTGCCTTGTATCTTTCTATTGATCCATCAGCTTTGTGCTTTACTTTGTACACCCATTTACTCCCTATAGGTGTTACCTCTGCTGGTTTGTCAATAATAACCCATGTTCCATTCCTCTACAATGCTGCTAATTCAGTTTTCATGGCATTTTTCCAACATTATATTCATGTTTGCTAGCCTCTTCATATGATCTAGGTTCAATAACACTAGAAATAGCCATGGCAAAATGTTTGTGGGATTTTGATAATTTAGAAAATGAATGGGACTATGAGATAGGATGAAGAATACCTGAGGAATCTGGCTTGACTGAATCAGTTTTAAGGCTGCATATATAGTCACTTAGATGTGATGGTCGATGTTTTTCTCTGACAGGTCTTCTATTTGCATCAGTGCTGGTCTGTGATATCTCATTAGTGTAACAGCCCGCCGAAACAGGGCGTCACTTTATCCTGACTCAGCAACAACACATCTTAAATCCAACATCAGAGTATGCAACAGAACACACTGGTCATGATGCAGCACTGCTTCCCAGGCTCTAAGTACTTGATTTTCTTGTTCATCTGTTATTTATCATCATACAATATAGAAAACACAGAAAACGAAGGGGTAAGACACGGGGTAAGACACTCATCAATCACCATCAAACAGGAAAACAACATAGTAGAGAGACTGCTATCATGTTTAGCTCAACACATAATAACATAAACATCAAAACATCACAATCATCATCATGACTGTTACCACAGTTGTCACACACTCAGACTCATAAGTACAAGGTTGCAGACCAGACCATACTGACCACATCACACTCTGATACCACAGACTGACACGTGTCATGGGTCCTTCAGCTAAACACCGGCTCTACAGACCCGGTTGACACCGAATACCGAGCTTTCATACTGATCACCGGTCCTACTAACTCAACCACAGATCGCTGAATATCGTGGGCCATTAACGCCCTACTCCCTAGACCGATCACCAGTTTTAGGGCACCGAGTAAGATAAGTTGGTTGTCTCGGGAACATATCCTGATACGCTACCATTTCTGATTACCGGTTATGGCATCACATACTACTATATCCAATTACCGGAGTAAGGCACTGTCATGCGCACAAGGACGACATTCCCTATACAGAGAATGGCCAAGATTGTCCACCTGTCAGACGTGGAGTCCTGGAGACTCGTCCAGATGACCGAGTCCACATACCCTCAAGGTCAGTGACTATCTCCAAACTACTCCGTACCTTTAGTACCATAAACATGGAGAGCTTCGTCGGAAAGACCGAGTCCACATACCCCTAAGGTCTTGGCCGAGTCCACATACCCTCAAGGCCACCGACTATCTCATTACCATCCCGTCGATACTTCAGGTACACCAACCTCAGATACATCGACCCGACTATCACCACAAATAGAGCATCGACGGTAATACTCACTACTACCGTCTAGGGATTCACGAACCTCTCACTAGAAGGCGTCACCCTTGACTCTAAGACCATGCATCAGACTCACATGTATCATATGTAACTAACACATAGATATTAGATATAAATCAAAGCATCATTAATCGTAGATCATTATCAATCATAGTTTGCCAACATATAAATTATCCCTAGCGTCGCATAAGCAACTATCTAATAATCTTATACAACTTAACCTATGTTGGTTGGAAGGTTTACGGTGACTATCCTTAGCCACCGTATACTGCAACCCTTCTCCTGAGGCGTTGCTACTACCAATCCCTAGTAGGGCTAAGGAACCCTACACATGCTAACAGTGCTACTCTACTACCTATTTTTCCTAGAGATTAAGATATCTTCCCCTTACCTGGCTTAGAAGGCTACTACCGCTCGTGTCTCGTCCCCGCGTCCCTGTTATGCCTCCTAAGCTCCTCCACGCCCTACCAAAGGACTCTTTGAAGAAGTGAGGAGAATGGAGGGTGAAGGGTAGTATTTATAGCCATTTTAGGTCCATCGCGTCGCCACCAAATTACACATAAACCCCGTCGCGTCGCGAGCTGGGACACGTGTCAGGCAGCTAACGGTTAAGATCACTGACTTTTAACCGACATGCGATGGACTTCTTCGTTATTTCCGTTGCGTCGCGACCATCAGATGATTCCTGATTCTTCCAGAAATTGATATTATCGCGTCGCAATGGATTATGTACATTTCTGGTCGCGTTGCGGTGATGTCAGGGCATAAATGTCCGGTTTCTTCCTTTTCAGACGTTTCTGTGCCTTTCTAGGGCATTCTAGACAATTCTAAGGACTTCTATCTCCTTTCTAGGGTTTCTGGGTCTCATTTAAACCCATTTTATCTTTAATTGAGGTTTTTAACTCCCATTTATTATTTAGTTACTGATCTAATTATCCTTCTAATATTATTGAAAACCAGGATGTCACAATCAGCATTAGGCATTCCAGTTTCAGTTTCAGTAAATTTAGGAGGTTCATTTGGAGGTTCTATGAAATCAGAAGATGAGTGATAGTGCCAAGTAGATACAGGTTGGGAGGATTTATAAGGAAAAAGATGTTCATGGAATGTTACATTTCTTGATATAAAAATTTCTCTATTATCAAGTTCTAGTAGAATGATCCCCTTCATCCCAACCTTGTACCCAAGAAAACAACATCTACGGGCTCTAAGTTCTAATTTGGTTCTATAAGATTGAAGAGTAGAGGCATAGCATAAGGAACCAAATACTTTTAGATCATGTAAATTAGGTGGAGTGCCAAAAAGAAGAGTGAAGAGAGATTGATTTTGAAGTAGAGGACTAGGAACTCTATTTATGATGAAAATGGAATGCAGAATGGCATAAGACCAAAAGGTTTTTGGTAAATTGGACTGAAATAACAGTGCTCTACCAACATTCAAAATGTGTTGGTGTTTCCTTTCCACCCTACCATTTTGTTGAGGGGATTCTACACAACTTGTTTGATGCATAATTCCTTTAGATGCATAGAAATTAAGCATTGAAAATTCTGGTCCATTGTCACTCCTAACTGTTTTAACTACAACATTATGTTGTTTTTCAATCATAGTGATGAAATTCTGTACATGATTTCTGACTTTAGCCTTAGTCTTTAGAAGGATAATCCGAGTGAATCTACTAAAGTCATCTAGAATTGTGAGAAAGTACTTATGGCCATGAATAGAAGTGACAGAAATAGGGCCCCAAATATCAAAGTGTAAGAGTTCAAAAGGTTTGGCAGCTTTATTGATACTCAAATTATAAGGAATCCTTTTTTGTTTTGCTAAATGGCATACATCACATACTGAATTATGATCAATAAAATAAAAGGAAATTGACTCTGTAAATTGACATTTTAGTCTTAGATAGATGACCTAATCTAAAATGCCACAAAGCAGCAGGAGGCAGGGGCTGACATCTGATGGCCTGTGAACTCATAACCGTGGTCTTGGGAACATCAACCAGCAAGTGATAATAATATAATCCTTCAAACTGTTCAGCCAAACCAATCATCCTCTTGTGTGTCAGGTCCTAAATAACACATTTGGAACCAGCGAAAGAGAAATTGTAAGACGAGGATGAGCAAAATTAGGAAACAAATAACAGATTGAGAGAAAATTCTGGTACAAAAAGAACATTATGTATAATGAAATGTGGAGAAAACTGGACAGTACCAAAAAATTTGGCAAGCAAGGAATTGCCATTAGGAAGTTTAACAATGATAGGCTTAATTTCATGATAAGAAGTGAAATAGTGTAAAGAAGAGTAGATATGGTCACTTGCTCCCGAATCCACAATCCAAGAGTCAAAGGAGAAAGTATTAAAAGAAGAGGAAATTATGGAACCACCTGCTGTGAAATGTTCAAAAGGACCAGAAGTGACATTAGAGGCTAATGCAACCTGATTAGCAGAAGCAGCAACAGATGGAGTGGTGTTCATTCCTTGAATTAATTCAAGCAATTTCTCATACTGATCTTGAGTAATTGAAGCAGTACCAGTGGAAGAATTTCCAGGCTGAGTAGAGGTTTCCTTCTACTCATTTGCTTCAGTAACAACATTGTTACTAGAGGATCCATTAAACTGTGACCAATTCGGTGGAAAACCATGCTTATTATAGCATGTCTCCACTATGTGGCCAGATCTACCACAAAAAGTGCAGACTCGACTTGAATTCTTTCTTGCAAAATTATTTGAAAAACTGCCACGACCTCTACCTTGAGGTTTACCAGCATTAACTGAAGCCTTAGGTTCATCAGTATAACTACAAGTTTGTCTTTCATGCTGGATGATCATGGAGAAAATACGATTTAAATTCGGTAAAAGATCCATTAATAAGATCTGAGATCTGGCTCCAGAGAAATTATCATTTAAACTAGTTAGAAATCGCAAAGTACGATTCAGATCACAATAGTAACGAGCACTGCGCATACCTAAAGCACAGGCACACTTGTGAGGACAAATGCAGACAGGCGTTGGCATATAAGCCTCCAATTCCTCCCAGAGAACTTTCAATTTAGTGAAAAAATTGGTAACACTTAGATCTCCCCGTCGTAGGGCAAAAATCTCTTGCTGCAACTCAGAAATTCGAATGAGATCACCTTGAGAGAACCTCTCATTCAGTTCATTCTAGACATCAACAACATTTTCAATGAAAACAATACTTTGTCCTATGGAATCGGACACAAAGTTCATGATCCATGAGTGAATCAAATTGTTGCATCGACATCAAGCTTTGTAACTTGGATGAAATGAATTAGGCACCTCAATTGTGCATCAACAAAATCATACTTATTCTTTCCTCCTAGAGCTCGATGCATAGATCGAGCCCAAGCATAATAGTTAGATCTACTAAGAATTGGTGTAACCTTAACCGAATTTAGACCATCGGAAGGATGCACATAGTAAGGACTTGGTTTGATCACCAGCAGGTTCGGTGGGATTTTGAGGTCCTCCATTACTATTGGAGACAGTGGATGAAGAAGTATAAACATTTCGCACCATCGTAGAGGAAACAGAGGATTACAGCGGAAGAAGAAGTAGAGAAGAAGGACTATGCGACTGATACCATGATAAGAAATAGAAACTCAACATGGAAACTCAATAGAACAATAATTGGAGAAAAGTGATTCATATTGAATTCAATTGATTCATGCTTTACATTGAAATCCTATTTATAGAGAAAATAGATTGCAACTAAAAGTAAAATAAGCACACTGCATGCTATTCTTTATTACAATTTGAAAGTAACTCCCTAACCAACTTTCCCGCCAATAGAACTTCCCTCCTTTTTCATTCCTTGATCTGGTGCCTCTTCACTTGGATTGCCAACGTGTCCATCAACCTTACTTGAGCTTTCACATGAGCCTTTTATTTCTCTTAACAGAATCTTACTTAAGTTTTGTCCATTAAGAAACTCTTATTTCTCGGTTGTAACAAAAAAAATTAAGAAACTCTTTAAATCTTAATTAATACTCCCTCTGGTCTAAATTATAAGAAACAACACTTTTTTTGGTTACTGAATAACTCATGTATTTGGTCTATAATATTGACCAAATACATGAGTTATTTAACGAACAAAAAAAAAGTGTTGTTTCTTATAACAAGTACGTCAGCTCCATGTGTACATGACACGCCATCATTTCTGTTAACAATTGGATGACAACTTAACGGAGGGACCAAAATCCGTAATCTAAAAAATAAGGGGACCAAAATTGCGAAATTAAAAATAGATGGACCAAAATCGCGGATTGGTTAAAATAGGGGACCAAAACAACAGTTAAGCATAGTAATTTTTAATAAATACTACCTTTATCCCTCATTATAAGGCATTTTTGGCCAAAGCACACGAATTAAAGAAATGATTGTTTACAATAAATTTGTCAATAATATGTATTCTCTTTCCAAAATTACTCCTCAATAAATTTTTCACTTAACTAAGACATTGTAATCTCTTTCCACTTAATTAGGGATATGTTTTGTAAAAAATTAATTAATACACCTAAAAAATTAAAAAAGATCTTATATTATAGAACAAGAAAACATCATTGACTGAGATAGTAATATACTAACGTTTTTCTCATAAAGTAAATATTTTAGAGGAAGAAGCACTTAACTACCTTGCAGAATGTCATTATCATTTGTGCTGCTTATGCTTCTCTTGCACTCCGGCTGAGTTCAATTACAGTGCTGATCGTGCTAGGATTCCTACTCCCTCTAGGATTCACAGCTCACGCCTATGTGTTCCAAGGGAAGTGGATCTTCAAGCTCGGTAATTGAACCTTTTTTTTTTGTGGCTTCCATGCCAAACATATGGTAGATAGATGATTTTTATACTACCATGCCAGCCAAACATTCGACATGATAGTAGTATTTAATTGGAGCACCTGACCAATAAGAGCATTTCGGGAACGCATTATAAAAATAACTGCATCTCTTCTAGAAGTTCTCTATCGAAATAAGAAGAAAAACTGTTTTTTCCCCCAAAAGTAAACTAAATTCGACCATACAATAGTTTGATAAGATCTATTTGAGCAGGGCCGTCTTAAACATTTTTGAGGTCTTGTTTTAATTTTAAAAATTGGGCCCTTAAAAATTGGAATCAATATATATATATTAGTATTTCACAAATATTATAGGAACTCTAAGGTGGTGCAGTGGCTTGAGTGCCTAGTTTTATTCCAAGAAGTGGGGTTCGAATCTAGCTCAAACATTATTTTCATCTATTTTTGGCGCAAAAATATATTTTTCATGCTAAAACGTCATGCGTTGGACTTGAGGACAGGTCGTAGGGGTTGCTAAAAATAAAACTACCGCTGCGCCGCACGATGATTCATGATACATATCACGCAATATTGTATATATAACAAAAAATTTGAGGCCCTCAAATTTAGGCAAAATTTGGGGCCCTGTGCTATTGCATTGCTTGCACAGCCCATTAGCCGGCCCTATATTTGAGGGAGTATGGACCTACATCTACAAATATTAGTAAGTCCAATGTATAAACTGATTAATTAGGACATCGTGTCTATCCTTTATTTTGTTTTCTCAAGTAAAGATAATTTTTTACTTATAATTTTTTTATGAAAATTAATCTTTTTTTTTATTAAACTTGAATATTAATTATTGAATGCTATAAATTTCTTCTAATCTATTCTTATTCTACTCAATGAACGCGACCTTTTGAAATCAAATATGTCACCTTTTTTTCATATATTATTTTATATTTAGATACTATACTTAAATTTAACAAATTATAAACTTTTAAATCATCAATATCAAAATTTATATAGTTATAAATCTAGAGCTCATAATTTTAAATTTTGGCCTGTTTTTCTTTTAATATGCAAAAAAAATACTTACTATTCTGTATGTTCAACTCCAATACATAACATGTCAAATTGTCAATGTGAATCCCTTCACATTAATTTGCAAGTTTCCGCGCTGATCACCTCTTCCCAAATTAGTGGCACTTATACCTTTTTTTTATTTTATTTTTAAGAGTAAACCCTCAATTTAGTCCTTAAACTAACATTTTTTTTATTTAGTCCTTAAAATATATGAAAATAATAAGTAGTCCTTAAAGTTTGTTAAATCCGTCAAATTAGTTCCTAAAATTTTTTAAAATCTATCTCATTAATCCTTATAACGGATTACTTATAAAACTTTAAGACCAATTTAATATATTTCAAAAATTTTAGAGGCTATTTATTATTTTTATATACTTAAAAAATAAAAAGAAGAGAAAGGATTAACTCTTTTTGTAATCAGAATGGCGTTTGTCCTGTCATTCTGCAAGTCAACAGTTACTCCTGTTTTCCACTTTAACTTTATTTAACAAAAGTCCTCCTCATTTCAAATAATCAAATATAATATAACACTGATTGCATCCAACTTTCAAATCAACACGCTATATAGCTATTACACATTGCACAATATTATACAATACTACGTTGCAAGTTCTCCATGCTTTATTTAATTTGTTGTTTTCCACTAATTTTCTCCTTCCAGCAAATACCTTCTCTCTTAGCTTCTATCTCCATCTTAATTACTTGTTCTTCATCCAAGCTCTCTACCACACTAATTTCCACATCAAGTTTTAGTTAAACCCCATTTCACCTACGTAATAATGGGTATCAATTTCCCCTTCCTCGCAACCATAATCACCATGGTTTTCTTCTCAACAACTTTGCCACAATCACACTCTCAAAAAAATGACACCTACTCTACTTGCAACCAACCATTCAGTTGTGGATCTCTCACAAACGTATCCTTTCCTTTCTGGGGAGGGAACCGACCCCATTTTTGTGGCAACAATGGTTTCAAGCTCACATGCATGCATAATCAAAACACTTCAATTCAAGTTGGTTCACAAAAGTTCAATATACTAAACATTAACCAAACAGCTTCTACCATGAGAATGGTTCGAGCAGACCTTGTCTATGATATCTGCTCTTCCAATTTCACCAACACTTCTCTGAAAGGCACTCCCTTTAGCTTTCTCTCAACCGTTCAGAATGTCACTATATTCTACAATTGCCCCTCTTGGAGTTCAACTGTGGGGAAAACTTTTACTTGTCAGAATGATAGCAATAAACATGCTTTCTATGTGGTCAATAATGGAACTCAGCTGCAACAGTTCTCAGACCTTCAGAACTGTGGGGTTAGTATTCAAGTGCAAGTTTCCAATGATGTTGTTTGGGACTCTGAATCTGAGAGTGGAGTTGGGGCGCTGAAGAAAGCGCTGGATCAAGGATTTGATGTGAAGTATGATGCAGGGTGGTCTTCTCAGTGCAGAGTGTGCAGGGAAACTGGAGGAACATGTGGAACGAATCAGAATGATTCAGTTCAGTTTACTTGTTATTGCCAGAGTGGAACTCATACTGCAGCGTGTCCTGCTCACAAAAGTATGCGCTCTTTCTTCTCTTCTCTTCTCCTCTCCATTTTGTTGGATTTAATAGCTCTAATAGATATGTATTTGATTATTTGTTATTTGATGGCCTCATTTATTAATGTATTTAGTTGGATTCTCTTCTCCCATTTTGTAGAAAACCAAATTACTCTTGGTACTAGTACCGGTATACTTGTGATTCACTAGTGTACAACACATTCAAGAAAGGGAAAAAAAAAAAAAAGACGTAAGCACAATTTTGACCAGATGAATGAGCTTTCAACACATACTATTAATGTGGTTAAGTTTTTTAAATGGATAGATAAGAGATTTACAATCACAAGACCATACCATCACTACCTGGATATAGAAACCATCTATGAATTTAATGTTGCATATCTGATTAAACTGTCCTACCAAATGCAAACTCTTCTTGTTCAGGCAATTGTGATGTGTTTGTAAACTAATATTAAAGTTTAAAAGAAAACCGTCCACTTAATCATACTTTAAGAAATGTCATACTAATAATTTACTAATTTTGTTCTGTTAATATTGACTTCTTAGATAGTGTTTAAACTCTAGGAAATAAATTAATGCACCATGTGTGTCATGAGACTGGACTAGAGAACTAAAGCACCGGATATCCGTTGCAGTGATTGTTACTTGAAATGAATTAAATTATGACACATCATCCACTTTTTTGTTTCTTTTAGCGTCATAAGTTGACTTGGATGCTTCCAGCTCTATTTTCTCCTTAAAAAGTATGTGCAGCTGTGCATTCTTAGGTAAACATCAACATCTGTAATTATAAAACCATTATTTTTTCTTTTTAAAGATGATTGAGGAAACAGGTCATATAAAAGTGGACATGGGAACAAAGAGCACACACGAGATGAGTAATTGACGCCTTTTTCTTTAGCGGTTGACTTGTCATTGCCTTCCTGCGTAATTTAATGGCAGGCCACATGATGCATGGTTAAACAATGAATTGAACTATCTTATTATGATTAGCTATTTTGTTATGAACTTCTAGATTAAACATTTTTTAACATTATAACTATCTTTTTTATATTAAGTTTTGTTTTGGCTTTATATTATTCTTTTCAAATCACAATACAAGTCGCCTATCCTGCTCACTCCTTTGGAAGAATAAAATATGATTTAAAAAGAGTAACATTTATCCATTTAGAAAACTGACAATTATCTCTGGGCACTCTAAATCTCAAATTCTGAAATCTTAACTATTAAGTACTTTTTTCTTCATTTCTTTTTCCCACTAGATGTCATGTCAGATATTCATTTTCCAATGGGGAAGTCACACTTACAGTTGTTCAGTTCATAATATAAAGATCTAAACGCAAGAAATCCAACACTGATGTAGTTTTTCATGGCAGGTAGAAAGAAGAACAAAGTGTTGAAGCTGGTTTTAGGTACACATTTCTCTCAAATAAGAAAATAAGAATCTAATGTAATCTATGACTAATTAAGAAAATAAGAATCTAATGCATGCTCCCTAATTCTGGTGACAGGTTTCTTGGCAACTGGAATGGGATTACCTCTTATAGCTGTCATCATATGCCGTAATAAAGCTAAGCTGTGGAAGATTATAACAACACAAATTTGTAAGATAACAAGGAACAATCAAGATATAGAAGCCTTCCTCGAAAGTCAAGGACCTCTGAATCTAAAAAGATACAGTTTCTCTGATATCAAGAAAATGACAGACTCCTTCAAAGTTAAACTTGGAGAAGGTGGTTATGGTTCTGTCTACAAGGGAAAACTACTCAATGGTTCCTCTGTGGCCGTGAAACTACTGAATGATTCAAAAGGGAATAATGGAGAAGAATTCATCAATGAGGTAGCAAGCATAAGCAAAACATCCCACGTTAATGTTGTCAAGCTTCTTGGATTCTGTCTAGAAGGAAGCAGAAAAGCTCTCATCTATGAGTTTCTACCCAATGGCTCCCTTGAAAAGTACATTCACCACAATCGCAACAAATCAGATCAAACTAGTCCATCATTGAGTTGGGATAATTTGTTCCAGATTTCAATAGGGATAGCTAAAGGACTTGAGTACTTGCATAAAGGATGCAACATTAGGATTCTGCATTTCGACATAAAACCACATAACATTCTTTTGGACGAAACGTATCGTCCAAAGATATCAGATTTTGGACTTGCTAAGCTTGGCACAAGGGATGAGAGCATTGTTTCAATGTCAAATGCAAGAGGGACAGTTGGGTATGTAGCTCCTGAACTGTGTAATAAAAGTCTAGGAGGTGTTTCCCATAAGTCTGATGTGTATAGCTATGGAATGATGCTGCTAGAAATGGTTGGAGGGAGGAAGAACGTTAACTTTGAAGCTAGTCGCTCGAGCGATATGTATTTTCCGCATTTGGTGGTTTATAAAAAGCTTGAGCTTGGCAATGATTTGGAAGTTGATGGGGCAGTGTCTACAGAGGAAAATGAGATAGCGAAGAGATTGATTATGGTGGGTTTGTGGTGCCTTCAGACAATTCCTTCTCATAGACCTACAATAAGTAAAGTGATTGATATGTTGGAAGGTAGCTTGGATTCCTTGGAAATGCCACCAAAACCTGTTTTGTATTCTCCTCCGAGATCAATACCAGAATTTTCTACTGCATCAGAATCACTGGATAGTGTCTAATAATGCAGCTGCAGGAGCTGTTTGTGTTCTTTCAAGACATAAAATGAGAATAAGAGCGGGGATGAAATATTTGTTTTGTACTATTCATATCTCTGCATACATACATATGTATATATCAGTTTATGTATGTTCGTGTATGTTTTGGTATCTGCACTTTTGATTATGCATTCGGTTAATCCCAGCACCAGCTTATGCCTCTGTTCCTCTCAATGTGTCTAGTTTTTTTTATTGTAAATTGGGTATCCTCGACGCGCAACTGTGGAACAATCAATGTGTCGGGTTCATGTAGCCTTATTATTTTCGTCTGTATTTATTTTAATGCTTTTTTTCACATCGTTCATGCTGGTTCTACTCCTCCGATAGGGAAGCATGAATACTATTCCACCTTAAACGCCACCCATATACATAATTAGAAAGACTTATTTGTTCAAGACAGATGCTATCACGTAGGTTAGACAATTGATGGGTGAACCATATGTTTTGAAAGTTCACCTTAAAATCACCCTAAATAAAATTGAGTACCAATTAGCTGCAGGGTGTTCGATTTTGAGAACTTTCCCCCCTCTGAGCCTCCCTCCTAAGCGAGAAAAAAACTTTCATATTCTATTGAGTCCTTAAATTTTGGTCTATTGATTCCTTAAACACTGTCTTGAGTCTTCACATATTCACGATGGACTTGAAAAAGAAATGCGTTGGGATAGTAATATCCAATATCCAAAGAGATGGGTTTCACTGGAAAAAAAAAAAAGATGGGTTGTATTTTACTTTTTTGGATGCTTTTTGTTGATAAAATTACTTTTTTGAATCTATATCAGAAGAAATGGTTAATGCACTCCATCTAAAGGGAGGAGTTCAGCTAGTACCCGGGTTCAATCCCTGGTGATAGAACAGTTTGGGATCAGACTTTACTTATCTCCTGGCCGAGCTCCGAATTAGTCAGGATCCCTTTCCGTGAACACTGGAGCGGGGTCAAAGACTTCTAGATAAAAAAATATTAGAAAAAAAGCATTACAAAATATAGTATTCAGCAAAATAGCAGTTACTTTTCTTCAAAAAAAGAAAACATATAGCTGTTACTTTCATTGCCTAATGTTCCGTTATGGTGATTAATTCTATTAATCAGCATCTTAAGTGGGGGAAAAGGGAATTATTGACATGTGGTTCTGTTCATCATGATAAGATGGAATAAACCTTTTGAGATTGGAATATTACCTGTTGTCTTGAATATCAATTAGTCGCAGATCGGCTAACTTTTAAAAACGGTGATTCCTTTTTCTTTAAGTGATTACGCCAAGGAAGGAACTCTGTTCCTTAGCTATGGGTCCCTTAACTCACTCCAGAAAGGTTTAAGTCGATGAACTAAGATAAAACTGGGACATAAAGGTAAACATAAATGCGAATAAAAGCTTGAGCGAAAAATATAAGTTGTTTGATTGATTGATGATTTCCTAAATTATTTACAACTTGGGTATTTATAGTAACAACTAAGAACTACCCCTATATGTCACGTTCAACTGGCTAACATTGATAAACTCCTAGTTGACAGTTATTCGGCTGAGTAGTGCCATATTCCACTAACCACGATCCTAAAATCTAGGCGCCACTTCACATCATGGCCACGTCTCAACCAACGTCTGTTTCAGCGTGGATCTTATCCTTTTGTCCCCTTGCTCAACTCCTAAAAACCTGGAGATAATTCTGAATTTGATTAATTTTGAATTTAAATTGATTCAAAATTAATCTCCATAACTTTCGACTCATGGAGCAATTCAAGAATCTGACCCAGTGAATGACTTTACGTTAGCCCAATAGGCCCAATATCTTCATATTAATCCAATAAGCCTAAGGCCCTTGCCTAGCTCTTGGTTTCCTGCTTTTGGCTTTATTAGCTGCAAATTCGACTGTGTGCAAGTCGGCTAACGCCCAATCGGCTATTTGATCCACTCGGCTGTGATTATCTTCGGCTAATTCTAAATGACATTTTTTAGGTGTAAACACATGCCCCCCTACGCTGTCTTTGGCCGGTAACTTTAAATTTAGGCTGAGGCGGCGTAATGATTCAAGTCAAATCACTCCTTTTATCATAAATGCAAGGTAATCCATTTGCAACAAACTTTTGAACAGTGCAACGGTCCACCTTATCCATCCGATTTAAGCGCCTTCAAATCCCACTATCAGTGATCCTTCCATCTCTTTAAATACTCACTAGTCGAATTACCTCTCACACTTACTACCAGCCCTAAATCCTGTAGCTTTCACCATCCTCCAACCTTCGTCTTTCACCTACAAACCAGGCCCACCATGTCTTCTGCTTCTGATTCTCAAAACCAATCCTCCGCGTACGATGGCGAACAGTCTTCTTCCTCCTCCATGAACCTTGAAGAAGGATCGCCAGGAAACTCAGACCCAGCTTACGGATACGGATCAAAGGTTATCCATTCTGTCGGCTGAATTAGAGAGGATTAAGAAGGAGATAGCAGAGTTGACCCCTCAATCGGCTGCTCTAAATGAGAAGCTCCGTTCCTACTCTCAGCAACGTTATGACCTCTTCAAACAATCTTCCTCTCTAGACCGTGACTTGGCAGTATTAAGTGCTCAAAGGACGTGTCTAGAAAAAGATCGTGAGACTAGCAACGCTGGGTTAGCTGAGGCCACTCAAGCCTGGAGCTCCTTTAAGCATCAGCTGGATGAGGCTAGGAGACAGGAAACTGTTGTGGCAGCCGATCCTCCAGCCACCCAACAAGGTGATTCTGAGGATGCTATTGTCCCGCCAGTGGAGGCATTGGTTGACGCACCAGTAGCTGAGCCCATTCTGGATGTAGCCGCAGCTTTGGCTACGACTGATGCTCCTGCGTCGTCAGCCGATCCAGGTTCTGCCCCTATTGGAGAAAACTCAAGTGATGATCCTGAGGCTGCAGCTTCCTAGCCTTAGTATCTTGTGCTAAATTCTTGTAATTTTTGGCTAGGTGGCCAGCCTGTGGTCACCAAAAACAATTGCCTCTTTATGCTAATGCAGTTACTTTTAATTCTCCAATATGCCTTCCCATATAGTGGGATAATATCTCTTAAGATGTTTTCCATTTATGTTTCTATTTAGTTCTTCACCTTGCATGTTAACTAGCCGATAAGCACCACCATGATAGGCTTTGCTAACAACAAATGGTCCTTCCCAATTCGGTGACCATTTCCCAAATTTGGGATCCTTGATCCCAATAGGAAGTATGGTTTTCCAAACGAGGTCTCCTTCAGCGAACCTTTTTGGCTTCACATGTTTGTTATAAGCTCTAGCCATTTTCTGCTTGCTATGCTCAATTTGGTCTAAAGCCATGAGTCGATCTTCGTTAACCGAATCTAACTCCATTAACATGGCCTGTTGATATTCATCTAGACTTAGCAGGTTTTGCTTTGCTACCCTTAACGAAGTCACATTTATCTCTAAGGGTAATACTGCATCTTGACCATATGTCAGCCGATACGGGGTAAAACCAGTTGCACTGCACTTGGAATTCCTCATGGCCCATAATGCTTCATTCAGTGTCTCATGCCATTTACTTGGCTTGTCCTCAATGTTCTTCTTGATTATATCAATAAGAACTTTGTTGGTTGCCTCCGCCTGCCCATTGGCTTGAGCATAATAAGGGGGTGAGTGGATTAACTTAATCCCAAACTGTTGCGCGAATGCCACCACTCTCTCCCCAGTGAACATAGTACCTTGATCTGTGGTGATGGTTTCCGGTATTCCAAATCTATAGATGATTTGGCATTGTATAAACCTAATCACCTCATCCTGAGTCACATTCACCATTGGTTGGGCCTCTACCCATTTGGTAAAGTAGTCAGTCGCAACTATGATAAACGCATGCCTCTTGGACGAAGGTGGATAGATCTTGCCTATTAAATCCATGGCCCATCCCCTGAATGGCCAAGGCTTTATCACTGGGTGGAGGTTTTCGGCTGGAACCCTTTGAATTGGACCATGCAGCTGACACGCCTCACATCCCTTGGCATATTGATAACAATCAGCTGTCATGGTAGGCCAGTAATATCCATGTCTGTATATTAGCCATTTCATGGTGGGTCCAGCCCTGTGAGATCCACAGATTCCTTCATGTACTTCTCCCATGACCTTCATGGATTCCTCCTTGTCAATACACTTGAGTAATACCCCGTTGATGGTTCTTCTGTAGACTTCATTGTCTACCAATACATATTTAAGTGCCTTCTGCTTGAGCTTGAAATCAGTACTGCTTAAAGGATCTTTAAGATAGTCGATTAACTCCTGCTTCCAGGAGTCGATCGTTCCGATAGTTGCACACTCCCAGGTTGGGTATTCTTCCTGTTTTACTTCGACTATTATATCTTTGTACACTGAGGCTTGTTGAGCCAAATCATTAGCCTCTTCATTTTCTTCCCTAGGGATGTGCTGTACTACTGCATCAGCAAACAAGCGCAATAGCCTGCTAGTCGTTTCATAGCACTCTTTCAAGTTAGGGTTATTACATCTATATTCCCCAGTTAGCTGTTTTATCACCAACTGTGAATCTCCTCTAACTTGAACATAATTTGCTTTCATGGCTGCCAAGATCTTAAGCCCCAAAATCAAGGCTTCGTATTCTGCCTGATTATTAGAATTCCCAAGATCCAAATTGACACATGAATTTCCAATTTTTTCCTTTGGTCCGTAATGGTGATGCCAAAGACCTACCCCTTTATGCGTTCTTGATCTCAAACGTCAAGGCGCAAGGTTTCAAGTTAATACATGCAACGTGTTCGGCTAACGGGTCATTGACTTCAACACAAGGATGTTGAGCCAAGAAATCGGCTACTACCTGCCCTTTCATCGCTCTTAATGGAACGTATTTCAATGCAAAAGCATTTAACTTAATGGCCCATTTCATTAGTCGACCCTGTAGAACAGGCCTATTAAGTAAATATCTAATGATATCAATTTTGCACAAAACTAATACTTCCTTAGGCAACAAATAATATTCAAGTTTTGTACAAGCATAGAACAATGATAAACATAATTTCTCAATAGGGGTATATCTGGTTTCGGCATCATTCAAGATGTACTGAGATAGTATACTCTTTCAGCTCCATCTCTAAGATCCTCGCGAGCAGCAAATTGATTGATTCTTCTTCTGCAGACTATATACAATTTGAGTGGCCTTCCGACACAGGAGGTGTTAGCACAGGAGGTCCGCCAACCCTTGCTTAATTTGATCAAAGGTCTGTTGCTCTCTCCCCATACCATATCCTCCGTATCCTTTAATTTCTGAAGGGAAAAAGCCTTCATTTTTCCAAATTAATTAGCTATGAACCTCCTTAGGAAATTGATCTTGCCAATCAAACTTTGCAATTCCTTCTTGTTCCTAGGAGGTCTGGCTTCCAAGATAGCTTTCACCTTGTTCTTGTCTACTTCTATTCCTTGATGGTGGACCAAAAATCCTAGGAAATTGCCAGCTGCCACTCCAAAAGCACATTTGGCCGGATTCATTTTCAGCCCATGGGCTCGCATCCTCTTTAGGGCCTGCTCTTGCTCGACTAGGTGGCTTTCAAAACCCTCAGACTTGACAACCACGTCATCTATGTACACTTCCATGGTTTTGCCGATCAAGTCATGAAAAATGGAGTTCATGGCCCTTTAATAAGTGGCTCCTGCGTTCTTGAGCCCGAAAGGCATGACCACCCATTCATAAATCCCAAATGCTCCTGGGCACCTGAAGGCTGTCTTGTGAGTATCTTCTTTCACTAGAAAGATCTGGTTATACCCGGAATATCCATCCATAAAGGTGAGAATACCATGTGTGGCTACCGCATCGACTAACATGTCAGCCACAGGCATAGCATACTCATCCTTTGGAGTGGCCAAGTTCAAGTTTCTGTAGTCTATTCATACTCTTATCTGACCATTCTTCTTGACGACAGGGACTATATTAGATAGCCATTCAACATACCTGGCCGTTCTTATAAAGCCTGCCTTCAGTAGTCTTTCAATTTCAGCTTTAATTTGAGGCATCAGTTGGGGATTGAACCTGCGAGGCGCCTGCTTGAAAGGTTTGTATCCTGCTTTGATAGGTAACCTGTGTTCCACCAACCTTCTCGCCAAACCATGCATTTCGAAGTAATTCCAGGCAAAACAATCTTTGTACCGCTGGATTAATTCGACTATCTTACCCCGTTTGTCTTCCTCAAGCAACCCACTCACTTTCACGATTCTGGGTTGTTCTGGCGTACCCAAATTGATCTCAATTAAAGGATCCTCTGCCTCAAACGCAGGAGCCGTCTTGTGAAGAGGGGAGTCCAATTCCATAGGCTCGGCTGCACACACCTCATCAGGCTTAGTTGCCGCACATTCCTCCCTGGAGAGTAGTACCTCCTATTCCTCTGCAGTGTCATAATCTTCCATCATGGCATCCATCGCTTTGGACTCGGCCTTAAAGATTTCTAGTCGACCCAAAAGGTCTTCGAGTACCTGAGATGCCCTACTCATTAGTTACCTGCGCATTGGGTCGTGGTTCGGCCTGAGATCTTAGCTTGAATCCCTCATTAGTAAGGTTGCATGCTTTCCAGGCGCCCTCTTCATAATCTTCTGGGATGGCAATAGGACCTAGGTGTGGGGAATAGAACAAGGCTTCTAGCATCCTTACTTCAGCCGAAAAAGGATTCTTGTCTGCCTCGACTGTCTCAACGTTGTCTCCAACCCAAAACATAAGCTTCTGATGAAGTGTGGAAGGTACACACTAACTTCTGTGAATCCAATCCCTTCCCAGGATTACGCTATAGGAAGGTTTGACATCAACCACAAAGAAAGCTGCCTTGATGGTTTTGGGGCTCATCAGAACCTGGCTATCAAGACTCCAAGTGCTCTGGAAGGTTCCCCAGGAAATTGGACATTTTCATGTTGGTAGGGACTAGGTCCTCAAGACTTTTCCCAAGTTTCCTCATGGTCGCCACAGGCATGACATTCTAAGACACCCTCCGGTCCACGAAGACTCTTCCAAAGATCTTCCCGCTGATATAGGCCTTGATATAAAGGGGTTTCAGATGCTTCACCATTTCCTCTCGAGGTTTCTCAAACACTACCTTGGTAACCTCATCACCGGTGTATCGGCTAACGCGCCCATTCTGCCTCCCTCAAGAAACACGTCTGCCTCCAAACCTCCTGGTTGTGAGTTGTTTGCCCAAAACTCTTCTAGGAATAAGCTAATAGCCTCTATCTCAGCCATTAGGCCATCAGCCTCTTCATTGAACAGGAGATCCAACAAAGAATCTTCCATGATATCGTCCTGCTCCCAATACTTCTCTGGGACCGCTAAACCCTCTATAAGGATCGCCTCTTCGCCACGCCGATCGAGGCGATGAGACCGCTTGCTTCAGAATGTGTTCCTGGTCAATGTCGGCTCTACATTTTCAGGCCCTTTCTCTTTCCCAGCTTTCTCAGCCTCCAGCTTTGGGAAAGCCTTATCCAGTGCTTCATTCACAGTTTCTAAGGGGATCCTGCTCTCTTCACTGTTCTTTACATCGGCTATCATCTGCAGAGTTTGTTTCATCTTCTGAACAAACCTTATTCTCTGCATCCTCCTCTTTTGGGTTCTCGTCAACACGGCTGGCACCACCTTTTTGTCTTTGGCATACTTATTCAAGAACCAATGTCCTTCTTCGACGTTAGCCGGGGGTTTCAGCATTCTATGGGTCCTCAACTTCTCGTCATTCCTTACTGTTATCCTTAAGGAAGACATTCCCCCTTCTACAGTGAATTCGGCTATCCTTCTTTTATCCTTGGGAACAGGTTCCTCATCCACCTTGGGCAAGGATAGCCTACCACTTTCTCTGATGGTTAACCGATCTTGCCCCCCAGTTTTAGCAATGGGTGTCTCACCCTTCTCCTTGTCAGGCTTCCCTGTTAGGGCCTGGCCATGTGTAATGTATTGTTTCACTAATTCCTGGGTGAGCCTACCTGGTTTGGGTGGCTTGCCCCCTGCCTGTGTCCTACCTCTGGTTGGGGCTTTCCCAACCTGTCAAAGACAGAAATCCTGGCAGCCTGAGGTTTCAGTCGATCAATCTGGGTTGACTCGGCTGATCCCTTTTTTGGCCTCCAGACTTGTTGTACAGATATCCTGTGCTTCTGGCTGGGTCCTTCGTCATCGAATCCTGAGAATGAGACCATGCTTATCCCAAGGGCAGGGAATGGATCAGTGTCTACTGTCATTTCAGCGATTCCTTTGTCTGCAAGCTTGAACCTCCCCTCTTTTATCCCCTTCTGAATGGCCTTCCTGAAAACCACACAATTTAGAGTCGCGTGATTATAAGAATTGTGCCATTTGCAGTATTTCTTATCTTTCAACTCTTCAGCAGGTGGGATCTTGTGCCCATCCAGCAGCCGATACTGCCTATCCTTAAGCAAATAGTCAAAGATCTGGTCTGTCTTGGAGATATCAAAGGAGTATTCAGTCTTGCCGTCTCCCGAACTTAGTTCCTTTCCCTTGGCAGCTCTCAGGGTAGGGCAGGTATAACCTTTACCCTTCACTATCTCTGCTGCCATGATGCCTGCCGTGGAATCGGCTGAATCATCATCGGAGTCTTCGGCTTCTACAATGGACACCAACTGAGGACCTCTTCCTCTACTGGCTCGCTTCTTTTCCTTCTCCTGGATAAACTGCTCAATGCGTATAGCCCTTGAGACCAACTGGTTTAGGTCAGTGCAAGCTTGGCCTACTAGTTTTTCCTTGAGTTGAGGATGCATGCTGCTAATAGCCATGGCTGCATATTCTGTCTCAGGGAATTGCAATGAACATTTCCCAGCCATTTTCCTAACCTTTCCATTAAAAATCGCCACCGACTCATCTACCCGTTGTCTCAGGTTCATGAGATCACCATGATGACTTCGGGTTGGGGCCAGTAGATCTGTCATGAAAGCACCTCTCCATATCTGACCATGTTTGTATAGAATTAGGTGGTAAAGAGGAATACCATGTAAAAGCTGTTCCGGTAAGTGACAAGGGGAACAGCTGCAACTTGTGATATTCATTCTGGTTTCCTTCACCACATTGGGCAGTAAACCTGCCTACATGCTCCATAGTCGATTTGCTATCCTCTCCGGAGAAAGTGGCGAAATCTGGGGTCTTATACCCTCTGGGAAGAGGTACCAATCTATCCACCCACTCAGGGTATGGCTTCCTATAGATCGGACGATCCAAAGGCTTCAGCTGCACACCAAAGTATTTCTTGATGGTATCTGCAATGATGGCTGGGTCTAGCAGCTGTGAACCCCCTGGCCTTACTTCTCCCAAGTTAGGAGCAGCCATTTGTGGTTGCTGTCTCCAAGTTGGGGGATGTGCCTGGGAAACTTGTTCTGGAGGATTGGGGTAGCCTGGTTGATTAAACGATGGAGGTGGGTAAACCCCCCATGGCTGCTCCATGTTCGCCTCACCAGGTGCCCTGTATTGAGTTCCAGGAACACTTGTGTTAAATGGTAGAGGTGGGATCTGTCCCCATAACTGCTCCGCCATCAACCCAGGTGCCCTTGGAGGAGTTGACCCCACTTGAATGCCTGCAGATCCTTCAGGTAGGATGGATAGAATGGAAGGTTAGCCGTCTGGTGGAACATTGTTCCATGATCGCCGACCGCATGTCCCCGCTTGGTCTTGCACCACCCATTCCTGGGCCAAGAGTTTGCCCTCAGGTGTTGTGGGTTAGTCGCCGCAATGAGTAACCATAAGGCCGAGCACATGGCATACCGGTGGCATACCAATTGGTCCCATCGCATCCGGTGGCCTCCCAGCCATCTCGCACCTATCCAAAATGAAGATTAGCCTGGTTGTTAAGGCTATTCGCCACCGGCCGACCTCCAGTGTTCAACGTGGCAAAAGCACCATGCTGGGAATTAATTGGATTAAAAGGTACTGGCCCTATATTCTACCAACCCGAGTAGGTCCTACCGAATGTAGGTAGGTTGAACTTGCCGCTGCACTCGTCGAGTCATGTTCACTGAACCTGAATTGGTCCCGCCTGAGCTGCACTCGGCTGGATGACGAGTCCGGCCTAGGTAGGGTACCCCACTTGCGTTGGGATAGCAGAATTGATAGAGCCTTCACTTGCGTGAGCCCTCTTGGCCTCTATCTCCCTGGCTTGCTGCACTTCGTTATGTACCATGGGTTTCACAATATCGGCCAATTGTTGTGACACTTGGTACATGATATCATTGATTCCCAAATCGAGTTGTTGGCGTATAAATGAAGTGGTCATCACCACCGGGGTCTCATTGGGCTCGTTGGGTTGAGTTTCAGCCTCTATCTCCGCTTGTATTTGCTCTGTTGGTGGAACATTGCTTCCATGGGATGGGCTTCCTTCAATCGGTTTCCTGGGATTGCTTTTTGCAGTCATATTGTTCAAACTTTTACCCGAACGCAAGTGCATACGTCAATGGTAATCCCGACTGGGATTCAACGCGTCGATTCGTTCACCTTTGGTCCCACCGGGCGTGCCAATTTTGTTGTCTTGAATATCAATTAGCCGCAGATCGGCTAACTTTCAAAAACGGTGATTCCCTTTTCTTCAAGCGATTACACCAAGGAAGGAACTCTGTTCCTCAGCTATGGGTCCCTTAACTCACTCCAGAAAGGTTTAAGTCGATGAACTAAGATAAAACTGGGACATAAAGGTAAACATAAATGCGAATAAAAGCTTGAGCGAAAAATATAAGTTGTTTGATTGATTGATGATTTCCTAAATTATTTACAACTTGGGTATTTATAGTAACAACTAAGAACTACCCCTATATGCCACGTTCAACTGGCTAACATTGATAAACTCCTAGTTGTGATTATTCTACCGAGTAGTGCCATATTCCACTAACCACGATCCTAAAATCTAGGCGCCACTTCACATCATGGCCACGCCTCAACCAAAGATCTGCTTTGGCGTGGATCTTATCCTTCTGTCCCCTTGCTCAACTCCTAAAAACCTGGAGATAATTCTGAATTTGATTAATTTTGAATTTAAATTGATTCAAAATTAATCTCCATAACTTTCGACTCATGGAGCAATTCAAGAATCTGACCCAGTGAATGACTTTACGCTAGCCCAATAGGCCCAATATATTCATATTAATCCAATAAGCCTAAGGCCCTTGCCTAGCTCTTGGTTTCCTGCTTATTAGCTGCAAATTCGGCTGTGTGCAAGTCGGCTAACGCCCAATCGGCTATTTGATCCACTCGGCTGTGATTATCTTCGGCTAATTCTAAAGGACATTTTTTAGGTGTAAACATTACCAAAATGAACGGATGTTGTCCGTGCAATCAAGTCCCCGATCACAACAAACAGCAGTATGAGATAGAATCTTCATCTCTGTTTTTTTTGGTGGTGAGTACTCGGTTGTAAGTATTTAACCATTCACGGATTAGGCGGATCATATAAATTATAACCATATTCGTAGATAATTTTGGCTAAATAAATCAACTATTGTTTTCTTATTACAAAATTAATTTTTTTTTAAGGTGGCTTCTAGGGTGAAGATGTATATCAAATAGTTCATGAGTGGACCATAATTAATAGCCATTAGATTAAATGAGCTCACAGATTCATCATACATTCATCACATTGGATCTCTTTTCTCACCCCTTTCTCTTCTCACGTACTTAACACGCTAGTTTTAGACACAACCAATAAAACTATTACACGTTATGGACAGTGGAGATTCGTGTTTTGCTACCTTCGTCAACCATTTTTTCTGGCAAATGTTGCTTCACCATCGGAAAATGGTACCAATTTTTTTTAATATAAAAAAGAGTTTAATTTCTGCACACTGTGTGTAAAAATATTTTACACATGCATTCAATGATGTGTTGCCACGTCATTTAATGAGCATGACACCTCATGTATTTATCAACTCATTAAATGATGTGACAATACATCATTGGATACACGTGTAAAATATTTTTATACTAACAATGTATATAAATTAAATTCTATAAAAAAATAGAGTGAAAGAATGAGACCACAGTCCAACACCGAGAACACTTCTGATCCCATTGAGCACAGGGAATTACATTTACCTCCTGGCTGATGTTTTGATTAGCTTGAATTATTATTCTCATATTATATGACCAACATTAACAGGCATCGGTAAATTTTATGTAATTTTAAATTATAAGTAAAATATAAAAAGAATAATTAAAATTATAACAATCTACAATAATTTCATTAAATAAAAATATTTAAAATATAAAAATTATGATAAGATTTAAATCTAAAATTTGAATGAAAAGAAATCCATATCTATATTATAAACATTAACTACAACATTGTTTTTTATTTAAGATAATTTTTTTAAAGATAAGTAATAATATTATATATTATTATACAATAATTATTAAATATGAAATGTCTTATATAGCTAAAATATTATGTGTTAAAATTATTTAATCACATTGCTAATTATTACATACTACTTGGTTAAAAAATATTTTAAAAAATAAACGAACTTTGATTTTTATTTATATTTTTAGAATATTAACAAAATAACTTTTATCAATAATCAGAGTTATTTTAAATATTTTTTAAAGTATACATTTTTTATATTTTATTTACTGTTACTTGTATACTCTTGTTTAGGATTCGACTATTCTAAAGTGAGTAACTTAGCTTAGAGGAGTTCAATCCTTCTGTTTCTACTCTATAAATATTTTAAATTTGTATACACCGTTAATGTAAGAGATGTTTTACACTATCAACTAGTCATACATTGACACAATATTAAAAATATATGACTCTTATTTCAACTACCTTAAAAACCACTTATACTGTGATTTGTGATTGATTAAAAGTATAAAAAACTTTACATTGACGATACGTGCCAATTAAACTCTAATAAATTATACATTGAAAATAATATACCAATAAGAATTTGATGACTATGCACCGGACATGAAAAATGTTTTAAGTAAACATTCAATTATACTTACTAAACCTGTAACTCCCTTTTTTTTTATAGATTGTAACTCACTTAAAAATAATAGCAATATACATTTTTAGAATATATTTTATTATTTGATAAAAAAATATTAATCTCAATTTTATTTTTTGTTGTTGTTGTTGTTGAATCTAAATATGATTTATAATAACAAAAAAATAGGGAAAGATTGTAGAAAAGTAGATTACTATTAACGTCCTATGTCATGTTTTAAGTTCAATATAATTCTCTTACAACCCGTGGTTTTGAAAAAGAAAATAAAATCAAGCGGTCCAAAATTCCAAAACCAGCGAACTAACTAGACACGCCCTTTAAATTCCTCGTCGCACAAACATCATCCCCCCAAATAAACATTCATCTTCTTCTGGAAAGTTGAGAACGCTCACAAGGTACACTCGTCATTCTCTCCTCGTTCCTTTCGCCCCTCGCTTTTCCTCCTTCCCATTCCTATAAATAAATACCACGTCTCTCGCATCTTGTTCTTCTCTCTCACTCACTCACACACACACCGTTTCTCTCTCTCTGAAATCTGAGGCTTCTGGATTTCGTTTTTCTTTGATCAGGTAGCCATGGTGCTCTTCAATGTTTCACGCATAGACACCACTCCCTTCGATGGCCAGAAGCCTGGAACCTCTGGTCTCCGCAAAAAGGTGATTCCATTTCTGCTTTGTTTCTTCCACACTCTTTTTCTTGATTGATCGTTTCCTTAATCATCTCATTAATTCGATTTTTACCGCGTCGGATAGATTTCATTTTTCTTATTTTTTTTCCTGATGATTATATTACTGGATCGTGTCTTGAAATGAAATCTTCTGAATCCGATCTGATTTTCGATCAAGTTCTGAGAATTATATGAATCGTGATTGGAAATTTCATTTTCATTTTGAGCATTTCACGATCAACCGGATTGTTTAGTCATCTGGAATCACATTGTAGTTTGAATCTAAGTTTGGTGTTGCAAGATCTGTTTTGCATGGATTGTTGCTTCTCCTTCATTGCTTTTTCCTTGTACTATCTAATAGTGGAATGGCTGGATCTTTTCAGGTGAAAGTATTCGTGCAACCTCATTACCTCGAAAACTTTGTTCAGGCAACATTCAACGCACTAACTGCGGAAAAAGTTAGAGGTTGGTGTCAAGTTCATGTTTTTGTTTTGCTTCAAACTTTGAAGCAAAACAGTTCAAATTCACAATAGGGAAATATTATCAGCTTTGATGCACCAGATAAATGAATATGTATGCCTTTTCTATCCTAACAAAAAAAAGATCAGCATTCACCATATCTTGTCTGTCAAGATAAATGTGGAGCTTCATATGTATTTTTTTGGAAACTGATTTCCTTACACCTGTTTCTTTTTTGCATTTCAATTATATGCAATACTGCATTTGTGGGATTTTGAGGACTGTTCCTTCCATATTTGTAGGTGGAACACTAGTTGTATCCGGTGATGGTCGTTATTATTCGGAGGAAGCTATTCAGGTACTTTTAACCTATATATTTTTCTTGCTTTCTAATGTAGACTTCTTCGCGTCTAAAGTATCTGATTTATCAATTATGTTATTCGGTGCTGGCAAATTAATATATGTTCTGTGGAATTCTTATTTGCATTGCTATGATGCCTTAGTAGATTGCTTTGATGTTGTGGCTTTCGAGCTTCTTTGGTTTAAGTTGATTAACCTAGGCTGGCATTTTGACTAATCTGATTGCACCTCTTGTGGTGGTTTGGTTATAATTTATGCTTTCGTATTTGAAATTGACTCTCTTTTAATTAAATGAAAAAGTACAGGCTAAGATCATAATAACAAGGAGATGGAAATCAAAACACTATTTTCCACCTTCAAAGTTTCATACTCCTGAAAGAGTTTTGTTTCTTTAACTTACTACACCTTTGGTTATGCATCTCTTAACTTGTGACTTGCTCGTATGAGGGGATATATGTATCTAGTTATGTATTGCATGCTTGTCTTCTTAAAAATATTGCACATCATTAATGATTTTTATGAATCTGCAGATTATAACTAAAATGGCAGCAGCAAATGGAGTAAGACGTGTTTGGGTTGGTCAAAATGGGTTGCTTTCAACTCCCGCAGTATCTGCTGTCATACGTGAAAGAGTTGGGGTTGACGTGAGTCATGCCTTCTGTAATTTGCTTCTCTTTATTCTTCCGTCTCTCTTTGAATAGACTGTTTACCATGATTTTCATGATGGCCTTACAAGTAAAGATAACAGTTTTTTCTCCTGAACTAAAGCAAAAAAATAGTGCATAAAAAATGTTATATATGCAGGGATCCAGGGCAACAGGAGCATTTATACTGACAGCAAGTCACAATCCTGGTGGCCCTCATGAGGCAAGTACTGCCGTGTTTCACTTTTAATCATTTTTGGAGAACTTAACTTTGATTACTGAGTATGATGATATCTGGTATAGGGATTTAATGTGTGAATCTCTGTCACATTCTATTTCTGTAGCCTAAACTGAGTTTCCTGACATTTAGCCTGTAGCTTAGCCACTTGAAATATTTGAGATTGACCTACATTTTTTGGATGTAGTTTACATGGGTCGTGGAATTACACGATAAGCTTTTGTATTCTTCCTTCATTTTCAGCTTGGATGATGAAATGATAACTGATAATACCTATTTTTTCTTTTCAAATTCCCCTTTAAACTTTCGAAAAGGGTTAAGGTAGCTAGTGACTAGTGAGTCGGATGATACTGTTTGTGATGATCTGTTTGGTTCTGATTGAAATGTTAAGACCAAATAACAAGAAATAGTCGGAAAAACATGCATTTACATGGTATTCTTTTTCAAATGATCACTGCAAGTTTTCAGTAGAAAGCTTGGCTTAGTTGAACATTAAAATATTGTGTTTATGTGGCCACAAAAGTATTACCGAGTCCCCTACCCCTAAAAAAAAAAAAACAGATAAGATATCTGCCATGGTGAATTAACTTTCAGTTTTGGACATGGAAAATGATGGTGGACATAGAAATCAGCAATTTCTTGTGGATATCATTAAGACATAACATAATGTTAACAAAAAGGGTAATCTAGTGTTATAAAGCTCCAGCCATGATGGGTTTAGGGAACCGTCAGACTCGTTGTGGATCTGTTGTAGGTAGCCTTGCCTTGCATTTGCAAGAGCCTAATTCCACGACTCAACTTCAACCCTTGTGTCAAGGCGTCCCTTCACATAACACAAGTTAATAAGATGAATTTTTTCAGAGGTGAATGTGTTGAGTAGATGGATGTTTGGCTAGGTCTTAAAATAAATTGAATCAATGAATTGAATCAAATGTAATTTTCTTGTAGGACATTATGGTGAGACCTTGTTGCATAGAAAATTAACTCTGAATGATTGTTACTGTTGATTGGCTTCCTTTATGCAGGATTTTGGGATTAAATATAACATGGAAAATGGTGGACCTGCACCAGAGGGCATTACTAACAAGATATATGAATACACAACAACAATTAAGGAGTATTTGATTGCTCAAGATCTGCCAGATGTACTACTTACAACCTGGCTACAGATTTTCCCTTTTCTTTATTTATCTAATTAAGATTGCTATGTGTTTCATCTACCTAAACCTTGTTCCCGATCCTCAATTTGTTTTCCCAGGTGGATATCAGCGCAATAGGTGTCACAAACTTTACAGGCCCTGAAGGACCATTTGATGTTGAGGTTTTTGATTCAGCAAGCGATTATATAAAGTTGATGAAGTAAGAATTTTTACAGAATTAACATTATCTAGCACTCTGCATTTATATAGAAGAGCTATATGGAAGTGGATTTTTTAATGTCATGTCTTGATGCCACTTGACCTGCAAAATTGGAGAATGCTAAAGGAATAGAAATGTTCTTAAATTGGTCATGCTGCAAAAGTTTGTTTTAATAAATTTCTTGCTTTTTTTGTTTTCTGAGTATTCAGTTTGGAGTCACTTATGAAGCAGTTATTCCTACATTTAGAAATTTTGATTTTCATAAGATAGTCAAACATTATATCTACCTATGTGCTTCTACTGACCCAATCCTCTCTTACCCCTTGATTGAAATTTTACAGGTCAATTTTTGATTTTCAATCCATCAGGAAACTGCTTTCATCTCCTAAATTCACATTCTGGTATATTTTGTGAATGCTGTTTTAAACTTTGATATAGAATATTCTCATTTTTTGTTCTTTTCTTCATCCCAAGACATAATGGTAAATTTCTGTAATTTTGTTGAAGCTATGATGCGTTACATGGAGTTGCTGGAGCTTATGCAAAGCGTATTTTTGTGGATGAGCTTGGGGCACAAGAAAGCTCCTTACTGAACTGCATACCAAAGGTCTTATTCTCTTATGGATTATACCAACTTTAAGTTTTAAGTAGTCTGAATTAGATAGCAATTCTGATTTGTGGATGACTTTCTTGGATACAGAAAGACTTTGGAGGAGGACACCCAGACCCCAATTTGACATATGCAAAAGAGTTGGTTGCTCGCATGGGTTTGGGCAAATCAGAATCACAAGGTGAGCCCCCAGAGTTTGGTGCTGCTGCTGATGGAGATGCAGATCGCAACATGATACTTGGTAAAAGGTAGTGGAACCCTTAACATGTGGTGAATTTAAATCTTATCTGACTTTTTGCTTTTAATTTATACCTATCCCTTGTTTGTTAGGTTTTTTGTCACTCCTTCAGATTCCGTGGCCATTATTGCTGCAAATGCTGTTGAAGCAATACCATACTTTTCTTCTGGCTTAAAGGGAGTTGCCAGGTTTCCATCATATTTTCAAGTTTTAAGCTTCTCTCTCTCACTTTCATCAGTGTGTGTTTTTGCAAGCATACTTGCATATGCTTGGTAATAATCAGCTGTCTTGTAATTATATAGATTGTTGCTGCAATAGGGGTAATCATATGTGTTTCTAGTTGGACAATGAAACAGGAAGGATTTCCATTAAATTTAATACAAAGATATATTTATAATTGTTGGTATATATTGCCGCGCTGACCCAGAGTTCTTTATCTGCCATTGGTTCTTGTTTGTAAGGGAATACTAAATCTCGAAGTATAGTAGCTTTTATTATATTAGAGCAGCCTTTGTGTCTGCGTCTGTTGCTTAGTTCTTTGTTCGCTGACAGCTGTAGCTGTCAATCAGTTATTTTGTTACAATATGGTTGTAACTGTAGCAGAGCTAGACTCAACTGTACAATTCTTTTTCAGTGAATACATTGTACAACTGATTCTAGCTCTGCTACAAGGATATTATATAGATGCAGGGTCTAGTTAAGCTAACTGTAACAGTTATAACTGTATTGTAGCAGAATAACTGATACAGCTGCCAGTGAACAAAGAACTAAGCAATGAACGCTGCATACAGACGCAGACGCTGCTTTAATATAAAAAAGCTACTACACTTGGAAGAATTAGTATTCTCTCACTCTCACAGTTCTTGAGCTTATTTCCTAGCAATTTGATCTTTTGGGTGACTTCAGCTCTCACCACTATTTTTAACAATATATACCAATTTTAACTGTAAATATTTTGTAGGAGCATGCCAACCTCTGCTGCCCTGGATGTTGTGGCCAAACATCTGAATTTGAAGTTTTTTGAGGTATACTGTTCCTAATGTTTTTTGAAATGCTCACTAGTGGCTTTTAGACACATGTTATTTAATGTGTTATTCAAAGCCAGGTCCCCACAGGTTGGAAGTTCTTTGGTAATTTAATGGATGCTGGATTATGTTCAGTTTGTGGTGAAGAAAGTTTTGGGACTGGTATGTGTTTGCTATTGCATTTGGAAGAGCAAACTACAACTTTTAATCTTTACTCAAACCTCGTATTATCATTTGATTGCTATTGTGTTTGTGGATAGGTTCGGACCACATTCGTGAGAAGGATGGAATCTGGGCAGTTTTGGCCTGGCTATCAATACTGGCATATAAAAATAAAGATAAACTTGAAGACAAGCTTGTAACAGTTGAAGACATAGTTCGCCAGCATTGGGCTACTTATGGGCGTCACTATTATACTCGATATGACTACGAAGTATGATACAATTACATTTTATCCTACTTTGGTATAATCTTTTTTTTTTCTTCAAGCAAGGTGACACTCTGTCACCATAAATTTATTGATAAAAAGTGAAAAATAAAGAGTACCAAAAAAAAAAAAGTGAAAAAAAAAAAGAAAACAACCATGGGGGAATATAAACCAATACCCATGTAAAAAAAAACTCGCTTAAATCTAAAATTGAGTCTTCTGTTTTTTCTCAGATTATACTTTTGTGATTTAGTCAAAACCACTGTGAATTCAGAATCATCATCAACAACATTGTTATGCTCTGCTGAGAGAGTCTTTCTGTAGATTATACTTTGGTATAATCTGTCTGAAAATCAGTTAACCAGTTCAAAATTTTCCCCCTTAAAGAATGTCGATGCAGGTGCAGCAAAGGAACTGATGGCACATTTGGTCAAACTGCAGTCCTCACTTTCAGAAGTCAATCAGTATGTTATTATTAAAATCCCCAACATTATTTTAGTTTTGAGATTGCCTACAGTATAATGCAGTAAAAGCTTTTGCAAGTAAATCTGACCAAGTCGTGACATTCTCTAATGTCATTGGGGTTTAAGATACTGATTTCTACATCTGAATAATGTTGTGCCATAGATATTTCCTTTCTTACCCTTGTGGCACTTCAAAATATGCTTCCAGCGAGAGCTGTCCCATACTAGCTTGTAACTTTTTATTAATCTCAGGCATTAAATAAGAGCTTACAAATAGCAAACCCAAATAGAAAACAGTAACATATAACCCATCAACCAAAAACTCTAAGCAATTAGAGAACAAAATGCTCTGCAATATCTGGGCAGACTTCTCCAGGAGTCATTGACCTAAGACCAAACAAATCTCAACCCATTACCCTGAGAACCTAGGTAACTAGCACCTCCTGAATAAAATTACCATTGACGTTGTCCATGATGGACAATTACAGAAGTCTTTTTGACATTTCTTTGCTGCCACTTTGAATGTGTCATCCTGCTTCAGATTACCTCCGGTGCTGTGCGTCTTTTCTGCCTTACCTCAGTGCCTAGGTGGCCACTTCAGCTGCTTTTGACGATAGTTTGTTTTTCACAGTGGGGCCAGTTTGAAAATAGAATTTGGTGATTTTAGAATCAAGTCCAAAATTAGTTAGTTGATGGACTTTTGTATGACAAATCTGTAACATTTAGGTATGTATGGTAATGGGTATGTGTCCTAGGAATAACATCAAAAGGTTGAATTTTTGGTTTCATCATTAAATCTAATGAATTTTATTCGCTGTCTTTGTAGGATTGTTAAGGGGGTAAGGTCGGATGTTTCAAATGTTGTCCACGGTGATGAATTTGAATACAAAGATCCCGTGGATGGCTCCATTTCATCACATCAGGGCATCCGATATTTGTTTGAGGATGGATCACGATTGGTAAGTTTACTGATTATTTTGTTCTAGCTATTGGGATAGGAAATGCTGGTGGACTTTTAAGATTTTAAAATGCATTTTGTCTTGCATTTAATTATTAATTTCAGTTCATTTTTTCCCAGTGCTATGAATTTAATGTGGGTTTTTGTTTCGATGGATATATTACATTTTTACCTTCACTTCTTCATCGCATCTTTTTTTTTTTTTTTTTTTTTTTTTTTTTTTTTTTTTTTTTTACGAGATTGGCCAACTATTTTGTTTTCTCACCTTCATTTTGCTGCCGTAGATCTTCCGTCTCTCTGGAACTGGATCAGAAGGTGCAACTATTCGGCTATACATTGAGCAATATGAGAAGGACCCATCAAAGATTGGGAGACTTTCACATGAAGCTCTTGCTCCTCTTGTAAGATGCTTATAATATTTAAATATAATATTTTGTTGCCATGCTTGGGCTCGTCTTGACTGGTTGAAATATATCTTAATTGCAGGTGGAGGTTGCATTGAAACTTTCAAAGATGGAGGAATTCACCGGTCGATCTGCTCCAACAGTCATTACATGAATGCATAAAGCTTCACCAAGTCTTTTCTTATTGTCTGTCCACATTTTCATCCGATGTTAATCTTATGAGTAGCCAACCTGTACTGTTGGTTGTTTTCAGCCCTTAATATGGACATTTGAGTGGAATTTGTATTACTTTTAACTAAATTTTGATGTGCTGAATAATTTGAAACTGCCGAGTGTTGATTATATACGTTCCTAATATAATCTTTCCTCTTTTGTTGGCTTTTTTGGGCTACTCTTTTCTTATTTCCTTCCTTTTCTTTCCCTTGACTTTTCTGCTATGCTTTGGAGAAAGATGGATTTTCCACCAGCTAAATAAATAAAGGCTAGGACTAGGACTAGCTGTTTCGTTCCAATGAACGTCTTTTATTTTTGGGTTTATTTACGGGTCATCTCAGATAAATTTCTATGTTATGCAAACCCGCTTCCATTATCTACCATTACATGTTCTACCATTGCAGGAGGAGCTTCTAGAAAAAAAAAAATAGCAAAGATGAACTATCAACATCAGGGGGCTTGCTACTTAACCTTCTGAAAACGAGGTATAACTTGAATTTATCTTTGGGGGCTTGCTACTTATACCTCCCTAATTACGACCCATACCTCCCTATGTTTTTTTAGGTGATTACTGCAAAGGACGAAGGCCAAGTCATACGACATATATACTGTACCAGACTCAATTAACATTGGCCTATCCAACAGGTGACTTACGAAATAAACGACAATACACACCAAACCATGCAGATATCTAATCTAAACTAGGAATATTAAAAAAATTAGGAGCACAATTAACAAGAAATATAGACATCCAAGTGCCGCCCCACAGTAGCGAACAAGAACCTTAATAAACTAAGAGCAATATCAATGCCATACCTCTTAGACAAACACCGCTTCACGGTTGTGAATTGTGACTCTTGCCACTCAAACAACCACGCGCCCATTTGTAAGAGCTTTGTCTCTTCCGCATCGCACCAACATTACCCAATAGTTTTAAGTCTCTAAAGCCCGAAATACTAGCAACAGCTCGGAGCAAATCTTTGTTCATCACAAGCTTTGAATCATGACATATCTTCAATGAAATTAGGCAATGAAGCAGGTGCTCATTAAAGGCCTTCTGAAGGGTATGGTAGCTTAAAATACGTCAAATGCCTATAAAAACTGTTACCGAGGCAGAATTATGTACAATACCAGTTTTGGTGTTCAACCACGATATGTGTCTGTGGGGTAAATCTTATTCTGCATGATGCAATGGTATTATATTGATCAAGTTTACAGATCGTTCTATTAGGATTATCTTGGAGGATTAATATTTTCTGCTTCTACTGGTTTTTGCTACAGAGAACCAATATTGATATTATCGGTGGTTTTTGCTATACAGGTATTTGTTGATACTTTTGAAGGATGCTAGCTTCATACGGAGGTATATATTTATATAGTTCAATTTGAAAAGCACACATAAGGTCCATTGCAAGGATAATATGTACGGTATTTTTTTTTATTTTTTTTTATAAGCAAATGAATTTATTATAAACCAAAAAGACACTTTAGCACAAGGAGTGTCAAAAGGATCATAGGTTCTCCTTGAAAGTAATCTATTTATTCTATATAATTTCTAAGCCGAATCTTCTTGTACTGACACCTCAGCAATCTTACTACTCTCATTTCTCTTCATTTCATGTAAAATGTTTATGTGTCAAACTCCTAGAGTTGTAATACTCCTATAACTCCGTAATAACCCTTAAGTGAAGTTATCACAGCCCAAGCCCATCTCATTACACCCCAAACGGTTACAATTGGAAGTCGAAGCAAGCATAACACAACGCTTTTTTTTCCCGAAACAACTCTTGTGGATTATTAGAAACCATAACGTTTTTTTTCTCTTCAACGATTCCTTGTCATTTTTGCCACTATGTCTTCAAAGTTGTTTTCCATTACAAATTTGGAGGCAGCCACAGCGTCTTATCCGATGACGACGATGAGATGCCATTTATTAGGCAGAATCCCATCCACTGCACAAAGACATACTACTGGAAATCAAACTTTAGCGTTTAGGAAGCATAGAGGTACCGTCAATAGAGTTGGCACACCTCTTTCTTCATCAGCCACGCTTAAGAGTCCATTTTCCCAGATAGAGCCCATCATTGCTTTGCTGCTCTAAATCCCAAACCTTCTCCTTTGACTGCACAAAACGCGTCATAAATTTCAAACTGCTGCAGAGGTGGAAGATCTCTAAGAAATTGAAAGCCCCACACAGAGCCATCTCACGACTAACAAATAAGAGACATCAGTTTTTGTTTTATTGCTTCCTGGCTGTGCAATCAATGTGTTGGTTCGACTGCATAGTTAGTGCTATCGACGTTTACATATATGATATGTCTGTTGGAGGTTTTTAGCTTCTGCGTGTATATATATATATATATATAGAGAGAGAGAGAGAGAGAGAGAGAGAGAGAGAGAGAGAGAGAGAGAGAGAGAGTAACTTATTTCATCTCAAGCAAAAACTTGGCGGCTAGCATATAATCTTGACACTCACGTTAGGGTGTGAGCGACAACATTAACTTGCCTCATAACAAAACTAGTCCTTTAATTTGGATAACGACTCTGGCTACATTTACAAATTGAAAAGGAATAAAGCCAAACTCGATGTGATAGGTACGATCCCCAAGAATGCCATTAACAACTGGCTTACAATCTAGCTCTATGGTCACACTGTGAATCCCCAACTCTCCCAACTAAGTAATGGCTTCAAGCAAACCAATAGCTTCCACTTCATGAGCTTGTGGAACACCACGGTAACAAAAGGTTTGAGTTTTCACAAATTCTCCTTTATTATTCCTAACACACATGCCCACCCACCCCGGCGGCGCTGCATATTTATTTGTTCTGCTTTAGTTGTTGTTTTCAATTTATTTTTCTTTCTCTTTTACTTTTATATATGTAGACACTTTTTTCCGTTAAATTTCTGCACTTCATGTGCATAAGTTTAGCTTCCAAGTTTTTTCTATAAATCAAAATTCTTATAAGAAAATAAAATTATTTTCATCGACTTTTTTGTAAGTGTGCCTGTATTTCAAGTCCAAAATGAATATTATATTTATGAATTAATTTCTTTGCTCGCATTTAAGCATAACATTGTACAATATCAAGGATAAACAAATATTAATTATTCATTTTTCTCACTTTTCCATCCAACTAAATAAGTGAAAGAAAAATCTTTTTTTTCCTTCTCTATTTTCTCTTCATTCAAATAATATACAAAATTCATCTATTCTTTTTCCCCTTTTTCATTTTTTGTACTTATTTTTTTCTCATTTTTTTGATATCCAAATAAAGTCATAATGTATTCATTAAATACAATGATAGTTATGTAAAATAAGTAATAAGAAGATATTTTATGTATAATAAGTCAAAACATGTAATTGGAAAACATTTTAATTAATTTCACATAAAAAATAATGATTCGTGATTAATAGTTTGGCAAAATGTATGATAAAATATTTAACTTAATGTAATATATTTATAAAACAAGAAAATGTTGTATAAGTTAAAAAATAATAATAAAATGTATATTAAAAGCAAAAATAATTAAAGTAATTTATTTTTTAAATAATCTTTCTTACTTCTATTTTCTCTATGTCTTGTTCAACATTATATTAAATAGTTTTTTAAAAATAATAATTTTTACACTTTTAAGGGTGTATATATTTAACTTCTGTAGGCAAGAGAGATATATTAGAAAAAACAAGAGGAAAAAGATGAGTGATAGATGATGTGATAATTAAAAAAAATCAGAGAGATAATAGCTAGTGTAAAATAGTTATAAAAGAGCTGTTAAAAAAAAAGTTGTAAATTAGAATAGAAATATATTTTTTTGAAATAGTTTATTAAAGCTAGGTAGAGCGACCAAAAGATAACTATCAGAAATGATAGAAGGTGGGCCAGTTGTTAACTAGGCTTTCAGGTTCTAATTAAGTATCCCCTTATCACTTACCTTCATTTTCCTCTACTTTTCCAAAATTATCGTATTAACAAATATCAGAAAAAAGAGATGCTAGTGGAATGAACAGTGGACAAGAACAGCAACAATCCATACCGAAGGAGACTTGACTATAATTAGCATGAGCTGTATTCTTAGATCTAAACCAATCAATCGGCCATTCTAGTTCCTTTTTCATTGGTTTGGTTTTCATTTCTATTGATTTGGCTTTTGTTATTTTATTTTGCTTTTTGCTTAGTCTCCCAATATTTCTTTGTTCCAATTTTTTCCTTTTTTTCAATAAAATATAGGGATGAGTACTTTTTTTTCTTCTAGATGTTTTTTTCCCTAAGAAAGGTTTTGCAACAGAATGTTTTAACGAGGCTCCTTTTCTATCTTGTGCTTAAAAAAAAATATTTATTGCAGTCCATGGCACTATCACAAATTAGTATTACAATTAGAATGTTAACGTCAACAAATAGACCACAATCTAATTGTGTTTAACAAAACCATGCATGTGAGGTAGTTTCCTCATAATAAATCATTAATCAATAATCGTGTTAACTGTCAACTAGAAAATGACGTGTTTATAAGTACGTAAACACATCCTTTAATCATCCATGTGAGGTGCTTATCTCAATATTATCATTAATTATTCCATGCAACTTAAATTAATTAACGCATGTCTTTCTGCAAAAAGAAAAATAAGAACAAATTAAACGTGTTTTGTCCATTTTAGAAAGAAAAAATTTACGGAATTGATAATCATCGATGATCCCAATAGTTGCTTGTACTACCTGATATCATAAAATTCTGCAAGTTATTGTGCAAAATTTGCTCTTACTAAATTTATTTCCAATATTTTATACACTTGTCAGATGTACTATTTCTTTTTGTTTAACATAATTAAATATATAGTTCAGCGGGAAAAAAAGAGGAGAGATGACTATCATCAACATGCTTTATCATATGATAATTTTTCACGAGATATAATGTTGACTTGGTCATTGAGGTCACTGCCGGTCATATGTTAAAGCTATCGAAGCAATGACTTCATGTCTCCTCTTTTACGAGTAAATTTTTGTTTAAAAATTAGGCCTTATTTTTATAAGAAAAAATTAGGCCTCTCATCTTAAAAAAAAGGCCCCTAATTTTATTTTCATGGAATTAAAAATACTTCACTTAAAATTTTCAAAAAAAAAAATACTTCACTTAAAACTTTGCTTTAGGCCTAGTTAAACATTGCACCGACCCTGGTTGAGGTAAGAGAGTTAAGGGATGGAGTGATAAGAAGAGAGAGGGTTTGATCCCCATCCCATGACATAATAACACTAATCTTTGCTATTAAAAAAATGAGAATTTTTCTAATATATGTACCAACCTGCATATGTTGATGAAACATTATTTTAACCCTTTTCTTTTATTAGTTTAACTCATTCATATAATATGTAAGTATTTCTGTAAGAGCTCAAAGAATAACTCACCTAAACTTTTATTTATATATAAAAAAAGAAAAACTAATCATCTTAAAACCATAATTTATTATTACAACTTGAGCCTCAAAATTTTTCTTTCAAACCTTAAATTAATTACTTCACGAATCTAGCTAAACTCAATTTACATACTACCCTCATCCTATTTTCATGTACTTTTCTCTTTTTTTTTTTTGGTAAGCAAATTCATTAATATGGAGTATAAGGGGTACTCCAACCCATTACATCAAAAAATTACTCCATTTGCAGACAACTAAGAGGATTCGAACACCAATCTGAAAATCCTAGACCAGTAGATTTTCCTTTATTGTATACAAACCAACCCCAAGAAACTACTTTAATTTGAGAGCGAACACTTGTGAATTCCGCCACCTCCCCTTGAAAAATTATTTTGTTATGGGTCAGCCATAAAGTCCAAATTACCGCAGCCCAAATAATATGTTTAACTTTTCTGCTAGAGTTGCCCCTTATTAAGCCTCCAAAATGGATTAATTGTTTTAATAATAGACTTCACTTGAGCACATAATACAAAAGGAAAAAGGGTAGTGTTTTGCTGCATTCCATTTCATTTATATATTTATACGTTTGTCATTATGAATTTGAACTTGTAATTTCTTGTCAGAGGTTGATGTTTTTCAAGACCTGTATGCAATCAGTGGGGACCCTAACGCAGAAATTGTAACTAATCCAGCTAATTGACCCGAATAAATTAAAATAGCGTGCAATATCAAATAAGTACAAGTGTGGAAATAAAGACTTTTATATATACATACATACATATACAGTTAACTAATCAAAGAGGCAGCTTATAATAATGCTTGATATTTTGCAACTTTATTTGAAACTATACGCAATATCCTTATCTATCTATAATCCTTCGTTTGAGAAACCGAAATAGACACACAAAGTACAGCATCTTCTGTACCCTTTGTACAAGGGAAAATTAAACCCAACACAAACTACGTGACAATTTAATTTCCCTATATATATATATATATATCTTTAATTAATTATAGACTCATATATCACTTATCACTATCACTTTTTTAAGAAACCACCAACACCATGCAATTCAATTCAATCTTTTTCACAAACCTGCATCAAACGGCACACCAGTAGCAGGAATCCACGAGTCACCAGCCAAGAAATCACCAACAGAAAATTTAACAGCCTCAGAAGGATTACTAATCACAAGATCAAGATGAAAATTAGTTTTTTGCTTGCTAAGTAAGTTATAATCATTTTAGTAAAGAGTGTCAATGCCGTAGAGCCATTTGAAAATGCTATCCTAACAGGAGGCTTATCGACCGCTACAACTTCCTTATTGTCTCTTGTCTCTGTCCTAACTCCCATCTATAGAAAATTACAAAAACACGAGCAACATAATGCTATAAAAGTCGAGATATGTTCTTACTTCATGACAAGGTACTTGCGTAATGATCCTTATAAACCATATCAATTTTTTGTAATTTCGCGGAACTGGTAAATATGCGACTGATAATAACTCTCAAAAACATCCGACTGATAATAACTTTCAGTCGAATAAGTCACAAGACCATCACTAAATAAACAAAAAGACTCAACTTTATATGTAGTTGAAATGCTTAAATCTTTAAATAGGTCAATAAGTATGTGATATTAATGGATTATAATAAAAATTTAACATGATAATAGCAATAGTAAAAATATTATTATGTTATTTATATTTACTCTGATTTTTAATTAAATAGACTTTTCAAAAAAAAAATTCTTAGCTCATTTAGTAAATAAGGTTATTCTGACCTAGAATTGGTGTAAAATAGGTCTTAGATTAGGCTCTTGATGACATTATAATATATTTTTAGGCTTAAATATGTTTTTAGTCCCCGTAAATATAGAGTGTTTTGATTTTAGTCCCTGTAAATTTTTTTATTTGTTTTTGGTCCTTATAAAATATTTTAATTTGATTTTGATTCTTTTGACCGAAATTCATAGAAATTTCTGTAGCAAATAAAGTTTTTTCTATGGATTTTGCTATGAATTTTGGTCGAAATAATGGTTTTTAGTTATTTAAATCAAAATTCACAAAAAATTTGACTTTGATATGAATTTTGGTTAGAATGACCAAAATCAAAATAAAATATTTTACAGGGGCAAAAAACAAACAAAAAATTTTACAGGGACTAAACTCAAAATACTCTATATTTACATGTACTAAAAACATATTTAAACCTTTTATCTCTATTTTCAGTCTTCTTTTTCCTATCTTATTAGCTAAGCCTCTGCGGCTAATGTGACCAAAAGTGTAAAGTTGGAGCGAGTATTTGCTATTTAGTTTACTGTGTAATTATGCAGAGGAACAGTCCATCTCGAAAAGACAATGTGACACTGACAACTATACAATACAACAAGTTAAAGAAAATTAACAATGCACATGGGCGTATTTACGTATTTTTTATATAACACCAGTGATAGAAACCAATAGAAAAGGAAAGGAAGAAAAGATGGTGGGAGAAAAAGAGGTTTTCTTTTGTCTGGTTTGCTTATAAAATGGATGGAAAAGAAAACCTGTTATGGCCCCCACCAGGCAAAAAACTGAAGGGAGAGGAGCATTGGACATCAAAAGACTAAAAGCACCCTAAAATTTATAAGGCGTTGGTGAGTTGAAATAGAGATGTGCACCGACAAGCTTTTTACTTGATGTGGTTTTAGTCTTTTGATGTGCAGTGTAAAAAGCTTGGCAAGATAATAGTAGAACGGGAACATAAATACAAGGTAGAAAGTTAATATATACTCCGTTGCCTCTTTATAGTGGATTGCCAGCGTAAAACCCTTTTTTGGGAATAAGGATTCGAAAATTCATTCCCTGTTTGCTTGATTCCTTGTGTCGTAATGTCGATGGCAGTCGGAGTTGCTGGTAGGTCCCTTTTCCTACTTTTAAGCTCGCTACACCGACGTACTAAGACTCATAATTGTTGGCATACCTGAGATTTAAAGTGAATACCCAAAATAGTCTCTCACAAAAATGCGATGCTCAATTCAGTCCTAAGATATCTAATCTAAACTAGGAATATTAAAAAACTAGGAGCACAATTAACAAGAAATATAGACATCCAAGTGCCGCCCCACAGTTGCGAACAAGAACCTTAATAAACTAAGAGCAATATCATTGCCATATATACCTCTTACTTCACGGTTGTGAATTGTGACTCTTGCCACTCAAACAACCACGAGCCCATTTGTAAGAGCTTTGTCTCTTCCGCATCGCACCAACATTACCCAATTGTTTTAAGTCTCTAAAGCCCGAAATACTAGCAATAGCTCGGAGCAAATCTTTGTTCATCACAAGCTTTGAATCATGACATATTTTCAATGAAATTAGGCAATGAAGCAGGTGCTCATTAAAGGCCTTCCGAAGGGTATGGTAGCTTAAAATACGTCAAATGTCGGTTAAAACTGTTACTGAGACAGAATTATGTACAGTATCAGTTTTGGTGTTCAACCACGATATGTGTCTGTGGGGTAAATCTTATTCTGCATTATGCAATCGTAGTATATTGATCCAGTTTACAGATCGTTCTATTGAGATTATCTTGGAGGATTAATATTTTCTGCTTCTACTAGTTTTTGCTATAGAGAACTAACATTGATATTATCAGTGGTTTTTGCTATACAGATATTTGTTGATATTTTTGAAAGTTGCTAGCTTCATACGGAGGTATATATTTATATATTTCAATTTGAAAAGCACACTTAAGGTCCATTGCAAGGATAATATGTACGGGTTTTTTTTATAAGCAAATGAATTTATTATAAACCAAAAAGACACTTTAGCACAAGGAGTGTCAAAAGGATTATACGTTTTCCTTGACAGTAATCTATTTATTCTATATAATTTCTAAGGCGACGCTTCTTGCACTGACACCTCAGCAATCTTACTACTCTCATTTCTCTTCATTTCATGTAAATTGTTTATGTGTCAAACTCCTACAGTTGTAATACTCCTATAACTCCGTAATAACCCTTAAGTGAAGTTATCACAGCCCAAGCCCATCTCATTACACCCCTAACGGTTACAATTGGAAGTTGAAGCAGGTGCAAAGCAACGTTTTTTCTGAAACAACTCTTGGGGATTATTAGAAACCATAACATTTTTTTTTCTCTTCAACAATTCCTTGTCATTTTTGCCACTATGTCTTCAGAGTTATTTTCCACTGCAAATTTGGAGGCAGCCATAGCGTCTTATCTGGTGACGACGATGAGATGCCATTTCCTAGGCAGAATCTCATCCACTGCACAAAGACATACTACTGGAAATCAAAATTTAGCGTTCAGGAAGCACAGAGGTACCGTCAATAGAGTTGACACACCTCTTTCTTCATCAGCCATGTTTAAGAGTCCATTTTCCCAGATAGAGCCCATCATTGCTTTGCTGCTCTAAATCCCAAACCTTCACCTTCGACTGCACAAAACGCGCCATAAATTTCAAATTGCTGCAGAGGTGGAAGATCTCTATGAAATTGAAAGCCCTACACAGAGCCATCTCACGACTAACAAATGAGAGACATCAGTTTTGTTTTATTGTTTCCTGGCTGTGCAATCAATGTGTTGGTTCGACTGCATAGTTAGTGCTATCGACATTTACATATATGATATGTCTGTTGGAGGTTTTTAGCCTCTGCATGTATATATATATATATATATATATATATATAGACAGAAAGTAACTTATTTCATTTCAAGCAAAATTGTAAATCAATGGACTGAAATAAAAAACTTGGCGGCTAGCGTATAATCTTGACACTCACGTTAGGGTGTGAGCGACAACATTAGCTTACCTCATAACAAAACTAATCCTTTAATTTGGATAACGACTCTGGCTACATTTACAAATTGGAAAGGAATAAAGCCAAACTCGATGTGATAGGTACGATCTCCAGGAATGCCATTAACAACTGGCTTACAATCTAGCTCTATGGTTACACTGTGAATCCCCAACTCTCCCAACTAAGTAATGGCTTCAAGCAAGCCAATAGCTTTCACTTCATGAGCTTGTGGAACACCACGGTAACAAAAGGTTTGAGTTTTCACAAATTCTCCTTTATTATTCCTAACACACATGCCCACCCACCCCAGCGGCGCTACATATTTATTTGTTCTGCTTTAGTTGTTGTTTTCAATTTGTTTTTCTTTCTCTTTTACTTTTATATATGTAGACACTTTTTGCCGCTAAATTTCTGCACTTCATGTGCATAAGTTTAACTTCCAAGTTTTTTCTATAAATCAAAATTCTTATAAGAAAATAAAATTATTTTCATTGACTTTTTTGTAAGTGTGCCTGTATTTCAAGTCCAAAATGAATATTATATTTATGAATTAATTTCTTTACTCGCATTTAAGCATAACATTGTACAATATCAAGGATAAACAAATATTAATTATTCATTTTTCTCACTTTTCCATCCAACTAAATAAGTGAAAGAAAAATCATTTTTTTTTCTTCTCTATTTTCTCTTCATTCAAATAATATACAAAATTCATCTATTCTTTTTCCCCTTTTTCATTTTTTGTACTTATTTTTTTCTCATTTTTTTGATATCCAAATAAAGTCATAATGTATTCATTAAATACAATGATAGTTATGTAAAATAAGTAATAAGAAGATATTTTATGTATAATAAGTCAAAACATGTAATTGGAAAACATTTTAATTAATTTCACATAAAAATAATGATTCGTGATTAATAGTTTGGCAAAATGTATGATAAAATATTTAACTTAATGTAATATATTTATAAAACAAGAAAAAGTTGTATAAGTTAAAAAATAATAATAAAATGTATATTAAAAGCAAAAATAATTAAAGTAATTTATTTTTTAAATAATCTTTCTTCCTTCTATTTTCTCTATGTCTTGTTCAACATTATATTAAATAGTTTTTTAAAAATAATAATTTTTACACTTTTAAGGGTGTATATATTTAACTTCTGTAGGCAAGAGAGATATATTAGAAAAAACAAGAGGAAAAAGATGAGTGATAGATGATGTGATAATTAAAAAATCAGAGAGATAATAGCTAGTGTAAAATAGTTATAAAAGAGCTGTTCAAAAAAAGGTTATAAATTAGAATAGAAATATTTTTTTTGAAATAGTTTATTAAAGCTAGGTACAGCGACCAAAAGATAACTATCAGAAATGATAGAAGGTGGGCCAGTTGTTAACTAGGCTTTCAGGTTCTAATCAAGTACCCCCTTATCACTTACCTTCATTATCCTCTACTTTTCCAAAATTATCGTTTTAACTAATATCAGAAAAAAGAGATGCTAGTGGGATGAACAGTGGACAAGAACAGCAACAATCCATACAAAAGGAGACTTGACTATAATTAGCATGAGCTGTATTCTTAGATCTAAACCAATCAATCGGATATTCTATTTCCTTTTTGATAGGTTTGGTTTTCATTCCTATTGGTTTGGCTTTTGTTATTTTTTTTGCCTAGTCCCCGATGTTTTCTTTTTCCAATTTTTTCTTTTTTTTAATAAAATATAGGGAGGAGTACTCTTTTTCCTTCTAGATGTTTTTTCTCTAAAGAGGGTTTTGCATCAGAAGGTTTTAACGAGACTCCTTTCCTATCTTTTGCTTAAAAAAAAATTAATGTGGTCCATGGCACTATCACAAATTAGTATTACAATTAGAATGTTAACGTCAACAAATAGACCACAATCTAATTGTGTTTAACAAAACCATGCATGTGAGGTAGTTTCCTCATAATAAATCATTAATCAATAATCGTGTTAACTGTCAACTAGAAAATGACGTGTTTATAAGTACGTAAACACATCCTTTAATCATCCATGTGAGGTGCTTATCTCAATATTATCATTGATTATTCCATGCAACTTAAATTAATTAACGCATGTCTTTCTGCAAAAAGAAAAATAAGAACAAATTAAACGTGTTTTGTCCATTTTAGAAAGAAAAAATTTACGGAATTGATAATCATCGATGATCCCAATAGTTGCTACCTGATATCATAAAATTCTGCGATTTATTGTGCAAAATTTGCTCTTACTCTATTTATTTCCAATATTTTATACACTCGTCAGATGTACTATTTCTTTTTGTTTAACATAATTAAATATATAGTTCAGCGGGAAAAAAAAAAAAGAGGAGAGATGACTATTATGAACATACTTTATCATTTGATAATTTTTCACGAGATATAATGTTGACTAGGTCATTGAGGTCACTGCCGGTCATATGTTAAAGCTATCAAAGCAATGTCTCCTCTTTTACGAGTAAATTTTTGTTCAAAAATTAGGCCTTTTTTTGTATAAGAAAAAATTAGGCCTCTCATCTTAAAAAAAAAAAAAAAAGGCCCCGAATTTTACTTTCATGGAATTAAAAATACTTCACTTAAAATTTTCAAAAAAAAAATACTTCACTTAAAACTTTGCTTTACGCCTAGTTAAACATTGTGTCAACCCTAGTCGAGGTGAGAGAGTTAATGGGTGGAGTGATAAGAAGAGGGAGGGTTTGATCCCTATCCAATGACATAGTAACACTAATCTTTGCCATTAAAAAAAATGAGAATTTTTCTAATATATGTACCAACCTGCATATGATGATGAAACATTATTTAAACCCTTTCTTTTGTTAGTTTAACTAATCCATCTAATATGTAAGTACTTCTGCAACTGCTCCAAGAATAACTCACCTAAACTTTTATTTATATATAAAAAAAAACTAATCATCTGAAAACCGTAATTTATTATTACAACTTGAGCCTCCAAAATTTTCTTTCAAAACTTAAATTCATTACTTCACGAATCTAGCTAAACTCAATTTACATACTAGCCTCATCCTATTTTCATGTACTTTTCTTTTATTTTTTTTGGTAACAAATTCATTAATAGAGAGTATAAGGAGTACTTCAACCCATTACATAAAAAAATTACACCATTTACAGACAACTAAGAGAATTCGAACACCAATCTGAAAATCCTAGACCAGTAGATTTTCCTTTATTGTATACAATTACAAACCAACCCCAAGAAACTACTTTAATTTGAGAGCGAACACTTATGAATTCCGCCACCTCCCCTTGAAAAATTATTTTATTACGGGTCAGCCATAAAGTCCAAATTACCGCAGCCCAAATAATATGTTTAACTTTTCTGCTAGATTTGCCCCTTATTAAGCCTCCAAAATGGATTGTTTTAATAATAGACTTGACTTAAGCACATAATACAAAAGGAAAAAGGGTAGTGTTTTGCTGCATTCCATTTCATTTATATATTTATACGTTTGTCATTATGAATTTGAACTTGTAATTTCTTGTCGGAGGTTGATGTTTTTTAGGACCTGCATGCAATCAGTGGGGACCCTAACGCAGAAATTGTAACTAATCCAGTTAATTGACCCGAATAAATTAAAATAGCGTGCAATATCAAATAAGTACAAGTGTGGAAATAAAGACTTTTATATTTACATACATACATATACAATTAACTAATCAAAGAGGCAGCTTATAATAATGCTTGATATTTTACAACTTTATTTGAAACTATACGCAATATCCTTATCTATCTATAGTCCTTCGTTTGAGAAACCGAAATAGACACACAAAGTACAGCATCTTCTGTACCCTTTGTACAAGGGAAAATTAAACCCAACACAAACTACGTGACAATTTAATTTCCCTATATACATATATATATCTTTAATTAATTATAGACTCATATTATCACTTATCACTATCACTTTTTTAAGAAACCACCAACACCATGCAATTCAATTCAATCTTTTTCACAAACCTGCATCAAACGGCACACCAGTAGCAGGAATCCACGAGTCACCAGCCAAGAAATCACCAACAGAAAATTTAACAGCCTCAGAAGGATTACTAATCACATGAAACCCAGGCCATTTAACCCTCCCTGCAGTGTTAGCACCAGCACCAGTATTCATATACTCACCATAATAAAGTGTACTCAAAGCAAAATCACCACTCCATGGAGACCAACCCTGAGGACTAATCAACCCATCAAGGTTACTCTTCATCACCACTGTTCTCGAATACTTTTGCCACGGCCTTCCCAGAAACGTTCTGTAAGAGTTCTGAACAGGTTTCATGTCTCCCGCGGCGGTTACGCGACAGTTATGAATCACAATACCTGTGTTCTCGTTTGGATCCGTTCTTGCCTGTGCCGTTACGGTGTTCTGCTGGTTGCCCATTGGTTTTCTAACGAACATGTTGCAGTTTTGAAGAACTGTAACGGCGTCGCCGAAGATGAAGTCTATGGTACCGTATATGTTGCAGTCGCGGTAGAATTGGCGCTGGGAGTAGACGTATAAGGTATCTTGGTAGCCTTTGATGCTGCAACGGTAGAATACCGAGTGGTCGGCGCCGGAACGGAGAGCCACCGCTTGGTGGTTTTGTGGTCCTGCCGTGTTCTCGAAGGTTATGTCCCGTGCGATGAACCCCTCACCCATTACCCCTGCAATCAATTAATTAATTGTAAACCAGGTTTAGAAGTTTCACTATGGCTAGAAAATTATATATATATATATATACATGCTTAAATTTAACAAAATAAAAAAAGGGAGTCTATATATGTCAATATCATAGAGGAGATATTTTCACTTTATGTTTTGTAAGACTGATGTTCAAATTTTACTGTTTGAAAAATATTAATATCTTAGATTTATTTTATTTTGGGTTTGAATATGTCTTTGATATATATGTAATGATGTTTTTTGAAATCAGTTTCTTTTTAATTTTTTATTACTTTTAATCCATAAAAATATGAAAATTGTGTGTTTTTAATCGGTAATTAAAAAGACGAATTAGTGAGAAAGTAAAACTAAAAACACACTGTTTTATTAAATAAAATAGGGACTTTAAAATAAAATAAAATAAATTAAATTAAAAAGAAGTTAATTCGAAAATATATATTTTAAAAATATATTGAAGTTTTTATTTATTTATTTATTTATTCATTTATAGCAATATATGACAATCCGTAACACCATGTTGTACAGAAATAAGTACTCCCTGTCCCTGTCCCTGTCTCAATGGGGCCAAATTTTATTAATTAGTTTTCAGTTTCCAAAAGTTGTATATCTATATATTACCATTACTATTCCATTGAGGAACTCAGATTCTCCCACATATAATATATTTACACAACACAATTAATTTATATAACAACTATATGAATATAGATGATGAGTTAACGATGAACAAATAATATATATAACGTACCAAAAGTAGCTGAACGAAAAGTTGTGGAGCCATCTTGTGCGTTATCATTACCAGTAACAATAGTGGAATCCATTCCATCTCCAATCATCATTATGTTCTTCACTGTCTTCTTGATATCAACCTTCTCTCTATAAACACCTGCTTTAACGTGAACAACAACTCTCCCTTTCCCGCTAAGCTTAGCAGCTGCAGCCACACCTTCTGAGATTGTCTTGTAGTTCCCACTCCCATCTTGTGCCACAACAATATCAGCTTTTGGTGCTGCCCCTGTTGCCTGAAGAAGCCTTCTATCTGAAGCTGAAAGCCAATAGGGGAAACCATCTGAAAGCAATCTTCTCCCACCATTTTGTAATTTAGATGACGACGACGACGACGACGAAGCCATAGCTTTGCTAATGAACAAGGAATTGCTAAGCAATTTGGAGAAGTTGCTTAACATGGATGGGAAGTGGTTTAGATGAGAGTGAAGGTTGAAGTCAATGAAACCATTTTGGCAAGTTTGATGGTTAGCAATGGATGCACTTTGCCAAGTTAACCTATCATTTGGATTGTTTGAGTTCATTGAGCGTTTGAGTTGATAAATTGTATCCTCATAGAGCTCCAAACAATCTTCCCATGCTGACTTGGCTCGCTTGTCCTTGAAATTATTCAATCCCATGGTTGATACGAGTTTGTGGGCTTCAATGGCTTGGTCCATGGTCACCTTAAGGGCCATGTCATGGAAGGAATAAGAAGAAGATGAAGAATTTTCTAGGGTTGATAATGTCTTGGTGGTGGTGGTGGTGCCAATGTAATGGTTGCAAACATGAGGGTATGGGGTTTGATTGCATGATAATGATAATTCTTTGCCATGCACAAACAAGAGAGAGAAAAGAAGAAAGTATCCAATGCAACAGTTGAATAAGAGTTTGTCCATATATATGGATTGGAAAATGAAAATGTGGTATCAAAATGTTTTTTCTTATAGGAATGAGAGGATATATTCTCTTAGAAATGGTTATGAGTGAGAATTAAGTGCAATGAAATGGTGCTATATATAGGCTAAGACATGGCTTTGGTAGGTCATGCATGGTATACTAATTTGTGGGTGGTGTAGAAGCTCAACATGAGGAAACACATTATTGGTTTTACATTTCCAAAAGTTGTTGGTCATGTTATTTGAGGGGCCATGCATGGCGTTTATGTGAGAATACAATATTAATTACCGTTTACATATATGTCAGATAATATTAAATTAATTAGAGATAAAGAGAAGAATCTTCTAAGTTATATTCGTATTTGAAATAAAATCGCCATAGTTTTCTAATTTTGTTTAGTTGAAGCGGCCAAGCTAAGCCACTAGTTTTGTACACAACTTAATGCGTGTAATGATTTTTCTGTCACGTATTTTTTTCTTTTTTCAGAATTTCGTGCCACGTAAGATTTCAAAAAGGAGGAAGTGACGGATACAATATACTAAAAATTTTAATAATATACTAAGAATTTACCTTTTAATAATGGCCCATGCAATGCAAGGTTCTTTCTATTTCACAAAATCACTTTTAATTTAAAGACACTAATTAATCACCATACGATAGAGATAATGGCATAATGTTTGGCTCCCACTCGCTGATTTTGATTGTAAAGTTTCTTCCACTAGTCCGATCTCTCACAAAATAGACAAATTTAGACAAATTTAATTTCTTTCAGACTAAGTTATCACAATTTTCTTGTTAACAAACTTATGAATTGAGCTTTGTTATAACTTCCCAATTTACCCACCTTCAGTATTTTCGGTACGTAATTAACTCCACATATAGTTCATTACATGTAATGTTATGTTCCTTGGAAATCAAGGCATGTTACTGGTCTGGTATCCAATAATATTGAGTCACTTGTTGTTATTATATTATTTTTGCAAATAAATATTATAACAAATTAAGGAGGCAGACTTACGTATTTACTAAAGTGTTAATAATCAAATAGACTAGACCATATATATATATATATACCAAACAGTTAATTAAAAAGAAAAAAAGAGAGACCAAGTGATCATGCACTAATTAATTTAGCTGCGCCATATGTAGCTTCCTTTTGTAGCACATCCATATATAGTTCTCCTAACACACGAAATTACTCGTGAAACTTAGGGGTTTTGATTATGATAGCATTTTGCTTTTTTCATCTAAACAAGAACCTGAACCAGTTATTAGATTAGGTGACCGTACACACACACACACACACACTCATACACACAGTCCCTTTCTCTCTCTCTCTCTCTCCCTCTCCCCCCGCACCACACACACAGCAGGTGATTACATGCAGATAGTTAAAGATATGGTTGTTGTCTTGTTGGTGAGTCGTCTACTAGTTCATGTATACATATGGTACACTTCTGTGGCACCACGTGGACCCTAAGGGGTTTGTTCCTATCTACACTTTTATTTTATTTATAAATTATTATAAGTAGATAATAAAAATATATGTTGCACACGTGTCATGCCATTGGCCTCAATTTCCTGATATTCATCTCCTAAAATTAGTATATATAGGATAGGATATATTTATGTTTTGTTTTGTTTTGCTTCTGGGTCATTCATTTATAATTGCTAATTGAATTGAATTGATGATAATTATAGGTTTATAATAACAAAAATGTCAATGTAGTCTTCGTCATAATCTCTTTCATTAGGACAAAGACTACTCCAACTACCATGGGAAAAAAGCAGAATGAGAAGTCGTGAACCAATTAAAGTGGCAGACTTCCCCGCCAATTAATTTAGGAGGAACCTTGCCCACATTTTATTTGTAAAATTTTTTTGAATTAATCAATTTTAATAATTAAAGTGAATAAACTAGTCTTAAACTTTTAAAATTTACACCCTCTATGCTTCATGATAAAGTTAAACTATCAAAATCGTTAATTACACACGTAATTTTTTTTTCTATGATTCTTATGTGAATTTTAACCTGGAAAAGGAGTATTTGGTTAGCAATTTTTGTCTCTGTAATATACTTTTTTTTTCCATTATTGTCCTTATTTTTTTTGTTTTATTTTAATCCTTTATTTTCTAATCTCTATAATATACTTTTTTGTTTTAGTCTCGAAATTTTTTAAAATTTACCTATCTTAAGACATATAATTATCACTATAAGTAAGAACCAGAATACCAACAGTAGTGATTAATATCGACATAATAGAAGTAAGTGAATCGATCAAGTAGCCAAACTCTAAAGAAAGATCATTATTTATAGTCCAAGACCATACATATTGATAGATAGAATTGTTCTTGATTTGATGAATAGATAGATTGATCAAAAAAATCATAACTATCGTTAACAATAAAATACTAGGAAAAGCCCACATACAGCGAAAATTCTTTGTCGTGGGAAAAAGAAGAAGTCCTACCCCTTAAAGATTTGGAGGACTCTTCTGACCAAACAAATAATTATCATCAAAGTTTCCTCCTGTGATATGAGTTACTACCCCTACAAAAAAAGGGCCAATTTGCGGGGGTATTTAAAGCATTTTGTGGGGGTTTTTGACCTCCGCAAATTGATTTGCAGGGGTTTCCCAAACTTGATTATGTGTGCATAATCTATTATGGGGTTTTTAACAACCTCAGTATCTCGACCGCTATTTAATGTTCATTTTGTGGGGGTTTTCAACCTCCCCAATTTGATTTCATTTTGTGGAGGTTATATTGTGGGGGTTAAAAACCTCCACTATTATTCTTTTTTTTTTTCAAAAAAAAAAAAATTATTGATTTCCACTTCCCTCTTGCATTCACCATTCAACAATTTAAAACTGACGAAAAAGTATCAAACTTTTTCAACTCAATCATTTATTATTTAAAATATTATATTTACAACATATAGAAATCATATATGTAGAAAGTTAGCACTTGTGTACAAAGTAATCATAGAAGTACAATCATATTAATTCAAAAGTTATACAAAGCAAAGTATGGTGAATTGCTATTAGCTAACTCCCATTCTCTAAATTCTTGCAAAAAGTGCCAAAAACATGCGGCATGTTGTCCCCAATCTTGTATAACCCTCATGACATTTCACTTCAACCACCTAGAGCAATCAAAATAAATAAATTAAATTTACTGTTGTAAAAGGAAAGATACTGGACATATGTACATTTTTGCGTAAAATATTATAAATTGGCAGGGTCAGCAGTAGAAAAGTAGTGTTGGCAGTGTAAAATATGTACAGTTTTATAAATTGGTATTAACGCATCTAGATTGTGCCACATCTTTAGTTCTTAAGAATTTTCCATATCCCCCAATCCATACTATACCGTACTCATATCATATCAAGTATCTGGGCTTTATAAGACACAAGAGGCACGGGAAGCGTCAGCAGTAGAAAAGTAGTGCTGGCAGTGGCTACTGGAGGATGGTGAAATTGGAAGACGAGTTATATATGGTCGACTTGTTTGATATATTTTATCTCCCATGTATATTAACTTAAGTCACTTTTTGCACATTATACAAGACAAGGTGAAAAAGTAATCCAATATCATAAATGATCCTAGAACCCACACCAATTGCATTCCTAATAAACACATACTTCAACTCAGAGAGCCACAGAAATTCAAGGAGTGTATTACTATTATTAATGTTCTTTTGATCCTCTTAATCTAATTTACTAATCCTACAGAAATACATTTTGAAATGGAAATATACCTCCGAAGTTGCTTGAGCTCATTCCATTCTTCAAATGTACTGTTAGGATCTTAGGAACCTAGCAAGAACTCCCATACCACGAAGGATGGACACCCTACGTAATTTATAGAAATAAGCACAAATCAGAAGGAACAAAAACTTGAATAATAGCATAAATATAAGATAATGATTTTAACTTTGTCCACATATGTTGTCAGAAAAATACACAGCACATCAAATGATTATCATAAATCACATTATAGAGAAAGGGTCACCATGCAGTTGAACTATAGTTCTCAGAGAGATTAGAAACCCACAATCATACAAACACAAACACACAAATAGACCAGAAGCCAAATTAAAGACTGTTATCTAACACTATTATTGACAGATTCAGCAATGAAATGGTAAGGAAGACAACTCACTACTCCAAATTGTTTTGATGCTTTAGCCTTCCAAAGCCCAAGGCTGGTATAATCACTTCCTGAAATCACATAAGTTCCATCACCACTGAATTTGAGACAGAATACCCTGTGAGCCAAAGATAAAGATCAGCCTACAATGAAGCATCATAGGAATCTTTCCAAAAACTCAGCACAAACAGCAAAAGAGATCTTTCACATATCCAAGGTTTACATTGTTTGACAGATAATGTAAACAACCAATAACAATAGGTAACAATTGTCCTAATAAATTTTGAGATCAAAACAGAATGACTGAAGTTACCTCAATGTTGTCTTTGCCAAACCAATAACAATAGAAGTGGTATTCCTTCCTCACATAGCCATAGGCAACCAGAACATTTGCTGACTGAGTGGCCTTCGTACACCACCGGACAAAATAAAAACAGAAAGATAAATAGAATCTATAAAAAGAGAAAGGAAGCAAAAACAGAATAAAAAGAATCGCATGAAGAGGAAGGAAAATCGGAGACAGGGAGTGAAAACCGTCATTCTTCGTGAGCCGTCTCAGATCATCGGACAACTGAGAATGTGACTTTCCCTTCCTTGTTGGTGTCACCGTGGGTTTCTTTTTCTAACCCAAACCGGCTCGGTTTCTTTTTCCCTGCACTAGCGTGCGTCTGGAGCCCCTCTCTCCATGGCGCATCACGAATCAGGATTCGACCTGAATCCCCTAAAACGACAAGGACCTCGAGGTTCCCATCAGAAACCTCTACCAACTCCCAACCTCCCCAGAGTACCTCTACCGCAAGTGCCTTCTCTAACCCTCATCATTCGCCTCTCTAACCCCTTCCGCCTCTGATTCACAGGGGCCATCGAACCTTTCTCTCACTCAAATGGTCGCCGTCCATATCAACGGGCGAGCCCTCAAAGTCACTAGTGAGTCTCCAATGGTTGAAGAGGGAGAAGGAGGCTGGGCAGTGGCCGGCTGCTAGTTTGAAGATGAGAGACGAGAGAGTGAGAGTTGAGACAGATAGGGTTTGGGGGAGGGAAGGGGACTGCGCTATCCTATAAAAAAGGGGGAAATTAAATTCCAATTAGAGGGGGTTTTTAACCCCTTTAAAGTAAATAAAATTTTTACAAAATAAACGAGGGAAGCGTATCTTTCAAATTAATTTACGAGTGTTTTTAAAAACCTCTCCAAAAAATCTCCCACTATTTAACCTTTTTTTGTAGTGTACCCCTATCCAAGAAAAAGCATTTCTAGTTTGCATGGTCCAATCATTGATCCTGAAAATTTTTACAATAAGATTAGGTAGGTTACTGACATCGTTCCCTATCCATGATTCTGCTATTTACTGAAATCATTTTCCTAGAATATAGGAAGAATACGAGTAGAAAGGAAAAGAATAAGTAAAATTTTGAATGTTTCACTTTTATATACAAAAAACAAATTGGATCAGTGAATCATTTTTTCAGTCATTCATTGAATGATAAATCACTACAAGCGATTCAATGATTCTTATGTGAATTTTAACCTGGAAAAGGAGTATTTGGTTAGCAATTTCTGTCTCTGTAATATACTTTTTTTTCCATTATTGTCCTTATTTTTTTGTTTTATTTTAGTCCTTTATTTTCTAATCTCTATAATATATTTTTTTGTTTTAGTCTCGAAATTTTTTATTTATATTCAATTAATCTCTACATAATAGTATATTACAGGGATCAAGACAAAAATATATGTTACACGAACAGAAAAAAGTATATAATAGGTATTAAAACAAAATAGCGACACCAAAATGAAAAAAAAAATCTAACAAAGACCACTTTGAGAAGAAAAAAAAAACATTTGGGTATATTTCCCGGACCAAAAGCATATTTATAAGATACACGTTATATAATATTTTATCAGCAATAGTTGTTTAAAACAATATATATATCAAGTTACCATTTAGATTCCATTTATTATTCTAAAGCGTTTACTTTTCCCTCCCGTGATATGGCTGGTGTTGCTTCCCTTTAATATTGTTTAAAAATATAGTATATTATAGGGACTAAGAAAAAAATATATCACTCGAACAAAAAAAAATATTATAAATATTAAAACGAAAAAAAATGAGAATCAAAATGAAATAAAAAATTTACAGGGTTTACCTCGACAAAAAATTTCAGGGACAAAAAAAATCAGGTATACATATTACATAGTACAAAAAAATCAGAATACCGAGACCAAAAAATATTTAAAACTATACACTTTAGTATTTTATCGGCGATAGTTGTTTAAAACGAAGTTATCATTTAGATTATATTTAGGCAAATGCTAACAAGTGCCTTAAGGATAATTTTTAAAGAATTAAATATAGAAATATTATGTTGTAAGTAATGTATTTAATTTTTTGAAAATTCATAAGTTGTTGTTTCCAATACAAAACTTCTATTTTTTGATTCTTTAACAAGTGTCATAAGGGCACTCATTAGCAATACTCTTATATTTATTATTCTCAAACTATGTTTTCAATTGGAAAATTGAGTACATCACTTTTAAAAAGCATTAGCAAGGTCAATGTATCATTAGTAGCCTCATGCAAAATGAACGGTCTGCAGTAATGGGGCATCTAATTAATTGAAATTTGGTACCTATCAGAGTTCAGAGTACAGGCCATATGGGGCATATAACATCTTTCAAACAACTGCAGGATTGAAAACTTTGCATTACATTTACATCTATTTATTAGGACTTGTGTTGATGTTCTTCTACATCGGGAAAGGTTTTAATTTATCTTTTTATGTATATATTAATGTTGTACCTTGGCTGCTGGGGCGCGCTAGTTTTATTGTTGCAAGGCTATAATAATGTAGTGTGTGTACAGGGGGTTTGAGAGGTTATTGGTTTGGATATACCTTTCTGTAACATTGCTTTTGGGTATATCAGTTCAACGTATTTATTTTAGTGATAAAAGAAATATATTAATGCGCTGAGCTTACTTTAGGAATATCCTTAGCTTGATCAATAAATCAATTCATAAGAAGTTTGAGCAAACCTTAAACTTACATGAACAATACTCTTTACAAGAAATTTTGTAGCCAACATGATAAGCATGTACGTTCATAAAATGTGGACCGGTGTGGACCTCGGATAGTGATTGAGATTGAAGAGAACGGTGGCCGGAGTGAACGACGGTGTGGCATAGTGACAGTAATGACGGGGGGTGTACATGCAAAGATACTGATACCTAAGTCAATAGTGAACCAAGGAGAGTCAAATAGGAATGAGATCATACTTGGGCTACTTAGAGAGAGTGGCCTTATATAGCTAGGAGATCGGATGGAGATTATTATTGACCCTGCTGTTGTTTCATGTTCGTTGTGTGATTCTGGTCCGGAGTCGTCCCTACACTTATTCAACAGATGCCATTTTTCATCTACGGTGTGGTATACTGTCGTGAACTGGTTGGGGTTCGACTATGTGCTTCCCTTGGATCTCGCATCCTCTTTCTCCCAAATTTGCATCCTTGGTGGAAGTAAGTCACGTCAGCAGGACCTGGCGCTAATTTGGCACACGTTGCTCTAAGCCATCTGGGACGTCCGAAATAGATGCATCTTCTCCGGGCGACAACCCAAAATAGGGGACACCATAGACCGTATTATAGCCTTGTCTTGGAGGTGGTTTATGTCCCGTGGGAAGTCCCCTCCATGTTTGTATTATGAGTGGTTTGTTGACCCAGTAAACTGTATTGGGAGGTCATAGTTTGTAGGCATGTTGTTGCCCATTCTTTGATGGTGTAATTCTTGCTTGCCTTTTTGGCTCTAGACTTGTTGGTGTATTCGGGTTGGAGTACCCCTTGTACTCTGTATTAACATTTGTTTGTCTTTCAGAAAAAAAAAATATTGGATGGAGAGAATTCATGGGAACGTCCATTAGCTCGAAACTGATCTTGCACCTATCGCGGCGTCAATCATGACATGAGTTGCGCTCAACTGCGCGTTGATTAGAAGAACAATCACGGACACGATCCGTGTGTGGTCGTGATCCATGTGACATCGGCAATCGCACGACAATGATTTGGGTGAAGTTACCAAACTAACGGTGACGACTGAAATATGTGTGCAACGTGGTAGTAGTACATGTGAAGTCACATCTTCTGTTTTTTTTGTTTTTTTTTTTTGCCAATATCGTTTGTGTTTTTCTTTGCACAGACTTGCATAGTACGCTTCCGAATGTAGACCTCGGTGATGGGCCTCTAAACTCTGGTCCAATCCGGAAGAAAATGGAAATTAAATAATTTTATTATGCATTAATTTTCACCCATTCAATTTTGAATGTTACATTATTTTTGTTGGATTTATATACGCTTATGACACGCACCAGAACAAATAATTGCATGCCGTTGTCCAAGGGTAAGCTAGTGAAGCTACGCAATTAAAGGTATTTCTATCAAGGAAATTAAGTGGGAGCACAAGGTTCAAATGAAAAGGCAAAGTATGATTATGACTTCCTAACAAGATCTCTGTATCGACTTCATTTTCTAAATTATCATTTGTCGTTATATTCCGCCCACCCTTTCCATAACGTACCATTTGCGTGGAAATATGGCCGCCCCCTTTTTCTTTTCTTTTTTTTTTTTTTTCCTGTTATACTACTCTGTAATAAAATATAAGCAAAATAGTATATGTATTTGGTCCAAATTTGGACCAAATAAATATATGTACATTTTTGCATATATTTTATTACGGAGGGAGTAATTATAGTTTTGACGTATCTTGTGTAGTCTATTTTGAAATTGCTTCACATTCAGTTTCTCTTTTACGAGAGAATAGGACTCTTTATAGGCCATACAGAGGCTTAGAGCGAGTTGTATAACAGTTTTCTCATCTGTAATTGAATTCTTTTGTTAACTAATCTATAATGACCCACCTGGTCCAAAAAAAAAACTAATCTATAATGGCAAAAATCTTGAAATAATTAATCTGGTAGCTAGGAAACAAATTTCAAAAATCTACATGAAACTGTATAATATCTAATTTCAAAATCTACATGAAACTGATATAGATATAGATATTCCACATGAAAAGCTTAAAAGCATGAGATTGAGTTAAAGCAAGTACTTGAAATAGAAATAATTGCAATGAATTTGACTGAAAGTGATCGCAATAAAAATGATTGCAATAAGAAACTTTTCATTTCTATAAGGTAGTATTTGGTTGGAGGACAATGGGGGGAGAGGTGAGGAGAGAGATTATTTTAAATTTTGTATGTTTAGTTCATTTTTTTGAAGGGGGAGGAGGGGAAGGGAGGAGAGAAACCCTCCTAACTCAATTTTGGCTCCCCTCCAATATCAGGGTTTTTTTGGAGGGAAAGGAAACTTAAATCATTTAAAATAAAATTACTTAAATATTTTTATATATAATATAATATAAAAGGTTATAAGGATATAAAAGTAAATTAATCTCTCATCTCCATTAAAATCGCTCTCCTCCCCTCTTGAACCAAACCAACAAAGACTCCTCTCCCCTCCCCTCCCCTCGTCTGAACCAAACAGACCCTGAGGTTCTTTCATTGCATCCAATTAAAATAAAAATACTTGAAAGTAATCACAATAATTTACAACATGATTTGTATTAGCATATAAGCAACATTCATACTCAAGTTTTCACATTTTTAGTCATGTTGCATGGTGTTTACGATTTTTACTAGGTGTGAAAGCAAATCATGTCTACTCTGCTGGTTTAAAAGGTAGGTAATTTATTTTGTATTAAATAACTTATTCTTACCTTTTAATTTTTTTAGGAGAAAGATGTACATCAATCATGGTCGATATACATTTCTCAATGACATACTGTCCACAATAGATGATTAGAATATGAAAGTATGAATTTAACATATACAAGAAACTCAAAATATACATTGAAATAAGTAATTATTTAGCTTTCTAACACATTATAGTGTGACTTCTTTGCAACCCTTCATAAAAAGTGGGTATAGATTGCTCACATTGATGCTGAAACTAGATATCCGTAACACCCAGTGCTATCCACGTGGCCTTTGGCCATTGGGCTTTTCCTAGCGTGCCACTCACAGGACTTTTCCCGCTCGAACCCGGGACTTGAGAGGATAAGTACCACAGACACACCCTCCTTAACACCACTAGACCAATTGCCTTTTATTGTAACACTCAGGGCTATCCACGTGGCCTTTGGCCATTGGGCTTTCCCTAACGTGCCATTCACAGGACTTTTCCCCCTCTCATGAAAATTTTTGCCTCACGGAGAGCTCGAACCCGGGACCTGAGAGGATAAGTACCACGGAAGCACCCTCTCATGGGAATTTTTGGTAGTGGTGTTAGGAAGGGTGCTTCCGTGGTACTTATCCTCTCAGGTCCCGGGTTCGAGCCCTTCGTGAGGCAAAAAATCTCATGAGAGGAGAAAAAATCCTATGAGTGGCACGTTAGGGAAAGCCCAATAGCCAAAGGCCACGTGGATAGTCCTAAGTGTTACAATATCTATTCATTTATCGGAAAAAAAAGTAATTATTTAGTACAAATATGTATTAATTAATGAAAGGTCTGACTTAAATTCAATATATATTGGTCTGTTTTTATTGTAATACACTAACACTTTTAATTCAATTTTTTTTGGTTTTCTCATAGCAATTACATATATTTACTTGACCTTGTATAATTAAACAAAACTTATCCCCTATTCATTTTTAAATTAACCGTTATTTCAAAGGAGTACTAATAATATCATTTTTAATATGTTCTTTTTACACACTATATTATTGGGTAAAAGTCCCTGTCGACACTATAAATTAAATAACAAAGGTATATTATTTACGAGTGAAAATAACATGATTTCACCAAATAATAGAAAAAGTATTGAAGCATACACTTTGTTTCTCTGTGGTCAAACTAAACAATGAAACCAAAAAAAAAAGATGCCACGCTATAGTAGAAGAGGGTTACATTTGAATGAGCTTTATTCATGCTACATTACGAATGGCCTATTCATTCGTTCAGCAACACATGCCTGTTTCTCTACTCGTTCCTCCAGTGAATAATAGCAGCGGAAAATTGTAACATCATACAATCAATGCAAGTAGGTTTACATGGTACCACTCCTAAAAAATACATCTTGATTTAATTGAAAAATGTACATAAATTATTCCTTAGCATGGTACAAAAATGGGTATTGAAAAACAAATAAGTATGAAGAGTTGAATATCTTATCTATCTAGTCTAGGTTGTAATTGAAAGATCTTTCAGCTGCTGGGGATCCACCTCAGATGGTGACCTCGTGAGGGCACACTGTGCAGTAGTTGTTTTTGGAAAAGCAATGACATCTCTGATCGAATTAGCCCCCGCCAGCAACATAACCAATCTGTCCAATCCATAAGCTATGCCTCCTACATTTGATAAGCAACAATTATCAATTAAATCTTCAGCTATTGATCATATACAGGTGATTCTTAATCTTGGAAGTATCGGTGTCTATCAGCATTCAGCACTGCACTTAAATGTAAATTAGAATTGATAAACATGTTAAGTTTGGCTGACTCAGCCTCAATAGGTTAGAGTAGGAAGATTCTACAGGCGTCTACAGTAGTTAGTTGCAGCTGTCATACATGTTACGCAGTTAAAGATAGTTGTAGTTGTCTCGATGATTGGAGTCGATAAAAAGACTCATCACAGTTGTAATCAACACTTCTTCAGATTAATAAAATTTCACTTCCAGATTCTCTCTTAATTCTCTCTTTCTCCCTAGAGAATGGAATTGCATGCTTTCACGAAATCCAGAGGTTGGGTCTGAGACTGTTCACAGTAATGACTGAATCATTGCTAGATCCTCCTCCACCACCCCAAAGTGCAACAACGGCAATCTTAGTTTAGTGAAAAAAATTCTGGCAGCAGTGTTGGAAATGCAATCGAGCTTTCCAATTCTGTTCTAGCATCTAATCTCGCTTCAACTTGATGAAAAGAATTTCCTGCCCCAGAAGCAGCAGGTTGAAGCAGTGACCAAGGCACATAGACACCATAGATTTTCTGTGTGGTGTATATACCAGTTCAACATCAGCTAGCTGATGTTCTTAGGGATCAACTCAGGGCGCTCGATCACTTTACAGCATTCCATCCCCCGAGTTTGAGGAGGGGGGGTGTACCAGTATATACTTGATGTAAATTAGAATTAGTAAACATATTAAGTTTGGATGACTCAACCTCAATAAGTTAGAATAGGAAAATTCAGGAAAATTCTAGTAGCTTCAACAGCAGTTAGTTACAGATGTCATATAAGTTGGTTGGTTAAAGAAAGTTATAACTGTCTCAGTTTTTGGAGTCTATAAATAGACTCATCACAGTTGTAATCAACGCTTCTTTAGATTAATAAAATTAATAAAATTACACTTTCAGAATTCAGAATCTCTCTTCATTCTCTCTATTTCTCTCTTTCTCCCTAGAGTATGGAATTGTTTTCATTAAGGCTCACCTTAACTGAGACAACAAAATTAATGCCAAAGCTACATTGCTTGGAGTTCTGTCCATACTTGACTGTGCAAATCAGACCCATGCAAAATTTGTTCACTCTGGTCTTTCTTCACTTTACCTAATCCTCAAACAGAGCAACGAAAGCAGTGCAAAAGAAATACTTTTGTCTCAATGCAGTTACCTCGCTGCTATTGATAACCATTACTTGAATAAATAAATAAATAAAAGAATATTTTTACATATGGTTTTAATTGTACAAATCTGCATACCATGTGGTGGAGCCCCCATGTCAAGCGCTTCAAGAAGATAGCCAAACTTTGCTTCAGCCTGAAAAGAAATTACAATGCATAATTCAGATCATTCACAGCCTCGAATGCCTTCAAAGGCACTACAAATATAAGCATTCAGCCCCAATTTCCAGAATGGAAGAACTGGCAAGGTAAGATCAAGTGTGTCACGGATCATACAAGAAACACGAGTTAAAACTGCACTTCACATAAAGATATTTATCACAAAATAATCATGCATACCAAATCTTAAATAAATTGGACATTCGTAGGTATATAATCATATGGTCAACATTTTACTTGTATTTTGAAAAATATATTATCCATTGAATTAAAGTTATTTGATGAAGTATCAAATATTTTTAAAATTTTATGGAATTGATGTGACGTCCTAATAAATTTTCCCAATATATTAGTTTATCCTATAATCAATGTTATCAATGGCGGATGGCGGTCCATGGCGGAAAGCCAAAAATCCGCCATAGAAAAATGGCGGATTGCGTTGCGGGAAATGGCGGACGCCATGGCGGACTAAATAAAATACAATATATATGTAGAAAAAATGCTACATAACTAAAATATAAGGTTTCAATTGAACTAAATTGATAGTAAATATCATAAGTTCATAACCAAAATGGCAAAATACCAAATCCAAAACCATAAACATTAAGTTCAAGACATCAAATATCAAAATAACAACATAATAAAACATAAGTTCAAGACATCAAACATCAAGTAAATGCCTAGTCCTCTTCATTAACCCCAACATAATCATTTTCAATGCCATCATCTATTGGGGCATATCCTTCTTCCTCTTCTCCATCTTCATCATCTCCCTCTTCTTCATCTCCCTGTTCCACATATTCATCAGATGCATCGGATTCTTCAGAACTCTCCTCATGTTCCAATGGTTCAGCTTCTTCAACTTCAACAACTATCCTTTTTCCCCTAGCTACTTGTTGCCTCTTTGATGTTGAAGTTGTGGAAGTTGTGATACGGACAGCACTTGGTGGTTCCTTTCTTTTCCTTGTTCTGCTCCTAGTATAAGTTCTAAGTTCTTTAGCCCCCGAAGCCTCATAAACAGTTTGCCAATGTAGTGTGGGATCATCATCAAAGACCAAATCATTCTCAGCATCTTCATTAGGATCATCCATCTCTCCCACTAACCACTCATTACATGTATCAATGTCATTGAGGGCAATTGGATCAATTTCATCTCTAAGATTATATCTTTGCTTGAGTTGTTGGTTATATTTGATATAAACCAAATCATGCAACTTTTTATGTTCAAGCCTATTCCTCTTTTTTGTATGAATCTGCAGTATAAACATAATTAAAGTGTTAATTGATAGATTTTTAATGCTATTCCTCTTTTTTCCTATGATATCAAGAGTTAAAGAGTTAGGAAGGATTATTACTTGCTCAAAGACACTCCAATTGCATTCACATCCAGATGCACTGCATGTCAAGCTCAAAATCTTGATAGCCAGCTGCTGTAAATGTGGAGCTCCCATGCCATACATTTTCCACCATTGAGCTACAAAATGGAAGAGAACTCAGAATTTTAAAGTTTATATTACCAGGAGACTACAAATGTATTCTTAGAAATAGTTTCTTACCGGGAGCCATAGTTTTTCTTCCATTTACTACAAACTTAGTACCAAAGAGACCATCAGCACTCTTATAATATGGCAACTCCATTAGTATTTTTGTCTGCATTTCCTCACTTCGCACCAATCTCGTAATGCAATTATATAACCCATTATTCCTTCAAATCATTCTCCAACTTTGAGTTGCTATAAAAGAACTCTGGGTTTAGTAAGTGAGCAGCAGCATGCAAATCTCTACCAAGCTGACATTCCCATCTCTTATTAATTATTGCAAATACATCTTTGTATTTGTCTGGATCGTTAAAGGAATTGGTGATTGTCTCTTTTGCCCGATCTATTGCTTCATAAATATAGCCCATGGCTGGTTTTCTTTCACCATCAGCAAGACGAAAAACTCTTACAAGAGGCGCCATGACTTTAAGAGTGAAAACCACATGTTTCCAAAATGAAGGCATAAGGCGCTTTTGTTGCTTGCTTCCCTTAGCCTCCTTGTACAACTTGTTCTTGGTCCATTCCTCTAAGTAAACATCTTTCTCAGATTTGTTTTTTCTTGATGAAGTCTTTCTAACGATAGATAAGATGTAGCAAATCTTGTAACAGCATGTCTCACCAATTCCCTTTTGTTTGTGAATTGCCTCATCAAACTCAATGTACTAGTATAGCCATAGATAAAACCAACAAGGCTGATTCCCCTTTGAATTGTCTTCTTTATCATTGGAAGCTTTCCAATAACTTCAAGCATCAAATCAATGCAAATGCACAAGGAGTCCAAAAAGATGAGGACTTTTCTTCTAACTTCTTACCATTTGAAACATAATTGCTTCCATTATCACCGATGACTTGAACGACGCTTTTCTCCAACCTCCTCCACAATAGAATCAAGCATCTCAAACAAAAGATCGCCACTTTTCACAACATCAGAGGCATCAACAGACTTCAAAAACATTGTTCCAGCAGCAGAGTTCACCAAAAAATTGATTATAGATCGAGACTTTCTATCACCCAAGCATCGACATAATAGAGCACCCATGTTTCCTCCATCGCTCCTTGTGATTTTTTAGTAGTTCTTGATGAATTCCAATTCCTTGTTTAGGAGTGGAACTCTAATTTCATGATAACGAATTCGCAGATTTGGACCAAAGGAACCAATACCTGTAACCATTTCTTCAAAGCTCTTCAACTTTATAAGATTGATTGACAATCCAGCTTGATACCAAAAGCGAGCAATTGACTGATGAACCTTAGCCGTTAAATTTTTGTCGCATGCTTCATTTATACTAGTTTGCCTCAATTTCTCCTTCTTTCTTTTTGCAATTGCCTTTCGGATTTCTACAAAATAAATCCATTGGTCCTTTATTTCTCCTAACATTTTGTGTTACTGTCATATCAACCTCATCTTCACTTTCAATTGGATCTCTAGCACGTGAAGTTGCAAAGCTGTCTTCAATTTTTTTCTGCTCCAGATATTTCCAAAGCTCTTCTCTAACGTCTGGTGGACACTTTTTGCAAGCAGCAACATTCCCTTTCTTTCCCATTAAATGTTGTTTTGCTCTCGTGATTCCTCCATTGGTGACCTTTTTACAAAAATTACACACAATGGCATTGGTGTCTCCTTCAGTTAGAGGATAACAATATTTCCATCTCGGGTCCACTCTAGCACTTTTTGTTGATTGTGGTTGACTACTTGATTGTGGTTGACTACTTGATCCTTCACCCACCATTGATGAAAAGAATGAATAGACCTCTATTCAAATAAAGGAACAAAAATTAGAGGGAGAAAAGATTAAAAATAGCATAAAAAGAGATTAAAAAAAATAAAATTAAAAAGTATAAACTGGAAAAAAAATTAAAACTGAAAAGAATGAAAAAAAAATAAAAAAACTATTTAAGAAATAAGAAGGAAAGAAATAAAAGAAACTGGAAAAAAATTAAAACAGAAAAGAATGAAAAAAAAGAAAACAGAGAAACAAAATAAAATGAAATGAAATGAAAAACAAAGTGAAAAACGAAGAAAGAAAGACGAAAGAAGAAAGAAAGGAGAACGAGAGAAACAGAGAAGGAAAACAGAGAAACAAACTGAAAAACAGAGAGTCAGAGAAGGAAAAAACGAGAACGAAAACGAACAGAGAAATACGCACCGGGTTGCGACTTAGCCTGAAGTCGGGGAGGGGAGGCGAGGCGCGGCGCGGCGCAGTGCAGGGTCGGCGAGGCGAGGCGAGGTGCAGCGCAAGGTCGGCGAGGCGAGGCGCGGCGCAGGGTCGGGGAGAAGACTGAAGCAGTGGCGAGAGAGAGAGAGAGAGACAGACTGAACGAGTTTAGGGTTTTCTTTTACACTTAAACGAACCGGGTCGGGTCGTTAGCCAAACAGCAGGATTTTCGCATTTCTGGGCATGGCGCCCGCCGTCCACCATGGCCGCCACACACGAAGCGGCCGCCACGCACCGCCATTCGAAACCCGCCCCGCCACCGCCTGGATCGCCGCTAAGCAATCGGCTAATCCGCTTTTCCGCCATGGCGCCGCCATGGCCGATTTTTGACAACATTGCCTATAATAGTGAAAGTAATTTTATTTTATTATGGCAGGCAGAAGTGTACAAATGTACTTAAAAGTACTCAACTTTAGGGCCTTTAACTGCACAGAGTGCCAAATAACTGAGACTCCTTAAAATACTGACTTTGTCTCACTGGCTGTGTATCAACTGAACCATTTCCTTTCTGGAATTGTCTGATACTTGCTAAGACCCGTAGACAGAAATATACAGGACACAGAAAACAAACGGGGGATAAGAACACACTATACGCACCATTCAGAGGGAAAGCAGGATTTAGAATTCATGTATAAAAAGGCAGCACATATAAGCAAAGCAGAACAACAGAGTATGTGAAAGATTAAACCACACATCTCCCGATAATGATTTGGATCATTACCTAGCTACCAGTGTTCATGCAACCTACGACTATATGCCTATGTGGCCACACAGTTTAAAATATGACAAAGGCAGCCCCACCTTAGCCACCTTGCCTTTATAGATAACGACGACCTCTCACCGACGTGTGAGTAGGCCAAGCCAGTTGTCTATCCCCTTATCCCGCTTATCGTACCCCTAAGAGTGCATCCCTGCTCTTCAATAAGAACAGGTGTTGGGACGGCACTCGGGATCGGCACTGTGGACAGTGATGCAACAGTACCCCGTCAGGATGACCAGGCTACCCGACGTCCCGACAGGATTGTAGCTAGCCATCTGTCACCTGTAGACTTGTCGGACCCAGACTACCTCAAGGACCGGCGTGTCCTGTATCGATTGCATCGTGCCCGCACTCTGGCACCTGGCCTCGTACACAGCCTATGTGCACGGCAGTGGATTACAGCACATGCATATTATTAAAGGATACATTTTGTAGTCTAGGTTACTTACTGTAGTCCTGCCCCTATACTATATTTCCTCTGTAAATTAACTAACTCTGTGAGTTAGTTAGTCTCCCTTATCATCAACAGTTGTAATCTTTCTGTAATCGATGGTTCCATATAAAGAACTCATCTCCTTGTAATTCATTCAAGAAAAAGAAATGAAGAAAAAGTTTTAGCAATTCAGTTCCAATTCAGTTTTATAAAATAGGTTCAGTTTCTGAACTTTAACATGGTATCACCGAGTCGTCAAGATCCTCCGCCGTCGCCGACGCATGCAGCGTCGCACGCCGTCGTGAATTCTTCCGCCGCCGTCAACTCTGCAACTCCGATGTTCATCGCATCGTCTTCTTCCTCGTCTTCTTTTACCGCGATCTTTGAAAAACTCGACTCAGAGAACTATCTCTTGTGGTGTCAACAGGTCGAACCTGTGATCAAGGCACACAAGCTTCACCATTTCTTGGTGAATCCGACGATTCCTCCAAAATTCAACACTATCAAAGACAGTACTGCAAATCGTCTCCTCTTAGTTTGAGAAATGGGAGCAGCAAGATCAATTTTTACTTGCGTGGCTCCAATCAACAATTTCAAAGGACATGCTTCGTCGAGTCATCGAATCGAAGCATGCATGGCAGTTATGGGACAAAATCCATGCCTATTTTCAGTCTCACATGCAGGCGAAGGCTCGACAGCTTCGCTCTGAACTTCGCAGCACAACGCTCGAAAGTCTTTCAATTTTCTGAATTTCTTCTTCACGTTCAATCTCTGGTCGATTCGCTGAACGCCATTGGTGAACCGATTTCTTCTCGCGAATACCTCGATGTTGTCCTCGAAGGTCTTCCGCAGAATTACGAATCCACTATTTCGTTGATTTGTGAAAAATTTGGTCCGATCTCCATGGAAGAAGTTACGACCTTACTTCTTGGACATGAATCGCACCTCAATCGATTCAAGAAGCAGTCAATTGCTTCTGCCAACATTGCGACCTCTGTGAACCCTAATCTTCCGAATTCCAAGAATTCCAACTCTACTGGTACATCTCATGCATATCTTGCCTCTTCTTCTCAAGAAAACACCTCTGTTGGTGCTCAGTTGCCACAAAACTCAGATCACAGTAATCATGGTGGTCGTGGTGGTCGTCATGGTGGTCGAGGTCGTGGTAATGGTGGTCGTAGTTCTGTTCAATGTCAGGTTTGCCACAAATTTGGGCACAATGCATCAATATGCTTTCATAGATTCAAGAAGGATTACAATCCTCAAGGAAGTTCCTCTGCATTCACTGCACCATGGTCACAGCAGAAAAGTCCTTATCAACCTGCTTTCCCTCCTGGCTTTCCTCAACAGTTTCCTATAGCCTCAATGCCACAGGTTCCTTGGCCTGCTGCATCTGCACCATTGCCGTGGCCCTACTCTACGTGGGATTATTATGCAAATCCTAGGCAAACAGCACAAATGCCTCATGTTTCTCCAATGTTCAATGGCCAGTTTTCTGCTCCTTACATGCCACAAGCTGCTTCTCCTGCAGTCAGGCCTCAGGCATTTCTGACCAGTACTGATTCTGCCTCTTCAATGAATTGGTATCCAGATTCCGGGGCTTCGCATCGCACCATGTCACATCTAATTCTCAGAACATCCAGCAAGTGTCACCCTTTGAAGGCCCTGACCAAATCATAATTGGCAATGGCAAAGGTTTGTTAGTAAATTCTATGGGTTCAACCTCTTTCCAATCACCTTTTAATTCGAGTTCTACTCTAACACTTAGCAATCTTTTGCATGTTCCTTCAATTACTAAAAATCTGCTTAGTGTCAGTCAATTTGCTTGAGATAACTCAGTATTTTTTGAGTTTTGGCCTAATATATGTCTTGTTAAATCACAGGCATCCAATGAGATTTTACTCAAAGGTATGCTTGGCAAGGATGGCCTCTATGAATTTCCAAATCTTCTACAACCCCAGTCTTCCAAGTCTGTTAAGCAATTCTCTTTGAATTCTAATTCTGTTGCATTACCTTCTGTACACACTGCTAGTGTTACTAATTCTGCACATGATAATACTCGCTCGTTCTTTCTTTGGCACTCAAGGCTTGGTCACCCCAATCTTGAAGTGCATAAACGTGTACTTACCATTTGTAATATCCCATTTTCTAATAAAAATGCAACTGATTTATGTTCTTCTTGCTGTCTTAGTAAGGCTCACAAGTTACCTTCACATTCTTCTAATCATATGTTTACTAGTCCTCTAGAATTGGTGTATAGTGACTTATGGGGACCTGCCCCTATCACTTCCACTACTGGATTCAGTTATTGCATCACTTTTGTTGATGCATTTACTAGATTCACTTGGATTTATCTCTTAAAAAGAAAATCCGATGCACTTTTAGTGTTTAAAGAGTTTAAATCCTTGGTTGAAAACCAGTTTCCATACAAAATAAAGGCCCTACAAACTGATTGGGGGGGTGAGTTTCGACCTTTTACACAACTTCTCACTCAATGTGGCATAGTTCATAGGCTTATTTGTCACCATACTCATCACCAAAATGGTATGGTGGAAAGGAAACACCGACAAATAGTGGAAGTTGGTCTCACACTTCTTTCTCAAGCCTCACTTCCTATGCAATATTGGGATCATGCATTCCTAACAAGTGTCTATCTCATAAATAGGCTTCCCACCTCTGCTTTAGAGTTTGAAATTCCATACCACAAACTATTTCAAGTTCAGCCTGATTTCAAATTTCTTAAAGTATTTGGGTGTGCATGTTTTCCATTGTTGAGACCCTACAACAAACATAAACTTCAGTTTAGGTCTCAAGAGTGTGTGTTTCTAGGCTATTCTTCATCTCATAAGGGTTATAAATGCCTAGATTCTACTGGGAGGTTGTATATTTCTAAAGATGTCCTTTTCAATGAATTTAGATTCCCTTATAAAGAGCTGTTTTCTTCTACTAAATCTGTTTCTGCTCCTGTAAATATTCCTGCATCTATTCCCACGGTTTTACAACCTTCTTCCACAGGCCAGTCCTCTCAAAATTCTGCATCTAATCCTCTTTCTGTTGAAGTTTCAACTCCCTCTAGTCACACTATTCCACCTTCACATTCTGCATCTATTTCACAGCATGCATCTGTCTCCTCACAGCCTGCATCTACTTCACAGAATGCCTCTGTGTCAGTTCCTGCACCTGTTACTGCTTCTGTTTCCTCTAGTAGCAGTTCCAGTTCATCTATGTCACCTCCTATGCCACATAATATTCATCCTATGCAAACTAGAGCCAAGTCTGGCATAGTTTGCCCGAGACTGAATCCCACATTACTTTTGGCTCATGCTGAACCCAAAAACACTAAACAAGCTCTTGCCAATCCAACTTGGTTAGCTGCCATGAAGGCAGAATATGATGCTCTAATCAGAAATGACACTTGGAAATTGGTTACACTGCCTTCTAATAGAATCCCAATCGGCTGTAAATGGGTGTTTAGGATTAAAGAGAATCCAGATGGTCTGTAAACAAATATAAAGCACGATTAGTGGCAAAGGGGTTCCATCAGAAGTTTGGGGCTGATTACACAGAAACTTTTTCACCTGTGGTTAAACCAGTCACAGTGAGAACTATCTTAACTCTAGCCATCTCAAGGGGTTGGTCACTTCAACAGTTAGATGTTAACAATGCCTTCCTAAATGGCTTGCTTGAGGAAGAGGTCTACATGGTCCAGCCACCTGGGTTTGAAACTTCAGACAAAACCTTAGTATGCAAATTAAACAAAGCCCTCTATGGTCTCAAACAAGCACCAAGGGCCTGGTTTGATAGGCTGAAAGGTACCCTTTTACAGTTTGGTTTTGCTTCTAGCAAACGTGATCCTTCCCTCTTTGTATACTCAAAAGGTTCTATATTAGCATACATGTTGGTTTATGTTGATGACATCATTGTCACTGGAAATAACCAACAATTTTTACAGCAGCTAGTTTCCAAACTCAATGCTGTTTTTTCATTAAAAGAGTTGGGTAATTTGGACTACTTTCTTTGTATTGAATTAAAGAGGCAGCATGATGGTTCTCTAGTCCTAACTCAAAGCAAATACTTGAGGGATTTATTAGCCAAAACCAACCTGTAGGAAGCCAAACCTCTCCCTACTCCCATGATCTCTGGTTGTAAACTTTCCAAAGAAGGATCAGAAATTCTGCCTGATGCTACCTACTACAGGTCAGTAGTAGGTGCCCTGCAGTATGCAACTATAACAAGGCCTGAAGTCAGCTTTGCAGTTAATAAGGTTTGTCAGTTTATGGCAAAACCATTGGAGTCTCATTGGGCTGCAGTCAAGAGGATTTTAAGGTACTTAAAAGGCACAATATCATGGGGGTTACATCTTAAACCGATTGCATCTTCTCCTCTGTCATTATCAGCTTTCTGTGATGCTGATTGGGGGTCCGATTCAGATGATAGGAGATCAACCTCGGGTTCTTGTATCTTCATTGGCACAAATTTGGTCTCTTGGTGGGCTAAAAAGCAACCAGTTGTGTCCAGATCAAGCACAGAGGCAGAATATAGGAGCTTAGCATTAGCTAATTAAGAATTGTTATGGCTGCAGTCACTTCTGACAAAGTTGGGAGTGCCATTTTCCACTCCTCAAGTGTTTTGTGACAATATGAGCACTATTGCCTTAGCTCATAACCCTGTCCTTCATGCTAGGACAAAACATATGAAACTTGACTTATTTTTCCTAAGGGAGAAAGTATTACAAAAGCAGCTATTGATTTCTCATGTTCCAGGGACTGCACAATGTGCTGACATCATGACAAAGCCGCTGCCAACTTCTAAGTTTGAAGAGTTTAGAGGCAAGCTCACTGTATGTGACAGCTGCAGAATCACCTCCAATTGAGCTTGAGGGGGAGTATTAAAGGATACACTTTTGTAGTCTAGGTTACTTACTGTAGTCCTGCCCCTATACTATATTCCCTCTGTAAACTAACTAACTCTGTGAGTTAGTTAGTCTCCCTTATCATCAAACAGCTGTAATCTTTCTGTAATCGATGGTTCTATATAAAGAACTCATCTCCTTGTAATTCATTCAAGAAAAAGAAATGAAGAAACAGTTTTAGCAATTCAGTTCTAATTCAGTTTTATAGAATAGGTTCAGTTTCTGAACTTTAACACATATGACCAATTATTATTCAGCACCTTTACAACTTCTCATCGTTATTCTTCAGCCCAGCATATCAGCTTATTATCTCAACACTTATCAATCTATCAGCTCAACTAGCTTTAATGTCTTATTCCAGCACTTATCAGCTCTTTATAACTAAATAGCTCAGCCATATTCCCACACACAGCACTATAATAACTTATTTATCAAATCAGCATAAGCAGAACAACCATCCTATACAGCACAACTATCTGTATATAACATAACATCATTTATCAACCATCCTTAATCAACATATAGGTCAACCCTAGTGTCGCTCAGGCGATCTACTACTGACATGTTATCAATCCATAAACCAGCAATTACACACATCTATGTAGTCAATGGCGGATAGCGTAGCGTAGCGGCCGACCCCCAAAACGCTATTGCGGTGTAGCGGGTAGCGGTATGGCCGCTACGTCAAAGTCTAGGGAACCATATAAGCAATTTATACCATACACATATAAAAGCTAAAAAATAGAAGAATGCACAAATTTAAACACATATTCATAACTAATAATCAAAGTTCATTACTTCATTGTTGCTAATATTCAAACATAGTATAAAGCAAAAAAGTTTAGCCTCCAAGGCTCAAAGTTCTAGTCTCCAAGGCTTAAAGTATAGTATAAAGCAAAAAAGTTTAGTCTCCAAGGCTTAAAGTATAGTGTAAAGCAAAAAAGTTTAGCCTCCAAGGCTTAAGTTCTAGTCTCCAAGGCTTAAAGCATAGTATAAAGCAAAAAAGTTTAGCCTCCAAGGCTTAAGTTCTAGTCTCCAAGGCTTAAAGTATAAAGCAAAAAAGTTCTAGTCTCCAAGGCTTGAGTTCTAGTCTCCAAGACTGCTCAAGAATCACTATCTTCAAGCTCTTCCTCATCATCATGTTCAAGCTCTTCCTCATCATCATCATGTTCAATTTGTTCTGCATCCTCCTCCCCTTCTGCCTCTATGTTTTGTGTGTCTATAGGGGCAGCTTGGTTCCTGACTCTTTTTTGGTGCCTAGTGATTATTATAGGCTCACCAACCCCAGCTACATTAGCAACATTCCCCCAAGTCAATGTATCATCCCCAAAGACCAAGTCCTCTTCAGCTGCTTCTCCTTCTTCACAAGTTTCTCCCGTCAACCACTCGCTACAAAGATCAATGTCCTTTAAGGCAATGGGATCAATTAAGTCACGACTGTCAAAGCGTTCCTTAAGTGTTTGGTTATACTTGATATAAACCAAGTCTTGCAACTTCTGATGCTCAAGCTTGTTTCTTTTCTTGGAATGAATCTATTTTGAAGTTTCAAAAAAAGAATGTTAACTTCTTTCACAATCACTATATCAATCAATGCTTACAACAAACTAAAACCATTTTGCATTTACTTACTTGCTCAAAGGTACTCCAGTTACGCTCGCAACCCGAAGAACTACATGTCAAGCTCAATACTCTAATAGCAATTTTTTGCAAGCTTGGAACATGATGCCCATAAGTCTTCCACCACTCGGCTATAATGAATAACCAACTAGGATTACTATTAACACAAAAGCTTATGTAAATTTAATTAAATTTATCAAAACTACACTTTAACTTACCAGGAGCCATAGCAGTTCTATTTCTTATTGCAGCCTTCAAGCTAAAGAGTCCTTCAGACCTCCTATAATATGCCAATTCAGCAGTAGCTTTATCCTCTTCTTCAGCATCAGCACTTAGCCTCTCAATGCATTTAAGGAGCCCCTCATTAACTTCCTTATTCCCATCAACATCTGGGTTACCATGGTAGAACTCAGGATTAAGGTAATGGCCAGCTGCATGCAATGGATGATGAAGTTGGCATTGCCATCTTTTATCAATGATGGCAAAAATATCTTTGTACTTGTCTTCCTTGTTATTGAAAGATTTCATCATGGTTTCCTTGGCCCTATCCATTACCTCATAGATGTAACCCATAGCAGGCTTTTTCTCATTATCAACAAGCCTTAGTACTTGCACAAGAGGTCCCATGGCCTTGATACTATAGAGCACATCATTCCAAAATGATGGCATTAGTACAATGTCCCTTGCCTTTTTCCCTCTAGGCTCCTTAGATACACTTAAGCCCGACCAGTCATCCGAAATGAACATCCTACGAAGGTTGCTTTTCTGTTTGTGCAACCTTTGCAATGTGAGGAAGTGAGTAGCAAACCGAGTAATGCCAGCCCTCACTAATTCAGTCTTCTCAGTGTATTTTCTCATTGTATTTAAGGTCATGGTATGATTGTAAATGAAGCTTACAAGAGAGACCCCTCTTTGGCATGCTGTTTTGATTTTTGGAAGTTTCCCGATGTCTTCTAACATCAAATCTATACAATGTGCTGCACATGGTGTCCAAAAGAGTTTGTGTCTTCTTGCTTGTAATTTTCTGCCTACAAGATCAATTCAAATGGACATAATCAAGTAACCAATTATCACACAAATGGGCATAATAAAGCTAGCATAAATAAAGACTCTTACCCGCCAAAACATAGTTGCTACCATTGTCAGTGATTACTTGCACAACATTGTCTTCTCCCACTTCAGTCACAAAAGAGTCCAAGAGTTCAAATATTTTCTGTCCGCTCTTCACATACCCAGAAGCATCACAACTACTGACAAACATTGTCCCACGTGGACAATTGACCATGAAATTGATCAATGTCCTGTTCTTGCGATCTGTCCATGCATCGGACATGATAGAACAACCACTTTTAGCTCGCTCAACAATATGTGGCTGCAACATCTCTTCAGTGAGCTCTAGCTCTTTTTTCAAGAGTGGAACTCGCATCTCATGATAGCTTGGAATCTTTAGATATGGGCCATAGTTGCCAATAGCCTCAACCATGAACTTGAAGCTTTTGTCGCGCAACACATTAAAAGAAATTCTGCACTTAAAAAAGCACCGAGCAATATATTGAATTGTCCTAGCTCTTGCTGCCTTATCTTGAATGCTTGTTTGCACGTTACCCTTTCCCAATTTAATGGATGCTGGTGGTTCTCTAGTATAAAGCAAATCCAAGGGTCCTTTCATAGTTTTTCGTCTCTTGGCAGCAGGGGTATCAGCAGAAACAGGGGCTTTTCCAGCTCGAATATTGTAAATTTCTTGCACCTCAACTTGCTCATCATCATCCTCGTTCAACTCTAATGTATGTGCATCACTTGCAGCCTTTTTCTTGTCATAGGCTTCCTTAATCTTCAACTTTATTTCAGGAGGAACTTTCTTGCAAGCACCAACATCACCCCTCATTCCCATTTGGTGTTTCTTTGCTCTAGTTATGCCACCATTAGTGGTTTTCAGACAAAAATCACAGGTGACACTCCTCCTATTGTTGATGTCTTTTAGGCTATTCCATTCCCAAGCTGAATCAATGTTATCCCCAGTGGGTTTAACCAGAGCACAAGAGGGATTGGAGGATGGTGTGGTCAAAGGTGTTGATGATGCCATAATAAAACAGAAGAACAGAGAACAGGGGAGAGAGACCGCACAGAATAAAAACAGGGGAGAAGAGGTCGCGCAGCAAAGAAGAGAACGTGGGCCACGGCCGGCGCCGGCCAAGCAGACGCCGAGTCGCTACAGAAGAAGAGGAGTCGGACTGAGGAATAGAGGAGAGGAAGAGCTTTTTAGGGTTTTTTTATTTTCTATTTCCCACGTTTATGGTCTCCTCGATTCTGCTCGTGCTTTTATTTAAAATTTAGGGAAAACGAAATGACGAAAATGCCCTTAAAAAACCTAAACGGCTAAAAAATGAGGGCATTTTAGACTTTTCGGGTTTTTCTTCCACCTTCTCGCTCGATCTTCCTGTTGCGGCGCACCAGAACGCGAAACGGCCGCGTTTTACCCTCAACGCACCACCGCCATGGCCGCAACTCCCAAACGCCACGATACGGCGTTTCGCGTCGCGCCAGAACGCCGCGACGCCACGCCCCGCCGCGATTACGGCCGCCACCAGCACTATTGACTACATAGACACACATAATTATAATGCAATCATAAAAAACCAACATCAAATCAATCAACATCCATCCACTGATATTAACGGATTACTCCTATGGTTGATAGACCTCTGACAACTGTCCTCAACTATCACAGGTCACAGCCCCTCTCCTAAGGTGCTGCTACTATCAACCTCTAGTAGGGCTTGGGTCACCCTACGCCTAGTTGGGTTCAGATCTCTCATACCTGGCTTAAAAGACCGCTACAGTTCCTGCCACTCTCTGCTCCCTTGCCGCTCCCTCCCGCTACTCGTACTCCTACCTCCGGACACTCCTACCTAGCTTACTAGACCGCTCCCATTCTCCCCTCTCAGAGATTTACATACTAAAGGCTTTCTGATGCACAAGATCCTCTCTTGAGGCAAGTGCAGAGCATACTTGCTCCTTAGTGGCCCTCTAAGTCTCACTCTCTTTCTTAATCTCAAGGATTACTTTCTAAGGATTTTCTGATGTGCCAGATCCTCATTAGAGGCAAGCACAGAGCATACTCATTCCTTAGAAGTCCCTAGAGAGAGAAACCTCAGACAAAAATCACAGGTGACACTCCTCCTATTGTTGATGTCTTTTAGGCTATTCCATTCCCAAGCTGAATCAATGTTATCCCCAGTGGGTTTAACCAGAGCACAAGAGGGATTGGAGGATGGTGTGGTCAAAGGTGTTGATGATGCCATAATAAAGCAAGAAACGAGAACAGGGAGAGAGGCGCGCAGAATAAAACAGGGGAGAAGAGGTCGCGACAAGAAAGAAGAGAACGTGGAGCCACGGCCGCCGGCGGCGTTAGACGCGAGTCGCAGCAGGAAGAAGAGGAGTCGGACTGAGGAATAGAGGAGAGGAAGAGCTTTTTAGGGTTTTTTTATTTTCTATTTCCCACGTTTATGGTCTCCTCGATTCTGCTCGTGCTTTTATTTAAAATTTAGGGAAAACGAAATGACGAAAATGCCCTTAAAAACCTAAACGGCTAAAAATGCGGCCATTTTGGGCTTTTCGGGTTTTCCTTCCACCTTCTCGCTCGATCTTCCTGTTGCGGCGCACCAGAACGCGAAACGGCCGCGTTTTACCCTCAACGCACCACCGCCATGGCCGCAACTCCCAAACGCCACGATACGGCGTTTCGCGTCGCGCCAGAACGCCGCGACGCCACGCCCCGCCGCGATTACGGCCGCCACCAGCACTATTGACTACATAGACACACATAATTATAATGCAATCATAAAAAACCAACATCAAATCAATCAACATCCATCCACTGATATTAACGGATTACTCCTATGGTTGATAGACCTCTGACAACTGTCCTCAACTATCACAGGTCACAGCCCCTCTCCTAAGGTGCTGCTACTATCAACCTCTAGTAGGGCTTGGGTCACCCTACGCCTAGTTGGGTTCAGATCTCTCATACCTGGCTTAAAAGACCGCTACAGTTCCTGCCACTCTCTGCTCCCTTGCCGCTCCCTCCCGCTACTCGTACTCCTACCTCCGGACACTCCTACCTAGCTTACTAGACCGCTCCCATTCTCCCCTCTCAGAGATTTACATACTAAAGGCTTTCTGATGCACAAGATCCTCTCTTGAGGCAAGTGCAGAGCATACTTGCTCCTTAGTGGCCCTCTAAGTCTCACTCTCTTTCTTAATCTCAAGGATTACTTTCTAAGGATTTTCTGATGTGCCAGATCCTCATTAGAGGCAAGCACAGAGCATACTCATTCCTTAGAAGTCCCTAGAGAGAGAAAGCTAGAGAGAGAAGAGGATTTGGGGCGAGTTGGAAGTGAAGGGTGAAGGGCTATTTATAGGAAAACTTTGCCTCCATCGCATCGCGATGGACCAAGGTATAACTTTCGTCGCGGCACGACATTGCCACGTGTCAAACGTTTATTGGTTGCGTTCACCGACTTTGAATGCTCTACAGGTTTCTGGAATTTTCTATCATCGCGTCGCGATGACTCCTAATGCAATCTGGTCGCGACGCGACCAAGGCTAAATAGGCAGGTCCGATTTCTTCCTTTCTAGACGTTTCTAGGGGTCTCTAAACCCTTCCCAGGGGTAATTTAGCCCTTTTTAATGTCTCTATGGCTCATCAAAACCGATCTCTTTCCAAATTAAGGTTTTTAATATCCATTTATTACTTAATTACCAATCTAATTATCCTTTAAATATTATCTGAAAATTGGGATGTTATAATTGATCTACTCAATAAGAACTTTTAGTTTGACTGTTCGATTGGTGAAATTCGATGTCTATAGAGAGTTATTAAGCGGAGTAACTGAGAGTTACTCTTGGAGTCACTTGATCCATGGTTGTGAAACTCGAGATCCCACCTAGGATCGCTAGGGGGAAGAAAGATCGTAAATCGTGGGATCGTAACACGGATCGTAAGATCCTACCAAAAATATTAAAACATATTTTAATATAAAAATATGATAATATAATTAATTAATAGTATACAAATATGATAATATAATTAATTAGTTGTGTAAAATTATAAATTTAATTCAATTAAGAATTTAGATAATTATTTTTATATTTTTATAGTTATTATTTTATATTTATTTTATTATCAATGTTAAATTTATTCTATGTTCAAATATTTATTTTATTATCAATGTTAAATTTAGTCTATGTTCAATAGTTATTATTTAAAACGAAGCCCAAATTGAAGCCCAAAGCAATTAAAACCTTGGACCTGACAAAAAAACTGACCCAAAAGACTAGGGTTTTATTTTTACCGTACAAACAAACAAATGCGCAGAGCGACGATCCAACGCACACAAACCTTTCGTTAGCCGGGTCGGTCTTCAAACGCGGGTCGTTTTCGCGAAACAGGTCTTTTTGCGAAACGAAACCTAAATCTCGCCGCGGCGCAGAGCGACGATCCGGCGAGTTTCCGATCTTCCTCGTCGATCCCGCCGCGCCGCCTACTGTTGCGATTCCGGAGCCGCTCCACCTCGCCAGCCGTGGAAAAACGCGTGGTATCGTACGATCTCACGAGTTGGATCGCTCGTTTCTCAACCATGACTTGATCCCTCATGCACGCACACACACACATGTAGACTCGTGGCATCAGTGCAGAACCATGCACAAGCTTTCAGCCTAAATCCACACGATTCAAGACATCAACCAAACTTTTAATTTTCTAATTGATTGCACAGTGAGACTAGTCCCCAAAGAGTGGGCATACAACGCATGCCATGAGGAACCCCAAAAGAACCCCACTTTGCGCAAGCACTAAAGATCTGATGAATCTATTGTCGCGCCCGTCCCATGTGATCTAATCCAAAAGCATACATATAATAATTCCACTTAGCTTTTTTTTTTCCTCTCACAATCTCCCCTTAAGAGATGTACCACTTTGCAAAGCCTTTTCTATAATTGTAAGAGGCTTATATTTTTCATACCATTTTCCTTATCAGGATAGCAAGTGAATAAGATAATTCAGGTTCATCATCCATTCATTCAGGAAAAAATGTAACCCCATTTAACAATTTGCTTCAGGGGAAAAGTGCTAAACCTTTTATTCTAATAATAACACAGTGGAAGGTGAAGCCAGAAAAAGGAATAGGACACAGGAACCAATAAACCATACATGATTCTAGTCTAAATTTATCCAACCAACATTCAAACATTTTATAAATATGAAAAGATAGAAAATAAATGAAAAAGATAAATAAGAATAGAAATGGAGTCATAGTTACTAACCTGCTCCATTGAGATGCCTACAATCTTCAAAACCTTTTGTTGTATGCCACGTTTATAAATTCTCATACTTCCTCCACCAATCTGACAGAAAATAGGACCAAAGTAGTATTTTGAGTTATTAATACAGACACAAGTGGTAAAATCATCAGGCTCACAGCTTACAGAGAGAGGTAAATAATCAGAAACCGATCTCAATTACCTCCACTCCATTGTAAACCATGTCATAAGCCAATGCACGAGCAGATGCAAGGTCATTCATGTCTTCAGGATTTGGTGCAGTGAAAGGATGATGAAGAGCCTGCACTAGACCATAATTAAGAATAATGGAGAGAATAATAAGAAAGATAAACAGAATATATATGATTTATGATACCCAAACAATTTCCTAAGACATACATATCTTATTCACTCAAGATCAAGATCTCAGGCTCCATCCCCCGGGCCCTACCAATCAAATGAATTGAATAATATTTAGGGCCCTCCCAAACACATTTTGTTCAGGGCTTGAGGAAAGGATATTTGCCAATCAACACGATGGCATAGAGAAGAACAATGAAGATCATGACAAAGAACAATTACAAAATTTCAAAACTAGGCATGTTATTATATTGAAAAAATACATTTTGGATGTTATTAAAAGCAGAACTGACCTCAAGCCTCTGCTCTGAATCATTCCACTCAAACATTGGAAAGTCAGTGATCCACAAAATTGAATGTCTGCCCTAAAACTCAAACAAAAATATCCAGCTAATATTATATTAGGGAAAGAAATAATGAGAAAGAGGGCATTTCTTTTTCTCTAAAAAGCAGATCATCAACTTACATGGTCAATCAAACCTAATTCATGTGCCACATAAACTCTAAGACGATCTAGTGTTTTATTTACAGATGCATGATGACCGATTGCAAATAGAATAAGATCACCCGGTTCTGCAGAGCATCGCCTTAACAAATTCTTTTTAGTTGTAGGATCCATACTTGATACTAAAGCAGAAATTCCCTCAATATCCCCTAAAATCAAAGGTTTACACAATAAACAATGGAATATAACAAACATGTCTCTCTTAATATCATAAATTGAGTATTGGTATCAAATTCATCATTTACCATTTTCCAAGATCTTGATAAAAGGTAAACCTTTTGCACCAGATTTGAGTGCTTGACTGTAAATATCACCTTTCTTAAGAGCTGAATTTGAGTATTTTTTTGTGCCATTAGGTACACACAACACTTTAATAACTCCCCCACTCTCCAAGGAATCAGAAAAAACCTTGAAGGAAGACCCTGAGAAAATGTCAGATACCTGCGGCCCATGAAAAGTTATATATCTCAGCAAGATGAAGCAAATATAGGTAAGTTAATGCCATACAAACTAAAGCACAAAATAATAATGATTTTCAACCCAGGACTACTGCAAGCTATATCAAATGATAAAGAACACAAACACAAGAGAGGGATCATAGAAATTAGAAACTACCATTTGCTAGAAACCACAAAAGTACTATGGAGGAGGTGAAAGAAAGATCATTACATCTTTTAACTCAAGATCAAATCTGGTATCTGGCCGGTCTGAACCATATCTATTCATTGCTTCAGCATATGTAAGCCTGGGGAAAGGGTTTGGTAATTCCACACCTTTAATTTCAAGAAAAACCTGCATTAAACACTTTCTATTTACACCAAGTAATGAGCATATATCCTAATCTAGGAGATGAACAACATCAAAATAGCCATAAAATACATGATTCAATTTGTATAGCTTTTTTCATGTCAAACCACATCGACTAAAGATCTTTATCCAAAAGATTTACCCCATTTCAACATTTGTCTTTTCCTGAAATAAGTGAGACAACAAAGTTTAAGACATTACATTTCAAAATGGAAGTCATTCCCTAAATTGCAAATTGATGGTGCCTCCCCCCACCCTTGTCTTCTTTCAAGATTTCCTAATAGAATTAAATGTGTCTCTTCATAAGACTGATGTGTGTTTTCCATTAAAATCTGTTTCTTTAGCTATCCTCCATTCTCAACCAATATCCATACCTGCTTTTAATCTTAAATTGCAAACTGATAGTGCCTCCCCTCACCCATGTCTTCTTTCAAGATTTCCTAATAGAATTAAGTGTGTCTCTTAATAAGTGTGATGTGTGTTTTCCACTAAAACCTGTTTCTTTAGCTATCCTCCATTCTCAACCAATATCCATACCTGCTTTTAATCTTAAATGGTGTCATTTGACATTTCAAATCGCCAAAGGAAGTTGCCATCTGTTAATACTTAATACCTTATTCCTCCATTCCAAATTTTCATCTAATACATGTTTCATTATTTCCAAATTTCAAAATTGTGGAAAAATGCATTTTTTAACCAGTTGGAGTTATAAATGGAATAAACTAACCTTTCTGATCAACTCTTCATTAAGAGTCAACATATCCTCTAACGGAGTAAAAGCCATTTCCATATCTAGTTGGGTGAACTCAGGTTGTCTATCAGCTCTTAAATCTTCATCTCGAAAACATCTGGCAGAAAGTAAATTGCATATTATCCACAAAAAATGTCACTTGCATCATAATTGTTTTAACTGTAATTTTGGTTTAGCTTATAAGAATAAGCATTTTGTATTCTTAGCTTATGCAAATCGCTCGAACCAAATGCATTTTTTTTAGGAAAATGGTATCAGAGGAAAATAGCATATCCTCCATGACATAAGTCAGGATACAAATAAAGGCTCAAAAAAAAAATGTACCTTGCTATCTGATAATATTTATCAAAACCAGCTACCATTAGCATTTGTTTAAATAGCTGAGGACTTTGTGGCAAGGCATAGAATGTTCCTGGCTTCATAATTCATGTGATAGTGAATCAGCAAAATATAACAAAAATTACATATGTCACAAAAAAATAGATAAAAAGATTTATGTTGCTTTTCCTCTTACAAGACTCTGCTCATCAAAGATGTTATGCCAATAGAATAAAAATCATTCAGTGGCATAATACAGAAAACTCACTCGCTTACTACAATTTTTGCAATCAGCTTTTACACCAGCCAAAACCTAACAGATAAATACACCAGGATGATGCTTTGTGGGAGTATGTATAAGGCAAAGGATCAATGGAGTGTCTACTGAGGTGCATGCATCGGGTAAATCTGTAAAAGCTCTACATTAATGCCATTGAGGTATAGGTAATCTCTTTTGAAGCTGGGCTGATAACTCCCATCAACTCTTAAATTCAACATTTTAATCTCCAATTGAGCGATGAAAGAACAATAAATTAATCTGGTTATACAAAAGAAAAACCTAAATTGCCCCACTGTACTTTTGACAAGACCAATATATTTAAGGTCTGTTGTGTTGACTTATTTACTCTATTCTAATTAAAACCCATACCAAACAAAAAAGAAAGAAAGACTAACCAAAAATATTGGAGAAATCTAATGCAGGGTTGTGCAAACTGGACCTCCTTACTAGTGATAAGGAGGAACCCAATTCATTCGATTCAATGCAAATCAAAGATTTGAGATATATAAGAGAAACTTAAAGGTCATAGTTGTTCAGCTGCAATCTTGAGTAACAAAAGCTGAAAACAGCAATCTCGTGCAAGTGGTGAAGGTGAACAGATCTAAATACCTGGACTCTTGATGGAACTAAATAATCCCGGGCACCTTCAGGTGTGGATCTTGACAGTATTGGAGTTTCAATCTACCTTATGACCAAAAAAGGTAAAGATCAACACAAGATGCGAAACACCAACCACCAAAGTGAAGTAGCAGTGGAGTGCAAGAGACACAATAAGTCATTGAAAAGAGGAAACAGCTCAAATGATGAACTCACTGGATAGTACCTCGACAAAACTATGTATGTCTTCTAGATATCTTCGCATGAGTTTAACCACTTGATGCCGCAGCAATATGTTGAAATTCATTTGCTGCCTCCTTAGATCAAGACATCGATACCTGCATATTAGTAATTGTAAGCAAAAAAACCTCCCATAAACTTACATAATACAAATAAGAATAGGTATTTACAAAACAAATATGATAGGTCATCCACAAAATTATCTCTTTTCCACAAAAATTAAAGATAAGTCGGAAATGAAATTTATTAAATAAATAACTTCATAACAATGCATTAATAGGAAAACTAGATTTTGTCATCATATGATGACCATACTTCTATGCAAAACCAACCAACATAAATACAAGTAAGCAATTACAAGTATCATGCAACTGAATGGCTACTACCTCAAACGTAGTTCCTCTTTAAGAGAATCTTTTGCATCATCTGCTGTAGTAACTAAGAATGGTAACTTTGAATTCACAGAATTTAATACTTGAACTTTATTTGCAGCAACCTGTCACACAAGTATACATACAAAATTTCAGTACATAAACAGTAAAAATAAATAAATAAATAAATAAATAAACTACAGAAAACATATCTTCAGAGTCAAGAAGACACCAACCAGTTAAGTACAAAGCATATTTCTTTAAAGTCTAACAACCAAGGAGCAGGGAGAAGAATTGGTGGAGGAAAATGAAGAACTAAATGAGATTCTCCTTTATCAATGAAATATACCTCGATGAAGCCCGTTTTCATCTTCTTGTTGATGGACTCATTTGGCCGAGACCTGACAACACCTTCAATGGCAACCACGTACTCCAACCTCAGGTCATTGATAGCAGAATGGGCATCTGGAAATTCGTCTGGAAGGGTTGTAACCTGAATTTCAAGCTTAATTAGAATACACACCATATCCAATCCAATTATAAACAACAGTGATAGAAAAGTAGTCAATGTAGGATGAGAATGAAAACTAACATAACAATATTATGCATAACAGAAAACACAACAGCAGCAAGCAGCAGCAATATACAAGTAAGTACAGATAACAAAAAGCATAATTAGTAATACAAATTACAAAATGAAACTTTGAAATGAATGAGGTTAAATAACCAACTATTTGCAATGAAGGTACCTGAACAATGCCAGTATGGTCTCTGAGATTAAGAAATGTGAGGCCACCATGGACCCTGTGAAGGGCAACCCACCCACAAAGCTGGACCCTTTTACCAACATCGTTTAAAGACAAGTCACCGCAAAAATCAGTTCTTTTAACCCATTCAAGGGATTCATTGAGGGCCAAAGGTGGTTTAGCATTGGATGCGAGTGTTTCAGAAGCAGGAGGAGGTGGTGGTTGTATTGAAGCAGAAACAGAAGAGAATGTTCTGGTTCTGGAAAGTGCCCTTGGAATTGGAATGGTGTTGGAAACTCTGCAGAGAAAGAAGAATGATGGCCTGGGGCGAAGGGCCATCAAATTCAAAGGCAATGCTTTAAGGAACTGAGACATGTTCTTGATCTGTAGTTAATAGCGATCAGGTAGCGGCCGTTGCGCCGTGAATAGCGGCAAAATCGCTGCCGGAGCGCCCGCAACGAACTAGTTTTTGCAACTTTTCGGCTTCGTCTCCTCTATGTGCGACTTTCCAGCGGTCAGTTGTCGGCGGAAAAATAACAAAATGTTAAAAAAGGGAAGAATATGCAGGAGATCGGTAGAAGAAGAAGAAGTATGGATGAAGAAGGATGGATCATAGAAGAAGAAGAAGAAGAAGAAGAAGAAAACGAATGCACGCTGTCGCTGGGAGAAGAGCAAGTAACGAAGGAGATAACAAGATGAGTGATTCTTTTACCAAAACGACGCAGTTTCAGTAGATGATGATGATGATGATGATAATAATAATAATAATAATAATAATGCTGAGCAAAAAAACTTAATTCATGGGCTTTTCTTGTCCAAAAACAATGGGCCACTAGGGGTGGCAAAATGGGCCTGGCCCATCGGGCCAGTCCGTTGGCCCGTTAAAATGGGCCGGGTTGGGTTAGGGTCTATCAACCCGTAAACCCATTTTGGCCCAACCCGTTTAGCCCACCAACCCGTTGGGTTTGTGGAGGGTTGGGCCACATAAAAAAATTAAAAAATTAATAAAAGCTAAATGGGCTTATGCCTTGTAAGCTGTAAGTTTTTTAGGCCCTGGGAGTAAGCCCAGTTATGGCAAAAAAAAGGGTCAGTGAAGTCTCGCACGCAGAAAGAAATTAGCAATAGATAGGTCAGAAAGAAATGTTAACCCTCGGCCTCGCAGTCTCGCATGCGACGCAAGCGTCTCTCTCGCGACAGAGAATTCGAAAATCAAAATCACAAATCCCTGAAATCAGAAATCAGACATCAGAAGCGTCTCTTTACTCCCATCCATCTCGCCTCGCTGCTACCTGCCTGGACTTGGTCACGCCGCGCTCGTCGCCATCGCTTCTACCTCCATTCGCGACTCATCTCAGTTCACGGTTCGTCTCCGTCAGGCCGCGCCCTTCTCGCCTCTGCTTGGTTCTTGAACGCTGCCTCGAGGTGAGTTTGAGATTCACCTTCTGTTTGAGTTTCTTTTTTTCTGATTTTGATTTGAGTTTCATGTTCTGGTTTCTCTGTTTTGGTCTATGCATTTGCTCTATTTTGGCTTGGCCTTTGATTTTGTCTCTGATTGTTTGGCCTCTGATTTTGTTTTTGGATTTTGATTTGAGTTTCACCTTCAACGCTGCCTCTGGTTCTCTATCCACGGTCTATGCATTTGCCCTATTTTGGCTTGGCCTCTGATTTTGTCTCTAATTGTTTGGCCTCTAATTTTGTTTTTTGATTTTGATTTGAGTTTCACCTTGTGTGTCACTGTGTTCTCTGTATTGTGCTCATTGATATGGCCTTTTGTATTCATTTAGTTCTGTTTTGTGCTCACTGATATGGCCTTTTGTATTCTCTGATTGTTTGGCCTCTAATTATGTTTTGTGCTTTTGTATTTTGATGGAAATGTGGAGCCGACTTTTTCCAAGAGTGCATCTAATGTTGTTGATGTGGAAGATGATGATTGATTTATGTTGTGGTGGTCTTGTGGGCTTATTGGTTTTTTGGACATGTTATGACATTTTGATTTTGACTTGTGTTCTAAACTTGTAATGTAGTGAATTTGTGTTAATGGTAGATAGATTAAATTACGTTTATGGTTGATGGATGAAATTGCGTTTATGGTTGATGTATTCATTTTGTGGTTTATAACGGTTATTAGTAACTTTCTTCAAATGATTTTTTTACTTCTTGTATTAAAAGCACTAGTTGTATTTATGTTGTATACTTTATGTATTTACTTGTAGCTAGTTAGAGAGGCTGCATCTATTGTCAAAAAGCAAAAACAAAAAAAAGCTAGAGAAAGGCCTCATTTGCATGAAAAAAAAGCATTACTTATTTTTATTTTTTTGACGGGCTAGCCCAAGCCCGCCCAACCCGTCATAAATCGGGCCGGGCTCCGCATCTCAACCCATAATCTCTTGTCGGGCCGGGTGGCCCATTTTGCCATCCCTATGGGCCACTCTCACAAAAATAATCCGGTTTTGTTAAAATCACCTCTCCATTTAATTTCTCCACTCCCCTTTCCACTTAAAATTAAAATACTATCCCTCCCCACCACCACTTCCATCATTCCCCATCCCCGTCGGGCCATCACCCCGTGCCCCTTCCCATTGTTCCCCACCACCACCTCAAGTGCCCCCCACCCCACCCCACCATGTGTCATTTGTGTTGTGACCCTCTTCTCCCGAGCTTTCAGGAAAACACGCGAAAACCTCATTTTTTATGTATTTATCTAGAATTTAGTTGTCGAACGCATACGAAAACTAGATTTTGAACGTGCAGGCATGTCATGTGTAGGTGAGTCAATTCGAAATCTTATTTCTCAAATCTTACACAATCTTATTTCTCTATGTGGGAGTGTTTTCGTCATTTTGTTTCCGGGTGCATTTTTTCTTTTAAAATTTTGTTTATATGCTTAATTTTCTATTTATTATAATTTTATTGATTCATTTTTTATTATTAATCATTTTTTAATTATGAAAAACTTATAAATATTATCCATTTGTATTTTAATTATTATATGGTTTTTAATTTTTAATTAATTACTAATAAATATATTTGTTTATATTTCTTTGATTTTTCTTAAAATATTGAATTCTTGATATAAAAGTATAATTACTTTTTTTTTTGGTTACATAAAAGTATAATTACTAAATCATATAATATATCGTATATACAAGTTATAGTAAAACATAATAATATATGTCATAAACAAAATTCACGTGCAATTCACAAAGCCCAAATATTCAGGCCGGGCATTAGTACCCAAACCACCATATTTACTACCCACACCCCCCACATTCCTTTTTTCCCAACAAGTGTGTGTTTTTTTCCCCACTTCCGTTCTTCATTCAAAGTAAACGGCCTTTGTGGTTGAACATGATTTCATCATGGCAACTTATCTTTCTGATAGAGTTATTGTTTACAAGGGTAAACCTTTAGCTGATTGTACTGCCAATTCCCCACAATCATTGTTGACTGGGATGAACCTTTCCATATTCATGAGCAAGTGTCCTGTTAAAATCTAAAGTAAGAAAATTTGAATTTGAAGTATCATGCATGTTAAAATTTTAAAATCATGTTGTGCTGTGTTGCAGCATCTTAAAACTTGATATCATATTTAGAAGAGACCCAACTAGTTTTTGCCTAAGGATCAGCAAACATGATTCAACCAAGGACACAGAGCAAAAGCTTGTTGGGTCTTATTGTTGTTAACAAACATACAAAATCATATGAAGAGAAAGGAGAAAAGGAAAGAGCTCCCTTAGGGTTCCAATAAACATAACACAAGTTGATAGAATACAAAGCTAAAGAGAGAATATATAGTAACCTATTAAAAGACTATACTACCCTTATTAACTAATAATATCTAATACCCCTCCTCAAACTCACGATGCATTAACAGAAAGCATTGAGAGTTTGTCAGTCAAAAAATGAAAACGCTTAATAGAATGAGATTTGGTGAACAAGTCAGCAATCTGCATGGAGGAAGAGACAAAAGGCAAAGAAATGGGGCCATGTTTAAGATGGTGGCGAGTGAGGGGACAATCAATCTCAATGTGCGAGTGCGTTGATGAAAACCGAGTTGTGAGCAATTTGAATAGCACTCTTGTTATCACAAGATTACATAGGAGTTGGTCCAGAAAGACATACACCCATATCGTAGATCAACCAACGTAACCAAACTATTTCAGAAGTGGTGTGCGCTATAGCACGATACTCTCACGTAGAAGAGCGGGAAACAACTTCTTGCTTCTTACTCCTCCAAGAAATAAGAGAATCTCCTAGAAAAATGCAAAATCCAGTGGTAGACTTGCGATCAGTGGGGTCACCAGCCCAATCAGCATCAGAGTAAGCACGCAACTCCAAAGAAGAGGATGAAGGAAAGAGAAGACTTTGAAACTGAGTGCTCCGAAGATAACGAAGAATGCGAAGAACAGCTGCCCAGTGCACTGTAGTAGGAGAAACAACGAACTGACTGACAACATGCACTGCATAAGCAATATCAGGTCTAGTAATAGTAAGGTACACCAAACTGTCAACTAGGGTCCGATACAAATTGGGATCCGGTAGAGGAACACCATCAGTTAAGACATATTTAGCATTAAGTTCAATAGGAGTGTCAGTTACTCGAGTGTCAGAGAGACGAGCTTGATCAAGAATGTTGCCAATATACTTAGATTGGGAGAGAAGATAACCTCTAGGAGAGTAGGCAACTTCAATCCCCAAGAAATAGCGAAGAGGACCTAAATCCTTCATTTCAAACTGCTTGGCCAACCGTAATTTCAACTCAGAAATACCATCAACATCATCCCCAGTAACAATCATATCATCAACATATAAGGATAGTATTACACGACCATGAGGAGTAGACTTGAGAAACAAAGCAGAATCATGATCACTAGAATGGAAGCCGAGAGAGGCAATCACAGTGGAGAACTTTTCAAACCAAGCTCTAAGAGCTTGTTTAAGACCATAAAGAGCCTTCTTTAACTTACAAACTTCTCCCGGTGGAGGAATCATGTAAACCTCTTCTTGAAGATCACCATTTAAGAATGCATTTTTAACATCTAACTGAGAAATATGCCATTGACGAACAGATGCAAGTGCAATAAGAGTACGAATAGTAGTCATTTTGGCCACAGGAGCAAAAGTTTCTTCATAATCTGTGCCATATTCTTGAGAGAATCCTTTTGCAACAAGGCGGGCTTTATAACGCTCAACTGACCCATCAGACTTAGTTTTGATCTTGTATACCCAACGAGACCCAATAGCACGTTTTCCTGGTGGAAGAGGTACTAAGTCCCAAGTATCTGTCTTGTGTAAAGCAGAAAGTTCCTCTGCCATAGCCTGCTGCCAAACAGGATCAAGACTAGCCTCTTTATAGGAAGAGGGCTCAGACAAACTATGAATAGTGGTTAGGAAAGAAGCAAAAGAATTGGAATAAGTGGAGTAAACATAATCTGGTAATTTAGTGGACTTACGATCACGTAGAGGATACCGAGGAGGAGGAGGAGGAGGGGGTGCAGGATCAACAACCACAGGAGGTTCTTGAGGGGCCGTGGGGATGGAGGGAACATCTGGAGCTGTAGAAGTACTAGTGTCATCAACCCTGCAATTCTCAAAATTGGAGTCATCAACATCCATGGAAAAAGGATCAATACATGTGAGATCAGACCTAGTGAGACCATGAGAGTTAGGAGGAATAGAGTAAAATGGTATGTGTTCAAGGAATACAACATGACGAGAAACATATAATTTTTGACTTGAAGGGTCATAGCAACGATAACCCTTCTGACCATCTCCGTAACCAAGGAAAACACATATCGTAGAACGAGAAGACAACTTACTACGTTCTACATGAGGGCGAAGGACAAAACAAGTGGAACCAAAGACTCTCAAGGACGAGTAATCAGGAACACAACCATATAATTTTTCAAAGGGAGACAAACCTGATGTGACAGAGGATGGAATTCTATTAATGGCATGAACAGCAGTAAGAACAGCCTCACCCCAAAATTCACTTGGAGCAGAGGCAGACAAAAGAAGAGGCAAGCGGTTTCAACAATATGGCGATGTTTTCTTTCAGCAACGCCATTTTGTTCTGGGGTATCAGTACGAGGTTTGGTGCAAGGTCCCATCTGAAGCAAGTAACTCAGAGAATTTATTAGAGGTATACTCACCACCTAAATCACACCGAAAACACTTTATAACAGCATTATGTTGAGTTTTAACCAAAGCACGAAACATGTGATAAATACCAAAAAACTCATAACGATGTTTCATAAGATAAACCCAACAATAACGAGTACAATCATCAATGAAAGACACATAATATCTAGATCCACCCTTGGTAGGAACCGGTGATGGACCCCATACATCAGAATGAACCAAATCAAAAGGTGCATTAGAAACTGAGATGCTTTTGCTAAAGGGCAAAGCAGAAAATTTAGCAAGTTTACAACCACAACAATCAGAAATATCATTTGTTTGTAACTTTCCTAAGGCACCAGTAGAAGCTAAGTATTTTAAACGAGAAGAGGAAACATGTCCAAGACGAGAGTGCCACAAATAAAAACTAGAAGAAGATGAACTCATTCGAAAAGATGACAAATCAACAGTAGAGGCTGCAACATCTGGTACTTTCAGCTCATCCAGAAAGTAGAGTCCCCCTGCCTACGGCCTGTCCCAATCAGCCTCCCGGATCGCTGATCCTGCACATAACAATGAGTGGGAGAAAACAAAACTAAATTACCAGAATCACATAACTGACCAACAGAGGCAAGACTCAATGTGAGATTAGGAATGTAATATACATTTGAAAGAGATAAGTTAGATGTGGAAACAGACCCAGTGCCTGCTAATGGCATAGGAGTGCCATCGAATCATGACAGAACATAGGTGAGACATGATTTAAAGACACAAAAGAATTATAATCATATGACATATGGTGTGCGGCTCGAATCAAGTATCCATAAGGGTGAAGATATACCTGACGGCTGGGAAGGCAAACCTTTAAAGGAGGAAGCGGACATGGCATGTGGGTCGTGTGGCAAGGAACTTTGAAACTCGCCAAAGAAGATCGGATACTTGAGGGTCTCGAGAAGAGGATACATGTCCAATACCAAGAGCATCTGGGGGAGGAGCAGCAGCAACATTCGATGAAGGGGCCCTGAAATTTCTTTGATTCGACTGATTTGAAGGAGGGCGCCATTGGGAGGACTGTGGTGATTTCCCTAATTTTGGACATTGTGACTTCCAATGACCCTTCTCCTTACAATAGCTGCAGTAATCAGAACCAACCTTTCCATGAGGCTTGCCTTTGTGAAAAGGAGCAGCAAAGACAGATGGAGTGGAAGTGGAGAGATTGCCTTTTTCAGAATGAGAATGAGACTTAAGTCGAATTTCTTCAGCCAACAACTCGTTAACCATTGAATCAACACTTGGGAGAGGATTACGATGTAAGATAGTCCCACGAAGGCCCTCAAAATCATCCCTAAGAGCCATCAAAAATTGAACCAAACGCTGCTCTTCCCTTCGATTAGTATAAGGGGTGAAGGCTTGTAATTCAGCAGATTCAAGAAGAGCCAATTGATCCCACAAATTTGACATAGCAGAGTAAAATTCTGAACACTCATATTGTTTCTTTGAAGAGCCCGAATATCAATCTCCAAGTGATATTGTTTAGCAAAATTGGGTATACATCTGATCGTCTCAAGTGATCCCAAATGACCTTAGCAGTGTCAAATTTAGCAAGTTGCATGCCTATAGAGTGTGAAACTGAGTTATTAATCCAAGTAATGATCTTCGAATTGTTGACTTCCCAATTTTCTAAATCCTTTTCATATTTAGCAACATCTTTCTCTTTATCTTTATCTGTGGGCTTAAGAGATGTGCCCTCAACATAGCTCCACATTCTTTTTCCTTTCAGAAAATTTTTCATCACATAGCTCCAGTACGAAAAATATTGCCCGATCAATTGCACGCTAATGGATTGAAGAGAATCATCTTTTGGTTGCCATCCCTACAAATCGCAGATACCCAAGAAACCAACACAACAAAGGTACAAATACGAGACCAACAGCAGACCAAATACCAGACAAACACAAGAGAAAAATCGAACAGAAGAGAGGAAAACAAAAATACCAGACCACCAAAGAACAGATGCGCACCAAACGGGAAGATCCACCTGAAACAGAACCGTGCCGGGAAAAAAACCACAACAGAACCGCGACGGCCCTATACCCAGAAACGATGATCAAGAGGCGGCCCTATACCCCGAGCCCCGCAAAAGCTGTGGAACACGCTAACGTTCTTCCCAAAATCTTACTAGCTCTTTGATACCATGTTAACAAACATACAAAATCATATGAAGAGAAAGGAGAAAAGGAGAGAGCTCCCTTAGGGTTCCAATAAACATAACACAAGTTGATAGAATACAAAGCTAAAGAGAGAATATATAGTAACCTATTAAAAGACTATACTACCCTTATTAACTAATAATATCTAATAATTGTTACCTTGATGACTGAGTTTATACCTAAAGGCACGTTTGTTCTTTTCCATTTGCTATTCCTCTTAGAATGCATTTGCAAAGGATAACTATGATCAGCCTATGTTTTGGTGCTGACCAGACCCAATGTCTTATCTTAGGAGACATTCCTTAAAAATATAAGACAAAATTATTGCATAAGAAGAAATTTAGTCCTAGGAGATAGATGCCCAAATGTAAGGAATCTAAATTATGCAATAACTAATTAAAAGGCTGAAAAGGAAATGCTAAAGAGAAAACTAAGATAAAAGCTAAACACTAAACTTTTTTCATATTCTTCTTGTGTCCTTATCTTGATTCCTTGGTTACACATATAGTAGTAACCATTCTAACAACTAGCACAATGACTCATCAAAATCTAACAAACTACAATGACTCACTATTATTCTAGAGACTTCCTCTCACTCAAAGTAGCTCATAGTACTTGAGCCTAATATTTTAACATTACTATAATGTATTTGGGCCATAACACCAAACTACGGCTGTATCGTTCTAATCTTACCATAGAGTTTGCAATCATTTTTGTATACATGCTGAATCTAATTGACAAGCGTTGCAAGATATACCTTTTGCCATTTTGTAAACAAACAAAAAAAGAAGGAAATTTGTCTCCCTTCTTTCACATTTGAGTTCTGACGAATCCAAGCTTCAGTTAAGTTTTTTTTAATACTGTTTATTTCTACATTTGAGATGATGGGAATTGAGAAAATTGTTCTTCTAGCACTAGCAATAATGTTACTAATGAATTGTTTCTGTTAAGCTGTTTTGCAGAGTCCATGCCCCCATCATTGTGATAAAGGTGTGGGTTTTAGGTTACAGAGGTTATTTAAAAATAAATCTATCTATTATCTATATAAGAAAATTAACTACACTAAGGACACATGGCAAAAGCTTATTCCTCCGTTTTTCCGCCAAAAACAATTTTTTCACCAAAAACTTAACTACACTATAAGTTCTATTTTTCTTTGCCACCCGTACTGAACACGGGTTCTCTCGGCTAGTATTGTTTAAAAGTAGCAGTAAATATTAGGTTGAATTGATAAAATGGAATAGGGATGCAGGAAATATTAAGTAGAATATGTATTTGCATCCCATTATTCATATTCTTCGCAATAGGACCAAGAATATACCTATGGCAACTCGGGATGCTGTAAACTATACCAGTAACCAATATGCTCTAAAATGAGGGTAGATACTGCATTGAATGCCGAGATGTAACAGCAAAAATCTAATACAAACAAATCATAGACACAGAATTAACCATCCTCTCATGTAAAACACCATGTCAAGGTTTTACTTTTACTGTCAAGGTTGCTTGGAGTGAGCTTCCATCTATAGGGGTGTTACAAGGCTTGGAATTTCAAATGATGTTAGCATATTGATGGGGTGTTGTTGTTATGCAACTTATTTATCTTCGGTCCTTTGTTTAACTCTTCTAGGGTCCTGCAGGCATCACCAACAGGGTAGATGGCAAGCAAGAATTGGGCATGTTGCTGGAAACTAAGATCTGTACTTGGGAACATTTGGTAAATATTTCGGCTTCCATAAATTATAAAAAAAATGGATTTGTTTAATGGACTATTTGTAAATGGTCAAGTTTGGCAGCATATCCCAATTCTCGCCCAAAACACAGAAATATTATCAGAATAGATGGTTCATATAGGCCATGTCATAAATAGTGTATACACAAGAATGACTAATAATCATAATTATAATAGGCCTTCATTGTAAGCCAGTCCGATTTTAAACAATATCACTCTAGAACTTCATTGTAGTTTGCTGGCTTGACTTCGAAGTTTAAAAGGTTTTTTCTTTGTTAAATGTGGATTTATGATTTATGTGAAGTAGAGTATTCTATGTGTAATAATCATGTAGTGCATGTTTGGTTACGTGACCAAACAGCCGTTTGCAGCGCGTTTTGCCGTTTCCGGCAACAAAACGTGGTTTGTTTTTTTATTTTGTCGTTTGGTAAATTTCTCGTTTGTCTTTTCCGTTTGTGAAACGTCGTTTTGTTGTGATGTTGCTTTTCCGTTTGTAAAACTTCGTTTGGGTATTTTAACACTTCAAAAGTGATTCTATTTTGTCAACCAAACACAAATCAATTATTTTAAACTCAGTTTTAAAATATTTTTACCAAACACAAATCATTTTTTTAAACTCCATTTTTTAAAACTCAGTTTTCTAAACAAGATTCTACACAATCTATTCTACCACAATTTAAACCAAACGGACCGTAATCTATTTCACATTATAACAGCAACCGTACAGGAAGCGGTAGAGGCATACGATATTCCAGCCATAAAGTTTAGAGCTGCAAACGTGAACAAACTTTGAGATGAGTAGATATGATATGATGTGAAAGTTATAATGAAGAGTTCTCTTCCAGTTGGTTGGGCAGCACATCAATATGTCACGTCATTTAAAATTTTAATCAGAGTAATTTTTTCCCCATGATTTGCATCCAAACTTTTCTCTAAGCTAATATGCAAGTTGAAAACAATTTATTATTCTGATAACCCGCACATAAATTGCTAACCGCAATTATTTTTTCAGGTTGATCTTTTCCTAATTATTTCGATCAAATGGTTTGCTTGGACCAATGAGTTGCTGGTTGGTTGTTTGTTTTGTGAAGAAAATGGTGGCAAGGATGCTATTTTGTAATGGTTGTGAAGGGGAAAAATCTTGGTGAAGATAAGATTGGCAAGGAAAGGATATTCAAGCTTTCTTGGCTTGATTCCAAATACCTTTGCATCCTGAAAAGCATAAAGATGACTTGCTTGAAATTCAGAATGTGTTGTTGTATTGAATAATCTGTATTATAATTTTCTTTTTATTCTTTCTTCATTTTTTTGACATACTTTCCTATGTAGATACTGGGAGCATGGATGAAAGCTTTTCTGTTGGATTTTAATTAATGATCTGATTTTAATTAGATATGTTTAGAATTACTGGTGTTTTTTGGGTCAAATACTGATGTTGTATATATGCAGTTTTTTTTACTATTTCATTTTGTTGTCACAAAAAAAAAACTATTTCATTTTGTTATGCGCCTACTTGACATCATGTTAATGGGCCAAAAGGTGTCTTGATGTGTTGGAACCCCAACAAGTGTTTGGGTCTACCAGCAAAAATATTGGACCATATATTCAGGTGGTTGTTTCCAACACCCCCTTTTTTTGCCAGCACCCCCAACCCTCCCTTTCCCAAAATACCTCTATCCCTTTTCTCTCTTCCCCCCACCCTCTGCGACCCCCTTCCCCTCTACTCCCCCTTCTCCTGAAACTCCCCTCCCCTCCCCAACAAAACCCCATTTTTTATGCCATTTTAACCTTTCGGATATTTGTTATTAGAGGCAACTTTTTTTCTTCTGAGAAACAAGTTTCCAAGAGAAAATCACATTGATTGATCGCAACAACGTTTGTGATAACTAATCTGCTAGGAAAATCACATATATAACTTCTGAAAAAATAGAAAAATTAAGGTCACCTTAAAAATATCAGATAACTTCAACCCCCCAAAAAAAACAAATATTCTAAATGATAGCATAAAACTGATCTTTTGTCACAACTTATCCAAATCAAAGTCGTTTATTTAATATGTAGACCCGCAAATGTATAAGTTTTGCATCCCTAATCGAAACACAAATGGAATCACAAGCAATAAATCATGGACGATGTTACAGAATATTTTGCACCATTTCTGTTATATGACTATTGAGACATTATGTGAAGGACACAATGTGTTTCTCGTGACACATTCATTATCCTTTCATATTTAAATATATCCGAGATAAGGAATAAAATATTGAACAAAACTTACATCAAGTTCTAATGGTCAAGTTCATCATGTGCTAGACACACAAAAAAAACAGTTATTTTTTCTTTAAAGATGTAACTGCTCAGTTTTTTTATAGTTGTATTATAATTTTATAAAAGAACATGACCAACTTAACATAAGGCAATGGACCTAAGTTTTGTCCTAAAATATTCCCAACATCCTCCACAATTTGTTGCTTGTAATTATGTTTGTGTTTCTATTAGGGATGCAAAACATATACATTTGAGAAATTTCTGCCGCAATATACAAACAAGATTTCTTATCATTTTTATTTCAGAAATAAGACTAGGCAACTAAAGTATTCCACTAACAACTACTAGTATTGTTTTCTAAATAAAAAGTATTAATATTGATGAGTTTCTTTGGATTTCTTGCCTGATAAAAAAAATAGTGTCACAAGGTACACTTATTAAAAAAATACTAAGTGTGTGTTTGGTTTTACAGTGACAAAAATTGATTTTGAATGAATTGATTTTGTAAAATTGATTTTAAATAAATGTGAGTTGAATGTAAAGTGATTTAGATTTGAATACATTCAACTAAAAATGAGTTGAAGAATAAATTTCCGAGTAAAAATCACGTTTGGTGGAAAAAAGCTCAAAATCCTAGCTTTAAGTTAGAATCAATTCTAGATGTAAAATCAATTATACTCAAGAATGTTGAAACATATCAAAATCAATTTTGTATCTCTAGAATCACTTTTGACTCTTCCAAAAGTGAATTGAAACATGCACTAAATTGACCGAAGTCTAATGATTAAAATAAGTTACACAATAATATGAAGAGTTCCATCAGAAACATCCGTGAAGCAACAAGGTTTTCATTTGGGGACCGTAAAAAGCTCCATACATATATTTGTTATTAGAAGAAGCAAACACTATCTCCTCTCGTGAACCTCTAACGGACCACTAGCAAGCTGTCCACGAGGGAAATTATTATTATATAGAAAGTGTCATTTTTGTATGTGGCTTTTGAGCTAAATAAATAGCTAGAGAGAGAAGATGTCGCTAACTATTTGTCGCACTCTCACTCGGTACCTCCTTAGTTTCTGGTCTTTTCATTTCACGGGATGCTTCTTCTGTCCCCAAGCTTAATTCCAAGACTCTACCACAAAATAAGCCAAACAATTCCCCAACCTTGTCTGCTGCTGTCACTCTCGTAGCTATTTCTTGCTTGTTGGTTGTGCAATTTATGTTGGTGAGAAATGTTAGGACTAATGTGGTTGAAAGACATTCACATCTCATTTTTGCTTTCACGATTTATGTTGGGCTCTATATTTATTTTTATCAAACTAGTAATCGAATTTAGTTTATAGTTTACACGGACTCACGGGCACAAATCCGATCCATTTGGTGGCTCTGGAATGATCGAGAAACCAATCTACATAAAACACAAGATTGCAAATCATAATGTTATTGGCACAATTTTATATTCATAGCTAAAGATGATTCACGTGACTGCATGATATCTAAACAGAAATTATCTTTCTGCACCTCTTTTGGGACACCTCAGCAACACCTAGTTAATTACGTACAAATATTTGGTTAATTCATTTCAGTAGATGATTAATGAACTTTTACCCATTAACATGCATCAATATAGTAGATGCACGAGTGGTTAATACCGTTCACATTTGTGGTTAATCGTGTGCTCACTGTGTTGTACTTGTTTAATGGACACAATTCATCGTTAACCATCTACTAAACTGAATTAACTAAATATTTACACGCAGTTAACCAGGTGTTGCTGAGTTGTCTCAAAAGAGGTGTACAAATAACACAACTAATATTTAAATGTGCTTTTTTTTTTACGGAAATCAAATGTGTGTTTTGTTAATTATCATACATCACTAATATGTCCCGAGAGCATAGTCTGGCGGTAAAACATACGTAAGAGCTATGTGGACCATGGGATTAGGGTTCGAACTCGTCCCGCTCTACTTCCCCCTCCCCCTTTACCATATGTACTAGACCAAAAAAAAAAATATCACTAATATGTATCTTCTACTATTAACTGAAGGGTATCAGCTGATTAATTTTTTTTATAAATAAAATTTAGGGTGGAAAGATGGCGTCTCAGTCCATGGAGGTGGAACTAGTGGGAACTCGAACTTGCGACATGTTGGATACAAATCCTGTCATGTTTTGTTAAGCTAACCCCTTGGTGTTAATTAAATTTAGCTTATAGAATCTTTTAAAAGTAAATACAAGGATTTAGGACATCAAAATTCCATATTTATCCTTTTTCTCCCCACGTGTTATATATATGTATGTGACTTTGCATATGTATTCTTAGATGACATCAGCAAGTCATTTACCGGTTTTTACAACATACAAATAGATGTGAACTATGTATTGATTAAAGGAGAGAAAATACAAAATGAGAAAGCTAACATAAATGAGTCGATAGTATATATGGCCTGTGTATTAGCTAACAAGTGGTCCTAACTAACTATATTCCTAATTGTGAAAAGAAAAAAAAACTATATTTCTAAGTATGAAAATCACAACTAACTATATTTCTAAATGAGTAATGAAAATTACAACTAAATATATTCCCAACTAACTATATTCCTAATTGTGAAAAAAAAAACTATATTTCTAACTGAGTAATGAAAATTACAAAATAAAAAGTGTAATCACATCGGCTAAACAAGAAAAGATGACAAAGAAAGTGGCAGCGGCCGAGGTGCATAACTCGTAATTTTTATGTAACACCCCTCTCCAGCTCTTTTTACAAGTTCTTGATATGTCATCAAGGAATTGTTATATCGTTGCTCCCCTGCTCTTTTTACAGGGTCTGTACTTAGTTTTTTCTACACCTCCCCAAGATTCGAACCAACGACCCCACTTTAAGAGTTTCCAAGTGAAGAGTTCGGTACCACCTCATCCGGTGGATAAGTTGGAGTTGATACCAAGCTCTTCACTTCGGAACTCTTAAAGTGAGGTCATGGGTTCGAATCTTGGGGTGACGTAGAAAAAACCAAATACAGACCTCGTAAAAGGAGCTGAAGAGCTTGGTACCATCTCATTAGTAGTCTTCAACCTACTTCTGGGTCCCTTCGAACTTCTTCATTTGCCTCCATGACACTCACTCCAAAAAAAATCAAGAACCTCAATATCGAGAGCAACCATCAAACACAAACCTAAGCTAGCAAAACTTAATCACTAGGCATAAGCCAGAACACAATGCCTAACCAATTGGAAGAAGCAACAGACAAAGAATCAAAGCTTAACCACTGAAGGCAAAAGCTCACAAGGCTTAACCACCAATGGCAGACACTCACAACAACACCAATGTGGGCTAAAAAAATCAATAGTCAAATACAAATAATTTCCCAATTGAGTGAATTCTTCACTACAACAGTAAAAGGAATAAATAACACTTATTTTTGCCTTAAATAACGCTTAAACGCGCTGCATATTCAGCCGCTACTGAATGAGTTTCAAAATTGAAAACTGAGAATAAATAGATCTTCCTTTAAAAAGTGTTGCTTAAGGTTGGGAATAAGCAGCGCTTCCTAAAGGAAGCGCTATTTATTCCCCCTTTTTTTTTAATTTTTTTTCATATTCACATGATGCTGACATTGTTCCTGTATATATATATATTGTAATAACACCAAATGCACACCAAAATTGTCATCAACACCCAAATTTGTATCAACACCAAACTGGCAAAAACCAAATTTAACATTACAATATAATTCTCAGCCAAAGTCACAATTAACAAAATTATCATCGCTAAAACATTAAAATGCATTAACTAAACATTACACATGTCATGCCTATAACATTACACAAGAGTACCTAAATATTACGCATTAATCTTCTTCTTCTTCTTCTTCTTCTTCTTCTACCTGCCTATAAATGATAAAATTCGTAACAAAATATCAACACCACTCTTCCTTGAGTTCGGTATGATCAGAGTATGAGTCAAATTCTAGATATTAGGATTCTAGATTCTTAATAAAATGGTAACATTCATATCAAAAAAATAAATAACAATAATATTAGCAAATAATTTAATCCGAGAGTGAAGCCAAAAATACAAAACTCAAACAGGGAAAGGTTGATTCTGAACCAGAGTACCTTAGCCAAATCCTGGCAGATTGGAGAACAGATATAGTGAAGAACCAGGAAACAACCCGAGACACTCCTCCTTGAAAAGGGGTCCTTTAAAGCTGCTACTAGTAGGTTTTTGTTTTCAGAGCTTTCTTTGGTTGCCTTTTAGGAATGGAGTTTTTCGTCCCAATGAAAAACAATAGAGCCCCAAAAAGAGCCATATTCTGCAAGGAGTGATTATATTTGATAAGCAATAGCAACAATACATCATGTAACATTGTAACAACAGCTTGAATTTGGGCACATAGACATGGAAATAAATTTCAAATAAAAAATAACTTGCTGCTCAGACCTGTGTAAACTTGATGAAAAGTTGTGTAAATTCTTTGTTTTCACTGTCGTAATTGTAAAAATCATAACAGATTGGCATAACAATCATCTGATGCAGAAGCTACAACAAAAAACAAAAAGAGAAATGAGTCATAACTTAAAAAACTGAGCACATGAGATGAATATGAAATCCAATAGAAAATCTGACTACAAAGTACAAACTAGAACCAAAGCTCCAAAAGAGCTGCCAAATATGAAAAGAACCCCTCCAAGGCCCTTCAGAGCAATAGCCCCAGCAATCACAACTTTCATCTATTCATAACATCACTTATATCAGGGGACACTCTAGCATACAAGATAATGAGCAAAAGGGAGGAAATTCAAAACAAGTGTGTGGCTTTGTGCTATATGCAACAGTTCTAATGCAAGAAAATCAAATATTTTCAATTATGACGTTCCTAACTTCCCCAGCAAATATTTTCATTTTATATGCCAGATCTGCATTTTTATTATTTTTCTTCTCAATTTTGTCATCCATGGACAGCACAAACACAATAATTCAGCCAGTTGAGAACCCTAACTTTACTATTGGCGAACCATGAGGATAATGAAAAGCCTAATATCAGTTAACACTTTGTCCGTATAACAATACATGTTCTGGTTTAAGCCAGTAAGTTAACAAAGGTAAAAGTATTATTTAATTATTAATACAAGTTAGATTCATCAAACATTAATCACCTAAATTTAGAATAATAACAGAAAAATGCAACAAATTTTTTTTTATCAAATATACATGCAATCCCTACCACCATACCACTCTCTTCTTTTTTACTTTAACCATCTTATCCTCATTATTCTTTTTCAACCAGGCATTCCTTTTATTTTATTAAAAGTGTACAGTCATCATTCAGTATAAATTTCTATTCCCACAAAAATGTATAACATAAATATTTATTATGGAATTTATTAAATTCAAAATAAAAAATGAATCCAGTGTTTAAATCTAGTTTTCCTGAAGAGATTAACGCAAACACACACACGGGCGGGAGAGAGAGATTGACATCAATCTCTGGAAGTTGAAAGTCAACTTAAGAATGGACTCGATGAGCAAAGGCATCAAACTTTGGTCTAAGTGCTTTTGCAACAGGTCTCCCATCAACTCCAAATTCATTGAATCTAAAGTAAAGAAAGAACAAAAGAGACATAAGCATGAAACTTCACTCGGCACAAAAAGAGGAGATGAAGAAGAAAAAAGTTGTCAGAAATTATTAAATAAAGACTATTTGCACAATTGAAATGTCAAATGGCAAGAACTATTAGCTTATAGTCTCTAATTCAGTGTAGAAAGTAAGCAAAAGCTAACAACAACATCAACTTTTCCAAACCACAAAGAATAATTCTTAAATCAAGTACAATAGAAAGTATCATCATCAGCCATTTATACACAATAATTCAAAGTAATTCGGTAAGAATGGAAACATGGCCAATTCAATGTACAATTGCACATTATACGGAATGGATATGGTAGTATTCTCATTCATCAAAAAAAATATGGAAATTACACAAGAAACAGTAGATATATAACAAAGGTACACGATAAATCACAAGGAAGTGGAAGAATTCTAGCTTGCAAACAAAATGCGTGAATATAAGACCGCGAAGGCACAAATCTATTATCAAATGAAGGGAACGGAACGAAAATGAAAGGGAAGAAGAAATAGGGTTTACCTAACGAAGCGATCGAAGAGGGAGAAAAGAAGAGGAAAGGGTTTTGAGAGGGCGACGACGACAGCGACGAGATGGCGACGGCGACGAGATGAGCACTGCTGCGACAGTGAACGCGAGAGAGGGAGGGAACAGAGATTGCACGAGTGAGAAGAGAGAGCGCGATGATAGAATGGGATCGAGGGAATCAAATTAAATTTAGGAATAGATAATAAGTAGCACTTCATGGTGAAAGCACTTCTTTAGGTTATTAATAAATAGTGTTTCTTACCAGAAGTGCTATTTATTGTTAAGACCTAAAGTAGAGCTTCATGTATCAAGCGTTGCTTATTCATTGCATGCAACTTTAAACAACGCTTCCTAACCCAAGCGCTGGTTATTCCTCTATCACTTAGAGTAGCGTTTCCTTTGTGAAGCACTGTTTATCACCTATAGTAGCGTTTTTTTTTTTTCAAAAGCGCAGTTTTTTCCTTTATCCTTTAGTAGCACTTCTTCAATAAAATGCTATTTACATTTTTTTACCTAATTTTAAATAGCACTTCAATAGTTAAACGTTATTTAAAGTGGCGCCATCTTTTAAGTAATTTGGCGTAGTGCATCTTCGGCACTCCACTAAACCACAAGAGAGTGAATTTGTCTTCAAAGAGGATTTAAAATAAACACCTTGTTTGCGATCAAAACCACACTCTCTAATCAGAAAAACAACACTAAGTAGTAAACTGTTAGGTTATTAAAAATATCATTTTCATTTTTAATTATATAAAGATAAACTATAAATTTGATTAGAAATTTGATTAAAAAAAACTAGTAAGATAAACTTGTTTACCAAACACCTCTACTTTTGTCAAACAAACCTATAATCTAATCAAACTAGTTAGCTAGCTTATTAACCTTGCGAAAAAAACTCATAATAAAAATATTGAGGTGTAGAATTAAGTAAATAGTAGTAATTGTATGTAAGAAATTAATATTTAATTAAATAAAAACAATTACTTGGTAATGTTTGGTCATTGATATTATATCGAGTTCTATCCACTCAAATCATCTATAATGGGTTAGAGGTAAAGAGCAATATGAATTTTTTAATATTTAAAATTGCCTATCTCATTTTTTTTGTCATCTTCTCTGTTTCTTACAAACAAAAGATAACAGTCCATTATAAAATTTTCTCATTCACTTTTTTTTTTAAATCGGGCATTCCCACGCGCGTGGAGACTAGTCTCTCGAGTTGGGTTGGAATACTACATTGGCGATAAAAGACTCTCTCTCAAGAGTTTTAACATTGTTGCATTCTCATGGCTCGAGCTTGAATTGAGACCACTAGTTAAATTGGAGGAGACATCTCATCCGAGAGCTCTTAGTTTTCTCTTTCTCTCTTTTTATAACGTTTTCTTCTTGTCTGTTAATTTTAAGGTTTTTATTTGAAATGTTATGTTGTAATTATTAAATTGGCGATAAAAGACTCTCTCTCAAGAGTTTTAACATTGTTGCATTCTCATGGCTCGAGCTTGAATTGAGACCACTAATTAAATTGGAAGAGACATCTCATCCGAGAGCTCTTAGTTTTCTCTTTCTCTTTTTTTATAACGTTTTCTTCTTGTCTGTTAATTTTAAGGTTTTTATTTGAAATGTTATGTTGTAATTATTAAATTGACAAGTATAGGAGCATATGTAAAGACACGTGATTCCATTTTTCAAGGCCCAGTTTCATGTAGAAGAATTCCTATTGCCTTCTCTAAAAAATAACTCTGTATTTGCACGTTATCTCATTATTACGTGTTGCTATGGTATTAGAGAATTGTTTTTTGGACACAAATCCAAACACAGACATCGTATATTGATGTCGGGTGCTGTGTTCAAATAACACGGCTCATTGTATTATTAGAGTCAATTGGATTCTGCGTAAAAAAAAAAAAAAAAGAGTCAATTGGATTCTCTATTTATAGGTTGATTAGACTGCCATACTTTCTCATCGGGCAAAAAATTATGACTACAGGCGCCCAGTCTCATCTTCATGCAATGCGTTTTTAATAATATTAGTTTATTAAAAAAGAAATAAAAAAAATTAGGTTGTACAAACATCATAATTGAAGGGAAAAGAGAAATATTCGTGCATGCGAAACATAATCAAGAAGATCAATCATGTACATCCAGTTCTGTTAGTGGAATCCGGTTGATAAAAATTGTCGTGGACCCTCCCAGATCATGTCATTTGCGTATTGAATCATGTTATTCCATTATATGGTTGGAGAAAATATCCCTGAAATTCGATAATGATTTTTTTGACCAATGAAATAGACAATGATGATCATAAATTGTATTGTAGGGTTGCAATTTTTCATCTTATCATATCAATAACTTGCAAGCAGAATTCACTTGCACAACATCATCATTCATGGCATGTGACAAATTCCATGATAATCTGCTTCGTTGTTATATGTATTGAAGTTAGAGTATACGTGTGATCAATCACGAGTCTACCCGAGTATTCAATAGGGACATCAGTTCCTTTCATACAGCATGAAAACCTATGCAAAATAATTGTAATGGGGTAATAAACTGTCAATTTTATCAAGAACAACAAAATTTATTAGTTTTTTTAGAACAACCTTAAACGATATCTAAAAAAGGAATGAAAGTAGTAACTTGCTAAACCGTGAGAACACCAACCTATCGAATGTTACCTTCATAAGTATGAAAGAGAACACCACCCTATCTCCCACATGGGGCATATAGTCAGTGACGGACCCAAGAATTTCAACTAGTGAGGGCATGATCATATATTAAATGTTTATATAAAACATACATCAATGCATAAGCGATAAAATAATGACATCATTATCATTAAGCAAAAAATTTGAGATTATAAAAACTATAACATTATGTTAATGCACAAAATGGTGAGGCTCACCTTCTCCTCAGAGCAGCGTCCTCTCTCCTCTGGTACGGATGGGGGGATACCTGCAAAAGGCACTCCGATGCCTAAGTCAGATAGGGCTTTTGGAGAAGAGAAGGTGAGTTAAGTGTTTAGGATTTCAGAGTGTGTAGAGAGTATACAAACCTGGGGGGTCAAGCCCCCTTTATATAGTGGAGTCTCGCATAAGGAGGATAACCAACGATCCGGATTCTGCGTGTGGTAACTCCTCCCCCCAGCTTCAGGGATCAGCTCATCCCTTCCTAATATCTCGCACCTGCCAAGTTCATCATGTACTGGCTACGTGATCCTCAATCTTCGGGGTGGCAACGGCTCCAAGCGTCGTTTCCAGGCGCATCCTTTTCTAGAAGGTTCGAGAGTCATCGGTCGGCTCGCCCCTGACCCGCTCGGTGCTAACACTGGGGCGATTATACCCGGAGGACTGGTTTGACGTGTCCCGGGTCGGACGTAGCTTGTCAAGCTCGGAGCAGGTCGGATAGGGCCGGATCGGCTCGGCTTGGTGGGTATGCTGGAACTCGGCTCGGAGACCGGTCTGTAACACAAGCCCCCTAAACTCTTTGCGCGAAAGGGCAGAGGGTCTACCTATCGCTCTTGGTCGGTATCCGAGCTGAGAGTTATCGAGGTCGGGGGCGTATCCCGAAAGCTTATTTGTCTGGGGTGCCACGCCCTACGTGTCGCACCCTTACTCGGTGTTCTGCCACACGATGGAACTCGGATGGGACACCTACTCAGTCGTTCCTCTTCCCACCGTCAATCATCTGATACGGCCTGGACCGTTAGTTCTGGTTTTGAAGATGGAGGGCTCGGATTGGTTCTCCCTTTCATCTCCCTTCAGCAGGGGTTATAAAGCCACCTCCTTATCCTTCCTTCTCCTTTCTTCTTCGTTCTATTGCCTCTGCGACGCTTCTTCTGCCCCCTTCTCTGCATTTGTATCCCAAGCGGCCATTTTTATTCCATTCCTTCGCATTTCCTGGTAAGTCTCTTTACTAATCTTCACTAATGGCTTCTTCATCTTCTTCCCGTCGTCCCCCCTCCCCCATACCTTTGAGTTCTAGGGGTGGCTCGTCGTCTGAAACGACGAGCACGTCCTTTGACCTTTCCACGCCGCCATACGCTGGAGGCTCTGGCCAAAAGGAGTTCCCCTCCGACAGTGGCCATGGTGGTCGCGACCCGGTGCCCCTCCAGGTGGTTCCCCTCGCTTCCTGGGTTCCAGCCTCTCCCCCCGTCGTTTCTGTTCCCTCGTACTCACTTCACAAGGGGGCGAGCGCCGAGTGGGAGACGATAGGTCTCCTTACACCTGGGTGCACCCCGATGTGCTCAGGGTGGCCTCCAACATCTTTTCGGAGACTGGCGTGGCTGCTCTTCGGTCTAGCGTATCTTTTACACTGAACCGGGATCGAGACGAGGAGGTAACTTGCCTTCCTTGTTCCCCCGAGGATCGAGTGTGCTTTGACAAGGGTGAGTCTAGTTCATCCGACTTCTATTTTTTCTATAAAACTTTCTTCACCCGAGTTGGCCTCCGGTTTCCCCTCGGTGGGTTTGAGTGCAAGGTCCTCCAATGGTTGGATGCGGCCCCTTCGCAACTACACCCCAATAGCTGGGCTTTTATCCGAGCTTTCAAGCTTGTGTCCGAGTACTTCGGGGTTACCCCCTCTGCTGCTCTCTTCTTCAGTTTCTTCCAACTTAGGCTTGGCAAACAACTTAAGTGGTGTTCGCTCAACAAAATACTTGGCTTCTATATTCTTGAGCTTTTCGACCAGTCCTATAAGAACTGGAAATCTGATTTCTTCAAAATCCGGCATGCGGAGGGGATCCCTTTTTCTTTTCTGCTCAAAACGAGCCTTTGTTTCCTTTCTACTGGAGTCCCAATCCTCGCCCCATAAAAGAGGTGGACTTCAATTCATTGTCGGTCACCGACCAGACGATAGTAAACTTCCTCGCCCGTTTGCCCACATTGCACTGTGGTCCTCTCCTTACCCGAGCTCTAAAGGACCCACCACAGTGGAGGGATTACTTAAGTAAGTTTTGTTATCATCCTCTAGTATGATTCTCGGCCCGAACACGGGTACTAATTTTCACTTTCTTTTCAGGTACGATGGCTCCGAAGATGAGCAAGAAAGAGATGGCCAAGCTTCTTAAGAAAGCTCAAAGAGAGAAGGTCGCCTAAGCTCCTGGGCCGGTTCCCTCCGATGCTGCAGTTTCCCCTTCTCCTGCCAAGGCTGCTAAAAAGCGACGGCGCGCTTCTCCGACCCCTGGTTCCGATCAGCCCCCTGCGAAGGAGTCGAGGGGGCCTCATGGAAGGATTCCTTTGAATATCCCTGACGGTTCCGAGTGGTTTCTCCACCTCGGATAATTTGCTGATCGAAGTGAGAACGCCGAGGATTCCCTTTGGAACGTCGGGATCGACTGCTCCGACCAGATCGACCAGATCATGCGTCGATCCAACGATAGGTGCATGGCCGAGGCGGGCGAGCTGGGTTTATGCAAGGCCTTGGGCATTTATGGGCTCCGTGCCTCTGCTATGGCCCAGTTCCTTTCTGATCGGATAAGGACACGGGCCACCGAGGTCGAGCTGGCGAGGAGGAAGTATCAAAGCAAGGCCACCGCACTTGGTGAGCTCGAGGAGAAGATGGGTAAGTTGGAGGAGGACTATGCTCGCCTCTCGGAGGCAAGGGATGCTCTGAACAAGAGCAACACCTCTCTGCTGGCGCAACGGGAGGAACTCCAGGCCAAGAATGACCTTCTGTTGGGTCAGCTGCTGGAAAAGAAGGAGAAGTCTTCGTCCGAAGCTGCTCGGGTCGAGGAGTATCGTGAGTACAGCGCCCTTCAGTACAAGGAAGGGTTTGATAATGTCGTTGCGCAGCTGAAGGTGATCGCCCCCGACCTGGACATCTCCGAGCTCGATTTCACCAAGGTAGTGAAAGAGGGGAAGATTGTGGAAGAAGAGGAGGACGAAGAGGAAGGCTATTCCGATCAGGAGGAGCCTGGGGGCGAGGAGGTCGGAGTTGGGCTCGACTTGGAGGCTGCCGGTCAGAGTGTTGCGGCCGAGGAGGTCGTTGAGGCCCGAGTTGAAGACCAAGGGGATGCCCTTGCGTAATTTGTTTTTTTGGTTTGCTTTTGCTCTGTCTTGATGATGTACTCGCTCTTCTATGAGCTCTTCTTTTGTATTTTCGTTTCAAGTTAATGAAATTGACTAAGTTTAAACATTGTTAGCGTAAATTTGCTTTGTCTTTCACTTTAGTAATTGTTGGTTACCGTACTCAGATGGGGTGGTTCTCGGGTAGCTGCTACTCGGCTAGGGTAGTCCCCGGGTGGCTTCTCCCGAAAAAAACTTGTTTCAACTAAGGTTGGGACATTTTCTCCGCGCACCGGTACAGGCCGAGTACTAGTTTTCCTACGAAATCTTTAGGTCGGATAGTGACTTTCTGACCCATCAACGAGCTCGCCAAGTTTTTATGTTAACTTGGGTTTGGGACCCAGGGGTCTTTTAGGTCGAGCAAGACCTTCCGAGCCACGAGTGAGCTCGCCAAGTTTTTATGCTAACTTGGGTTTGGGACCCCAGGGGTCATTTAGGTCGAACAAGACCTTCCGAGCCGTGAGTGAGCTCGGTGATGTACATGAATGATGTTCTGAATGCAATTGGGAATGAATTTTATTAAATGTGGAAAAGGGAAATAAGGATGTGCCTCGTTAAATCCTTCACAAACCAAAAACCCAATGGGAAAAAAGGTCTGCAAAGTAAAAAGAGTACGCCATCCGTTTACATATGTTGTCAACTGAAGTAAAGCTTGAGGTGCGTGGCATTCCACGTCCTCGGTATCTCCCTTCCGGACAGTTCTTCCAGCTTGTAAGCTCCGTGGCGATGTTCCGATCTAATACGGTATGGTCCTTCCCAAGTTGGTCCGAGCTTTCCTTGCCTTGTATCTTTTCGCGCTAATTCAATCTTGCGGAGGACTAAGTCCCCTACCCTGAATCCTTTTAGTCGGATCTTAGAGTTGTAGTGTTTTGCCACGCTACCGCTTAGTTGCAAAGTCTTGTATCCGGCAAGCTCACGAGTTTCTTCTAGTAGGTCGAGTTCTACTCTAGCTTCTTCTTTCTGGCCGATCGCATGTGCTCTCTCCTGGCCGAGGTCAAGCCGAGCCCACCTGCACTACAGCATCCATGTCGTATGTTAACCGGAAAGGTGTTTCGTTTGTTGCTGACTGTGGGGTGGTGTGGTATGCCCATAGCACCCCGCAGAGCTCTTCTGCCCAGTTTCCCTTGGCTTGGTCTAGGCGTTTGCGCAGGCCTCTTAGGATGACTTTGTTTGCAGCTTCAACCTGACCGTTGGTTTGTGGATGTTCCACCGAGGCATAAGTGAGCCGGATACCGAGGCCTTTGCAGAAGTCTTTGAATACTGAGCTGGTGAACTGTGTGCCATTATCCGTAATGATGGTGTGGGGTAGACCGTGGCGGCAGACTATGTTTTTCCAGACAAATTTCTTGACCCTCTCGGATGTGATAGTTGCTAGTGGATCTGCCTCTATCCACTTGGAGAAGTAGTCTATGGCGACCACAATGAACTTGAGTTGGCCTGGTGCAAGGGGAAAGGGGCCAAGTATGTCGAGCCCCCAGGTATTAAAGGGCCAGGGGGCGACGACTTCATGAAGGACTTCAGGGGGGAGGTGGTCTTGCTTTGCGTACCGTTGGCAGTTATCGCATTTTTTTACGAATTCCATGCAGTCCGATCTGATTGTTGGCCAGTAATATCCAGCTCGGAGGACCTTCGCAGCTAACGTCCGAGTTCCACAATGGTTCCCACATATGCCTTCATGTAGTTCCCTATTATATACTCGGAGTCTGACTTATCCACGCATGCGAGTAGCGGCTGCGAGAAGCCCCTCCGGTAGAGTCTGTCCCCGACCATAGTGTAATGTGTGGATCGCCTTTGGACCCTGCGTGCCTCTACAGGGTCATCGGGTATCCTTCCCTGCTGTAAATACTCTATGATATCTGCCATCCATGATTCTGACTGATTCACCGAGTTGGTTTCTGCTGTTTCTACGCTTGGTGATGTCAAAGTTTGAACAACGATTGTGTGTAACTGTCCCTCGGTCTTCATGCTGGCTAGTTTCGCTAGCAGGTCAGCTTTGTTGTTCTGCTCTCGAGGGATGTGTTCGAGCTAGACTTCTTGGAAATTTTGGATCATGACAGCTGCCTTCTGGGCGTATCGAGCTAGGACATCGTCTCGGCACTGATACTCGCCTTTAACTTGGTTGACCATGAGTTGGGAGTCGCTTTTGACTCGGAGTGTTTGGGCGCCTAGCTCCCATGCGAGCTTGAGACCGATCAGCAATGCCTCGTATTTGGCTTGGTTGTTACTGGCTTTGAACAGAAACCTGAGTGCTTGCTCGACACAGATTCCCGTAGGGCTTTCTACAATGATACCTGCTCCGCTGCCTCTGGAATTGGAGGAACCGTTCACGTAGAGTGTCCAGTATTCGACCTCGGGGGTCGATTTTAGTTCTGCAATAAAGTCAGCTAAAATTTGTGACTTAATGGGTCCTATGGGCTCGTACCTGATTTGGAACTCGGAAAGCTCTATCGACTGTGCCACCATCCCACCGCATACAAGCTTCTGCAGGATTCTCTTGATGGGGTAGTCGGTTTTGACTATCATCGGATGGGCGTGAAAGTAGGGCCTTAGTCTTCTTGCAGAGACCACTATCGAGAGTGCTAGTTTCTCCACCTTTTGGTACCTGAGTTCTTCCTCGTGAAGGACTTTGCTCACGAAGTACACAGGGTGCTGTTCGGAATTTCTTTCTTCGACCATGGCCGAGCTGATCGAGCTGTCAGTGGCTGCCAGGTAAAGGAGCAAGGAGGCTCCTTTAGTGGGGCGAGTAAGGACTGGTGGCGATGCCAAGAATTCTTTAAGTCGTTGAAAGGTCGTTTCACATTCTTCGGTCCACTCGAATCGAGCTGGCTTCCTGAGTACCTGGTAGAAAGGAAAGGATTTGTCGGCACTCGTTACTTAACCGGGAAAGAGCTGCTATCCGACCAACCAGTCGTTGCACTTCTTTGACGGAGCTTGGGCTCCGCATTTCCATCACAGCTCGGCACTTATCGGGGTTGGCCTCAATGCCTCTGTGGGTGATCATGAACCCCAGGAACTTTCTCCCGAGTACCCCAAAGGAGCATTTCTCGGGGTTGAGCCTGATGTTATACGCCCTGGCGATGTCGAATATCTCTTGAAGGTCCCTATGGTGTGCGTCGAAACTGGGGGTTTTTACGACCATGTCGTCCATGTAAACCTCGATCGTCTTCCCGATCTGGTCGGCGAAGACTTCATCCATCATTCTCTGATAGGTTGAGTTGGTTTCTTCACCAAAGCGGCATAGTGATGTTGTAGAAGTTGGAGGTTTCGCCATGAAGCTTTGTCTTCGGGCGTCAAGTGGGTGCATTCTTATTTGATTGTATCCAGAGTATGCGTCCATGAAACTCAAAGACTTGGTACTGACGCGTCAGCCCACTAGGCGCCTATGCTCGGAAGTGGATAGGGGTCCTTAGGGCGCACCTTGTTTAGGTCGGTAAAGTCGGCACATCCTCCATTTACCATTGCTTTTCTTCACCACTACCACGTTAGAAAGCCAAGTAGGGTATTTGATCTCCTTTATGAATCCCGCCGTGAGTTTGGAGGTTTCTTCCTGATCGCCGCTTCTTTTCTCCCCGCACCTTCCTTTTGCACTGGGCGACGGGGCGAGCTCCTGGCTCGAAGACGAGTTTATGGCAAGCCACTTTTAAATCTATCCCAGGCATGTCTTCTGGGCCCCATGCGAATAGATCAGCGTTAACGCGCAGGACCTTTGCTGTCGAGGATTGCTCGCTTTCTTTGGGCGATTGGGTCCCGACTCGTACGCTCTTCCCTGGTCCCCTCAGTTCAACGCTCTTGATGTCGTCCAATGGCACTGGTCGAAAGTCGCTCTCGCCCCTGGGGTCCAGCTCGATCATGTAGCCCGATTTAGGGCGATCCCTGCTCTTACTATCTCTGAGACTGTTGACATAGCACTGCCTGGCTTCCTTCTGGTCGGCGTGTACTGTGGCTATCTGTCCATCGGGCAATGGGAACTTCATCGCCAAATGGGGGGTGGATACTATGGCTCCGATCCCATTGATGACTGTTCTTCCGATGATCATGTTGTAGGCAGTGTCAGCGGCCGACTCGGCCTCTACTACCAGTAAGTGCGCTTCGATTGTTTTGACTCCTATGTCTACTTTGAAGGTGAGCAGGACATCAAAGTACCCTGTCACCCGAGCTTTAGTACCTGAAAAACCAACCAACATACCTCGATAGGGTCTGATTATAGAGCTTGGCAGCTTAAGCGAATCAAAGGCTTCCTTGTAGATGATGTCTGCCGAGCTACCTTGGTCGATAAGCACTCTCCTTACATTGAACCCAGCGAGGTGAACAGTGATTACCATGGGGTCGTCTTGGTGTCAATCTATCCCTTGGTAGTCCTTTTCAGAGAAGGAAATGGTCGACAGGACAGCGGGAGGGGCGGTTGTTGAGCTCGAGCTATTGACGGACCTCAAGTGTCTTCGTCGGCTGCTGCTCGACTCGCCTCCGCCTGCAAAACCACCTGCAATCAAGTTAAGTGAAGGAGTACCTCCGTCAGGCCCTTGTCTGCGTTGCCGAGTAGGTGAACGCCTCTCTCTCCCTCTTCAAGCCGGCGATCTGTCGCGCCTACGCTCGGGCGTATGGGATCTCCTACGGTTTACATTACTTCCGCCAGGGGGTTCTTTGAGCCCTTTGTCCACGTATTTTGTCAGATGTCCAGCTTGTATGAGCTTCTCGATTTTTACCTTTAGTGCCTGGCATTCATTGGTGGTGTGCCCATACACCCGGTGGTACTTGCAGTACCTTTGACGGTCCGCGTCCGGCGGGGAGTCTATCCGAGGAGGCAGGGTAATGAGGTTACCTGTGTAGGCTTCCTTCAACACTCGGTCCCTTCCTACTGTCAAAGGGTGAACTGTCCTCTATAGTCCTGCCGTCCTCGGCGGTCGTTCCTTCTGTCATTTTGGTCTCTGGTTGGCTTTCTGCTTTTGTCTTGTCGGCCTTGAGTCTCCTTTTTGGCTGCGGCGACTTCCTCCATGTTGATGTATCTCACAGCGCGGCGTCTTAACTCGTCCAAGGACTCGGCGGGGCGGCGAGCGAGGGAGTCCGAGAAAGGTCCAGGTTTTAGCACTGAAACTATGGCGTGGAGCGCCACATCGGTGTTGAGGTTTCTAACTTGGACCGTTTCGTTGTTGAAACGCTCTATGAATGACTTGAGGGTCTCGTCCGATCTCTGCTTGAGCCCAACCAGGCATGTTGAATTTTTCCTGAATGCTCGGCTCGTGGTGAACCTGGCCACGAACTGTTCCGCGAGCTGGCTAAAGGAACGGATCGAGTGCTGGGGGAGGTTGGAAAACCACATCATGACGGATCTCTTTAAGGTGCATGGGAAAGTCCTGCATTTTAAACCTTCCGAGGCCCCCACTAGCAACATCCGAGCATTGAACGCGGTGAGGTGTTCCTCGGGGTCGGTTTTACCCTCGTAAGCGTCCATGTTGGGGATTTGGAAATGCTTGGGGATTGGATCAGACATGATCTCCTCGCTGAAGGGAAGTAGTGTTAGCCCGACCTCTGAGGGTCGGTCTTTGTGGTGGTGGGCGCGCCGGCGCTTGGGGCTTTCTGTTCGGCTCGACCGATCTGTTCTCGATGAGTCTCCCTCATCGTCGCGCTTTGTCTCCTGGCGCGTTCTGGAAGGCGCGGCCCATCCTCCTCTCCCAATCAAGAGCCTCCTCAATCTTGCGTCTTAATTCTTGGTTTTCAGCCCTAAGAAGCTCCACGACCGGGTCGGGAGGCGGGCGTTCGTCCTGACTGACCGAGTTGTGGCTTGGCGGTGGTGACTTGCGATTCGTCGTGCTTCTAGTGTGTACCATCCTTGCTCGGTGGTATCCTTGAGGCCCAAGCTAGTTTTACCGGGCCCCACGGTGGGCGCCAATGTTAATGCACAAAATGGTGAGGCTCACCTTCTCCTCGGAGCAGCGTCCTCTCTCCTCTGGTACGGATGGGGGGGTACCTGCAAAAGGCACTCCCATGCCTAAGTCAGATAGGGCTTTTGGAGAAGAGAAGGTGAGTTAAGTGTTTAGGATTTCAGAGTGTGTAGAGAGTATGCAAACCTGGGGGGTCAAGCTCCCTTTATATAGTGGAGTCTCGCATAAGGAGGATAACCAACGATCCGGATTCTGCGCGTGGTAACTCCTCCCCCCAGCTTCAGCGATCAGCTTATCCCTTCCTAATATCTCGCACCTGCCAAGTTCATCACGTACTGGCTACGTGATCCTCAATCTTCGGGGTGGCAACGGCTCCAAGCGTCGTCTCCAGGCGCATCCTTTTCTAGAAGGTTCGAGAGTCATCGGTCGGCTCGCCCCTGACCCGCTCGGTGCTAACATTGGGGCGATTATACCTGGAGGACGGGTTTGACGTGTCCCGGGTTGGACGTAGCTCGTCAAGCTCGGAGCAGGTCGGATAGGGCCGGATCGACTCGGCTTAGTGGGTATGCTGGAACTTGGCTCGGAGACCGGTCCGTAACACATTATATACCCAAAAAATTGAAGACACCTCAACATCTACGAATTATAATTACTCTCTTTTTTTGTTGCTAACTCACCGTAATTAGGGCCTTTGGCTCCCCACGGTATCTCCACAAGCTTAGGTCATTTGAACCCTTATGGGATTAATCCTCGAGTCGCAACGAGACGTCCTATTTTTTACACACGAGGTTGGGCTGCTTTCCAATGGGTTCTTTTCCTAGGGGAAAGCTACGTTACCAATTCTCCCAACACCATGTTGGTAATTGTAGTTGCTCTCTACGTGTCTTCATATTTTGAAATTGTTGTATGATTTTTTTCATTTTCTACACTATTAAAAATATCTCTCTCTATGTATGTGACCAAACAATCATTAAACAATTCATCTCTCAATCATATCAAAAGAGAGCAGCTCATTTTTTTCTCATAAAAAAAAAGATTAGCACATTTTCTATTTTTTTCTCTTAAGTGGGGTCAACACTTAATTTTAAGTAAGAGCAAAAATACAATTACTCAATAATTAGTAAAAAAAACAAATAAATCAGTTGGGTCAACTGCCCCCAATTTATAACACCTAGATCCGTCCCCATAGAGTTATTGTTTAACTAGGTTGGTCATTAATGTTGACTTTCTTATTTGTGAGTTACTACCTTCCTTCCAAAACAAGTATCGTTTAAAGTTTTTTCACACGAATAAAGAAAGACAATAAATGAATGAATATGGGTAACAATTTTATAAAATTATCTTTATTAACAATTGGGTTATGAACCATTGCCATAAATGCATAGTTGAGTATAATGATTTGTGAGTGATGCACACAATATTAATTTCGGGGGTAAAATTAGAAGAAAAATTAACGTAACATTGAAAAAATAAAATAACACTTATTTTAGAATATTTTTTTCTATCATAAAACGACACTTATTTTAGTATAGATGTAGTAACATGGAGTAGTATTAACTTGATCACTACTCCCTCCGTCCCAATATATATGTCATATTTCTAAAATATATGTCATTTTCTATTTTCAATGTAATATTAAATGTTTTATGCTAATTGTATCTTTAAATATTCCACTTTGCATTTATGACAATAGTTAATAAACCAATGATTAATAAGGTTAATTTGGTAAAATAATAACTCTTTTTTTATTTATTATTTTTTCTTAAACTGTATAATTTAGCCAAATATGACATATATATTGAGACGTATGTAGTACAAGACATAGTGGAGTTCTCACGTTTGCAGAATTGGTGAAATGGTGCTGATGGGTAGATACCAGCAACGGAAAGCTACTTCAAGGAAGGCCAAATGAAGGCGAGATTGAGTTCGTTTGAAAAATTGCCAATGAGGTGGTTTTTTTTTTTTTGATAAGCAAAGAAACTTTATTACGGGAGTACAAGTGGTACTCCAAGATAAAAGGAGTGCCTCGTTAAAACCTCCCAAAGCCAAAACCCAGTGAGAAAAAGACTAAGGGAGGAAAAAGAGTACACCCCCAAACAAAAGTACAATATGAAAGTTTACAAAGTGATTCAAACACAAAAAACCCCACAGAGACAACAAATACCAAAAAAATTCCCCCCACCTACAACCACCCAGATGTTAAAAGCATTTCCCCACTACACATGAAATACCAGCAGCATAGACCCCTCCCTACAAGACACAATACACGCAATGCAAAATCCCATCCAGATCAAAACATGAACCTGTGTAATCGTAACATCCAAAGCAAAGCCAACGTGTTCCTGCTGACAAAAAGAAAATCAGCACCATTATACAACGACTACTGACCTCATTAAGCCGCCATACAACGATCCATCGGGTTAGCGCACCAATCATAATAAGTCCGATGAGAAAATCTACCCTCCCGTGCAATGAACCATCTCCAAGAAACCGTTTTAATCCGAGTCATAATTTCTAAAAAATCCACCCTTCCTTCGTTAAAAATAACGTTGTTTCTACTCAACCACAGAATCCAAACAACGGCGCACCATATTAAGTGACGAAACTTTCTCCAACGCTTACCTGAGCCCCTAAATGGGGGTTTAAATGACAAAAAGTGCTCCAAGGCCCCATTGATGCCAACATCACTAATTCCAACCCAAGCAAAAACATGTGACCACACATTATAAGCAAAATCACAAGCACAGAACAGGTGGTCAACAGATTCCGTTACAGACAAGCAGAAAGAACAACCTTGAGATTGGGACGGGATGCTAACACCCCGCCGCGAAAGGGCCTCCCGTGTTGGTAACCTATTTTGCAATAGCCTCCACACAAAAACCAGAATTTTTGATGGAACCGCAGCCCTCCAAATCAATCTAGAGGCCGCGGCCCAAGGGGTATCCTCACCATCATGATCATCAAATAGCAAACTATCATATGCAGATTTTGTACTAAACAAATGATCTACACTATTAATCCAACTCCACCCATCCCTAGTGATTAGCGAAGGATTGAAACTAGCAATAAACGCTTGTAAATCAAACAAACTAACCTGCTCGGCATTAGTGAGCTCGTGATTCCATTGCAAATTCCATCCCCATCCCTCAACCGACCAACCACCCACCTCCACAATAGTGCCAAAAGGTAAAGTTGCAGCTTGAAAGAGCGTAGGGAACAAGTCCATAAGCGGACGTTCTCCCCACCACTTATCAACCCAAAAACGAGCAACATCTCCCCTACCAATATTCAGCCTCACCGCATCCCTGAACCAGTCAACCTTGAGCTTGATAATATCCCTCCACCATAAAGAACTATTCTTTGTATTAGAAGTACCATCCAAAATCTTATGCGACAGAGGCCCATATCTATGATTAAGAAAACCCCACCATAATGCCCCACGATCATTCGGGCACCGCCACTTCCATTTTGCTAAAAGGCTAACATTAAAGAGATCAAGTGCTTTACACCCAGACCGCAGCGCATGTTATAGCTTGTAGATTAGCACGGGGCTAATTTTTCCTATACCTCATTCCTTTCTTCCTAGATCTTAATCCTAACCCCAAATAAGGAAGGTATTGGTTTATTTGTTTATGCAACATTTTCAACGTCCTGAAATAGAGGTATTCACACCCCGAAAATACCGAATATCTTTAAAGAATTAAAAACCTCTTAGGTGAAGATAGTGAAGGACACAATTTTTTTTAGCTAGTAAAAATGGTAAATAACAAACACACACATTTAAACGATAACACTCGGGTTCGAACCCCGGTCCCAGTATCCTCATGTCGCTGAAATTGCCAAAACAACCAACAGTGATGGACAATGACACACGTTACAAAGCAGTTTAGCAAATTTAAAAAAAAAATTGGAGAGTTCCCAATAATCAAAACAAATTGTCCATAAGTTAACAACTTCAAATTAAAGCAAAGTTAAGAGAATTAGTTATTGAAAAGAAGTTAAAGGTGAAATTAGAGGAAATATATATAAAGCATAATCTTTTCATTTACAACAATTATGACCTTTAAATGGAATAAAAAACAGACACAATACTGATATAACACAGCTAAAAATATTTATATTTATCTTACTTAAAAGCATCAATAATCACAAGAAAAACTCACCCAAACGCCAGTCTACCCTCGCACAATACTAAAGACACATTATTTCACATCTACACAATTTTTAATTGTAGCTAGTTTCACGTTTTTTTTTTTTGGTATATCTACACTCTCCATTCTGCCACATAAGTCCTGTGAAGTGACGTGTTTCCTGCTAAAACAAAGCTACAGCAAAACCAACATTTACATTGAGGATTCACGCCTTTCTTGTTCACACACTACACTTTTTTGCTTTGCAAAGTAAAAAACCTAAGTTTTAATAATCATTCTGAAATTGGAAAAAGTAATCAAATCATACGGTCACAAATTCAAGGCATTCCCTTGTAGTTGTTGGCGTACTGATTGACGAGGGCCAAAGCGTTGCTTGTGAACTTCTTCACCTTGGTGACACGATTGCATACATCCGCCTTCATCGGACAGTCCGGTACGTCCTGGAATCCGTCCGTACAGGTCTCTTCGTCGGTGAGCGCCGCGCTCATCCACGTCTGCACGTTGCTCATCTGGAACAGGAACGAGCCGGCACCGGCACCGGCGGCTCCTAACTGCCGCATCTGCTTCAGCGAGCCGCGGATTTCGTCGACGGCGTCGTCGAGGTTTGAGAAGCAGTCATGGAGCGCGAGAGGGCCGCGCGAGTTGCCGCCGTAGTCGGCTTCGCGAGTGAGGTTGGAGATGTAGGAGGCCGTGCGGTGGACCTTCGAGAGGGTCATGGCTATGGCGACGCGAGCGAGTTGGCCGGGATTCTGTTGGACCGCATTGGCGTAGCGAGAGAGGGAGGTGTAGCAGACGTCGGGATAGAGCGTCGTGTTGCAGCTTGTGCGTATGAATTCGCTTCCACCTTCGCCGCCGGTGGTTGGACCTTCATCTCCGGCGGCGGCGGCCGGATGGAAAGTGGAGAATGCGGCTGCGAAGAAGATAAGAGATATTAAGAGGAGATGGTGAGGCCATTGGGTTCTCATTCTTTCTTGTTTGAGAGTTTGTTTCCTTTCAGCGTGTGACTGTGCTGTGTAATATGAGCGAGAGAGAGAAGGGGTTTTTGTAGGCAACAATTTTGTTGAAATTACTTCATGGCCACTGTCTTTTTGGTATAATAACCAAAATACCCTCAAATCTTTATTTTTATATAATGAAAATTTTTTTTGCAAGGAACTCCTTTAATTATGTGTTTGGATAGAAGATTTACGTTTATTTAATCTCGAGAAGATCAGTAAAAAAAACTTACAGCTGAAAATTTAATTACATAGTAACTTTTTTTTGGGTACATAATAACATAGTAACTTTTAAGCTCATCAAATTGTGCGAACGTAAAATTAATTCCAATACATAACATGTAAAAATAAATAACTCTCCTGCAAGAAATTGACAAACACGGATTAGTAACTTAAATAAGTTTCTGTTAAAAAAAAAGTTAAACTAGTTGAGTGATTAAATTTTCAATCATTAAAAATTTTAAAATTAAATTATACTCGAGGGGAGTTTCTTGCATTTAAATATTTTAATGTGCTTGAATTTTTATTTTACTTTTCATGTTAAATAATCAAGGAACATTTCATTAATTTGTTAGTTTTTTTTTGTTAAAATACTTAATAAATCTCTATACTCCCTCCGTTCTGACAGACAATGGGCACCACTACAGGGCACTTTCTCATACCCCGCGTTAGAAAAAAAATGTCTGTACCCAGACTCGTATCTACGTGGACAGCAATTTTACTATTTATATTGTACTCTCTGGGTACCTAAACACCCGTATCTGCACTCGTTACCCACACTTTAACTACAAAAAAAATAAAAAAACATAAAGAATATTATAGTAATTAAAAAATGATCCAAAGATATTTTAAAATTGCTCATAAAACATTACAAATCAAAGTATTTAACTAAATAAAAACATAAAAAACAAGTAAATATTGTAATAAACATCCTTAACAACAGATTCATAAACTTATATATTTAATTACGATTAAAAATAGACACCTTTTCATAAATTCATAAACAACAAATTAATAAATGGACACAATTTTTTTACGGATAAAAAAAGACATTTGAAGTCGATTAAAAATTTATATATATATATATATATATATATATATGGGCAGGGCGAGGTGGGCACTAGAGTGCCCGGACCTGCACCTATGGCCGCTTAGATTTGCGGGTAATTGCCCAGACTTAAACCCATGCCCATAAAGCGGGTTTTTATCCTGCCCATTGTGGTATTTTTTGCGGATACCCAATGGGTTTGGGTTCAATTGCCATCCCTACATCCTAAACTTCGATTGTTTAAAGTTTTGGCACATAGGTAATGAAATAATTAATTGATACAAATTTCGACTAAAATACCCTAATAATAAATATGTCACTTTTCAATAAAAAATTCATTGGGAATTACTAGCACTCCACTAAAGCTACCTAGTAAAAATAAACTATAATTAATGTATGCTACTCCCTCTGATTCATATTATAAGAAACTAAATTGTCATTTTTTAGGTCCTAATTATATTTAAGAAACAAACATCAATTTTCTAATGCATTAATTGCTAATTTCTAGTTTTACCCTTAATTAAAGTGAGACTTTATATTAACAAGGTACACATATTTCCTATACATTAGTTATATACCATTTTATAAAATAGATAGTTCTGGGAAAAAAAACCAATCTTTAGGAGTATTAACGTGGGAAAAAACAGATTTCAATACAATTATTTTGTCTGTGTGAATTATGATTTTGTTTATTATAATATGAACCAGAAGAAGTATTAATTTAAGGGTATAATAGAAAAAATGATGCATTATACTTTGAATTTTTAAAACAACCAAAGTTTTGAGGAAAAAAAAATCAAAAACAAACTGTTCTTGAATTATGCATTTTGTTCTAAAGTTTTAAGGAAAAAAATCTAAAAAATGATGCATTTTGTTTTTGTTAAATTTTTAAAACCAAAAAACTATTTTAAAAAAGTGTAATCAAATATACTATAAATCATTCAAAGTTTTGGATCGAAGGGAGTAGTTTTTAAAATAAAAAAAACAGTTGCACCGCTTTTAATGTTTTAAAGAATCTATTCATTAATACCCCAAAAAAAAAAGAACTCTATTCATTTATTTTGTTAAGGTTAGGATACAATGTACGATTTGTGTAAGAGTCGTATTAAAAGAACTAATGTGTGTAACTCTAAGGGGTTGGCCTAGTGGAGTATGACAGGGCTTGTATCCGACGTGTTGCGGGTTCGAGTCCCCACTAGTTCCCTTGGAATGAGGTAAATGTAATTACATTCGTAAGTACTTAAAGAGCCCGAATGTCTTCCTTGTCTTGGAGTGGGACGCCATTCCCTCACTCTAATTTTTTTTTTATCAAAAAAAAAATGAAAAAAGAACTAATGTGTGGACCGGTGTATGTGGATGACATGAAATGAAAGTAATGGCCAAGGCTAAGAGTTTTCTTGGTTAGGAAAGCTTGCAAAAGGTAACTAAGCTTCGTTAATACACACATAGACATAAGTGGCCAGGAGTTTTAATGTATTTCAATTTCATCTCCTAATTTTTCGGTGATACGTTGGCATGTATACGTTCATTACGTCAACAAAGTTACTGTTGAAGCTTTTTTTTTTTTGAAAAATGAAAATTATTATGTGGGAATTCCCCTAAAATACTACTAAAATAAGGATTAAGCTAGTGAAGACAAAAAAAATAAATTATATTAAGTAATATAATATATTTTTTTCGATAAGAATGTAATATAATGTTTTTCGTGAACATTAGATCCTTTAAGTTCCTTTTATAAACATATTACCTTTATTTACTAAATTTATTCATCTAGGAATCTAGGATGAAAGCTTAATTGAAAAAAATAGAGGATCATTCTTTTTGGTTCCAAAAACGAAAGAAAACAAAGTGGCAGCCATGTGTAAGTAATAATAAGCGAAGGAGAGGGGCATTCCTTGGCGTGGGGACGCTACTTTTGTAATAATAATAATAAAAATGATAATAATGAATAATGATAATTTAGGCGACAATGAGTGGAAGCGACGAAAGCTGCAGAGACGTTCCTTTTTTGCAATTAAATATAACGATAATTTTTGCACAAAAAAAAATGTATACCTCTTTTAAATAACATTTTGTGTCCAACTACTCATCAATATTTTTAGCTGAGATTCTAAACAATGAAAGAGACAGCAAATTTGATTTCCTATCCTCGGCTTGGCTTGGCATGGCATGCACAGTGTCCACACTTTCAATTTTGCGGCTAGTGCAGAATCATACATACTATGTCATTTTCCAGTCCGTGACGAAATCAACGGCGCTCATTATAATTGCCCAAACATACATTCCTATAAAATTAAGATAACCCTTGATCATGATTTAGTACTCAACTCTGACTATATTTTAATGACATTCACTCCCCGGAAAAAACTTTCTAGTGGCAACGCTTAATTGTAACGTGAAGAAAGGAATGAAGTATCCTAAAGAATCGAATTATAGTTGTGGTATTTTTATGGCCTCCACTTAGTCCACTACAAACAACGCCACACAATGGGCAACAACCTAATAAAGGAGCACAACACTTTTTGGCCAGGTCGGTTGGGATTTTGGGTTGTTGGTTAGGAAATTTGAGAATGGGGCTGTGCATACAAAGGCATAATGTTTCTCACACTTGCCCACTATGCCCCATGCGTGAAGCTTTTGATTATATATACTACCTTTTTCTAAAAGAAAATGGCTTGCTTTCCCTTCCATACACACTATTCAAGGACAATCAATCATCGTACGCCTTGTGGGAGTTAACCTTCCCCACTATTATAGTTTACAAGGGACTTTCTTCTCTATTCGCATTCCCTTTGGTTTAGATAATCATGTAGTCACACGATTTCAACTATTCGATCAAGATCGGACGACGCATTTAACTTTTGTAGAAAAAGTCAAAAAACACGAAGTCGAAATGTGGACCACTCGATTAAGATCGACCAGTCTAGATTCAAAGACAGTGTGATTGCATATTTTCTCCTCTTTGCTAAACTAAAGCCACTTTTGTAAGCATTGTAGACCATGGTAGAGCTAGCTTAATTTCTATGAAGGGGCCAAATATGAAGAGTAAATTTGTTTTGATAGGCTACATGAACTTCATTAAAATAACATCAAAAGTGTTAGGAGTTTAGATACAAACAACAATTAAGGAAAATAACAAACTCCATATTTTAACAAAACCACAAAAAACAACAGCCCAACTTAATTTATATAAAGCTTAAATAGAATTTCAACACTATCTTTAGACCCTGCAACTTGCCAAAAAGAACTAACTTCAATTATGTAAGGCAAATCGCTCAAAACTTGTAAAAAGTAACTTATTTATATAACTGCTTTTGAACTTTTTTTGGGTAGCCTTTGCTACCACATTCACATGAGAAGAACCACCTTCGATCGCATAAAAGGTAGGGGTGGCAAAGTTATCCATTTATCCATCATCTATCCATTGAGAAATCCATCCAATCCATCCATTACAAATAAAATAAAAACTAAATGGATTGAATCCAATCCATCTATTTAATTTAATGGATGGTTAGTCATTCATCCACAATTTTTCTAAATCTATTGGATTATACTAGGAGTTGCAAATGGATTGAATGGATAATTTTTTAATTTAATGATAAAAAATATTTTAATTACTAAAAATATTTTACTCTCCCTCTCCTCTCTTTCTCCCCTCTCTCCTCTCTCTCCCCTTTCTTCTCTCCTCTCTACGCCACCAAATCATGCTCAGGTCAGGTCCCACCCAAATTTCCAGAAAAAAAACAATTCCATTGATAATTTACAATTCCAAATAACGTGAACAGATCCAAATAACGTGCCAGAAACACGATTGTGTATAACTCTTGAGTCTTGCGAGAAACCCCTGAAACCAAAAAACTAGCCCCAAATTATTTTATTTTTTTTACAATCAGTGCACAAGCAATGGAATCAAATACTAAACTACAAAATTATAACTAATTATTCATCACTTTTTTTGTTTGCCGAAGGAATGTGACTTAACTAACGCAATGACACTCGCAAATCGAAAGGGAAAAAAAGCAATTGGAATTGTAAATTATCAACGGAATTGCTTTTTTCTGGAAATTTGGGAGAGAGAGAGAGGGGAGAGAGGGGAGAGAAAGAGAGAGGAGAGAGAGGGGAGAGAGAGAGGAAAGAGATAGGGGGAGAGAAAGAGAGAGGAGAGAGATAGGGGAGAGAGAGGAGAGGGAGAGAGATATGGGGGGAGAGAGAGAGGAGAGAGGGGAGTAAAATATTTATTTATGCTTAAAAATATTTTTTTGTGATTAAAAATAATTTTTATAGATCATCGATAAAAAATTTGTTAATGGATGGATTGGATTATTTTTTTAAATAGATAATGGATGTATTGAATTTTCTTGATGAAATTTTAATAGATGGTAAATGGATAAATGAATTTTTCCAATCCATCCATTAGGATCCATTCAAAAAATTATACAATCCATCAATTTTGCCACCCCTAATAAAAGGTAAGCATTAAATTACACTTTAGGATTTGGAAATAAGTTGTGTGGTGAAGTAAAAACCATCAAGTCGATAAAGCTATCAACACGGAGGAACGGATTCCCTCCCGTGGGAATTCCTCCAGTTTTCTCCAATGGGACAATCCCCACCTTTAAACACCTTATTTCTCCCATTTCCAACACTTAAACACCTTCACACCTCTTTTGTATTCAAAGGTCAGAATTCAATTGGACCAAACAAAATAACGGGAGAGAGTCTGCTCCCATCAGCATAGTGTGACACGGTTGATAGATAACAGGTCTCTTAAGCATGTGGCCAAAGATTTGAATCTTGACTCATGTATATGAAAGAACATCTATTGAAAGAAATCAACCCCATAAATAGATTTCAGTACCTCAAGGGATTAATCTCTATCTTCCGGTTGGGAGATAACATGGGTTCAAAAAAAATAAGTCAATAAAGCTTGAGATAAATGATGTATAGTTGGCCTTCTTCTTTTCAAGCCTATATTGAGAGACTGGAAAGGGGAACATAAAAGAAAAAGGATTTCATAAGTTATAACTATGTTGCCCACCATTCAAGCAACTATTAGCTCCATTTTTTTTTTTACTGGATTAGCTCCAAATTTTAAGTACATGTTTCAAGGACAATATAAGTGTGTAACATATTCTTCAACAAAAAAAAAAAAACTACAGGATTGTGGCATCCATGTTCCTTCGTTGAAACGACACTCTAAGAGCACCCACAATGGAGGGTGTCTTAACCAAATGTCTTATCCCAAATGAGTGGGCCCAAATTGATTTTTTATGCCAAATCAGTTATAGATACCCAACGACCTTTTTTTTCTCCAACGCGGTATCTTAAGTTGAAATTCATTAAAATATGTTTAATTTTTAATCCAGCAGAACGTTCGAGAGTGAGAGAGACATTGCAATCAGAAACGTTCGAGAGAGAGACACCCTCGTTCCACTGCTTCACCTCGTCTCACCGTTCCACTGCCTCACCACGGCGCCACCGCGGCGGCTCATCTCTCTGGTCTCACCATCGTTTTGCAACTCTGGTTCATCTCTCTCGCCTCACCTCGCTTTCCGACGGCGGCGGATCTCTCTCTCGCCTCGCCTCGTGATCGCAGACTCGTCTCACGGCGCAAGGCGGCGCAACAACAGCGCCTCACCGCGGCGCAACAACGGCGTCTCATACCCTCACTCATCGATCTTGTTTAGCACCGCCACCAGAACTCGCCGCTACGATCTCCTCCAACCAGAGCTCGCCTTCATCTCTTCAGATTTCATCGTCATCTTCAACAATCGCGCAGATCTCACCCTCGAGGCACCATCTCCGGTCAAGGATCTTCCTCTACTCTTTTGTTTTTTTTTTAAAAAAAAAATTTCTTATTTTTTGTGTTTCTGATTTGTGGAACGTTGTAAATCACAGATTTATATTTTGTGTTTGTGAAATGTTGAATTTTTCTGTTGCTGTAAATCACATATTTATTTTTTTGTTGTTGAATCTATCTGTTGATCAACGATGTGAGGAGAGAGAAACAATGGTTTTTTAATTTTAACATATGGGATCCATTTATAGCTGCTGTATCAAAAATTTTAGACACTTTGCTGCCAGGTAGACGCTCTCCAACGCCAAAAAATTTAAGCCACTCTTCCACGTTGGATAGATGCTCCACAAGCTGCTAGCGCTGTGGATGCTCTAATACCATGTTAAGCCTTCAACTTCAACCTTGACTATTAAGAGGACAAACAACAAACAGTCAATTAGGAGTAGTTAATAGTTAGTACAAGAGGGGGGGAAAAAAAAACCTCATGATTTTGATTTGAAAATCATTCACCCTCCTGCTGGCTCTAGGTGAATCCATTTGACAGGGACATCTTTACCAAATAATAACGGGCTCAACGGCGTAATTGACTCTTTTTTGTCCAAAAAAGTAATTTTACAAAAAAGATCCAAAAAGTAAAAGAGAGGGGTAGGAGAATTTTTCCCATTTATATGTACATTTTTTTAAAACACATTACCTAAATTCAGGAGGAAAAAAAAAACACTTCTATGGCATTGGTAGGATCAGTTTTGCATAAATAAAATTTATGCCTAAGATATCAAATCTATCATTGTTGACTTTTATTTAGTGATATATGCAAGGGTCACTCATCACTGTGTGTGTCCACTATGAAATTGGGGACATTCCACAATCTCTCATGAACTTCTTTCTAATTTACACATTAAATTTCAAAATCATGATCACGTGAATATTTCAAACAAATAAATCTAATATCTGAAGTTTCAACGGCTCCGGAACAAGAAAGGCAAACTATTAATCATAAATAATACTAACAGATTAGGAACAGCCGTATAAAAAACACACAAAAAAATGAAACCAATAACATCCTAAAAAAGTAGGAACTAGGCACTAATCGTCACCACAAGATAAGGGTGTACATAATGAAACTCAACCTGACCATGTCCCATTATAAAATAGGAACAAAGTAGGAACTTGTTTTATTACCCCCTGTATCAGATTCGGGGTGAGTCCGGATTAACCTTTAAGTTATCCGAACTAGGCGCATTCTTCCAAAACATTTTGTTGTTAAAACCATTGTTTTAATTTAAAAAAATTGTCCTCATATAATCATGGTTATTGCAATGTTACTGCATGGTTATTTGGCTGTTGATCTTTAGGATTTAATAATGTTGAGGCTTTGTTAAATGGTCTGTCGCCTATCATCTTTGCTTTCCTCTATTACTATTATGGTTTTTTTTATCATTGTTAATGAATATGTTCTGTTTTCTCTTTTGGGGGGGGGGGGAATCTAAAATGCAAGTAGCAAACTAACTTTTCAGACTTGAGAAGTTATTTATTTTTATTTTTTTATCATTGTCGGCGCATTCAACGTAATAAAGAAAAAAAGATACATACATGATAGTTCTGTTAATGGATAGAAAGGAATCAAATAAGAGGCTATTGAGATAAGATGGAACTGAAATATTGGTTAAAAAATCAGCCGAACACTATAAAGGGGAGACAAGTATGGAGAAACATTTTCGTGTGGATCTCTAAATTAGCTTTTGGGATGACTCGTCCGCATCAACATATCAACGTCATTGTCAAAACAACGAGATCATGGCCCAATAAGACTCCGTGAATGAGGGAAAATTACAAAACTTCGCTGTTTATCATTTTTGGTTGAGTATGAATCCTACGGATGTAGCTTTATTATTTTTGTGGTCCACCTAGTGGGCCTAGCTTCAATTAAAACAAGGGAATTGCTAAGGGCACCCAGCATTTTGCTGGGGCAACCTACATTTCCTAAAATGCTCTTGTCGAAAAATCCAGCAATTTGTAAATTCGCAAATAGCATATTTGCTAGTGTAAAAAAAATTCACTCCCAAATAAAAAATTTGTTACACTCGCAAATATGCTATATGCTATTTGCGATTTTACAAAAAAAAAAATTTTACACTCGCAAATAGCTTATTTGCGAGTGAATTTTTTTTTACACTCGCAAATATGCTATTTACTAGTGTAATTTTTTTTTAACTCGCAAATGTCAATTTCCATGCTCGCAAATTAATTTCCATGCTCGCAAATACGTATTCATTTTTTACAACACGCTTGCAATTGTAATTTTGCACTCGCAAATAGCATATTTGCGAGTGTAAAAAAAATTTCACTCGTAATTTTGCAATTTGCAAATGAATTTTTTTTTTACTCTCAATTTTGCAATTTGCAAGTGAAAAAATTTTATACTCGCAAATAGCATATTTGTGCGTGTTAAAATATTTGAAACTATACGCACAAATAGTCATTTGCGCGTGTTAAAAAAATGTGAATTCTAATGCGCAGTATAAAAATTCAAATTTTTTACACTGTGCAAATAGTTTATTTGCGCGTGTTAAAAAATTTGAACATGCACTATTTGCGCAGTATAAGCGTAAAAATTTTTACACTGCGCAAATAACTTATTTACGAGTGTAAAAAAAAAAAACTTACTCACAAATTGCCTATTTGCGGGTGGGACAGAGAAGTGAAAATAAGGTACGCAAATTAGGTATTCACGAATAGCAAAATGTTGGGTGTGGCAATTTGGTGCCAGGGGTATTTTGGTCAGTGTGACAAAATATTGGGTGTGTTGGGTGCACCCAGCATTTAACAACAGCCGAGAGATATGGAAGACCATCTTATGAGTTATGACAAGTCACTCTACCAATGTGAATTGAAAACCTGCTATGATCTCATACACTTGCATGAAGACAAACAGCTTGCCATAAGCATTGGGTAGCCTTATCATGAAAGTTAATGGCCATGGGTACTAATAATATTGATGGTAACACCATTCAATTCACCCGTCAAAAATGTAATAGCACTTGCTAAACAGGTTCCAGTAGAAAGGACACACGAAATCAGTTACAAAGCAAGTCATATCAAACTTTTTTCAGCAGAATCGGCCAACGGGGGAATGGGTTTGAGGCTTTGAGCAATCCTTCTTCAATCATTGGCATCCCAAAGTAATGAATAAGACCTTGGAATAGAATCTGTATGATCCATGACATTCCACCATAGATTGTGTAACTGACGAAATTGTCACAGTAGTGGAGCAGGAACTCGCACTCATCTTTTCAAAAATCAAACTAAATGTGAAGTAGCAAAATAAGCTGTACAATATCAAGTTGCAATAGTACATGCATAATGACATTACATATATAAAAGTCCCATCAATAAAACGAATGCAAATGCTGTTGCTGTTTATTTGGCATCTCATACAGAAGTTAGGCTGCCCTTAAACCACTTCAAGAAAGATGAAAATGTCGGATTTTACATATTATCCTCAAGAGCAAACAAGATCATGTTGTCTGAGTCTCGTGTATGTGATATTGCTTTCCAGCAAACATAAATTCAAGCTTCCTCAATCCCTGACAAAGTAACCATAACCTTGAGAGTGAGCCCGGGTTTTTAAGTGGGCCTCATGAAATTCACCAAATAATAGATTGTATTGGAGAGAATGTGTCAAAAAGTGTTAGCATTTCCCCCACCCCCCCAAAAAAAAAATGAATTTTCTTATGACATTTTAATTTCTAAATCAAGTATCGTTTATATAAATAGGGAATAACATACTAATATACCAACCTAACATCTTAAGTTGTATCCTCTTTCCCTTTTTTAAACTTTGCAACATGCTGCTGGTATTCTTCAAGCTCTTTCTCCAACTTTTCAATGAACTGGCTAGTATGCTCAAGGGACTGCTCATACCGATATTTCTCCAAGGCCTGGGAGTTTCACAAGTTAGAAAACAAAAGTTTTATACTAGAAGAAGAGAACATAATGCATTATCAACATAATATATTCCAGCTTAAAATTATGAATCAACACTTCGAAGTTATTAAATCATCCACTCTATCAAAGATCCAGCCCTTTCATTTCTCAGAAAAACACAGGAATTATTTATTAATACATGTTTATCTATCTAAATGAAAAAGGATTAGCTTCTCAACGAAAACAAAAATATGCTTATCAAAATAAAAAAGGAATATGAAAAGGCATAAATCCATAGCAGTCAGTAAACTTTCATAATTAACCATATTCATCAAATGCAGTGAATATTTAAAAAAAAATCATGAAATACTGCTAATTAATATTAAAAAACTATAAATGATACAAATCATTCCTATCAACCTAGTTTAAGCTCAACAGTGCATTGTTATAACTCGGAACTTTTCTGCAATATATCTGACACTGCCATGCACTGAAGCTTGACAACTAACTGCCAACCTCAAGGAGACTATTTCTACACTTTTAAATGCCTAATAGAAAGGGAGAAACAAAGGATACTACATTCAAAATGGCATCTGCTCTGCAAAATATTTTAGAGGGAGAGAATGATGCGCATTAGATTAGCCTCATTTATGTTATTTTGGGGATAATTGTGTTACCTTCTTTTTAGGGATCTTGTTAGAAACCTTATCTTATTCTTAGGGATTTTATCATATCTTTAGAAGTTATTTGTTCCATATTTAATTTAATTAGGATTGGGACTCTAGGAATAGTATAAATAGGACTATTGGGTTAGTATTTTGCATCACATCATAATACACCATATCAATTTAGTATCATATATTATTCTAAGTCTCTATGTGCTGCTTTTCTCCCTACCTGATAGAAAACAGATATGGAGAAGATAGCAGAAAACAATGGAATAGTGTAAAATAGGGTATGCTTCTTTACTCAGAAAATCAGCAAAAGAAATACACAGAGAAAGATCAATTTCTCTGCCACAGAGCCAAGCTCCTCACAGAGGCCAGGATGCTCTCTGCTCTAACAAACTAATGATTATTGCATACCTCACTCATGCCTCACGCACTCCCATATAACTGCAATTCCCTTCCCACATGTCATCCCCTTTCTCTCTCTGCCACCTCATCATTCCCTCCCTTTCCTATTTCCAGGAGGCTGCTGTGGTAACAGCCCATTAGAGCCCAATGGCTCAGTCCCGCTCCTATCATTGCCCACCTCTTGAAAGATAGACTTGTCCTCAAGTCTGAACTTAGGAAATTGGCTCCTAATGTTCAACTCCTCTTCCCATGAAGCCTCTTCAACAGTCTTTCCCTTCCATTGAATTAGTAATTGGCTCACAGATTCACCATTCCTGGAAATAACGCGTGTGGCCAGAACCGTAGCAGGTTCCTGTGGGTTAATTGCATCACTTTCCAAGCCCGGAGGAAGCTCAGGCTCCACCCTATAATTCCCAATAGCCTTCTTAAGCAAACAGACGTGGAAAACAGGATGGATACGTGCAGAATCTGGTAACTGAACCTTGTATGCCACTGCTTCCACCCTTTCAAGAATTTGAAAAGGTCCATAGAACCTAGGAGCAAGTTTGGACTGAGCACCCATGGTCTGCTGTCCATGTGGGCGCAGCTTAAGAAACACCCATTCGCCAACTTCAAAGCTCACATCCTTTCTTCTGCGGTTAGCATACCCCTTCATTTGGTTTTGAGCTCGTTGCAAATGGTACTTGAGTTGGCGTAAGGCCTCATCTCTGTCCAGGAGTTCCCTCTATACCGCCTCCACCTTAGTTTCTCCAGGTAAAAAACGACACGACACTGGGAGAGGCCTTCCATACACAATTTCCAAAGGAGTGGTGCCAGTAGACTCGTGGAAGGTCGTATTATACCAATACTCAGCCCACGGCAACCAAAGGACCCAAGTCTTGGGCTGATCCGTGATAAAACATCGCAAAAAAGTCTCCAGGCAGCGGTTAACAACTTCCGTCTGTCCATCCGTTTGAGGATGATATGCCGTGCTTATGTTGAGACGGGTACCCTGCAACTTGAACATTTCTTGCCAGAAATTGCTGACAAAAATGGGTTCATGGTCACTGAGGATTGAAGCTGGAATACCATGTAGCCTCACCACTTCCTTAATAAAAATTTCTGCCAACAACCTCACGGTATAAGGATGCTTCAAAGGGATGAAGTGGCTGTATTTGGACAGCCTATCCACCACCATAAAAATGGCCTCAAACCCTTTTGACTTGCGTAAACAAGTAATAAAGTCCATAGAAATCTCCTCCCATACATTTTCGGGAATATTTAAAGGCTGCAAAAGACCCCAGGAGAGGCAGCCAGGTACTTTTGCCGTTGACAGGTATCACACTCGCGGACAAACTGTTGAATACATTTCTTCATGCCAAACCAGTATAAATTGGCAGCCACACGTCTATAGGTTCTATAAAAACCCGAATGGCCTCCTTGAGGTGAGGAATGGAACTCTTGCAAAAGCAAAGGCACCCAAGGAGAATGAGCTAAGATGACCAGCCTACCTTCAAAAAATAAGACCCCATTTTTATAAGAAAATCCTGCTCTGGTTTGCTGACCCTGTTGCAATGCCCGAATAATTTCCAGCAACTTTGCGTCATTATGAACCTCTTCTATCACTTGCTTTGCTTCTAACCAATCAGGATAATGCACCATGGACCCAAGTTCCACATCTCCATACATTCGGGACAGCGCGTCAGCTCCTTTGTTCTCCAAACCCGGTTTGTACACAATGTCAAACTGACACCCCAATAGCTTAACAGCCCAGTTTTGTTGGTCCATCGTAGAAACCCGCTGTAGCAACAACTGACGCAAACTCTTCTGATCCGTGCGTACTGTAAATATGCGGCCCAATAGATATGGCCGCCAATGCTGAATAGCTAAGGCGACTGCCATGGGTTCTTTTTCATAAGCTGATTTGGCCAGGTTTCTTTCGCCAAGAGCCTTGCTGAAATAGGCAATTGGGCGGCCATTTTGGATCAAGATCGCTCACAATCCTTGACCCGAAGCATCGCTCTCAATAACAAAGGGTTGAGAAATACACAGAGAGAGATCAATTTCTCTGCCACAGAGCCAGGCTCCTCACAGAGGCCAGGATGCTCTCTACTCTAACAAACTAATGATTATTTCTGCATACCTCACTCATGCCTCACGCACTCCCATATAACCGTAATTCCCTTCCCACATGTCATCCCCTATCTCTCTCTGCCACCTCATCATTCCCTTTCCTATTTCTTCTATAATTGCAGTTAAAATGCCATATTTTATTTATCACCATCAAATACCCATTGCCAATGAATAGCTAATGCAAAGTTGAAATTACCTTTGATTTTGATAATGTATCAGGAGGTGACATTACTTTTGGCTGTACATAGTTCTTTCCACGGTAAAAAATGATAGTATTATTGGGCTTGATGTCAATCACAATACCTTTGCTCAGTCGAGCAAGCTCTTCAGCATATTCATGAACTTGACCCGGTTTGCAAGGCTTGCAGATAACCTTTACAGTCTCATGATTCTTCCAGTGAAGATGCATATTGAGAACCACCCCACCAAACACTCCTCGTCTCCCAACTGGAACATAATGTTTCTTTTTCTCACCAGTGCGCTTCAGGTAATGCCTCTCCTCCTCAGTTAAAATTTCAGGATCAAATGTTTCTGTTGGGAGTTTTGGTACATCAAATTTCCTTAGCTTTTCAATCAACCATGTTTCCTTTCGCTTGGCCTGTAGATTTATAAGTTAAAATAAAAGACTCCAAATTTAAAAAGAAAGGAAAAGTCAAGGGTGAAAGGTAAAGTGCCTCTTTCCAGCCCATCATCTGAGTTGCTAAATTATGTCTGTACTACTGATGTGAAGATACCAAAGCCAAGTTAAAACAGAAAGACATATACTATCCAAGCAAATATACAGTCATATTATACTAATAAGCAGGGTAACCGAGAAACTTTACATTCAAACTTTACATTCAAACTTCGAAGTATTAATGTTTTAATGAAAAATATAACTTCATAGGAACTTTTCCAAATACAATAAAACTTCACGGAAGTGTTTCAAATACAAATCCACATGTAGCAACATTCTGGTTATTTCAATGCCCATACAATAAAAAGAAGAGAGCACTTTTATGTAGGGATTATCATAACAGAACCAGAAAATGTTAAAAAACATGGTGATAAAATCGTAAAAGTACGTACCTAAAAGGGAAAATATATAAAAGGAAATTATCAATAACAACAACCAAGCAGCTGAAGTAAAACACAAGCAGCAGCAACAGGAAATAAAGCTTTAAACTAAAAAATTACGATTACAATGAAATCCAACCTTTCCAAGCTTATATCGAATTCTAACTTCAGGATTTGGAGAATTCATCTTTTGTTTTGCCTTCAAACGATAGAATCTGAGCTCATTCAGTTTCGCCTTTCTAGACTTTTTAACTACTTTTTTCTTCTGGCTCTTCTTTTCAGAATTAATATCATCATCAGGCTTATACAAAGAGAACCGTACAACATCATTGCCAGTCTTCAGCTCAACTGATGCATTACTTATGTATCTGGAAGGTAGCCAGTTTCCCAGAATACCATGGATTCTGTAATTATGTGTTCTCTGCAGTAAAACATGAGCTGGCGGAGAAGATACAGACGGCATTCTTGAAAGATGCCTTAGTGTCCTGTAAGTTCTTGGATGCATGAACTTATAAGGGGTAAAAAATCCAGAATATGAAGTTGCAGTAGGGAATGATGCAATGGTTGGAGCATCTTCAACTAGACGGCATAGCCAAAATAAGCTATGTCTGCAAGGTGAGAATATAAATCTGTAATCAGGAGTCAGGAGTACTATACAAGGAGCACGAGGTTATACAAGGATATATTTTTTTGTGTGAATATGTGATCTACGTGAAATAAGTAGAAATAACACCTTTAACTTTTGGTTTACATATTACAGAAATGAGTTGAGAAAATATGAAGTTGATTAAGGAGTACCCCTAAATATATTGACCTCTCATAAATCCAAGCAAAAATAAGAATCAAAAGAAGTTTTTTTATTTTTTTTTTTATTTTTAACTTTCTACTTACTGGGCAAGCAAAAAAGTAGACAATAAAAAGATAAAAACCAATCAATAAATGGCAATCATTAGAGAAAGAAACAAATATGAATCAGAGAAACGAAATGCTTTGTTTAAGTGAGAAAAATGAACCTATTGAATGTGCAGGAAAACCCATGCCTTGCTTCTCTGACTGAAACTGCAGAAAACATAGAAGTCCAACATCCAGCTGAAAAATCATAAAAGAAAAGGATAAGGGAAAATAAAAGATAAAGAATGGGGTGAATTAAGAAGTGTGGAAGCCTCCGGCTCCTAGAGTGCTCTGTGTGGTGAGTGAAGCAACTAATAAAAATAACTCAAGCAATGGCTCCAAATTTCATTTGGTTTGGAAAAACTAAAATATAAACAAATCAATGAACATATGTTCATGATATATACTGGATGCTGGAAACTAATCCAATTGCATCCTTTAACCTAATAAAACCATTAGTCCATTACCCTTGACCTTGACTCCTTGAGTTAATTCTGTAAAATATAATGGTCTAAGTATATTCCATTTACCCTATAACATAAATAAACAACGGCAAGAATAAGTAAACAAATAATCGACAATCAAAAACTAAAATATAATGTTTACAATTTTGTATAGCATTTAAAAGAATAAATCACAAAAATTACAAGTTGACTTACCATGAGTGTCTACATATCCTTAATGTGTAATTAAGAAGTCAAAGTCAAGTGGTTCTTTTGAAAACAAATTGCAGGTACCTTAATTTTATATTCTTAATTAAAAATATTAAGAAGGAAAAGAATAAGAAACTTCATTTACGACTAATGATTAACGAATGTACATAAGGTCTTGCAAAATAGAAAACATTCTCACAAAATACACAGCTGGGAAGTGAAACCAGAACAATAAACAGAAACTAAAAATCATTCAAACATAGACTGCACACTGTTATAAGTGAAGTAAATGGTGCTCTTTTCCGCGCAACAAGGGAAAGCCGTTAAACACGTTGAAATCGGATAAACGGACGAGAAGTAGAATTAAAACATTGTTTGTAACAGTGGATTGTCACATAGGTATTGAACCGAACACAATGAGAGCAAAATCATTCGGTTCAGGACATACTTCAAACAGGTGATAATCAATCATGCAAACCAAATAGGGAGAAAATATCCAAAATAAAAGTCGTTTAAGATGAACTTACAGAAGCAAGCAAACGATAGAAATGCTACACCAAATCAAGACATGAATGTAAATAACCGGTTGAATCTTCCCTCTAATGTCAGCAATCCAGGAAGGCAATAACCATCTCTTTCTGCTTCCACTGGTCCAAAGACAACAATGGTTTATTTTGGGGTTTGCTAAAGGCAAATTGATGGGTGCACCCAACATTTACACGATGACAAAAATACAAATATGTTATTTGTGAGGGGACGTAAAAAAAAAAATTCACTCGCAAATAGCTTATTTACGAGTTTATTTGAGAGTGTAAACATTTTTTCACTTGCAAATAGCTTATTTGCGAACAGTTTTTTTTTTTATAGGAAAAGCAACATGCAAAGAAGCAGGAGCAGGAAAGAAGAAAGGAATGTCATGATGAGGAAGAAACAAAGGATGGAGAAGTGAGAAAACAACCACCCCTCAATTTTGTGGATCAAGAATCAGAAATCAAAAGCACAAAAGAACTGGCCAAGGTGAAGAACAAGAACCATTTCGACAGGGAAGAAGAGGCTTGGTTGAGATGAGAACTGGCGTCCAGTGAAATCACAGCTCGCGGCGGATCCAACCGTGGGGCTTTGCAATGAAGCAGTTGTGGACCTGTACCATCGCTTCGATGCTTCGCGCTGGAGGTGGAATGTTTGGTTGGAAGAAGCAAAATGGTTAAACAAAATACAGCTAAAATACTGTTTTAGTCTCTTATGTTTATATTAGGTTTCAGTTTGGTGTCTTATGTTACAAAAGTTATATCAATATGGTCATTTCGTTAATAACACCGTGAAACCGATGAGTTAATAGATGAGTTGACATATTGGAGAGACCAAATTGAAACAAAAAAAATAACATAAGAGACCAACTCAAAACAAATAAATAATAAGCAAACGACCAAAGGAGTATTTTTGTCGTCTCATATAAATATTGGGTGCATCCGGCAATTTGGTGGCTGCATTTAGCAAACTCCTTTATTTTTTGGGTCTACAGATAGACCAAATCCTCAACGGACCTCTTCATGGCATATGGGCTTTGACTTTGGGCTTATGATTTATAATAGATTTGTAACGAGCCAGCGGAATGGTGAGTTCGCACAGGTTCACTCGCTTTTGGATTTTATATCTCCATCTCCTCAGTCCTCATTTACTTTTCCCATCGCCCAACTCTTTTTGTTTTCCCTAACCTTGTTTGTGCCAAAGCATACTCTTTATTTCCCTCCATATCCTCACAAATGTCTGCATGGTGGGAAAGAAAATTACACATGGGCAAAAACCCAAAGCCGGGAGAGCTTAATTGAATCTCACTTCAAAAGCAAGCCACACATGCTCACATCACATTAATGTATATAGATGCCTTATATGGACTGATTGATTTGATTTTTAATAACTATTTTCTGTTTTATAAAACTTAACAAAGAATAAATTTTGTTATTATTAAATTTTTAAAGAGAGAAAACTGTTTTTAAATATGTAATCAAACAGACTCAATTTTTAAAAAGAGAAAACTATTTTTAAATATGAACAATTTCTTTTTTCCAAAAAAGAAATCGCCTTTAACCTGTCATGCTTTAGAAGATTTTAATGTTTATTACTGCTATAATATTATTGAGCAAAAACCATACATGACGAAACGGACAGAGCGGGCAATCAAAAACAAAAACAAAACAGAGGGGGCAATGAAATTGAGCTAAGATTGGTCTAAATAAGAAATCTGAGATTTAAGTTTTCTGAAATTCACTTCAGTACGTAATTAATACAGGAACATAAAAGTTGTAACAAATAAAGCTTCTTACAGTAATTGTTGCTATTGTATAATTAATCAGAATAATACTTGTCTACATAACAAATTTACTGGTTGACTCTAGAATTCTCAACAAAACCACCTCCTTAAACCTTTAGTCGGTATACCTTCTTCAAGGTTTTCAACCTGCACATTCAATTTCAAATGATACACGATCATCATACAAAACACATTTTAAATAAAAATAGACACATATGGAAATGTGTAAATGCAAGTAACATCTTTAATTACAAACCATGTTTAACTACAGAGTATGTACAATAGTATAGCCTCACCAGCCGCTTTCTTTCAAATAACATAAGCAAGACACTACACTATAAAGCAAGGCACTAAATAACAGAAGTCAAAACATATGTATTAGAGTGCAGATAAATAAGCAGAACATTTGAAAGGATCCATTGAAGGCTTTACATAGACAATGAAGTATATATGCACTTAAATGAAAGTAAAAATTAACTTACATTGTCAAGACAGTTACTGCACCTTTAGTGATATGAATTTAAGACCTACAATTCAGAATTAAAGACTTATCTACGTTCTCTACATTTTTTCCACTTACATGAACACTCTTGTGCTTCGATTGGTTGGCCGTGATTCAAATTTTTGAAATATAGGTTTTCAAATAATAAAAATGCATGTCAATAAAGTACTTGTATGTGAATAATTCTACCAAACATCGATGATTGAAAGATTATAAGGACTACAAAACCAAGTGTTTCTGAAACCATAGAGATGGAATGGACAAATAAACCTATTTTTCCTTTTTGATTAATTCGAAAGGCTTAAATATGAAATTAGTCCCAAAAAAATTTACAAAGTTTGTTTTTAGTCTTCAAAAAAAAATTGCAGGTTTTTAGTCCCCAAATTTGAAAATATTTTTCCGTCAGTCCCTCTAGCTGACGCCGTTTATGGCGCTTATGTGACGGGGACTAAAAACAAACTTTTAGAATTTTTGGGGACTAAAAACGAATTTTTAGAATTTTTGAGGGACTAAAATCATAGCGGCGAATTTTTGAAGGACTAACAGAAAAATATTTTTAAATTTAGGGGACTAAAAACCTATAAATTTTTTTTTGATTAAAAATGAAGTTTGCGAATTTTTTGATATCAATTTCATTAATTTATTACAATTCCATTTAGAAAATCAATCAACCCGTGCCAGCACGGGAATAACTAGTTACTCACAATCCAACCACTCAACATGAACTCACATGCTTCCCTCTTCCCCATACAGATATATTCACTCAACACAAACAGTCAAACCATCTGACGCTTCACAATCATTCTCCCATCCCCCCCATAAGCTTCGCCTACATACAAATCACGGCCTCTAGGAAGGACCCACACACCCATTCTCCAACCCCACCCTACTCCACGTGTTCCCCACCAATTGGCAGTGCCCAACACATGTCCTCATTATTCCATTTGCTAAAAGTTTGACCCGGTCAAAACACCCGACCCGAATCCCGTCAACGCCCGTTCCATTCAGTCAAGCCAGCTTTGCATCGGGCTCCGAAAACAGACCATTGCGCTATCTCCACGTGGCGATCCCCTATTGGAGAGGTCACTGGAATCCAAGGAAGGTTTCTCGTTTATTTAACAACCTCGACGGTTTCCCCCTTCGTCGCTCACACACCTCACACACACTACGCAGCACCCAAAGGGTCAGAGTGTGGGGGAAAAAAAAAAATGGCGCCAAATGCTCTCTCCTCTGTTGCCACATTTCGCGTCCTCACCATTCTCCTCCTCCTGCTCCGACCTATCGCCGCCGGCCACGACTACCCCGACGCCCTCCGCAAGAGCATCCTCTTCTTCGAAGGACAACGCTCCGGCAAACTTCCCTCCGACCAGCACCTCCGATGGCGCCGCGACTCCGCATTGCACGATGGAGCCACCGCCGGAGTTAGTACTCTCTACTCTCCCACTCTTGGAACTCTCAATGTAGGACTTATACTAACCTGCATTGCGTCGTTTTTTGTGTTTTTGTTTCAGGTGGACTTGACCGGCGGGTACTACGACGCCGGCGACAACATAAAGTTCGGGTTTCCGATGGCGTTCACGACGACGATGCTTTCGTGGAGCGTGATCGATTTCGGGAGGGTCATGGGACCTGAACTGGGGAACACGTTGAAGGCGGTGAGGTGGGGGACGGATTACCTGCTGAAGGCCACGGCGAAGGTTGGGTCCGGCGTGGTGTTCGTCCAGGTCGGTGATCCTCTGTCGGACCACAACTGCTGGGAGAGGCCCGAAGACATGGATACGCTGCGTACCGTTTACAAGATCGATGGGTCCCATCCTGGCTCTGACGTGGCAGGAGAAACTGCCGCTGCACTTGCCGCTGCATCCATCGTCTTCAGATCACGGGACCCCTCCTACTCTACCTTGCTCCTCAATCGTGCCGTTACGGTGCGTCACTCTCATTCCCATGCATTCCACTCTCTCTCTCTCTCTCTCTGTTATTTTTTTTTATTTGGTTTGATTGAAAAGTAAAAAAGGAAACGGAACTGTTGGTAATAAGTTTGAAAAGTAGTTTGTGAAAAAGCGAGACTATCACGAGAGACATGAAATGAAATCACTTCTGCGCCCATTCCATCGAACACTTTACCGGGAATTGATTTTTTTACTTTTACTTTTCCTTTTTTTTTTCTTTTTCTTTTTTGTTTGTGTGTGTTTTCTATGTATGGTTTACTGTATCTGGGTACACTGGTGCATTTAATATATCTTCCGTTAAAATATCGCGAGAAAATGACCGTTGATGGTATGGGTGAGGGTGCAGGTGTTCCAGTTTGCTGACAGGCATCGTGGTGCATACAGTAACAGCCTGCGCCGTGCAGTGTGCCCGTTTTACTGCGACGTAAATGGTTACCAGGTATGTGAATTTGTGACAGTAACAGAACAAAACCTCTGCGATGCATTGAATACTGGCCGTCTGATTAGATTACTTTTTGAGTTTAATTATTCGGAAAGTCACTTTTGGGGATGTTGATGTTAGGACGAGTTGCTGTGGGCAGCGGCGTGGTTGCACAAGGCCTCGCGTAGGCGTCTTTACAGAGAATACATTATTCGGAACGAGGTCGTTTTGAGAGCTGGGGACACCATTAATGAGTTTGGTTGGGATAACAAGCATGCTGGGATTAATGTCCTCATTTCTAAGGTAACATCAAAAACTATTTTAGGGTCCTGTTACTGAGGACCTTATTTTTATTAAGAAAAAAATAGTACTATACTTATTCTTCTAACTATTTATAAGATTATTTTAGATTCGTTAAAAACGATGATTTTGGTCTAATTTTTGGACCAGATACATACATTTTTTAACGAATCTAAAAATGACTTTTTGCCTTATAAATGGTTCCGGAGTAGTATTTATTAAAGGTATACTAGTATGAAATGAGTTCATAACATAACATCAGATATTATATTTTTTAGGAAATTATTTTTATTTTTTAATCCTTTAATTAACTTTTCTATTTTATTATCATTGAGTATGATGTTTGTGGGTGCTTATCGAAATGCTTGTCTTTTAGTATGTGTTGTGTTGTTTTTGATCCTCTTGTCTTGCGTTCCCCGTTGGGCATGTGGGGGCGCAGTGTGAGTCTGATCATTCATTCAATCTAGCTGCAGAATATAGAGATAAAGTTCCGCATCACATGGTCTGTGCAATGTGATTTACTTTGTCCACTTCGGACTCTATCATTCCTATTGGTCCATTCCCAATCTGTACATATCATATTTTTAATCATTGATCACCACAAGCACTATAGGGAATTTCAGATTAATAACATTATTATGATTAAAATTAGTCACGCACAACCACAAGCACAAGCATAATAACTTTACAATTAGTCACGCAAATAGTTATTATGTATGATATTTTTTTTTACGCAAGTTATGTACTACCTCCAAAATGAATTATAAGCAAGTGGAGCTAAATTTGGTTCATTGAACCAAATTTAGCTCCACTTACTTATAATTCATTCCAGAGGGAGTATTATATATATATTGCCTCAAAAAAAAAAAGTTAAGTATTATATATGAGTTAGATTTAGATCGCTTCAAAATACAAAGGGACATATATAATACTACAGAATCTGTGTTATTTCTCAAGGGCTTATTTTTGTGTTTATTTCATAAATAAGATGTTTAATTATTGTTAGAAGTATGAAAAACATGAATCCATAGGATAAAAAAGAAATCCACTTGTGGTAAACCAAGATGTTTTACAAGCAGCACTGGTTTTTTAAATGAGGTTAAAAAATGTAGAAGAGAATAAAGTATTTTAAATTTGACTTTATCTTATTGGTGGGTCATATATAAGGAATCTATGGCATGATGAACTAGGTGTGCATATGTATGGCACAACAGATAAGGGAATGTGAGTACAGATTGGATTTAAAAAAGCTTTATCCGTTTATTGATGAGTATTGAAAGTCAAGATAGCAATGAGAAAAGGGGGTGTGAAATGCTGATGATTGCATTTGCACATGATGTGAATTTCATTTTTGAGTCTGATGTGGGCACCGGTTTTTTTGGACATTCCCTAATTATTGGAGCTTGGATCTAAATCATGCCACATTGCCACTGGATTTATTTATGACATTGAAATATCAAGGGGGCAAATTTGTCTTTAAAATACCAAGTAGCACTAGAATTAGGGTGTCTGTGTATAATGTGTTGTCTCTTTAATCAGAACCAAATTGGGTGGCCAAACTCTTTGCCCACCACATCGTAAACGTTTGGAACAATAAGTCTTGCCCTTTAATTATTTCCATCCTTTTAGATCTGGCAAATGGATGGGTCCCAGCACTGCTCCATGCATGTGAGCCATATACCATTATTTTTTGCACAATTGCTTCACTTTCCATCAGCGATAGGGTGTGTGACTTCTTGTTTAAGCTCCCATCGCCATCACATTTCTCGCATTCTTTTCTTGTAACTGACCATTCCGCTAGATTTTTTAATAGTATAGATAAAATCTGGTACATTTTTTTTGTAATCAACCTTTTCTGTGCTGTCACTGTTCCCTAACCGTGAATGCACATTGTACATTTTTATACTTACTCAGAAAGAAAAACAAAAACTTAAAAATTATCTATGTGATGAATCCACGGTTTTGTACTTTATCCTGTTAGGTCAGAGATACGGCATCGTCTCATAGATAACAATGAATATGATTTTATCTTCCGCAGGAGGTGTTAATGGGAAAAGCAAATTATTTTGCGTCGTTCAAACAAAACGCAGATGAATTTATTTGTTCTACGTTGCCTGGATTTTCTCACCCTGAAGTTCAATATTCCCCAGGTATATATTCCATCACCGTTTTGCCCTTTTTCCCCTTTATTTCCTTTTAAGAAAAGTGATTCTCGCGTGATTATGGCATTTAAATAATGATTACTTATGATTACTATGATTTACTACAAGACACATGACCAAAGCCATCAATTGTGTTTTTTTACTTTTGCTAATTGCAAGGAAAAGCCTTTGATTGAGTTTTGTTGTGTACTTATAATCCATATCGGTATTTCTGCACAATTATTGCAATAACGGTATTTATCCACAGTTTGTTTCTTTGCTAACTCAACTTCCTCTTTTGTTGGTTAATGGGAAAAAAAGGTGGGCTTATCTTCAAGGCTGGTGGAAGCAACATGCAGCATGTAACATCCTTGTCCTTCCTGCTGCTAGCTTATTCCAACTACCTAAGCCACGCCAATAAGGTCGTGCCATGTGGCGAGACCATTGCCACCCCGGCTTTACTCAAACGCATTGCCAAACGCCAGGTGAGGGTAGTATAGTAATTTAGTAACCGCATTTTTTCCCGCTTGTAGTGGGCCCCAACACGAGCTTCCAATATCACCATCGATTAATTAGGGACCAATTTTCTAGTTTTCGACATCTGACAAAATTAACGGCTACATTTTGTCCTTTATGAGATTGGAGTAAAATAAAGTAAAATAAAATGACACCAACACGTGATATGCATAAAGTGGTAAAGTTATTTATTCTAATTTGTGAATGCACGTGGCTTTCATTTACTAGGTGGACTACATTCTTGGGGATAACCCGTTGGGAATGTCGTATATGGTTGGATATGGTGCACGCTACCCGCAGAGGATTCACCACAGAGCCAGCTCGCTTCCCTCAGTGACGGCCCACCCAGCCCATATTGGCTGCAAAGCTGGATCTCGTTTTTTCTTTAGCCCAAACCCCAACCCGAATGTCTTGGTTGGAGCAGTGGTGGGTGGGCCCACCAATAACACAGATTCGTTCCCGGACTCCAGGCCTTTCTTTCAGCAGTCTGAGCCCACGACATATATCAATGCACCGCTGGTGGGCCTGCTCGCTTTCTTTTCAGCTCACCCTTGACATTGCACTTGTATAATCAATATTTCTATGTGGTGTGCAAAATGGTCACCCTGTATTACTCTTGGCAAGGGAAAAAAAATCAAAAAAAAGAAAAGAAAATGGGGAAGAATGTCAGTAATAGTATCCTAATCTGAGGTTGTTTCCTAATTTCTATCGCTTAAGTGAAGCGAAAGTGCAATTTGTATACTAAATGATTTTATGTAACGGGGCAAATCTATAGAAAGTTTACGATTTGCCGAGGTTGAATGTTTTTTTTTTTTGATGGAATTGCCGAGGTTGAATGTTTTCGGTTTTCTTCACCAAAAAAAGCATACTGGATTTCACCTTCTAATTTTCTAATCAAGAATTAAATCCGTTAAATTATTTGCCAATCATTTTTTTTTTGCAAAGTCAATCTCTTGTTTGACCTCAACTCCCCAAGCGAAAAATAGATGTATGATCTACCTCGTCGAACAAAAAAAGATCAACGTTGATTAGCATACTGCCCAAGAGGATGATCTGTTTCGGCGTGTTTGGCCATTGGAAAAATGCCAATTAAATTCTTCTAAAACATCAGCTTAATAATCTTTGAAATTGGTTACTAAGAAATTGTAAGACAAAAAGAGCATAAAAATAGAGTAATAACATCGACCAGCAACAGACATTGGCTATGACACTGTCACGTTATCAACAAAACAGAGGAGAAATGAAACTCAGAAATAGAAAACAACGAAGCTCAGGGAAATAGAAATGGCTACTGCTACACTAACTTTTCTTAAATGTTCTTCTGCTTGCATTTATTCAGCAATAAAGGCTCTTAAATAGCTAGGTTTACAAAGCATATTCCTTGTCCTGATGGATCTATCCAACGGAATAAAAAGCTGTCACTACAAGGACAGAATTACAGCTGTCAAGGAAAACTTTCTAGAACAATTCCATTACCTATGCAAGCTTATCCTATCTCATGCTCTATTCAGAGTTGTATGATAATCCCTCAGGTATTTGGGCCTGACCTTGTTGCGTTTGGGCCTGGTTTGAGGGATAACATCATCATACATTGCAGCTTCTAGGTCCACCTCTTCCTCTTCCGTAACATCCGTATCCCCTAAGACACAAACCTTGTCCTCAAGGTTAAATTTAGGAAGAACATCAGCAGCTACTTCCCAAGTTGCATCTTCTGGAAAAAGTCCACTCCACTGAATAAGTACCATATCAGTTCCATCTTTACGTATGCGATCTAAGACAAAGAATTGGCTCAATCACAGGTTGGTTTTCAATTGCATTGGGAGGTAGTACCAGGGAAGGTTCAGTAGGGCCAACATAAGGTTTAAGTTGGGAAACATGAAAAAACCCGATGGATTTTGCTGGTGGAAGGTAAATCCAGCTCAAAGGCAACGTCCCCAATAGCCTTGATAATTTTGAAAGGACCATAGAATCGCTTGGACAACTTCCTAGGTCGATTACCAGCAATGGATGTTTGCCTATGAGGCCTCAACTTGACAAGGACCAGATCATCTATCTTGAAGGGGTGATTAGTACGGTGTTTATCAGCAAAGTACTTCATTGCTGATTGTGCTTTCCGCAATTTCTTCTTAAGCATATCCAGAATGTGTTCCCTATTGGTTAGTTCCGTATCAACAGCCTCCACCTGAGTAGCACCAGCAATGTATTGAGGTAATGCAGGAGGTGGTCTACCAAAAACAATCTGAAATGGAGTCATGCCAGTGCTTTCGTGAACAGCTGTATTGTAGTGCCATTCGGCCCAGTGTAGAAATTTTCCCCCAGCAAAGAGGGTTCTTTGATGAACAAAGCAGCGAAGGTACTGCTGCAGTGCTTTGTTGACAATTTCAGTTTGTCCGTCACTCTGTGGATGGTAAGCCGAAGACATACGCAATTTGGTGCCACTGAGACGAAACAATTCCTGCCAAAATTTACTCAAAAAGACCGGATCTCTATCACTCACAATACTCTTTGGCATACCATGAATGCTACAAACCATTTTTGCAAATAGTTCAGCTACTTTTGCAGCTGTGAAGTGTGTAGGCAGCATGCCGAAATGCGCCGCTTTGGATAATCGATCAACCACAACTAATACCACAGTGAAACTTTGGAACGAAGGGAGCCCTACGATAAAATCAAGTGAAATATCTTCCCATACATTGTCAGGAATGGGCAAGGGTTGTAGCAAACCATAAGGGGAGTGAGGTGGAATTTTGGTTTGTTGACAAGTGAGGCAAGCTTTGATAAATTCCGTAACATCAGTACGCATTCCCTCCCAATGGACATTTTCTTTCAACCTACCCAATGTCTTTGTGATGCCACTATGACCTTCTAGAGGAGAAGAGTGAAACTCCTCCAACAGTGTGCTTTTTAGGGGGGAGGAGGCAGGTATATAAAGTTTGCCCTTATAAAATAACCTGTCATGGATCACCTGGAAGTGAGGGTGATCAGCAGCATTGTTTTTAACCTTGGACAGCAGCTCCTGATAATGCAAATCTTGGAGACAGTGAGAATGAAGTTTGTCCAGAAAGTCACAGTGAGATACCGTGAGGCCCATACATATTGGAGGAGATTCATGGATGCGAGAGAGAGCGTCGGCAACTCGATTTTGGGCGCCCGGTTTATACACAATCTCATATGAGTAACCAAGCAATTTTGCCAAATAAAATTACTGCTCTGGTGTTTGAACAAGCTGTGTCATTAGTTCACGGAGGCTGCGCTGGTCGGTGTGAATGATAAACTTGCGACCAAGAAGATAGGTGCGCCATTTTTTTACAGCTGAGGTAATAGCACACAATTCACGAACATAAGTAGAAGCTGTAAGTAGGCGAGGGCAGAACTTCTTACTGTAATAGCAAATGGGATGCCCCTGTTGGCACAATACAGCGCCCATCCCCAAGCCGGAAGCGTCAGTCTCTATGACAAAGTCAGCATCAAAATCTGGCAAGGCTAGCACTGGGGTGGCGGTCATGGCAAGTTTGAGAGTAATGAAAGCAGATTCAGCAGCCTCGGACCATATAAAAGCGTCCTTCTTTAGTAATTCAGTGAGAGGGGCAGCAATGAGAGCATAGTTCTTCACAAACTTGCGGTAAAATCCAGTCAATCCGAGAAAACCCCTTAGTTGCTTGAGAGTCTCTGGCTTAGGCCAATTAACCATGGCATCAATCTTTTCTGGGTCTGGACCCACACCATCTGCTGATACAATGTGACCAAGGTAGGCTATAGAGGGCTGAGCAAAGGAACACTTAGACTTCTTCAAAAAAAACTGATTATCAATTAACAGTTGGAAGACTATATGAAGATGATCTAAATGTTCCTGCAAGGATTTACTAAACACCAAAATGTCGTCAAAGAATACAATGACAAATTGTCTCAAGTATGGTTGAAATAGAATGTTCATGGTAGCTTGGAAAGTAGAGGGGGCATTACAAAGACCAAACGGCATTACCAAAAATTCATAATGGCCTTGGTGAGTACGAAAAGCAGTTTTAGAGATATCACCTGGGTACATCCGAATCTGATGGTATCCTGAGCGTAGGTCAAGTTTAGAGAAACATTGAGTACCGTAGAGTTCGTCCAGCAATTCATCAATGGAGGGAATGGGGAAGCGATCCTTGATGGTGATGGCATTGAGAGCACGGTAGTCCACGCAAAAACACCAAGTACCATCCTTCTTGCGTACCAACAACACTGGAGAAGAGAATGAGCTAGAACTAGGGCGAATGATCCCTTGATTGAGCATGTCACGAATCTGAGCTTCTATTTCTCGCTTTTGAAAATGTGGATAACGGTACGGCCTGACGTTCACTGGATTAGCCCCAACTTGGAGAGGGATGTGATGGTCAGTGTCTCTAGGTGGTGGAAGGTTGGTTGGTGGTTCAAATAGGGGAGTGAATTGGTCAAGTAAGGTTGTCACAGATTCTGGAATAGTGGTGGAGGTTTGAGGTGAAGGTGGTGGGGTGATTAAGTGAAGCTGGAGGCATGTGTCAATAGCATGGGCTGATATCATACGTCTTAATTGGTGTAGAGAAGCTTCTGTGGGGTGAGGTTTTGGAATGCCTTGTAGAAGGATGGTTTGGTTATCAGCAATGAATTTCATGGTGAGAGTATTATGTCGATCAAGATCTTGGACCCAAAGTTTTTAACCATTGGACCCTAAGACCAATTCCATTGTGATTGGTAAGACAAAGAAGTCCACAAAAAATTCATAAGAGCCCAGGAGGATAGGAAGTTGACGGCATAAGTAAGCACATGGAAGTTCTTCACCGTTTCCCACAATAACATTGAAGGCATCAGTGGGTTGTAGCTCGAGACCAAGTTGCTTGACAATCCGATCCTGAATGAAATTATTAGTACTGCCACCGTCAATCAATACGGAAACTTGTTGTTTGCCAATCCGCCCCATGACCCGAAGTGTTTGGGGAACCGAATGGCCTACTAGGGCATGGTAACTTATCTGAGCTGGGTCTTCTAGGGGAGCAGGATCTGTGTTTTGGGGAGGGATGGTTTCTAAAAGGAGTTGGGTTGCTGTATCTGGTTGTGGGTCTATTGGGTCGGGTTCAGCAATAAGTAAATGGAATCGGCATTGGCAACGATGGCCAGTATGGTACAACTCATCGCAACTGTAACAGAGACCTTTGTCACGACGAGCTTGTAGGTCAGCAGGGGAGAGGCGTTTGATTGGAGTGGGGCCTTTTGGTGGTGGTGTGATGGGGGTGAGTGGTCAAGGCAGGGTGAGTGGTGTTGCGGTTGTTTGTACTGGTTTGAGTGTTTGGTTGAGTATTGGTGGGTTGCATGTTTTCTGGGTGACGGTATGAACTGGGTTGAGGGCGATCGTTAAATTTGGCTTCTTGGAGGCGAGCTAAACTAATCGCGTGAGGAAGAGATAATGGTTGGAAAGCTTGAACCTCACGACAGATTGCCGGTTTCAGACCAGAAATAAAGCAACTTAAATAAAAGTCAGGAGGCAAACCTATAATACGATTGGCCAATGTTTTGAAAGCAGCTTGGTAATCGGCGACGGTGGTGGTCTGACAGAGCTTGAAGAGTGCGCCCTTGGGGTCATCATAGTGCGACGGCGCAAAACGCAGTTCCAAGGCTTGCAGAAAAGAAGTCCAGGATCGAAGCTGACCATTAGAGTGCATCCATTGAAACCAGGTGAGTGCTTCACCTTCCATGTAGAATGAAGGCACGGCGCGTTGATCTTGGCGATCGATGAAAATCGAAAAATTGTGTGATCTTAAAGATCCAGTTCAAAGCATCTGTACCGTCGAACTTGGGAATGTCAAGCTTGATGGTGGTGTTGGAGAGTGGGTGGGTGAGCTGGGTGTTGAGAGGGAAAGGGGGAAAACCTGGTGGTGGTAGTTGGGCACGGATCTGACCCATTTCAGTGGATAGGTTAGTGATATCTTAGCGAAAGGATTATTGGGTCCGAAGGAGTTGGTTGAGGGCGGAGAGAATTTCAGAATTTTCGGTGGAGGAGGCCATAGCCAATGAAAGCACCAGTGTCACGTTATCAACAAAGCAGAGGAGAAATGAAACTCAGAAATAGAAAACAACGAAGCTCAGGGAAATAGAAATGGCTACTGCTATACTAACTTTTCTTAAATGTTCTTCTGCTTGCATTTATTCAGCAATAAAGGCTCTTAAATAGCTAGGTTTACAAAGCATATTCCTTGTCCTGATGGATCTATCCAACGGAATAAAAAGTCATTACTACAAGGATGTAATTACAAATTTGTCAAGGAAAACTTTCTAGAACAATTCCATTACCTATGCAAGCTTATCCTATCTCATGCTCTATTCAGAGTTGTATGATAATCCCTCAGGTATTTGGGCCTGACCTTGTTGCGTTTGGGCCTGGTTTGTGGGATAACATCATCATACATTGCAGCTTCTAGGTCCACCTCTTCCTCTTCCGTAACAGACACTTTGGAGTACCTGGAGAGGTAGGAACCTGAAGATTTGGGAGGGGGAGAGACTACAATTCTTCTACAATTGTTTACCGGGGGAGAGCGGCCTTAGATGACCGGGTGCAAGCCTGTGCAAAGGAGGAGCCGCGACATACGGTAGAAGGAGTCACAGCTGAACGTAGGTGGCATCGTCCTCCAATGGGGTATGTGAAATGTAATGTTGTTGCCTCTGTTTTTTACTCATCTTAATAAGGTGGGAAGTGAGTTGTGTTTGAGAGATGAGTTTGGCCTCTTCCTAGGAGCTAAAACCCTTTGGGTTTAACCCTATCCTTGATGTCAAATTGGGTGAAGCATATGGTCTATTGATGGCGATTGACTGGTGCATGGAGCTTGGCCTGGATCATGTGGTGTTTGCACTGGATTCCAAGCTTCTTGTTGACGCCATGCATTCTAGGGGCCAGATGACACTGAATTTGGAGTTATTATTCAGAAGTGCCGAAGCCTCATTTCTTTTTCTTTGCAAAACTCTCATGTGGAGTTCACTAGGAGAGAAGCTAATATGGTTGCTCATAACTTAGTTAAGGTGGGTGCTTGTAAAGTTTGCTCTCAACTTTTTGATAATATTCCCGCATGTATTGACTCATTGACTTTTAATAAAATGCATTAGACTTTTTTCGTCAAAAAAAAAAACATCGACCAGCATTTGACAAATTTGTTGAATACTGTGTAGGATTGCAACAGACTTCCGAAAGACCATTAGCCTCCCCTCAATTAGGTACTTAAATAAATCATTCATTTTTTACTTTTTCAACTTCAGTACCTAATAAGCACTCAATCTCTTCAACCCAATACCTCCAAAAAATTTATAAAACGAGTCTCATCAATAACTCCACATCATCACATATCTCGCAGTTACACGCAATTTTTATCTCGGCCGTTAGATTTTTATTGGACGATCCAAATTACAGCTTCACTAAATCAATGTCTTGTAGTATAAGTCGTCTGATCGAAATCGGATGATCAAGATAAAAAAAACCATGTCTTTAAAATAAAATTCAGAGAAACTATTCAGTTAATTTTTCCCTTGAAGGAATTATAAAGAAATTTTTTCATATATCTAAATTGTTATCATACGAACACCATATATTTAATACATAAGAATACAAACTATATCGTAAAATAAATTATGGTTATAGTTTAAAAAATTAATAGCATTAAGCATCAGTTATAATATATTTATTTATTTATTTAATAAATGGTCAACACCCATAATTAAACAACTGAAAAAAATTATATTGCTTACTTGTGACAAAAGTTCTCAGCATTTGTACCTACGTTGAAAGGAAAAGACGGAAAAATAGAAATAGACAAAAGGACTTCCGAGACACTGCAACCATGGCTAAACAAAACGGCGGATCGCACGGCTTTGACGTTTTTCTTATGTTTTCGCTTTCCCGTGTTATTAATTTGCACTTTGGCTCGAGATTTTTGAGCTCCTTTTCATTTACTATCTTCCTTGTGTTTTATTTTTAAGATAATCTTTTTCATGTTCTCAAATACTTGAACCAACTGCACTTTATTTCATTTTCATTGTACTACAATTAAACCGGCAACTGAAACATAAGGTTTTTTTTTTCCTTCCGGAATGAGGTAAAACTCAATTCAAATTTACTAAAATATATAATACCAGTAAAAAAACAAAGTAGTACTCATATTCGTTAAAATGGTATAAGAGTGAAGTGATCACCACGCAGCTGGCACAGCACAATTGGATAAACGCCACTGGCTAACGGGTCATGCCACCAACCATTGTTGGAGCCTCCATGGCCCCACGGGTACGCAGTTGCACGTTCCTATCCCAACCTATTATAAGTAGTAGTAATTGAAATACGACAGATAGATAGTCAATTAAATAATCCAAATATAAAATAAAAAATATTAACAAAAAACAACCCATAAAGTAATACAAATAATAATTGTAACTAAAATAAAATTACCAGCAGACACGTCAAAACCACGGGCTTCAAGCTCACGATATTCTTGGCAAATGGATATTGCAACGCAGCAACAACTCGCCAAACAGTCACCAAATTGGTTCCCTTCAATCCCATATACCCTCCTTAATTTTGTACGATAAATGCAGGCGTAGATTGACCCAAAGTGACTAAAACCACCAAGTAGGCAGTAAAGTAATCCATGAACACAACAAGCTGCCATTACCAACACAAAATTAGAGGGTTCAACTTAAAATTCAACAGTTCCACCAAAAAATAGAAAAATGGGTAATTAATTAATCAAGGCTTAATCACACACTTACAAGTTGTTCCTCTGTCGACGATCTCAGCTACCCTTCCGAAGCTAACACAGGGGCACCAGATAGTGAGGCAACCTGCAAGTGAATCAAATTGTGAAAATGAAATTAAGCTCTTGCTTTTGTAAAAAAGATATATGTAACATAATTATACTAATAGAAAAAAAAAATTAGCTACAAAAATTAAAAATTTAAAAAAAATGCAACTGGTCTCTAATTTCATCACTAAATTTAGTGACAAAAGAATTAGAGATCAATTTAATTTTTTATGCGTCTAATTTTTATCACTAATTTAAAATTTTCTAATACCACGAAGATAGGGAATAAACAAGGGAAATACTAGAATGCAGGATATGAGATCAGTACTTACAAGAGCCACAATCAGATAAGCAGCCACAGAAGCCAGTGGACCATGATCCATGAGCATACATGTCGACCATTTTAGGAGAGTTTATTTTCTGTATAGTATTAATTCACCCAAATGAATTCTGTGTAGTGAAAATCTGGCCTCCATGAATTCCTTTATATATGAAGCAAAAAGCACATTGCATTTAATAGGAGAGATGCAAAGGAGACTCAATTTTAGGAAGGTGCCAATTTCAGAAAAAGGTGTTCACCTTCACCAACGCGCTTCGAAACAAACCATCCTATATATCATCATTCGTAATATTAATTCAATGTACTCCCTTTGACCTCATTTATTTATAAGTAAAAAAATTCTTTTAACATTCGTAAAAAAATGTATGTATCTGGATTTGGACCAAATAAGTAGTATATTTTTTAACGAATGTTGAAATGATATTGTTGCTTATAAATGAGGCTGGAAAGAGTACTGAATTGATAATCTAAAAACTATTTAATGTTTTTTAGTAATTAGAAAAATTACTGGAAGACTTTATTAATAGGATATTAACTCTAGTACTCCCTCCGTTACTTTTTATAAGTCTCTTTAGGCAAAAAAAACGCATATTAAGAAAAATAGGTAGCATAATTAAATTTGTCTATAATGTGTATGTTTTTCCAAATTTATCTTTCATTTATTATAAATCATACCTTTAATTAATTAATACATGCCTTGGATTTTGTATTCATAAGGGGTATTTTTGAAAAAAATAATTAATATATCTTGTAATTTGAAAAGGAGCTTATAATTAGTTATAATTTTTTCTTCTAAAAGGAGCTTATAAAAAGTAACGGAGGGAGTATCTATTATAAGAAAACATTTTGTGTATCTTTTTGTCCTAACTATAAAAAAAAAGTAACTCATTTAAGATGCATTAATTGTTAGAATTCATTCTACTTCGTCATTTATTATAAGCAAAAAAGTACATGTATTTAATCCAAATTTGGACTAAATACATGTATTTTTTTTCTTATAATAAAAGACAGAGTAATATATCCCTATTTAATGTCAGATTTATCTTTACTATAAACTCATCTGTATATTTAATGTCAATGGTATATTTAGGATAACATTTCAATTTTATAGCATTAAATAAGATTTCTTGGTTTGGGTGATTTTACAGAGGCACTATGATTTTAATAATTGTGCATTGATAAATTTTAAAATTACGTTTGGTCCAATTTCATCAAAATGGGTTTTAATTTGTAAAAGTGTACTTCTTCTGTCTCATTATAAGTGTCATACTAGGTTATTTCACATAAATTAAGAAGAAATTATAAATAAAAAAGAATAATAATTTTACCAAATTAACTTTATTATATTGAAAATGGTGCAACACAACAACAAAATTCTAAAAAACATTATTAGGGATAAAATTGGAAAATAAAAGGTAATTAATATTACATTGAAACATAAAATGACACTTATTTTGGGACTAATTTTTTTATTATAAATATGACACTTATGATGGGATGGATGGATATTAAGAAAATAATATTAACTTCATATCTATATATAAGTACATTTTGACTAATTAACATGAATTAAGAAAATTCGTTAATCTAGTTATTTAACATTAAATTTGTCAACAATGTTTATTTTTTTCCTAAAATTATCCTTCAATAATTATTGGGACTCATAAATTTTCCAACTCTAACTTGTACTCTCCCCAAGACTTTTGAAAGAGACAAATAGTTACTGTTATTAATTCACCCAATTTTATTATTATTGACTACAAAAATTGTAAATTAATCAGGGATTTTTTGTAAAAAATAATTAATGCATTTAGTAATTTGAAAAGAGTCTTATAAAAAGGAGATCATTTTTTTTTCAAAAAGGTTATACTCCCTCTGTTCCTAAATATAAGCCTCTTTTAACCAAAACGCACAAATAAAAAAATTAGTTAACTCATTTAATTTGTTTATAATATGTAATTTTTTTCAAAAGTACCCTTTAATTATTGACTTAAGAGAGAGAAATAATCGCATTTTTTACTATTGATTACAAAAAATAATGTAAATTAATTAGGTGGTTTACATTTAGGGACGTAGGGATTATATAGGAAGTGAAGGACATGAAATTATTCTTATTTAATGACATTTTTTAAAAACTAGACTAAACAATACGGGTAAACGAGTTAGACTATATATAAACTGTTTATTTTCAGCTTAATAATCATAAAAACTCTGTATGTTTTATTCATAATTTATTTTATTCTATTATAAGTTAATCACAAATTTATTTTATTCTATTATAAGTTAATCACAAATTTAACTTTTATTTTTTGTATGAATTCTCTTGTACTTGAAAAGAGCAAGTACCAGACAAAAAGTAAAAGCAATAAATGTTTTAATTTTTTTCTTCATGTAATTAGCAAAATTATTAAAGAAAAAATAAATTTTTTTTGGCAGAAAAATAAATGCTTGGAAATCTAAAAATATTTAATATTTTCTAAAAGAAATTTGCATGAAAAATATATGCATCCAAAATCTTAAAAACCTAAAAGTATTAAATATTTTCTTTTCAAATAGTTACCAAGACTGAAGATCATGAATACATTTCTAATCAAGTAAACATGTGTTACATGCTTTTAATTATTTCAAAACATTTTTTTTTAAAATTTGTTATGTGTTAAAATCTTTTATTTTTTATACTTCTTACTATATATTTTATATTTTAAATAATTTCTGAAATTTTATTGAAAATATAATCATTTAAATTATCCAAAAGCATCCTTAAAATCTCTAAGAAAATAAATTTATGTAGATTTTTTTTGACAAAAATGTAGATTTTTTTTTGCAACATAACTGTAAAATAATATTATGGAACGTTTTACATTGAAAATCATAATGATGATTTGCATTTTGAAAAAACTGTAAAAAAATACATTTTGAAAATCATAAAGACATTGTTGTATAAATTTTAAATTTTTAAATATAAAAATAAATTATATTTGTAGGGTAAATATAAGAGTGAATGATTAATTTCATTTAAAACTAATATACAGTAGTTTAAATTAGATTTAAAACAAACTATAATATCGATTTTATAACATCACTCCTAAGAGTTAAGACTTAGGTTAAGAATACGAAAGTAATTTTTTTTTGGTTGAAAAAGATTGTATTTTTATATTGCAAACATAAAATTACTAATTTGTCTTTTTAATTTTTTAATTCTTACTCTTTTTTTTCTTTCTTAAAAGAGTATGGAGGAAGGGGATATATTATTATTTCAGTGACACTAATTGTTATATTACAATTGTCCCCGAGGCAGGGACGGATCCACCTTTGTCAAATAGGGTGCAACTGAGCCCACTGACTTATTTGTTTTTTACTAATTATTGAATAATTTTATTTTTGCCCCCACTTAAAATTAAGTGTTGACCCCACTAAAAAGAAAAAATAGAAAATGAGCTGCTATCTTTTGATATGATTAAGAGATGAATTGTTGAATGATTGTTTGATCACATACATAGAGAGATATATTTTTAATTGTGTTGAAAATAAAAAAAATACAAAAATTTCAAAATATGAAGAAATGTAGAGATCAATTATAATTCATAGATATTGAGGTATCTTCAAATTTTTGGGATATATAATGCTATAGTTTTGTAATCCCCAATTTTTTACTTAATGATAATGATGTCATTATTTTATCTTTTATTCATTGATGTGTTTTTCATATAAACATTTATAGTATATAATCTTGCGCCCCCACCGGTCGAAATTTCTGAATCTGTCCCTGTCGAGGGGATTTGAACTTTGTCGTTTGAGGTTACAAGGCCAAGCTCCTACCACTGAGCTAGCATCTCATGGACATTCTTACTAAAAACTTGTCACTTTTATATTTTTTTAATATCAACTTCGTAGGTTAATTTTAATAAAAACGTTATAAGATTAGTACTCAAGATAATGAAACAAAAAAAAAAGGATCATGAAACACAAGTGCTGAGGAGTAAGAATTTTTTTAGCATGAAAATTAGATAATGAAACAAATGATTTAGTACAAATTCACGTAATTAGATTTCGTGTTAAAAATATTTCTGCAATAAAAATTAATTAAATAATTAATTTATGCATTATTTTTCACAATATATATTTAACGTGGCAAAAAAATATGAAAAAATATATTAAATTCAAGCACAAAAAATAGAGCACAACACAAAAACTGCATCGAAAACGGATTTTTGTGGGGTCAACACGTGACCTCACTCTCCTCGCCCTAAGAGTGGACGTTGCGCACACACACCTTTGATCTTCTTCAACGTCTGGCCGAGTCGCATGTGGGTTACAGCTCCTAGACACAGCTATACTTTGTTTCGGCTTGATTTTGATCCATTATGTTGCGATTTTTCATGGGTTTCATCTAGAATTAGATTTGCAATCATTTGAACACAAGAACCCCAAGTTTTAAGAATTGATATCTCAAGCTTCAAAATCGCATAACAATATTTTCAATTTTCAGATGCTCTTAATTTCAGCACGATTTCTTGTGTTTTCTTTGCAATCTTGCTTGGGTTTGGACGAGAATCATCTTCCTATAATAATTTTAACACAAAAGCATTAAGATTAACAATTGAAAGCTTGAGATTCCATGCTTCCAAAGTCGCGCTTGTTTAACCCTAACCATAATATTATTGGTTTGATTTCTCCGTTTACAATTTTTTTTTGAATGACAAATGTTAGTTGTTAGTTGTTATGTTAGTATTTTCTCCTTTGACGAGGTTTGAACCCTGGTCCTTCTCCTTCCAACACCTTAAGTCCCAAGCTCTCACTACTTGAGCTATCCAACCGGGTATGAAATCGGTGCCTTTGAATTCATACGAAAGTGATCTACAATAACCCAATGGTTTGGGGTTCCAATTCTTTGCGAATCAAGACTTGAAATTTTCATATTCGATGAAAACATAAAACCCCAAAAGAAATCGAAACTGTTGAAAAATAATCAAACTCGAAAGGTTCTAATTAACCAACAGGGTAAAGCTTTATCATATAATAACAAACAAAAATTACTTGCAAAATTAGAACCGAAAAATTCAGATAAAAGGAATGATTATGCTCAACAATGGGTCCTAAATCATACAATATAGATTTTAATACCACATATATACAAAATAGGATTAATTATATGAATTTAAAACAACAACAAGAATTATTAAAAAAAAAAATCTAACACGAGGGTCATATCAACAATTTATTTTTAATATCCAATAATTAATAATATGATTTTACAGGACACCTAGTATCACCTGGTATAAAGGTGAACCACAGTCCACGTGTTTTAATGGTTTACTCTAGAATCACCCTTTCGCAAATCATTAACTATAAAGATTTATAATTTATATACACCGCCAAAGAGTTTTTATTTTATTTTTTATTTTTTTTGGTATTCAACAAAGGGAATCAATCCTCCGGAAAACAAAGCCGACTAGAAACCCCTTGGAAAAAAGGTCTCAGCACAATCCGCACTAATGGCGTTCGAAACAAAGCAAGGAATGGAAATGAAAAACCTACTACAAAATTGTAACGTTAGACCAAATATAGCCAGCCAGCCCATCTGCCACTTGGTTGGCTTCACGAGGAGTATACAGAATACTGATCTCTTCAAACGACCGCATCAGCACCAAAATATTACTCACCAAATTGTGATGAGGATGCTGCGAAGAGCACCCCGACTTAACATAATTAACTGCAGTCAAAGAATCAGATTCAACAACAAGTTTATCAAACTGTCTGAGAATAACCAGCTTCAATCCCATGTATATAGCCCATAACTCCACAGCAATAACTGAGCAAGGTTGGATGTTGGATGAGAAACCAAACACAAAACCCCCTTTATCATCCCTAAGAACACCACCAGCAGAAGCAACACCTCCCAAATTAGTAACTGCTCCATCACAATTAAGTTTGACAAAGTGTTACTGAGGGGGATACCAACGCACCATACGTTCCACACTCAGAGGGGAACACATCTTTCGAATCGATTTGATCTCCCTGTTACTCACAACCACTGCCTCACAATTAGCTTGAATCTTCGCCACTAGAGTCCTCGCACCAACTACCTTTTAATCAAAAATTTGCTTGTTCCTAGCTTGCCACAGGACAGAAACAGTGACCCCAAATCGCACACGCCACTGACAGTTTTGAGCACACTCAACACTGCCCAAGTTCGCCTTCAACCACTCGGTCAAATTTCCACTCCAAAAATCAGGATTCAAAGCAGGACCTCCAACCATAGTCCACACCTGCACCGCTCTGCTACAGTCTCTGAAGACATGAAGCACCGATTCATCCGCAGCCGAGCAGATAACACAAATAGCTGATTCTGACAACCTCCTTCTGAACCGAGCCGAGTTCGTGAGGATAGCTTCTTGGGAAATTCTCCAAAGCAGAAGCCGAATCCTTTCTGGTCCTTCCTAAGCCCAGACATTCTTCAACAGGTGATGGTCTTGAGAAGGGCTCGATCAATCAGAGTTTCATAGGCTGAAGAAGAAGAGAAATCGCCATCCTTTGAAGGACCCCAAGCTATCCCATCAGCACCACGCACAGGACTTGGTGGAAGCATCTGGATGGTTTGCTCAACCGCCTCCTCCTCGATTAAATGGGCTATCTTGTTAGTGGCCCAACCATGCGAATCCACCAAATCACCCACCCTTAACACACTCTCAAAATCGATAGGGGGCTGGACCAAGAAATTATTCAATGGGCCAATATTCGTGACCCGGACATCATTCCAAACATTTATAGATAGACCATCACCAATCCGCCAAATAATATTCTTCTCCACATCTTCCCAAGAGTTACAAAGCCCTCTCCAAAAATTTGACCCTGTTTTAGACCCATTAATCATAGGGACTAAAGAATTACCACACCCATATTTTGAGCGGATAATTTTGATCCAAAGATCATCCGTCCTATTCATTAGTTGCCAACCGGCTTTCATAAAGGATGTTTGGTTGATATTTCTAGCTTCCCTCAACCCCAGGCCACCCCATAATTTGGGCTTACAAATATTCTTCCAACTCACCAAATGCATGTGCTTATGATCATCCGTATCTCCCCAAAGGAACCTATGACATCTCTTGTCAATTTCATCACAAATGAAACGCGGTATAAAGGCTGATTGCATCACATAAGTAGGGAGAGCCTGAATAACCGATTTCGTCAGAGTCAATCTACCAGCAAAGGAAAGGGTGTTAGCTTTCCAATTATTCAACCTTTGATCAACTTTATCCAGAATAAACTGAAAAGATCATCTGTTCACTTTCTCATGGAGGATAGGGACCCCCAAGTATTTCCCCAAATCATTCGTCACTTGAAAACCTGAGACCTGACATATGTTATTCCTCACATGGGCCTCCACATTTTTGGAGAAAAATATGCGGGTATTTTGTTCACTAATTTTCTGGCCAGAGCACATGCAAAACAAATCTAAAATATGTTTGATTAGTAAAATTTGTTCCTCACTTGCTTTTGCAAACAACAAAACATCATCTGTAAAAGCAAAGTGAGCCAAAGGTGGGCCCTGTCGGGAGAGCTTGATAGGAATCCAATGCCCATGAACTGTGGCCAAAGAGATCATCTGAAACAACTTCTCTAGGCAAAGAACAAAAAGATAGGGGGAGATGGGGTCCCCTTGTCTAATTCCTCTGCTTGGAGAAAATTCTTGCAAGGCTTCACCATTCCACAACATCTTCATCCGAGAATTAGATATGCACTGCCAAATCACCTCAATAAATCTCGAAGGCAAACCAATGTCCTCCAAAGTGTCTTTAATAAACACCCAATTCAGTCTATCATAAGCCTTTTCCAGATTAATTTTTATTGCCATCCAACCCTTCTTTCCATTTTTCCTTCTCATAGAATGGAAAACTTCCTAAGCCACAATAATATTATCCCTACTATGGCAGTGAGGAACAAAACTACTTTGACGTGGGTTAACCAAAGTAGACATAACCAACCGGAGATGTTGGGCAAGAATCTTAGTAATTGTCTTATAAGACACATTACACAGACTAATAGGACGGAAGTCTCTAATATTTGAAACAAGATCAACCTTAGGAATAAGAGTAATTAACGTGTCATTAATGAGACTAACCTTAGCAGGATCCCTAAAGATATCCATGACCAGCTCACAGAAAGAGTCCCCAATCACCTGCCATTGACTCTGAAGGAAAGTTGTCTGTAAACCATCAGCTCCCGGTGCTTTGAAGGCCCCCATATGATTAACCACATTAAAGATCTCACTCTTAGTAACTTCTCTATCAAGCATATCCACCTCAGCATTGGTCAAGTCTGGAAAACCTCCAAAAATAACACCATCCTCCGGGTGCCCATCTTCCTTAAACAGGTCACGGTAGAAATTAGTAACCATGTTCTCAAGTTGCAATTGATTACCGACCCAGTTACCATTACTATCTTGAACCACATCAAAACAGTTTTTCCTTCTTCGCACTGCAGTCACCCCATGAAAAAATCTTGTGTTCCTATCTCCAAAGCTGAGCCACTTACTACGAGACTTTTGGAACCACAAGATCTTTTCCTGAAAAAAAACTTGTTCATATTCCCTCCAAATCCTATTATGAGCATTTTCTAACTCCACAGTAGGATTAGCAGTTAGTTTTCAGATACCAACTCCAACCTACTAATTAGTCTTTGCTTACGCTAAAAAATATTCACAAACACCTCTTTATTCCACACCTTAAGATCATTTTGGAAACGTGGAATCTGGGAACACCAATCAACACCTCTAGGCCACACCTTTCTCATAAACTGAGGGAATTTCTCATTAGTTAACCAGGAAGCAAGAAATCTGAACGGTCTCCTACTTCTGTTAATCCTTCTCCTATTCTGTAGTTGGACCATAATGACATGATGATCCGATTTAAAGAAAGGAAGGTGTCTCACCACAGCATTCTGAAACCTAAGCCTCCACTAAATATTGATGAGAACCATATCCAAGTGTTGGTATAAACAACTCCTCATCCACGTGAATGGGCTTCCTTGAAAACCCGCATCCAAAAGGCTACAAGACTGCATCATATCTTTAAAACTCAACACCCCTCTATCAGAAAAATTATTAGAACCATCTCTCCTCTTGTGACTCCCTGTAACCACATTGAAGTCACCCAGGACAAGCCAAGGCTGATCAATATTGTCTGCAAGTCTATTAATGTCTCTCCAAAGATCCTGACAAGAAACATAATACGGGATAGCATACACAATAGTCAGAAGCCAAGTCTGTTCCCCCTTCCACGAAACTCTAAGATGAACCATCTGAAAAGAAGACTCAATAACATCAACTTTCCACTCATTGCAATCCCACAAACACCAGATGCCTCCAGACTGACCTCTAGAATCAACAATAAAGGAATAAGAAAACTCAGTTCATCTAACTGTACTTTGGGCCTGCGCCCCACTAGAATGTGTTTCCAAAAGGAAATTAAGGAAGCCTTATATTTCCTCTTCAAATCCTTGACCAAAGTTGTGAAACCCTTAACACCCGTACCACCACAATTCCAAGCTAAAAAATTCATTAAGGCACATTTTTAAGAGTTAGCTCCAAGAGCCCTTGCGACATTGGTGAATCAACCACTACCGTTTCTCTCACCTGGACCTTGCTCGAGTCTGCATTACCATTAGGAGCTAGGAGACCGAGACCAAGCTGTGCCTTTTATCTCTGTGCTACCTTCTCCAGATTAGTTACAAAATCATCCTTGAACTGGGCTAGTTTCTCTGAAGCCAGGCTCGAGACATCCCCTCACTTATTTGGGCGCTCACGATTTTCTTTTCAAGCGCTTCAGGCGATTTTGCGGCCCATTCAGAAGTCCACTCCCTATTTTTGAACCAGGAACATTATGGGTCGCGTGTTTCACATCACGCAACCTTGGCCCAAGTTGAGGATTCCTTCCTCCCAATTTGTTACGAATTTTCTTACTCATTTGCCCCACTTTGATGAGCTTGTGACTTGGCTTCTCACCACCTTGATCCATGTTCTCACCAACATGAACACTTTGGACCACAATCGATGGCCCAAAGAGTTTTTATGCTATCAACTGATAGCAAATTGTCATATCATTAAAAACGATAAGTCTTCTCTTAACTATGTTAAAAGTCATTTATACCGTGATTTGTTATTAGTTATTTGTGATTACAAAAAATATCATGGTTTGTGATTAGTTCTAAGTGTAAAAAATCTTTACACTAACCATATATATAAATTAAACATTTTTTTGGTGCTGAATTAAACTCTATCTATATATATATAACTAGTAACATGCCCGTGCAAACGCACGGGTCGCTCGATATTTGTATAATTGTTATAAAAAAGTGTGTCACCTATCATGTATGTTAGAACTAAGGTTTAGTTAACATGTGTCACCTATCACTAATAGTTGTTCATTGCTATCAATATTTGTAACACCATGTTGGTTGCTCTGAATTGTATGCATAACCAAAATTTAATATTAATATTAATTGCTATGTCTAATGATCTAGAAAATATTTGAATACAATGGTGATTTCTATACCAATATTAATTGTATATAATAGAAGACACAAAACAATCACAATAGATAAATTTATGGATAAAAATTTGAGATTATTAAATAGTATTTGGTTTTTCTTTTGATCTAGCAAATATTTGAGTACAATGATTCTTATACCAATATTAATTGTATATAATAACAGGAATCAAAATACAGTAATTCAAAATTCTCTTTGTTATATACAAATAAATATGTCTATAATACATCATTACATGTTTCCTCGTCGAGACTTAAGATAAATACATGTAAATAATAAACACATGCATAAAATTGATGTGCTCAAAGATAATAAAACTATACTGACAAACTGATTAAAAACCATTACATGTTTTCCCGTCAGGACTCATAAAAATCACAAAAAGTTGTATTTTATTCTATTAGATGTCTTGATTGTGCTACATTGATTCTTTAAATATTGCATCGTCTACTAAATTTTAATGAGATAATTAGCAGAAATTTTCAAAAGTCGTGTTCATAAACTTTGTTATGTTATATACAAATAAATTTGTCGAAACTAAATCATTACATGTGTCATATGCATGGTCGCACTGCGTTGGTCGCTACAAATGTTTCTAAATGATATGGATGCATTAACTAAAATTGAATATTAATTGTTTTTTTATCTAACAAATATTTGAATACATAGATCCATATACCAATATTAATATAACATTGGGTTAATACCGCTTTTGGTCCCTGTAATTTTAGGAAAATCCAGTTTTAGTCCCTGCTAAAATTTTTGTTTAGATTATACCCCTGTAATTTCAGATTCACCCATTTTTAGTCCCTCCCCTCATCTCTCCGTCCAGGTGGCACGAGGTGGCACTTGTTATGTGTAATTTTTTGTACACGTGGCCTTTTATTGCTAAGTCACCACCAACCAGATTAAAAAAAATAAACAAATTAAATAAATAATTAATAAACTAAATAAATAAATAAAAATTAAATGAGGAGAAGAATCAGAAGCTCATAAACTCATGCTCATAAACTCATACTCTCTTCAAATTCAAACCCAGAAACTCATATATTCATCCTCATCTTCAACCTAAAAACCCAGAAAAATAAAACACAGAAACCCACCCAAGCCACCCCACACCAAAACCCACAATCAAACTCAGCGAAAACCAGAAGAAGAACACAACCACCTCAAACCCAGTAGAAGAAGAATCAGAAGAAGAAGACAACCACTATTAACATTAAGACAACCACCACCGTGTCCCTGAATCCCCCCCCGACCTTCAACATTTAGACAACCACCACGCCCACCTCTCAGCCCCACCTCACAGTATAACTCATTTTTAAAAATTAAATAAATAAATAAATAATAAATTAAAGAGACCCAGGCTATGGCGACCCTCACACTCCGCCTCGCCTCCCCTTCCCCCTCCCTCCCTGCCACCACATCCGCCGCAGCCCACACTCTCTCTCCCTCCTCCAACGGTGAGGACCCAAGCCAGAAACACCCAAGCCAGAGAGAGGACGAAGGCACCATTGTTTCCAGAAAGAGAGAGGACGAAGCTAGAAAGAGACGCACGAAGGAGAGGGCCTCTGATTCACCCTCTGATTTGTTTTCTTTTTTGTGCAAAAAGTTTCTAGAGATCTCAAATGCTACAGATCCTGAAGCTTCATATTTTGAAATTGATTTTCGTTTTTATTTTTGGTCTTCAAATGCGAACAATTTCATGCTTCTCCAAAATAAACCCTAGATCTGATTTCTGGGTTTTATGAACAGAAACAATGACTGCGAGGGGGGAGATGGGGAGGAAGCAAACAACAACAACAACAACGACAACGAAAGAGAAGAGGAAGAAGACGAAGTAGGGAGAAGAAGATGGAGCAGGGAATGGAGGAATTGTTCTTCTCCCCTTTTCCTTTTCTATTTATTTATTTAGTTTATTAGTTTATTAATTAATTATTTAATTTTTCATTTAATTAATTAATTAATTTTTTTAATATAGTTGGAGGTGAGTTAGCAAGAAACAGGCCACGTGTGCAAAAATTTCCACGTGGCTCGTGCCACCTGGACGGAGAGATGAGGGAAGGGACTAAAAATGGTGAATCTGAAATTACAGGGGTAGAATCTAAACAAAAATTTTAGCAGGGACTAAAACTGGATTTTCCTGAAATTACACGGACCAAAAGCGGTATTAACCCTAGAACATTTGTAAACCATCTCTATGCATTAACAACCATAAAACAATAGCAAAGGATAAATTATATACTTCCATAAACAATCTTATTTGGTAAAAAGACATAACAATTATTCAATCACAAAGTGTGGACCCGTTCAATTATTCGATCATAACTTCCCGATCCAAAAGAAATATTCATATTGTGAAGCATGCAGTAGAAGCATAATGCTTTCAATATCCACAACTCAGTCATGTGGTTCAGCATAACTACAGAAAATATTTTAGTAAAGGGCTTATTCCTTTGCTCATATGTCCCAATATGTCACCTCATTGTAGTCAACTGGGAATATCAAATTCTGTCTAGCCACTCAACTGCAAATGAAGGATTTGTGAAGAAAGATATTAGTATTAATGGTAACAATTGTCTATAATGAAATACATTTCTATTGGGGATGAAATGCAAGAGATTCATTGCTTAATATCTGGAATTAGCTAGTATCAAGAGAATATTCAAGCAAGTAGGAGAGGAACAATTGAGGTCAAGTCATAGGTGTTATGCAGAAGGTCAAGTCATAAATAGTATGCAAAATTTATATGCAAAGTTTGGAGTATGAAAAGGTTTAGTTTCCTGCATTTATTTAACATTAAAGCAATTTACTTACTACTGATTGTCAAGTTGGCATATATGACTGCCTCTAAAGAAACAACTATTAATTCAGTTTTTGAACCTAAAGAATGATAGTAGTTTTAGCAAGTGGGCCATATGATTGTATTGCTATTTTTTTACTGATAGTAGTTTCTTTAGAGGCAGTCATTATTCTCAGTTTCTCACAGCATCCTATATTGTATAGAGAATGCCACACCTATTATAACTTAAAAGCACATAACAGGTAGAAGTGGTTGGAAAAAATAAAAAAGTGAGAGTAGTTAGATATAGATGTCAAGTGTATTTGAGAGAGCAGCAAGTCAGCAACATACACACTGTCAAACTGTTTAGTAATAAAAAAATAAACAAATTAGTGAAGTGGCAAGAAAAGCATAAAACACATTCCCCGTTAGCCAAAGGAAATGGTTCCAATATCAGATAATGCATGAAGACCATTAGGTTGTGTAAAAAAAAAGTAAGTAGCACATGTATATGTTCTCACAAAACTAAACTACATTTACATGTCAGAATGAAAACTGTAATTAAAGAGTTCCAATGTCAACATCATTTAAATAGGAAATATATCAAATTGTTTAAAGCTCTGCCATAGTTATTAAGATTTAATAAAGATACATGTGTATATGTGTTTTACTATAGTTCTTGAAAAGCAAGTTAAAGCTATCAGAAATCAAATGCTAAATGCTTTAATAAACGAATAGACACGCCACTGTAAAATGAACCGAATTCACCAATAATTGAAATAATTTTGCTTCATCCTTTGATTGCCTTTGGGAATCAATTTCACTGCTAAAGGTATGAAAACCATTTTCTAATACTACATAATGTAGGAATCTTCTGCAAGAGCAATAGCACACTATCAAGCAGAAAAGACACATAAATGGCAACCCCCCGAAACAAAAACACCAATAAAAAACATAGTATTTTTGTTATGACTTAAAAATTGCTGATGGCAACCCCCCTGAAGGATTCATGGATATTTTGATTTTGATGTGAAAAAGCTATAAAGCTATAATAGATATCATCCTAAAAGATTCAAAGAAGCCCATACCCATGAACCAAATCAAATCAAAGGATATGCTCCTAAAATAGTAATGTCCAATGAAGTCATTAGTCAACAAATAAAAAAAAATCAGTAATAGCAGTGAAAACAAAACAAGTAACAGTATTGAAAACAAAAATTACTTGCAAAATTAGAACCGAAAAATTCAGATAAAAGGAATGATTATGCTCAACAATGGGTCCTAAATCATACAATATAGATTTTAATACCACATATATACAAAATAGGATTAATTATATGAATTTAAAACAACAACACAAGAATTATTAAAAAAAAAAAAAAACTAACACGAGGGTCATATCAACAATTTATTTTTAATATCCAATAATTAATAATATGATTTTACAGGACACCTAGTATCACTTGGTATAAAGGTGAACCACAGTCCACATGTTTTAATGGTTTACTGTAGAATCACCCTTTCGCAAAATCATTAACTATAAAGATTTATAATTTATATACACCGCCAAAGAGTTTTTATTTTATTTTTTATTTTTTTTGGTATTCAACAAAGGGAATCAATCCTCCGGAAAACAAAGCCGACTAGAAACCCCTTGGAAAAAAGGTCTCAGCACAATCCGCACTAATGGCGTTCGAAACAAAGCAAGGAATGGAAATGAAAAACCTACTACAAAATTGTAACGTTAGACCAAATATAGCCAGCCAGCCCATCTGCCACTTGGTTGGCTTCACGAGGAGTATACAGAATACTGATCTCTTCAAACGACCGCATCAGCACCAAAATATTACTCACCAAACTGTAATGAGGATGCTGCGAAGATCACCCCGACTTAATATAATTAACTGCAGTCAAAGAATCAGATTCAACAACAAGTTCATCAAACTGTCTGAGAATAACCAGCTTCAATCCCATGTATATAGCCCATAACTTCGCAGCAATAACTGAGCAAGGTTGGATGTTGGATGAGAAACCAAACACAAAACCCCCTTTATCATCCCTAAGAACACCACTAGCAGAAGCAACACCTCCCAAATTAGTAACTGCTCCATCACAATTAAGTTTGACAAAGTGTTACTGAGGGGGATACCAACGCACCATACGTTCCACACTCAGAGGGGAACACATCTTTCGAATCGATTTGATCTCCCTGTTACTCGCAACCACTGCCTCGCAATTAGCTTGAATCTTCGCCACTAGAGTCCTCGCACCAACTACCTTTTGATCAAAAAATTGCTTGTTCCTAGCTTGCCACAGGACAGAAACAGTGACCCCAAATCGCACACGCCACTGACAGTTTTGAGCACACTCAACACTGCTCAAGTTCGCCTTCAACCACTCGGTCAAATTTCCACTCCAAAAATCAGGATTCAAAGCAGGACCTCCAACCATAGTCCACACCTGCACCGCTCTGCTACAGTCTCTGAAGACATGAAGCACTGATTCATCTGCAGCCGAGCAGATAACACAAATAGCTGATTCTGACAACCTCCTTCTGAACCGAGCCGAGTTCGTGAGGATAGCTTCTTGGGAAATTCTCAGCGGCCGAATCCTTTCTGGTCCTTCCTAAGCCCAGACATTCTTCAACTGGTGATGGTCTTGAGAAGGGCTCGATCACTCAGAGTTTCATAGGCTGAAGAAGAAGAGAAATCGCCATCCTTTGAAGGACCCCAAGCTATCCCATCAGCACCACGCACAGGACTTGGTGGAAGCATCTGGATGGTTTGCTCAACCGCCTCCTCCTCGATTAAATGGGCTATCTTGTTAGTGGCCCAACCATGCGAATCCACCAAATCACCCACCCTTAACACACTCTCAAAATCGATAGGGGGCTGGACCAAGAAATTATTCAATGGGCCAATATTCGTGACCCGAACATCATTCCAAACATTTATAGATAGACCATCACCAATCCGCCAAATAATATTCTTCTCCACATCTTCCCAAGAGTTACAAAGCCCTCTCCAAAAATTTGACCCTGTTTTAGACCCATTAATCATAGGGACTAAAGAATTACCACACCCATATTTTGAGCGGATAATTTTGATCCAAAGATCATCCGTCCTATTCATTAGTTTGCCAACCGGCTTTCATAAAGGATGTTTGGTTGATATTTCTAGCTTCCCTCAACCCCAGGCCACCCCATAATTTGAGCTTACAAATATTCTTCCAACTCACCAAATGCATGTGCTTATGATCATCCGTATCTCCCCAAAGGAACCTACGACATCTCTTGTCAATTTCATCACAAATGAAACGCGGTATAAAGGCTGATTGCATCACATAAGTAGGGAGAGCTTGAATAACTGACTTAAATCAGTCAATCTACCAAAGAAAGGAAAGGGTGTTAGCTTTCCAATTATTCAACCTTTGATCAACTTTATCCAGAATAAACTGAAAAGATCATCTGTTCACTTTCTCATGGAGGATAGGGACCCCCAAGTATTTCCCCAAATCATTTGTCACTTGAAAACCTGAGACCTGACATATGTTATTCCTCACATGGGCCTCCACATTTTTGGAGAAAAATATGCGGGTATTTTGTTCACTAATTTTCTGGCCAGAGCACATGCAAAACAAATCTAAAATATGTTTGATTAGTAAAATTTGTTCCTCACTTGCTTTTGCAAACAACAAAACATCATCTGCAAAAGCAAAGTGAGCCAAAGGTGGGCCCTGTCAGGAAAGCTTGATAGGAATCCAATGCCCATGAACTGTGGCCAAAAAGATCATCTGAAACAACTTCTCTAGGCAAAGAACAAAAAGATAGGGGGAGATGGGGTCCCCTTGTCTAATTCCTCTGCTTGGAGAAAATTCTTGCAAGGCTTCACCATTCCACAACATCTTCATCCGAGAATTAGATATGCACTGCCAAATCACCTCAATAAATCTCGAAGGCAAACCAATGTCCTCCAAAGTGTCTTTAATAAACACCCAATTCAGTCTATCATAAGCCTTTTCCAGATTAATTTTTATTGCCATCCAACCCTTCTTTCCATTTTTCCTTCTCATAGAATGGAAAACTTCCTAAGCCACAATAATATTATCCCTACTATGGCAGTGAGGAACAAAACTACTTTGACGTGGGTTAACCAAAGTAGACATAACCAACCGGAGATGTTGGGCAAGAATCTTAGTAATTGTCTTATAAGACACATTACACAGACTAATAGGACGGAAGTCTCTAATATTTGAAACAAGATCAACCTTAGGAATAAGAGTAATTAACGTGTCATTAAAGAGACTAACCTTAGCAGGATCCCTAAAGATATCCATGACCAGCTCACAGAAAGAGTCCTCAATCACCTGCCATTGACTCTGAAGGAAAGTTGCCTGTAAACCATCAGCTCCCGGTGCTTTGAAGGCCCCCATATGATTAACCACATTAAAGATCTCACTCTTAGTAACTTCTCTATCAAGCATATCCACCTCAGCATTGGTCAAGTCTGGAAAACCTCCAAAAATAACACCTTCCTCCGGGTGCCCATCTTCCTTAAACAGGTCACGGTAGAAATTAGTAACCATGTTCTCAAGTTGCAATTGATTACCGACCCAGTTACCATTACTATCTTGAACCACATCAAAACAGTTTTTCCTTCTTCGCACTGCAGTCACCCCATGAAAAAATCTTGTGTTCCTATCTCCAAAGCTGAGCCACTTACTACGAGACTTTGGGAACCACAAGATCTTTTCCTGAAAAAAAACTTGTTCATATTCCCTCCAAATCCTATTATGAGCATTTTCTAACTCCACAGTAGGATTAGCAGTTAGTTTTCAGATACCAACTCCAACCTACTAATTAGTCTTTGCTTACGCTAAAAAATATTCACAAACACCTCTTTATTCCACACCTTAAGATCATTTTGGAAACGTGGAATCTGGGAACACCAATCAACACCTCTAGGCCACACCTTTCTCATAAACTGAGGGGATGTCTCATTAGTTAACCAGGAAGCAAGAAATGCGAGCGGTCTCCTACTACATTAATCCTTCTCCTATTCTGTAGTTGGACCATAATGACACGATGATCCGATTTAAAGAAACGAAGGTGCCTCACCACAGCATTCTGAAACCTAAGCCTCCACTAAATATTGATGAGAACCCTATCCAAGTGTTGGTATAAACAACTCCTCATCCACGTGAACGGGCTTCCTTGAAAACCCGCATCCAAAAGGCTACAAGACAGCATCATATCTTTAAAACTCAACACCCCTCTATCAGAAAAATTATTAGAACCACCTCTCCTCTCGTGACTCCCTGTAAACCACATTGAAGTCACCCAGGACAAGCCAAGGCTGATCAATATTGTCTGCAAGTCTATTAATGTCTCTCCAAAGATCCTGACGAGAAACATAATACGGGATAGCATACACAATAGTTAGAAGCCAAGTCTGTTCCCCCTTCCACGAAACTCTAAGATGAACCATCTGAAAATAAGACTCAATAACATCAACTTTCCACTCATTGCAATCCCACAAACACTAGATGCCTCCAGACTGACCTCTAGAATCAACAATAAGGAAGCCTGCGCCCCACTAGAATGTGTTTCCAAAAGGAAAATTAAGGAAGCCTTATATTTCCTCTTCAAATCCTTGACCAAAGTTGTGAAACCCTTAACACCCGTACCACCACAATTCCAAGCTAAAAAATTCATTAAGGCACATTTTTAAGAGTTGGCTCCAAGAGCCCTTGCGACATTGGTGAATCAACCACTACCGTTTCTCTCACCTGGACCTTGCTCGAGTCTGCATTACCATTAGGAGCTAGGAGACCGAGACCAAACTGTGCCTTTTATCTCTGTGCTACCTTCTCCAGATTAGTTACAAAATCATCCTTGAACTGGGCTAGTTTCTCTGAAGCCAGGCTCGACACATCCCTGTACTTCGCTGGGCCGCTCACGATTTTCTTTTCAACTGCTCTGTGCGATTTTTGCGGCCCATTCAGAAGTCCACTCCCTATTTTTGAACCAGGAACATTATGGGTCGCGTGTTTCACATCACGCAACCTTGGCCCAAGTTGAGGATTCCTTCCTCCCAATTTGTTACGAATTTTCTTACTCGGCTGCCCCACTTTGATGAGCTTGTGACTTGGCTTCTCACCACCTTGATCCATGTTCTCACCAACATGAACACTTTGGACCACAATCGATGGCCCAAAGAGTTTTTATGCTATCAACTGATAGCAAATTGTCATATCATTAAAAACGATAAGTCTTCTCTTAACTATGTTAAAAGTCATTTATACCGTGATTTGTTATTAGTTATTTGTGATTACAAAAAATATCATGGTTTGTGATTAGTTCTAAGTGTAAAAAATCTTTACACTAACCATATATATAAATTAAACATTTTTTTGGTGCTGAATTAAACTCTATCTATATATATATAACTAGTAACATGCCCGTGCAAACGCACGGGTCGCGCGACATTTGTATAATTGTTATAAAAAAGTGTGTCACCAATCATGTATGTTAGAACTAAGGTTTAGTTAACATGTGTCACCTATCACTAATAGTTATTCATTGCTATTAATATTTGTAACACCATGTTGGTTGCTCTGAATTGTATGCATAACAAAAATTTAATATTAATATTAATTGCTATGTCTAATGATCTAGAAAATATTTGAATACAATGGTGATTTCTATACCAATATTAATTGTATATAATAGAAGACACAAAACAATCACAATAGATAAATTTATGGATAAAAATTTGAGATTATTAAATAGTATTTGGTTTATCTTTTGATCTAGCAAATATTTGAATACAATGATTCTTATACCAATATTAATTGTATATAATAACAGGAATCAAAATACAGTAATCCAAAATTCTCTTTGTTATATACAAATAAACATGTCTATAATACATCATTACATGTTTCCTCGTCGAGACTTAAGATAAATACATGTAAATAATAAACACATGCATAAAATTGATGTGCTCAAAGATAATAAAACTATACTGACAAACTGATTAAAAACCATTACATGTTTTCCCGTCAGGACTCATAAAAATCACAAAAAGTTGTATTTTATTCGATTAGATGTCTTGATTGTGCTACATTGATTCTTTAAATATTGCATCGTCTACTAAATTTTAATGAGATAATTAGCAGAAATTTTCAAAAGTCGTGTTCATAAACTTTGTTATGTTATATACAAATAAATTTGTCGAAACTAAATCATTACATGTGTCATATGCATGAGTACTTTGCGTTGGTCGCTACAAATGTTTCTAAATGATATGGATGCATTAACTAAAATTGAATATTAATTGTTTTTTTATCTAACAAATATTTGAATACATAGATCCATATACCAATATTAATATAACATTAGGTTAATACCGCTTTTGGTCCCTGTAATTTTAGGAAAATCCAGTTTTAGTCCCTGCTAAAATTTTTGTTTAGATTATACCCCTGTAATTTCAGATTCACCCATTTTTAGTCCCTCCCCTCATCTCTCCGTCCAGGTGGCACGAGATGGCACTTGTTATGTGTAATTTTTTGTACACGTGGCCTTTTATTGCTAAGTCACCACCAACCAGATTAAAAAAAATAAACAAATTAAATAATTAATTAATAAACTAAATAAATAAATAAATACAAATTAAATGGGGAGAAGAATCAGAAGCTCATAAACTCATGCTCATAAACTCATACTCTCTTCAAATTCAAACCCAGAAACTCATATATTCATCCTCATCTTCCACCTAAAAATCCAAAAAAATAAAACCTGTAAAACCCACCCAAGCCACCCCACACCAAAACCCACAATCAAACTCAGCGAAATCCAGAAGAAGAAGACAACCACCTCAAACCCAGTAGAAGAAGAATCAGAAGAAGAAGACAACCACTATTAACATTAAGACAACCACCACCGTGTCCCTGAATCCCCCCCCGACCTTCAACATTTAGACAACCACCACGCCCACCTCTCAGCCCCACCTCACAGTATAACTCATTTTTAAAAATTAAATAAATAAATAAATAATAAATTAAAGAGACCCAGGCTATGGCAGCCCTCACACTCCGCCTCGCATCCCCTTCCCCCTCCCTCCCCGCCACCACATCCGTCGCGGCCCACACTCTCTCTCCCTCCTCCAACGGTGAGGACCCAAGCCAGAAACACCCAAGCCAGAGAGAGAGGACGAAGGCACCATTGTTTCCAAAAAGAGAGAGGGCGAAGCTAGAAAGAGACGCATGAAGGAGAGGGCCTCTGATTCACCCTCTGATTTGTTTTCTTTTTTGTGCAAAAAGTTTCTAGAGATCTCAAATGCTACAGATCCTGAAGTTTCATATTCTGAAATTGATTTTCGTTTTTATTTTTGGTCCTCAAATGCGAACAATTTCATGCTTCTCCAAAATAAACCCTAGATCTGATTTCTGGGTTTTATGAACAGAAACAATGACTGCGAGGGGGGAGATGGGGAGGAAGCAAACAACAACAACAACAACGACAACGAAGGAGAAGAGGAAGAAGACGAAGTAGGGAGAAGAAGATGGAGCAGGGAATGGAGGAATTGTTCTTCTCCCCTTTTCCTTTTCTATTTATTTATTTAGTTTATTAGTTTATTAATTAATTATTTAATTTTTCATTTAATTAATTAATTAATTTTTTTAATATAGTTGGAGGTGAGTTAGCAAGAAACAGGCCACGTGTGCAAAAATTTCCACGTGGCTCGTGCCACCTGGACGGAGAGATGAGGGAAGGGACTAAAAATGGTGAATCTGAAATTACAGGGGTAGAATCTAAACAAAAATTTTAGCAGGGACTAAAACTGGATTTTCCTGAAATTACAGGGACCAAAAGCGGTATTAACCCTAGAACATTTGTAAACCATCTCTATGCATTAACAACCATAAAACAATAGCAAAGGATAAATTATATACTTCCATAAACAATCTTATTTGGTAAAAAGACATAACAATTATTCAATCACAAAGTGTGGACCCGTTCAATTATTCGATCATAACTTCCCGATCCAAAAGAAATATTCATATTGTGAAGCATGCAGTAGAAGCATAATGCTTTCAATATCCACAACTCAGTCATGTGGTTCAGCATAACTACAGAAAATATTTTAGTAAAGGGCTTATTCCTTTGCTCATATGTCCCAATATGTCACCTCATTGTAGTCAACTGGGAATATCAAATTCTGTCTAGTCACTCAACTGCAAATGAAGGATTTGTGAAGAAAGATATTAGTATTAATGGTAACAATTGTCTATAATGAAATACATTTCTATTGGGGATGAAATGCAAGAGATTCATTGCTTAATATCTGGAATTAGCTAGTATCAAGAGAATATTCAAGCAAGTAGGAGAGGAACAATTGAGGTCAAGTCATAGGTGTTATGCAGAAGGTCAAGTCATAAATAGTATGCAAAATTTATATGCAAAGTTTGGAGTATGAAAAGGTTTAGTTTCCTGCTTTTATTTAACATTAAAGCAATTTACTTACTACTGATTGTCAAGTTGGCATATATGACTGCCTCTAAAGAAACAACTATTAATTCAGTTTTTGAACCTAAAGAATGATAGTAGTTTTAGCAAGTGGGCATATGATTGTATTGCTATTTTTTAACTGATAGTAGTTTCTTTAGAGGCAGTCATTATTCTCAGTTTCTCACAGCATCCTATATTGTATAGAGAATGCCACACCTATTATAACTTAAAAGCACATAACATGTAGAAGTGGTTGGAAAAAATAAAAAAAGTGAGAGTAGTTAGATATAGATGTCAAGTGTATTTGAGAGAGCAGCAAGTCAGCAACATACACACTGTCAAACTGTTTAGTAATAAAAAAATAAACAAATTAGTGAAGTGGCAAGAAAAGCATAAAACACATTCCCCGTTAGCCAAAGGAAATGGGTCCAATATCAGATAATGCATGAAGACCATTAGGTTGTGTAAAAAAAAAAGTAAGTAGCACATGTATATGTTCTCACAAAACTAAACTACATTTACATGTCAGAATGAAAACTGTAATTAAAGAGTTCCAATGTCAACATCATTTAAATAGGAAATATATCAAATTGTTTAAAGCTCTGCCATATTTATTAAGATTTAATAAAGATACATGTGTATATGTGTTTTACTATAGTTCTTGAAAAGCAAGTTAAAGCTATCAGAAATCAAATGCTAAATGCTTTAATAAACGAATAGACACGCCACTGTAAAATGAACCGAATTCATCAATAATTGAAATAATTTTGCTTCATCCTTTGATTGCCTTTGGGAATCAATTTCACTGCTAAAGGTATGAAAACCATTTTCTAATACTACATAATGTAGGAATCTTCTGCAAGAGCAATAGCACACTATCAAGCAGAAAAGACACATAAATGGCAACCCCCCGAAACAAAAACACCAATAAAAAGCATAGTATTTTTGTTATGACTTAAAAATTGCTGATGGCAACCCCCTGAAGGATTCATGGATATTTTGATTTTGATGTGAAAAAGCTATAAAGCTATAATAGATATCATCCTAAAAGATTCAAAGAAGCCCATACCTATGAACCAAATCAAATCAAAGGATATGCTCCTAAAATAGTAATGTCCAATGAAGTCATTAGTCAAGAAATAAAAAAAAAATCAGTAATAGCAGTGAAAACAAAACAAGTAACAGTATTGAAAACAAAATAAAAATTAAGAAACAACCAAATCAATATGAAATCATATAAGGGGGATTCAAGATTTTAAACAGCTTGTGTTACCCTGTGCTATCTAAAAGGAGAGAGTCTATGTATCATTTTTGTATTTGATACTAAAGCACATACCCAAATTCAAATCCTCAACATCTTTTAAAGGTTTTACTATTCAAATATTGTCTCCAATAGTTGTAATTTCAATCCAAGAGAAAATCGTTGTAAAGGAGAACAATATAAGCCGTACACAATCAGGGAGAATCGAAATCTGGAAAAAGAAAAGAAATTTTACAGAAGCACTTTATAGTGCATAGCAAATAATGCAGCCTATTAACATTCAAGGTAATAACATCAGAGAAAAGCACAACAAATAATGCAGCTCAAAAAGTGAAGATGCAACTCACTAACCTATAACGCGAAAGTGAAAAATAAAACAGAACCTTAGAAATGAGCTTACCAAAGAGAATAAAAACCACAATGCTTGGGTTAGTAAAGAGTGAATAGGAGGTGGAACCTGAGTAGAACAACAATAAGAAGCTAGAAAATAAGAAATGCACAGTGGAGTCTGTGAATGAAAATATAGCCTTAATAATAGCACTCACTTGCTTCTCGACTACATCATCAGCCTGCCACTTACCTGAATGAAAATCAAATTAAATGAGGGAAACATTTTAAAACTGTTTCATAGAAAACAAAATGGAGACTTAGACAGAACCACATTGCTTGCAAGTAGCACAGGAAGTTTAGAAAATCATGAATAACATGCACTGGGCAGAATATAAAGGAACTTAGGAAACTGCTTTCAGATACTATAAATACTATTATTGTAAAGAAGCAAAAAATAAATTAGAAAATAATACAACCTTCTTGTGTAATATTTCTCCTCCGAATTTTGCTCAACATCAGGATACCTGAAAATATAAAAGAAGTAAAACATAAATTAGAAAATCATACATAGATATCATGTTTCCTTCACATCATATGCCTGCAAAAATGCCTGAAAATGTGTTGCAATAAATAGATAACCATTAAGGTAACTAACATATATAACATCTATCCCTTTTGCAGTTAACTTTACAACTACAAAAAATATAAACCATTAAGTTTCAGCCGTTGGATTTAACTGTAGGGATGTGCTGTTTATACTCAACTGTGAAGTAGGCATACTGAAATTTTATACATGAAATTTTATACATTCAATTTTATACTTCAATACCCTGTACATCTGTTTATGGCTTGGGGAAATAAGAATTGGGTGAAAATAGTAATACATTCAAGTTTTCTAATGCAATAATATATAATTGATTTATAACCACCCCGGCTGGTTAATTGCTTGGAATTTCACTTCGTTGATCCGTGGACTGCATTTTTCTCACAGCTTCTTCAAAAATCCAAATGCCCAGATAGTGTGCAAAATAAAGAAAACTCAGATTAGTAAGAGTTTCCATCAAAAGCTTTCTTAGGATACAACTAGTTAAAGAAGTGATTCGTTGTTTGGCCAAAAAGGGAGTAGAGTACTACCTTTCCATTTTGAGTATCCACCAACGTCCCTCCAGGATTGTTCTTTGTGTTTTTCATTCTAGCTATTAAGGTTTTTCGTTTTGGAGCTGCGTCGAAGCCCTAGATTGGCGTGCGACGTGGTGGATTTGGTTGCCGCGTGCAGTTTCTTGTTCGATCTGTGGGCAGGGAACCTTGTGAAACGGTGTCGTGTTATTTAGCTCTGCGAACCCTAGATTTGGTGCGGGATCTAGATTTGGAGGTTGTGTGGATTTGTTTTTTTTTCTAGCGGTGCGGTTTTGTGTTTTGGTTCTGTGAGTTGCTATGTTGTGCGGTGAATACGGTTTTGTTTTTCGTGGCTGCCCATGCTATTGGGTTGATATTGATGCCGCTAGAACCATTGCCTTGGGATCGAATGACTTCTTCAAGGAGAGGAAGCAGGAGAGGTCGGAATCGCTTGGGTCTGTGGCCAGATGGAGAGATTCGTCTCATCACAGAGACTTCAATCCTTGAGAAGAAGAAGAAGGAAGAGGAGGAAGTAAGGAAGGAACCGTGAGAGTGAGTATAGGCTGATTCAAATTTTTTTTTTTTTTGAATTTGTGCAGATAGAAAATAGGGTTTGGAGACAAAGAAAAATGTTTCAGAACATGAGGAAGAAGATGGAGGGAGAAGTATGAGAAACAATCGAGAGAAAGAGAGAAAAGAGTATGATTTGTTTTCAAATTTTACCTGAATTTACCATGTTGTCCTCATTCTGTAGATGTGTCAAAAATTTGAAGTCTAAATGAGTAATTTTCCCTACTTTGTAATGGCTTATATTAAAAGGAGATATATATAATATAATATATAAGCACATGAGTTTTATTTTTTTAATATTTGACTATACTGCTCCAAATAATGCAACCCAACGACACTTTATTCATTTTCACTGATCACCCTACACACATCAATCTGGGAACACAATCATCTATTATTACAAAGTGGTGTGTGGGCTTATTTATCAAAGAAACGACAATTCTCGTAAAATACATGATGGACACGAGTACAAAAGCACATTAATTTTTGTTCTTTAATCTTTGACTATTATACAGTCTTCCACATATAATACAACCTACGACCCTTTATTTCGTTTTCACTGACACGCACTCAGTACAAACCAAGAACAGGGGGCATAGACATCCATCACCACAAACATGAAGATCATGATACAGGCAAATTATTAAGCACGTGTTAAATGACACTGGCTAACGACGCATGCCACCTTCCACTGCCGGAGCCGCTGTGACGCCGCGGGTACCCATTTGCACGTTCCCTTGCCAGCCTATATAGAAGTAAATATATTGATTATTTTGAAGCACAAATTAAGCTTGATCTTAAATAATCCAAAAAATTACCAAGAGATTAAGAAATTAAAATGAAAAAAATTTATAAAATGTATAATTTTAATTTTTTTTTAATATATTGAATACTGATTTCTTAACAAATATTTATCAATTATTTTTTTAATCAGTCATGACAGTTCATCGTAACATCACTTAGAAATTAATTAATTAATTACCAGCAGACATGTCGAATCCACGTGCTTTGAGCTCGCGATACTCTTGGCAAATGGATATGTGGGGGCAGAGGCAACTCGCCAAACAATCCCTGCATTTGTTTCCCTTAATCCCGTATAATCTCCTCATTTTTGTACGATAAATCCAGGAGTAGAGATACGCGAAGTGAGGGAGAGGGACCAAGAAGAGTGACGCGAAGTGAGTAAAACCACCGAGTACGCAGAAAACTGTTCCTTGTTGGCAACAAGCTGTCATTGCCGGTACAAATTAATTAAATTCAAGAAGGTAAAATCATAAACAATTAGTTTTTTTTTTTTTTTTTAAACAAGCAGAACAATTTATTGATAAGAAGTGACTAATCTTAAGCAAAGATGTGCTAAAGATTAAAAGATTAAAAGGAACAAACAACTATTATTAGAAAAGAGAAGGAAAAAATAAAATTGATTTCCAAATTTGGCTTCACAAACACTTATTGACGAAATTAAAGAAGATTTTTTTTTTTTCGTCTCTACATTTTGGTAACTATTTTAACTTTTTTATAGTTGTGAAGAGAAATATGCTGCAGAAGACAAACATGCAGCCACGTAGCATCACACACTTACAAGTTGTTCCTCCGTCGACAATCTCAGCTACCCTTCCGAAGCTAACACAGGGACACCAGAAAGTAAGGCAACCTGCAAGTGATTCAAATTGTGAAAATGAAATGAATCTATTGCCTTTGCTGAAAATTGATATATATAGCATGACTATATGCATGTGGTGAAGATATGGAATTAACAAAAGGAAAGAACTGCATGCAGGATATGAGAGAGTTACAAGAGCCGCAATCAGAACAGCAATCACAGAAGCCTGTGGACCATGATCCAAGAGCAGCTTTCTCGGCCATTTTTTAAGTGTTTAATTTCTCTGTGTGTGCGCGCGCTATGCTGTATAGTTGAGGCCTTAAATATATGTGGTGAAAAGGAAGGGGAAGCCGAGTAATTAGGTTTAATTGTATTTTTGGTCCCTCTATTTTTTCAAATCTATTATTTTGGTCCCTTTATTTTATTTTTCATGGATTTGGTCATCATACTTTTTATTTTTCACGAATTTGATACTCATATTTTTTTAATTACACTTTTGGTCCTTCAAAATCGTGGATTTCTTGCACTTTTGGTCCTCCACTTTCCTAAAATCCATGATTTTTAGGGACTAAAAGTGCAAGAAATCCACATTTTGAGGGACCAAAAATGCAATTAAAAAAGTATGGGGACCAAGTTCGTAAAAACTAAAACATATAGGGACCAAGTTCGTGAAAAATAAAATAGGAGATCAAAATCGTGGATTTAGAAAAATAGGGGGACCAAAAATACAGTTAAGCCGAGGAATTATTAAGCAGAGCCCGGGTCATATCAAAATGGGCCCACGATGAGTGATGAGACCTGTGATAAGACTTATACTAATTCACTTTAGCGCTTTACTTTTATAACTTGTTTCGATAAATAACTCGTTTAATCGTTTATGACATAAGCTCTTATTATTGAAACACAAGGAGTTAAGACGCATGTAAATCATCTTTTTTCTTTTTGCAAAGGCAAAAGATAATTTATTAAGAGAGCAGGACAGTGGCTGTGACATCCTGGTTTTTAAACAATAGTAGAAAAATAATTAGCTCAGTGATTAAGTAATAAACGGGAGTTAAAAACCTTAATTAAAAATAAAATGGACTTAAGAGGGACCCAAAAACCCTATAAAGGAGATAGAAATCATAAGAATAGCTTAGAAACCCCTGGAAGAGTACAGAATGCCCTAGAATCTTCTAGAACGGAGGGAACTAGACATTTTCGAAAAAGGACCATCGCGAGGCGGCGGAAAATACAAAGGAGAGCATCGCGACGCGAGTCGGTAAGGTAAGTCGGTGGATCAAAGCGTGGGATTGCTAACACGTGTCCATCATCGTGACGCGATGGACTTTGTACCTAAGGACCATCGCGACGCGAAGGACCAAAAATGGCTATAAATACCACCCTTCACCCTCCATTCTCCTCACTTTCTTCCAAGGGTCTTTGGGAGAGCATGGAGGGCGTGGAGGAGCTCCGAAAGTGCGACGGACGCGAGCGGCAGCGATCTTCTAAGCCAGGTAAGGGAAATATACCTTAATCACTAGGAAAAATAGGTAGTAGAGTAGTACTGTTACCATGTGTAGGGTTCCTTAACCCTACTAGGGGTTGATAACAGCAAAACCTCAAGAGAGGGGTTGTGACCTGTGATAGCTAAAGACAGTTGTCAGAGGTCTGTCAACCATAGGAATGATCTATTGAAATCTATAGATGGATGTTGATTAATGTGATGCTGATTGATATGAATGCTTTATGATTATGTGACTGTTGGTATACTGATTGATAACATGGCAGTAGTAGGTCGCCTGAGCGACATTAGGATTGATCCTTATGTTGATTAAGGATGGTTGATAGTGTGACTAACATGTTGATATTTATGTACTGGATGTATATGATGTATGTGGGTCCGATGTATGAGTCAAGGGTGTCGCACTCTAGTTAGAGGTTTGCGAATCCCTAGATGGTAATAGTAAGTATTATCATCGATATCCTGTTGTCAGTGGTGATAGCCGGGTCAGTGTACCCAAGGTTGGTGTACCTGAGATGTATATGATCGATGGTACGGAGTAGAGTGGAGTAAGTGTACCTGCGATGGATATGATCGATGGTATGACCAAGCTCCAGGACTCCACGTCCGACGGGTGGACACTTACTCCACTCTACTCCGTTCCATCGTCCCGGTATGGGGAATGTCATTCGAGTGCACGGGACGATGCCTTACTCCGGCAATCTGATATGACAGTATGGGATGCCGTAACCGGTAATCGGAGATGGTAGCGTAACAGGATATGTTCCCAGGACAACCAACTTATCTTACTCGGTGCCCTGAGACTGGTGATCGGTCTAGGGAGTAGGGCGTTAATGGCCCGCAGTATTCAGCGATAGTATGGGTCAGTAGGACTGGTAATTGAGCCTGAAATCTCCGGGACAATAGGGCTGGTAATTGAGCCTGAAACGTCCAGTGGTCTGAGTCTGTAGGGCTGGTAATTGAGCCTGAAAGACCAGTGACATGTGTCAGTCTGTGATATCAAAGTATGATGTGTTCTATGACCGTGTGGTCGGGTTGTCAGTGTGATGTATCAGTATGGTTTGGTTTGTGACCGTGTACTCAAGTGTTTGAGTGTGATATCTGTGGTAACAGTCATGTTAATGATTGTTGTGATACGCTGTTATTATGGTGTGCATGATAGCAGTTACTCTGCTATGCTATTTTCCTGTTTGTTAGTGATTGATGAGTGTCTTACCACTTCGTTTTTTGTGTTTTCCATATTATATTATGATGAGTAGCAGATGAACTAAGAAGATCAAGTACTTAGAGCCTGGGAAGCAGTGTTGCATCACGGCTAGTGTGTCATGTTGCGTACTCTGATAATTGGATTGAAAATGTGTTGTTGCTGAAGTTAGGATAAAGTGACGCCCTGTCTCGGTAGGTTATTACAGTGGCTCAAGGCAAGCCAAGTCCAAGCAATTACAATGAGTCCACAGTCATTTTTAGTGTCATGCACCAACCTAATTTCATGCACCAATGTCAAATCCAAGTTACATGTGATTAACTCTCAATTATGAGTCCACAATCATGTAAATCGTCTTGGTTGTAACGATTTCCTCTTTTTTTACTATGACAAATCAGATTAGTATAGAAAAACGATTTTGAGTCATTATTAAACTTTTCACAGGACATAAGTGTTCCTCTTTTTAATTAATATAAGATATATTAATTATTATTTTTTCAAAAAATACCCCTAATTAATACTACAATTTTTTTAATACAGTAAAAGAGATCAATAACAAGTGAACTCCAACAAGTCAGTCACGCTACAATCAATGGACGTATTAATAGAATTGTCTTGGAACAATACTATAATTAGGTAGGATGACACTACCCTCCATTTAACTTTAATTTTGGCCTCATCTAAAATTGCATATAGTAGTGTTCAAAAACTAAGACATGCATTAATTAATTAAAAATATGATTTATAATAAATAAAGGATAAATTTAAAAATATATACACATTATAGACAAATTTAATTACACTAACTATTTTTTTTAATATGCTTTTTTTTCTAAAACGGTTTATAAAAAGTAACGGAGGGACACAATCCAATTTTAAAAGCATATAATGCATATACATAATTAATGCGATCAATTAATTAACAGTAGCATATTCGGCAACAAAAATATTAAACTTTTTGTAACCCCAAAAAAAAATTTCGTCAACAAAAAAAAATAAAAACATCCCTCTTCTAGTCTTCTTGTAATTGCTCATGACATGACTACTGACTGGCATTCATGACATTGAAATACTCTCTCAATGGGCACATGCATATCGCTATTGATGTGTGTGGGGGCAAATCATCACATTCAAAAGTCACATACTCCCTCCGGAACTATTTATAAGGCAAAAAGTTATTTTCAGATTCGTTAAAAAATATATGTATTTGGTCTAATTTTTGGACCAGATACATACATTTTTTAACGAATCTGAAAATGACTTTTTACCTTATAAATGGTTCCGAAGGAAATATATATGGTATTGAAAGATAGAAATTTTAGCTCCTTTATTTACCAAAAAAAAAAAGAAATTTTAGTGGGGTCAAATGCCCCAATGTTGTTAACCTGGGTCCATCCTAAGACCACCATGAAATATGCCAACAACAGCCACCTTAACACGTGTTGTATACCACATGGCAATGGGATAATTATTGATTAGAAGTGATACATGAATTACGCGCGTTCCATTAATGCAGCATCATCAATTCATCCTCCACTCGAGGAAAAGCACAAAATACCATCGAGTATGAAAAGCACATCCACTATTGGAAAAGTTGAATTAATTGCTGCATATATTCTAGTACCATCCAGTGTGAAAATCACATATCCACTCATTTAAAAGCTGAAACCGTTCTTATATATAACCCACCCCCCCCCCCCCCCAAAAAAAGTTTAAACCGTTCCTTAAGTGCCATTGGGTATAAAAACTACTTACACGTACTGATTTTTATTGCACCCACCTACAAGATTCTATGTTCATATGGCAGCTCTAGCTAGTCAAGTTACATGTCTTTTGTTTTTTGTTTTTTCCATAAAAAGTTACATGTCTATACGTAGTAAGTGAGTAGGTAACACAATGGACCGCATGAACAACTGCAATATGTATAGGGGACCAAGAAGTGAAAAAGCAAACAATGCATCCACCACTAGATATGGATTCCCTGCTGACGATCTTAACCTTGGATAAAAATTGACAATTGAAATTGATTAACCGAAGTTATAATGTGAGCTGTCCGATTTTGCACGAATGATACTGATTTGCTTGATTGCAGGGGTTGCCTAACTATGGCCAATTCGAGCCCCCACCACACTTGGCTATGGTTTCGATAGTCTTGAGTATATTCTACGACAGTGGCGAGCTTGAGCAAAAAACTTGGGGGAGCCACTAGTACTCAATGATAGGCACTGTATTACTTTGTACTGTTGCTGCTTTGGATTTCACCACTTGCACATATGGCTTCAAACTTAGAAGGCACCCACTTTATTTTTTTTAATAATAACATGGACAAATTCAGCTATTCCAAACACGGTTTGCATAACTCTGATGGCAAAAACCACCATTTATTTACACACATTTCAATCATTAAAACAAATAGGCTTGCAGGAATCAATTAATTACAAAACATTACATATTGGTGACTCCTTCTTGCTGAGCCCCGTGTAGCCCTTATTATGTTGGAGCTATACCACACGTTCTCTAATATACAAGCCCAAAAGTTACAAAATAGAGAGAAGTGCATTGCGCATAAGGGACCAAGGGGCAGACGACGAATGGTTTTTGCATTGGCTTATGAATTACAGAGGCATATTAACACTAAACACACACTTTGCGCAGCGCAAATATGGGAGAGGAAGAGTAGTTTCACTCAATATTTCAAAACTCAAATGAGGTATAGCAATACACGATACACTGCTTCCTTTTATAGGCAAATCTATTACACTTAAAATATTATAAAATATCAAAACTTAACCGCAAAGAAAAAAAGAGGGTCGGTGCTGAATTTTTTTAGGAGATTAGTGGGATACCATCTCATCTCAATATCCAATGGAGAGTGCACTTCTAATCTGCTCTAGTTGTCCATCGGCTCTGTTATCTTTCATTCAGGCGGTGCTCCAAATTCCAACAATCATCAAATTGTGTCTCAATAATTTGATTTATGTCTGACACAGTGACACTTTATATGTATGTATGAGTAGTTTCGAAAATGTTTGGGGGAGCGAGTGCTCCCCTATGTTATAACATAGCTCCGCCATTGTTCTACGAGGTCGGAATGTAATATCAATTTAATATATTTTTTATTAATACAATAAGTCACAATACAAGTTTGTCATTATATGTTTTTTTTTGGCCGGGGGGTTTATCATTATATGTTAAAATTTTAAGTTTTGAGTAAATTGTTTCAGGAAGTGTGAAAGGTTTTATAACATAATTTTTTTTTTTTGGAGTGAAAGGTTTATTATTATTCTTTTTGAAGGGGTGAAAGGTTTTATTATAGTTAATAATTAGTAGTGTATGCGGAACAATATATTTACCCCCTTCCCAATTTTAAAAAAATGCATATACATATACTACTAGAAATTGCGGCATTTCCTGCGAAATTTATTGCGAAAATTTTCAGCAGGAAATACCTGCGAATTTTATTGCGACTTTATTAAATATAAGGAAATATTCTGCCAATATAAATTCGTAGGAAACTTTGCAGAAAAATTTTACGTTTGCTGCAGAATTTCCTGCGGAATCATATCTGTAGGAAATATTTTACTTTTTCTTGCAAATTTTGCTGCCAAATTATATCCGCAAAAATTTTGCGCAAAAAAATCTCCAAGAAATCGAGTTAGTTTGAGTACCCGTGGGAAAATCTGCAGGTAACTTTCCTGCGGATTTTCCTACAAATTCGGAATTTAAAATAAAACCAAATTTTAAAAGATTTCACGAAAATTATCGATTTACAACAATAAACCATACCCTGAGCACTCTCAAGCTCATTCACGGAAACACACTGAGCACTCTCATCTCATCCACCACCGTGACTTCGTTCACATTTCTCCATCTCCACCAAACCTTCAACCACTGTGACTTCGTCTCCATTTCTCCATCTCTCTCCGGTGAGCACTGTTAGATCCGCGTTTGCTTCGTCTACTCAGGTTAGTGCTAAGGCTTAGATTTTGCTTCTTAATCTCAACCAAACCCTAATTCTTTGATTTCTCAATTTTGATTCGTCAACTCAGTTGAACTTTGCACTGTTTTCAAAATCCATCTCCGTAGAGGGAATGCTTGAAAGATAGTTGCAACTTTGGAGGCTGAATGTAATCGCCCTAATCTGAATGTGTACGCAAATGGAAACGAGACCTGAAGAAGATTGTAAGAGGTAATTGCATCGATTGCTTTTTTTACCTTGTCATGGATTTGCCTAATTGCCTTCAATGTGTTTGATACATTGTCTGAGATAGGTTCCTACCTTGGCCTTTCCTTATTAATGTTTAGATATATTAAGTTTCTATACTCATGTTGTTTTAATTTTGTGCCTTTTGACAACTTTTCTATCATTGGCATTTGAAGTTCATGTATGGAGTTAAAGCTTTTGTTTTCTTGGTCTTGTATTATTTTATAGGTAATCACTCTGCCTTTCATAATCATTCTGAATGTTAATTGTGTTGAAACATTCTTCTAAATTCCATGGAAACATTATTGAGACTTCATATTTTGCCTCTTATTGCTCTCTGTTCTTACAGCCTTCGCTTATGCTAAATTCTTCAATCATGAAACATAAAAACTAGGGCTGCCAGTTTTTGGATAATTTGCAGAATTGTTATCTCAATACATGAATTACAAAGTATTTGGATAATTTCAGTAGAAGTGGAATATCTATTATACATGTTAGTGAGTACCAATTTCTCTAACCTGGTTTTAAATTTAAATTCTCAGAGTGTTCTTGAATGTCAAATGAGATTGTGTATCTATCTAAACTATAAGCAATTCACATCTATATTTCAATAGTTCTTTTAATCAATGCTCAAATGTATAATGAGATATTTATAATTCACGAGTAAAATAATCTTCTATCAATTAAAGTTTTAATTGTTATGGTTTTAGATTAAGTTTTTATTTTATTACCTCTTGGAGTCAATAATTATAATTTTTATCTGTATAAACATGTTTTTTTTCTCAACTAGAGTTGTTAGAATTCATAGTTTTAAAGTTGGTCACGAGTCTGCATAATGGAAAAGTGACAGTGTGAATAAGTAATTAAAACAGTTGATTTAGTGATACTTGTCCTATGTGGTAGATTAGGTTTATCAGAATATGAAAAGAATAAATGATCAATCCTTAAAATAGACCCTAGCAACTAAAAACATTGTCACTGTTGATGAGTTGGATGAGAAGGACTCTAGCAAGTTTTGCTACTGCTCTAGTTTAAGTGTTTCGGACTGGGCCCCTGCTAACTAATAGTATATCTATTGGGAAACTTTTGTCTGCTTCCTTGAGTGTGTTGGTATGAACATTAACTTGTCAATATGTAAATTTGTAATAATTACTGATTATTGAATATGACAAAAGGCTTTTATCCAGAAGACCTTCATTACTAATTCTGTCACAATTGGTGGCATCTTCTGAGCCGTAAATTCTTAATTACCTGTTTAATATGTTTTTGCTTCGGTACTCACTTCCTTTGTTTATACTTTCTGCAAAGCCTGTCGAGCTGACAGCGCCATTGTCACCTGCCTCCGTTTTTAGTGCCCTCTACTCCTTTTCCGCGTCTCCTTGACCTTCGATTTTCTTTAACATCAGTGAGTTCCACACTTTCGCTGTCTCAAGCTCAAGGTTTTGTCAATTTTCTTTTACTAATCGGTGTGTCACTTCTTTATTGAAATAACATAAAATAACTTAAAAATATGAAAATCAGAAAATGCTTGTAATTGGCAATTTATACAAGTGTTGGTCTGATATACAATACTTGCTTGTTTCCATTTCTATGCTATTATTACCTGATTTTGAAGGATATTCTAGAGATTGGTAGCTAAATGTTCTGCCACATTGAATTATATTATTGATTTAGAGAAATTCGCTTTGAGTTAGCATTGGTTTTTTTTTTGTTGAACCCGGTGGTGTTTAAATATGAATTGTCATTTGTTTTGAACTGCATTGTCATGAACTATATTGCTTGTACATTGCTTGTACTAGGTTGTGTGTCTGTGCATAAGAGGAGAGTATTAGTTAATTATTTGTTGCCTTTTTCAATAATAGAGAGATCATGTCTCTCTAATTTTTTTTATTTTAGTTATGCTCTTCCTTGGGGAGACATATAACTGGAAATTTGATTTGTATTTTTTTTTTTTGGAATGGTTAGCCTCACTTCAAGTCTCACTTATGTTTGAATTACTTTTCATATGAGCTGCAAATGGAGACAACTCCCTAATAAATATGCTTTTAGTTACTTTTCATATGAGCTGCAAATGGAAGCGTCTGCACACCGGACATGGATGTATGACAGGCTTCTTCCCGGCCGAAGGGGATATACTACTGGATTTTTAAAAGGTGTTGAAGAGTTTATTAGTTTTGCTTGCCAACATAAGAAGTATTTGATTGAAGGTGTGATAAGATGTCCGTGTAAGCTATGTGAAAATGAGGACCACTTAACCCCGGATGAAGTCAATGTTCATATTCACCAAAAATGGTTTACACCTGGATATTGGCATTGGACATCCCATGGAGAGGAACTCCATCGCGTTAATGTTGATACTGATATGGATGCGCCTAGTAGTAGCAGTCAACGATGGGGTTATGAGCATGTTGGAAGACATCAGGATATGGTGTTTGATGCGGCTGGTATAACTCACGAGCTTTTAGATGAAGAGAAACCTCCAAATATGAAAGCTACCGAATTTTATGCAATGTTGAATTCCACTCAACGACCATTGTATCCAGGATGTCAAAATGCATCGGAGTTGTCTGTTGCTGTTGAAATGTTGAGTATAAAATCTAAACACAACATGTCACAAGCTTGTTTCAATGACATCATGAAGTTTATGAAGAAGTCAAGCCATCCCGAGAATGTCATTCCCCCTGATTTTAGGCAAACAAAGAAACTTGTTGGAGGGCTCGGATTATCCAAGATGAAGATAGATTGTTGCGTTAATGGGTGTATGTTGTACTACAAAGATGATATATCTTTGAAGGAGTGCAAGTTTTGTAATGAGCCTCGACAGAGGCAGACAGCCTCTCTTTTGCCTCTTTTGACACTGCTCGATCTCTATGGGTCGCAATCGAAGCTCAATATGCCAACACCTCTCGCTTCCATGTTATGTCCTTCAAAAATCAGCTTCAGCGCTGCACAAGTTGTTCAACACTATTTGTATATCGGATGCAGAGAATTAAACAGGACCAGATGCAGAAATTTAAACAGTTTATAAAAACTTGTTTTACTTAGCAAGGTAAAGATAAATAATGTAAAGCAGTAAAGGATGAGACACAGAGATTTATACTAGTTCACCACCAACTGGTAGCTACGTCTAGTCCCTTCGTTCCTGAAGGATTTTTCACTATAATCACCTGATTACAATTTTCCTCAAGAGTATTCTTCTGTCACAAACTTGACAATACTCTCAACTTCTCAAAACGACTCAGTACAGTCGAGCCTTTGAGGAACAAAGCCTTTACAAGGCCAAATATAGTTTACAAAAGAGATTATACTTTTGAATACAATCAAAATAACTCTCACAGAGAGGATGAAAAGATTAAGCTCAAAACAGAATAGCTTTCTAAAAGAAAGTATAAGACGCTGAGTTCAGTTCTATCTGGACCAGAAACTTGGCACGAAACTTGATTGTTCACTTGAGTAATATTGCTTTCAGAATGAAGTTTTTTCACAGTTTTTCCAACATTTCTTCAATGAATACCTTGGGGTATTTATAGGAGTCTTCAAGGGTATTATCGTTGCAGTAAAAATATCTCATTTTCATTGAGTGAGGTAATTTGAAATGTAGTCCTTTTCTTCCTTTTCAGAGAATATAAGAATAGTAGACATTACCGTTTTCGTACTATCTGCTATTTTGCAATTGCCTTGTACGATTTTTGTCTTATGCTAAAGGTGTCACCTTTGCTTCCTCGTACATCAAAATGAGCGCACAAAATCAAATTCGAATTTCTTTCCAGAACAGTATGAGGCTAGGAGCAAAAACGTGATCATCACGTGCTTCATTAAAGAGATCAGACAGCTCAGAACAGATGACGGATGCTCGTAGCAATTGAGTGTTCCACGTGTCAAGAAGTCACACTGCTGGACGCTTGCTGTTAGCAAGACGCTGGAGTGAGTTCGGATGTTGACACTAGTGGATTGTATTCAATTTTTTTGTAAATTTCTTCTTCTTCCTTGAGTGATTTGTACATATATATGAATCTTTGATACATGTACACTCAAAGATATGTTAGAAGATAAATTGTTCTCTTGAGAAATATTTTGTTATCATCAAAATCAATGAGGGTCTAAACTTCTCAATCGTTTAGGTTCCAACAATCTCCCCCTTTTTGATATGACAAATATCCAAGGTTGATGAACAATTTAATTTCAAAATAACATCAAGGGTCTCCCCCTGAATTTAACAGTTTTGATATATAAGAACAATTAAGGTATTAAGGCGATTGTTGATAGACAAATTCATTTAAGTGATCGCAAAAATACATAGATGAATCAGAGCATATTTTTAACAAAGTGAGATCGGATGTTGATTTTCATTTTATCAAAAAGATTTTCATATTACCAATTTTATTGATCATTGTTAGATTATTGGGTCAATGAATATCAATGCATTAATAGATATTAGAGCAATGAATAACCATACAAATGCTATGTATGAAATGATATGCATGATACTTTCAGTTTTAGTGTATTCATCGGACGGTGAATTTGTTAATCAAACTTTTACGTGTTCATCAGACCTTTCTTTTATTTCTTTTACTCCCCCTTTTGTCATCAGACAAAAAGAGTGTAAAGCACATCATAGTCAAAGAATGGCTTAGAAAAATTTGAATATATATAAACAGATAATCAGATAAGAGTATGTATAGTCAAATAATCATAAAAACACTGAATATATATATATATATATAAAATATGAGAGTACCAAAAAAAAATTATATCACACAAAAAATTAAAAAAAATTTAAGGGTTTGGTGGTGGAGGAGGGATGTTGAGGCGTTCATATAACAGCTTTAGTGCATTCTCCAGCTGAGTGACTTTTAGATTAGTAGCCTTCATTTCTTCAAACTCTGCTTTAGGAATGGTGACCATTTCAACTGCAGGAGTAGAAGTAGAAGGTCCAGCTTCTGGTGCAGGTTTCATCTTCTGATGCTCTGCTAGCACCCAGTTGGAAAGCTTCAGTCTCAAGTCCTTCTTCTATTGAGCCTTTTGAAAGAAAGCATCATTTGGTATAAACCATTTGATGAGACTTCCAAGTTTCCTCTGCTCAGATTCTGACTGTATTCTTCTCCTTTTCTCCACTTCTTCTGGATATAGCAAATCCATGAAGACAGTTTCCCTATGCAGAAGCACGTCAGCAGTGAAAGCATCAAACTTATTCCCAGCTTCTTCTCCCCATATCCTTCTGATGAATTCACCCAATGCTTCAGAAGCAAAAGAGAGTCCTTCATTTTCTGCCAGGTATAATCCTCTCATATTTTCCCTGTCATCTTCTGTAAGCACCAGGGGGATGAGGCATAGTAACAAAGCTTTGTCTTTCCATGTCTTCGACCATTGACTCCAAGTGAATCCAATGTCAAAGTGCTTGGTCACAGCAGCCCATTGGACATAAGTTTTCATGCAGTCGAGTGGTGCGACATCGAGCATCTGAACATATCATCAAAGTAGACTGTTCCCAGTTGATGTCGATAATTACTGGCGATAGTGCCAACTGTTGGAATTATGGCCTTCTCGGCATTGCAGCAGTTTGAGGAGCCAGTTCTCCATTCATCTTCCTTCAGAGAATTCAGGTAAAACCTTCTGGCATGATCCTCAGTGATCTTGTCAATCGGAAGCTTAGAAAATTCCTTAAGATTATACTTCTTGGGAGCCTTCTCATACTCCGTGAGCCCAATCTTGCTGAATGGCTACTTGCCAGGAGCAGGTTCTTTCCTTTTCCCAGGGATAGACCAAGGTAGCCACCTTTGTGCATGCGGTACAATCTTCAGCGTCTGCACGAAGGATCCCTGAACTGTCTGATTACTTCAATCTTCTTCATCTCAAGACAGTGTGCCATGAAGGCAGCTTCTTCATCTGTGATCCATCTTCCGCATTCTTCCAATGTGAGCGATTCAGTTTGTGGTAGGGATCTAGGAAGGTCAACAGAGAAGAGAATTGCTCTGCTACCAGGTGCTGGTCTCAATCTTCCTTTGAATGACATCTGAAAGTGGTCTTCTCCATCCTTGAAGGTAGCATTCATTGGAGAGGCAATCTCCAGTCTGGCAGCTCCAGAGGTGAAGGTTTTTAAATGCCATGTAGAGGGACGATTGTAGATGTTGTGATATATCTCATACTTAACAAACCGTGGTTTGTTAAAACATGAGACATTCTTCCTTCCACCAAAGTCTGTAGGTTTAAGGGTAATAGTGGGTAAAGTGGGAGTGGTTTTGGTGATTGAATAGGTTTTAGGTGTGTAGGGTTTGAAGGGATTAACGGGAGGTACTTTGAATAATAGGTTAAAGGGATGAGAGTGAAGTTTGGAAATATATGTGGTAAGTGAAGTATTTGAGGAATTTTGTGGTAGGTCAAGGTTGAGTGTATAGGATAATGGTTGGGTAGGTTTAGAGAGGGTAGAGGTTTGTCGAAGGCTCATTCTGGTTTTCTTGGTTTGTGGTTGTGTTTGTGGTTATGAAACAGACAATAGGGGTGCAGGAATAACATCATGAGCATCAAAGACAGATACTGACTCATCAGCAGTAAAGTCAAGTACCTTTGGGTTAAGCTCTAAAGACTTAACCAACCTTCTTTTTTATCCTCTCGTGACAACAACAGCAGGAGGATGAGGAGGAGGAGGGACTTGCTTCCCTTGACCGGACGCTGAAGCATCTTTTTCAACTGTTGGCCTAAACTGTTTCTCCAAGACCTTTCTGATGGGAATTCTATCCTCATCTTCTGGTTCCTCAACAGTAGGTGCAGGAGCCACCTTCTGTTTTGTTCTTCTTGTCTCCCTTGAAGGAGATTCAGCAGGTCTCTTCACACCAGCCACTGAGCTTCTGGTGGTTTTCTTTTCAGCTTCTCCTTCCTATTGCTCTATTTTCACTTTCTTGATCATAGAGCCAGTAATCAGCTGCATTCTGACTAAACTGTTGACTCCAAAAACTTCTGGACGAACAACAGCGCCAACACCAAAGAATTTTTCTTTTTCCTCTGTGTTGATAGAGTCAGTCAGCTTCCTCACAACACCGTCTTTAATCATCATTATGGAGAGAATAACTCCATAAGGGATAACCTTGACGATATTCTTCTTATCAACACTCTTCCTTGAGAAGACAAGAGCATTTATCAGATTGTTGATAATCAACCTTGGCAGATTGATTCTCTTTCCATCCATGTAGTTCCTCATAATGAACTTTTGCTCGTAGTTCACTATGTCGCTTGAGCCAGCCTTCAGAATCACGCTCTTGGCGATGATTTTGTGCAGTACTCTGTAGTGGCTTTTCACGTCTTTGGTCATGGGAGTAATGTTCTTCTTCTTCAGTTCACGGTAGTTCTCAAACAAGGCTTCATTGACGTTTTCAAGTCCTCTGTATGCATAAGCCCAGTTTGCATGGTAACTGATTTCTTCACAAGGGCACTTGATCGTCTGAGCAATAGAGTTGATGGTGAAGCGTAGCTTGAAGCCTCTGATGTGTCCTTCTATGATTTCTCCCGGAAGTAAATGCAGCGTTCCCAGAACTCCTTAATAGCATAGCTCAGTACGTCGACTGGTTCCCAGATGAAGTAGTTTTTCCAGCCCAGTTTCTCCAGACCTTCTTCAAAATCAAAACGGTATAGCTTGAAGTTCTCAAAATCTATCCTGTTCTCATTTAGGAGTTTTGCCTCAGAGAAGACGTCAAAGGCAGCAGTATAATGTCCAACCTTTCTGTCGGCCATTGTAGCGGTTGCAGAGAGAGTGATGGAGGTTTTAGGGTTCGAAAACACACACAGAGAGAGAGAGAGAGAAAGAGAACAGTTTTTACAAGAGAATGTAGAGTGAAGTGATGGAGCGAAAAATGTGGAGTAGTGGGAAAGTTGATAGAAAATAGTACAGTCCTTTTTCAAAAAAATCGCTTCGTATTTCCACACAAAAATTAAATAAAAAAGAAAAGAAAATAAAGATTCGCCTTTTCATTAAATGCAGACGCCAAAGGAAAAGTAAGATCAAGAAAAAGATTTTATCGAAAGACATAAATAATTATGACTCAGTAGATGTGATGAGACGCTTAAGTCCTTAACACGTGTGACACGTGTGGGTATGCTCGGACGCACGCAACCGATTCACCAGACGATGAGTTATGATGCACATGACAAATAAGATGCTTATTCATATACATGCTTATGTCATACCAGATGCTGAGATTGTGCATATTATCTGACGCTGAGATTAATCATTCTTCTATAAGATGAAGATTTAAATTTCTTCTTATAAAATTGAATCTATCTTCAGTAAGGGGTTTTGTAAATATGTCAGCCCACTGATGATCAGTGTCTACAAATTTTATTTCTAGAATACCCTTCTGAACATAGTCTCTTATAAAATGATGCTTAATCTCAATGTGCTTGGCTCGTGAATGCAATATGGGATTTTTAGTAAGGCATAGTACAGAAGTATTATCACAAAAGATAGGAATGTTACTCTCTTTTATCAGATAGTCTTCGAGTTGATATTTCATCCACAGAAGTTGAGAGCTGCAACTTGCTGCTGAAATATACTCAGCTTCTGCTGTTGAGAGTGCAATTGTGCTTTGCCTTTTGCTTGACCAAGATACAAGATTTACTCCAAGAAATTGGCAGCTTCCACTTGTGCTTTTTCTTTCAATTCGGTCTCCAGCAAAGTCAGCATCACAGAAACCTACTAACTTGTAATCTTTTGATTTCTTATAAAGCAAACCAAAATTAGTAGATCCTTGCAAATATCTAAAGATTCTTTTAACAGCACTCAAGTGTGATTCTTTAGGATCTGATTGAAATCTAGCACACGCAGGCCAGAACATAATATCAGGTCTTGAAGCTGTAAGATAAAGTAGAGATCCAATCATACCTCTGTACATCTTCTGATCTACCTTTTTACCAGTTTCATCTTTACCAAGAATGCATGTGGGATGCATAGGAGTGCACATAGGTTTGCAATCCACTATTTTGAATTTCTTTAGCAATTCCTTGATATATTTGCTTAGATGTATATATATACCATCATTGCATTGTTTGATTTGAATTCCAATGAAAAACTTCAGTTCACCCATCATGCTCATCTCGAATTCAGCCTGCATTAGCTTAGAAAATTCTTTGCAAAGGCTTTCATTAGTAGCTCCAAAAATAATGTCATCAACATATATTTGAACAATTATAAAGTGCTTGTTTGATGTTTTTCTAAAGAGAGTAGTGTCTACTAGACCTCTGGTAAAGCCATTTTTCATCAAAAATGTACTTAGTCTTTCATACCAAGCTCTGGGAGCTTGTTTAAGACCATACAGGGCCTTTTTGAGCTTGAAGACATGTTCTGGAAATTCAATGTCTTCGAATCCAGGAGGTTGTTTTACAAAGACTTCCTCAGTTATAAAACCATTCAAGAAAGCACTTTTCACATCCATTTGATAAAGAATTATATCATGATGTGCAGCAAAAGAAAACAAAATGCGTATAGCTTCTAACCTTGCAACAGGTGCAAATGTTTCAGTAAAATCAATACCTTCTTCCTGTGAGCACCCTTGAGCAACCAATCTTGCCTTGTTTCTCACAACCTTTCCATCTTCATCAAGTTTATTTCTAAATACCCATTTAGTACCAATAGCTTGCTTATCTTCTGGTAAGGTAACTAGCTTCCATACATCGTTTCTTTGGAACTGATTCAACTCTTCTTGCATGGCCAGAATCCAGCCTTCATCTTTCAATGCTTAATCAATCGTTTTAGGTTCCATTTCTGAGAGTAGTGCCATATCTGCATGCTCTTTAAAAGAGGATCTAGTTCTTACTCTATCTCCAGGTTTTCCTATGATTTGATCTTTAGAATGATTGGCTTTGTACTTCCAGCTCTTTCTGAATTCAGCTTCTGAAGATTCTTGTGTCTGGTCACCACCGGACGATGAAGATGTAGGTTCACTATTTGTAGAATTACCTATATTTAATTCTGAAAATAATTCATCTAGCTCTGACATGACTGTGTCAGGCTTCTTGTCATCAAATTTGACATGAATGGATTCTTCCACTGTCATAGTTTCTTTATTGTATATTCTAAAAGCTTTAGATCTTTCAGAATATCCCAAAAAGATTCCTTTGTCAGCTTTTGAATCAAACTTACCAAGCTGATCCTTAGTATTTAAAATGTAACACGTGCAACCAAATGAATGAAAATATGATATGTTTCGTTTCCTTCCTTTCCACAGTTCATATGGAGTCTTCTTCAAAATAGGTCTAATAGAAATTCTATTTTGAATGTAACAAGTTGTGTTTACTGCTTCTGCCCAAAAATGTTTTGCAATATTAGCCTCAATGATCATGGTCCTGGCCATTTCTTGGAGGGACCTATTTTTCCTTTCTACAACACCATTTTGTTGAGGTGTTCTAGGAGAGGAGAAATTGTAGGAGATGCCGTTTTCATCACAAAATTTTTGAAAGCTTTCATTTTCAAATTCTCCCCCATGATCACTTCTAATAGAAGAAATGCAAATTCCTTTTTCATTTTGAACTGTTTTGCAGAATACAGTAAATACCTTGTATGACTCATCTTTGTGAGCAAGGAATCCAACCCATGTCCATCGAGTAAAGTCATCAACAATGACTAACCCATATTTCTTTCCAGTTAAAGAGGCTGTCCTTGTTGGACCAAAAAGATCAAGATGCAAAAGCTCAAGTGGTCTAGAGATTGAAACAACATTTTTTGAATGAAAAGAAGTTTTAACTTGTTTTCCTCTTTGACATGCCTCACAGAGAGCATCGGATTGATACTTAAGATTTGGTAAGCCTCTGACAAGACTATGCTTGTTTAATTTTGAGATTAATCTCAAATTGGCATGACCCAATCTCTTGTGCCAAATCCATTGTTCTTCGTCAACAGACATGAGACACTTGACATCTTGTTTTGCAAGTTCAGAGAGATCAATTTTGTAAATATTTTGTTTCCTCTTAGCAGTAAAGAAAGTAGAGCCGTCTTTCTTGATTTTTACTAGACATCCAGTTTCTATAAAGATGACTTCATAACCATTGTCACATATGACTTATGCTCAATAAGTTATGTTTAAGTCCTTCAACATATAGTACATTATCAATAGAGGGAAGATAGCCTTTACCAATGCGACCAATTCCAACTATTTTACCTTTCTGGTTTCCTCCGAAACCAACGAATCCAGCTTCTTTAGGCCTTAGTTCTTGGAACATATGCTTTTCTCCCTTCATGTGACGCGAGCATCCACTGTCTAAGTACCAAGATAGGTGTGTTGACTTTGTTGCTAAGCATGTCTGCAACATAGACTATTTTATCTTTAGGTACCCATATCTTTTTGGGTCCTTTCTTGTTAGTTCTTGAAGGAGGCTTATCCTTCACAGTTTTAAAAACAGTACATGCACTTTTCAAATGACCAGGTTTATTGCAGTAAGTACAATGCAAGCATTTACTATGATTATTGGATTTATCAGATGCTAAATCATTTTCTAAAAGAGGTTCATCTGATATATAACCAAGACCATGAGTTGTCGTTTTACTGACACCCCAAATCATTTAAGCTTGCTTGCTACGAGTTACACTCTCTGCAAGAAACTTTTGAAAAGCATATTCATAATCCTTTGATTTGTATTTAGGATTGCCTGTAACTTTAGAGCTTTCAGCTTGAGAGCTCTCAACTTCTGGTTGCTTATTAGCGGTATTTGGTTATCCATCGATCTTGATTTTCGATTTTCACGATTTTCTTTGTTTAAAGCTTGAAAGTCTTGTGATAATTTTGAAAATTTCTTTTTCAAATTCTTATACTCAACAGAGAGAGTGGCAGAGTCCTTAAGAAGATCATCAAATGCAAGTTGAAGTTCAGAGTAGGAATTATATACTATTACCTCTTCAACTTCTTCTTCTGAATCAAGGTCAGTGTCTGCCATGAGAGCGAGATTTGCTTCTACTTCATTATCTTCCCCAGATGAGGATGAATCTAGATCTTCCCATGTAGCCATGAGGCTCTTCTTCTTTTTCTTAAAAGAACTTCTTGTGGACTTCTCCTTAAGATTAGGACATTCGGACTTGAAATGTCCAGGCTTTTTACATTCATAGCAAATGATTTGAACCTTGTCCTTGCTTTCTTTCTTGTCCTTAGTATCTTTCTTCTGAAACTTCCTCCTGAAGTTTCTCTTTTTCCACATTCTTTGTATCTTCCTGGATATAAACGCGAGCTCATCTTCTGATGTGTCAACATCTCCTTCTGAAGCTTCATCTTCTGATTCTTCTTCTTCAGCCTGAAGGGCTTTGGAAGAACTGACTTTATGTTGAGCGACTTTCAAAGCAACAGACTTGCCCTTTTTGACAGGTTCTTCTTCATTTAGCTCAAGTTCATGAGCTTTCAACGAACTCATAAGATCTTCAAGTCGTAGGACATTTAGATCTTTTGCTTCCTGAATAGCAGTGACCTTGGGTCTCCACTGCTTAGTCAAGCTTCTTAAGATCTTTCTAGCATGGTCAGGTGTAGTGTAACTTTTTCCAAGGGCCTGTAACCCATGAACAAGTGTTTGAAATCTTCCAAACATGGTTTCAATGTTTTCACCATCTTCCATTTTGAATAACACATATTGGCGAACCAACATACTAGCTTTGGTTTCTCTTACTTGGGCAGAGCCTTCGTAAGATAAAACAAGTGAGTCCCAGATTTCTTTGGCAGTATCAAATTTGCCACATTTATCATATATTTTTTCTGGCATAGCACAGATAAGAATGAATCTAGCTTTTTGATTGATTTGATATCTCTTTTTCTGTTCATCATTCCAATCTTCTCTGGCTATAGCAACACCACGAGGATTAGTGGGAGGAATGTAACCACTTTGAACTATATCCCACAACTCAAGTTGTTGTGTCTCAAAGAAAGCTTTTATCTTATCTTTCCAGTAATCAAAATTTTCCCCATCGAATAGAGGAGGACGGTTCATATGACCACCTTCAGTAGACATGTTCACAGTATAGGATCTTTTCTCTTAACACTGTTAAGTGCCCAACCAAGAGGCCGAGCTCTGGTACCAACTGAACATGAACACAAGAAGGGGGTTGAATTGTGTTCAAAAACTTTTCGCAAACTATACGTAAAAACTTCAACACAAGTTGTTCAAAACTATTTGTATATCGGATGCAGAGAATTAAACAGGACCGGATGCAGAAATTTAAACAGTTTATAAAAACTTGTTTTACTTAGCAAGGTAAAGATAAATAATGTAAAGCAGTAAAGGATGAGACTCAGAGATTTATACTAGTTCACCACCAACTGGTAGCTACGTCTAGTCCCTTCGTTCCTGAAGGATTTTTCACTATAATCACCTGATTACAATTTTCCTTAAGAGTATTCTTCTGTCACAAACTTGACAATACTCTCAACTTCTCAAAACGACTCAGTACAGTCGAGCCTTTGAGGAACAGAGCCTTTACAAGGCCAAATACAGTTTACAAAAGATATTATACTTTTGAATACAATCAAAATAACTCTCACAGAGAGGATGAAAAGATTAAGCTCAAAACAGAATAGCTTTCTAAAAGAAAGTATAAGACGCTGAGTTCAGTTCTATATGGACCAAAAACTTGGCACGAAACTTGATTGTTCACTTGAGTAATATTGCTTTCAGAATGAAGTTTCTTCACAGTTTTTCCAACATTTCTTCAATGAATACCTTGGGGTATTTATAGGAGTCTTCAAGGGTATTACCGTTGCAGTAAAAATATCTCTTTTCCATTGAGTGAGGTAATTTGAAATGTAGTCTTTTTCTTCATTTTCAGAGAATATCAGAATAGTACACATTACCGTTTTCGTACTATCTGCTATTTTGCAATTGCCTTGTACGATTTTTGTCTTATGCTAAAGGTGTCACATTTGCTTCCTCGTACATCAAAATGAGCGCACAAAATCAAATTCGAATTCCGTTCCAGAACAGTATGAGGCTAGGAGCAAAAACGTGATCATCACGTGCTTCATTAAAGATATCAGACGCTCGCTCAGAACAGAGGACGGATGCTCGTAGCAATTGAGTGTTCCACGTGTTAAGAAGTCACACTGCTGGACGCTTGCTGTTAGCAAGACGCTGGAGTGAGTTCGGATGTTGACACTAGTGGATTGTATTCAATTCTTTTGTAAATTTCTTCTTCTTCCTTGAGTGATTTGTACATATATATGAATCTTTGATACCTGTACACTCAAAGATATGTTAGAAGATAAATTGTTCTCTTGAGAAATATTTTGTTATCATCAAAATCAAAGAGGGTCTAAACTTCTCAATCGTTTAGGTTCCAACAACTAGGTATTTGACATAGGTGACAGTCATCATGTGACTAACAGTCTCAATAATATGCATATTCATTCTGACTATGATGGCCCTGAAGAAATGCAAATAGGTGATGGTACAGGTTTGAAAATCTTACACGTTGGTTCCACTACAATTCCCACACCTACTGTTGTATTCAATCTTCATAATGTTCTTTGTGTTCCTCATGCAAAACATAATCTTATTTCTGTTTCAAAATTCTGCAAATCCAATAAAGCATACATTGAATTTCACCCCTCTTTTTTGCGTGTGAAGGATTAAGCAACGGGGGGCGATGTTGATGTGCGATCCAAGTAATGGTGATCTCTACACTTACCATCCAACCTCCTCACCATCTCCCACTGTCATTTTAACCACATATTTTATGGCACGCTCGCTTTGCTCATCCTTCTTCAAAAGTCCTTACTCAAATGTTGTCCAATTGTGGCCTTTCTAGCATTTCAAACAATAAAAATTTTCATTGTAATTCCTATCATATCAATAAAAGCCACAAACTTCCTTTTTCCATCTCCTCTATCAAAACTACTTCTCCTCTTGAACTCATGTTCTCTGATGTTTGGGGACCCTCTCCTATCACTTCTATAAATGGCTACAAATATTATCTTGTATTTGTTGATCACTTTACTCGATACACCTGGCTTTATCCATTAAAGAGTAAAATTGATGTGGCCACTATATTTCCCCAGTTCCATACCAAAGTAGAAACATTTTTTTCCCACAAAATTAAATCCATTTATATTGATGGTGTTACTGAGTATATCAAACTTAAACAATACTTCAATTCCCATGGAATATCTCATTATATCAGTCCACCATACACCCCTGAACACATTGGCATCGATGAACGCAAACATTGCCATATAGTGAAAACTGCTCTTACTCTCTTATCTCATTCTTCTGTCCCACAAAAATTCTGGTGCTTTGTATTTCAAATGGCGGTCTACTTAATCAACTGCATGCAAACTGCTCAGCTCAACAACAAATCTCCTCATGAGATCCTCTTTGGCTCCAAACCAAATTATCTAACTCTTCGGGTTTTTGGATGTCTCTGTTATCCCTGGCTTCGACCATACTCACAAAATAACCTATCAAATCGTAACATGCCTTGTGTCCTTCTAGGTTACTCTTCCCAGCACCATGCGTATCAATGCTATCATCCTCCCACTCAAAAAATGTATATCTCCAGACATGTGGTGTTTCATGAGTCAATCTTCCCCTTTCATTCGAATCCTTTTGCCTTCCCCCCTCCTCAAAAGACTCTCACTCAACAACTTCAAAAGATAACAACTTCTCTCTCTCTCTAAACATCCACTCATCATCCAACAGCTTCAACCATCTAATACTCCTTCACTACCTCCTCAAAACTCTACCTCATCCTCATCTACTCCACCCCTTCTCCCAACCACCCCAAATCCTCCCACTATCTCCAACCAATCGGGTCAACACACTCTTAACTCCTCTATAGGATCACCACTAGCCACACCTATGGACACTCCCACATCAACATCACCTCCCTTGCCTGCATCTACTCGTCCAGTCACAAGAGCAATGAATGATATACACAAACCCAACACCAAATACCTCCTTACTACCAAACATCCTCTCCCCTCCTCAGCCGAGCCAACATGTGTTAGTCAGGCCCTCAAATCAAGTGAATGGTGTGCTGCCATGAGCACCGAGTTTAATGCTCTTGTCCAACAAAGAACATGGGACCTGGTACCAAGGCCTCCTGATACAAATCTCATAGGTTGCAAATGGGTCTACAGAGTTAAAAGAAAGGTTAATGGTGACATTGACAAATATAAGAGCAGACTAGTGGCCAAAGGCTTTCATCAAAGACACGGGCTTGATTACACTCAGACCTTTAGCCCTGTTGTTAAACCAACAATAGTTTGGTTGGTTCTTTCCTCAACCCTGCAAAATAATTGGTCACTATGTCAACTTGATGTCAACAATTCCTTCCTACATGGCTCTCTGAGTGAAGAAGTCTATATGCAACAACCTCCGGGCTTCATTCATCCTGAGAAGCCACATCATGTTTGTCGATTAAGAAAGTCTATCTATGGACTCAAGCAAGCATCACGGGCCTGGTACCAAACCTTGAGTAAGTTTCTCTGTGACTATGGGTTTATTAATTCCAAATCTGACTCTTCCCTATTTATTCTTAGAAAACAAGGTCTTGTTTTATACATCCTTTTGTATGTAGACGACATTATAATAACAGGAAACTCCTCTACCAAAGTCATTGAGTGCATAACAGCCCTTGCAACTTCATTCTCTATCAAAGATTTAGGGAACTTGCACTATTTTCTTGGCGTCGAGGTCATCCAAAGTGCCACGGGCTTATTCCTCAGTCAACATAAGTATATTGCAGATCTTCTTGAACGAACCAAAATGACTGACGCCAAGCCCGTCCTCACTCCACTGTCAACTAGTGTCCACTTGTGCAAGGATGATGGTTCACCAAGTACAGATGCAACTTTCTATCACAGCACAATTGGTAGTCTCCAATATCTGTCTCTGACACGACCTGATATTGCTTTCTCTGTCAACAAACTCGCGCAATTCATGCAGAGACCGACCACCAGTCATCTAACCGCACTAAAGAGACTTCTCCGCTATCTCAAAGGCACTATTTTTCATGGTCTCTTCCTTCAGAAACCAACCTCTTCTGCACTCACTGCATACAGTGATGTTGATTGGGCCGGAAATAAAGATGACTACACCTCCACATCTGCCCATCTTGTCTACTATGGCCCCAATTTAATTTCTTGGAAATCTTCCAAGCAAAGAGCAGTAGCTCGTTCATCTACAGAAGCCGAATATAGGGCCCTCGCAAATTCTGCATCAGAGTTGTCATGGATCACCTCTCTAATCTCTGAATTGGGTGTCACTACTTCCAAGTCTCCATCGCTTTTCTGTGACGATCTGAGTGCCACGTATCTCACTCAGAATCCAGTCTACCACACCCGCATGAAACATATCTCCATTGACATCCATTTTGTTCGTGATCTGGTACAACAAGGAAAGCTCAAAATTCTTCATGTTTGCACAGCTGACCAGCTTGCTGACTGCCTAACCAAACCTCTATCCAAGGCTCGCCATCAATACTTACGACACAAGATTGGTGTCACTGACGGAACTCCAACCTTGCGGGGGCGTGTAAGACCAGCCAGTGTATAATCAAGGAATACTCTTTGGACGGTGCGGACGGTGCTAGACCAGTCAATGCAATAAGTTTGGAGGGTGCGGACGGTGTGGACGATGCTGCCTAGTTTGTATCTATTCTTGTACATAGGAATTAACTACATAGGAAATAACTAAAAGGAATTAATACCTAGTTTATATCTATCCTAGATTGTATCTACTAAGTGTATATAAATGTCATGTATACTTGACTCAAAAAATAATAATAATAAACATTTCTACTATCAACATTTCTTTACACTTAAACCTTTAAATAAATAATTGGGAAATGATTGACGTCACGAGACCATGACATTGCGAACAGATACAATATCATTGGCAGAAACTCCATGTTTTCCGTTAAAAGTTGACTTAATCATTTCTAATTTTTTCTAAAAATTTGACAGTTGTTCATTCGTGTGATTCGCGGTAGGTTTTCTTCGCGACAAATAGGAATGCTCTAAATAATTTCCTTCTTTCTTTCTCAGAAGCGGCCGTGATGTCAACAGTCACCCATACGCACGCCTTTGTAAATCACTGTTCCTATCGTTGAGTAGCATGTGGCACAACTATCCTTATCACTGCTTAATTATTATTTAATACTAATAATAGTTGAAATAAAGAATGGGTTGCAAAGTACCGCTAATATTTAACTATGTATTGACACATAAAATATAAATAATAGTATTACTTTTTTTTATAAAAAGGTAATATTATTTTTTAATTATGTGTCAATACAAAATTGAAGAACAATAAAAAGGCTACAATATACCATTTGTTTACCGAACAATTAGTTTGAAACTAATACGTATTCATTTTATATATTTAACAAATTAACGTTTATTTTGTAAAAATTGAATTGTCAATTTAGCCTATATTTGCTCTCATGGTCAAATCACTGCCCAAGACAAAGTCATCGTGAAAGCTCTCTTAATTAGCTTCAGTTTCACCGGGCATTCAGAGCCAGTCTAACGTGGTTCCAAACGTAGGCTTGTACAACTCAGCAACTTAATCTAATAGTTACGGAATGCGGTTTATAGTTTTAATATTGAGGTCTAAACCTTGTATACAGCTATACAAGAGAATAAAATTGGTCACGACGGATTAGTATTTAGTTCCGTATACATCACACAAGTAATAACAAATATTTGTAGAGCCAAATGAGACACAAAGTCAAATGAGACACACAAAATAGACAATTATTTTACTGGTTAACACAGTTTACACTTGTGGTTAATTAGTTGCAACACTTTACATATCTATTAACCAAGTTTAACACTTCATTAATTACGTGTATAAATTGTGTTAACCAACAAAATAGTTGTCGATTTTGTGAATATCGTTTGGCTGTAACAAAATGAATGCAAAAATCATTTTTTAGTTTAAAGTGGCATCGATCATGTGGTACAATGTAACTATCCACCCGACGCATTGAATTAGTTTTGTTTTGTTTTTTATTTTTTTTTTTTAAAAATGGTGGAAGTAACGAACAAGTTGTACGAGAGCAGACGCGCTTGTTGAAGCCCCAGACATTGACTTGTATTCTTGAACCATTCTGCACTAACGATAATGTTCCAAGTTTATAAATGGTGGAGCGCAGGCCAATTCATTCATAAGTATCTCCACAATACTATCTCAAACTCTTATCCAAACAATTTTTTTTAAAGTCCAAATTATCCATTCATTTGTGGTAGCTATTACATAGCTAGTTCCAATAATGTATCCACCAGCGGCAGCCTCGGAGGAAGGAAAGCCAGTGTACAATCAGCCTCCAGCAGCCACCACCGGTTTTCCGGTGAGTTACAGCAGTACAGCAGCGTACTCCGGTTCCTCGGACTACCACGCGCCTCCTCATCCTCCTCCTCCGCCTAAACCACTAGTTGATTGGTCCACCGGCCTCTGTGACTGCTTCTCCGACGGTAAAAGCTGTAAGTCGATCCCCCCTTCTTCCTCTGGCCTCGGCTTATAAGTAATGAGATCAACTAATTGTAACCATTTTCACTTTAATTGATACGTACGCTTCATTCACTCACTCGTTAATATCTAATCTAATTAATTCGTTTCAGGTTGCATAACGTACTGGTGTCCATGTGTTACCTTTGGCAAAGTTGCAGAGATTGTTGACAAGGGATCCACTTGTAAGATATTCATTTCTCAGAACATTTTTTTAATTTATTAACAACTTTAGAAGTTGCATTTTTACAATAAAAAATTGTTTCATTTCATTCCTTAATTAGTGATGTTCTTAGAAACACTCATTATCATTTATCTTTATATATACTAGCGGCAAGACGGGCACTCCCGTGCCCGTCTTTCCGCATTTTTATTGCGCTACAGGGTTTTATATTATTATTTTTTCTTTCCACAACACATTTGTCGTGAGAGAGAGAGGGTAGTTATATTTGTTGGTGTTGGTTTCTTTGAAATGAAAGTGCAGCAGTTTAAAAAAAATTATTTTTAAAATTTACAAAACATTTTATTGAAGGGTAAAAGTGAAAACAAAAGTAGTACACTAAAAAAACAGTTATCTTACCCTGTTTTCTTTATATAATGGTATAGATAAACGAGTTTAATTTGCTATTTATGATTAATTGGACTAATTAATTGTTTTTTGTTTTTGAATGTTGTGATTTGCAGCATGTGGTGCCAGTGGGGCTCTATATACGCTGATTTGCTGTGTGGTTGGGTGTAGTTGCTTGTACTCTTGCTTCTACCGCTCCAAGATGAGACAACAGTACGGTTTGAAGGGAAATGATTGTACCGATTGCTTGATTCATTGCTTCTGCGAAACCTGCGCCTTGTGCCAAGAATACCGTGAGCTTGAAAACCGTGGATTTAACATGACCCTTGGTATGTATTATTATTATTATTATTATTATTATTAACCATATAATATATCAACTAACTAGTATTTGCTTGCCTTTGTTTTGAATCTAAGAGAAATTCTTTTTTTTTATTTGTTTGATTTATTTTCTTTGAACTTGCAATGATGATTAGGGTGGCATGGAAATGTTGAGCAACGGACTCAAGGAGTAGTCATGACTGCAACAGCTCCAACAGTAGAACAGGGCATGAGCCGTTGAAGAGAGGATCCATTCCAAATGCATATATAACATACATGCGGTTGGTTGTGTGTGATTGTATTAAGACGAGTGTGTAACGTGCATAATGTTAATTCGTCTCAGATCTCAAGTACAGTAGTCTCCGAAGTCCGACGCATGAGTGGTTCCTGTTTTTCTCATTTCTCATTTTACTTTTATATATATGTTCCTCTGTAATTCTGGTACTCTCAAGATGTGATGCGAGTTTTACCTTCCTTTTGTTGTGAATCTTCCACTACTGCATATATATACACTAGTTTGCAACGCTTCACGGATATCATGAGTAAAAATGTTGCTAATTATCATTATTTAACTATTTTCCTAACATTTATTTATAAAATCAAATGTTATCATGAGATATATTTTTTAATTAATTTTTTAACATCTAACAAATGTTACACACTTAGACCCATCTTTCTTGCGCATGTCTTCTTTCTTATTCTCATGCATTTTCAACCCAAAGAATCTCCATCCCTCACACCATGTTCTCTCCAAGTAAAGCTCATGGTAAATGACATTCATCTTAGAATGAAGTTATAGAACTAGGCCCGAATCGGTTAAACAAAAAACCCATCATGACGTTAGTAGTATCGGATCGTCCGTGCATTTGAATCGATGTAACATTTCATCACTGCTTACATGAATCGTGGTGCATCTTCATTTTTTAGTTTGAGCTTGCGTATAGTATGAGTAGTGCCAATTTGTTTAATAGAAAACTTTTTGAAAAAATTAGGGCCTATGGGCCAGCTCTACCCATAGGGCTTTTGAGGGCCTTTTGGCCATATAAGCTTTTTCATGTGTTGATATTTTAGCCTTGTAGACCATTTTGGCCCTAACCCATGTGGACTAGGATTGAGTGGGTCGGGCTGGGCATTCTGACAGCTCTACCCTTTTATATAAACCTCCAAGGTCCAAAGCAAATCCTGGTATGATGGTATGAATAGTCCCATATTATACCTCAACCAATTTTTTTTTGTCAAATATCTCAACCAAAATTAAATATATATTTTTGTTGTCAAAAAATTAAAATATATGTTAAGTTACTGATCGTGTTTACTGGAAAACAAAACAAAAGTCTTCCGTTGATTAATGGATTTAGGCTCTCTTTGGTAAGTCAAAAACACTAGTGTATAGTGGATAGTTTATAGTGTATAGTGGATAGGTTCACTGGCTTCGTGATGGAGACTCGAATACCAAATATTTCCATGCTATGGCCAGCTATCGTAGGAAGCGGAATAGGATTCACAAACTTCAAGGACCGAATGGTGACATGATTGAGAACCAACCGGGTTTGTGTGATATAGCAAAGGCATACTTTGAGGACCTTTTTAGTGCTAATCACAGCAACGATAGGATGGTGACCGACTTGATGAATGAGCGTGTGACCCAAGAGGACAATGAGATGCTGACGCGTCCTTTCACGGTAACTGAGTTTAGAAAGGCTTTATTTCAAATGAATTCTGATAAGACACCAGGTCCAGATGGTTTGAACTCGGCATTCTATAAAAGATTTTGGCATTTGTGTGGTATGGAGATTTATCATGCAGGAGTGGAGTGGCTAGAAAAAGGTATTTTTCTCCCTCAGTTGAATGATACCAATATTGTTTTGATTCCCAAAGTAGATAATCCAACTACTATGAGGGACCTAAGACCGATATCTTTGTGTAATGTCATATACAAGATCCTATCTAAGGTTTTGGCTAACCGTCTCAAATCCTTGCTCCCAAATTGCATATCCCAGGAGCAGTCTGCTTTTGTGGCAAATCGATCCATTCTTTGATAATATTTTAGTTGCTATTGAAACTATCCATCACATGAAGTGTAAGGCAGTAGGGAAGTTTGCAAAGGTGGTTATGAATATTGACATTAGTAAAGCCTATGACAGGGTTGAATGGGAGTACCTAAAGCACATGATGCTGAGGATGGGTTTTGGAGAGAAATGGGTGGGGGGATGATGTTGTGCCTTGGAACAGTGAAGTATTCTATAATGGTGAATGGTGATGGAGTAGGACCTGTTACTCCAGGTAGATGGTTGAGACAGATCCGTTGTTGCCGTACTTGTTCCTCATTTGTGCTGAGGGACTCACTACTCTCTTGAAAAGAGCGGAAGCGAGAGGAGAGATTCATGGTATCAAAGTGTGTAGGGGAGCTTCACTCCTTATACACCTTTTATTTGCTGACGACTGTTTTTTATTTTGCAGGGCAGAAGATAGAGAATGCCAGACTCTGAAAAATATCCTCTCAGATTATGAGACAGCATCGGGGCAAGCAATAAACATGCACAAATCTGAGATCTTCTTCAGCAAGAATACAACACTAGCTATCAGAGAAGCTATTTCAGTTTTATTTGAGGTCACGGAGAGCATGGGCACTGGGAAGTACCTTGGCCTCCCTCTATGGTGGGACGGAAAAAAAAAGATGATATTGGGATACTTGAAGGACAGAGTCTGGCGTAAGGTACATAGTTGGTCAGGAAAGCATCTCTCTAAGGCTGGCAGAGAAATCCTTGTCAAGTCTGTGGCTCAAGCAATCCCAACTTATTGCATAAGCGCTTTCTTGATTCCTACATCACTAGCGGAAGAGATGGAGCGTATGATAAACTCTTTTTGGTGGGGCTCAAATAGAGGTACAAATAGAGGCATAAACTTGCTTAGTTGGGAGCGTTTGAGTATGCGGAAGGAGCATGGAGGTATAGGTTTCCAACATTTTCATGGCTTTAACTTGGCAATGCTAGGGAAGCAAGGTTGGAAGATGACAACCAACCTAGATGCTATTGTTACAAGAGTCTTCAAAGCTAGATACTTTCCCAAGGGGGATTTTGTGGGGGGCCAGTTGGGTCACAACCCAAGTTTTGTTTGGCGTAGCATCCGTACTTCACAGGTATTGGTGAGACAAGGCATGAGGTGGCAAATAGGTGATGGAAGCTTGGTGCCCAAGTGGCATAAACCTTGGCTAAGGGATAGAGAGAACCCTTATATTACTAGAGGACCCATGGCAGGGGCGAAAGACTTGAGAGTTAAGGACCTCATGAACACAAATACTAGAACTTGGCGTGAAGACTTCATCCATGCGACTTTCAACCAGCATGATGCACAACGAATCTTCTCTACCCCCCTTCGAGTTTGTGCTCAGCAAGATAAGAGCATGTGGGGACATAGTCAGAATGGTCAATATACAGTTCGGTCAGCATATCATGTGCTCATGGAAAGGGTGATTGATAGCTCACACTTGCGCGTACCAAGGAACTGGCTGAGTCTTTGGAAGATTAAAGCGCCTCAGAAGATGAAACTACTGGTTTGGAGAGCTCTGCATGGTTATCTCCCACCCAGGTGCAACTTATTTCGCCATGGAGTCGATTGCCCTACCATTTTCCTGCAGTGTGAGCAGGTGAGTGAGAACGATTGGCATGTTTTTTTGGTTGCAGCAAAGCCATTCCATATTGGTCTGAGGCAGGAATGTGGCACTGGCTGCGAGATATTCTGCAAAATGCAGTAGACTTCAATGAAACAGTGTTCCAAGTACTGGGAACACGACCGTCACAGCAGAAGGCATAATTCATAACTCCTCATGTGGTGTTTATGGCGGCAGAGAAATGACAAGCACTGGAACGACGAGGAACAAAACCCAACAATATCTATTAACTTTGCTAGAGGTTCGCTTATAGATTGGGTGTGTGCGAGAAATAGAAGCAATGAAGCTCCACAAACAGCGAGCAATCCGTATGTCAGCAAGTGGGTGAAGTCGACTCAAAGGGAATTCAAGTGTAACATAGATGCAGCAATTTTCAGTGAACATGGCATGTTTGGGATTGGTATGTGCATTCGAGATGGTAACGGAGCCTTTGTGAGAGCTAAATATTTATGGATGAGGGGTGTTCCTCCATCTCAAGAAGCGAAAGCAATAGGATTATTAGAAGCCATTCGATGAGTGAGTGAGTTGGGTTTCCTTACGATGTCTATAAAACTGGATTGCAAGCTAGTAGTTGACAGTGTGTTAGGAGACGTAGTTCACAATTCAGATTTTGGTACTATCCTTGATTATTGTAAGGAGGAGCTTCATCAATTATCAAACTATAGGATTAGTTTTATTCAGAGGCAAGCGAACCAAATTGCTCATAGCTTGGCTAGAGCATCTAAGAACTATACTAGCTCCCAAATTTTTGATTTGATTCCAACCTGTATGCTTGAACATCTTTTAAATGATATAAGTTAAGTTTGTTCCGTTCAAAAAAAAAACTTGTAGTCTGTGTTTGGTAACCACTAGCTTATAGCATTTTTTCACTAGCTTATAGCATTTTTTCAAACGCTACTTGAAATAGCGTTTGAGCTTACAGCTTTTAGCATATCGTTTTTTTCTCATTTTTACCCTTGTTATTTAAAAAAATCTTCTTTTATCCTCTATTAAATGAAATAAAAATTATTAACACTTCAAGTCTCTATCTCACTATATGCATTTCTATAATTAATATATTTTTATAAAGTATAAAAAATAAATAAAAATAATATTTAAAATAATATTAACTAATAAAAATCATTTTAATGATTATAAATTAATAAATAAGTAAATAAATTATATTATTAAAATATAAATTTCAAAATTTTAAATTATAAATATCTTAAAAATTAGTTTAGTTAATATAAATTGATTTTAATAATAATTTATAAATATTTGACTATATTTAATATTTTGATTAAAGACTATATTTAATATTTTGATTAAAGGAACCTAAACATGAATTAAAAATGTTCTTTTATGTCATTTTATATTTATCAGTTAGTTCAACCGCTAATTTTATTAAACACTTTAAATTCAATCCGCTATCAGCTATCCGCTATAAGCTCACCTGCTTTTTGTTGCAGCTCAGACAAGTGCATCTGATCATAACTCGTAATAAAGTAGAGTATTTTTAAAAATCCGAATGTCGAACCCACAGGGAATACGCAAGTAACAGCGTAATAAAAATCTTAAATTCTTTAAGCTAACAAGATAATTGGATTGGGATTGAATGGAAAACTAAAGGATAGGAGAAACATAGGGGAACTGGGTTCACTAATACTAGATCCTGAATCTATTTCCTTGCTATCATGAATTGTATTACCTTATCGAACGTTAATCACTCACACTAAATTACTAAGGGCTACCTGCTTGCAATAGCTTTCCTCCTAACTAATTACTCTGTTTGGTCCTAGAAGGTAATTAAAGGAAAGAGCATTAAGAACAGACAAGTTTGTTAATCTAATAACTAAATGAAAACAAGCAATAACTTATCTGGCATATAAAGCGAGTTCTGTGATCCTACAGTTCCACTAGTTAAGTATGATCCTGTTACCACAATTAACTAATTTGATAAGGATTAGCTACTTCCTATGAAATTAAGCATGCTAAGATCAACACATTCATAAGGATAATAAGGAATTCAAAATAGCAATTAAATAGAAATCAAGAACATTGTATCAGATCCCCCATCACCCCTAGTGATGGAATTAGTTACTCATAATGTTTTGCAACAAAAGAAAGTAAAATAAATCCAAACTCCTAAAAGACATGAGTAAATAGAACAGGGACACCCTTGCGATAAGATGGTGATCCTCTCGTGTGTTCCTCACGTCTCAACGAACTCCGGCAGCAATTCAGAATTGATGGGAAGCTCCAACGATCTAAGACTCACTCCAATCGTGTGGTGTTTATGAATAACTCTCAAAAAGGGGCTTTTGACTTGAGAATTCATCAAAAGGTTTGGAAAAAGGGTTAAGAGCCCCTATTTATAGATTAGGCTGCGAATTAGGTCATCTGGCTTTCAAATCTGTACATTCTGAGACGGGGTACGACCGTACCTCATATATATACGGTCGTACTAAACTTCCTTTGTGACGTTGGCTCGTACTCATGCGTGCTGCAGCCCTGACATCATTGTGTACAGTCGTACTGCCTTTGGCACGGCCGTACTAGACTTTTTTATCGGTGTCAGGTGGTACAGACTGAGGGGGTACGCCCTTACTGTGATTCTGCTCTAGGTACGGTCGTACCACATGTAGGTCAGGTTGTACCGCTTGTCCAATAGTGCTAAAACTCTCCAAAACTAGCCAATTTTTTGTCCTTTTTTCACATCTTTTGCTCTGAGTGGTGTCTTCATGATAATTCTGCAAAATGAGACATAAATGAGTACCTTTGTGCTTTAATTAGTGTAAAATGATATAATTAAGTATTAGAAATGTCCTGTAAAAGTAGACAAATTGGTGTGTTAACATATCCCCACACTTGAGCTTTGCTTGCCCTCGAGCAAATTACTTGGGTAATTATAGTAAGAAAAATTATTTCCACTGAATAGGAGCAAAAACATAAGTAAGATAACAACATGATATCACAAAACATGTCAATAAATAGAATGCCCAATTAGAGGTGTAAGTTCAAATAAGCTAACAATCTGTGATTTTCAAGTCACACTCTCACTAATCTCAAAGTGTTTATATGTATAGTCATTAACGCTCAAATTTTTCAAATGAAGTGACAATACCATAGGCTTGTACATTAACCAAAACTCTACTATTAGAATCTATATATCATGCAAAAGAGGAATGAGAGACTTTCATTGGTTGTAATGGGGCGAAGGTGATAATTTTAAGGTATGACAAAAGAAAGAAAATACCATGCAAAGGGTCAAGAACAAATCAGCCAAAACAAGCAATCTATTTCTTTTTCACATTAAAAAGCAGGCAAGAATCCCAATTTTTTCGATCAATATTTTTTTAAAAAAAATTATAAGGCATGAGCAAGATAAACAATTTTTCTTTTCTTTTCAATGCTCTTTCTTTTCTTTTCATTTCCTCTCTTCATGCATTTATGCATCAATTAATCATTTTTAAGAATTAGAAGGGAAAATAATTGCTAAGCCTTCTTTTTGTAAATATAAAAGGGATTCATAACATTATTCTTTTGGTTTTGCCACTAATTGCTCTCAAATAAAAATTTTCCAAGGTTGCCTTCGCAAAAGATAATCAATAGTAACAAGAATGGTATCAAAAAAATCAAATAAAATACTTTTAGGCACAAGAGTGGACAACTAGTGGTATAATACATTCAAAATGGTAGTGGCCTGAAGAATTCCTAAAATTTGGCATTTCCAAATTCATATGAAAAGAGACTCATATTCGCTTCATAATGGTCTCAGCACAAGTTCTAGAATGTACATTTACAGAAAAATATCACTCAACAAAGAAAAGAGGCAAAAGCATGATGTGGCCTTTTATTTCAGGCTCAAAACTCACATTTAATAGCTTACACAGAGAGTCAAAACTTATAGAACTTTAATGCTAATTTTTAGCAAATTCTAATACTAACAACAAATTGATTCAATCACATGTTGCCAAGAAGAAAATTTTTTTGTAGCCCCTAAATCAGCAAAAATTTAAAGTTCTTCTATAATTATGAGCTGTTATAAGCACAGCCAAGTAATAAGCACAATATAAAAATCCCTCCCCACACTTATTTATAGCAGTGTCCCCACTGCGACTATTTTAAAGCAAGCACAAATTAATAAAATAAAAGAAAATAAGAGCCATAATAAAAGAATGTGGAAAGAGGCTCCCCTCTAAAAAATGTCACGAGCAATTTGCAGGGGAGTTTGATGCTCTATGTCATTTATCTTTAGCTGCATTGAGTGTCTTGAAGACTAAGAATCAAACTGAAAAAGTAAGCAGAATTAAAATTACTAAAAATAAACAGCAAATACTAAGTAAAAGTCTACAGGTTGCTTCCTGTAAAACGTTTGTTTATCGTCACGAGCTTGACGTGTTGCCTCAAGTGGTTGGGGTTTGCAGGGATACGGTATATGTGTCCCTGGGTGTGCCTGCAACATAGATTTTAGCTCGCTATCCGTTCACCTTGAAGGTTGACCCATCTTTAGCAACCACTTCTATTGTTCCATAGGGGAAGACTTGTATTATTTCATAGGGACCTGACCAACGGGACTTTAGTTTTCCTGGAAACAGTCGAAGTCGAGAGTCATAGACTAATACTTTGTCTCCAATTTGAAAGCTTCTCTTTTGGATGTGTTAGTCATGCAACTTCTTAGTATGCTCCTTGTACAATTTTGCATTTTCATAGGCTTCCAGTCAAAATTCGTCCATTTCGTTGATCTGTAATAATCGATGCTCACCCGCCATTTGCATATCAAAATTTAGAAATTTGGTAGCCCAATAAGCTTTGTGCTCTAATTCGACAGGGAGGTGACAAGTTTTTCCAAATACTAGCCTCTATGGTGACATTCCTATAGGGGTTTTGAAAGCAGTTTTATATGCTCATAAAGCATCATCAAGTTTAAAAAACCAGTCCTTTCTTAACGCACTAACATGTTTTTTAGGATTTTCTTAAGTTCCCTGTTAGGTATTTCTACTTTGCCACTGGTTTGGGGATGGTAAGGTGTAGCCACTCTATGGTTTACTCCATATTTCGCTAAGAGGTTGTCAAATTGTTTATTACAAAAATGACTGCCACTATCACTAATTATTGCTCTGGGAGTCCCAAATCTAGTAAAAATATTCTTTTTCAAAAACCTTACTATCCTTCGAGCGTCGTTAGTTGGTAACACTACTGCTTCAACCCACTTGAAGACATAATCTACTGCCACTAAAATATACATGTTGTTATTAGACTTAGGAAATGGTCCCATGAAGTCTATGCCCCATACATCAAAAAATTTGCAATATAAAATATTATTTAGAGGAATTTCTTGTTTTCTAGGGATATTTCTGCTTTTTTGACAGAGGTCACAAGCCTTGACAAATTTATATGCATCTTTAAACAAGGTAGGCCAAAAAAACCGTATTGTGAGATTTTCTGAGCTGCTCGTGTGGGTCCATAATGGCCCCTACTTCTCTAGAGTGACAGTGCTCTAAAATATATTGATATTTTGTTTATAGAATGCATCTTCTAATTATTTTGTCGACACAAGTTTTAAATAAGTAAGGTTCATCCTAGAAATAATGTTTAACATTGATCCGCTGTCGCGCACGGGTCAAATAATTAAAAATAGTAAATGTAGTAACAAGGTAATTCAACATTGGTCGTCTCGCAAGGATCTCTAATCTAACAATAACCAAAAACAAGAACGTACGAAGAATTAAAAAGGGGGGTTTCGATTATGATAAACAGAATTTAAAAGATGAAAATATCAATATATAAAATACGACTAATCCACTGGTTCAAGATAATTAATACTTGAATCTATCACGGGTTTCAAAGGATTATTCTATTTCGTGATTCTATTCTTGTTTGATCATAAAATTCACTAATCAAACGTCAATTAATTTTATAAGAATTCCTACTGGATTAAGCATCACAGAATTCAATTAATCATGAACGAGGAACAAGCGTCACAAGAACACAATTAATCTAATAACTGAATTCAATCAAACCTACAACTAAGCGTTATAGATCCTATTAATCTCTATTCGAAATAAATTAAAATAAGCGTTCAAAATATTTCAAATAATCTCAAAAAACAAAAATGAATTTGATATGATTAAGCATCAACACCTAAAACGAATTTGCAAACAAAGATCAAAGAGATGAAAGATCAAAGGGAAAAGAAATAGAATCCGAAAATCGAAATTAATAATAATAATCAAACCTCAAGATCCTTATAAAAACTTCCTAACCAGTGAATTAATCTATAAGGTCTTAGCCTTCCATGGAAGGATTTGACAAAAACGAGATTAAGAAGGAGAAAAGGAGAAAAGATTGCTAAAACTCAAAAACGGCTCAAGATTCACAAGTAATCAAAAGCTAGTTCCTAAGACTTTAAAAATCCTATTTATAATGTCCCCTTAGGTTAAACTAGGTAAACTTCAGTTTATGACCAAAGAGAAGGGCCCATAAGAGGTTAATTAGCCAATAACAACTAATCACATGAGTAAGTGATCCAGAATTCGCAGTCAGTCTCGCCAGCTGCAGTAATTAGCATTTTTGACCATCAAAACGTCTGACTGGGCTTTGGTGTCAACATAAGAGTTGTAGCTCTGCTTCTTAGCTTTCCAACGCCACAAAGATCACTACAATCGGATAAGTATAGCCCAAGTTATGGCCTGCAGAAGGAACATGGGTCAGGATGTAACAAAATCCAAAAATTGACAAAGAATTTCACTAATGCCCAAATTAAGACTCAAAGATATAAAACATGTTAAAAAGCAAAATGTTCATTCAAGGTTTCAAGGAACCATGGCAATCATGAATAACATCTTATTACCTTCTAAGCAAACAAGAGGATAGAATAACCAAAGAATGAATCAAGAGTGATAGAATCCTCACAAGAAATAAAGTTCTCTCAAACTCTCAAGTGTCTAGGCTAATGCATACACTCAAAGCACATCATGAAATCTAGCACTACCATAGGCTTGACAAGCCTCTAACATCCACACTTGAAGCACATGCACACAAAGATCAAAAGGTCTTTATTAAGGTTAAAATGGGGCCAATGTCAAGGTGGGATAATTGAAAAGGTAACTAAGCTATAAAATCAAAGAGGATATAGGAGCAATGAAAAACAATTGCCAAATAATTATGGGGGCAACTTAACCAAATTCCAATCCATTTTTCCACTTTCACACTTTTCTTCTTTATTATCACCTTTCTTCCTTTTCTTCTTCTTTTTTTTTTTTTTGCACTTGCCAAATTTCCAATGAAACACAACATTTAGATATTCTAAGATAACCACAAATTTGAGCACCCCCGCACTTATGCAATATTTATTATCAAATTTTATTTTCAAAGCAAAGCTCCTTTATCCCCTAAGATTGGATCATATCATTGTTTTTCACTTTTAGGCTTGTAATGAGCTATATAACAAAGAATGAGATAAATAGGCTCAAAAGGGCTAGCAAAGGGATAATTGCAAGGTAGGCTTATTTGGCTAGTGGTTTAATAAGAACAAAAATTGCCTAGATCATTTCAATGCATGCATGTGAACAAGAGTTTCAACAAGAGTCAAGTCAAGTTCTAGAGTAACCAACAATCATGAGTGAAATCACACAAGAAAGAAAGAGAATGGTCAAGTGTATTACATTCATTATAAGGCCCAAATCTCACCAAGGACAATGATTTATCACAAATGATGCACAATTCAGTATTCAAGTCCAACTTATCATACTAAGAATGCAAGGAAGTCATCCATATCATGCCACAAGACCTATAATCCTAGAATAGTGAAATCACTCCCAACTCATACAAACCAAGAAATTCAATGAAAATGCATGCAATTTTTTTTTTTTGAAAACAAAAACGCAAAACAAAAACAAAACAAAACTACTATGATAAAAGATCTCCCCCCACACTTAAATCACACATTATCCTCAATGTAAGCAACAAGTATAAAATAAGAGTAAGGAGTAAGGAAAGAAAACTCCCTCTTCAAGGTGGCTTTTTCAAGGAGAGCTCTTCTACAGTCTCCTCTTCAAGTGCGGGCTTGTCATGGAGAAGCTTGAGGCATTGTCCATTGATTTTGAAGACTTTGTTAGTGGCTTCACTCTTTATTCCCACTGCATCATAAGGAAAAGTGCTAGTAGCAACAATAGGGCCAATCCACTTGGATCGAAGTTTACCCGCCATGATTTTAAGGCGAGAATGGAACACATGGAAGTGTTTGGTTTTCTTCTTCTTCTTCTTCTTCTTCTTCTTCTTCTTCTTCACAACATCCAAAATCAAGGGATTAAGTCTTCTTTGTGGCTGCTCAATGGAGGGAAGCATTCTGGTGGATGAAGTTACATCAGAATGAGTATCTTCAACTAAGTCAGCAAGTACTTCTATTTGAAAAAGAGAATGCTCTTTCATGAGATGCTTCATAGCAGCATTAAAGATGTTAAATTTAACAATGTTATCCCCAAATTTCATGGAGAGTGTTCCAGCATGGACATCAATCTTGGTTCTTGCTGTTCTTAGGAATGGTCTACCTAGGATGATAGGTACCCTGCTGGATTGTGTCTCTCCCTCCATGTCCAGAATGTAAAAATCTGCAGGAAAAATCAAGTCATTAACCTTAACAAGCATGTCCTCTACAAGTCCGGCAGGGTGAGCATTGCTTTTGTTTGCCAACTGAATAACAACACCTGTATTCTGTAAAGGTCCAAGAGCCAGAGAGTTAAAGATAGATGTTGGCATCACATTAATGGAAGCACCTAAATCCAGCATGGCATTTTCAAATTTACTCTCACCTATGGTACATGGAATAGTAAAAATTCCTGGATCCTTGCACTTTTGGGGCATCATGGGTTGTATGAGTGCAGAAACATTGCGACTCATGTTGACTTTTTCATTTCCCTTCAGCCTCCGCCTCCTTTTGTGTGTGCATAGCTCTTTAAGGAACTTAGCATATCTTGGAATCTGCTTAATCGCTTCAAGGAGAGGTATATTAACTTCAACCTTCCTAAATGTGTCCAAGATTTCCTCGTCTTTATCTGTCTCGTCCATCTTCTTAGTTATCACAACCCTTTGAGGGAAGGGAAGTGGTATTGGTTGTGCATCATCGTCATCAGCAGAGGTAGGTAGAAAAGGTGGCTTATCATTTTTCCTGCCACTTGTGTTTTCTGCTGGAAGAGGTTCTGGAGTGTCAACCGCTTTTCTAGATCTGAGAGTGATTGCACTGACATTTGCACTGACATTTGGATTCACTACTGGCTGGGCAGGCAGTTTGTCTGACCCCTGAGAATGTATCTGATTAATGGAGGTTGCTAGCTGTCCAATTTTTGCCTCCAAATTCTGAATGGTTGAATTTGTTCGCTGCTGAAATTGGAGATTCTGGACTGCCATCTATTTAACAAGGTCTTCCCATGAAGGTTCAGATTTTGCAGCTGGGGGAGGTTGTGGCCTGGGCTGCTGTGTAGAGGCATCTCCCCATCTCAGGTTTGGATGGTTTCTCCTACTGGGTTGTACCTATTGGAAGACAGATCATAGTTGGGTTGAGGCCTGTCATTGAATATGTTTGCTGTATAGGCCTGAGGAGTATTAGCATTGTCACTCTCCTACAATATAGGACATGCATCTGTAGGGTGCTCTGCAGAAGTGCAAATACCACAAACTCTCGCTGCCTGAGTTTTAGTAACTGCTAACTTTTTGACAAACAAGTTCATCGAGCTTGCTCTCTAAGTTCTTATGGTCAGTAGCTTGTATCTCGTTGACTCCCCTTGTTAGCACCACTGAATTACTTCTGGTAGTAAACTGCTGAGAATTAATGGACATGTTCTCAATCAGGCTTCTTGCATCTGCTGGAGTCTTATCCACAAGTGCTCCTCCACTAGCAGCATCCATGATATTTTGATCCAAAGGCAGCAAGCCTTCATAAAAATATTGGATGAGCAACTGTTCTGAAATTTGATGGTGATGGCAGCTTGCACATAACTTCTTAAATCTCTCCCAGTATTCATGCAAAGATTCTCTGTCAATTTGCTTGATGACACATATTTCTTTTCTGATTGAAGCAGCTTTAGAGGCAGGGAAGAACTTTTCCAGAAATAACTTCTTCAATTCATTCCAGCTTGTCATAGAACCTGGTTGAAGGTAGTACAACTAGTCCTTGGCAGTGTCTTGTAATGAGAATGGAAAGGCTCTCAGCTTGATGTGATCCTCCAGGACTCCTTGAGGTTTCATAGTAGAGCACACAATATGGAACTCCCTAAGATGTTTGTGAGGATCTTCACCTGCAAGACCATGAAACTTAGGAAGCAAATGTATCAAACCAGATTTAAGTTCAAAAGGTACTTCAACATCAGGGTATTCAATGCAAAAAAAACATGATAAGTAACATCAGGTGCAACAAGTTCTCTTAATGTTCTAGCAGCCATGGTATCAATAATAAATTCAGAATCAGAATCAGTGTCAAAGAGAGTATGACTAAATATGCTAATGCCATCAGTATCACTATCACCTATATGATCACTACATATGTTATTACTAGTACTAGACTTATTAAGTCTATAGAGTGAATGAAAAGTCCTATCTATTTCTGGATCAAGAGAATGCAGAATTTCAGAATTAGACCTAGTCATGCATCACGAGCACATATGAAAGAAGCACAAAAAATCAGAAAATACCAACAATGTCCTAATCGCTAAAACAAAAGATAAATTGACAAAACGTATCAAATAAAATCTAAAAAAATATAAAAATAGCACCAAAAATCTCTAAAAATCAAATGAAGATAACACAAATTTTTTTGGATTTTTTTTAAAGATACAAAAAATTCAAAAAAAATAAAAAGTGGTCTAAACGATGGAATTTTGGAATTTGAGCCTGTAATCCCAATATCAGTTCCTGATAAGGGAGTATTGATCCTTGATTTTTTTGGGATTTTATGGCTAGAGCAATCCGAGCAAGTTGACTGGAAACTGATTTTTTTCACTAACTCAATACAAAATCCAATGTCAGAACCTGAAACACAACTAAAATGCAAAATCAAAGGTTAGAGACGTTAGTAGGGTTCTTGAATTGGTTATTCTTGATCAGAGGTCCCCGGCAACGACGCCAATTTAATCTGCTGTCGCGCACGGGTCAAATAATTAAAAATAGTAAATGTAATAACAAGGCAATTCAACATTGGTCGTCTCAAAATGATCTCTAATCTAGCAATAACCAAAAACAAGAACGTACGAAGAAATAAAAAAGGGGGTTTCGATTATGAGAATCAAAATTTAAAAGATGAAAATATCAATATATAAAAAACGACTAATCCACTGGTTCAGGATAATTAATACTTGGATCTATCACGAGTTTCAAAGGATTATTCTATTTCGTGATTCTATTCTTGTTTAATCATAAAATTCACTAATCAAGCGTCAATTAATTTTATAAGAATTCCTACTGGATTAAGCATCACAGAATTCAATTAATCATGAACGAGGAACAAACGTCACAAGAACACAATTAATCTAATAACTGAATTCAATCAAACCTACAACTAAGCATTATAGATCTTATTGATCTTTATTCGAAATAAATTAAAACAAGCGTTCAAAATATTTCAAATAATCTCAAAGAGCAAAAATGAATTTGATATGATTAAGCATCAACACCTAAAATGAATTTGCAAACAAAGACCAAAGGGATGAAAGATCAAAAAGAAAAGAAATAGAATCCGAAAATCGAAATTAACAATAATAATCAAACCTCAAGATCCCTATAAAAACTCTCTAACCAGTGAATTAATCTAAGGTCTTAGCCTTCCATGGAAGGATTTGACAAAAACGAAATTAAGAAGGAGAAAAGGAGAAAAGATTGCTAAAACTCAAAAACGGCTCAAGATTCACAAGTAATCAAAAGCTAGTTCCTAAGACTCTAAAAATTCTATTTACAATATCCCCTTAGGTTAACCTATGTAAACTTCAGTTTATGACCAAAGAGAAGGGCCCATAAGAGGTTAATTAGCCCAATAACAACTAATCACATGAGTAAGTGATCCAGAATTCGCAGTCAGTCTCGTTAGCTACAGTAATTGGCATTTTCGACATCAAAACGTCCGAACTGAGCTTTGGTGTCAACATAAGAGTTGTAGCTCTGCTTCTTAGCTTTCCAACGCCACAAAGATCACTACAATTGGATAAGTATAGCCCAAGTTATGGCCTGCAGAAGGAACATGGTTCAGGATGTAACAAAATCCGAAAATTAACAAAGAATTTCACTAAAGCCCAAATTAAGACCCAAAGATATAAAAACATGTTAAAAAGTAATTATTGGGCATGACACACATTTAAAAATACAAAGTGCAATGCTATAAAAGGTGCATTAAAATGCATTGATCAAACATCATAAAAGAATTTCTTACGCTGAGCATATGTTAAATTGGGTGGAAGCACCTTACCGGCCAAGTAGTTAAAATAATCGGCATACCATGGTGCTGTAGAAATAACATATAGATGCTCTTCTGGAAATGTTTCTTGAATTTGTTATCTCTCCGGTGGTCTGACTGCTACATCTATCCTTGAAAGGTGATCTGCAATGACATTGTCTATGTCCCTGCTTATCTTTGATTTCGATGTCGAATTCTTGAAGCAGTAGAATCTATCTGATTAATCTTGGTTTTGCATCCTGTTTGACAAGTAAATGTCTAATAGCAGAGTGGTCAGTATAAATTATAATTTTAGACATGACTAAGTAGGAACGAAATTTATCAACTGCAAATATAACCGCTTCAGTCGTAGTATAGTTTCGCTAGGTTGTAGTGGACAATGTTAAAACTCCTAGAGTGGATGCTTCAGAGTTTGGAACTATAATTCACGAGTGCTCTAGGCTTTTATCTTTATCTACAAACTTTATGGGAAGTCTACCCGAAGGCAAACAAATGAAGTTGCCCATCGTTTGACATATGTCTTAGGGATGGCAAAGCGTACTGGCCCGTCTCGCCCCGACCCGCCTTGCCATAAGCCCGCTAAATAGCCTGCCTGCCAAGCGGTGGCGAGTTGAAAAAGTGAGCACAACCCACCCCATCGCGGATTGGCAGGCCGATGGGTTGGCCCGCCTTAAAAATAAAAAAATAAAAGGCCAATAAAAAAAAATTGGTCTAGAAAAGTGGTGGGTTAGCCCGCCTAAAAAACATAAAAATATTAAAAAATTTGGTTAAAAAATATACATATATTGGCTCGTGCGGGTTGACGGGCTAGGCAGGACGGGTTATGCGAGGTGGTGGACTGATATATCCCCACCCCTTCTCGTCTCATTTTGGCTGTCGGGCCCAACCCGTATTACCACCCCTACATGTCTAGCCCTGAAGTCTATAATCATATTCCACATTGTATCACTCTTTTGATTTTGAGTGAAAATGAAGTAGTTTGGTATTCATAAAAAAAATAAAAATAAAACTCAATTACAAAACTATTCAAAGATCTTTTGAACCTAGTCACATGTAATATATAAAACATTACAAAGAAACTATTTAACTAGTTTGTTAAATATAACTTATAATATTACGTTCGGATACTGAATAAATTATGTTACAATAAATTTTTAGAATAACAAATTCATAAAAACTTGGAACACTTGATTAATTTTGTTCTGGCACAGTATCTTAAATACTCGACCCACTAAACTTTAACTCCATTATGGAAGCCCATAAGTTAGTTTATGAGATCGTCATACTACTAACGACTCTAAAGAATTTTAACCGAAGATACCAATTTTATCCTAAGAGAATAATGACAAACCAACTCAACTATATCGGTAAACCCTTATAGATCTCAGATTCCCCTCATAATCTAAGTCCATAGTCTATCCGATATTATGCACACACCAACTTAAGTGTCAGAGCCCTTGCAGGTGGTCATCACTTTCGCTCTGGAGACTCCATCGCCCACCATGATTTTAGCACAACAAAGACATCACCATTCACACACGTTCAATTTATCTTGCCCATATTCTGATATGACTCTCAAGATTAAGAAATTGCGCCACAACCTCAACAACTGGGTTAGGGCAAAAAAAGATGTTGGAGCTCCAAGCCCAGCAAAAATGCCTAATTTTCAAAGAAAATCACTTGTTCAAACGCCTTTACAAATTTGGCCCAAAAAGGTCATGAAAGTTGTAAAAAGGCACAGGAGAATAGCTTTTTTTAAAGTTCCTTTTATTCCATTTTTGTTCTTAGCTAAAAAAAACTACTTATTTTCTTAAAAGCTTATTTTGAAGTATGCCAGTTTTTCTTTAAAAGGAGAAGAAAAGCCACAAAAAAAAAATTGAATCAAGCTTCAGAACAAAGTAGTGTTAATTCAATCCTTAATCTAATGCAACACATGTTTGTTTCAAGTTACCTAATGTTATTTTTGGGAATATGAAGGAGGCAATGCAATATTCCCATGTTTATTTCAAGTTTGTAAAAATTATTCCCAAGTATTTTTTTTATTCCAAAAAGTATTATTTACCCATGATTTCTCAATTCTTATTCTCATGTTAAAGGGGTGGAAATCTAACCTTCACTGTGGGAATAAAACTCAACCATATTTATTTGTATTTTTAATTTTTTTAATTAAATAAATTATAAAAAATTCATAGGAATTATAAATACTTACTAGACACATTAGTTAAAATAACATTCCTGATAATAATAATCCTAGAAATATCATTCCTAGAAACGTAATTTGATACCGTGAAACAAACACACCCTATAATAGTAAGAGTTTAATTTATATGCACCGACAGTTTAAAAATGTTTTAAACCATCATCTAATCACATCTCACCATTGTGCCATATTGTTATATAAATTCCTAAAATATCTCAACAAATATCTAGATAGTGAAATGTGATTGGGTGATGTTTTTAAACCATCAATGCAAATAAATTTGACTATAATAGTAATATAGTTACACAAGCATCCAGTGAAGAACAAAAAAAATACCGAGCAAGTGTGCGTTTTTTAAATAGAAAAAAGTACAAAAATAAGGTAACATTTTATAATTATTAGTTAATAAATTAAAACAACAAAACTACTCAAAGTCAAACCACACATACCCGAGATCTCAAAAAAAAAATTTAAAAAAAAAGGATCTATTTCAGTATCAAAATACTAAAGATTAACATAGTTATGTTGTTCCAACTAATGTCTTGTTTGTTTGTTTTTAGTATTCTTTTTGGAATGTAACCAAAAAAAAAAGTATTCTTTTTGGAATTACCCATCTCAAACATTGAATCCCTCGGCGCGGAGACAAATGCGGTGAGCCTCGATCCACTTGGCACAAGCGGCTTCACCGTGCTCCACAATGCATTCATCGCGCAACCTCTTTGTGTCAGGACAAGCGCAACATATTTTCTTCTTCGGCTTCGACACTTCACACGTTGTTGTTGTTGCAGTCGCCGATCCTTGGTTCAAGACAGGGGAAGCAGCGTGACCGGTTTGCACTTGCACGCTACCCATCACCGACGTTATGTCTCAAATCTTCTGCTACTAATAATAACCCCAAAATCAACAAATAGGTAGTAAATAAACAAGTATATGAATGAAGAAAATTAGAAAAAATAAGGGAAGTTTGGGAGGTGAAGAGAACAATAACTAACATTCACTTACCGGTGATTGGAACCCTTTGATGCGAGCGTGTGTAAACCTACGAAACCGAGACGGCAGATATACAAACGAGCCCTTTCCCCTATTTTATACTACAAATATACAAATCCGGCGTGCCCTAATTCTTGCCCCTTGTGAATTGTGAAGAAGTAAAAGAGGAAACGTTGCAACTTGAAACTGGAGAGATTCTACGGAGTTATAAATGAATGTTTTAATTAGACACCAGGGTCTGCCAATGATCGTACTCAGTGCACTTGTTAAGGAATAAAATAATAGAATTTTTGTATTAAAATTTTTAAAATATTGAATACACACTTTTAAGATAATATTTTTAAGTTAAATTATATTTTTAGTCCTTTAAGTTTATTTTAGGTTTTAATTTAGTCATTTATTTATTAAAAGTTCTGAATTAGTCTCTTATATGTAAAAATTATACCAATATGGTCTATTTGTTTTTTTTTGTTTCGAACTGATCCTTTATATTACAAAAATTATACCAATATGGTCCATTTTTTGTCTTTTATTTTGTAAAAAAATGGACCATATTGATATAATTTTTGTAATACAAGGGACCTCTTCAGAACAAAAAAAAAACAAGAGGACCACATTGGTATAACATTTACACGTAAAGGTCCAATTCGAAACTTTTAATACATAAGGAACCAAACTGAAACTTGAAATAAACATAAGGGACTAAAAGTATAATTTAACCATATTTCTATATTTGATTCCTTAAAGAGTGCCCTTAAAGCACTTGTTAGCATGTGCCTAGATAGTAAAGCATCAATTTACTCCCTACACTCTCTCATATTTAATCTCGTATACGAAAATAACGAGTAGTCACCGAAGTTTTTGTGAAATCTATAAAATTAGTCTTTGTGGTAATCGTCTCACTAGTACTTGTAAATGATTATTTATAAAACTTTAGAGACTAATTTAAAGAATTTCATAAATTTTTGAGACTGCTTATTATTTTCATATAATTCAAGGATTAAATAAGATAGAGAAAATAAGTTAAGTGACCAAATTAAGAGTATAATCATAATTATAAAATGAGAAAGTCAAAGAATTATGATAACCGGTATTACATTTAATCTTTGATATATTGTTAAATTTCATACAAAATATGTTATTGGTCCTTTTTTCATTTTTCAGGAAAAAAATATATATGTTTTTTTTTTCAATAAAAATCTAGTTTATTTCATTCATAATCACGGAGTCAATACATGCTGTGATATCGAGATAAACTTGAGAACTAGCTGTAACAATGGCTGTCTTTGCTAGCGAATGAGCAACCATATTAGTACTCCTCCGAGTGATACTCACATGAGAGTTTGTACAAAAAGAAGAGAGAAGGGTTTTACTATAATGGACTATGCACCCAAACTCAGATTCATCTATATGGAGACTATTGAACGCATCCGCCACTAACTTCGAGTCCATGATGACATCTTTGAAGTCCAACTCTCGAATCCAATCAATGGCGAATTGCATCCCAAGAGCTTCCCTCATTTTAACATCAACAATGGGGTGGAACGATTGACTCCTAGCCCCCACGAAAAGTCCAACTTCATCCCTCAAACAAATGTCTATTCCCACTCAGTTATGAGCTTATGAAAATGCAGCATCTATATTGTATTTTATAAATCTTGCAGGGGGTTTGACCCACTTCCCCCGGTCGTTCCCACTACTGGAAGTAGGATATCGAACCTGATTCTGTTGTGTGATCTCTCGAGCTTTCTTCCACTCATCCAGCAAGGCTTTACCCTTATGAATGATCACTGCACCGGTTTCTTCCACGCCTTCCCAAATTCTCTGGTTACATCCCCTCCAAATACTCCACAAATATGTTATTAATAAGGAAATATATATAAGAAAAACTACTATAAGGAAATAAATAAATATCCATTACCTTGAGAAGAAAATAATTTTGTCAATTGAACTGAAAGATTAATGACATTGATATTCTGACAAAAAAAAGTTGTAAAATTACCAAATGCTAACAATTTTATGATATTTATTTTATTTGAATTTGGAATGTATTTTTTTTTGACAAATATAATTTGGAATGTATGATGATGTAAAAGCTAAAAATGATAAAGTTCAATGTTATTCATAAAATTTGTTTTTGTCAAAAAAAAAAATTTCATACAATTTGTGTGGTATAAAATGTTACAGGCGGCGGCCAACCTGCACCACCTTAATAGGTGCGGCACGGTACAGCAGGAGATATACGGCTAGATTGGGAAGTTCCATAGATTTTATGGTGAGACCGTTTGCACCAATTTTTTTCCTTTCTCTGAGACTGAGATCGTCTTCCCCTCCGTCGAAGCAACACCGTCGAAGTCATCGTCTTCAACGGCGAGCCAGAGCACCACACGTAGCGACATGTAACAGCTCCTTGGGCATCTCACTGAACACTATCCTTCAGTTGCTACTCTCGAAAGACGTCCAAGCCGCGAGCTCTGCTACCATCTCCTTCCTCCACCATCGTGGCTTCTTCTCCAATGAGCAGATCTGCCTCCCTCATCACACAAAAACGACGTCTCCCCCAAATCCGCACTGGAAATAGCTGCCCCAACTCCACTCAGACCACACCCAACCCAAACCACCACAATGGCTCCGTTTTCTCTTCATCTTCTCCTTATTCGCTTCGCACCATTTCTGTTTCCTTAGCTTTGTTATTGCGTGTTAACACACCAATTTATCTATATTAACATGATATTTTTAGTATCTAATTACACTATCTTGCGCTAAATAATGCACAAAAATACTGATTTATGTCTCATTATGCAAAGTTATCATGAAGACACCACTTGGAATAAAAGATGCGAAAAAAGGTTGAAAACTGGCTAGTTTTGGAGAGTATTAGCACTTCTGGACAAGCGCTACGGCCTGACATACCATAGGTACGACTGTACCTAGAGCAGTTCCCTTGTAGGGGCGTACCTCATCAGTCTGTATCACCTGACGCTGATAAAAAAGACCAGTACAGCCGTGTCAAAGTCAGTACGGTCGTACACAAGTGATGTTAGGGCAACAGTACATACAGGTACGGGTCAATGTCATCTTTGAAGCTTGGTACGGCCGTGTATATATGCGGTACGGCCATACCCCATCCCTGATTAGTGCATATTTGAAGCCTGAAAACCTAATTCGCAGTCTACATTATAAATAGGGGCTCTTAACATGTTACAAAGACCTTTTGATGATTTACTGAGTCAAGAGCCCCCAATTGAGAGCTGATAGCAAACCTTGCCCCATTTCGAAGAATTCCTATCTCCTTGAAGCATGGTACCAATCTCGAATCGTTACCGGAGCTTGTGAGGACGCGAAGAACGTGCTTAAGGACCGTCGTCATACCAAAAGGGTATCCCGGTTTAGAATTTATTTTCTTGTTATGGATTGTTCTGAATTCAAATTATTGTTTATGCTATTATCGTTAGGAATGAGCAGCTAAACCCATCACTAGGGGTGGTGGGGGATCCTTTACAATACCTTTGATGTTTTGTTCTTTAATTATATGAGTTTTTATTAATTGCTTGAGTATTTTATTCCTATTGTGCTTATTCTTATAAGGCTCAATCACCCTTTATTTAGTTGTCTTAATTGTGGTAACAGGATCATGATTAGTTAATGGAACCATAGGATAAAAGAATTCGCGCTATATGCCGGATAGGTTAGGACTTGTTTCTAATCAGTTATTAAGTTAGCAAACCCATCTGAACTTAATGCTTTTTCCCTTAGTTATTTCCTGGACCAAACGGAGTAATTAATTGTGAAGGAATGCTATTGTGCGCAAGGACAACCTCTAGTAATTTAGAGTGGGTGGTTAGTGCTCTTGCATAGTAGAAAACACATATTAATTGATTTATGAATTCAAGGGTAGAGTATAGGTGAACCCGGTTATCCTAGGTTTTCCATAACTTGTTAAACCGTTCTTGCTTCTATTTCGTTATTGCTTTACTTTCAATTGCGCACATTACTTGCTTAATTACAACAATTGCTCGCCTAATATGATATAATTATAATTCACTGCTACTTGCTCATTTTCTGTGGGTTCCACATTCAGAGTCCTAATTATACTCCACTTTTATTACGAGTTACGATCAGGTGCACTTGCCTAAGCCCAACAAGTTTTTAGCGCCATTGCTGGGAAATGATAGCAATATTAGTAAAATTATAGATTTTGTTCGTATTAGGCATAATTTTAATTAGTTATTTAATTTTCAGTTATTTTTCTGAACATTCTAATTTGGTTTTCTTTTGTGTATGCAGACAAGGTCTCAACATCCTGAACTGATTTTTGATCCTGAAATTGAAAGAACACTCAGATTGTTAGGAAGACAGCAGTTAGCAATGACTAATGAACTGACGTTGAACGAGTACTTCACACCAACTACGGATGTGGCAGATAGTGTCAACTATCCGGCAATTGAGGCCAATAATTTTGAATTAAAGCCAACACTGATCTCTATGGTATTTGCAGTGCAATTCTCTAGCTTATCTTTTGGAGACCCGAATGCTCATCTTAAGAGATTTCAGAAGGTGGCTAATACTGTCAAATGTGAAGGAGTATCACCAGAGGCAATCAAATTAAGACTGTTTTCTTTCTCACTGCAAGGGAAAGCACAACTATGGTTGGATTCATTCCCACCTAATTCTATTACTACTTGGGAGGACCTGAAAATGAAGTGTCTAAACAAGTACTTTCCTCCCACAAAATCTGCGAAGCTGAGAGCTGATATGCCTGGGTTCACCCAGAATGAAGGAGAATCAATGCATGAGGCATGAGAGAGATTTCAAGATTTAATGAGGAGCTGTCCTCATCATGGTTTTACTAAATGACAGCAGCTTCAGATTTTGTACAATGGGTTCAATATGCAAACTAGATGAGCTATTGATGCTGCTTGTGGAGGATCTTTCGGAAAGAAGACACCCACTAAGGCTTATGATATTATAGCTGAGATGGCTCAGAACAATGCTCAGTGGTCTGCAAATGAAAGACAACCTGTAAAGAAGAACCAGCAAGCAGGTATATACAAAGTGGAGACCAACACAGCTCTAGAAGCAAAATTGGAGGCTATGACTAAGAAGTTAGGGACTTTGATGGCAGCACAAAGCCAGTCTAGTTCTAAGAAGGATTGGAGTTGTATGGCAATTGAAGATCAATTCGAAGAAGTCAACGCTATAAGCCAGAGAGACTTTGACCCAAAATCGGGGATGCAAGAGGCCATGCTTAAATATATGCAAAGACACGGACACCCATGTATGAGAGTTTTAGCCGGTTTTATGATGAAGACTGAAGAAAGACTAAAGGCTATAGAGAATAAGACAATTTCTGTGGAGTTACAACTCATGATTCAAAGGATTGCACTGGGGAGGAGAATTATATTGGGCATAAGCAGAATGACCCATATTCAAACACTTACAACCTCGGTTGGAAGAATCACCCAAACTTTTCATGGAAAGATCAACAGAGACCCCAGGGCCAAAATCAGAATGTCTATAAGCCCACATATATGCAATATCGTGGTCAGCATGATAAAAGTCCCAGAGAAACTGACATTAGCGCTGTTATGGGACAAATGAATGAAAGGTGTAGCAACTTGGAGAAAATAGTCACTGAGCAAGCAGCAGGCCAAAAGACATTAAGTGAACAAATGACACTTGTGCTAAAAGCAGTGACTCAAAGAGAAAAAGGAGCACTCCCAAATCAAGTGAAGCCAAACCCAAATGCAAAGTGCAATGCAATCTTCATGGAGGAAGAGGAGCCAAAAGAAGAGAAGACTCAACCCGAGTCTCAGCAGGTAAGTAACTTTTCCCAAGGTTCTAAAAATTCTTGTAAAAGTAGGCAAGATAAGAGATTACTAGATAAACTCAAAAAAATTATCTGTTAATATCTCTTTGACTAAAATTGTCTCTGAAGTTCCTAAATATATTAATTTTGTGAAAGAAATAATTTCTAACAAATATAGGATAGAAGATGAGACTGTTAAGTTGAATGAGGATTGCTCTGCTATTCTTTAAAAGAAATTACCACCTAAGCTTAAAGATCCAGGAACTTTTGCCGTTTCTTGTTCAATTGGTAGTAATACATTTAAGGCACTATGTGATTTAGGCTCAAGTATAAATTTAATGCCTTTGTCTGTTTGGAAGAAACTGAATTTGCAGGAATCACAACCTATTTACATGTCTCTGCAGCTAGCTGACAGAACTCTTGTTTACCTAAGAGGGATAATAGAGGATATGCTAGTAAAGGTAGGAAAATTTATTTTCCCTGTGGATTTTGTAGTTTTAGATATGGAGGAAGGAAAAGATATCCCTATTATTTTAGGAAGACCATTTTTGGCAACAGGAGATGCTACCATCCAAGTGAAGAAGGGAACTATGACTCTAAGAATTGAAGATGAGGAAGAAATATTTAATATATATATATTCGAATAGAATTTCTCCCTCTAGTGCTTCTTGTTGTTTCTTGCAGGACATAAAAGCTGAAAAAGGTAAAGAGGTGCAAGTTGAAGAACAAAATAGTGATTCTATAGAGCAAGATAAAGACATAACTCCCTCTTTAATTTTAGATGCATTATGCTTTCCAAAGTTTAAGGGACTTGATAATGATGAACCTTCTTGTCATTTATGGAAATTTTATGGCTTGGAAAAATCTAACAATCTTGCAATAGCCATGGCTGACAAAATAAAACTCAAGTTGTTTCCTCTTTCTCTAGGAGAAATAGCAAAAGAATGGTTCTCAACTTACCCCAAGCACCACTTTTCAAATTAGGAATAATTAAAGGAAGAATTTTTAAGAGTTTTCAAGTCCACTCCAGAAGAAAGAAGGGACCTATTCCAATTCTTTCGAGCATCCAAGAAAGGCACTCTAGAGGAATTTTCAGATTTTAAATTAGATCCATCTATAATCTTAGAAGTGTCAAGTTTGAAATTCAAAGGAACCACAGGACATGATTTTATTGAGCACTTGAGACGGTTTTACAGAAAGATGAGAAATGCAAGGTTTGAAGCTTATCTCTAGATGAAGCAAACCTACTAATTTTCCCATTCTCATTAGATGAGGAAATCAAAATTTGGCTTTATCTCCTACCAGTTGAAGAAGTGAGCACATGGGATGACGTGGTGACCACATTCATTAAAACTTTTACACCCAAATCAGAGAAGCCAATTTACATCTGTGAAGATTGTGGGTATACAATGAACCCACCTAAAAAGTGCTCAGGACCTGTATGGATGTACCACTCAGAAACAGGTGACTACTTGGCTATATTCGCCAATGGTAAGAAGACCAAAGGTAATATCGAGGACGAGCTACTGCCCGCTGAGGACTGATTCTTAAGTCCTCCGACCCGTCAGACTCGGGACGTTAAACAAGCGCTACCAAGAGGCAACCTTGGTTACTAACATTTTATTTCCTATATGGTTGTTTTTATTGATTTATTTTTTTTGTTTTGAAATATTTAAAATACAAAAAAATTATAAAATTTAAAAATCAATTTTTTTTTCCAGAAAGCCAGTAGGTATGGGCGCACCTAGCACCATGTACGCCCGTACCATGCGACTTCATCTTCGAAAACACGGAGAAACAGATAGGTACGGCCGCATATAAAGCAGGTACGACCATACCCCGTATCCAGAGGCTGAATATAAGGTAAACAGAGAGAGGTAAGGGCGTACCTCCACATCGTACGCCCAAAACCCTCTCCATTTAAGCACCCTCGTCTCTCAATTTTTTCGTATTTCCACTCACAAGATCATCCAGGTACTTATTCTAAACTCAATTTGTGGATTAATTGGAAGTTCTACTGGTTATTTTATGTTTTTAGTTAGTTTAGGTTTTCGTTTTTGTTTAAATCTAACTTTAGGTAATTAGGAGTAGTTTTTGCTTGGTTTTGCATGCTTAGAGACCCTAGGATTGATTAGAGACTTACAATCTAGGCTTAAAATGGAGAAAATCTGATCATATGGTAGATTTTTTACAAAACCAGCACTACTGCATCTATCAAGAACAGTCAGATCAAGGTCGCATCGGGCGCCTTAGGGTAAATCACTGCCAACAGGTACGGGAGTACATATACCTTAAGTCAGGCCGTACTAACCCATTGAATCAGGGCGTACTTAGAGAATCAGTACGGCCGTACCTAACGAAGAACGGCTGTATCTTACACAGTTTTTACTTAAAAAATTAATTTGTGTTTTATTTTTGCAGGAAAATGTCTAAGCGCCAAAAGACCGACGCTTCTTCTTCTTCCGCTGCAGCAGCACGAGGACTGAGGCCAGTTCCTCACTTTATCCCACCTTAGTTCAGAGACAGATATAAACAGTTGAGGGATTTCCACACCCACACCCAGAGGTACCTTGATTTTGATGCCCTTCAGTAGGTTGGCATGCGGGAGGAGGTGGAGACCCTGCTGCGAGGGATAGGATGGCTTCAAGCTGCTTCTGTCAGACAACCCTTCTACGTGGAGGCAATGATTGACTTCTTAGCCACGTGTGGCTATCATATGAGGGACAGAGAGCCACAGAGAGCTGACAGGGAGGAGGAGCCAAAACAGGAGGTCGTGGTCACATTCTAGATCAGTGGGACTCACCACGAGATCACACTGACCGAGTTCAACATTGGGCTCGAATTTGAGACGACACTGTCAGTTCAGACGCCGGAGTATGTTGAGGCCCTTTTGGAGATCCCAGAGGGATGGCAGGACTCTGAGAGTTGGAGAGCTCTCACAGGGGATGGCCATTACATTCCCAGCCACGCAAAGGCCAGTAGGATCAGAGACTCAACTGTGCGTATAATGCACAGATGGATTTCCCGTTCTATTAACGGGAGAGCCTTGAGCGACAACACGGTGACGGGGCCGGACTTATTTCTGCTTTAGGCCATGACGACGAGACAGCGCTGCCAGGATGTTTTTCTTGAGGACGTGCACCCAGTTGGGCGTTCATCTCCAGATCCAGAACACATGGCACATTGTCTTGGGTTCTTTCATCTCGCATCTAGCCCATCACCTCGGAGTCCGCGCCGGAGCTGAAGCGACGATGATTCAGATGGAGCCCATTGGCCTTCAGACACTTCTTATCATTGGTGTTCTGCAGAGACTGGACACGATGAGTATGAGGTCTTCAGATCAAGGAGCAAAGAGTAGACCCACTAGTAGAGCAGGAGCATCCACCACCACCGCCTGACCTCGGCCAAGAAAGACAAGGCCACTTCTATGAGGACGTCATGATGCATCTTGACCAGATGCAGACTAGCTTTGTAGAGTATAGGACGCATGTGGACCAGCAGCTGACACTTATTTTGGAGCACCTTCAGCGCCTCCAGCCTTTCCCTCCTGCTAAGTGATGTGGGACCTTTCCTTATTTTCCTCTTTTAGTACTTAGGCTCTGCTTTTGTATTAAAAAGAGATGTATATTTTTTTGGCACACTCGCAGGAGATACACTTTATTTTATTTTAGTTTTTTTATGCTTCTAAATCTTTTTAGTTTGGTGTTGCACAATTCTTCCACCGCTTACCTGCTCCATCAGTATTGCGACAAGGAAACAGAATATCCAATATCCCCATCCAATTTGCTTGTGATATCTTACAGAGGGGAATCTCTTTCCATATTCTTTTACAACACATATTTTTAATTTCTATCTTATATTGTTGTGCCTGCTTTGAAATAGTCGCAGTGGGGACACTGTTAGAAATAAGTGTGGTGAGGGAGTTTTACATAATGCTCATTACTTAGCTGTGCTTATAAATGCTTACAATTATAGAAGAACTTTAAATTTTTGCTGATTCAGGGGCTATATAATTTTTTTATGACAACTTTTGATTGAATCAATTCGTTGCTAGTTATAGAATTTGCTAAAAATTAGCATTGAAATTCTGTAAGTTTGACTTTCTGTGTAGCTATTAAATGTGAGTTTTGAGCCTGAAATAAGAGGCAACATCATGTTTTTGTCTCTCTTCCTTTGATTGAGTGATATTTTTCATGGATTGTGCATTCTAGAACTTGTGCTGAGACCATTACGAAACAAATATGAATTTATTTGCATGTGAATTTGAGAAAGGGAAAATTTTAGGAATTTTTCAGGCCACTACCATTTGAGCCACTACCATTTGATTTTATTATCCCATTAGTTGCCCACTTTTTGAGCCTAAAAATATTGTGCTTAATTTCCTTGGTACCCTTCTTGTTATTAGTAATTATCTTTTGTAAGTCAACCTTGGAACATTTTATTTGAGAGCAATTAGTGGCAAATTTCATTGAATAATGTTGCAAAAATCCCTTCATTTGTTTACAAAGAAAATAAGGCTCACATCAATTTTATTCCCCTCCTAGTTCTTGAAAATTATTGATTGCTGCATAAATACATAGAAGGAGAAAAGGAAAAAAAAAAGGGAAAAGAAAAGAAAGAGCATTAGAAAAGAAAAAGAAAAAAATTTGTGATAATGCTCATGCCTTCATAATCTGCTAAAAAGAAAAAAAATTCTGCTTGAAAATTTGGGATTATTGCCTGCTCATAAAAGTGAAAAGAATTAGGTTACTTGTTTTGGTTGATTTGTTTATAACCCTTTGCATGACCTTTTCTTACTTTTATCATACCAAACATTATTACTCTGGCCCCATTACAACCAATGAAAAACCCTATTTCCTCTTTTGCATATCTTATAGAGTCTAATAGTAGAGTTTTTGGTCAATGTACAAGCCTATGGTAATGCCTTTTCATTTGAAAAATCTGAGTGTTAATGACTATACCTTCAAACACTTTGAGATTGGTGAGAGTGTGACTTTAAATCACAGGTTGTTAGCTTACTTGAATTTACACCTCTAATTGGGCATTCTATTGACTGCATGTTTTGGTGACGTCATATTGTTGTCTCACTTATTTTTCTGCCCCTATTTAGTAGAAGTAGTTTTTCTTACTATAATTACCCAAGTAGTTTGCTTGAAGGCAAGCAAAATTCAAGTGTGGAGATGTGTTAATATACCAATTTGTCTATATTTATAGGCATTTTTAGTATCTAATTACACTGTTTTGCGCTAAATAATGCACAAAGATACTGATTTATGTCTCATTATGCAGAATTATCATGAAGACACCACTTGGAACAAAAGATGCGAAAAATGGCTGAAAACTGGCTAGTTTTGGAGAGTTTTAGCACTTCTGGACAAGCGGTACGGTGCCGTACCTAGAGCAGTTCCCTTGTAGGGGCGTACCTCATCAGTTTGTACCACCTGGCACCGATAAAAAAGTCCAGTACGGCCGTGTCAAAGTCAGTATGGCCGTACACAAGTGATGTCAGGGCAACAACACGTACGGGTACAGGTCAACGTCATCTTTGAAGCTCAGTATGGCCGTGTATATATGCGGTACGGCTGTACCCCGTCCCTGATTAGTGCATATCTGAAGCCTGAAAACCTAATTTGCAGCCTACATTATAAATATGGGCTCTTAACATGGTACAAAGACCTTTTGATGATTTTATGAGTCAAGAACCCCCAATTGAGAGCTAATAGCAACCCTTGCCCCATTTCGAAGAATTCCTATCTCCTTGAAGCTTGGTACCAATCTCGAATCATTACCGGAGCTTGTGAGGATGCGAAGAACATGTTTAAGGACCGTCGTCATACCGAAAGGGTGTCCCGGTTTAGAATTTATTTTCTTGTTATGGATTATTCTGAATTCAAATTATTGTTTATGATATTATCGTTAGGAATGAGTAGCTAAACCCATCACTAGGGGTGGTGGAGGATCCTTTACAATACCTTTGATGTTTTGTTCTTTAATTATATGAGTTTCTATTAATTGTTTGAGTATTTTATTCCTATTGTGCTTATTCCTATAAGGCCTAATCACCCTTTATTTAGTTGGCTTAATTGTGGTAACAGGATCATGATTAGTTAACAGAACCATAGGATAAAAGAACTCGCGCTATACGCCGGATAGGTTAGGACTTGTTTCTAATCAGTTATTAAGTTAGCAAACCCATCTGAACTTAATGCTCTTTCCCTTAGTTATTTCTTGGACCAAACGGAGTAATTAGTTGTAAAGGAAGGCTATTGTACGCAAGGACAACCTCTAGTAATTTAGAGTGGGTGGTTAATGCTCTTGCATAGTAAAAAACGCATGTTAATTGATTTATGAATTCAAGGGTAGGGTATAAGTGAACCCGGCTCCCCCTAGGTTTTCCATAACTTGTTAAACCGTTCTTGCTTCTATTTCGTTATTGCTTTACTTTCAATTGCGCACATTACTTGCTTAATTACAACAATTGCTCGCCTAATAGGATAGAATTATAATTCACTGGTACTTGCTCATTCTCTGTGGGTTCGACATTCGGAGTCCTAATTATACTCTACTTTTATTACGAGTTACGATCAGGTGCACTTGCTTGAGTCGCAACATTGCACCATGGAGGGGCACTGATTCGAGGTGATTCGAGTTGCGTCGTACTTGCACCAGACCTCGCCGCACCTGTGACGCACCTCGTTGCACCAGTTCTCCGCACCTCGCTGCGCCGCGCCGCGCCTCGCCTCGCCTCACCTGCGCTATACCTCGCCAGCAGCAGCATCAACTCCTCTTGTTGTGGTCTTGGCAGTGGCTGCAGCAGAGAGCGGAAGAGAACTGCAGCAATGGCACCGGTGATGTGAGATGATTTGTTTTGTCACACACACATAAACAAACCATTCGTCCGTAAGGCCTAGTACAACTAGCGTAAGCCAATGTTGATAGGCTGGACATTTTTCGTGGTTGCCCGGGTTCGAGCCCGAGATTCCCACTTTGCGTGTGAGTTTACGTGTGGTGCTTGTCATTCCATCTGCAGACAAAGAAAAACCATTAATAAGCTATTAATGCCGAGTCTGTAAGGCTTAAGCTTGACTCATTTAATTAAGAATAAAACTTAGATCTTGTTCTATACATAAAGTTCTTACTGTTCTAGATACAAAAAATCATTTTTTATAATAAAAAGACAATTTCAGATGTATCATTTAGTGAGAGTTCATAACAGTTGACTTGTTTTTCTCCCAGAGAAACAACACCAACAGGACAGTTGAAACTACATATAACTTTTGTCCTCTAGTAATCGAGCTTAATCGAATATTTAATGAGTCAAGCTCGAATAACTCACGAATAACTCAACTCATTTATAACCCCGCTAAATCATAAAACATAACACATGCTATTTGGTATCACATAAATTAATTGCTCATAAAAAAAGTAATGAATATAAATCCATCTATTCTAATTTATAGAACATGACGCTTTAAAAACTTTAATTAAATAACTTAATTAAAAAATTAGTCAATTAAATTAAATTATTAGTAAATTGAGTTAAAACAAATATTAAATTAAATAAATTAAATTAATCAATTAATTGAATTACAGCATATGAGTAATTTAATCAGTTAAAAGTAATAATTTAATATATCAAACTAATAAATCAAATTAAAGAATAAATTATATATTTCTTTTTAAGTTTAAGGATATGTTTGTACCTTCAAAAATAATATCATTTTCTCTCTTGTCTTTCTCTTCAACCAAACAAAGAGAGAGAGATAAAAACACATTTCTTTGCCTTCTATTTCTCCTATCTTTCTATTATCAAAAAAAAATCTGAAATCCATTATATTTTTCATCTCTTTTTTTTTCTTATCTCTTTCTCTATTATTGATTTTTCTCTACACGACCAAACATAAGTAAAAAAGTCTATGTATTTAGTATTAGAGAATACCATAGAGAAAATGCTCGTAATAAATATAAAAATTAAAAATAAAAAAAACCCTCTTTTGTTGGTACTTATCTCGCCATCCATCCCCTTCCAACTCACTCCGAGAAAGTGAGAGACAGCATAAAGTTCAACTAGGGGTCTGTTTGAGAAGGGGTTTTAGGAGGGAGGAGAGGGGATGACAAGTCGGGAGGTACACCCCTATTTGAGAGTCTAAAAAAATAAGGGAAAATGTTTGGGGGTTTTTATGAGACCCTCTAAAGCCCTCCACTTGTGTTATTTTTCAGTTTCCCCAATTTGGGGGTTTAGGGGTAAAAATGTATGCAATTACAAAATTACCCCCTTATTTATTCTGAATTTTACAACCCTAAGAGCATCTCCGGCGGTCTCTCTCTCTCCCTCTCCTGGGTCTCTTAAAATGAATTTAAATGGGCCCCATGTGGCTATGTAGGATTTAAAGGGCCACACCCAATTTCACTCCAACGCAGACTCATAAAGGGACGGTGGTCAACATCTTGTTTTTAATTATTTTAATTCGCTTGCCCTCATTTCTGTAACAAAAAAAAAAAACTCGCCTTCATTTCTCTCGTTTTCACCCAAAACGCTCTGGTTTGTATCCCTCGCCGTCTCCTCCTCATTTTACTCATCCTGATTTTTGCTCACTCCTCCCTCACGGCGACGACTGGGCGTTTCTGCACATCTCCTTCTTTCTCTGCGAGGACCACCGCCGGTTCTCCTCTTCTTTCTCTGCTTGCATTCGTCCACATCACCGACCACAGTCTTGGTCCTTCATCTCCGTCGCATCGTCTTCCTCCAACCGCGAACCAGCACGCCCGCCCACCGTCACGCCGTGGCGCCGCCGCCTCTGGATCTGTAAATTTCTTGTTTGGATTTGTATAAAAATTTGATTTGATTTTCCTTTTTTCCCTTTGATTCTGTGATTTTGCTGTTTGTAAAAAAAAAATTATGATTCTGTGATTTTCCTTGTTTCCCTCATATTCTGGTTCTGCAATCAATTATTTTCCCTCCTCTTCTTCAATCTCTTGAGCCACAAATTAATGACTATTTTAATCGAAGTTTCCCGAAGTTGCCGTCTCTTCGGGAGCGTACGCCTCTTCAATTTAAGGGACGGGGGACGCCACGTAGATTTGCTCCAGCGGTTGAAAAACGAAGGGACGGCAACTTTGCAATGGGAAGGGACGACATCGTGGAGCGTTGGAGATGCTCAAATTCCTCTTTCTCTCGATCGTTCCTCTCTCTTGATCCGATTCTCTCTCTCGATCGTTCCTTCTCTCTCGGTCGATTCTCTCTCGATCTCGGTTGCGTTTTTTTCTTCTGAATCAGAAATTGATTTGGTGTTCGTTTTCGATGTTTCAGGAACGATTGAACGTTCTTGACGTGATTTGAAGGTTTTTGACGCCATTTTGAAGTGTCTTCGAATTTCGCTTTGTTTCAGGTCTGGCTGCTTCTTCCTATTCCCTATTTTGCTGTAATTTGAAGGGAATTTGTTGAATTGAATGATCCAAAATAATATTCTACTGATTGACTATGCTTGATTGCTTTTAATTGTGGGTTTTCCATTGTTCGTTCATTCATTCAATTTACTTGAATTATTTGGGAATTGGGTTTCAAGTTCGAAGTGTTCAATGTTTATAACTCTTTTGAGTTTTGCATTCTTTTGCTGGCAAATGCTCAAGAATTCTTTTGCTGAACAAAGCAATAACGGCATTTATAAACATTTTGGATGGAAGAATCTATGTACCTCTTCAAAAATATTAAAATCAACAACTGTTGGCCATCCCCAAGGATTGACCACATCTAGTAAAGGTTACAAGACATTTCATTATGTGTTAGTCAACAGACCTACAAAATATCCCAATCACACTTTGATTTTCTAGTTAATTTACTGAGTCCTTACTTATGAAGGATGCAAATTTCAGATAAATTTGAAAAGGAACAACAATGATTGTAATACTATGTCTACCAAGGAGAAGAAACTATAATCAAGAAAGAAACTATAATCAAGAAACAGAGTATCTCTTTCTAACTAAACATCTTCATTGTACCTCATAGTATACGTTCATAATTTCTGCATGAATGGAAGCATCCTTTTCAGCTTGAGCTTTTAATCGGTTTCTTCCCTCCTGTAATGACTGGTACAACATTCCTCCCCGCTCTTGTTGCTGTTTCTGATTCACATTTATGTTTCTTGCACAAATTTCTCGCACAAAACTAGCTCAATGTTTGTTTATATGGGTTCTGTTTATACTGAATCATTTTACTGTGTTTTGAGCAGTTCGTTTATATGGGTTCTGTTTATACTGATTCTCATTCAATGTTCGTATGTTTATGGTTGTTCTTATTTAGGAGAACTAGTTCTGTTTGTTAATTCATAGGCAAACAACAAAAGAAAGAAAGAAACAAAGAAGGAAAGGGAAATAGGCTCTGATTGTTAATTGGTATTTTAGGATTGGGAGAAATAGAAGAAGGAGGGGTGGAGGGGTGAGCTTAGGTTTTGGAGGAAATAGGGGTGGAGGGAGAAATGAGCTTTGGCTTAATCCAAACTATATGCTTATATGCTTCTTTTGTGTGAAGTTAGGAATTCTTGAGCATGTGTTGATGTCCATGTACTTCCAATGTTAACTTTTGAAATTAGGCAGTGAATCCAACCCTCCTCATTCTTTTTCAATTATATGGCATGTAATTCATTTTTTCCCCCTTTTTCTTTCTTGAATTTCAGTTGTTGAAAATTTTCTACGTGGATTATCGAAGAAACCTTTACCTTGCATTGAGTAAATGGAGAGAAAGCGTCCGAATGACCATTGTCCATGTTGTATGCCTTGTAGTTTATTACTACATAGTTAAACTTCGATCTAAAAGTAGGATATTTGATCGTAAATTGGCTCTAAAAGTAGAAGGTTCGAGATAAGATAATGAAGGAAATAGCTACTAGTGAAGGTCGTAAGATTATAAGAATGAGTCCTAAAGCTTTTTTCGGCCTATGTGATATATTACAACGGGAGAGTGGTCTCCAACCAACACAACGGGTTGATGTAGAGGAACAAGTTGCCAAAACACTCTACCTTCTAACACGTAATGTTAGAAATTGAGAGATTCAATTCTGGTTTCGACACTCTGGTGAGACTACTAGTCGTCATTTTCATCGTGTGCTTCGGTCGATAATCAAGTTAGGAGAGAAGTATCTCAAACAACCAGATGGCTCACACATTCCAGGAGAAATTCTTGGAAGCAGTCGGTTTTACCCTTATTTTAAGGTAAAGATATTGTCATATTCAGATTTAGGAATATGTATAATAATTAAATTATATTGACAATAAGTTGACTATACTAGGATTGTGTTGGGGCAATTGGCTGTACACACGTTCGCGTAAAAGTGCCATCGGTTGAAGCTATAAGATATCGTGGTAGGAAGGATTTTCCAACACAAAATGTGTTGGTTGCATGCTCATTTGACCTAAGATTTACTTATGCCTTGGCTGGATGGGAGGGTACAGTATCTGATTCTAGGATACTAAAAGACGCATTACACAGAGCTAATTGTCTCAAAATACCTAGAGGTAATTAAAACATCTTTTTATATATATATATATATATATATATCTTAGTAAAAAATATTTTTTTATAGGTAAATATTATCTCCTTGATGCCGGATTCATGTTGAGAAAGGGACTAGTTACACCATTTAGATCAACACGTTATCACTTGAAAGAATTCTCCACAAGAAATCCTTCCCGAACATCTCGAGAATTATTCAACCATCGATATTCATCCTTGCGTAATGTTGAAAAGGCTTTTGGGATTTTGAAGAAGAGATTTCCTATCATTGCTAGTGGCACTGAACCAACTTATGGAATCAAGACTCAAAATATGATTATCATTGCTTGTTGCATTTTGCATAATTATTTGATGGTAGCTGATCCTGATGAAGAGTTGCATGTCGAGGTGGATGAAGAAATTGGCAATCATAGTGCACCTCAAATCAGATCGAAGCTGACTAGGCCGAACCAGACCACATAGAGTACATGGTCAAGCAAGGTGTTTGACGAAGCAAAGATAAGTGAGGTATTGCAAAGACCAAAGTTGGGAGCTCTTCCTATGTCAGTGAGGCGCAGGGGTAATCGCGCATTAAGGGAGTGAGGTTTTTTAGTTTTTACTAATTTCATGTATATATCTGTGTGTGTGTGTGAACAAAGATCGTTATCAGATTTAAGAAATCAAATGCATACAAAAAATCCAACACAAATAAATAATTTGCAAGTGGGAATAGGCACTCACGGTATCAGTTCTGGGCCAAACTTCTTTAGAATCCCCGATAGCAGCGGATCAGTGCTTCCTTCCCAAAATCCTTTCCTTCGATTACACAATTCGTACCTTCTCGCAGGTTAGAGACCCGGTGTCTATCAGCCACTTGCGCTGATAGACCTCGCACCGCTTGTACGTTTCCCTCACCAGCTGCACCCTGTCGCCCTTTAAACCCTTGGTTGATCGCAGGTAGCCAAAGAGCGGTGCGGTCAACGGCGCCGTCCAATATCCCTTCTAGGTTTTACGCGGGCTATTTGAAACCTTAGGGTCTGTTTGGGAGCTTGGAGGGGAGGGGAGTAACGAATGATTTGTACATAGTACATACAACGCTTGAGACAAATTTAAAAGGGTAAAAGTGTCTATTTGTATAGATAACCTTCCATCTCCCTTCCCTCTTTATTTTTTGACTCCCAAACAAGGTGAGGGGTATCCCTCACTTCCCCCTCCCCTTTCCTACCCTCCAAAGCCCAAATCATAGTACATACAGCGCTTGAGACAAATTTAAAAGGGTAAAAGTGTCTATTTGTATAGATAACCTTCCAATAACAATCTTTGTTCACACACACACACATATATATGAAATTAGTAAAAACTAAAAAACCTCACTCCCTTAATGCGCGATTACCCCTGCGCCTCACTGACATAGGAAGAGCTTCCAACTTTGGTCTTTGCAATACCTCACCTGTCTTTGCTTCGTCAAACACCTTGCTTGACCATGTACTCTATGTGGTCTGGTTCGGCCTAGTCAGCTTCGATCTGATTTGGTTTAGTTCAGTTCAGTACTGTTCTGTTAGTCTGCAATTCGTATCGTGCGATTCAACGGGATTCACGACTCGTGCGATTCACCCTAGCGAATCAGGATTCATGTTGTGTTTTTGGTCCAAAAGAAATTCGCCCTCCAATTTCTATCGATTGCATTTCGAATCGAGATACAAATAGCATGAATCGTGAGACGCGGATAACACTGGTGTAGCTTGACTCACGGATGACACATTTTTATGGAAGGTCAGGCTGTTTTATAAGCTAACTGATTTCTTTTCTTCTTTCTTTTATGTAATTGATTGTGTGAGATCATCTTATATGCATGAACTTGTTCATAGTTTGTGGGTCGTAGTGATTATCATAGTTGTTTTTCATAGTATGATTACTTGCTAATTGATTAATTGTTTTTTATAGTATGCTTACTTGTTTGTAGTGATTGAACGAGATTCACGACTCGTGCGATTCAGCCTAGCGAATCAGGATTCATGTTGTGTTTTGGGTCCAAAAGAAATTCGCGCTCCAATTTCTATCGATTGTGTTTCGAATCGAGATAACAAATAGCATGAATCGTGAGATATTGATAACACTGGTTTAGCTTGACTTACGGATGACACATTTTTATGGAAGCTCAGGCTGTTTTATAAGCTAATTGATTTATTTTATTCTTTCTTTCATGTAATTGATTGTGTGAGATCATCTTATATGCATGAACTTGTTCATAGTTTGTGGGCCGTAGTGATTATCGTAGTTGTTTTTTTATAGTATGCTTGCTTGGTATTTGATTAACAGTTAGATACATATTAGCTTGATTGCAGAAATCATCTGCTGATGTCTATGGAATTATTCTTGGTAAAAAATATGGAATTTAGCATATTGTTATCGTATTCCCATGGTGATTGCTGTGAATGGTCCAAATCTCTAAAATCTTGAAAAATTTGAAATTTATACGTTACAAGCCTTATATGATGTCTCAATATTTAAGGATCCATTTTTGAAAAGTTGATATATAAAAAAAAAATTGAAAAAGTTTAAATATAAAAAAAAGTTCAACAAAACTGACCCTAATTCTGTTAGGCCGAGAGTGAAGAGTAGGACTGTAGGAGGGTGTTCATATTAAGAAAAGACATAGGGAACTTGATGAGAAGGAAAAAGGAGGAAGGCCAAAGTCATAAAAAGATTTCCGCTTTGGTTCAAGCAAGTTTCTTGATAGGTTCACCAAAATTGCCAATGTATTTCTGTTTCATTTTACATCTATATAAAACAAATGTTTTATGAAATTTCAGCACTATTTGGGTTATTAATCTTTAATTGACGAAAGAGTTCTGTATTCACCTCTCTACTAGCCGTATTTGTTCTCAGATCTCTGTTAAAATAATAATTCTATTGGGTTTTGTACTTGTTATTTGATTAAGTGCCAAACAAATGTGCACCCATTTGTTGAGAGTTCCTCGGTTGTAGGTTTTAATCCTGGATTGTTTTGACTTTAGGGATACCATTTTCCAATTATTTTGTTGATAGCTCTTTTGGATTGCTTTTAACCATAGTTTTCGGATGTTGATATGTCTTTGGAAAGAATGTGTTTGTGATCTGTAGATCTATGCAATCCACATGGGAAAATATGTTCCATTTTGAAAGTGAAATTATGTACTACTTCCGTCCCTATATATAAAATCCTTTTGACCATTTCACAATAATTAAGAAAATTAGTTAGATTCATTAAATTTGTCAATAATGTGTATTGTTTTCCTAAATCACCCTTCAACTATTTGGACTCATCATTTTTCCACATTAATTATTGTCTCGGGTTTTTAAACAATTAGGGGTATTTTTGTAAAAAAATAATTAATGCATGTAGTAATTTGGAAAAGATCATATAAAAAGGGACACTTTTTTTTTTCTTTTCAAAATGGTCTTATATATAGGGATGGAGGTAGTATAATGCATGCATTAAATGTTGTCTTTAGAGAATAGGTATTTGCAACTTCGGGCAAGTCTAGGGTGAACTATCACACCATATAGTTCCCCCATGAACCATTGTTATGACCGACAGATGGAGATTTTACGTATTTGTTTATTAGTCTTTAATATTTTTTGCTAGGCAGGGTTTGATAGTTTTTTAAATTGCAAAAACGACATTGGTGTAAAATATCACGAGTTTTGATCTAGGCAGCATCTTCTCCACAGTGAACCCATAGGAAAGAGAGGGATAGGCAAAAACTGTTTCATATGTGCCTCCTTGTGATAGCCAACAATGAGGTCTGCAACACAGTGATGACTGATGACCTACAACTTTTTTTCCCTATAGCAAATTCTTTTCGGTTGAATCTGAGTTCCGCCTTCAAGACCCCGTGCCATGCTTGCTCTCGACTGACCGGCTCATTTTGGATGGCAAGGTTGATCCCCTACACCTCAAGCCTATCACCATGGCCCCCACTACTGCTGCTGGAAGGATTTGTTTGGCCTTAAGAAGCTCTACCACACCGCAAACGAGATAGGAGCCCACTCTCCTATCTTCCAAGTGTGATCTCCCCAAAACGATGTCACACTTGACTATATCTTCGGACAAATTGTTGAAGAATTTGTCCATTGCTGCACTAGAGTGACCATTTTTGCAACTTCAGAATTTTATAGGGACTAAAATAACCAAAAAAATATTGGGGGACTATTTTCGCCAAAGTGAAAAAGTTGGGGGACTAAAACTTCGTTTTAGCCAACAATAAATAAGAAAAGAAAACTTCGACAAACGTCACATGTCGATCCTTACTTTTGTCAAATTTGGTGATGTTTTTAATTTCCTTTTTAATTTTGGTTCAGTTTAAGGGTGTGGTGAGGATATGATCTATGGCACTTGCATCACAGCTTCGAAGTCATTGTAAGAATTCTTTGCCTCTTCTGCTTTTAACATCAAATCTGATTTGTTAAAAAAAAATTGGATTTTCCTTTCAATTAGATTCTGGGTTTGTTACCATTTAATTTTTCATTTTTTTTGTTGTGGTTATACTGTGTTTGATCTTTGAGTTTTACTCGACTCAATAGTGCCCAGTATGGGAAAAACAGTTTTTTTCCCTGGAGGGAAATGCAAATTCTTGCAATTTTTATTTCAATGTTTGTAGTTGTGCTGGGATTTTTCAGTGAAGGAACAAAGGGTTGAGGGAAGTTATTTTTTTTTAAAACTTTTGCTTGATTCGTGACGCAATATTATGATGTTTGATCAATGTACCGATCTCAACCTTATTTTAGTGGTTTTTCTCTATCTTAATTTTTTTATGTCTGCTTCTAAAATGACTGGTTTTTCTTTTGCAGGAGTTTCAGAGCACTAGTGTTGCAGAGCTCATTGAATTTTCAAGTGAAGTTATCCTCCAAGTGTTCTCCTAGGAAGATAAGAATGGATGGTAATCTTAATTGTCGCATAGAGGGCAACAGCAAGGAGTCTAGAGGGGCCTTGGTTGTCCTAGAAGGCTTGGATCGTTCTGGGAAGTCCTCTCAGTGCAGCAGACTAGTGACCTACTTGGAGGGACAAGGGATCTCCGCTGAACTATGGAGATTTCCAGATAGAACTACGAATGTTGGGCAAATGATATCTGCCTATCTGACAAACACATCACAGTTGGATGATCGTACTATTCATCTTCTCTTCAGTGCTAATCGGTGGGAGAAGAGGTTTGTATGCTTTTATTTTTGTTTTTTTCCCCCCTTATCAGTTATGTTATTATTTTTCATGTGCAGCATTCTGGTTGTAGTTTGTAAAATTTATGTCCTGTGAACTGGGATCATGGCTAAAATTCACTTACAGTTTTCTGAAACCTAGCTGGTGGGAGGATGGTTGGGGGCTTAGAAGGTTTAAATGTGATAGTGGCTTTTAAAAAAATAGTATGGGAAGATTAAACAAATTCTTGATTCATAATTTGGTAGTTCGATTTATGGCCATGGGACCATGGTCTATCTGGAATGTGGATAAATATTTCCAAGAAGAGTAGGGGTATAAAGCAGGAAATGGAAACCATACATGACTTGGGCATTGAAATCCTTTGATGAAAAACTCAAGTTGCCATAATGATTTTAGAAGCCAAATAAGCAACATATTGTGATATAATATGAACATATGCTTTATGTAACCAGAAACAAGCGGTGTTGCACCACTCAGTCTTGACATGTGGTGTTGTAATACACGATGTTGCAAATTGTGCACAGATTATGTAAAATGGCTGGCATGGATTCTGACTCCGAGGGAAGCAGATTTCAGTAAGCTTGGGTCTTGACTCCAGTTACTACGTTAATATGGCTGTTATGACTTGTGATATCATGACTAGATGTATGTGCATCATAGAATGTTGTGCTTATTTGCTGATGTTTCACGTAGGTTTCGTAGCGCTAGAACCATTTGGATATTTTTGCTGGTACTTGTTGATGACAAGTGAAATTCCAAGATTTCTTTGTAATATCATTAAGTTTTGTTGTCTATGCAGGTCATTGATGGAAACAAAATTGAAAAGTGGAACAACCCTCATTGTTGACCGTTATTCTTATTCAGGGGTGGCTTTCTCATCTGCTAAGGGACTTGATGTTGAATGGTGTAAGGTAAAAGATTTATGATAGTATTTTTTTTTTCTTTTGGTCATAAAAAGGAAGGGTGCAACATGAGGACTACCCAGGGGTTCTTCCATTCTTGTTCGGTTTAGAGTTTCACAATTGCTTATGTTCTCTCTCTGTTAGTAAACAGTGAATTTTTAAAAATTTTGCAGGCCCCGGAAATTGGATTGCTTGCTCCTGATCTGGTAGCATACCTTGACATATCACCAGATGTAAGCAACACTAGTTGCTATGTGGCCAATAAATAGTGATTTGTTGGGTTAGGTTTTAATAAAGACACTATTTTAAAGCTGCTTTATTTACTGGAATCACAGATTTAGAAACTATATTTCTTCCCCATTACTTTTTAATTTCTTTTTCTTTCATGCTGGAAAAACTTTTTATTCTGTAGAACCATGCTTATTTTCTGTGAAGTGTTTCTTTGCTCCCTTCTATATGTTCCATGCTGTTGCGATCTAAATTTTTGAAGTATAGAGAGGATGGGAGTCGATTTACAGAAGTTAGGTGTATTACATTTTTTAAGAGGGTGGTTCAATCAAGTCGCTAGCATGTTTGGGCTTGGTTCATGCATTTATCCGTGTTTTGCTTATTTATGTTCCCTGTATATTTATACCAGAAAGCTTTAGAAAGAAGAGGGTATGGTGGTGAGAGATATGAAAAGCTGGAGTTTCAGAAAAAAGTTGCTGAAAGTTACAAAGTTCTTCATGATGCCTCCTGGAAGGTAATGGACTGTTTTTCTGGCCTTTCCTCTTGAAATTGACAGTTCTGATACAAATATTTTGTTGTCAATTGTCATATCTATCAGTCTGGCAAAGTGGTAAAATTTCTTTTCTTCTTCTTCTTCTTCTTTTGTTTCTATTGTTCCCATATGTCTTGCTTGTTGCCATGTTAGTATTTTACTGAGGTTTTACTACATGCTAAACCTTTTTCTTTTGTTCTTCCTTCTCCTTTCATTGGCTTGATGCAGGTTGTAGATGCTTGCCAACCCATGGAAGATGTGGAGAAACAGTTGCAAGAGATTGTACTTGATTGTGTCACGGAATGCAGGAAAGGGAAGCCCCTCTCCTCCCTGTGGTCCACATAGACATGTACTCTTGAAAGAGATGTCAAAGAACAAATATGCCAGATAAATTCTGCACACTGAAACCCATTTATGCGTAATTCTGGTTGCTCCATTCCTATATATCATAATTTAAAATTTGTTTGCTGAGTAATTTGAAGACATCTTGGAGACATAAAGTGTACCCTTCATCTCAGAATAGTAATATACTTTTAATTTAGAAAAAATAACAAAATGAATTTATTTCCTAATTGTCTTAACTCTACTCTTTCTTCCCTCTTTGCAAAGCAGAATAATCCATCGAAACCGGTCACAAGTCTGATGCAAACCCATGTAATGTAACTGACATCTGTAGTTTTAGTGACTAGCATAATGGGACTTCCATTAGCTAGACAACTCTTTATTTTTTGTTCGTTAAAAGTAAATTACTTTTTCAAAGAGAACGTATGATTCAATTTTCCATTTTTAAGAAAAAGAAAAGACGAAAATAAAAGTTTTGGCAAACACCTGAGCCCCAACTTCTCCATACCGGTAAGCAAAAGCTTGTTATAATAGTTGACTCTGTGAAAAAAGTAGTATTATTTGACTCAAGGCAAGACAAAGCCGAAGAAACCATCGAAGCCCAGGTGGCAAAGTGGTAAATTAATAATAATATTGGTGTCTGCTTCTGAAACTGAAAGCAGCAGCATCCAGCTTCGATGCAATCTATGAATCTATGATGAACCACCTTAACAGGAAGCGAGGTCATAAAATAAAAATTGGCTCTTTTTTTATATTATGAAATTGGCTCTCTTTTTTTAATTTGAGTAAAGTGATTTGATGATATAAATTGTTATTTTGAGTTGTATAAAATAAAATAAAACGAAATAAAATACGATGGAAGTTATATTTAATGGCTTTTATTTTTCTTTCAATTTTGGGATATGAAATAGAATCAATCTTTTTTATTTTGAGAAAATAATTATTTTAAAAGATTTTATGTTTATAAAACTAGTATGTAAAATTTGGGTGTTAAAATTTTTGTTATCAAATCAGCTGGTAAAGATATAAACTAGGATTGGGTTTGATTTACAAAAATATAAAGAATTGGATAGCAATAGGACAAAAAGAGATAAGGAACAACACAAAAACCCAAAATTATCTCTTACTATACCGTGTGACGACTTTTTGTCTTAAGGACAACTTATCTAAAAGTAAAAAATACTCATATTTATTTTCTACTCAACAACTACATTCTTTCTCAGTTAACGTTGTCGATCGACTTTCGTTTAAAAAACTTCACGTGTTAGTGTTTTTTCTCACAATTTTGTCACGCGACTACTCTGTTTTCCCCATTCCTTTGCCCCTTCCTTCTTTCTTCTGTAGCTCAATGTGTATCAGAGACACCCTAGTTAAGAAAACTCTCCTCTTGTAATCATTTGATGAGCATATTAAAGCAATCATGCAACATAAAATATGAGTTGGAGTCACTTTATTTAGGGTTTAAAAGTAAGTTTTATCTTGAAAGTTAAATTTTAAATTCAAAAACTATTCAAAGTAGCTTATGAAAATTGATTTGGGCGTGAGTAACAACCAATATTAGATAAATGTTGACAAGTGGCTAAGAGGTCATACCTACATTATGAGTTACTGAGAAGGTGCATACCGTATCAAAATTGATCACCATTAGGGACCCTCAAATACAAGAGAAAGAATGTCAACGCATGACCTTAAATAAGGAGGACCTTACCTCCTCATTAACGAGACTGACAAAGGAAACTTATAGTTAAACACAAACAATACCCCCGAAAGAGATAAGGTATCTTGGCAACAAAGGATATCCATCTCGTTACATAGACGTAGCTCGGCGCTGAGGTAAATGGATTAATTAAGCGCTTGTTTAATAAGCATTTATTATATTATGTTACAACTGCTTCAATTCAATAGATAGTAACCTTGTGAAGTGATTTGCGTTTTCTTTTGTGTAAAAAAAAGAAAAGTGATTTGTATTCTCATCATTCGTTCCCTTCGCAAAAATAGAATTTAAAATGTATATAAATCAACAAAGGAACGGGGATAAACTTCATATAAGTTGTTTAGATAAGCTATATTTGAGATTTTATTAAAATAAGTTAAAAATAATTTATGAACATTTATAATTTATGAAATTATGTTGATGGTTAATGAGTTTCGACACCTGATATATCCATTAATCATTTACTGAACGTAATTAACCATGTATTTAAACTGCATTAACCATTTAAAAAATTGTTGCGAAAGTTGTTAACTTTTGGTTGTTCAAATATCATTACTCCAAAAAATAATCACCAGAAGTCTAAAACATATAATATTGTACTTAACATCAATGCAGGCCAAGGAATACACCATTTTCCTTTTGGGTAGCCACTTCTGATCTTTTCACCTAATCCTTAGTCATGTGCAGCACGTATGGATTACAACCATCAATCCTGAATTGATAAAGCCTTGTATTAGTATCAAAGACAGCCACTTCATAAGTGGGTGATTAAAGAGATAATGCAAAATCAGTCAAATATATAATTATTAAAATTAAAATACCAATGTAACAGAAAAAACTACTTTAAGTGCCTAACATTCACACATCCTAAATTTACCCCCACTCAAACCACAAAAACAGAGTAACTCAGGAAAATTAAAGAATAGAATCACATACCAAATGTTGCAGTTGAAACTTTTATTGTACCATTGCAAATCATCATCAGATTCCATTTTCTCACTACCATCTTTGGCAACAACAATGTCAGCTTTGGTTTTCAAATCCTAAGCCTGAAGCAGGATTAAAATGACAAATATTAGTGCATCAAATATTATGGATACAAAACCCTTGCTTTCCCTGGTAGGTTAAACAAAAGCAAATATAGGAAAAGAAAAGAATCAATCAACCACCTATTTAGTTTGGTAGTGATAAGGTATGACCCAATAGGTTATAAAGTAGTTATAGAATCAATAATAGTTGAAAGGAAAGGATTTGTTTCATCTAGTAGGAGGGGTAAAAGGGGAAGTTACTGAGATTATACACATTTAAATTATTTTCCATTTTGAAGCTGATTGAAACTTTATATTCCTCCTTTGCAAAAACTTCTAGTCAAATCTATAATAAGAAAGCTACAATGGCAGTATCATCCTCTAAGCCTCATGGCTCCCGTCTTAGAACTTGTCTATCAATTACATTCAAAATACAATAACAGTATATTAAATAGTAATAAAAACTGAAACTAAAACCACAAAATAATACCCATCATGATATCCACAAAGAAACGTACAAACCCTTGTTTTCACAAAATTAACATAAAAGCATAAACAACAGTTTAAGAATAAAAAAAATGCCATAGAATGACCTAAAGAAATCATTTTAAAAAATCTCATACGTAAATATACCCTTTTAGGGTCTGAAAAAAAATTGAAAGAATATGAGAAGACCAGTATAGGAAGGGAGAAAACCAGTTTTGTTGCCGTAAACAATCTGGATACCTCAAGCCCAGTCCGAATCTCCTCAAATCTTCATTCGTCTTTTGATCGAAACCTCCTGCCGTAAGAACTAACGCCTCCTTGCAGAACCTAGCCCCCAAACTATAAACCCCAATTTTTTGCAAAAATACAAAGGTGGAACAGGAAAAATCCTCACCTTCTTATGGCAGACCAGGGGAGAGAGAGAGAGTAATATTATGATTTCATATTTCTCCACCGTCTTGCTTGTAAACGTGTGCAGGCAAGAGGACCAATTCTTTGGAAGATGAATAGGGAAAACAAAAAAAAATCGAGAGAGAAAGAGATGAAGCGAGAAAGGAAAAAAGGAGGGAGGATGAGAAAGAGAGAAATGCGTTTGTTTAGAAACAGGAGAGAGAGAGAAAGAGTGAATTTGAGAGTTTGAAAATTGAAAAAACAGGGAGAGAAGGAAGAGTTTTGAGTGAAAAAAGTGGGGCCAGGAGTATTAAAAAATTGAAAGTGTGGTGATCAAAATATCTTCAAAAAGTGACATGTGGAAATTTTCCAATAATAGGTATTTTTTTAGCCTAAGAAATTTCTATATAGAAGTAGATATATAATAAGAGTCTTGGAATTAATTCAGATTACTATTAGTGTTAGTTAATTCAGTTGTGTATTAGTTAGCTAGTTGTAACTACTAGTGAGTGAGTCAGTGGTTTGGGCCTTATTATAAATGGGCCTATTGTAAGTGATATAAATAAAGGTGTGCAAAGTGTAATTGTGTAGAAGTGTAATTCATTAAGTAAAGTTTTTTTTTTTTAATTTTTGCTTTCTCTTTGTGTGTTTACATTTCCCATGTTTATTCTTTGAGAGTGTGTGCATTCTTGCACTAACAGTGGTATCAGGGTAGGTATTCACAATTTCACACACACTCACAGTGTATCGCTCAGAAAGAAAGAAACAGAAACTAGCAGAGAACAGAGAATAAGCACTGAGAATGAGAAAAGAGAATTGAGAGAATTATGCAAAGTGTACTTTCATTTATTGATCACAAGTGTTTATATACACACACTTAAGCAAGTCCCACATCGGGTATACTCAAAATTACAAACGGTTACAACTAACTTTCCTTCTCATTATCACTAACTAACACAACAAACTTGCTAACTGAATTACCTTATCAACTAACATTCCTCCTTAATTTAGATTAGCAAAAGACATTACACCTAACTTGTCACGCAAGCCTTTGAACAAATCACCCTTCAATGGCTTAGTCAAGATATCAGCAACCTGATTAGTGGTGTTGCAATACTCCAGCTTCAATTTCTCTTTACTGACTTGCTCCCTCTGAAAATGGAATCGGGTCTCAATGTGTTTGCTTCAACCATGTGCTACTGGATGCTTTGCAAGGTTTGTTGCAGATTTATTATCAACAAACAATGCCACAGCACTTGATTGCTTCACTCCCAATTCCTGCAACAAGGCTTCGAGCCACACAACTTGTCAAGCACTTAGGGAAGCTGCAATATATTCAGCTTCACAGGAAGACAATGCCACCACAGGTTCCTTCTTAGAACACCAAGAAATTGGTGCATTCCCAATCAAGAAGAAGTAGCCTGCTGTGCTCTTTCGGTCCTCTTTGTCACCACACTAGTCAGAGTCACTATAACCAACCAATTCATCCTCCTTTTGCTCACTATTAAACCCTTGATTAGGAAAGAGTATTCCATAGTCAAGTGTTCCTTTAACATATCGAAGGATTCTCTTGGCTGCCAACAGGTGAGGAACTCTCGGGCATTCCATGAACCTGTTGATAAGACCAACACTAAACACCAAATCTGGCCGAGTGTTGCACAGATATCTCAGGGATCCAACCAGGCTCCTGAACTCAATAGCATCAACTAGCTCTTCACTCCCTTCTTTTAACAATTGTTGACCTGTTTTAGATGGTGTCACAGTTGAATTGCACTTTAGCATATCAAACTTTTTCAACAAATTAGTGGCATACTTTCTTTGGTGCATAAACACACCACTCTTTGTTCTAGGAAACTCAATCCCAAGGAAGTAAGAGAGGTGACCTAGGTCTGTCATCTCAAACTTCTCCATCATTCTTGTTTTAAAAACATTAATCTCTGTTGCACTGCTTCCTGTCACCAACAAATCATCTACATATATGCACACAATTGTCAAGTTGTTGTTGGAATCATTCTTCACATACACTCAATGTTCGGATACACATTTCACAAACCCAACTTGAGTGAGAAAACCATCAACTCCCTTGTTCCATGCCCTTGGAGCTTGCTTTAATCCATATAAGGCTTTCTTGAGTTTGTACACTCTTGATTCCTGCCCTCCAATTACAAAACATGGTGGTTGTTGTACATACACCTCCTCCTCGAGTTCTCCATTTAGAAATGCTGATTTGACATCTAGCTCGTACATTGGCCAAGCCTTGACACTTGCAATTGCCACAACAACTCTGATTGTTTCAATTCTGGCCACTGGGGCAAAAACTTCATCAAAATCGGTGCCAGATTTCTGCAGGAACCCCTTTGCAACTAATCTGGCTTTGTGATTCACAATCTCACCACTTGGATTCAACTTCAGTTTGTACACCCACTTTACCCCAATTGCATTCTTCTTAGGTGGTAAACCAACTAGATCCCAAGTCTTATTTTTCTATATAGAGTTCAGTTCTTCCTTCATTGCACACAACCATTTGGAATCCAGCATAGCATCCTTAAGTCTTACTGGTTCAACATCTGCAAACAAGGCAAAGTGAACCAGTTCACCATCTTAATCCACTGCATTATCAGGAACCACTTCACAATCTTGCAATCTTCTAGGTTGGTTTCTCACCCCCAGACTCAGTTGCTTTTGTTTCAGGCCCACTTTTATCATCATCAAACATCATTTTGGTGCTGTTTTTCTCCTCTGCAGAATCCCATATCCAGTCCTTCACTTTATCAATTATGACATCTCTACTAATCACAGTTTGCTTGCTAATTGGATTGTAGAGTCTATAGCCACTAGTAGCATGGTATCCCACCAAAATCAGCTGCTCACTCTTATCATCAAGCTTATTTCTAAGCTGATCAGGTATGTGTCTAAAGCCTACTGCACCAAAAACTCTCAAGTGACTAACATTAGGCTTAGACCTTGACCATCCCTCCTTAGGTGTTATCCCTTACAACCTCTTAGTAAGGCTTCTATTCAGTATGTAAGTTGCAGTGCACCTAGCCTCACCCCACAAGTATTTGGGTAGATTTTTGCTTCTCAACATGCTTCTAACCATGTTCATAATGGTTCTGTTTCTTCTTTCAACAGAACCATTATGTTGTGGTGTGTAAGGTGGTGTTGTCTCATGTACAATTCCTTCATTTTCACCAAAAATAGAAAATTCTTTTGACAAGTATTCTCCTCCACAATCGGTTCTAAGAGTTTTGATAGATAAACCACTTTGTTTTTCTACCATAACCTTGAACCTTTTGAACACTTCTTTTAATCAAATAGGTCCACATATTTCTAGTAAAGTCATCAATGAAAGACACAAAATACATGTTTTCTCCAATGGAAGCTGTTTACATTGGACCACACACATCAGAATAAACCAGCTCCAATTTGCACTTTGTTCTGGTTTTACTTTGCTGAGAGAAAGAATTCCTATGCTGTTTTGCTTGTATGCACTCTTCACATGCTTCACTTGGCACTTGAAGTTGTGGAAGGCCATGCATCATACCTTGCTTGGTTAACATATTCAGGTCTTTAAAGTTCAAGTGGCCGAATCTATAATGCTAAGTCCACTCCTCCCTTCTGGTTGTAGAAGCCAGGCATTTATGTTCCGGCACCTGAATTCCCACCTTGAATGTTCTATTCTTGGACATAGGTGCCTTGAAAATCAATCTTTTCAAGCTGTCATACACTTTCAACATATTTTCTTGCATGATCATCCTAAATCCTTTCTCAACAAGTTGCCCAAGACTCAACAAGTTGCTTTTCATCCCAGGCACGAACATCACATCAGTAATTAATGATTGTTCCCCATCATTCCTTTGAATAAGCACATCACCAATACCTTCAGAAGTGAGTTGGCTATCATCTGCAAACCTCACTTTACTCTTGGTTGAGTCATTTAATTTCACAAACCAATCTTTTCGGCCTGTCATATGGGTTGAACACCCAGTATCAAGATACCAAAGATTGGTACCTCCTTCCTCCTCTTTCGTGGTCACCATTAGCAAGACAGGTTCTGTATCATCATCACCTTGAGCAAGTTTTGCCTCATCACCACACGACTCTTTCTTGCCATCTGCATAACACTCATCGGCAAAATGTCCCCACTTTTGGCAATTGTAACATTGAATGTTACTCTTGTCAAACTTCCTTCTACCACCTCTTCCTCCTCTTGAGCCACCACCACCTCTGTGACCTCCATGTGACCCACCACTTGAATTATTCTTCTGGTTGCTGCCAACAAAACCCTGGTCTTGGTTTCTATTGGCAGTGTTGTTGTAGTTTCCCCTTCCTCTATTGCCTTTCCACTTTCCTTTTCCCTTTATCTTTATTGAAATTCTAAGCCTACAACCCTACATCACCAGTCTTCTCTGCACCTTTTTCATTCATTCTCTGCTCATGGGCTTCAAGAAAGCCTTACAATTCCTTAACACTCACAGTTGCAAGATCCTTTGATTCTTCGATTGCCACCACCACATGATCAAATCTTGGTGAAAGAGAACGCAAGATCTTTTCAACAATTGATTGATCAGATACAGTTTCACCACAATTCTTCATGTGGTTCGTCAAGGTGAGAACCTTAGTAAAGAATGCAATGACACTCTCTTTTTCTTCCATCTGAAGCAATTCATATTGCCTTTTGTGAGTTTGTAACCTCACCTTCTTCACCTGGTTTGCTCCAGCATACGCCTTCTCCAAATTTTCCCACGCCACCTTCGCGGATTCAGCCTCTGAGACCCTTTCAAAATTCGCAGAATCGACACATTAGTGAATTATGAACCGGCCCTTGAAATCTTTCTTCTTGTTTTCCTTATGCGTCGCTCTCTGTACATCAGTAGGATTCTCCCCAAGGTTTTCAACTCCATTCTTCACTATCTCCCACACATCATGGAACCCAAACAACACCTTCATTTGAGTATACCACTTGTCATAGTTCTTTCCATCGAGTACAGGAAGATTCCAAGGAAAATGACCATTGGAAAGAGCCATTATCACCAAGAACCTTTGCTCTAGATACCAACTGTTGGAGCAGGTATTCACAATTTCACACACACTCATAGTGTATCGCTCAGAAAGAAAGAAACAGAAACTCGCAGAGAACAGAGAATAAGCACTGAGAATGAGAAAAGAGAATTGAGAGAATTATGCAAAGTGTACTTTCATTTATTGATCACAAGTGTTTATATACACACACTTAAGCAAGTCCCACATCGGGTGTACTCAAAATTAAAAACGGTTACAACTAACTTTCCCTCTCATTATCACTAACTAACACAACAAACTTGCTAACCGAATTACCTAATCAACTAACATACATATCCTTATACATTTTCATTGGATTCCGGAGCTTCAAGTTTTCTTGCATGCAAAAAGTTAAGAGAAAAGAAATTTCTGTTGTCACTAATTTGCCTAGAAAACAAAAATATCTATTAAAGAGGAAACTTTAAGGAAGATTAAAATAGTTTGAATGCATGCAACACTTCAAGACAATAAAAAAAAAAAAAATCAGATTCGAGCAAAATATCAAATATGAAGCCTGAATTTAAAACCGGCATAGTCTCATCACCATCAACAGTATAGACATTGCAAAGAGAATATAACACTCAGCAAAGGGAGAGAACTTGTAAACACAAACTCTTTCAGTTGGCAGGCCAACTCCATACAGAGAGAAGATTTCCATATCAGGAGCATTTGGTAATCTGTAGATATGTAGCGTAGCAAAAGACATCGATTATAGCTTCAGTAAATAAAACTTGTGACAGTCCTGCAGTTCAAAATATTAAACTTCAATAAATCACCAGCAGTGCCATTATCTTGTCTTGATAGTAACATTACAGACATGCATGTTGCAGTGAGTCTTCTTTGATTGGTTTATGTGCTCTTTTGAATCTCCTAATAGAGTCTGCAATTGATGAGTCACATTAGCTAGCCCAACAATCTACGTATGCCACACTTCCCTATTATCGAGAACAATGACTATTTCCCTGTTAACAAAGATCTGCCAATCATGAAGTGATCTGCCTGCTCACACTAAAATGTGTCCTTCACCTTTTATCCAAAAAAAAAATAAAAAAAATAAAAAAATTGTCTTTTTCCTATTTTACAAATGTGTCCTTTACCTATTTCAACAAAGAAGTATAAAAGCCTGCTTTTCAACGTGTCTAAAAAATAATAAATCTCATAACCTCAAAGTAATAAACATGTTTTATTCTTTATTTCAAGAAATAAGCTGATGATTTCAATATATGAGTTATGGCAGTAAGTTATTCAATTATTCATCTTAGAAATTACTTTCAACATTCATTTAACAGATTTACCTTTTTGACACCAAACGAAAATGATTAAGCATATATGTTCAACACATTATAAACGTAGCTCTTCTCAACAATTTTCTCATCTAACAAGTCACTAACTTTATAGGCCACAGAACCTAAATGATCCACCGTATTTGTAAGAATTTTGACGGCATAATCCTTCAATGTTTCAACCACTCTGCAAACAAAAAAATCGTAAGAGAGAATGTAAAGTTAAGACGTTTCCAAATTCTAAGGTTTACTTTAGAGTATGAGCCTGTGATAACTTGTATTACTGGTCTTTAACGCTGATTATAGCTTCTTTCACGGTTATATTATTTCTAGTTTCAAAATGGGAAAAAAAATTTAAATAAACTCAAGCTTTATAAACCTTGGTTGTACCATATCATACAATCCATGAACATGTCAATAAATTTTAAGAATTTAGGGTATGTTTGGATTGGTGGTACTGGATGGAATGGGGTAGAATGAGATGGTATGGATCCATGTTCCATTGTTTGGATTGTCAAAAGAGGGTGGAATGCATTCCATCTCATCCCACCACTTACCCTCACTTTTGTTCCCCTCCGATTTGGGAGGAATGGGATGGAATCCCATATTAGCTTTTTTAAAAATTATTAAAACACCATTTTATCTTTATTACCTTCTTTCTCATTTTTCACAAGCAATCGAATGTAGCAGGCTGAGCATGAGAGACGCCATGAAAATCACACACGCAGGTGCAGGAACGCTGCACCCGTAATCATTTATGTGATTTTTTTTTATCCTTGCTACCTGATCTGCTTTATTTTTTTTTTGTCCTTTATTACCCATTTTGCGTGGCTCTTTTTTTATAACTCAGTTGTGTAACTTTCATTCTATAACATAGTTGGAATGAACTTGTGAAATGGTGCGAAACTTCAATTTGCCAACAGTGTTTTTTCTTCTGGAATTTGTGGACAGTGTTGAGATCTTTATTTGAGATAATTGATAAATTATCATTTATTAATTTTCGCAAATAATTTACATAATATTTGATAAATTATCATTTATTATAATACATTCTATTCCGTTTACTATCCAAACAGTGGGATGAAAGCTTTGTTCCATTCCACTTCGCTCAATTTCATTTCTTTCTATTCCGTTCCATTCCGCTCCGCTCGTTTTAAAATATCTAAATATACCCTTAATCAACTGAAGAAATTACATACAGGCAAAGTAGTTTATCTTGTACACTTTGCCTAGTGGAGCTTTCAAGAATTACGACATGATTTCTATGCAAACAATACAAATCCAATGTATACAAGGTCTTACATGATCGTGTTATGGCCTTTCATCTCAAAATTTCCATACCTTTACTGATTTTCAAATCAGTTATGTTTTCCATCTTAAGCGGCAAGCAGAGAAGTGAGAACAAATGGCAATATGATGATATATATATATGCAAGCTTCAGTTTCCAATTTCAGTTGAAGACAAGCACTACGTACAGAATAGAGTAGAAACATTTAACCAGACTGACGTATACCTGTACTCCTTGTTCCGAGCTAAACCATATATATTAAGGTTCTCTTGGCAGGGATTGAGGATGAGCAAATTAAACAGCATATTTTTAAAACACTTCCATGAAAAGAGAAACTTTAAAAATCAAAATAAGTATGAGATATAATAAATTTGTGGCTAATAGCACTTGCTCAAATTCTTCCCTCGGAAGCTGTTTTTCTAAGCTTACTGAATCTTTCCGAGAGTCCATGCTCTGCATAGTTGGTGATTAAAGTCAGGGCCATAGTTTCCTATTTATGAAAACTGAAGGCTCTCTCTACAAATTGATTTTTAAATATGTCGTGCGGTTCATGAATTTAAGATGTTCAAAATAAAATTGAATAATATAATTTTGAAACAGAATAAAGCAATCCCTCCCTCTTATTTTAGTTATGAATTAAAAAGGCCTGTCAAACAACCGTGTGACCATCCCAGCCAGCTAAGGCTTGTTGAGAACGATCCTCCACCGTCCATATGATGGCGCTTTAATGAGCCATCCCTGAACCATTAATCACATTGATATTACACACCCCCATGGTTATATATACAATGAGTAACAGACAAGCCAGTATATATAAAACACACCCTCACAAACATATTGCGATATCAATAAAAGCAGTTAAAAATTAAGGGCTAGGCAATCTGTAGTTCGCATAAAGAAATACCTGATGACAAATAATTGTTGTGCAAGGACCAAAGAATTTGATGAAATCATGACACCTATACAATATTTTAAAGCATCAGGAAGCTGAGAATTGTCACAAATATAAGACGCAATATTGGTCACGCAGTTCGCTAATCGCTCTACGCCTCGCGAATGCAGTTAGCCCGCTTTATTGATTGTCTTCCTTGCGCTTGAGTACAAACACTAATGAGTTTAAATAGACTTATTCATACTAACGCCCTGGGCCGAATAAATAAATCTAATATTTACAAACTTCCTAATTCCTTATTCACATCCCCTCAAATTGACGGGTCATCAAGGAGCATCAATTTGCCAACAAGAAACACACGATGGCGTGGGACGAGGAACACTTTTGGTCAAAATATACGCGAACTTGAAATTGAGTATTGATATGAGGGATGGATATAACATAATTATCATAGGCTTCACGAATAGCATGACAAATCAACTTCAATATGCTTAGTACGCTCATGAAAACCGGATTTGCAACAATCGAATGGCACTTGTATTGTCCAAAGATAGAGAGATGTCGGTTCGGTTTGAGGAAATCAAGTTCACCCAAAAGACCACGGCCAAAGTATTTGAGCATGCCGTGAGACATATGATACTCCCGATTCAATTGAGGACTTAGAGACTCTTGCTTGCTTCTTACTTTTCCATGAGATCAACTAAGAACCAAGAAACATGCACCAGCCCGGACAGAGCTTACAGTGTCAGGACACCCAAATGGCCAATCAAGATCACTATAGGCAATCAACTTAAGAGGGGTCCCACGAGGAAAGAATAAGCCCCGCTGAGAGGTACCTTTCAAGTAGCGAATTATAATGACGAACGACGCCAAGTGAAGATGACGAGGAGAATGCATGAACTGACTCACTGGCGAACAACAAACGAAATGTCGTCGAGTAATGGTCATAGTTAAGACTACCCACGAGCCGTCGATACAATAAAGGATCGGTCAAAAGTTCACCCGTCACTGCGGTGGTATTTAACATTAACTTCAAGAGGAGTATCCACAGGATTAGCGGATCGAGGCCACCATAACAATAAGGTCCGTGGCATACTTTATGCTGATGAAGAAATATACCCATAGAAGTAGAATGAACCTCGAGTCCCGTAAAAATAATGTAAAAAAGACCAAGGTCTTTCATTTGAAATGAGGCTTGAAGCTTTGCTTAACTTCCTGCATAGAAGCCAGATCGTAATCCAAGAATGATCATATCATCAACATAAAGAAGGAGCACATAATGCTGTGATGTGCGGTGAATGAACAAAGACTAATCATACCGACTTTGAGTAAAGAGAACCCAAGTAGAGTGGAACGGAATTTCTCATACCATGCTCTAGGCGCTCGTTTCAAACCATACAGAGAGCGTTTGAGCTTGCACACCCTTTAGATGAAGAGAATAGCCCCGAGGGGAGTCATATAAATATCTTTCAACAAAGTTGCCATGAAGAAATGCATTCTTCACGTCCCATTTGGTGGAGAGACCACCCATGAGAAGCAAATTATAGAGCACCATTCTAACAAGTAGTCATTTTAGCAATGCAAATGTCTCATCATAATCAATGCTATATTCCGCTGTTGTAAAGCAACCAATCGAACCTTCAGATGACTGAGAGATCCATCAATTTAGTTTGAGAATACACCCATTTACATGTGCTATGGGTTTGATATTAGGAGGGCAAGGAACAATATCCCAAGTAAAATTGTCCTCAAGGGCCTGAGTTCTCATTCATAGCATTTACCCAACACACATCTTTAATGTACTGCGAGTAACAAGTAGGAATAGATATGGATAGAGAAACAAGTAAAGCAAGATGAGGAATCAAACCTGCCGGTGAATATCTATCAAAGCTTTCAGACGTTTCTACTAGAAACGCCGTGCAGTGCAACCTGCACAGATCGGGATCGTGGCAGTCAAAGATCGGGCGGCAAGTGGAACCTGCCTATCGCGTTGTCCGGCATATACAAGACCTGGTTTGAAACGCTTCTATAGATGGAGACAAAGTAAAAAAATGAGGAAGTATAGCAATATCACTGATCGAGTAGGGCAAGAAACGTAAACTGATGATCAAAAATGTCACATTCCTAGAAATGCGAAACGATGGTTAGAGACATCATAACACACAAAACCCTATGAGAATGACTATAGCCCATAAATGCACATTGGATGATTGTGCCCTAAGCTTATGTCTTTCGATGGATGGTAGTGTGAACAAACAAACACACCGCAAAAAGTATGTAAACTACTATAATCAGGCTGAGTTTTAAAAAGACGAAAATAAGGTGAATCAAACTCAATCACCGTGGAAGGAAGACGATTGATCAAAAAAACAGCTGTGGAAAGAGCCTCTACCCAAAATCTGGATGGAATAGAAGCCTGAAGAAGTAAGGTACGTGTCACATCCAACAAGTGACGATTTATTACGCTCGCAACACCATTTTGTCGAGGGGTATAGGGACAAGATCGTTGAGACAATACACCTTTTTGTAAGAACTCCGAAACTCATGAGACATATATTCTTCCACTGAATCGACCAAGAGTTTTAATACCGGGTTTGAAATTGATTTTCAACATACATCGTAAATTTCTTAAACATAGAAAACACTTCAGACTTAGATTTAAGAAAATAAATCCAAGTAAAGCGACTATAATCATCGATAAAAGGTGACAAAATATTTATAGTGAGCATGAGAAGCTACAGTGAGATTCCTCAAACATCACTATGAATTATCTCAAAACAAGTAGAAGCACGATGAGCACCAGATTTAAAAGGAAGTGTTTTGCTTTTAGCTAATTTGCAAATAGAACATGAAATGAGGCACTAGAATCCATAGGTTTAGTACCTAACAAACCGATCTTAAATAAGTGAGACAAAACAACTTGAGTTTGATGGCCCAATTTCCTATGCCCTCACATGAATTCAAAACAAGATACACGCAAGAGATAAATGACTAAATGACCGAGCGGAAAACAATCTTCCCACTTTAGGCCCTTCAGCGATCACCTTCCCCGATAATTGCTCTCAAGACAAAACAACCAAAGACGAAAGATTAACATCACACCCGCTATCCACTAATTGTCCAAATAGACAATAAATTGGAAGAAGTCCAAAGGTGCTACAAGCACATTTTCTAAACGTAGAGTTGATGTCACCAACATGAGTTATAGGAATGGTACTCACAAGCAATTTGAATTTTATGATTGCCATTATAAGGATTTAAATTGTGCAAGTGTTCAGAGAACCCGCCATGTGATTCGATGCACCAGAGTCAAGTATGTCATGGGCGAGAAATGAAAGAGGACTTACCAAGAATGCCCAAGGTGAAAGAGCGTAAAGTACCATTTGTTGAATCAATTCAGCATCAAGAGCACCACCATCGATGCACCATTGGTGGAAGGACCATCGAGCTAGTAGTGGCATGGAATGCCTACACCGACGCTTTGGCCGTGGAGGACGCGTAGAGACGTGCAGAGATGATATGACCGCCGTTTGCTGCAAAGAATTGCAAAATTTCTTGGGACAACTACGAGCAACATGTCCAAATTATTTGCAAGAAGAAGCATCGAGTCTGGTCGCATATCACGGCCGCCTCTATTTTGGCGCTAATATGCAAATCGCACGATTCGAAAGGCGGATCATGAGACATGGTTCCTCGAGTATGGAGACGTTGTTCTTCCCTGAGCAGCTTCACCAACACAGGATATCCAAGGAAGGAACAGGTTCCTATTCAGCAGAAACACCGCCAATAGCCTCAAACTCGGCGAAGTTTCATGAGAAATTGATCTCAAGTTTACTAGTATCATAAACATCTTTGACAAATTGAAAGTGAGCTATTGGGAACAAGAAAGATATATAATACCAGAGTGTTCATTCCCACAAATTCGTAAAATCGACAATATTCTTGAATTGACAAATTACCTTGTTTGTAATTAGCAATTTCTAGTTCCAATTGGAAACGCATGGCGTATTGTCTGGTTGTAAATACGCAAGTAATTCCACATTTCTTGAGCAGTTGAGAAAGATCGCAAATTGTTGATCATCTGAGGATCAATATTACTAAGTATCCAAGAAATAATTTGAGCATCTTTTACTTCCCACGCATCTAAGGCAGTTTTGTCTTCCGGTGCCTTAGAAACCCCATCAAGGTGACTCCATAATCCTTTCCTTTGACATACATCTTGAACCTAAATTCCCAAGAAGCATAATTTTAGGTAAACGAACACAAAAATATCCCTTTCTTTCTCCTAAGCCATTTAAAAATTATTAAAAGTATCAATGGGACCAACAGCGACAAAATCAACAAGGAACACGTTGATCAACAAATTACAAGCCAAACAACCCACGATCAACACCCAAACAAATTACAAAGCCACGATCAATACAACCCACCAAACCACACGCGTTGCCACGATCGTATTTAGGTTTCGACTTACCACGTAAATCAACGAGAAGTAGGAAAGCCGTGAGGAGAAGCCGAAACCAGGTAGACGATGATCCAGGAGAAGCCGAACCCAGAGGAAACCACGAAACCCGTGAGGAGAAGCCGAGAACCAGGGAAACCGAGAACCGTAGAGAAAACGGAGACGAAATCACGCTTCAAGCAGAGAACCAGAGGAGGTTTAGATCGCGGCGAAGGGAAACCGAGAATCACGCCAAGGAGCAGAACAGAGCAACGAACCAGGAACACGCTCGTTGGTCGAGCAACAAGCCAGAGAACTGCCGTCGTTGGTAGAGCAAGAGCAAAACCACGAACTAGGAACACGTCGGGAGACCAGGCACTAGCGACCAAGTTGTCAATGAGGAAATCAAGGTAAGTGGATCGAACCTCATCGATACCATGTCACAAATATAAGACGCTAATATTGGTCACGCAGTCCCCAATCTTTGCCACGTCTGCGACTCTGAGCATGTAGTTCCGCTTTTATTGATTGTCTTCCTGCTCTCGAAAGATAAAACACTAATGAGTTTAAATAGACTATTCTATACGTAAACCTAACGGGCCTGGGCCGAATAAATAAATCTACTATTTACAAACTTCCTAATTCCTTATTCACAAGAATGTCTCAAAGTTACGTATAAAAGCAAACTACAATACCAAGTTCTTGAGGAAAATATTCTGGCAATATTTACAACACCAAGTTCTTACTGCATATGCCTTGAAATATGTTGTGGCCACAACTTTTACTGGGTTGTTGCGGCTGTTTGAGTCTCTTCCAATTCCATGCAATAATCGGATATGCCTGCAGCAAGTGACTTTAGTACAACTAAATATAACCATCAAACAAAAAATGCTTCAGTTCAAGACGCAACAAAATCAACAAGCTCTAAAATGGTTGGATCATTAAGTTACTCTTATAAATATTACTCTTAAAATTATTTTTTTCCAAGTGCTAAAGAAGAAAGATAACAAAAATACTTATGATTGCTTTGGTAATGCCATTAAAAAAAAAAAAGTACTTTGCTTAGATACGTTAGCACAAAGTATACACAGGTTTATGCCAATCAATTGATCAAACAAAAGGGAGAAGAATTGAAAAGCCTTAGAAAAAATGGCTGAATATCTTCAGTTAAGCACGACATGTAAGTAATTCCATTAGGTTGCTAAGTAATAAACATTTGCATTGTACAAACCTCTTCCTTTAGAAGGTTACCTAGCTCCATTTTGCAATGATCCAACCTTCTGAGATCCAATCTGTCAAATTACCCAAACCAAACCATCAGTTTGATGTACAAACTGTACAAATTTCATTCCCCGTGACTGATTGTGTGGTGAATATAGAATTAGATGCTGACAAAAGTCAACGAGAAAAAAAATTAAGTTCAAGTAGTAATGACTACGGAAGCAATTGAACCATTTGTATTAAATAGTTATCCAAAGTTTTCTATAGATTGTTTAGTAGTCTTGCCTTATTGAATTTATTAGATTCTATTTTTTGGGAATAAACTATAATTAGTATCTAAAAAGACATGAAACTTTCAAGTCATTTACTGCAAATTTAAACACATGCTTTTACAGAAAAGAACAATAAACATTCTCAACTCTAATATCACTTGATGCTAGTCTTAAAGGGAGTTGATGTAAAAGTAACATGCTAAAATCCAACTTCTCGAATCTTCCAATAGTAAAACCACGTTTGTTACAAAAAAGCGCTTCAAAGCACAAAGCTAGAAATAGCTACTATTATGGGCGCCGGCTAACACGCACAAGCTACACAAGTGGTGTAGCATGCACAAGTTTTTTACATTTTAAAATACTCTTCGATCGTTAAATAAAAAATGAACAGTCAAAAATAAAAATAAAACATCATACTCCTACTGACAAACTTGTGGATGAGGTCCGAAATATAAATTTTGGGAGCAAAAAATGATCCAAATTATACTGCCGATGCAAAACACTGTCCAGAATCCGGTAGAATTTTAAACCCAAATTTTTACCATAGCCTGTTATGATATAATATGTTTGATCTATTAATTTACTTTTGTGAAATTCTCTTACTTGATCATAGGTATTGTTGGTGCAATTTCATAGGTATTATTGGTGCTGTTTTCCGATCATAGCTTGACATGTGGATTATTTATTAATATTATCTATCTTTTAGTTATTTTTTAAATCATCCACGTGTCATGCGGTGATTGGAAACAACACCAACAAACTTATAGAACAATAACTAAGTTTTCTCCTGTTTTAAATCAAGAGGAGTAAACTTCAATAAGGGAACTGTATTGTCATCACTTTATTTTGACTCCAGTGGAAAGGTACTTCAAATTTTTCCTTGGAATTTTCTCATCTAGAGTTTTACAATATAAGGATAAAACCAATAGAGGCCCCACTAATAAGAGTTAAATAATTTTGAAGATAGCTTAATAAATACAGATCGAAGAAAACCGACAAAATTTTAAGAGAAACCATTGAAAAGACCTCAATTGTACTGAATGACTTTTGATGATATATCTATTGTTGCGTACATAAAAGTTTGGTGTGCCTGAAATTTAAGACTTTGCATACGGTGGAGCAAATGAATTGACATCGTAGTAAGTACCTTTTTTTTCCTCAAGTTTGCAGTGTTGGTATTCCCTGTCTACACTGATGACATCTTGAATAATTTACATAAGATGCAATCTTTTATGTGTTGGCTTTTTTAAATTCACAATAGCTACAACGATCCCTTCTCAGGAGTGCATACAATTGTTACATATTTTATTTTGAATGATAAATGTTAGTAGTTAGAAATGTTAGTGGAGGAGAGTTGAACTCACATCCCCTTGTTTCTCCAACTGCTATATTCCTCCCCCAAACCACCATACAACCTTATCACTCCTTGTTACATAAATTACTTTAGTGAATTATTTGAATTAATCCTATTTGTGTAGAATATATAAAGCCAAAAAATAGGGAGATTACCAGAAGTAGAGAAGGAATAGGAACAGAAGTTTGGAAAGGTATAATAAGCTACCATCAATGGTTTTGCTTGTTCTATTAGCTGCTATATAGTAGCTCTTATATAATTAAGAAATATTGATGTGCTCCTAGTGGAAAAAGTTATTGATGGACTGTGGAGTTTAGAGTGCCTTAAAATCATGTTGGAGATCATTGGAAGTCATAAAAATGAGTTTTTAACAGGTGTGAATCGAATCATGGGTCTCTTGAATCGATTCATGATGTGCCTTGGAGCCTTGGAGAAGTTTTGGACTTTCTGTGAATCGAAGTGAAGGAGTGTGAATCGATTCACTGACTTAGGATCACAAAACGCGTAAGATTTGTACGTGTGAATCGATTCACACTTACTGGTGAATCGATTCACCACTGCTGTTTTTAAACCAGAACGTGTTTTTCATTCAGTGAGGACGTGCAGTCTTTCTAGGGTTGTGTGCAGCCGTTCTTGAGCGTCTTTGTGAGGTTTTAGGGGCTGGAAACACATTGAAACACCTTGGGGTCTTAGGAACTCATAGAAGGAGGATTGAAGGCTTTCTCTATTGTTGTTCTTGAGAGGTTTTCATAGAGGAAAAGAGAGAGAGATTGGGAACTCTTGGGTTTGTTCTTCTTGGACATTTGGAAGGGGTTCAAAGCAATTGTAATATCTTGTAAAGACTCTTTGATAGTGAAACGGAGGGCTGCTCTCTCCCGCAGACGTAGGTCATCTTTTTGGGGCCGAACTGCGTAACCAAATAGCGGTGTTATTCTTCCTACTCTCTATACTCCTTGTTTGATTGACTTTATTGCATTGTTTTGGTTGCTATTAAATTTAGTATTGATTGCCTTTGATATTTGTTCATTTATTCTTGTTAGTAACTCAACGAGTGGCACCGTCTGTGGGAAGAACAAATAATTCAATTGTGCACCATGGGTACTAAATGGGACATCGAGAAGTTTTCCGGTAACAACGACTTCGGTCTGTGGAAGGTGAAGATGGAAGCAATCCTTATTCAACAGAAGTGCTTTGAAGCCTTGAAGGGTGAGGCAAGAATGCCGGCCACCCTGTCTCAAACGGAGAAGAAGGAGATGATAGATAAGGCAAGAAGTGCCATTATCTTGTGCCTTGGCGATAAGGCATTGAGGGAAGTTGCAAGAGAGAAGACCGCGGCGGAGATGTGGGCAAAGTTAGAATCGTTGTACATGACCAAGTCATTGGCCCACAGGTTATGTCTGAAACAACATCTCTACTCATTCAAGATGGTAGAGACCAAACCTATTGTGGAGCAACTAACGAAATTCAACAAAATTATCGATGACCTACTGAATATTGATGTGAAGCTCGATGACGAGGATAAGGCTTTACTCTTATTGAATTCATTGCCTAGGTCCTTTGAACACTTTAAGGATGCACTCCTCTATGGCAAGGAGTCCACTATTACCTTGGAGGAGGTCCAACAATCAATTAGGACCAAGGAGCTAACCAAGCTTCAAGACTTGAAGGTGGAAGATAGTGGGGAAGGCTTGAGTGTCTCAAGGGGAAAGAATGAGAGTAGAGGAAACAGTAAAGGAAAGCCTAAGGCGAAATCTAAGTCGGAAGGTGTTGTGCAAAATATGAAGTGCAATGTGCAAGTATACACAATCGTGAACAAGTAATAAAGAGTAAGTAGAGATCGTTCCCACGGGGATTGATTATGGTTAATTCCACAAATTCTCAATTTGGCTAATCTAGTTAATGAGGAAACAAAGTAACAAGTAACACATTAATTTGAGGTGATGGTGACAGTAATTTAAAGTGCAATTGACAGTAAAAGTAAATTAAAAAGATGTGATAAAAATCTGAGAAAAACAGCTAGGATTTCAGTTCATTCATATTTTCACCAAGTTGGTTTCAGTGCCATAAGTCAGTGTCATTTGGCACTGGGCGCAGGGCACTAATATGTGTACCTTTCAGTACTTTCACCAGAGTTAAGTAAAGGGTACCTTATGTCTAAGCCCCCATTATGTTCCCCCTTGTCTTCTAAGTCTGGCCCAGAACACCCTATGAGACAGATTTCCTATGTCTAGTTTAATCAAAATTAATTAAAGTGTCCCTTAATTAATACCCCTCATATTAACTCATGAATTCAGCATGTTACCACCTTTCAGCACCTAACATACATGTACCCAACAAAAGTTGGCCAGACTTAGGTCAAGCATATTGTAAATAAATGTGCATGAGTCAAAGGTTCAAAGGCAAAGACTGATAGACATTCACCAATAAGGATTCAATACAAAATCACATCATCCTAGCATAAAGTATTTAGCTCATAATAAACAAAAACATAGAATAGCAGAAACTGGTGCCAAAAATTGCTGTCATGGCACCAAAAATCTGCAGTGCAGAAATGTCTACAAACGAGCGTAAAACAAAGACGTGGAGGCCTTCAAATCTGTCAAGATGAGAGAACACTTCACTGTAACAATGTCTTGTTGCTGCATTTCCTTGCTATGTCTGAGATTGGTTCAGCCTCCATGTTTTTCAGCATGTTTTTCTCATAAAAATGGTGTATGGAAGGGATATGGAAATGAAGAATGATGATTGAAGGTGATGTTGAGGATGGCAGCTGCTGTCCAGAGGAATAAAAACGAATTCTAATCTAGGGCACAGCCCCTACACCAACCTCCTTTCCTTGATTAGGTCATTTTGTTTTTACAGTCACTCCTCAAATGGGCTGACCAATGGTAAACCCAATGAAAGTTGATTCCTTTTGGCCCATAAATACATGCTTTTGTCCTTGAGCAGAGAGAGAAAACACTGCAGAGCAGTGGGGACCATCAGAAGTACACGCTGCAGCCTTGCACTAAAGGACAAAGTCCTTTCCTTCAGCTCTAATGAATTAAAAACGCTGCTGCAGTAAGGACATGGGCTGTAACTTCAGAGTGCGGTGCCATGGCACCAGATTTGGCACTGAGTATTTCTCAATAAAATCCTGCACAATGTCAAAACACATCAAAATGCTCACAAAAGCACCAAAGTGCCTTAAACAGCTCCAAGCAAGGGAAATCCCATTATTTACACAATTCTAATAATTAAAGGATCTAAATTACTCTTAAACTCACATGATCATAGCCATAAAAGCATAAATAACTCTTATTTCTAAGAGTTATCAGAAGGGGACAATAAAGCTAAGTACAAATGCTTTGATTGTCATAAGGTTGGTCACTTTAAGAGGGATTATCCCGAGAGAGGGGGCAATGAAGATTCCGTGGAGGTTGCGATTGCTATGGAGGATGGTTATGAGGATGCAGGGGCTCTAGTGGTTACGAGTTGGGAACCAGATAGGAGTTGGGTTATGGACTCCGGGTGCTCTTTTCACATGTGTCCAAGGAAGGAATATTTTGAAACTTTGGAGCTCAAGCAAGGTGGAGTAGTTCGCCTTGGTGACAACGGTTGCAAAGTTCAAGGTATGGGTTCAATTCGTCTTAAGATGTATGACAACCGCGAATTCCTTTTACAAGATGTGAGGTATGTTCCTAAACTCAAGCGAAATCTAATTTCTATAAGCATGTTTGATGGATTAGGCTATTGCACTAGTATTGAGCATGGTATGATGAAAATTTCGCATGATGCATTGATAATAGCTAAGGGGACTAAAATGTGTGGTTTGTACATATTAGAGGGTTCAACTATTATTGGGCATGCATCATTAGCTAGCCAAACCTTGCATGATAAAACCATGTTATGGCATAATAGGTTAGGGCATGTTAGTGAGAGGGGTTTAGTTGAACTAGCTAAACAAGGTTTGCTAGGTGGTGATAAATTGGATAAGCTAGAATTTTGTGATAAGTGCATACTAGGCAAACATCATAAGGTTGAGTTTGGGGGTGACATGCATCATTCTAGTAAACCCTTTGAGTACATTCACTCGGATCTTTGGGGTCCGGCTAGAGTGAGTACTCATGGGGGTGGTTCCTATTTCCTCACCGTGGTTGATGATTTCTCTAGGAGAGTATGAGTCTACATTTTGAAAAGCAAAAGTGACACCTTTGAAAAGTTCAAGGAATGGCATACTCTCATAGGAAATCAAATAGGAACTAAACTGAAAATTTTAAGGACTAACAATGGCCTGGAGTTTCTTTCAGAGCATTTCGATAAGTTTTGCAGGAAACAAGGTATTCAGAGGCATAGGACCGTGAAAGGCTCACCGCATCAAACTGGCCTAGCAACATGTATGAATAGGACCATCTTGGAGCGGGTGAGGAGTATGCTTTTGGCAGCTGGGTTACCTAAAAGCTTCTGGGGCGAGGCTGTGAGTACAACAACATATTTGATCAACAGATGCCCATCAACGGCGTTAGACTTCAAGACACCTATGGAGGTTTGGAGTGGGAGACCGGCAAACTACTCCAAGTTGAAGGTTTTCGGAGCTTTGGCTTTTGCGCATATCAAGTAGGACAAACTTGATGTTAGAGCTGTGAAATGTGTCTTCATCGGATATCCGGAGGGTGTGAAGGGATACAAGTTGTGGAATTTGGAATCTGGAGGGTCAAAGGTTATCATAAGCAGGGATGTCACTTTCGATGAGACCCGCATGGGGATGAAGTGCAAAGACCTGGAGGATAGTAGCTCAGAAGTGGAGGTGGAGAAAACTCAGTTTGAGGTGGAGTCTACCACTAGTGAGACCGGGAATGATGAAGAGGAGGATAGTCCTCCACCATCAGGTTCTAGAGGAAGACAACAAACAGTGGATCCTGGCTATCAGTTGGCAAGAGATAGGGAAAGGAGGGAGACTGTGGCACCGAAGAGATACGGGTATGCTGATCTTGTTTGTTATGCTTTGTTTGTGACTGAAGAGGTTCAAGACTCGGGACCAAGGGACTTCAGTGAAGCAATGGGAAGCATGGAGAGTCAGAAACGGTTGAAGGCAATGAATGAAGGTGTGAATTCATTGGAGAAGAACCGGACTTGGGAACTTGTGAATCTACCGAAGAAGTCAAGGGTAGTTGGATGCAAGTGGAACTTCATGAAGACGGAAGGTATTCCGGAGTTTGAAGAACCAAGGTACAAGGAGAGGCTTGTGTGTAAGGTCAATCTTGAGTTGGAGAGTGTGAATGATATTCAAAAGGCAAGTTCTAGCAAGGAGGAGATTGGTATGCTCAAGGGGAAGTTAGCTTCTGGATTTGAGATGAAGGATCTCGGCATTGTGGAAAGGACAATTGGAACGAATATTGGGAAGAACCGGAAAAGGAGGTATGACTCTTTGAAAGGCGGTTTGAAGCATGTGAAGACAACTCAAGGTGGAGTCGCAATGAAGAGTATGATTGGTGAATTGGGGATTACGCATGGTTGTGAGAAGTTCATCAAGTATCTTCCTAGATCAAGGTTCAAGGATCACTTGGACTTGATCATTTGCGTTGAGACGTAATTCCAGTAATGGAGAGAGCAGCTAGTGGTTGATGGATAAAGTTGAGCATCACCACTGATTTGAAGTCAAGGTGGAGAATTGTGGAGTTTAGAGTGCCTTAAAATCATGTTGGAGATCATTGGAAGTCATAAAAATGAGTTTTCAACAGGTGTGAATCGAATCATGGGTCTCTGGAATCGATTCATGATGTGCCTTGGAGCCTTGGAGAAGTTTTGGACTTTCTGTGAATCGAAGTGAAGGAGTGTGAATCGATTCACTGACTTAGGATCACAAAACGCGTAAGATTTGTACGTGTGAATCGATTCACACTTACTGGTGAATCGATTCACCACTGCTGTTTTTAAACCAGAACGTGTTTTTCATTCAGTGAGGACGTGCAGTCTTTCTAGGGTTGTGTGCATCCGTTCTTAAGCGTCTTTGTGAGGTTTTAGGGGCTGGAAACACATTGAAACACCTTGGGGTCTTAGGAACTCATAGAGGGAGGATTGAAGGCTTTCTCTATTGTTGTTCTTGAGAGGTTTTCATAGAGGAAAAGAGAGAGGGATTGGGAACTCTTGGGTTTGTTCTTCTTGGACATTTGGAAGGGGTTCAAAGCAATTGTAATCTCTTGTAAAGACTCTTTGATAGTGAAACGGAGGGCTGCTCTCTCCCGCAGACGTAGGTCATCTTTTTTGGGGCCGAACTGCGTAACCAAATAGCGGTGTTATTATTCCTACTCTCTACTCCTTGTTTGATTGACTTTATTGCATTGTTTTGGTTGCTATTAAATTTAGTATTGGTTGCCTTTGATATTTGTTCATTTATTCTTGTTAGTAACTCAACATGGACAAATTGATGTGCACCTTTAGTCTAGGAAGCTTAAATTATTTGGTTCATATATGATATAGTCGAATCACCAGCCCACTGAAGAGATGCTAAAGGGTATTTGCAAAATGAGGTGTGCATATGCACCAGTAGAAAAGAAACTCATTGTGAAATTGCATTCTCTTGTCTAAATGCAATAGGATACCAAAGGATGGTCAACCTAAAAGAGCGAGAGGAAGAAGAAAGGAAATTCTTTGATGCAAATTTAAAGTTGTTGTATGAAGGTGTAGCATTGGCATAAGTCCTTCTTCCTATGGGATGCTGCTGCATTGCCTCTAGGCGTTGCGGCACCTGTCACAACACCTATCTGTTGAGCCTTGACTGTTAAGTTAGTTATAAATTTTGTTATGTAGTTTGTTGTAAATAACAAAATTAGTTATTTCTCTCATTCTCTGTTCAAGTAACACTTATATAAGTGGAGCTTGAGCTAGGCTTTGTAATTCAGTTTTATTCTTTGAGTGCAAACCTGTTCTGTAATGCTGAGAGAGAGAGAGAGGGATCTAAGAGAGAGAGAGAGAGGGATCTAAGTTGCTTAGCAAATCTTGTAACACTCAAGGTTCATAGTGGATTTCCAGTTCTTTCTCTGCTTGTGGATGTAGGTAACACGTTGTTAGTGAATCATGTTAATTCTTTTGTGTTACAATTTGGATTCTCAACTAATGTAACAGTGAATCGATGCGCTAAAAGCACAATTCCAGAAAAGAGAACAAAAAACAAGCTAAGTCAAGAAGATTTGGGGAAGTTTCGACAATGCACATGGAGTGTCGAAAATAGGCAGGCCGAACAAAAAAAAAAAGCTAAGTCAAGAAGATTTGGGGAAGTTTCGACAATGCACATGGAGTGTCGAAAATAGGCAGGCCTTGCCTAAGCACGCAAGGAACGGTCGAAGAATCTATCAAGCTTTGAAGACTTAGCAAAATTTTCATGAAGCGCCAAAAATGGTTAAACTGACCTGCCTTGGTGAAAGAAGCACCGTCGAAGCCAGCAAAGACTTGTCGTCAAGACTGGTCCAATGCTCGTTAGCGTAGTTAGTTACATAGACTAGGATACGTCGAAAATAGTAAATACAATGTAACTGCTAGACATCTTTCCTGTACACGTATCTAGCAGATAGGACGTCAGTTATTTTACATTTCTTCTATAAGTAGGAGGTCGAACGATGTAATAGAGGTTGGATACTTGATTGATTTCTCAATGTCTCAACACACAGCAGACTCGCAGATTGAGATCAAGTACTCCTTCCACCCTTTTCATTCAATGCAATTTAAGTTTTCAGTTATTTACATTCCCGCATTTTACTTCCCTGCACTTTTACTTTTATGCATATTTACTTTCCTGCGTTTCAATTTTCGCAGCCTTTACATTCCTACATCTTTAACTTTCTATATTTTTCTTTCAAACTTTCTTTACTTTTCATGCAATTTATCTTCTTCCCAATTTTATTCGCTTTCAACTTTACTTTCAGTCTTTCACAACAACAAAAATCAAAAAATAATTACATTCTGTATTCATCATTTTCACTATCGTGTTTCATCTCATCACCATTTCTTAAACTCCCATTAAAACCGTTTTTTCTCTCAATTCTCATAACCGTCAACCCGATGAGGGCCCCTGACATAACCACCAAGTTGAGTCTTATGGTGATTCTGACAAAATCATTGACCTCGCGCAGCTAAGCTCGATTTCTTGTCAGAATATTGTTTCCAAGTGTAAAATCCATCGTTTGACGAGATTACCGTGTTAACTTGTAGGACTAACATCGTTTGAAAATAATCATTTGTTTCGTTTTGGGCTTGTCGGATGATTTTCGCGTCAGACCAAAAAACCCAATAAACAATTCCATATTGTATTGCTTCGGTTGTTGCGAATGAAATGAATTAGATGTGTTTCTTAAAAAAAAAAAAAAACTAATGTGTGTTATATCTTCTCCTATAAATGCAGTATTACAATGTATGTAGAGTTTCCCTGTACTATGTTGCAAATGTTACTTTTGTTTTTTGTGTCAAAAATCTCTCGTAAAGTGAGTATCTTTGTAAAATTTCATTTCTATTTTTTGTCTCTTTAATGTTATTTTTATTTATTTTCATCCTTATCACTATGATGTCTCTATTGAGTGATGAGGTGGCTAGCAGATTTCCACCTCACTTTTACACAGGTCCCTCTCTCTCCCCCTGTTTCCCTTCCCCCTTTCCCATGGTTGTGACTGAGACTAGCCAACAGTCTTATAGTGTGTTTCTTTCAAGTTAGTAATTATTGTTCTCGGGAATGTGAGGGATAGAATGTAACATTCTCACGTTTGTTTCAAGTTTGTAAAAATTATTTTCAGGTATTTTTAAGGTGGGAATCTAACATTCCGATAGGAATAAAACTCAACTACCTATAACTATCTACTCCCACCTCATTTTACCATATTTATTTGTATTTTTTTATTTTTTTAATTAAATAAATTATAAAAAGATACATAGAAATTATAAATACTTAGTTGGAATAATATTTTTAGTAATAATAATCCCAAGAATATCATTCCGGGGATTGAAATTTGATAAGGTGAAACAAACACACCCTTAGGCCACAGATTTTCTCATCCATTAGTATTAAGTATTATATATTATAATATAGAAGCACGTGGACAAATGGTCCTTATTATTAATAGAGTATTTTATACTATAAATTATAATGTAGGTCCATATTCCTAATAGTTAGCACAAGATCAACAGGTAAGTTTTGAGAGAGTCAAGTCCAACTAATTCAATGTGTTTAATTAACAGAAATGATAAGTTGAAAACTAAAAAGTTGTCCCACACCGTATTTCTATACGGTTTTGCATTTTTTAATTGTTTTTCTCTTTCTCTGCACATGTTATGATACTGAGAAATGATTTCTCGACAACAATTAAGTTGTCTGACACCATCGAAACATACGGTTTTTGTTTTTTTAATTATTGTTTCTCTCTCCTCTGACCAAATGCGTACGGTGCACTGTGCGCATAGGAATATAGTGTCGATGTACGGTGTCGATTTTTTGATATCGGAATATCAGTGCTCTATGATACCAGCATGTGAGTGTTGAACGACAGTGTCGGGCTACGGTGTTGCTTTTTCGGGTGTTCAAATATCAGCCCTCTTAATTAAGGAGTTTTGGGAAAGACAAAGAAATTGCCCTTTTGGTGACACGAGGAAAACTCGGACTCATCATTTGCAAAACTACCGCTTTGTGGTTGTCCCACAAAGTGTGAAGAGGGATGGCAAACGAGCCTCATCTAAGGCAGATTGGAATCTTTTATTGTTTGAGGTTGCCTGCGTTTTGGTGTCTGGGTGGTTGTCTAGAATAGATTGTAATGTTAGGAGAATCTCATTGTGACTTTTTCACGGTATTAATGAAATATTGCACTTTTTGACGACGACAATAATAATAATAATAATAATAAAGATAGCCTAGCCATTTCATAACTTCATCGAGCTTGCTGAAACACATTGGTTGCAAGAACCGAAGCATTCTGGCGACTTTCTTGGTTGGACCATATATTATTACTGTTCTGACAGTCATGTAGTCAGTAGGAAACTTCTGCTTTGACCAAAACCACGGCAAGTATGGTAGACATGTTCCCCCCTTGAAGGTTTTTTCATTGTTTAGCAAAGGAAAAGTGAAATTCTTTATTGCTAGAAACAGAAAAGAAAAAAAAAAGCAAAAGTGAAAATGATTGATATTGCAGGACTTTATAAAGTAGCGACAATGAGTACCCTTCCTTAATCCTTTGATTCCTTTTCTCAATTCCTTATTCCAAACACAAAGCTACGTCCTGATGAAATACATGTAAAACCTTAATGTTAAGCGTAATATAACACTTTTCGAAGGTTTTTTTTTTTTTGATTGAACTTTTCGAAGGTTATTAGATTTAGACTTTGATTTAATTATTATATATTCCAATAAATTGAATTTCGCATGACACAGTTTCTTGATTTTATTAAGGGCAACTCCGAGTATATCAAACTTATATATATATAATAAAAAAAAGCACTAGTAAATTAGTAATTTCAAAATGTCCCTACGCATTAACCAATGACTTCATATATATGCAACAAAGCAAACAGCAACAAACAAATGTATGCATGAAAAGAAACAAATCAACTCAAAAACCAATAATAAATGATTAAATATCTAATTTGGTTCCTGAAATTTGGTTCTATATACTTTCACATTATTAATATTTTAAAATGATCTCTGAAATTATAAAACGTTAATTAGGTTTGCCCCCTGAATCTGTTAATAAATACGTTCTTAACATTATTCACTTAATTTCAAATAAATCTGTTAGTAAATCTGTTGCTAACTTAATCTTGTTATAGTCACTGCAAATACTGATGAATGGATGAACTTGACATTTTGCAATTACACAATTAATCATTTGAGAACTAGTTGATAGAGTCTTACAATTTCGTCCATACAACTTCATAGACGAAATTGTGTATGTACTACTCGTTACCAAACCAAACAAAGACATTATTATACATGTACACTCACTACATATCGCATCTTTATGTATCTCATAAATCTTAATCTTACCAATTACAATACTACCAATTACAATACTTATTCTGTTCTACACACACTCTCTCTCTCACTCTGTTCCTTTTCTTTTGTTTCTTTCGGGGCCCTTCCCCATCCGTAGGCAATGGAGTGCAAAAGATGTTTGCCATTGCTTTAAAGCAGATTATTGTTGGCACCATTAATTATCTTAAAAAGCCACAGAGAAAGAGAAGAAAAAGGGTTACATCCATGTGTGGGTGAGTGAGTAAGGAGGGAACATAACATAACACTTAACATATAATGGAAGGTGCAGAAGTGGAGCTAGAGAGAAGAAGCAAGTTTCTGAAAAGCTTGATACAGAAGAAGAAAGCCATAGAAGAAGAAGAAGAAGACGAACAGCATGACCACCTCCACAACAATAGCGTAAGGGTAAGAGCTTGTGACATGCCTCCCCCTTTGCAGAACCGTGCCTTTCGTTGCGCACGTGATCTCTTGGATTCTATGCCACCAAAGAAACTTGACAGTAAACGTCTCGCCCTCACCCTTAAGAAGGTTAGTTTTCTTTATCTAGATCCATTTTTGGGTTCTGATCGTTTATTTTAATCTTTTATACACAATATATATGAGTATCAGGATCACGAGTCTTATAAGCAGATTTCGCTATAGTATGTTGATGTTTTGTCAATTGAGTGAATAACTAGGATATGTCTAATTGCTTCCTAGAGATGGAACTGAGATTGTTTGAAATTTGATCTGTTTCTTTGTCTTTCTTGATATGATCTTTCTCCGTGGATTATGGTTTCCACTATCCTCAAGATACGGTGCCTGTGCGGTCCCCTAAAGATTGCACCATCTTTTTGTTGCGAATGAACTGTGAAGTACATTTACTAGATAGCATATTTGGGCCGAGTATGGCAAAAACCTGAAAAGTATGGATTTGCTATAGGTTTGTTGGTTGTCTTTATTATTAATGAATTTAGGTGGCTTGGTGGATGTTATTTGTGACATATAAAATGTTAGATTAGATGGTCCCTCATTTCATTGATGGGGTTTCAGGGAAAGTAAATGATATTAAAGTTGTGATTCTGGAATTGCCTAATTATAACTATGCTTAGCATTATATTGCTTGCTAACCTTAAGATTATTTTGTTCTTTTTTGTTTATGGTCCTCTAGGACAATGGTATTAGTTACAGAGTTTATTAATTATTCCTCACTGCTCATTTTTAATTATATCTTGGTATTACAGGAATTTGACTCTTCCTATGGTCCAGCTTGGCACTGCATCGTGGGCACTAGTTTTGGTTCCTATGTCACTCATTCTCATGGTGGTTTCTTGTATTTTTCCATTGACAAGGTTTATATCCTTCTCTTCAAGACAGCTGTTGAACCGTTAGACCATTGATAACTTCCACAAGTTTGAGTTATATGCACCTAAATTATAAATGTCCAAACCAACCGGTGTAAAATTACAAATTGTAAAAGTCTGATATTTGTATTCTGTGAAGTATTTGATGCACTTTAGTTTGGATATTTCGCCCATTGAAGAGCATTTGAGTGTGTAATTTGTTGTGACAAGCCACGGGATATTCTTCACTTCAGCTCAGAAGAGAAACTTTTACACAATTTTCAGTTTAAAAATGTTTTTTGATTGTTGCCTTATTGGTACACAAATTGTTGTTTTAAGGAGCATGTTCTCCCGGCAACCATGTGAAATTAAATACTCTCTCATGTCATTATTATTAAAGAAACAAAACTCTAATTTACACAAAACAAAACAACAACTTCGAATATACTCCCTCCGGTCGATATTATAAATCCATATTATAAGAAGCAAAAGGGTCTATTGTTTTGTCCAAAATATAATAAACATACGTCAATTTTACGCACGTTCTCACAAGGTTTTCCACCACATCGTCCCACCGGAGAAAGGCAAGGAGAAGGAGCCTAAAACCGATGAAGAAAAGGAACTGTGGTCGACCCTTGATGCTGCGGTCCTTCAATGGATTTATGCAACAATCTCACATGACCTGTTGCATACTATTCTTGAACCCGACGCAACGGCAATGGAGGCATGGAATAGGTTGCATGATATATTCCAAGACAATAAGAATTCTCGGGCTGTGACTCTTGAGCAAGAATTCTCCCATACAAACATGGACAATTTCCCGAATGCCTCTGCGTATTATCAACGGCTCAAAGAATTGTCGGATCAACTCAAGAACGTAGGCGCATCGGTCTCAAACAACCGTCTTGTTCTTCAAATGGTGGCCGGCCTCACCGAGGCTTACAATGGGGTTGCCACGCTCATTCACCAAAGCAATCCTCTTCCACCATTCTATCAAGCCCGCTCTGTGCTCACTTTAGAGGAAGCCGGTCTCGCGAACAAGGTCGCAACCGGAGTGGGTGCCGCCATGGTGGCTCGCAAAACTGATGACTATCCCTCGCTCTCAAAGAATTACCATCAAAATCGCAATAATCATGGTGGTAAAAAGGGTCAAAACCGCAACAATGGTGGCAAAAACCACGGTGGCAATCGCGGTGGTGGCAAGAGCGGAGGTGGTGGCGGCCGCAGTGGCGGCCACAATGGTCGGGCAAGAAGAAATCCGGCCAAAGATCAATCGGCCTCAAAGAAGGGCTCCGGCCGATGCTGGCAATGGCTATGGATGCCTTGGGCTCTTCCATCTTGCCCATACCCCTCATCACCTTGGGCCAGACCCAGTTTTCAGCAAGCCCAACAGCGCCAGCCAGGCATTCTTGGGCCAAAACCACCACAGGCCTACACGGTAGCAGTAGCTCCACCCACTCCGACAGACATCGAGGCAGCGATGCACACTCTTGGGCTTAATCCTTCGGATGCAAATTGGTACATGGACACCGATGCCACCTCCCACATGACATCCGAGCAAGGTAATCTCTCGTCTTATTTTAATTTGAGCAATAATCGTGGTATAATTGTCGGTAATGGTCATTCAATTCCAATTCGTGGTTATGGTCACACAAATTTGTCTCCCTCGAATCCTCCCTTAGCCTTGAAAAATGTCCTTCATGCCCCTCAACTTATTAAAAACTTAGTATCGGTTCAAAAGTTTACAACTGATAACTCGGTTTCTGTTGAATTTGACCCTTTTGGTTTTTTTGTGAAGGATTTCCAGACGGGGATGCGTCTAATGAGATGTGATAGTCGGGGCGACCTTTATCCCATCACCACCACCATCACCACCAAACAAGCCACTTCACCATCTACCTTTGCAGCTTTAGCACCATCGTTATGACATGCTCGTTTGGGTCATCCAGGAGTACCTGTTTTTGACTCCTTAGGCTAAATAAATTTATTGAGTGTAATCAACCTCGTAGTTCTCATGTTTGTCAATCTTGTTCTCTTGGAAAGCATGTTAAGTTGCCATTTGTTTCTTCTAATTCTTGCACTGTTATGCCTTTTGATATTATCCATAGTGATATCTGGACATCTCCTGTTTTGAGCTCTTCGGGCCACCGATATTATGTTTTGTTGTTGGATGATTACTCTAATTTTTTGTGGACATTTCCATTGTCTAAGAAGTCTCAAGTTTTCTTAAGTTTTTTTTCCCCCACATTTTTATCTTTTAGAGCTTGCATCCGCACTCAATGTGATAATGGTAGGGAATTTGATAATGGGCCTTTTTGGAAATTTTGTAAAATAAATGGGTTAGCTTTTCGCCTCTCTTGTCCACATACATCATCACAAAATGGGAAAGCCGGAAGAAAAATCCGTACCATTAACAACATTATTCGTACTGTACTAGCCCATGCATATTTACCACCTTCATTTTGGCATCATGCTTTGCAAATGGCAACATGTCTTCTCAACATTCTTCTAAGTAAACACTTAGTCTATCAATTGCCTCTCAAGGTTCTTTATCAAAGGGACCCTTTCTACTCTCATCTTCGAGTTTTTGGGTGTTTATGCTATCCACTATTTCCCTCTACTACCATAAACAAATTTCAAGCTCGTTCGACCCCATGTGTCTTTTTGGGCTACCCATCTAATCATCGTGGTTACAAATACTATGATTTGTCCTCTCGTAAAATTATACTAAGTCGCCATGTCATTTTTGATGAAATCCACTTCCTATTTGCTAAGTTGCACAATCCACAACCTCACACTTATGGTTTTATGGACGATGGACCCTCTCCTTATGTGGTCCACCATTTGACCCCTCCGCCAAGCCCAAACCAACAGGCCCAGCCAGTCTTGCCTAACCCACAACCTGTCATCCCGCCTACACCTCCAACAAACCCACCCGCACCTAGCCCACCATCCCCACAGCCGATACCCTTGGCCTGCCCAGATCCTCCACCGTCACCTCCATATTAGCCCACTCCTCTTCGGGCCTCCAGACCCGTGACACGTAGTCAGCATGGGATTTTCAAACCCAAACAACAATTAAATTTTAATACTAATGTCAGTAAATCCCCCTGCCACGTAACTATGTGTCTGCCCTTTGTGACCCGAATTGGAAAATGGCTATGGATGATGAATTTAATGCTCTTATTAAAAATAAGAATTGGGAGTTGGTGCCCCGTCCACCTGATTTAACGTGATTCGGTCTATGTGTATTTTTACTCATAAAGAAAAATCTGATGGTGTTTTTGAGAGGCATAAGGCCCGTCTTGTAGGTGATGGCAAACTCAACAGGTTGGCATGGATTATGGTGAGACTTTTAGCCCGGTAGTCAAACCGGCAACTATTCGCACTGTGCTCAGTTTAGCTCTCTCTAAAGCATGGCCCATTCACTAGCTTGATGTGAAGAATGCTTTCTTGCATGGAGAACTCAAAGAGACTGTGTACATGCATCAGCCCATGGGTTTTAGGGACCCAGATCGTCCTAATCATGTATGCTTGTTGAAGAAATATCTTTATGGGCTCAAACAGGCCCCTCGGGCTTGGTACAAGAGATTTGCTTATTATATTTCTACTCTTGGGTTTTCTCACAGTACTTCTGATCATTCTCTCTTCATTTACCGGCAAGGTACAGCTACGACTTACATTCTTTTGTATGTGGATGATATTATATTGACAACTTCCTCTGATGCTATTCGCAAGTCTATCATATCCCTTCTTAGCTCGGAATTTGCTATGAAGGACCTGGGGCCGTTGAGTTATTTCTTGGGTATAGCTGTAACTCGTCATGCAGGTGGTCTATTCTTATCTCAACAGAAGTATGCAGCGGAGATCATTGAACGGGCCGGCATGTCATCTTGTACGCCATCTCCTACTCCGGTTGACACTAAACCGAAACTCAGTGCTAATTCCAGCACACCATATGCAGATCCATCTCATTATCGAAGCCTTGCAGGGGCTCTTCAGTATCTCACTTTCACGGGACCTGATATTGCTTATGCTGTGTAACAGGTGTGTTTATTCATGCATGACCCGAGGGAAGAACACATGCACGCTCTCAAGCGCTTTATGCGCTACATTCATGGTACTCTTGATCATGGCTTGCATCTCTATCCATCTTCCACATCCACTCTCCTTTCTTATACAGATGATGATTGGGGTGGGTGTCCGGATACCAAACGCTATACATCTGGTTATTGTGTGTTTCTTGGTGATAATTTAATTTCTTGGTTCGCCAAACGACAAGCTACGTTGTCACGATCTAGTGCAGACGCGAAATACCGAGGCGTTGCCAATGTGGTTTCTGAGTCTTGTTGGTTACGAAACTTTCTTCTGGAGCTTCATTGTCCTATTCGGAAAGCTACCTTAGTGTATTGTGATAATGTTAGTGCGAAATATCTCTCTGGGAATCCTGTTCAACATCAGCGCACTAAACATATCGAGATGAATATTCACTTTATTCGCGAAAAGGTTGCTCGTGGGGAAGTTCGAGTCTTACATGTCCCGTCACGTTATTAGATTGCAGATACTTTTACAAAGGGCCTTCCCTTGGTTCCATTTGAGGATTTTCGAGACAGTCTCAGCGTACGACAACCTCTCGTTTCGACTGCGGGGGTGTGTTAGAATATATGTAAATATATTCTGTATCTAGTCATAATGTTAGTGATCTTGTGTATAATTAGCATAATGTTAGTGATCGTGTGTATAATTTGTTTTCTTGTTTCCTTAATTATAGTCTAGGATTTGTTTCCTTGTTTCCCGAATTATAGCCTAGGATTTGTTTCCTTGTAATAGTTGTATATAACCACAATTATGCTAATGAAATCAGCACGAAATTATATTTTTTCATTCTCATACCACACCAGTTGTAACTATGATTTTGTTGACCTTGACCTTATTATTTTTGAATCCACATAGACCTACAAAGTTAGATAGAGATAATTAACCCCTAGGGAGAAAATATAATTACACAGATTGAGAGAGCAAGGGTTTTCTTTGGAGATGAGGAGGCGATTCTAAATAATTTTCAGAAATTAATATTGATGTTATAAAAAAAATTCAGAAATTAATGTTAGACAGAAAATTAGGGGTAATATTTTTTTTTTCTTTAAAATAACCTTCACTTTGATCTAAAGATCATAGATTATAAAGGAGGGGTAAGAGAGGAAGAGGGGCTTAATTAAACGAAAAGTCGACAATTTTCATACGTGCATTACCCTCCACCATATTTAGCTGTATATATTAACAGAAATGTTTTGTTGACAACAACATTCGACAACTGTACGGACGATACCGTATGTCCGTACAGTACGGATATGTCTGTACTGTATGGACATATGTATGGAAATTTTATTTAAAAAAAAAAAAAATACACCGCATGCGGTGGCTGTATTTTTTTGGTTGAATTTTTTTGTCCGTACATGTACGGATATACAGTCCATACATGTACGGACATACGGTGTCAAAAGTGGGTGTTGCTTTTTGTTGTCAATTTAGCGCGACCCATGTATTAACGTGTCACACCATGACATTGTTTGCATTGTGTTAACTTGTGCGTCCCTCGTCGACACATATCTTATCTCCAAATCCCTCCAAAAGAGTGACAATAAAATCACTTGCCACGTATACGGTTGCAACATCTTTGATCTAAAGATCTAATCTTAGCCCTTTTTTTGGTAAATATCTTAGCTCCTTCTTGTATCATTAGATTTTGCATTTGTTTGGAGAATAAAGTGAGAATAAAATATGGAAGAGTCTTCCAACGCTTCTTCCTCTACGAGCATTACAGTTGAAAAAACACAAGCAGAACAAGAGCCTCCTCACGAGGCCTTGTTTCTTGTCTTAGCTTACCTTCCAGTGTACGAGATTCTAACCATGTCTCGGGTTTGCACATCACTAAGGGATGCAGTGAACAATGATGTATTGCCGTGGCTGAATGTTGTTGTTGAAAGGCCTCTGAATTCGCGGCTCTCTGATGAGTCTCTGATGAAAATCACCTCCAAGGCCAATGGTAGTCTCAAAACATTGGCTCTCATGAACTGCATACACATCACCGACCAGGGACTCCAAAGGGTCGTAGAACAAAACCCTTTCATAAACAAGGTAGAAATATCCAAACCCGTGTTTTAGATTTCTTATTTGCTCTTCTGATTCAAAGGTTTTATTTAATTAAGCAAAGTTTGTAGTCTACCTTTAATGAAGTCAGAGAAATAGGGACACAGTGTAAATCAGTTTTATACTAATATTGAGAATCCAAAATTTTACGGTTAAATTTAAAATGTAGTTACAAAAAGTTGCTGATATAACAAAATAATGGGCTTTCATTGCATGTTAAAATTTTACGGTTAAATTTAAGATGTAGTTACAAAAGTGGCTAATATAACAAAATAATGGGCTTCAGATGTCACTGTAAGTGTAAAACTGGGACAGTGTATGTATGCCCTTTAAACTCACGAAACTATGACGTTAGTTATAGTTGCTTATCAATTAGGACAGCGTTAAGGGATATGGAATTCAATGGATAAGAACTTTCTGGCTATCCTTGCTTGTTAGTTAAAACTGGTTTGTTGAAAATTGCTGAATAATGGATACATAACAAGAGTAAAAATTAGGCTTTGATATGATACAATATTTAGCATCCAAGGTAGGATTGAAGTGTTGTCTTATTTCTGGTTTCATTTGAGGTGTAGCTTCATATACCAGCATGCACTGGCATAACCCCTGAAGGAGTTCTAACAGCTGTGAAAACATTGTGCCAAAGAAGCAATTGCTTAAGCAACTTGAGTATAAACGGCATCTACAACCTACAGAAGGAGCATCTTGACTTGCTTAACTTGAGCCTTAGGAAGAACCTTCCATTAAAGAAGCAGCAAAATCAGCAGCAGCCTATATACTATCATAAACGCGGTAGCTCTTCAGTATTTAAGCACGAAGAAAACCGGCGGATTATTGATTTGGAGGTATGTCCTAAGTGCTTTGAGGTGAGGATGGTTTATGACTGCCCTAAAGGGGACTGCAAGAGGAAGGAATGGCACCAAGCTCAATGTAGGGGATGCATATTTTGTATTCCAAGGTGTAAAAACTGTGGTGGATGTGTTGGATCTGAAGATCTTGAAGAGGGTGCTTGTGGAGATATCTTGTGCCTTGAATGTTGGTTACAACTTAATCCTAAGTGCAATTTCTGTAACAAACCATATTGTAAGCAGCACACAAATTGGTGGTGCACTTCTTCAGACTCTTTATTCCTCTGTAAAGTTTGTGATGAAAATTCTCATGGATATACGTACAATGATGTTCTATAATGAAAAGTTGACTCATGATAAAGCTTATAATATCATGCCTCGTCATGTTGAGTTTCTGTAATTTGTATAAAATTTAGGTAAAGAAATTATTGTTGTTGATTGTATTTGCATTCATGAATTTGTATTTGCTTGGTTTGACTCTCTGAGTTATACATGAAAGCTTTCCTGTAAATTCATCCAAGGCATTTTGAAAGAGTACAATGCAGCAGCTATGTGTGGAACATATCAAGATCAAGGTCATCATGCCAGAATCAAACATTCCAATGGATACCAGAGACAAAATAATTCCAATTCAAAGAATACAAATTGTGATTTAAAAAAAAAAAAAATAGGCCCTAATAAGGTTACATTAATGATGTCACATAATAACTTTGGTTTGTTTATACAAAAAATCAATGGACAACTCACGTTACAATTGCCAATATACATTTTGATCAACCCTTTAAATATTTTACTGGAAGAATACAAAATTAGTTATGCTGCAATGCAATCTTCATAAATTCAGTTGAAGAGCAAATCTCCATAAATTATATTCCGATTATGAACATGAAATGTGCCTAGTTTTACATGACAACTGCACTCAAAAGTAATAAAACAATTAGAATCACAGTGCTTGTGAAATATCCACCATTGTAGTTGTATTGTGACAAGCAGCTTGAACTTGTAGAATTAGATGGGGCCAGTAACGTGCCATTTATTCTGGTTCCATTTCTACCGTGACTGTAGTTCACCAGAAATATACAAAAAATAAATTAAAAGAAAAATGAATTAGATAGAAGAATTCAGCAGACAATGTAAATTTATTTTGCAGCTTTTAGCGCTAGCACACAGTCAAAAAAAGAAATGACAACAAGCACACCAACATAAGCTCTGAGAGATCATACCTTCCTGGAAATATACAAGATCCATGACCTGTAGAATTTATGATATGACAAATATTAGTTATGTTTAGATGCTAAGCAATTTTTGTCAGGAACCCAAAAAATTTAATAGAGAAGAAAGAACAATTTTACTGAAAAGATAAGAGAATTTTGAGAGAACAAAAGAGAATTCCAAAGGGTTTCCTCTTTCACACCTTTGAGCCACTGCTCTAGGTTTACAAATAAATTACAATCTCAATATCCTCCCTCTATGCCTACCTCCCCTATTTATACAAGAAACTCCCTAACTAATAGGTAACAACCTGATAATGAACAGCTGACCTAACTAACAGATAATAAGCCAATAACAACTGACTCCCTTATCTCTAACTACTACCCCTTATCTCTTATATCCTAACAATACACCCCACCCCAAAACAACCTTGTCCTCAAGGTTGGAAAATAGAAACATACAAAACACTGCTGAAACATAAAAAACACTCCTGAAAGCACTGACTTCTCCAAAAAAAAAAAAAATAAATAAATAAATAAAAAAACCTGCCTTCTCCAGAAAAAATAATAGGCTGGTTGCCCAATTGATAAGAGCCCAAAGAAAGAAAAATTGGGCTGCTCCCATTTGCAGACGAGAGCCCAAAACAGGAAACCGAAAAAAATTGAGCTCGGGCCCTTAACTCCAAAAGCTGCCAGAAAAATTGGGCTTGGCCCATTAACTCCAACCACTGCCTCCATTTGCTTTGCAGAAGAGAGCCCCAAGCAGGAATTAAAAGAATGGGCTCGGCCCATTAGGTTTAGAATAGGAATCGGGCCAATACCCCACGCACTGGGTCCTGATTGTTTCCCTTCCTCCTCAGTCTGCATCATATCTTCGGAGCTATGTGCCCACAACGATTTCTTCGACGGCATGGCTTTCACAAGGGACACGGCGTCTGGCGGTTTTGGGTGTGAAAGCATCGTCGCTCGTGGTGGCGACTCCCATGGTGGTGGCGGCTTGTCCAATGGGGGTGGCGACATCGGGCCAGGACGTGGGTCGGGTCCCTGAGGCAGATCCAAAAGCTATAGCGTGAGCTACTTGACCCATGACAAATCGCCGTCCACTGAAACGTCCAGATCCGGCGACTCTGGTGGCGATACTGGGCAGAGAACGGTCGCCACGCATGCGCCGGTGTCCGGTGGTTCCGGCGGAGTTGGTAGCTTGTCCACTTTATGCGTGATTTTACTCTTCACAACCGTGGTTGAAACATCCGGCCATTCCTCCATCGTCTTCTTCGACGCCTCTGTTTCCAAACACGCATCAGCGACATACATCTCTCCAAATCCTGCGATACCGCGGTGGAGAGCTGTCTCTCCTACTTGATGTTCTGGTGTCTTCTGTAACAGGTATGACTCTTGATGAATTTCATGAGACACACTCATCTTTCTTGAACAAGATTTGGATTCTTCATCAAACAGATCCTCAAACCCAAAGCCATCTGGGTTTTCTTCGTCCTTCTTCATCTCATTCAAAGCCTCGGCTTCCTCTATTAACAATCCCTCAGCAACACTGCCACCCTCTATTTCTCCAAAATTTCTGATCAATGCGATGGAGAAAGAATTCCAGTCAGAATCTGGATATTCTTGGTACCAAGAGATGAACCAATGTAAAGTCTCACCATCCTCCATCTTCATGAAGGCCCATTGCACCTTATCAGATGAAAGGATTTGTTGTCCCTCAAAGAACCTTTCTGCAGTACGGATCCATCCGATGGGGTCTTCACCCACAAATTCTGGCAGACCTTCCCTCTTGAAATAATGGTTCGATTCTTCCATCTTTGGTAACACTGGCTCCCTCTCAACGATCCGGCAGGTCGGACCAATTGTTAGGAATCCAAAAAATCTAATAGAGAAGAAAGAACAATTTTACTAAAAAGATAAGAGAATTCTGAGAGAACAAGAGAGAATAGGAGAGAGAACTCTACTCCAAAGGGTTTCCCCTTTCACACCTTTGAGCCACTGCTCTAGGTTTACAAATGAATTACAATCTCAATATCCTCCCTCTAAGCCTACCTCCCCTATTTATACAAGAAACTCCCTAACTAATAGGTAACAACCTGATAATGAACAGCTAACCTAACTAACAGATAATAAGCCAATAACAACTGACTCCCTTATCTCTAACTACTACCCCTTATCTCTTATATCCTAACAATTTTATATAGAAATTTGATAATGTGAGACTTTCTTTGACGTATAACGAATGTTTAAGTTGACAGAAAATGTCAAACAAGGAGAAAAGCCAAAATTGTTAAGAGATTTTTCCAAACCAACTGATAAGCATATATGGTAATCACTAGATTCCCATGCTTCCTGTCAAAAGGATGCTAAGCAAATGAAATTTAGAAAGTGCTCGTGACACAAGCTCTTTTAAATATAACTACTCAAACACAGAAAATAAACAAACAAAATTATTAAGAGATTGCTCGAACCAATTTCAAAATTGTTCCAAATGTGCAATCTAAGCACTTCTTAAAAGAAGTTTAAAATTGGAGAGACCAAGATGGTGCAACTGAAGATGTAGAGGACAATAGGTGTAATTAAGTCTAAAACAGATCTCATCATAATTCACCTTACTTGTAAGTCTATCAAAACCTGGTTATTGTGTTAAGGCGCAAATTATGCATATTTCCTTATTGCCTCTAGTTATGGTGTTCTACTGGCATTACAAACAGATTTACGAAGTAGCCAACTCAAGTATATATATTTATGTAAGAGTGTATAGGCCGTACTTGGGTCGGTGGTAGTGATAGTGGCAACCCCTTTGAAATCACAAGTTCCAGGAGATTTAGCCATCTTCTGATAATATGCATTGAAAGCATATGCAGCATGCGCAACTACATTATTTGGTTCATTACATGGTTGACCCTGCAGCAATGGGGAACAATCCACCTTCCCTGGTCCACAAGCCCAATCAAGAGCTGCCTGTAGCATCTTAGGATCAGCATTACTCTTTGTGACACAAAAGGTTTGGTTTGTTGTATCATTTGCGAATATAATACTAGCACCGGTCAAGTGTAAGGTATACACCGGTTCTCCATTAGCATAAAATAGCCCCCAGTTCTTTTCTGAGACTGGACCTGATCTCAAATCTTCATTATAAAGCTCATAAACATATGTACTAACTGCAATTCCAGGATGTTTAGGAGTTCCGGTATTGTTAAGAACATGTCTGATCAAGTTACTGTTGTAAGTGTTCGCATTATCAACAGATGCATCGGGCTCAGATGAGTCGCCTTTGGAGGGCCATCCCGACTCAGTCACCACAATAGGTATATTGGTGAAGTTCAAATCAGACATTGCAAAATAAGCAGCATCAACAACTGCATCAAAAACATTAGTATAATGCAGGAGAGTGTTGGAATCAACAGCTTCCTTGTTTGGAGGTAGGGGGCGGAATAAAGCATAATCCAATGGAATTGCACCATTGGACTGCTGGTAATCATAATATGGGTACACATTGAGCATGAGATATGAACCTGTTGATTGCAAAAATTTAAGCAAGGGAACCATGACCGGATTCCAAGTACGGTTGAAAAATGCTTGGGAAGGTGGGAAGGAGTCAAGGATGACAGAAGCAGAGTGAGGACTAGAGACTTTAATTTGACTATCCAGATTAGCAGCCATAAGAGCAGAGTGAATGAAATTCATGGCAGAGACTAGAACAGGCGCTGCATTTGAGAGGGCAGTTAGGACCTCTGATCCAACAGCTATGGCAGTAATGTTAGTAGCAGGGACGTGAGCTATGACATTTCGGGAAACCCAGTTTGCTGCAGTGGCATTGGACTGACCAATGCCAAGTAGCTGGTCATTGGGAACAGAAACAGATACGCGGATTCCTGTGTGAGCGAGCGCACGAAGCAAGGCTCGGTCAGCATCAAAGAGTCTGACATGTTGGATACTTTGAGCTTTAAGAAGGGCCACAATCTCTGTTGGACTTGGCATGTCAGATAAATCTGAACCAATGTTGACACCAATGAAAGCATCTGTAGAAAAAATAAAAAGCGGCTACATATAAAGGACTTCCATTTTAACAAGAGAGAATCAAAATGACCATGTGATACTAATGATCATAAAACTGCAAATGAGAGATCAAAGAAATAATGAAACTTCAGCAACCATCCACAAGAGATAGAAAGGGACAAATATTGTAAATTTGTACAGCAAATCCAAAAACGAAAAAGGATAGATAATTTAGTGATAATGAGTTACTTACAAGTACGGTGAGACGTAAATCCTCAACCTCAATGTAAGGTACATCAAGAAAATGCACTAATTTTCAGCAAAAGGATATTAAAATCTAAAATAAACATTCATAAATAAAATAAAAGGACTATTGGAATTTGGGACATTAAGCAAAGAAGCTGAAATAAAAATTACATTTTAACATTCTTTACCTATCATGTGCATAACCCATTTTGGATCCTAGATTTATCTATAAAAACTCTCATAGAACCACATTGAGTATAGTGTTTCCTATTGTAATCAATGACACCACCAGCTGGTCAGTAGGGTTACCATGTGTGTCCCGCATATTAACCATAAAAACATGACATCCAAGAAATGTATATACATTTTGAGAAAAAAATATGATTCAAGAAAAAGGGAATGGGGAATGATTCACTTATATGACAATCTAGGTCTATAATCTATGTAATCTATGCACCTGCCTTGTGAAGGCATACCCAGCTACAGCAGTTAGCGTTAATGTTCAACTTCACAAGGGAAACAGCAAGAAAAGAACATTCAAGAATTATATCGATAATTGTTAAGTTTTACATATACTCCCTCCATCCCAAATTATAAGAGCCTATTGGCTTTTTTATTTGTCCCATTTTATAAAGCCCCTTTGAAGTTTGTCTGTAGCATTAATTATTTTTCTCCCTATTACCTTATTTAATTTACCTTTGTTTTAATCAATAAGTTAAATGAAGTGTAATCTAATTTACCTTTCCAATGAATTTAAGGGTAGTTTAGGTAAAACAATAAAAATTATAAACAAATTTATTGTTTTTAACTACATTAATTACATTCTTTGACGGGAGAGATTTTACCAAAAGGCTCTTATAATTTGAGACGGAGGGAGTATAAGCCTAAAATGTGATGGGACCCCAGAAATTCAGAGGCAGAAATTAAGTAAAGAAAAGGATTAAACACTGTAAAACTGAAAGTATTTGATTGATGAAGAAAGGAAACCGTAGAAGGGAAAGGGTTTCAATCTACCCCAGAGAAAAGCTCCTCAGAGAAGGAGAAAACTCTCTCTCTGCCTAACCATAATGGTCACTCACAAATATTCTTGCATAACACCTACAATTCCCTTACCTCCCTACTTATACTACTAAGGCATAACAAACTTGCCAACTAAGCATCCTACTCCACTCATTATTTATCATATATTCTTACCACACTCCTTATTACATTATATCCCCTTTTTCCTTAAGAGCCCTTACTCGGGTCTCTATCACTACCCGCCCCTTCAAACACAGCCTTGTCCTCAAGGCTGAAATTTACATCACTAGCTGCCAACCCTCTTCGCTGCACCACAACTTGCCTCTGTCAAATACCAAGTTGAGCAGCCCATCGAAAATGAGTAGACCACTCCAACAGTATTACCAAGCTTTAACTACCATAAGAAAATTGAGTTCTCCTGAGTCCCATTGTCTGAACAAAACTGATGAATGCAAAGACATCAATTCGGCAGTAGACTCATAGTCTCCAATCCTTCCATGCCCATATTTCCTAGATATTCCAACCAAAGTTGTTGCCAAAAATTCATTCCCATCAACACAAGATCTCACCACATACACATGCATCTTTTTCCCATTTGGCAGCACTACTGAATCATCACATGCTGATAAAAGACTAATGAGAACTTCCAATGCTGATGGACAACAAGCATTCAAATCAACCTCACAAGAAGCCATTCCACATCCAATTCCACTGCCCAAGGAGTTCCCATCATACCCATTCAAATGCTTCATAATGTAAATCACCAGGGCTAATGTTCCTACTATAAGGACTCTCCCCAAAGTATCTTCCTCCAAGGCTCCAACAGATAATTGGTGATAAAACCAAAACCCTCACTATGCCTCTCAAAGTGTTTACCCATTCCCACATCCTTAACATTCTCATTAAATTTCACTTCATTTGAAATCACACCTTCCTTGAGCACTTGACTAAGAAGTTTCCAAACTTTGAAAGCACCCCTATGTTTTTCATAGCTAGAATTCAGAGAATTACCAAACATAGTGTCCTTCCCTTTCAACCCTTCAAACAATTTTCCCACACCATATATGGAACCACAATTGTAGTACATGTCCATAAGAAAATTCATCATAAAATCATTAAACAATTTACCTCTATCCTTCACAAAATAACAGTGAATTACTCCTCACTTGATGACCCACACAGTCCCATTACCTCTGGAGAATTGGATGAATTCAGTTTGATTGGAAGCTGGACAACCGGATTAAATTCCACAAGATCTTTTGGATCAATACTGAGAAAAGGGCTCGTTGCATCAATACTGAGAATAACCAATCCCATTACCAAGGGAGGGCACGAAAATATTCTGGGCCCAATGTAACTGTAATGTGTTTTATGTTTGTCTTGGACTGGACCCAGTGCAGTTTTACTTTGAATTAGGCTATCTAACACACCTTTTTCAGAACCCAAATGCAACACTCAAGTTAGGCCAAGCCCATTAGGTCTAGAATTGGACCCAGCTTACCAAATTCCCTTTTCTCTCCTCGATCTTCCTCCTTCGTTCGATCCTGACCTACACTCCTACCAACAATGGTGCTTCATCCTCTAGCACCCCAAGTGCACTGTTGACCGGCGGTTCTGGGTTTGGAAGAGCCGCTGCAGATCAGGCAGAGTCAGGCAGTTCGGTGGCTTTGGTGCCGATACACTCCGTGAATGGTTCACCGCGAGTGATCCTGCGTCCGACGGTTCCGGCTCCAGAAGAGCGTCGCAGGTGGCCCAGAGTCCGGTGGTTTCGGTGGAGGGGGTGATTCGACCCCAGTCTCTCCTGGATTTGCCATGGTCGCCATAAACGGATCTGTGTCTGGCGACTCTAGAGGCGATTGAGGTTCAACCGCAACAGCTTGCTTCTTCTCTTCTTCTTCCTCTGCGAGCTTCATCGGACTCGTGTTTGGCTTTGATGGCGGAGGGAACATGGCGGAGCCTCCCATGATGTGAACTTCCATGAACATCGCTGACAACTTCCAATCTGGATTTTCCGACGACGGTTCCAGGTTGGTCGTCACCTTTAGGAACCCAGAGTCGGTACCGTCCTTGCCCTTGGCCACCTTGTTCAGATCTTGGCCATTGTTCTCTTGCTCCGCCTCTTCTGCAGCTTCGATCATATCCCACAGATCTGGGATGAATTCCTTAATGAAGCCCTTTTCAAAATCCTTCCATTATGCATTCAAATTGGCTTGCTACCAAGAAGACCACCATTTGAAGGCTTCTCCTCTCAATGCAAACATAGTCACCCACATCACCTTCATTTCATCATGGATCCAATTGTTGGCTTCAAAGAATCGATCCAACTGTATCAGCCACCAGTAAGCATCTCCCCTTCCGTCAAAAATTGGAACTCCTTTCTCCGACATCGCTGGCTCTCCCTCGACAGATCCGGCAGGTCGGACCATTGATGGGACCCCAGAAATTCAGAAGCAGAAATTAAGTATAGAAAAGGATTAAACACTGTAAAACTGAAAGTATTTGATTGATGAAAAAAGGAAACTGTAGAAGGGAAGGGGCCCCAATCTACCCCAAAGCAAAGCTCCTCAGAGAAGGAGAAAACTCTCTCTCTGCCTAACCATAATGGTCACTCACAAATATTCTTGCATAACCCCCACAATTCCCTTACCTCCCTATTTATACTACTAAGGCATAAGAAACTTGCCAACTAAGCATCCCACCCCACTCATTATTTACCATATATTCTTACCTCACTTCTTATTACATTATATCCCCTTTTCCTTAAGAGCCCTTACTCGGGTCTCTATCAAAATGTATGAAAAGATATTTGCGAATAAGAGTGTTATAACCCTTGCCTTTGCAGATCATAAGTCAAATTATGTAATATGGTATAGCTGGAATCAGGACCATGTATTACATAATTGTAAGTAGTACTTAGAAAATGGCTGGCTGGTAGGTTACACATCAAAAGCAACTTTTCTACCAACCAAGTCACACAAGCAAGTGATTCACTTTAATCCTTAAGCTACAAATTACAAAATGAATACTTAGTTGCCTACATAGCCAAGGCTGCAAAGGTAGGGATGGCAATGAGTAGAGTTACAAAAGTAGACATACTAATACGTGTAGTTAAGGAAAATACCTAAATTTATACTTGTATGGGTAACAACTTTAATACTAATACTCATATCCAATAAGTATCTATATTCCCAAACTTATTCATTGCTCGCGTTCTCAGTTAAATAGAATAAGTTCTTCTTTTAATATTTTTTTTGGCAAACTATTAAAACAAAAATGTTATTTTGTTATTAAAATTAACCTTTTAAAATCAACAAAGCAGATAGCATTAATTACAAATGCAACATCTAACTAGATTAAAAAAACTAAAAGACTTTCAAATCATAATTATATAAAACATAACAACCATATTATGCAGGTATGAGATGGATCGGATATTATAGTACTTAGACTCGCACCCATAAATACAAATTTTTGTGAGTAATTGTCTAAATCTACATACCATCTAATAGGTAAAAAACCTATTTGTTACAAGTAATTTCTATGAGTGACTACTAAACTTTAGTCCAATTGTCACCCCAAGGTCACAATGAAGTGCACAATCCTGATCATTTCCCAAGTAGGGAATATGATAATATTCTATGCGAAAAATATTAGCATATGCTGCTAGTTACAAAGAAACCTCACAAAAAGAAATGTGTTTGTCATAGAATTAGGGTGTACAATGGTTTGGTTCAACCCAACGAACATGAGAATCCAAACCGAAACCATTAAATTGGTTCGAATTTGTTCGCATATTGGACTCCAAAACAAACCAAACTAGTATATATCAGTTGTCAACCCAATGAACTCGTTATCAGGTTGGTTTGGTGTTGGTTCCATGGTTCAGTTGAATTTGGTGAAAAAATGCACAAATCCGAATAATCCAAATCAATTAATGGCTATGTTATTCAAACCACAAACCCCAAGTTTTTCCTGACTAGCTATGTTTTTCACGTGACATGTGTGAAGATTTTATGTTATTCTGTTCAGCCATAATTGCAAATTGATAAAGATTTTCTTAATAACAACGATAATTCATTTATCATTAATGGCAGATGGAAGGTTGGCACATCAATATTTGTGGACATCTGTATTTAACTCTCTTGGCACTTGGGCAGTTTCCTTCACTTTTGAAATTTTCAATTTTCATCCTTGGCTTCCTCAAATGAGGGTATTTTAGTCAACGAAAATTTCCATAAGAAAATGCATTTAAGAGCAAACTACAAAGTAACCGTGTGATGGGCAGGGACGCAAATTCCACCAAAGACGGGAAAGCACAAGTAATAGATTCTGTTCAGATTTTCTCACAGAAAACCCTCTCAGGAAAAAAAATAAAAAGAAAATACATTAAAATAAAATAGCCATTCATCCTTTACCGGTTATTACGCCAAAGAGAAGAAAAGAACGAGACCCATCAGGCGTTTATAGAGAAAATCAAACATTAAACAACACAGATAGATAGATAGATAGATAGATAGATAGATAGATAATTGAATCAGTATCACCAAGAACTCAGTATCAGCTAGCAAAGCCCATGAAATGTCCAAAGGAATAGAGATGCAGATTACAATAAAGGAAGGAAGGAAGGAAGGAAGAAATTCACCTCCAGCGGCAGAAATAGAGATTGGCAGCATGAAAAGAAGAAGCATCAAAGCCATGAAAGCTCACTTAAAAAGCCACCGCCCCAGCAGTACCATAGAAAGAGCACTACATCCACTTTAAATTTCAAATAAACCCAGAACAAGGAAACGGCAGAAAGAAAGAAGGGGGAGTTAAAGGAATTGAAGGAAGGTTGAAAATTTTGGAATTTTCGAGGGACTGTGAGCGAAAAGCAACTGAAAGTTTGCTCCTTTTGAGGCCCTTTGGGTTGGGAGGGGAAAAGAGAGTGTGTGTGGCTGCGGGAAGAGAAGTGTCGCGATTTGAGGGAATAGGCCTTGTTTTGTTGTTGTCGTGGTCAAACGCCAAAGAGTTAACTGAGACTAGACCATGGTACCACCTCATCATAGTTAGCCGCTGGTTTCTAGGTGGGATGGTACGTCATGTGGTTTATGACGATGTTTTAAAAATAGTTAGAAATTCTAATGACTCGTTTCTCATATGTCGAAACCTACAGTCTTCTACATCCATACGACTAAGACGGTAGCCTAATCAGTGTCGGTTCAGGAGGAAAAAAAGGAAAAACACATGAGTCCTTATGGTCACCTAGCGCCGTCCAATTTAACGGCAATGTAATCCTTGAAAATAATTACCGTAAAGAGAAATAACTACTAGTCTATCGCAATGAATGTATCAACTACTCTCACCGTAAAAAAATATAAGCAAAAAAGTACATGTATGTGGATTACATAGGAAAAGGGGAAGATCCAAAATAAGGAGAGGATGGAGAGAAAAAAATTTGAGAGCCAACATAGGAAAAGAAGAGTGGAAATGAAACAGAGATAGGGGGGCAAAAGTTCGCAATGTAACTTCCAAGCTTCACCATCTTCCTCAAACACCCATTCTCTAAACACACATTGCTTTATTTTATAATTAATTATGATAATTTTATTTTTGTTTTAAATTAATTATGATAATTAACTGGTGTTTAAACCGCTAGTGACGATTTGCTATATAATTTTACTATCCTAAATTAAAAAGTTTTTCAGATTTACTCCATCAATTAAATATTATAAAGTAAATATTTGATTATTTGCTTTTTGGTCTATTTGTAATGTCACAAAACACCACAACTCACTTCAAGATTACTTGTATCTATGCAAAAAGAGTACTCCTACCAAATACTTTAGTCGGTATGTAAGCACCAAAAGTAATATCTATAAACAAAAAGTTGACCACTAAATAAATAACACCATAGTCAAAAGAACAAATCATACGACCATCTAAACCAAAACAACGAAGCACCCCTCATCACACAAAGTTACTACATAACATTCATTTTTATTTATTTTTTAACTGATGAGTATAACATTCATAAATCAGCACTAACATAAAACTTCAGACTAAAAACACAAATACTCCATCTATTACAACCAAATACTAAAGAACTTTTGCGAATAACAATAACAAACACTTGCAACTTCAACCACAGCGGAGATTCACTCTCATAGCTTTAGGGTATGTTTGTATATTTTAAAAATGAGCAGAACGGAATGAAATAGAATCGAGTGGAATGGAACAGAATGAAATAGAACAAAGTTACCATTCCATTGTTTGGATATTTTATAATGGAACATAACCAAGCTCGATCCCATTATTTGGGTAATGAACGGAATGGAATGTGATATAATTTTTTTTATTCCTTTCTTGCCCTTATATTAAAGATATAAATATAACATAAACCTAAATCCAAATATTATATAAATTATAATTTACTATTTATAATTTTTCAGTTCTCTCAAACATTTATAAAGTATTATGCAAATTAAATATTATATAAATTGTAATTTATCAAATTATCATAAATATTATGTAAATTATTTGAGAAAATTAATAACTTCATTCCAACCGTGTTATTATACAATGAAAACCACACAAAAGTTAGTTTTCAAAAGAAAATCAGGCAAAGAAAGTAACAAAGGATACACAAAATATGTTTATTCGTTACTGTGAATCTGTGTTCGTTTCTGTGATCGAATAAAAGAGGATAAAAAAAATAAAGCAAACAAGGATAAACTAGCGTTTCAACACCTCCATGGCGTTCGTCCTGTCGAGGCCTACTCGGTCTGGTTTGTGAAGAATGGGAAAGAAGGTAATAAGGATAAAATGATATTTTAATAACTAAAAAATAAGCTAATGTGGGATTCCATCCCATTCCTCCCAAATCGGAGGGGAACAAAAGTGAGGGCAAGTGGTGGGATGGGATAGAATGTATTCCCTCTTCTTCCATTCCATTCCATTCCATCATTTTTTTAACAATCCAAACAATGGAGCATGAGTCAATTCCATCTCATTCCACTCTATTTCATCCCATACCACCAATCCAAACATACCATTAGATTAATGAAGAGATGCACACCCTATTTCAACCACCCATCCCCAATGCTGCATTTCCTCCTTAAATTTTTATGTGGAAGGAACTTAAAGAGGAGCTGAAGTGGTTTTGAGGTGTGTCGCAATAAACAAAGGAGAAAATACAATTAAACCTCTCATTCCCTCTTCCTTTCTCTCATTCCTTTTCAACCACACTGCAAACTTGGTCTGTCACTTCAATAATAAAGAGGGAAAATGTGAGCAATATTGATCTTGGCAAGAGCACCTGCATATCATGACCAGTAATTTAGAATGATGAAAACCAGGAAACAGAGCAATAATGAAGAAAAATAGTTTTTACAATGTGTTTTTTTTCTTGTTTCCAATTTGATACACCCACCGAAAGCTCTCCAAGATCATCTACATGTAAAGCTAACAAACTATCTAATAGATTGAATTCGATTAGTACCTAACTAATAAAATAAATGAATTTTAATTTTCATAGACTTACTTGTTTAATCAAGCAATTAAATTTAAGAAGCCAGTTGCTCTTTCAGTTTGTAAAATTCCATGATCACCTGAACAAAAACATTGTCCGCATGAGCTAATAAACCCCCTAGGTAATTTGAATAATAGTATACATTGTAGTATGTTTGTGATAGGGAAAGAGATCAAATTATACCTAAAATTAATTATTTAAATCAGATAAAGTTAAAAGTTTAATGTACCAATAGCAAGAAATTCCCCCACACCCCCAAAAAAAAAAATTACAACTCTACAACATAATCCAAGTCCAAGCTTTTACCAACACAGATTTATGCAACTGAAATTCAACATCAACTAATAAATTAGCATTTGGTTTTTCCCCATTATTCTTCATTTTTCTAAGTAGATGAAGTAAGTATCCAAACCAGAATGGAACAAATTGGCACCGGTAGAGCTAAAAAAATAGTGCATCACAGATGAAAGTCTTCTAATATCTATTATATAATAGTTTTACTGAAGCTTACATGGATGTCTATTTGCTATTGTTTTAGAACTTTTTACTACTGCAACTAACCGAGATTAGTTCAGTTAGTTACTGCAGTTCTGTTATTTACAGCTATGGTAGTTACATTACATCTACTATAATGTCTCTATAAATAGCACAAATAGAGTCATTTGTAATTGCCTTAAAAATACCACATTGATAACCCCGTTATATAGAAAATTATAATAAAAGGTTAACGCAAAAGCAGAAGTTACTTTGACGGTCAGTGTTTTTAATTTAACCAATTGAATGTAATCACAGAATAGAAAAGAGTCTACTGCTACTTCTCCCAGCTTTAAGCCTTCCATATTAATGGTTCAGGTATCTAAAAGACTGACTATAAAAAGGGACATCAATACTTAGGAGCAGGGAAAAAGTTACCTCACGATCAACTTTTATAGATTGTGTGATGTTAACCACCTTCAAAACCTCGGAAAAAACATTACCAATCTGATATGCACCAAAAATAAGAAGACAAACCCACTGATATGCTTTGCTTATTGTAAGTAGAAGTTAAAGCTATTGTAACTAAAGCTATATGTACCTGGAAAATCGTAACATCTTGATAACCAGACTTTCTTTGAAACATAGCAACAGTTAGAAAATTGAAGTTAAAATTAAGTTAATGCGTCATCATTGATTTAAAATTAAATTCTCACTTTCATGATCAAGAAAAAAAAAACGACATGGCAAAAGAACTGGCCAAGTTCAATCATCTAAGACAGTACTTGTAGTTAGTGCCTCCAAAAAGTTAATGTTTCTTGCAATCGGGGTATTTAGTGCCTTCATATTGAGATGCGCTTGCATTTGTGAGCAATTGCCAACTATATAACTGTCCTACCAATTGCCAATTTGGGACCCCTTAACCTGATGGAAAAATGATGGTTTTCTATTCGTGAGCAATATAAACATAACCATGCTACTTTCCAATGTTGACATGGTGAGAAATATAAACATATTGATATCTCAGAAATTATCGGATTATTAGTATCTCTTTCATCTAAAACTCACCATTTCTGTAGAAATTGCAACAGTTGGGATAATCCTTGTCAGCATATGCTGCTTTGCTGAGATATTTAATAGCTTTCTTAGGTAAGTACTTGCAAAATGGACCTAATTGTGTTCACCTAAGAAAAATATATGCAAGATATAAAAGCAAAACTGTAAATAATGGTCACGAAAGCAAATTCACTTAGCACAAAACTTCTAACACGTGTCCTTCTGTTAAAGCCCATCGCCACTTGTAATTGCAGGGAAGAGATATGCAGTTGCACCAATACGCAGTTAGAAAATTGCGATAGGTGTGAATAAAAACTCAATAGAAATAATATTGTGCAGAGTTTATGTATTCTTAAAACAAAAAGATATTATAAAATTAACAAAATCTCTTGTTGAGAAAGTAGGGAAGACCTTTGCAGAGCCTGTGGTCAAGGAATTGTGAAGCCGAAGACACCTGTAATCTTGGCCCTGAGTAAAGCTTGTTTTATCAGACTTCCTACAGCATTGCAGAGCAGGTTTTGCAACAGTGTCAGATTGAATGCGAGAGAAACGAAGATTGTAGCCATTTATGACTTGGTTCTGTTCCCGAGTGCTGGTGATTTGATTGACTCTACTGCGATGGATGTGTTTATGGCTCATAAGTGTAGATGTGAGAACCCAACATTTATAATCCGTACATATGTATACTACACCATAAAAAGAATTTTATGTTGTATACCGGTATTGTATGTGTGGTTGACCGCTCATGTCTTCAGTAGAGGTTACGAAATATATTGTCCCATTGTTGACTTGAGGAGGTTGGTTTAAAGACGCACAGTGACAAGGAATGACACGTTTTTGTTGGGCTCAGGGAGGAATCAGTACGTTATCATCTGCAATAGATAGGAACAGAAGAGCTAATATGTCAGTGCTGCGAATTCTCAAATATACCACTCGTGGGGACCTTGGGATGCATCTATTACAACCCAACTTTAGCATTGGCCAACTGTGTTATCCGATGGTGGGTCCACCTACTGAAAATAGCTTCTTTTATGACCGGCTTGAAAGATAAGGAAATACTCGATAGAATTCGTAGAATGTGGGAAAAAGTCATTCGTAAAGGCAAGGAGTCACAATGCCAAGGACATTTACAAGCAATGGGTACGGGATAGAGTGGAATAAATCAAATTACCATTTCAAAAGCTGAATCCTAGCAATCAACAAGAAACAGACACGGTCCTGGAGGAAAGTGAAGAGATGAAAGAATTAAAAGGGAAATTGGCAAAGGTAGAAGCTGAGAAGAACACACTGGAAGTCGAATTGAAAGAGGTTCATTAGCCTTTGAAGCTGGAGCATAATGAGAAGGCTCAATCATTCGAACGAGTAAACAAAAGAGCCAAAACTGAGAGATCATACATGGATAGAACCTAGGTTTGTCTAAGGTCTGCAAACAAGAAGTTAGGGCTTCGAAATGTCAAACGAAATAGGGACATAAAGGAGGAGAATGAGTAGCTAAGAAAGACTCAAGTGGAGAAGAGGCAACAATTGAACGCCTCAAGAGCCAAATAGAAGAGCAAGCTACCCAGTATGAAATAATGAGAAGAATTGATGAACAAGCTTTTGAAGAAGCAATAAGAGGATATCATGAACACATTGAAAAGAAGCATAGATAGATAGAAGAGCTCTCAAAAGGAAAAAGAAGATTTGCTAGAAGAATATTGACAACTTAAGGGAGAAATAGTGAATCTTGAAGCAATTCGAGTTTTCTCAGAGAGGTTTGCCGAGTATGAAGCAAAAATTAAGAATTACACGCATGAGGTCAAGGCGTGATCAATATATATTGAACTACCATCGCAGAGAAGAATGAAGAGATCGGAAGGTTGAGGCAGTGGGCAATGGAAAGAAACCACTATATATGACTAACAAGGAATGTTGAGGAAAGTTATTCGCATGCCTGGCAGGAAGTCAGCCATTGGGTTAACTGCTACATCTGCATTCCTCAGCATTCCTTATCAGTCCTATATAGTGCTATCTTTCCATTGCCCCAACCTTCTAATCTCTTCATTCTTCTCTGCGATGGTAGCTCGATATATATTGATCACATCACAACCTCAAGCTTGTAATTCTTCATTTTTGCTTCATACTCGCCAAACCTCTCCTTCATTTACATGTCGTCAAGTGTTGCTAAGTTTCTGCTTGAATTGCTTCAAGATTCACTATTTCTCCTTGTCAATTTTCTTCTAACAAATCCTCTTTTCCTTTCGAGAGCTATTTTATCTCTCTATGTTTCTTCTCAAGGTGTTCCTGATATCCTCTTATTGCTTCTTCAAAAGCTTGTCCGTCAATTCTTCTCATTTTTTCATACTGGGTATCTGACTCTTGAGGGCGTTCAATTGTTACCTTATCTCCACTTGAGTCTTTCTTAGCTGCTCATTTTCCTTTATGGCCCTATTTCATTCGGCGTTCCGAAGCTCTAACTCCCTGTTTGCAGACCTTAAGAGAAACCATGTTTCTATCTATATGTAAGCTCTCTCAGTTCTGGCTCTTTTGTTTGCTCGTTCCAATGATTGGCCTTCTCATTATGCTCCAGCTTCAAGGCTTGAAAGGCTGAATGAACCTCTTTCAATTCGGCTTCCAGTGTGTTCTTCTCATCTTCTACGTTTGCCAATTTCTCTTTCACTTCTTTCATCTCTTCACTTTCCTCCAGGACTGTAACTATTTCTTGTTGATTGCTATGATTTGACTTTTGAAATGGAAATTTGATTTGTTACGCTCTGTCTCGTACCCACTGCTTATAACTGTCATTGTCCCTACAACTCCTACACCCCAACTCCTTGCCTTTACGAATGACTTTCCCCACGCTTGACAAATTCTATCGAGCATCTCCTTATCTTTCAAGTTGGTCATAAAAAGAGATATTGATCTTTCAGTAGGTGGACCCATCATCAGATGACACAGTTAATGTTAAAGTTGGGTTGTAATTGACGCATCACAAGGTCCCACAAGTGGTATATTTGAGATTTCGCCGCATTGGCATATCACCTCTTCCGTTCCTATCCATTGCGGATGCCAATGCACTGATTCCTCCCTGAGCCCCACAAATCTGTGCCCATTCCTTGGCATTGTGCGTCTTTAAACCTAACTTCCTTAAATCAACAATGGGGACCTATGTTTCGTAACCTCTACTGAAGACATTTGCGGTTAAGCACACATACAGTACCGGTGTACAACATAAAATCCTTTTTCCCTTCTCATGACAGAAGTTCATGGTGTACTATACATCTGCAAGGATTACAAATGTTGGGTTCTCACCTCTACACTTACAACCCATAAACGCGTCCAGTAGAGCCAACCAAATCACCAGCACTTGGGAACAGAACCAACACATCCGTGAAAGTGTCCCAATCTTTGTTCCTGACCAAAATGCTCATCAGTTCTTCTAAGCATATCCTTGGGATCCCATTAGGAGCTTTCTCATTTTGTTTCTTATTGCTCAACTGATTTGCGTCAACTCCCAACGCTTTGGCAACAGTCTCAATGAGTGGGTAACTCCCTTGGAAGTGATATAACTTCCCTTTATTCAAAGGTTGTCCAACGATTTGTTCAAATTCTTTGAGTAGGGGCCAACAGAGTAAGTGAAACACCTCAACGGGGGATCGTAATATTGAGCCAGCGCAGATAACCGCATCTACCTGAACATTCATACTTAGCAAATCCAAAATCTTCTCATATCTTGTCTTAAATTTGGATCTCGGCTCATCGGGCAACACTTGGGCGACAGCTTTCAAACTGTCTACTTCCGGCTTCTAAACTTTAAACTTAAAAGTCTTTCTTGTTGCTGACACTTTCTCAGTCGTAGATTCCATGTCTTTCCTATATTTTTTACTTTTTGGCCAGATATACTCACTACCAAATTCAGAACTTTTGATTCTCCAACAAATTTACCTGGGAAAAAGGGACAATCACATGAAGGTGTTACAACCCTTGCTTTTGCAAATATCAAGTCAAATTATGTAATATAGTACGGATCGAATCAAAATTCTGCATAGCATAAGTGTACCTAGTGCTTACACAATCAAACATTTGGGTTACCTGTAAAATGTACCATAGTAACAAAAAGGTATGCCAAGAATCTGTGTACTGTCAAAATGTTCATCTAGCTAATTAATATCCTTAAATGCAATCAAATTAGCAGTGCCATATTATACATTACAAAATTCACAATTGATCATGAACCATCACAAAATTCAATGTCAGCTTTTTTTACCTATCACCCAATGTAGGACTAGTCAAACGTATATGTAGGCCTAAAGTGAGCATTAAGACAAGGCCTTTCTAAACTAATTAAAATAATTTATTGAAATTATTGTAATTTTACTTGAAGTTTATTTTTTGAACTTTGAGATGCAAAATTACTCATTAAATTATAAATTATTATAACCGATTTAGTTTAACATTTATGTTTCTTGTTCTTATTTTGTAATGGTAGGACCATAGAAGACATTAATTTAGAGGAGCTTCTCCGCCACAAGATTTTTCCAACAATTCCACCAAAGATGGGAAACGAAAGGTAGTAGATCCTGTTATGTACAAAGTAAAAGATTTTCTCACAGAAACCCCCCTGACGAAAAATAAAAAACAATAAATAGCCATTTACCAGTTACCGGCTCTCTCACTGTCCCTATTCTCAAGCGTTCTAAATTGTTAGATTGCGACCATGAGCTCAATCCTATTTCTCTTTTCATCTTCAATACAGAAATGTCCATCAAAGACTAATGCAATTGAATGAGTAAAACAAACACTAAGGGCCCACTGCACCCAAAATTCACAAGACAGGCAAATATTAACGATGAAGGACCAATGCCATTTTTAATTTTAAGCTATCCTAAGTACTAGGCTTGAATCTAATAGAAGAATTTGGTGTAAGAGAGAAAACACTATTTATGGCAGGATGGAGTTGATATAATAATAAGGAAAAAGCAGAAAACAGAGGCTAAAGAGAAGAAAAGAATGAGACCCCTTAGACATAGCATATATAGAGAAAATTAAACATTAAAAAACATAGATAGATCACCAAAATCACAGAGAGTGAATTAAGGAAGGAATAAACTCACTTCCAGTGACAGAAATAGAGAATGGTAGCATGAAAAGAAGAAGCATCATCAAAGCCATGAAAGCTTACTTAAATAGCCACCGTCCCAGCAGTAACATAGAAAGAGCACTGCATCTGATCCCTGAAATGATGCGTTACTGGGAAATTGCACATCTGATCCCTCTCCCTTTCATTCTCTAAATTTTCCCTTTCTCTCTCTTCGACTTCTCCCTCCCTCCCTAAGACTTTCTCTCCCGTTCTTCTCAGCGGCCGCCACTGTACCAGGCCTCCGACCATCCTCCAACCAGTTCTGGCCATCTCTTGCCAAACCACCAGAAGCCGCTCAACCTCTCTCTTCGTCGCCAAATCCTCTTCTCACTCTTCGAATTCTCTCTCCCTCTCAACACTCTCTGTTCTTCTCAGTGGCCGTCACCGTACCAAGGGTCTCCGATCACCCTCCACCCAGTTCCGGCCATCTCGGGGCAAACCACCAGACGCTAGTCAACCCCTCTCGCCAGGTCTCTCTCTTCTTAGAAACACATATTCATAAAGCACACAAGTTTTATTTATCGTTGAGGTTCTCTCTCTTCTTCCTGAAAACCAGAATTATCATGTCTATACCATAGATATCTCTACAGAGATGCAAGTATGTTCTGTGACTGCGCCGAAAATAAGGATCGCGTATCGAATCGCATCAGCAGATTGATCCACGCTACTGCCCTTCTATCGTGAGACGGTTTGATTACAAGTCTGTGCTTGAGACTTTCTAATGCCTGTGGTAGGCTTATTTGTGTCTCGCTTGGCTATGTAATCATGACTAGTTTCATGGTATGTGAGGCTCCCGGCCAGCATGGTATCAGAGCCACGTCTCGTTTGCAGAGAAGCGGGGGTGCATATAGTGTAAATATGATGAGGAAGGTGAGTAAGGAAGGAAACTACTCGACCATGGAAACCACTCAGCTAGAAAATCAGCCTATTACTCTTACATCTTTCCTGTCTCTTCCTAGATCTGGTACAAAAACCCTTTCCAACAAAATTGAAAATCTCATCGAATATTCCTATATTCCTGATGACGCTAAAATTGAGGAAACTATGCCTCCACTCTTGAGTCCTTATAATATCTTCAAGAGAAGAAGATCATTCACTCGCTCTATCACTCAGTTGATTTCCACAAATCGACCTCAGGTGAAGGAATATATTCAGTCATCCCGACTGGATCAGTGCCAGCTTAGAGCCACAAGCCAGGAGCAGTATGTAGACTTAGAGACTCCTCAAAGTCTCATAAATCACTGAAAATCTCAAGGATATACTGCTTTACACTTTGGAGCTGTCAAACTAATTCTCTCACTTCATGGGAGAAAAAATATGTCTGCTTCAGCCAGAATAGCCCTTATTGATTCGAGCTATCTTCATTATGAAAACGCTGTAATTGGAATTGTTCTTACTACTCTTCATGCTGGAAGTGTAGTTCTCACTATATTTCCAAATTACAACGTGAGCCTCAAGGACAGTACTCTGTCCACCAAACTCAAGGTTCAAGTTCAGATCACTGGAGCTGATCAAGTCCCAGAAGCTCTGTCAGCCACTCTTCATCACCAAATAATTTATCGTCTCCAAAACCACTCAATTGATCTCCCCATCTCCGAATGTACTTCTGATTCTCTATTAGTTGTAACTAATAGAGAAAATGAAATACCTTCAATCGTCCAGATTCCAAGAAGAATTCCTCGAGAAGAACTGACCCAGCTCATTCCTCTTGAATGGATAACCAATTATGAGAAGCATCACGTTGATAAAAGGCCAATCCAGTCTCAAGATGTTATTTTCAAAAGATCTACTGATGGATCTGTCAAAACCATCTTCAAGAGACCAGAAGAAAGCTCCAGCTCAACTTCTCCTCCTATCTTCCAAACCATGATGATCAATCCTGTTCTTACGGAAAATTGGTGTCCTATTCATGCTGTTACCTCAGAAGGAGACCCAATATATACTGACAAAATTGATGGTCATTTCATATGGGATGTAGATCCTAATATGTGTGACCCAGGATGTGACTGTTGGATGCACTATGATGATATTGATAGGGAGATAATTCTTCCTAAAAGAAAGAAAAAGGGAGCCTGTAAGCCGCCTCCTCCTCCCAGAAGGAGATCAGACCCTGATGATGGTCCCTGGATAGGAATCCATGAGAAAAAGGAGCCTCTTCCAATTTATGAGGAAGCTCTTAGAATTCTCAGAGAAGAAGGACTTCTGCCTTCATAAAAACCACCTGATGATCCAACTCTTGTCACTTGGCCTCCTCCAGAGCCTTGTAAACATTCAACCTTGAAACCTGTTAAGCCGATACCTTGTTATATGTTTTCATCAGCTTCACCCTCAAACTATGAACACAATTTTCCTACTCTTGAAAGGAAAATAGACCCTGTTTCAAACAGGTCCTCTAAACCTTTCATACAACCTAATGAAGTTCAACCTGATGGAAAGCTCAAAAGCTTAACTCAAGCAGAGGAAGTTCTCAATTGGCAATCTGAAAATGCTACTGCACAGGATGAAGCATTGCAGAGCCTTGACAAAAAGGTAGAAAAAATTGCAGAGAAATTAGAAGAAAATGATGGGAACCTTAAACTCCTCTCTCACAAGATGCAGAAGCATTACAAAAGTCTGAAAGTTCAGGTTTCTCAGTTAGACCATGACCAGAGAACGATGTTGAATGAAAGAACTTTTGGCAAAGACTTTGATTTCAAAGAAAAAGAAATCAGAAAGTTACAAAGCCAAGTATAAGAAATAGATGATTTCTTGAAAGCCAGCCAAAAGCCTACACAACCTGCACCAATTGAAGACCCTTTCTTTAATCCTCCATCATTTCCCACTTATTTCACTCAACCAGTTCGACCTTCTCCATTTTACCCTTCATACACCTCACCACCTGACTATAACCGTTACATTCCTTCAGCTTACAGACCAAAAGATACCCAAGCTACCACTTCAAAATCAAAAACCAAAACTGCCCGCCTGAGCATATCATCCTCAGATTCTCAAGAAGTTCCTGAAACTCCTCCACCAAAAATCCAAAAAGAAGAACTTTCCAGCAAACCCTCTCAAGCCTTGACAGTTACTTCTGTTCAAAATAATGAATCCTCCCAAGAAGAATATCTCCCTAAACCAACCAATTTTCCAAGAGAGATTGATAATGAAACCACTTCTGAAGAAGAAGATTCTTCTCAATACACTGGATCTGCAGAATCCTCAGAATCTTCACAACCCAATTCATCCTATACTGAATCAAAATCTGAAAAAGATTACATGGATGTTTCTGGGCTATTCATGGTTGACATAAAAGAAGAAGGTTCATTTTATGATGAATCTCCTGAGGAAGAAAACAATTCTGCCGAACAACCAAAAATATCCAGTGGTCTGTGGTTTACTCTTGATGATATACCTCCAAGCCGTTGGAGAAAAAGACTTCTTGATTTTGGTGCATGGCTTGATACACAGATGATGAAAACAAGTGTTGATCCTTACAAGGTCATTGAAGAATTTTGCTGCAGAATGACCGGTACCTTAAAAGAATGGTATCACAATCTTGGTGCATTCAAACAAGATGAATTTCACAGATCGACAAATCGCTTTGATCCTTGGAGTTATTCACCAAGAATTTATTGGTGATATGGATATATTTGATAGAAAAAATAGACAAGAATTTTTTGAGATGAAATGTTGTTCTCTTAAAGTCAAGGATCTTGAAAGACATTACCAAAGGATGTCGCAGAGATTCTATCTCCTCAATGGATTTAATGATCCAAGTCTCAAAAATACTTATGTTTCTTCATTACCACAAGAACTCCAGCCTGAGATTCACAAGATGGCAGCAACGGCTCAAAAGGATATCAAGACATTGACTCTTGGTCAAATTCACCAAATGACACTGGAAGCACTTGACAAGTTATGCAGACTGCATCAACATTTTTCAGATATTGTGAATCAAAAATCTAAGTTCACAAAGGCATGCAAAAAGCCTTATCTGGAAATCAAATGCAAAGATAGGAATTGCAACTGTTCAACAAAAAAGAAGTCTCATCGGCAAAGATTCACCTAGTTTTCTAAATTTTCCAAAAAAGGGAAAAAGAAGAAGACTTTCAAGTTTTTCAAGAGGAAGAAATTCCGTGGAAAAAGAGGAAACCAAAGATGCTTTATCTGTGGAAAGAAAGGACATTTCTCGAAGAATTGTCCTAACAAGTCAGACAAAGCTGCCAAGCTGATCAACTCCTTACATCCACTAGAAGGAGATCTAGAATCCTTATATTCAGAACAAAGCTCTGCAGATGAAGAAACTGCTTTTGCTCTACAAAATTCCTCTTCTAGTGAGGAATCTTTTACTGAAACTGATGATGAGTATTTTCCTATATACTCATTCAAAGAAATAGACAGTTCATTGCCTACTCCTCCACAACCTTGTGTTGAAATCCATGTCTTACCATCCAAGTTTTCTCACCCTAAAAAAGTCATAGCTTATATGGATACAGGTGCTCAGATAACAATGATGAATCCAAGTATCTTTCCTTCAGATGCATGGGTGAAACATGTTGCGTTCTTTGTAGCTTGGTGATGGAAAAATGTTCAGATCGATCCGATCACCAAAGATAAAATAGCAATCAGGTTTTCTCCTGAATGCATAGTATGGACAAAAGTTATTGGCAGCAGTCTTCCCAACAAAGACATTCTAATTGGAATGGATGTCTACTCAGCAGCCAACAAACTTCAAATCCTTCCTACAGGAATCAAGTTTAAAAGAGAATTCAAGCCGTATTCAGATGTTTTAAAATTATATTCTCTATCCGAGGTTCCTAAAGGATATGAAGAAATTAAGTCCAACTTGCTCAAGCTTTGTGCAGACAGTCATGAGAAATTTGTTCATCCAAAACCTTTATGGACAAATGAAGATTTCTTTGTTCAACTTCCTTTCAAACTTAATGAAGACATCAACCCAACAAAAGCCACTCATCCTGGAATGAGTCCATCTGATCTAGCACTAGCACGTGAGGAATGCAATCAATTAATGAAACAAGGATTAATTGAACCCACTAAATCTGAGTGGGCTTGCCAAGCATTCTATGTGGAAAAAAGATCTGAAAAGGTAAGAGGGAAAAAGAGGTTGGTGATTGATTATAGACCTCTTAATCATTTTCTCAAAGATGACAAGTTTCCAATTCCAAAAGCCTCTTCGCTTAACATCTTCATTAAAGATGCTCAGATCTATTCCAAGTTTGATATGAAATCAGGATTCTGGCAACTAGGTGTTGAACCTGTTGATCGACCCAAAACAGCCTTCTGTATTCCAAATGCCCAATACCAATGGAAAGTTCTACCATTTGGGCTTAAATTCGCCCCATCACTATTCCAAAAGGCCATGACCAGAATTTTTTAGCCCATTCTTGACAGTATCCTTGTCTATATTGATGATGTCTTATTGTTCTCAAAAGATGAAAAGTCTCATAAACAGTTATTGGGCCAATTCTTCCAACTAGCCCAAGACCATGGAATAATGCTTTCTGAAAAGAATAGCCAATTGGGCCAAACAGAAATTAATTTTTTGGGTATGCACTTCTCTCAAGGAAAGTATCAGCCTCAGCCTTACATTGCTGAAGAACTATTAAATTTTCCTGATGAAAATTTGACGATGAAGCAGATTCAACAATTTCTTGGCATTGTCAATTATATTAGGGATTTTATTCCTAAAGTTGCCAAGTATACCAGTTAACTCTCTCAATTGCTCAAGAAAACTCCTCCTCCATGAGGTCAAAAGCAGACTGAAGCAGTCAAAGCTCTGAAGAAAATTGCACAAACACGACCAGCTTTGAAGATTCCGAGTAATGGCAAAAGGATTCTACAAACTGATGCCAGTGATCAGTATTGGGGTGCAGTCTTGATTGAAGAAGTCAACAATATTAAACACTATTGTGGCCATACTAGTGGACAATTCAAAGAAGCTGAGATGCATTACCATACCACTTACAAGGAAGCCCTTGCTGTCAAATATGGCATTTAGAAGTTTGACTTTCATTTGCGGGGTTTTCATTTTGAAGTTCAAATGGATAACTCCTCTTTTCCCAGAGTCCTTGAATTCAAAAACAAAATACCTCCTGATCCTCAAGCTCTCAGATTGAAAGATTGATTTTAAAGATATGATTTCACAGTGAAACATATCAAAGGAAATCAAAACATAATCCCTGGTCTACTCTCCAGGCCAATAAAACCCGTCCAAGTCATCACAGAAACCCACATTTTTCCTTTGATCTTTATGGTCTATCCATTACCAGCTATTGCCTCAATCAACAAAATGCTTCCACCAAAAGTTGACTCATCCTTCTCTCCTACCCTATTCAAAAAATATGCCAGAAATAACCTTTATCATTTCATGACCAGAGCCATGAACAAATCCGGCATTTTCCCAGAAAAATCCATTTTTCTTCCAGATACTCCGTTTCTTGTTCCTTTTCTGATAAATCCAAATAAAGAATTTTCAGAAGACCATTTGTGGTACTTATGGTGTGCAACTGTCCTGTATAGCATGCCCGTTCTTATTCCCACAAAAGCCATGTTCTTACATCTTACAGATTCCACAAAACATGATTCTCTCATATGGACTGCATTAGAATGGTTTTCTCCATTAGACTGGTGGAGAAATGAGTTAAAATTAATTTTAGATGATGCAGAAGTTCGAGGATTAAGCCTTGAAGTAATCAAAAAATTTAAATCTGTTTTTATGCTTCACAGGCCTTATCAGATGGATCCTCAAGATCAACTTCTTTGATCCAGAAATCATGCATATCTATGGGAGACACTTGATGATTATCCTCCCTGTCCAAGATTGGGAAAAGAATTAATGGATTATGTCTGTTTTGTTAATCATCATGAACAAAAAGAAAAGCAGGTTACTACCACTTGTATCAGCCATGGAAACCTTGTTAATCAACCCCAATGGCAATCAGTGGATGGTCAAGTCTTTGGTCAAAGTTCAGATCATGCGTGGCATGATAGTCAAATTATTGGAGAAAGTTCAAACCAAGCTTCAACAAGTCAACAAGACTCACCGGATGCTCGTTGAGAAATTTGCGATCACGGACCCATATCTTGATCCATATCTTGATGAGAATATGAATCTTGAAAGTGATATTCCAGAAAATCCAAACTCAGAAGATCCGAACTCAGATGACATGAACAGGAAGATTGATGATTATGACTGGTGGAATGATCAATGGTATGAGACACGTATGAATAAAGATAATCTGTCTGATCAGAATCTGTCTCCAAGCCATTCACCCATCAAAAGATACTAAGACATGTGCTGATGAAGGCAGAGACCCTACTAAAGCCTGATATGATGTGTTGTAATGTATAATTAAAGCTGAGAATGACAAGTCATGTGCCATAAATAACTTGATGTGATATGTCTCCTGAGGTGTCCTAGGTCATAAATATTTGTCTCGTGAAGTGTCCTGAGCCATAAATACGCAGATGTGACATATTTGTCTTTTGTAATCAATAGGATGTTGAGTCATTTGTCTTTTGTAATCAATAGGATGCCGAGTCATTTGTCTTTTGTAATAATTATAGGCTGAGTCACTACTATGTTTGTCTTTTGTAATAAATTGTGTCTTTGAGTCCTTTGAAGGTGACGTCTTGTCTTATGCTCACCTCCTCCCTATATAAGGAGGGTTGCTTGTAACATTCAGAGGCAGAGAACCTCAACGATAAATAAAACTTGTGTGTTTTATGAATATGTGTTTCTAAGCTCTCTCTTCTTCCCGAAACCGTAATTATCATGTCTATACCATAGATGCCTCTACAGAGATGCAAGTATGCTCTGCACTTGCCTCAGAAATGAGGATCCTGTGTATCAGAATGCATCAGACTGTTGATCCATGCTACGGTCCTCTCTATCATGAGACAACAGTTTTGATTACAAGTCTGTGCTTGAGACTTTCTAATGCCTGTGGTAGGCTTATTTGTGTCTCGCTTGGCTATGTAATCATGACTAGTTTCATGGTATGTGAGGCTCCCGGCCAGCGTGGTTCCCTGTCTCTTCCTAGATCTTGTACAAAAACCCTTTCCAACAAAATCGAAAATCTCATCGAATATTCCTATGTTCCTGATGACGCTAAAATTGAGGAAACTATGCCTCCACTCTTGAGTCCTTATAATATCTTCAAGAGAAGAAGATCATTCACTCACTCTATCACTCAGTTGATTTCCACAAATCGACCTCAGGTGAAGGAATATATCCAGTCATCCCGACTGGATCAGTGCCAGCTTAGAGCCACAAGCCAGGAGCAGTATGTAGACTTAGAGATTCCTCAAAGTCTCATAAATCACTGGAAATCTCAAGGATATACTGCTTTACACTTTGGAGAAACTTAGTCAAGCATTGAAGCCTCCATGAAGTCCGCTCCACAACCCACTTACCGAGGTCCATTTGCCGTCGCTTCCGCCAGTGGACTACAATCAAAGTAGTCCACCATAGAAGCATCCTCAAAGTTAGCATACTAGCTTTTAAGGGGGTGTTTGTTTCTGAGGCTTCTAAATACATGGGAATTGGAACGTGTATTATTTCAAGTTTAAAAAGATTATTCTAGAGCATAAACGATTTTAGGTAAAACATAACTTCCAGTTTCCATGAAAATATTAATAAGGGTGAGCGGTGGGAACGTGGATTCTCGTTAAGGTGCGAATGAAACTTATTTTTAATTATTATAACTATCTTATTTTTCATAATGTTATAAAGCTTATCAAACATTTTTTTCTAGAAATACACGAAATTAAGATTCTCGTCATTGTATTCCCAAGAATATTATTCAGAATATTTTTTTTAATGGTATGCTTGGTTTTAGAGAGTTAGAGACGAGAGAGATAGAGTCTCGAGAGTTAACAGATAAATGTGTAACTTCTTCAATTTGGTTGTGTGAGAAATTGAGAAGAGAGAGAAAAAATCAGTGGGTCTATAGCTGTCAATTCGGGCTGGCCCGGCCCATTCGGGGCCGGGCCATTCGGGCCAAAGACAATTTTCGGGTTGGGCTGGGTTGGGCCAAAATTAATTCGGGCCCCTATTTTACTAGCCCAACCCATACATGCGCTACTGGGCTAAAAATGGTCGCCCATGGGCCAAGAACTTGTGCTCAAAAGAATTAATTTTGAACATTTATATTTAATTGTGCTCGATAAAGCGGCCGATCTCGCCTCGTGCTCTCATGAGAAATGTTAAACCATAGCTTCCAATTCCATGCGTGAATGAAATGTGCAGCCTTTGTTTTTGTCAAAAAGAAATGTGCCACCTCTATTGAATCAAAAGAATTTAGAGCCAAGACATTTTGTACAGATTATTTTTGCGTGTCTTTGTGATTTTTATTAAAAATTCAAAATATTGAGGAAAAAAAATAATATTGATATGTTAATACAGTTTAACAGTTATATAGAATCCATGGATAAATAATTTCACACATAATGGGCCAGTCTGTTCACAATCTTCGGTTCACGTAACAAAATTAAAAAATGTAATCAGGAAAAAATTCAAAAGTAATTCGGGCCAACGGGTTAGCCCAGCCCATCACGGGCCAACCCATGATGGGCCAATAAATTTTCAGGTCGGGCTGGGCTGGGCTAAAATTTTTCGGGCTAAGATTTTACTGGTCCAACCCACTTTTTTTATCGGGCGGGCTGGGCCAACCCGTCGGATTGGGCTTATTTTGACTGCTCTAGGTCTCACCGCAAATTCATTTCTTTGCTCAAAGATGAAGAGATAGTGAAGAAATGAGATGCAACACCACGCTTTCCTGTTTTTCCCATGAAAAAATGTCGCAAAGAAGATGCCACGCATTTATGGTAATTAATTCTCTCTATATAAAAAAGGGTAAGACCACGCATTTATGTCAACTTTTTATTGTTCATGATAGAATATTTATTTATTAGTTTTTAAAAAAATGTTTAGGAGTTGCAAAAAAGAGTAAAAATAATAACATTGTATGAATTAAAAGCAAAATTTTTACAGAGTTTTTTTTAATTACATCAGACATATACATAAATTATTTTGGATTCGGTTCTTCTAAAGTGAGTAAGTCACTTTATAGTGTAAAGTGAGTAATTTCAATCATTGATGAGAAAATCAAAATCATTGATGAGAAAATCAAAGATACCTTTGATTTTCTCATCAATGATTGAAATTACTCACTTTACACTCTATTCACTTTAAATGAGCCAAATCCAATAATTTTACACAGTTTATCTTGGATAATTTTAATTAATAATATTTAAATTACATAAAAAACTAAATGAAGTAATCTAATAAATTAATAAATTCAATATTACGATAGTTTTTATGGGAGTTTTTTCAGGAGTACTCTCGTACTTTTGAAAATAATCAACATTCTTCTCTTCTCTATTTCTCTTATCTTTCTTTTATTTCAAACAATACATCAAATCTATGATATTTCTCACTTATTTATTTCTTTTTGTACTCTTTTTCACCTATTTCTCTTGAAAACCAATCATAGTGTAATGCTAGTAGCTATACACCATGTTTTTGTTTTCAACTTTTCAGAATACCTAACCTCTTCTCGCACTATCACAGTAGCTATACGCCATGCAATACCCGACGTTTTAAAAAATAATCCTTTACCACCAACACACACACACAAAAAATCCTTTACCAAAGCAGGTGAACATATTGCAATCTATAAATAATCCTATATACAAATTTATTCTCATTGGCACCGGGATATGTTATATTTATACTTTAATATATTACAAAATGATCATTATTTTTTTATAAATGAGAGTGGGAAGGGGATTTTTTTATTAATAGGGGAAGAGGCACTTAGGCCATACCAATTGTCCCCAAGGGAATTCCAACAAAGTCCCTTGGGATTACATCAAAATAATTATTAATTATGTCACTAGTACTATTGTTGGATACATCGTTTGATTAGTGTGATACCACCTAATAGGGAAAATGGTATTTGTGGTTGATATAAACCACTCTATAACTTTTTGGTTAATATTTATTTAAATTGTATCTATTGTTTTTTTTTCGGTTTACTCATTACATCATCTCTTTAAATTTTCTATCCAGATAAAGCACAATGGGTGAGGTGTATAAATCTAGGGGTCAAAAATTAATACAAGTGGTGTTTCTGTGTCCAAACAAATTCAGGGAATAATTAATCGATGTGCAGATTTTTTAGCTAATCTAGGCCACTCCTCATCTTTTGATGGTTTTATTTTGGATGATGTTAATCCTTCTCTTAATTTGATCCTATTGGATGATGTAAGGGATATCTTTATACCTCATCTGGTTAGTTAATATATTCCTTGCCCTTTTCCATCAAAATATAAAAGAAAGAAATTCGGGGAATAGAAATTTTAATATTATTTTTACTATATTTTATTTGGTGTCATCTAGAGTGAACCACTAATTAAGTGGTTCATGACGAACCATCTATAAGAGCCGTAGATTAAATAGTTCTACCAAAACTTACAATACACCCATTTTCACAGAATAATTGTTGCTTCTTCCATCTCTCATCCCTCTTTGTCAGCGAGAGTTGTTCAGAGCGAAGAACAAATGAGCAAACGGGAATCAACAATCAATCTCGCCTGTGAAAACTCTCGCTGCCGATCCAAATCTCCGGCCACCGCACCGAAAACAGAGCAGCGCGATCCGTCGTAGATCGGAGCCCATCTGAAAGATGATGGTATTATTTTAAGATGATGGTCATTTCGTTTTAATATGAGGAAATTTTTTTAATAATACTGGGTATTATTTTAGCCATTTCATTTGGATCACTTTGTTTTAATCAGCTGGATATTAATCTTGAGAGAATGAATTTATGTGAACAGTGGTCAATTCATTTTAGCATAAATTGGGTTATACAAGTAATTGATGAAGCTTCAAAATGTTGCTTTACTTGTAACTTTTGCTTCACAAGCCCCTTCTCCTCAATATCCAGAAATTATGTTGTATTAACTGCTTGTCGACTTGAATTTCTCTTCAATGATGGCGGACTCAATTGGAGAAAGAGGAAGGAGAGTGGAAAGAAAGGAGAGAGAAGAAGGAAGAAAATATTTAATACAGAAGGTGCATGATAAGATCTATAGAACTATTGGATCTAACGGCTTATAATCATGGTTCACCCATGAACCACTTGTTGTGATAATTCACCGTAGAAGCCACCATTTTATTTTCCTTTCTTTAGTTGAAATAATTTAGTTGGTAATACTAGGATTTGCTTCTTTTTGCTTCTTTTCGGTAACATTAAGGTTTTTGTTCCTTATTTGCTTTAATTTTTGCCGTTCGTAAGATTTTGAGGTGCATTCTTAACCATTTTGCTGGTCACCTAGCCTCGTCCAATTTTACGGCAACGTAATCCTTGAAAATAATTACTAGTACCATAAGGAGATATAACTACAGACTATCCCAATGAACGTATCAACTAGGGGTGGACAACGGTCGGATACGGTCGGTTTCAGACTGAAAATTGAGAATCCGATTAAAACCAAGGTATATGAATGTAAGCCCATTTCCGTCCGTTTGTAACTTCGGATTGGTTGGATGTCGGGTTGATGGGTTACAGGTTGATACGGGCAATACAACAGAATGTGTAAAAGATAACACCACTTTAAGCAACGCTTACAAAAAAACGCTATTTTAGCTGATAAACAGTGCTTCAAAACACAAAATGTTGCTTAAGATGAAGAGGAATAAACAGCGCTTAATAGAGAAAAAGCGCTAATTTTGGTCTAACAATAATAAACAACGCTTAAGTGGAGAGGCGCTGTTTAAAGTTATACTAAAAGAATAAATAGCAGTGCTTCCTATATGAAGCGCTGATTTTGGTCCTAACAATAAATAGCGTTTCCTCTATGAAGCGCTGCTTATTGTCAATAAACAAATTCAGTGAATTAATACTAATAGCTCTGTTCGCAGCGCTCTGTCCCTCCCACTTCTTTCTCTCCATCGCGACCCTAGCACTCTGTCCCTTCGCTGTGTCCATCCCAAAGGGTCGATCCTCTTCTCCATCAATCTCTCCGCTCCCAGGGTCATCATCATCTTCCTCATCCTCATCCTCCTCTTCCTCATCATCAGACTTCGGACACAGCTCGCGTTTCTCCCCTGGACACAGCTCGTCGCGACACATCTCTCTCGCGCGTTTCATATCTCTCTGTCTCTTTTGTCTCTCTCGCGTTTCTCACCTTCACCATCCCGTTCCAGCAGCGACAATAAGAAGAAGAGGATGTGCGATATTGAGATGGATCTGGTTCGATCTGGTTTGGTATTGTGGTGGATCTGACCTAGGTTATGATATGTGGATCTGGTTTGGCTCGTGTCGCACCAGATCTGTTGATCTGTGGGTTTTTTCAACAACAAGAAGAAGAGGAGGTTCTTTTCTTTGGAGCTCGATTTTGGAGCACCACCACCATCGCCTTCTCTTTCACATGGTGAGTTGACGTTTTTCATGTTTCTGTTGATTTCCCCAATTTTTCTCCAAACCCTAACTTCAAATATCATCCTTCTCCTTACAAGATCTGGAACGAGAAAGCCAAAAGGATGCAAGTCAGAGGGGATTTGGAACGAGAAAGAACAAGATAGCGTTCGGGAATCTGGAAAGGGGCAAAGCGTTTGAAGAAGGAAACGACGTAGCTTAGGTTTTTTCTTGGATCTGTATTCAATTTTTATTTTTCTTGGATCTATATTCAAAGAAAAATCTGGTGTTTCTGTATTTTATTCGTCTTGTAAGCAACGATTTGTTAAGCAAAGATTTATATTCGTCTCTCTCTTTTGAATCTGGTGTTTCTGTGAATTTTCTGGATGAGATTCAAGGACTTTGAAGTGTTTTCTGGTTTAGTCTCAAAAAAAGACGTCTCTATGTTCTGTGTGCGTGTAAGGCTGAAAAAAAGGGGGAATAAACAGCACACTTCCTAAAAGGAAGCGCTACTTATTGATGCTGAAAACTGACAATAAACAACGCGCTGTTTATTCCCTATAAATAAGCAGTGCTTTCTGAAGGAAAAGTTGTTTATTGTCAGTTTTCAGCAGCGTTTCAAAAACGCTGTTTTTTTAATAACATTCAGCAACGGCTGAATATGCAGCGCCTTTAAGCGCTGTTTAAGCCAAAAAATAAGTGTTGTTTATAATCTTTTTTGTTATATTGGGGTGGGTTGAAATGGGTGTAAATCTAGCTCCAATAAAAACTAACTAAAATCAAGTTTGAAAAATACAGCAACTCAGAGATCCATCACTACTAGTAACCCAAAAAAGAGAGCAAAAAAAATACAAAACAAAGAAGAGAAATGGTGGAGAGATTGTGGAGACCGTCGAGCCAGCAAATAAAGGTGGTCGTGGCAGTAAAACGATGGGATGGATATGGAGAAGCGGAGACGAGCAGAGAAAGAAAAGCTTGTGTAGTGAGAGAAGCTTGGATTGTTGAGTGGACAAAGTTGAGAAATCTTTTAGCCTTCCTTTTTTTTTGCTTACATGATTTACTTACGCATCTCACCAAAAGAAAACCCACTTGTGTTTGAATGAATATTAGCTACCAGTAATAGTTATCTTTTCTTTCATTTTTTTACTATTATTATTAATTAATATTATATTAATATTAATATTATTATCTTTTCTAAATTTTAAAAGCCATGTCTCCGGCAGACAAAACATCTAGTCAAATCAAAGTTTAAATCTATTATTTTGAAAACAAACACAAAGTCCTATAATCTAAACCGTTCAAATTGCTTATCCTTGTGATATCAAATCCAACGACGAGTAGTCATTTATGTCACTTATCCCGGTGGAGAATAAATTGAACGTGTCATTTTTGCAATACTATCATTAAGTCCATCGTCTCTAACAAGCTAACGCCTAACAGTGCTGAAAACTCAAAAACAGAGATGACGATCCACACAGAGGTTCTAGCACGACCAGACGGCGGAGAGATACACGCATCGGTCGGATTCGATCACCGACGAAACTTATTTCCGGGAATCGAATCCGTCCGATTACACCCGCACCAACCTGAAAATCCGGCCACCCGACATAACCCACCCACACGCATACTTTTGTTGTCGGATTTATCGGTTTTGGTTCGGTCCTCGGATCATTGCCCAACCCTAGTATCAGCTACCTTGTGATTCATTTAAATTATTATTTTTTCTTCAAAAGACAAACTAGAAATAGAAAAAGAAAAGAAAAGAAAAATTACTAAATAATTATAAATATCTAAACAGGGCTTTTATCAACCCACAAATGCAAAAAATTGAGAGTTAAAAAGTGGTTCAGTGGTACGTATGGGTGCTCATGGTTTGGTTATTAATGTAACCAAAACCAAATTCAATTAAAACCACATATTAGGTTGGGTTTTCAAATCCAAATTTTTAAAATCGGATCTCAAAATATGGTTACGGATATAAAACCGATTGTTTCCTCATATCCGGTTATGAAACCGGTTGCGACCAAAACCGGTTATGAACCGGTTTCTGTCCTAAAACCGGTTATGCAACCGGTTATGATTTCAAACTCCGGATATAAAACCGGTTTTCGCCTATACAATTTGGGTTTCATTCTCCAAACCAGTTTTCGCCTGTAAAATCTGGTTATAAAACTGGTTTTCGCCTATAAAATTTGGGTTTTGCCTTCCAAAACTGGTTATGTTGACTGTAACCATTTTTAGTTTAGTTTCCTCCAAAAATCGGCAGGGAATTTGTCAAAGGGAATTGAAGGTTCCGAAATTTAAACAAAATTAGGATTCTAAGCACAGCCACCCCAACTTAAGGACTCCTAGTCGATGCATTTGATTTCTCTATCTCTTTTTTTTTTAATATTAAAAAATATTTTATTATGTTAAGCAAGTAGTAATGGTTGTTGTTATAGTCAAAAAATAAAATTGACAGAGTCAAACAAGTTTCATACGCAAGAAAGCCATTCAGATTAGAAATTGGACTTTTTTCCCACCTCACCAGCACCACACCAAGCCATCTTTCTTTTTCCTTCACCGGAGAGAACTCGCCGGCGACACAACAACAAAACTGAAAAAAAGAAGAAGCAGAGATAGAGAGAGAGAGAGAGCGTGGTTGTTTTTGTTGGATGGTGTGAGGTTTTGAGAAGCACAATAACAACATGGGGAATTGCAACACATGCGTGAGAACAGATGCGGTTGAGTCAAAGCGGACAAGCGAGTCGAACCGGGGAAGAAGAAGAATGAAAACCAAACCGAATTCATTCACGAAGGAAGGAGTAGGTTCGGGGGCGACGATCCGAGTCCTGAAGGATGCGAATCCGCGGAGCCGAATCGATGACAAGTATGTGTTGGGTCGGGAACTGGGTTGGGGCGATGTCGGAATAGCATACCTATGTATGGACAAAGAAACGAAGCAGGAGCTAGCGTGCAAGTCGATATCGAAGCAGAAACTGAGGATGGCGGTGACGTGGAAGACATCCGACGAGAGGTGGCGATCATGTCTATGCTGTTGGAACACCCTAACGTGGTGAAGCTGAAGGCGACTTACGAGGACGAAGAGAACGTTAACCTTGTGATGGAGCTGTGCGAAGGGTTGGGGTTGAGGTTTACATTTGGGGGTTAGGGTTCTTGGTTTTCTAAAGGAAAGAACGAGCAGAACGTAACTGACAATCTGAGATTGGGTTTGGAATAAAAATTGGGCTTAACAATTGGATATATGAGTATTCAACCAGTTATAAAATTTGGATAACCAAAACTGAGCTTTAAAAATAAAATGGGTTTGGTTTATATCAATGTCCAAAAATTTAGATGTTTAAAAAATGGTTATGGACATTGTTTTGGATAAATATTTGTAATCGGATATTTTGAGCATCCCTAGTGGTACAGTGTGGAATGCTGAAATGCAGTCCACGTTTCAAATAACAAGGTAAAAGCCCTACACCAGAAAAATAACTAAGGCACCTCCTTATTTAATTTCACCACCTCCCCCTTTTCTACCTAAAATATCTAAATTACCCCTACCCCTAAAAAATCCAAACTAATCCCCTTTTCCACTCCGCCACCACCTCCACTATTCCCCCCCCCCCAAAACACTCCCTTTTCCTCCCACTATTCCCCACTACCACCTCAAGTACACCTTTTCCGATGAACTCACAAGCTCAATTTTTTCTATGTTTTCGGGCTATCCAGAAACAAGACTCCGGACATGCCGACAAATTGATAACAATTTGTACATTTAAAACAAGATCAAAAGAAGAAAAAGGGGGAAAAATGGCTTCCAAGAAGCTTATAACAATTTGTATACTATGAAACAAAATTCCGAAAGAAAAAAAAAACAAAAAACAAAAAAGATTCCCCAAGAAGTTCATAACAATTTGCACGTCCGAAAACAAGATTCCAAAAATGCCCAAAGACTAGATTCCATAAGTTTTGCGAAACCAAGAAGAAAGAAAGAGAAAAAAAAAAAAAGACATCGTGATGAAGTGCTGTGAACAAGGAAAGGAGGGGACGATTGGGGGCAGGGGCGGTGGGGAGAAGGGGTAGTGGGATGGGGGTGAGGGAAGTGGGGACGAAGGTAGTGAGATGGGGGTTGGGGGAGAGTTGCATGAAGGGGAGAAAGAGAGTGATGAGGGGTATTTTGATCTTTTTCAAATAAGAAGGGAGGTGAGGAAATTAGAAAGGGGAGATGGCTTTAACAAAACCCCAAATAATTAAGTGTAAATGAATTACGTCTGTACTGAACATAGTCTGGTGCTTACATTTTTAGGTTTCAACTTACAACAACATTTTTCTTTTAAATTTTAAATAGTTTCCTAAAGGTAGGGCTACAATCCTTGCTTGGCTGAGTGTATTAATAGCAGAACATGCAGAAAAGTTACTTATGCAGTGGTACCCTCTTCAGATTTCTTGTTGAGGTTATATGGTGCTGCATTCATCACCCTGCAAGCACAAAGAATGGCTTCATATTAACAATTCATCCAGTCTTGGTGGTACTAGTTGCCAGATTAATGTAACTGATACTTTAGCTGTATGGACACTATATATATATTGGATGATTGATAGGAGAATAAAGATTGAAGAAAAATGTTGTGATTGTAACATTTCAATATAACCCATATAAACTTTTAAAAGCTAACAATGTAAAATAGTAAATGCCAAGTTTTAATAAAAGCAAAGTTATTGCACTTGCACTCATTACCCATCAATTTGAAGGGGTGCAGAAAAGTAATTTGCGGAGGAATGGTTGCCCTTACAGTCAATCCCCTACACAAAGTTGTATATCCCAAACAAAGGAAATTATTCTCTTCCCATTTTTCCCCTTCCATCCCCCTTATTACCTCTTTATATATACAAACTCTAAGGAAAGAGTGCCACACTGACAACAAATGGAGTGAACCATACAATTAGAAAGTACATTCCTTGAGGCACTAAACCAGTTTTAACAGTCAATGATGACAAATTGACAATTATGTTTTCATGTTGTTGAGAAAAGGTATCAAAACTAACCTTTCCTTGCGCTTCTCTAAAAATCGAGCCAAGGATGCTTTCCGAGCTTGAGGCACAGCTGCATAAAAGATAGCCCATGAAATTATTGAATAGAAACATTTGTAATGATTAATTAAACACATTGATAACTCTAGACTGCAAATGGATTTGTTTCTCTTTAATGTGTAATTTGTAGATAATATCCCCAAACAAGATATCGATAAACAAATTAATGTAGAACTAAAGAAACATTCAACTGCAAGAGCAAGAAATGATATCGCCAACATACCAGAAGTCAACATGGTGGCTGCACTGACCACTTTTGGAGGCTCCACATTGCTAACAGGAGTGGTGTGAACACCAGTTGTTTTAACTGCAAGAGACTCGTCAGTGCTAGTTGAGCCACTGCCTGACTGTGCACCAGTATGCGATGAAACAGATAAAGGACTTGAAAGACGAGAGCAGGGTGGTGTATTTGCAGGTTGACTCACAGGCACACCATCACCAGCTGCCAACTTAGAGCCAGGTGCCTGAACTTTTGTCTGTGCCATGTTAGAAGCCACAGACAAGCCATTGCCAGCCAACAACATGATAGCTTGTGCCTGCAGAAAAAGTACCACAATCATGCTTAACCAGGATCAAAGCCGAGTTAACAAAAAAAACAAGATCCAAGCTCCCCTTTTTACTTTGTATTTATTTATTTTTGGATAGGGGCCGAGGGAATGCAGTAAACAAAGAGAGATACCTTCTCAGGAGAGATATCATCAAAGACATTGACAGTACCCCCATAAAAGATGGTGAGTGGGGCAGAAGGTGCAAATGGTTTCACATTGCTACTTCAGAAAAATAAAATAAAAACATAAATTGTTAGAGAAATAAAAATATAAGCTAGTTTCTGCACTGTATGCCTAAAAGTCAAGCATAAAATTAGAATTAGTAAATTACCATGATTCAGTCATTCCAGTAAAAGCACCAAGGGCGGGAAGAGACGATTGAGGTGCTGTACCATTCATATTCTGACCAGCAGCAGTTACAAAATGATTCTTCAGGAATGGGTTTCCCATGGAAACTGAAACTGCTTGATTGGAAACGGAAAACATCTTCACATCATGTTGTACAGGATATGGAGTCAGCGAAAAATGAAAGCCTCCTTGCACATCATGATTGAAAGATTTCTAAATAGTAATAACAAGCAATCAAATCAAGAAAGGGCAGAAAAACATCAGCTGATACTAATTAAATGTAAGATCTTGTGGATTAACTCAATCAGAAGAAGCAGGAATTTGGAACAGCAGAGACATGAGATGTTGCAAAACAATCACATGGCCCCTATAAAATTGGAACGATACAGAGAAGGTTGGCATAGCCCCTTTGTAAGGATGACATATTGACACACACAATTCGAGAAATTGTCCAAATTTTTTTAGGAGCGATAAGGTGGTTTGGGGGAGGAACATAGGGGTTGGAGTCTTGGAGAGATAAGATGCCTTGGGTTTGAATCTCCCCACTAACATTACTAACAACTAATTACTAACATTTGACGTTAAAAAAAAAAAAAATCACATGCTAGGTTCCGTTTGTCTACCAGAAGAATAGAATTATTATAAGCAGATGCAGGTTTTTATAATTTATTTGAAGGGAAAAAAAAGGTTGTCCTCTTAAACTGCAGAGTTGACTTAAAATTAGAATAACAATTAGATTCAGAACCCAATTGTTAAATGTTCATAAACAAATTATACTTATTTTACTTTAATTTAAAGCCTAAACCAAACAACATTGAATGTTGTGCTGTCAATTTTGAATGAATATAGAGCGAAACTGAGAGAAAGGGTAGCATCAAACCTGGGGTTGTTTTTTATTGGAGTCAAATACATCTGGACTTGGCATATTCATAAACCCAGCAGATGTTATGGGATCAGATAACATCTTAGTCTTATCATTTTGAGAAATCTTGAAAGACATCAAATGTGGAAGAGCAGAGACTTTGTTGGAGAAGGGCCATTGTGCAGCAGAACCCTTTATGAAGCCTACACAAAGTGACCATCAACAAGTTAATTGCCCACTAGACCTTAAGGAATAAAAGAGATAAGAAGGAAAAAAAAAAAAATCACAACTTGGCATTTACTATCCTACACAAATACTTCCTCCGTCCCTATATATATAATTAAGACCCTTTTGTAAATTTTTTTTTTTTTTTACAGAAATCAAACTTTATTCAAAAATTAGAAAAAAGATTAATACACCCAGATTGAACAGAATGTGTTGAGGCATTCCCGATCCACAATTGAAAATCAACACGAACATCTAAGTTAGCCAAATTGCAAATTACAAAATGCATTAATCATTTTTTTACAAAAATATCTCTAATTAAATGGAGAGAATTAAAAGACCAACCATTTCTCTCTCATAATAATTAAAAGATAATTTTGAAAAGAAAATACACATTATTGACAAATTTAATGTAAAAACTAATTTCCTTAATTCTTGTAAATTGGTCACATCAATTTTCTACTCCCTCCGGTCTGAAATATAAGTAAAACAAGTCTATGAAATATAAGCAAAAAATATACGTATTTGGGGACTAAATAGTACATATACGTTTTGTTTTGGACTAAATACTTAGACTTTTTTTCTTATAATTTCATAATTTCAGAGACTCTGTTTTTCTTTGCTTATATTGAGGGAGTACGTGTCTGTGTTTAGGAGCACACCCAAATAACCAAAATTGGTAAGAAATTGACAACGAGTTTTTCCCCCAAATTGCAAATTTAATTAACACACATACACATGCTACTTTAAATATCTACAGCACAAGACTCAAAACTTACTTGTAAAATCTAACACGCATGAACCCCTAATAAATAAGCCGTAACAGAAGCACCATCGAGAGAAAAAATTACATGGTTAAAAGGGAGAACAAATAAAATCAAAAGTATGTAAAAAAAAAAACGTTAACCAGGTAAATCTAAGAACATGGTCAAAAATATAATTTTCAAGGTCAAATCAACCTGCATGCTATCTAAAAAGAAAGAATTGAACGAGAACCAAAAAAAAAAAAAAAGAGAAACAAAGAAACGAAGAAGGAAGGAAAGAAACCCAAACATAATTCAAAACATGCCTGAGTCTTTGCATCCATCATCGTTCATTTCCTCTTTGACCACAGCGAGTGGTTCTTTTGAACTCAGACCCATGAAATCTCTCTCCATTTCAGAGACAAAAAAAAAAAAACCTTTGACGGAAAGAACAATCCAGTGAAGACCCACCGCCCAAAATTATCTTCCTTCGCGCAAAGAAAAAGTTCCTCAGAGACAAAGAAACAATGAAGACCAAAGGAAAAAGGTTCCCTCCTACTACAGAATAAAAAGGACAGTGTGTTTCACACAAGTTTTGCGGCGAGATCTTGACCGTTGAATCTTTATTTTTCAAGAATATTAAAAGTGGAGTTATCAAGGGTTGTTGGTTTACCGGTAAACCGGTAGAGTTACGGGATGGTCCGGTAAAAAAGCACGTGCGCGATCCTTTTTCTGATTCACAAGAACCTGCGAGTTTGTGACCCCACCACTTGTCGGTGACAACGCCATTTTGTACGTGCGTGATCTTTAGTTTTTAAAGCACGTGTGTCCGACGCGGGACGACTTTAGCGGTTAGCCCGTGACACCCTAATTTCTTGCAATAAAAAAAAAATTAAAGATATATTTAATTACACTTTTTAAAAAACAGTTTTTTATTTTTAAAAATTTAAGAAAAATAAAATTTATTTTTTTATTAAGTTTCATAAAATAGAAAACAGTTTTTAAAAATCAAATTAATCACACCCTAAATTTTACGTTTATAAAAAAAAACACCTTAAATTTTACATAGACAATCATAAGTTTGATAATAAGGGAAAAACGATGCAATATATCTTCGAAATTCAAAACATCAATTGTATTGAGGTGCTGGTTAATGTTGCATAAGTTACCAAAAAAAAATTGTGTAAAGGGACATTTTGGTCCTGAAGATTTTTACTCGACCTATTTTGGTCTCTGAGGAAAATAAAGTCATTCAATAGTCTCTGACATTTACAAATATTGGACACGTTAGTCCCTCCATCCATTTTCATCCATAAACGTCAGTAACGATGCTGACGTGGCCAGTTAAATGTTCACATGTTTTGCCACCCTGTTTAGTGTACAAAACGTGACATAATTTAGGCCCGTTTTAGTCTCTGATCAAAAACAATATTCAAAATAGAGACATTTTAGTCCCTCTCGTCCCTCATACATAGCACCCAGTTTAGTCCCTCATATTTTTTATTCATCTTCAACATCCAGCCTAAACCTCTATTAATGTTTCTGGAGAAGCACGAGAATCTCTAGTCATCTTCAACCTCTATTTTGTTCGTTTGTGCTCCTTGCTTATTGACACACAAACACAAAAACACACAAACATAAGCACAAGCACATAAACACAAGCACAGAATGATTAATGACACAGAAACATCTGACACAAGCACAAGCATATAAACAGGTCAAATAAGTCCCTAAAAAACTCATAAATAGGCTATTTTAGTCCCTGACACATAAGCACATGAAGCATAAACAGGTTTATTTGCATAAGCATAAACATAAGGACCACAATGCAAATTTATCAATTAAAATAAAATGCTTAAGGTAATTTTGGTTTATTTAAATAATAAATATAAATTTTTGATAAATAATATTTGAAATTAAACTAATTTTTAATAAAATAAATTAAACTAAATGAAATTTAAATTTTAGAAATTTCTAAAATATAATTTGATTGATAAAATAATATTTTATTAGTAATTTATAAATATTTGATTATACACAAGTTTAAGTTGAAAAAATGAACATTGATTGTAATAATTTAAACTTTAAATAACTAATCAATTAACATATATTAATTTAATTTGTTAGGAAAATATAAATTACATATTATATAATGAAAAAAACATGTGATTGCTTGGATAACTATTAATCAAAGAGATTAAAAAACTAAAATTATAAACAAATACGTAAACAAGAAAATTACTTTTTATTTTAAAAAATATTCATACTGTTTAACACCTTTCTTATAATACAAGGGAAGATGATGATGACAATCACATGGGAAAGAAAACCATGTGCAAAGGCCTTGGCCCCATCGTCCCGCTATCCAAAATTGAATATATGTCTTAACATGATTTGATTATTTGATGTTTTAAAATGTGGAGCTTTCTAATCCTGCTCGATTCTTATCAATTAGAACTCACAAATTGTAGTCCCGCCCTGCCCAATGCAGTGGCATTTGGAACGTGTGGAGTGCTGTTGGGACGGGGGTTCGATCCCCCAAAGTCCCTCTCCCCCCCACCCCTTATGTGTGTGTAGACCATTAGGCCATATTGTACCAAAAAAAAAAGAACTTACAAATTACAGTGCTTGATATGGGCTATTATCTTAATAAAAGTCAGTCGTATCACATAGTTTGTTCTATTTTTTTTCGACTTCTCTTTTTAAAAAAAATGAGTTAAACAATTTTTTTAATCAAGTAGTTAATTTTTAACTAAGAATTTTTTAAAAAAAACTCTTAGAAAAGGTACTTTTAAGAGTTTTTTCATCTCTTTTTATTCTCAATGATGGTAACAACATAGAGTTCTAAAAAAATTAATGATAATACATATTATACAATTTTTGTGTATTCTGATAAGAGCTCCTAGCAGTTTCAGCAATGTCGTGTTTGTATGGCTTAAGGCAATTGCATTGGGTTACAAAATATTTATTATTATTATTATTATTATTATTATTAATGTCGTGTTTGTATGGCTTAAGGCAATTGCATTGGGTTACAAAATATTTTTAATTATTATTATTATTATTATTATTATTATTATTATTATTACAACACTTGAAAGTTTAGGCCTCAAAATTGTTCAATGGTTATTATTTCATTACACCGGTAATTTAGGGTTACTAATTAATATAGTTATTACTATCTCCTGTCTTAATTATAAGAAAATTTTTGTGTCTTAATTATAAGAAAAATGGACTTATTTCTAGATGTATTAATTGTTAAAATACTTTTTATACCCCTATTTTAATAGACTTGTATATTTAATAGACGTGTATATTTTCTATGCACATAATTATGAGTATATTTGGAAAGAGAGTTCAATTTTATAACATTAAATATGTCTTTGTGTTTTTTGTAATTTTTTCTTATAGTTAAGACCAAAGGTAGTAATATTTATAGCTATGTATCTTATCTATTTAGGATCAATATAATGTCTAATCGACAAACCATTTGAGTCAATAATCATTGCAAATAATTCCATTTTGAATACTACATGTTTACTAGAAACTATATTTTAATGTAAATTTGGCAAACCAAAGGTCTCAAGTTTATGGTCTCAACATTGTTTACTGCTTCTCTTTTTACTAATAACTATTTTTTTACGCAACTAATAACTGATTAAAATGTGATTACAAAGCTTCCATAATTAATTTTGTGGCTCAAAAAGTCAAAAGAATAACACATAAGGAATGGTAATTTACTTTGCATTATCTCACTCTAATAATTTTACTTTGGAAAAAAAAAGGATTAAGGGATTCTTTACTAGTTGTATCATTCACTATCTTTTAATCAATCAACAATATTACCTTATGAGAAAGGGCACTAGCCTATAATCTATATCCCTCACACCCTCTTGTTACTAACATAGTAAGGATAAAGAAAAATTTAACCACAATGTCTCAGGACAAACCTCATAAAAAACAATTAAATAGGTAAATATTGTCGTTTTTGTGCCATTTCCTATCGTCTATCTGTACTTTCAATCGAATTCCAGAGATCCAAGGAGACAGAAAATGATGTATAATCAATAATAATCTCTCTCTCTCTCTCTCTCTCTCTCTCTCTCTCTATATATATATATATATATATATATATATATATATATATAATAGAGTTTTGGCACACCATAAATTATGCAATATGTCGCCTCTATATTCATTTATTTTTCCGCCTAAAACAAAAATTAATTTTTAATTATTATTATTTTAATATAGTCATTATTACATTATCTAATTTAATTGTCATTAGCAATCAGAAATATATTTTCGTAAATGACTTAGTTATTTTAAATTATATATAATTCATTTTTATCAAACATCATTTATTATGTTTAGAACTAATAATGAAATAATTATTAACTTGCTTTACAGAGTTAATAATTATTATATATTATATGATAATGATTTTTTGTGTGTATTATTACTTAATTTTATTAATCAGTACCCGTGCAAGACACGAGTAATTTCAATAGTAAATATTATTTCTTAGTTTAATTAATTGGATAATATTGACCAACGGTGTTCTATCTGCTTGCTGCAAGTTGGTCATGGTCATAGCCTTATGCCCACACATGACACATCTTTCAGATACATCAAAATGTCACTATACCAGTCACAATCATATTATTGTGGTTTTGAAGTTGGCACTTTTTTCTATGTTTTGTTTTTTTTTTTTGGAGGGGTGGGTCGCACGGGAAGCAAGCCTCACTTTTTAGGAGTGTTCATTTGAACCCCAGATCCAATAGCCATTTTTCATGCCAAAAATGTTTGTTCGTAGCCAAAATGTCATTTGGGAATGAACAATTGCTTAAGGAACATCAAAATCCGATACAAGGGTTATCAAAATCTTTGTTGATATTGGTAGATGGTAAGGGAATCAGAAAGTAGCAGCAAATTTGGAGAATATTCAATAATATTGGTATGAAGAATGAAGACCATGCCAACAGCTAGCAATGGGAAGATTTGTCTGCAAGACTTTTTTTGGGTCCTAATCTTTTAGATAAAAAAACTAGCCATGTGGATCACAAGCATTCATTTCATTCTTTACGGTGATACATTAATAAAGGGCACTAACTCCAATCATTGGCTTTGGACTTCATAACTTTTTCTCTATAGACATTGTCAATTTGTCACTAAAACAACTGTTCATTACGCGTTGCCCGTTCCTTAAAATATGTGTGTCCCGCCACCCATATGAAAGTTCACAAATAATTCAAATTAATACGGGATGCATGTACATGGGTTTTGATTTGTTTGTCTGCTGATGCAAAAAAGGAGATAAAAACAAGTGTAAATACTTAAATTAGTCTCCAATAAAAATTATGAAAACCAATTTAGTCTCTAAAAAATAAAAAATACTCTTTCCGTTATTTTTTATATGCTCTTTTTTAAAAAAAGTTGTTAACTAATTATAAGCTTATTTTCAACTTACAAGATACATTAATTATTTTTTTCAAAAGTATCCCAAATTAATTGCATAATATTTAAAAATTCAAGATATGCATTAATTAATTAAAAATATGATTGAAGGATAAATTTGGAAAAATATACACATGATAGACAATTTAATTATACTAACTACTTTTCTTAATATGTGTTTTTTTGTCTAAAGAGGCTTATAAAAAGTAACGGAGGGAGTATCAATTTGGTTCTTAAGAATCTCAAATGTGGGTCAAATTAATTAGTCCATAATAGGGGCTAAAATGTCCCAAAAAATTAACCTAAAAAGAACTAATTTGACCCCATTTAAAGTTTTTAAAAACCAAATTGATATTTTTTATTTCTCATTGACTAAATTAGTCTCCGCAGTTTTTATCGGGGACCAATTTGAGTATTTACTCTACAAATAAAGCAAAAGCTGAGGTTTTAGAGAATTGGAAAGTCTGAAGCAAATGTCTTTCTCCATTTTTTGGTGCTGAGAATCCAGAAGATAAGAGGAATTAAAAAAAAAAAGTTTAGCGTGCTTTGGTTGGAAATGGACAACTGGGTCGGAAGAGACACCATGTGTATAACTTTTTGTTTTTTTATCAATAATAAGTTATTTGTATTATTCTTAAGGGTGAGCTCCCAGCTTTATCCTCAAGTAATTTTCAAAACATCTTCAAAAGATTAATAACACCAAATTTTCCCTCAGGTAAATATAGATCAAAATGGCATCAACAACTAAATTAATAAAATAATTCCCCAAATTAAAATTACATATTCAATGAATTAACATATTCACGCTTAAAGCGGCACTAACGTTCTAGTGATTTTCAGTTAGCTGAGTTTATACTTTATACACCACACGTGACGAAGTGGGTTGAGTTGAACTCGTCAGGTTAACCCGTTTAACTCGTCTTTTTTTGCCGGGCAGGTTGGGATTTTTAACCTTTCAACACACTTTGAGCTAGGCGTGCTCAGTCTCCAATGCTTTAGCATAGCACAAGCATTGCTCATGCTGCGTCCAATTCTGACTTTCCTGAGCTCAGGGTTCTGAAGGAACATTGCTAGTTATTTAGAACAGTTGGGAACATAGAGACAAGCTCACAGTCATAAATTATAGATTAATGGACCTTAAAACACATGAAGACTCGGTATTTTCCACTGCTTAGACAGATAGAGCATATGGTTCTTGGTGGTGAGAGGGAATTAGAGAGAGAGTCTCTCTCGACGGTACCCTCTAGTTAGGGTTTTTTGGTGCGGCCGCCGCCTAGGTGCAGCGCCACCGCAACGAAATATACTCCTATCTCCTTTTTCCTGCTTCTTCCTCACGCAGACCACCCTCCCGCGAGCCATCGTTGATCGCGCCGACATTTCCGATCCAGCTCAGGAGCAGTCCCTCTTCGTCTTGGTCGTGCGCGCTTTCTACCCGTCGATTCTCAACACCATGGTCAAGATCCGCAAGTTTCTGGGGAAGAAGAGGAAGTATTTGATCTTGATAACTAAGGAGCATATTTTGATGTGGTGGCTGCTGTTGTTGTTTATGTTATTTTATGTTTCTGTTGTTATTTCCGCTTTTAATTACCTGTGCACCCTCAAAACCCTCCGCCATCCGATCCCCAGGTTGCTACCGCTGGATCCCCAATCCCTCTGTAACTATCCCTGTGAGCTCTTTGTTGCAGCTTTGGTTCAAGAAAAGGGGAACCCCTTGGCCGATTGGCCATCAAATACAGGGAAAGTTCTGGACTTTCCGTCTTTCCCCCTACGGAACACATGTGGTTCTTCTGCAATTTTCCTTTGATGCCTCTTCTCTAGGCTAAGCGTGGAGGTCGACGCTCTGTTCGTCGGCATTGCTTAATCGTCATTCTGGTACCATGCTGGGTAGAGCAGACCTTGGAGGGACATTTGGGTCTTTTGCTTGGGGTTACTGGATCTCCGTTGGGCTAGGCCAGTTTGGCTGTTTTGGTGGCTTGTTGGTTTTGGGCTTTTTAGGATTTCTGGTGTCTTTTAGCCTTTAGGTTGTTTGGGCTTTAGTTTTTATGTTCTTGCTTAAGTAGTTGTTTAGACTTGATGTTTATTGAATCAGGAGCGGCTCTTGTGCTTTATTGTTGTATTTTAGGAGTTTGCATTGTCCTATGTTGTGCCCTATTAGTGGGCTGTTTGTTTGCACTTGGTGTAATGTGTTTGAGGCCTTTGTCCAATTTGAATGAATATGTTACATAGTTGACCCAAAAAAAAGGGGACAGAGAAAGCATATAATACCCTGCCTCACTAATGTAGCTCAGAATTACATGCTCCATCATAGTGTTTTACTTTGTTTTAAGATGTATGAGACTATAATATGGTTTGTCACAATTATTAAAATGGGTAGAGCAAATTACATCTATATCCCCACCAATAAAGAAAAAAGAAAAAGGAAGAAAGAAAGAAAATTGTTAAAAGTAAGGAAAGAAAGCAATATAGTTCGTACATAATCAATTGCTTAACCATTTACACGAGTGGTTCACTGATTTCAAGCAATTCATTTTTGAGACCGGTGAAAACAACAGAATCTGTTTCCAGGGGCTTGAACTTAATGAGAGCAGAAGGCACCAGGTCCTCTTCCTCTATTGTTTTAGCACGTTCCCCTGCTTTTGGAAAACATGGGATCACCCGCCGTAGAACAACTACCGGATGCATTAGCTCAAATTCCAAACCAGGTTCTTTTAATGCAGAGCTGACAAACTGCATTATCAACATGTAAAACAAGAACAGTGCTGAGTTGCTAACACAGAATAAACAGTAAGACAATAACATTTGGGGTATGAAAAACAGACTAATACTCCAATCCATTCAAAATGTGTTACAAGAGATCATATATATATCTATATATATAAGGTCAGTTTATCCAACTAAGGACTTGCATGTAAGTTGCAGTTGTTGTTATCTAATCGCAAATTGTTAATTGGGGAACTTTAATTTTTTCCGTAGGTGAATAACTATATTGTTCTTCAAACAGACAAAGCTTCAAATTAGATTGCTGGTGTTTGCAATAATATGCATTATTATATGGGTTGCTTGATGCCATGAGAAATATCATTGCCAGAAGACCCAGAACCCTTGTTAAATAATCAAGTTATACATGGCACTTGCAAAAGCAGCTTTATCATTACGATGAGAAGTTTTCATGTCAAGCAGCTAAGTGACATCTAGAGACCAGTATAGGTCAATTGACATGCTAACCGGCTCCAATGAAACCCAAAATACCACATCATCAAACAAAGACATGAGAAAAATAGAACTTAAAATCAAGTAGCAAAGGACAAACCTCATAGAGAGCAGAAGTTGGTTCCCATGGAGCAAATACACCTTGAAGTACAACTCTATCTGGAAACTGAACCCTGATAATAGTTCTTGTGTATCTCTTCCTGGCAGCTTTAGCTTGCTTTTCTTTAAGTGACTTAGGGATTAAAAGCTGAGACTCTTCAATCTTTTTTCTCCTTAATTCAGCTTCTCTTCTCACCTCTTCAAGCGAAAGCTTATAGAAAGAATCTGGCAGCTCAATTTTAGCTGCAACGCTTTCAGGGACAGCAAAGAAGACCTTCACCTGTAATAGCAATTTTAAATGGAAAAAGATAGACATATTCAATCTAAAGAAATAGTTGGTTTCTTATTTTTGAAAGTTACTTAAGTGCCAAACTAATAAGCAAGCAATGACACACATGATTTGAGCTCTGCAGTATAATAACTGGAGCATCATACTGAAACACTCAAAGAAAAAGGAGGTTTCATCAAAGAAACGAGAAATGCCAGAGATTAGACTTATATCTCTCATACGGTCACAGTTACAAACTGTTTCTGCAGCTGACTTATATGTGCCAACAATTAACAAAGTATACCCTAGTTGTCTTCATTTGTGAAGAACAATGGAGAATACACTCAAAACAACAAAGGATTTAATTTTTTATGCAGGATTTTTTTATTGTATTGGGATGAGTCTCGCTTAGGGTGGAAACATACTTGGGTACCATTGCAATAGCTTTCGCAACTTAAGAGTTTTGCTTAAACCATTTCTGTTTGTGAAACTAGCAAGAAGTGCTTAAGAGGATTCTGGATTATTGTTTTCTGCCGTCAGCTTCTTCTATTAGCCTCGCACAACACCCAAATTTAAACCAACATAATGCCAGCCCTAGTTATCAGCCCTTACAAAAGTGTGACCGAGTCTATCACCAATTTTCAGTATGCCTATGCAAAATCACCCCAAAAGAACCTGCAGTTTATTTTCCCCCCTATGTCCAGCCCTAGTTTCAACCCTTGCAAAAGTGTGACCAAGTCTATCACCAATTTTCAGTACGTCTATGCAACCATAGACAATCATTGCCCAAAAGAGCTTGCAAGTTAGTTTGCCCTTTACCTCTACACCCAAAAGAAAAAATCAAAGATATATGAACAACAAAGATGTTTTAAGGATTCACAGTTAATGTAATAAAATTACAGCTACACACCAAACCCAATTCCATTGATCAGCTAATGACACTACGTGCTCTGTATCATTTTCATAGCTCTGCTGTCAAGTAGTAGACATCTTTTATGTACAATATTTTGTTTTTCATTCCATGCTACTGAGATTAAAACAATAAAATGGCATTGTAGAAGTTTGGTTACTTATTCAAAAGTAGTGTTTCCGGCTAGAATATGAATTCCAAACACACAGAAGCTTCCTATAAGAGCAAAACGCACAGTGGCTACACAAGAATGCATCAAAGACACACTATTAAAAGCAAATAAAATCAGATCATGAACTTATTTTTTTCTCCACAGCACTCTTTCAGAAGCATTATCAACACGACATTTACCTGTCTGTCGATCCTCTTTGGTTCAGCCTGAGCATCTTTCTGAACAGAAGTTGTAGGCACCAAATTGTCTCTCTTTGGAGGTTCTTGTACCAGTTGTGATTCCAATAACACCATTGCTTTCTTAACCAAATTTATTTGCTCCTCTGCAGGAGTGTCCATGAGTGCCCATGTCTCCCCATTCTCCTCCCTAAGTTCAAAGCCTAGAAAGCTCAACAACTCAACCCCACCAGTAACCTCAGCAACAGCCTCTTTAATCTTTGGATTACTCATCCTAATCTTCCTAAACTTGACATTCTCCGGCTCCCTAACAATATTCTTCAACAGTTTTAGAACAACATCAACTGATCCCTCAGATGGCTTCCCTGAAACATAAGTACCAATACAAATCTCCAATTCAGAATTAGACTCAACTTCACTCCTTGGCAATTCTGAGACACGCTTTTCATCATCATCATCATCACGACGCTCAACTTGGTTACTCAAACAACTATCCACATGTTCAGACACCTCGTCTTCGGATCTAAAGGGTTTTTTACAAATTGGGCATTCATACACATTCAGTGTATACCCATTTTGAGATCTCTGAGATGAAGTGACCAATGAATCAAAAGGGTCAAATCCATCTCCCGATTTGTGAGCCCTGTCGGTTCTGCTATGATCTGAAGCGATCGGTGAAGTGGGTTTGGGTTTGGGATTAGGATTCTGCGAGGGAGAGGGGCGAGGGCGAGGGCGAGGGCGAGGGCGAGGGGTAGGGGTAGGGGCAGGAATGGAATTAGCGGGCGAAGAAAAAGATGAAGATGAAGAAGATCCCAAGACTCTACCTTGGCCTTTGAATTTGCCGGACGAGGAGGAAGAGGAGGAGGAGGAGAAGGGGTTGTTGACTTTCTTCATGAACCCTTTTACCTTATCTTTCATGTCGCCCATTTCCTTCCACAACCTAAAAACCCAAATTCTATGGAAAAATAGATTTAAAAATCTCAACGGAAGGATTAATTTTTGATGAAATGATTCGATTTCGCGGTTGAAATTGCATAAACTGGTCGATTTATAATGGGGAGATTGAAAATAAAATTCAGGAGATGTAACAAAAATTGATTATTATCAATCTTTATTATCGTGAGGAAGGGGATAAGAAAACCTGGAAAACTGAGAAGAGAAGAAAGTCCAGAAGCTGGGGGGGTTGACTTCATAAAAATGACCTTTCTGACGGACATATGTCTAATAAGGTTATGCCACTTCATCAAACCTATCTGGGCGTGTTTATTTATCTTATCTGTGTGGCTTTTTTTTTATTATTTTGAAACACTTATGAAGACACCAACGTTCGGGTCGACCCGGTGGCCCAACCCGCACCCGATCCAGTTTTTGCTCGAGCTCAACTAGTAGGCCGGCCAAACCGACCAACCAAAGCAAAGCCGCTCACTAATGGTTTGGGCAACGGATATTGAAATCGAACCCGCTAACCCTGGCCACCCGACCCAGGTATTCATTATTTTTTGACTTTTTATACTCAAGCAAAGAGGTTTTACTCGATCAAAATAGAAAGCGATACCTAGACCATGACCATCATCGTCCTCGGCGACTGGACACGACCACCTCACTCTCAATCTCACAGCTCCACCACACCTCCCTCGCCCACCGGCCGTCACGCTCCTTCTTCCCTTTCGCGGCCAGATCCTCATCCTGAGTCCTCGCTCGTATCGCCGTCTTCATTTCTGCGAGGGATAAGATCGAGCCACTACACCCCTCACGGCACCTCCTCCCGCCGCCGCTTCCTTCTTCCTTTGGCGTGGGTATGTTCATGATTCTTTGTTCTTTTTATGCTCATCGATTACAAATCTGATTTTTTGTTCTTTTTGTTATGCTCATCGATTACAAATATTAAGCTTTGATATTGAGCTTCTGACAAATATTACAAGAAATGCTTTTTGTTATGATTTGCTTCTATATTGAGCTTCTGATTTGCTTTTTGATATTGAGCTTCTCATATTACAAATATTACACATTTGATATTAAGCTTTTTGTTATGTTCATTTTTTTTGTTAACACATCCAATTAAGCTTCTGACTTGAATTTCAAGAAATGCCATGACTTTGATATTGATATTAAGCTTTGAAATGCCAACACTCAGCTTTGAAATGCCAACACTCATTCCCACTTAGCAATGCCAATTATAACATGTTAAATCTGTTTCTTTTACATTTATTTCAATGAACATGTTAAAAATGGACAAGGTTTTATTCTATATAAATTGTGATCTTGAATTATCTTTTATATTATTTTGTAGAACAAATGGAACAAAGTGGCAGCGGGAGTGTTAATCCTATTGATGTGATGCCGAAGCGGTGATGAGTCCCGCACAACGAAAAGAGCCTCGACACAAGAAGTAGAAGGACAAGAGCCTCTATTACAAGAAGTGCCACGAGAAGAGGTAACTAAAAAGACTGCTAGAGCCCTTACCGCTTGGGCACATTTTACTAAAAAGGGTAATGATCTTTGTATGTAATTATTGTGGGGAAACCATATAAGGCAAATAGTCTACTCATGGAACTTCTAACATGCTTAAGCATTTAGACAAGTGTATCAAACCGAATAGGTAGTTGATAAAAACAAAAGACAATTGTCCTTGGAATGATAAATGAGGAAGACCTACTACTTATTGGTATGAAACTTGTTGATTTTAATCAAGAGCGGACTCAATTGCGCCAGAAAGATGATAATTATTGATGAGCACCTTTTTAAATATGTTGAAAATGAAGGGTTTAAATTATTCATGGTGAGGCATGTCCTAGGTTTAAGATTCCTTCATGTATCAGCGTAAGAGATTGCATACAACTTTTTTATGAAGAGAAAGAGAAGTTGAAGTCCCTTCTTTCTACAAATAAACAAATGGTTTCACTTACCACTGATACATGGACATCAATTCAGAATTTGACTTATATGGTAATAACATCTCATTTTATTGATGAGGGGTGGGAATTGAAGAAGAGAATATTAAGGTTTGGTTCGATTGGCGATCACAAAGGTGAAACCATAGGGATAACCTTGGAGAATTGCTTGAAAGAATGGGGGATTTACAACATTTGTTGTGTAGCTATGATAATCTTTGCTTTGTTAATTACCGTGGCTATTGCATATTTAAATAGAAACATGAGTGTTTGGAATGGTCAAGTTTGTTTAATGGTGAGTACCTTCACGTATGAGATGTTGTGCACACATATTGAACTTGATTATTCTTGATGGAATGAAAGGAAATTGACTCAATTAGTAGAATAAGGGCTGCCAGAAGTTTGTTAAGGGCTTCTCCTAGTAGGTTGGCTACTTTCAAGAGGTGTGCACAAGATGTGAATATAAGTTGTCGTGCAAAACTAACACTTGATGTTCCAACTAGGTGGAACTCCACTTATATGATGTTGGATGTTCTTGAAAAATATGAGCAGGCATTTTATCGCTTAGAGTATGATGATCTTTGCATATATGATCACTCTTGTTAGTGATCACAGAGGATGTCCTAGTCCAACTGATTTTAATCGTGTCCAGTGTTTGTGAAGTTTTTGAAGGTTTTCTATGATGCAACCTTGGCTTTTTCTCGTTCATTGCATGTTACATCTAACTCGCTTTCAAGCCATCGATTATTGAGAAAACATTGAATAAGTGGAAGCATAGTGATGATTCAACCTTGTTGAAGATGACTGCAAATATGCAAGTGAAGTTTAACAAATATTGGGATAGTGATGAGATAAACTATCTTTTGTTTGTGGCTGTTTTCCTTGATCCCCATTATAAGGTTTACTATATTCAATTTTGTTTTAAAAAATGTATGGTGATGAGAAGTGCAAGGAAATGATGTCAAAATTAGTAGACCTCATCCATAAATTGTTTGAGCGCTATATGGTTGAATATCCTGTTTATGTTGAAAGCAGTAGTTCTACTACCTTGGCTTCAAACATTGTCTCACACCCATCATGAGTAATGTTGAGGAGGATGAGGATTGAGATCTTGCTTTACAAAGGATATGATGGAAAAGCAAGGTGAGGTGCAAAGAAATGAGTTGGAAAGGTATTTTTGGGGATGGTGTTGAAAAGGACTCTCCTACATTTAACATTTTGAAGTGGTGGAAAGAGAAAACAAATAATTATCATGTTCTTTCCCACATGGCTGTAGATATATTAGCTATTCTGTCCTCTTTGTATCATCCGAGTCCGCATTTGCACGTGAGGTCGAGTCCATGATTCATTTCTCAGTAGTTCCTTAAATGCTACTACAAGTTGAAGCTTTGATTTGTACCCAAAATTGGATCAAGTCTCCTAAGGTGATTAATTTAGAAGCCGAGTTGGTCAAGTGCAAAGATTGAGTCAGTAAGAAGGCTTTATTTTAACTTTCAAATTTATTTTTTATTTGTTTATCATAATTCATATTGTTTGCTAATGAGGTTGTGTATTATGTTAAAAATTTTAGAGTTATGTTCGGATTAGTTTCAATTGATATTGGTGTTGTTATACGGGGGACACCCCAACCACATCTTACACTCCAGCTTCATCTTAATTCTGTCTGTTCTTCAGTGTTTATGCAGTTTTATTTTCAAGATATATGTTGATTTTCATCTCATATTTTGTTATTGTGTTTTTTGGCCGCAAGGTTCTTCGTGTTGTTCTTGATTTGGAGCTGGAATCCGCTATGTTATTTATTCGCTTTTACTACTTTGGCTCAAGTGATATGTTATGTTGCAAGATCAAATGAAGTGATTAATGTTTATGCTAAGAAGTTGTGCTTGTGACAGCATTTGTAATTTGTGGGAGTTGCTTTCAATTTTATTTTTCTTAACATATGCCTTTAGAATTGTGATTTAAAGTTTTTGGTTGTCAGACATTGTTGTATGGTTTCATATGCCAGTGTTTGTAAATTTTTTTGTGCCATGCTATATCTTATTCGTAATTTGTTTGGTTGATTGATATACAAGAAAACTGTTTGAACATAGTGTAAAAAAAGTCTCTTATTGACACAAGCTAGAATTTTGAGGAGGAGGATTTTTAGAAGCCTCCCTTGGGGGATCATTTTAAAATCAGGGAATGAGAACTCTTTTTTTTTCACTTCACAACCCGCGAGCCCATCCAACCCAACCCGGTCAACACCGGTTCGATTCGGTTCGGGCCATTTAGAAAAACTGCGGATTGTTTTTTGAAATCCAAAGCATTCAAAGTGATCGGATCGGGCATCGGATTTGGCCAAAATCCATCCAAACGGGCCCATGTTCACCCCTACCAACAATTAAATACTACTAGTACCTTCGATCAAGTATATAAAAAACATGTGACAAAATCACAATGACCAAGGTGTATTGGAATGGGTAAATCTCAATTAATGATGCTATATTTTTAATATTGATAATGTGAGAGACTATGTTGATACAGTCATACTTTTGTATTTACTCCCAAAATTCCAAACTTCAAAAACTATGTTCTTTTCTTTAATCACTCAACCACAAGCGAAGTCTAATGTGCAACATCTTGCACTTTTTGACAATTCGATTTGGCAATTCCATCTGATCTAATCAGAGACCTTCTGTGTAACACCCTGACTCTAATCAGGAAATTACTTACTTAACTAATCAAGGATTAAAGATAATGCGGAAAAATTTTCTTTTGAATTCATATGAGACATAAATAATTTTGCTACTAAAAGACCTTATTAAGAACAATCTCCTAATACACTAGAATTGACAAACATGAATCAGAATTGGAAAGGGGAAATCATTTTAATTATAAATACAACCCTTTGGATAATAAAAACGAAATAAAGCTAATCAAAGCTATAATTTTATTTACTAACATCACTTGACACAATTGGACACATAATATAATAACTCGTACATAGAACTTAGGACATTAAAGAAAGACTCGTGATACAACGACTCGTGATCCAGTAAGACTATGGACTGACTTTTTCATATTTGGTGAATTGTCAAACAATATCTGAATTTACTTTTCAGTCTCCCATAGTACCTGTCATCTGAAGTAAATAAAAGGAAAGAGGTGAGATATAAAAATCTCAGTGAGTTCCCTTAACCCCGTCCCCTTACATACCGTTCATGAATGACAGTCATAAAACATAACTAATTACATCAATTATTTAGCATTTAATTGTAGAAATCTATCCTCTTTCTAGTCTTAAACATTACTTAAAATAGATTTGACTCATTTCATGGAACTTAATAACAGGGTTTGAAATCCCATAAGTAATAAGCCAAAACCATAAGGCAAAGATATCAAGACATGGAATCAAAAACATCAAAAGCATAAAGCATAGCCTGGGCGTGGTGCCAAATTTTCTAGGGAATGGGACACATAACAGAACACAGTCAGGCTGTGCCATGAGGCACGGCCGTGCTGGCCTGTACAGCTACAAAATCTGCATTCATATTAATTTCCAACTTTCAAGATCATTCAAACCAATCCCAATCAAATAAAATGTGAATCCTAAACAAGGTTGAACATGTGTATTTGGAGAATCAAGGCACTTGTTAAGAAACACCAAAAATCAAACATGTAGATTTAATTCACAATTCAAGGTTTTCAATCTCAAAAGACAACAACACATCAACACTAATCCTTAATTTGTATCATTAATTGAAGGTGACATACACATAAATCAAACAATAGCACTAACCATGATCACAATATGCATAGATCTAATCATTCTTGAAAGATCATAACCAAGTCAATGAGCCAATTTAAAGGTTCATGGGGGTTCTTTCAACAACTCCAAATCATCAAAATTTGCATCAAGGTCAAGAACCAAACAACCAAGACATGAAATAAATGTATTCAACCTAATAATGGGTTTTTAAAGGTTCCCAACCTCTATATGAAATAATCCCAAAAAGGAAACTCACATTGTTGGTTTGAAAAATCAAACCCTGAACTTGGAGGTTGAAGGAGATGAAGAAATTGGTTTAGGTCCCTTGATTCTACTCTTCCTCTTTCTTCCAAGATGAAATCCTAATTTTTCTATTCTTCTTTTTCTCCCTGAATCTTTCTGTTGATCGGTCTCCATCTCTCTCTGTCATGCGATCTCTCTCCCTGTTGCGCGAACAGTGGCGCCGCCACCTCCTCCCTGCCGCCGCGATGGCAGCCACGGAGGAACCGTCGCGATTCCGGCTTCCTCCTTCTTCTCCAAACGCATGCCCTTTCTCTTTTTGCCCTTTTATCTTATTTCTCCTCTTTTCTTTCTTTCCTTTCTTTTTCTTATTTTTCTTCTTTCCTTTTTTGCTGAAGAATCACGTAGGAGGGAGTTAAAAGGAGGAGATAAGAGGGTGCTAGGGTGGGGTGAGGATAAGTGTGGTGTACGGTGGGACTTAGGCCAGGATTTATTAAAAATAGGCCAACAAACCCATATTAAATCTCATAATTTACTCTTTGGTTCTGACTAAAAACCTTGAATAAATTAATCAATTGTAATTATACGAGAGTAATTAGTCTCATTTCCTAAGTCCTAGGGTAAATTTACTATTTTACCCCTAAGATTCAAATTTGTTTTAAAGCATTAATTCTTATCTTATTCTTCTGTAGGATCCGTCTCCCGTGCTTCCGTGCGAACTACAGTCCTACTCCACTTCCAATGAGTAAACTCTTTTCTTCGACTTAAACGTATCTAAGGTTACTTCCCTCATTTTTTAGGATTAGTAAACCTATGCAATTGGGTTCTAACTAATATGAACGAGTTCTTTTATAGTTCAATTATAATCAAACTGGAAAACCATCTCATCATTCCCATAACTTAGGTTAAACCCTAATGAAGTTATATCAATAACTAGAGCTGAAGCATGATGGACACTAGGCTAATAGCTCAATCTAAACAGGATTGACATCAAGCTAATCCAAACAACATAATTGCATCCTTTTCGTGATCATTCTAAATCATTGGAAATTCTAAGAGGAATTAATTGCAATAATAGATCAATTACCCAGAGAATTCGGTGATTTTGTTAACCGGTTACAAACTGGGTCTTATTCCCAACAAGATTCTTATGAAGTCAAGACATAGTTTGTAATTGGTTAAACAAGGTCACCTCTTACACAGGTTAATGAATCTAGCGTAAACATTAATAACTTTGAGTTTCCGCTGATTTAGCTATGACTATGACTTTTATGGTTCAAGACTATGATCTAATCCCACACAATACCAATAGGTTAAGTCCAATTTTCAAACTACTGGCCTTTTATCACTAGTAACGGCAATGCACTTAGCCAAACATCAAAATTACACCTGAGATGTGTACCTTAAGGTATTATACCCTTGAGACTTGTACACTATCCTAATTTCCATAACTTATGTTAAATCATCATTGGTAAAACTTATGAGGTAGTGCTATTCATAATTCAAGGAATAATTCATTTCAATTCACATTCATACAATCAAGTATTTAACATCATAAAAATAAAACTTAAATCATAATGTGATAATTGAAATATAAAACATCAATTACATGCAAACATTTGACACAAAGAATTCATGAATGTACCCCCTCTTGGTCCAGCTTAATTGCGAAATGAGTAAAATCCTATTTATGGGATATGACCAAAAGAGTTCCCAGTTGATAAACGATACAACGAATCACAATCGACGGCAAATTCCCAGCTCAATTGCGAAATGAGTAAAATCCTATTTATTGGATATGACCGAAAGAATGTACCCCCAAATGGCCCAACTCAATTACAAAATGAGTAAAATCATATTTATTGGATATGACCAAAAGGGTCCCCGCCGATAAAAGTGGCATCACAATCAACGGGTTTGCAGCCGAATTACAAACCGGACTAACAAACATTCCATACACAAACGAGTTTCAACCAAAAGAAACATCAATCACAAAGCAAACACAATGCAACATCCATGGGGGTTCTCTCAACAACTCCAAATCATCACAAAACACAACAAGCTCATCTTAATGCCAGCAGCGATCTGGTCAGTTTAGCCGATTCATAGATAAAACACCCACATTTGCCATGGAAAATGATGCCACACAAGCCTAGGAAGGCTTGGGCGAGCATGAGGGCAAGCCCCATGGCACCCTGCCCTGCATACAGGGGGCTGGGAGGGCAGTCTTGCCCCTATAGTAGCCAAATATGCAAAAACCAATTTTCCACCAAAAAGTGTATTTTTTGCCGAGGAGACATAAGGCCCAAAAATGGACCTAGAGGACGAATTTTGGTGCAATTTTTTGCAGTCATGCTTAGAAAAATGAGATCTTCTCAGTCACAAAAAATGAGAATTTTTTTCCAAGTCATAAATTTAATAGTAATTTTTTAGTGGCCAAAACCGTAAAAAAACCGAAAAAATAAAAAATCACACTTAGAGTTGGATTTTCGACCCCAATCTTTTTTGGCAAGCTTAGAATAATATATATAAGCTTCCTACCAAGTGGTTTTACATTCTAATATGAGACATATTTTATAGAAAATTTTGAAAAAATGTCAAAAAGGCGAATTACCGAAAATTCTTCAAAAATTGGAAACATGTAGCTACAAATTGGATATTCCTCGGAACACCCACGTTTGCCATGAAAAATGATGCGACTCAAGCCTAGGAAGGCTTGGGCATGCATGGGGGGCAAGCCCCATGGCACCCCTCCACACGCCCTGGGGGCCTGCGCAGGGAACAACCCAAGCTCATCGCGTTGGGACTCATCCAACACCTAGACCAATGAGCACCGATGTTCTGGGGATGAATAAGGGACACGAGTTACCGTCAGGGACACCCCAGTGCCTGGTCTCATGGGTCACGATGACGAAAGACGCCACACCGCGATGCCTCCCAAAATCGGGTCTCGATGCCTCGGGGAAAAAACCAAGCACATCACGTTGGGACTCGTCCAACAACTAGACCAATGAGCACCGGTGTTTTGGGGATAGATATGGGACACGAGTTCTGTCGAGGGGACACCCAGTGCGAGGTCTCATGGAGTCACGGATGCAAACACAAATGTGTCCTAGTAGGTGGCAAGCGCCTTAGCATTCTTGCACTGAGAACATTTCCCCCTTTTGAATTCTCCTTTCTCCTTCTCCTCCTTCTTCTTGTATATATATATATAGAGAGAGAGAGAGAGATTAAGTGAGAGAGAGAGAGTGAGTGAGTGAGACAAATCCAACCGATGGGAAGTGGAGGCCATTCGTGCCCGTGACCCCTTGCATACAGGGATAAATAAGGGACCCGAGCACGGTGTTACGAGGGATAGATAAGGGACACGAGTTACCGTCGAGACACCCAGATGCAGGTCTCATGGGTCATGATGTGTAGATGCCATAGCCATGCGAGTCGGTTTCCTCGATTCGCCAGATGAAACACCCACATTTGCCATGGAAAATGATGCCACACAAGCCTAGGAAGGCTTGGCGAGCATGGGGGGCAAGTCCCATGGCACCCTGCACACTGCATACTGAGACCTGGCGAGCGAGTGTTGCCCCTATAGTAGCCAAATATGCAAAAACCACTTTTCCACCAAAAAGTACATTTTTTGCCGAGGAGACATAAGGCCCAAAAATGGACCTAGAGGACGAATTTTGGTGCAATTTTTTGCAGTCATGCTTAGAAAAATGAGATCTTCTCAGCCACCAAAAACGAGAATTTTTTTCTAAGTCATGAATTTAATAATAATTTTTTAGTGGCCAAAACCACAAAAAAAACCGAAAAAATGAAAAATCACACTTAGAGTTGGATTTTCGACCCCAATCTTTTTTGGCAAGCTTAGAATAATATATATAAGCTTCCCACCAAGTGGTTTTTCATTCTAATATGGCACCAATTTTATAGAAAATTTTGAAGAAAATGCCAAAAAGGCGAATTACCGAAAATTCTCCAAAAATTGGAAACGTGTAGCTACAAGTTGGATATTCCCCGAAACACCCACGTTTGCCATGAAAAATGATGTGACTCAAGCCTAGGAAGGCTTGGGCATGCATAGAGCAAGCCATGACACCCTCCACACGCATGCAGGGGCTGGGCGAGGCAAACCGAAGCTCATCGTGTTGGGACTCATCCAACACTCGCGTTGGGACTCATCCAACACCTAGACCGATGAGCACCGATGTTCTGGGGATTCATAAGGGACACGAGTTACCGTCAGGGACACCCGGTGCGGGTCTCATGGAGTCACGATCACGAGAAAGGCAGCGCTACGTGCCTCCCAAAATCGTGTCTCGGTGCCTCGGGGAAAAAACCAAGCTCATCACGTTGGGACTCGTCCAACAACTAGAACAATGAGCACCGGTGTTCTGGGGATAGATATGGGACACGAGTTACCGTCAGGGACACCTCAGTGCCCAGTCTCGTAGTCCGCGATGCAAAAGGCAGCGGCCGCGATGCCTCCTAAAATCGTGTCTCGGTGCCTCGGGAAAAAACCAAGCTCATCACGTTGGGACTAAATCAACCAGAGAACCAATGAGCAGGTGTTACCGGGGATAGATTTGGGACCGCGATTCACGGGTGGGACACCCCAATGTACCGGGTCTCATGGGTCACAGATGCAAACACAAATGTGTCTACAGTAGGTGGCAAAGCGCCTTGTGCTTTTCTGTAAAGAACATTTCCCCCTTTTGAATTCTCCTTTCTCCTTTCTCCTTCTCCTTCTTCTTCTTGTATATATATATATATATAGAGAGAGAGAGAGTGTGAGTGAGTGAGACATCAAGACATGCAATCAATGTAATCAACCTAATAATGAGTTTTTAAAGGTTTCCAACCTCTATATGAAATAACCCAAAAAGGAAACTCACATTGGTTGTTTGGGGGATGAATCCCTAACTTTGGTTGTCGATGGAGATGAGGAAGATGGTTGAAAATCTTGATTCTACTCTTCCTTCCAAGATGGACTCCTAACTTATCCCTTCATCTTCTTCTTCTCCATGGAACTCTCTTTCTCTCTGTCTCGCCCCTGCTTCTCTCTCTGCTCGACCTCTCTCTGTCCTTCTCGACGCACCACTGGCGCTGCCGCTGCAGTGGCGGTCGCAGCCACCTCCTCCCTCTTCTCCTTCGTACCCTTCCTTGCTTCTCCCTTCTTTCTCTTCTTCTCTTTTCTTTTCTTTCTTTTGTTTTTGTTTCTTTTCTTTTTTTCTTTGCTTCAGGTTGCGTGGGAGGGAGTAAAAGAGAGAGTGATAGGATGCCAAGGTGGAAAAGGGAAGAGTGTGGTGTATGATGGGGTAGCAGCATGTGTGTTACTAAAATTAGACTTATGGTTCTCCTTTTAATTCCATAATTAATCCTTTGATGCCTAATAAAATCTCGGGCAATCTAATCAATTAAAACTACTCCTAAATAATTAGCCCCACCTTTCCTAACTCCTAGAAAAAATTACTATTTTACTCCAAGGTTCTAACTTTGCTTTAACTTACTAAATTAAAGGCTATAAACTCTATTAATTCTTTGTGATTAAATCTTTTTTTCACTTAAAGTCTCTAATTATTAGGCTTAAGGAAAATTGGGATGTTACACTGTTGATTCTAATAATCGAGTAAAAAATAGCACTTTTCAGAATTGATACAACAACAATGCAAAACGAGAAGCGGTGGTACTATTGAGTAAAATAACGAAACGAAAAATGCAAGAGGATCCGATTCAGAGTCACGGAACAGTGAAAAACAAATACAATGATTGTTATAATTACATACATGCCACCGCGTTTTCAATTGGAAACGACAAACACCTTTTGTCTCTAATTTTCTATTTTTAGTGAAAATAAAAATAGAAAATATCTAAAGTAAATAGGGCCTTATGCTCTCTGGTGGGAGTTATAAGGTGGTTGGGGGAACTGGACAAAGGGGTTGCGAGGTATAAGGTGCAAAGTTCAAATCCCTCTCCCACTAACATAACAAGCTAACATACTAATATTTGTTATTAAAAAAAGGATCATACTAACAAGTGCCCTACGTGCATTAGTTAAGGAATCCAAATATAGAAGTTTTGTATTGAAAAAAATAATTTTTTAATTTTTAAAAAATTGAATACGCAAATTCCAATACTACATTTCTATATTTGATTCTCTGGTGTTGGTTTCATTATTACCTTCACGATGGTTGTTATCAGATGAGGCATGAGCGAGTGCTTGAGGAATTACTAGTTCTGGATGCTTTCTTCAGAGTGATTGTGTTGAGAAGTTTGATTGTTAGATATAACTGTTTCTGTTAAACAGTTATTAGTTGCTAATTTTTCTGTTTTTGTTAGTTAGTTTCCTTCTGCTGTAATCGAGTGCTCTATGTAATGAGGCTTTCATTGTTAATAAACATTCATTCATTTTTTCCATCATTGATATCTCAGCATAACAAATTGGCATCAGAGCTCCACTGGGGCCTGATAAAGAAAGAAGAGAAGAATTGCAATTCTTGCGACGATCAACAATGGCGAACATGAATGGAAACGATGGAACGTTTGTGCAACCGGCGATCCCACGTTTTGATGGTCACTACGACCATTGGAGCATGCTCATGGAGAACTTCCTCAGGTCAAAAGAATACTGGGGATTGATTGAGACTGGCTTCACAAATCCAGCAGAAGGAGTTGTACTAACAGAGACTCAGCAGAAGAGACTCGATGAATTGAAGCTCAAAGACTTAAAGGTGAAGAATTACTTGTTCCAATCCATTGATAGATCAATCTTGGAGACAATCTTGCAGAAAAATGCATCAAAGGAGATATGGGAGTCCATGAAAAGAAAGCACCAAGGAAATGCAAGGGTGAAGCGATCAATTCTTCAAGCTTTGAGGAAAGATTTCGAAACCTTGGAGATGAAAACAGGTGAAAATGTCACTGATTATTTCTCTCGGGTTATGGGAGTGGCAAACAAGATGCGAATTCATGGAGAGCATATTCAAGATGTAACCATCGTGGAGAAGATTCTTAGGTCTTTGACTGAGAAATTCAATTACATTGTTTGCTCAATTGAGGAATCTAAGGATACTGAGACGCTTTCAATTGATAAGCTTCAAAGTTCTTTGATTGTACATGAGCAAAAATTTCACAAGAATCGTGGAGATGAACAGGCCTTGAAGGTGGTATCTCAAGAAAGGCAAGAAAATGGAGGTAGAGGGAGAGGATACTCCAGAGGAAGAGGAAGAGGAAGAGGAAGACAGAATCGTGCCCCACCTACTGCCACTGTGGAATGTTTTAAATGCCACAAGATTGGGCATTATAAAAGTGACTGTCCAGAGTGGGACAAAGAAGCAAATTATGCTGAGTTTGATGATGAAGAACTGATGCTATTGATGACTCATGAAGCAATACCAGGCAAAGATAAGGGAGAATCTTGGTTTCTGGATTCTGGTTGTTCAAATCACATGTGTGGCAGCAAAATCTGGTTCTGTGAAATCGATGAAAGTTTCAAGCAGTCTGTGAAACTTGGAAATAACACTAAAATGGAGGTAGGTGGAAAAGGAAGTGTGAAACTGAAAATGAATGGGGTGGTCCATTTAGTCTCAGATGTGTATTTTGTTCCTGATCTCAAGAACAATCTCTTGAGCATAGGACAATTACAAGAAAAGGGGTTGATTGTAATGTTTCAACAAGAAAAGGGGTTGATTGTAATGTTTCAATATCTATGGCACTACAGATATGGACATTTAAGCATGAAAGGATTGAAAGTATTGGTGAATAAAGAGATGGTTAAGGGTCTGCCTAAACTGTCCAGCACAATCAAGGTGTGTGCAGATTGTGTAAAAGGAAAGCAACATAGGGATGCTATGCCAAAGAGGAGTCAATGGAGGGCAACAAGGAAGCTAGAGTTAATTCATGCAGATTTGTGTGGGCCTATTACACCAGCATCAAATAGCAACAAGAGGTATTTTTTATGTCTTATAGATGATTTCTCTAGAAAGGCTTGGATTTATTTTTTGACTGAGAAATCAGAAGCTTTCCATTATTTCAAGTGTTTCAAAAGTCTTGTGGAGAAAGAATCTGAATTAGAAATTAAATGTTTGCGCACGGATAGAGGAGGTGAGTTCACCTCTGCTGAATTCAACTCTTCACAACTTTATGGCATTAAGAGGCAATTAACCATAGCCTATACCCCTCAGCAAAATGGGGTGGCTGAGAGAAAAAATAGGACTATCATGAACATGGTTAGATCCTTATTGTGTGCTAAAGGAATTCCTAAAAGTTTCTGGCCAGAGGCAGCAAACTGGACTGTTTATGTACTAAATAGATCTCCTACATTGGTTGTCAAAGAAAAAACCCCAGAAGAAGTTTGGAGTGGCTGCAAACCCTCAGTGGCTCATTTTAAAGTGTTTGCATGTGTGGCACATGTGCACATTCCAGATGCAAAAAGAACAAAGCTGGAAAATAAAAGTTGCAAGTGCATTTTGCTGGGAATGAGTGAAGAATCTAAGGGATATAGACTATATGATCCTGCAGAAAAGAAAATAATTGTGAGTAGGGATGTAATTTTTGAAGAAGATACTCAGTGGAATTGGGATAAGAGTTACAAAGAAGAAATTGCAGTAGATTTAGATTGGGGTGAGGCTGAGGATGATGCTGAACCAGAAGATGACAGTGATGCTGGAAGTGACACCAGTGTAGCAGAAGAGACAGAGACAGAATTGATAGAACCAGTGATAGAAACAGATTCTGCAGCAGATGTTCAAGGCAGAATTAGAAAACCTTCAGTAAGATTAAATGACTATGTGACTGGAGAAGATTTCTCTGATGAAGAAGAAACTAATATGGCCAGAATTGATGGTGCTGATCCTGTTACTTTTGAAGAGGCAGTAAAAAGTTCAAAATGGAGGCAAGCTATGGATGCAGAAATTGCTTCAATTGTGAAGAATGAGACTTGGGAATTGACTGACTTACGGCAGGAGCAAAGAAGATAGGGGTTAAATGGATTTACAAGACAAAATTGAATGAGCATGGACAAGTAGACAAGTACAAAGCAAGGTTGGTTGCTAGAGGCTACTCTCGGCGGTATGGGGTGGACTACAGTAAGTATTTGCTCAGGTTAGCGGTGGATCTGATCAGAATGATACTTGCTATGGCAGCTCAAAGAGGTTGGAAGGTTTATCAATTGGATGTGAAATCAGCTTTCTTGTATGGAACATTGACAGAAGAAGTTTTTGTAGAGCAGCCAAAGGGATATGTGAAGAAGGGGAATGAGAACAAGGTCTATAAACTACACAAGGCTCTATATGGATTAAAGCAAGCTCCAAGGGCTTGGTTCAGTCGCATTGAGTCTTATTTCAATCAAGAAGGTTTCAAAAGAAGCAAAAGTGAGCAGACTTTGTTTTTGAAGAATAGCAAAAGGGTGGAATCGATTGTTAGTATATATGTGGATGACTTAATGTATACTAGCAATGATGACTCCTTGATAGTTGAATGTAAATTCAATGAAGAAGGAATTTGACATGACAGATTTGGGGGAAATGAGATACTTTCTTGGAATTGAGGTGATTCAAGCTGCAGAAGGTACTTACATTAGTCAAAGGAAATATGCTATTGAAATACTAGAGAGATTTGGTATGATGAATAGCAATTCTGTTAAAGTTCCAATGGTTCCAGGTTGTAAACTAGACAAGGATGAACAAGGAGAGAAAGTGGATAAGACTAATTACATGAAATTAGTAGGAAGTCTCATATATATTACTGCTACTAGGCCGGATATGATGTATGTTGTGAGCATAATTAGTAGATACATGAGCAATCCTACACATACTCATTTGCTTGCTTCTAAAATAATTCTAAGATATCTTCAAGGAACTGTGAATCTTGGGATTTTTTATAAGAAGGGAGGGAATATGCAGCTGTTAGGGTACACTGACAGTGACTATGCTGGTGACTTGGAGGATCGAAGGAGTACTTCAGGCTATGCATTTTCAATGAGCAATGGTGCTGTTGCATGGCAATCCAAGAAGCAACCGATTGTGACACTATCAACCACTGAGGCAGAGTTTGTTGCAGCAGGCTTTGCAGCATGTCAAGCTGTTTGGATGAAGAAGATATTGAAGGAGCTGGAATGCTCAGAAGAAGAAGCCACGATTATATTCTGTGACAGCAGCTCAGCCATAAAGCTATCCAAAAACCCAATTCTTCATGGTAGATGTAAACATATTGATGTGCGCTATCACTATCTCAGGGATTTGGTGAAGAAAGGAGCTATTGAGATGATTCATTGTGGGACAAATGATCAGGTTGCTGATTTACTGACAAAACCATTAAAATTGGAGGCATTTTTGAAGCTGCGAAATCAACTTGGCATGTGTGAAGTTCCTAAGATAAACTAGTTGTTTATTTGTAATACTCAATTAGTTTAAGGGAGGGATTGTTGAGAAGTTTGATTGTTAGATATAACTGTTTCTGTTAAACAGTTATTAGTTGCTAATTTTTCTGTTTTTGTTAGTTAGTTTCCTTCTGCTGTAATCGAGTGCTCTATATAATGAGGCTCTCATTGTTAATAAACATTCATTCATTTTTTCCATCATTGATATCTCAGCATAACAGATTGTGATTATTGTTATCAAAATTGATGAAATTTCATTTCGTTGTGCAAAACCAAAAATTTTATAAATGAGAGGAATTTGGTCTGTGCATCCAAATAAAAAAAAATTATAAATAAGAGAAATCCAATTGAAGTAATTGAATTTCTGGAAAATTTGAATTCTCCTAAACTGGCCAGTTCCTTCATCTTATTTTTCCGGTGAAATGATAGTTGGGCGTTGAGAAATGACTTTCAATTTGGGGTATTGAGATGTTGATAATCATTCCAAATCGCATTAAGTTTACGGCCATATACCTATTCTTCTTGATCATGGAGCCTTTACAAAAACAAATGTTTTTCGTATATGTAAAAAATTGAATAACTCATAGTCTCATACGTATATACAATGTCTATAGATATAACTGATCAACAACTCAATATATTGAGTCAAAAAAAAAAAAAACTCAATATTACATTAAAATAATTCTAATTAGTATTACGCTTATTAATTACTCTGTATCTTGCATTTGTATTTTCGATTGATATGCTTATAAACATTACGCTTATGTTAAAATTTGCTGGAAAGTCTTGATCAAAAAAATTTGCTGGAAAGGCTTATCACTCAAAATAATATATAATAATAATGATGATCATTATTATTATTATTATTATTGTCATTATTATCATCATCATCATTATCATCATCATCAATTATTATTATCATCATCATTAATAATAATAAATTATGATGATGATTATCATCATCATAATTTATTATTATTAATGATGATGATGATAATAATAACAATCAAACAGCCTTGAAGTTTATTGGCACCTTTTCTAGGCATCGGGCAATTCAGGTGTTCTGTTTAAGGTGGGCTGCTCGATCTCCAAAACCCCGTTTCCCTAACCCTTTATGTTTCATCTCAAGATGTGTGGCATGTGCAACCGCACATGACCCTATTTTTTAGGAGACACTAGGTAGCAGAAAAATTTTACTTAGTATATATATAAATATTAAAATAAAAACTTTATATAATTAAAAGTATCATATATTAAAATTTAAGGACCAAACTTTATTTTAAATTATAGTACCTAAACTTAATATGTCATTGCCTTGAGCCTCTGATAAACTATTTTTACTAGTTTTTTACGTCCCAAACACTTTTTGTAAGGCTCTAACTCGGATTTCTATTACATTTTTTGAGGCTTCTGTCCTGGTTTAAACCCTATTTTTTCACTAACTGTTCAATTGGACCTCATCTCCTCTGCGCCTCTTCCATCAACAAAGGAAACATTAAACCAACAACAAAGAATCAACAACAACTGAAAAGAAAAAAAAAAGAATCCAAAGCAACTGTCTCACTTAATAGAAGATTTGAACAATATAGCACATATTAGGAGATTTTTTGATTTTTTTTTTGTATTGAAAGATTTAAATCATTCTCTGATAAAAACTTGAAATTATATTGCAAACATCTTTAAACTCATCTAAAACATGATAATTCTTATGATGTTGATAATAAATTTCTTTTTGAAGAATTAAAAGTCATAAGAAATGTTTTAATAGTTGAATCAAAATCAAACATTTATGATATTGAGTTCTTTGAAAATATTTAATTGTTTTACTAATGCATCTACAACTTATAAAATAATATTAACTATTATTATTACTATTGCATCTGCTCAGAGAATTTTTTTTAAATTGAAATTGTTAAAATCTTATTTGCGATCTATTATTTCACAAGATAGATTAAATAGTGTTTCTTTATTTCTATCGAAAATAATTTTTTGAAGAATCTTGATTATCAATGAATTATTATTGATTTTGCTGCAAAAAAATGCAATGAGGATAACATTTAAAGATAAATAGAGCATCAGTTACTCAATTAGCACAGAACATCCAAGATCTTAGGATGGTTTCAAGCGTACATTTTAAGCAGAAACTCGTGTTCCTGTTGGAGTTTGTTGCCATGCATATGATGGCTACCGTGCTGGGTGCATTAAAAGGAGTACAGTGGCGCACACAAAAAAAAAAATAATAAGGATAGCAGTAACAGTCCAAACAGGTTCGCAAAAGACTGGTTCGGAGAGGCAGTGTTTGCAACATTCAAGATTACTAAGCGAACTATGAAGTGGATGGGGCATATGTTATTATCAGATTATACCTTTGACATCTCTATCAAGTGAATGATGATCACATAAAATGAAAAACCAAACCACTTAGGTGCTTCGGATCCTAAGCGCTCCAAACTGAAAGATGCAAGTTCAGACAACATTGATAAACTGAATAATTAACAGAAGAGCTACTGGATAAGGAAGTTCCACATGTGACCCGGAACAGCGGTGCTATTTCTTACGAAAGCTACACCGAACGAAAACACACGAACGCGTGGTTGAACCCCAACTCTCCGAAATGCATGCAGATCCTCTCCTGAGGCTTTTTCTACAGCACCCTCTCCACCACTATTCTCATTCGTTGGATCAATCCAACGGCTGAAAGATTAAAGAGGAAAAACAATAAAAAACTGCAACTGAGAAGAGAGACATGTACGCACGCAATTGTGAAAGGGTAAGAGACGGAGTCACTGGAGCATGGCCCAAGGTGCGGCGGTGACTACAAGGTTTGCAAACGAACCCATTATCGGACCAATTTTAAATCACAAAACATGATCTGGACTATTTTTACGGTGGAGCGAGACTTGAGTGGTCTTCGAGTTCGACACTTTCGTGTGTGCTCATAGGGAAGCTCTCACGGTGGAATGTAGAGTTCACAGCTGGGTTCCAACGAAATAGGGATGGCAATTAGACCCAGGCCCACTGGGTACTCGCAAAAAAAACCCACAATGGATAGGGTAATTATCCGCATTATGGGTCAGGGCCTGGGCCTGGGTAATTACCCGCAATTTTGAGTGAGTATGGGTGCGGGTACAGACACTCTAGTGCCCAGCCCGCCCTGCGGCCCGCACACACACACACACACATATATATATATTTATAGTCATATTAAGTAATTAATATATTTCTAAACCTAGGGCTGCTTCCAATTCCAAAACCAAACCAATATTTCTAAACCTAGAACTAAAAATTTACTAAAATCTAACCCTCACTGCGCTGTTGCTTATTTGTCCCTTCCCCATCTACCTCGCGTTGTTTCTTCTCGCTTCAGACTGCGTCGCTTCTTCCGATCGTCGCTTTGTTTCCGTTTTACACATTGGTCGCGAGTTCCTCCGACAAGTTTCTTCCGATCGCGCTTTCTTCGCTTCTTTGATTATCACTCTTTTTCTCACTTTCGTGTATATCCATGTTCTGCAAGCCTACATTTGTGAATCTCGGGATCTGTTTGGCTTTTTATGGAAGTATTTTTTTGTCCTTTTTTGTGAATCTCATGACTGTGGATGCTTGGAATTTCAAGTCTAATAATATTATCTTCATTTTAAGGATACTTCAATGGACATAAAACCTTCAACAATGTAACCACAAAATTCTTGTTGCAATTTTTGTAGTAATATTTTTCTGGATGGTATATATATTGTCTTCTATTATTGGGGTTTTTCATCAATTGACTATTGCTAGTTGAATTTGAATTTTTTATTTTGATCTGTATTGAACAACCCAAAGAAGCAATAGTAAGAAGCATAGACTAAATGTAGGCAGGGTCGGCCAAAAGCCCGTGCAACCTGTGCTACTGCACAGGGCTCAATTTAGGGGTCTAATTTAGGGGCCCAATTTTATTATATATTTTAAGGTTAAATATGTTTTTACTCCCTATAAAATCATGATTTTTCAAGTTTAGTCCTTATAAAAATTTAATACTTTTTTATTAGGGGCCTAATTTTTAGGATTAAAACAGGGACCCCAAAATGTTTAAGACGACCCTGAATGTAGGATGATCCAATATTTGGCTAAATACTATGATTTGTAATATTTTAGAATTGATTTGAAAAATTTTTGGATCGTATTTTAATTAAGTAATGATGTTCTTTTCGTTGTTTATTGATTTTTCATAGTTAAAGTGCGGGTAGCGGGTGCGGGTACGGGCACTTAGGTATCCAGCCCGCAAGGGGATGTGCACTAAAGTTGCCACGCGGTATGGGCTCTGCACGCACTTTTTCAAATGCGGGTATGGGGACGGACACTATAGTACCCTGCCCAGAGGGTACCCATTGCCATTCCTACAACGAAAGTTTCTGCATGAGGTGTTGTTGCTTCATGGCTCCGTAGGATTGAAGATGGTGAAATGTGGCTAAGATATTTGGGTTGTTAGGGTTCAACATAAACAGTGGCCAATGTGTTGGGTTCACTTTCAAGAATCGAGGTCTCCAGGGGGTGGTTATGACGGAGATGGATGGTTTGTCATAGGCGAAGGAGATGACAAAGAGTTGGTTTTGGGTGATGATGGTTGCTGTTGTTCTGAGTTGAAGAAGACAATGTTTAGTTCCCCCTTTTTATTATTTTTTATCTTTTAATCTCTCAGCGGATTGGATTAATCCAACGGATAAAAATAGTGTATGAGAGGGGGATGTAGAAAAAGAGGCAGGAGAGGATCCGCATCCGCCTCTGAAACAGAAACGAAGAGGCAAAAAAAAAATGAAGAGTAACAGACCGAAAATTTAGTCAATTGGAATGGACACGTTATTCGTAGTTTTGTTCAATATTCCCTTAGTAAGATTCAGCATTTTCCGACCCAGAAAGACTTGCCAAATGCAAGTAAAACCATCGCCAAGTCATTAAGCCGTTTTTCGAGCACAACCCATGAATGCTTGCTATCTGTTAAACTTATGAGTTCTCTGAAACAGGAGCTTTCTCTAGTACATATGGTTTCTTTGTTGAGTAAAAAGTGCTAGTAAGTTGTTGGGAGGGAGATGCAAGCTTAATGGTCAAATAAGCACTTTTATAGTTCAAAAAATCACTTTCAAATAAACTAAGTGGCCAATGCTTGGTTTCTGATCGAATAAGGATTTCTTAGTTGTATTAAAAACTCCGATTATATGAATTTGTTACTGGTTTCTTTCAAATAAAATAATCAATATAGTAACTATTCCATCTATATTTTCTTTCAAGGTTTTCCGTGAACTTGAATCTTCCACTTACAAGAAAATGAAGTATAAAAATTGCAGATACATACACAAGTAACTGTATTGCAAACTTAACTTTGATAGCGAGTGTATAAGAAGACCCAAGTTGGATTACCTTCACACAAGTATTTTCTTGTTTGTACATTAGATCAATATCTAGGAAACTAGCTAGTATGCTGAAGTCAGTATGCTATTTTGGGATTTATTGTTTGATTTTCAATTCATGAATTATGTTATGCATATCCGCAAGTGTCGTACGTCATTGAAATTTTGATAATTACAGGGGATATTGTTCTTTCCTAATCGTGCTCTACATCAGGCCCAAGATTAGTGTGTTTTACTCAAAGAAAACAAACCAGAAATTAAGAAATAGCAATAGCAAAAGCACAAAGCAATAGGATACTAGCTAGCGAAGGTGGAACGCCGAGCATCACAAAATAACAGCACAAAGCAATCGACCACAGCAAGACTACATGATTCTTCTACTTGCCTAACCTTCACGCATCGAATAAGGCAGGCATATAACTAGGTTTCCAAGAGTCAATTTGTCAAACTAACATGTAGAATACAAGAACTCACATAAGATTATATTTTTATAAATAATCGTATGAGGCAATATTTAGTTTAGCAAATCTATACTTTATCTACAAGACTATAACTCATGATGATAATATTAGTCCTCAATGAACAAAAGGAGAAAATCTACCAATAAGGATTCATTCCCTGTTAGTAAAACTATGCAATGTTGGAGATCCCTTGCCCCAATTTTAGGGCCGTCGACGCTTACAAAGAGAGAATGATAGGAAAACGACGGCAACACGCCAGAAGGCCTAACAAATAACTGAATCAACGGCTAATTTTATGTGCAAGCATTGCCGAACATAATTTTGACTCCACAAATAAGCGTGGTAATTCGAAAATTTTCTGGCTATAATTTCAGATTTCAACTGAATCAACGCACGACGAGCATTCTGTCGTAAACTCTCGTAATTAGTAAGCGCATTCACATAACAATTGAGAGCAATTCCTCTAACAAGCAAGAAACACGCAAAATGGGGCAAAGAATAGGAGAAGATAGGATCAGGGAGCAACAACAACCACAATACATCATCTTGTTAAACAGGCATTTCAGTTAACATCTAACAATCGTGTTTTCCTACAATATACGGGAGCGACGAGGCACATGAAATTTGATCCCAGACCACAAATACCGCAAACAATGAGAAAATCCCTAAAAGGAACCCTAACTCTCAATCAAAGTAGCGTAAGTTCAAATAGCGCGGAAATAACAACACTACGATTAACCAATAATCGTCTCGTCGTCATACAAACATAGATTTAGACAAAAGGAAGGAAAAAAAACGAAATGGATAGAAATTGTGGTTTACTATGATAATGACAACAAAAACTGCAGGGAACACAGATGGAAAGACGTATCTGGAAGGAAGTGAGTCATTCGGTCCTCTTGAGGCGTTCGAGACGCTGGTTGAGGTGTTCGATCCTGACGACGAGGTTGGTGACGGAGTAGAGGAGCCAGTAGAAGAGGAGCGCCGCGGCGATGAGGAGAGCGTTGCGCTGGCTCTTCATGATCGACTTCTGGTGACGAAGGTGCTCCGTCGGCGTACAAGAATCTCCCTCGCAGCTTGGACGCGTCTCGTACTTCCAATAAATGTCCATCAGAAGGAAGAGGCAGAACGGCACCACCGACAGAAACGGCTTTAGAAGGTTCCTCGTCACCGCGATCAGCCCCTTCCGGAGAGCGTCAAGCCCCGGGATCGTCAGCAGCAACACCATTATCGCCTCTGCGGCCGCAGCGTACCCTAGCACTACCCATTCCAGCGCCATGTCCTCAGATCTCGTTACTTGTTTTCTTCGCTCAAATTTCACAGGGAGTTATTTCTCTTCTTCTCTCTCTTGTTTCCGCTGCGACACGCAAATGAAGCCTTTTGTATTTATAGCGTCCCGTTTGGGATTTAGACTTCATGCTTAAGCAACACGTGCTGTACACGTGACACCCCATGTCTAAGACACAAAACTGAATACTTTAGCCCGATAAACTTCTTTTTTTTTTGTGTGTTAATCCCCCATAAAACTACTTCACGAGATCCATATTTACTGGGCCCAAAACGTGGCTTCTGAAGGCCCATTCTGAGGTTAGTAGACACGACTTTTAATTTTAGCAACCTCCCGCTTTTCTGGCCCATGGTCATCATAAGCAACCATGGTCACCGGACCAGGGTCAACAAAGTAGGCCAATATTAAATGTACCCATCTTTTGAGGACACCCCCCATTTTTCATAAAAAACCCAAAATACCCCTGTCTAAAATCATAAAATGTGGGTTCAATTCCGGAAACTCTAATTTCCGGTATGCAAAACACATACCCGGAATTGAACCCACATTTTCTGATTTTGTACGTCGGTATTCTAGAAATTCTAATTTCCGGTATGTGTTTTGCGTACCGAAAATTAGAGTTTCCGGTAGAGTCAGATTTTTTTTTGAACCGTAGAATGAATTTCCGGTATGTATCTATTCCGGAAATTCGAATTTTCGGTATGTGTTTTGCATTCCGAAAATTCTAATTTCCGGTAGGTTCATAATTTATTTTTTTTACCGTAAACTCGTAATTTTCGGTATGAAAATTTTATACCGTAAATTCATATCTTAAAAAATGAAACTACTTATTCATCAACAACAAAACATTACATTACATGACCTACAACATTACACCGAATGCAAATACAACACCAAACTGCAACATTAAAAAAACCAAACCCAATGATTTATTAAACGCAACTACACGTTCAACAACAACACAACACAAATATTACATGACCTAGTCACCAGTTCTAATCCTTGCCTATGGTTGATGAAGGAGAGCAATAATCTCATCAACTGTTCTTGGTGCACGACATTTTGCAATTATCTCGTCAGCTGTTCTGCCAAGCACAGCATACAACTCTATTGGATCATGGCTAGAATGATCATTGAATGAATCCAACATGCGTTGTATGTCGCCGTCGTTTAGAAGTGTCATATTCATATACTCAACACGCCCACTACCTACCGAAACATGGCATCGATAGTAGAGATCTGCCACTATACGTGATCCAGCTCCAAGCTTTCGTCGTCTTTTGCTTTAGTTCTTCAAAAGGTGATGGATGTCTTAATCCTAAATATTTTTGGGACATCGCATTCATAAATCACGCCATCAATGGTTGTTGTGATTCTGCCATTGTGATAGACAACGACAAGAACTTATGAGAGCCAGTTGACTTTGAAGAACTTGATGACTTGGATCTATACTTTTTACCCCTTTCACAACGCAGAATGATTTTTGTTTTTCTCCCTCTTTGTCCCGTTTCTATGTCTGATCTTACAATGATAACAACAATATTGTTTTCCTTCCCAGCCTCTCGAGCCCAATATAAAAGATCATCCTGTGTAGGAAATGTCTAGAAAAACAATATTGTTTTTACCCCTTTAATGTTTGTTATGATAAAAATACGACATATTCACAATATCAAATAATAATTAAATTACCTGCATAATAGTGAATACGTCACTACAATCGGCATGTTAGGAAACGTTGGTAGGCTTGTCAGCTTCATCAAATTTGAAGCCACTAAAATCATTCATTTCCAATAAAACTAAAATAAGAGCAAACAAACAAAATATGATAAATTAATATGTGAAAAAAAAAGCAATAACATATCAGAAATTATTATGAATTTCCGGTATATATGATTAATACCGAAAATTCATAATTTCCGATACGTATTGTTTTTTCATACCAACGTATTTTCCATTGTTAGATACCGAAAATTATGAATTTCCGGTATTAAATATATATACCGGAAATAATACGGGAAATTCATAATTTCCGGTACGTTCTGAAATTCCCAAAAATATATACCGTGAATACAAATTTACGATGTAATACCGAAAATTCGTTTTTTCGGTGATCTCACATTGTACCAGAAATACCAATTTCCGGGAGGGACTCTGTTTTTGAAAAAAAAAATGGGGACATAAATGTGAAAGTGGGATATGAGTTGAAAATTGTGTAGGGGTATTTTAGGAAATTGGTAATTTTGGGGGTATACCCAATAGGTAGGGGATACATTTAATATTGACCATAAAGTATGGTTTCATTAAAGCCACTTCCTCCGAATGAAACACATCTTTTGACTCCCCCCCAAAAAAGGCACTTCCCCTATTTAATTTCTCCACATCCCCTTCTCTTGTAAAAAGTCAAAAATACCCCTCCCTTACCCCCAACACCTCTTCCCAACCCCACCCACCATCTCCCATATTCGTCAACGTTCTGTCCTCCGCTTTCGACCTTCCTGTCGCACTCGCAACGCTTTTTTTCCCCTACATTCTTCGCCTATCCGAAATCTTATTTCCGGAAGTTTTCGGAATCTTTTTTACGAACGTGCAATATGTTATCAGCTTCTCAAAGGGGTAGGGGTATTTTAGTCATTTTAAGTGAGAGGAGAGGTGTTGAAATTAAAATAGGGATGTGTCTTTAACATTTCCCTAAAGTATTACGGCACTGGCAAAGTAGCACTACCAAGAGGTTCATGCTTCTAGTGGATACCAAGAATAGTTTTCCCCAAATTGAAGCAACAACTGAGTGTAGAAGTTGCCAATGAAAAAAAAAATCGAGAGAAAGTTTAAGCATTGGCTTGGTAGCTTAAAAATCCCAGGTCATGATGGGCTCACTCGGCATAATTCAAGAGAAAGTTTGCGAGATACTAAATTATTTTTTTATCCCATGTGAGGTTAATGAAACCTTTATTAACCACTAATTATATAGGGAGAAGTCTCCAATTCCGGATTTTTATCATGGACCATGGTAATTGAAATGGCATTATCTGTTAGAGCTTTGAGAGTATTCAAGCTTGTACTCAAGTATTCATGTTGAAGTTGACTAGTACTCAGGCTATTATTGTCTGGGCTTGTGCTTCTTTCTGGGCTTGTACTTAAGTTTGAGCATCAGTGATCACATGTTTGCTATCTTTTATTGGCTGGATTTGTGCTTCTCCGTCTTTACCTCTCTTTTAACACTATTAGTGTATTTATCCGTGCTCGTACGGGTTATATAAATTTTATGGTACGCAGAGTAAAATAAATTATTTATTTATTTTTTTATAGAAAAATAAATCTTTTATGAAAAGTTATAAAATTAAAAGTAACTAAATTTGTATGGTAAAATAATGATGAATAGTGATTGATAATCAATATAATTAATAAATAAAAATATGTAAGTCATTTAAAGGTTTTACACTGTGAAATTATTATTTGACATGAGGTATTAATGGTTGCTATAATTAAAACAATAACTTCAAAAATTAAATTGATTTAGGTAAAAAATTTAATGATTCTTATGTTTTCACATGACTTAGATACTATTTTGAATGAATAGAAGATGTCCAAATATGAAAATTAATTAATTGATATGCTTTAATTTATTTACATTTTGAATTTGAATTTGAATTTGATTTAATTCAAATTTGATCGAATGGTAAAAGTCTATATATGAGCACTAATTGATTGATATATCTTAATTAATGAAATATTATGAATTAAAAAATAAAAATAAATTATTTTTCATTTTGGCAGAAAAAGAATGAATGTGGAGTTGCCACGTGGCATGAGTCTATACGTCAAAACTCTATTTTATATAATATATCAGATTTGAATTCTAACACTGTCGATATGTAAGAATATTGCGGGCAAGCTGAATATTGAATGCTCATTTGTTTTTTAGATTTTGGCCGGGATCAATTGTAAGAGCAAAAATAAGGCCAATAGAATTGAAAAACATTGTTCTTGTGTTTGAGTGATAAAATCGTGGTGAATAAAATTGATTATAGGGTGAGTAGAATTGAGAACTGATGGAAGCAAGAATGTGTAGCTTTTGCGTTAAATAAAATCAATTCTGAGCGAATGACCCACAAAATTTTTTATATTTACACATCAAAAGTGATTATATGTTTATCATCCAAACGAGATCAATTCTTTTGAACACACTTTTAAAATATCATTACCAATCACAATTCAATTTTTTTAAACTAAAGTTTTTAAAAATCAATTATTTTGAAATCAATTCTTAAGAATCAATTTTATCACAATCTAAAATACACAAACTCTGAGAAAGTGCAAACTAACTAGTATTCAAGCTTGGGAGTGGCAGAATTGTCCAAAAAGTCTAGACCTATTGGACTCATGCACTCTAACTATCCAAGCTTATATTCACTTTAGTTCTATTTTAGTTCTTCTTTTTTTTCTTTTTCCCCAACATTATTAATGTCAAGTGAGGAAGTTGAGAGCAATCAATACTAACAGCTTGACAAAGTTTTTTAATCGATCACAATGATCACCTTCTAAACCAACACTTGTTTTTTTTCCCTCGAATTTCAACTCAATACTAATTGCTGAGTTTAATCTTAACTATTTACCTTTGCCCCACTAATATGGATTCTATTTTAGGGTTCAAGGTAGTCACAATGTTGAAATTGAATATATTCATTTCTTGAAATTTTCTTTTGATAAACCGTTAAAAATCTAGTATTAAAGTGTTTAAAATTTAACAAATGAACGTTGAAATTCACTAAAATAAACAGGTCAACCATTGGACTGGGTCTATATTAGGTGCTACATAAAGATGAAAATAAAAGGAAAAATGATCCCAAGGTATGTTATATATCTTCCAATTTCTTCCCTTCTAGTTCTACCCCCATTTTCTATCATTGTTATTCAGAAGAGGACTTGAAGACAAGAAGCTTCCTGCTTCATTATTCTTTATACATATGCCACAGCTCAAAGAAGATAACTACTGGTCGAAAGTAGAATCTTACCTTTTCCAATAACGCCATATTGCAAAACCAAGAACCAAAGTGTGAGCCATTGTTGCTTTACACGCCCTTTTGTCTTGAAAAAAACTTTTCAAAAGGTGTAACAAGCCAAAACTAGGTGTTCAGTCAATTCAGCAAATAAAATTATTAAAGTAGATGGCATTTGGTAGTTTCATCGTCAATTTCATTCTTCTCGTGTAATCCTATAGATTGGTTTAATTGATTTGATTAGTACGATTTAAGTAAATATCGCCTATCTTTTGACAACAAAATTTGTTGATTTTTTTGAAATAGTACATAAGTGACGACAATGTATATTGTTAATCATAATTAAGTTGAATATTGTCCATTGCACTAATTAATTTGCTATATTATTAGTACTTGAATATTTTAAATTCAGTCAATTTTTTAGAATAAAATATAATATATTAAAACTAGAAATAATAATCTATACCATTATATAATGAGAATTGCTTTCAATAACTGTTTTTTGTTGTTCTATTTTACTTCCTATTTTACTCTTAGACCGTTTACAAGGAAAAAAAAAATTATACATCTTCTTCTTGCTTGTAGTATTATACTTTTTTTTTGTTAATGATGTATTATACCTTCTATCTATTCTTTTTTGTAGGTATTTATCGTAGCCCAATAAAAATGTGGAAAAACGGAACCGTAGTGCCCGTCTTGCTGCTAGCATATATAAGTTAATTAAATGATTTGTATTCAAAATTCTTAAAGTATAGAATATCATGTATCCTTCTTTGAATACTAATAACCACAACATAGGTATTGAAGTCACTCTCAAGAAAATAAATTATAATAAATAAAAATAAATCAATTCTATTTGAAATTTATTTGACCACAAATAGAGGAAATGCAGTGCCTGATGCACGTCGGTTGAAAGCTCCAAATACATGCTTCAGGAAAAAGTGCCAAGTAAAGCCGAATTCTTCAGATAGTATACTCTTAATATTTGTATTTCTTCCTGTAATTCATCAACATAATAATATTTATTTCTTCTGAGATTATAGCTCTTGAATCCCATTCTTCCTTTTCTTGTAAATTTGAATCTTACAGATAATGGATCATTAAAAAAACGTAAATTAAGAAAAAAAAACTTTTCTGTTTGAGAAAAGAGAGGGGGTGTGTGTGTGTGTGTGTCAGTGTGTGAGTGAAGGGGTGTGGTGGTTGAAACTTTTCCCTGTGCCTGTGTTCGGGCTTGGATTTTTTCACAAAACCAGCTAAATGCTCAACTGGTCTAGTTTCGGTCTCGAATGCATGACCGGAGAGGCGGGGACCATACGTTAGGTCCAATTTTGACAATGCTAAACGCGTAATTACACTGACTTATGTTATTTTATAAATTTTTAATTAAAAAATTCTTAGTATAGTTCTTATAATAATTTTTTTTAAAAAAACTCTCTTTAAAACTAATCTTTAAAAAAGAAAAAATAACTCTCTCTTTATGGCCCTGCTTACACTTGTCTTTACTTCTATATACCTCTGTGTCTAATGTCATCATATCTACTTCCTTTAGAATTTGTTAATGCAATGACATACAATGAATTATGAACACGACGGAGATTTATATATAGTTGTCACGTTATGGTGGTACCGTATGTTCTATATTCTGTTGATGGAAAGAGAGACAAAGCGCTTAAGGTTTCATAATGAGGTTAGTAAAAGAATTATTAAAGTAAGGAATTTAAATGGTGCCAAGGATTAGATAGACTTGGAGAGAAACAGAGTCCCTATACTAAAAGCGAACCCAAAAAGCAATTGATGATGAATGAGATACATAAAGATGGAAACAGAGAAGATTCTGGAGGGATTTCGTGAACATTGTTTACTCAAAGACCACGGTCCTGTAATTATTGGTACTTTATACCTACATCCAAATCACCCTATCTCTTTAATTAATGACATATTGGTCCGGTCCTTCTTATATAATAATAGAGTGATGATTATACTTCCTTAATCATTGCATTGCAGGTTAAAATTTGGTGTAATTCATATTCAATTTTTTTTAATTAGAAAAAAAAAAACAAACCTTTCTCGTGAAAAATTTCACACACTATAGTGCTTGGTCAAACATGAGTTGGTATGGTTTTTTTGCCTATCTTCAGAATAGCCATTAGAAAAACTAATCTAATAATTAACGACTTCTCAGTTAGGGAGAGAGAGAGAGACCATGAACTGGGTCATACAAAAGTAGCAAATGATAACAAAATTGGGACATGGATTTGACAGAAAAGTGATCAAACTCGTCTAAATCTAACTTTTTGAATGATGGAAAGTAAAGTTCTTCATCATGTTCTAATATAATAGGAAGCAAAAACTTTAACTAATTATACACATTAAAGGCTATAACATACTAACATGCTGCACTTTTCACTCAATGTTCACTGTTTATTCACATTAGTGGACACTAGACAAGTAAATAAGTGGAATCTGAGTCTTTTTTCCTTATTAATTGTAACTCATTCTGTAACTTGTTTCAAGGAACTGCTTTTTCCATAAGATCTTTCTATCTATACCTTCACTGGCATTTTTATAAAGGGAACTGTGCTGGAAAGTGGAAACTTACAAAGATAAGAAAGGGATTGAATACAAAAAAAGGGAAAGTTCATGGGACTGAGGGACTAAAAGAGTAGCAAAAGAGCCACCGATAGATAAGTAATTTACCAGAGAAAAGCAGGGACAAATGTTCAATCCTATTACTATCCACATAATATTCTTTATTTACCACCTGCATAGTTCAGAAAAGAAAGCATTACAACACTAAGTAATTAAATTAAATTAAATGTTTAAAAGAGATTGCAATTTGCATAGCACAAAACCATACCTCTCTGTTTTTCGCACACCTTGGACAAGAAGGAAAGGAAAACGATGATTAAGGCAACCCCAGCAATGAGTCCAATTAGTATGGCGAGCGTCTTCTCAATCTCATCATCATTGTGATTGTCATCATCTACGTTGTTCAAATTAAATTCGAAAATTAGATAACATCTCAAGTTAATTGTCTACTAGATACAATGAAATTCAGCTCTGTTATGGTGATTATCATCTCTAACCTGTATTTTTTTAAAATGTCACATGTGCTTGATTGCAATTTTATGTGATGTTTTGAGAATTTCTCATCAGAACAAAAGATTTTATTTTTTTAAATTTATTGTAATAATCTAAATTTTAAAAATTAATTATTTCAAAATTATTGATATGATCATGCGGAGCTATCTCAATCAACACATCCATCGTAAATCAGAAAGATATTTTTATTAGGACAGATGAGGATGTTATCATTTCATGGATCGTGATTGTTCTTTCGATACATAGGATTCTTCATTAGTAAATCAAAGCGGCGCATTCATTGTCAAACAGACGTTGCTGGAATGTCTTATCCCACCACAAAGCCAATACAAAATAGCCAAATACTTTAGCAAAATCATTATACATAGACCAAGCAAAACTTTACGTATCTCCTCTTTTTTTTTTTCATTTTTTATTAATTCCACTTAAAACTTATTCTCCTCGTTTACTGAGCAAAAAGAATAACTTTTTATAAAGAATACAAATGGGACAGTGGAAGCGTAATTGAAAATTCATATACAAACCTTCTAGAAAAAAATAAACGATAATGAACATGAACAATTTTGAATAAACTAATCAACCCACGAATGTAAATCAAAGCTCAAAATCATGATATGAGTGATTAAAAGTAACTAATCATAGATATGTATAACTTAACGGGGATAATTGTCCATTCCAAGGCTCCTCACTGGCATGAGATAAAAAAGTTACTACCTGTTTCTATTTATAAAAAATATGCTTTTTAAAAAAAATAGTTAGTCAAATTAAATTTATATATTTTTCTTATTTACCCTTATTTTACATTGATTATAATGTGACTTGTCATTTCTCAAGACATAACTATTAATATTGATTATAAGTATTTTTAGAAAAAAATAATTAATACATCTTTTAAATTGTAAAGAGGCTTATAAAAAAAACATTTTTTTTCTAAAAAAGTTTATAAATGGAAACGATGATAGTATATGTTGTGGAAATTTCCCATTAGTACACATAAACAATACCAACAAAACATTGCATTTAAACACCGATGGAGACACACAACACGCAAAACAGAAAATATTTACCAAAAAATGAAAGAAAGGAAGCATCTCGACTAATTTGAGTTTACCCCTAAGCTGCTAGACCAATCCTCATTTTCCACACCCCACCTCCATACCCTTTTCACATGGGGGGAGCAACAGCTTGTGAGCAAAATTCAAAACAAAGTAAAGTCCATTTTCACTAGTTAATTACTATACTATGCAAATAATGCAACGCAATTTAGGAAAAAAAAAAGAAGTAGAAGAAGAAATTATTTGTAACGCTCAAGCAAACACCATAACTAAAAGGCATAACAAACCGCAAACCACCACCGGTGGAGGAGCCACTTACCGTTACTGCCTCGCGAGTGATCTCCACCTTCGGAGTAGCGCGCGTAGCACTTGGCCAAGTACACCTCGCCCGACGTGGAGGCCCCACACTCAGTTTTCAACCGTTGGATGGCATCAGAAAGGCAATCCTGGCACTCGCTTGGACTCAAATCCCCCGTGCACTGCGCCACACCCTGAAAATCCCCAGAATCAGTAGACCTGAAAGTTTTATAAATCCCATCGGACGTCTGCAAATACGCCAGCACACCATCCCTTCTTATCAACGCATCAGAAGTCAACCCAATGGACGGTCCACATTTCTTGATCACCTCCGTCTTGTCCTCCGCCCCAAGAAACGTGACATTATCGTACTTGACGAAACAACCCTCAAGCTGCAACGCGCCACCGTACGAGGCGAAGCAGAGGGTGCCGAGTTGACTCACTGCACGCGCCACGCAGCGCGAGCACTGATCATTATTGAGGTCACCGCGGCACTGGAAGAGGCCGTAGACGGTGTCAGACGCGGCGGAGCCCGGAACGGTGAAATTGTTATAATTGGTGAAGGTGGCAGAGTTGACAAGGGAGGTGAGGATGGAATTGACGCTGTTCTCGTAGGCGGAACCCGGCGTGAACTTGACCTGAGAGCAACCGCCGAAGATGAAAGAATCGGTGGAGGAGGTTGATGGAGTTGTCATGGCTAAGAGTGTGACAAGGAAGAGAAGAATGAGAACCATGACTCTGTTTGTGTTTGACATGAACGGAGTGTTGCTTCTTTTTTGTGCGATATGTAGGTGATAGAGTTGTTCCTTTTTGTGTGAAGAGTTTTTGGAGAGTGTTGCTTTGAGGAGAATTTACGTAAGGAAGTGAGGTAGTTGATTTGAGGAGAAGAGTATATGATTGTGTAAACAATGAAAAACTGAAAAAGCACAATGGAGTGATAAATGGTTAAAGTCACTCATGTTATTTAGTAATGTACTTAAGGCTTTTTTTTTTCCCTCCTCCTCCTTCTTTTCACATTTTTTGCTTTTAGCTTTTTGGGAGCTTGAGTTGAGTTAATGGGCAACGTGTATTGTTAGTAATTAGTATTGTACTTATCCCTAATTAAGAATAAAGTCAAAAAATAGTTAAGGGGCTGGTGATCTGGTTGACTCAAAAAGCATTGAAAGGCCAAAAGATGGTTTGGTTTTACCTACTACGTACTGCAACTGTTTATTACATGATGGAAGGTCACTCCATAACTACAATTTAAAGGATTAGAAGAAATATTAATATGGTATTCCAGTTTTTCGCCAACAATTTAGTAGTACCTTTCAAGTGATTAATCTTTTTCAAAGTTTAAAAAGTAATGTAGATAGATAAATGATAAAATTATTTTTAACTTTTTTTTAATCGTAAATCACTTTTTAAGAAAAGCACGTTCATGCCTTTTAATATTTGCCACCTTTATATAAAATTTACTAATCGATCGTGGTAAAATTAAGATTGCGCGTCGAATATTGGATTATGGCCCTAAAAATTTGTTGAAGCCGCTACGAATTTGTTACTAAATTAAACTCAACCCAGAAAAGGACACTTGACTTGAAATAATTTTTGGGGGAAAAAAGGTATACCACTGGATGGGTCCTGTTTGTATGTATCAGTGAAGTTATTATCCAAATGTCCATCGCAAAATCGCAATCAGCTATATAGACCACTGTTTTTTATTGTGAAATTCTTGGTCATTCGATTTTCTCCAGTTTGGAAAGAGGATATGTATATATGAGCTACATTAATTTCTTAGAGGTTTACAATTGGGCTGTTGATAGAAACAGTTTGTTTGAATATGACTGACTCGCCTTGTTCTCCGTGTCAGGGCTGGTGTGATCTTCGGCGTATTTTGACCCCTTCCTTCCTCGTAATTATTCGTGAGTTAGGGCAGAAATATATTTCAAATTTATTGCAGTCATTTTTTGACGCAGTTGACGCAGTCAGACGATGTGAACCGTCTGATTGATCAGACAGTGCACATTCCAAGATCGAATTTTAGATCTGATTTGCTCAACTTGAAATGTGCACTGATCAGACGGTCCATATCGTCTAACTGCGTCAACTGCATCAAAATATGACCGTAGAGAATTCGGATTCTGCAAAAATAGCTAATATTAATAATGGCGCTCAAACAAAAAAAAGAACTTTAACTTACGCTTAAAAATTTTAGGAAATCTAATGCTTAATATTTTTGGCAAAGTGCTTAATTTTTCAAAAACATATACTTTATTAAATTGTTCTAATTTGTTGAAGATTAGTATATTAATTGTTTTTAAACTTCTTAAAGTATTTAAATACTACTACATTTTATTTATAGTTTGTTTTAATTCCCTAACTAACCATGTTTACCCGTGTAAACACAAGGGTCTGAAAAAAAAATCACAAAAGTCATATAAAATTTCGTTATAAAAGAAATGAAATAATGTTTGGGCGGGAAAAACAATTAATGAGAGTTTGACACATGTTCACTAAGTATAGTTAGTTTTCTGAAATAAATAATAGACATTTATATATTAGCACATGTTAACGAAACTCATTCTTATCAAACGAAGTTAATGAAGTTAATTAGAAGACCGCGGTTGAAACTCTTCAACGATATTAGAAGAATTATTTAGTTTGAGAAAATATTTTTGCTTTTAGTTTTACTAATAATTATAAAAGTATCACATTACTTTCATTTTATTTCCTGCATTTGCACTTTTTTTTTTAGTTTTCCAGGGTGTCCTATGTAACACTCCGCTTAATTTAATTATTTTATTTTGTTAAATAAGGCAATTCTATGTTTAATTGATTTATGACTATATAGTTGTGGGGTGTTATTATAAAGAGATGGGGTGTAATAAGAGTGGCATAATGAGAGAAATTGATAAAAGGAAGGCTATAGTGGTAAAACTACCTTAGAAAGGTAGGGGGTAAAATGGTCAAGGTAAGTGAAAAATCTTTTATTCTTCTCCCTCTTCCCTCTTTATGCGATCAGCTCTCTCTCTTGCTCTCCTTCCCTCGATTTTTCTGCTGAAACAAGAAGAAGGAAGAAAAGAAGGAGAAAGAAGAAGAAGAGAAGGGAGTGAGGGTTTGAGATTTTAAGTGAAACAAGAGAGATTCAAGTGAGGTTTTTTCCAAATTCTTGCTTGGGGAAAGAGATAGAGAGCTGAGTTTGGGCATTGGTGAAGAATTTGAGAAGCCCTAAGTTGAGGAGAAGGAGGAAAATGTGGAGGAAGGAGGAAGGGCAAAGCTCCATCACCTCTAGCTCAAGTCCTTGAAGTTGTGTGAGTTTCTTTTACCTGAGGTGTTGGGCACCCATAAGACCCACATTAGGGTTTTCTTATTCTTCCTTGTTGTGTGAATTTCATGCCTCCTAGTTTGTGGAATTTAGGGAAGAATATGAAATGGGTTCGGTATGTGAAAGAGGGATAAAGGGTTGATGTGTTTTAATGATTTTGAACCATGCTCTTGTTTGTGATTGGTTGATAATTGATATGATTCCCCACTTTTATCTTGTTGATGCTTGATTTTAAGTTTTACTCTTTTTGGATTTGGTTTAAATTGAGTAAGATTGAGGTTGGAGAATTTGGAACCATGAAAATGGGATTTTCTGCAGAATTCTAGAGAGGACGTGCGTGGCGCAAGCCCCAGCGCGCCCTACGCGCGTCAAAGCAGAACCCTTAGCGAACAATGCGCGTGGCGCGCCTCTCAGGCGCGCACAGCACACGGAGAAACGGAACGCATGCACCAAAAAGCGCGTGACGCGCGCCCCTGTATTGTAAAATTGTGCGATTCTTCTCATTTTTCAAGGCTTTTAGGGTTATGGACACTTGGTTTTGAGTATTCTAAGCTTTATAAAATCATTGTTTACTTACTCATCATCATTGTTATTAGTGAATTGAATTCTTGATATATTTACTTATTTGTAAACATGTCTATGTGATGAAAAAGCTAAAAACTAAGCCTAGGACATGACTTAATGCATTATTCCTCATAAGAGGAGCTTACGGTATGGCATGACTTGTGGGACGCCACTTGCCTGTCTTAGACGTGTGATCGCTATATCGTAAGATGCCATGACGGTTTAGCCATGACTTGTGGGACGCCATTTAAGAGTTATAGACGTATGACTGCTAAACCGTAGAATATGTTGACCGGGGTCTAGGGACCTAAGTCTATGACACAACCCGGAACATAATGTCCCGGTCAGGTAACAACATGACAAAACGGGATCAGTAAGCTGTGCATTAAGGCATTATGAAAGATAAATGATATGATTGATGCTAATTTGCATTTATGTATGATTTACATGTGTATACATCGATGAGGGATGGTGAGGAGTCTAGAAGGAACTCACTGAGATTTTTATCTCACCCTTTTTCATTATTGTTTCAGATAAGCAGGGAATTCAGGACGATTGAAGAGATCTGGGATGCCAAGATCTTCTAAGTTGTATTTTAAATTATGTAGCTTGTTTTGAGTTGTTTAAGACAAAAGACTAGTATTTTATATTAGACTTCTTGAATGGTTATTTAAATTTAAAATATGAAGTTTATTCCCTTAGTGGAATTAGGAAACCTTGTAGTATTTGGACTGGATGTAATGTCTAAGTTTAAATTTCTCTTGGAGTTATCTGTATCTAAGGTTTAATGTGTTATTTTCAATTAAGATTGAATGTATGGGTGTTACATCCCATATTTGCATTTGCAATTAGGAAACTTACTAAAGGTAAAATAATCGTAATGCTAAGACTTTTTTGGGTTACATTTTTGAACGCATAGCTAGCTAAGCTAAGTTTTTCATGCTTTAATTTTTATTTTTTTTTACAATAAATATTGGCATTTTTCATAAATTTTGTGTCACTTTTTTTTTGACGCCAAAGATAATTTCATTAACGAAAGTCTAGCAATAAATCACAAGCCAAGACTGCAGAAATACAAGGTGGGGTCTCTTCAATTCACATGCAATACGGATTATAAATAGCGTATTTAGCTAAATAATGGACAGTTTGGTTGACCTCACGCCCAACATGTAAAATATTTAAACTATCAAAGCAAGCATTAAAATTAATACAATCCCCAATAATAGAACCAACATACGTGGGAGATTGTTGATGAGCGTTCAGCGCCAGGACCACATTTGAAACATCTGATTTCGCTATAAGATCCAAGAAAAACATATCTTTTACAAATTCCAAATACTTCCGCATAACTAAAGCTTTTGCTACCTCTGAATCTGCTAATGAAAAGACCTACCAGCAACTAGCAGTAATCACGACGCCATTAGCATCCCTCACCACAGCACCAATACCCCACTTACCCCCCTTTATCAGACCTACTGCGTCAACATTAAGCTTATAGCAACCACTAAGGTTGTGTCCAACGAATATCAGATATAGGCAAATTTGGACCTCCACTTAGCGTCACTTTTTCAATAGAGGATGACATGTCAAGTTCTCCTTATTTATTCTAGATATGTTAGATAGAAAATTGGTTATTTTATCTTCTGCTAATATTTTTCATTTAACTAGCAAATATTCTGTGTACTGTACATAATTTTTTATAAAATTTAAAAAATTAAAATTTAATTTCATTGATACAAATATTTAAATAGCAACTATAGTAATTTAAATATAAAAATAGATATTAACAATATTTTATATTTTTTTTGATACAAATATTAATGTTTAAAATTTAATTATTGATTAAAGAACTTTTTTGGTACAACTGCTTATAGAATTTAACCGAAAGCAGAAAAAAATTTTGACAAAATATTTAAGGCTTAATTGTACTTTTAGTCTCTTAGACATCACAATTGTGATATTTTTATCCTTCAAGTTTCAATTGCGCAAATTTGGTCATCGGGGTATTGCGAAGTGCAATTTTGGTCCACAGGTTCCAATTGTGCGAACTGGGTCCTCCGATTATTGCAATTGTGCGATTTTGGTCCCTCTTACCATTCGATTTCTAATGAAAATTGTTGATGTATCACGTGTGGGTATGACCTAGCACATAATTTGGTCTAAGTGATATGTTAATTGACTTAAAAATTAAACATAAACTTTACAATATTTTTAGTTATAAATTGAATGTCAATTGAACGGAGGACCAAAATCGCACAATTGCGATACCTAGATGACCCAATTCGCTCAATTAAAACCCGGGAGATCAAAATTGCATATTTTTGATATCTGGAGAACCCAATTCGCTCAAATAGAACTTGTGGGACCAAAATCACACAATCGCGATACTTAGATGACTAAAAGTGCAATTAAGTCAACATTTAATTAAAGAGAAATTAATATTAACTTGATTTGATTAATATGAAATTCTAAACATGTTATAATATGAAGAGGACACGTGAATTTAGAAGAATGAAAGTTGATTTGAGATTTAAGTTTTAATTAATGAAGATTTGAATTCAATATATATGGTGGCTGCATTACACAAGTCTCAAATTGCAAAGACGGAGTTCTCTTCCCCCCCCCCCCCCTTCCTCCTTTTCCAGAAGGCAAAGAAGATGAAGTTTTCAATACCACCTGATTACGGAGATTGTGATACCATGTAAAATACCAAATATTCAACAATGATTTTACATTTTTTTTTATAAAAAGTTAAATGAGTTGGGTTTCGGGTTCACCAGAGTTGGGAAAAGCTTCAAAGGTTCAAAAAATACTTAAAGATATACTTATATATTACTCACTTACGAGGTCCTCATATTGGCAACGAGATTCAAATTGTTTTTGTGAGATATGAGTCGTATCGATACCAATTGTAACAACCATGTTCGGCAATAGTTCTTATTATTTTTTTCTTCTAGATATTTTTTTTTAAGAAAAATTTCGAATCAGAAAGTTTTAACGAGGCTACTTCTTTTTTGCTTAAAAAAAAAATTAAAATACGTTGAACAAAGACGTGGCCCATTCAGACGTGCGTTCAACACTTCAACCTCATTTTGGGCACCTTTTTATGGAATTTTTGGTCTGCGCAGAGTATACATTACTACTACCCAACTGCCTTCTGTGTGAAGTGAAAGGTGCAGATGCTTCATCGTCTTGTTGACCCGAAAGAGGGGGCTGAGTTTGACAATTTCATTTGTGCTTCACGTCCTCCAACTTAAATTAAATATGTTATTACTCGATCAATCCATTTCTTTTTATATGTTGTTTAAAGTTATTTTAAATAAATTAATATAATTAATAAATTTTATTATTTTTGATAAAATTATTAGTCTTTTTCTATGTGATACCCTTGACCATTCATTATTTTATAGAACATATTTATCTCTCTACAATAAATAGTTAAGGGTATAATTGATAAACAAATAATTAATACAACCTTAAACTTTGAGAATGACAAATAATTAGAAACAAAATTTCTCTAAAAAACCGACATGTAAAAAGGAACGGAGGGAGTATGTGTTAAGATAAGTATTTATTAAATGCAATTTTGAATAAATTTTACTTCATATGATTAATTAGTTTAAAATTGAATTTGAAGTGAAATAATTTATATTAGATATTTTTATTATAAAAAAATAAATTTAATGTAAAACTTAGTGTGTGTTTCAATGACCATTTGGTAAACAAGGCTTTAAATAAAATTGATTTGGTTAAAACCGAGTTTGAAGTTAAATGAATTGATTTATATTTGAATATTTTCACTTTAAAAGTAAGTTTGATGAAAAACATTATATAAATTTTTCAACTTAACATAAAAGTTACATATTATGCGTGTGTTTGGATTCACAGTTGATAATATTAAAATTGATTTAGCTTCCTATCAAACGTGATATTGATATTACCTCTAAGCATTTGTTTGTTTCTGCAGTGGAACCAATAAACGTGCATCTAAAAGCAAGATCAACGCGGAAAACCAGAAGCTACTCCTTGTAGCTTTTACGTCACCGCGAAAATTGGACGCGAGTTTATGTCATCGTGGAAAATTGGACACTGTCCCAAACATACGCTTAATCTAGCTTTGACTAGGAATTAAAAAAAGTAACTTTTACACTTCATTCCAAATTTGCACTAAGTTTTACGTCAAATTTGCTTTTAGAGTCAAAAATTCAAATATAAATCATTTCACTTCAATCTAAACTCATTTTTCACCAAGACAATTGTAGTGTGTGTTTGGTGAGTGATTATCAAATGCGATTTTAGATAAAATTGATTGAGTTATAATTATTTTTGAAGTAACGTGATTTATATTTCGATATTTTTACTCAAAAAGTAAGTACGATACAAAATTTAGTGTAAAATTTTAATCTCTATTAGTTAAACCGAGGTTTGGAGACAAAATCAATTTGTCCTAAGAATAATCAAACACATACACACACACTAAAATCACATTTGATGGGAAGCTAAACCAATTATGATACTCTCCAACGTAAAATCAAACACAAACTTACAAAATCAACTTAAATCAAAATCATGTTTACCAGATTCTCACTCAAACACATTTGCATTCACAATGAAAATATCAAAATTGATTTTATTTGTCAAACATTATTTTAACAGAAATATAGATGTTTGATTACTATCAGTAAACTAATTTTGTCTCCAAATCCTAGTTTGACTAGATGTGGTTAAAAGTAGTTTTACGTTAGGTTAAAAAGTTTTACACTACTTGTCTCTAGAGTAAAAAATCCAAATCCAGACAATTTCAATTCAAATTCAATTTTTTACTAAATCAGATTTATAAATTCGAATTCACGTTTCTCAAATACTAGTATTTACTAAGTCGCTCACTATCACTTCTAGTCAAAATGAGGTTTGGTGTGAAAATTGAATAATGTGAAAGCGGTATAATTGGGTGATGTTCACTAATGAAGGATTAACGTACAATTGAATACAAAATATTTTGTGTCAACGCACAAGATATTGTTAATTGAGTAAATTCTAGTTGGTAAAAAGCACATCATGATTGACATCAAATAAATAAATATGAAATTTGTTAGATGCATTAAGGTACAGAAAAAGCATCAAATTCTTAATCAAAACAAAACATCAAACCGACTTCAAATGGTTGGCTTAGTAGAACATAACATAGCTTGTATTCGATATGTTGTTGGTTCAAGTCTCTATTAATCTTTTTAGAGTGAGATAATTCGTAAGTGTTCGCTGATCTCTTGAAAGTTTTTCCTGCCTTGGACTGTATTATTTCCCCACCATAAATTTTTCATAAAAAGAAGAAAGAAAAAGCACCAAACTTTAGCGTCACATTATTTTTTTTTTGGTTACTTAGCGTCACAAATTTTACCAAAAGCTACTATTACATTGGATTGACTAGGCTTGGACAAAGGCATTTCTCCGCGCATCGTATACGCTATAGTGAGAAGCTTCGTAGCTCTAACTACTAGCAACAAAGCCTCAATTTTGTCAATTCAAAACCAAACTTCGTAAGCAAATTAAACGAAAGATGATTGATGAGGATTAAACTAGCGAGAAGAAACTCCCAAGACTGACTAAAATTGACTACACCAATTTATAACAATAAATTTCAAACACATGCGGGAGGATGAAACCATTATACCAAGTTCCAGCTTCTAGGTCCTCAAACATGTGATTTGCTTTTGAATATTATGTATAACATTGAAAATTTTGGTTGTCATTTTAAAAAATAGCTAACAATAAAAAGAAGACTCTAGAAGTATAGCTAATTAATATTCTTTTTTTTTGTCATTGAATATATTGAAAAAATTGAGATAAATAAAAACTTGGAATTTTTAATTGAAAAAAATATTGTTTTCTCGGCATTTTAGTACCACAGTTTAGAATGACAAAAAATAATAACGCGGGGATACCCTACCATCAAAGGGAATGAGAGAAGAGGAAACAGTAGAACACACAGACAATATGTCACCTTCAATCAACAAATGGACACCCAGGAATTCACCTTAATTCGTGTGCTTTACAGCAAAAAAAGCAGGACTTGAAATTTAAATTGGAGACCACAAAAAATTATAAGACAACATACGAACGTGGAATCATTTCATGAAAGATATCACATAAATTATTCTTCTTTTTTTTTTAAAAAAAAGAAGTTTTTTTTTTGGGTGAGTTGAGTCTTGAGAACTCACTAGAGTCAGGAATAGACTCACGGCTCAATGAACGCTTAAAGATATCACATAAATTACTCTAAGACGGACACGGAAAACACACAAAGAGAGGGCCAACAAAAATCTATAAACCTTAACATATATAATTATTAATAAATTACAAGATTATAATATAACTATTAAACAAAATATAATATATGAAATTAAGGAAGTAGGGGCCGAAACCACAATTATCCGTCATTCAAATCTTCCCGACTTTGATTTTTTTTTCTTCAGTAGTTTTATATGTTACAAAACTTTCTCGCAAGAAACTAGACGAAACAAAAATCAGCCAATAAAAAATGAGAGGGAGAGAGAGAAGAATTAGGAGTGGAGAAAAATAATCACACGGTTGTAAACGTTTTCGTGTGAATTCCTTCCATAACCTACGGTAATAATAAGCATTTTCCTTTATTTTACAAAACTCTAATATGAAAACAAAATCTTAAGGAAGGTACATTTAATTAACTTAAGACTTAGAGCCATATATGAAAATTTATTTATTCCTACATAAGAACAAAAAAAAATCCAATTAATTGATGGCCTAGAGTTTTGTTATTCATAGAACCCCCAAACAACACCAGAGAGTACGATTTTTTTTTTTGGGGTAGGAAAAAAAAGAGTAGGATTTATGTGTGCGTGCGTGGGTGTTTCTATTTAATTATAGACGTATTGTATTCATCTCCCAAAAAACAAGTTAAACATCCTTGCAATATAATGTAATTTTTTTTATTGAAGTTAAGATATTGATCTTGTAATAGGCAAGCAGTTTCATGATATCTTCATGAATCATACGGCAATGCAATATATTGGCATTAAAGAACTAGTTCGAAATTTCATCATCTTAAATAGTTAATATAAGAAAAATGTTAACTAGAAAATAGAACTTTTTTTTTGAAAAAAATAGTTTGTGAAATTAATAATATATTGAAAACTATGATTTTCAATAAAGATTTTCCGAATCTTGATACCTTAATTAGTGCCCGTGGGGCACTAATTAGTAGGACTCGTAATATTATAAGGCAAAATCTAACTAGTATGCTATTGATTAAAGAATCAAAAGAAAAAAGTTTTCATTAAAATACCAATAGGCAATGTGTGTCAAACCATGGTTTGAAATTTTATCGAGAGTTACCCATACACAGTGAACAATCATGCTTCAAACAAGATTGTATTTAATAGAAGATACATGTGGGAAATAAAAAATTATATTATTAAAAGGTGTTCCGAGCAATGAACGTAGAGCTGGTCGGAGTCGTTGAGGTCGCCCCGTGCGGTGGTGATGACGACGGAGAACGGTGGTGGGGTACTTGCAAAAGGCACTCCGATGCTCAAGTCAGTATTTGCTCCGATGAGGTCAATATGGTGTAATAAATGTGTACCTTATTTTTTCGTGGGCCCTCCTTATATATGACTCCTTTTAGGGTTTGGAGCAAATGGACGGTGATTGGGCGGGTATTCGCGTATGATCTGCTGTGGTCTGTTGATTAGATCGACGGTCCCAGTTTGGTAGCGTAAAGACAACGCGAAGTAGGAACCATGGATGAATTGGACGCCTCAGATCGATGGCCACTGATCGGTTGCGATCAGTTATTGGTATTGCGTCGTGGAGGTAGGTTTTCGGAGGAGTGGGCTTTGGCCCACTTCGGAACAAAAGGTGTAGCATTTTGGGCACCATATGATAGGTGTGAAATATTCACTATCGTTAATCGTGATAAATCTCCGTCGAGAAAATTGAAGGTGCATAAGGTGAGTAGTCCCCTCCCAACTAGGTTTTTTTCATTCACAAGAGTTAGGATTCTAACTCTGACCACTTGCTTAAGAGACCAAAGTTCTTACAACTCGAACCAACCTAAGTTGGTAAAAGATGTAGCATTTTATCAATGAATTGGATGTTATATTTTGTAAAAATAAATAAATTATAGACCTACTTCCATATAATAAATTCTATAAACTTTTTTTTTTGATAAAAAATAAATTCTATAAACTTAATTCCAAATGATATACGATAATTAATGATGAGCTACTTCATGCAAGTATTGGTTTAGGAATCACCGATCTTGAATCTTACTTTCATATGAATCCATGAAAATACTAGAAAAATAGCTCCAAATATATAGAAAGAGATTTCCATCTTTAGACTTTGGTATACGATAAAGAATGCAACTCTTCTAAAGTTAGAAAATTCAGTTCAGGGGAAAAGCTAGAAAACTGGATGATAACCACATAAGTTATGTATGTGCATGCACTTGATTCCAATATCAATCACTGATTTTACAGTCAATTACTATAATTCCTTAATTTTGTCGTCTAAAACATGTCTCCCAGTTTAAAGAAGGAAAATCCATACTTCTTATTTAAATACATATATCCTAATCAAAGAAAGAATTTTGTTTCATATTTAATGATATAAGAGCTAGTGGTTGAATCAAATGAATTGATTGATGTCTGCGTCTCAAACAAACACTGATAATTGAGTACATGGAAAACAGATTTCCTTCAAACACGTCTAAACACAATCTTTATTCATGGGAAATAAATCCCCCCTTTTTAAATAATCAAAAAAGAATTGGGACATAACATCCAATGTATTTTTATTTTAAATAATAAATATTAATAATTAGTTGTTAGTAATTTTCTTTTAGGATTAGTTATTAGTAATGTTAACGAAGGGATTCGAACTCACGTCACTTTATATATCACTCTCGTAACATCCAACGTATTGTTTAAGTTTCTTTCTCTTTCACACATGGGTTGGTTTGTGCAGTACCATGTTGGGGAGGAGTAAGCAGTAGGTGTTCCATCAAAGGAAAAGAAAAGCGAAAGAGCATTACAAGAGAGAAGGAAGGTCACCTCACATTCAATAATGAAGCCATTCTTTCATTCTCTCTGATATAATTTTTTGTTTATATTATTATACTGTTCATATGGGAAGTTATGAGGATTTTTGTCTTTGCCTTTTGATGTGCCACCACAAGAACACAACACTACATTTTTCCGACCAAAAAGCCAACTTCAATTTTCCCCTGCAGATAAGGTTTTGCATTTTAACATGAATGTGACCAACCCATTACCGAATTTGGCGTTGATTGAATATCTTTCCAGATTATCTAGGTGGCCAACCTCATTTGTTATGACATAGATAAATAATTGGAAACCCATACTACTTGTTGCTAGCTACGTAAATTATTTGGATATCGAGTACCCAAAAAAAAAAAATTATTTGGATATCGCATATCCACATCCACGTGAAAGTCATAAGAAGAAAAGTATTGAGACTGAATCAACATTTTGATTAATCTAAGAAGTTTACAAAATACATTGCAGTATTTATATTGACTATGATATATGGTAATGACCAGCAATCTAACAGTGATCTAGCTGTATCATATAATAGCTAATCCTAACTAACTAACTCCTTGCTGAGTTGTTGCTGAGCTGTTTGATCCAGCTTCTTTTATCTCCAACACCCCCCCACAAGCTGGAGCTTGGTAGATGTTTACCATGCCCAGCTTGGAGATAAGTGTATGAAAAGGTTTGGGATGTAAGGCATTGGTGAAGAAATCAGCTAGCTGATCCTGAGAAGAAACTGGCAGCAGACGCATAATGCCGGCTTGAGCTTTTTCACGCACTATGTGACAATCTATCTCAAGATGTTTAGTGCGTTCATGAAATACTGGATTAGCCGCAATGTGTAGAGCACTCTGGTTGTCACAATACAGAACAGGAAGCCGAGAGGATTGAACATGAAGATCATCCAACAAATACAAAAGCCACTGCAATTCTCTAGTTGCTGCTGCAAGAGCCCTGTATTCAGCTTCACTAGAAGACTGAGACACAGTGTTCTGCTTCTTAGTGCGCCAACAAATAAGAGAGGAACCAAGGAAGAAGCAAGTGCCGCGATGTAAGCGTCGAGAATCAATACAACCCGACCAAGATCGTAAAACTCGAGCAAATTGGCGTGAAGAAGATCGCGGGAAGAAAAGACCTTTGCCTGGATTTTGCTTAAGATAACGCAGGATTCTGCAGGCTGCAGTATAATGGACCATGGTAGGAGAGGTAAGAAATTGGCTTAATTGCTGGACTGCAAAGGTGATGTCTGGGCGAGTAGTGGTGAGATAAAGTAAGCGTCCAATGAGTCTTCTATAAGAAGGAATATCTGCATACATCTGACCACCATCTTTGTGCAGTTTAATGGAAGGATCAAGCGGTGTATTTACTGGTTTAGAACCCAGAAAACCAGAATCTGAAATGAGATCAAGACAATACTTGCGCTGACAAAGAGAAATTCCTTGTTTAGAGTGAGCAATCTCAAGGCCAAGAAAGAATTTCAAAACACCCAAGTCCTTGATTTTGAAGGCAGCATCCAGCACAGTTTTAATGTGAGCAAATTCTGACATACAGTTTCCAGCAAGTATCACATCATCCACATATATTAGAAGGGCTGTGAAAGCATTAGGAGATGTCTTGACAAAAAGAGAATGATCAGAACTAGCTTGTGTGTAACCATGGTCAATAAGAAGAGATGTTAATTTCTCATACCACTTGCGGCTTGCTTGCTTGAGCCCATATAGTGATTTCAGCAATTTACACACTTGATTGGGCTTAGAAGTAGTGACACCTTGGGGAACAAGCATATAAACATCTTCTTGAAGATCACCGTGAAGAAATGCGTTATTAACATCCAATTGGTGGAGAAACCAATTGTGAATAGATGCCAATGCCAAAATCATGCGCACAGTTGTAAGTTTAGCCACCGGAGAAAATGTGTCAAAATAATCTAAACCTTCAATCTGATTGTAACCTTTGGCAACAAGTCGTGCTTTGAACCTCTCAATGGATCCATCAGCCTTGTGCTTGATTTTATAAACCCATTTGCTCCCTATAGGCTTCACATTGGATGGCAAGTCAACCAGAATCCAGGTTCCATTATTTTCTAAGGCTGTAAGTTCAGCATTCATGGCTTGAACCCAACATTCTGATCTCACAGCTTCAGCATAGGATTTGGGCTCGGTTTGAGTAGATATAGAAAGAGCAAAACGACATTGAGAAGGGGAAACTTTGGAATAAGAAATAAAGTCTGAAATAGGATATGCTTTACCTGAAGATGAAGAGCTTGACTGATTAATAAATGTTGCACACTCATAATCTGCCAGCCGAGCAGGTTGATGCCTTGTTCTGTTAGATTTTCTGGGCAAAATAATGACAGAAGCATTAGGGACAGTAGCAGAATTATGAGGAACAGTGGCAGAACTTGGAGAAACACATTCAGGTGTGGTGTTTGGCAAAACTGAAACAGATTCAGATTGGATATGTGGAGAGGCAGAAACAGAAACTGATGCTGTTTCTGTTGTGTCAGGGGAACCAGAAACAGGTGCAGTATGTGTTGTGGCAGGGAAATCAGAAAAATGACAGTCCCACTGAGGTAATGTGGGTTGGCTGCTGGTTGGGGTAGTCACTTTATAAGGTAGGATATGCTCATGAAAGACTACATTTCTAGAAACAAAAATTTCTTTGGAATGCATGTCAAATAAAGCAAAACCTTTGATGTTAGATGGAAAACCCAAGAAAATGCATTTTCTTGCTCTTGGCTCTAATTTAGTTCTGTGAGAAACTAAAGTAGAGGCATAACAAAGGCAACCAAAAACTTTCAATTCATGCAAATTTGGTAAAGAATCATTTAACAATGAGTAAGGGGATTTATTGCCCAATAAGGGAGTAGAAACTCTATTGATAAGATATGTAGCATGAGAGAGGGCATAGGACCAAAAATGCTTAGGTAATTTTGATTGAAATAAAAGAGCTCTTCCAACATTCAAGATATGTTGGTGTTTTCTTTCAACTCTCCCATTTTGTTGGGGAGTCTCAACACAAGATTTTTGATGTTCAATTCCTTTTGATGCATAAAATTGGGGAAGGGAGAATTCAAGACCATTATCGGTTCTAACAGTTTTAACTTTAGCATTGAATTGTGTCTCAACCTTGTTTATAAAATTCTGCACATGTGTTTGTGCCTCAGATTTAGATTTTAGCAAGATGATCCACACAAATCTACTAAAGTCATCAAGAACTGTTAAAAAATATTTATGTCCATGCACTGAAGCAATAGATAATGGACCCCAAATATCAAAATGCAACAATTCAAATTTTTGCAAAGCTTTATTATCACTCAAATGGTAAGGAAGTTTCTTGTGTCTTGCATAAGCACAAGTATCACATACAAGAGAATGATTTGCAGACAAAAAAGGAAATTCATTTTTCATGAGTGACATTCTTTTATGAGAAAGGTGGCCTAGCCTAAAATGCCATAAGGCTGTGTCAGGTATGGAAAAATTGGAATCTGTGTAAACAGTCCATGCTTGTGATTGACAAGGAAACTTAGCATCAACCCTGAGCTGGTATAAGCCATCTATTTGATCAGCCAAACCAATCATCTTCTTGGATTTCACATCCTGCAACACACATTTAGAATCATAGAATTGTGCAAAACAATTCAATGTTAAACACAGTTTTGAAACACAAATCAGATTTAGGGAAAATTCTTTTAAAAGAAGAACATTTGTGAGGTATAAATGTGGTGTGAAGTGTACTGTTCCTGCAACTTCTGCAGTAACAGAATTGCCATTTGGCAATTTGACACTTATTGGTTTGATTTTGTGGTATGAACTGAACCAATGAATGGATGAACAAATATGATCATTAGCTCCTGAATCTAGTATCCAGGAACCTGAATTAACTTGTGCAGAATGAGAATTTGGAGGAAAAAATTTACCTGAGTAGTTTTCTTCACTAGGCTTATGGCCATGTGAAGTTGTCACACTAACTTGATTGGTGGTGTGGGATGCTTTCTGCTGTGATATTCCAGTTTGTTGGATCAAGGACAGAATGCTTTCATACTGCTCCTTAGTGAATGATGGAATGGTGGATGTCTGATGTGCTGCAGATTGTGACTCTTCAACATTTCCAGTCACATTGTAATTATCCAGTCCACATGCATCTTTGCATTAGTCATTTGTACTATCTTTGCGGCTTGGACCAATTTTTCCCATAATTTGGGGAAAACCATGTTTTCTATAGCATACATCAATGGTATGCCCTATCTTTCCACGAGGTGCACACCTTGTTTGGCACTTTCTTTGTTATAGTTTCCATACACTCCTCTACCTCTTCCTTGTGGTTTCCTTGAATCTACTGCATTAACCAGAATTTTCGAATCATCTTCAGCTTCTTTTATCTCCAAACCTTCACTACTTTCTTCTTGCAAAACAAGTGAATACACCTTGTTTAGAGGTGGCAGTGGTTCCATCATTAAGACTTGTGTCTTCACAATCGAAAATCTGTCATCTAAACCAGTCAAAAACTGCATAATTTGGTCTTCTAATCTAAAGTCTCTTGCATTCTGCATAGAAGCACAAACACATCTTCTTGGACATGTAAATGTAGGCATTGGTCTATAACTCTCTAATTCTTGCCACAGAATTCTCAGTTCTCCATAATAATCAGTTACAGATTTACTTCCTTGCTTCAAATTGTTAATTTCTGATCTCAGTTTTGACACACGAACTCGATCAGATTTGGAGAATTGATCCTTTAATTCTTTCCACACATCAACTACATTTTCTATAAAAACAATACTTTGTCCAATGGAATCAGAAACAGAGTTCATTATCCAGGAGTGTATGATGTTATTGCACCTTAGCCAAGACTTGCGATTCAGATCCAATTCGTCCGGCACTTCAACGCTTCCATCGACGAACTGGAATTTGTTTTTCGCTCCTAGAGCTCTCCGCATTGCTCGCGCCCAAGCCTGATAGTTGTCCTTTGTCAGTTTCGGTGTGACTTCCACCGATTTCGGTCCATCGCCAGGATGAACATAGTAGATAGATTCTGTGTCTGGTTGTGGATTTGGATTTGATCCATTTGATGTACTCAGTGCATGAAACGTATTATTTGAAGACGATGTGTTTCGAGAATTAACCATGGTGGAAATTCAGATCTAGGTTTAGGATTGAATCAAATCGAAGAAATTGTTACCGAGAAAGGAGAAATTTTGTACGAATTCGAACCAGTAGATGAACTTTCAAGAAGAAAATAGCGAAGAAACCAAGCAAGAAACGTGATGCGTTGCTCATAAGACGGGAAAAAACTTTTGCGGAAGCAGAGCAGGTTCAACCTGCTCTGATACCATCATAAGAAGAAAAGTATTGAGACTGAATCAACATTTTGATTAATCTAAGAAGTTTACAAAATACATTGCAGTATTTATATTGACTATGATATATGGTAATGACCAGCAATCTAACAGTGATCTAGCTGTATCATATAATAGCTAATCCTAACTAACTAACTCCTTGCTGAGTTGTTGCTGAGCTGTTTGATCCAGCTTCTTTTATCTCCAACAGAAAGTGCCATTTGTATCTATATTGATGTGTATTTTAATACTACCTCTAGTCCTATTTATAAAAAATAAATAGAGTCTTTTTCTTAGTCCTAAATATAAGAAATAAACTTTCATTTTCAACCTTATTAATTGCACTTTTCTATATTCGCCCGTATTTATTATGAGACTAATTTACAATGTTTGACAACTTGTCATTAATTATCTCTCTCACATTTATTAGGAGGAGTAATTTTGAAAAAAATTTAAAAATATAATATCATTAATTGAGATTTACTCATTCCTATACACCTCCTTAGTCTTTACAATTGTGTCCTATGTTTATTTATATATAGTAGTACATTTGGTCTCTAACAACTGTGAATCTCTAGTATACGCATTAAAATTATACCAACACGCATTACACATCAGTTATGTCATAAACCTGGACAAAAAAAATATAAAGTGTCATTATTAAAGTTTTTGGTGTATTTAACACATTTGGTGCACTTTTTTTAAAATAGTAACATATATTATTTACTTTTTATACGCTTAAAACTATAATAATCAAGATCTCCTTTTTTTAACAAAATCTAAATCTCTATTTTTTTTTTTTTCAGAAATTGAGAAAATCTCTATCCCAGTATAATACCAATCTAAATATATGATATTCAAAAAAATTCAACAAAGCAACTGGAATGAAAAAACGATAAAAAAACTTATTCCGATGGTTTTTTTTCCCAGAAACAAAAAAAAAATTCTAAAAGAACTACAAACAAAATTTAATCATAAAGATGCTTTTTTTTTCTAAAATACTTTTTTATTCTAGATGAACGGATAAATTTGAATCTAGAATACCAGATTATTCATCCGGGTTCATCCCAAACTTGCATACTACAAGATCCACCCCTACAGAAGGAATTCATGGGCATTTTTCTTTTTCTTCTGCAAATTAGCGCTGCAGATAGCCCCGTATTATCATATTATTACTCATCCAAAAAAGGAAAAAAAAAATTGAATCTGTATAGTTTGCTAAAAAAAAGACTAAATAAGAATAAAAGATGTTTCACATTTAATTTTAAAAATAATCATGAAACATAACAAATATAGAAATAAAGTAAAGCACTAGCAATTTATTTCAACCACGAGACATTTTTTCCCGCAGACAACTATTTTAAAACAAAAAATACTCATTCATTTTCACTTTTTTACTGAACAATTATGCTCTCTCTATCCGCTAAATTTCACGTTATTCTATATATTAACAATCACCAAACAAGATACAAAACAAAAAATTGTGTTATGATACAAGTATTTATCTGCATTACATCTCAAATCATCATTCATATTGCCAACCGAATAAAATTGACACAAATAACAGTTTAATTCCCATTAAACAAAGTGTCAAATTCAAATCTTGAGAACAAATAAATTATTGAGGGAATTTTATCCTTTTAAATAGATCCATCAAACTTGATCCAAATTAATTGAAATTCAAAGTGTCTTCTAAATACTGAAGGTATAAAACCAAAAATTGACAAAAATGCCATGCCCAACTCATCACGCACAACTCAGCCAACCTGAGGCATCAGGCTCCTCAGTCCTGCCTCCCGGCCTTTGACAATCATGATTCATGCTTCCATTATCTAATGCTTAATACGTAGCAACATTACATCATTCTTTTTTAAAAATAATGAAGTATTTTTTTTTAAAAAAAAAAAAAAAAAAGGTTCAGGCTCCCACTTAACATGTAGGTTCTAAATCAAATGATTGATTACGTTTATTCTTGTAATTTTTTTCCATACATGCTACCACCACCTAATAACAATATATAATATAACCTATCATCAAGTGACAATGATCTTAGTTCCTCTCAAAGAAACCTTTGGATTCAAGTCTCCTGCATGGAGAGAACAAGCACTGCCAGAATTTGTTCCCCTAATTAAGTTCATCTGGCTTGAATTGTATTAGTCTTGAAGTGACTTCCTAACATCGGAATTTCAGATTAAAAAAACAATAATCTAATATAATGCATAAATTGGCACAGAAAAAAAAAATCAATGCAGTAAAAGTGCCATTGAAATTTTGGAAACAAAGTTGGAAAAACAATTCAACGACAAATTGGATGCTTCCCATAATTTCAGGATGAAAGTATGCATAAGGAATTGAGGAACACATCTACACAGATGAATACATAAAAAAGCAAAGATAACAGGTTCCCACTGCCAAATTAGAGTTTGCAGTAAGAGCAGTTTCAACACAATTCATAATTCAAGGATTCGATAATCACTCTTTGATTGCTCCAGGTTACAAACGCAACTGGTCGATAATTACATTTATAAATGCATTAACCCATGAACCCAGATTATCTATTCAATATAATTATTTACATTATTTTTCTTGGATTCTCACCTGAATTACACAATACAACATCTCAGCACCAGCCCCTTTTGGTCAATCCTGCCATCTTCGTTTCCTGAAAGTCATATGTATGATCATTTAGCTTTCCTCATATCACATAAGATTCATATGAAAAATGCAAACCCAACAACTGGTCTACTAGTTCCAATTCCAACGATGTTACATCGCCATAGCTTATAATCTAGTCAGCATAGAAGAAAAGAGAGCAGAATAAATTGATCCAGTCAACACAACTTCTTTTCCACTACCCTTCAATGATGTGTCGGTGCATAAAAAAAAAAGTTGAATTCTCTCGGGATTGAACAGTGATCCTCCCGCTGGAGTGCACCTAACTTACCACCACAATTCAACCCCCACTGGTAACTCCTTTCATGATATGGCAATACATAGTTGGATGATGGTGTAAAGAAATATTCTTTTGTAAATTATCAAAGTTTAGACAGTAAATTTATAGCTTTTTGCTCAAATATAATTAAAATATGAATAAGATATACTCATCATAGATTCAATGCACCTTGGTATCATATCCTGGGAATATCCATACCCACACAAACGTAAAGCAAAACAAGGTGTCTTGAAACAAATGCACTTTCTAATACTGCTTGCTGAGAACAATTCATTAGAAAATTTTGCTCTCAAGCTAATCTAAGAAGTGTAAAGCTGAATAGCTCACAAATAATTCATCACTTTTTCTTCACTTTTTCAATGGCCTCATTTCCAAAGCATCACAAGCTAAACGGGATCAACACACTCAATAATTTCTGACAATTAATATTGAATCCCTTAACCAACTAATGCAGAAATTTTAAATAAAATGGTTTATCCAAACAATATCAGACCATCTAGGTCCACAGGTTTGGAGAAGAAACAATTCCTGTGGTATCCAACTGACAAATTAACCATACAGCCGTACTATAGAGAGAGAAAAAGAATCATAAAAAAACACTAAACTCATGCCTATAGCAATTGCTAAAATAGATAAACTTATAAAAACACTAGCAAGTAGCAACAATCAGAAATAAGATTGACACACCTTCAGGAGGCTGAGCTAGCTTCCGGTTTTGTGGAGACGTCATTTCTTTCTTCAATTGCATCAAAATGTCTTCCATTGTACACTCTCTTTTCCAATTAGCAAGCATGGGAAACAAATGTGGCTCAACCTGGTATTTTGGATATTTATCAGTGCATGTTTAATCGTAATGGTAGAATGAACCCTTGGTAAAAAAAGTCACCTACCAATCCAGTTTCTTGGTTGACGCAAGTCATGTTAATCCTTGTCTGAAATCTAACAGATGGTGGATTGTCTGGATAATCCTTGCCACAAAACAATTTCAACTGGTAGATACGGCCTTCATGGACAGTCTGGTAAAACAACAAGATGGACAGGAAAATTCACCAAGTTGAAATAATGTTTAATAGACACTAATTCACTTAGCAACTAGCACATGCATCCTGTGCATGGAATTAGTTTTTTTTTGGGCGGGTGGGGGGACTAATGTTGATAAAAGTACCTCAGCTAACATTGGAGTAAAATAAGGATCTTAGAAAACATAAATAGGATTCAATTATTAAGGAACATAAACATATATATCTCCAAATATGTTGGCTCCAAATTACTAGGTGCCATATGAAAGTTTACTTCAAAGAAAAGCACAGGACGGTCCATACAAAATATAACCTGTTTCAAGATAAACGAGACATACAAACACCAAGTTTGCCAGCATAAGTCGACAAGAATGATGCACATTTTTTATCAAAATAGACAAGCGAAAACAGAGAGCCGTAGAACCACACATATTTTGGAAAAACAACAAACTCTGCAATTTTCAGAGAGGTTTTTGTTGCATCAAATGTAACAGAGTGCAAAGAACGGAATAGCTTACGCCGGGGGGGCCAATAATAGTCCCAGTCCATGACTGCATGTATATATCATCAGCATCATCCATTCCATAGCTAACAGTTCCATCTCCAATTCCCTTTTCACCTCGCTCAAGCTCTTCCAATAATCTGAAATTCCTAGGAACTACATTGATAGACCAAAAAATTTAATAAGATAAGTGCACATTACAAATTTATATGTGGAATAAAACAGTTTCGATAACTGATGAACATAGTCAATGATAAGTTTCATTTACAAATGATTAAGGGGGAATATGAAAATCACACTGCAAAGATAATGTTACATTCAATAAATCTTGCATAGATATTTGGTCACCTTTTAAGGTCATTGATTGTAGTATCTTTTCAATGTCTCTATTCATATATAGAATTGCTAGTAACACAATATTAAACACACAGCCACACTCGTTCATAAAAAATGTGTTGACATTTTGGGAAGTGAACGAATCATACAAGTGTGTCAGAGAGAACGTATAGCTAACATTCCTCGTTCATATATCCACCATAACTGGTAAAATAGAATGACCAGATCCAAATTTTAACAATTTCAGCACCAAAGGTGACCGGGCTAGCCTGACTTCATCCTGAAGAGTTTAAACTTGCCTGATTCCAGCCCAAAATTAATTGTGCTGGCCTGATCTCAGCCTGAAGGTAATCAAGTTCATTCGATTTCAGCTCATTTATAATAGGGACCAAATGGCCCACCCTACTCTGGTCTATTGTTTCTTTAAGTCCAATAAAAGAATGGGCCAAGGTCAAAATGCTAAGCGCTAAATAATCCCATTAACTGGTCTTTAAAATACTGACATTTGTTTTGTAAATGTTACAAAAAAAAAAGTGTGCTTGCTGAATAGGGTTATCAGTTAGGTTTCATCTTCTTGCTCGTCAAGCGCCACCAGAACCAGTACATTCTTCCCCTACTTCATTCATCTCTGCAACTGAGCAACATGTGTGCCTTCATCCCCTCATTCCTTCGTCTTTTAACTGCACGGTAGCAATGGCAGGTTCCTCTTTCACTTTTTGTAAAAAAATTCCATTGTTTTCTTCAGAGAGTTGGTTCACCAATTTTCATGATTTGGATCATATTCCAGATCACAAAATCGCCACATTCTAGCACTTGTGAATTGGTACATATGGCAAATATGGAAGGAGCAAATTTGACAACAATGATGCAAAGTTCATGTGATAAAGGCAAGGAAAGATTTCAAAGAAAGAGGATTCCCCTTCCCTAATCACAAGTCCTCCCAAAATCAAAGCAGAAATCATTCCCCAGCAAAGGATAAAAAGAGGAGCGTACCCACATAATGAACTTTCAGGAACTCACATGAATAACAGAACCCAAGCTTTACATGCCACCCATTCTGATTAAGTTTATAATTACTCCTAAATCCTTATCACCAATAAGGATCCGAAGGGAAACACTTAAAACAATTAACCACTGAAGTAATATAATTTTAGACACCAGATTTTCTGGGCCGACCTAATCCACCCTCCTCCACAGGTCATACAAGTTACAACATGTTTCCCAGCACAATACATGATCCCTCCTAGAATCTCCTGCTCCTGACCATTAAAAGTCTATCATAATCCCCTCAATCCTTTGCACCACAACCCCGGAATAAGCAGATACAACAAGTTTGTAAATGCATATACTTGTTCTTTTTTTCTTTTTCTTTTTTTAAAAAAAAGGCAGAGGAAATACATTACCACTTTGTCCCTCCACTTTTTCCTAATTTTACGCCGACTCTTTCAATCTTTATGCACTTAACTTGTTTCCTAACCTTGCACACAAATATGATTCCATTCTAGTATAATGTCAAGGAACCATAAGTCAGCGTCACAGTTGAAGGACTGGACAACAAGGTAGCAAATTGCAGTCAAATATACATAGACTATGCTAGAGCATGCTGCCTAAAGTTCTCACACTAAGTTAACTAAGCAGGAAGAGCTGCATAGAATTTATAATCCCGGCAAGCAACAACATCGAAAAGGAGGTATTTACCAAGTACAGTGGGCATAACAAAAAATTGAAAATTCAAAGTTCATATTACATGCTCTTTCAATTAAAAGTTCATTTCCTTTTTTCCTGTTACGCACTTACGTGTATTACAGAAATAGCCAAGATGATATATAACCAATATTTCATATTTCATACAATCACAGCTCCAAATGAAATGAATTTATATAATCATAACCCATATGCAACAGCCCCAGGTCCAAACGAACCCTTGCACCCGTTTCAGAACAAGGAGACTACGGTTAGAAATTCTAGATTATAAATAGAATAACCGAAACCAACAATTAGAGAACGACAGGAGCACTCGCACATAACCATAAAGACAAGCAACTTCCAACAACAACAAAAATAGAGACAATCAATCACCAAAAAAAGAACAAAAAAAAAAAAATCGGAAACAGCAGAAAGACGAAGAACAGGAGATAATAGGAAATGAAAGTCCATGTGAAGGTGTTCGATATTTACCAACGACGCTGGATCCTTCGGAGCCCATTTTGACGGTGAATTGGAAGGGCTAGGGTTTTGGAATTCCAGAGAGAGAAAATCGCAGTTAGGCAGCAGCGAGGTAGAGAGACAAAAAGTCGAAGGCGTGATCGTAATAATGACTGTGGCTTGAGTCGAAGTTGCTGTTTATAACGTGGTTATATATGACGGCACAGTACCAAAAATGGCTTATCGATTAATCTATGTTGCGTTAATAAGACTGCTGCCCAATATATAAATTTGGGTAAATCATGCGTTATTGATCAATGGAAAATGATTTTCTAAGACAGATTTTGGACACCAAATACACGAATACGTATATTATGGATATGTACGGAATCTGTGCGGTATTTTTTTTTTTAGATTTTTTAACTGGTTAACACAGATTTTGACATTAACCAGATAATGAATAGCATTAACCAGATATTTGAACTTGATTAACCAGATAAGAAAAAGTTTCAGGATTTGGCATCAACCAAATAATGAATAGCATTAACCAGATATGTGAACTTGATTAACCAGATAAAAAAATGGGATGTCCAAAGTTTCAGGATTTGACATTAACCAGATATGTGAACGTGATTAACCAGATAATAAAATGGGATGTCCAAAAATTTCAAGATTTGACATTAACCAGATAACGAATAACATAAACCAGATATGTGAACTTGATTAACCAATTAAAAAAAATTTGTAATATTTTTAAAAAAAAATAAAAAAAAAACAAAATTTTTTGACAAAATAAAAAAATTTGTTCGTACCGTACATATACGGACATACGGTCCGTACAGTATGGACTTGATATCACGTATTTAGTGTCCAATTCGTGTGTTCAAATAACACGACCGTTGATTAATCTAGAAATAACAAGCATGTCATATTTTTTATGATTTTTTTAAACCATATTACTTTATTTCACCGTAAATTAAAGGAACAACACAAATAGATACAGAATGATAAAAGTAGGAGCCAGACATAGATGAAACTATCCTCACTAAGCTATGAGTCACTCCAATGACTTGTTTTCGAATAAACTTAACCTTTTAAAGTTTGACGAGAAATGTAAAAGCCTAGATCGCTCTTAGACAATATGACCAAACTCATAAGTATTTACTCTAGGGGTAGTAATCTTATCCACCACACCCTTATAGTCAAACTCAAACACAACATTTTGGTATATGAGGCTTAACACCCGAAGCAAAGCTTGTAATAGTCTTGTAGCTTCACCTTCTATTACTAGGATGCAAGGGTAGAGCAAGAGGTTCTCGTTGCCAAGAACTTACCCTTGTCGTATAGAAGGCATAAGCCCCCAACCTATTATCCTACTCGTAGTAACAAAAGAGGCATCAATGTTACAATACACAAATCCAACAGGGGAGGTGACCACTCCACAACTTCACTGACCAGATTATGAGTAGATCTTCCAAGTGAAAAAGACTTTGTTTGGTTCCAATCTTGGATTGCCATGAGAGCCCTGCTGTAAACTTAAGCTTCATTTGTATCCTTCTGGTTCCAAAGTTGCTCGTTCTTGGCTCTCCAAATACTCCATAGAGTATTTGCAAAGAGTTCTTTCTTGTCCCAAATGAGTATTCTCAGCATCTTGAAGCACCATCGTTTGAAGAAATTTACTATTTGCAAAGCATTAAGGACCTGCGACCCTAGTCCTTGACAGTTCCAACACCCGGTACTCTAAGAATAGGACACAAAGATGTGCCAATTGTTCTCCTAGTGAGACATGTTTGCTTTTCTCTCAACCTTGAGACGAAGTGTTCGTGTTTCTTTGCGAGTATCGCCATGATGGACATAAATATGGAGGGCTTTCCCAAGTGGATGACGAAGAGGAAGGGCTCAGTTTCATGTAGATGAGGAGGCAGAGGCGTCAAATGACCCTCAACTTTGCTTGGTACTCGACCCAATCCGACTCAAGCCTGTTTGGGTAGACCTGATAGTTGACCCAATTTGACCCGAATCTAAGTGGGTGGGTTGGGTAGAAATATATTAAAAAAAAATATTTTCAAGGCAAATCCAACCCAAACTAATTTCATTGGCCCGAGTCTCGGATTTGGCCAAATACGACCCAACCTGACACATGCACAACCTTAGTTGAGGGATGAGGGTGTTGGGGCATCTAAGACAAATGGCGTTTTAGGCTTAAATCAAGGAAAGTCTGATACTGCTAATCAGGGATTGCATTCAAATTTGAATTCGAATTCTTCCAGAACCGGATTCAAATGGGGCGTTTAATGAAGATGGGGCATACCGATCAATTAGGTAAATCAAGCCTGTCTAGTCAAGCAGGTCGTTGTGCGGCCCTCGAAGATCAAACCTGATGCAAAATCTTCCCTAGTTGTTATTTTTGTGGTTTGTGCCTTGAATAAAGAAACTCCAATCAGTTCGTTAAAACAATCATGAGCCATGTAACCGATTGGATATTGAAGGAGAGAGAAACTTGGTGAAAAATGGCACAGACGGGGTAATGGCAGTGACAATATTCAAGTGATGGAGGAGGATGGGCCTCTTGTAGGCGCGTCTTATGTGTTTTTTCTCTAACCTGATATAGGCAGAGCATTTTTTATTGGTAGGTCCTGGCTCCCAAGCTTTCCAGGAGCAATGAGTATTATCAGTTCGAACTATCAAGGCTAGGCATAACAATAGGCCGGGTCGGGGGCGGGTTTTGCCTCCCCTGTCCTCGTCCCCATTTCCAACGGGTTCGGGTTTTGTTTTCTCCATCCCCGTCCCGATAGGGTCAGGTTTCCCCGCGGGCCCCCAACTCTGCTCTAAATACGTAGAAAAATTGAAAAATTATATTTATGATAATTAATAAAATAAAATAAATCAAAATAAAATGTTCTATTGAAAAGAGATTAAATTAAAAATAAACAAAATATATGAAACAAAATGAATGAATATACATAAATAAAACAAAATAAAAATTAACAATTTATATTTAGCCAGACGGGTTTGGGTCGGGGGCGGGTTGGGTATTGATCCCGTCCCACCCCCGATCAAAGCAGGTTTTCCCCGTAAAAATTGGGTCAGAGTCGGGTGGGTACCTGTGGGTTCGAGTTTTGTTGTCATGCCTAATCAAGGCTGGGGTAACCTACGTGCAATTCATATCCTTAATGACCTAGTTCGGTTTTATCGATTGGACATTATGTTCTTGTTTGAAATGTTGGTTAGTGCTTGCAAGGAAGAAGTGGTTTGTCGGAAAATGGATTTTGACAACTGTTTTGCAGTGGATAGGAACGGGAGAGGGGTAACATTGCTATTCTCTTGCAAAAGTCTCTTGATGGCAAAATTTTAAATTATTCTTTGAACTCTATCAATGTAGAAGTTGTTGACACTCTTAAAATGTCGTGGAGATTAACCAGTTCTGTGGTTTTCTAGAGCGCAATAAAAGGAAGGATTCCTAATGTATGCTTAAAGATCTTTGTGGCTTGTCTACTTTACCATGGTGTATAATTGGTGACTTCAGTAATATTCTTTCTGCTAAAGATAAACGTGGGAAGGGTGAGCACCTCTCTTGGTTCTTTAATGTTTTCATAATACCGTTAGAGAGTGTAACCTTGCTGATATTCATCTGATATTCATCTGGAGGGCCATCTAATTACTAGGTCAAAAGGAAAGGGACAGAGTGGTTGGGGATATGCGTTTGGACCGAGCAATGGCAACAGATGATTGGTTTGCTTTATATACCAATGTTCAACTACGTAACATGATGGCACCTGTTAACACTTGATTTTGCCTATTATTAAACTTTTCAAAAAAATTTAATTATTTTTTACATTTTGTATTATTATTATTATTATTATTATTATTATTATTATTATTATTATTATTATTATTATTCTTCTTCTTCCTGGATTGTCATTTTATTTCATCACTAATAACAGAAACAATAATAAATATATGCAAATGAAGGGGCCATTGATTGTTTAAAACCAATCATCAAGCAATTTTTTGTTCCTTTATTCTTTTAAAATGTTTTGGCAACTTGAGTCTAATAAAAAAAAACAACAAACAAAAAATTAATAACAAAGCCAACCTAGCTCTGCATTTTTCCCTTCCATTTACACCGTGGACCACACTCAGAATTTTTATTACAACAAAACATCACATTAAGTCAACTCTGATTCGAGTTCTATAAGGATAGGAGAATTCAAATGGCAATAATTGGTTTCCTTTTTTTTTTTTGAATTGTTACGGACCGGTCCCGAGCCGAGTTCTAGTGTGCCCACCGACCAGGGGCAGATCAGCTCGGTTCCTGCTTATCCGAGCTTGACGAGTTGCCACCAACCTGAGACGTGCCAGACCCGACTTCCGGTACGACCCTCCCGATCTGGACACCGAGCAGGGGAAGGGGCGAGCTAACTCAGGACTCACGAACCTTCTAGAACGGGACGTGCCTGAGACAACGCTTGGAGTCGTTGTCACCCTAAAGATGGGAGGTCACGTAGCCGGCACGTAACGGGCTTGGCAGGCGCGAAATATCAGGAAGAGACCAGCTAATCCCCGAATTGTCAGGGAGGAATCGCCGCGCGCAGAAATCAGATCGGTGGTTGCCTTCCTTCCGCGCAACTCCACTATATAAAGGGGGCTGGACCCCCCAGGTTTGCATACTCTCTACTTACTCTAAACCCTAATACATTCTGCGCCGCTTCTCCTCCTAAGCCCTATCTAACTTAGGCATCAGAGTGTTTTTGCAGGTACCACCCCCCTTCGTCGGACTCTGGAAGAGAGAGCACCCAACCCCAAGGAGGAGGAGAGCCCTACCATTCTCAGCATCAACATTGGCGCCCACCGTGGGGCCTGGTAAAACTAACTCAGGCCTCAAGAATACCCCTAGCTGAATGGCGCGCACCAGGAGCACGGCGAATCACAGATCGCCACCGCGAAGTCACCACTCGGCCGATTCGAACGAACACCCACCACCAGACCCCGCTTTGGAGCTTCTCAGGGCGGAAAACGAGGAGTTAAGACGCCAGATCGCGGAAGCCCGCGATCGCGAGGAAAGACAAGGCCACGAGACACCCTCGCGGACCAGAAGAGACGACTGAGACTCATCCAGGTCAGACGCATCCAGCGCCACGGAGAGCCCAAGGCGAGAGGGTCACACCCGGCAGGCGCCACAGCGAGAGAACCGACCCTCCGAAATCGGGCTGACCCTGCTCCCCTTCGACGAGAGGGTTATGGCCGATCCGGTCCCGAGGCGATTCCAAATCCCCAACATGGACGCTTACGAGGGTAAGACCGACCCCGAAGAGCACATTACCTCCTTCAACGCGCGGATGCTCTCGATCGACGATCCGAGGGCTTGAAATGTCGGACCTTTCCTCGCACTCGGCGGACCGGCCATGATGTGGTTCTCTAACCTCCCACAACGCCGATCCACTCATTCAGCAACTCACGGCAATTCGTGGCCAGGTTTACCACGAGTCGAGCCTTCCGGAAAAACTCCACTTGCCTGGCCTGACTCAAACAGAGGTCCGATGAGACGCGAAGTCCTTCATAGAGCGTTTCAACAACGAAACGGCTCAAATCAGAAATCTCAGCACCGATGTGGCGCTCCACGCCATAGTGTCAGCACTAAAACCTGGTCCCTTCTCGGACTCCCTCGCTCGCCGACCTGCAGGATCTCTGGACGAGCTGAGACGCCGAGGAGTGAGGTATATCAACATGGAAGAGGTTGCTGCCGCCAAAAGGGAAACCCAGAATCGGCAAGACAGGAGTAGGGATCCGCCCCGAGAGAAGGCAGAGAGAAGAAACGAGCGCCGAGGGCGGCAAGAATACGAAGGACGGTTCACCCCCTTGACCGTGGGTAGGGACCGAGTCTTGAAGGAGGCCTACACGGGCAACCTCATTACCCTGCCCCCTCGGAAGGACTCCCCACCGGATGCGGATCGCCAGAGATACTGCGAATACCACCGAATCTACGGGCACACCACCAATGAATGTCAGGCGCTGAAGATAAAAATTGAAAAACTCATACAGGCCGGACATTTAGCGAAGTACGTGGACAAAGGGAATGGGGCGACCCCCAGAGAGAACGAAACAAATCGTAGAAGATCCCGTTCACCCGAGCGCAGGCGCGACCGATCGCCGGCTCGGAGAGGGGCGAGAAAGACGTTCACCCGCCCGTCAACGCAGGAAGGGTCGAAACGAAGGTACCCCCTCACTCAATTTAATTGCAGGTGGTTTTGCAGGTGGAGGCGAATTTAGCAACGGTCGGAAAAGGCACCTAAGGTCCGTTAATAGCTCAACGTCGCTAGCGGCCCCGCCCGCGGCCTTACCGACGATATCCTTCTCGGAGAGGGATTATCGGGGAATAGATCGCCACCAAGACGACCCCATGGTGATCACAGTACACCTCGCTGGATTTAACGTCAGGAGAGTGCTCGTCGACCAAGGAAGCTCGGCAGACGTAATCTATAAAGAAGCCTTCGATCGACTCAAGTTGCCGAGCTCGATTATCAGACCCTACCGGGGTACGTTAGTCGGTTTTTCAGGTGCAAAAGCTCGGGTGGCTGGATACTTCGACGTCTTGCTCACCTTCAAGGCGGACGTCGGAGTCAAGACGATCGAAGCCCACCTCCTGGTGGTAGAAGCCGAGTCGGCCGCAGATACCGCCTACAATATGATAATCGGCAGAACTGTCATCAATGGGATCGGGGCCATAGTCTCTACACCCCATTTGGCGATGAAGTTCCCCCTATCCGATGGGCAGATTGCTACGATACACGCCGATCAGAAAGAAGCGAGACAGTGTTATGTCAACAGTCTAAGGGATGACAGGAGAAGAGATCGCCCCAAGTCGAACTGCATAATTGAGCTCGACCCGAGGGGCGAGAGTGATTTCCGGCCGGTACCGGTCGATGACATCAAAGAGGTCGAAGTAAGGGGATCGGGCAAGACCATACGAATCGGAACACAACTGCCCCAGCAGAGCGAACAGTCCCTGACGAAGGTCTTGCTCGACAACGCAGATCTGTTCGCGTGGGGCCCGGAGGACATGCCCGGAATAGACCTCAAAGTGGCCTGTCACAAGCTAGCCATAGAGCACGGCGCTCGCCCTGTTGCTCAGCATAAAAGAAGACTTGCAAGAGAAAAGAAGCAGGCAGCCCGAGAAGAAACCTCAAAGCTCTTGAAAGCCGGATTTATCAAAGAGATCAAGTACCTAACTTGGCTTTCCAACGTGGTATTGGTCAAGAAGAGCAACGGTAAGTGGAGGATGTGCACTGACTTCACCGACCTCAACAAAGTCTGCCTTAAAGACCCATACCCCCTTCCTAGCATCGATGCTCTGGTGGACGGCACGTCAGGATACCAGGTGCTCAGTTTCATGGATGCGTACTCCGGGTACAATCAGATCAAGATGCACCCACTCGACGCGCCAAAGACGGCTTTCATGATGGAGACCTCCAACTTCTACAGCGTCACTATGCCCTTTGGTTTGAAGAACGCGGGGTCAACTTACCAGAGGATGATGGACGAGGTCTTCGCCAAACAGATCGGGAAAACGATCGAGGTGTATATAGACGACATGGTGGTCAAGACCTCTAGCTTTGAGGCACACTACCGAGACCTCCAGGAAGTATTTGACATTATGAGAAAATATAACATCAGGCTTAACCCCGAGAAGTGCTCGTTCGGGGTGCTCGGAGGCAAATTCCTGGGGTTCATGATCACCCACAGAGGCATTGAGGCTAACCCCGACAAGTGCCGAGCAGTGATGGAGATGCGCAGCCCGAGCTCTATCAAGGAAGTGCAAAGGCTCGCTGGTCGCATCGCAGCCCTTTCCAGGTTCGTAATTCGTTCCGCTGACAAATCGCTTCCCTTCTACCAGGTACTCCGGAAACCGACTCGGTTCGAGTGGACCGACGAGTGTGAAACGGCTTTCCAGAGGCTCAAGGAGTTTCTGGCGTCACCACCGGTCCTTACACGGCCCACCAAAGGAGCCCCTCTTTTCCTCTACCTGGCGGCCACCGACACCTCGATCAGCTCGGCCTTGATAGAAGAGAAAGAAACCAAGCAGCGCCCAGTTTACTTCGTGAGTAAAGTCCTCCACGGGGCAGAGCTAAGGTACCAGAAGGTAGAGAAACTAGCGCTCCTGATAGTAACCTCCGCGAGGAGATTGAGGCCTTACTTTCAAGCGCACACGGTGGTGATCAAAATGGACTACCCGATCAAAAGGATCCTGCAGAAGCCCGAACTCTCGGGGCGAATGGTGGCATGGTCGGTAGAACTCTCCGAATTCCAGATCAGGTATGAGCCCGGAGGACCCATTAAATCACAAGTTTTGGCTGACTTTATTGCAGAGCTAACGCCGACCCCTGAGGTCGAGTACTGGACGCTCTATGTGGACGGCTCCTCCAATTCCAAAGGCAGCGGAGCAGGAATCATCGTTAAAAGCCCTGCTGGAATCAGCGTCGAACAGGCACTCAGGTTCCTATTCAAAGCTAGCAACAACCAAGCCGAGTATGAGGCTTTACTACTCGGTCTCAAGCTCGCATGGGAGCTAGGAGCCCAAACGCTCCGATCCCAACTGATGATCAACCAGGTCAAGGGCGAGTACCAGTGTCGAGACGACATACTTGCCCAGTATGCTCAGAAAGTCAACGCCATGATTCAGAACTTCCGAGAGGTCCAACTCGAGCACATCCCTCGAGAACAAAACAACAAGGCAGATCTGCTGGCAAAGTTGGCTAGTATGAAGACTGAGGGACAGCTCCATACAGTGGTCGTCCAAACTTTAGAGTCACCAAGCATCGCGATAGCCGGAAACTATGTAGTGATCAGCTCGGATTCTTGGATGAAGGACATCGTTGAATACTTGAAACAGGGAAGACTGCCCGAGGACCAGGCAGAATCACGCAGGGTCCAACGGCAGTCCGCACATTACACTCTAATCGGAGACAGACTCTACAGAAGAGGTTTCTCACAGCCACTACTCACCTGCGTGGAGAAATCAGATTCCGAGTACGTCATGAGAGAACTACATGAGGGTATCTGCGGGAACCACTGTGGAACTCGGACCCTGGCAGCTAAAATCCTACGAGCAGGCTACTACTGGCCGACGCTCAGGTCGGATTGCCTGGAATACGTAAGGAAGTGCGACAAGTGTCAAAGGTTCGCCAAACGAGACCATCTTCCACCGGAAGTCCTGCACGAAGTCGTCGCCCTGTGGCCTTTCAACACCTGGGGGCTTGACATACTTGGCCCCTTTCCCCTTGCACCGGGCCAACTCAAGTTCATCGTAGTCGCCATAGACTACTTCTCCAAGTGGATAGAGGCGTGTCCGCTGGCGACCATCACTTCCGAGAGGATCAAAAAATTTGTCTGAAAAAGCCTGGTTTGTCGCCATGGCCTACCCCACACCATCATCACAGATAACGGCACACAGTTCACCAGCGCAGCGTTCAAGGACTTCTGCAAAGACCTAGGAATCCGGCTCGTCTACGCCTCCATCGAGCATCCACAGACCAATGGTCAGGTCGAGGCCGCAAACAGGATTATCCTCAATGGCCTCCGCAAGCGGCTGGAAAGGGCCAAGGGCGACTGGGCGGAAGAACTCTGCGGGGTGCTGTGGGCATACCACACCACCCCCCAGTCGGCAACAAATGAAACACCTTTCCGGCTAACATATGGAATGGAGGCCATGGTGCCAGTAGAGCTCGGTTCCACCTCGGCGAGAAGAGAGCACGCTCAGGCATTGACACCAGAGAAAGCAAGAGTTGAGCTCGACCTCCTAGAAGAAACTCGGGAATTTTCCCGTATACAAAACTTTGCAACTAAACAGTGCGTCGCCAAACACTATAACTCCAGAGTCCGACCAAGGACGTTCAAAGAAGGAGACCTGGTCCTTCGGAAAGTCGAACTGGCTCGAAAAGACGCAAGGCAGGGCAAGCTAGGGCCGACATGGGAAGGGCCATACCGCATCAGGTCGGAGCACCGGCACGACGCATATGGGCTAGAAGAACTATCCAGAAGGGCAATACCGAGGACCTGGAATGCCACGCACCTCAACCTCTACTTTAGTTAAACACTTGTAAACGGATGACATACTCTTTCCTTTGCAAACCCTTTTTCCCACTGGGTTTTTGATTTGGAAAGGTTTTAACGAGGCACATCCTTCTTTCCCTTTCTTCCACATTTAATATAAGTCAACCCCCATTGCATTCATAGTGTTTTAACTAAAAATCACCGAGTCCCGAGCTCGGAAGGTCTTAACCGAGCAACAGACCCCTGTGGTCCTAAACCCAAGTCAGCATAAAGGCTTGGTGGGCTCATTCGCAGCTCAACCCCTGTGGTCCTAAACCCAAGTCAGCATAAAGGCTTGGTGGGCTCACTCGCAGCTCGACCCCTGTGGTCCTGAACCCAAGTTAGCATAAAGGCTTGGTGGGCTCATTCGCAGCTCGACCCCTGTGGTCCTAAACCCAAGTCAGCACAAAGGCTTGGTGTGCTCATCCGTAACTCGACCCCCGTGGCCCCAAACTCGCTCGCAGCTCGAGGCTCAGAACGTCTTGCTCGACCCAAACGATACGTTCAGTCTCAAACCCAGGTTAGCATAAAAACTTGGTAACCCCTTTAGAAGATCCGAGGCTCGCTATCTGACCTAAAGGGTTCAGAAGAAAATCGATACTCTACTTATACCGCAGACGGAGAAATTGTCTCAACTTCAGTTGACACAAGTTTTAGTCGGGGGAAGCCACCCAGGGACTGCCCTAGCCGAGTAGCAGCTACCCGATGTCCACCCCATCCAAGTACAACAATAACCAACAAATTGCAAAACAAATCGATAAAGCAGAAAACAGAGAAGACAATGTTTAAACTTAGCAAATTTCATTAGCTCGAAGCAAAAATACAAAAGAGCTCACAGAAGAGCGAGTACATCGTCAAGACAAAGCAAAGCATTCTAAAAAACAAGTTACGCAAAGGCATCCCCTTGGTCTTTGACTTGGGCCCCGACGACCTCCTCGGTCGCAACGCTTGGACCAGCAGCCTCCGAGTCAGGCCCTACTCCGGCGTCCTCGCCCCCAGGCTCCTCTTGATCAGCACGGCCCTCTTCCTCATCCTCCTCCTCCACGATCTTTCCCTCTTTCACTACCTTGGTGAAATCAAGCTCGGAGATGTCCAGATCGGGGGCGATCACCTTCAACTGCGCAACGGCGTTATCAAACCCTTCCTTATACTGAACGGCACTGTACTCGCGGTACTCCTCGACCCGAGCAGCTTCGGACAAGGACTTCTCCTTCTCCTCTCGCAGTTGACGCAACAAAAGGCCATTTTGGGCCTGGAGCTCCTCCCGCTGAGCCAGCAAAGAAGCGTTGCTCCTGTTCAATTCGTCCCTTGCCTCCGAGAGGCGAGCATAGTCCTCTCGCAGCTTGCCCATCTTCTCCTCGCCTCCTTTGAAGGGGGCTGTTCGGAACCAGGAGTCGGGGAAGCGCGCGATCGCTTCTTAGTAGCCTTGACAACTGAAGGGGAAGCGGCTGCACCAGAAGGAACCGGCCCGGGAGCTTGGGTGACCTTTTCTCTTTGAGCTTTCTTAAGGAGCTCGGCCATCTCTTTCTTGCTCATCTTCGGGGCCATCGTACCTGAAAATAAAGTGAAAGTTAGTACTCATGTTCGGGCTGAAAACCTTGCTAAAAGATGACAACGAGACTTACTTAAGTAATCCCTCCACTGGGGCGGATCCTTTAGAGCTCGGGTGAGGAGAGGACCACAATGCAATGTGGGCAAACGAGCAAGATAGTTCACTATCGTCTGGTCGGTGACCGACAATGAATTAAAGTCCACCTCTTTTATGGGCCGAGGATTGGGGCTCCAGTAAAAAAGAAACAAGGGCTCGTTCTGAGCGGAAAAGAAAAAGGGATCCCCTCTCCTTACCCGGATTTTGAAGAAATCAGGCTTCCAGTTTTTATAAGACTGGTCGAAGAGCTCAAGAATATAAAAACCAGGTATTTTATTGAGCAAACACCACTTAAGCTGCTTACCAAGTCTGAGCTGGAAAAAACTGAAGAAGAGAGCAGCATAGGGGGTAACCCCAAAATACTCTGACACGAGCTTAAAGGCTCGGATAAAAGCCCAGCTGTTGGGGTGTAATTGCGAAGGGGCCGCGTCCAGCCATTGGAGGACCTCGCACTTGAACCTACTTAAGGGAAAACGGAGGCCGATTCGCGTAAAGAAAGTTTTATAGAAGAAACAAAAATCGGGGGAACTAGACTCGCCCTTGTTAAAACATACTCGGTCGTCGGGAAAGCAGGGGAGGCAAGTTACCTCCTCGTCTCGATCCCGGTTCAGCGTAAATGACACACTAGATCGAAGGGTGACCACCCCAGTGTCTGAAAAAATGTTGGAAGCCACCCCGAGTACATCTGGGTGCGCCCAGGCGTAGGGAGACCTATTATCTCCCACTCGGCGCTCGCCCCCCTTATGGAGTGAGTACGAGGGAACGGACACAGAAGGGGGAGAGGCTGGAACCCAGGAGGTGGGAGGAACCACCTGAAGAGGCACTGGGCCACGACCACCGTCGGACGGTAGCCCCTGGTGGCCAGAGCCTCCGGTGTGGGGTGGCGTAGAAAGGTCAAAGGACGTGCTCGCCGTTTCAGACGACGAGCCACTCCCGGAACTCAAAAGTATGGGAGAAGGGGGACGACGGGAAGAAGGGGAGAAAGCCATTAACGAAGAACAGTAGCGAGACTTACCAGGAAATGCGAAGGAATGAGGGTGAGAGCCGTTTGGAATCTGAACCACGTGGAAGACAATGGACGAGCGTTCACAGAAAGCAAAACGAAGAAGAAGAGAGAAGGGAGGAGAAGGGACGACTTTATAACCCCCGCGGGGGAGAGATGACGGGGCGAATTGATCCGAGCCCTCCATCTGCGAAACCAAGTGAAGATCTAGCGGTCCGGGTTGCGTCAGATGATCGACGGTGAGAAGGGAAACGGTTGAATGAACGTCTCATCTGCGTCCCATCACGTGGCAGAATGCCGAGTAAAAGCGCGACACGTGGAGCGTGGTCCCCCAGGCAAACAAGCTTCTGGGACACGCCCCCGACCTCAGTGACTCGACTCGGATACCGACCTAAGGACATTGGATAGACCCTCCGCCCTTTCGTACGAAGAGTCTAGGGGGCTTGTGTTACGGACCGGTCCCGAGCCGAGTTCTAGTGTGCCCACCGACCAGGGGCAGATCAGCTCGGTTCCTGCTTATCCGAGCTTGACGAGTTGCCACCGACCTGAGACGCGCCAGACCCGACTTCCGGTACGACCCTCCCGATCTGGACACCGAGCAGGGGAAGGGGCGAGCTAACTCAGGACTCACGAACCTTCTAGAACGGGACGTGCCTGAGACAACGCTTGGAGTCGTTGTCACCCTAAATATGGGAGGTCACGTAGCCGGCACGTAACGGGCTTGGCAGGCGCGAAATATCAGGAAGAGACCAGCTAATCCCCGAATTGTCAGGGAGGAATCGCCGCGCGCAGAAATCGGATCGGTGGTTGCCTTCCTTCCGCACAACTCCACTATATAAAGGGGGCTGGACCCCCCAGGTTTGCATACTCTCTACTTACTCTAAACCCTAATAAATTCTGCGCCTCTTCTCCTCCTAAGCCCTATCTAACTTACGCATCAGAGTGTTTTTGCAGGTACCACCCCCCTTCGTCGGACTCTGGAAGAGAGAGCACCCAACCCCAAGGAGGAGGAGAGCCCTACCATTCTCAGCATCAACATTGGCGCCCACCGTGGGGCCGGTAAAACTAACCCAGGCCTCAAGAATACCCCTAGCTGAATGGCGCGCACCAGGAGCACGGCGAATCACAGATCGCCACCGCGAAGTCACCACTCGGCCGGTTCGAATGAACACCCACCACCAGACCCCGCTTTGGAGCTTCTTAGGGCGAAAAACGAGGAGTTAATACGCCAGATCGCGGAAGCCCGCGATCGCGAGGAAAGACAAGGCCACGAGACACCCTCGCGGACCAGAAGAGACGACCGGGACTCGTCCAGGTCAGACGCATCCAGCGCCACGGAGAGCCCAAGGCGAGAGGGTCACACCCGGCAGGCGCCGCAGCGAGAGAACCGACCCTCCGAAATCGGGCTGACCCTGCTCCCCTTCGACGAGAGGGTTATGGCCGATCCGGTCCCGAGGCGGTTCCAAATCCCCAACATGGACGCTTACGAGGGTAAGACCGACCCCGAAGAGCACATTACCTCCTTCAACGCGCGGATGCTACTGATCGACGCATCCGAGGGCTTGAAATGTCGGACCTTTCCTCGCACCTGGCGGACCGGCCATGATGTGGTTCTCTAACCTCCCACAACGCTCGATCCACTCATTCAGGCAACTCGCCGGGCAATTCGTGGCCAGGTTTACCACGAGTCGAGCCTTCCGGAAAAACTCCACTTGCCTGGTCGGACTCAAACAGAGGTCGGATGAGACGCTGAAGTCCTTCATAGAGCGTTTCAACAACGAAACGGCTCAAATCAGAAATCTCAGCACCGATGTGGCGCTCCACGCCATAGTGTCAGCACTAAAACCTGGTCCCTTCTCGGACTCCCTCGCTCGCCGACCTGCAGGATCTCTGGACGAGCTGAGACGCCGAGGAGTGGGGTATATCAACATGGAAGAGGTTGCTGCCGCCAAAAGGGAAACCCAGAATCGGCAAGACAGAAGTAGGGATCCGCCCCGAGAGAAGGCAGAGAGAAGAAACGAGCGCCGAGGGCGGCAAGACTACGGAGGACGGTTCACCCCCTTGACCGTGGGTAGGGACCGAGTCTTGAAGGAGGCCTACACGGGCAACCTCATTACCCTGCCCCCTCGGAAGGACTCCCCACCGGATGCGGATCGCCAGAGATACTGCGAATGAGTGGATCGAGCGTTGAAATACTTTGAATGAGTGGATTCTTGGTTGTTTCTCCTAAAATACTTTGAAATAATTCAGGATTATATTCTTGATAAATTGGACAAATTAATTACTATTATATTTGTAAAAATCTTAATTAATTTGTTAATTGAATAGCTTTACTCAAATCCTCGCCTATTATGCTTTACTCAAATCCTCGCCTATTATATTAGTTGTTTGACTAATTATGGAAATGAATTTATTGACGTAAAGTATTAATTATTAGTTAAAAAATAAATGAATTATATAACTCACTTTAAGCTATAGTTATTTAACACGTGCATTACAACCTACAAATTTAGCCAACTAGTAGCATAACAATAAAAAGACGTTTAATTATCATAAAATCAAAAATAGAAAAAATAATAATAAAAGGACATTTGTGGGGTTTAAATAAGAAAAGAAATCTATTTGTGGTATTTAACATAATGCAAACTTGTTGTTTTTTTTTTTATGAAGAGTGCAAACATATTTCTTATATGGAACTTTCGGATCTTTTCAAAATTCAAATGGTATCGGAAGCAAAATTGAGGAAAAATTATGAGTATAATATATGTTGGTATTTATTTACAAAATATATATAAGAATGTGTCCTAGAAATAAATTAATGTAATTTAAAAATAAAATTGAAAAATAATTATTTATTGACTAAATACATGAGAAATATATTATGCTACTAAAATAATTTTTTTGGCAGTTTCTGCTAATGGTAAGAATGAATAAAAACTGAATTGAATACATGATATTCTATAATTACTATGAATAGAATGATTATGTAATAATCTTTTTGAATAAATTGGTCAAAAATAGATTGATTGAATAGATAAATTATCATTCATGAGAAAAGATTTAAAATTACTGCTAAATTACTTATATTTATGTAAAAAAAAATTTGAACGAATTGGTCAAACATGTCTCACGTTACTTTAAATTATCGTGATTGGTCGAATGAATTGAAAGCTCTAGGAAACATGTCTCAGTTAAATGGTCATAATTTATTTTATTATGAATTAAATCTATCAATGTGCATCAAACCTATTTGTCCCCATATTTACAATTGAGTAATGATTATTGTAGGTTTAAAAATAGGAAACATTAAGTTATTATGTGATTGCCTTAAAAAAATTATCATATCATTGAAATATCAATGTATTAATTATTGAAATTTATTTGAAATCTTTTCATATTCGAAATAGCGTTTATGTTGATGCTATAAATATTTTTTTATACGTATGATTTTTTTTAGTAGACGCATGATTTGTTATTACAACATAAATAAATTTCTTAAATATGAATGCACATTTTATAAAAAGGAAATATGTCCATAAAAAGAAAACAATTTTAATTCACTAAATCAGACTCTTAAAGATTGCTAATTAGGGAAATAATGACGAAGAGAGAAGATTATCGTTTAAATTTTAAAATCAATATTGTTTGAAGGAAAAAATTGTGTCAATTCATAATTGATATGGTCATCCAATAGTTTTTATTTTTATTTTGGTAAATACCGATTTTGCAAAAATACATTTCACTTGCCATTGGTTTGTGAATTAAAGGGATTCTAATTGATTTACTACTGAATCAAAATTATTTCCTTATCTGGACCATGAATGTGCCCTTCCATAAATCAAACAAGGAGCCATATCTAGTTCATGTATTACAAACTATATGTTGACTAAATAAAAGAGTATGGACAACTCAAACAACCTTTACATTATTTGGAAATTTGAGAAATAAAAAAGAAAGAGGCTAGATTGTAGAAAGTCAATCATAGAGTGAACTTATACAAAATGTTTTGAAATTATCTTTATCCCAAAAATATTTAAAATCAGACCACATATACAAACTCTACTTCCCCCTTACATGATTTCTAACCACCCTGAATGACAGTAGTAATTACTTTGATCATTCATGGTTACCCCAAATCTAATAAGACTACCCTCTTTTAAATTCTTATCCCAAGCAAACACAAGTACACAATTATACAAAGAAATTAGGGTTTTCGAAATCAGGGATGTGACACACACCACAAGCACAAGGGAACAATGGTAGAAGAACTAAAGATAAAAAAGATGGAAATGAGGAGGCCAAGGCCGCACATTCGTGGTTGTATGCAGTTGTACGTGATAAGGCTGATGGTAGAGGCCTCAAGCAGGCTTCAGAAGAGAGATAGCTATTAGGTTTGCCAAAAATGGTCCATGGTGGACCATATGACATGTTGATAAAGGAGCATTTGCCCAAAATTAAACAAAACCATTCTCCCCATTGCTGCATACTTCTATTAAAAAAATTGAAGACAAAACTACTCTAGAAGTCCTTTATATTAATTTAAAGTAGTAGAAATAGCTAAAAAGAAGGAACCCACTCTCATAAGCTCACAGACCACTCTCCTAATTCTCTTTCTCTGCATCAACCTCTCCCACAATTACCCAATTGCACAAAGCGGTTCACCATTCCAAAATGCAAATGCCTACTAATACGTCCTTACATCTCTACATTTACCTCAGCATTCTCATCTCCATCTCCCTCTCCCTCACAGGTACTCCTTCAATCTCACTCTTTCATTAAGCATTGAGATAAGCATATAGAGACCCCATCAATATTGGAAGGGACTTTGCAAAATCGAAATCAAAAAAGGAAAAGAAAGAGAGACGAAAGAGATACGCAGGAGTAGACTACGTCTGTTGCCGTAAATGAAATCACCACAAAAAACGTTGAGAAGAGAAGAAGCAATAGCACGCAGGAGAAGAAGGAAAGCACAACAAGAGGAAAATATGTTTTAGATTACCTCTGTTGCCTCTTTCTCTTCCGTGTTTGTAATATTTAGGTTTGTTATCTCTTTCATTTTAAAATAAATCTTTTTAATTATTATTTGCGAAAAATTTCTTTCAAATTAAAATAAATCTTCACAATTATTAATTTTAAAATGTTGTTATTATATCTTATTTATGTGATTTGACCAAATTGCCCTCTAATTAATGCTTCCTAACACTATTACTTTTAATATTATAAAGATGTTTTTGATTGCTTAGAACGCCTACAATACATATTTGACTTAATTTCAGTCATAATTATTAATTATAAGTAATAAAAAACATTTCACTTGTATATAGATCATTTGTTGAGGCCCCCCTCCTTTTTTTTTCTCCTAGCTGCTTAGTTTTTATTAGGCAGAAGCTTTTCGGTGCTTCCTTCAATAGAAGTGGTATAGTTTGTATTAGCCTTTTATGGCATCCTCTCAATAAAATAAAAAGATCTATTGTTGGTTGCCATTTTCTCACATAAGTTCAACTTATTCAAAATAAATAAATCACAACCACACTAATCCAAGCGAAAAAGGATAACGCTTTTCTAACTAACCCAATCAAATCTTTATTAACATTCAGTAGATTGAATCAAAATTAAATTAACATATTAAATTAAATAATGATTAAAACACCTTTCGCGACCCTTTGCCCTTCATAGTATATGTTGCAATTTCACTCACATAGCACGACTAAGAAAAATTTACAAAATAGAAGAATAAAAAAGAAATGATTCAATAGTGTAGTCTTCAGTTCTACCTATCTTTGCTGTACTTGTACAAGATTAATTAATCGCTTTTTGACGCATGTCCCAGTCTTGGTTTTCGTTAGTTCGACCTTTGTAACAGAAGCGTAACGAACAAAAACAACTACTGGATGAATGTCTAGTTCTACGCATAGAACATAACGAATGTGGTATCTTGTAAGAGTACCCAAAGCCTTTAGTAAATCATTTGAAGCAGGGTTTTAAAAAAAGGTACGCAACTGAATCTAAGCCGCAACATCATTTTTTGATCGCAATTGAGGTTGCATCATCCGCAATTGTCAAGAAACTCAGCAATATCAAATATGGCGACACCGGCGCAGGCGCAACCACAACCGAGACTTAAAACCTTGATTTGAAGCATGTAAACGAGATTGCTAAATAATTGCGTCATAGTCATCCAAGTATAACTGTATAACAAACTCAATACCGAACATAGAGCTCCATTCATCCATTGAAGCATTCACAAACCCCAACAATAAGTTAACAGAATAATAAAACAAAACTTAATAAACTTGAACAATCCAAAGCATACTGTTGCCACTATGAAATGAAGTCATGAGAAACAAAGCGGCAAAACATTGATAGCTATATTATCGAGCAATCAAAATCTAATGCATAAACATAAGAAACAAAATCTGATAATACTTGGGGGCATTGACTGCAAAGTACAAGTGTGTGCTTCACTTGAGAGGAATGAACCTGGAGGAGTGAGTAGCACCAATACCGGGTCTACCATGCTTGACGGGCTTGTAAGAAATCGAGAACTCTGCAAGGTAATGCCCAATCATCTCGGGTTTGATTTCAACCTGATTGAAAGTTTTGCCATTGTACACTCCAATAATACTCCCAATCATCTCCGGTACAATAATCATGTTGCGCAGGTGGGTCCTCACCGGTTCTGGCTTCTCACCGGCCGGTGCCTCCCTTTTCTGATTAATAATTTCAACAGCAATAAAATTCAAATTAAATAAAATGAATAAAAAATAATTATAAAATGAATATTGGTGTTATTTTATTATTATTTTTTTCAGAAAAAAGGGAGAGGAAATGCGATAATATTACCGCTTTGCGGAGCTTCTTGATGAGTGCCATGGGCTTTCGGGTGAGGCCTCTCTGGAACCTTCTACGAGCGCGAGCACTGAAGAGCTTGACGAGCTCGTCGGTGGACATGTCGAGAAGGGCATCCAAATCAACGCCCCTGAAGCTGAACTTCTTGAACGTTCTCTTCTTCGGCGCCGCTCCTGCTGCTGCTGCTGCCGCATCCACCTCAACGTCTGCCTGCAAAACGCAAATACAAGCTCAATCAGATATGTGATAATCAACACCAACACCTAGAGATCGCTGTCACTGTTCGCTTGGAGTTACAGGAGGACGCAACAACTCACCATTGTTGCCTGCCGCTGCTCGCTAGGGTTTTCAACAAAGAGAACAAAAAGAGAACAGCTTTCCGTTTAATTGTGTGTTATAGGGTTTTATTGTGCTCATCCTGTAACCCTAGACTTCCGGGTTTCCACTTCTTACCTTCATTGGGCTTCATTATCATATCCCCAAAGCCCATCCACCCTTTTATTATTTTTGTGTAAAAGAAGTGTCTTATTAAAATATGGGTGCTGCTACTTACACCACAATTGCTACATACACCCTTCCCCTTTTAAATGCAATTTTACCAAAATACCCCTTCCTAAACACTACACACAACACCTCCCGCTTTTATCTTCCCCCTGACGAGCCATACCCCCTTCTTCCTCTACTTAGAATTATCAGATGATCCATAACCCTATTCTTCTCCAGCGATCAACCCTGCTACTACAACCACTCATTCTTCTCTGTAACAACCTATTGTCATACCACTTAAGGTTTTTTTTTTTTTTTCATTGTGGAACTTATTTTTAGAAAATGATTTCCAAAACTCAATATTAACATATTATGAACATTAGTTTTGGGAAGCTTAGATAATTGACTTCCAGAAACTAATTTTCTGAAAGTTGAAATTTGAGGTAAAAAAGTGTTTCGAAAATTATTTTAGGATCACTTAGAAAATATGTGTTTATGTTTTAACAGTGTGTTTTGTGGGTCAGTAAATGGAAGGCCATGAAGTCTGAGGAAGTGGACCTACGAAATACAAACATTGTGGATTCCACTCATGTATTTTCAAGTATTTTCTATCCGAGATATTCTATTGAACTGAGCTCAAAATGTTGGGAAAGATAATAAAGTTGTTGTCGTCATTGTAAGGTTAGGCATTAGACATAAGACTTACCCAAGAAAAAGGCCATTTATAATTTTGAGTCGTGAAAAGAGTGATAAGTATAGGCCATGCAAGCATGCGAGGTATTGGGATAGTTCATTCCAAAAAAAAAAAAGTTTTGTTATGTTCATTCTAACACTAATCAAAATCATATAATTGAGTTCTGCTTCGTAAGCGAGTGGCAACATGATCCGCATATAACCCGAGGACTCACATGTCCTCAAGACCTCCCAAAAATGAGTCTACAGGTGCTGACTGCACCTGGGGTAGATACTTGGACCTCCTCAGCTTCCTGCTCCTCATTATCAGGAGCATGAGCAGCATCAAGCTGATGGTATATCAAAACAACTTTCTTCTAAACATCCGAAACTCCTTGTTTTTTACCGTGTAGTTGCTAAAAATTAATAGTTGTTGTATACTGAAGAGTGAAGATCACGGAATCGTTAATTTATGTACATTCGTCACTATAAAACATTACAAAATAACTCTAGAGAGCAGCCACTTACTAATTAATAATCCCAAGCAAATTATTCCATAAAAATGTATCTGCTGCTTAAGACTTCACAGCAGACAATTCTTCTCTTCCTGAAACTTCGTTTTCCACTCATAAACAAGCTCTAATTATGAGGCACAAACAAGATTCGGATTAGAAAAACTGCTATATAAACCCCTTTAACACTCATTTACACAATAATCATATCAATCTCCCTATTACAGACTTAAGATTACACTATCACACCACGAGCCAATTTTGAATTTTGTATGCTACAACTCATTTTATTACATATATAAAATACAAAAAAAAGAAATTTCTTTTGACATGTATATTCGTAGTTTATTAAACAAGTCCAAATTTCCCGATTCTGTAACCCCTTCCTACTTAAGATTATTACAATTCTGTAAATCGGAAGCATTGAAGAAATTAGATCGATCCAAGGCAATCAGATTTTTTTTTTGGGGGGGGGGGGGAATTGCCTCAAGGTATCCCTTAAACCTTCCAGTGTATCCTGAAGACTGGCTTTCAGATGGCAAGCCAGCCAAAGTCCACTGTAATATAATATTAATATGATTAATTGTCCAAGGTTCTACAATGAATTATAGGAACAAAAACCACTCATTCCGAACACTGTAATTACTAATTATAATAAACCAACACCATCAAGGTGTGAATGGAGACTGATTATCAGATTAAAAGTCAGCAGCAGCAAATCCAAATAAAATTATTTAGTAGCCTCAGATCAATCCCCATGAATGGTATAACGTTCCCATTTCTTCGTTGCATCATAAATCTGCAATAGACAATGAAAACAAGTGTAATCAGAATCAGAAGCTATGTATTAAGCTGCCACACATCATAAGCACTCTAATCTGAGCAGGCTGTTATAATAAATATGCCAGTTCAGCAGAATATATCGTGAAAGAGATTTATCAAAAACATGTACAAATAAGCTATGCTATGAGGCAGAAGATGATGAAGACCAGCATATGAACTATGCACACAGAAGAGGGAAAGAGAGAAAGGCAGTACCTCCCATCTTGAAGCAGGAAATATATGCTTGTTCTTCTCATACCAGTGCCTTTCTACAACTTTTCCAGCATGGGACTGTTGATTGAGATAAGAATTAAGAATACCGGAGTAATATAATTAAGGGCAAGAACATAGAAGACAAGTTTACCAGAACACCCAAAGACAACCATGCATTTGTCTTGTTTTCACTATCTTGTAAACTTGAATTTCAAAATAGTAACGGTAATGACTGGGTAGAAAATGTACCTCATCCTTCTCTATAGTGGCATCGGCAATTGTACGTACATCCTCATGCACATCAAAATGAAAAAGCTGTATATATGACACAGGATAATCAGCAAACACTTTCAAGTTTATGACAGCGTGTGAATGATATTTATGGTGAGATACTGCAGATGAAACCCAATTTTTAAGCAGCAACCATATATACACCATCAGCAACATTAAAGCATTATAGATTACCGACCAAAAGAAGAAGTTATCACAAGGAAAGTAAATCTCATATTCTCACTCAACGTTTTAGTATCAAAATAATTTTTCTGATTTCCTAAAAATATCTGAATCTTCTCATCTAAACCATGAAGAATTAGTTCATCGTAGACGATCTAAAATGAATTATCATTCAAGTTTTCCCCCTTACCTGAAATCCCTACACACCCGCAGAGAAAAACATGTTAGTTTATCAGTTCAGTAAGAACTAGTACAAATCTCAACTCTGCATTGTACCTTCCACCACCTTATACATGATTTGTCAATGTTCTCTTATTTATGTAATCATTTCTGTAACTGAGAACCTCTTTTCCATGTTTTTCTAGTTTTGAATGTGTGTGTATGTATAAAGAAATTGACCCCAACAGCAGAAAACAAAAAATATAATACTACTATTATCTTTTCTCAATTTAGGAAATCGTTTATGGGGGCAGACATAAACATATTAATTGGGATGAGGGAGTTAAATCCATACTCTCAGAAAAGAATAAAATACATGTGAGTGAATCGTTTTTGGATACACGCATTCTGAAAGAAAATAAACACAAAATAGATACAAGAAAGAAGAATAAAAGAAACATACCGGTCCACTTTTGCCTCTCGCTTTGTTCACAATTAGTTCATAGAAGCTGTGTTGCTGTAATATGCATAGAAACAGGTAAATAACAGATATTCTTTCATCAAAAATTTATTTAGGGCGTGCACACAGAAAAAGTTGTACACAGACTTGCTGAAATTATAAACAATTTGTGTGTTCTTACATGAGGAATGATAAGGTCTTCTTTCACATACAGCAAATTTTCTACCGAGGTTGTTCGAATCTCTCTGAATTCAGGAGCAAGCTGCTGTTGGACTGCTCGAAGAAACTCTCCAATCGTGTCACCCTTGCGTACCTGAATAATATTACAAAATTGTATGGACACCCGGATGTAATATGAATATATGATATAGTAGAATGCATACTTATTTAGGAACTTAAAAAGTAAGCTGAAGCACATGGCCTTTACTTGCCTGGATCACACGCCTGTGGCCAGTTCCATCCCAGTAACTGTATGTGATTTCAAGAGGCTCATCTGAAGCCCAGGAACAACATAATTAAGAATGAACAAGAAGCAAGAGGCAATTAAGCATGATTTGTTCCCTAATCATATTCCACAACTTTTGAACCCGCTATCATTTTTGAAACAGAGCTAAAAGAAAGTGGAAACTACTATACAAGAGAGGCAGCAAACTTACTTCGAATTTGCTCCTGCTCACGGAGCCACTGTCTGCGCAGCCTTTCACGCTCAGCTTGCTCCTCAGCCTCTCGCTCACTGAACAAAATCCTCAGCACTCCTATGCCCGAATGTTAGGGCAACGACCAACAAATAAAGGACAGGGGTATTGGGAAAGGAAAATATAAAGGGAGAGGTGCTGCACCTGTCAGGTAGAAAGCCAGTTTCGACAGTGGGGTCTTTACCAAGCTTACCATGGCGTAATCCATTTGTTTCCAGATTATCTGCCAGTAGCATAGCATGTTTAATATTCTTTGATATTTTCTAAAAAAACTTCATAGTAGCATCATGTATCAATAATCATTCACAATTGTGTGTTAGAACAGTCTGGCAACACCATGGATAAATGAGGAAAAGCTACGATTAAAAACGGCAATAATATGAAAGGCAGCCAGAGAAGTAAAAAGTAGTGGGAAAAGCGGTTACCATGGTGTGGTTTCTCCTCCTGAGCGTCATTGTCAATATCCTCAGCAAATGACAGTCGAGAATTCCCCTTTATCTTCCTTTTTTTGCGCTTCTGTAACTGAAGCTCCTCCTCCCTGTTTGGAAAGGGAGAATAAATTATGATGATGAAGAAAAAGAAAGATACAGCAAGGTAGTGGGACAAACATACTCTTGCAGTTGCTTCTGAAGCTTCTCCTTCTCTTCCTCCTCTATTTTGCTCTGAATATTAACCCTCTGCATATTGAAATTGAGATTTCCATTAGACACCATAAAATACCACACGTCCACACAACTATGGTATGAAGATATGAACATCTTAGCGATGATAGGATTAAAAAGGCAAACCAAACCAACCAACATATGGAATGAATATATTGCATACCTTTTCAACATACTGCTCTCTGGTGACCAAACCGACAGTTTCCTTCTTAAACGCAGTCTCAAGAATCTGAAACATGAAAAGTCAATTAGGGATAGTAAATTTGAAAGCAGAAAAAGAAAGGGTAATTAGGAAAGGGTAAATGATACCTCAGACGTGCTGGAGCCAAACTGGAGGAGACCGGGCTGGCCTTTGGCAGAGGCCGACTTGGTTTTCAGCTCTTGGATTTTGCGACGCTCAGCTTCCCTTTGTTTCTCCAGCCGACGGATCCGAACTGCATCTTGGGCGGTGCCCACGTACCCGTCTCCCATGCCCGACATCTTCCTCTTTCTCTCTTTAGATCAAAATCCTCAACAAAATGCAATGCTATTCTCCTACCCTGCAGTGGAGGGGGAGAAGTGATGAGTATTTAAGCTGTTAATGTGGGCTAGTCGATCCAGCCCTAGCCCATGTGGGTTGGGAAAAAAGCCCACAAAGCCATGCAGGTCAATGCCAGACCATGGGCCCTAAATTAAAAAAAAATACTAATTCAACATTAAATAGGATAGCTTAGCCCAATCTTTGAGCCAATCCACTCAGATTTCCTTCTAGTAGCTTCAAGTGTTAGCTAGACTAGCTGTAACTAGGTGACAGTTGTCGTAACTGTCAACTATAACTCGAATTCAGTTACAGACCCCTTACCATAATACAACCACGTGCTTTGAACCCTATGTGCATGCTTGGCATCATCTATATATTTGTGTTTATGTCATGTCAATAGTCTCAGAGCAGAGTATCAAACAAAAATTTTAAGAACAAAAACCGATATGCAATCTGTTTTTCATTGTAGAATTTTAGAAGAACCAACAATTATACATTTAAGTTATCACTCACAACTTGTAGGAGAAATTTTCTTTTCACTATAAACCCCCAAGATGGAAAATGAAGGTCCCAATTCCTAATTAATTAGGCCAGTAAAAGAATTAAGCAATTAAAATAACCAAATCCCTCTTAAATTCATATAGAAATTGTGTATCAAAAGAGCACAAAACAACTATCTTGTTCATCGAATTAGAAAATTTATAACATGTGAATAAATGAGATAATTATTCCTAACATAAACTCAGTGTAATCGGAGATATACTCTTTCATCAAGGATCAAATTCCTCCCTTTATTTTCACATGAACCAGAATAAAACAATTTAACAATCCTTATCATATAATCCATTTAATATTTTATTTTATAAATACAATGAAAAAATAACATATGTGCAAGTTCATTTTTGGCCTAGTTAAATAATGTCAGCAGGATTTCTATTAGATCAATTTTTTTTCATAAAACTTGAATTGTATTATTTTATTTATTTATTTATCTTTAACTATTAGTTTAATTAACTATTTTTTCTTATTCTTTAACTTATTTCCATCTTTCAAGCTCTATCGACTATCAACTGCACCATTCCAAAAGAAATAAATAAGACAACAGAACAGCTAATATCACCACACAAGCACTTACTTACCACTATAAGGGCTTAAGTAGTAGTTGCTTATATATAGTACAAAAATGCAGTAACATTCAATTATACATCAACAATCCATGCTAACCCTTTTAATTTACCAAATCAAATTCTAATCCAGATTATATTATTTCCTTTTCAAGATCCAAGGGATCCTCTAAAACTTGTTCCTTGCACATTAAAGGACTACTTGATGTTAGTCGTGCCTCGGTTGTGACTTGTGAGTTGTTCAGTCTAATGAATACTTATTCGAAAGTCGACCATCTTTACAAATTTGTCTTAATCCTCCAAATGCAATCCAAATGACTATGTTTAATTGAAGTGTTCTTGGTAACAGGTAAAATGGAAATAAAGATAACGATATTATGAAAGTAATAACAATAACGAATTTACAACCATGCTGGTGATAACTAAACACAAAAAGGAAAGAATTCATGATTATAATCAAATAAGTTTCAACGACTTAAGCAATTAGAATTATCACGGGAAGCCAAAAAGCAATTGGTAAGACTGCAGGATAACGACAAGTTAAGCAATTAGTAAAAACACATGAAACACGACAACTTGGCAAATCAAGCAGATAGTTGAACGAGATCAGTCAAAGGCCATCACAATTTGAGAGATCAGTCAAAGGCCATCACAATCTGACAAAAGTTACAAGTACAAATCTAGTCTCCTTGCATCATTAAGTGTTAAGCCTTGCATAAGCAATTGAGATCATTTGTCGTCTTCGAATAAAAAGTAAGACACATTAAAGAACATATATACAAGAGTTGATCCTAAGTATCAATCATTGATTATGCAGTTATCTAAGCAAATATATGAACAATTATTAGCTTTCAAAATAAAAGAAAGGAAACATTAGAAGCGTCATACAAAAATCATGTAAGATCATTATCATTTTAGCATCTGTTTCTAATTCTATGTGGACTTTTCTTAACTACAAATTTTCCACAAGAGGACGAGGAATCAACAACACAATGACTATTATAGGAAAGAATTGACATCTCAGCATAAGACACTCATGATCATGAAACTCATTATAAGCACAAGCAGAGTTAAATGACTTATAGGAAATAGTCTCAGCCAACCATGCTAACATGAGAAATTGAGAACATCACCAACGTGCCATGAAATTCCAAAACTCCGAAGACACTAAACTGCCTAAGGCACCACAAGACACAAACCACCTGAGAATATGAGATGCATTTGATGCAGAAGACCACCTTGTTCTTTGCAAAGAAAGCCATGCTACTCACAGAAGCTCATTTCCTGAAGGAAACTTTGCTCTTTAAGGAAGTCTTAACTCCTCTGTTCTAAAGAGCTATGCCAAGTGGGTTTTTAAGCAAGGAAAAACTCCAAGTTTTCATCACCTTGATGAGGAGTCTCCAACCAAAATTAGATATAAGAACACAGAAGGCTTAGGATTTGTTTGACTTGGAACAATGAAGTAACTCTTGCTTCTTGGTCAACCTATTTGGTTGTCATTATACTTCACATAATCCTACTTGTTTGGCCATCCATTACGACTTATCCTATAAAGCTCAGGCAGTGCATCCCAGGTCAATGAAGACCTTCAGCCTTGGTCAGTATATCCTCAAGCCTTCCCCCAATAACCTTAAAGGCCTATCTTCTAAAGACAAAAAAAAACACCGTATGCATCTATTTCAACTTTGAATTTACCAATGACACCATGAAATGCATACTATAGCAGCAGCAAAATAGTCCCTTGGCTGCCTATATATTTGTCCCCATCATGATACAATTTACACGAGAATCAATATGCACGCACACGTTTATCAGGTTTATAGCATACAACTAACAAACATAGGTTCAAGAGGGAGTTCCCTCATCAAGACAGCACCAAGAAACAACAGAAAGTAAATGAAAGTCTAGTTCACAGTTCTCAGTGATGAGAAACATTAGATCCAATAATACAGAGAAATAAAGAGGAAGACCCAAACTTGAACTCTTTCGAGCTTGAAATTCTGTAGGACTTTTTGCGTTAGAGAATCCCCCACAACTCACAGTTCAGAACCTACAAGAACCTTAAGAGGTTACCTAAACAAATACACCTCTAAGAACAATGGGGTTAGGTGAAGCGATTTACCAGTACTTAAGTTCTTGAAAATTTCCTTCACACCTTGGAGCCCACTTAAAAGCTTGCCCTTCAATAATTCTCCAATAGTACCTCATCAAGCAACATGTACCTCCCAAACTAATACTTCGCCTCTTCCATAATCAATGAGGGTAACATAGTTACTTTTGTCATTTTGTGCATCATGGCACACCATACCATTGAAGATATTCATTACCAACTAAATTTGCAACCCTGTCCTCGTGGATTTACATTAGTGTCTAATTAGGAAGAATTAGTCTTTGCTAAACTCAAAAGACTTCGAAATTCTGGTACTCTTACATTTCTAGCAATGGCATGGTCATCTCACAAAAAACCCTTCAATAGCTCTTTGCTAATACTGAGATAAACAACATAAACAAACTAGTTCTCTGTAAGTAATTTTGCTAGTAAGACAAATGAACAAGAAAGACAACTCAAAGAGACCACCAGAAGGTAGATTAAAATCTTGCAACATCATGCCAAACAAAATAAATGAAAAAAGAAAAAAAATAAGGAAAAAAATGAAAAATAAAAATTTGTGACAAACCCACGAAAGGAATCTTCAAATAATCAACAGACGAAGCAGAGAGAGGCAAACAGAAACGAAAGCCAGATCGGAAGCTAAGACGAATAGATTATCAAACAGATGAAAACCAAAAAAAGGACCAAAGCTATAAGGCAAAGGAACAAACCTAAAAGCACAGAGAACGAACAAGTCGCGGTGGTCGCTACTGGCTCAACTCTGAGACACGGTTTCAAAGCCGTGAAGACGAACAGAGCGACGGAGCTTTCGCAGAAAAGGAAATCGAAGAACGTGAGAGGGAGAAGGTGGATTCATTGTAAATATGTCGGTTATTTGTTGTGGGCTTCCATTTCATGTCCGACCCACAATAATACCAAAAGGGATATAAAAAAAAAAACAGTCGTTATCCATACCCTACAATTCATTAACCACACCCGACAAATACCTGAACTGATCAAAATACCATTTCCCATGAAAAAATTGGTACCTAAACAACTGGTTTACGATATACATTTAAAAAAAATAATGTGTATCGATAACTAGTTATTTACGATAGCAATTTTAACAAAGGGATACTATAAACAACACTTTATGGTATACTAGCGGCAAGACGGGCACTACTGTGCCCGTCTTTCTGCATTTCTATTACGCTACAGTATGAAATATTTTATCGCATTTTATTGTTTAATATTGGTTTTAAAAAATTTGATTAAGCATTCCTTGTATTTTATTACACTAATTTTGAAAATGACATATTATTATTAATTAACAGTATTTAACGCCTATTGATATGTACACATATATGTTACTTTCTTTTAATAAAAAGAATTTGGATTTTGATTTACTTTTTAGAAATTGATTTAAGATATTTGATTTCACTATGAATTTACGTGTGTATATGTTAACCGCTATCAAGGAGAAGAAGTGCATAAGTTAAAAACGGTTGATATACACAAAAGTAGGGAGAAGTTAATTTATGGATAAGCATAGATAAAAGAGAAATGAAGGGTAAAATTGGAAGGAAAAAAGTCTACATCAAAAAGGGATATCCCCTTTATATATAGTTATAGATAAATGGTATATAAAATCAAAATAAAATAAAATTTGTATACAGTAAACTAGTTGTTTATGATAGGGGTGAGCATGACCCAACCCAGTCCTTTGCCCCATTTGACCCGCAAATCATCGGGTTTATTCAGTTTTAGAGACGGGTTAGGGTCTAAAAAATTGACCGACAAAAATTTAGGGACGGGTCACGGTCATATATAACTTGTCTCAACTCGTCCCTTACTCACTCATTTGTTAAATTCTATTATGTTTGTGACGAGACTACTATAAATAAAATATTCAAGTTAGAATTCATGTTAGTTTAGTTAATAGTTTTGTAGCAAAGTATAATTGTAAGAGTCATGTTTGGCTTTGAGTATATGGTAAAACACTAAAATTATTCAATTTTTCACTTTTAACTTTTAATCGTAATTAAATAATTTCCTTATAATTTTATTTTTATTGTCTTACGAGTCAACCCGGTTCCGTCTAAAACTGACTTGGTCTTAGTTTACCCGCAAAGCATCGGGTTTGTTTAGGTCTATAAATGGGTTAGGGTCTAAAAAATTGGTCCGGTCTAAACTTATGGTCGGGTTAGAGACAAGTATAACTCGTCTCTTGCTCGCCCATAGTTTACGATACCAGTTTTTTCAGAATTTAGTACTGTAAATAGCTAGTTTACGGTATACAATAAAAAAAATTATCCCGTATACTCGTTGTTTATGGTACAAACTTTTATAAAATTTGTAGCACAAACGGTAGCAATTTTGGGAAAATTGATACCGTAAACACCTGTTTACAGAATACTAAAAAAATGTAAATAGGGTACGGAAAATTGGGAAGATGAAGAAGGAGAAAATTTGGTGTGGTTGTGGAGAAAAAACTTGTGTGCGGTGGTTAGGGTGGGAATAGGTCAGGCAGGCCGACAGGGGGCCTACGACCTAGCCTACATCAGGCCTAGGCCAGGCCAATTTTTTTAAAAATAAACTAGGCCAAGACTTTTTGAGAAGCCTATTTAGCCAAAAAGGTCGGGCTTCGGGCCACCCAAAAAGCCTTTTAGGCCTAACAAGCCGACCTATTTAAGTAAATATAAATAATTTTATATTGCTATTATTATTATTATTATTATTATTATTATTTTGTACATTGTGTTAAATCATATATCTACTGATATTTTCAATAATTTAAGCATATTGACTTACATAGAAGTTTGATTACTTAAAGGCTTTATGGCAACATATATAGAATTTAAATGGGCTACCATATAAGGTTTGATTCTCTAAAAGATCATGTTAGGCCTTGAAAAAGCTTTATATCATATGAACAAATCAGAATTAGACCTTATAAAACTCAGCTGGTCATATTTATTTATACTCATATGTCTCAAGTCTCTTAGTAGCAGTGGTTTTAAATTTTTTTTATAGATTATTATAAATAGAACTTAACCTCATTGGTCTATTAGTCCGTTAGTCTATTTAAAGATCGGTCAGATGACTTATTCAAAGACTTTAATATCAAATAGGCTTTTAAGTAGGCTTACAGGCCATATCAGGTTTTCAAAAAGGCCAGACCAGGACTAAAAAAGCCTATTACATGTATTAGGCCAATCTTGGGCCTTGAAATTTTTGATCAGGCTAGGCTTAGGCCTTGCAAAGCCTAGTTCGGCCTAGCCTATTTTCACACCTAGCGGTGGTAGATGGAAAGAGAAAAGAGAGTTTTGGGCAATGGTATTTTGGCCAGTTTAGGTATTTGTGGGGGTATAGTTAATGAGTTGTAGGGTGTGGATAACAACCATAAAAAACACAACCAGAGCAGAAGATAGGCAAGGAATACATTGCACCAGAATTTGAGGCTTGATTCCAACACGCTCATTTTTTCATTCCAACCCCCTAAATATATTTTTTCCTCCAGAAACACTTTGTCCTCTCCCACCAAAGCCCCCTCCCTAACTCCTTCAGTGAGGTTGCAGGGGAGGTTGAGAGTTGGGGGACAGGGGACAGTAGGGAAAGGAATGAAGGAGGGGTGAGGCTATTTTGAGAAAAGTACGTAGCAATGAGTGTATAAATGTAAAAATGGGGTGTTGGAATCAAGCCACTAGAATTATCATCTATCTTTACATAAGAACATAAAACAATTATTCTCAAAAGTAGTCATTTTTATTATAATTTTGAAATACATAAATGATTTTATTATTATTTAGAATCATTTTTTATTTTTATATAAACTCTTAAATTCTAAATTCACTTTTACTATTTATAGTCTTAATTATTTATATTTTCAAAATATTTATTTTTTAGTTAAAAAAAATCTTCGTTAAAAACACAGTTGCTTGTATTGTAGTTTTAAATTTAAATCGTTTGTATTAAAATATGTACTTTTTCTTTCGGATCTTATTTTTTTTTAAAGATAAAAATTAGATTAAACTAGCTAAGGGCTAGACCTGTTCAGGTTGGACATTTCATATTTAAAGTTGTAATTTTAAAAAAATAATAATATCAACCTGTTTCATTTAGATCCTAAGACCTGTTCATAATTTGATCGTTCTTCTTTTTAACAAAATTGTATAGCTAGGTAAAAATCTCTCAATTTTTATCCATTATTACAACATTTATTCTGCACTCTTTTTAGTCTAGGACGTCATTTGTCATTAAAAAAACCCGGATGTGGCAAATGTATTGCCATCTCGACATGCTTATCAGTTATGTGTATCATTTAATATAGTTGACATTTGAGTAACCATTTTGCATTTTAATCACTAATTTAATTTTAAAAAATAAATGAAACATAAACTTATTTAAATAAAAAGGAGAATAAATTAAATATTAGGGTTTCGTTTCCCCCTTTTCACTTTTATCCATCGAAAACACATTCTCAGCTTGCAATTCATGCTAATAAGACAAGGCTCCACTCGATCTGCAATTCGACGCGTTGGATAAGAATTTTAAGTTCGAAGTGGGTGTGGAGTTTAATTCACTTTCTGAATTCAACAAGGAAATCCTAGAGTGATCAATATTGAATGAGGGGGAAAATAAGTTTGTTAAAAATGATAAGATGGGGCAAAGGCAGAATGTAAAGGCAAATGTGGATTTTTAGCCCATGTATGCAAGGTGGGGGATAAACACACATATAAAATGAAGAGTTGTGATGGTGGGCACATGTGTGGTAACTGGTAAGATATTAAATAGTTGATCTGATAAATCAAAATGGGCCGGTATCCAAGTCTTAATGCCCATTGGCAATGTGAAGTTAGGTGAGATTATTAGTGACATAAGAAGGATTTACTCTACTCGGATCTCAGCGTAACGAGATTGGAGGGCCAAAAATATGGTAGAAGGGGATGCAACAAGACAATATTTCCTTTTGTGGAGCTATTCTGCAGAGCTAAGAACATAATTTGTTAAGGGCTTAAGGATTTTTAAAATTTAATTAATTCAAAGGGTTAAATGATAGTTAAACATGTTTAATTGTTTTTAGTTAATTTTTTTATATTTTCTTGATGTTAAATAAACCATTTTTAAATGTAAAAACATGTTTAATAATATAAAAATAATATAAATGTTGACTCACATGGACGTCACGTCAATTAAAATGTACACGTATCCGCTGTTGACTAGAACGACTATTTGTCAAATAAAAAAAAATTAACAGTTAAAACTAAAGTTGAAAACAACGAATAAGTGAGGGGCTAAACATCAAAAAAAAAAATTATAGAGAACAAATGCAAATTTGAAAATTTTATCGGGACTAAGATAGTTTTTAACTAGACCAGTCAACGTTAGTAGTTCTTAATTTGCACCAACCCAAAAATATTAAATTAGGGTAAATTTAAATACCTATTAGCTCCATGTACTTTGTTCTTCTTCGTTTAATCTCACGAGTTTTTTTTTTTTTTTTCATCACTTAATCTCTCAACTAAAATGTTAATTTTTCGGATAACTTAATAGTAGTACAAAACTTTCAATTCCCATACTTCATTTCTCCGTGGGGATAAATTTTATGGAAGTAAGTTGCATATAAAATGAAATAATTGATTGAAAAAGGAGCAAGAATACCATAGTGACACGTAATTTATAAAAAATATACTGAAAAATTATAAAACTTCCGAGATTCACATCTTACATCTAAGGTCTAAGAGTGTTGTCAAATCAAAATTGACATAGATTCATATGTTGGCCACAGGAGACCGATCACGTTTATGTGGATCAATAGGGAAAATAAGAGATGAGCGTAGAAATTTCATTCTTACTTTTCAGTCCTTGAATTTGAATTTTGGGCAATTTTACATCGATTGCGTATTGCTTGGTCCAAAGGCTTTCTCATTGCGTCGGAGTTTATTCTGATTCATTCATTCAAAGGTTGCTATAGACCTCCTTGGCGGCGATTGTTGCAACATTCATTCTTGTGGAGCTCTGGTTGATGCTATTCGTGAAGTATTGAAGATCATAAAACACGAATTAGTTTCTTGGAGGCATGTTTTTTGCGAAGCAAATCGAGGGACTACAAATTAATTAGCAAAACATAGCCCGAATATAAAGAGCCACATAGGATTTTTTATGAATTCCAGATTGTATTTTATGTTGCCTTGAGGACCGATTCCCCTTTTATTTGTTTTTTCAAAGAACATTTAGTTTGTTGTCGGGGCTTAGCCCCTGTCATCCAACAAAAAAACCCTTGGTTTAATAAAGTAGGATAGGATTTCGTATTAGATAGGTCGCACGTTGGAATCCAAACTAGTCTCATTAGGATGAAGAAAATGTAAAATTCTTTGTAAGTCCTTTTAGAGCCGGATATATTTTTCGCCTTAGATTGAGACATGGTTCTCTCACCATAATTTTTTATTACAATAAAAAAATACAAAAAAAGGGATAATGCTTGCAATAACGAAATTAGTTTGGGATGCAAAAAGGATTGAGAAAATTTGATTTTTTTTTTGAGGAAATTGAGAAATTTTGATGTCTTTTTTTATTGACACTTTAATATATAATGTTGTAGTAGAAAAAAATTTATCTTTAAAATTAGTAATCCTTCTTAAATGTTAATTTTTTTATATCAAGTATTATGTTTTTTAATTCCTGAATCCTCTAAAGTGTACAATTTACTCTACAGAAAATCTCAACCATTAATAAAATTAGTACAATTGATAGTTTTATATGCTTATTAATTACATAAGTGTTTCTATGTCAAAATTTTTTTTACATAAGTGTTTTTTTTTTTACAAAATTACATGTGTTAGAATATCAACTAGTAACATACCCGTGCTAACGCACGGGTCGCGCGACATTTGTATAATTGTTATGGAAAAGTGTGTCAGTTATCATTTTAAGATTCGAATTTAAGAATATATTTTATTTGGAATATTCTAAGTCTGGGTGTATAATAACAGTAAGTAAATGTGCTAAGATATTGAATTGAAATTAAAGAAAGTAATATTATTATAAGCATATCATACGAATACAAAAAATTTACATTTTTTAGTTCTTTTGTATTACTATGGAATGCTATTATGAAAATCAACTAATTCTTTTGTATTACTATAAAAATCAACGAGATGTACAATAGAATTTGAAGATGGAAAAATCTTAATTCTGAAATAAGAATGGGGTTTTCCTTACCGTAAAAGTTAATATAATAAGGCAACAAAAAGAAGGAATGGAACAAACAAAGAAAGGAGTTTTGTTTGATATAATAAGAGTTTTCTTTACATTTGCTTTCAAACTCAAATTAAGTTCTTAGTCCATCCTTTTCATTTGATAAGCTTTCTGCCCTATCACTCTCTAATCTTTCAAATTCAATGGTTTGCAACAATTTTGTCATTGTTTTTACGTTCTTCCTCTATAGCTTTTTCAAATTCAGTTCCATCTGCATTTTTGAACCATTCCCATGACAAAACCTGCACAATGTTATCAAGTCTCAACCATTCCTCATGACTTGTGTTCTATGCAAAAACAAATAAAAAAACTACATAAACCAATAACTAACAGTATTGCATCACCTTCATAACATGACAATATGACATTAATTGTGTTGTCAACTAAATGTGGCAGATTCATAATATGGCATTAAATAGACCTTATTTGATGCCTTGTTCCACATCCATATTTATTCATATTGGAACTTCTCTTTGATGTTTAAAATTTTTAAAGCTGTTTGTCATGCTGATTAAAAGGAAGGCTTTACTAATTCTTTTCCATATTCCATATATGATTCCCTCCTTTAAACCTTCAATTTCCTCTGAGTCACAAAATTAGATAACAACATCATTGCCTACTTCAAACCAAGCAAATATAAGAAATCAGGAAATATAAGCACTTAGCAAAGTTACAGATACAACACTTCAAAACTTGAACCGTCCCCATTATTTCCAGTATAAAGCCTATGATTATATCATAAAGTTATAGTTACCATAATTGTAAGAATGCCTTCAGCCGATCTACAAAATTTTTAGGCTTGTCAAAGATTTTCTTCCAGCCAAGTTCACCTGGAATTTTTTTATATCAACACAGCCAAGTTCACCTGGAATTTTTTTTCTATGTAAGTCAAGCATACACCTTTGTCTCCGTGAGCGTGTAAAATCAAATGTAAAACCTGCTTTATCCTACCTCCCAACCCCAAAAAAATGAAAAAAAAAATTCTAACGAATGATTGTCAAAAGGAAGTCTTAAAATGGTGTTTTACTTAGATTGGAATGGAAAGGGAAGGCAGAGTAAATGCGAAAAATTTACCATCTGGCCTAGCTCCAGCTTGTAACTTTTTTCCAGAAATCCATGTCTCTTTCTTTTTCTTTTTGCATCACCTGCAGTAGTTTTCCAAATATTCCAGCTCTGCACAATTTTGTAAGATAATCAAACACTGAATTCAGAATTAATTCGAATTCAATTGTTCAATTGCATAAAAATACCATGAAACCACAATTTTATACCCCAATTTATTAAGTGCTCCAACATGAGACCCTTCAGTGATAACAGAGAAAGACCCTAAAGCCTCTTGAAATCTATCTGCCATGGTCTGCAATTTCTTTCCGGGGAAATTAATTTTCGTATGTTGATCACTTACCTGTAAAAGTAAACAGATTTAAAGCCAGTTGTGACAATAAACTAATAAGTACAACAACAACCGTAGAACAGCTATACCTCATTGTCACTCGATGATCCACTATATAATGGCTCAAGGGAGTTTTCACTGTCAACAAAATTAGATATAGTGTTGAAGCCCAAAGAATTTTTCTCATGGTGATCTTAAAAACCCCATATGAAATCCCGGAAGAAAAGACAACATAAACAAATAATTTAACCATGATGATTGACGTGACATCAACAGAATTTTTATAACAAAATATAGTTAAGCCAACATCCAAACCTTGTTTAGTACAATGTTTAACAATGTAGAACAGCTGCTCCAAAAGTTGAAGTTATCACAGTTTCATTGAGTAAACCGTCTCCATGATCACACCTATTAAAGAAGTTTAAATTAAAAAATTCATTGACTTACAACTTGCAAATTTTTTTTAATAAAATGGTTGACTTACTGTGTGATTGCTAGCATTAAAACATCCCATGTCAGTGGTTATAGGCAAAACCAAACTCTGCAGCTGCAACAAAGAGGTATGAGGCAGGGTTTAGAAAGAAAAACTATAGAACGATTGAGAAAAAGAAAGAAAAACTTTTCAGTGTGCACAACTCCAATGGTTGCAATGCCTCCATTCTCTTAAAATATATATAAGTGTATCAATGATCATATAAAAAGAACATCAAAGTATTTCGATGAATATAATGATGAATTTACCCATCGAAGACTTCGTGATAGAAGAAACTCTTGTCTCAATCAGAATTTAGCTTAAATTATTAGCAATCAGAGATGAACGTTCAAAAACACATCTAGTTCTTATAAAGAAAAAAAAAAAAAAAACCTTAATTCCAGGAAGACAAACTTCTGTGCAGGCTGTTATAATACATCAACCAATATTGCTAATATGTGAAAACAATTTTGATATGTTGGCCTATAGTAAATGGTAAGTGCTAAATACTGTTGTTTGGTACAGTTTGAAGTGTTCACACACACACCAACAAAGAAAACACTGGTAGAAGTTTTAGTCGTACAAATAAAGCCTCTAACTCATAACATCCTGATGAGCTACAATGAAAAGATAAGACCAGAAAAAATAACATTAAAAAGTAGGAGTAATAGCGCTAAAATATTTTGATAAGAACTCTAGGCTGTGATTATATATAGAAATCAAGTACATAATTACATGATTCCCAAACATCTATTCCTCGCAAGCTTAATAATATATCATCATGGTTGTGTTTAGTTGTATTAAGCGAGACACTAAGTGAGTGAGACAACCTAAGCCATTTATTTCACCAAAATGAAGTTTTAATGTTCAAACCCAATCAGAACAGTGTTAAGATTTCTTGGCAAGAAAAAATAGTATTTTTCATAACATAGTATAAAAAAATTGTGAATAGAGAAGAAATCCAGAAAGGAAGATACAACATAAACAGATAAATAAAGATTCAAAACCATAAACATACTACAGGATCTCAAAAATTAAAAAAACAGAAACCCTGAATCAATACTAAAATTGAAAAAAAAAAACAACTTTTTTTTTATAGAACATGAATAAGGAAGATGCACCCAAAGCCATGCTTAAACGTCAAAACCAAGCCCCCAAAATCCACTATCGTAAATCTAAATTTTTAGTGTTGGTTTTGGGCTTAAACCACTGCTCCATTACAGCCTTCTCGGTTTATCGCACAGTCTACCATGCGGTCTCTGGTCTACCAGGCGTGCAGTCTCTTACGCATACCAATGCCTGGTCTCTCCTTTGCATACATGTCGGTTGTTGGGCGCCGATCTCACTTCATTTGTCCGTTTATGAGCCTTAGTTTAGTTCGATTACTTTACTGCTATTTGTTGTTACGTGAAGTAACGAATTGCTTCCTCTATTTGTTATATATAGAGGATGATAAGCAATTGAGTAACATACTCTTGTCTGAATTCATAGTGAATTTCTCTCTTCTCAGCCTGCACGAATCCTCACCGAGGGTGAACCACGTATATGCCAGGTTGTTTTCTATCTCTTTCTCTGTGTGTTCTTGTGAGTTTGAGTCGATTTTCCACGACAAAGCGGTATCAAGAGCGAGACTCGATCCAAGCCTCCTCGTCAGTCTTCATTGTGCTCTCGGTGGATGTTCAAGATCCACATTGCATTCTCAATCTTGTGACTCGGTGTTTGTTCGGTGGTGCTTCTCGGTGCGGGGCATCACTCCCGCTTCTTCTTTCTTCTTTTTCTGATGGAGTTTCTCCAGATGCATCCAAGAAAGATGTCAAACACAATCAAGATCGAGAAGTTTAATGGGAGGGAACAGTTTCTAATCTACGCGCATTAAGATCGTGCACTTCAAAGAACAAGGGGTTTGGGCCCTCTATCGCCAAGCGGAAAGGCCGCCAAAGATTCCAACACATGACATGAGGAGAAAGCTCACTCGTTGATTCTCTATCCTATCCGATGAAGTCCTCATAAGTTAGCTGAAGAGATATCACGCTAAGTTATGGCTCAAATTGGAGAACCTATACATGACCAAATCTTTGAGCAACAAGTTGTTGCGCTTAAGAGGAGGTTATTCATCTTCAAATGAAAGAATGGCGAAAGAGCATCTTGATGAATTGAATTCAATCCTGCTTGAATTGCGGGACATTGATGTCAAGATGGAGGATGAAGACATTGCCATGGTTCTTTTAGCTTAACTTTGCCACCATCTTATGAAAACTTTGTAAGTTCTATTAGTGTTGGTAAAGAGAGCATCACTTCTAGAAGAAGTCAAGACAAGCTTGTATTCTAGAGAGCTTCGATTGAAGGCATCCGGAATGTGATGATTACGCCTCCGAGTGCTTTGTCAAGAACTTCGGCAAATTTAGCGAACAATCAAAACAAGAAGAAGGAAGGGGAAGAATTCCAAAGGAAAGGTTAATCAGAAGATATATGCAACTATTGCAAAGAACCTCGGACATTGGAAGAAAGAGCATCCTAAGAAGAAGAAGAAAGGAATTGCATTGGCACTCTTGCTTTCAAGAAAGCGCTCGCCATGGATTAGTATGCTCTCACCGTTAATGATGATCAAACTCGTAACAGTGGGTGCTAGATTCGAGATGTTCTCATCATATGTGTCCTCACAAAGATTGGTTTGTGACGTATGATGAGAAGCTTGGAGGAAATGTGCTCATGGAAACAATGAACCGAGTGCAAGACAGTTGGTATAGGTTCTATTCAAATCAAAATGCATGATGATGTGATTAGAACCTTAACCAATGTCAAAGCATGTTCTGGATTAAAAAGAAACCTCATCTCTGTTGGTGCTTTGGATTCAAAGGGCTTCATATGCGATGTTCAAGGAGGGATTATGCGGATCGAAATGCGAAAGGAATTTGTGGTGTTACGCGGCTCAAAACACGTAAATCTATACATTCTTCAAGGGACAAACTCGATTAAGGCTAACCGTGGCGTAAAACAGCGAAACTCGACATACGCCGCAAATTGCGGGCACATGAGATTGGGGCACATGAGTGAAAAAGGGCTGAAAGTTCTCGTTGATCAAGGGTCATTACAAGGTCGAAAAGGAGGAGCATTGGAATTTTGTGAACATTGTGTTTTTGGTAAGCATCATAGATCCAAATTTTAAGGCTTCACACCTGACCAAGGCTACTCGGACAAAGATACACCAGTTGTTGGGGTCCATCAAAGGTTCCATCTATAGGTGGAGCTAGGTACTTTCTTTCCATTATTGATGACTACTCGCATGACTTGGGTTTATATGATGAAACACAAGTGCAGGCTTTCAATGTTTCAAGAATTGGAAAACTTTGATAGAAAATCAAGTGGAAGAAAGATTAAAAGACTAAGAACTGATAATGGTTTAGAGTTTTGTTACAAGAGTTCAATAAATTCCCTTTTGACAAGGTATTGCCAGGGCAATACAAGATGAGGAACACACCTCAGCGAGAATGGCATAGCGTAGAGAATGAGCAGGACCTTATTGGATAAGGCTAGATGTATGCTATCCAATTGGGGTTGAAGAAACATTTACGGTTTGTTTCACTGACATATACATTGTCAACAGGTCTCCTCCTCACCCATTGACAATAAAACTCCACCGAGGTATGAGTCTTCCAAACTGCACGATTATTCTAGGCTTAAAGTTTTTGGTTGTCCCGCTATTACCATGTTAGTGAGAGGCAAACTTGAACCTAGAGCTAGAAAGGAATTTTTGTTAGATATGGTGAGGGTGTCAAGGGATATAGGATTTGGTCCTGATCCGAGAAAGGGTGATTTTGAGTAGAGATGTAAACTTTGATGAGAGGTCTCTACTGCATAACAAAGCTGAAATTGCACAATCACCAAGCTGTGACAAAACCTATAAGCAGGTGGAGTTTGAAGAAATTGAAGGGCAGAATGATCAAGCTGAGAAAGGCGATCAAGCGTAATCGGGTAGTCAGCGAGACTAATCGGGAATCATCCTGAAATTGCAAATTCCTGGCAGAAATCAAGCGTAAAGCAGCAGCATCGTAAAGTCTCAAAGGAATAGAAAGGCTCAGAGAGGTAATGGTTATGAAGATATGCTCTCATATGCATTTCAAGTTCTTGAAGATGTTGATGCACAAGAGCCAAAGAAATTTCCAGGAGTATTACTTGTTGAAGCCAGAAAAATGGCTCGCCCATGTATGATGAAATGCGTCTCAGACAAAAACAATACATGGCAAGTTGCTGAAAGCGAGTGCTGGTGGGAAGCAAGTGGATTTTTAAGAAGAAACACCGGAATCTCCAAAGTAGATGGAATCAAATTCAGGCACATTAGTTGCAAAAGGTTTTAGCCAAAAGGAAGGTGTGAACTACAATGAAATTTTCTCTCCGGTTAGTAAGACACACTTCCATTAGGGTTCTCCTTGCCTTAGTAACTAATATGGACTTGGAATTACTAACAACTTGATGTAAGCAGCTTTTCTACATGGGGATTTAGAGGAAGACATTTACATGAAGCAACCAGAGGGCTTTGTAGAACAAGGAAAGGAGAAATTAGTTTGCAAGTTGAAGAAATCATTGTATGGCTCAAGCAATCTCCAAGGCAATGGTATAGGAGATTTGATCGGAGTTTATGATTCACCATGGATTCAAAGAAGTCCTTATGATTCATGTGTGTACCTCGATGGCGAAAAAATGATTCCTATGTCTACCTATTGCTCTATGTTGATGACATGCTCATTGCATCTCAAAACATGTTTGATATTAATAGGCTCAAGTCTCTTCTCGCCTGAATTCGACATGAAAGACCTCGTGTCAGCAGAAAGGATTTTGGGAATGGAAATCTACAAGGACGGAGATAAGAAGAAGCTTTTCTTGTGTCAAGTCTTACATCTGAGAAAGTGTTAAACAGATTTGGCATGACTACCGCAAACTGTTACCACTCCACTCATCGCAACCATCGAATCGATGAAGTGTTTCGAGACTCGCCGTCGAAAGCGAGGGACTACATGGAGAGAGTTCCATATGCTAGTTGGCAAAGCGCATCATGTATGCCATGGTTTGCACTTAGACCCGATCTTGCCAAGCTGTAAGTGTCATAAGCGAGATACATGAGCCAGCTGGAAGCAACATTGGATTGCCGTCAAGAGAGTTTTCGAGATATCTCAAAGGAACAAGTGATGTTGGTCTTGTGGCATGGAATGATTCTACTTGTTCTCTTCTTGGTTTCTCAGTTCGACTATCTATGGGGATCTTGATGGTAGAAGGTCCATTCTTGGTTATGCTTTTACGGGTTGGCAAGTGTTTAGTAAGTTGGAAAGCTACATTCACGACCTGATGGCGTTATCAACCACGAAGCAGTAATATTTTTGTACAGCGACAAAGAAGAAAAAGAAGGCATTTGGCTTAAAGGCCTTATCCGGTGACTTAGGCTTTCCACAAGATAAAGCCATCATATTTTGTGATTAAGTGCCATTTGTTTGGCAAAAGATCAAGTGCACCATGAGAGAACCAAACACATAGATGTTAGGTATCACTTCATTCGGACCGAAACAGAATAAAGGTGCTCAAGGTTGATACTAAGGACAATCCGGTGATATCATGACCAAAGCCAGGTTCTCTCAAGAGCAAGTTCATGTGCATTGTTTGGACATGCTCAATGTTGATAGAAATGGAACAGTTTAAATGGCAGTTGAGGAAGATGAGAATTTGCTAAATGTTTCGATAGTGGTTTGACCTCAAGGTGGAAATTTGTTGGTTTTGGGCTTAAACCACTTTGCAAATTCTGACTCGGGTTTATAAACCACGGGTCTACTGCCTGGTCTCTTCGGTCTACCCGGCGTCGGTCTCTTCTCGCATACTGGCCTGGTCTCTCCTTTTGCATACCAAATACACTGGTTGTCAAGGCGTCGATCTCACTTCCAATGTTGAAGCCGTTTATGAGCCTTAGTTTAGTTGATTACTACATTTGTTGTTGGTGAAGTAATTGCTTCCTCTATTTGTTATATATAGAGGATGATAAGCAATTGAGTAACATACTCTGTAATGTCTGAATTCATAGTGAATTTCTCTCTTCTCACACTTTGTGGGACGTAATCCTCACACTGAGGGTGAACCACGTATATGCTTGTGTTGTTTTCTCTATCTCTTTCTCTGTGTGTTCTTGTGAGTTTGAGTGCGATTTTCCCAACATTTAGCATAATCTTGATAATATGTGCAGTAAGAATATCTTCTGCCCATGACCGAAATCAGAAAATAACACCAAAATATGAAAGGAAGAGAAATCAGACCTACCGCAGGAAGAAGAATCAAGAGTGTCGTACCCTAATTTTGTCCGACCTCTTTTTTTTAATTTATTTTCGCTTATTAAAATTAGTAGTAGTAATATTAAATAAATAAAAATAATATTTTTGGTCTCATAGAATGAATAAAGAAAATAAAAAAAAGGCAAAATATCATCTTCCATCCATTTCCTTTTCAGAAAGCATATTTTGGAGAATCAATCAAATCTCCCTTTCTTAATCTCAAACCAAATCACACCAAAATCCTCATTTTTTCGATAATATGTCTCAGATTTATGGAGATTCGGTTGAGAGAAAAACATGAACATCCAGAACCAAATCAGAGAGTGATTCTATTCTCTTTTTCTTCATTTATTTCCTTTTATTCCCAGTTTATTTTGATCCTGATTTTTCTTTGTTTCTGTAACAGATTCGAAGAATGCTATAAAATCCTCTCAAAGAGGAGAAAAAGGGGGGAGCGAACCGAGGAGAGTTTTCGGGATCTGAAAAGAGTCACCAAGAGAGCAGTTCTTGAAGAAAAGACTGAAGAATAGAGAAAAAAGAAAAAGAGAGATCTGAAAATGTAAACACTTTTTTTTTTCTAGAGTTTCAGTTTCTTCTCTGTGTAATTCTGATCTGGTTGCTGAGATAACTATAACCAGGTTTTTTATCTTTTTTTTTTCATTCGCTCCAAGTTGCTACCATTCCTATTTCTGTACGATTGTGTATGTAAAAGATTGAATCTTGAGATCTAATACATCATTATCTTCATTATTTATGCTTCTTTCTGATTTTGTATTTTATTTTTAATTTTTTTTATTACTGTTGTATGATAGGGTTAATTTTTTTTTTTACATAGTTTTATTCAAAATCTATATATTATTCTAAATTCTACGCCAATATTTTCTCTTCAGCAAAAGTGGTAAATAAAAAAAAGTTATTTCTTTTGATTCTTGTAAACTTGTTTTTTACCTATTATTGTTATTGTTATTAAATTTAGTGGCAAAAATGCTTCCTTTTATTTCTTAATGAATTATAGGAGAAAGAGTATTTAACATGAGTATTTAAATTAGTCACTATAATTACTATAACTAATAAAGAGAGTTCAATTTTTTTTTCTTATAAAGGAGACATTTTTAAATCTGATTCAAATTAACAATTTTGGCATTAGATCGATTATTTAGCTTTAAGGTAAAATAAAGGTTAATCTTTCTCATTTATGATCTGTTTGTAGAAACCTTAGACTCATGCTTTTTCTTTATAAAATAATTCTTGATAAGGCAAACATGTTTTTTAAAACAATTAAAGGTACCATTTTTATGGGCGTTTTAGGGGTGTTAATACCTTTCCTATGCGTAACTAACTCTCAAGCTCAAAATCTGGTTCAAAGACCTTCTTTTTTTTTCATTAAATTCAAAAATATTCAAAAAATAGGTTTTCCAATGTTTCCTATAAAAATTAAATATTGGTGGCGGCTCCATTTAATTTTTAGGGTGGTTGTCACAACGTGGCGACTCCACTGGGGACCTTAGAGAGTTAGGTCTTAAAATTGTTTGAATTAATTTGTTTGCCTATTATATGATTTATTTCCCTTTTCTTTCTTTTATTCTTATCTTGGATTTATTTGTTTTTATTTTGCTTTATTCTATTTGTTTCACATGTATATATGAACTTTAGGATAGCCACATTGTATATAAGTGTATTTGTTAATTTATTTTGCAGCGGATAGTATTTTAGGTTATTGCTCCTTCACACACTTCACTTAACACATTTTCGCACACTACGAGTGAGTGCCCTATACCCGGGCCCGAGTGAACCTTAAGTTAGGAGAGGCTGTGTAGTGAGCACCTGCTGGACGTACGACCAGTTGGGTCCTTGCGAAGGCCTCACCTAGAGTTTGGCTACATTTGAGAAAAAACCATCCTTTAATAATATACTTATTATTGGTGGTAACATTTTCAAATGGGACTATTGGCTCTAGGGACCTTTTAGATTAGTATCTTAAATCCACCCAATGGAAAGGCACTTAATATAAACCCTAAATCCTTTTAAGGAGCTACCGGCCCATATTACGAAAGGAGCATACATTATCCCATTTTTCACGTGACAAAAGTCGTATGACCTAAGATCTTAGGAAATACCGGCCTACATCACAAGGGGCACACGCTGCCCGTTTTTCCTTCATTCATTTATTTTCCATTCACATTTCAAAAATTGTGAAAGATAATAAATGATATTTTTCTTTAAAAAATATTATTTTTTATTCTTCTTTGCAAAAAATACAGTTTCAAAAAATATTTTCCCTTCTCATTCTTTTTTCCTCAAAAAAAAAAATTTTTTTTAAAAATAAAAGGCATTTTCTCCCTTTTTAACGATGTTTCTCATTATCCTTGCATTCATTTTATTTTTATAGAAAAAATAAATAAAAAAAATATTTCTCTATTATCCATCATATTATTTTGCATAAAAAAAAACATTCATGACATGCATAATCATGGCATCTACATAACATAACTCATTTTTTCTCCTCAACAGAAAAATAAATATAAATAAGCTTTCCCTGCATCCTTACCGGACTCGAGGCCAATCTAGACTAATGGACTTGTTGGAACAGAATCAGCAAGCAATAAGAGAAGAACTCGACCGAATCAAGGGTAAAATGGACAAGATATTGGACCTCTTGCAGAACATGGGTGCAAAATTGACCATTGATGAGAACCATTCCACCAGCACTAATGAGTATCGAGAGGCTTCCAATGGCCCATCAGGAGACCCCCTAGATCAGAAGAGACTCCAAATTGTGGAAGATAGGCTTAAAGTAATTGAAGGGGCAAATCATATTGGGTTCAAAGCTTCAGAAGTATGCTTGGTCCTGGACGTGGTGATTCCTCCAAAATTCAAAGTTCCTGAGTTCCTCAAGTATGAAGGCTTAACTTGTCCAAAAAGTCACCTCATCATGTATTGCCGGAAGATGGCCTCCTGCTCCAGTAATGATAAGCTCCTAATCTACTTCTTCCAAGAGAGTCTTACCGGGACATCCCTACGCTGGTATATGCAGTTAGAGCAGGGCAAAATCAGCTCATGGAATGATTTGGCTAAAGCTTTCATCAAACAATATAAATACAATATGACATGGCTCCTGGCCGTTCTCAGTTGCAAACCATGGTAAAAGGGGGAAATGAAAGCTTCAAAGAGTATGCCCAAAGATGGAGAGGGATTGCAGCCCAAGTGGAACCTCCGCTATCTAAGAAAGAGATGGTTACCACGTTCACTGACACACTTCAACAACCCTTCTATGATCTAATGATGGGAAACGTCTCTTCAAGCTACTCAGATCTAGTTGTTGTCGGAGAAAGAGTGGAAACAGGGATAATCAGCGGAAAGATTGGCAACCTCGAAGCTCAACAACCATTGCGCAGTATAAGCCAAGAGATGGAAGAAGAAACAAACACTGCTCATCACAACATGCCAAGTTGGGGCAGTGGGCCACTCCATTGAGAATTGTTGGGCTCTGATCAACACCGAGTGATAAAACTTCAAGGAATAGCCCTGTTTAAGCAACATTCATTTGTTTTTACGCTTTGCCCGAAGCCCTGGGGCATATCTTGTAAAGGGCTCATTATGTTCTCATCTTTTCAGTTCATCAATAAAACTGCAATTTGAATTTTTTTTTTTTCAATCTTAGCTCATAGAATAATGGTAAAGCAAATGCACAAATTATCAAAAGTTAAGTTTTGTGAAGATGTGACCAATGAGATTTTGAGATGAAGTTTGACCCTTTTTCTCTATCCAAATACTTATCCCTTACTACCCCTTTTGAGCCTAAAATGAAATTTTCTTTCAAATACCTTGAATAAGGATCGTCCATACAATGAAGAATAGCACAAGTCTCCGATCAACTTTGTCTTTTTAGAAAGAAGAAGACCAAAGTAAGCAATAAGGTATCAAAGACAATTCAAAAAATGTCAAAAACGTGTCAAAGACACCTGCGAAGATCAGAAAGGAAACCGCAAAGGCGAAACAAATGTTCTAGCAACCAATGAAGTGCATCTTTAAACTAAAGATCCTTATTCACATAAAACCTTAAATACTTTTTGAGCCTGAAATATCCTTTCTTTCATAACCCTTAACCATTGGCCACGTTACAACCCTAATAAAGTCCATTCTGATTAAAGTCAAATTGCTCATATTTTCTTAAAACTTGATTTTTGAAAGAGGAGATCCATATAAACTCCTCAGTGCAATTGCTTTACCTAAAAAAAAAGAATATAAAATAAAATGCTCGCTAGGCTGAAAACCCGAAAGGGCGGTCTAGGCAAAAGTTAGAGCGACCCGCTAGGTTGAAAACTCGCAAAGAGCGGCCTAGGCAAAAGTTAGGGTCAAATTCACAAACATGTCAACCCGGATTGTACTTCTTGGACCTAAACATAAACCAAGAAGCTGGGGGCAAAAGCTGAGCCCATCATCTGCAAGCTTCGCATTCAAGATTTCGTTCCAGTTTCAGAACTACGCAAGGTGATCCGCGTCTCTACATAGATCCTTCCTCATATGGTTGGGCAAAGGCCAAGGGATACGGAAAAGTCTCTATGGATCAAAGTTGTCAATCTAATCCTCCCAAGAGCATTCATAGCATGGAAGGAATATTCAAGAATCCACAAAGATAGACAGAATGAACTATCAAGGGGCAAATATGCGAATCTGGTGCAATACAAAGTCAGCCATTCGGACAAGCAATCCAACAGAAAGTTAACACCCATGAGTCTAGGGGCAGAATCCTCAAAGGAATTCAGAGAAATCAAAAAATTCAAAACAATAATAATATTCGTGCATAGCATACCATTCATTGCATTTTGCAAAATCATTAATACTTTTGGGTCCCCGACCCCCCTTCAAAATCATTTCTCTAAAAAAAAATATAATAAAAATTTCATTTCATGCATGACATACCATTCATTGCATCCTGCATGACTATCAAAGTTTTTGGGTCCATTGACCCACCTTCTTAAATATTACATACAATTGGTCTGTTGCTACTCGGTAAGAACTAGTACTCAGCCTACCCAATCTCTTTATTAGCGAGAATTAGGAACCTGTCCTATACCTTGCTGGGAATCTGACCCACCACCTTGGAAATCTGACCCAAGCTTTTACTCGAGAACCTGACCTGCGTCTCGAATCTTCCTCAATTATGGAAATCGATCCGCACCTTTTAACAAGAGTTAGGAATCTGACATATACCTTGTCGGGAATCTGACCCGAACTATTTCGAGTGACGGAGAAGCTCGTACACTGGACGTTCACCTGCAATAGGAAAACCAGTCCATACTTTAGCAAGAGTTAGGATTCTGACCTACATCTTGCCGGGAATCTGACCCGAACCCATATTGAGTGACAGAAAAGCTCATATATCGGACCTTCCTTAAATAGGTTAGCCAATCCGTACCTTTTAGCAAGAGTTAAGAACCTGACTTATCCTTGTTGGGAATCTGACCCAAACCTGTGTCGAGTGACGAAGAAGCTCGCACCCTAAACTTTCCCTAAGTAGGGAAGTAATCAATACCAAAGATGTGAGGGTTAGGAATCAGACCTATGCCTTACCGAGAATTCACTAGGAATCGAACCTAGAATCTCTAACCAATTTTGTAAGAGTTAGCAACTAAACCTATGCCTTACCGGGAATTCACTAGGAATCAGACCTAAAATCCCAAAGCAAAGTCGGGAGCCAATCTCGCATCCTCAAACAATTTCGTTCTGGACAAAATTAGAGTCATTTATCCTTAATTACCTTTTACAACGAATGCACAAAGACCTTCGAGTAAAATGTAATTAAGGAGGGGCAACTGTCGTATCCTAATTTTGTCCGGCCTCTTTCTTTTAATTTATTTTCGCTTATTAAAATTAGTAGTAGTAATATTAAATAAATAAATAAATAAATAAAAATAATATTTTTGGTCTCATAGAATGAATAAAGAAAATAAAAAAATAAGGCACAAGATCTTCTTCCATCTTTTTCCTTTTCAGAAAACATATTTTGGAGAATCAATCAAATCTCCCTTTCTTAATCTCAAACCAAATCACACCAAAATCTCCCTTTTTTCGATAATATGTCTCAGATTTATGGAGATTCGGTTGAGAGGAAAACATGGATATCCAGAACCAAATCAGGGAGTGATTCTATTCTCTTTTTCTTCATTTATTTCCTTTAATTCCCAATTTATTTTGATTCTGATCTTTCTTTGTTTCTGTAACAGATTCGAAGAATGTTATAAAATCCTCTCAAAGAGGAGAAAAAGGGGGGAACGAACCGAGGAGAGTTTTCGGGATCTGAAAAGAGTCACAAAGAGAGCAGTTCTTGAAGAAAAGACTGAAGAATAGAGAAAAAAGAAAAAGAGAGATCTGAAAATATAAACACTTTTTTTTCTTTTCTAGAGTTTTAGTTTCTTCTCTGTGTAATTCCGATCTGGTTGCTGAGATAACTATAACCAGGTTTTTATCTTTCTTTTTTTTTTCATTCGCTCCAAGTTGCTACCATTCCTATTTCTGTACGATTGTGTATGTAAAAGATTGAATCTTGAGATCTAATACATCATTATCTTCATTATCTATGCTTCTTTCTGATTTTGTATTTTATTTTTAATTTTTATTCTTTGTTGTATGATAGGGTTAATTTTTTTTTTACATAGTTTTATTCAAAATTTATATATTCTTCTAAATTCTACGCCAATATTTTCTCTTCAAGAAAGTGGTAAATGAAAAAGGTTATTTCTTTTGATTCTTGTAAACTTGTTTTTTACCTATTATTGTTATTGTTATTAAATTTAGTGGCAAAAATGCTTCCTTTTATTTCTTAATGAATTATAGGAGAAATAGTATTTAACATGAGTATTTAAATTAGTCACTATAATTACTATAACTAATAAAGAGAGTTCGATTTTTTTTCTTATAAAGGAGACATTTTTAAATCTGATTCAAATTAACAATTTTGGCATTAGATCGATTATTTAGCTTTAAGGTAAAATAAAGGTTAATCTTCCTCATTTATGATCTGTTTATAGAAACCTTAGACTCATGCTTTTTCTTTATGAAATAATTCTTGATAACGCAAACATGTTTTTTAAAACAATTAAAGTTACCATTTTTATGAGCGTTTTAGGGGTGCTAATACCTTTCCTATGCGTAACCAACTCTCGAGCTCAAAATCTGGTTCAAAGACCTTCTTTTTTTTCTCATTAAATTCAAAAAATATTCAAAAAATAAGTTTTCCAATGTTTTTTATAAAAATAAAATATTGATGGTGGCTCTATTTAATTTTTAGGGTGGTTTTCATATAGAGCAGAGGAAGAATGCCCTCCTTATCAAAAAATGGTGGAAAAAATTATAAGCTCACATATAAACTTTATATGGTATCGTGGTTCCACACTCTGGACCCTAATACAGGTCCTTGATTCTCCAACCTGTCATGGAAGCAAATAACAATAAAAAAGAAAGCGAGAGGATCTGAGACAATGCGAAAACAAAATAGAAGAATCATCAATTAAGAGTCAATAAAACAAAACACAGTAAAAAAACTTTTTTTTTTAAACTAACGAAGGAGAGATACTTCGCCCGTTAATCAGAGGCACAACACCCACAAAACTACACAAACAACAACAGTTAACAGAACCAATTTGTAGTGGAAGAGATAGAAATATAAAGATGAGATTGTAGGGTGAGAGAGAAAGACCGGAAAAAGGACTGTCTTCTATCCCAAAAATTCAAACCCTTCTCACAACTACCACCGGCGCGCCGTCATCTCTTCACCGGAAACGGGTTGCCGCCGTCGCTTTTCTTGAGCAGAAAAAAAAAATTTGAAAGAGATGGAGAAGAGGGGAGAAAGAGAAGTAATTGAAAGAAATGGGGATTCAAATTTGAAATTCAAAACAGAGGAAGAAATGAGAAAGAGAGAGTGGGATGGATGTCAGCGCAAGATGAAGGAAAAGTGAATTTCAAACTGTCTCAAAGTGTGTGACACGTCCCTGAATTTTTTTTTTTTGACCCTGTAAACCTCAAATGTCAACAATGTGAGAGTCTTGTATGGTAATTTTCCCTGTCCTGTGTGGCCTTATATTGATAGTAGACGGCCTTATATTGATAGTAGACATTAAATCATTTTTATCAATAGTCAAGATATATTATTTTTTTTTGTCAAAAAAAAAGATATATTATTTTACCCACTAAAAAATAGATATATTAACATATCCAAAGCTCACCCAAGAACAAAAAGAAGCTGGAGATATAACTGGTAGGCATCGAAGTTAACCTCTTGGTCCCAATCAGTACGTATTGTAATGATCAGAAAACATGACACTAATCAAACAACAAGTGCACAATTAATAATCCCCAGCCAAAGCCCCTATACAAGTTAGAATCAGATTTTTCATGAAAATGACAACAACAAAAAATGTCAGAAAGATATAGCTGATGGAATCCCATCTAGTAAATAGTATTGAGTCAAAAAAAGAAAAAAAACACTAGTAAGAGTCAACAAAATGAAAGCACCTATTAGGATATCAAATCAGATTGTGATTCTATCTGATATTGATTGATTTTCTTTCCTATCTTTTAGGGGTAAATATGAGCTGTACATATTTGGTTACTTGGTTTCCTTGTTTTAGGGATTTGCTGAGATTTGGTTCCCTATTTCCGTTGTATAGTTCGTGTATATATTCATACACTGTGATTGAATAGAAACAAGCTTTTAGCCTCACTCTGTTCCTTTATGGTATCGGAGCCAGTCGCTGAAACTCTTCGATCTCACAGATGACAGGAGGTGACGGTGAAGGCAAGATCCCCAATAAAGAAGACACAATGAAAGAAGGTGAAAACACAAAGAATGAAAGTGAGTCTCAGTCAAAGAAACAGATCTCTCCTTATGATCTGTATTCGAATGACAACCCAGGAAATATTATCACCCAGGTGCAACTGAAGGGCAAAAATTACGATGAATGGGCTCGTGTAGTCCGAGGCTCGTTGAGGGCGAGAAGAAAGTTTGGATTTGTTGACGGAACAATCGAAAAACCTGCTGAAAGTGCTCCAGAAATTGAAGATTGGTGGACTGTGAACTCCATGATTGTCTCATGGATTTTTAATACAATTGAACCAAAGCTCCGTTCGACCATCACTTACAGGGAGAATGCGACGGAGCTGTGGGAGGACGTCAAACAAAGGTTCTCTGTCACAAATGGACCTCGAATCCAGCAATTGAAGTCCGATTTGGCGAATTGCAGACAGAATGGAGACTCAATCATGAACTATTTTGGACGGCTTAAGAAGCTGTGGGATGAGTTAAATGATCTCGATCAGATACCGATCTGCACATGCAAGGGGTGTAAGTGCGGGATATCAGTGGCATTGAACAAGAAGAGGGAAGAAGAGAAACTTCACCAATTTTTGATGGGTCTTGATGATGTTCAGTTTAGAACGGTGCGCTCTAACATCTTGAGTGTTGATCCGCTGCCAAACTTGAATAGAGCATACCAGATGGTGGTGCAGGAAGAAAGAGTCGGCGTTATAACGCGAGGCAAAGAGGAATGTGGTGACCCGGTTAGCTTTGCGGTCAAGGCTGGTCAGACGACAGGGGGGGAGAAGAAATCTCAGGTGGCTTCACAAGGATCGTGCTCATATTGCAAACGACTTGGGCATGATGTTGACTTGAATCCTGTTTTCAACTAGTGGGTTATCCAGATTGGTGGGGCGAGAGACCACGTGCTGAAGGTCGTGGCTCTGGACGCGGCAAGACATTGCATCAACAGATGGGCGCCTTGGGCAAGGGAAGAGGAAACAATGCTAAGGCAAATATGGTGCAGGATATTGCAGGAGCAACAACGAATGCTGTAGAAGACAACGACGAGCAGGTAGCACTACAGGGATTAACTCCAGAACAGTGGAGTGCGCTCCTGAATGTTATTGGCACACAGAAAGCTGTGGCGAGTCCGAGATTGACAGGTATGAACCCATGGATCATCGACACCGGTGCTTCACACCACATGACTGGCACTCTTATGTGCATGACAGATGTTCGTGATATAGAGCCTTGCCCCGTTGGTTTGCCGAATGGCACAAACACATGTGCAACAAAAGAGGGAACAATCATTCTTGGGAACCAACTCACACTTAAAAATGTTCTTTTTATTCCTAAATTAAATTGTAACCTGATTTCAGTGTCTCAATTGTCGCATGATGCTGATTGCATTGTTTACTTTAATGACAAAGAATGTGTTATACAGGACTGCACTTCGAGGACGCTGATTGGAACGGGTGAACAATCTGAGGGGCTTTACCTGCTTAGTGTGGTGACATCAGTCCGTGCATGCAAAGCAAGTGGTGTTGGATCTTGTGAGCTGTGGCATAGAAGAATGGGACACCCGGCGTCTAAAATAGTTGGTATGCTTCCTGATGTTAGTGATCAAGAAACTGTTAGTAGGATTGAGACCTGTGAAATTTGTCTTAGGGCCAAGCAAACAAAGGAGACATTTAGGTTGAGTGAGAATAATGCAAAGAATTGTTTTGATTTGGTTCATTGTGATTTATGGGGAGCAATAGAACACCTGCTTCTTGTGGTGCCATTTATTTTTTAACTTTAGTGGATGATTTTTCACGTGCTGTGTGGGTATACTTGTTGAAAACAAAAGATGAAGTTCCTCGTATCATTAAAGATTTCTTTGCTATGGTCCAGAGGCAATTTAATAAACAGATTAAAGTTATAAGGAGTGATAATGGAACAGAATTTCGAAGTTTGAAAAATTATTTTCAGGAAAATGGGATTCTTCACCAAACCTCAATTTGCTATACACCTCAGCAGAATGGAAGGGTGGAGAGAAAACATCGCCATATTTTGAACGTGGCGAGGGCATTGAGGTTTCAGGCTAATTTGCCTTTGAAATTCTGGGGAGAATAAATTCTTACTGCCGCCTATTTAATTAATGGGACACCCTCTCTTCTTCTCAATGGGAAAACCCCCTATGCATTGCTATTTGGTGCTGAGCCCTCATACATGCAAATTCGAACATTCGGGTGTTTGTGTTATGCTCTTAATGAAACCAAAGGAAGAGACAAATTTACTAGCCGAAGTAGAAAGTGCATTTTTGTAGGATACCCCTATGGAAAAAAAGGATGGGAAGTGTATGACATTGAAAATGAGGAGTATTTTGTCTCTCGGAATGTGAAATTTGTGGAGAATGTTTTCCCTTATGTTGACACTAGTGAGATAAGTGAAAAACAAATAGATGGTTGGGGATGGCCTCTTGGCTCAAGTGATGAAAATGATGAAGGGAGTAAAACATAAAATGAGGTGAGTGGTGTTGACTTGAGTAGTCCAAATGTGCCATTAAGGAATGATGTTGTGGAAATTGGAGGTCTTGAAGAAGTTCATGTTGGGCAGGAGCAGATTGAGGGGGATGTAGACCAAGTCTTGAATCTTGACCATCAACAAGGTAGTCACGCCGATGAACTCCTTGGTCGAGGACATAGAGTCAAGAAGCCTTCTTCACGCCTAAAGGATCATGTCACCCACACTGCTTGTGTAAGCCCCTCAGCTGGTTTATCACTCCAGTCAAAATCCTCAGGTACACGTTATCCTATTGCACACTTTGTTAATTGTGATAAGTTTTCTATGCAACACCGTGGTTTTTTGGCAGCTATCACTGTAGGATATGAGCCAAGCACCTTTGCAGAGGCTATCAAAGAGGTAAAATGGAGGGATGCCATGAAGGAAGAAATACATGCTTTAGAGGATAATGGTACATGGACAATAGAAGATTTACCTATGGGGAAGAAAGCTATCGGATGCAAATGGATCTATAAGATCAAATATAATTCAGATGGGTCTATTGAGCGACACAAGGCAAGGCTGGTGATTCATGGGAATAGACAAGTTGAAGGTGTTGATTACAATGAAACATTTGCTCCCACGGCAAAGATGGTGACAGTTCGAACCTTCTTAGCTGTTGTGGTTGCCAAGAATTTTGAATTGCATCAAATGGATGTTCGCAATGCTTTCTTGCATGGAGATTTGGAGGAAGAAGTATATATGAAATTACCACCTGGCTTTGCGACTCTGGTGCCTGGCAAGGTATGTCGACTCCCTAAGTCTTTGTACGGCTTGAAACAGGCCCCTAGATGATGGTTTGCCAAATTATCTGATGCTTTGAGAGCTTATGGTTTCCAGCAGTCATACTCTGACTATTCCCTCTTCACACTTCGTGCTCATGGTGTGGAACTGAATGTCTTGGTTTACGTTGATGATTTAGTTATCTCTGGAAGTCATGGTGATGCTATACATGAATTCAAAGACTATCTTGGTCGTTGCTTTCACATGAAAGATCTTGGGAAATTGAAATGTTTTTTAGGCATTGAGGTGGCACGAAATGCCACTGGTATTTTCCTCTCACAAAGAAAATATGCCTTGGATCTCATATCTGATTGTGGGTTGCTTGGAGCAAAGCCTGCGGCTGTACCTATTGAACAAAACCATCAGTTGGCTCTTGTTGAAGGGGACGATTTGAAAGATCCAACTGAATATAGACGTCTTGTTGGGCGTCTAATTTACTTGACCATAACTCGTCCTGAGTTGTCTTACTGTGTTCACATCCTAGCTTAATTCATGCAGAATCCGAAACTTGAGCATTGGGTTGCAGCCTTGCGTGTTGTTCGGTACTTGAAAGGTGATCCGGGCCAGGGGATTTTTTTATCTGCTGATTGTGATTTGCGACTGTATGCCTATTGTGACGCTGATTGGGCTGGTTGTCCTATTACTAGACGATCTTTAACAGCTTACTTTGTGACGTTGGGAAACTCTCCAATTTCTTGGAAGACTAAGAAGCAGACCACAGTTTCCCGCTCTTCCGCTGAGGCAGAGTATCGCTCTATGGCTGCTGCTACTTGTGAGCTGAAATGGTTGAAAGGCTTATTGAGTTCCCTTGGTGTTGAGCATTCTTGTTCGATGCGCCTTTATTGTGATAGTCAGTCCGCCCTCCACGCCAATAATCCTGTGTTCCATGAACGTACAAAGCACATTGAGATTGACTGTCACTTTGTGAGGGATGAAATTGCCAAGGGTAACATACAACCTATGTATATCCACACATCTGCACAGCTTGCTGATATCTTTACGAAAGCCCTGGGCCGACGACAGTTTGACACTCTTCTTTCCAAGTTGGGTGTTTGTCATCTTCACGCTCCAACTTGAGGGGGGGTATTAGGATATCAAATCAGATTGTGATTCTATCTGATATTGATTGATTTTTTTTCCTATCTTTTAGGGGTAAATATGAGCTGTACATATTTGGTTACTTGGTTTCCTTGTTTTAGGGATTTGCTGAGATTTGATTCCCTATTTCCGTTGTATAGTTCGTGTATATATTCATACACTGTGATTGAATAGAAACAAGCTTTTAGCCTCACTCTGTTCCTTTAGCACCTAATTAGTTTTGCCAACCACATCCTTTAGCCACGCCTGCAGCATCAGAGTCAACAAAATGAATATTACTCTAAATAATTACTTACATCCTACGCCCTCCGTTTTTTTTATTATAAGCACAAAAGTACATGTATTTAGTCCAAATACATCTATTTTTTTTTATAATAAAAAAACGGAGTAATATTAGTTTTTTTACTAAGTTTAAAATTTCAACCTGATTCTTGCTCATGTAACCTGCAACAAGGCAATAATGTGATGTGAGTATCAAATAAAAAAAATGGCTAAAAGATGCTATAAAGCTTTTGTTCTCGAAAGAACACACTGGAGGGCATCCAGGAAAATGAATATATGCTGCCAACAAGAATTGGCACCATAATTGCTACATATTTGACCACTTCTACTTCATTACTATACGCATAGGCGCATAGCCCCAAATATTGCATATTAGTATTATCACTGCTCCAACAAAGATATAGCATTAGCTATGGCAGCTCCTCTATTCCCTAGTCCAGATTTGAATACCATAATCCAACATATATGAACATGTAGTAAAGCAGTAACTCCAGAGCTGAACAAGGAGTTATTAGGAGAATGTTCTTTTATTCAGTATTGATTACATACCTATTTTATTAAACACAATGAATCACGTCAAAAATTCTATCTGTGGTATAATAAATTTAAAGTACGTATTGTGAACTTGCCATAAGCTACTCACCAATAAACTAAAACCAGTGACTGAAGCAACAAAAGTAGCCATTGAAAGCACCAGAGAGAGGGTATTGGCCGAGATGGCCCACAGACATTACGGATATAATTTGTAGGCAATAATTTAGTAAGCACACGGAGACTTAAGGCCCTGCCAGGCCAGCCATAACTGCTTCCTCACTTCTTCATAGACTTCAGCTCTTTCTATTGACTTAGCATTGTTTCGCTGTATGATATCAACTTAGAGTCCATCTACCACTGATATATATATATGTACCAAAGGAAACTGGAGAGATGCCTTTTGGTCTTCTCTATCCATTTGTTTAGGGCAGAGAAACCAAAACAGTGAACACAAGACAAGAGAGAATATCTATTTAAAAAACTTAACAACACTAAAATTACGTGACAAAAGCTCATTCATCCATATTTCCAAAAAAAAAAATCTGACAAAAAAGTTAACTACATTATAAATTTCGTTTTCTTCCTATCCATGCTGAGCATGGGTATCTCTTGCCTCTTAATTTCAACACCTTTAATCAAAGCATCGCAAATGAGGTTATTATGCTCAAGGTTGCCTCTCAACATAACCAAAAATCGGTGCATTCTCAAGTTCTTGCAAACCCAAAACATTGTCCTCCCAATGGTGCTAACCTCTAGAATTGCAGCTTTGCTTCACACCCTTTTGTGTTGGGTTATGGTCATCAAATCTAAGCTTGGAAGTAGAGGGGCTGCCTTATCCAATTCCATATCTTATCGAGTGAATGTGTTCCTGGTTTCTCTGTATGTGAAGTTCTTTTCTTCTTGTAATCAATCATGGACAGGGTTTTCAAAGAGTGCCCTGCACAATATCATTGACTTCCTTAAACTTGTTCCTTCAACTCTTATGCTCCGGTAAATTTTATGAACTCCCAAAAAATAATAATAATAATTTACTAAAAAAAATATCCTCCAGTGTTCTGATGCAAGATATTTTTGTGATTAACATTTAACAGCTTGAAAGTCTGGACATTTGAACTCATGGTTCTCATGTCTGGTCTTCTCCCTAACCCAAGCATTAGAAACTTCAGTGCTTTCAATATGGTTAGTATCCAAACTTTAGACATACACATTGAGAACATTCCTTAATGCTTAATGCATCTGCACAGTCACCGCACATGTTTGATTTCTTCACTTGTGTTATATCCCTTTCTACTTTAACCTTCTACTGTAATTGTCTAATTGTTATTGCTTGAGGGTGTAATGTAAGTGTCTAATTGTGGCTGGGAATAAAAATAATTGTATCTTTCCATTAAGCCTCAATACATTTGGTCTAGCTTGGATGATAGCTTTTGGATGCAGTGTTGCTGTCAATGCTCAATTGAAATGCTCATTTTGTTTGAATATCTTTTTGCCTTTATTATATACCTGGGCTTATTTATGACAGTTAGAGAAATCAAATCAAGGCTTAGCACACTGCAAACTATTTAGCATGTATATATGTAATTGAAGTTTGATTTGAAATTTGTATGTAACTGGATTTGATTATTTTTCAAAGCATACGGGTCTCGAATCAACTGGGGGCTGGAAATACACAAGCTCCAAGTCTAGCAGTTTAGGTGGGGTTATCCATAGCCTTGATAGAAGGCTTCTTTCTAGTGTTAACGATCATTCTATGGCGGAATGTCGTCTGGGGACATCTTTATAGTGATGACAAAGAAATAATCAAATCCCTATCAGGCATGATGCCAATTTTGGCTATTTCCAGTTTCCTAGATGGCATCCAAAATGCACTTTCAGGTATTCCCTTTCTCTCATTACACACATCTATTCATATTCCTTTTGTAAAAAATATTCATTAGACTATTGGATATGGACATACGAGATAAACAAAATAGTTTTAAATTCTATTTATTAAAAAAATATATTAAGTTGCACACAAATCACATTTATCGCGAGGCCAATCAAGTTGCTGATGGTTTGGCTAAAATGGGTTGTGAGCTACACTCTGGTTTTTTGGTTTATGAGCGTTCGCCTCAATAGATTAACCACTTGGTTTTTGCTGATGTTTTTGGAGTTACTACTACCCGTATTGTTTCTGTGTAATCTTTTGTTGGACTTTTAGCCCCGTTTAATATATAAAAAAAATAAAAAAAATAAACCACATCTAAAATTAATATATTAAATAGTGTGAAAAAATTATTTCTCAATATATTTTGTAATAAATAGAATTTAAAATTCTTTTGTTTATCTCGTATGTCCATATCCAATAGTCTAGTGGATATTTTTTACTGAAGGAATATGGATAGATGTGTGCAACGAGAGAAGGGGAATACCTGAAAGTGCACTTTAGATGCTATCTAGGAAACTGGAAATAGCCAAAATTGGCATCATGGCTGAGAGAGAGATCTGATTACTTCTTTGTCGTCATTCTGCAATAGAATCATCGTTAACACTAGAAAGAAGCCTTCAATCAAGGCTATTGATAACGCCACCCAAACTACTAGACTTGCAACTTGTGGATTTCCGACACCCAGTTCATTCGAGACCCGTACGCTTTGAAATAAATGATCAAATCCAATTACATACAAATATCAAATCAAACTTCAATCACGTATATACATAGGGATGTCAACGGGTCGTGGCGGGTGCGGGTAGTACTCCCTCCGTACCCATACCCGTTAATACTCACGGATATCTTCGCGGGTAACGGGTATCCATGGATATCCATGAGTATTTAATAATTTAACATAAAATAAATTGTACAACATAATATAACTACAGATTATATTAACATTGTATAATATACTATATGCATTTACAAAATTATGTTATTATAAGTTCATCCACTAAAAGATATCAAATATTGTAGAAAATAAATATTAGTTCATCCTAAAGTGATAAAAAATGTCATAATATATAATATATATTTAATAAAAAAATAATTGTAACATATATGCGGGTATTCGCGGGGCGGGTACCATGATCCCCATCCTCATTTAATAATTATCCGTTTACTACCCATTGCGGGTATCCACCGGTATGGGTTTTTTTGTCATCCCTGTATATACATGCTAAAAAGTTTGCAGCGTGCTAAACTTTATTTTGATTTCTCTGATTGTCATAAATAAGCTCGGGTATATAATAAAGACAAAAAGATATTCAAACAAAATGAGCATTTCAATTGAGCATAAATTACCTGCAGCAGCACTGCATCCAACATCTATCATCCAAGCTAGACCAAATGTATTGAGGCTGGAAAGATGGAAAGATACAATTTTTTTATACCTAGCCACAATTAGACACTTACATTACACCCCCAAGCAGTAATAATTAGACAGTTACAGGAGATAAGGGATATAACACAAGTGAAGACATCAAGCATGTGCAGTGAGTGTGCAAATGCATTGAAAAATGTTCTCAATGTGTATGTCTAAAGTTTAGATACTAACCATATTGAAAGCACTGAAGTTTCTAATCACTACGCAAAAACGGACAGATAGCGGTGGTTAATTTTGCCAGTGGCGGCGGTTTGAACCGCCGCTAGCCAACGGTGGCGGCGGTTCCAAAACAGCCGCAATTTTCACCGTCGGGAGCTCCAGCGGCGGCGGTTTTGAGAACCGCTGAACAAACGGACGTGAACATTAGCGACGGTTTATAACCGCCTCTAACAGTTGAATTGCGGCGGTTCATAACCGCCGCCAACTGCGAGAAAAAATTTACTCTTCCACTTTGCGGCTGTTCAAAACCACCGCCAAATGAGTGCGAAAGTTTAATGTTTTGCACTTTGCGGCGGTTTGTAACCGCCGCTATGTGCCATCTACAATTTTTTTTTAAATACCGTGCTTTGTTTTGCATTTATAGTTATTAATTAAATGAAAATTAATTTATAATAAAAACACATACATTCATTAACCAAAATACATATTCCAAATTAAAAAAAACAATTCAACAAAGTATAAACACAGGTATAATATATATAAAGAAAGTTTTCCAAATTCCTAACATAACATGAATATGTATAAAAACCATCTATCTAGATGATCACGAGTGAAGTTTCTCGAGTGGGTAACAACAAAATAAAACCAATCTAGACGATTATGAGTCAAGTTTCTCGAGTGGATAACAACAAAATAAAACCATCTAGAAGATCCCATTGATCAAGCTTCTTGAGTTCATAACATCAAAATAAAACCAACTATATAGTCCCGTGTGATGAGGCTGCTTGCCGATCTCCTATGTGACTAGACCCAGAAGAGAGTCTCACTCCAGTTGGTGATTCCAAGTCAGGCTGGAGAAACAAAATCATAAATCAGATTAGAACCACTAATTGAACAAATTATTGATTTCTAAAATCATTTTAATCACAACTACTGACCTGATTTCTCTTAACATTTTGCATAAGGAAAGCAAGTTGTTCCTTCAATACATCAACTTCAGCAACTTGTGCCTTTAGTACATCAACTTCAGCAACTTGTGCCTTTAGCACATCAATTTCAATCTGCATCTTTGCCATCTTTGCATTAGCATCTGTTTGCGTTGCTGAATGAGAACTGCCTCCAAAGAGCTGGGTTGGTGTTACACCAAGTCCCATGCCTCGAACATACCCAGGATGTTCTTTCCCAAAAACTTTCACGAAGGCTTCATTCTCGGAAGACGACTCAGAAATTTCATGTTGTAATTGTTCCTATATATATATATATATATATATATATATATATATATATATATATATATATATATATATATATATATATATATATATATATATATATATATTGAAGACAAACATAAACATCAGGATGTACCGAATAATATGGCGGAACAAAGAGCACCAATGCAGGAAACAACAGCAAGCTAGCAAAAATATTACTCTACTCATATTGAATAATAGTATCTGCACATCAAGCATCATGCAAAACTAACTAATATACAAGAAAAGGTTCAATGGAAATGGACCCATCTTGACTAGAAAGCCAAACTAACTAATATACAAGAAAAGGTTCAGTGGAGATCCGTCTGCTTCCAAATCTCTCTCTTATCACCCAAGATAAAAAAATATTCTAATTAACAAGCAACCAGGCACCAAATAGTAATATTCAACTTCAAACTTTAATCAAAGCCAGATACCCATATCTTACCATATTAATTAACTTCTCTATATATAGTCTCCTAGGATAACAAACCACCCTCAACTCATAAACATTAACTGAATGGGGATAATGCCTTCAGTTCTGGTTGAACAAGAAAAGCCAGAGCCAACTAACCATAATCAATGATTTAGCAATTAATTCAATGTCTCTCCATTCTAACTGAATGTCTCTCAAACTTCAATTTATAGCCAGAGAAACAAAAGAGATAAGTTTAAGAGTTGATTCTCAAGTTAAAGCGAACAATAATATTGCACTTACATGTTTTTCTCTAGCCTCATCATTAACGAAACCACCATCCCTTTTCTTGTGAGCAATTTGACACATCTCTGCTCTACTGTAGTGACGCCCATCTTGCAGTTCCTAAAATTTGCACTATATAAATATAATTATATAATTAAACTATTTTCTAAAATTTCCAAACAATAGAACAAGCAAGATATACCATCTCATCCCTCTTTCTTGCTAGTGTCTTGGAGCCGAATGTATGGGGAATCTGTTGCTTTTGGCGGTTTTCGGCATTTTTATCAGCTATCCTGTATCACACAACAAACTTAATAGTAAATAAAACTTAATATTTTCAAAAAAATAATTTATTTTCAGAGAAACGAAAAGACAAAAGGGCAGTCCCTGTGAATTAGAAAAATATTCATGAGCAACCCATGTCATATCATAGACAACTATACGTATGCTTTGAAAATTGTAGACCACACACAAGAGTCAGTTATTATCTTTTATTTTTGTTGGTTCTGCATTCAACGAAACCATTTGATTGGTATGCATATGTCCATGCATTAATGTTAGGCATTAATTAAGGCTTTGTGTTGTGTGGTTCTAGCTGACCATCATGAGCTAAAACTTGGCTAATTCTGGTAATCATACATGAAATAGCAGCATTAATTAATTAATTCCTTTCTTGAGTAGCATTCAACATCACATCTTCATCGCTTTCAATCTCCACATTCGATGCAATTGGTACTTCATTTGAATGGTGCCTAGCAACACCAAAAGCATCATTGATCATGTCCTGGATAGGACCTTCTTCAATAGTGGTGTTTTGAACTGGATTTAGTGTGTTACTATGGGAGGTGTTATGGTTTTCTTCTCTCTCCCCATGGTAGAACCAAAACGTGTATCCTACTGGAAATGGTGTACATATTAAGTGATCATACACCACATCCCAGGTCTTCCATTTTTTGAAGCCACATTCTTGACAAGGACATATTGTTTTGCCATTTACCGAAAAGGCAAAATTAATGAATCCCTTAACCCCTTGCACATACTCATCCGTGTTTCGCGGCTTCGTAATCCATGACTTATCCATTGCTAAAAAATATTATTCTGAATTTCAATAAAACACATCACTTAGTAAGACACATACGACAAAAGTAATTTATTTATATTATCTGCTAGTGATTTTTAGTCACTAGCAAACAACCGGAGTCCAAATATCTAACACGACTAACTATAAATGATAATAAGCATAGCAAACTTCTTTATAGGATTATCAAATTGCAAAGCAGCTTAGATCTCTTGAAAGTAAAGAACTTTTTGTTCAGTAATAAGAACTTATCGTCATTGGATTTCCGAGAATCTTCATACAAATAGCCAATGGATTTCTGAACAAATCTGTAAGGCTTATATCTCTTAGGAAGATTTTATTTTCCTTTCCCGTTTCCATAATAAAAGATGTCTCTATGTTAGTGTTTGCATTTGATTTGGCATATAGGTTAGAACAAGACCCAAAAAAAAAAAAAACAGGAGTTTTGTCCTAGGTTTATTGTATTAAAAGTAGGGCTGAACAGGACAAAAGATTAAAAAAGTGGTGCATTTGGTTCCACTGAAGTCCCATTTTGTTCTGTCCATGTGCCAAATGTGCTAACTTAAATTTACTAATATCCCCTTTTCATGGACTAACAAGAATATGAAAATCTATTCCAAGTTTAGCATATCAAGAACAAAATGAGACCTTTGAAACATATACCATTTCTTTGCCAAAGACTTCAATTATTAATGATGATGTTAAGCATGTGTCTAGGAAAGCTTAAATATGGGAAATACTTGCAATTTTTTTAGTTAAAGCTCTCTCAGGAAGCTGCATTAAAAAGGCAATTGCTTCCCCAAAATAAGCTAATCTAAAGACAGTACAAATGTTCAGATCTTAAAGATACAATTTTTTTTTAAATAGATATGAAGCACACAGTACCTTAAACAATAATCCAACACAAAATAAAAGCATCTCTAAGTATGCAACTAGAAGCAAAGAAGGATCAATGCAGATATGTGCAGAGCATGCATCTTATTGTTTTTCTTTTTCAAAATAGCCAAAAGATGCAACCATTTTGGGGCAGTGAGGCAGAGGGAAGACGAAACAAAACAAAACATGAAACTGACCGATGAGCAGTGAGGCAGAGGGAACACGAAACTGGAAGAGATTTTGGGGTTACGGCGCGGTTGCAAAGCAGTTGACCTTGAGTTGAGCAGCGCGGTTGCAAAGCAGCGCGGTGAAATAGCTTGATGAGGTTCTGGCGCGGTGGCGGCGATCGTCTTCCAAAACGGCACGGTGAGCAGAGATGGTGTTGTTACGGCGGAGTAGCTTGATGAGGGAATTTGTTTCTCCCATTTAGGGTTTGCGGCCGAGAGATGGTTTTGTGAGAAACCTTGAAGAGTTTGGCAAAGGGTTTGGGAAATATGGTGGGAGAATTCGCGTCTGGGGTTAGTTTTTACTGATTTTGTTTTAAAAATATTACTATTATTAATAACCGCCTTAATGGAAAGTGGAACCGCCAAACTAATTAAAACCACTGTTATATAGAACCGCATGACAACCGCCATCATCATAGCGGCATTGTTCGAATAAAACCGCCGCAAATACTCTGTCGCTATCTGTCCGTTTTTGCGTAGTGAATGTTGGGTAAGGAAGAAGACCAGACATGAGAACCATCAGTTCAAATGTCCAGACTTTCAAATTGTTCAATGTTAATCACAAAATATCATGCATCAGAACACTGGAGTATCTTTTTTGTTTTAGTAAGTTGTTATTATTATTATTATTATTATTATTATTATTGCTTGGGAGTTCATAAAATTTACCGGAACATAAAAGCTGAAGAAACAAGTTTAAGGAAGTCAGTGATATTGTGTAGGGCACTCTTTGAAAACCTTGTCCATGATTGATTGCAAGAAGAAGAGAACTTCACATACAAGAGAAATTAGAAACACATCTACCTAATAAGATATGGAATTGGATAAGGCAGTCCCTCTACTTCCAAACTTGATTTGATGACCAGAACTCAACACAAAAGGGTGTGAAGCAAAACTGCAATTCTAGAGGTTAGCACCATTGGAGGACTATGTTTTGCGTTTGCAAGAACTAGAGAAAATGCACTGAAGAAGACCGTATGCAAACAAACTAGGGATCATGAAACGTGCATATGAACCGGCTTCTTTGGATATGGCTTTGTCTTGGTGCATAGCAACTAGAATTGGTTGTGTGATTGCCCAGATGATAGTAAGGAATACACTTGCAATTTAAACAAGCATTGATCTTTGCATGTGTATGCCAAGCTATGGTACTGTCCTGCCCCATATGATTGACCACAAAATGTGTCCAGTGCACTTGCCAACCCCATCTGATGATATAATAAACATCTAAGCGTCAGACATATAACCATTTTATAGCTATTTACCATTGAAAAATTTCAGCACGTACGATTTAACACTTCTTGAACATAATAGTAGACAATCATTGCTAATAAGAGCGGACCTACTTCACCTCTGGTGCACATCTTCAAATTTTAAAAATAATACTTATCTCTTTATATAGATTTTATTTTGACTCATCTCATTCTAATATTTTGTACCCATCGTCCTGACTTATCATCTCATCCAGAGACAGACCTATTATTGTCTGCTGTGTATACTTGCACCCTCTGAAAAACTAAAAATACTATTTACTCACTATAAAATTTATATTTTGATTTCTCACAGTATAATAATTTGCACTAGTGCCCTCACCTAGTCATCTCTCTTTCATCTTATCTAGTCAAAATCAGTCATCTCTCTCTCAAAACTCAAAACACAACTCTTTTTCCTGTCTCACATCTCCACTCTCTCCCTCCTATTGGTAAGTTCCATTTTCGGTCTCTTTGTTTCCCATTTACTAGTTCAAAATTTTCCCAATTTAGATTAAAACTTTAATATAATCCCTCTGTTAATCTTCTCTTATAATTTTTCTGTTGTAATTAGGTCTCTGTTAATTCGATCTATGTTGTTTTGTTATTTTTCTATTGTAATTTTTTTTAATTATGAAATCTTTCTATTTTTTTAAGTCCGCGAGAAATCATTGTTATATTGTAAGAAGAATAAATATTTGTATTTTTTTTTTTTGTAAAAAAAATATGCTAACTCTCGTTATAATTTCGATCTAGTGTCCTAAGTCTTGATGAATAGGATTGATTGACTATGCAAAGAAAACATGGAAAAAGTATAGAAGCCAGGGAATTAATGTACCAACCTGTAAATTGAAGCCAGTGACTGATGCAAAGGAAGTGGCCATGGAAGCACATGAAAGTGGGAGTGTGCGAAGATGGCCAACAAACATCACAGAAATAGTTTGGAGACTATACTGTAGGATTCCAACTGAGCACAGAAGAACCGCTAACCATAGCTGCCTCTTCACTTCTACTACCACGTTCTCGTCTCCGGTTTCTCATGTTTTATTTTCTTTCTGTTTTCCTGTTCCCGGACTCTCTCTTGTTTCGTTCTTATATAGTAAAAAGAAAAAAACTGATGCTTGGTGTGTGAGCTTGTTGTGACTGAGGGATGCCAAGACGAGCGAAGAGAGGTGTAGAAAGACAAAAGGAAGAGAAAGAGAGAAAATTTGAGAAACTTGATAGGTGGTGTTTGAGAAACGTTCTCACACGCGGTTTTTTTCACATGGTGAACTGAGAACTTACCATCTCAGCCAACAACTCCTCCCTAATAAGGACGGATGGAGCAATTGGTTGCCCATTAATAGGTTGTCTGTCTCCTAGACCCATTAATTGCAGAACAATTGAGGAAATGCTGACGTACACGAAGAATAGCCGTTTGCATGACAATTGAGGAATGTAGCAGATGGTCACATGGCAATGACAGGTAGTACTTTCTGAACCAAGAAAAATATGATGTTAAGTTAATCTCTCCATCGTTCAGCTGATTAGGAATTTTTTTTTTGCTTTTAATTATAACTAGTGTGTTTACCCGTCCAACGCACGGGAAACATTTGGTTTCAAATTGTAACGAAAATTAGTTATATTATATTTATTTAGTTATTGAGTTTTTTATTTTATTTTTTATTAATATTTAATTTTATTTATTGATTTATTGATTTTATATATTTTTATCTAAGACATTATAAACTGAAAAAGTACGACTAAAGTGAACAGAATAATGAGTTTTATTTAAACTAATGTAAACAAAATAAGATGATAAAGTTAAATTTTTTGATAAAAAGAAGATAAATAAAGAAACCATTAACATTGGAGTACATAAAGCAAAATCAATGCAAAATAAGCTTAGTTGAATCTAAAAATAATTGTTGCATTTTTTTTCGGCTTTCACTTCTAGCATTGAATCTAAACTTAAGTCCTGCAGCTTATACCTCTAACATTGACACAAACATCACCATCATAACATAACAATAAAATATTAAAGGTTTAACACTTGAAAATCAAAACATAAAGGAGAATTAAATTAGTCCCAAACATAAACTTCAGTGTGTCCCCTTCAGCAAGTTTGTGTTTCCTGCAGAACTGATACCAACCATAGCCGATAAAGCACTCTGATTTTGTTTGATCATTGTAACGACCCGTTTCCGGACCGCTACCGAGCTCAATATACCGAGCTCGAGTTACCGAGCTCAACACACCAAGCTCAACATAAACCTATATGAGATGTGTTTTAAAAACGAAACTCTTGTGCCTTTTAAAAAAATGCGATATATATTTTTTTTTTTATAAAACCAACTCGTGCACATCAGAGTAATTACAGCTTTTCGAAACATGGTGCAACTAAGACACAAGACTTAAATTCTAATAAAACATACATGCATAACATACACATATATATATCACTCGAAATAATAATGTATACAAAATACAGAGTAGCAAATGTGCAAAGAAAATACACCTAAGGTACGACAACTTCAAAAGAGTAATCATACCCTGGGGGTACTTCCGGCAAACTCCCACGCAGGTCGCTCCAAAAGTAAGACCACCAATACCCTCAGAGCAACAACACAACATCGCCTAAACCGGTCACGACCTCGAACACAAAAGAAAACAGTGCAGTCCTCGGAAAAACAAACATCCAACAAATAAACAATCACGGCGGATAGAGGTCGTCACTCGGGTCCTCGTCGAGCTCCTCCTCGGCATCGTCTTCATCGCCGAGTTCCTGCGCCCTCGACATCGCTGGGTAACCGTCATGGATTGAAGGCACCACGGAAAGGGTCAACTTCTCAACAATTCAAGATAAGCTCGACATAAAAATATAAGCAAACAAAGAAAGTATAACATTCATCGACGTGACTCGACCATCTCACTCTAAACTCGACACAACTCACAAATCCATTTTCTCTCGACTCTACAATTTTTCGGAATGCACACGCTGCATCAGATGTCGGAAAGTCCAAATTAAGCCTTGGGATCCTCGCTCTCCCTAGAATAACTCAGTCCCGTAGCGTGGCGACGTCTAGTCAATCTCAGTAAACAAAAAGGGACCTAGCACCCTCGATTATCCGGTCACGGCTCAAAAACGTCATACGACTCACCTAGCTCGCTCACTCGATGAACAATTCGCCGCATACGATATTCAAGGAGTTAAACACAAGATATTCAACCGCATGTCAAATAAAAGAGCAAGCTCGACATGAAGAAACGCAATTCAACATGCAATACACACTTCACGACATATATTCAATCACATATTAAATACATGCAAAAACTCAATCATATCACAACATTTCAAGCTCGACACAAATCAGGAAATCCATACACAATAACATAACCACGTAGAATATGAAATGCCCTTACTTAAGGACTTATAAAAATATTAATGTGAAGCGCCCTTACATACTATAACAAATATAAATGTGAAGCGCCCTTACATACTATAACAAGTATAAATGTGAAGCGCCCTTACCGAACTCCAAGTTAATGCTGCTCGACAACGATCTCGACACAGCTGTCTTCTAAGAGCTCGACAACGACTTCTCTTACTCGATCTCGACATTTTGTCTTCAACGAACTTCGACAACGACCCGACACGTCACGCTTCTCGGTCGACCTCGACACGCATAATCCTCGATCTGGATTCACGCTTTGCGCGTCCTTGGATTCGCTTTCCGTACACCTTGATCTCGAAATCACTCGATCTCTGAATCGGACTTCCTAAAACAAACACAACTCAGATCGATCTATGGTTCTAATACATCTAGCTCTCTCTTCCCAAACTCAACCACAACCCAGAAAAATATAAAACTCAAGAACTGAAAGATATTTTTCCTCTAACACAAAGTTAGGGATTTCGATCAAAATTTCATGAAAAAGTTATCTGATGCTTCAACAGATAGATCGACAACAACAATAATCAGAAGCAACGAATGAAAAACAAGAAATCGAAACGAACCAAAAATGGAGGTTTCTGGGCACTGCCGATTGCAGAAATCAGAGAAAGAAATTTGTTTTACAAGCCCAATTAATCGGTTAAAAAGATAGGTAATATTGTGAATAAGAAAACCCATCAATTTGATATGATTTGGAAGCATAAAACTGGTTAAAAATGGAAGAAGAATTAGCGCTAAACAGTAGCACAGATGAAAGAAAAATATGTTCTTCATACCTCAACGGTGATGGTCGATCAGACGAGATATGGGTCGAGAAGTTGATGATGAACAAAATTGATGAAGAAAGCTTGTGCAGAATCTCGATGGAACTCACGGTTTCGTCGATGGAAGTTTTTGAAGAAAACAACGAAACACAGAGCAGAAGGAAGGAAGAAGAAAGAAGAAAAGAGAAATGAGTGTGAGGGAAACGGTCGTGGTATACAGCTGGCGAGAAAAGGGGTATAAACGTAACTCCAGCTATAAGATGCCAATCCCATCAATCATCTACCCGTTAACTCGTTCCTCTCATAATTACCCTCTACTCTGTCGGTCAACGGCAAGCCGACAATGTAATAATTACAACAATATAATAATAACGCTGAGTAACGTTCGAAATAATACGAGGTGTCTTCTCGACACGATGTCGACAAGGGTGCTCGTGCAAACGTACAAGGTTCTAACACGAGTTCGTGAACGCGGTCTCCTCAGCTCGACTTGCGTCCTCATCAGCTCGGTATGCGACTTCATCAACTCGACACGCGACCTCCTCAGCTCAGCAGCTAGTGCACGTGGTCTCATCAACTCGACAAAAGATCTCGGCAAACGATCTAGTCACGGGATCTCGACACAAGGTCTTGGTCGAGGTCTCGATACGTCGTCCTAATACGATGTCGATCTCGTCCTCAGGTGTTACAATCTCTCCCTCTAAAAAAATTTTCGTCCTCGAAATTGCAATTAAGATTATTACCTCAGAAAAGTTCAGGGTACTGAGTCTTCATCTTCTCCTCCAGCTCCCAAGTCGCATCTCCCGTCCTCTGATCCCACACAACTTTGACAAGTTGAATCTCTTTGTTCCGCAACTGTTTGGCTTTCCGATCAACGATTCTTGCTGGTAACGCTTCAAAAGATAGGTCGTCCTTCAGTTGAATCACATCCGGTTCGATGACATGAGAAGGGTCGGAAACATACTTCCGCAATTGTGAGACGTGGAAGACGTCGTGGATGTTCGACAAGAATGGTGGCAATGCAATCTGATATGCCACTGGACCAATACGATGAAGAATCTGGTAAGGTCCAATGAATTTAGGGGTAAGTTTCCTGGATTTGATCGCTCGACCAACTCCAGTAGTGGGGGTGACTCTAAGAAATACATGTTCTCCTTCCTCGAACTCGAGTGGTCGACGTCGTTGGTCTGCATAACTCTTCTGTCGACTTTGAGATGTTCGCATCCGATCTCTGATCAAACGGATCTTCTCGGTAGTCTGCTGGATCATATCTGGTCTCTGACGGTCCATTCGCCGTCCTGGTACCAACAAAGAGGCGTCGACATTTCCGTCCATCTGGCGCTTCAAAGGTGCCATCCCAATACTCGCATGGAAGGTTGTTGTATGTGAACTCCACCAATGGTAAGGCGTCGCCCAACTTCCTCGGTGATCTAACGCATAAGCTCGCAACAAATCTTCAAGCGATTGGATCGTTCTCTCGATCGGCCGACCGTCGATGCGTGGATGATATGCCGAGCTAAGCGAGCTCGGTTCCCTTCGCTCCTTGCAATCCCCTCCAAACATGAGCCGTGAACTTCGGATCTCGGTCCGACACGATCGAAGAAGGTATTCCATGAAGTCTTACTATCTCCGTGATGTAGATCTCGGTCAGCTTTTCCACGTTGTATGTCGACCTCACCGGGCAAGAATGAGCAGATTTGGTCAATCGGTCGACGATCACCCAAATCGAATCATTCTTCTTCTGCGTCTTCGCAAACCTACAACGAAGTCCATGGAAATCTTGTCCCATTTCCATACCGCACGTCAGCGATTGTAGCATTCTGCAGGTCGTTGGTGCTCCACGCCGGCTTCGACACGCCAAACATGAAGCTACGTGCTCGGCCACTTGCTTCTTCATTGGGACCACCAAAAATGCTTCTTCAAGTCTTGATACATCTTCGTAACTCGGGATGAATACTAAAGTTGCTCTTATGCGCCGTCGAGAATCAACTTCCTCGGCTCGGATCGTTAGGCACGCACACTCGGCCATTGCACCTCAAGATGTCGTCCGCTCAGGCACGAAATGCATCGCCTTCCCTTGCGCTATCAACTGAATCTTCTCTTGCAGAAGCTCGTCATGAACTTGCTGGTCTCGGATCTCGTCCAACAATCTGTTAGAAATGGTAAGCATACCAAATCTCAGCTTTCCCGGTGAAACTTCGACACTCAACTTCAAATCTCGGAACTTCTCGAGCATCTCCAATTCCTTGATCATCATTACCGAGGTTAAAACGCTCTTCCTGCTCAACGCATCTGCTACTACGTTAGCCTTACCGGGATGGTATTCCAACGTAAAGTCGTAGTCCTTGAGAAATTCTGTCCATCTACGCTGACGCATGTTGAGCTCCTTCTGGTCGAACAGGTACTTCAAGCTCTTGTGATCGCTGAAAACAGTAAGAGTGCTCCCGTAAAGGTAGTGCCTCCATATCTTGACGCCAAAAACTCTGCCGCTAGCTCCAAGTCGTGAGTAGGGTAGTTCCTCTCGTGAATCTTAAGGTGTCTTGAAGCATACGCGACCACCTTCCGATGTTGCATCAAGACGCATCCCAATCCCTGGTGTGACGCATCACAATACACCTCGAAGGCTCTTACGGTTGAGGCAAAATCAAGACAGCGCTGCCGTCAAAGCTCCTTGATCGTTGAAAATCGGCTTCACACTCCTCGGCCCAAGCAAAGGTTGATCCTTCCTCGTCGATCGTGTAAGAGGCGCGACAATCTTCGAGAAACCTTCAATGAATCTTCGGTAATAGCACGCTAAGCCGACAAAACTCCCGATCTCAGAACCGCCTTCTACTGTTCCCATGCTATCACCGCTTCAATCTTAGTTGGATCCACACCTATCCCTTCTCCTGGAAATCACGTGACCAAGAAAATTCACCTCTTCAAGCCAAAATTCACACTTGACAGGTTGGCATAGAGTTGCTTATCTCGTAATATCCGTAGTACTCGACATAGGTGTTCTGCGTGCTCTTCTCGGTTCCTCGAGTAAATCAATATGTCGTCGATGAACACTACAACGAATCGATCCAAAAGCGAATGGAAAATCCTGTTCATGTAGTCCATAAACACGGTGGCGCATTCGTTACTCCAAAGCGGCATCACCAAATACTCGTAGTGACCGTATCTAGTCCTGAAAGGCTGTTTTGGCAACATCTTCCTCCTTCACGCGAATCGATGGTAGCCCGACTTCAAGTCTATCTTGGAAAGATCGCCGCTCCACGAAGTTGGTCCATCAAGTCGCCAATACGTGGTAACGGATAAGCGGTTCTTCACGGTAACCTTGTTGAGCTCGCGATAGTCCACGCACGGCCTTGATCGTCCATCCTTCTTCTTAACCAACAACACCGGAGCTCCCCACGGTGACACGCTCGGTCGTATGAATTGCTTCGACTCCAAGTGTTCGATCCGGGACTTCACTCTTTCATCTCGGCAGAGACATCATGCGGCGCTTTGGAAATCGGTCCCGTTCCTGGAATCGGTCGATGGAGAACTCGACCTCTCGTCTTGGTGGTAATCCCGCACGCCTTCTTGAAAACGCCCTCAAAATCACACACGCTGGAACATTCTTCACGTCGATCCGCTGGAAAACTTAGAACTAGCTAGATACATGTATTCCCTAGTTCCTTCTTTCAAAGAAACTCCAATACGCTCGCAGAAAGATAATTGAGACTCCAAGGTCCGGAAAAATTACAGCTTTACGGGCACAGTCAAAAGGACATGGTGGTGTGACAACCAATCCATCCCGAGGATAACATCTAAGCCCTTAAGAGGCAAACAAACCAAATTGACCACAAACTTTCTACTCGAATAATCACTACACAATTAAGACATGCGGTGTTTGTGACTAAGGTTTTAGCATTTGGGGTTGTAACTACTAATTTAAGCAGGTAAAGCGATCACGGTCAAGTTCAAAAGGTTCACACAATCGAGAAGAAATGAAGGAATGGGTTGCACCAGAATCAAAAAGAACGGATAAGGATTTACCCTCGATCTCACATTCACCTTGGATAAGATCATCGGCTCGTTCGACTTCCTCGCCACTCATGCAGAAAACTACGCCTTTAGCCACTTGACGCTTTCCTTTGGCCTTTGCAAAGCATAGTCGGTTCGACTTTAGGTGTAGGACAATCCTTAGCAAAATGCCCTGGCTTCTTGCAATTAAAACACACCCTCCTTCGAGTACGATTACTCGCGTAATGTCCCGCTTTCCACATCGGTAGCAAATCACCTCGACACCGGTCGACCTCCACTCCTCGGTACTTGGGTCATCGGACGATCTTGTCCTGTTGTTGTTCCCCGAGGTCGGTCGTAAGGCCTCTTCTGCGGTGGTTTCCCTTCGTGCAAATCTACGCCCGCACTGGGGTCTCACCGTCCGCCCACAGTCTTCTTCTTGTGGCTCCTCACTCCTTCTACCTCGACACATCGATCAATCACTCTTGGAGATTTACGATCCTCAACGACACCCGACTTCGAATGTCGAATCTCAATCCCCGTTGGAATCTCTCACTTAACCATCTCTGGTCAACTCGGTCACGAAATGGGTGAAATACCTCGCCAACGATTCGAACTTGGCGCATACTCGGACACCGTCGAGTTGCCTTCTGCGATTGAAGAAATTCCTGCTCCTTCTCGGCTCGTGCGATGTCAGGGAAGTACTTGTCCAAAACCTTTCACGAAAAAGCTCCCAGGTCATCTCGCGATGTTACGCTATAAACGTTGCTTCACTCCTCTCCACCAATACTCTGCGTCTCCTAGCGATAAGTAGGTGGCATAGTCGACCTTCACGTTGTCCGGCAATGGAGTGCCTCAAAGATCTTCTCGATCTCTTGCATCCAAAGATCGACTTTATCCGGATTTGGCTCACCATAGAACTTGGTGGATCATGCTTCGAAGTCGGCCAATCCTGCTTGACATTTAGATTACGCTCGTTCTTTGTTTGCAAGTTCTGGCGAGTTAACGCCGTCTGTTGAGCCATCGCGTTAGCTGTTGAGTTCAGCGGTGATTGTTGAGCCATGGCTGCCGCCATCTCGGCCATAGCTTGAATAGCTCGTTCCATGTCGACGTTCTCGGTTGCAGATGTCGTATTCCTATGAGGTGGCATTAGATTCCACAAAGTTCAAAACCTGTCGAATCTCACAACAAGGATGTGTTAAAACACACCGCTTCAATCAAGAAACAGTTCAAACAATTTCTCAAGCAATAAGTGCTTCACTTAATCAAACAAAGAATCAACACAAAACAACTAGGTACCCAACACACATAACCCGACATAGTGACCGGTCAAATTCCTATGCACAAATTTCGGCCAGAACCGAATGCTCGATACCAACAATGTAACGACCGCTTTAGGACCGCTACTGAGCTCAATATACCGAGCTCGAGTTACCGAGCTCAACACACCAAGCTCAACATAAACCTATATGAGATGTGTTTTAAAGCGAAACTCTTGTGCCTTTTAAAAAATGCGATATATATTTTTTTATAAAACCAACTCGTGCACATCGGAGTAATTTGACTTTTGAAACATGGTGCAACTAAGACACAAGACTTAAATTCTAATAAAACATACATGCATAACATACACATATATATATCACTCGAAATAATAATGTATACAAAATACAGAGTAGCAAATGTGCAAAGAAAATACACCTAAGGTACGACAACTTCAAAAGAGTAATCATACCACTGGGGTACTTAGCAAACTCCCACGCAGGGCTGCTCCAAAAGTAAGACCACCAGTCTACCTCAGAGCAACAACACAACACTGCCCAAACTGGTCACGACCTCGAACACAAAAGAAAAACAGGTACAGTCCTCAGAAAAACAAACATCCAACAAATAAACAATCACGACAGATAGAGGTCGTCACTCGGGTCCTCGTCGAGCTCCTCCTCGGCATCGTCTACTGTCGAGTTCCCTGCGCCCTCGACATCGCCTGGGTAACCGTCATGGATTGAAGGCACCACGGGAAAGGGTCAACTTCTCAACAATTCAAGATAAGTCCGCCATAAAAATATAAGCAAACACAAAAGTAAAACATTCATCGCCGTGACTCGACCTTCTCACTCTAAACTCGACACAACTCACAAATCCATTTTCTCTCGACTCTACAATTTTTCCGGAATGCACACGCTGCATCAGGTATGTCGGAAAGTCGGTAAAGCCTTGGGATCCTCGCTCTCCCTAGGGCCGATCAACTCAGTCCGTGAGCGTGGCGACGTCTAGTCAATCTCAGTAAACAAAGGGGACCTAGCACCCTCGATTATCCGGTCACGGCTCAAAAACGCGTCATACGACTCACCTAGCTCGCTCACTCGATGAACAATTCGCATACGATATTCAAGGAGTTAAACACAAGATATTCAACCGCATGTCAAATAAAAGAGCAAGCTCGACATGAAGAAGCATAATTCAACATGCAATACACAATTCACGACATATATTCAATCACATATTAAATACATGCAAAAACTCAATCATATCACAACATTTCAAGCTCGACACAAATCAGGAAATCCATACACAATAACATAACCACGTAGAATATGAAATGCCCTTACTTAAGGACTTATAAAAATATTAATGTGAAGCGCCCTTACATACTATAACAAATATAAATGTGAAGCGCCCTTACATACTATAACAAGTATAAATGTGAAGCGCCCTTACCGAACTCCAAGTTAATGCTGCTCGACAACGATCTCGACACAGCTGTCTTCTAAGAGCTCGACAACGACTTCTCTTACTCGATCTCGACACGGCTGTCTTCAACGAACTCGACAACGACTTCGACACGTACGCTTCTCAGTCGACCTCGACACGTACAATCCTCGATCTGGATTCTGCTGCTTCCGCGTCCTTGGATTCGCTTTCCCGTACACCTTGATTCGGAAATCACTCGATCTCGGGAATCAGACTTCCTAAAACAAACACAACTCAGATCGATCTATGGGTTCTAATACATCTAGCTCTCTCTTCCCCAAACTCAACCACAACCCAGAAAAATATAAAACTCAAGAACTGAAAGATATTTTTCCTCTAACACAAAGTTAGGGATTTCGATCAAAATTTCATGAAAAAGTTATCTGATGCTTCAACAGATAGATCGACAACAACAATAATCAGAAGCAACGAATGAAAAACAAGAAATCGAAACGAACCAAAAATGGAGGTTTCTGGGCACTGCCGATTGCGTAAATCGAGAGAAAGAAATTTGTTTTACAAGCCCAATTAATCGGTTAAAAAGATAGGTAATATTGTGAATAAGAAAACCCATCAATTTGATATGATTTGGAAGCATAAAACTGGTTAAAAATGGAAGAAGAATTAGCGCTAAACAGTAGCACAGATGAAAGAAAAATATGTTCTTCATACCTCAACGGTGATGGTCGATCAGACGAGATATGGGTCGAGAAGTTGATGATGAACAAAATTGATGAAGAAAGCTTGTGCAGAATCTCGATGGAACTCACGGTTTCGTCGATGGAAGTTTTTGAAGAAAACAACGAAACACAGAGCAGAAGGAAGGAAGAAGAAAGAAGAAAAGAGAAATGAGTGTGAGGGAAACGGTCGTGGTATACAGCTGGCGAGAAAAGGGGTATAAACGTAACTCCAGCTATAAGATGCCAATCCCATCAATCATCTACCCGTTAACTCGTTCCTCTCATAATTGCCCTCTACTGCTTGGCCACCGGCAGGCCGACAATGTAATAATTACAACAATATAATAATAACGCTGAGTAACGTTCGAAATAATACGAGGTGTCTTCTCGACACGATGTCGACAAGGGTGCTCGTGCAAACGTACAAGGTTCTAACACGAGTTCGTGAACGCGGTCTCCTCAGCTCGACTTGCGTCCTCATCAGCTCGGTATGCGACTTCATCAACTCGACACGCGACCTCCTCAGCTCAGCAGCTAGTGCACGTGGTCTCATCAACTCGACAAAAGATCTCGGCAAACGATCTAGTCACGGGATCTCGACACAAGGTCTTGGTCGAGGTCTCGATACGTCGTCCTAATACGATGTCGATCTCGTCCTCAGGTGTTACAATCATTCCTCAACAACTGACACTCGAAACAAAAATAATAACAATATTATAATATTATAATAGATTATTATAGTTATAAATAGAGGATTGCAATCCCACCAAAGGGTCTTTTCCAGAACATGCAGACTTGGTGAGCTTAATTGTCCAAGTGTTGAAGAACTCTTCATATTCTGAATCAAAGTAGTTATCACTGTCCATGGAGTCATCTGAAAAATAAACCAAATCAATGATTTGGTTATCATCATCTTGTGGCTGCACCAAGTTGCTTAACCCAAGAAATCTATAAAGGAGGAGAATGAAAGGTTAAATTATTGGCCAACTGAAAACCAAATGAACGGAATGAAAGACTAAATATATAGATATATAGATTACGGTAGACCAAATCTTGGCTCATGAAACTTGCAGGCAGAGAAAGCAGATATCCTTTGCTTATTGTTCTGGAATATGAGCTTATATATATATAGAGGATTTGTGGAGGATAGAAAAGATCAACGGTGGCATTGCACTGTGACTTTGTGAGCGAGACAAATTTGGAAATGGATATACTAGGCAAAATGGTCCTAGCGAATTTGATAGTGTATCAGTACTCCCTCCATCTCAATATAAATATCATATTTGTAAATTAAAATAATCTCAAAATAAGTGTCATGTTAGGTTTTTAATGTAATATTAATTATTTTTTTCCAATTTTTCCCTTAAATTAATAATGAATATATTACTCCTGAGTCATTCTACTCTATAATGTATTTATGACAATTGTTAATATTCAATTATTAATGAGGATAATTTTATAAAATTGTTACACTCTTTTATTTATTTATAACTTTTTCTTAATATATGTGAAACTTTTTATTATAATATTTATAATGGGACGGAGGCAGTATTTGAGTGATACCGGGCACTATTTTTCACACATGATGATAAAATGAAATTTCCAACCCCTTAAATTCCAACCACTACGTCGTTCTTTTGGGGAAGCGGTGTTAATTAATTGTTGGTGGGACTAAAATAAGTGTTGTTTAATATTTTTACACACAAATCAAAAAAGACAATAAATAAATAAATGTGAGTAATAATTTTATAAAATTATTCTTATTAATTATTGGCTATTATAAATGCATAGTAAAATATAATTACTTAGGAGTGATGTATATAATACTAATTTGGAGTTTCAATTGGAAAAATTAATTAATGTTACATTGAAAAGATAAAACAACATTTATTTTAAAATATTTTTTCTTTTCTAAAACGACACTCATTTTGAAACGGAGGTAATACATGAACAAACACACCAGTGAGATAAAAGTGTTAGAGAGTGTGTTGTCAGCATTTATCAGTACTACCTCCGTTCCTTTTTAAATGTCGTTTATAGTTATTTTACACAAACCAAAGAAATCAATAAATTTTGTTGTCATTGATGAAATTATTGGTCTTTTTAATGTGATACTCTTAAATAATTATTACTCAATTACACTTATTTCTCTCTACATGAATAGTTAAGTGTATAGTTGACAAAAAAGTAATTAATATAACCTTAAACTTTGAGAAAAACAGATAAATACTAGCAAAATTTCTCTTAAAAATGACAAGTAAAAAGAAATAGAAAAAGTAGTAATAAGATCAACCATTTGTCTCTTTCAAAAGTCTTGAGGAGATTGACAAGTTATAGTTGGAAAAATGTTGAGTTACAATAATTGAAGAGTAATTTTAAAAATATATATATATTCCATTGTTTACAAATTTAATGTTGAATAAATAGATTAACAATTTTTTTTAATTTGTGTGAATTGGTTAAAAATTTTATTTCTCACATTTTTTTCTATCTTTTCACACTCTTTCATTTATTTCTCTTTTCACAATTTCTCTTAATAGCTAAACATAGCATTAATGCGGATACGATACGAAAACGATGCGTGTTAATAATAAAGAAATTTCAATGGCTCTGGTATTTCGTGACCCGAGGTTACTATTTTCGGCTTCAATGCTATCAAAATCTGACGCGGCGCATTTAAAGGATGGAACGGCAACATACCATTAATGCGGATACACTACGTGATAATACTATCTCGGTTACTTTTTAAACGTGGTTTAAAGTTGATTTACAGTAACTAAAAAAATTATTAAATTTTATTATTTTTAATAAAATTATTTATTTTTTTTGTGATATTTTTGATTGTTTATTATTTTTTTTAATCTCAAATATAAATAAAAATCAAAATATATTTGATTAAAATTTGGACATAATATATTTTGACTTTTATTTATATTTAAAACCGAAAAGAATACATCATTACACTTATTTTTCTTTATAATAAATAATTAAAAATATAGTTGACAAAAAAAATAATTAATATAACATTAAATTTTGAAAACGATATCAAATTTTCTTTAAAAAGTGAACTAAGGAATGGAGCGAGTGCTAGTAAAAAGGAAATTTCAATGGCTCCGGTATTCCGTGACCCGAGGTTACCATTTCCAGCTTCAATGCCATCAAAATCTGACGCGACGCATTCAAATGATGAAACGACAGGAATTAGAAATGGCAAACTCAATTTGACAGCATATCTGTATTTCGGTTTATTTAAATTCCCAATAGCATGTCTGTATTTCGGTTTATTTAAATTCTCAACAGTTCCAGAGTAGACAATCAAGTGGTAAAATACCGTAGAATATTGAAAATGCGGATTCGAACCCGTAACGCTCTACTTTTTCTTCTCCATCTCTCATCTTCCGACCATCTGCACTAAGGACAAAAAAAAAATCGCAACTTACGTTAGGGCTCAAACGTTGTTTCAAATGAAAGGAGCAATTGTTCGTGGGTCACTTAATATAGGTGGCAAGTGAGTGGGTCACTTAATATATAATTTAAAAAATAATTTAACAATTTAATAAACAAATAATTTAATAATCTGATCTGATAAATAAATTAAAACAAAACATGTTAGCGTGGTCCTCGCTAGATTAAAACCGAATGAAAATCAACCCTAGAAAAACTCAGCCGCCATTGTCATTGTTCGTGTGGTCCTCGTGGAAGCATTCGCTGGTCCTTGTGGAAGCATTCGCCGGTAGTCCTCCTTTATAAACACCAAACCCATACACCTAATTTCACTAAAATGAATTTACGAAACATAAACCGCCATTGAAATGGAAGCATTCGTTGGTCCTCCTCTATAAACACTAAACCCATTCGTTGGTCCTCGTGGAAGCATTCGCCGGTGGTCCGCCACTGAAATGGAACGACTAGTATTATGCTTATTCTGTGGACTTTTATCTTAATAGTTGATGCTTGATAATCTCTTTTCGGCAATTACCTGATGCTTAAATGCGCCTATGCAATTATAATTTTCTTTTTTGGGTTTCAGGATTTAAATAAATTAAAATCTTAATCTTGCAAGAAGTTTCATTCTTAATTATTGAAATGTCCCGAGTGTCAATTGAGATTAATTATTGTGGATGATTAGGAGTTGGAAGGAGGAGAAAATGAAGTGTTGTATCTTGAAATGGAGGTGATCGAGTGCAGGGGTAAAGAAAAGAAGAGGCGATCGGTGGTGTAGCGAATGACCCACTCAAATGTTTTGTTTTAATTTTATTTATCAGATTATTAAAGTATTTGTTTATTAAATTGTTAAATTATTTTTTAAATTATATGTTAAGTGAACCACTCACTTGCCACCTGTATCTTAACGGTATGTGGCGTCCATGTAGCTACCACGTGACAGACACTGTCAAGTATATCTCCATTAACTTAACAGTGGGGACTAATATTGGAAACAAAAAAATATGTTAGGGATTAAATTTTGAAATAAAATTTTATAAGGATTAAAATTGAAAAGTGTGATATTTATAGGGACTAAAAACACAATTTACCCTAAAAAATTTACTCTATAAATGTTATTATAAATTAAAGGTTAAATTATACTTTTAGTCTTTTAATTTTATTTTAGTTTTTATTTTGATCTCTTAAATATTTTTTCTTTTATTTTAATCACTTAAGTTAGGAACGATTTGTCACGGTAGTCCCTTGTGTTACTAATCTGTTACTTCTGTTTAAATTGTTCAACGTGGCAAACGTTTCTTTTATATGGCACTAGCAAGATATCCGTGCGTTCCCACGGGTCTTATTCGTTTTTATGCATATGTAAAAACACCTTATTCGTAAACGGTTTAATACATATTTAAAAATTTGTTTATACTATATTCATGTTCTGTTAAATTCAAATAATTCTTGAGCACAATAAATAGATGCATAAAATTGATATGTGTTCAAAGACGATAAAATTACATCAACAACTTGTAATGTTTCCCCGTAGGGACTAAAAAATAAAATAATTATTTATAAATGATAAATACATTTATAAATTTAATATGTGTTAAAAGACAGTAAAATTACACACATAACATTTAATGTTTCCCCGTAGGGACTAAAAAATAAAATTATCTTTTATAAATAATAAAGATATTCATAAAATTAATATATGTTCAAAGACGATAAAATTACACCCACAATATGTAATGTTTTCCCGTAGGAACTATAAAGCAGAGTTTTCTTTTATAAACAATAAACCTATTCATAAAATTGATATGTGTTCAAAGAAGATAAAATTACACCGATAACTTGTAATGTTTCCCCGTAGGGACTAAAAAAACAAAAAAAATCATTTATAAATGATAAAGACATTTATAAATTTGATATGTGCTAAAAGATGATAAAATTATGACGACAATATTTAATGTTTTCCCGTAGGTACTAAAAAGCAAAAACACCATTTATAAATAATAAACATATTTGTAAATTTTTTATGTGTTAAAAGACGATAAAATTACACCCACAACATGTAATATTTTCCCATAGAGACTAAAAAACAAAATAATTATTTATAAATGATAAAGATATTTATAAATTTAATATTTGTTAAAAGACGATAAAATTACAATAACAACGTGTAATGTTTTCTCGTAGAATTGAAAAATAAAATAATCATTTATATAAAATAAAAATATTTATAAATTTGATGTGTTAAGTAATGTTTCTCATAGCAACTAAAAAGAAATATAATCATATTTAAATAATAAAGACTTTTTTGCTCATATAAAAAAATATTAATAATTAAAAGTATTTTAAAATAATACAAAATGAAACAAATAAAGAAAATAAAAAATAAAAAATATTAAAAACGAAAAGAAAGGTAACAAAATTATAAAAATAAAATTCAAATTACAAAAAAGATAAAACAACATTAAAAATAACCGTAAAAAATAAAAAAGGAAAAAATAAGAAAAATAAAATAGGAAATAAAAAGTTAAAAATAAAAAAACAAAATTGACAAATAAAAAATAAAAATAGAAAATAAAAAGAATAGAAAAAAAAAAATAAAAAGTAAGACAAAAATAAGAAAAATAAAAAAGAGAAAAAGTTAAATAGAAAAATTTAAAAAGTTAAAAGAATATAAAAAAATAAAAAAAATAAATAAAACAAAAAATCAATTATAAATGATAAAGACATTTATAAATTTGATATGTGTTAAAAGACGATAAAATTATGACGACGATATTTAATATTTTCTCGTAAGGACTATAAAACAAAAACACCGTTTATAAATGATAAATATATTTATAAATTTTTTATGTGTTAAAAGACGATAAAATTACACTCACAACTTGTAATGTTTTTCCATAGGGACTAAAAAGTAAAATAATTATTATAAATGATAAAAATATTTATAAATTTGATATTTGTTAAAAGACGATAAAATTTCAATAACAACGTGTAATGTTTTCTCGCAGAATTGAAAAATAAAATAATTATTTATAAAAAATAAAAATATTTATAAATTTGACGTGTTAAGTAATGTTTCTCGTGGCGACTAAAAAGAAATACATTCATATTTATATAATAAAGACTTTTTTGGTCGTATAAAAATATATTAACAATTAAAAGTGTTTTAAAATAATAAGAAATGAAACAAATAAAGAAAATTAAAAAATAAAAAATATTAAAAAACGAAAAGAAAGGTAACAAAATTATAAAAATAAAATTCAAATTACAAAAAAGATAAAACAACAATAAAAATGACCGTAAAAACAAAATAGGAAAAAAATAAAATAGGAAATAAAAAGATAAAAACAAAAAAACAAAATTTACAAATTAAAAATAAAAACAAATAAAAAAAAAGAATAGAAAAACATAAAAAGTAAGACAAAAATAAGAAAAAGAAAAATAAAAAATAAAAATAAATAAAAATAAAAAATAAAAATAAAAAATAACAAAATAAAAATAAAATTAAATAAAAATAAAAATAATAATAAAATAGTAAAATAGCAAGGTTTTTGAGGGACTGACACGTGTCCCTCAAAAACCTTGCTTTATTATTAGTAATAGATAGATAGATTACAATAATAACGTTTTATGTTTTCTCGCAGAATTGAAAAATAAAATAATTATTTATAAAAAAAAATATTTATAAATTTGATGTGTTAAGTAATGTTTCTCGTGGCGACTAAAAAGAAATATAATCACATTTATATAATAAAGACTTTTTTGGTCGTATAAAAAATATATTAACAATTAAAAGTGTTTTAAAATAATAAGAAATGAAACAAATAAAGAAAATTAAAAAGTAAAAAATATTAAAAAACGAAAAGAAAGGTAACAAAATTATAAAAATAAAATTCAAATTACAGAAAAAAAAATAAAACAACAATAAAATATGACCGTAAAAAATAAAAAAGGAAAATAAAATAAAATAGGAAATAAAAAGGATAAAAATAAAAACAAAATTGACAAATTAAAAATAAAAATAAATAATAAAAAGAATAGAAAAACATAAAAACATAAAAAGTAAGACAAAAATAAGAAAAAGAAAAAGAAAAAAAGAAAATAAAAAATAAAAATAAAAATAAATAAAAAATAAAAAATAAAAAAAAAATAAAAAAATAAAACTATATAAAAATAATAATAATAAAATAGTAAAATAGCGAGGTTTTGACTGACACGTGTCCTCAAAACCTCGATTTAACTAAAAAGAAATATAATCATATTTATATAATAAAGACTTTTTTGATCGTATAAAAATATATTAACAATTAAAAGTGTTTTAAAATAATAAGAAATGAAACAAATAAAGAAAATTAAAAATAAAAATATTAAAAAGCGAAAAGAAAGGTAACAAAATTATAAAAATAAAATTCAAATTACAAAAAAGATAAAACAACAATAAAAATGACCGTAAAAAATAAAAAGGAAAAAAATAAAATAGTAAATAAAAAGATAAAAATAAAAAGCAAAATTGACAAATTAAAAATAAAAACAAATAATAAAAAAGAATAGAAAAACATAAAAACATAAAAAGTAAGACAAAAATAAGAAAAATAAAAAGAAAATAAAAAAATAAAAATAAAAATAAAAAAAAATAAAAAAAAAAAAAAAAAAAATAAATAAAAAAATAAAAATAAATAAAAATAATAATAATAAAATAGTAAAATAGTAAGGTTTTTGAGGGACTAACACGTGTTCCTAAAAAACCTTGCTTTATTATTAGTAATAGATTTTCGTTAATGATGTGGATGACAACAAGGATTTTCTTCTTCCCCAATCCTTGATTTGAGCTCAAACAACCTTACTGGCAGGCTTGCTGAAGAACTTCCAGTTCCCTGCATGACTGTGTTTGATGTTAGCGGGAATGTCTTATCTGGTCTGGTTCAATTCCTGAGTTCTCTAGTGACATGTGTCCTTCGGTTGCTTCGTGGAATGGAAATATGTTTGAAACTGACAACAGGGCACTTCCGTACGAATCCTTTTTTGCATCAAAGGTTCTTGAAGGGCCCCTTTTGTTCTCGCTCAGAGAAGTTGGCAGTTCCGTTTTTCATAACTTTGGTCAAAACAACTTTATTAGCTTGGAGTCATTACCAATAGCGCGTGACAGATTGGGGAAGAGACTTGCTTATGCTATTCTTGTTGGATAAAACAATCTGGGGGTACCGTTTCCAACTAATTTATTCAATAAATGTGATGGATTAAATGCGTTGCTTTTAAAATGTGAGTTATACCAAGTTATATGGTCAGATTCCTTCCAAGTTTGGCGGAATGTGCAGATCATTAAAATTCTTGGATGCATCAGGAAATCAAATTACAGGGCCAATCCCCCTTGGTTTAGGGGACTTGGCATCTCCTGTTGCTCTGAACCTGAGCCGGAACCATTTACGAGGTCAGATTCCGACCAGCCTTGGCCAGATGAAGGATCTGACAATGGGGAATCATGTGAACCCTAATTTTAAAATTAGGGAAGAAGACAATCCTTGTTGTCGTCCACGTCATTAATGCAAATGTCAAATAAGAGAAACGTGACAATTGGACACTTCAGAGTTAAACATGGTAGTATAAAAAGTGATTAACGTGTCAAAACGTTCATAACTTAAAAATGAAAGGGAAAATACTTAAAGAACCAAAATAAAAACTAAAATAAAGTTAAGGGATCAAAAATATAATTTAACCTAAATTAAATATAGATATACCTATAGTAGTAGTTTGTAATTTGGCCTTATTATTTCTTAGCACCGTCCATCCTTGCGTGATGGATTTATAGATGGATATAGGTGTGGAAATAGACCAGACCGCCCATCAGGGACCCAACATGGTCCTATGACTCGACCTACGTCGGACTCAGGCCAGGCCAGACTTATTTTTAAATAGACAAGACTGAGACTTCTTGAAAAGCCTATTTAGCTAAAAAGGTCAGACTTTAGGCCATCTAAAAAGCCTTTTAGGCCTAACAGCCCGACCTATTTAAATAAATATAAATAATATAACATATTTCATATTGTTACTACTATAAAAAGAATTTTTATAATGCATTAAAATTCTATATTTATTTGCATTTCTACAGATTTAAGCATATTGACCTACATAAAAGATTTGAATAAACAAGACAGTCTCAATCTTTGAAAACTTATTCTAGTCTAGTTTCTTCTCACTTTTATGTTTCCTGCTCTTGGGTAGTAATTAGTTTTTTATAATTTATAGTTTATCATGTATAAAATTTATCCTTGTTAGCCTATTAATCCGTTAACTTATTTAGAAGTAGGTCAGATGACAGACCTTTAAACAGGCTAACAGACCAAATCAGGCTTTCAAACAGGTCGGGTCAGGCTTGAAAAATGGGTCTATGACAGGTAACAAGATAGACTTAGGCCTTAAATTTTTTGAATAAATCAGGCTTAGGCCTTATAAAGCCTAGCTCAATCCGACCTATTAGACGAATCGCACGTTGTTTATTATCGCACTAAGGTCAAATTTCAACAATGGAGGTTTCATAGTATCATGAATAATAATAATAATAATAATAATAATAATAATACGTGTTCGGAAGAAAAATGAAAATTGAATCCGTACAAGGTGATTGGAGCTCATGTTTGACTCTATGCTAGGCCGGTAGTAGGTGATAATTCAAATATGGCTACCATAAATTACATTTTTTTAGGGAATAAATTAAAAAAAAATTGGCATCATATATAAATTTCACCTAGATTGTCTACGTTTGGTTCTACGGCCAAATCCCCTAGAATCACTTCTAGACTGGTCAAACGTGATTTAACCACAAATTAGTCATATTTGGCTTCTCTTCCCAAAATTGATTCTGGCCCCAAAATCAATTATACTCAAAAGCTAAGATTTGTAGCTTCTGCGGTGACTTGGAATCAATTCTAAAATTTTCTACACAGAAAAACAATTTTAACCCAAATTATTCAAATATAAATTGATAAAAATCACTTTTATTGTGAATGTATTCAAACATAAATCACATTATATTCAACTCAGTTTTAACCAAAATCAATTTTACAAAATCAATTCTTTCAAAATTAATTTTTATTACCACAGAACCAAACACACGTTAAAATACTTTGACCCTAAATTAGAGTTGGGTGGAATGAAAACCCCTTGTCACACCTTCTGACACGCCCCTCTCTCGCCAACAACACAGGTACCACTTTTGGCATGAAGATAGTAACTTTTAATTTGTCTTTTGTCTTTTCATATGTGGTCACATTCTTTTGCATGTGATCGTTTCTGGCAGTTAGCAACAGACTCTGGTAAGTGGTCACATTTTTAATTAATTTGCACCAACCCAAAAAAAGTTAAATTAGGTAAAGTTAAATACCTATTAGCTCCATGTACTTTGTTCTTCTTCGTTTAATCTCACTTTTTTTTTCCATCACTTTATCTGTCAACTTTGTTTAAGATGAAAATGTTAGTTTTTCGGTTAACTTTAATAGTAATACAAAACTTTCAATTCTTCACATACTTCATTTCTCTGTGGGGATAAATTTCACTACAACATTTTCAGTTTTTACGCAGCGTGAAAACCGTTATAAAAACGAAAAAACCGTTTTTTTACAACAAAGCAGCGGTTTTTAACCGCAGATTACCGGCCGTTATTCTATAGACAACGGTTTTTTTTACAAAGGCAACACCACGATAAAACCGTAGCCTTTGGTAGTGTATAGGCAACGGTTTTTTGTTTTCTATAGGACAACGGTGTGACATTGTTGCAATCAATGGCAACATATAAAAACCGTTCTCTTTAGATATATAAAGACAACGGTTTTTACATGATAAAACCGTTGTCTATTATGTTTGCTTTCGACAACGGTTTTTCATGCGAAAATAGACAACGCTTTTTACATAATAAAACCGTTGTCAATGTGTTTACTTTTGACAACGGTTTTTAAATGCGAAATAGACAACGGTTTTTATATAATAAAACTGTTGCCAACTGTGTTTGCTTTCGGCAACGGTTTTTTAAATGTGAAATAGACAACGGGTTTTTGCATGATAAAGCAACGCTTTTTTTGATTGTATAGAATGTAAAGACACCACTTATTAATATAACAATATAATAACTAACAACTAAGTAAAGACAATTTCATTAATAATCTCATCATTCTTTACCACACTGCAATCAAAAAATAAAAGTAAGGATGAGTATTTAATGTATTTCAAAAGCCATATGTACAATAATATATCATTCCTCATCATGTACCAAAAAACATTCCAAAAAACATTCCAAACTAAAACTTTCATAACACTAGACAATCATCAAGATATGTCTTCATCTTCTTCTACATCCAAGTCATCAAGCAACTGACCATCATCCATATCGTCAATGGGATCCTATAAAATTAAAATAATACTATTAATAAACGGATGTGAAAATACAAAAAATACAAACTCAGGATCGGCGTCAAAGTCTAGTTCTAGATTCCTATCATCATTGAACCATAAATTGAATATAATAACTTTAGTACCATGATATCCAATGTCATCGAACTACACATTTGTGTAGAATATTAAAAGAGAATCATATCATATTGGAGTGACTTTAACATAAACATAAACATAAACATAAAATAAAAAGAAGATCACTACAAATATAAGTTGAATTCATACATTGCAGTGACTTTAATTCAACCAGCAATAATACTGATACATAACAAATAACAATACAAGAGATACATAACAACTCACACCACATGTTCTATGTGACTCAAGTTCAGAAGTCATGTAAGCGAAACTTGGGAAGACTCCACAAATGTGGTTTACCATCATGGTGATACCAGACTCTCATGGCAAATATGGTGATCCAACCCAAGTTTGCTCAAAATCCTAGGATAATCCACCCTATCATTATTTGGATCATACAGAACTAATTTAGAATAATAAAAAATTTGCACCATAACAACACCATTTTCAGAAATGCACAAGGGATCAAAACAAGGCATCCATCTAGGACTCCAAAACTTGGCATGAGGGACCATCAATAATTTAGTCCAAGACTCTACAACTCCAAACTCTTTCATCAACCACACAACCCAATGAGTTGTATTATGATTAAAAGACACACAAAGGCAGTTATTCAAGACATCCAGCCCATGATTGCAGATGTTGTCACCATCTTGTTCAGGCAGTAACACTTCCCTGTAAGTCTTCTTATCCAAATCAAAGGAAAGAATCACCCATTGATCGAAATTAACACCTCCCTTAGCTACCCAATTCTTTTTATGTGTGATGAGTTTTTCATGTCGGTTACCAAATCTCTCTGTTGATTATGATTTGGATAGTTTGAATATACAAGTAGTATGAAGGACCCACATCACATAAAATATTCAAATGCACTTTATTATGACACATAGTATTGCCAACTTGCCAAGGTTACTGTGGGTAGAAAGGAAGGAGAAGCATGAGATTAACACCCCATGTGAGGAGACAGTGTGACTCCAAGCAATTACATGCACACATGACAGTGTGATGGAAGGAATGAAATAGAATCAGTTAGGGGCATGGGGAAGGAGGAAAGGGGGTAAGGGCAAGAAAGAAGTGAGTTGTAGGCAGGAAATGGATGAGACCAGACTTCTTGAATGTATATGGGCTATCTTTGTATTTCCATTTCTTTCTTGAGTGTTTTCCTTTGGTTTCTTGTACAAATCTCCATCTAACACTGATATAATTTTTATATCAATGTCAATGAAGAGGTTCCTTTGAGATATATTCAATAAAACAAACTAGTTCAAGTGGATGTGAAATACATCATTGCGAAGTTCTGTTTCTTATATCCATTTCCTCTATTGTTAGTGTGTATTAGTTCTCTCTCCTATGTATGTCTCTGCAAATCTACCAAGAGACTCCCTAAAGAATTCGTGCACTGTCCTTTCAAGAAGCATGACTTGATTCCAGTTTAGAGTTCCAAAAGACAGCAGACATAACATTTACAGAAAAGCTTCATTAGAATCATCCACAACTACCAGCACCTTGTACTTGTCATTAACATGATTATAGCCAAAGACAATTTAGCGCAAACATAAGTGAGCAGTAGAGCTTTCGCAGCATAATATCAAATATCTTTTAAAATCAAGTTTCCAAACAATTGAATTTAGTCACCTCATGATTATCTGGAGCGTGTGTTGATGTCGAAGAACGTAGACCACTATTAGCATCTGGTGGGGCTGATAACAAAGCTGCCAAAGCCTCCATATTTGGTCTTAAGTTTTGATTTAACATGGTCTTTATAAGAAGCTGAAATTTTTCCTCCATCCCTTGCTGAAATTTTTGGTTTTGATCTTTTAATTCCTTCACTTCACTAGCATGTGCTTGTTTTAGTTGCTCCACCTCATTAGCATATGCTTTCTTAATTTGTGCTATTTCTTCATTTTTCTTCAATATGGTAGTTGTTGTTGTTCTCCCATGGCAACGCACTCTCCCTGGTTTTTCTTTACCGAGTATGTTTTGAAAAGCTTCTGAAGAAGATTGACCAGAACTCACCAAGTCTTGGAGCTTTATCTAGCATATTTAAAAACTAGTATTAGCTCAAAGATATATGTGTTTATATTTGGAATGAAAAATTCATAAAATAAAACTTACAATTGCATCACTTGTTTCGGTGTCCAATTCCTTTCCTTTCTTACTTTGCCGTGTTGCGATGAACATTTCAGCTTGAGAAGGAGACTCTCTGTCCTCCTTACTTGCACACTACACCAAGAAAACAATGTCACAAACAAAATAATAGAATCAAATAATTTGAATATTCACTCAATTGGTATAATTAATACAACTCAGCAATTATTTCCACTTCATTTCTGGGGCACAGCACAGGGAAGGAATGATAAAGCAAATCACTATAGATTCTTTGGTCACCTGAACTGGTGAGTCAATTGCAGCCAGTTACATGAAACCAATAGTTTTTGAAGCCAAGTTTGTCAAAGGAAAAGGTTATCAGATATTAAGCAAACACCATTGATGTTAAACAATTAATCACAGTAGCTAATGCTCCCACGTGATGGGAGAGCACAATACAAGCCACCAAGACTAAGTGATTGAAAAACTATTAGTGAAGACCTAAGAAGTAACAAAAAAGACAAGTTGTAAAAAGCATACCTGCATGGCTAATGACAAGAGAAGCAGATCTGAGATGATCTGCAATACTGGAAGAAAAAGTGAAGTAGTCTACAGCCAATGAACCATCTTCAGACTGCAATAAAAAGTTACTAACAAGAATTAACTCGGTAAAAATAGAAGTATCTGCTATATAAAAGGATACTTTTCTTCGATACAGAAGTAATAAAATTATGTACTTGAGCTTTTCTCAAAACAAATCAAACAACACAAGTTTATCTACAAATCTCTACACATTTTAATCTTCCTCCATTTCTGAAATTCGTTGCATGTACAATTAGCAGGAGCTAGTTTGTTTCCATGACAAGTTAAGTTGTTAATGAGTTTGTTGCAAAATCATATACTACTATTCTAGCAATCTCCCATAACGGCCACTTCCTCTCCAACTACAAGCAATGGTATCAAGTTAGGTCTAGAAAGATCGTTCAGCAAATGCTTAAAGTGATACTTTTGCATGACCATCCATAGCCTATCTCATCATAAAAATGAAAATACACTATCACATTAGGTGCCAAAAATATTTCATGCCTCAGGCGATGTCTAATTGTGAAACAAGAAGCAAATTAATCTCTCGGATATGCACATGATCAAGCACAATAATACAACTAAAATGTTTCCACCTTGAAAACAGATTCAAACTACATGCATTATTGCAGTTTAATCAGCCTCTTAAAAATAAAGAAACAAATTCCAGTTCACAACACAAAGGAGTCCAAAATGAAGATTTACACCTGCAGCCAAAATCACTACCGACTGCAACTAAACACATAACAGAAGAACAAACTAATTTGTTGATCAAGAAACAGAAATAAACTTTTATAGAACACAAAATGAACTTCGGCATTAACAGTGATGATGAAACACACATATCAAGTTTGCCACTCCAAAGAGAATAGACGGATAAGGAACAAAACACAACAAGAGCATGCAAGTGACTTCAATAAGATTCAGAACACGTGATGAAATAAAATTACTGTCAATTTTACTCAAAAAAATAAAATAAGAACTATAATCTCCATTTTAAGGATATTTGGTATATAACCTTCTTCCCAAGAGAGAAACAACAAGTACCAAAACAAACAAACCCTTCCAGATACTCCTATATCAGTCACACAGTTGAAGAAGCAAAATTAGTGACCAAGCTGCATCAGTAGCAAATTATAAACTCCTATATCATTCACCATATAGGGGCTGGTTATAAACTTAAATGTTCTGGTTGAGGCTACATTAGAACTGCGTTGTGGTTGGTTCACTTGAATGTTAGTTTTTACTTTTAGTTTTTTGGACATATTCTTGAAAATTGTGTTGTGGTTGGTTCACTTGAATGTTCAAACGTTGTTATCGATTATTGTGAAAGTAATTTATCTTGAACGTCACACACTTTGTGGAATGAGCCTTTGGTGGTTTGGTCATCCAAGGAGAAGACATATAGAAGCGCTAATAAGAAGAGTAGGTTAGATGAAGGGTATTCCAATAGTTAGAGGTAGAAGATAGAAAAACTATATCATTTACCATCAACAAGGATTTAGATTTAAATGGTTTGTTAGTTAGACATGATTTATGATAGGAAGTTGTGTTGTTTGATTCATGTTGCTGGCCTCACGTAGGAAAAGGCTTTAATTATTGTTTGTGTATATACACTGCCTTTTGTGTAAAATTTGGGAGACATGTTTCTCTGTGATTGTAATTTTATCTGAGTATGGAGCAGGAAATATATCAACTGTTAAAAATAAATTGTCTTGGTTATCTAAGCCACTTTAACAATGTAGGTATCATCTGAATGTAGAGAAGCTTGATTGGAATATATATGTTACAGATGTTGGGCAGTGGCAACATTTTGACATGCTTTATAAGGTATGTATCCCAATTGACAATTTTCATATGATCATATGGTTGTATTTTGTTGTTTTCACAAGAACCTTTTCTATTTGCTTTTGCCAGTTGGAAGTTGTCTTGGTTATTGACTTTTCTGTTTTTCTGATAGCATCCTTAAATAGTTATCCCCAAAAGGAGGCATCATGCGTATGAAATCTTCAGACTCCAAAGCACACAAAATCAATTAAAAATCTAACACTGGCTATCTAACACTAGCTATCTAAACAGATAAGTGAGTTCCCAAGCTAGCTTAACAAGCTCCGATGCTAAGAGTTGAGACGAACAGTCATTACGAAGAACAGAAAATACAAATAAAAAACAAGATTAAAGTTTGAGACTTTACCTGTTCAAAACAAGTGCAGATTTGTAGGGGCAAACCAGAGCAACACAGAGCAGAACAGAGCAACCGGCGTTGAACAACAGGGCGTGCGAGCCAGAGATGCAGTGCCGGTGTCAAGGACAGAGACCCAGAGCACCACCGTGAAGGTGCGGCGGAGGAGCCCGCTCGGTGCTCTCAGAACGCGAACGGTGATGAAAGAGGAAGTGCAGTGTCTGGTCTTGCGCCGTCTAGGTTACTGGTGGCGACGCCGGGCAGCAAGGGTTCGCTAAGGACCCTTCATCGAGCATAGTTAGGGTTCGCCGAGGAGAAGAATCAGGGCAAAGAAGGAGGATGGGTGTGGGGGTCGAACCAGAAAATGAACAATCCTCAACCAGAGGATATTTCACCCTTCATCTAGGAGCACATCTTGTTGTGTACCGTCAGATCGAACCTGGAGAAAGAGGAAGATGGGTGTGGGGGTCGAACCAGGAGGAGGAGGAGCGATCTGGTTTTGGAGAGGGATGCGTGCTGGTCCGGTGGATGCCGGAGATGGGTGCGGTGGATGCCAGTCTGTGAGGGAGGACGACGGAGAGGAAGAAGGAGATGGGTGCGGTGGATTCTCCCAAACCTCTCTCAGTCAAAGACGGAGAGGACGACGTAAATTCCTCTTGCTCTGTTGCAAGAGCAATTTTAGGTTCTGAATTTTACTAAATTTTAGCTTCTGAATTTTAGGTTTTCGTTTACCAATTAGGAAGAAAAAAAAAACAAGCGGGTGAAGAAAAAAAAAATTAGCGCCTAAACGAAAATACTGAGCGCCCCTTTTTTTTGTTAATAAATAAAAATTATTAGAGAACGGTTTAAAAATGTTGAGAAAAAAAATTGAAAAAAACCGTTGCCGTTAACATTTTGAGAACGGTTTTTGACCGTTGCATATAAAAACTATAAAAGTTTGTCCAACCTGCCAACGGTTCCACAAAACCGTTGCCTATTATATTCTAAGAGAACGGTTTTTTAGACGTTGTAAATTTAGGCGTTGCCGTAGATCCAAAATGTTGTAGTGTTTTATGGAAGTAAATTGCATATAAAATGAAATAATTAATTGAAAAAGGAGCAAGAATACAAGATTGACAAGTAATTTATAAAAAAAGACTTAAAAATTATAAAACTTCTGAGATTCAAGTGAATTTATAATTTTATTACTAAGGTCTAAGGGTGCTTTCAAATCAAAATTGACATAAATTCGTTTGTTGGCTAGAAGAGGACCGATAAAAATCACGTTTATATGGATCGATAGGAACAATAAGAGATGAGCATGTCTGCAGGTGTCCCTCGGGCTAAGACGAACACCATCAAGCAAATAACTCAAATGTCCTTTACAAATCTTGAGAAGTATTTGGGGTTTAAGTTATTTCATGGGAGAGTCAAGAAAGAGGACTTTCTCGGACATTATTGATAGAGTAAAATCCAAACTTGCATCATGGAAATTAATGGCGTCTTCTCAACAAGCCAGGTAGACTTAGGGCATGTTTGATTGTGTTTTGGTTTTTAGTTTTTGAAAACTATTTTATAAATCAGATTTTAAAAACTATTTTTCAGGAAGTAAATAAATAAAAAATCTGTTTGGTAATCCTATTTTTAAAAACTGTTTTAAAAATGAGAAAATGAAAAAAAAAATTGTTTGGTAAATTTGTTTTCAGAATATACATTTTGAAAACTAAAAATAGAAAACTTATTTGATACATATTTTTAAAATAAGTATAATTGCAAGTGAATGGTTAAGAAAATATTTTTTCCCATACCAATGCTTACGGAAATGTTAATCCATTGAATTAATAACTTAATAAAAAGGATACATTTTTGTAAAGGATAGACCTTAGGTCAAGTTTTTTAGATCTTGTTGGTTTAGTTCCTCTCACAGAATGAGATAAAAATCGTTTTGATAGTGACAGTTATAAGAGATTGAAGATAATATCAGTGGATGGGAAGACAAAAATTTTATCCATTTTGTGAGAGGAAACACGACTAACAGGACCTAAGAAACTTAATCTAAGTTTTTTCTTTTTATAAAAGTTGTAGCAAGATCGCGGTATGAGGGGGCAAGCCGAAAATTCGACTCTACATTCAAAATATGGAGTTACCACCATTGTTTTTGTTGCCAGGGAAAACATAAAAAAAACCCTTAAAGTAGTATTCTCTATGTATTTCTTGGTGCAATAGAAAATTCAAAGGTTTGTAATTTAGGGTAAAAATAATTATGCGTTAGTTGATTTTATTATTATTTTTAGAAATAGAGTTTGAGTATTTAATCTTATTATATATATAAATATAAGGAGGGATTTTAAGACTTTTCACTTATAATGGTGTGATTGTTTTGAAAGAAATAGGTGAGAGAGGGTTACAGAAGACAGATAGGGAAGAGAAGTAGCAAACTTTTTTTGATTGGTTTGAAGAGAAGTTGAGAAGAGAGGAAAAAAGTGGTGGGTCCCATGGGTTTTTCATTTCTCTTCATATTAGGCGAGAAAGGGGAAAGAAATGGTAACAGAGAGAGTGAGATTTGTGCAATGTCACGTGTACCCATCACTCTGCATTGGGTTTTTTAAGAATTTAAGAATTGGAAATAAACGGAAATGAACGTACGCGCATTGGTTGCAGTTGCTTGCAATTAATTGGGTTTGCAAATGTTAATATAAATAGTATTTAATCATTTACATTAAATTAATTAACTAAATTAACATAAATTAAAAAATAATAAATAACATAATTGCTTAATTTAATTAAAACAAAAAAATTAACTTAATTTTTAAATAAATGAATTTTTTTAAAGCAAAATAAAAGAAAGGAGCCTCGTAATTTTGTCTTTTAAAGCAAAATGAAATTTTTAAATAAATGAAATTCAAATAAATGAGTTTTTTAAAAAAATGGCACATCTAGTTACTTTTTTATTGAAAAAAATTATTTTTTATAAAAAATACTAGGTTTTATTAATTATGATTATGAGAGATTTAATTTTTATTATTATAAAATGTGTGGCATGTTTTCTTTCGTTTAAATAGCTTACCCTGGATCAAATTATTTTATTGTAGTACTTGATTTAAATTATCTATTATTTCCAATACTTAATTGATTAAATTTTTTTATTTTTTATTTTTAGCTAAAATTTGATTTTTAAGCTAATTTATTTTAAAAGATATTATGATCTAAACCAATTTATTATCATTAAATCATTATTTAATTTTAACCTAATTTAAAATAATGTAAAGACAAAATATTATCAGCAACAAATAAATGTGAGATTATCAAAAAATAAAAAATAAATGTGAGCATTTAAGGAAAAAATATTATAATAATCAAAACAAATTGTTGACCACTTTTATGTATTTACTTTTACTTAATTGACTTAAAAAAATACTGAAATGACTTATGTCCATCTATCAGTAACTACTTTTTTTTATAAAAATCCATCAGTAACAATTTAGAAAAGGAAAAAGTAAAATATCAAATGACAAAACAATTTGTCTTAATAATTATCACACACAAGGCATACAATTTAAACAAGAAAAAAAATAAAATAAAATAAAGGCATTTGATGCCTAAAAATGAAACGCACATTGGATGGAGGAAATTCTTTACGAAATTACGGTGAATGTCATTAATGAAAACGTACAGTTTTTCGCCTCTTTTCTGTGTTCAGCATAAAGAAGCAAAAGTGAAAAGGAAAACTTGTATAAGCTGTTTTGGTTTTTTGCTTTTAAAAACTATAAAATTGAAAATAGTTTTTAAAACAAAATTACAAAACAGTATAATAATTTTAAGTTTTAAAAAAGAGAAAATAGTTTTTAAAAACTGAAATCAAACATTACTCTTGCAAATTTAGTTTTGGATTCCATTCCTTCTTATTGCATGCAAACCCACTGGTTTCCACAGGGTGTTTGCGACCAATTGGATAAGTCAATTCGCAACTTTATTTGGAAGGGGAATAGTGACAGAGGAATGCATATGGTTGGTTGGGACAAGATTACTAAATCTCGGAGTTCTGGTGGGCTTGGAGTACGTGTTGCAAGAATTCATAATACGGCTCTATTGGGCAAGCTAGTGTGGGACATGCTCTCCTCTAACAATAAGCTGTGGGTGTCAATTTTAAATGTCAGGTATGTGAACAATGAGAATTTGTTCAGCTCCAAGCATGTTAAAGGGTCCACAACGTGGAACTCAATTACTAAGGCTTTGTCAGCTCTTGAGGATGGCTTTCAAATGAAAATGGGTGACGGCAATACAAGCTTCTGGTATAAACCTTGGGTGACAAAAGAGCCTTTAAGTAGCCATGTTTTTGCTGTTGATATTCATGATGTTGCTCATAAAATTAATGATGTCTTCATTGATGGTGAATGTCGCCTGCATCAGATGTACACCGTGCTTCCTAATGAGTTGCAGCAACTCATTTTACTCCAAAAACCGAGGCTGGTGGAGGGAGTAGAGGATTGCTGGACTTGGAAACATTGTTCTACAGGTATATACTCTACTAAGTCTGCCTATTTGTGGTTGTCTGATGACTTGCCTCTGGGTCATAATGGGAGGAGTTGATGCTGGATTTGGCGTCTGCAGCTTCCAACTAGTGTCCAATTTTTTGGTTGGCAATTTTGCCACTCTTCTCTTCCTGTGCGAGCTGTTTTAGCTAGGAGAGGTATACCTTTGGATACTATGTGTCCTTTGTGTGGTGCTAAGCCTGAAACAATGCATCACTGCCTTTTTGATTGTGATCGTGTCAAGGAAGTGTGGCGTCTGTGCTTGGATGGAAGCCTGATGCTCCCTGATGTGGTTTTTGATCCTTTTGTGTGGCTTCATGACACTATTGGTAAGCATAGGATCCTCATTCTTATAGGTATGTGGCGTGTGTGGTGTGGTTGCAATAAGCGTATATGTCACAACACCAGCTTCAGTGATTGCTGCTCATGCTAAAGCTCTACATTATGATATCATGTTAGCTTACAATTCAGGTGCTTCTGGTTCTACTTTAAAGAGAGCTCCTAGAGAAGTTTCTTGAAAGAAACCTGACATTGGGAGTGTTTCTCTTAATGTTAATGGTAGTGCCATTTCGAATCCTGGCTTAGCAGGGTTTGGCGGCTTAGTTAGGGATCACACTAGAGCCTTTCTCGGTGGTTTTTATGGATCCGTTAGGTGCTCTAATATTATTCATGTCAAGCTTATGGCGCTTTATCATGGAATTTTCATGTGCTGGGAGAGGGGTTTTCAGAGCATTATTTGCTACTCGGATTCTCTGGATACTCTAAGGTTAGTGCGGGAGGGAGATCATAGATATCACAGATTTGGGAATGAGATTGCTCTTATAAGGAGGATGTTTCAAAGGGATTGGGATGTTCGGTTGTGCCACACTCTCAGGGAAGACAATCAATGTGCGGATTTCCTTGCAAAAATGGGTGCCAGGAGTAACTTGCCTTGCATCATGCTTGGGAGGCCTCCTTCGGGAATGTATAATCTTCTTCTGGCAGATGCTATGGGCATCTCGTTTTTGAGATCTTAGGTCTTTTGTGGCTTTGTTTGTTATTTTTCTCGGTTGTAACAAAAAAAAAAAGATGAGCATAAAAATTTCATTCTTAGTTTTCGGTCCTTGAATCTGAACTCTGGGCAATTTTACATATGGATTGCGTATTGCTTGGTCTAGAGGCTTTCTCATTGCATCAGAGTTTATTCCGATTCATTCAAAGGTTGCTATAAACCTCCTTCGCAATGGTTGTTGCAACACTCATTCTTCTCAAGCTCTGGTTGGTGCTATTCCTGAAGTATTGAAGATCATAACGGTAGCGAAATAGTTTCTTGGAGGCATGCTTTTTGCAAAGCAAATCAAAGTGACTACAAATTAATTAGCAAAATATAGCCCGAGTATAGAGAGCCACATAGGATTTTCTACGTGTTCCAGATTGTATTTATGTTGCCTTAAGGGCCGATTCCTTTTTATTTGTTTTCCTAAGAATTTTTAGTTTGTTGCCGGGGTTTAGTCCCTATCATAAAAAAAAAACCCTCAAGGGGTTGGTCTAATAACAAGACATAGTTTCGTATAAGGAAAATCACATGTTCGAATCACAACTAGTCTCATTGGGGTAAAATAAATGTAAATTTTTTTCTATGTCCTCCTAGAATCCAGAGGTATTTTCCACCTTGGATCAAGACACAATCCCCTCACAATAAATTTTTATTACAACAAAAAAAAAATAGGGATAATACTTGCAATAAGACTGGACATGGCAGAAAAGTTAGTTTCGGCGTGCAAAAAGGATTGAGAAAATTTGTTGTCTTTTTTTTTTACTCTATAATATATAATGTCATAGTAAAAATTTTCTATCTTTAAAATTAGTATTCCTTTTTAAATGTTACCTTTTTTTATCAAGTATTATGTTTTTTTTATCTGAATCCTCTAAAATATACAATTTACTCTGTCGAAAAGAACAATGTACAATTTACTGTAGAGAAAATCTCAACCATTAATAAGAATAGTGCAATTGATATTTTTATATGCTTATTAATTACATAAGTGTTTTTTTGACAAAAATTACACGTGTTAGAATATCAACATTGACTCTCTTTTTATCAATAGCCAAGACAAGACAAGATATATATTATTTTAGCTTCTCGCCTTAAGCCTACGTTTGTTTTAGGTGAAATAGGGGAGAAAGAGGTTGCTAAGAGAGAAGTTGAAGAGAGATACCAAACTTCTCTTGTTTAGTTTGAAGAGAAGTTAGAGAGAGAGACAAAAATAATATGGGACCCACATGTTTTTCATTTCTTCGCATAACACCGAAGAAGAAGCGGAAAAATGGCATTTTATTTCTCACGTTCCGTAATTGCCTATGTCAGAAATGAATTGAAGAGTGCCACATATTAAAACAAAAGCAAAATATAAACATGGGGTGGGGTCTTACCAAAAAATAAAATAAAAAATAACATGGGATAGGACTTGGGAGAGGATACCACGTGCACGTGGGGGTGGGAAATTTTCATCCATACACGTGGGGAGTTGGTCTTTGTATAAGACAAATAATTTAATTAAATTATTAGTAATTTGATAATATATTTGTTTAAAAAAGAATTAATAATATTTTAATTAGATTAAAATTTAATCTAATAATTTAGTTATATTAAATTAACTTAATTATTTAAATAAAATTAAATAAATTGAATAAAATCAACTAAAATTATTTGATTATTAAAATTAATTACTTCAATTAATTAAAATAACTATATATTGATTTATTTAGTTAAGGGTTTTTTTTGTCTTTTTAAAAATAACTAATATTTCTCTCTTCTCTATTTCTCTTCGCTTTCTGTTATTCCAAACAATACCCAAATCTCTCTTATTTCTCACCTCTTTCTCTCTTTTTACACTCTCTCTCACATATTTCTCTCTTCACAATTTCTCTTAGGAACTAAAAACACCCTAAAAAAGATTCTATCAGAAAACCTTAAAAAAAGATGTATACCAAGTAGATATAGTCAGTTTCGGTCCTTAAATTTGATAAATAGACTAGGCCACTGTTTGGTCCAGCGGGACGTTTAGCGAAATCACGGCGAAAAACCACGGCACTGCAGAAGCTTAGTTTTGGAGCTTCTATGAAATCGCGGTGGAAATAGATTGGGACGCGAGATTGAAGATGCAAACACGAAACCAAACACACGATAGATTTATTTAGGGAATTAGATTAAAGTATAACTTGATCCATTTCTACTCATGAGGAATACATTTACCTATCTCTATTATTTATCATTAAATTATGATTAAATCTATAATTTAGTCCCTAAATTTAGCTTTTATCTCCTATTTGGTCCCTAAAGTATATGAAAATAATAAGTAGTCTCTAAAGTTTGTAAAACTCATAATTTGTTAGTCCATCCAAATTATCATAATTTTAAATCGGTCCCTGTATTTGCAAAACTTTTGTCAAGTTAGTCCATCTATATGGATTTGCTAGTTATCAGAGTTAGAGACGCTAATGTGACACATTAAATTATTCAAAAAATCTAAGCCTAAGTCTAGAGAACACATGAAGCAACATTAACCAGCGGACAAGAACAACTAAGAGACTAAGATACCATATTTCCACCCAAAACCTTAAGGTATTAAGTATATTAGTCATCTTTCTTATATATCATTAACAACTCATTCATCACTCACACTTGAATTCACACTTGAATTCCAACTCCAACGTTACATTCCTCATGAAACAACGAATTAAAGGTGATGAGATAATGATTGGCATCTAAGCCCATTTTCCAGTTAGCTTTTGCAAAGTTCATGGTCCATTTGAAAACCATAAAACAGACATGGAGAATGGCATAAAAATAATTTATTTAATAATGAAACGAGTTTCATCTTGCTTAAATACAGGGAAATTGGAAGTCTACTCTTAATTACTACATATACGGCTGTAAGTGTCAAAAAAAGCTGCCATCTCTTTCTCTACAATTCTGATTCTCTCTCTAATTAATCCTCTTTACAATCTTCAACCTACAAAGATACAACATATCGACAATTTCCTAGCTATAGATTGAACTTGCAAACTTGTTTTTCAAAAAATTAAAGAATCAACCTATATATGCTACATATTTTGTTATGAGCAATGCTATTTGGCACGAGGGAAATCGTACACGAAATGTGCGAAACAACACGCGTCAAATTTTCAGAAGAAGAGAAAAGCTTTGGTCCGTCTTTGACGGGAATCACAGGGTAATGGGCCAACAAAATGGTTTCGTCAAACTTTATGAGGTAACTGTCTCGTATTATTAATTATTTTCCTTTTGTTATTGTTGTGAAGAGATGAGTCGTTGAACCAATATATCTAATGCTTCCTTCATCCACCAATGCTGACAAACTTCTCTGGCTTGAGCAACAGTCATCTATAAAAAGTGATTATAAAGAAAATTAGATAAATTTGCAAATGTGCATATTTTTAAATTAATTATTTCACATGCAAAATAATTGAATATAAAGCCTAAACATACCCATATTCTTCTCCGAATATTTTTCTCCGGCCAATGATCAAGTTGCTCCTTGACAAACAAGGGGAACATGTGCCCTTCATAGTATATGCCATGTCTTTTGCTAATGAAACTCCATTGGCCCAATTCACACTGTCATATGAATAGCATAATTCTATTTTAGTTTCCTTTGAAACCAAATTTTTCTAGTTTTTTCTCTAATAACTTATTTCAGAATTTAGAACTAGTCGGAGACACCCATGTGAGAAGAAAAAAATGTGAGTAAGAAGAATTATGCGGGCGAATAAGTTTTTGCCACATGTTATAGATAATTTTTTTTACATAGATAATAGATTACCTCGACTATTCCCGTGACTCCTGCTTCTTCAAGGGATTCCCTGCAAGCTGCCTCTTCTATAGATTCATCAAGTTCCCATCCTCCCTGATAACATCAGACAAAAAGGATGTTAAATTGTTAATTAGCGTTTATGTAGTAATTACCAACAGATACCAAAAGCAATGAGCAACATTTGAAACTTGAAAGTACCTTAGGAAACATCAATCCTTGACCTTTCTGTGAACTTACTACCATTACTTCCAATTCATTGTTCATATTGCCATCTATGTCTTTTTTATATCTATAAGGTATGCATCTGCCCAAATTAACATCATTAATTATAAACGAGTCAATTCATATTGTGAAACCAACATACAATATTATGAATGCAAATGACATATAGAGTCATCAAATATGAGCCAGTAGGTTGTTGTCACCTACCAATATCTATTGAAACGTGAAAAATAAAGTGAATATATATTTTGCAGACACAAAACAAGACCCTACAATACAAATTTAATTTAATTAAACTGACTACTCACCCCACAACTTGACGGCCACCCATGTTATTGTATCTTTGCAACTCTCTTCCGGAGCGAGATACCAAGCAAACCATTTTTCAAAGACAAATTGAAGGAACACACAAACAACTAGCAGAGAATAGAAAAGTGAGTTTAATTTTATTTTATTTTTGCTTTGAAAGAGAGTTTAATTAGTATGGGATAAGAAGAAGAGTAGATGGAATTAATGAAAATGGGTTAGCTATACGATATGTGTGGTGATGAGGATCTTAGATTGGTAAAAGAATGAAGGGTGAAGAGAAAGAGTGGCCAAGAGGTATCTATATATAGAAAACCACCTTGAGAAAATTGGGGTCCTGATTTTAAGCAACTTAACACATCAAACGCGTAATTGTTGCCTTCCTTGCGCTCGAGCATGTATAGGTAAATGGAATATGGTATAGAATATAATAATGAAAAGATGTTAATATATGGAATGGAATGTATCCGTCAATAAACATATATAATGAAAAGAAATTTACTTTGAGGCTTCCGTGTCGTTTCGCCAACAAAAAACAAAAAAATAATAATTATATATTCGGTGTTGCGCGCATTGGCATTGTGTTGTTAAGTCAACATTAATTACTAGCTGTTGCTTTGCGAAGTCTACTCAGATCGGCTATCGAATAGTGGTCTACACCATGCACATGAGTCTACACGGCCTAATAGAATAGAATCATGATCCCCAAGTTGACTGAGAACACGTTGCCCCAATATGCAATATGCTCTTGCTCCACTTTCATAATTGCACCAGGTAGATAGTGATGGACTCACTATAGCTGCTTTTCTTTTATTCTTATTTCCAAATTAATAATCTTTATCTTTATCTTTACAAGTAAATTAGTGTATTAACCCGTGCGTTGCACGGGTGAGATTTGAAGATTGTCGAGTTATATAAAAAAAATAAATAGCTAAAAATATTTTGATAAGAAAGTAAAAAAAAACATAAATGAGTTTTTAATATAATAACAAACAATAATATGATAAGGTGAATCAATTGTAGGAATAAATAATACATACTAAAATTAAAATATATATAACTTATATAAAAATCCTATTTAATACTTCACAAAAAAAAATCCTATTTAATAATTTATGCGACATTAAATATTAATAACAATATATTTATGGTATAATGGCATGTGTTGTGCACGGTATATGTTAAAAACTTTAGCATAAATTTGTCTTTATGATACATGTTTAATAAGTGATATATTTAGTATGATTTTTAAGTGAATTCCGTTTTGATTTAATTTAAATTTAAATTTGAAATCAGATTTATTACGAATTATATGATTGATAGTGAATGTCAAATTAAAAGTTCCCAAATTTATATGATAAAATAATAATAAATGTTGATGGATGATTACACTAATTCAAAATCGGCAAGTCATTTAAGAAAATATATTTATGATTTTGATAATATTTACTAATTGAGATTTTGTAGTAATAATAATAATAATAATAATAATAGTAATAATAATAATAATAACAACTAAATAAAATTGCTTTAGGCGAGAAAAAAATACTTGTGCTTTTGAACATGATATAGTCTCACATGACAAAACTCGATTTTATATATTATAGCATATAGTAGATACAATATAGTAGATGTCGGCAATGAACAAATACCAATAGATTTTTTTTGACGAAAACAAATACCAATAGATGGGGAAGTCAATAACCATAAATGCCAATAAGCAATTTACGGAATAACATTTACCGTACAATTTTATTAGTTTATTTCTAAATTATAATTTTATGAGGATTTGTTGGTTAATTTATAACGTAGACAGTTTAAGATTTCTAAATTTGAAATAATATTACATCCCATTAAGTTAAAGGGAATGTTTTTCAAATATCAAGTCATTCAATATTATTTATTGAGAATTAAGTCAGCCAATATTTACACACAAAACAAAAGTCATTCAATAGTTTTGGCCAAAAAAAAGTCATTCATTATCCAAAATTTCGAATGCAATTTTTTATCTATAAATATCCTCCACTTTTTCAATTCGTGGCTATTCTGTCACTTTTTATCTTTCGATATTTTGTTTTTGTTTTGGTTTGATTTCCACTATATTTTTCCAATTTGAAAGTTTTTGATCAAAGATATGTTTTTTTCCCAATTATTATTGAATTTATTTCTTTAAATTTTGTCAAAAAAATACTTCAAAATTGTTTTTAGTTATTCAAAACCTTGAGATAATTATTTTGGACTTATTTGAAATACAATTCTTAAAGACTTGAAAAAGCTGTAGTTCTTTCTTTGTTTTTAGATAAGAAAACAAACATAAAGAATAAACATAACACTAAAAAAGAGTTTTAATTTTTTGTCATGTAATCAAATATAAATTAGTTAGATAAGAGTAAATTTAGATTTTATTAGATAAAAAGTCCTCAATAAATTAATTAAGTGAAAAATAATGAATAAAAAAGAATTATATCGATACAAAAATTATTAAAACAATGGATTGAAAAAAGTAGCTATCAATTTTGTTTAAACCAATGAAAGTAAATATACTTTTTGATCAAAATGTTATTAAAAAAGTAGATTTTCTTTCATTGTTGATAGCTATTTGTTTTCAAAATTGATAGCTACTTTTTTTTAATAATAAAATTGATAGCTACTTTTTCAATCCATAATGGAATGATAGAATTACTTCTTAAAATCACATAAAAACAAAAAAGTTACAACTTAAAATCATGTCCAACGATTTCACTTAAAAATTATTAAATTAAGGAACATATGGAATGATAGAGAACATAGCATCAAACATATACGAGATACTGCTAAACTTCTCAAAAATACCTAGATGAAGCTAAAAAAAGCATTATTTTATCAGGACCTTTGAGACCTCTACTCTGATACATTTGAGAATATCCGGTACAAAAAGGCTTCTTCGAAAAAGAAAAAAAAATGAAAAAAAATAGAAACCCCCAACACCATGAAGGACAAATTTGGTCAACTTAACAAAATGTTTCATTAATAGCTTTCATAGACCACATTGTTTCTGCATATTCATAGAGCTTACATATGTTACGAAAACATCACATAAAGCAAAAAGGTGAAATAGAAGGGACTGGCATTTATGTGCACATCCTAAGTTGAAATAGAAGGGACTGAAATAGAAAACATCACCAGATGAAACACCCAAAACCAAAAAAAATCCTCCAAAATGGTCAATCCTAAGTTCGTCATATATGTGCACATCATATGTAAATTATCCACCATGAGTATCCTTCTTTTTTCATGGCTTTCTAATCATATAGAATAGACTGATCAAATAGAAAAATAAATAGTAGTAACAGAACAATCTATAAGAGTTTAGGTTTACAATAAAAACAGCTAACAAAATGTATCGAAAACCAATATAATAATACAGAAACTTGAAAACTTTGTCAAAAGAAACTTGAAAGAGTTCAAAGTGGAAATGGATATGCAAGCAAGGTTAATCATCACAATTTATAAACAAAAAATCATTAAAAAGACAAGACTTTATTCAGAAAATATGAATTTTAATTGAATAATGACAAATTTAGAAATCCAACTAAAAGACTGATTTGCATGTGATTTGAGTATCATAATATAAATACACTATTTATGAACGAAATTGCAACAAATATTAATAATCTAATTTGATTTTTGAATTTCGAATTCAGTTACTTAATATAAAACACACTATTTATGAAAATTAAATTTTGAATCTTGAAAGCTTTTAATTTAATGATAATTGGAAACTATTAATATATTGATAAATAAAATTAATTTATTAAAAATATTATGTGTACAATTTAATTTGAAATTAATGAATGAAATTAATTTAGTCATAAATATCGACAAAAATAAAATTAAATAACTTTTTTTTGTATTTTGGTAGGAATTGAAATGATCAGATTTTGACATGTGGCATAGTCCTACGTGGCAAAACTCTATTTTATATAATATAGTTGATTTTGATATTAATCATATATGTTCTTTCACAAAAAAAAAATCATATATGTTCTGAAAATTTATTTATACATAATGATTTTGGTTAGTAGTTTAGACATATTTCACATTTTGAAAAATTTAGGTGTGTTGAGTTACGTATGATTATTTATTAATTTTTGTAAAATGTACTCCATCCGAAATGAATTATAAGCAAAAAAGTACATGCATCTGGTCCAAATTTGGACCAGATACATATATTTTTTACTTATAATTCATTCCGGAAGGAGTACCAATTTAAATCATTTAGATCATCATAACAAATCATTTATGATGAAACCAATTTAGTAATTAATGATACAAATAGTATCTGATTTATGGTGAAATCAATTTGGTAATTAATGAATATCTAAAAATATAAATATAAATAAGCTAAATAAAATAAAAGATGCATTTTAGCGGAAATTGCAATGACCAGGTTTTGACATTGACATGGTTCCAGGTGGCAAAACTCCATTTTATATAATATAGTTGATATCACAATCACAATCTCATTAAAATAGATAAAATTATTACTATTAAAACTAAACAATATGATCATATTTCTTAATTTTAGAAATTTCTTCTTTACATAAATATCTATGTTTTAAAAATTATTAAGAAATTTATTAAGAACCATGATCATATTTTTATTATGATTGTATGTTTGCTTTAGAAATGTATTAAGAATTTTTCAATGATAGTAAAAGTATTTTTTTTCCGGTGTATACTAATTGTATTTAGGTAATTTAGAATAAAATATTGAAATAAAAAATAAAATTTAATATATTTAGCATTTGTTGCAGAATAAATTAATGTTAATGAGTTACTATATATATATATATATATAGAGAGAGAGAGAGAGAGAGAGAGAGAGGAATCCAACAAAATATATATCAATGTTTGAGATCTAATTATATAATCAATGCTAGATATAATAAAAAAGGAATTAAAGCATAATTAAATATTGGGGAATGGGCGGGGAATTTAATGAATGAGGAGGTGACATGTGAAATTTCATATGTGGAAATGACGTGGCAAACATCATTTTAATATAAATAATAGATAAATAAAAAATTAATTCATATGTTTAGGCGAAAAAAAATTGAAATTGATTTAGGCAAAAAATTTAATGTTTCATATGTTGTCGCATGACTTAGATAATATCTTAATTATATAAAAAAAATATTTTGACTGAATGACAAAAGTCCAGATATAAGAATTAATTAAATGATATGTTTTAATTTATTACATTTTAAATTTGAATTAATTCAAATTTGATTGAATGGTAAAAGTGCAGATATGAGCATTAATTAATTGATATACCGTAATTAATAAAATATCATGAATTAAGAAAAATATTTTTTTTGCATTTTAGCAAAAAAAATGAATGTAGAGCTGACACGTGACATGAGTCTACGTGACAAAATTCTATTTTATATAATATAGTAGATTTGTAATAGGGTATTCGAGAATTCAATCGATGAAATTATATAATGTGATCAATTGATGGATAAATTTGAAATCAATATTGTGTCATGATTTGTAATATTAACTCATCCAGAGTTTGTCAAAAAAAAAAAACTCATCCAGAGCCGTGGACTAATTTTTAATAGGGTATTTGGGGATTTAATTGTTGGATCAAATCAATTCATGGATCAAATCAAAATAAGATCACAAATTTGATTTATTGGTGCATTCTAATTAGTAATTAATGAATCAATTAAAAAATACTATTAATTAAAATAAAATAAAATAAAATAAAAGGTGCATTTTGGCGAGAAGTGGAATGATGAGGTTTTGACATGTGGCATAGGCCCACATGGCAAAACTCCGTTTTATATAATATAGTTGATGTGTCACTGAACAAACTTTTTCCCACATGAACTGAAGGGCAATGTAGTAAATTAGGCATAGGCGGACCTATTTAGAGTTCAGGGTGTGTCTCTCAAGTTTTTAAAACTCTATTTAATACCTTGTGTTTTTTATTTTGACCCCACTTGTCTTTTATTTTTGCACATCTCTTTTGTTTGTCTCTCTCTCACAACATGTAAGTGATTGTTTGTAATATTTTTGCTGACTCAGGTAAATATTTAGCGCACGACACACGCCATAGTTGGTTTCGGAATTACATGTTTCAGTTTTTTCCTTCGTTTACACCTATGGTAGGAAATTAGTAGGAAATTAGGTGTTTCTTAGTGTTAAAATATTGTGTTTGGTAGGAAATTATATTAAAAAAATTAATTCATGAATCTGTCCCGATCCATATATTGCTGAAAAGTATTACGTTTCATAAAAAAATTTCTCTTCACTTTAAAATTATCATTAAGATTTTTTTTGCTAATATTTTTACTACAAAGATAGAAAAAAAATGGGAGAAACGAATGGCAATCCATTAATTAAAGACTAAGAAAGTAAATGATAGAAGAGTAAAGAGTGAAAAACACTCAAGAATATAGACTCTCTTTTGACAAATTGGATCTTACTGTCTTATTTAGATTTTATTTTATTTTTTCATTCATAATTTTTATTAACTCTTATTTTTTTATATATAAATTGCCCACGCTAACCCCGGGACTTACATCCTGGGCATAGGTTACTTACTCAATCGCACATTAAAATAATGACTACACGTACACTCAAGGAAGATTGCACTTGCAAGCCATTTGAAGCAAAACTATTTTTCTTTTTAGTCAAAATGATCGATATTTGTCCACAACAAAATAGTGTTTTGCAGGGTATTAGCATTTCTATATCTTCTTTCTTAAATAGCATTTGGCAGTGGATATTGCAAGGCTATATTCTCCCTGCTTTCCCACGTAACAGCACTTTCTTATGAAACAGGTTAATCAAATTTCACAATAGTGTAAGTGAATGGTTGACCAAGTCAGACTTTGTGATGTGTCTATTGTAGCTGATGTGGCCTTTCTGTTATAGGCGGTTATTCTAGCAACAACACTATAAATAGTGTGTATTCACAATCTGTAAGAATGCAATTTTGAATGAAATGAATTACTCATTCTCTCTGCATTCATGAGTTCGATTATGGTATCATTCGCCAAATCGATCCTAGGGTTTTCTTTTCTCACTGCGTTTCCGTAATCATTCTGTATCTCAGAAGCTTCAACAATGGCGGCACCATCGCCGAATCAATCTTCGATCGCGAGTCCACAAAATCTCAATGTTGAATCGCGGAATTCAGCAGTGTTCACGAAGGTTTCGAAGCTTTCAATCAAGCTTGACGACAAAAACTTTCTCCTATGGAATCAACAGGTTCAAGGAATTATTTCTATGCACAAGCTGCATCGTCTTCTCGTGAATCCTACGATTCCGCAGAAGTACGATTCCGATGTAGATCGTCAATTAGATCGTGTCTCCGCTGCTTATGAGAAGTGGTTCATCAAAGATCAGTCGTTGTTCACCTGGATTCTCTCTACACTCTCTGAATCTGTGTTGCCGAGAGTTCTCAATTGTCATCATTCGTATGAAATTTGGGAGAAAATTCACACACATTACTATGCTACGCTCAAAGCCAAGGTACGACAGTTGCGATCTGAACTTAAGACAACAAAGAAAGGTAATCACTCAATTTCAGAATATACTCTGCGCATTCATGCTTTAGCCGATTCCTTGATTACAATAGGAGAACACATATCAGATAAGGAATTGCTAGATGTAGTTATTGATGGTTTGCCTGAGGAGTACGACAATTTTGTAATGATGATGTTTACTAGATCTGATACTCCTTCATTGTCTGAAATTGAGTCGATGTTATTGGTGCAAGAGTCACAATTAGATAAGTCCAAACAAGAATTGGCTACTCCACTTGTATCTGCTAATGTTGCTCACACTGCATCTAACTCTCAGCAGCATCAACCTAATCGTGGTTTTCAGAACACTGGTTACAACAACACTTTTCAGCGTGGTAATGGCTTTGGTTTTAGAAGTCGTGGTCGTAATCATAGAGGCAGAGGTCGTGGTTATGGAAGAGGTCGAAATGTTGGTAATCGTCCTACTTGCCAACTTTGTCACAAGTATGGACATGCTGTGATGGACTGTTGGTTTCGATTTGATGAGTCCTTTGTACCTCAACCACCAATGGTTGCTCAAACAACAACAGCTTCTAATGCTCCAGCAAGTGCTGTAGCACCTTCTGGTAACTCACAGGCAGCAAACTCAATTGCTCCACATGTTAATAGCTGGGAAACAATTTGAAATGCCTATTCCTACTGACTTGGAGTCTCAGGCCTGGTTTATAGATTCCGGAGCCTCTCATCACCTCACAGCAAATTCTTTCAATTTACAGAACAACTCTGCCTATGTTGGAACTGAACAAGTTCACATGGGAAATGGTCAAGGTGCTCACATTCAATCCATTGGTTCTGCATCTTTCCATTCTGATTTAATTCCTAATCACAAACCCTTTTTCAATAACTTATTATTGGTTCCCTCTATCACTAGAAACCTAATGTTTGTCTCTCAATTTGCTAGGGACAATAATGTATTCTTTGAGTTTCATCCATCTTCTTGTTTTGTCAAAACACAGGACTCTAAACAGGTGTGTTAGCAGGCTCGTTAGGAGATGATGGCCTATATAGTTTCAAGAGTCTTCCTCTCATCAAACAGCAAGCCATTCGGTCTTCCAAAGTTCATTCCAATATCTCCACTACTACACCTTTAGTGCCTGCTAGTATTTCTTGTAATTCAAATACTGGTTCTAAGTTTGTAACAGACCCTTTGTTGTGGCATAGTAGATTAGGACATGCAAACTTTCAGGTTGTAAAAACTGTCATACAAATATGTGATGTACCTTTGTCTAAATTCAATAATACTGAATGTAAGGCTTGTTGTTTGGGAAAATCTAATAGATTACATGCTTTACCATCTTCGACACAACACTCCATTCCCTTCGAACTTATACATACTGACTTGTGGGGTCCTTCACCAACTCCATCTAGTTGTGGTTATACATATTACATTACATTTGTTGATGCCACAACTAGGTTTACTTGGATTTACTTTTTAAAATTCAAGTCAGAAGCCTTAGCAGCTTTTCAACAGTTTTATGAACTTGTTCAAACTCAGTTTTCTACCAACATTAAATCGATTCAATTAGATTTTGGTGGAGAGTTTAAACCATTCACTAAATATCTTGGTGATTTAGGCATTGTTTATAGACTCACACGCCCTCACACATCGCATCAAAATGACACAGTTGAGCGTAAACATCGACAAATAGTTGATATGAGACTCGCTATGTTAGCTCATGCATCTATGCGAATTAAATTCTGGGATCATAGTCTTACCACAACAGTGCATCTCATTAACAGATAGCCTACCACAGATTTTTCCAATTTTTCTTCACCTTTTCATGCCCTTCATAAAGCCTTACCCGATTACAAGATTTTAAGAACTTTTGGGTGGGCTTGTTATCGTTCATTAAGGCCTTATAATAAGCACAAGCTTTAGTTTAGAAGTAGTTAGTGTGTGAACCTTAGTATATCTCCCCAACACAAAGGTTTTAAATGTTTAAGTAATGATGGTAGAGTCTATATTTCTAAGGATGTCATTTTTCATAAACATGAGTTTCCTTATCCTCAATTGTTTCCTTCAGTTTCTGGTCATCCCAAATCAGATTCCTCTCCCAGTTTTTCTTCTGTTTTACCACTTTTAACCGATTCACCACCCTCCATCTCTATTTCACCTCAGTCTGCCTCACTTCCAGTTCTGTCTCCTGCTGTGTCTAGTCCCAGCACTGATTCGCATTAAAGAAATAATACTTCGACTCTTGCTAAATTGCCTCCTCATAGGAAGGCCATTGGTTGCAAATGGGTGTTTCGCATTAAAGAAAATTCGGATGGTACTATAAACAAGTACAAAGCGAGGCTTGTTGCTAAAGGGTTTCATCAACAACTCGGCCATGATTTTACAGAAACTTTTTCTCCCGTGGTTAAACCAATTACAATCCAAATCTTGCTTATATTGACCATAACACATCAATGGAACATCCAACAGATTGATATCAACAATGCTTTTATCAATGGATTTCTCCAAGAAGAAATCTATATGCAATAGCCTCCCGGATTTGAGAATGAAGATAAAAGCTTAGTTTGCCGCTTGCATAGGTCATTATATGGTCTAAAACAAGCCCCTCGGGCTTGGTATGAAAGGTTGGCAAAGGCCCTCTTACAGTTTGGTTTCAAAATCAGCAATTGTGATCCCTCCTTGTTCATCTACACTACCAAAGGTGTTACAATTTATGCACTAATGTATGTGGATGAGATCTTGCTAACTGGTTCTTCTACTCCCCTCATTACAGATTTGATTTCCAAACTTAATGCCACCTTTGCTCTCAAGCACCTTGGCTAGCCTGATTACTTCCTAGGCAATGAAGTTAAATATCAACCGAATGGTTCCATTGTTCTTACCCAATCCAAATACATTAGAGACTTGCTGCAGAAAGCTAACATGGCAGGTTGCAATGGTATCTCCACTCCTATGATCTCTAGCTGCAAGTTGAGTAAGTTCGGGTCAGACTTTATGCAGAATGCTCATCAACACAGGAGCCTGGTTGGAGCTCTTCAATATGTGACTTTGACCAGACCGAATATTGCTTATAAAGTCAATAAGGTGTGCCAATACATGTCTTCTCATTTGGAGTCTCATTGGAGAGCTGTGAAAAGGATCTTGAGGTATCTCGGTGGTACCATTGGTCATAGTTTACTCTTACAACCAGCCAATATTGATACTAAATTTTCTCTAAGAGCTTATAGTGATTCAGATTGGGGCAGTGATGTTGATGATAAATGCTCCACATCTAGTTCTTGTATCTTCTTTGGACCGAATTTAATTGCCTGGAGCTCAAAGAAACAGACTCTAGTGGCTCGGTCTAGTGCAGAGGCTGAGTATCGTGGGTTAGCTAATTCTACCTCGGAGCTAGTTTGGGTGCAGTCCTTGCTGCGGGAACTGAATGTTTCTATTCAACAACCTACCTTAATGTGTGACAATCTCAGTGCTGTAATGATTGCACACAATCCGGTTCTCCACTCCCGCACCAAACATCTTGATCTTAACATACACTTTGTTCGGGAAAAAGTAGCTGCAAAGTGACTTATAGTTCAACATGTTCCTGCTTATACCCAACTTGCAGATGTCTTGACAAAACCATTACTTACTTCTCAGTTTTTAGAATTAAGACCCAAACTCAAGGTTGTTCCATCCTTGAGTTTGCAGGGGGGATAATAGGTAAGTGAATGGTTGACCAAATCAGACTTTGTGATGTCTATTGTAAGCCTACGTGGCATTTACTAGCTGATGTGGCCTTTCTGTTATAGGCGGTTATTCTAGCAACAACACTATAAATACTGCTACTGTATTCACAATCTGTAAGAATGAAATTCTGAATGAAATGAATTACTCATTCTCTTTGCATTCATGAGTTCGATTAAAGGCTAACTAACATGCAAGAGAGGCGGCTGCTAAGTAAGAGTCTATACCGTGCATCAAAGAAGTCACCTTTATCCTGTACTCTATCTGGCAGAAGTTTAATGAAGATGAGTCTTACACATTCTGTTCTTAGCATTTTAACCTACTTTCCTCCCATCAATAGTTTAAAGGTCTCTTCTAGGTAAGAATCTTGGTTAATTTGTTTCAGCAACTCTATAAAATATTTAATCTTATAAAAATATCGAAAGGATTAGGAGTTGTCAGCTTAAGCGATCACTTCAGGGCCATACAACCATAATCAAGGACATGCAACACAGATCATGGTTCAAGGAAGGTACTATCCTTTTCATAATTAATTGAGATAATACTAATTTAACAGCCCCAACTTAACACAGATAAATCCCTGAGCATAGATCTTGGTAGATAAAATTAACACTAACTAATAATTATTAAGTTGTAGAAAAATCCCAAAACCCAAAAGCCATTGAAATACAAGAAAACAAAGTCCTTGAAACGGTGTCAAAAGACCACTTGCCACAGGTCCCAACTTTGTTCGTTCTATCTGCATTATTATATTGCATACAAAGTCATTCGAAACGTAAAATGTAAGATCATTTGTGAAAAGAGGGTGAAAAACTCGAGCATCTCTGAGAAATCCAAAGGGAAGAAAGAAGTATGACATCACATGCAATCGTATGCTTGATAAACAGGAACTGCTTCTATTATAAAATCACAATGGTCACATCATAGCAATGAAATCAAATTAAACAAAACAGCAACCAATGTCTCCAGTGTAAATGTGTAATTCTGATGGATGGGAAATGTTGAGTCAAAGTTATACTGGACTTAATCATATATAGCCATACCTATAAGGTACTTGTTCTGGCAATTTTTCGCGGATGAAATTATGCCTATTAGGAACCTTGATTCAATCCTCTTGAGTCTTATCCATCACTTAGACCCTTAAAAACATAATGTAGGAAGTACATTTTTTTAATCAACAAAAAATTTCAATTATAGGAAGAAATTAAATAGGAATGAAGGAGCACAAGGAATCCTCCTAGAAAAGCAAAAAATAGAAAACAAGCAAAATAAAATAGGGAAGTTTCATGCAGGTAAACTGATATAATTTAATCATATTTTGAAACATCATAAGCAGGAAGAAAAAGAATTTTTTCAATAGAAAATAAAGATGAACTTCCAGGCCACATGAAATGTTAAAGCACTAGATTTGGCCTGACTTAGTTTTTGGAGATCATTCTTCTATCAATAATAGTCAAACATATCCACATACACATTCCCCTTACATGATACAGTAATATACAGCAGAAAAATACTTGATATCTCTTATTGCCAAAAAATATGCAACCAAGAAAAAGCAACTGCATTTACCTTTGTATCAATATGCCGATCAAAGAGATCACTAACAGTGCATTTAGATTTAGCACCTCTTAAAAGCAAAGCTCCACATCCAAACAGAGCCAACATTTTAAAATCAGGAAGATGCCCTGGGGGTGCAGCCAAGGTGATTGACCTATGGCATTGAAAGTTATAAATATAGAAAAACAAAAAACAGAGAGGGAGAGAGAGAAGAGAACAAAGTTAAAAATGTAACATTGATACAGGCAGAGAAATAAAATTTTAAGGCATGCTCTGACAGGAACCCGAACAGTGACGTGGGCCTAGAGAATCATAGTGGGCCCAAGGCTTGGAGGGTGTATGTGAGGAGGAATAAGGGTGCGATTAGGAAGAGTGAGGTGGCAGGGAGTGAGAAGTTAGTGGCGTGAGCAGAGTTGGTTATAGGGGAATGAGGGGAGAGAGAGAAAGGCATCTGGGAGGATCACCTTTTGTATGGGCAGAGAATAGTCTATTCTCTGAGTGGAGCGCTGCTCTGTGGGTAGAGAGGATTGTATCCCTTCTGCTGAGTTTACTTTTACCATTAATAATACACATTCCCTTTTGATATTCCTTTGGTTTTGCATTATTTTCTTGTGTTAGTGTGTTTGGTTTCTAACAATTGGTCCGACCTGCCGGATAGAGATTTGGGAGTGAGATCTCAACCAGGACCAGTACCGTAGAGGAAATCGAATGCCACCCAAGAAGATGGAGACTAAGATCGCCGCACTGGAGAACGAGATATCGACGCTCAAGGTCACCTTCGCTGAGCAATTTGCAGAAATGCGAGCTCAAATCAAGGAGGACCAGGAGCGGTTGATTTCGCTCATCACACAAAGTAAGGTCTCTGATGAAGAGAACAAATCGGTGAAGAGGGACCAAGAAGATGAGCGATCCATTTTTTCTGAGCCCGTGGAGGTCAAGAAGCTAAATCGGAAGTTGCAAGGAGACTCGCTCGACGAATTTCGCCGCTCGGTCAAGAAGATTGAGTTGCCGATGTTCACCGGGGAAGACCCCGCCGGGTGGATCGCCCGTGCTGAGGTCTATTTCCGGGTCCAAGACACAAGCCCAGAAGTGAAAGTTAGCTTGGCCCAACTCTGCATGGATGGGTCTACCATCCACTTCTTCAAGGCCTTGGTTGATGAAAACGACGACCTGACCTGGGAGACATTTAAAGACGCACTGCTGGAGCGGTACGGTGGAATTGGTGAGGGAAACATTTTTGAGCAACTCTCTACGATTCAACAAGATGGGTGTGTAGAGGACTACATCCGCGAGTTTGAACGGCTGGTGGCTCAAGTTGACCGCATACCGGACGCCCAATTTGCTGGGTACTTCATCCATGGTTTGCGAGAAGGGATTAGGGGACGAATCTGCGATTTGAAATCACTCGGACCCATTTCTCGATCTCGTCTGATGAATCTCGCCAGAGCAGTGGAAATCGAGATGCAGGAGAGGAGGGATGGATGGACCGGGTCGCGGGGAAACGGGTCGAGAGAGAAAGGCGGACCGGGCCCTCCTTTCCGATCCAATTCTGGTTCTGGGTCAAACAATCAGGGTCGGGCGCCCAATAATGATTGGGTCTATATTCGGGGCAATAGGGAACACTCGGACAAGGGAGGAAGTGGGCCTAACCCAAAGTCTGAGCCCAAAGCTGAGCGAAGCAGGACTGGGCCACGAGATAGAGGAGTGAGACATCTTTCTCCGCAAGAGGTCGCAGAGAGACGCCAAAAGGGCCTCTGTTTTCGGTGCGGAGGTGCCTTCCACCCGCGTCATCAATGCCCCGACCGACAACTGAAGATAATGGTGGTGGAAGAGGACGAGTCCGACGATGGGGAGGTGGCGGTTATGGCGGTCGGAGAAGAGGAGGAAGATATAGTCGAAGGAGAGATGAGTGCTATGAGTTTGCTCCTTTTGGGAAAAGAGAACCGGAGCAACAAAGGAAGGCCGCGTACGATGAAGCTTAAGGGGAGCACTCAGGGGGTCCCGCTGCTCATTCTAATTGATAGTGGGGCGACCCACAACTTCATTTCCCGTAAACTAGTGAGAGCGTGGGGCTGGTCGGTAGAGGAGACAGCACCTCTGAGAATCAAAATGGGTGATGGTTACAAGGCCATGTCTCAGGGGGTCTGCAGAGGAGTGGTGTTGGAGTTGGGGGGTTTGGAGGTGACCACTGATGCTTGGCTATTTGACTTGGATGGTATAGATGTTGTTCTGGGAATGACATGGTTGTCTTCTATTGGTGGCATGTGGGTGGATTGGGCAGAACACATCATGCGCTTTCCAGTAGACGGGAAGTGGGTGGAACTTAAGGGAGAAGGTCAAGGAAAAGGAGGAGAACAGGCGTTGCAAAGCCTTCTGGGAGGGCCTAACCTGTGGTTTGGGTCTTGTTTTGCCTCTGCTGAAGAAAGTAAGAAGGAGGGAGAGGATAGTACAGGTGGTTTGCACAGGGGACTGGGTCCGAAACAGAACAAAGCAGTGTTGGATTTGTTGTCTCAATTTCAGGATGTCTTCAAGGATCCGCAAGGTTTGCCTCCAAGAAGAAATCATGAGCATGCCATTCATTTGGTCAAGGGACATGGACCTGTGAATGTCCGTCCCTATAGGTATCCCCACCACCACAAGAACGAAATAGAAAGACAAGTGAAGGAGATGTTACAGGCCGGGGTCATAAGGCACAGCCAGAGCGCTTACTCTAGCCCGGTGATATTGGTCAAAAAGAAAGATGGGTCATGGCGTATGTGTGTGGACTACCGAGCATTGAACAAGGCGACAGTACCAGACAAGTTTCCCATTCCGGTCATAGATGAGTTGTTGGATGAATTACATGGGGCACGTTTCTATTCTAAGCTTGATCTTAAATCCGGTTATCACCAAGTGCGAGTCCGAAGTGCTGATGTCCACAAGACAGCATTTAGAACTCATGAAGGGCACTACGAATACCTTGTGATGCCGTTCGGCTTGATGAACGCCCCTTCCACCTTTCAAGCGCTTATGAATGAGGTATTCAAATCTATGCTGAGGAAATTTGTTTTAGTATTTTTTGATGACATATTGGTGTATAGCCCTACCTTGGAAACTCACCTTAGACATTTGCAAGAGGTACTGAAGACCTTGTCTGACCAGCAGTTAGTAGCTAACCGAAAGAAGTGTTATTTTGCTCAGCCCTCCGTTGAATATCTGGGGCATATAATATCTCAAGAAGGAGTAGCCATGGACCCTAGCAAGGTGGAGAGTGTCCTTAAATGGCCTCAGCCGAGGAATGTTAAGGAAGTGAGGGGTTTCTTGGGTCTCACCGGTTATTACCGCAAGTTCATTAAGGATTATGGGAAGCTGGCCCGTCCTTTAACCGATCTGACCAAGAAAGATAATTTTAAGTGGGGCATTCCGGAATCCAACGCATTTGAGTTGCTAAAAAAGAAGGTAACTACTGCTCCCGTTCTAGCACTTCCGGATTTTAGTAAGGAGTTTATGATAGAGAGTGATGCATCGGGAAATGGTTTGGGAGCGATCTTGATTCAGGAAGGGCGACCCATTGCTTATTTCAGTAAGGCCCTAGGAGATCGCAACCTTGCTAAATCGGCCTATGAAAAAGAACTGATGGCGGTGGCTTTGGCAATCCAACATTGGAGACCGTATCTATTGGGTAAGAAGTTCACGGTGTGTTCGGATCAAAAGAGCTTAAAACAGTTGTTACAGCAGCGAATTACAACAGTAAACCAGCAAAATTGGGCTGCCAAATTGCTAGGCTACCAATTTGATATTGTGTACAAACCTGGGTTGGAGAACAAGGGAGCTGATGCCCTCTCACGGATGCACGGCACTGCAGAATTTTCTGCCATGAAATCCATGCCTGAGTGGTTGGGAGGTCAGGAGTTAGTGGCTGAAGTTCATAGGGATGAAATTAGTCCCCATCATCACCGCTGATCGCAAAGAGGACCCACAAAATCTGGTTTCTCTTATAACCAGGGAGTGTTATTATATGATGGGAGGTTGGTAGTATCTGCTACCTCTGCGTGGATACCTATTCTTCTGAAGGAATTTCACTCGACACCTCAAGGGGGACACTCCGGGGTTTATCGTACTTATAGGCGTGGTCGCCAATCTTTATTGGGTTGGCATGAAGAAATCGGTGCAGCAGTATGTCCAGGAGCGTGATGTCTGCCAGCGGCAAAAATATGTGGCAGCAGCTCCAGGTGGTCTTCTCCAGCCCCTGGATATTCCAGCTCAGATATGGGAAGAATTGTCCATGGATTTTATTACGGGCTTACCCAAGGCGAAGGGGTTTGATGCTATCTTCGTGGTAGTGGATAGATTGTCAAAATATAGCCATTTTATTCCTCTCAAGCATCCATACACTGCACGGCTGTTGGCAGAAATTTTTACCAAGGAAATTGTCCGTTTACATGGAGTGCCGGTTTCCATTGTTAGCGATCGAGACCCTATTTTTGTGAGCAACTTTTGGCGTGAGATGTTCAAGCTGCAGGGAACGCAATTGAAAATGAGTACGGCATACCATCCTCAAACAGATGGTCAAACTGAGGTGATAAATCGCTGCTTGGAGACTTTCTTGCGATGCTTTATAGCTGACCAGCCCAAAACTTGGATCCTATGGTTGCCATGGGCAGAGTATTGGTATAATACTACTTTCCATGTCTCTACTGGTTCTACTCCTTTTGAATTGGTGTATGGGAGACCTCCCCCAGTCCTTACTCGATTCTTGCCAGGGGAGACAAAAGTGGAAGCGGTCCGGAGAGATCTATTGGACCGTGATGAGGCATTGCGCCAGCTGCAGTACCACTTGCAGCGAGCCCAGGTTCGCATGAAAACGCAGGCCGACCATAAGCGTCAAGACAAGAGTTTTGAGGTGGGTGAGTGGGTGTTTTTGAAACTCAGACCACATGTGCAGCAATCTGTCGAGGCACGCATCAACCCCAAGCTGGCTCCTCGCTACTATGGGCCTTTCATGGTGCTTGAACGAGTTGGGGCCGTAGCCTACAGGCTGCAACTCCCCGAAACAGCCCGTATTCACCCTGTGTTTCATGTTTCTTTGCTCAAGAAGGCTATCGGCAACTACACGGTGGAGAGGGAGCTTCCACCCGGGCTGGACAGTGAGTATTCACCTGCTTGGGAACCAGTGGCTGTTTTGGCTAGCAGAGTTCGTGAAACAATTGCTAATCCACTGGAAGGGTAAAGCTGTAGAAGAAGCCACATGGGAGGAAGAATTCAACATTCGCACTCAGTTCCCTAAACTCCAACTTGAGGCCAAGTTGGGTCTTCAAGGGGATGGTAATGACAGGAACCCGAACAGTGACGTGGGCCTAGAGAATCATAGTGGGCCCAAGGCTTGGAGGGTGTATGTGAGGAGGAATAAGGGTGCGATTAGGAAGAGTGAGGTGGCAGGGAGTGAGAAGTTAGTGGCGTGAGCAGAGTTGGTTATAGGGGAATGAGGGGAGAGAGAGAAAGGCATCTGGGAGGATCACCTTTTGTATGGGCAGAGAATAGTCTATTCTCTGAGTGGAGCGCTGCTCTATGGGTAGAGAGGATTGTATCCCTTCTGCTGAGTTTACTTTTACCATTAATAATACACATTCCCTTTTGATATTCCTTTGGTTTTGCATTATTTTCTTGTGTTAGTGTGTTTGGTTTCTAACATGCTCTAATTCAGAAAAAATAACCCCCCATACAAAAACAACCATGTTGATTTCAACTTGTGCATATTTATGTGGTGTTTATATGTATTCATATATTCAGTGCAAGTGAAGCATTAGGTGCAAGAAACGAGGAAAATGTAAAACAAACTAACCTCCACAATATGGACATTACTAAAATGTAAACTGGTGACAATTTCAGTTTAGCATAAGTTATGGGCTTTGATGAGAAGGTTTATTACTTATTAGGATTTTGAAAAAATGGTGAACTTTTTGGGTGGACAGAATAGGATCTGACCTAATTCTGCATCTAATTTTGAATTGAGTACAATTCAGCTAGGAATTCATTCATATTTGATCAGCAGAGAAAGAAGAATAATGTAGGCAAACCAAGTGTGTCACGATAAATTAAGTTGCACATTTTAGGTGTAAGACAAATAAAAAGGAGGAGTTCCATGCCCTTTAAAATTTCTTCAACTCATCACCAATTTCGAAAGTTGATAACATATCTACTATATATATTTTGAATCAGTAATAAATTTCATATAAAAAAAACTATAAAGCTCTCCATGTTTTTGTCATTGTGAAAACATTTACCCATAATAATATAAGTAAACAAAAGTTCTTACCACATACAAGGCCATATTAGCAGCCATGTCCCAATTGGTTTATGATCAATCCAAGAGATGTAGATATGTGCACAACAAATTGGAAATCAGGGAGTGACCTAATGCTTTTAAAAAACTCAATATTAAAAATCCCGTGGTGGAATAGACTAGTAGCTCAGTTGGTAATGACAAAGTGCTTCCGGATTACTTAAGCCTCAGGTCACGGGTTTGAACCTTACAGAAGTCAAAAACTCCAAGGGGGGGAGAAGGCCGTGAGGACAGATTGGTAGCCCGAGAGGGAATGGATGGAGTGAGTGAACGACTTAGACTAGGTTTTGGGTCTACAAAATTGTTGAGAGGAGACGAAGGGATTGAAAACGGAAGAGCCACAAGAAAGGAGAGAAGATTCGAGAGAGAAATCAAAGCTGACACCGTTTTCTCAAATGCAATAAGTTGCGGTTCTGTTCTCTGTGATGCTATGCTACAACTTTCAAACCCATAAAACAAAGCCTAACTAGAGGATTAGTGAGAAAATTTCAAAGCCAGAAATTGAGTTCAAAATAACAAAGCTTTCAGAGCCACATCCGCAATGGAATCACAAAGGTAATCCCACTTGCTGATAAATCTGTAAATTTACAACAAAAAAATGATTTTAAAGCTTCAAAGACATTTTCCCAAGCCAAACATAACTCTTGGGTATGCAATTAAACAAGACTACGGATTCGGACATGAAAAACATTTCAAAAAAAATAACATCACAATTCAATAATAAACAATTTGATACCAAACCGAAAATGAAGCATTAGTTAGGTAGGCAGACATGTATATATCACGCTTTATCTGAGAATGAGAGTTAACAAAATGTAAAGCTGTTTTATATATAACACATCATACATGTGATATGATATATCAACGAAAACTGAGAGAGTGGGCCGGGGAGCACCTTCTTCCCCGTCACTCCTATTCGAGGTCTACCGAATAGATTTCCTCTATATTCTTTTTGAATTTGAAGTTCTAAGGATATTTTTTTTATTAATTGCACTTTTAGTCTCCGTATATTCATATATGTAATATGTGCGATTTTGGTCCCTCAAGTTCGAATTGTGGGAATTGGGTCATTCGGTATTGCAATTGTGTGATTTGGTCCTTTAAGTATCGTGATTATGCGATTTTGATCCACCGAGATACATATATAATGTGTAATAGTTTTTTAATTTTTAAGTCAACTAAGATTGATGCCGCCCAAACAAACTTATATGTCTGGTCAGGTCATACCCACACATAACACATCAATATTTTTGGTTAAGCGACAATTGTTTGGAGGGACCAAAATTGCATTATCACGATAGACATGTTAGAGATTCACAAGTGCAACTATATAAGGATGATATTTCTTGCATATTATTCATGGTGTACTTTTGTATATTTTTTCAATTTTATTAGATTTTACTTTATTTTGTGTTAATTTTTTTTATGAATAACGGGATCCCCGCATGGGAATCTGCATGGAAGGGGACGAGGGATTAAAACCCTCCATGGTGGGGATTGAGGACCAGGGCGAATATGGGGGTTAGTGAGTGAGAGAGTACTCCTCTCCCGCCTCATTGACATTCGTACTTACAATAATAGAGGCAATATAAGAAGGAACATAATAGGAAATACAATGTAGGGATGTCAATTTCTAACTGTATGTGGGGATCCCCAAGGGTACTACCCCATCTAGGCCCAGAAGATGGATAATTTTTTGTTGTGGTGACAGGGATCATACTCCCACCCCGATAAATTATACATAGATGTACATATTCTAAATCTAATTTAGTAATTTTAAATCGATCATATATTAAATAATATATTGATTCTATTTTCACTTATTTGTTTTATTTTATGTTTACAAAGTCCCCGCGAGAAAGGGGAGAGGGAAGAAAAACTCTGTATGACAAGGATTGGGGATAGGGGACAATATGGAAAACAGGTAGCAAGTTAGTAATCTCCGTCTAGCGCTGCCCCGTTGACATTCCTGGAAATATGCATGGGAGCAAGGTTGATACATAGTTACCCGAGCTAGAGTATGGACTGCAATTGGCTTGTCTCCCTACAAACTAAATTCGAAAGTTAGGATTAGTAGAAAAGAAATGCCGGCACTCATCAAGAATATTTCCCACCTATGATACATCTTCATTTGGGTTGAGAATATTGTCCACGATGGACTTGTAGTCGAGCCCAGAGACTACTTGCTGAAGCCCCCATTTTCGCTACCCACTTTGAGGCATAGAGGAGTCCTAAGGCCTCTCCTTCCTTGACCTCTAAGATAGGACTACACCTGTTACGGACCGGTCCCGAGCCGAGTTCTAGTGCGCCGGCCGACCAGTTACAGATCAGCTCGGTTCCTGCTTATCCGAGCTTGACGAGTTGGCACCGACCTGAGACGCGCCAGACCCGACTTCCGGTACGACTCTCCCGATGATAACACCGAGCAGGGGAGGGGCGAGCTAACTCGGGACTCACGAACTTTCTAGAACGGGACATGCCTGAGACAACGCTTGGAGCCGTTATCACCCTAAAGATTGAAGATCACGTAGCCGGCACGTAACGGGCTTGGCAGGCGCGAAATATCAGGAAGAGATCAGCTAATCCCCGAATTGTCAGGGAGGAATTGCCGCGCGCCGAAATCGGATCAGTGGTTGCTTTCCTTCCACGCAGCTCCACTATATAAAGGGGGTTGGACCCCCCAGGTTTGCATACTCTCTACTGACTCTAAACCCTAAGACATTCTGCGCCGCTTCTCCTCCAAAGCCCTATCTAATTTAGGCATCAGAGTGTTTTTGCAGGTACCACCCCCCTTCGTCGGACGCTGGAAGAGAGAGCACCCAATCCCAAGGAGGAGGAGAGCCCTACCAATCCCAGCATCAACATTGACGCCCACCGTGGGGCCCGGTAAAACTAACCCAGGCCTCAAGAAAACCCCTAGCTGGATGGCACGCACCAGGAGCACGGCGAATCACAGATCGCCGCCGTGAAGTCATCACTCGGCCGGTCCGAGCGAACACCCGCCACCAGACCCCGCTTTGGAGCTTCTCAGGGCGGAAAACGAGGAGTTGAGACGCCAGATCGCGGAAGCCCGCGATCGCGAGGAAAGACAAGGCCACGAGACACCTTCGCGGACTAGAAGAGATGACCGGACTCGTCAGTCGGACGCATCGGCGCCACGGAGAGCCCAAGGCGAGAGACCACATCCGGCAGTGCCGCAATGAGAGAACCGACCCTCCGAATTCCAAGCTAACTTTGCTCCCCTTTGACGAGGGTCATGGCGATCCGGCCCGAGGCGGTTCCAAATCCCAATATGGACGCCACGAGGTAAGACCGACCTCAAGAGCACATTACCTCCTTCAACGCCACGGATGCTACCGATCGACGCATCCGAGGGCTTGAAATGTCGGACCTTTCCTCGCACCCTGGCGGACCGGCCATGATGTGGTTCTCTAACCTCCCCCAACGCTCGATCCACTCATTCAGGCAACTCGCCGAGCAATTCATGGCCAGGTTCACCACGAGCCGAGCCTTCCGGAAAAACTCCACTTGCCTGGTCGGACTCAAACAAAGGTCGGACGAGACGCTGAAGTCCTTCATAGAGCGTTTCAACAACGAAACGGCTCAAATCAGAAATCTCAGCACCGATGTGGCGCTCCACGCCATAGTGTCAGCACTAAAACCTGGTCCCTTCTCGGACTCCCTCGCTCGCCGACATGCAGAATCTTTGGACGAGCTGAGACGCCGAGCAGTGGGGTATATCAACATGGAAGAGGTTGCTGCCGCCAAAAGGGAGACCCAGAATCGGCAAGACAGGAGTAGGGATCCGCCCCGAGAGAAGGCAGATAGAAGGAACGAGCGCCGAGGGCGGCAAGACTACGGAGGACGGTTCACTCCCTTGACCGTGGGTAGGGACCGAGTCTTGAAGGAGGCCTACACGGGCAACCTCATTACCTTGCCCCCTCGGAAGGATTCCCCACCAGATGCAGATCGCCAGAGATACTGCGAATACCACCGGATCTACGGGCACACCACCAATGAATGTCGCACCAAGATAAAAATTGAAAAACTCATACAGGCAGGACATTTAGCGAAGTACGTGGACAAAGGGAATGGGGCAACCCCCAGGGAGAACGAAACAAATCGTAGAAGATCCCGTTCACCCGAGCGCAGGCGCAACCGATCTCCGGTTCGGAAAGGGCGAGAAAGACGTTCACCTGCCCGTCAACGCAGGAAGGGTCGAGACGAAGGTACCCCCTCACTCAATTTAATTGCAGGTGGTTTTGCAGGTGGGGGCGAATCTAGCAACGGTCGGAGGAGGCACCTGAGATCCGTCAATAGCTCGACGTCAACAATGGCCCCGCCCGAGGCCTTACCAACCATATCCTTCTCGGAGAGGGATTATCAGGGAATAGATCGCCGCCAAGACGACCCAATGGTGATCACAGTGCACCTCGTTGGATTTAACGTCAGGAGAGTGCTCGTCGACTAAGGAAGCTCGGCGGACGTGATCTACAAAGAAGCCTTCGACCGACTCAAGTTACCGAGCTCGATTATCAGGCCCTATCGAGGTACGTTAGTCGGTTTTTCAAAGCTAAAGCTCGGGTGATCGGATACTTTGACGTCTTGCTCACCTTCAAGGCGACGTCGGTCAAGACGATCGAAGCCCACCTCCCTGGTAGAAGCCGATTCAGCCGGACACCGCTTACAATATGATAATCGCAGAATCCGCCATTAATGGGATCGGGGCCATTGTCTCCACCCCCATTTGGCGATGAAGTTCCCCTATCCGATGGGGCGATGCTACGATACACGCCGACCAGGCGAGGCGAGATGTTATGTCAAGCGCCTAAGGGATGACAGGAGAAGAGATCACCAAGTCGAGCGCATGATTGAGCTCGACGAGGGGAGAGTGATTTCCGGCCGGCGTCGGCCGATGACATCAAAGAGATCAAGTAAGAGGATCGGCAAGAGCATACAAATTGGGCGCAACTTCCGCAGAGCGGCAGCCCCGACGAAGGTCCCGCCGACAACGCGGATCTGTTTGCATGGGGCCCGGAGGACATGCCCGGAATAGACCTCAGAGTGGCCTGTCACAAGCTAGCCATACAGCACGGCGCTCGCCCCGTTGCTCAGCGCAAAAGAAGACTCGCAGGGGAAAAGAAGCAGGCACCCAGAGAAGAGACATCAAAGCTCTTGAAAGCCGGGTTTATCAAGGAAATCAAGTACCCAACTTGGCTTTCCAACGTCGTACTGGTCAAGAAGAGCAACGGTAAGTGGAGGATGTGCACGGACTTCACCGACCTAAACAAAGTCTGCCCTAAAGATCCATACCCTCTTCCTAGCATTGATGCTCTGGTGGACGGCACGTCAGGGTACCAGGTGCTCAGTTTCATGGACGCGTACTCCGGGTACAATCAGATCAAGATGCACCCGCTCGACGCACCAAAGATGGCTTTCATGACGGAGACCTCCAACTTCTACAGCGTCACTATGCCCTTTGGTCTGAAGAACGCGGGGTCAACTTACCAGAGGATGATGGATGAGGTCTTCGCCAAGAAGATCGGGAAGACGATCGAGGTGTATATGGACGACATGGTGGTCAAAACCTCCAGCTTCGAGGCACACTACCGAGACCTCCAGGAAGTATTTGACATTATGAGAAAATATGACATCAGGCTTAACCCCGAGAAGTGCTCGCTCGGGTGCTCGGAGGCAAATTCCTGGGTTCATGATCACCCACGGGGGCATTGAGGCCAACCCCGACAAGTGCCGGCGGTGTTGGAGATGCGCAGCCCGAGCTCTATCAAGGAAGTGCAAAGACTCGCTGGTCGTATCGCGGCCCTTTCCAGGTTCGTAATTCGTTCCGCTGACAAATCGCTTCCCTTCTACCAGGTACTCAGGAAACCGACTCGGTTCGAATGGACCGACGACTGTGAAACGGCTTTCCAAAAGCTCAAGGAGTTTCTGGCGTCACCACCGGTCCTTACACGGCCCACCAAAGGAGCCCCTCTCCTCCTCTACCTGGCGGCCACCGACACCTCGATCAGCTCGGCCTTAATAGAAGAGAGAGAAACCGAGCAGCGCCCAGTTTACTTCGTGAGCAAAGTCCTCCACTGGCGAGCTAAGGTACCGTGGTGGAGAAACCGCGCTCGATAGGACCTCCGCGAGGAGATCGAGGCCTTACTTTCTGGCGCGCACACTGGTAATCAAAACGGACTACCCAATCAAAGGATCTCCGCAGGCCCGAACTCAGGCGAATGGTGGCATGGCCGGTAGAACTCTCCGAATTCTAAATCAGGTATGAGCCCAGAGGACCCATCAAATCACAGTTTTAGCCGACTTTATTGCAGAGCTCACACCGACCCTCGAGGTCGAGCATCGACGCTATATGTGACGGCTCCTCCAATTCCAAAGCGGCGGAGCAGAATCATCGCTGAAAGCCTGGCTGGAATCAGCGTCGAACAGGCACTCAGGTTCCTATTCAAAGCTAGCAACAACCAAGCCGAGTATGAGGCTTTATTACTCGGTCTCAAGCTCGCATGGGAGCTGGGATCCCAGACGCTCCGAGTCAAGAGCGACTCCCAACTGATGATCAACCAGGTCAAGGGCGAGTACCAGTGTCGAGACGACATACTTGCCCAGTACGCTCAGAAAGTCAATGCCATGATTCAAAACTTCCAAGAGGTCCAACTCGAGCACATCCCTCGAGAACAAAACAACAAGGCAGATCTGCTGGCAAAGTTGGCTAGTATGAAGACCGAGGGATAGCTCCATACCGTGGTCGTCCAAACTTTAGAGGCACCAAGCATCGCGACAGCCGGAAACTACGCAGTGATCAGCTCGGATTCTTGGATGAAGGACATCGTCGAGTATTTGAAACAGGGAAGACTGCCCGAGGACCAAGCAGAATCACGCAGGGTCCAACGGCAATCCGCACACTACACTCTAATCGGAGACAGACTCTACAGGAGAGGTTTCTCGCAGCCACTACTCACTTGCGTAGAGAAGTCAGATTCCGAGTATGTCATGAGAGAACTACATGAGGGTATTTGCGGGAACCACTGCGGAACTCGGACCCTGGCAGCTAAAATCCTACGAGCAGGATACTACTGGCCGACGCTCAGGTCGGATTGCCTAGAATACGTTAGGAAGTGCGACAAGTGCCAGAGATTCGCCAAACGAGACCATCTTCCACCGGAAGTCTCGCGACGGTCGCCGCCTTGGCCTTTCAATACAGGGGCTTGACATACTTGGCCCTTTCCTTGCAATCGCCAACTCAAGTTCATCATAGTCGCCATAGACTACTTCTCCAAGTGGATAGAGGCGTGTCCGCTGGCGACCATCACTTCCGAGAGGGTCAAAAAATTTGTCTGGAAAAGCCTGGTTTGCCGCCATGGCCTGCCCACACCATCATCACAGATAGCGGCACACAGTTCACCAGCACAGCGTTCAAGGACTTCTGCAAAGGTCTAGGAATCCGACTCGTCTACGCCTCCGTCGAGCATCCACAGACCAATGGACAGGTCGAGGCCGCAAACAGGATTATCCTCAATGGCCTCCGCAAGCGATTGGAGAGGACCAAGGGCGACTGGGTGGATGAACTCTGCGGGGTGCTGTGGGCATACCACACCACCCCCCAGTCGGCAACAAATGAAACACCTTTCCGGCTAACGTATGGAATGGAGGCCATGGTGCCAGTAGAGCTCGGTTCCACCTCAGCGAGAAGAGAACACGCTCAGGCATTGACGCCAGAGGAGGCAAGAGTCGAGCTCGATCTCCTAGAAGAAACTCGGGAACTTGCCCGTGTGCAAAACTTTGCAACTAAACAGCGCGTCGCCAAGCACTACAACTCCAGAGTCCGACCAAGAACTTTCAAGGTAGGAGACCTGGTCCTCCGGAAAGTCGAGCCGACCAGAAAAGACGTAGGGCGGGGCAAACTAGGGGCGACATGGGAGGGACCAGACCGCGTCAGATCGTAACACCTACACTACGGCATATGGGCTAGAAGAACTATCCGGAAAGGCAATACCGAGGACCTGGAATGCCACGCACCTCAAGCTCTACTTTAGTTAAACAATTGTAAACGGATGACGTACTCTTTCCTTTGCAAACCCTTTTTCCCACTGGGTTTTTGGTTTGGAAAGGTTTTAACGAGGCACATCCTTCTTTCCTTTTCGTCCCCAATTAATAAAAGTCGACCCCTATTGCATTCAGAGTGTTTTAACTAAAAATCACCGAGCTGACCTAAACCCAAGTCAGCATAAAGGCTTGGTGGGCTCGTTAGTAGCTCGACCCCTGCGGTCCTAAACCCAAGTCAGCATAAAGGCTTGGTGGGCTCATTCGCAGCTCGACCCCTGCGGTCCTAAACCCAAGTCAGCATAAAGGCTTGGTGGGCTCATTCGCAGCTCGACCCCTGCGGTCCTAAACCCAAGTCAGCATAAAAGCTTGGTGGGCTCACTCGCAGCTCGACCCCCGTGGTCCTAAAATCAAGTCGGCATAAAGCCTTGGTGTGCTCATTCGCCACTTGACCCCTGTGGTCCCGAGTTCGCCCACGGCCCGAGGCTCGGAAACGTGGTACTCGACCTAAACGATACATTCAACCTCAAACCCAAGTTGGCATAAAAACTTGGTAACCTCGTTAGAGGATCCAAGGCACATCACCCGACCTAAAGGTTGCGTGAAGAAAATCGATACTTACTTATGCCAGGTAAGTGAGAAATTGTCTCAACTTCAGTTGACACAAGTTTTATTCGGGGGAAGCCACCCGGAGACTGCCCTAGCCGAGTAGCAGCTACCCGAGGTCCCCCCATCCAAGTACAACAATAACCAACAAATTGCAAAAGAAACCGCTAAAACAAACCGCTAAAGCAGAAAACGGAGAAGACAATGTTTAAACTTGGCCAATTTCATTAACTCGAAGCAAAAATACAAGAGAGCTCATAGAAGAGCGAGTACATCGTCAAGACAAAGCAAAGCATTCTAAAAAACAAGTTACACAAGGGCATCCCCTTAGTCTTCGACTTGGGCCCCGATGACCTCCTCGGTCGCAACACTTGGACCAGCAGCCTCCGAGTCAGGCCCAACTCCGGCGTCCTCGCCCCCAGGCTCCCCTTGATCAGCACGACCCTCTTCCTCATCCTCCTCCTCCTCCACAATCTTTCCCTCTTTCACTACCTTGGTGAAATCGAGCTCAGAGATGTCCAGATCGGGGGCGATCACCTTCAACTGCGCAACGGCGTTATCAAACCCTTCCTTATACTGAAGGGCACTGTACTCGCGGTACTCCTCGACCCGAGCAGCTTCGGACGAGGACTTCTCCTTCTCCTCTCGCAGCTGACGCGACAAAAGGCCATTGTGGGCCTGGAGCTCCTCCCGCTGAGCCAGAAGAGAAGCGTTGCTCCTGTTCAATTCGTCTCTTGCCTCCGAGAGGCGATCATAATCCTCTTGCAGCTTGCGCATCTTCTCCTCAAGCTCGCCAAACGCGGTGGCTTTGCTTTGGTACCTTCTCTTCGCCAGCTCGGCCTCGGCCGCTCGCGTGTTCTTATCGGATCCGGAAAGGAATCGGGCCATAAGCGAGCACGGAGCCCGTAGAGACCCAGTGCCTTGCACAAACCCAGCTCGCCCGCCTCTTCCATACACCTGTCGTTGGACCTACGCATAAGCTGATCGATCTGGTCAGAGCGATCGAAGCCGACGTTCCAAAGAGAATCCTCGGCGTTCTCGCCTTGATCGGTAAATTCTCCGAGGTGGAGGAACCACTCGGAGCCGTCAGGAATGTTCAGAGGAATCCCCCCATGAGGTCCCCTCGGCTCCTTTGAAGGGGGCTGTTCGGAACCGAGAGTCGGGGAAGCGCGCGGTCGCTTCTTGGAAGCCTTGACAGACGAAGGGGAAGCGGCTGCACCGGAAGGAACCGGCCCGGGAACTTGGGCGACCTTTTCTCTTTGAGCTTTCTTGAGGAGCTCAGCCATCTCTTTCTTGCTCATCTTCGAGGCCATCGTACCTGAAAACAAAGTGAAAGTTAGTACTCACGTTCGGGCTGAAAATCATGCTAAAGGATGACAACGAGACTTACTTAGGTAGTCCCTCCACTGGGGCGGATCCTTTAGAGCTCAGGTGAGGAGAGGACCACAATTCAATGTGGGCAAACGAGCAAAAAAGTCCACTATCGTTTGGTCGGTGACCGACAATGAATTAAAATCCACCTCTTTTATGGGCCGAGGATTGGGGCTCCAGTAGAAAGGAAACAAGGGCTCGTTCTGAGCGGAAAAGAAAAAGGGATCCCCTCTCCTTACCCGGATTTTGAAGAAATCGGGCTTCCAGTTTTTATAAGACTGGTCGAAAAGCTCAAGAATATAAAAACCAGGTATTTTATTGAGCGAACACCACTTAAGCTGCTTACCAAGTCTGAGCTGGAAAAAACTGAAGAAGAGAGCAGCAGAGGGGGTAACCCCAAAATACTCTGACACGAGCTTAAAGGCTCGGATAAAAGCCCAACTATTGGGGTGTAATTGCGAAGGGGCCGCGTCCAGCCATTGGAGGACCTCGCACTCGAACCTACTTAAGGGAAAACGGAGGCCGATTCGCGTGAAGAAAGTTTTGTAGAAGAAACAAAAGTCGGGGGAGCTAGACTCGCCCTTGTTGAAACATACTCGGTCGTCGGGAGAGCAGGGGAGGCAAGTTACCTCCTCGTCTCGATCCCGGTTCGGCGTAAATGATACACTAGATCGAAGGGCGACCACCCCGGTCTCTGAAAAAATGTTGGAAGCCACCCCAAGTACATATGGGTGCACCCAGGCGTAGGGAGACCTATTATCTCCCACTCGGCGCTCGCCCCCCTTATGAAGTGAGTACGAGGGAACGGACACAGAAGGGGGAGAGGCTGGAACCCAGGAGGTGGGAGGAACCACTTGAAGAGGCACTGGGCTGTGATCTCCGTCGGACGGTAGCCCCTGGTGGCCAGAGCCTCCGGCATACGGTGGCGTAGAAAGGTCAAAAGACGTGCTCGTCGTTTCAGACGACGAGCCACTTTCAGAACTCACAGGTATGGGGGAAGGGGGACGACGAGAAGAAGAGGAGAAAGCCATTAACGAAGAACAGTAGTGGGACTTACCAGGAAATACAAAGGAATGGGGGTGATAGCCGTTCGGAATACAGACGTAGGGAAGATGACAGACGGAGCGTTCACGGAAGGCAAAACGAAGAAGAAGAGAGAAGGAAGGAGAAGGGACGACTTTATAACCCCCGTAGCGAGGAGATGAAGGGGCAACTTAATCTGAGCCCTCCATCTGCGAAATCAAGTGAAGATCCAGCGGTCCGGGTTGCGTCAGATGATCGACGGTGAGAAGGGGAACGGTTGAGTGAACGTCTCATCTGAGTCCCATCACGTGGCAGAGTGCCGAGTAAAAGCGCGACACCTGGAGCGTGGCCCCCAGCAAACAAGCCAGGACCGCCCCGGAGCCTCGATGGTTCGACTTCGAGATCTGCGATCAAGGGCGGTGGATAGACCCTCAGCCGCCGTGCGAAGAGTGCAGGGGCTTGTGTTACGGGCCGGTCCGAGTCGAGTTCTAGTCGGCCGTGACCCGATTCTGAATCGGCTCGGTTCGCTTATCCGAGCTTGACGAGTTACCACCGACACGAGACGCGCCAGGACGGACTTAGTGCGACTCTCCGATGATAACACCGAGCAGGGGAGGGGCGAGCTAACTCGGGACTCACGAACTTTCTAGAACGGGACATGCCTGAGACAACGCTTAGAGCCGTTATCACCCTAAAGATTGAAGATCACGTAGCCGGCACGTAACGGGCTCGGCAGGCGCGAAATATCAGGAAGAGATCAGCTAATCCCCGAATTGTCAGGGAGGAATTGTCGCGCGCCGAAATCGGATCAGTGGTTGCTTTCCTTCCACGCAGCTCCACTATATAAAGGGGGTTGGACCCCCCAGGTTTGCATACTCTCTACTTACTCTAAACCCTAATACATTCTGCGCCGCTTCTCCTCCAAAGCCCAATCTAACTTAGGCATCAGAGTGTTTTTGCAGGTACCACCCCCCTTCGTCGGACGCTGGAAGAGAGAGCACCCAATCCCAAGGAGGAGGAGAGCCCTACCAATCCCAGCATCAACAACACCAATCTGAATTGGCTGCTACCCTAAGATGAAATCAAATTAAAAGACACATGTGTCGCATGCACAAACTAATATATTGTTTATATCTGTTAAGTACTTGTTAGGGTGTTAAAAATCAGACTAAACCATCAATGAAACAAATTAAATTGAATTACATGGTGGCTCAGGACTTCTGGTCAAGGTTCAGTAGCATGTATAGGTGACTGGATTATATATAGGTCAACTGCTTTTATCTTCAACCCGATTTGTTTTTTCTTTTTCAAAGTTCTTTCAGTTGACTGGTCTCCCACATGAACCTACTAGTATTACACACGTTTATGGTAACCCTCACAATTCACAACAAAAAAAATTGGGAATCATCCCGGCAATAATTAGGCAGCCTAAGATTTACTATTTCCTGGAACAGAGGAATAAAAAATAGAACCAACTCCTTGAAATTGAATATTGGAATGAAAGCAAAATTAATCAAAACAAAAAAAAAATCAATATCAATCAATCAATATAAAAATTAAAGCAAAATGGGTTGTGAATAGATCATAAAATATAATTGAATGAATCAGACTTGGAGAGTTTCTATTGGCTCGCGTGGCTTCCCTCCTTTGTCGTTTTTAGGTATCGTGGCTGTGTTGGATGGAGGGTGGGGGAAGTTTTGATTTGAAGCATTTTTATGTCGTGGAAACCATTTCTGATCGGTTGAAAAGGGACAGCTTATTAAGCGTAAATTGAAAAAAAAGAATGTGAAATTTGCTGACTTTTCGTTGTCATGAATATTTAATGGATTGACGAGATTATCATCATTACTAATGTAAACTTGGCGGGTTTGTTCCACGTGTTTGATCAATTTTCAATCTCAATCTTGAATAATTGATATTTTATTTTGTTTCAGTGATACAGAATGAGGACACGATCAATTTTGCTGCCGTGACTAAACACCGGAGAACTTGAAAGATATACTTTAATTATTTTACAAATTAAAGAAAAAGAAAAGGCCTTGTACCTATATTTTGTTTATCGCATCAATTTTGCGAAAATTCTGCCGTTCTAAAGAAAGAACATAACAATTATTTGATGCATAAAAATATTCTGTAGTTCTTATGATTTTTTAAAGAAAAAGTGAAATATGAACTTTAATATGTAGAATTATATATAGGATTTTTTTTGTTAAATTAAAATTGTCGTATATCGGACATTTGGTGTTGAATCAATATTGAGCATAGGTATGGTCTCCACAAAACGCAATCTTAGAGATAGGAGAGCTTTAAGTGTGAGTAAACCTCAAATCGATGATGTCTCATAACCTGTTCAAAGAGCCAAAACCTTTGAGATATCATGTGGTATCACTAGGGTGCCAAAAGCCCCAGTTTTGGTGATTTACCAAGAAAAAATATTGGACATGGGTAAGAAATATACCTAATTATTTATCATGGCTGATGGCTCTTTTATTTGTTTCTTGGTAATTAATAGGAATGAAAGCGACAAAAAATGGGTCAGATTTGTAATTTAAATATATGATATACGGAGCGTGTGGTCGTTTTGGTAGGAAATCATATAATATTTTTTTAAGCACGAGGATCCAAATCCATCCAAATGGAGAAGGTGGCAGCCCTATTAAAACTTCCTTTTTTTAAAATAAATAAATAAATAAATTATTTTTTTCCTTGTTTCCTTTCTAATAATACAATTTGAAATTATTTTTTTTCCCCTTCCGTTCCGTGGTGTGTATATATACACACACAACATAACATCCTTGAGTAGGGTATGTGAAGGCCAAAGCTTCTGTTTGATTGATTGATGGCGCAGAAGAAGAAGATGGACCCCAACACCACAGCGGCCTTCAACCGCAGCAACGAGAAGCAGGTTGATAGAAGCGATGGAGAGGCTCAAGTGGGTCTTGCGGTTCACAGCCAAGTGATCAAAATAAAGGAAGAAATAGAGAGAATCAAGCACCCATCACTGCAGCTACAGATGAGACTCAGAGATGTGAACCGGCTTCGCTCTCGGTCACCGCTTGGATTGGCAGAGAGGGCTCTCCTAGTCGGTCACTCTTAATTAGTACATAGATATGCATATTACATATATACATACACAGACAGACATTTGTATATTACAGATATAGATATATATTAAGATATAGTCCTCCTAGAGACACTTCCCTTGGAAGTTGCCTTTGTTCTGTCTGTGTGTTTGTTTCCAATTTTGTGTTTTTTCACTTTCTAGCTTCTGTGTTTGTGAACTTTCTTGTACATATTTTTGGTGGCAAAGTATATGGTACATGGTTTCTCTTAAATTAAAGTCTCTTCTCATGATTTTCATGTGCATATGTTTTTACGCAAGACATAATATTGGTTCCTCTGCAGCCGGAAGGAAAAATCTAATGCCTTGTTTCTTCCCCTTCTTCTGCCGTATCATCATACTTCTTATCACTTTGTTCTAAGAGTTTGTTTTTTATTTTTAATTTTTATTTCTTTCCTTAATTTTTGATCGAGAGGAGGGCGAACGAATCTTGCATCTTCAAGAATAATTTTTTTTTCAATTTTTTTTATTTTATTTTAAAGGGATCAAACACAATCTTGCTACATAACGACGAGGTGCGGATTTAAACCTTAACCGACAAGGCGCGAGCCTCGTCCGCAACGAGTTCTTTATTGTACAGAAAGACTACGGTTTTGGTCTCTTATTATTATGAAATGTTTATGTGTCACACGGGGTATGAAGCCAGCGATTCGGTTGTGCTGAAAATTGGTGAGGCGTGCGTTGTAACTGTTGGACCTAACTTGACGTATGATTTTTTCATACTGAGAGCGAAGCGAAGAGATTAGATTTTTTATTTAACACGGAACCTCCTAATACAGCAACACGTTTTTAATCCCATGTCAAAAGGATACAAATCTCAACCTCCACGTATTATTATTCAAACGCTTTGTCTGGTTGTTATTCATGTCAGACACAGAAAGGGAAATAAAATTATGTATAAAGTTTTCTATGGATTTTTTCCGCGTGGATGGAGTATACGTAACTACAAAATCTGAACGATAACATTCCAATTTGCATATAACGATTTAGAGAATAAATTATATATAATAATAACTAATTTGAAAAGAAAAAAAAGAGAGTAAATTTTCAAACCATCGTAACAAAATATCCAAGGCTCAAACATTAGAGTATTCTGCTCTCAAAATAAATAAATATATACTATATATATTAGAATATTCCAATCAATATAGTAATCACTTCTCACTGCAGAGAAGACCATCGAATCAAAACGCCAAGATCATTCTATTTTTTCAGTCTTCATATCTTTCCTTCTTTTTTTTTTGTTGACAAAAGTCTTCATATCTTTTTTTTTTTAAAAAAAAACTAAAAGTCTTCATATCTTAATCAGTGGAAAACTCACCATCTTATCAAATAGTGCAAAAGAATAATTTAAAAGTAAAATATAATGCAGTGTTTATAAAAACCGAACCGGCCATCGAACCGGCGAGACTTCCGAGTCATTGTCTAACCGCTTTAAACCGCTCGAATCGGGACGAAACTGCGGTCCAAAATAACTGGACCGTACATAAGGCCGGTTCACAATTCAACCGTCCGGTCCGGTTTCGGTTTTTAAAACACTGATATAATGACTACCATGACAGAAAACATAATATAGTTGATTAATAATTCATGTTAAAATTTTATATTTGTACGTCTCTTCAGAAATATCAATCAGTAACTTTAGATATGGTCTCACTCACTTAATATCTAAGACTATGAAGAGAGATACCCACAAAAATTTCACATCACAGTGGAGGATTCATTCCCTTAATTAAATAAAACAAAAAGACATCATCTAAGTAAAGGTGACAAGAGAATATTCAAGGTTAAAATGGAGAAAAGGGAGTGAGCAAAGAAAAGGGAAGAAGATACTCATTCGGCAGTCACTGTCTCCTTTGATGAAAGAAGCTTTACCCTCCTCGACAGATTTTTCATTACATCTATAATTACAGATTTCTTTTGGATTCTGAACTGAATGGCTAACTCTGTTGAACCTGAAGCACCCTGCTTCAACAGTGATTCATCATCCATTATTTTGGTGGGAAAGTGTCCCAGTGCAATGACACAAAGAGCAATTAGGGTACGAAATACAGCAATTTCATTTGCAACACCAAGGGGAGCCTCAGCATCTAAAGATTTGAGCGTGCTGAGGTCATGCTTTTGTACAGTTTCCATATCACTTGCAAGGAGTACTCTCAATGCAGCCAACAAGCGGCCTTCAATTATTTCTTGACCACCCAAGCTCACCTGTTACAAGAAAACAAATTAATGAAAGTGTGCCCCTATGGTTCTTGTGCTACTATTATGAAAGTTGTTGATTATTCTGGCCGGTTCTATGCTTTGGCCAATTCATTACTAACAATGCATTTTTGAACTGAGGGAAAACAGGAGGACCAAAAATAATGGATATGATGTTGATGCATCAACAAAGAAAACATTAAATCTTTGCTGCAATACACAGTAAGCTTATATAAGAGAGAAGTGCACTTATTTAACATGCAATAGTAGTTTATTTTTAAAAAAATAGTATAATTAAATATAATCATAGAATTTAATGGAAGAAACCTTGAGATCTGGAGCTTCTCCAGCTAGATTTAGCTGAGATAAAATAAGTTCCTGCCAGGGAGCAGGTGTTGAGAAGTTTGGTGAAGAAACTCCAGCTGCCATGCTTGCAGCATCCAAAAGAGCACCATCATATTTGAGCTCAATACAGTCATAAGGGTTTGACTGTATTACGAATCCGTAATCAAGAAGGAAAAGATCATTGCTTAAACATCCATAGCAAAGTAATAAAGGATCATCTTTTTTGATTGTTGTCTCAGCCACAACCTGATGCAAAGATTGAATTACCCAATAAAAGAAAAATCCATTTGTTTCTTAAAAGCAGCATCTGGGGGGGTGGATGGGTGTGTTGGGAGGGGGGGGGTATGTATGAAAGATTATGAGAAAACATGCCTTCACTTGCATCTTTGTGCTACCATCATCTTGTTCCTGAACAATTCTAGCATTTGGATTGAAACTATGATTACACATGTCAATTAGAGGGAGCATCATGGGAACGTCAAAGTTGATCCCATTTGGATGCTTGTTACCATATAACCGGAATGCTCTAGACGAGACTGCTGACATTGCCCATCCAAGAGATGATGCATCTACTTCTTGGCCACCAAAAGGATGCTTATCTGGTGTAAGACCGACTAATGCACGCTTGACTTGTTGCTCAAAATGAAGAAGAAATCGGCATCTTTTGTTTACCTGTCTCGTGAATTTGACTAAAATTAGCTGCCAAACTGGAGGTGAAATAGCTAATAGATAACAAGATAGACAGTTTCAGCTTCTGGTGTTGGTTACAGATGTTGGGTGTCTTATGACTATTTCAAATGTTTTAAAAAGAACGAGTCGCACATTGCTTAGATGAGGAGTAATAAAAACCCACTAAATTAATATTCAACTTGAGTTTAACCACTGGTTTTAGACACTGATTCTTGTTTTTCCTCCTCCTCTCCTCTTTCTCCATTCGTCTTAGCTACATGGCTCAAATCAGAGGGTATCTCTCGCGTGTCCCCAGTAGCAAAATGAAAATAGATGCATTGGCACAGTAAAACATGTTCGAGAGCTGCTTCAAATGATTCTTATATATCCCCTCTGGAAAAACAAGAAAACTTCAACGGAAAAAAAAAAAAAAAGATGCACAACGATGTGACAGGAAACCAACTGGTATTAGAGAAGAAACGAAGGGATTTTCTGTTGAAATGAATGAATGATACACTTTCAGGTTTTTTGAGAGAATCTGATCTCTCCCTATTCCGAATCTGATTCACAAATTGAATAATACCCTTCCTCTCTTCTCCTTTCCTATTTATAGGCTACGTGTCTTATTTTTTTTTTTTTTCCTAACTAACTCAACCTAATTAACTAACTAAGCCTCTTAACCAACTGTAACAGAACAGACCTAACACACGGATCAGAAATGTGTCTCCAAATTTCAGTACATACCCCATGATGCTAGAGCAGCTTTTTATATTGGAGATCAACTAAGTATGGTATATTGATATTCATATTCTAGTCAAATTGAAAATCTACAAAATCATTTCTTGATAAGTCATCTGCACAGAGGCCATGAAACATTCTACTACTATATCATCAGATTCAGTCCTAGATGATGACTATTAGTACCTACCTGGTGAAGAAGCGGAGCATACTGCAAGTTTTTGATGTCTTCCCCAGGAAAGAAGATAGGCAGAGTGTATGTTTCTGGGAGATTGCTGATGTATGGCCACCAAAAGGATCCAACTTTTGCCCTTTCATGGAGAAGCTTCAAACCCAGTTTCATTGCCCATAGTTCCTCTGCCAAATGCTACCACAGTGTCCAATTTTATTTAACATTGAAAACTCAGAAGAGCCTATTTAATTATGAGAACATGGGTCACCACACCACCCTATACTACTGAGTAAGTAGAAAATACATGTCTGTCTATGTTCTTTCATTTTTCTAATTATATTATTAATTGATTACCAAACAGTTTATTCTGAAGAATGAATGACAATGGGTAAACAAGTTGGAATTGAAATACGAAGCTGGGAAAGAAAGAAATCAATTTGTGGAAAGGTTACTACTACTTACCGGGAACGTGGGTCGCCAATTGAAGGTGGAGAGAGTGGTCATTTTCATTGTCAAAGTGCAAAGGAAGGTGTTGGGGGAGAACAATAAGGTCACTTCCCATTGGGATTTCTTCCTTAGCGACTAGCCCTAGGCCATCATGACCATTGGAGTCGAGTTGTGCTATCTTCACCGCCCGGTGCACGAAGCCACCTTCTCTGGTTACCCACTTTATGAGGTCGGGTGGATGGGGCACTAGTCGTGATGCAGCTGATGCGCATGTTAGTGGACGCACGTGGGACAACGACGACATTAGCAATGCCGCCTTCGAAGTAGCCATAACTTAATCAATCCCCCCCTTTCACTGCTTCTGTGCTGTGTTGCCTTCAGTTCATGATATTAGGGGAACGGGGACGGACAACTATGCCATCACATGGTTAACATTACCATTAACATTACCAATTCACCATACGCCCATTAAGCATTTTATTATTATTATTATTATTATTATTATTATTATTATTATCCGTAAACATTAAACAAAGAATATATAAGCATGTATTACATGAAATTCAAAGAGAAATTGAAACTGAACATATTAATTTCATTGTTTACATACTTAAAACATTTTTTAAATTAAAATCATAATTTCATATAACTTCATAACGGATGAAGTTAACTTCTCAGAACTACTCTTCTTAATATCTTTTTTTTTATATATATATATATTTAATTTCATCGATCTAACCGTTGAATATCGTAATATTATACTAACGATTATGCATACCAAATTTTAGATAATAAATTGGACATTTGTAGCTATGTAATTGTATGATCAACATTTTACTTATATTTTAAAAGTATATTAGACGTTGAGTTATATGAAGTATCAAATATTTTTAAAATTTTATGAAATTTGTCTACTTAGGCTCTGTTTGTAGGGTCATTTTGTGAGCTTATAGCAGATAAGCTTGTAGAACGTGTTTGGTAACATTAGCTTATAACTTTTTTTTTCGCTAGCTCATAGCATTTTTTCATACGCTACTTGAAGTAGCGTTTGAACTTATAGCTTATAGCGTTTCATTTTTTATCTCATTTTTGCCCTTATTACTTTAATTAAATTCCATGTTTATCCTCTATTAAATTATTAACTCATGTATTCTCTCTCATTTATTACAAATATCTTTTTATGTCATTTTATATTTATCAGCTAATTCAACCGTTAATTTTATCAAACAATTTAAATTCAATCTACTAGCTTATCCGCTATTTTTTACTAAACAAAGCCTCACTAAAATGTTTTACTTTAACGATTGGATTAATAAAACTCATAAATATTAAGCGAAGTAACTCACTAGTAACTTAATCTCATCCCATCCCATATATATTGAGAAAATGTATTCTTTTTTTTTTTTCTTGAATGAGAAAGGATATTCTTATGTGAGAACCCTTGGATAAAAATACACGGAAAGGATTAAAAAGCCACTTAATCAGGTCACCTGTCCTCTTTTAGGAGGCTCCGTACATGCACCACTTGAAAAATGGCACATCAGTGGACATGATATCATAACCGTTCCATTTTTAGTTTTTTTTTTTACATTAATGGCCAAGATTCAATATCATGTAAAAGGTTAAAATGGTAAATTGAAATAGAGAACTCTCCCCCCCCCGTGCACCTCCACCCCCTGCCCCTCCCCCAGCCTCCCCAAAACCCTTCCCCCACACCGTCACCCCAACATCTTTCCCCTTCCTCCATTTTGCGTTTGTACCATTTTATTTTCTGAACCGCTACTGAGTAAAGTGAGGCCATGACGGAGTGCACAAACCGGTGTTGTTACTGCCATTGGGACAGAGAAAGAACTCCGGAGGACAAGAAAAGAGGCATCGGAGGGTGTCGTTTTATTCGGGAAATATGAGCCGGTTAAGCCTCTTGACGTTGGGGTGTTCGCAAAGGTCTTGCTTGCCCGCTAGTTTCTTCGCCATCAAATTCTTCATTTTTATGTGTCTAGTTGCCTTCTTTTCTTCTTCATTTAACCTTTTATGAGGTAGAGCATTTCCTTTTTTCTTTTTTTTTTTTTTTTTGGTTGGCTGTGATTGTTAACATTGTTTAGTTTTTAAAGTGTGTGTTTGTTTTGCTCATGCTCTATTCTTATCAGGTTAATCCAGCTCACACGTACGTTAATATTTTTTTTTTTTTTTGCAAGTATTTTCAGTTCTTGTGTGTTTCTGTTGCTTTCTTTAATGCCCTATCGAATTGCTCTATGATCCATTTTTTTTGAAATGGGTTTTGGTTGTTTTCAGCGGTTATCTGATCCTGTTCGCTATATCCGTTTGTTTTCAGTGAAGTGACAACTATATGTCAATGCTTCTTTCGTCTCATTTTCAGGAAAAACGGAAATGGGTTATTGGGCTACAGCTTCTGTTCTGTCTAATCAATTATTCCATTTTCTCCCACTATTAATAATCCTGCCATGAACTCCAAACTGGGACCCAGTTTCCACAAAATATACAGAAGTGCAAACAAAGGAAAATTCGGTCTCTCTTTTGCTCGGGACAATTATCAAGTTGGGAGTAATGCTGCATTCAAACCTAGCCGAAAGTTTTCTTATTTGCAAACCCAACAAGAACAAGGAACTTCCTACACAACAAGCACCGGCCCAAAATCACATTTTTTCGAAGCTTATCTTGCAGCGCAGTTGGAATCTATGTTCCGGGCTTGTTCAGATGCTTCTGTGTTTCGACAAGTTAGACAAATTCATGCCCAGGTCGTTGTTGGTGGCATGAGTGATAGTAACACACTGGGTTCAAGGATTTTGGGGTTGTATGTTCTTTGTGGTAGCATTAAGGATGCTGGGAACTTGTTTTTCAGGCTTCAATTATGCTACAGTCTTCCTTGGAATTGGATAATAAGAGGTTTTTCCATGTTGGGGTGGTTTGATTTTTCCTTGATGTTTTTCTTCAGGATGTTGGGTAGTAAGGTTGCACCTGACAAGTACACATTCCCTTATGTGATTAAAGCTTGTGGCGGTTTGAATAACGTGCCATTGTGTAAGATGGTTCATAGTATGGCTCGGTCGATGGGATTTCATATGGACTTGTTCATTGGTAGTTCTTTGATAAAGTTGTATACAGATAATGGTAATATTCATGATGCAAGACACCTGTTTGATGAATTGCCTCTGAGAGACACCATTTTGTGGAATGTCATGCTCAATGGCTATGTGAAAAATGGGGATTTTAACAGTGCGGTAGGAATTTTTCAGGAAATGAGAAACTCTTATGGTAAGCTTAATTCAGTAACGTTTATTTGTCTTTTGTCATTATGTGCTACAAGAGGGATACTTGGTGTTGGTATTCAGCTTCATGGTCTTGTTATTGGCAGTGGGTATGAGTTTGATCCCCAGTTAGCAAACACACTAATTACTATGTATTCAAAATGCGGCAACCTTTTTGATGCTCGCAAGTTATTTAATATGATGCCACAGACTGATACGGTGACTTGGAATGGGTTGATTGCTGGATATGTACAAAATGGATTTACAGACGAGGCTGTACCTTTGTTTAAAGCAATGATCTCAGCTGGAGTCAAACCAGATTCAATCACATTTGCAAGTTTTCTTCCTTCTATTCTTGAATCCGGGAGTCTCAAACATTGTAAGGAAATTCATAGTTATATAGTGCGACACGGGGTGCCTTTTGATGTCTATTTGAAGAGTGCTCTTATTGACATTTACTTCAAGGGTGGAGATGTGGAGATGGCACGTAAGATTTTCCAACAGAATACCTTGGTTGATGTTGCAGTTTGCACGGCTACGATCTCAGGCTATGTACTTAACGGGTTGAATATTGAAGCTATAAACATTTTTAGATGGCTGATTCAAGAGGGAATGATGCCTAATTGCCTGACCATGGCTAGTGTTTTGCCAGCTTGTGCTGCATTGGCATCTTTAAAATTGGGGAAGGAATTGCACTGTGACATTCTGAAAAAAGGACTAGAGAATGTGTGTCAAGTGGGATCTGCCATCACAGATATGTATGCAAAATGTGGAAGACTGGATCTTGCATATCAATTTTTTAGACGAATGCCTGATAAAGATAGTGTATGTTGGAACTCAATGATTGTAAGCTTCTCACAGAATGGGAAACCAGAAATGGCTATTGATCTTTTTCGTCAAATGGGAATGAGTGGAACCAAGGTTGATTTTGTGAGCCTATCAGCTGCTCTCTCTGCTTCTGCAAATTCACCAGCACTCTATCATGGGAAAGAGTTGCATGGCTTTGTGGTAAAAAATGCATTTATCTCTGACACTTTCGTTGCAAGTGCACTAATAGACATGTATTCTAAGTGCGGAAAACTAGCTTTGGCTCGGTGTGTATTTGACATGATGGATTGGAAGAGTGAAGTTTCATGGAACAGCATCATCACTGCCTATGGAAACCATGGTTGCCCTAGAGAATGCCTGGATCTATTCCATGAGATGTTAGAAGTTGGGATTCACCCTGATCATGTTACTTTTCTTGTTATAATATCTGCTTGTGGCCATGCAGGCCTAATTGATGAAGGCATATACTACTTCCGTCGCATGACTGAGGAATATGGGATATGTGCTAGGATGGAACACTATGCATGCATGGTAGATTTGTATGGCCGTGCCGGTCGTTTGCATGAAGCATTTGATACTATAAAGAGCATGCCATTCACCCCAGATGCGGGTGTTTGGGGGACACTGCTTGGAGCGTGTCGGATTCATGGTAATGTTGAGTTGGCTAAACTTGCTTCAGGACACCTTCTTGAATTAGACCCAAAAAATTCAGGATACTATGTTTTGCTTTCAAATGTACATGCTGGAGCTGGGGAATGGGCAAGTGTTCTTAAGATTAGAAGTTTAATGAAGGAAAAAGGGGTTCGGAAGATACCTGGATACAGCTGGATTGATGTCAATGGTGGCACTCATATGTTTTCTGCTGCTGATGGAAGTCACCCGCAATCTGTTGAGATCTATTTGATTCTAAAGAGTCTTCTTCTTGAGTTGAGAAAACAGGGTTATGTTCCTCAACCTTATCTTCCACTGCATCCACAAATCATGAGCAACAATTGAGCGGAGAATAATTGATTTCTTTCATATTCTCACCATCAGTCACAGCAAGTATTACTTCATGCAGCCATATCATTGTTACGAAAATTCTAACTGAACTTAATGGGTATGCTTTCAGTCATCCAATTATTAAGTTGGGATTATTCATCATCTTATGAATGTTGTAGCACTGACAGAATTCAAAGTTATACTTCGAATAACATTACATGAATGTAATTACACAAGAATTTTTCCTCACTTGGTTTAAGAGCTTCATGTATTTACGAAATCATGTTGGTCATTCTTGCAACTTCTACGTTCCTTCTTTATTCTTAAATTCCTCTTCCTGATTCTGTTAACATTCATTGATTATTTCTAGAACCCGATTATTTCTCCACTTTTTTTTTTGTTTTCGATTTTGTTTTCTTTTTTAAATTTTATTTTTATTTTTTTGATGAACTTATACGCCATCTAGCTTTACCACTTCATTTTGTCATACTTCATAAGCCAACAAATAGAAATTTTTGTTATGAAATATAAGCACCTTGTTTCGTATGTAAGAAGACTTACTAATGCCATTGCCCTTCATTTGATTGTTGCAAGTCCTTGCCATAATGCTTAGAGCAGAATGAGATGGGAAAACAGATAGGTCAATTTCTCCTGCAAACACAAGTAATAGAAAGCGGACTGACAAACAGAAAAGGCAATTTAAATGTTTGGTTTTAGATTTTATAAACACATAAACATTTTTCTCAGTGTTTCAGTTTTATTTCACTTCTCAAATATAAGAGAAATTTATTAAGACGGAGAGAGTAACATTATAAGGAAATCCTATCCCAAAGAAAATTGTGTATATAAAGATTCTGTCAATGAAAATTAATAAGTCAGTTTGTATAATATATATTACAATCAGAAAAACAGTTATGTTTCATTATATTATTATACAATTCTGGCATACAGATTTGAGTTTAATTTTTTTTTTTTTCCTGTGCATAATGATTACATGTAGGAAACAGATGGAACTTCAGATCATCACCTTGCAGGCTTGCTTGCCATATACATTTAGGTCTTAAAGTTATAATAACATTCTGTCAAATCATAGTAATTTTTGCCTTTTGTATTGTCCAAATTGGTATCTTGACACAAATAGCATATTGCAGGCTTGCTATATAATTTTGTATTTTATTCCAGCCTCCTTCCTTAATTTAATCTTGTTAATTGTTCACCTCCTATTTGTGTCTAATTGCTCACATCATTCGAATGAGAGCCTATTCACAATGTTTCTTGGTTTTAAGTAACAGCTTCCCAGCAAGCTTTGTGTCCGCTGCTAGGACTTTCAGGTATTGATATTGATTTGTCCTCTTCCTTCATTCTTGCAATTTTTTTTTTAATTCTTTTCATTTTCTGGAAGTGGGAAGTTTCTATACTTAGTTTCTCAGCAAACTTAATATGATTTCGGGGCATATACAACAAAGCTGAAATGCTGCACTCATCAGACACGGTTGTCTACTTAAGTGAGATTTTATTTTCAGGTTATTTTAGTATCTGTACAGGTCTGCTTCCCCTCCTAATTCCTCTTGATTACCTCCTAGCAATCTTTTACAGTTATCACAATTCCTTTGATTGCCTCACTGGCAACAGGGGAATTGTTTAATATAGAGTCCCGTCTTCCCTTGTGGCCACACCCTCCCCCCAATAAAAGAAAAAAATATTTGACATTTAGGATCTTGCTGTAAGTCATGTGCTGGTTTGTTGATATGGGATTTAGGATTTGATCTTCAGATATAAATTAATGTAAGAGACATGTTATCATGAAGTTACACAAAGAGAAGCTGTTACTGTTAAAATTACAATTTCTCCCCCTTCCATTCTGTTTTGTTGTGCTTTACAGCTCTTCCCCCTTCCATTCTGTTCTGTTTAGCAAAATACCATTTTTGGTGCTTCTACTTACTTGCCACCTGTCCATTTTAAAGGGTAAAACAGACATTTGCTAACTTGCTGTCCACACTAAAAAACAATTTTTTCTGCATCACTTTCGTTTCCCTTTCTATCTCTCTGTTTTCTACTTTCGTTCTCCCCCTCTTTATTTCAAATTTCTTTCAATCCTCTCTCTTTCTCATGGCCATCTCTTCTCTCTCCTCAAAAAAATGGCCTCCTCTCTTCCATTGCTATGCTCTCTGCTTATTCTCTGGTTTATCTCCACATGCAGATCTGATCTGCATTGTTCTCCTCGGCCGTGTTGGGAAGAGCTGCTTGTGAAGGTGTGTTCCCCTTCAAATTTCGATTTTTGCAACCGTGGTACCAAATACTTATCAATTTTTCGAATTTATGTTGTGGGTTTTTATTATTGTATGATTCAATGATTCAAGTTAAGCTTTTGTTTCTTTGTTTTCCGGTAACTATGAGGTATATAATCAGAAAGTTTGATTTTCCAACCATTGAATTTTGCTTGCACTATTGTACTTGTCACTCCCTATGAGGTAACAAAATCTGAATACATGGAAGACGGGCTTCCTATTGATGTCAAATTATCTTCCTATTTGACTGCTAAAAAGATTTGGAAACAGAAAAAATAATATAGAAGATTGTATACAGTGCAAAGGTTCTAGAAGATTGTAAATAAGTCAAAGGTTGTCTACTGTTTCTGCAACAAACCCAAACTTTGAAGGTTGTTTACTATGTTGGTGGGGCTTTCTCTTGCTAGATAGACCATTACTGACTTCATTTATGCCTTTTGATTGGTATTGCTAACTTCATTTATGCCTTTTAATTTTTATGCCTTTTAATTTTTAGTTCTTTCATATTTTATTATTCTATTACATAACCTAAGCATGTTATGCAAGTTGAAATAAATGAAAGTTGGTCGGGGAAATGGGACCTTATTGTACTCGTATTGGAACATATCATGATTGCTAATTCAGCCATACAATGTTACATGAAATGTTACATAAAAAGGGAATAATTCTGTCATGCAAACTAAATTAGTCAAATAGTAAAAACATAGAACCGAGATTTATCAACCAAGAGTCAGCTTTCACGTCAACCAAGATTTATCAATTGGTGTTCTATCATAGTCTTCTATTATTAACCTTTAGATAACAACTTACTCAAATATATATATATATATATATGCTAAAATCTGGTCAAACAGTCCTGTTCCATAGAGTAGGTCCTTAAAGAAAGATGTTCTTAAAGTTAATTATTGATTGACAATGCTACTTTATTTGAGTGAAATCTGCCTACCATGCTCTGTACATTGGTTGGCTAGAGGATGCAAAACAAAATTTGATCTAAATTCTACCCACTGAATTGATGTGTGGTTGGTATGGGAGCGATGAACATTATTCTACTGGCTGAAACCATTATGATTATTTTATAACAATTTCACATGTTCTTTTTGGTATTGCATTTGTGGCTTGATTTACAGATTATAGATGCCACATGGTATGATGAATGTTGGCTTCATTATTAGCAATGTTAAGAGTTGGGTGTTTATATATTTTTTTCATTCAGATGTTGATTTTGCAAAGCACCCAATATTCATGATTAGTTAGCTGTTATTTATTGTTGCTAACTGAAAGAATATTATTGCCATGATTGCACTGTTTTATATTTATGTTAGAGTTCTGACCTGTAGCAATTAGCCACTAGGTTATGCCTCTTCTCTGTTGTCGAGTACTTAAACATGTTCGATGCAAGTTCATCCCCCAATGAATCAAAGGTTGAACCACAGAAACTATTTCCAAAGCCAGTGCGGATTGTTGAGACATATTCTGCAGGGGAAAGAGGTGACTCATGCCACTCATGACCCACCATATATAGTGAACATACTGTGCTGGTTCACTTTCACTTCCTACCTTGGCTTCTTTCTTGAAAAGATTAGTATACATTGTTTGATAGTCATAAAAGTTTATTTAAATACTTTGCATACATTTTCTGTTGCTGACATGCCAAAGCATAGATGAATTAGTGTATGAATAATATATAGCCTTAATATTCTATATAGAAGATGGAAGTAATGTTGACCTAGAGCATTTGATTACACTTAGCAGAAGCTATTTTTCTAATTGAACAAGTGGTGAGCTTTAATAAACTTGCAGTATAAAAAATACAATTCACAAGTCTGCTATTATGTTATAGGGCTTATTGAGTGCCTGCCAGCTGTATGTGATAGTTTTTATGTTTCATATAATTGTAAATTGGATGTTGGAAGTTGATTATTGAAACTTTTAGTTATGAAATCAACAACTAAACTTATATTTTATAATGTTTGAAAAAGATTTAGGTGAAGCTGATTGCTCAAGTTTTCATCTTTCCTACAAGAAAAAAAAAGCAATTTGTTTAGATATTTGTTCTCATATGAGAACAAATCATGAGAACAATTTGTTCATATGATTTGTTCTCATGTACTATTTCATATGAATATGTTCTTTCAAAATTATTTGTTACGTAGTAATTTCTATGCTTACAATATGGTTGCATTGTAAGATATAAAAGCATTTGTATCTTAAATTCCTGGCTTGAAAACAAGTGAATTTTGAAAACAAGTGTGTTTCAAACATGCGTACGTAAAAACGGAAGTCACTCGTGCAAATGCACGTGTACCTTACTAGTATCTAGTTATAATGACTATTTGCATTGAAAAAGTCAAGTTGAACCCGGGATAAAGATGTTGTCATTGAAGCCAGATAATGGGTCAAAATATAAAATTCATACTTGTTCACTAGTTTTTTTTTTCTCCCTTTTATTCTATTAATTTATTTGTCCTGAGCTACTATGTTTTTATATGTTCAGCATGGAGCTGCAGTCGTGCTATATAAATTGTACATATATGGCGGAAACCACAGTTCTTATTATTTTTACCTTAAGGATTTTCATATATGCGTGTGTTCAATATCTCCGTTGCATGAAGCTATACATTTTGGCTAGGCAGTAATATATCTTGTGAGGTTGGTTGAAACCCCCAATTTGGGTTTAAGTAATGTTTATCATGTGGTTTTACAACTAAGCTTTTTCTTAATCTCCCTCTTGAGTTGACTACTCTATGCTATTTACTTGGATTGAAATTAAAGGGAAAAAAAAAATAGAGTTCTGGATTTGAGAATTGAGACACATTAACGAACTCTGATTATGCTTTGTAACAGGGAAAATAATATAACCATGACTAGTCATCTGCATAGAGGCCATGAAACATTCTACTATTTCATCAGGTTCAGTCCTAAATGTTTTAGTACCTGGTAAGGTATACCCTCCAGCTCAGAAGGAAGCAGTTTATTAAGCTACAACATTTGACACAGATTGGCCCCAGTGGATACGCAAGTGTATACCCTCCAACTCAGAAGGAAGCAATTGAAGCAATGGCTAGTGTGACTAATCAGGAAAAGTTGTCATGCACCATATCCATGTAGCTTAATTTTCTTCCTTCTCCTTGATCAATACTTTGCTGGAGTTATAGTCTCCCTCACCCTCATAAGGCATCAATATTTGGTCACATGGCTTGCTATAAACCTCAATAACTATATTCTGCAACAGGTGAGTAATTAAGTTGTTCTCCTCAATGCAATTCAGTTCTTATTTTTTTTCATCACGCTTGTGGCTTATGCTGCATACCTATTTTTTCTGTTAGTCAAAAAAAGTCTCTGTCTCTGTGAGGGAGGTTGGCAGTCTTATATTATGTTTCCTTTTTGCTTTCTCGGTCATCTTTTGTTTATGTATAATATGTGGCATGCAGTATGCCATGTGATATTGTTGATTTGCTTCCTCTTTAATATATGCAATTGCAATCATAATTTTGTTTTGAAAAGGAAATGAGACACAGGAACTATTTAGGCTTATAGATTTTGTACAGAATGGAATTCCCTTTACTATTGAACAGGGGACGGACAGCAAAGTCGCATTTATAATAGTTTGCAATGCTTGATTGTTATAGTCTTTAAGAGAAACGTCTGCATTAAGATAATGCTGCAAGTCTAAGGCATATTAATTGAGATTGCAAATGAGTAGAAGTTAATATATTCAAACTTATGATTTCCTTTCTGATTGTCACTTATTTACTGTTTCTTTATTCCTTTTGCATGACATGCTATGTTCCATAACGAGTCACTGGGATGTTTTTTGCCTTATAACTATGATGACTGGGCATAAACCAATTGGTATATATATGGATTGTTTTAAATGAGACATGAGTTGAAATGATAATGCATTATCATGAGCTCAGTTTGAAGGCAAAATAATACGGATTGCAACATTGTATTGCTAGAACTACTACGTGTATAGCTATGTTTGATTCTAAGTCCTATTAGAACATGTGTAAAAACCAACGCAACCCACCCACGCGAATGCATGGGTTACATACTGGTTTTCATCAAAAGTGACTTGAAAAGTTATTACTTTCTTTCCAATTTTCATTTTTTTTGCATTTCTAGTTATTACTTTATTTATTACTTGCTTTTACTCTTCAACAGTCACCGTTTACCTCTCTCTGAAGACAAATTTTCTTCTTTGCAAATCCAGCATCCAAGCTCTTCACGAATCAGGATCCAAGCTTCAGGTTGGTTCCTCTTATCTGGTGTGTGATTCTCCTTCCTGATTGTTGTATCTTTTAGATATATATTTTCAGTTCCTTATAATGTGTTTATTGTTCATTTTTGGACTCCTCGATGTAGTAAAAAAAAAAAAAAAAAAAAACACACACACCCACCCCAACGATTTCGCCTTCCTGTGCTGCCTGAAGGTACTACCCTTTTTATGGAAAATGATAAAAAAAAACGGTTACCTTTTTTATCCATTTTTTCTTCAGGTTGCTGATGTGGGAAAATTTTTCCTTTTTCATTATGTATGTTGCCTGTCCTTTTTCTATCTTGTGTCATCATGGATGAGATTCACATCATATAAAAAATAATACAAACATTAACTTTTCACTAGACCCCTACGTGTAGAAGTTAGAAACAAAAGATGATATAAGCTTAAATTTTTCTGGTGTTGTACATTTCTCTCTCTCCAATACAGAAAGAGGATTCCTTATGGAAATAATAAACTCAGAGTCACTTGGATCAAACTCTGATATTTCAAGCCTTTACAAGAGGAGGTCCAGTGACACCAAGGCCTTGTGCTCATGTAACCTTAAACCTGCTAGGAAACGCCGAAGAAAGGATTCAAACCCACATAGGTTTTGGTGCTGTTTTGATCTCCCTTTTTGTTTTTCAATGCATGTGAGGATGATCTAGAGATGTAATTTCTTGGGCATTGGAGGATTGGGTGTATGACAATGTGCATTCTTCCCTCATTTTTCATGTTGTTATTGCTCCAACCCTGTATTCTCTTTTGCTCCAGGAGGATTTTCTCTTTTTTACCAATTTTGAATGTGAAGCGATTCAATTGACACTACATAATGACCATGACATATTATTCTCATGTGATGGGGTTACAAAAATATATGACTATTATCGCTTTAAATCAGTTTTTAGTTTCTGTCATATTTCTTCCTTTGCTGCTATTCAAATTGATGTTGTTAAAAGAACATAATGCTTGCAAGGTTAAGCACATTTTGGATGTGCTGAATCATCACTTCCATGATTAATGTTGTATGATGAAAGGGGGGAAGGCCGGACTGAAATTTGATTGGCCAAGTGGTGCAATTGCTCTGGCCAATGTAATGAATGCCAATTATGGGGTTAGTTGTTGAAAATGAAATGAGAAATGATGAAACCAAATAGCCACTTAAGTTTCTTCATTTAACTTTGAGTAAATTTCTGTTGTTGGTTCCTATCACTATATTGTTATTCTTATTCTTATGTCACAAATTTGTAGGTTAAGGCAGAGAGCTATTTTCTAGTTTACAAACCATTCATTCAAAATTTTTGACCTTGAGAAGCATCTATCCGATCATATGGATTCAATATTTTAATTAAGAATATATAGCTGCACAAAGAGCCATGTATGCATCTAGCACACATGGATCCAGATCCACACATGAATCTTCCTTCCAATCCATGCAAAATCAGTCCCATTCATCAGTAAATTCAGGTCCATATTATGTTAAAGCCATAAATTGGCTTAAGAAGCTTTTAGGGGTACACAAATTGAACTATGAACAAATCAAAATTGCAGAGCTGTTTTTTGATAATGAGGCACCAGGTTGTCGTTGTATGGATAAAGATGATGTAGTTGCCTTGTCTGAATTTCAAAACAAACCAGAGGAGGTAAAGAAAGCATTTTTCTTATTTTAATATAAACATATGTTTTTTTGGGATGGCTTTGTATGAATTGCCTTTTAACACATGCTATCTTTTTGCAGGTGAGAGCTAGTCTTCACTGATGAAGAAAAGGTGAGAATACTGAAACTGGTTGATTTCATTGAAGGAACATCTGATTGCAAATTAAACATAGTTGCATATTTAGTGTGTGAATACTTGTCTTCAAGTGTTTTTTTTTCCTCTCTGTATATTATTTTGTCTATCTCTCATTTTGAGTTCTGATTAGAATGAAGAAGCGACATCTTCGAAAGCTTTGCAGCTGTGATTCTGTTAAAAGGCAAAGAATAGTTCCTATGTTGTTGAAGATTGTCTTGACATTATTATTGTTAGTTTAAGTTTTTGAGGAAAGGAAACTAGGCAACCTCTACATTATTTCTGAACTGTTGTAGAAGAATTTTAAGAAGGAAATGAGATTATACTTTCGCAGTCACCTCTGAAGACCAAAGCCACCAATTGTAGTTACTTTGCACGCAAATATATAGTGAAGAAAATATCTCAACTCCGCAGCGCAATTTTGATAAGTCATGGAAGAATAAAAAATAAAAAAAATATGTTTAGCCTTGTATCCATGTATTGCCTAATGTTAGCATTAACATTCGATCAGTCATATGCCAATACTGGGAACTAAGTATGAAAAATAATTCTTTCATATTTTATGTCCTGTGGTAGTTAGCAAATCCAATCTGGTGACTTGGAATTCAAATTTCAACTAGCGGAGAGAACATGTCCTCAGTACGAGTGACAAAGAAAACGGAACTTATAGTGTAAAGTTTTTTGTAGAAAAATAATTTTTGACAAAAAAATAGATGAACGAGTTTTTAACAAGTATATTTACTGTAGTTAAGTTTCTTAAATAGAAAATAAATGTTTGCGCAATCGAAAATTTTGCATGAGCAGAGGAAAAAAAAAATCCACACAAATCAAATATCATTGTAATTTTATAAATGACAGCATGTCTTTACTAATTCAGCATGTTTTTTAATGCAAAGTTTAGGCTTCATTGAACATGTGTGGTTCAATTAATACATAGTTCATACCTTCATCCCATCTTTCAACTGCCGATGGGGAGCACCAACTAGGAGAAGCAGCGGTGCTTATATATATATATATATATATGTCCAAAAATTTCAGGAGCCAGTCCAGTGGTCGTGCCAATTTATTGTAGATATCACCATCTTCTGCTAATTGTGCTATCTGCTCTCTCTCTTAAGTTCATATCTATAACATAGGCAACTTCTAGGGTGGGAAAGCATGGTGGGTAACACCACCATGCACAACTTCTCTCTACCCTTGGATTATGAGTACCCCACAGTAATACTATGCACCCTCTCCACCAAATCATTTCTCTTTGAAAAATAATATTTTTTTTTTGGAAAATGATATTTAAATATCACTTTTCGCGACACCCATTTCGACACCGCATATCTGTGTACGAACAATATTTTTTTAAAAAAAAAAATTTTAAAAAAAAATTCTTCAGAAAAATATTTTTTTTCCAAAAAATAATAATTGTAAAAGTGGTTAACGCAGTACAAATAAGTGTCCCATATTTTTTTTTTTTGGAAAATGATATTTGAACATCACTTTTCGCCACACCCATTGTGACACCGTATATCCGTACATGTACGGACAATTTTTTTTTCAATTTTTTTTAAAAAAAATTCTTCAGAAAAATATTTTTTTCTAAAAAATATAATTATAAAAGTGGTTAACAGAGCGACACTTACGGACAATATTTTTTTTTCAAAAAATAAAAAAAAATTCTTCAGAAAGAGAACTTTTTTCCAAAAAAATAATAATTATAAAAGTGTTTAACAGAGGCACACATAAAAATAGAGGGGCACTTATTTGTACCGTGTTAACCACTTTTATAAATATTTTTGGAAAAATTATTTTTCTGAAGAAATTTAAAAAAATTGAAAAAATTGTCCATACACGCACGCATTATTACGGTGTCGAAATGGGTGTCGCGAAAAGTGATGTTCAAATTTTATTTTCCAAAAAAAAAAATCATTTTCTAAAGAGAAATGATTTGGTAGAGAGAGTGCATGGTATTACTGTGGGGTACTCATAATCCAATGATAGAGAGAAGTTGTGCATGGTGGTGTTACCCACCATGCTTTCCCACCCTAGAAGTTGCCCTATAACATAATCGACTAGGCAGCTTCTATGTTCCCCCAAACTACTTTAACAAGATTAACTATAGTGGGGACGATATGAATTTCATTATGTGCAAGCAAACATGTCATGACAATATCACAGTGGACACAAAACAAATTACTTTATTGGAAGTGGGGGAAAAAAGGGGCCAAATAGATCTGAAAAGTAACTTACTCTTCGTATTTTTTTTCTTGATTATGAGTCACAGACACTAGTATGTGTCAGCAACTAGGCTACAAGAATTAAGAATTATGCTGGTAATTAAGAACCAATCCAAACTAAATGTGGAAACGACTTATTACTATTCCCATCATGCATGTTTCTATTGCATTCAGTTTCCTCCCGAGAAGGAATGACAAGTGCTGAAAAATATGCAGAAATCGTATTCCCAGGATATCAAGCACAAGACAAGTAGTAACAACAAATTACACGTATTACTATACAATTACTTGCTAAAAATACTTTTAACTTCTATTACTCCTGAGTTTGTAGAATCTTGAGTTAAAACATTCTAAAAATATTTTTCCAGAAAGTAAAACATTCTAAAAAAATTATGTTTTTTATTTTTTTATAAAAAAGGTATATCATTATCACCGGTAGTTAATTAACTAACAATAGTTAATTAACTACCGGTAATAATCATGCTACAAACGACTTTGGCACGGGTATCAAAATTTCAAATAGACATTATCTATAATTTAAATTAACCATTTAATTCAATAACTAATTTATAAAACACTTCTGATTCAATAAACTAGTTAAAAATCACATTTGATCATTTGACTTTTTAAAACTCCGCTACATGAGTAACAAAAACAATTCCTATACATGATCTTCTTTTGTTATTCTGATTCTCATCAAATGATCATTTATCCCCTAATATTCACAAAAAACTATGATAATATAAAATTATCATCATTTAATTTAAACATTTATATTATCATTATCCTACTTTAAAATTCATATTATTATTTTCCTTATCTAAAATTTACAATAACTATCATTTTAGGATACGTTTTGTTCAAACGAGGGGAGAAAAGGGATTTAATTAGATATTATGTTTGATTGAAAGAAGTGGAGGGAAGCTTTTGATTGTTTTACTCAGGAGGGAAGGGATTTTAGTGGATGGGAGTGGTTAATTTACTTTTATATCTTTAATATAATATTTTATATAAGGATATTTAAGTTATTTTATTTTAAATGATATAAACTCACTTTTCCTCCCCTCTCCTCCAAAAAATCCAATATTGGAGAGGAGCCAAAATTGAGTTAGAATGGACTTTGCTCTCCTTCTCTCCAAAAAATTGAACCAAATATAATTTTTTTTAAATAATCTATCCCCTTCATTCCCCTCCAATCAATCACTACCTTAAATTCGTATTGTCATTATCATATTTAATTTAAATGTTTTAAATTTTTGTTGCCAGAGACTGCAATAACCAAAAACGGTAGTGCAAATGACAAAGAAAGAAGTTTGATTGGTTTTGAGTTTTAGTGTGGTGAATAGAAGGAAAAAAAAAAGGAGGGATCAAGTTACTCCACTGTTGCTCGGGTTAATATCTCTATGTAGATATCAAATTTCATCAATCGAGCCATCAAATTAAAAGCTCTTATTGAGTATATCAATATTGAGTATATCAACTCCATAAAACTTCATAAAATTTTAAAAATATTTGATACTTCATCAAATCACTTCAATTCAACTTATACTATACGTTTTAATTTACAAGTAAAATGTTGACCATATGGTTACATAGTTACGAATGTCAAATTTATCAAAAATTTTCTATGCATGATCATTAATATAATACGACAATATTCAATGGTTGAATTGATAAAATTTGATGTCTACAAATAGATATTAACCGGAATAACTCGAACAAGAGTTACTTCTAGAGTGTCTTGATCCTAGGGGGAAAATATATATATATTAAAAATTAAAAGAAAAAGTGCATTTAGAGAATCAGTAACCACAAATTAAATTGAAATTCAACGTGCTAAAATAAAATAATGTTCAATTAAATTTCAAATGAATGGAAGTGAGGCCCTAGAATATAATTTTTTTTACATCCGGAACAAACATTACATTAATGTGAAAAATATTGAAGAGAAGGGATACAATTTGATCCAGAAAGCTTAAAATCTATGCTATGAATTGGCATTTTCTATAGACAACAAACAAAAGAAAGAAAGACAAATATGGAATATATCAGACAATGGGAAGGAAACAAGGGCTAAAGATTAAAATGGCGTATGGTATGGGATGGTATGGTATGATTGGTATCATTCCATAGGTTCAGGTTTGACCCTATCAGTTGTATCATGGCGAGAACCCATCATCATCATCACCCTAAACTCCTCGAAATCAATCATACCGTCGCCGTCGCTGTCCACGCCGCCGATCATTCTCCGGCATTCCGCCAACGAGCACTCTTCGCCGAGGCTCCTCATGACCGTATTAAGCTCCTCGGCGGTAATGGAGCCGTTTCCGTCCATGTCGAAAACGGCAAAGGCGTCCTTGAGATTCTCCATAATCTCGTCGGAATCTACGCCTTTGGTGTTGAGCTCGATGAATTCTTGGAGGCTGATGCATCCGTCGCCATCGCCGTCGACCTCGCGAATCATGTTGTCGAGCTCTTGTTCGGTGGCGGGTTGACCTAGGCTTCCCATTATGGATCCAAGCTCCGACGCCGAGATCTTGCCGTCGCCGTTGACGTCGAATTTCTTGAAGACTTGTTCCAGCTCCGCCGCAAGACGCGTACGTGAACGTACCGAGAGTGACGTGGATCGGGAGGGCGTCGATGCCGCTGATGGGGTCAGATCCTTGTTGCGGTTGAAGAGGGATTTCAAACCCATTCCTGCTGTGGCTAACGGAATGAAAATATATTCAACTTAAGTCGTTTGAAAAGAATGAGAGAGAGAGATTGGGATTGGGATTGGGAAGAATCGTTTAATTGATCAAATTCCGTGTCTCCTGTGTGCGTGTTTGTCAAATATGTGGTTTTGCTATATTTGGAGAGGCAATTTAGGCGTGATTATTGCAGCATGGCAATGGCGACGTTTCAAACTAGTACTAGTTAATCCAATGGTTAATATTTTCTTCATTTGTTTTTCTTCCTTCTAATTTGGCTTTTTCTAAAATTATTCTTTCCTCTACTTCTTCATCCACCATCGGAGAGAGGTAGTTTTTTTTTTTTTTTTTTTTTTTCCTAAAATCACTTTTTTATACCATTTTTTTTATTTAAATAAGTGGTTTTTCACATAGATCTGAGCTTTTTCATTGTGTTTTTTTTCTTTGATTTAGTCGTCTTAGTGCAGCATTGTGTTGTTCGTCGTCTTGGTGCGGCTTTGTTTTGTTTTCCCGTCTTGTTACGGTGTTCATTTGGTTCAGATTGACAGACCAGCTTCGAACCATTACAGATCTAATGAAGACTTGGGCATCAACATTATAGATCCGGAGACATGGGTATTCCGGTCACTTTGATTTTGTCATAATTGTAGGCAATTTGCCGTTTTGTGCTATTAACCTGAGTGCTGTGAGTTTATTCGCAGATTCATCCTTTTTGATTTTTAGCGATATTGAATTTGTGATATATTCGATATATTTATCAATTTGAATGAATGAATATATTTTTTAATCAAAAAAAATTATTCTTTCGGTTACAGACGTGTGTGTTTTCATTAATGAGCTAAAGAAAATAATAAATATGAGCTACGATATTGCTTTTTTAAGGCAACTTTTAGGTGGAGAAATGTCTCATGGCCTATGGTGAATCGATGTTTGGAAATCGTTCAAAATTTCAATAACAACTGACGTCGTAGAAACTCATAATATTCTTTATCTTTACGACCAAGACAATGACATAATCAGTACCAGATCTAAAAAAAACGGATTGCCTCAAAACTCAACTTATATTTGTTTTTATCTTGTTTTTGTTAAATCAACACTGGTCAGTCACCATATCAGCTGTGAGGACGTGTAGAACCGTTAGCTTCTAATTACGGGAGAGGCTGCACCGCCGCCGTGTCTCCCTACTGCTATTCTGAACATGACAGTCGCTGCTTCGTCCATGGCCTGTCGCTGCACCACGAGAGTAGCCTCCCTCGTCACTGGCGTCGTTGTGGACATTCCCATCTCAACCGTGAAACTCTGCCTCTCACCACCACAACACACAGGGGGCAGGTTTGCTAGAGACTGGCGTCATCACGGAACCAGTGTCGCACACCACCACTATCTAAGTCCAAAAATCACGGGACAGAGATGAGTCAAGAGAGGCGCGCGATGAATATGAACAACAGAGATGTGTACAATCTCATGACCAATGGTGGAGCCAGCACGAAAAAATTAAGGGGGTCACGCCAGCTTATATACTTCTCAAATCAAGGGTCTGTTTTTTGGGTACAAAAATCAACCTGTCTTTATTCCACATAAATTGATACTTGCTAAATTACAACAAGAAAAATATATATTATTCATCAATCATCACAATAATGCGCACAAGCTACAAACAATGCACGCTATAGAATGACATAGAGCCGTAGAGACTTACATATTCTGACCCCAAACACAAGAATAATTTATATGTGGCTTGGTATATGACACATTTTGTAGTAGTATAACACAACAAAAACAACATAAAGGGATATCACATCACATGTATGAAAAAGCAAAGGCAGGTTATGTTATCAAAAAAAAAAAAAACAAAGGCAGGTTCACTGAAATCAACCTGTCTTCCAGTTCTGCTCAGTAATTATGCATATGGGATGGGTCATGGGGCCATAAACTGATTTGACTTATAAATCTCAAACAAATTTGCTAAACATTAGGGGGAACACGGCACCTGTGCATCCCCGACGGCAAGGAGTGGTCGGTCGGTGTGGGGTGACTCAGCGACGGGTGTTCTTTTGCTTAACATATTGTTTGGTATCGCCGAAAACAAAGAGAAAGGATAGAAAACACACTTCCCAAAATTTGTTCCATTGTTTGGTCTATAAATAAGGAAGGAGGGAAAGGGAAAAAAGTTGGTGAGTCCCATACAAAACCCAATCCCTCCAACTTGGACGGAAAACAAGCTAGAGAGGTGGATTTGACATAATTTTACTATCTACCCTTTCAATTATAGTCTTTACATGCAGTTTTTTTTTCTTTTATCAATCAAAATTATATTTTATTTTCTTCATACATATTTAATAAATTTAACATAAATTAATTGCATAGGTATAATCAGTTTAAAAAATGTTAATTGTTGACAATGTAAAATTATATTTACTAAAATATCAATTTATTTATTTTTTTACTTTAAGGAAAACAAATAAATATTTTAATAGTATATTAATATTTTTATTTTTTATCACAAATTTTTTATTTTATTTTAAAAGATAAAATAAACATTTTAAGTTTACATTGAATTTTGTTGGAATATTATTTTTATATTTTAATTCTCTTTATTATATTTCATTTTTACTTAGGAATATTTATGTCATTTTATAAATATACTTCTTTCTTTCCTCTCACTTTTTCCTCAAACTAAACCACTAAACAATAATATCATTTTCTACTCATTTTCTCTTTTTCTCCCTTCCTTTTCTTTCTCTTCCTTTCCTCTATTTTTCTTTCAAAAACCAAACATATCCTAGATTGAACTTTTTCAAATTTTTTTAAAGAGTTTAAATTGCCATAAAACAAAATAAATCCCAGCCGTTCATTTCCATTATTGCCACGTGTCATCTGGATAGGCAAATAAATGGAGATCTCCATTGGAGAGGATCTGGACTCCGAGTTTAGGCCCGGCCCAAATTATTGGCACTTAACAGAGCACAGCGTATTGTGCACATCACGCACGGAAGGCCTTTTCTAAGGGAACCCCCATTTTTGCTTGGGGCACCCCCAAAATGCTGTTTTGACCAAAATACCCCCATGTAAAAATATCAACAAAAAAAATTTTCATTCGTCTCACTCGCAAATATGTTATTTGCGAGTGTGCAATTTTTTTACTCGCAAATATGATATTTGCGAGTGAAGGAAACGCGCAAAATTTAACAGTTGAGTTTTTTTTTTTGTTTAAAGGCAAAGAAAGAAAGGAGCCTCGTTAAAACCTTCTGATGCAAAACCCTCCTTAGGGAAAAAAATCTAGAAGGAAGACTTCAGTTCTTCGAAGACTTCAGTTCTTCCAATTGTTCACCAAAAAGAGAGCCTTATAAATCAACATTTTCCGTAAGCTCTTTATGCAACTCCTAACATATTAAAGGCCAACTATCCTCAGTTCTACCAAGTAATGCTGCAATGCAACGGTACCCACAGTTTCCATCACTTTGCACGTTAACTATGTCAGTAATATATGGCTGAAACTGCACAACAAATTGATTAAAGAAAGGAAAATGTCTCCTATTCACTTGGGCGGTTGATTTCAACGAGGAACGCGCCGAACTGTAGTCATGTGCATAGTATATTGTATCGACATGCTCAAAATAAGATGGGTCACGTTTACAATCAAATTCATCCGTGTTGGTCTTTTTGGGTGCCTCATTGGTCTTCACCTTTTTGGGCGGTGGACACATTGAAGTTGTCTCAGGACAACATAGTTCTCGTACTTTGAGATATAGTGTCTTTTTACCAACAATGTCAAGTGTATGAAAATGGTTAATCAATGCCTCCCACTGAAGCGCAAGTTCCTCTTCTGGCACTGTTTCATCTGTCTATTGTTGATATTCTTGTTGACCAAAATGTAATATCTTCCAGTGCACATGTATTACCTCCAATGGAATTGGAGTACCCATCACATTGTAATGAGTCAGCTTGCAAGCACAAGGTAAACCGTGTGTGGTTCTAAGAGTGCAGCCACATGCAGATTTATCAACACCTACATTCATCGCTCTGCTCCACTCATCAACAATATGTTGCAACGCACTCCGAGACACAAATCCAATCAATTTGATAAACATATGATTGCTCTCTGTGTGTGTGTGTGTGTTCAATCACGGTTATGCTTCTCTCAAATGATGCATTTATCTCGTTGTGTTGCAGCATAAGCATGTTATTCATCGTCTCCTAACACATACACATGTCACCCCTGCTGTCTTGCAACAAATTCTCCAGTCTCCAATGTTGAGACTCAATCCTATCAACAAATATTTAAAACAACATCAACTATAGCATAACATGATTCATTAACAATTTTTGACACTAGTTTGATCATACCTGTTTGTAGTTGTATTCCCCAAGTGCATCACTTAGTTAGTCCATGCCGCAACAAATTTTTCTTTGTGTGGATCCAACCAAGTCTTTTGCACATAATTAACGAATATAGGTCATTCTGCACATACTTCATGAAAACTCATCAGGCGTTACTCATACTCAACCTCATCAGCAGAATAAACAACACCGTTCCATGCATCATTAACTACCTCCAGTTTTTTGCTACCAGATACTAATTTTTTGTATTTTGCATAGACGTTTTTCCTATGTGAAATTGGCACAAAAGATTGCGGGTTGTTGGGAACACAACTGCAACTACATTCATCAAAGCAAGATCTCTGTCTATCACAATAACTTGGGGAATTGATTCATCTAGCAAAAACAATTCTCTTAACTTCTGTAGTGCCCAGTCATAGTTTTTAGCCCCTTCAGAATCTATACAGACAAATCCTACAGTAAATGTCAGCTCTGTTGAAGTAACACCAACAATTTCAAGCAGTGGCAGCCTGTATTTATTGGTCTTGTAGGTACTGTCAAGGATGAAGACAATGTTAAATGCATTCAACAAATGGACGGAATCTGCATGTGCCAAAAATATATCTTTAACAACGTCCAAACCGTCATGTCTTATATACTAAGAAACATACCGATCTCGATGTATTAAGTTCAACAAATGTTGCATTTATGTTCTAGGACCTCTCTGAGATGATCGGTACTTATGACGCTCGCTGTAAATGTGTTTAATTGTAGACAAGTTTTCCTTATTGCGGCCTTTAACCGTCAACAGAACATTTCTTGGCTTTACATTGTTCCTAGTCATTTCATGAACAAGTTTCTTCTCCTCTTCGCTTAAACGACCAATATAAGAATGACCCACTAATATTTCAGCCAACTAATGGTTGTGTAATCCACATTTTACTTTCAACATCCATCCTTCAATCGTTCCTTCAGTCGTCGATAAAGGTATTTCTTTAATTCTGAACGGACACTCACTTTCGAGTACCAGTTGATTTAGAAGATGCATGTTTTTTAGGCTTATACTTCTCACTCCTTTCACAACCTAGAATTAATTTTGTATGTCTTCCTTTTTGTCCTGTCTTTGACCTCGCAATGACAACAACAAATCCATTTTGCTTCCCAACCTTTCGAGTCCAACACAATAAATCATCTCGTGTAGAAAATATCTCCATAGTAGTGAATGCTCCTGTACAATCCACCTCTGTCGTTTGGTCAATTTCACCAGAATCAAACATAATGTTGTCTTCCATCTCCATTAACACTACAATCAAACAAACAAAATAAAATAAATACCTAATAATAGATGCAAAACGTGAAAAAAATAAAGAAAATAACACTCGCAAATACCTAATTTGCGAGTGACATTTTTTTAACACTCGCAAATTAGGTATTTGCGAGTGTGCAAATTTTTGTACTCTCGCAAATAACTAATTTATGAGGGTTAAAAAAGAAAAACCACTCGCAAATTAGGTATTTGCGAGGGTTAAAAAATAAAAACCACTTGCAAATTAGGTATTTGCGAGTGTACAAATTTGTGTACACTCGCAAATACCTAACTTGTGAAAATTTATCTTATTTTGCAAATACCTAATTTACGAGCGTCACGAAAATTGTGGGAAAAACTGTGAGTAATTGTAAAAAAAAAACTTTAGCTTTACGTGGATATTTTCGAAAAGGGGGGTGCCCCAAGCAAAGCAAAAATGGAGGTGCCCTTAGAAAAGCCCCGCACGGAATCCCTTTGGGTTGGGTTCCGTTCTTTTGCATTCTATTCTCTTCTATTCATCTTAATTTCAACACTCAAATATTTTTATATTCGTTTCGTCTTCCTCTTTGGATTCTCAGATCAAGTATTATCAGGTATTTTTCTCCGAAACTCGAAAACCATCAACTTTCAGTTCTGGATCCTAATAAATCATCAAGTTTTGTGCTTTTTTCTCAATGTTTATTAGTATTTGGTTCAATTACCAGCTATTTTACCTTTTTATTCAATCAAATAATTGATTGATGATAGTGTTTCTTCCACAAAGTGTTTGCTATGGTGCCATGGGTTTTAGGGTTTCATCAGTAGCTGCTTCTGTCTTTGCAGAAATGGCCGCATTTTTAGCTCGGAAATCACTTCTTGCCCTACGTACCCGCCAGCTGGTAAGGTTAATCTGATTTTCGATTCTCTGTTAAACGAAAACTCCTAATTAAACGTTGATGGAGTTGCGAACACCAAATGTTATCTGAATACATTACACTTCTTCCCATCTCTTCCCTGATTTATTTTCTTTGGTACCAAGATGCGAACTATATTTATTTTTCACTTTCTGGTGATATACTTGTTTTCTGATTTCTGACATTTTATCTCTTTGCCATACATAATTGTTATTTGTTAATTTTCTAGGTACAAGATTAAGAGCTTGTTGTGGATATATGAATCATTTTGTTTCTAGAATGCCAAATGTCTAGCTTAATATCATCTCTTGTTGTTCTGCCTGTTTTAGGCTGTGGCAGGTCAAGGGTTGCACAACCCCCAAAATTATGGCTTGCGATTTGGCGCACACCCCTACTCTACCAAAATAGGTCTGTCGTTTCTCTTACCAAATTTGTGTACATTCTTGTAGAACGGTTAGCAAGCAAAATGATTGTTTTTACACGAAATAATTCACTGCATGTCCATTGACAATGATGATCCTGTTTTTGGTTCGTTGTACAATAAATGAACTGCCTTAGAAGGTGGTAAAATGAGCTGGGCTAGCACGCTCTGATTCAGAAAAACAAAATTCCATGGAGATAACTTAATTGTTTGAGCTGCAGAACATGCGAGGAAAGTGCACATGTTAAAACACCACAATACACTGCACTCCCTTTCCCCTCACCATTGTGCTGGCCGCCTGGTCCTGCAGGCATCCCTGAGGGCCTACCCCAGTCCCCAAATCCCCCACCAAGAAAAAGCATATAATTAAATGGGTCAAGGGTTCTCAAACATTTCAATAGCTTTATCATTTGTGGCTGTCAATTAACATGTCTACTGGATCTCCATTTGTTTTTCTCATGCATGTGTTACATTATGTGTGCCCCCTTGATGTACATCATAATATTTTGTACACAAATTGCAGAGGACGAAGAAAGGGAAAAACTTGCAAAGGAAATTTCAAAGGATTGGAGTACTGGTATTTATTTGGGAGCCTTTTGTTTTCAATTTGATTTTCCTGTTTTATATAATGTAACTAAATTATTGCGGATGCTTTGGATGACAGTTTTTGAACGCAGCATCAACACACTTTTTCTCACTGAACTTGTTCGAGGTCTAATGCTGACACTGAAATACTTTTTTGATAAAAATGTTACAGTAAGTGTCTTCGATTCTTCTATAAGTGTTTGCTGGTCAAGACTGTTGCAGCTTATAGTTAAATGCAAAACATCTTTTAATGCAGATCAATTATCCATTTGAGAAAGGCCCTCTGAGCCCTCGTTTCCGTGGTGAACATGCACTCAGACGATATCCAACAGGAGAGGAACGTTGCATTGCTTGCAAACTTTGTGAAGCTGTAAGGATTTGGTTGTTTATCCAATAATTTCAGTGTAACAATGATCCTTGAGAGCGTGCATACTACCAAATGGCATATGACACATGCCAGCATTTTCTTGTTGCTTTAATAAACTGGACTACTACTACCGAGTTTGCCAACTTTTTTTACAGAATATTTTGTATATACTGATCGCATGTAGATGTTACCAAATGTAGCTTCTTGTTGGTTAATGTAGAAACAAGTGTGCAACTGTTTTTGAGAGTGCAAATCATTAACCTTTGGTTGGTCTATGAATCTGCGGCAGATCATTAGTTGGACCAGGTGTAGGAAAATGTGCTTGCAAATGCAATCACTAAGAAATAGAAATCTCTACTTTAGATATCCCAAATAGGGCTGTCAAACCCTCTCATCCGTGGAGGCTGTAATGGGAATATTTTCCTATATAGCAGCAATAACGGTTTTTTTTCCTGTTGAACTTTGAAATCTTTTCTTTGTAACTGGTACTACAAAATTATCCCTCTGGTGTAGCCACGTAAGACAAACAAACAGGGGTAGTAGATAGTACGGATAAACAAAGCTATTAGTTGTCTCTGAATAACAATTCAGTCTCAAAACATAGGTTGTGAGCCCGTGTAGTTGTCCATAAATAGAGAATTCTAGTTAATGCAGGTGATGACAATTTTATATTTAAACTCTCAATTTACCAGAAATCCTAAGGTACCAGTTAAGCCCAAATAACTGAGCTATTAAAGAATACCCTAAGTTTTTTTTTTTTTTAAAGGGTAGGGGAAGATGATATATTATTATTTTAGTGGCACTAATGACTATGTTACAACTGTCCCTGAGGGGATTTGAACTATGTCCCTTGGGGTTACAAGACTAAGCTTCTACCATTGAGCTGACGCTCCATGGAGTACCCTAAGTAATAATTACAAACAAATGGTCAAATCCATTTTATATTTCCATTATTCCAATATTCTTTTTCCATGTTTCATTTCCACTTCTCCATGGTTGCTCTGTTTCTCATCCTCCTTTCAGTAGATTCAGCAGCTATATCATTATTATTTTGTCCAAGTAATTTTTTTTTCCAAATCAGATATGTCCTGCACAAGCAATCACAATTGAGGCCGAGGAGCGAGAAGATGGCAGCCGCAGGACAACTCGGTGAATTACCTTGCTTGTTTGCCTTCCCTTCTCCTTGCCCCGTTCGTCATTTTTGCTCTAATTTGTCAAATCTTTCAGGTATGATATTGACATGACCAAGTGCATCTACTGTGGATTTTGTCAAGAGGCATGCCCTGTTGATGCCATTGTTGAAGGGCCAAACTTTGAATTTTCTACGGAGACTCATGAGGTTCATTTTCATTTCCTTTATATTGAATTATATTATATGCCTGCGATATATTAGTGCTTAACGTGATTGTTTCTCTCTTTTTTTTTTCATTATTTTATTTTAAGTACTATCTATCTATTTATACATGCCAGTAATTGTTTCTTTGCTTATTTATTTATTACTAATTATATGTTTACCTGTTGTAGGAGCTTCTATATGACAAAGAGAAGCTGCTTGAGAACGGCGACCGATGGGAAACTGAAATTGCAGAGAACCTGAGATCTGAAAGCCTTTATCGCTGATAATTCCCATTTGATCCTTTGCTGTTGCGTATTCCGTCTTAGGGTGCACTGATAAATAAAATGATCAGTGAATGGTCTTAAAAGATTTGTATTGTTTCATGGTTGTTACATCAGTTTTTGTTTTTCTGTTGGTCACCAGTATACGATTGCGATGGCTTTTTTGCCCTTGAAATCTTGAACAGACGCCGAAATAATTTGGAAATTCAACAAATAGGTATCCTTGCTAGCAACTTCTTGTCTTTATTGATCCTTAGAAGTTGAAGTCTGACTACGAACCTGTATAAATTCTTGTGTAATAACGGAAACCTTTTTTTGAATAATTTGAATAAATTGTTGAAATTTTTTACAAGGCAGAATGAAAGGTTGCTCGAGGAAAGATTGCTTCGTCCCACTTTCTACCCCTTTCTTTTGTCACAAAACCGCCATTATCATGCAAAAGGAACAACCGGCCCATTGGGCTACAAAGAGGACAACGTCCAGCTACATCTGATCTTAACTCCTTGTGGAACACATGGACCATCAGTACAATAAGGAGCATCAGGGCAACTTCTAGATTCAACTCTAGAACTAACTAAAGCCACTCACTTTCACAAGTACAACGACAGATTAAGCAGATCCAAAGAAACCCTAGACTTCTATACTCTGCGAGCTGTTTCTCCGCCCCTCTAAGTCAAGGTGACTTTCTCTAGCATAACCACTATCAAACCCATCCACACTGCGCAGAGATTCGACCATAAGCGGAACTTGAAGGTTAGTTGGGGAGCTTACATCAGACACTTCCTAACCTGGGCGGAGGCCTTGAATGCACCCTCATTGGTCCAGGCCTGATGGCTAAGCACATGAACCATTGTGTTAAGGGAGTGTTTCTTATAAATAAAACAATAAGCTAATATAAATTAAATGGTATATTGTAATTATTTATATGAACCGTCTATTATAATTATTTTTTTATATTTTATTTTCTAAGTTTTCAAAGTCGTTAATTAATCACATATACTCATGAATATTTGCTATCCATGTGTACTAGTCCTATACTCACGAATATCCCCTTTTCTCTCCACATAATTTGGCACTTGTGCTTTGACTATAATCTAATTAAAAGAAAGTAAAACTGGGCAAAGATAACTTGTTAAGAGATTAAATTAAGCTCAACTTTGTTGAGGGAGAATTATACTTTTTGTTAGTTGGACTAACAAATGTTAGTGTGAAGTCCAACACTTTGGATTGATGAAATGAGATACAATGGTGGGGAATAGAATGGAATGAAATGGGGGTTTCATTGTGTGAAATATTGAATAAAAAATATGAAGTAGAATGGAATTCAATGGGATTAAATCCATCTCATTCCATCATTTACTCTAATTTTTATCCCCAATAATCATTCATTAATTTATTTTTATAATTATTAAATCACTAGTTTATTCCACTCTTTTTGTTATCTTTTTTTTTTAATTTCTCTTCCCCTCTTCCACTCTCTGCTCTCCCTCTCTTTCCTGATTCTCTCCCACCCTCTCCTCCCCCCGCTCTCTTCCTTTTATTTCACATTTGTGTGTTTATAATAAGGGTAAAAAGGAACAAAAAGTTCTAATCCATTACATTCAATTCACTTTACAATGAATAGAATTACGACTTTGTTCCTTTCTATCATAAAATATCCAAAAAATGGAATGAGAGCTTTTGTTTAATCCTGCTTTGCTCCACTACATTTCGTTTCATTTTGTTTTGTTCATTTTAAAATATCCAAACACAACCTTAAAAATATATTTGTGCTTTTGTTTGATTCACGATTATATGATTACAAGATCCATATCCAACAAAGTAATCTCACAATTTCAAGTTTTTTATACTTTGAAAAAACATGACATTATGTCTATGCAAAAGTCATTACTGAATCAATAACCAATTTTTTTCTCTAATTTTAATGTCAAATACACGATCATACATCATAGACGTCTATTAATTAAGTCACTAAGGCTATGTTTGGATATCTTAAAATGGACGGAGCAGAGCGGAATGAAACAAAATGGAATAGAGCTGAGCGGAATGGAACAAAATTTCCATTCCATTGTTTGGGTATTTTATGAAGGAATGAAATAAAATTCTCATTCCATTGTTTGGGAAATGACTGGAATAGAATGAGTTATAATTTTTTTATTCCTGTTTTACCCTTATTTTAAATACATATATAGGTTGTTTTTTAATTAATTAATTAATTATTAAATATTTTTTAGATAGAGTAGTTTTATTTATATTTTTTATTTCTTTGTTATATTTTTAACTATTCAATTAAATAATAAGAATCATATTCATATTCATATCTTTCTTTCATATTTTTATTTATCTAAATAACGTTACTTATTTTTTATTTTGAAATTTTTATTTCTTTTGACTTTCCATTCTGTTTGATATTTATTATTTATTAATAGAAATTGTATATTTTGTAACCAAATTTTTTTTATTGCATATCAATTTTATGTATATATTTATTATTTATAAATGATTATTTTCTTGGTAAGTTCCGACGGGGTAACATGTAATAGCTAGAGTTGAATTTGTTGGTATAGTTCAATTGTCTTTAAACACATCAATGTTATGCAAGTATTTATTATTTACATGTATCTATTCACAATCTTAAATCACGATGGAGAACGCATTATAATAACTTAGATTGAGTTTTAGACCATAATGTTGTTGTTATTTAGCACATATCAATTTTATGTATGCATTTATAGCAACCAATTATTTATGTAACATAACAAGTTGGAATTTGGTTGAATTATTTTCTCAGCATGACTTCCCTTACTCTTTCTGCATTTTGAAGAATTAAAACAAGTAATCAAGTTTGTCACATAAAAAATTAGTTTTATAAAACATGTGTATTTCAAAAATGCGTGAAAACGAAGTGACCCGTGCGAATGCACGGGTATCTTACTAGTTTATTAATAGAAACTGTGTTTTAGTCTGACGTACTCAAATAGTAACAACAACAATGTATAACTGAGTAACAAAAAAGCGATGAGTTACAAGAGAAAAAGAAAAAGCAATGTGCAGAATGAAGTGAGGTTGACGTAGAATGAAGTTGGCCAGTCGAGCTCATTCAATTCCAGTGACGTGTGGAACATAGTCACAACGTAGAGAATAAAGGTCTCCGGTCTGGACATGGTGTGGAACAATTGATGTGTTTATACGGTTGAGATTAATGCACAACACCGTAATTTTATAATTATTAAATTAGACTATAAGTTGATTCCATCTCATACCCCCCAATATGGAGGGGAATCAAAATGAAGGTAAGTGATGGAATAGAATGGGATGGATGCCATTAGTTACCACTCCATTCCATCCATTTTTTCACAATCCAAAGAATGGAACACAAACATATTCCATCTCATACCACCAATCCAAACACACCCTAGATAAGTGCTTATACTAGTAGATAAGTCCAAATAAATTGTTCATAAGTCAATCCAAATAGGACCCTAGTGGCAAGAGGTTTAGGCATCTTATCCTTTTTTTTTTTGACAGAAAGAACATAATTTCATTCAACAGAAGACAAATCCTTACAAAGTGAGTGATAGCATTGGGCAGGGACAGACCCCTCCCACTTACAAGAGCCCAAATCCTTTGAGGCACCAACAAGACTATGAGCTAGCTCATTACATATTCTGCTAACATTGGCTACCGATACATTATCAATATACTAAGCAGGATTTCTACACAATCAGCTATTATACGTTCAATCTCAGCAATAATTAAAGAGCCACACAAACAATTAATAACTAACTCAGCATCAGACTCAATAATCAAACCAGTAAACTTTTGATCCCTCGCCCAAACAAGGCATCATCTCAAACACATAGTCTCGGCCAAAACAGAGGATGTGGACATGTTCTCCAGATGAGTTGCAGCAAACAGAACTTGGCCAGTTGAGTCACGGCCCACCATACCAAAACCAGTGGATCCATTTTGGAAGCATCCTGCATCAATGTTAATTTTAGTCATTCCTGGCCCTGGGGGCTGCCATTTCAAAAGCCTCGGATTCCTGACTTTGTTTTTGGGTAGAGAGTTTGCTCTATTGAACTCCTCCACAAACATAGAAGCAACACCTGAAACTTGGACCGGATCAAATTTTGATTGATTGAACACAGTCTGGTTCCTGAATCTCCAGATTTGCCACAGAAGAATACCAAATTGTTGCTGCACCAAAATTTCAGAATTGGACAACCATTGAAGACACCAACTATTAACATCTACCTGTCTAGGAACGCGTAGATCGAGAGTGGAGCAGAACCACACAGCTTTGACAGCAGGACATTGCATAAACAGATGTTCCCTATCTTCAATACCATTGCTGCAGAGAGGGCAAGCAGCATCTAACTGCATTCCTTTCTTACTCAAATTTTGCCTTGTGGGAAGGATATTCTTCAACAATCTCCAAGGGAAATTTTGAGCATTTCTCGGTATAGGAACAGACCAGAATTTTTTCCATGATTCATTATTGCTAGTAACATAAACTTCAGGTTGGTTCTTTGACTTCTCAAAACACAACAAGTGGTGTGCTGACGACACAGAATACGAACCATTCTTCTCCCAGTGCCAGGTGATGCTGTCTTCCGGAAGCCTCAAAGAAATAGGGATGTCTATAATCAGTTTTGCTGCATAAGGGTTGAAGGAGCTGAAAACTAAGCTTCGGTTCCACTGCTTGGTATCTCTATCAATGAGCTCAGAAACCGTGGCATTTCCATCTATGGAAGCAGAGGGTAGGAGGTTACTAGGCATCTTAAAATTCGGTTGTTCTGGGATCCAACCATCACTAAAGATTCTAACTTTCAATCCATTGCCAATCACCCATCTAGCTCCAAGCTGGATAACCTTTTTTGCTTGAATTAAGCTTCTCCAAGCATAACTAGGTTGGAAACCCACATTTGCATCTAAAAACTCAATTCTCAGGTAGTACCTCCCTTTGAATATATGAGCCATAAGAGAGTTGATGTCACTCACGAGCCTCCAACACTGCTTACCCAACAGTGCCTTGTTGAAATCACTGATGGATTTAAAACCCATACCTCCTTTTGCTTTGGATTTCCCCATTCTTTCCCAGCTCATCCAATGCACCTTCTTGCTCTCATCACTTGATCCCCACCAAAACTTAGCTAGAAGGCTTTCAATGTCAGAACAGCAGCCTTCCAGAAGCCTGTAGCAGCTCATGATATAGTTGGGAATGGCCTGAGCAACTGCCTTGATAAGGGTTTCTTTCCTAGCTCTAGACAATAACTTCTCCTTCCACCCTTTAATCTTCTTCCAAACTCTTTCTTGAACAAGGGAAAAGATATCTTTTTTAGATCTACCAAGCACAGTTGGAAGACCCTGATATCTTGAGTAAGACGCCACGGTCTTTATATTAATCTGATGACAGATCATATCTTTCTCTGATTCAGGCACATTTCGACTATATGTCGCTTCAAATTTGTCCACGTTTACTAACTGACCTGAAGCACGTTGGTACTCCTCAAGCACTTTGATGATGGTCTCAGCCTCTCTAGGATTTGCCCTAGCAAAAAGAAGGCTATCATCGGCAAAAAGTAGATGAGTGATTGTTGGGGCCTTCCTAACAACTTTGATGCCATGGATTGTGCCTTGATTGGATTTCTTCCTAAGCAAACCAAATGATACATTAGCACACAAAATGAAAAGATAGGGTGATAGAGGATCACCTTGTCTTAGACCTCTTTCCAGAGAGAAAGATTTGCTAGGTGGACCATTTATCAAGATTTGATAGGATATGGTTGAGATGCACTCCATGATAGTAGTTGTCAACGATGAGGGGAAGCCCATGGAGAGGAGCATGGCTTAAACAAAAGGCCACTCGATACGATCATATGCCTTGGCCATATCAAGCTTGAGAGCAAGCATACCTTTTTACCCTTAGTCTTCTTCTTCATCCAATGGAAACATTCCATAGCAATTAGAGCATTATCCGTAATAAGACGTCCTTGGACAAACGCACTATGCTCCTCATCAACAATATCCGGAAGAATAGGCTTCAAACGATTAGCAATTACCTTAGTAACAATTTTCAAGGCCACGTTGCATAAGTTTATTGGCAAAAACTGCTTTGGGGATGAAGGGTTCTTACATTTTGGAATAAGGGAAATGAAGGTTTTATTTATGTTGCTAGTTGATTTGCCTTCGTTCAAGATTCCCAACACTAAACTTGTGATTTCCCCACCCACTATGTGTCAATACTTTTGGAAAATAAAGAGCAGGGAGACCATCCGGCCCAGGAGCTTTTAAAGGGTGCATTTGATCCAAAGCTTCCTTAACCTCTACAGCTGAAAATGGTTGTTGACACCATTCTTTGTGCTCCTGAGATAGCCGACTTTAACCACTGAACAGGCTTGGTCTACTTCAGTTGGAGAGGAGGTCGAAAATCAATATGAGAAGAAGTTAATTAGGACCCTCTCCACTTTCTTATCACCATTCCACTAAGTACCGTACTCATCTTTCAACTTTTTTATGGCATTTGTCTTCCTCCTTTGGTTGGCCTTACCATGGAAGAATTTGTTGTTCTTGTCACCTTCTTTGAGCCAAACTGCTCTGCTTCTCTGCCTCCAAGTTGTCTCTTCAGATTTTAACAAATCTACATGCTTCCGTTCCAGCACCCTATAATCCAAAATACTCTCAGGATTCTCGACCCAGGAGGTGTGACGCTTCAACAGCTCTTCAGTTTTCAGGATCTCCTTTTTAATCTCATTGGTTCTGTACTCCTTGAACTCCTCATCAAGAGATTGCATAGACTCTAACCTTCTAATAAAATTACCACCAGTCCCCCTCCAAGCATTCCTAACCAAGTTTTCACATCTATCATCATCAACCCAACATTTTTCGAATCTGGAAATATGAACTCTTTTCTTGTGGTCTAATTGGGAACGTCTCTCCAAATCAACTAACAGAGCCGAATGGTCAGAACCAAAACGGCCTAAATGCACCGCTTGAAGAGGAGAAAATCTGTTAATGAAGGCCTCATTTGCCAAGGCCCTATCAAGCCTCCCTTGAATGTTGTCCACTTCGCTCCTACCATTCGACTAGGTGAACGGATAACCTTGAAACTCAATATCTTGAAGCCCACAATCTAGCATTGTTTCCCTACCTATTTGAAGTTGCTCAAAGCTACGACAATTACCTCCCTTTTTCAGCCACTGTGTCGTTTAAGTCCCCAAAACAGACCCATTTATCAACAGGTTGGGCAGCTAGCTCCTTCATAAGAGCCCTAGTTTTCCTCTTGTTAACTTCATCAGGATGTCCATAAATTTCGGATAAATACTACTTTCATCATCAAAGATCTTCCCCATGATATGATTGAGAGAAAAAGGCATGATAGATAAGTTGATCTGATCAGACTAGAAGAGGGCAATGCCTCCGGCCCTATCTTTGCCATTCCCTCTGCACGGAACAACCAAACCTGAAACTGAAACTACATTTGCTACGAACTCTTTCCATCTCGCCTTCCTTCAACTTAGTCTCCATAAGGTAAACCAAGTGGGGATTTTCAATCCGAAGGAGCCTCGACAAGGCTCGAATTAGGTTTAGGCATCTTATCAGCATCATTATTATATATGAAAAAAGGACACCAAATAACTATGTATTTGTTCATAACAAAACTACGTATTTATACAACATATATAACGAGATGAAAAATTGTTTAATTATTTGGGCTAGTTGAGGCCCAGCCCAAATTATTGGCCCATATTATTGGCACGTAGCAGAGCACGACGTATCGTGCACATCACGCACCGAATCCTTTTGGGTTGGGTTCCCCTCTTGTGCATTCTATTCTCTTCTATTCATCTTAGTTTCAACACTCACAAATATTTTTATATTCGTTTCCTCTTCCTCTTTGGATTCTCAGATCAAGCATCATCAGGTATTTCTCTCCGAAACTCGAAAACCATCAACTTTCAGTTCTGGATCCTAATAAATCATCAAGTTTTGTGCTTCTTTCTCAATGTTTATTAGTATTTGGTTCAATTACCAGCTATTTTACCCTTTTATTCAATCAAATAATTGATTGATGATAGTGTTTCTTCCACAAAGTGTTTGCTATGGTGCCATGGGTTTTAGGGTTTCATCAATTGCTTGTTCTTCTTCTATTTTTGATTCCACTGCTCGAGTTTCACAGGTTTAGTGGAGAGTGCTTGTTAAGTTCAGCAATCCCTTTTAATTAATTAATTGTTTTGCATTATATCATTTTCTCTTTGTAAAGTTACTCACGTGTAAAAGTTTACTCTTATAGGGAGCTTGGAGGCTTGATCCTTTGGTGTTACAATCAGCACAATAGAAAATGGTATGCTTTCTAGAAATGTTGAGGGTCTTTCTGGTTAAAGAAAGTATTTTGTGTTTCTATTTTCTGTTTTTAATTGTTTTTTATCTTGTACAGTTATTTGACAATAGGAAATAAAGTGAAAATAAGATGTTTTTATAATTATAAGTGCAAATGTAAAATGGAAACAGAAAACATTTCCGTAAACCAAACACACCCTAATTATCTTGTTCTTTTTGTTCTAAGTGATAATTTGTTTCAGCTCCTTTGTCTTCCTGGAATTATTTTTTTTCTTGTATCACCAGTTCACCACCATTTGTTATTCTTTTCCCCCTTCTAACATGTTAATTAATTATTTTTTTAACTGTGCTTGTTATATGCAATATCGATGACATGATGGTGGTGATATTTGTCGCTTATTACAATTTTATCTACTCCTGTGTGCTTGTCACAGTTTTTTGATGGATATGGATATCATGGGACATCATTTGAGCAGACATATCGATGTTACCCTGCTTCTTTTATCGAAAAGGTTAGCGTTCCCTTCAGGGATCTGTTTATAATATTATGTAACTACATAGAATTTGCAAAAGCTTATTGGCAGTTAATTTCCATTTTGACTGGTCATTGGGTTTTTTGCTCATTGCCACTGTTAAATGTATTGCTTCTGAAGAACTAAACTCAGGAATGTGTTGTGTAGTTATTTCTTATTTCTGCTGTTTTTCAGGTATTCTTTTCGGTGTATATCATGTGCAATAGATGGTATTTTATGTTAGTTTCCTATTAGTAATTCGGCCATGTTTATCATAAATTCAAGAAATTAAAATAAGACAAATTCTATATCTGGTGAATCAAAATATATGGATATATACATAAATAATTAAAATGAAATTATATGTTCCTGATATTTATGATGAAAATGGAATTGTGTAGACCAAATGTTTGGGCTTTTTCAGGGAATGTAACGTTTAATTTAGAAAAATGGATATATGGGTAGAATCGCCAACTTTGTTAATGTAGATTGAAATCCCATTTTAATCGAAAGTTGAAAATTATTACCTTCCTTCATATTTCTTTAAATACCTGAAGATATTAGCAGAAGACGAAGATTTGAAAGCAGGTTGAAATTATAGAATGTTGAAGCATGAAATGTCAAATCTAAAGAAAGAAACTAAAGATACTCAATTAAAGTGCCCTTCATCTATAATAGTTAATGTGCGAGGGTTATGACATTCTTAAAAGTTAAAACCAAATATTTCATAAAATCATCAATAAAATTGAAGCATGAAATGTCGAATTTAAAGAATTAAAACTAAAGATACCCAATCGAAGTGTCCTTAGTCTCTAGTAGTTAACGTGTGAAAGTTGTGGCATTCTTAAAAGTTTAAACCATATATTTCAAAAAATTATCTAACTTTTCTGTCTTTCTAATCATTTGCATATTAATCCTGCAGCCCCAAATTGAAAGTGGTGACAAAAGTAAGTTTCGATGTCCATGTTAGATCTGAATTTTTGGAATATCCTGTTCTATATGTTCCTGTCTAATGTCAAAATTAAATTATTGTTGTGCTTCAGTCATAATGCCTCCATCAGCCCTTGATCGTCTAGGTTAGTTATGTCACTGTTAAACTGTTGTCTATTTTGCATTTTTTCCCTGGTGAATATATATCTTATTTATGAGTTTTCAATACTAATATCAAGTTTAATTTGCAGCATCTCTGCATATTGATTATCCAATGTTGTTTGAACTCCGGAATGCTGCTGCTGAGCGGGTTTCTCATTGTGGGGTTCTGGAGTTCATTGCAGAGGAAGGCATGATATACATGCCATACTGGGTAGGCATTCAAAAGTAATTGTTTGTGGTCTTGCTCGTAAGGTTGTTTCGCTAATATGGTTCTCCTTTGAGTTTTTACTACTTTTAATTGATGCTGCTTCTTCATGGGTTCTTGTACAGATGATGGAGAACATGCTTTTACAAGAGGGGGACATTGTAAGAGTAAAAAATGTGACACTTCCAAAGGGAACATATGTTAAGTTACAGCCTCACACAAAAGACTTCCTGGACATTTCCAATCCAAAGGCTATGTGAGTCGATGTTTATTTTTATTTTAGTTTAATAAAGCTGTGGTATTTCCCAACTGATAAGTACCTCTTGCAAGGATGCAATTCTGTAGCTCAAATATGTTTCTCCTTCCAAATTTTTTATGTGAAGTGTCTTTTCACATCATCTTTCAATGATATTCATGGTGTTTGATGTTATTTCACTGTAGTGATTGTTATTGTTGCCCAGTTGCACCCAGAATCCTAACTTAATTTAAGTGGGTAGGTTCATTTTCCTTGTAACCAGCAGGTACTTTTGGTCCTATTTTTCATAGGAATTGTTTAACTGGTTCAGTGCAAAAGTTCAGATTTGAAAATTGAGTTGAACCTGACACCCTGCCAAAAGCTGGTATACTGGTACAGTTTTTATGGTTATTTTTATTTGAAAAATAAAAATAAAAAAGGCAACCTGGAGCTACAAAGCTCATGGTAGACAAGAGCGAAATCCTACATAGGCGCGGGGAGGGGTCATAGGAGCGTAAGAACGGGGTTCGTAGCAAAGTTCGTAAACTCCTACCAAATTCTCAAACTAGTATATATATGCGTATAAAAACATGTAGGAATATAAAAACCATAAATAAGTGGAAAAAAAATAAAAAAGTCACAAATACTTAATAAACTTCAAAGTCATACACAAAATAAATGCCACAAATATAAGATAAGTGCCATAAAGGCTTAAAAACACCAAATTCTCCTGCTTGCCGTCCGCTCCTGCTTCCGCTCCTGCTCCGCTCCTAACGCTCCTGGGCTCCTACAAAAACGATCCCGCGTGGGTGCGAGAGCGCTGAGGGGTTGTAGGAGCGTAGAATCGTCCGCTCCTACGCTCCGGAGCGCGCTCTTGTCTATCATGACAAAGCTTCTGCCATGGCAGGGTCCATGGAAGGGTTGGGTCCATTGAGAATATATTGTAGGCAGCCTTACCTTGCATTTGCAGAAGGCTGATTTCATGTCCTAAGCCCGTGACCTTCAAGTCATGCAGCGGCAACTCCAACCATTGTGTGAAGGCTTCCCACTTTATATAAGATAAATTTTATTTGGCCATATTTATATGTCATTGACTTATTCTCTACTATCCTGTCATTTCTCCCATTTCTGAAGAACATTCACATGGCAATTAAATTCACCTACTGCGTTGATAAATCAAACCGATTCCAGGAATGTGGTTTTGTCGAAAGTTTGATTTGTTATCACATTAGTTTGTATTCTAGACAGCGGCAACTGTATTAGATTGACTTGTTCTTTAATAGATGGCCAGACTGAACTGAAACTGAAGATTGAAGTTGAAAACTGGAAATTGCTGGCGAGGACAGATCCTTGTGTTTACTGTTACATACATACATACATATGTGTGTGTGTGAGAGAGAGAGGGCAAGGGAGGGGAAGGGTGATAGTGGAAGAGTAAATCTTGACCATTACATCTAACCATGAATGGTCAAGATTAAAACATAAGGTCATGTGAAGTGACCCTTAAATAACTTTCAATCTTGACCATCCATATATGGTTACATGGTCAAGATTTACTCCTCGCACTTATATTAAAAAACCCTCTCACTAGATACACCCCTCACGCGCGCGCGTATTTGTGTGTGCAACTATAATGGAATTTGATGCATGTTCGACATTTTTTGCATCCATGCTCCTTAATATGTTGTATGCAATCTTAGTAGTGTGTAAGAACTAATTATTCCATTGAACTATATTTAATAGGGTTAGAACTAGATTCAGTTACAGTCTATGATTTCCTGTTCACAAGTGATCCAGGGAAGTAGTTATTTCTTGTTGCTTTACGGTTTTTATTGTTTTAATTCTATCTTAACATCCTCGATTAGTTCTCTATTTACTTGCACATGCTGACTGGAGTTAGATCTGTGTGTATATATTTGACTATATTTTTTCATGCAGCTTAGAAACTACATTGAGGAATTTTTCCTGCTTGACTACTGGAGATAGCATTATGGTGGCTTACAACAACAAGAAATATTATATAGATATTGTAGAAACCAAGCCTGCCAATGCTATAAGCATCATTGAGACTGACTGTGAAGTGGACTTTGCCCCTCCCTTGGATTACAAGGAACCTGAAAGGCCCATCGCTCCACGTTCTGCCGGAAAGGCACCAGAGGCTGGTAGTGGTTGACTGACTGATGTTTGTCATTTTGGTCTCCTCTGTCTTGTGGGATGGATTTCCCCTTTTTTGTGTTACATGCTGCTATATATGGTATTGGAAGCTTATTATAAGAAGTTGAATTAACAAATTGTAGCAAAATTAACATGTAATTTTTTTTTGAAACTTTGGAATGTGAAAAGTGTAATTATGGAAAACATCATCTGGTTATTGAACTTTTACTGATATTTAAAAATGCTGCTGCAACAATGTGTTATTCAAGTTGATGGTCGTGTTTACATTGCAGTGATACTCTTCATACAGTGCTTTTTATTACGAACACTGACAACTCTTGTTCCTCCTTACAGTTAAAGAAACCCCTGCTGAAACTGAACCCAAGTTCAACCCATTTTCTGGATCCGGGAGACGCTTGGATGGAAAACCTTTGAACTATCAGCCTCCTCCAATTTCTTCTTCAGGGTCCACGGACAAGAAACCTGATGTTCCAAATGTCAATACACCCTCTTCCAAGGCTTCTAGTTCACAAAGTAATGCTAGTCAATCTCAGGGTAAGCTTGTGTTTGGGTCAAATGCAAACCGCGGTAAAGAGACAGGAAAGGTAATTCTGCTGCTTGCTAACATTTATAACTCGCATGCTTACTCCTCCTATCCTTTTGATGGTAATCGATGGACGGCTAAGTTCTTCATTTTCCCTCTTTGCAGGCAAAAGAGGCAAAACAAGAAGAGCCCCCTAAAGAGAAAGAAGAAAATAAATTTCAGCCTTTCACTGGGAAGAAGTATTCTTTACGGGGTTGATTAATATATTCAATGCTTCTAAACTTTTATTATGAGATACTTCGTTGGCCTGTGCATGGATTCAAGTATATTGCAAAACTTGTATTTTTTATTTTTTTTGGGTTTATTGTAGTATAAGCAAAAATATTGACCAGTAGACGCCGCAGAAAATAACCAGATGTTTACCTTAATTACGTGCGAATGAAGTGTGTGACTGTGGTCTGCAATCGTGTTTGCAAGGTAATTGCACCGATGCTTATTCTTTGGCGACCCTTGATTTTAATGGGCCTTATAAGCAGCAACTAAATTCAGGTAAATTTTAGAACTATACATTTAAAACATTTAAGCGAAAAATATATGTGAGAGAGTTGTGTACAATTAAAAAAGTTTTTAGTTTCTATTAAATTATGAATTTTTAAGTTTAGTTCTTACAAAAATTTTATCTATTTGTATTACTAATTTTTTATAAAACTGTATGTTTTTTAGGCCCTCTACAGGGACTAAAAAGGTGTATAGGGACTAAACTTAAAAAATTGTAACTTAATAGGACTAAAAATATATTTAATTCTAATTTAAAATAGACTATATCATTCGTATGGGTGATTAAATTAAAAGTTTAAGTTACTTTTTGAGTGTGTTTTAATTTGATATTTTAGGTGAATTATTATTTTAACAATAAAACCATGTGGTTGGCAAAGAGAGCATGAAAAGTGTGGCTTTATTGTAAAATAAGTTAATTTTTTGGGCTTTCTTTTTCTTTTCCTGAAGCTTAAGGATATGCTGCTACATGTTCAAGCCACTGGTAATGTTAATATTTGCTTCTTTTTTTAATATTAGGTATTGGTTATAATAGTTGTTAATTTCAAATTTAATATGTAACATTATTGTCATGCAAAAAGTGAAAACTTATTGCAGTTTCATCTTTTTAGGAAGATGGCAGGTGATTATTGTCTTGTTTTGCTTTAAAAATTGATAAATCTGAAGTCTAAAGGTATAAACTGGAGATGCAGAGTTCCATTGAAAAGAGAGAAAAAAAAAAAAGAGGCTTTTGCAATAGTAATTTACTAATTTTTGTTAGCCTAATGAAAACGTTTCAAGCCTTCTAGCTGTAGAACAGAATCATCCCCCGGCTTCGGAGTTGGCACCTTCTATATTAATGGGAGAAAAATACAACAATACTGAAGGTAAAAAAATATATAAAGGGTGGGCTGTATTTTCTATAGGAAAATTTCAACTGTTACAATCATGTGGATCCCTATCATAATAAAAGTCGTAAATCTAATGACTGAAATTTTTTGTTATTCAATAAAAATAAAAAAAATTGTTACGTGAATATATATATATATATATATATATATATATATATATATATATATATATATATATATATATATATATATATATATATAAAGACTTTCTCAACTTCACAAAGTAAACAAGTTAAAAATAGTGACAAAAAATGAGGTGAAATAGATGGAATCCAATACTAAGAATCCATAATTTTTTTGGTATAAAATAATTATGTGATACAGAAATTCACCCTATTTTATTTTTATAATGAAAAATTGTAGATTTTGTGTTTTCTTCGACATCAAATCGGATGGTTCTTCTAGTCCGGTAAGAATTAAGAGTTAATAAGTCAATATTTGTCTTTAATTTCTCGAAGGATGCTTTGTCTCTTGGATTTGACTCCTATAACAATTCATATGCATAACTAATCTCAATAATTAATGAATAAAATGCCGATTGATTGATGTTATATACATATGCATAACAAATCATGAATGTCTGTTTATCTTTTATAGCCAAAAAATATCATGAATGTATTTGAATATCAATTGTTGACTTAGATATTACTGTATAGATTAATTACTTTATCATCTAAAATGAATTATTTGCTTTGGAGGAGTTACATATGTGTCTCGACTCTCTAAGCACGAAGTTTTTCTCCAGGAGAAATTGTTGTGAAATAGATGTGCAGTGTTAGGGTTTTAATTTTTAAACTAGGATTTTTTTTTAATAAAAGGGAAGTTATGTCATTTCACTAGCAATAACATGAGCAACTCAAATAAGAGTAGTATAAAAAACTTGAGCATAAGTCGTGCATATAGCCGCCCTCGCTAATGTGTGAGTTGCTACATTGGCTTGTTTCTCAGTGAACTTTACCAACGAGTTTGTAAAATTAGAATAAAAAATACGTCGACAATTAGCTAAAATAACCCTAAACTCTGAGATGTCCTCTTGCTGCTTATTAAAATTATCCACCACAATTTTGGAATCCAACTCAAAAACCACGTCGTCATAACCAAGTTCAGACACCCAGATGATTGCCTGATGTAAACCAAAACCTTCACCCTCATGAACATGAAGATAGGGTGAATAACGCAATGTTTGGGCCTTCACAAAGTGGTCATTAGCATCCTGAATACACATACCTATAGCCATGACATTTGATTGTTCTGAGAATGTTGCATCAATGTTGCATTTTAGTTGCCCAGCATTTGACATTTTCCACCTACACATAGGAGTCGGTTGATAACTAATTTTATGGGACATGGCCTTGCTGTTAGCCAATTTCCACTGATGAAGAAAGGTTAGAGCACGATGAATAACATGGTGCTATTCCTCCATGATATTGTCTCAAAGTTGGTTATTCCGGCATTGCCAGCGACTCCAAAGAAGGGTGCTCCAAACCGCCCTTTCTGCATGGTTCAATCGCCTCACCACTGCAAATAACCAATCTGTGAAGCTTTTAAAGACGCTGCAACTGAATCAATTGTTGACCAAAGATTGGTTTGCTGCCAAACTGCAACACTTAAAGGACAAGCCACAAAGACATGCCACAAATTCTCCATTGAGTTTGCACATCTGAGGCAATAAGATGGGCTTTCGACGCACTTCGCACGTAACCGGTCTCTCATCGGGACACAATTCCTAGTTGCTCTCCACACAAATTTTTTGACACAAGGCAGTGCGCGCTAATAGATAATGTAGATTATGTTTATCCTTAGATTAGTTTTGAAATTGTACTTGTAAACTAAATTGTATATACATTAGGAGTTATCCCTTTAGTATAGGAACTATCAGTTGAATCACAACATCTGTTGCGTGGCTTTATCAGCAACAACTACTTCCTTGAATTGAGTAACTACCTGCTCTATTTATGTAACGTGTATCTATCATTCAGAATTAATCAAATTCAATTCATTTCAAACCTTCATATGGTATCAGCCGCTTCTGCCTAACGACTATCGATCCTACCACCATGACTATCTCCTCCAGCACAATTTCTATCAATTCAGCAGATAAAACTTTTGTAATTCAGCAGATAAAACTTCTGTTGTTACTCTCAATACCGAATCAACCATTAAGCTCAATGGTTCGAACTATCCAGCCTGGAGCGTCCAGCTTAACGCTCTCCTTGTGGGCTATGATCTTATCGGTTTTGTAGATGGTACCAACACCTGCCCAACAGCCAATCATGCTGACTACAACTACTGGAAGAGGCAAGATCAATTGATACTCCATGCTATTATCTCTTATGTTGACCAACAAGTGGTCACCATGCTTGGCAATGTCAAAACCTCTAAACAAGCATAAGACATCCTCAACAAAAAGTTTGCCAGCAAGACCCGACAACGCATCATGCACCTAAAAGAGCGCCTTTCCAAGTTTCAAAAGGAGCAAAATCCATTTCTGAGTACCTGCATACAATCAAGTCAATTTCTGATGAGTTGGCAATCATCAACTCTCCCTTGGATGATGTTGATTTAGTCATCCACACACTCAATGGTTTAGGTCTAGGGTTTCGTGAGGTAGCTGCAGCCTTACGCACCAGAGAAAAACCCATCAGCTTTGAGGAACTTCATGATCTCCTCACTGATTATGATAACTATCTGAAGAGAGATGACACCTACTGATATCTCACCCATTGCTTCAGCACATGCTGCTCACAAAGGTAAACAACCTTTTCAAAGGCGTGGTCCACCAACTAGCTCAGCCATCGACCGATCTACATCTCCATCATCATCAAAATCTGTAATATGCCAATACTATGAGAAGCCATGACAAACTACAAAGGTTTGCTACAAATTACATGGATATCCTCCAAAGCGTTCCAATGGACCATTAGCACATCATGCTAGGACAACGTCACATCCTTCTGCTTCTGACTGGATCGTGGATTCAAGTGCTACTCATCACATCACACGTGATCTTGATCAATTGCATCTTGCCTACCCATACCATGGAAATGATGAACTCATTGTTGGTGATGGTTCGGGTTTGAAAATAAGCAACACTGGTAAAACCATTCTAAACACACCATCTCATTCCATTCATCTTTCAAAAGTCCTACATGTTCCCTCTATTTCTCAAAATTTACTATCTATTTTATCCATGTTAAAATAACCCCATTTCCATTGAATTCTTTTCTGATTGTTTTGTAGTGAAGGATCTGAAGACAAGGGAGCCTCTACTCAAAGGAGTGCATAAGGATGGCCTCTATCACCTTTCGTAATCACACTCTAAACCAAAAGCCTTCATCACAGCATCATCCACTTCCCAGCACCCATGGCATCACATCCTTGGTCACCCCTCTGATCGTATTATGAGACATCTTACAACCACTTATCAAATAAAAGCGAGCACAGCCTTTCCTTGCATTTCATGTAGCGGTGTCAAGAGTCACGAGCTTCCATTCACTACATCAAGTGTCACAAGCAAAAAGCCTCTTGAACTTGTATATACAAATGTCTGGGGCCCTGCTCCTGTTAGGTCTTTAGATGGTTTTTCTTATTATTTAGTTCTAGTTGATCACTTTTCCAAGTACATTTGGTTGTATCCATTGAAAAATAAATCAGATGTCTCACTTATCTTTCCTCAATTTAAAAGTCTTGTTGAAAAGTTTTTTAACTTCCCACTTACTACCTTATACTCTGATAATGGTGGTGAATTCCTTAAATTAAAAACATACTTATCTCAACAAGGAATCTCTCATTTCACCACACCACCACACACCCCAGAATTAAATGCCACAGTTGAACGCCGTCATCGACACATTTTTGAAACGGGTCGTGCCCTTTTTCATCACTCCAAACTACCCCCACAATATTGGTCATTTGCCCTTAGGACATCGTCCTATATCATAAATCAATTACCCACACCAATACTCAACATGAAATCACCCTTTGAAATTCTCCACAAAACCAAACCTAATCCCAAACATCTCCACTCCTTTGGTTGCTTGTGTTTTCCTTGGCTTCGTCCTTACACCACAAACAAGCTTCAACCAAGATCCAAACCTTGCATCTTTGTGGGCTATTCTCCATCTTAGTATGCATATCAATGCATTGGTCCTATTACCCACAAAATATATACATCTCATCATGTCAAATTCTATGACGCTTGCTTCCCATTACCATCCATAATCAACCAAAACCAAACCACTGAAACCGAAAACATAACCAATCACCAACCCATTCCTATCTTCCCAATCGACACTATCATTTCTAACAACCAAAACCCGGCCTCATCACTCCCAGAAACCACCACAACCAACCAAGCACAAAGCGTAGAGGTCACACCTGAAGCACAACATTTGACAGAAGCTTCTACGTCCTCAAATTCTTCATCATGTAATAACACTACCCTTTCATCTCATTTACCCACTGCACCTATTATTACTAACACTCATGCAGCCCCTCCAACCTCAAACCGAAGCCACCCCATAATAACCAAGGCATGCAACAATATTTTCAAATCCAAGAAAGCTTTTGTTGTGTCCAAACACCCTCTACCTGAAAATCTGGAACCATCTAATGTCAGGCAAGCTATGCAACATGCTCATTGGAGACAAGATATATCGAAAGAATTTGATGCGTTAGTCAGGAATGGAACATGGTCATCAGTCCCACCTCCCAAACATATAGTTGGGTGTAAATGGTTATTCCGAATCAAAAGGAATCCTGATGGCTCCATATCTAGATACAAGGCCCGCCTTGTGGCCAAAGGTTTCACTCAATTCCCAGGAGTAGACTTCAAGGAAACATTTGCTCCAAGGATCACCAAAAGAAGAAGTATTCATGCATCTACCACCAGGTCTTAAGGATTCTCAACACCCAAATTATGTGTGTTGCCTATACAAGGCAATTTATGGCCTTCGTCCAGCTCCTCGTGCATGGTATGATGCTTTGAAGTCATTCATCATAGATTTTGGATTTCACATTAGCAAAAGCGATCCATCACTCTTCATATACTCCTCGGGCAGCACCGTTGCGTACTTCCTAGTCTATGTTGATGATCTTCTTCTCACAGGAAATGATCCAAAGTTCAATCCAACATTCATCTCATCCTTATCACAGCGGTTCTCACTCAAAAATCTTGGATCACCTCATTACTTCCTTCGGGTTGAGATAATTCCCACTGCCTCGGGTTTACTTTTATCCCAACATAAATATATCCAAGATTTGCTTGAGCGATTTGACATGGAGGGAGCGAAACCTTCACCTACACCACTCTCACAATCAGCAATTCTCAAACTTCATGATGGGACACCCACCACGGATGCAACTGCATATAGGAGAATTATAGGAGCTCTCCAATATTTGAATCTTACAAGACCTGATCTTTCTTTTACTATCAACTAGTTGTCCTAATACATGCACAAGCCCACCTCTTTGCACTTACAACATCTCAAGCGTCTACTCAGATATCTAAACCATAGCATCAACTATGGCATCCTTCTCAAGAAACCACATTAAATCTACTAGCATACTCAGATGCTGATTGGGGAGGAAATTGTGATGATCGCACATCAACATCAGCTTACATCATCTTCTTTGGAGGTAATCCCATTTCATGGTTATCCAAGAAGCAAATAACTATGGCAAGATCGTCAAGAGAGGCAGAGTATAGAGCTGTAGCTACGGCAACTTCTGAAATCATGTGGCTCGGAAATCTTGTTTGGGAATTAAATATTTCAATCAATACTCCTCCCAAACTTCTTTGCGACAACATTGGAGCCACTTACCTTTGTTCCAATCCAGTTATGCATTGACGCATGAAACACATCTCTCTTGACTATCATTTTGTTAGGGAGCAAGTTCAAGCAGGTAAACTTCAGGTGTCACATGTATCTACAAAAGATCAACTTGCTGACATACTCACAAAACCGCTAGCACATGCATGGTTTCAAGATCTTACAGGCAAGATGAACATTGCTGACAGCAACTTCATCTTGAGGGGGCGTAATAGATAATGTAGATAATGTTTATCCTTAGATTAGTTTTGAAATTGTACTTGTAAACTGAATTGTATATACATTAGGAGTTACCCCTTTAGTATAGGAACTATCAGCTGAATCACGGCATCTTCTGCGTGGCTTTATCAGCAACAACTACTTCCTTGAATTGAGCAACTACCTGCTCTATTTATGTAACGTGTATCTATCATTCAGAATTAATCAAATTCAATTCATTTCAAACCTTCATAAGCACAAGGATCAAATAATCTGCAGTCGCCCTCCTTACGCAATTCATACAGAGAGAATACACACTCTTCACAGTAAATTAGATTTCTCAATTTAAGAATATTTATTATTTTGGGATTTTATTATATGTTAGGGTATTTTATTCCAGTTTAAAATAAAATTATCTTATTAGAGTGTTTAGTTGTGTTGTATATATAAATAGACTAATGGTGTAAATGATTGAGACACATTCGATCTTATATAATACTCCTTAAAAATTATAATAATAACCATTTTTTTTGTGTCGAAATTATAATAATAACCATTAAATATCGTTCACTTCTGCATTATACAGATATCCCAATAAATATAACGAGAGAACAACTATTTAAGTTTTAACTGTCAAAAAAAAAACTATGTAAGTTTTAACTGTCATTTTCTATTTTCCTTCTGATTTTTTTACCTTTTTTGTTTGTTACAAATCTTCATACCTTCTGATTTTTACTTATACAATAATATCAAAATATATATAGAAAGAATTACAGATCGAAAATCTCATTACAAATATTCACTTAATTTTGGTAGTTGGTAGTAACATTAAAGATAAAATCAAGTTAATTATATTCTTGGCCTGTTATTAAGTTTTAAAAGTAAATAATAACTCCCTAAAAAAAAGTAAATAATAATATATAATTTTCAGTTTATCTAACATAGACAATCTTGTGCATGTTAAGGCTTGTTAAATACCTACTATTTTCTTTATAAATTATCAATTTTTTATTCATTTCCTCCCTGTAATCTATAAATTGATAACAATTAATTAAAAAAAAAGTAAGTATTTATTGAACATTAACACTAGGGGTGGGAATGCCACCCGGAAGAGGCCTACAACCTAGCATTCGTCAAATATTTACTAGACCAAACTTTTTTAATAGACAAGATCAAAGCTTTTTTAGAAGCCTATTTAGCTAAAAAAGTCAGGCTTTAGACCACTCAAAGAACCTTTTAGACCTAATAGGCCGACCTATTTCAGTAAATATAAATAATAATTTGTATTATTGTTGTTGTTATTATTATTATTATTATTATTAGATTTTATACATTGTGTTAAATCATGTACTTACCGATCTTTTCAATACATTAAGCATATTGACTTACGTAAATTTTTGACATATTAAAAGGTTTTATTGGAGAATAGAAATTTAAATAGGCTATCATATAAAGTCAGATTCTCTAAAAGGTCAAGTTAGACCTTAGAAAAGATTTATATCATACGAATAAATCAGAATTAGATCTTATAAAACTCAGCTTGCCTCATTTATTCTCACCTCTATATCTGATGTCTCTTAGTAGCGGTGATTTTAATTTTTTTTTTAATTTATTATAGACAAAACTTAATCTCATTGGCGTCTTAGCCCGTTAGTCTATTTAAAGATAGGTCAGATGACTTATTAAAAAATATTAATACGATATGGGCCTTTAAGTAGGCTAACAGATTATACCAGACCTTCAAAAATATCAGGTCAGACCTAAAAAAAAGCCTATAATAGATAACAGGTCAGACATAGACCTTAAAATTGTTTATCAGGTAAGGTTTGAGTGTTGTAAAGCCTAGTTCGGCTCAACCTATTTTCACCCCTACTTAACGTGTAAGGTTGCACATGTTAAAAAATCTGTTTTTATTTTAACATTAACTAACTTTCATAAAAAATATTAGTATTAGATTTTAAAAAATATATATTTGCACATCGTTGTTTAATTTAAAGACGTAGACTTCACCTTCAATTTTCTTGTGAATGAAAAGGATAGAAACGAAATCTTAATTCAATTGGTATGCTTGTGTAAAAAATAAAAACAAATCAATTGGTATGCTATGCTAGGTGATGAGATTAATTGATTAAACTTAATTAAATTAGTTATTAAATTAGCAACAGCAGGCGAGGAAAGAAACCGTGTCTTCCTGTGACATAAAGATAAAGCTTAAGTCAATCAAATAAAAAATAAAGATAAAGCTTAAGCTTGCACTGGTCGTCGTTGGATCCAGCTTTTCTATAAAGTAAATAATTTATTTTAGAGAGTAAAATAAATAATCTCAACTACTGATTAATGGCCTATTTGTTTCAGATTTTGGGGCCAAAATCTCGTTTGCAAAACATCGTTTGCCAAAATGTCCCTCACACCACCTTTTAGAAACCTCCGATTTGGTGCCTCAAAAAGACAAATTGGCCAAAATCTCGGTAGATGGCATCTAAACCAAACACTCTAAAAAATTAAGGGTTAATATTAACTACACGTACATAACACTTTTGATTTTCTCATAAACAATTGAATTACTTACTTTATTCTCTGTCCACTTTAGAGGAGTCAAATCCGTCGTATTGTCGCATTGTGAAAGTCAATGGCATCAAAACGCACTTGGATTTTGTGTGTGCAATAAAAAGACCTCACTACCCCAAACCATCGATCAATCAATTACTTTATCAATTAATTAATTTCATTTATTAGGCTCCAAATAATTGAATGCAATGGAAACCCACCACCTGCTATTGCTATTGCTAATACTGCACATTGCACACATCCATTCATCATTATCTTCATCCATCCATCCATTTATTTATCCCCTTCCCCACTTCCCTTTCTCTTTCCATATTTCTTCAACTTCATTCCTACAGTGACAAAAAATTTCACCCTTTCCTCATCTGGGATGGTAGGGAGAGGCTTTAACTTCAATCAAAAGCTCAAACAACAGTGAAGTATCAAAAAAATCATCTTTTTCTTTCTTTCTTTCTATTGTGAGGAGAGAGTGATGGAGTCGAAGGCTCTGCGTTTCATAACCCACCAATCAATATTCTCGATGGTTGGATCTGGGGACCTTGATGCGCTGAAGCAACTGGTGGAGCACCTCAACAACAACGACGACGACGACGACGATGATAACAACAGTAGTAGTAATAATAATAATAATGGGTTATCGCTTTCTGATGTGATGTCCCTTCAGAACGATCATGGAGAAACCGCACTTTACATCGCCGCAGAGCATAATCTGAAGGAAGTGTTCACTTTTTTGCTCAAATTGTGTGACTTTGAGGTCCTCAAGATTCGCTCCAAGTCTGATATGAACGCCTTTCACGTTGCAGCCAAGCGTGGCCATCTAGGTATAATATTCCATTTCCTATTTCTTCCTTTCATTTTTTGCTTAACACAAATTTTTAAGGAATTACTATTAATTGATGCCTTTCAAAAAAAAGAAAATACTATTAATTGATGAACTGGCTTACTGGGATCTGGGAACATCTAGTTAACTTTAATTCACATTATTTTATTATTATTTTTTTATAATAATTGGAGTTTATATAATTGTTTTGACTCTTTTCAAGTTATATGTATCCGTTCAGCTTGCATGGTTTCCACAGTTTTTGAATTTGGAATGCAAAAGAAAGACTAAAAACAAATTGTTTTTGTTGTCCAACTTCTAACATCTCATGTCATTATTTTGTGAGGACCTTCCTATTCCTATGATAGAATAGAAGAATAGATGTATGGTTCAACCAGAATTACATAACCATAATTTCGGTATGTGTTTCGATCTTTATATTTATGGGAAAGACCTGCCAATACCCATTCTACATAGTACAAAATGTTTTTGCCTTACTTCCTTTCTTTTGATAAAGAAACTATCAGTTAGAAATGCATCAAAGGTCAATTGTTGCACCAAATCATATTGAAGCTTTTAGAATACCAGATAGCTGCATTTTGACTTGTGAAGTGTAAGCTTGTAATCATATGTGGTACTCCTTGCTGCAATTTTGATTATAATATTTGAAGCTCGAACAGTAGTAGAAGTGAAAGGAGTATTATCATGTTCTAATTATATATTTTTACTGGTGTGTTGATATAAATAAGGATTTCAATTATTATATCATTGTCAAACTTTTTTTTTTCCCAGATATTGTGAGGGAGCTTTTGAGTACCTGGCCTGAGGTTTGTAAGTTATGCGACTCCTCAAACACCAGCCCCCTATATTCTGCTGCAGTTCAAGACCACTTGGATGTGGTAAATGCCATTTTGGACATTGATGTCAATTCCATGTTTATAGTTAGGAAAAATGGCAAAACTGCATTACACAATGCTGCTAGGTATGGTGTCATTCGTATTGTGAAAGCACTTATTGCCCGGGATCCGGGAATTGTCTGCATCAAGGATAAAAAAGGTCAAACTGCACTGCATATGGCTGTCAAAGGACAGAGTACATCAGCTGTGGAGGAGATATTACTAGCTGATCCTACTATATTGAATGAACGAGATAAGAAGGGTAATACAGCTCTTCACATGGCTACAAGGAAAGGCCGGTCACAGGTTAAACTCATTCTCTTGAACCATAGTTGTAGATCTTTTAAAAACATATTGCTTCAGTTTCATTATGAGTATGCTTTTTATAAGTATGCAGTAAAGTCCATTTTGAAGAGAAGCGATTCAACATGTCTCGAATCAATCATGATTCTAGATAATTAGCAGCTTAAGGGGTTCTACTCCTGTGACTTTGTATGCTAATAATAAGTAGTTACAATTGAAAGCATCAAATCACTGGCCTTGGGTTTTAAGGAATGGGTTGTGTGAATTTAACCTATGGTTTATAAGGAACTATACATGTGACTTTTTATCCCCAAGCTGTCCTCATGCTTTATTAGTTTAGGTTTATTTACATACATAAATTGAACAAAATGAATGCCTGTTTAGTTTCATAATTGGTGTATCTTTTGTTGCAATAAAACTTTCCTCTTCATTTTTATTTTTTGTCTTTACTGACACAAGGTTCTTTTGTCAGATAGTGAGCCTTTTACTAAGCTATGCATCTATGGATCTTAATGCCATCAATAAGCAGCAGGAGACAGCCTTGGATTTAGCAGATAAACTGCCATATGGAAATTCGGCTTTAGAAATCCAAGAAGCCCTTGCAGAATATGGTGCTAAATATGCCAGGCATGTTGGTAAAGTAGATGAAGCCATGGAACTCAAAAGAACTGTGAGTGATATAAAGCATGAGGTGCAGTCACAACTCATACAAAATGAAAAAACTCGCCGGCGAGTTTCCGGTATAGCCAAGGAATTGAAGAAACTTCATAGAGAAGCAGTTCAAAACACCATAAATTCTGTCACAGTGGTTGCTGTCCTTTTTGCCTCAATAGCATTCTTAGCTATATTCAATTTGCCTGGTCAATATATAATGAAAGGATCAGAGACAGGAAAGGCTAACATAGCTGATCATGTAGGATTCCAAGTTTTCTGCCTCTTGAATTCCACATCACTTTTCATTTCTCTTGCAGTTGTTGTAGTTCAAATCACTTTGGTAGCATGGGACACCAGTGCTCAAAAGCAGATTGTGTCAGTGGTTAACAAGCTTATGTGGGCTGCTTGTGCTTGCACATGTGGTGCTTTTCTGGCAGTAGCTTTTGAGGTTGTTGGAAAGAAAAAATGGATGGCTATTACCATCACTGTCTTGGGAACACCAATTCTAGTTGGGACTCTAGCAAGCATGTGCTACTTTGTTTTTCGACAACATTTTGGGGTTTTTCGCAGTGATTCCCAGAGACGCGTCAAGAGAGCAAGTGGAAGCAAGTCTTTCTCGTGGTCATACTCTGCAAATATATCAGATTTGGATGAATACAATTCTGACATTGAGAGGATATATGCTCTGTAAACCAAGAATCGTGTGATGCCACGCGGTATACCGCCGGATGTGTATAGTATGATCCAAGTAGGTTTTGGTCCAGTGGACACTTTCTAACAATCATCGATGTATTGTAAATATCAATGGTTGTTAAAAATCGGTCTATTGTCGATGAAAACTCATTTGGACCATACTATGCTCCCCCTACGCCACCACTGTTTCAACCTTTTAACTGAAACCTGCGGAGTTTCCCTAGTGATAGTGTTTGCTTGCTGGGATTCGCCTCGAGTTTGCACTTTGCAGTTTGAAGTTGTAGGTTGTTGTGACGGAATACTGTAACAGTTGTACCTGGCAAACCGGTTGGGTTTGCATTGCATTAGCTAGTGTCTGTGATTATAATTAATAATCAGCGCTTGTAGATTTATGTATATGTAAAACAAAGGGAAAGCATGCATGTAATTTATAGCACCATGTATGAAAGAAGTGCTTCCTCTCTTACGCTGTTTTGATAGAAAATGAGATTTTTTTTTTCCCAACAGAGAAAAGATCTATTTACTTTATCTATTTGCATCTATCATTTCACTTTTTCATCCAGCTAAAGAACACCGAAATTCATCCAAACAATATACAAAATCTCTCTCTGGTTTCTTTCCACCTATTTTCTATTCTCATTTTTTTTTCTTTTTCGCCACACTATTTAATTAAGAATTTTTTTTAATTGTAAGTGGCGAACATTTGAGGACTGTATGAGCTTATTGATGAGTCAAAACAAACGCTTGTGAAAACAAACTTCTACATTACTAGGAAACACGTTGGGAAAAGTGTGTTTACATCGTGAAATTATTGGAAGTTCAAAATCCTTACATCTACTATAAATATATACACTACACCGCCAAAACGACTCCAATTGTAGCGCCTTATATTAATGTCACGCCCTGTCTTTTAAGCAGAATTTGTCTTTGTGATCTCCTCCTTGTCTTTTTTCTCCGCTATTCTTCCGTAGAAATTGAAATTGACGTTTGCTTTTGGTGCAAGTGCCACGCCAAGATCCTTGCACTCATTTATCTCTCTCCCGATCTCCTCCTTTCTTCCTCCTCCAATCTCCAAGGACCCAAAGATTTCACTTTCCTCTTCTTCCTCCTCCTTCCACTTTTCTTTGCACATTCACTCTTCTCGATTGTATCAAAGCGTGGTTTTTGTAGGTTTTGATGCGCCACGCTGACAACAAGCAGTGTCGTCGGAGAACTCGCGCCACAGTTGACGAGGTCGAGCTTGATCTCAACTGCCGAGATCAAGCCTGCCGTTTGCTCAAGCCGCCGAAATCAAGCTCGATCTCGACAAAGTTGAGCTTCGATCTCGACAGTTGATCTCGACATTTAGTTATTGATCTCGATGCCTATTCACACTGCCGCTGAGACCAAGCTCAACTCGTTGGTCCTCAACCCGCCTAGACTGCTTGATCTCGACAGTCGAGCTTGCTCTCGACATGTCGAGTGATGATATCAAACTCAACCTCGCCGAGATCAAGCTCGATCTCGACAGTTGAGGACCAACCGCTGGAGCCCGATCTCGACAAATTGAGATCAAGGTCAACCCGTCGAGATCAAGGTCAACTGCCGAGATGAAGCTCAACCTCGCCGAGATGAAGCTTGATTTCGATACAATTGAGGACCAACAAATGGCTGCGATCTCGAGCATGTGTGAATAAATGCCGAGATCAAGCTCAATCACGAGATCAAGCTCAACCCGCCGAGATCAAGCTTCAACTCGGCAAATTCTGAGAACCAAACTCAACCGAGATCAAGCCTGCCGCTGGTCCTCGCGTCGCCGAAATGAAGCTCGATCTACAGCCTTGAGCTTGATCTCACAGTCGAGCTTGATCTCGCCGCCGAGTTCAGCTCAACCGCCGAGATCAAGCTTCTCAACCCGCCGAGATGAAGCTTGATTTCGACAGTCGAGTGACCAACCGCCGAGCCTGATCTCGACAGTTTTGATCTCAACCTCGCCGAGATTTAAGCTCAACTCGTCGAGATGAAGCTTTGATTTCTCGACAAATGAGGACCAACCGCTGAGCTTGATCTCACTGAGTGTGAATATCACGAGATCAACATCTTCGAGATCAAGCTCAACCTGCCGAGATCAAGTTTCAACCGACCGCCTGCCGCTGGTCCTCCGCTTCAAATGAAGTTTGATTCGCACTTGAAGTTTGATTCGGCTGTGTTGAGCTCGATCTCTGCCGCCGAAGTTCAAGCTCAACTCGCCGAGATCAAGCTCAACTCGCCGAGATGAAGCTTGATTTCGACAGTTGAGGACTAACCGCTGAGCCTGATCTTGACAGGTTGAGATCTGCTCAACTCACGCAGATCAAGCTCCATCTCAACTGGCCGAGGTCAAGCTCCATCTCAAGCCGTCGATATCAAGCTCAACCCGTTTGGCCCTCAAGCCGCTAAATCAGCAGGTCGAGCTTGATCTCAAGCCGCCGAGACTGCTCCTGCCGTTATCCTCGTCGCCGAAATCAAGGGAAGCCTCGACAGTGAGATCAAGCGCTCACAACCTCCATCTTCCTCGAATCCTTGGAGAAGATAAAGACATGCATCTTCTCCTCCAAACTGGCCACCATACGAGAAGCAACTCACTTTTCCATCTGACTGAGGAGCATTGATCTCGGGTCGAGCTTGATCCCAAGCCGCCGAGGTCAAGCCTCGCCTGCGTCAGCGAGATCAAGCCTGCCGCTGGTCCTCGTCGCCTAAATCAAGGTTGATCTCGACAGTTGCTTGATCTCGTCACGAGATCAATCTCTGCTGGTCCCACGAGATCAAGCCTCAGTGGCCTTCGCCGCCAAACTGCCTCGATCTCGAAGGTGTTGCAAGCTGGGATGTGTACTTGATCTGAGATCACTCTTTAGAAAAGTCCTATATATGTGTACTAATAGATCTACATCAACGATGTTAATAGGGTTCTTGATCACAAAAAAATCTCATTAGGTACCTCCTCCAATTACTTTATAGTCCATACATAATTACAAAAAACAGCGTCCTACGCACGGGTAAAATACTAGTTATGTAATATTTGCAGTACGCCAACTTGGACACCACTAAGCAGCAAAACTAATTCCTTATTATATTATGTATAGCACCCCATGAAAAGAAAATGAAAAAAAAGGTAAACAATAAGCAACTTTTTTTCTAAAATAAAAGTATCCCGTCCCACACGGTTTTCAACAAAAACAACAGAACCATGTGGGTATATCGTTTTCGTTTTTACAAGGTCAAAAGAATAGCCCAGCAAAGCCAAGCTTTTTATCTTGATTCCAAAACCCAATTTTCACCGCCCCAACCTCCTCCTCCTTCTATGATAAGTAGAATAAAACGAGCTATTATGATTTACAATTTTACAAATCAATAACCGATCCCACTCAAGGTTCACATACACATACACTGGGATCAGTACAAAATAACACTGACTCATTCAATAACATTTTTCTAGCTAGCTAGCTCTCTTGGATGATCGTGGAGGAACATTAAGCTCACTCAACTGAGGTCTCTTTTGTTCTTCCTGTCTTTGTGCCTCCTCCTGCAGCATACAGTCATCAGAAAAACACAATTTATTTATGACTTAAAACACCAAGTAGAATATGGCTTGTTAACTAAACCATTGCCTAATCTCTAAAATTTATACTTAGCATGCGGAATGAACAAGTCAGCAACCTTTGATATTGAGATGGAATTTTTGCGTGTCTGTGCCTGTGTTCTCATATGCTCGCGATGCTGGTGCTGCATATGCTGAAACTGTTGTAGCCTCGCAGGAAAATTTATTCCATTGTGAGAGTTCCCACCATCCACGGTTATGTCACCGTCCTCTGTGATTTGATATCCACCAGACATGTGATGGAGAAATTGATACGGATTCCCTGAGAATGTTTTCTTCAGTTGCTCACCATTGAAAGAATACGATGGCACGGCTTTTAAACGAGTTTTTAGCATCTTGAAGGCAGCACTTTGCTGCATATTGGTATAAAATGAAGTGTCAATACAAACAGCAAACCATATATGTCATCAAGATTCCAAGAGTTGATACACTCAAAAAAGAATTTGAAGCATTAATTTCTACAAAAATCGTGTAATACCACCTCTATCCTTAAATATAAGCCCCTTTTGGAGGGAAAAAAGTGTCCCTTTTAATAAGCTATCTTTCCAAATTACTAGGTGTATTAATTATTTTTTTACAAGAATACTTTCGATTAGTTTACATTTTATTTTTTGTAGTCAATAGTAAATGGGGTGATTATCTCTCTCTCTCTTAAGTCAATAGTTGAAGGGTAGTTTTGGAAAAACAGTACAAATTATAAACAAATTAAATGAGTTAACTAATTTTCTTAATTTATGTGTTTTTGTCAAAAGGGACTTATATTTAAGGACCGAGGTAATATTAAGATAGTGATGTACACCAATAAACAGAGCAATAGAAAGCAAAATGCCATCTGTAAAAGCTAAAAATGAGTTAAACTAATTTAACTAATATAGAAAACATTTAAGAATTCGCCTCCCACCAAAGGAAATCTGAACACAGGTATATGGTCCACTCTAATTTTGTAAGTCACAGTAAAAAAAAATTGCCCGTACCTGAGGAAGCAACATCAAAAGACCATACAGTGCTTTAAATAACCATGGATATCTTCCAGGTTCCAGAAGCTGCAAAATTCGATAACCATTTAGGTACATAAGGCAAAAATAAAAAATATAACCATCCATTACATGTTAGGCTCCATAAAACTACTCGTGAACAAAATAGGAAGATAGAACAACAATAACTAAAGCCTTTTCCCCAATAGGTGGGATCAGCTATGGCTACATAGACCACACAGCGCCATATTATCTTAATCATGAATTATGTCTAACGACAGACCAGGAGTGAGCAAGAGAATGGAGACTGTTATTCAAGTGAAAGGGTTACAAGAGGAGAAATCCTCTTACCAGGGAAATGTCCCTTCACACTAAGAATATGCTCAATCCTCATGTTAGTTTTTATAATTTCTTTACCGCATATAACATGCAAAACTTAATGCTTGCATGAGATAAATCAAGCAACAATTGATCAGGAGGTTTTAATGAGTTAACATAAGTTTTGCATGTTATACGCAATAAAGAAATTATAAAAACTAACATGAGAATTGAGCATATGCATGGTCGGAGGGGAGACTTAAGAGCAGCAAAAAAGGGGAGAACCAAAAGGAATAGCAGCAACCAAGCATTCAAATTGTCAGTTTGTAACATACTAACAAATTTCTCCATTATTCTTCTCTCTTGGAAAGGAAAACCCAGTCACATGCAAAATGAATGATACAAGTCAAGCCCGGGCCCTAGGATATCATTCAACCCATTAATAGTTCAAATCTTTATTTTTATTAGAATTAGTTTAGGGAAAAAATAATAATAATCAATGACTGGAATGAGGTATACAGATTATTTTTATCATAAGATTTAACTACTAGACTCTTGAGGTTCATCCAAAAAGGAACCATTAATTTGGTAGGAGGTAAAGTTAAATACTGGAATAAGGCATACATTAAAATAGTCGTTTAGCAATAAAAATAAATAAATAATCTTAGCCTTAATCATTAAAAACACATACATAACACCTCCCCACATTAATTAACCATACCTTACCAGAATAATTATAAAATATATCCTATTGCAAGTCTTAGAGTATACACGTAATATCTGTATAATCAACAAGACTGAAAGCTGTGTGGATGTTACAACTGATACCTGCAATCTAAGATACGCAAAGACCGGAGTTTCTAGCAAACGAATCAACTTATCCAGCTGTACTAAGAATTTGACATTAATATCCTCCTCTACCAGAGATTGAATCACAGCACTCGCATGTTGGTAAGTCTGTCAAGGAAGATAATTTATTATACAAAAAAAAGAGGCACATAGTCCAAATAAAGCTAAGCTCTTATTCACAAATACACATTGTTTAAAAAGTACGTCTGTGAGTATGCTTTGTGTGCAAATTTGTAAGAGAGACTTAAAATTCAAACCAATGATAAAAAATAAAAATAAAAAAAAGCCGACCCCACCTAGTGGGAAAAGACTTGGGAATTGTTGTTGCAGTCAAAACAAGTTATAGATACCTACCTGAGCTAACAAGCAAAGACTTATGATCGCCATCGGAGAATGGCACCATGAGGCATACAAAGAAACATATAAATCCTTCCCGGCAGGATTTACCAGCGATTGCTTCAAAAGATCTCGAATCTCAGATAGTTCCGATGATGTAAGCAAGATCAAATTCAAAGCCTGGAATTTTTTGAAAAGGGAAAAAAAAATGCAGATGAATACCACTTCACTAACATTATTGGATTGCCTAAAGGTCAGACTCATAAAAAAGTGAGTGTGTGTGTGTTGCGTGCAAAGACTACTGCATATATTTTGGACATAGTGAGTCAAATTTAGGCTAGTTATAAATGTCGGTGTCAGACACATTCAGCACTATTAGTTTTGAGCATTAAATTTCATTAATGTACAAAATAAAATATCATAAACCAATGTGGGAGTCAGGTATATGCATATTATCCAACAGTAAGGTTCTATAGGACTGCCATAAGCAAAGCGGAACAAGTTAGCTATGGAATGACACGACAAATACAATCCATTTAATCGTGCTGATAAATGCAAGCAAATAAAATTTATCAATTGCAAGTTTGGTGAAGCTATTTCATTAACAAATATTTTGTTTTCGGGGTGAGGTAGCATAGACCCGTGAAGACTACAGATCAGAAATCACAATCTACCTGAACCATAATTGATGCAAAATCCAAGTCGGATTCCCCTTCTAGTATAGTAGAAAGCTCACGGTAGACTCTCTCGGCATTCAAAAGCACACAAAGCCGACGGATTATTAAAGCACCACGCCTACAATATTATATATAGTTAAAATTAATAAATAAAAAGTGGAAATTAGTAGTTAAAAACATATTTTAGCAAAACCACAAAGAATATATTGGACGTAGGAAAACAGCTTACTTCTCCAAAAGAGAATTGTCTATCCGGAAATTGTGCACCAGGAAAACAACAAGCTGACGAAAGTGCTGAGGATCTTTCGCAATGCATGCATGAACATCAAGAACTAGAAGAACAACCTATTTCAGACAATTCAAGTGAATTTTCTATTTGCCCAGAGTGAATAATATTGCAAATAAGGATACGAGAAACATTAAAAAATCATTTATTCAGGCCGCAGTCATGAGTCAAAAAGGCATATACAAGAAATAAATGCAGAAAGACTTCTAACAAAACCAAAACTACACTCCACTTTTTCCAGAGAAAAGAATACATTGCTAGGAAATTAGAGAGAGAGAGAGAGAGAGAGAGAGAGAGAGAGAGAGAGAGAGAGAGAGCATAGGAAATCCACCTAAACAGGAATGAAAAAAGTAACTTATCTATATAGTATGATCAAATCACAGTAAAACTTATTGAAAGAAACCTGGTATTTTATAGGAAGGAATAGAGAAAATTGTCCCTGATTTCGACACTGCAGATCTTTCAGGGTCTGGACCTCGTAGCCCTAATCCTAATTAGGGGTCTTTTACTAATAAATCCCTAACTAGCAGACACCTAAACTTATCTATAAGATAATCGTACAATTAAAACCAGATTTGCACAAAGATTTTACAAATGAAAGATTTAATGAAACAAATATATTAAAAACATGATATCAGGATACAAGGCTACCTCATCAGATGGATCAGAAAGTGCCTTGAGCAGGGTGTCGAATATGTCATTCAGAAATTGCAAAACCTGTTTCAGACATGAGAAGACAATAAATGAGTATAGGCCCAAAGTCTCTCACCGACATAAAGGAGTTACGCAAAAGCTTTTACAAAACATTTCAGGTAAATAGAAATAATAATTACTTAAAAAAGGGTTGACGTTAATAAATAAAGTTCTGCAAAAAGGAAGAGAATGACAAATGAAATATTGGTAGGTCAATTGTATATTATTTGACAGCCATGAAAAGTTTCTAAGTGGCTCAGACTAGTAAAAATTGGTACTACAATTAAGCCAGGTCAAAATTATATTAGATTCCTAATTCCTGGAAAACGGGAAAGAAGATCATGCTGCCTCATCTCATATATATATATATATGAAGGGCTACGGTAGGTACAAATAAAAAAGCAGCAGAATAGCATTGTTTGCTGGTTACAGCCAAGCAACATTCATCAACCACCAATATAACTAGAGATCTCACACTCCCAGTGCACCTTAACCAAAAACCTATTATGACATAGACTATAGAGCATAACAGCTGGTTTCCACAGACCTCAGAACTACCCAAATGGGTCTTGCAACTGAGCTGTAATGACATAGAGCTCTGATGGGGATATGAAGAAAGTGGATATACTCTACAGGTGTTCAGGGGCCTCAAAAAATACAAAAACAAAAGCTGAATTCAAAAAAAACTAGTCACCTCAGTACGATATTTATTTAAAAGGGTTGATATCCAGTGCAAAGCTTCAATTCGAGTAGCCTCCCATTCACTAGATAATTGCCTGATCAGTCAAACCAACCCACAATCATTCTATAGAATAATTAGTGCAAAATAGAGTTGGATAAACAAAAAAGAACCTCATAATAATTTCCAAATAGCTTTTAAGGTGGTAGAGCCACTACACAAATCCATAATATTTCAATTGCATGTATGACAAAACTAAAACCTAGCCTCTTTTCCCAGGATAGAAAAACCACACCTCCTGGCAATGGACAGGATTGCTCCTACATCAAATGCTTCAGCTGGATCAGCTTTGATGGAGCGTAGCTCTTCATTGGTTTCACGAGCAACCTTATACATATGCAAGAGATAACTTCAAATTTTTGTTTTACATGGAAGGAAGTGATGTAATTGACAAAAGAGAAAAACAGAGAGCAAAAAAGAAAGAGACTGAAAAGAAAAGAAAGGAGTAGGAAAGAAAACATGTAAAGCTCAAGTGAACCTACAACTCTGATTTTCTCTTCTTTGTCTGATATACAAGGTAAAATGGCTCCAAGAATGTCAGCATAATATGGAACAAGCTGGTCTCCACCAAGTTTGACAAACTCGTTTATCTGTTAAAATGAGAAATCACAGACATAAAGTTATCCTAAATGCAAATGAAACAAATCAACCAGTAATTAAATTTTTTTTTTCTTTGAATATAAAATGAAATATTAGTTTTGAGAATGCCAACACTAAGCATACAGTATTGTAACAGTAAATACTTGTCTATTAAGTCAAAGAATTGCAGCAACACTTACCCATGTGATAGCTGTTAGCCTAGTAAATTCATCTGGAGAACCTGCCCTCTGTACCAGTATTTCAGCCATTCGACCATAATCTACAGACTTCAAGAGTAGCACTGCTCGAGTCAGAAAATGACAAATGAACAAAAAAGGGGATAATGACATAAAAGAAAAAATGGACTCTCAAAAGCGACAAAATCCTTACAGCTCAAACATAAAGGGAAAAAAATTAGCAGGAGACTTACTGGAGAGTTCTTAATCTCTTGAAGAAACTCTGAAAGAGCTGAATCAGCTTGTTGACGTATTTCATGGCTCGAATCACTTAACATATTAAACAAGCCTGAGAAGTTCATGTACAGGTAGGTGGTTGACATTCATTTTGTACAAAATGTTGAGAAAGAAAAGGAACATGCTTAAACAATGTGCTCACCATCAAGAAAATCAGGAAGAAAACCCAGCATATCAATATCTGGGACACTGTCCAATACGGTAATCCATCCTACCAAAAACTGGCGGACATATGGATTCAATACATTCATGCGCTCCCTCAACAGTGGTATAAATTCTTCAATACTAAAAGATCAGGAAAAAAAAAAGGAGGGAATGAGGCAGTGTAAATTGGAATAGGTTAACTTTCATTATCTCATTTTGGTTATGGAATGTGAAAGATGCTTCATTTAGCACGAGATTGCTTCACACTCCGTGGTGTTTACGCCTCTCGACTATTGAAGCTCTGTTTAAAAGTTACAGTTCAGGGATCTCTGTACCTACAAGTCTTTTGAAAAACCTAAAACACTAGATACAGAGAAACAAATAATATAGACGTGAGAGGATGGTGCACCTGAACTGATCACTTTCAGTCACAATATCCTGTTCCAACAGAGCAATGTTTAATCATCAGTTGATCTAAAGGGAACAACAACTCAAATTACTGTGAGACTAATCCCTAATCAACATATGTTTGCTATGTGCAAACATGTACAGCCACACAAAGGCTTTATTGGAGTCCAAGAAAAACTTTTACCTTCACAAGCCGGTCTAAGAGGTGAGCGGCACTTTGTACATTGGCGTCTGAGTCTGCAGAAAGCTTGCATAAGGCATCAAAGATCTGGTTGAAGAATACAATAAAATCCCCTCTCACAACCTGACATAAAATTAAAAAGATGCCATCAGAGGATAGTAGATGATTGGATTGAAGTGATACTCATGTCAGCGCAATCAAATTCTCACCTTAGCTATGTTATATAGTGCTTCACAAGCATAATAACGAACTCTGCTGTCTTGGTCAGAGAAGGAATTTAACACAGGGGGCACAATTTGCTGTCAAGTGCAAGGATTATATGTAGGTAAGACACATAAAGAAAAGCATATATGAGCTTAGGCATGTCAAAATGAGATGAATAACAAAGTAAAGGATAATATTAATGCACACTTGTAATAAATCGTTCCAATAGAACACATTGCTACTAAGTGTTGGATACTTGGATATGATTTAGCTTGCTGAAATTCAACATACTTCAATTCCATACCTCGAGTTATTACCATTTTTTTTTTCCTGATGTTTCTTATTTCTCAATCAGAAAATTAGCATGTTCAGTGTCCACTGATAAGGTTGTTAGGTACTACTAGAATGAGTTCAGCATAACTTCTCAAGTGGAAAGAGTTCTAGCAGTAAGCCATAAGCCAATGATAAACAAATAAATAAACTAGGACATTGAGCAACCCCTCACCTCAAGATGCTGAGCTGCTTCAGAAGTCAACCCAACAGTCGCAGCAGCTAATCCTATCAATCCTCCCTTCATTTAAAAAAAAAAAGAAAATCACCCAGCTTATAACATGATCAAATTTTTAAAGCCAAATTAAATGAAATCAACATTTTCTTCCAAAAATAATATTTTTTTTAAAAAAAAAAAATACCTTCCTGTGATTGGCTTGTGGTGATTGAGTGAATTCCGTAGTCAACAAATTGATCACAGCCGTAATTTTATCATGATCCCCAGCAGCAGTTAGCTGCTTCACTATATTCTCAATCTACACACAAGTATACACACACACCCATCAATTCATTAACCCCAAAACCCCAAATTAAACAAATTGCAAAAAAGAGAAGAAAAACGAAAAGGGACAAAGAAGAAACCTCAAGAGCAGCATTCTTGCGCTTCTCGTAGAGCTTATCAGCAAGGTTGCGAAGCACGGCTGCCGGAATCAACGACAGAGCGTCGGCCATAGCAACAGCCGCCAAGCTGGGAAACACTTGACTGGGTAAAAGGGGATAACTTTCGATATCAAATTCGTTTCCGGATCTTTTCCTGCTCCAAACGAAACATTTTGGGTTCTTTTTTTTTCTCTCTTCCTTTCCGGGATCGGCAGCGAAATCCAAAGTTCAAATTTTTCTTTTGGAGGGGATAATGACTGACGTGGAAAGCGACTCAATTGGAAAATTTGGAATTCGGATGAATCAGATCTGATAAAGTTCAGGGAATTGAAATGACAAGAAATTGAGACTGAAATTGAAACCTAATTGTCTTTTTTTTTCCCTTCTTTATTTTAATTTGAAAAAAATGGGACGATATGGAAATTTTGGTAAATAGTAACATTGGGATTTATTCGTCAAAAAAACAAAAACATTGGGATTTAAGATCCTTCTGTGATGTAATAATTAAAAGGGAGTGTTTTTGAGCGAGTGACCGCAATTTTTCTTTCCACTTTTTTTTTTTTTGGGGGATATATTCCACTTTCTACCTTCTACCAGTACCAACCAGCTCAAGCTAAGGTTGAAACTTGAAAGTTGAAACGCAGTGTTAAAATAGCCTAAATGTCCTTTATTTATGGCCAATCTATTATATTGTAGACTTTATTCGCAATTGTATTTTAGGAAGGAAAGCCAACTTTGTGTGTGTTTAATATTTGGTTATTGGACAATTCTGTACGCGATGCAACAAAAAAAAAATTACACATATTTTCAACCATATTTTACCGTGACGTTACATTTTAATATTATTTCCTAAATTTTTTTCAAAAATGCTTCCATAGAGAGATATAATTTGACGCCTATGTAAAATAATTACAATGTTAATTAAATTCTAAGTTTTATCTAGGGATTGGTTCGTGAGTATTCACCACATGCTTAAGGAAGGCAATCACCATGGTGACGTTTTTGCAAAGCTTCGAGTAAAATGTGATATTTCCATTATCGTCTTAGATGGAGCACCTATTGGGTTAAGGTCATCATTGTTGGTGAATGCCATGGCCATCTCCTTTAGGTAGGAGTAATCTTTAGTGTTATTTTCTTTCTTTTATTTGCTTTCTTTCCCTTTTGTTTACCAAAAAAATATCTAAGTTTTATCTTCACTCATTTTGTGATGTTTTATTTTTGGATCTCTCATTAAGAGTGGGTAATTTATTTAAAAAATAAAATAACAAATCTCAATTGTGGATAAAATTTTATTCACTTATCATGAATTCAGTCTAAACAAAACTGGCTGATTACGAATTTTTTGAATTACCTTAGTGTCCTTATCCATGGATTTTCTCATTTGAAGGTAGTGAATTGGCCTAAAACTTTACTTAGATCCTTTAAAGATCAAATTGCATGGTTCCTACCTATGTACCTTCGCCATATTCCCTAGGTACTTTAATAGGCTCTAAGTAAGGAGAATATAATATGCCTCCAGTCATCTTTACCTTAGTGGAGAAAGGATTCTTACCGGTTGCCAATGTTTCAACGTCGTCCCCTTCCTAGAACATAAGCATCTAGTGCAAAGTATAATGTACACACTGGGTGGAATGAGTTCAATCCTTTCCTAGCAGAACAACATAGATGGGTAAAGTATTGTATTAAAATTACTCTTAAACTATTTTTAAAATAATAATAAAAAGGAATATAAACTAAGATGATCCCATTATTTTTAACGTTTGAAGCACTTTTTATCCTCAAATTCAAAGGGAATATTAAATGTGTTGGCTTATTACAAAGTCAGGACACGCCATGAATATAACTTTTCTTTCAATTTACTCATCCTTTCTCAACAAAAAAATTAGTCAGGCGAATAAAAATAAAGTTTGACCAAATAATTTTTTGAAGTCTGACACATTCAGCCAATTAATGTATTTTCTTTTGTTTTGGATTAGATCTCTATGTGCAAGACATTGTTGGAAGACATAAGGGGTTAATATAATAATTCAAATGAGTAGTCAACTTTATTTTCTGGCACATCCACTTCTTTTCCCTTGGCAGGTTTCAGAGCAAAGCAAGAGTATGGTACTAAGTGAGGACTCCTTCCTCCGTTGGGGTCGTCTCATATGGTAACTTTATAAATATATATATCAAAGTAACTACATAGATGCATAAATAAAACTAAGTTTAAATATGTTTTTGATCTCTGTAATTGAAACACCTCTTAGTGTTTCACAGATGTAACTCTATTTTATTATCCTTATTTGTGATACTTACTGTTATTATTAGCAACACAGAGTAATAAAATACAGTAAGTTTAAATCCAACATACATGCACTAATTTATACATCACATATATAATCATTGGTCATATAGTAGTACAAAACACATCATCAAAGTTCAACAAATAGTGGGAAGTCTAAAACCAAAATACAGGGCATATCAGGTTCTGATACCAAAGCTATGGTCAAAAGGCACCAACTGAAAGACATGTCACTAGCCATAACTATAATACAAAAGGAGACTCGTGTGTCTGGCTTCTTCCTTTTAGCCTGCACGCATGTATGGTTCACTATGGAAGGTTACTTCCATATCCACCATCATCGACATCCTTGCCACGGTAGTCAATAGGCATCCCATCTCGTTTTCTACTCGTGATCCAAGTCTATATAGATAGAATACATGTACAAACACAGGAGGTAAGAACTGTTATACATCATTCAATAGGGATTTAGATCTAAATAATAACATTTCAATATGTAACAGAACATGCATTACAATACAGTCGAATCTCAGGCCATCATTTTTCAATCATCCTTAAGTTGTCATTCTAAGATCTGTATATACACTAGGTATGTCACTATTTTTTAGATGCATGCCGGCCGGTTCAAAAATTATCTCCCAAACGAGACATCGTCTCCCAGCGAGGTTAAGAAATATCGTCTCCCAATGAGACACCTCCTAACTAGGTTAAGTGATCATGTCTTCGCACGAGACATTGTCTCCCAACAAGACGTTTCCTTTAGGGAGAAAGGAAAAATCATGCAATCCTGCATATACAAGATATTGTCTCCCAACGAGACGCCCCCATCGTGGAGGAAGGTAAAGGTGTAATTATGCACATGCTATGATATATAAACATCATTAATTTGATCCGTTATCTCCTGGTCTCTGAGCCTAGTATCTCAACCTTACCTCTCCGTCGATCCAGTATTCAATAAAGGGTAGATATTGTATTCATCCTACTAGTCAACCATGCAACACAGGTTTCATGACTCGAATCACTTAACATATTAAACAAGCCTGAGAAGTTCATGTACGGTTAGGTGGTTGACATTCATTTTGTATAAAATAAAATGTTGAGAAAGAAAGGGATCATGCTTCAAACAACGCGATCACTATCAAGAAAATCAAGAAGAAAACCCAACATATCAATATCTTAGACATTGTCCAATACAGTAATCCATCCTACCAAAAATTGGTGGACATATGGATTCAATACATTCATGCGCTCCCTTAACAATGGTATGAATTCTTAGATATTAGACCAGGAAAGAAAAAAGGGGGGAATGAGGCAGTGTAAATTAGAATAGGGAGGAATATAGGTTGACTTTCACTATCTCATTGGTTATGGTAAGTAGAGACAGGCCCAAGCGCAGACCAGGGTGTGTAGATGCACCCCTTGAGTTTTACAATCTTACATATAATACCACACCCCTATTGTTGTATATTTGAACAGCTACCCCATTTTGCCCAGTTTCTTTTGAGTGTTCGACGAGACAAAAATGTGAGGTCAGGTCAGAGTTTCTTAAGTCTACTTGTATGTGTTTTTGTGTTTCACGTATTGTTTCCAGCGTATTTAAGTTCCATGAAAACATCATTAGTTTTTTGTTACAAACACATAAATAACTTTGAATGCAGGGTCAAAATGTACAAAAGTTCAAAAAGTTATGCATGTTAAGTTAATAGCATAAAATAAAAATATATTTCCATGGTTTGAATTGCTTTGTCTGTAACATGTAAAAAAAATTATAATGAAAAATTTAGGTAAGTTGGGTCCCCAGAATTCACGAAAATCAGAGAAGGCTCAATAAATGCTTACAGATGTACTTATATATTACCCACCAATGACATTGTGGCATGAGTCGTATCTTTACCAACTGGACCAACCTCCGTTAGCTCAGTAACATGTAAATCTAAAAATATTATATGTAATTGTTATGATATTTATTTTTAAATTTATTGAAATAAATAATATAGACGTGAGAGAAATATGGTGCACCTTAACTGCTCACTCTCGGCCACAATATCCTGTTCCAATAAAGCAATGTTTAATCATCAGTTGATCTAAAGGGAACAAAACAACTAGCATTATTGTAATCAGCGTATGTTAGCTACGTGCAAACATGTATAACTATAGCTGTCAATTCGGGCTGGCCCGGCCCATTCGGGCCAAAGACAATTTCGGGCTGGGCTGGGTTGGGCCAAAATTAATTCGGGCCCCTATTTTACTAGCCCAACCCAGCCCTATGCGGGCTACGGGCTAAATGGACTGGCCCATGGGCCAAGAACTTGTGCTCAACAGAATTAATTTTGAACATTTATATTTAATTGTGCTCGATAAAACGGCTGATCTCGCCTCTAGTGTTCTCGCAGAGAAATGTTAAACCATAGCTTCCAATTCCATGCGTGAATGAAATGTGCAGCATCTGTTCTTGTCAAAAAGAAATGTGCCACCACTATTGAATCAAAAGAATTTAGAGCCAAAACATTTTGTACAGATCGTTTTTGCGTGTCTTTGTGATTTTTATTAAAAATTCAAAATATTGAGGAAAAAAAATAACATTGATATGTTAATACAGTTTAACAGCTATATAGAATCCATGGATAAATAATTTCACACATAATGGGTCAGTCTGTTCACAATCTTCGGTTCACGTAACAAAATTAAAAAATGTAATCAGGAAAAATTCAAAAGTAATTCAGACGGGTTGGCCCAAATTTATCACTGCCAGCCCATGATGGGCCAATAAATTTTTAGGTCGGGCTGGGCTGGGTTAGAATTTTTCGGGCTAAGGTTTTATTGGTCCAGTCCACCTTTTTTATCGGGCGGGCTGGGCCAGCCCGTCGGGTTGGACTTATTTTGACAGCTCTATGTATAACCACACAAAGGCTTTATTGGAGTGATACCTTCACAAGCCAATCTAAGAGGTGAGTAGGGGTGGGAATAGGCTAGGTCGAGCTAGGCTTTGCGAGGCCTAAGCCTGGCCTGTTCAAAAAATCCAAGGCCTAAGTCTGGCCTGTTACCTGTGATGGACTTATTTTTTAGGTCTGGTCTGGCCTTTTTGAAAGTCTGGTATGACCTATTAGCCTACTTAATTAAAGACCTATTTCATATTAACGTCTTTGGATAAGTGATTTGATCTATCTTAAATAGACTAATAGGCTGATAGGTTAAGTTCTATTTCTAATAAACTATAAAAAAAATTGCTACTAAGACACATGGGACATAAGGGTGGAAATAGACAAATGAGCTGAGTTTTATAAAGTCTAATTTTGATGTATTTATATGATATAAACCTTTTTCAATGTCTAACTTGACATTTTAGAGAATCTAACGGTATATGATAGCCTATTTAAATTTTATTTTGTAATAAGACCTTTAAATGTGTCAGAAATTTATGCAAGTCAATATACTTAAATTATTGAAAAGATCAGTATATGATTTAATACATTGTACAAAATCCAATATAATAATAGCAATAAAAAATAGTATTATTTATATTTACTTAAATAGGTCAGCCTGTTAGGCCTAAAAGGCTTTTTGAGTGGCCTGAAGTCTGGCCTTTTTAGCTAAATAGGCTTTTCAAAAAGCCTTGGTCTTGTCTATTTAGAAAAAAAAGTCTGGCTTGGCCTAGGCCTGTCGTAGGCTAGGCCGTAGGCCCCTGTCGAACGGCCTGACCTATTCTCACCCCCAGAGGTGAGCAGTACTTTGTACATTGGCATCTGAGTCTGTAGAAAGCTTAGACAAGGCATCAGAGATCTGGTTGAAGAATACAATAAAATCCCCTCTCACAACCTAACATAAATTAAAAATATATACTATATGGTTATCAAATCGAGATATATATCGTGAATCGTTGGACCTATTTTTTGAATCGTGTATTGTATCTTTTTATAAATCATAAGATATTTGATCAATAAAAATATGACATTTTTTAAGTAAAAACAAGTCAATAAGAAAATAACATAAGTTGATTTATCATATATTAACTTCAAAATAATGTTAGATTCAAATAATAAAAAATAGAGAGTAGAAACAAGATAAGGAGACCAAAACAGGACCAGAAAACAGAGAGGAGTGAAGGAGAAGGGAGGGCACGAAGCATTGTGTAGGCAGTAAGAGTAAAAAAAAATGCATGGTAGGAGGGAGTGGGGACCAAGAATGCGGTGTGATAGGGTTGTTTGTTTTTTATTCTGAATTGGACTATTTGCAAGGTTTATTTAGTCTAATTCTACCCCCATTTAATTTGTATCATGCGATTCAGTTGAGAATCGGGATTCATGGGATACAGTAGAGTGAATCGAGATTCATGTTGAGATACAAGTCCAAAAGAGATTCACACTAAGATACATATCGATTGCATCCAATTTCGTATCGAATCGACATATGAATCGCATGAATCGTAAGATAATGATAACTATATACAATCAGAGGATAGTATATTATCAGATTAAATTTAAAATTGTACTCATGCCATTGCAATTAATTAAATTCTCACATTAGTTATGTCATATATGTTACCAAGTGACTTCAAACACAAGAGGGGGGTGAATTGTGATAGCGGTGCTTATATAAAAAATTACAGAAAAATTACTGAATTAAAAAAAACTTGAAAGAAATAAATAAAGTGCTTGAATGATAAAGAGACAGAGAGCAAAGAAGAACACGAAAGAAATTATACGAGTTCGCCACCAAACACCCCTGTGGCCTACGCCCTCTCCCAAAGCAAAAACACTATGGGATTTTCACTAAATCACTAGCTTTTAAATCGAGTTCACGAAACCTTTACAACTCTATACGAGCAATACGCTCAAGAGGTATCACCTCTCTATGAACACCTGGGATTCCTACCCAAAAAGAAATGATTTTCATAAATAAAATGAGATGAGAAAGATACACTAATAGTGCAGATATAACAAATTGAAGCTCAAGTAATACAACTCAAATTATGTAGAATAAAAAGACTTCTCAAAAAATTGTGCTCAAATAAGTGCGAGTGATGGAGAAAATTTGATGAGTTTTAGCACAAAAATTAAGCACTTGTGTTATGTTGAAAAACAATGCTCGTGGTGCAAAGGCTTTTATAGGCACCGAGGAGCGCTACTTTGAGAGAAATATCCGTTAAAGATTAAAAGGATTTGTCCGTTCTAAAAGATTTAAAGGATTTGTCCGCTATGCTTTTTGAATATGAAGAATTGAAAACACTGGGACTAAAAAGATTCTCTGGACACCACTTGCGTGTTCGACATCGTGATTTACCATCGACCTCTCCCCAAATTTCTCAGATACAATCTCCCCACTCGACATACGACCTCTCCACACACTCGACATACGATCTCCTCACACCGACGCGACCTCCTCACACGCTCTAAGACGCCGACCTCAGCTCGGCAGACGCGACCCTCCTCACGCAAGACGCGACCTTCATCTCAAGACGCGACTTCCTCACAAATGACGGAGAATATTTTCCAAAGAAAACTTGAAATATTTTCCAAACAATATTTTGAATACAACTTAAGAATTTTTCAAAATACTTTGTGTCCAAAACCCAAAGACTTGAGAAACTATCATTCTTGATACGCGTCTTGGTATTCTTTTCCACTTTTTGCACGGTTGACTATTTGTAAAACTCCCTTTTGTCAATCATCAAAACCATCCTGTCAAGGCATGTATTCACAGACTCCCCCTTTTTGATGATGACAAACATCTCATGGAGGGAATTTAGTAAAATATAATCATGATATGACAATGAGATATGAGCATGGTTTTTCAATAAAAGATATCAGAGTTTAAGCACAATATTTAGAAAACTCCCTCACAATATTTAGAAAAAAGATATCGTAAAAACTCCCTCACAATATGCATAAAATAAACCACTCCCCTCGAATCATATAACTCTTCCCCTTTGGCAACATCAAAAAGCGGAAAGATAAAGGAAAGGCATGTAAACGATGCATATACGTGTAACTAGATGGCGAAAAATAATTAAAATAGAGTATCAAGGGTTCAATGAAGCATAAGAAATCCTTGGTAAAAAAAATTATTCAGGGAGATAGCAAAAATAAAGCACTAGGATAGGAGTTACTAGTCCTCGCAAGCTCTTCAAGAGACCGATTTTTCCTTTCCACCACTCCATTCTGCTGTGGTGCTCTAGGTGCGGAAAAATTATGCTCAATTCCATTTTCAGTACAAAAGGCCTCAAATGCCTCATTTTGGAATTCCCCACCGTGATCACTTCGGATGGATACTATGTTCATTCCTTTTTCATTTTGGATAACTTTAGCAAGTTTTCGAAAGGCAGCAAAAGTGTCATTTTTATGAGAAATAAATAAGGTCCATGTATAGCGAGAATAGTCGTCCACAATAACAAGAGCATAGTAATTGCCACCAAAGCTTTTAGTTCTAGAAGGGCCAAATAAATCCATATGTAAAAGTTGTAAAGGCCGATTTGTTGAAACAATATTTTTAGATTTGAAAGAAGCCTTTACTTGTTTTTCCTTTTGACATGCATCGCAAAGTTTATCTTTTTCAAAGCGGAGCTTTGGTAAGCCAATTACTAAGTCCTTTCGAACCAATTTATTAAGATGATCCATGTGAATATGAGCCATTCTTTTCTATGCCATAGCCAAGATTCATCCTCTTTACTAATAAGACAACATGCATCATTTGAAGGTATTTTATCTAAATCAAGCGTATAGATATTTCCAATTCTAGGTCCAATAACAATAACATTTTCATTTATAGAATCCATGACCATGCATTTTGAAGAATCGAAACCACTTTGTTTCCTTTATCACAAAGTTGACTAATGCTAGCAAATTATGCTAAACCATCCACATACAAAACATTTTCACAAGGGGATTAGGACTCTACCAATAGTAACCAATCCCAAGAATTTTACCTTTGTTGTTGTCACCATACGATATAACCACTATTCTTAGGTACCAATGAGGAGAACTTGCTTTTATCTCTGTCATGTGCTTTGAACAGTAGCTATCAAGATACCAATTTAAGTCCTTGGCTTTCAAGCACACCTACAACAACAGTTAATTTTAACCTTTGGTACCCAAACTAAGTCATCCAGATGAGTTAGTTTTTGGCAAAGTACCCTTTGAATCCATATCTTTGCCAACCACATTCTTGTTCTTTCTAATATTGCAAATGGAGTGCAGTAAAGTGACATTTCTACCACAAAGTGAAAGCATTTAATGAAAGGCTGCTTAAGTGTTGTTGTGATTGACAAATTTAAAGGATTTTTCATGCAAGCTTGTGGATTATAACCCAAACCGGCTTTTCCAAAAGTACCCTTTTGTTTTCCCAATAGAATGTTTAAGTTATCCCTTCCCATGGTAAATTTGGCAAGGGTGTTTTCCAAATCTTCAATCTTGTTTTTCAAAACATTGCATTCATCACACTTGAAAGTATCAATCTTTTGATTTTCACAAAAGGTGCAAGGAGAAACTTCAGTCCACAATAACTTGTTTTTCCTTAAAACTTCCATCTCTTGGTTTAAGAAAATAATTTTAGATTCAAGAGAAGAGATGGTTTTCTTAAAAGAAGAAATAATTTTTCAAGTCTAGTCGCTTTCATTATTTAATTCTTCACAAGCAATACTCTCATCATAAGTTAAAGGAGATTCGAGTTCAAGAGCATTTACCTCATCCTCCTCGTGTTTTGCCATGAGACATAAGTTGGCCTCCTCATTTTCCTCGATTCATCGATTTGAGTCCATATCATTGTCGTCGATTCCTCTTTTTCATTTACGATTGCTGAGAGCAATTCCTTTCTTTTTCTTATCACTTTCTTCACTCCTGAGTCGATTTAGTTCAAGTTCATGTTCCCGCACTTTCCAAACAAGGTTGCCAATGATATAGTAGATAAATCTCTAGATTCAGATATAGCAAAGAATCCTTGCTGCTGTGGCTTATTTAAACATCTAAGAACTTTATTAATTAAATCTTCATTCATCAAGACTTTTCCAAGAGCTCTGAGATGGTTTATTATATGGATGAACCTTTTTTGCATATCTTGTATGTTTTCACTTGGTTTCATCCTAAATAACTCATACTCATGGGTTAATGTGTTCATTCGAGCCCTCTTGACCTCGGTAGTACCTTCATGAGTCAATAGAAGGGTGTCCCACATTTCTTTAGCAGTCTTGCAATTTGAGACCCTATAGAACTCATCGTAGCTTAAAGCAGAAGTGATGATGTTCTTAGCTTTCAAATTGTATTGGACCTTTTTCTTATCATCTTCGGTCCAAAGTGATCTTGGTTTGTCTACCACTGCATCATTAATTGATTGAGTGGGGACAAATGGACCATTTTCCACAGCATCCCAAATATCAAGATCAACACCCTCAAGAAAGATTTGCATTCTATCCTTCCAATAACCATACCCCTCACCATTGAAAAATAGAGTCTTCATGGAAGTTCCCTCGTTATTGTTTGAAGTCATTCTCTTGAGACGGTTAAGTCCTTTATACAAGAGTCTAGCTCTGATGCCACTTGTTACCAAGTGACTTCAAACACAAGAGGGGGGTGAATTGTGATAGCGGTGCTTATATAAAAAATTACAGAAAAATTACTGAATTAAAAAAAACTTGAAAGAAATAAATAAAGTGCTTGAATGATAAAGAGACAGAGAGCAAAGAAGAGCACGCAGCAAATTATACAGATTCGGCCACCAAACACCCCTGTGGCCTACGTCCTGTCCCCAAAGCAAAGCACTATGAGATTTTCACTAAATCACTAGCTTTTAAATCAGGTTCAGCTAGAAACCTTTACAACTTTATACCAGAGCAATACGTTCAAGAGATATCACCTCTCTATGAACACCTTGGGATTCCTACCCAAAAAGAAATGATTTTCGCAAATAAAATGAGATGAGAAAGATACACTCAATAGTGCAGATATAACAAATTGAAGCTCAAACAATACAACTCAAATTATGTAGAATAAAAAGACTCTCAAAAATTGTGCTCAAATAAGTGTGAGTGATGGAGAAAATTTGACAGAGTTTTAGCACAAAAATTAAGCACTTGTGTTATGTTGAAAAACAATGCTCGTGGTGCAGTGCTTTTATAGGCACTGAGAGGAGCGTCACTTTGAGAGAAATATCCGTTGCAGCATTAAAAGGATTTGTCCGTTGCAGCATTTAAAGGGATTTGTCCGTTGCGTTTTGAATATGAAGAATTGAAAACACGGGGACGGAAAAGATTCTCGGACACCACTTGGTGTTCGACATCGTATTTCCATACGACCTCTCCCCATTTCGATACAATCTCCTCATACGACCTCTCCACACACCGACATACGATCTCCTCACCAAGACGCGACCTCCTCACGGCCAAGACGCGACCTCGCCAAGACGTGACCTCCTCACATTTCAAGACGCGACCATCTCGACGCGACTTCCTCACAGCTCGACGCGGAGAATATTTTCCAAAGAAAACTTGAAATATTTTCCAAACAATATTTTAAATACAACTTAAGAATTTTTCAAAATACTTTGTGCCCAAAACCCAAAGACTTGAGAAACTATCATTCTTGATACGCGTCTTGATATTCTTTTCCACTTTTTGTACGGTTGACTATTTGCAAAACTCCCTTTTGTCAATCATCAAAACCATCCTGGCAAGGCATGTATTCACAATATAGTGCTTCACAAGCATAATAACGAACACTGATGTCTTGGTCAGAGAAAGAATTCAACACGGGCACAATTTGCTGCCATGTACGTACAAGGATTACATGTGTTCAACATAATGTCTCAAGTGGAATGGAAAGCTTTCTAAGTGTAAGCCATGATCCCCATGATAAACAAATAAACAAATTAGAACAAAAATTCAGAAAGTTTAAAAATTAGTGAGCAACCCTCGCCTCAAGAAGCTTAGCTGCTTCAGAAGTCAACCCACTAGATGCTACAGTTAATCCTATCAATCCTCCCTTTATTTAGGGGGGGGAATTCGACCAGCATATAACATGACCAATTTATCAAAGTCAAATTAAACGAAGTCAACACAATTTTCCAAAAAAATATTTTAAAAAAATAATAATAATACCTTCCGGTGATTGGCTTGTAGTGATTGAGTGAATTATGTAGTCAATAGATTGATCACAATCGTAATTTTATCATGATCCCCAGCAGCAGCAACAACAACAAAATATACATATCTTATCTATTAAAGTTGGGTTACAATTTGGCAGAAATTTGCCCGCCTAATCTGCTGCCAACCAATGCAGTCCGCCAAAATGAAAACAATCAATGCTTAGATATCATGTAACCCAACAATCAATGCTTAGATATCATCTAACTCAACAATCAATGCATTAAATATCATTACACATAAATTATTATCATGTAACCCTATCATATCTTTTTTTGGTGGATAGGATACTATCATATCTGTCACCATTAATTATGTAGATACTATGGGATACTATCATATCCTCTTCTTCGTAATTATGCACTAAGCAAAGTCTCGATTCTCATATGTTTTTAGCATCCTGTCAAACATGGTAACGAAGAGTTTACAGAACTGTTGGGTCAAGGCGGTGGAAAGCGGCAACGACGAGAGGTGCAGCATGAACGAGGGGTGAGTGGCAGTTTTCATCGTGGCAAATGAAACAAAAACCAGAGAAAGGTAAAGATGTTTGAACACTGGCTAATATGAAACTGTGTCTTCCTCCTCCTCCTCCTCCTTCTTGCATTTCATCCACGCCATTGCTTTCTCTTTCTCTTCTATCTGTTACTTCGCCTTTTACAGAATCACAATGTAAATCTACTGGATGTTGTAGTTTTTTTTCCTGTCGTGGTTCTCAGAGCATCTTTATCGTGGTGCTTATCAATTAAAATATTAAAACCGGTCATCAAGCAGAGGAGAAGACATCAAATTACAACAAAAATTACAAAAAAAAAGGATTACAAAACCGGTTGAAAATTGCAACAAATTGATTTCCAACAAAATTTACAACCATGAAAATTTATTTACAGAAAAAAAAATTGCAGGAAAAAAAATAGGATCTGGAACATGAAAAAGAAGGAGTAGAAGAAACACAAAATCTGAAACAAAAAATTACAATCACCAGCATCTCCCAAACGTTCGGCAATGACAGATCAGGTGAGATATGGCCGTCACTCGCGGTGCCTCGCTGTAACTGGCCGTGACTGGCTGTAATTCGTCGTCCCAAGCATCACTCGCTGCGTCGTACATCTTCTATTTCAGAACAATGTAAATCGCAAATCTGGGGGAGAGATTTGGGTATTTCACAGAGATCCGGGTGAGGGAGATTTGGGGAGGGTTTGGAATCGGGTGATGAGGCCGAGGGAGAGGGGGAGAAGGAGATAATCGGTTTATTTTTTTCAAAAGGGGCCTATGTTCGCCGGAAAACAAGAGAGAAGGTTGTGGTGGTTTTCCAGTGACATCATCAGATTCAAAAACCAATCGGATAGAAGTGTAGAGGGGAACGGGGGGATCAAGGATCTGTATTTTGTTTGGCCAAATATGGTCGGTGTACGGCGGTGGGGAGCCACAAGGTGGTGGTGGCGGCAGCTCAAAAGGAGAGAGGAGGGAGGAGCTTTTCTGTTTTTTTTTTATCTAGGGTTTTTAGGAAATACGATAAAAGTGATACTGATAGTGAGAGTGGGCAGTTCGCATAAGTGGAGGAGGGGAATGGGCCTAGCACAAAACGAATTAGTGAGCGGGAGGGTGAACGCTATAAATTCGATGGTGCATGTAGAAATCTGTCAAATACTCCCAACATAAAAACTCATTTATAAAATATAAATAATAATAAAATATATTTTATTTCTAATATACTACTACCAGACAGGATCATTGAAACGCATTTCTATCTTAACTGTAGCTTATCTGCCATTACAATATCTACTATTGTTTCCACGTGGAGAAGATGGTTGGAAAGAGGGTATTCCACTAAAAGATAATTCAAATAACACGGCAAAGAAAAGATAGACAATTTCAATTAGAGAATTTTTTGCATACCTGATTCAGTACAGGGAACATCAGCAAACACCATTATTGTTCTCCAAAAGGTTGTTTCAATAATTTTTGATTGATGCTTATAGCATGGTAGAGTCATCCAGGTTGAAATATGTAAGAACACATTAAAAAGAATTGAGAGCTAAGAAGTATAAAAGTCTTACGGATGCAGTACTACGAGGTGAAACTGATCCTGCTACAGCAGGAAAACGAATTGTCTTGCCATCAACCTTCACAGGTAGTGCTCGCTATCTACTTCAAAACTATCATGATGCTATGGCCACTTGCAAATAGGCTGGATATCCAGATTTATTCATCACGTTTACTTGCAACAAAAAATGGTCAGAATTAAATAGAGTTTTATCAAGACATGGCCTCAAACCAGAAGATAGGCCTGACTTACTTAGTCGTGTTTTCAAAATTAAACTTGATCAATTGATTAAGGAAATAAAGCAAGGAAATGTATTTGGAAAGGTTAAAGCGGGTATGTATATTTTTCGATATAGGCCAATCTGGAAATATAATTCTATTTTATACTTTCATAGATTTTTTATTTGTTTATTTGATGTACTAATTAATATATTATCTTTTAATCTGCAGTTGTCTACACAATTGAATTTTAGAAGCGTGGATTGCCTCATTCACATATTTTGGTTTTCCTGCATCTTGAGTTCAGATATCAAACTCCTCATGATATTGACAAAATCATCTCTGCTGAAATTCCTAATGAACAAATTGATCCAACACTTTTTGCGGTCGTGTCATCACTAATGATTCATGGTCCATGCGGCATTCAAAACAAGAAATCTCCATGTATGCAAAATGGAAAGGGCTCAAAACATTTTGCTAAGAAATTTGTTGAGCATACTACAATTAGTGATGATGGATACCCATTATACAGAAAAAAGGACAACAATAGAACTATTAAGAAGGATGACTTTTTGATTGACAATAGCTTTGTTGTTCCTTATAACAGATATTTACTCATGCGATACAATGCTCATATTAATGTTGAATGGTGTAATCAAAGCCGTTCTATCAAGTGTCTCTTCAAGTATGTCAACAAAGGGCAAGACCGTGTTACTGCACTATTTTATCAAAGTGCATTCAATCAACAACAGATTCAATGTGTTGATAAAATAAAGTTGTATTATTTTTATTATAGATATTTATCCTCATATGAAGCAGCCTAGAGATTATTCGCATTTGACATCCATTACAGAGAACATTTTGTTGAGCGATTGTCTTTTCATTTACCAAATGAACATGTGGTTATTTTTTATGATAATGATCCTATAGATCAGGTTCTGAAGAAACCAAACTGTCACAAATCAAAATTCCTGGCATGGATGGAGGCTAATAAAAAATATCCAGAAGCAAGGGATCTCACTTATATCAATTCCCTTCAATGTTTGTTTGGCACCAAATTGAGAACCAGTGGAAAAAAAGGCAGAGGGGGTTCAAAATTGGAAGACTGCATTTTGTTCATCCAGGAAGTAGAGAACTCTATTATTTGAAGAATTTGCTTAATTATGCCAAAGGACCTCAGTCATTTCGTGATATAAGAACAATAAACAATGTTGTGTATCCTACGTTTAAAGATGTTTGCTATGCAATGGGTTTATTGAATGACGAAAGAGAGTACATTGACGGAATAATAGAGGCAAGCCATTGGGGTAGTGCACACTATTTAAGGAAGCTTTTTGCAACTTTGTTGGTATCGAACCAACTAAATCAGCCCGAATTGATTTGGAGTAAAACTTGGCAGTATTTCAGTGACGACATATTGTAAAGCCAAAGAATTTCTCTTCAAATTGACGGTAATTTTAATGCTTTTATCTATATATAATTCTCAAGTAATGTACTTATTTTTCAATATTGTTTAACATTAATTTGTATCATCTACTGGTATAATTTTTTGCAGATTTGGTTTTGACTGATGAAGAGTTAAAAAGTTTTACATTGGTTGAGACAGAGAAGTTATTACAAAGTAATAATAGAAGTTTAAGAGATTACCCTATCATGCCACAGCTAGATATGTCATTGATATCTAATGCCCATAATAGACCGATTCATGTTGAACTTAATTATGATAGGCAACCTTTGGCTGAAGAACATGTCAGATTGTTGTCAACAATGATCTCTGAACAAAGGGAAATATACGATAAGATAATGTTGTGTATTAGGCAAAATCGTGGTGGACTAATCTTCGGTAATGGATATGGTGGAACAGGAAAAACTTATATTTGGAGAGGCGCATCTGCTGCTCTGAGATCAAATGGAGAAATTCTTCTCACTATTGCATCAAGTGGAATAGCAGCACTGCTAATACCTGGGGGTAGGACAACACATTCAATGTTTGCAATCCCATTAAATATTATGAAGACTCTACTTACAACATTAAGCAAGGTAGTCCTTTGGCTGAGTTAATAATAAAGTGTAAGCTGATTATATGGGATGAGGCTCTGATGATGCACAAACACTGTTTTGAAACTGTTGACAGAACGTTTAGAGATATTCTTCGGTTCTCCAATAGTAACAGTCTAAATCTTCTTTTTGGAGGTAAGGTAGTAGTTTTGGGAGGTGACTTTAGACAGATCCTTCCTGTTATACCTAAAGGAACAAGACAAGAAGTTGTATATGCCAGCATTAATTCATCTTACCTATGGCAGTTCTGTGAAGTTATGACATTAACTAAAAACATGAGGCTTCGGACTGGGTCTTCAAACACTGATGTGAATCAAATAAACCAATTTTCAGATTGGTTGTTGAGTATTGAAGAGGGAAAAATTGGGGAACAAAATGATGAAGATATGATCATTGAAATTCCAGATGATATGATCATAAAAAATTCAGGAGATCATCTTGCCTCAATAGTCAGTGACACTTATCCATCCTTCTCGGATAACTTCAGTGATCCGTCCTTTTTTCAGGATTGGGCTATTTTAACGCCAAAAAATGAAATTGTCGACACAATAAATGATTATATATTGATTTGATTCCAAGTGAGGCAAAAACCTATTTGAGTTATGATACACCATGCTCACAATCTGAAAATACTACAGAATTTTTGAATACCATAACAGCTTCAGGATTACCAAATCACGAGATAAAACTCAAAATAGGTGTACATGTTATGTTGCTCAGAAATATAGATCAATCATTAGGACTATGCAACGGTACACGATTAATCATAACGCACATGGCAAAATATGTTCTTGAAGGGAAGATTATTTTAGGAAGCAATATTGGCGCCAAGGTTTTCATTCCGGGGTTGTCACTGACTCCCTCTGATATTAGAATTCTTTTTAAATTTTAGCCAAACAATTTCCAGTTGCTCTTTCTTTTGCGATGACAATAAATAAAAGTCAAGGGCAATCTCTAAAGCATGTTGGTATCTACCTTCCACAATCTGTTTTTACGCATGGCCAACTATATGTTGCGGTTTCTATAGTTACCTCGCGTAGTGGTTTAAAGATTCTTATCATTGATGACAAAGGTGATGCCACTAATGTGACTACAAATGTTGTTTACATGGAAATATTCTAGAATTTAAAATAGGTAAGGTTCTTTTTTATGAGTTGTATGATATTGATTCCTACATTATCGTAACTTAAAATATTGCAATTTTCCTTATATTGTACACTAACTAAGTTGTTGTCTCAATATCAGCACCAAAATGTCATGTTGTTACATCTTATTTGAAGATAACGATGAAATCACATGAATAGGTAAACTACTTTGACATGGCCAATCTCTTTACTGAATTCAAGTATTTTCTGTGATGGTTGGAAAGAATATACTATAAATAGAAAAATGCAGTAACATATTTGTTTGTCTTATATTAATATTAATACACTATAGTAATGAATTAAGTATTGATATATCTATGAAACCAAATATGCTCCTTCTGTAATTCTTTTATGACTACCAATATATGTTGCTTTATAAAAAAACATATACCACTAATTAAAAGTTTTTGAGGCGTAAAAGAAATACTTCTACTTACTATTTATTTTAGTCTACTTTTTACTCTTATTGTTATAGTTTTGTTGTGATGCACCATGTGAACACATGAGTATCTCTAATACTAAATAAGTTTATCTATAAGTCATAATTAATAAATTGATAGCATCAACTTTTTGACCTCTAAAACTATCAAGTATGGAAAACTTGACTACCTGCCGTTGCCGACAACTAATTAAGCAGGTCTCTCAAAAGTTTACGAAATATAACATATGGAGATTACACTGCTATACAATTTGGTGCAACAGTTATGAGCGATGGTTTCCTATTTTGTTATGTTTTAAATATGACTTATGTGTTATTTAGTAGTTTTTAAATTGAATCACGTGAATTAAGATAATGCTACTAAATAAAAAACCAACGTTGTTGAATTAGTTTTTAAGAACCATTAGTAAATAGTAAATATTTTGTTTAGACCTTTTTTAACTTAAAAAAGGGGGTAGTTTTTATCTTTCATTACCTAAGATAGACAAAAAAAAACATGTACATCTGAATAACAATGATAACAATAGAATAGCTAATTTTAGGGTAGTCATGAGCAGCAAATCAACATAAATTATACTCCCTCTCAAAGTTTATGTTATAAGAATATTTTAACTATAAACCATAATATATACTCGTGCAATGCACGAGTATATGCACTAGTCTTATGTAAACACCGAAAGTTTTAAGTAAAAGGTGACATATTATACACATTTTATTTTGATCATGAAAAGTAAATCTGGTGCGTTTGACACATTAACTTGATAGGAGAAAGAATCACAATGGGGATGTAGCTCAAATGGTAGAGCGCTCGCTTTGCATGCGAGAGGCACGGGGTTCGATCCCCCGCATCTCCACTCTTTTTGTGCAATTGATTTTTTAATTCAATTTTTTTCAGACATGATGAAGTTCATGGCTAAAAAACCAGTTGTTCTCGTGGCATTAAGACTAGGCATGGCAACGGGCCGGGTCGGGGCGGGTTTTGCCTCCCCCGTCCCCGTCCCCATTTCCAACGGGTTCGGGTTTTGCCTTCCCCATCCCCGTCCCGATAGGGTCGGGTTTCCCCGCGGGTCCCCAACTCAGCTCTAAATATGTAGAAAAATTGAAAAATTATAGTTATGATAATTAATAAAATAAAATCATAATTATTATATAATGATAAAATAAAATAAAAAAACATTAAAATAAAATGTTCTATTGAAAAGAGATTAAATTAAAAATAAATAAAATATATGAAACAAAATGAATGAGTATAAATGCATAAAATAAAATAAAAATTAACAATTTATATTTAATTGGGCGGAGTTGAATTCGAGGCGGGTTGGGTATCGACATCCCAACGTCCACCGATCAGCGAGTTTCGTCAAAATCGGGTCGGGATCGGGTGGAGTGCACTTGAGTTGAGTTATTATAATGCACAATTAAGACTGCGTCATGAAGCATCCAACAACGCAGTAGCAACTAGGAACATATTCAAACTCTACTAGCTTGTAGATTGTATGTTTTCGTTTTCGTTGTTTTTCTAAAAAAGATTGAAAACATGCTAAAATCTGAGTATTTGGTGTATGAACTCTGCCTCAAATCCATGCTATTGCGGATCAAATTTTTAATAGTATTTTCTTGGTCAAATTTTTAATAGTATCGAATAATCAATACTCCTCAGCCCTCTCCATTACATCTAACAGTTTTTTTCTCTAAAAAAAAAAAATTAAAATCAAGAATAACTAACTACATACGCCAAGGAGTTCATAAACCCAATTTAAATTAACTTCTAATTTATGATATTTTTTTTTTGGCTAAAATATACTTTTTATCCTTTATTTTTTACTGTTTAATCGTTTTTGTCCTTTATCTTTTAAAATGTTTGTTTTAGTCATTTATCTTTTTAAAGTGGTTTAAAATGGCACTTTTACACTTTCTTTTTAATCGACAGAAAAGCTGATGTGTCACTAACACCATTGATTATGTGACACATTTAGTGAAACAGTCAACCAGTTCCCTTCTTTCAATTTTTTTGACTTGGGTAGACTCCCTTTCTCTCTCGTCAACTCAAGTCATTCATGTAAACAAAAAAAATAAAACTCAATGACAGCTGCGTGAACATCATGGAAAGACATTAGTGGACTTAATTCTGCAGATGCCATTTCCACTGCAAGCAGCCTTGTCATGGTGGCAATTTAGAAGAAAAGGTGGATTCAAATTTTAACCATAACAAATTCAAGAATGAAAATCTGGCAAAGTGAGAGGCCTCAATTTTCGGCATCCATTGTTCGCACCACACCAAATAAAATCTGAATTCATCAGATCTGAAGCCAAACTCATCAAAACTGTAAATTTGAATTCATCGAATCTACAAAATCTGGAGAAAATATGATGGGCAGGTTCATCTTTTAAAATCCTAAAAAGAAAATGGTTGAGAAACCATTTTCTGCTCCTTGAACTCGCTGTGGGAGGATTGGGATTGAGAAACCCTAGATCTCGGTCATGTTCTGCTCCTTGAACTCGCTGTTCACACGCCGAAACGCGCAAACGAAACCCAGAACCAGAACAAAAGCAGCAACCCACGAACGGAACGAAGCAAACGCTGAAGCACAAAGAAGAACCCAGAAACGCAGCAGCAAAGAATGAAGTTCAGAACCAGATGAAGAAGAAGCAGAAGAAGACACCAAAAGAAGCACATCGCACTGTCGCGAGCAGAAATAGAAGGGGTTCTTGTTGGAATTCCCTCCTTCAATTGTGGTGCACAAGTCACAATACATGGGAAAGAGAGATAAATATTTTAAGGTCTTGGAATTAATCTCTTTAACATTGAGACATGCACATTCAACATTGAAAATGTATTTTGAAGTTTCTAGACCTCATTGGAATTGTGGAGATTTATTAGCCTCCATTAATTACTCTTTTTGGAGAAGCCACATTTCTCTCCTATAAATAGGAGAACTTGTGAAGAGTTAGAAAATCACATCCAAAGTAAAGAAATCCTAAGAGAGTTAGAGCTTTTGTATTCCTCTTTGAGAGAAAGAGAGAGTTCCATAGAGATAAATTTGTATATCATCCGAGAGGGTGAGATTCATAGAGAGATCCTCAGAGATTGAGAGAAATACTTTGTAATCCTACTTTTATAGTGGAGGTATTTTATCTGGACTAGGTCCCGTGGTTTTTCCCGAGAGGGTTTTCCACGTAAAAATTCTGGTGTTCTTCTTCTACTCTACTCCTTTTATTTTTACGCTTCCGCATAGTGCCCATTTTGCGTTCACAGAGGAGGGAATAGGTACCGCATTTTTCCCAACAGTGGTATCAAAGCTGTTGGTTCGAAAAGTCATTGTCCTGTGCAACTCAAGATGGAAGGAACATTTGCTCATGATGGAGACATGTTCAAGCTTATTGCAGATAACTATTCCTATTGGAAGCCGATGATGGAATACCATCTTTACTGCAAGGATTTGCATGAGCCAATCACAAATAAGGAGATTCCAACAGGGAAGACTGAGAAAGAGTGGGAGATTCTGAATCGGAAAGCTGTTGCCACGATTCGGAAGTACATCGACAAAAGCTTGTTTGAGCATATATCGACTTATACTAATGCGTATGAGTTGTGGACAAAGCTTGAATCTATGATTCAAAAGAAAACTCCCAGAAACAAAGCTCATCTTGTCAGAAGATTGGTGAAATTGGAGTACTCTAACGGCCAGAATATGATCGAGCATCTGAACACCTTCAAAGGTATTGTGAATCAATTAACAAGAGCAGATATGAAGATTGATGATGAAGTACAAACTCTTCTACTCCTTAGTTCTCTTCCTGAAAGCTGGGACACGTTGGTTGTCACTCTCAGCAACTCAACTCCAGACGGCAAGCTAAGTCTGGATACTATTACAGATAATTTACTAAATGAAGAGTCCAGAAGGAAATAAAGAGGCATGAGTAGTCACTCAAAAGCTAATGTTGTTGAGAATAGAGGAAGGAGTGATTATAGAAGTAAAGGAAGCCGTGGGAAGTCACGAGGAAGATCCAAGTCTCGCCCTAGAAGTTTGACATGTTTCTATTGTGGAAAAGATGGCCACAAGAAGCCAGAGTGCAGATTCTTAAAGAGAGATCAGAAGGTCGGAACAGTCCACCCTGATGTGATAGATCCCAAAAAGAAGTTGGAAGAGAAAACCACAACAGCAGTTGCCTCAGACGACGAGAACGTGTTCCTTATTGGTGAGGTAAATTATCTAAATGTTGCTTTTGATGATTGCACTTGGATAGTTGATACCGGAGCATCTTTTCATGTTACTCCCCATGAAGGATTTTTCTCATCTTATCAAAAAGGAGATTTTGGAACAGTGAAGATGGGCAATCATGTCACAAGCAATATTGTGGGCATTGGAGAAGTGTCTCTGATGACAAAAAATGGAAACAAACTCGTGCTAAAGGAGGTAAGACACGTACCTGAGATGCGTCTAAACCTTCTCTCAGCAGGTAAGCTAGATGATGCTGGAATGAACAACCATTTTGGTGGTGGAAAATGGAAACTTAGCCGAGGAAGCATGATTGTTGCTCGAGGTAAGAAGGAAGGTTCTCTGTACATCATGCAGGGAAAGATATGCAAAGGGGAGACAAATGTTGCTCAAGAAGTAAGTAAGGAGCTGTGGCATAAAAGATTGGGCCACATGAGTGAGAAGGGTTTAGAGATCCTTACGAAAGATCATCTCCAAAGCATAAAAGGACAACCACTTCAATTATGTGAAGATTGTTTAGCAGGTAAGCAGCGCAGAGTATCCTTCCATAGATCTGATAGTGGAAGAAGAAGAAAACATATTCTAGATCTTGTGCATTCAGATGTTTGTTCAACATCGGAAAGATCCCTTGGTGGTGCTCAATATTTTGTTACCTTCATTGACGACCACTCTAGAAAGTTGTGGGTATATCCATTGAAGAGAAAAGATGAAGTCCTTCGAGCCTTCAAGGAGTTTCACGCTTGATGAGAACGAAACTGGTAAAAAGTTGAAATGTTTGAGAAGTGATAACGGTGGAGAGTACAGAGGTCCGTTCGAGCACTATTGTAAGACTCACGGGATCAGACATGAGAAGGTACCTCCAAAGACACCTCAAATGAATGGTGTAGCTGAAAGGTTCAATAGAACTATTTCCGAGAAGGTTAGAAGCATGTTGTCTCATGCGAAACTTCCTAAGTCATTCTGGGGGGAGGCAGTGGCTACTGCAGCTGATTTGATTAACTTATCACCCTCAAGACCTTTAAATGGAAAGATACCAGAAGAAGTATGGATTGGTAAGAAAGCCTCATATCACAACTTGAGAGTATTTGGATGTAAGGCATCTGTTCACATTCCAAAAGATGAAAGGGCAAAGCTTGACGCTAAGGCGAAAGAATGTGTATACCTTGGTTCTCCAAGAGATGAACTTGGTTTCCGATTATGGGATCCTGCAAACAAGAAGATTGTTCGAAGTAAAGATGTGGTGTTCTTTGAAGATCAGACAATCCAAGACATCAAGAAAATGGAAAAACCAACACTCAAGGTGAGTTATGATCAAAGTCCTCTTGTGGTGAACAATACAGGGGGAGAGACTCCTCAAACAGAGCCAGATCAACAAATACAACTTGATGAGATGACTGAAGAACCTCATCCGACAGAACAACTTGACCAGGCACTAGAAGATCAAGCTAGTGAGAATGTTCAACAGGAACCCCAATTGAGGCGATTAACCAGGGAGAGGCAACCGTCAAAAAGGTACCTCTCAGATGAATATGTCAATCTTACTGATGAAGGTGAACCTCAAAATTTTGCAGAAGCCATTGAGATGGAAGATAAGGACAAATGGTTGCAAGCCATGGAAGAAGAGATTCAGTCCTTAAAGGAGAATCAAACGTATGATCTGGTAGAATTGCCAAGCGGAAGAAAGGCGTTACGAAACAAATGGGTGTTCAAGCTCAAGAATGAAGAGAACAACCCAAACCCAAGGTACAAGGCAAGAATTGTCGTGAAGGGGTGCAACCAAAAGAAAGGAATAGACTTTGATGAAATATTCTCACTAGTGGTAAAGATGACATCTATTTGAGCAATTCTCGGTCTGGCAGCAAAACTAGACTTCGAGATTGAACAACTGGATGTCAAAACAACATTCTTACATGGAGACCTAGAGGAGGAAATTTACATGGAGCAGCCAAAGGGTTTTGAAGAACCAGGAAAAGAACACTTGGTGTGCCGTCTGAAGAAAAGTCTCTATGGTCTGAAGCAAGCTCCAAGGCAATGGTACAACAAGTTTGACTCCTTTATGTCCCAACATAATTTTAACAAGACCTCCGCAGACCATTGTGTGTTTGTGAAGAACTATGAAAATGGTGAGTCCATCATACTTCTCTTGTATGTTGATGATATGTTAATTGTGGGGAAAGATAAGGTAAAAATAGCAGCTCTCAAGAAAGCATTGAATAAGTCTTTTACTATGAAAGATCTGGAGTGCGATGAAAAGGATTCTTGGAATGAAAATTTCTAGAAATCGTTCCAAAAGAATGTTGTGGGTATCTCGAAGACTACATTGAGAAGATTCTCGAAAGTTCAACATGCACAATGCCAAACTGCGGCGTGTTCCTATTCTTTGGGCATTTCAAACTCAAAGAAATCTCAATGCCGAAAGAATGAAGAGGAAAAAGAAGAAATGAACAAGGTGCCTTATTCTTCTGCTGTGGGGAGCCTTATGTATGTAATGGTTTGTACATGACCAGATATTGGATATGCCGTGGGAGTTGTGAGCAGATTCCTATCAAACCCAGGAAAGAAGCATTGGGAAGCTGTTAAATGGATACTAAGGTATCTAAGAGGAACTGCCAAAAGAAGCTTGTGCTTTGGCAATGGGAATCTAATGCTCATTGGATATTCAGACTCAGATATGGCAGGTGATGTGGATTCAAGGAAGTCAACATCAGGTTACCTGATTACTTTTGCAGGGGGAGCTGTTTCTTAGCAATCAAAACTTCAAAAATGTGTGACATTATCTACCGCTGAAGCAGAGTATGTAGCAGTCACTGAAGCCTCCAAGGAGATGTTATGGATGAAGAACTTTCTAAGAGAGTTAGGACATGATCAAGATGATTATGTGGTGAATTGTGATAATCAAAGTACCATCCATCTGGCCAAGAACCCCATGTTCCATTCTCGCTCGAAACACATTGATATCCGGTATTATTGGATACGAGAAGCGTTGGATGAGAAGAAATTGAATATAGAGAAAATCCATACAGATTTGAATTGGTATGATATGATGACTAAGTCAATGCCAATCAAGAAGGTTGAAGATTGTTGCCAAGGCGCTAGTGTAGTGGTGCCCCCCAATTGAGTCAGGAAGGGGGAGATTTGTTGGAATTCCCTCATTCAATTGTGGTGCACAAGTCACAATGCATGGGAAAGGGGGATGAATATTCCAAGGTCTTGGAATTTATCTCTTTGACCTTGAGGCATGCACATTCAACTTTGAAGAATGTATTTTGAAGTTTCTAGACCTCATTGGAATTGTGGAGATTTATTAGCCTCCATTAATCACTCTTTTTGGAGAAGCCACATTCCTCTCCTATAAATAGGAGAACTTGTGAAGAGTTGGAAAATCACATCCAAAGTAAAGAAATCCTAAGAGATTTAGAGAGCTTTTGTATTCCTCTTTGAGAGAAAGAGAGAGTTTCATAGAGATAAATTTGTATACCATCCAAGAGGGTGAGATTCATAGAGAGATTCTCAGAGATTGAGAGAAACACTTTGTAATCCTACCTTTATAGTGGAGGTATTTTATCTGTACTAGGTCCCGTGGTTTTTCCCGAGAGGGTTTTCCACGTAAAAATTCTGGTGTTCTTCTTCTTCTCTACTCCTTTTATTTTTACGCTTCCGCATAGTGCCCATTTTGCGTTCACAGAGGAGGGAATAGGTACCGCGTTTTTCCCAACAGTTCTAACTCTATAGGGCAGGAATCAAAAGAGGAAGAAAGAAGAAGACCCCTTTTTTTGGTACACTTATGAGGAAGAAGAAGACCCCCCCTTTTTTTATGAGCCACGTATGTAGAAATAAAACACAATCATCATCCATCTCATCTTTCTCAAACAGTAGATTTAACGTTTCAGTTAAAAAGGACCATGTTAAACTACTTTGAAAAGATAAAGGATGAAAACGAACATTTTAAAAGATAAAAGACGAAAACGAATAAAATGTAAAAAAATAAAGGACAAAAAGTATACTTTAACCTATTTTTTTAATTAAAATAAGTACGAGGGTACGTCTAATATGGTCCCTTCCAATAAGGTCCAAGCATGCTCCCTTTGTATTTGACTGATTATAACCGGTTATACCCCTTCTCCTTCAGCTTACCCCTCTGATTCCTCCCTCCAACATTATCCACCTATGTTAATCTTTGTATTCTCGTCATCCATAAACCCAAAGGCTTAGCACCCCTCGCTGACAGGCAGACAAGAATGGAACTGAGACCAATCTGGACATTAGTCATGTTTCCCACAAGTTGTGTGGCATGAGGATATCTCCATAGAAGAATATAGAAGATGGACCCATTACAGTAGATCTCGAATATCACCATTGTAGTCTTGGATTAAAATAATCGAAATAATGGAATACCATTGCCAAGCATAATTTTATCGGCACAAACATATTATGCTGGGGGCATAAAACATATTTCAGAATTTATTTTAGATATCTCGGGTAAATTTACAGCCTATGAGATTTTTATACATGATTTCCTTCAAAGCGTGGATCTTGAACGAGATTTGCACCTCCACAAGCGGCAGCACCAGCCCACTTGCTCTCATCACTATGAAGAAGTCATAATCGTCCTCCTCGGAGGCGTCACCGTTAGTTGGGTTTAGATCGACTGAGCCCCAGTTCGCACTGCAAAGGACACTTGTCGGGCATAAGTTACCAAGTGCAGAAGGACCGGGTCCATATCAGAAGGACCCCTACCATGGCACCGAATTTTTGGGACCATACCGTCAGAAACCATGACCATCAATAACAATATGAACTCTTGTATGCTGACGTTTCAAAACGTTTAGAACATTCCTAAAATTGAAGTAAAAATAAAGCCTAAGGCAACGAACATTCTTCAATTATTACACCAGTATAGAAAATCAAACAAAAATAGGCTGGTCTGACATCGTGGTGGATATATCCAAGCAGGTAGCGAGGCTTACATAGCTAGGCTGAATATAGACCCCGAGATACGATATTCTAAATTGATTACACATTTTTTAAAATAAAAGGAGAAAGAAAAGAGGGGGGGGAGCAAAATAAGATAACACGATCACCTCCAATATGGAACTTAAAAAACTTATTTGAAAATAATTATTTGACAAGAACAATTGATACAACATTGTATATTGCAACAAACATCAAAATCGATCAAATGAATGAGGACTTATAAGCGACTCTTCAAGTTCTTTAAAGCCTCGGTAAACCACTTCTGTTTGGCTCTGTGGAAGGGCTAACCTCCGCACTTCAGTCATATACCTGCAAGAAAAAAATCAATCAGATCAAAACTTCAAATTGTTTCCAATATATGATGTTTCCAGTATGTTGTTGCATTGGCCATGAACAGCCACAAAAAACTAAATTTTTTATTGGTAAAAATAATGCCCATAAAAAATGACAATTGGAACATTAATAAGATGAGGCAAAGGCTACCGTGCAATAGTGATATAGGTCATGTATCGTGCATGACCTTTCATTACAGTTGGATTGTGAGGTTCTACCAAATCAACCATGGACATCCACACATAAGATTTTACCCCCTCTCTCCCCGTCAACGACAACAAGATTTTACCGCCTTCACGGTCACTGCCTCCAGCCGTTTGTGGTGGTTCACAGGATCGTGGGTGCTGCTCCCATCCAGTTACTCATCAACCTCCATCCACTACTCCCATCTCTTCAGCGCTTCGTTTTCTTGCATCTTCACTTTTTTCAATTTCTTCTTTGTAGCCGCCTGGTACAACCATTACATCTCCACCCAGTCTCTCTTTTCGCCTTTTTGGTCGATTGTCTTTCAATTTTGCTAACCATTTATCTTCCCACCCCCCCCCCCCAAAAAAATTTTAGCTAACAATCGAGAAAACAGATACCCAGCACCATGGTTTTGAAACTCGAGATCCCACCTAGGATCGCTAGTGGGAAGAAATATCGTAAATCGTGGGATCGTAAGATCCCACCAAAGAGACAAAATTATATTTATTTATTTATATATGCATATAAATAACATAATTAAGAAAAATAACCTTAAAACACTAAAATAAACTGAACATAAAAATTTCATTAATTTAATCATGTAGGTATTTGTAGAATAATAATGGGTATATGAAGATTCAGAGTATATGAATAATGAGGAGTGTATTAGTCACTAATAAGTATTAAAACATGGCCAAATTCCCAAAGAATGTTTGCAGTTTGTTCATGAATGAGGTTGGAATCAAATTCCGTCACATCGAGTCGCTCACAATTCACAAATGCGTGAAGGGATTTTTTGGCTGTTGGGCCCAATAGCCCGTTTAGGTTTTTTTATTTTATTTTAAAAAGGCCGAAACCCGAATAGATTAGAAATCGGGTTAGAGAAATCCAAAATCAGGTCGCGCAAATATCGCGACGTTCCGGCGATTTTGTGATCTTGCCCGACGATCCCGCCGCGCCTCCTCCTCCTCCGATTTCGCCGCCGCTCCACCTCGCTGATGGTGGCAAAACGCGTGGAATAATGCGATCCTACGAGATGACGCGCGCGTTTGACAACCATGCCCAGCACTTTGTCGCTCGAACTTAAAATTCCAATCTTTCTCCCACTTTCCTTTGTTTTCTCGGTTTCCAAACAAATTGGCATCTTTGTTTTGTCGACATTTATTTCTGGTTGTTGCGCTTGAAAGGGGAAATAACAGAGCCTTTTACCGTTGATACGACGTTTGGGTAAGAGTGACGGAGAGACAAGAGAGGAGAGTGAGAGATCGGGTCTCGTTCCTCCCTCCACCGCTGTCGGTGTGCTACCGTCGACTCACCTCCGTTCTTCCTCGTCACAGTGTATCCATACATGGCCCGTAGCCATCTCAGCTGGACAGAGCGAGTGGGAGAGGAAGTGGGGTAAAATCTAGTATGGAGAGTCTACCTCTAAATCCTGTGCTACTATTCAATGTAACGGTAATGAAATATCATGCACAATACATGACCCATATCAATTATGCACGGTATGTAGAAGTGTAAAGAAGAAAACCTGTTTGCGGAACTTGTGATCTTGTCCCGAATTCCTTGGCTAGCAACTGTACGTTCCAATGAGAATCCTCCACCTAGTATTAGGGATGGCCCAGTGGCACCTGTACCCATCCTCTGTGAATATACAGACATAGCCCACTCACGAAGTACCACTAGAACTGATCTCAGCATACGTAATCTAAGATTTGGGGATGGCAAAATGGCCCCATTTGATAACAATTGGTCATATGCGTTCAATACAGGTTCTGCTGCACCCTTACAAGCAGAAACGAGGGCCCTTGCAACATCTTCATCTCCAACGGATTCAACCCCAGAATTTAACCTCTCCTACAAGAAGACATGAACTCATATCAAGTTAAGAGACTTCTAATTTCACCAAACCCTGCCTGCCAAAAACTGAAAGGTACTCTAGAGAGTAAAAGGGAGAAATAATAACTATAAAGCTTATACAGGCAATTTCACTAGGTAAATTGTCAGAAAATTTGAGAACATATACCAGTCCAGCCTTCTCTAGGTGAAGACAAACAATGTCAAGCGGTAAAACAGCTCCATCACCCGGATAAATACGGGGCCCGACCCTCTTTAGTACTGAGCAAGCTTCAGCAATACCACCTCTTGAAATAGCTTGATCTAGTAGTCTAGCCCATGTCTCTCTGACAAAGCTGCTGTCATTATCATTGGAATAATTGGCAAAGTACAGCATCTCCAGGCATATCTGAGAGAAAATTAGGAAATGAAGAACTGTTAACAAGAGATTTCATAAGTTTCAGAATTTCACTTTGTTATGACAATCTTATCAACAAGAACAGTACATAACCACGACCCTGAACCACCCAGCAGAACAGTAACAGATACAACACAACCCGTAATGCTTCATTCGGTTTGACAAGAAAGAAAAGAGAAACTATTTGACAGAGAGAAGAGTTGCAACTCTCCCTGCATCTAGTTCGGTATCATTGGAAGGAAAAGAAGTGATGCAAAATAACAGCTATATTTTATGGTTTGGTTTTGTTAAAAGAAAATCAACAACAACAAAAAATTATTATTTTATGTAACATTATTGATTTGTAGAACTTACATAAATAAAATGAGTAGTGATAGAATTTTGAAAATTAAGATTTATTACTCCCTCCATTCCAAAACATTTGATGTTTAAGATTGTGGCACACCTATTAAGAAATCATTAAATGGTATATATCTAGACCAAAATACCTTTATTTAATCATGCCTAGAAACTATGTAACGTGATCATTCTCATTAATGAGTACCAGTGGTTAGCTATTGGTTTGGTAACTACAATAGTCTCGTAATAAGCACACAGTATTAATTGGAATCAAGGGTATGTTTGGAAAAAATGCATTAATTTAGTCTTGGATTTGTAAAACATCAAAAGTTTTGGAACAAAACTAAAATGCTAAAACATCAAGGCTGGCGCTATCTACACCCCCATGTTTCCTATTGACACCCCCTGTCAGGTTTTAATGAAGCAAAAAGACCATTTACCCTACTTTTTTTTTCTGCGTTTTGGGTTCGTACGCAAACTCGGTTTGCATATGTTTACGCAAACTGAGTTTGCGTATGTGCAAACGGATTTTCAGGGATGTACGCTTGAGTTTGCGTATGTTTACGCAAACTGAATTTGCGTGTGTGCAAACTTTGCGTGAGTTTTCGTTTGCACACACGCAAACTCAGTTTGCGTTTGCGTACATCCCTGTAAATTCGTTTGCACACACGCAAACTGAGTTTGCGTAAACATATGCAAACTGGACCCAAAACGCAGGAAAAAAAATGAGCGAATGAAACACGAAACTTAGCACTTATCAAGGCTAATGGAAGTAGTAGGGAAGCCTTTGAATCACTTTGAGTCACTTTTCCCAACATTCATGAGATAGAGGGAGTGGAGAAGGGTGTGGAGAAGAGAGGGGTGAAAGAATGGAGAAGAGAGGGTTGAGAGAGTGATGAGTTTTGATGAATATATTTAAATATAAGGAAAGGGCATTTTAGGTATTATAATTTTCATTAAAGTGTCAGAGGGTGTGGTTAGGAAACAAGGGGGTGTGGTTAGCACCACCCAAACATCAAATGTTTTGGAACGGAGGGAGTAAATGAGTATGAAGACCAATTTTTCTCTCTTCAAAAATTAACCAAACAATGCATCTTTTCTTTTCCTTCAACCAAACAACAAATAAAGTAAATTGCTAAGTACTCCTATCCCAAATTATAAGAGTCTTTTGGTAAAATCTCTCCCACCAAGGAATGTAATTAATGTAGTTAAAAACAATAAATTTGTCTACAATTTTTATTGTTTTACCTAAACTACCCTTAAACTTGTTGGAAAGGTAAATTAGATTACACTACATTTAACTTATTGATTAAAACAAAGGTAAATTAAGTAATGGTAATCGGAAAAAAAATAATTAATGCTACAAACAAACTTCAAAGGGACCTTTTAAAATGGGACAAATAAAAAAGCCAAAAGGCTCTTATAATTTGGGACGGAGGGAGTAATAATTATAGATGCTAAAGCTCAAAAGACTTTGAAGCACACCTAGTAGTTCATTATCAAACAATGCAAACAACAAGAAGAGAAATATCTTAAGGCACACGGGCAACACACGAGCGCGCACCCGCAAGAGAGAGAGAGAGAGAGAGAGTGTACCTCCCAGAGCTCAAAGGGAACAGCATATTCATTATATAACTGCGTTATGCTCTTTACATCTGATGATAGCTCTTTGGCTTTCTCTCGTATTGCATTTGCAAAATTGGTATCAACAGTTAAACTGCCCTCAGGGGCTAAACCATTTTCAATAGAATTGGATGTGCTGTGCAAAACCTCAGACCTGGAAGCCATGGCCTCTAGTTCCTCTTTGATTTTTATCTGAAACCGAAGAACAGCAAGCTTCCCTTCAAGCAAATCTAGGAATCCACTATCAATGGAACTCCGAGTAGAACCAACCAACCCATCACTATTAGTTGCATTCTTTGCCTGTAAAACTGCATTACTTAGGTATTGACACCTAAATTTTACAAAACATAAAAACTATTAGAAGTCCATGCAACAAAATTGAAACTTTTCTAGTAATTCTAAATTCTAGAAAACCATGTAGAGGTCTTAAATGGAAAAAAGGGAACAGCTTGAATACATGTAAAACGCAAAGTCTTGCACAAGAATAGGTACAGCCTTATACACGTCAGAAAATGTATGTCATCCAAAACATATAAGCAGAATTTATTAGAAAACTAAATGTAAACCAAGATTCAGGAATCAATTTCCACGTCTTATACGGTTAGTTGAAGTGTCAGCTTTAGCATCTTTCACAAAATTTTACAGAAAGAACAGAACAATGATCCATCTAGAATATAAGTGACCAAAAAACTCCAGCTTCAGCCCTGGTTAACATGACTTGAAATAACAGACTTCAAGGTTCTTTTTTTCTGAGGAAATACATTTGAAGATGTCCATTTTTCATTATAATTGAGAACATATTAGGTATAACTCATCCCCAAAAGCTAGCTCGAGGCGGGAAGATTGTCCAAGTTATAAGGAATACTTTGACCATATACCTAGCCAATGTGGGATTTTATCAGTTTAAAACATGATACCATCTAAGATCTGCCCTGACCCTGATGAGCCCACCGAGCCTCAACTCAGCTAAACCTTTTTTTTTTCCCAGAAAAAAAAAATGATATCATTATTTGGCAAAAAGATCAGTTTGACATCACAAACTGTGAATTCGCATCCATAAGATGAGATCCAACTTTGGTGTAAAAATTCACTAATGAGGTCTATCCCAAAGAGGTTTGCATCAATTAAGCAACAAACTATTTAGAAGGCCAGAAGCTTCCAAGGAAATGTAAAAGAAAGAGACAGTAATGGCGAGGAAATTGAGGAACTGATTAACCTTTGTTCAAGAGTAGGAACTCCATCAACAGAACGCCTTTCAGCTAGTCTTAGCAATGCATGAGCAGCAAGCAAATGTTGCCGCTTCAAGACATAATACCGTGCCAAAAGTTCATAATACTTGACTTGATTAGATGACATAGGTGCTCCCGATTGCCCCATTGGAGAAGTTGTTGCAGTCACAGCACGGACCTGGCAGATGGGGAAAACAAAAGATCATAAGAAAATTAGCAAAATACAATTTTTCTAAGAATCGTAATGAAAAATACGGCAAGTAGCTTCTGCATCCAAAACATATACAACTAAATTCAAATAAGCTAGTTGTGCCTTTGACTAAGTGAACATTAAGCCATTAACATTTTTTTGAGAAGAAAAAGACAATAAACAACCTCATGTATGGGTTTACGACCAGCACTTTGTAAAAATGGCAACAGGTCAGAGCCTCCATACTCTAACAATTCATTCTCAAGACCTAAATCGATCATAGCCTGGTAAAGATACTCATGGAAAATTCTGTCAGCTGATTGGACACCCAGCTGAACAATTTGGCTTATATATTTTTTTCGAGAGGCTGGATCTAGTGCAGACTGTGAAGCAGCAGATCTGAAGGGAGAGCCAAATTCCTTCTGCAAGGTGTCACCTTTAAGAGACCGCAAAGCACTGATAATTATCTCATAACACTGCTCACGCTGAGCAAGTGCTTGTTCTCTGACAGTTGCATCAATTTCATCATTATAAGCATCACTTGCAGGGTCAAGAGCCTGTGCCTTTTGAAGAGGTAAGCACACTACAGCTTCATAAAACCTGCAGTCAGCAAGTTTATTTGACTTTCAGAATGAAGGCTTTCTAATCATAGGTCATGAAAACAAATGATGATCCATAACATGGAAATGGAAGAGGGCTAGGAAAGAAAAACAGATACCTTAAATCCTCAAAACGTTTGCAAACAGTACGTAAGTCCGCAGACTCTGGAACTTTGCTTAAGGAATTCAATGCCTCCCGTGCGAGATTCTCCTTTTCCTCAGCGTCTAAAGTCACAGCAGCTCTCTCCAGGGCTTCCACGGCTAAGAAGAATTTGTAATCAGACTCCTTATAGTAGCTCGGACAACCCTCTCTTAATCTCTTGCTAATGTCATCTACAGTTCCCCTGCCATCAGGACCAGTATAATACTGGAGCAATGCATGATGTAAAGAAAATTAATTATTATAAAAGTTACTAATGTTTATTTAAGAAAAAGAACGAGATCTCCAATGATGTATAAACTTTTGTAGATAAAGTTTCTTTCATGGCTTGCCTAAACAGGGGTTTACCTCCATTAGAGCGGATATAAGTCTTGTAGCAAGACGGTCGCCCTCCTCAGAACAAACTAGTTGATGAAATGTTAACTGAACTAAGGCCTGTTGAAGGTTAGCATCAAATCCCTGAATCAAACGAGTGACATGATGCTGTGAAAGAAGTTGAAGCAAAAACAGGGCTTCACCGGATCTAAGGAGCAACTGCCTAATGCACTCCATTGCCCTCACCTATAACACAGCAAACACAAGTGAGAAACTAAACTAATAGCTTAAAAACATAACACTTGGCAAACATTTAACAATGTAGGCCCACCTCCATGGCAGCTAATTCCGCAGGACTATATGGCAACCTTTGCCTTTTATTAGCAGTTCCACCACCATTGGACTCCATATTTCTGGAATAAGCACCAAACAAGTTTCTTACCATACTTCGATCACCAGCACCCAATGCAGAACCACTACCATATAGAATGGAACCACTCAGGTCTCCTAAACCTGCTACGCAGCCATAAAGTCCCCTCCTCTGGTTCCTTCTAGATCTTAAGAATTTCTCTAAAGATCGGAGTTTGTGTTCAAGGACTTGCATAGCCCCAACGGATAGTCTGCATACAACTACCCCATTTTCAAATAAAGTGCCTGAAGCACCTAAACTTCCTTTTACAACCATTACAGGAAGTTCCCATAGAGGAAAAAGTAATCTAGATGAACACAAACAGAGCCCTTCATGGGCGCCTGAAAAGACTGGCTCTGCCTCCTGAACAACCTGGCCCATGCTAAATCCACCAGCAGCAGTTCTTGTGTTTGATAATGCATTGCTACCTTCAAGTTGTGGCATGCCAACAAGTCTCGGGTCTTCAAAAGCTTCAGCTGCCTTCTCAGCAATGACATTGCTAATAAGGTTTTCAGAATGTACTATCCTCGCAGATAGCATTAAACACATTGCAGCTGCCTCGCCAGCACCAAAACGAGTGAAGAAATCTTCTAAAACTGATCTTGGAGAATTGGACTCTAATAGTCGCCTTAGAATGTCTAGTGGCCTGTTAAAAACAATTTCCATCATGCCCATGGTGCTGAAGATGACAATCCTCCTCCTTGGCAATATATGTTGGGTTGAGAGGTCTCCCCTTGCCCAGAGTTTTCCAGACGCCCTTTCACACGATTCCATTGAGCTCTCATAACCACTAAACTCAATTTCTGAATATAGAGACTGCACAGTAGCTGCAGAATCTGGCAAAGGTAAAACATCTGCCACAGAAAGCATTCGTCCTTCAACTGGTAAAGAAGATACGGATTCCCGTAATGCCCGGGAACTCCTTGTACCTGTTCCTAGATTACCCGATGGTGACGACTGTGTGCTCGAATCCCTGTTCAAAACAAGGAGTGAAGGCATGGTTGGAGGTGATGCATCAGAAAGGATAAGAGTTCCAGCAGAATAATAGGCTGCCTCAACTTTTAGTGAGAGATCCTCATTCTGAGGTCTACCAGCAAGAGCCATGGTTCCAATTCCAAAGGTGAGACCACCACTAACACCCCAAGGAGGAGCAGGCCTTGTTGTGACAACCTTTAAGCAGCTAGGCTTGTGATGGTTGGTGTTGAATCCATTCAGGCTTCCGCTAGAAGGAGAGGTAGATAGGTACATCCTTCTGCCATCTGATAAAACAGCGACAAGATGTAACCATTTGGATTCAAGTGTGGATAAAGGTGAGATGCAAACAATAGATGGCTTTGGTGATCGACTTGAGACTCTTGATCCTGTTGATTGTCTACCTCCATGATGTGCATCCCTCTGATTGACAAGATTCCTTTCTTCAGCCACTTTCTTTAATGGCCCATCACCATTTGGTCCAAGAATGTAAACCTGAAGCTTCATCTCTTCAGTTCGTGCATACAATATCTGTCTCTCATTGTCAAAAACCATTTCAACAACAGGGTCAACAGCTCCAAAATTGAATACATTTGGTATGACCCATCTGCAAATAACAGCTAAGACTGAGTTCCCGAGGAGTTAACAAAGAAAAATTTAGCTGTAAAAATGAGATGACTTTATATATCATTTACAAAATACACACAATTCTAAGATTAAAAAAAATCACAATGATGTAGTGCAAATAGTAACTTGTACACCACAAAAGATTAAAAAGCACAAAGTACCTTGAAATTACACTTCCTAGACCAGCAGTGATGCAGACTTTTCTGCAGCGCTTTTGCCATCCTGAACCAGTTGAATAAAGAAGCTCATATATGTGGCCATCACGACCAGCAAGGAAAATGCGGCCCTTATCAGTACATGCTACACATGTCATTGTAACCCCATCAGATGGTATTGTATAATCTGGCAATGGCTGTAATGCAACTTCTGCAAATGGATCTGATCCATCTGCCCCTCCAGAGCAGCAAACTCCTACTAAAATTAACTGATAAAAAGAATAGGGTAAGAAACAAGACTGCTCCCACATGGAGGTCTGGAAAGAGCATACTGCACATGGTTCATAGGAAACTTGTTACAGAAAACAATTTAATTGATTAATAACAAATATCTTATAGCATGTTATCATGGAAAACTTGGCAGAATGTAATGAGCAAAAAACAAAATCACCAAAAATATTGCAAAAGAACTATTTTTAAAAATTTTAAAAATAAAAATAAAAATAACTACAGAGGAACGCCAATAATAAAAAAGGCCTCATTTGTTATTTAACCAATAAACAGGCACGGTGCCACAACAACCACAGACATTTGATATGATATTCTTTATTACACAAATTCAGAGAGATATGATATTCTTTATTACTCTGCTTCTGGATTTTCATTTTCAGGTGATTCTCAGAAGGGTGTTAAACAGGATTCAAAGACCTTGTTACTTTGATAATATTAGTTTTTGTATTCCATTATTTTTCTGATTATTTCCTTCTCTTTTTCCTGTGAATTTCTTCATTTATAAAAGGAAAAGCTGGTTAACTATTTAAATTTAGCCATCATGATTGAAGTAATCCTGCAGAGACGATAGATACCTTAACATGAGCTGCATGACACTCCCTTTCAAGCCGGTAACTTGGTACCTATCCTCATAGATTTAAACGTCTAAAAGGAGCTAGGTATCAGCCTCCTGTACTTGGATACCTAACAATTTCACAACAGTGACCATTATTACTGACCTAGGTATCAGCCCATGCCATTACTGAACTCTTTTCATCCCCTCTCTACTATAAAATAAGGCTTTCTCAATCAGTGACCAATTTGTCTCATGCTTGCAACATTCAATAAAAGGTTAAGCCCTGAAACAATCCTAAAAATGGCAAATGGACCCTCTCTTTGCACACACTCCTAAAAATGATTTAAGTGTTGAAATTATCCAGTTTTAGAATTTTTAGATATAAAGGGGGAAAGGGAGATAATACAAGCTGAAATTAATATTTGGATGATATGACAAAGTGTTAATCCTTATTTATACTAAATACTAGACTCCTAATCTTAATCACAGTTGTCAAAATCACGATCTTACTCTTAGGATGACACTTCATGGAGTGCAATCCTAGCTTCGTCCCCCACTTCGTGCCAACCTACACACAAGATCATGAGCATGTAGGATCGGAAAGATCATAGCATTTGCTCACGGACTGATTTTCACTTTCATGTCACAAATCATACCCCTCATGACGACATGACCCACCATTGACAATATTGAATGTAAGTTTTAACTTACCAAATGACCACTTTTGTCATCATCAACCTCGATAAAAGGCAAACTTCTCATGATCTTCTGAATCGGAGAACTTTTAACCAAAAGTTAAAAATGGTCAAAAAATTGCAATTACACCCAAAGGCACACCATACCCCTCATGACCCACCATTGAACGTAAGTTTTAACTTACCAAATGACCAAATTTGCCATCATCAACCTCGACAAAAGGCACCCTTCTCATGATCTTCTGAATCGGAGAACTTTTAACCAAAAATTCAAAATGGTCAAGAAATTGCAATTATACCCAAAGGCGCACCTAAGTTTACAAACGTTAACTCAAAACAGCAAAAGAAGGAAAAAAAAAAAACTTCACCTTCACTTTAACATGAGCAAAAAGTTTGATTGTATGCTATTGCTAGGGCATCCCTTCCCTTCTTAACAAAATAAAACTCTTATTCTTAGAGTAATTTCAATAAATAATATCCCAAGGTAAAAACCTATCACATGGGCAAACCAGAGAAAGGCAATCTTACATTTACAAGTAATGTAGTACGGAAGTACGCATAGTGAAAATTCAATTAGATGGATATTTTATGTTTCCTTATAGGTGATCTTTCCGTCTCTTTTTCCCCTTATGAATTACAAAACAGTATACAAAAATAACCCCATAACGGAGCCATGATTATATCCAACCATTTAGCAACACGTACAGGAATAAAAATGATGAGGGCATAAATAAGTCAGAAGACTAACCAAACTACTTATGGTCTTTCTCAATGCTATTGGAAAATTTTACAGAAAGTAACTACTTTAGCTCAATTATTACCGCCAAAGTATTATTCAACCACAAAAAGAGAACCACATAAAACTAGGTTGATAGTTGACCAATAGTTAAGACAACAACGGCGACCAAACCTTTTCTCCCAGTTCGAGTCGACTACATGGATCAATTGACGTCGTAAAATCCTATCATGTATTAGGTTTAACAAAAAAAACCTTTACCACTAAATCTCTCTCAATGGTTTGGTCTATAATTTTCCTTGGTCTCCCTCAACCTCTAATTATTGGACTATCATCCATGTGGTCTACTCTCCTTACCAGTGCATCTACCGGTCTTCTTCATACATGTCTAAACTCTAAACCACCTAAGACAAGATTCTACTATCTTCTTCTCTATAATGGGGGCTGCACCAATTTTCTCTCAAATGATTGTATTTCAATCCTATTTTGTCTTGCATACCGCTCATTGATCGTTCATAACATTTTGTGTCACTAAGTTTATTTTCTTACTGACTTTTTAGCACCCAACATCCAATTCAATTTTATGATTCAAGAAAGGAAGAAGATATTACCCTTCAACAAATGAAAGGAACAAAATTCAAGTCAAAAGAACTGTCAGTATAAATGGCAAACAACAAAAAGGATGTTGGTCGGGTACAAAATAAGCAATCTACCTCATAACAAAAAGAACAATTTCAGAAGCACAATATTTTAGTACACAATTCCTTGGAAGAGAACAAAAACAAAATGGTTAATACCTCAACAGGTGTCGCCAAAATTAATAGATATTGGATAGCTTCAACAAAAACACCTGGTTTTGATTTTGCAAGACCAACAGCACAAATAGCTTGTTCCTCCCCACTATATTCAGGACATTGGCCATCCCTAAGAAAGCAGCAATGTTAGATTAGAAGAACTGCAGCACAGTCAACACAATATCGGTTCTACTGAATTATAATACAACAGTCAACACAATTTTTAGCCACCTAAAACATTCCCTTGTCAAATTATTTACATTAATGATCAAACAACCAAAATAATTACAAAGCAGAGATAGTAGTTAAAAAATCAAAAACAGAAACTCGAATAAACAAATACATAGTAATTTTATCTTCAAAAATTTAATACCCTTAAACCTTTTTTTTTCTCTAAATGCTTAGTCAAAGTTTCCCCAGTAACATTCATACAACAATTACTCAAATTAAAAGCTTAAACAACTATAAAGGACCAGCTATGACGGTACTTACCACTTATCAAAACGCCAAAGAAACAATGAATTGTCCACAGATGCCCAAGCCCTACGTATTTCAGGAAATATTCCGCAAAAAGCAGTTCCTTCCCCACCAGCTGCATTGTATCTTTCAATTAGCACAGGAGGCAACTCCCATGTATTCGCCACCTCAACTAAAGGGGGCCACTGAAACAACACCAAACAATGCAATCGGACAGAAAGAAAAAAAAAAACGTGAAACTGAACCACAACCTCACTAATTACGCTAATGACATGCCCTAGAACCTAGAATCCATATTGTTATTACGATACTATTAGTATTTTACTCTCCTCTGTAATATACCCGAATAACATTTTAAATTGAAATTGGTATTTGAAGTTTCCTGTAGGAGCGTGAAGATTGAAGATACCTCTCTGGGGTGAGTGGAATAAGGATGGCTAGCATATCTGGAGGCCTCTAGAGCTTCTTCGAGGTCGTGCTGAGAAGAAACTTCGCGGCCAATGCGGTCACTGACAACAAGGCCCGCATTCGTGACATCACGAATCACAATCTCGTCTTCCCACGACATCTCGGTTGGAGCCCTACAATTAACTGGAATGAAATTGAAGCCCTCTTTCGTTTCCCGAGAAACAAACGGAAAATGCAATTGGGAAGTGAGTGGGAATGGGAAAGAAAGAAAGAAAGAAGCCCTGTGGACTGGCCCGTGGAGTGGGGAGAGAGAACTGGGAAGTGAGAAGGAATGGCGATGTAGGGTTTTTGGGGAGGGTTTCGTAAATTGCGAGTGGCGGGCAAACCTGTTCCTTCTCCGGTCATCAAAAGAAAATAATAATAATAATAATAATAATAATAATAATTTTGGGAATAAAAGAACGGAAGAATACCTCTTTTTTTTTTACCCTCCTCTAAAACATAGTTTTGGATGAAACTTTGTCTCAAAATATATTTCTCTCTCTTCCTTTTCCCCCTTCAATTTCTCTATCCTCTCTTATCCTAAACTCTATTCAATTTGGAAATGTATTTTCTACCTTTAGGGCGGGAAAGTACTATAACTTTAGTGTATTTAATGAGATAGAAAGATGCGAGAGAAATGATATTTGAGATGAAAGAGAGGGTGTAATATGGGAGAGATATAGAGAGAAAGTCACGGTGATTTTCTCGCCCTAATAGTAGACAATCCATATTCTCCCTTTTCCCCTCCATCTGTCAACCTTTCCCGTCACGCCTTCCACCTCTCCCCAACGGATCAAAATAGAAAGACATTGAAATTTTGCATACTAAAATCAAACTCTGGAACATATTTAGGTTAAGTACAAGAAGACTTACAATATTGAACCCCAGTCCCCCAACTGTATTGTTATCCATACCATGTATGTCGGTGTTCACAATGTCGCAAGGTACCAATTACTGTTTCTTTATATTTTTTGAAACTTTTAAGGTCGAGTTTAGGATTCATGTGTAGGAATGAATGGATAAGGCCAACAATCTGGAATGTGGAGCATAGGCCCAAGTGGTGACAATGACGAAGTTTCAGATTTTAGCCCATATTACACGAGCGATATGTCGGGGAGTGAACGAGCTAGTGGCTTTTTGCGCTTTTTTTCTTATATAGTGATACCACTAACGATTATTCTATGACGATTCAAAGAGCGAGCATCTCCAATGTAATGGGACATTGTTTCTATGTTTTCCTTAATTGGGATGAAAAAAGATAGAGGCATGAGACAATAGTGGAGGGGCAGGAATGGAGGGGACCGTGGAAAGTAGCGGGGGAAGAGAAGAGGCGAGGTAAGGGGCAAAAGAAATGGAGGAGTTGGTTAGGGAAGGAAAAGGTGTCAGGGGTGGAGCGGAAAAAGGTTAGGGGTGGGGGAAGGGGTGAGCGCAAAGTTTTTTTTGTCTTAGTTGACAATTTTATTCTTTATCCAGTTTTTCAATCTGAATCGTTGATTTTAAAATCGTGAAGATCCAACTCTTATTGTCTTTTTTGTTTTGCCAACCCATCATGATTGGGTCTTTTGGCTCCCCTGTTGGCCTTCCCCCACCCCTAGCCTCTTTCCGCTCCACCCTTATCCCTTTACCCCCGGACCCTTCCCCAACCACCTCCTCCATTTCTTTTGCCCCTTACCTCGACCCTTCTCTTCCCCTGCCACTTTCGACAGTCCCACTCCGCTCCTGCCCCTCCACTCTTGTCTCATGCCTCTATTTTTTATCATCCCAATCAAGGAAAACACAGAAACAATGTCCCATTACATTGGAGATGCTCACTCTTTGAATCGTCATAGAATAATCGTTAATGATACCACTATATAAGAAAAGAAGCGCAAATACTCCCTCCGTCTCATATTATTTGTCCTGTTCGGAATATTTTTTTATCTCAAATTATTTATCACTTTATAATATCGAGAAGATATTAATTATATTTTTTCAATAATACCCTTATTTATTTATATCTCAACTATTCTATATTAATGACCATTCTACCTAGCTCCCACTACAATAAGGCTATTTTAGTCAAAATAAATTATTTTATCTTGAAAATAGATGCAATCAATGATTTTCTTAAAATGTGTGCATAATCTTAAATAAAAAATAATATGAGACGGAGGGAGTAATAATTAATAATACAATTATAGAAAATATTTTACATTGACAAAAAGGGGTCCGAGCAATCTATTACATGTTCTCTGAACTTTTTGTCGACTAGGGAGATAAGTCCAAACAATGATGGCATTCGGCCTTTGATTACGCAAAAATTATCACCAACGCCATTGAGAGAGAATGAGTAATATCCAACTCTCATCGTGTTCAATATTTCGACCAATACCAACGCCATTGAGAGAGAATGAGTAATATCCAACGCCTTTGTGCTAATTATTATTATTATGGTTTTAATTAAACTATTTTTTATAATTTAATTAACCTAATAAATAAATTAGATTAAACTTAATAAATAAATTAGATTAACTAAATTAGATTTACTTAATTACCTAACTAAATATATCAAATAACTTAAGCCACTAAAATAATCTACTATATTATATAACATGGAGTTTTGTCATGTAGACTCATGCCACGTGGCAGCTTCACATTCATTATTTTCCCTCCAAAATGCAAAATATTTTATTTTTTAGTTCATGATATTTCATTAATTAATGCATATCAATCAATGAATGTTCATATCTAGACTTTTACCATTCAAGCAAATTTGAATTAAATCAAATTCAAAATCAAAATGTAATAAATTAAAGCATATCAATCAATTAATTCTCATATCTGGATATTTGTCATTTAATCAAAGTATTATCTAAGTTATGTGACAACATAAGAATCATTAACTTTTTTCCCTAAATCAATTTTATTTTTTTATTTTTTAGTTATTGTTTTAATTATAGCAACTATTATTACACCATGTCAAAAAATAATTTCGCAGTGTAAATCATTATATGTTCTCTTAAATGACTTATCCATTTTTATTTATTAATTATATCAATTATCAGAAATTATTCATTATTACTTTTTTGAAAAATACTATTCATTGTTATTTTACCATACAAATTTAGTTACTTTTAATTTTATAATAACTTTTCATGAATGATTAATTTTACTATGCACATCATAATAGTTAATTTAAAAATCATAACTATATAATGTTAAATTTAATTTTTATCCTTTTTCATATTTTTCTATATTTTATGTCTTATATATTATTAAAATTTAAAAATTTTCAGCATTGCAACATTCACATCATTGTTTATGTTCAAGTATAATAAATGTTAAATTATTTTTTCCTTCTTGAAACTCCGATCTTATACACGAGAAAAATCAGAGTTTATTCTATGACTAATTTGTTGTTCACCATAGATAATTGATTATCTCCTTTTTGTGAAACTTATTTTGAATTTATCTTACAATTGTTTCGATAAATAATTCATTTGTGTGCTATATATATATTTTTGTTGAAACTTATAGTTGAAAAACCATCTCTAATCACAAACAAAAATAGAACCGATATTTTCTATTTTATTTTGTATATTTTAAAAAATTGAAGTATATGTATAAATACATATATTATCTGCTTCATAATGAATTATCTATATAATAGTTTTTGAAATTTAAATATGTCAAATTTATTCTTGCATGTTGAATACATTTACAACTCATACAGTTAACCCGTGCGAGCACGGGTAAATACACTAGTTAAAAAAACAAAAAAAAATATGTTGGCGCAAGTCGACCCTAAAGAAATTATTGCATTAGATATGTATTGCATTAGATTTTCATTGCAATATATATATATTGATTTGGGTCGTTTGCGTTAGTTTGGGACTTTGGGTGAAGTGAGCTTGACTGAAACAGTAATCAAAACGAAAACCCTACATATAAATAGCATTAGAAACCCTAAATTTGGATCCATTACATACCTCTTTCTTTCCTAGCCGTTATCTCACTTACATTTCCCTCAACAAAAAGGCTGAATGTGGCGGCGGAGACCGTGGCTGCTTTCCCCGTGGCTTTGGGGGTTGCGCCATTGCATATCTCTTCATCAGAGCATCAACTCCTTCCCTTCCTTGTCGTTATCCCAGTCATAAATTAAAAAAGGGCTGGACAAAATTAGGATAATTAATTTATAAAAAAGGGGGTCGGACAAAATTAGAGTATGATAATACATAAATTAAAGAATATAATTAATGCTTTTTTGATAAGGATAATATTTTTTTTTTAAATTTAATATGTATAGTATTTTTCATACATTCTTATTAATTAGTTAGTTAAAAAATGAAAATGAAAATATAATTAATAAAATAGTAACTTAAACCATTTAAAAAATTAAAAAAAAAACACGTTGAGAAGTAGACCCTAGAGAGACCAATTTCTCAACACAAAAAGAAAAAATAAAAAAAATGTCAGTTGAGAAATTGATGCACCAAAACTTGATTTCCTACTTAAAAAAATTAAGGCTTAACTGCACTTTTAGTTCCCTATTATTGTCAATCCGCAATTTTAATCCATCTATTTTTAATTTCGTAATTTTAGTCCTCTCATTTTTTAAATTACGCAATTTTGGTCCAACCGTTAAGTTGTCATCCAATTGTTAACGGAAATGTTGACATGGCAATTAAATGCTGAAGTGTCACGCACAGGTGGAGGTGATGTGGTTGTGATATGGTGATGCGGATGCGCACACGTGGAGAGCTGACATGATAGTAGGAATATTGATGTCTGAAAATGCAAAATTGAGTCCCATGGGTTCGAACACAACACCCACGAAAAGTTACACCGTCAGAATACCACTGCGCCACAGAGTTTCTTTAAAATAAAATGCGGACTTAGCTGTATATATACAGTTTTAATGTTTAATTCACTCGTTGTCGTCTTTCTTTCATTAAAATTAGAAATGATATATTAATAAAACAATAAACAAACAGTTAATAAATAAATAATAAAAATGGCTTTAGTTAATGTATTGTGTTTTATTCCATTTTTAATTATGTGTGTATTTTCATTTTTAAAACTAGTAAGTATATAAATTCATGTACTGAATATTTAAAATATTTTAGAGATATAATTTAAAATTAATAAATTCAGTGGATGAGAAAAATTATATAATCTCTCTTTCACTAAAATTGAATTCATGAGTAACGATATATTACTAAAATAATAAATCAATATTCAAATGATAAGTAAATAATAAAATTTATTTCTTTCTTTAGTGAAGTTTGTTTTGACATATCTTTCTTAATTTTAACTAAATATGAATTATCCTTTTATTTACACTAAAATTAATATTGATTACCTTTTTTTTTTGCAAAATTTGAATATTTTTTAGCTCAACTTTACAAAATAGATTACTTTTTTTTTACACAATTTTAATTATATCTTTGTGTAACTGTATTATTTAATGTATTAATATGTTTATTATATGAAAGAATTACCTTTAATATAAATATATGATTTAAGTAAACTATTATTTAATAATTTTTGTCTTTAGTTAATATTTTTTTTATAAGGTATTGATCTTAATATTTTTTGAAATTTAAACATGCTTTTCAGATTTGAAAAACTTAGATTTTTATATCACAAATAATCAATATTATATTTACTAGCGGCAAGATGACCATTTTCCTATGCCTGTCTTTCCGCATTTTTATTGCACTACAGTATTCTATATTATTATTATTATTTTTTTGTCCACAATACATTTGTCGTGAGAGAGAGAGGTAGTTACATTTGTTGGTATTGGTTTCTTTGAAATAAAGGTGTAGCAGTTTAAAAAAATTTATTTTTTAAATTTACAAAACAGTTTATTGAAGGGTAAAAGTGGAAACAAAGGTAGTACACAAAAAAAAAGTTACCTTACCCTGTTGTCTTTATATAATGGTATAGATTTTTATTATTTTATTAATATATTATTGCTAATTTTAATGAAAGAAAGATAATATAGTGAGTGAATTAAAAAAATAGTGCGGGTCAGCTTTAATGAAAGAAAAGATTTTAGGGAAAACGGTATATATACAAATATTTACACATTCTATGCCAAGGAAACGTTGTGTGCGGTCGTATACAATTGTTTATCAATTCCATAGGTCTTGTGTTCGAACGTGGGGCTTGCATTTTTTCATTTTCAGACATCATTATTCCTAATGCCATGTCAGCTCTCCACGTGTGCATATCCACATTAGCATATCACAGCCACGTCATCTCTACCTGTGCGTGACACTTCAGCATTTGATTGCCACGTCAGCATTTTCGTAAACAATTGGATGATAACTTAACGATTGGACCAAAATCGCGTAATTTGGAAAATAGGGGGGCCAAAATTGCGAAATTAAAAATGGAGGGACTAAAATTGCGGATTGACAATAATAGGGGGATTAAAAGTGTAGTTAAGCAAAAAAAAAACAGCGATACTTTGGAAATTATTAATCTCAAAACCAGTGGTATACTGGTATATAAATAAAAAAACATATTACAAAAAAAAGCCCAAAACGAAAACCCTACATATAAATAGGATCAGTAAACCTTAAATTTAGAGCTATTGCATGTCTCTTCATCAGAGCAACAACTCATTCCCTTCCTCGCCGTTATCCCAGTCATACATTAAAAGGGGCTGGACAAAATTAGGGTAATTAATTTATAAAAAAGGGAGCCGGACAAAATTAGAATATGACAATACATAAATTAAAGAATATAATTAATGTTTTTTTGATAAGGATAATTAATTTTTTAAAATTTAATATGTATATTATTTTTCATTCTTTCTTATTAATTAGTTAGGCAAAAAATGAAAATATAATTAATAAAATAGTAACTGATGTAATTTTAAATTTCTAAATTCATCAATAAATAAAAGTATTTTTTCGTAATACTAATTAAAAAAGGGGAATAATAGCACACAGAAGCATAATTTAGTAAGAAAAGTGGGAAAATGAACTAATAAACAAGGAAATCTCGTCTTTTCTTTAATACTCTCATGTATAATAATTAGGAGACATGTTAATTTAGTTTTTTTTTATATCAAAAAGTTTAGATTGGGGGAGGCTCACCCCTGTGCAGGGTCAGAGAGAATCACCAACCTGAGCCAGGATTTACGGTGAATTTTACATATCGCCCACTAATGCAGCTACCTAGAATCGAACCCAAGTCGCAGCGTGTGCGAGTGAAAGGTCGAACCAGTTGAGCCAAGCTACGTTGGCAGACATGTTAATTTGGTTGCCCATGGCTTAAAAAAATAATCATTTATATGGCAAATTTTCAAGTTTTTTATGATGTTCCAACATGAGAATGTTATTTCAAAGGAAATGCATTAGATTTTCATTGTTAAAAAAAAAAACAAGAATATTGATTGCTCAAGTTTTTTATGATATTTCAACATGAGAATGTTATTTTAAATGAAATGCATTGTTAAAAAAAAAACAAGAATATTGAGTTGGGTCGTGGAGCCCAAAAAATAATTGGGTTGGGTGAAGCATGGGCTTCACTGAAACAGTAAAGCAAAGGGAAAACACGATATATAAATGCATTAGAAACCCTGATTTGAAGCCATTGCATTTCTCTTCCATTCGGCGCCGTTATCTCGCTGTCACTCACCTCAACTAAATGGCCGAACGTGGCGGCGGAGATCGGGGCGGCTTTGGCCGCGGCTTCGGAGGTCGCGGACGCGGAGATAGAGGCCGCGGTGGTCGCCGCAGGGGACCGAGACGCGAAGAAGAGGAAAAGTGGGTCCCAGTGACGAAGCTAGGTCGTCTTGTGAAAGAGGGAAAGATCCGAAGCCTGGAGCAGATCTACCTTCACTCGCTTCCAATCAAGGAGCACCAAATCATCGACACCCTCGTGGGTCCCACTCTCAAGGACGAAGTCATGAAGATTATGCCGGTTCAGAAGCAGACCCGTGCCGGTCAGCGAACCCGGTTCAAGGCCTTCGTTGTCGTCGGCGACAACAACGGCCACGTTGGCCTCGGTGTCAAGTGCAGCAAAGAGGTGGCCACCGCCATTCGCGGTGCCATCATCTTGGCCAAGCTCTCCGTCATTCCCGTCAGGAGAGGGTACTGGGGTAACAAGATCGGAAAGCCACACACCGTTCCCTGTAAGGTCACCGGAAAGTGTGGTTCCGTCACCGTCCGCATGGTCCCTGCTCCTCGTGGTTCTGGAATTGTTGCTGCTAGGGTTCCCAAGAAGGTATTGCAGTTTGCTGGTATCGACGATGTCTTCACTTCCTCTAGGGGATCCACCAAAACCCTTGGAAATTTCGTCAAGGTTAGGTTTTGATTTTCTTAGTTCTTATTTTGTTTTGATTTCTTATATTGATTCATGCAAATTATTATATTTTCTCTTTTTAATTGGTTTATCATTTATGCTTCATATGCAATGTGTCTTTTATTACTACTTTTATTCGTATTGGATTTTTATTTATCTATTTGATTGAATTGTTCATGGAATCATGAATCATTTTATGTTGAATTGCAATGTATATTATGCTGGTTGAGGATGTGAATTGGATTTAGATAATTTACAAGCTTTTTTAACAGCTACTTTTGTTACCTATTTATTTATGATTTGTCTGTGTGTCTATAATGCCTTGTATTTTTTACAGGCTACTTTTGACTGTCTGCTGAAAACCTACGGTTTTCTAACCCCCGAGTTCTGGAAGGAGACTCGTTTCTCCAAATCTCCATTCCAAGAGTACACTGATTTATTGGCTAAACCAACTGGAAAGGCCTTGATCCTTGAGGAGGAAAGAGTGGAAGCTTGAGGTTGCAGTTTTGGGGTCATGGACTGATAGTATTGTGGTTTAAGCTTCCTTAGAACTAGTAATTATATGTTTTGTTGCTTCTGTTGTTTCCTTCCGTATTGAGAGGGACGATTTACAGCTTCTTGCTTTTTGTTTTTTTTTTCCCCTTTCAAATTTTGTTAATTGGATATTTACTGAGCTTGAACTTTAAGTTTAAATACCAAAAATTTTCACTTGGTATTCGTAACTAATGACAGGTGGCATAATAATTTAGATTGGTGCAAGTGCTTTTCTGCTTTGATAAAATTGACATGAGAATGAGAATTTTTCAGAAAATACTAGATCTGTTAATTGCAGTTGTGTGCTGAATTCGCTTATGTTTCATTTGATATTGGTGTAATAGTTTAGGATAACACTGTTTTACAATATGAATTTGGGGCAATTTACTAGTACTTTAATAAAATATTACATTGATATACTATGCGCGATCACTGGATGCTTTACATTATGTCCATAGATGTGTGAGAGACACCTGAATATAAACCTCACTGGTATCAGAACATGTTTTGCCGTGAATAACTAGGCCAATTGTGCAAGCTAACTGCATCGCTGTGCAAATAGAACGGTGTTGCCCCATTATTATTTTGTAGTGCCGCTTTCGAACATGGTTGATAAATTCAAGTGTAAACAAGCAACCCACTACTAGGGCACGTAAACAAACAACCTACTACGGGGGCACAACACAGGATATGCAAACTCCTAATATTGACAATCAAGTACAAGAGTAGCTTCAAATCCAGTAAACAACTATTCTAATGAAACTACACAAGCATAAAGATACACTAAAGCTCTAAATTAAAAAAGACATGAAATCTAGCATCCATAAACTCCACCTAAATTCGTGACAGCCCAATTATCAAACCCCAAAAACCAGCATAGCCATAAACCAGTACAACCATCCCAATTGGATTACGGTAACACTCCTTCAAAAAACCAATTGGCCCTGTAGACCTTCAGGTTTAATGACCTATTTTCCCTTTAGCCCTTTTCCACTTAGCTTGGTACCAGATTTCCATGTGAGACATTGCCGGCGAGCGTTTTCGTCGACCTCCAAGACCGACCAAGAAAAGGGACAACACACGACAGAACAATAAATACTCACATATATTCAGCAGGGAGTAGTCGAAAAAGTCCAAATCTACCCCGTATTTGATGGCCAATCGACCTTTGGGGTATCAATCTCCTAAACATGTGCTACTAGAAAGGGCAAATAGGAAAAAAATTATACTAAAAGGAGGGTAACTAAGCTGCAGCAATCGCCACAAGGAAATCAGAGAAAACATAATATCATCACCGAAGGAGGCGCTGGTGGTAGGCGGCTGACCATTGGTGATGTTGGGGGTTGCGGCTCACCAACACCCTGAGAAGAAGAACTAGTCATGGTGGGTGACCCATTTCCAGCAGCAGAGCTTCGAAGCTGAATAGAGGAAGGAAGAAGGTCGACATCAAAAGAACCGATCGGACGACACCGATTGTGCCGGACACACGGCGCCGCAACGCGCCGACCAAAACCCTAACCAGAGAGGGTACCAGCGAGAGAGACTTTCTCTCTCTAAATGAAATGCATTGTTAAAAAAAAAAAGAATATTGATTTGGGTCGTGGAGCCCAAAAAGTAATTGGGTTGGGTGAAGCATGGGCTTCACTGAAACAAGTAAAGAAAAGGGAAAGGCCATTATTAAATGCACCCCCCACCTGGTAGATACACCCCCCATTTTACAAATTTTCCAAAATACCCCTCGAATAAAATCAGCAAAAATTCATTTTTTTAATTCTTAACATTTTACCGGAAATTGCAATTTTCGGTATACAATTTGTATACCGAAAATTGCAATTTCCGGTAACATTGCGTGTAAAATTGTATACCGAAAATTGCAATTAATGTTACCGGAAATTGCAATTTTCGGTATACAAATTTTACACACAATTTTACCCGAAAGAGATAATTCTCTTTTGGGAGAGAAACTGAATCCTTTGATTAAGGATCTTCACCCATACTGTCAACAATCTCTCGATATATTCGGTGCACGCAGACTTGGTGCAAAACGCTCTCATCGTACCGGAAATACGAATTTTCGGTACGTACTTTGTTTCGTTTTGAACTTTGTTCCGGAAATTACAATTTTCGGTATACAAATTTTATACCAGAAATTGCAATTTCCGGTATACAAAAATAACGTACCGGAAATTTGCAATTTCCGGAAAAAGATTAAAAATATTGTGTACCGGAAATTTTGAATTTCCGGTACGTTATATTTTTAATCTTTTTCCGGAAATTGCAAATTTCCGGTACGTTTTTTTTTTCAAACTTTTTTTTCCCACGTAATAATCTATTGTTTGTTTCATTTTAGTTTCATTGGAAATGGATGATTTTAGTGGCTTCAATTCTGACGAAGCTGACAAGCCGACCGACGTTTCCCAACATTTCGATTGTAGTGATGTATTCACTACTACGCAGGTAATTTAATTATTGTTTGATATTGTGAATATGTCGTATTTTTTTTTGCAAAACATTAAGATTAATACTTTTTTGTAGATATTTCCTACACGAGATGACCTTTTGTATTGGGCTCGAGAGGTTGGGAAGGAAAACAATATAGTTGTTGTCATTGTAAGATCGCATACGTAAGCAGGACAAAGAGGAAGAAAAACAAAAGTCATTACGGGTTGTGAAAGGGTGGAAAGTATAGATCAAAGTCATCAAGTTCTTCAAAGTCAAGCTGGATCTCATAAGTGTGAGTGTCCGTCAAGGCTTAAAGGAAGACCCTGTCAATGGGTGAAGGCTGGATACTTAAGGTCCTCTATGGAATTCACAACCATCGGATACCTGAAAGCATGATGGGTCATCCATTTGTTGGTCGTTTAAATCAAAATGAGAAAGAAATTGTTCATGATATGACAAAGAACAACGTAAGTAGGGAAGCATTCTATTGACAGAAAAGTCGCAATGTGGCCAATCTCACTACCATCGATCAAGTATATAATGAGCGGCGTAAGTTTCGATCAACAGAGAAAGGTGCAAGAAGTGAAATGCAAGACTTGTTGAAGTTAATCCAACGTGATCGATATGTGTCCTGGTATAGAAGACATGAAGATTCCGGCGTTGTTAGAGATATTTTTGGACACATCCAGATCCCCTCAATTTATTCAATACATTTCACCTTGTCTTCTTCATGGACAAAGACCTACAAAACCAACAGATATCACGCCACTGTTTGAAATTATTGGTGTTACCAGCACATCCCTTACATACACTGTGACATTTGCCTATTTGGGTTCTGGGTGGCAGGATAACTTTGAATGGGCACTCTTAAAGTTAAAAGGTGCTGTTTGTGCGACAGAATCATTTCCTCAAGTTATTCTTCATCGATAGAGATCTTGCTCGATGAATGCAATTGCGCCTGCTTTTCCTACTTGACCAATTTGTCGTGGTCAATGGCACATAGGTAAGAATGTCTATGTGAAATGCAAGAAGTTGGTATTTCATGAAGACAAACATGAGACAGTGAAGAATGCATGGGATGGTGTTATTGATGCGACTGACGAGTTTGAGTATCAAAGACAGCGGTTGATGACTTTTGAGTGTGTACGTTCGTAATTTCCTATTTTTGTTGAATATGTCAAGAATACATGGTTGAACCCCTTTAAGGAAAAGTTTGTTGCGACATGGACCAACCAAGTCATGCACTTCGGAAATACAACAACAAATAGGTATGTTTAAACCAGTAGATAAAATTATGTTGATAATTTTGTTTTTTAAATGGTGTCATTGGTATTTGATGTGGTTTAATTTTTGTTTGTTATTAGAAATTTGAGTCGCACATTGGACATTGAAGAGGAATCTACAAAGCAAAGAGGGTGACTGTGTCATTGTTGGGAAACTATGAACAATATGATTGCACTGCAACACACTGAGATAAAAGCATCATTCGAAAGAAGCATAAACGTAGTGGAGCACAGGCACAACAACCGTTTGTTTATCAGATTGCATGGATTTGTATCAAGGACTGCACTACAACTTATTGCCGACGAGTGTGGCAGAGTGAATTATGTGGGTATCGATAAATCTACTTGTCGTTGCCTAATCAGAACGACACATGGGTTACCTTGTGCTTGTGAGTTGGCGGGTTACATAAGACTGTTTGCACTTATTCCATTGGAGGCAGTTCACTTGTGAGGAGTTTACATTTTGGTGAATACCAATCGCAACAACACAAAGTTGAGACAGAAGGCGGGGTGTCAGAGAAAGAGCTTGCGCTTTAGTGGGATGCATTGGTAAATCAATTTCGATCACTTAATGTTATTGGCAAGAGGACACTGTTTGCCAAAGTGCGTGAACTTGTATTTCCAGACACAACTTCAATGTGTCCACCTCCTCAAAAGGTGAAGACCAAGGGAGCACCGAAAAAGGGTAAAGGTAAGGCCCCAGCAATGGATGGATATGATGTTAGGCGCGACTCATCATATTTTGAGCATGTGGACAACAAGTATTCTGAGCATGTGGGCAACATGTATTCTGACGTACCATCTGGGAATACATCAAAGACATCTAATCTACCATCTAATGTGCCTACAAAGAAAAAGAAACGATCTGATATGCCATCTAATGTACATCAAACGCCTTACCTGAGCCAATTTTCTCCACAGTTTCATCCATATATTGAGCAAATAGTGGATGTCGAAGATGATGGAAACTGCGGATATCGTTCCATTGCAGCATTACTTGGTAAATTTGAGGACGGATGGCCTATAGTCTGACAAGACTTGGAAAAAGAGATCAGAATGCATTATGATTTATATGGCCGGCTTTTTGGAGATCAATATCAAGCATTGAGGGAGTCGTTGATAGGTGTAACTGGTACCTGCTTTCGTGACAAATGGATGACCTTACCAGACATGGGTTACGTAATAGCAACCAAATATAAATTGGTTCTAGTCTTTTTGAATGAGTGCAGTCGAACGTGTTGGACATTTTTCCCTTTTAGGGGCATGTGTCACCCAACCCAGCCAAACAACGCCATAATTTGTATTGGGTTTGTCAACAAAAATCACTGGGTACAGGTAAATTTTGTTTACAGCAATGTGTTTTAACTTAGATTTATCTTTTTTTAAATGTAAAATTAAACAATGTGTTTAATTAATCTGCATTGTTTCAGATATTTCTTAAGCCCGGATGTCCATTGCCTAACGTCGCTCCCAGTTGGCGTCAATATGCTTATCCGGAGGCTCACTCATGGGCAACACTGTATGCTGCTCGATTGCAATAATGGTTTACATTATTTCTCGCCAAGGCCATACTACACGCGCATACCAGATGACCATGTACGATTGGACGACGATTGACTACATTGTAGTGATATGTAGTACACTTTATTATTTTTAAATGTCGGTTTGGTTTTTTTTAATGTTGAATTGGTGGCAGAGTGAATTATGGTGTTGGTTATGCAATGTAATGTAATGTGACGTTAGTTTTTTTAGTGTTGAATTTGCAGTCCAAATGTATCATTGTTGGGAGCATAGGCTACGCGAATAAAAAAGAACGAGCGAGTGGCCATGATTAAACAACATCAAAAAAGAAGCGTAAATATAACAAAATATAAATATAACAACAAAAGATGTCCAAATATAACAAAAAAACATAATAAACATAAAAAAAACCCTATCTTCTCTGCTGTCGATGCTTCGCCCCGGATGTGGTCACCTCCGTCCCACCCTGCGCTATCTGTAGTGCCTGGGAAATATACTCGGTAAGCAGAGAGGGGTCCATCATCTCATAGTAGGTCTCAGAGGCTGTCTGGAGAATGCTGGTGACTGAGGCCAGCCTCTCAGCCATATCATCACAATGCGGCTGCAAATTATAACAAGACATCAGAGAGACATAAGAGAAAATAAATAAACACAAAAAATACATAATGTATATCTAAACACATACACAATCAGCAGTAGCCGCAGCCTCAGGAGCATCCGGATTGATCAGGGTAGGATGCGACATCCTGCGATACCACTCCATGTACCTGTCAGTGCACTCTGCTGGATACGAGGCCAGGTATAAATCGGGGACAGTCGACATGATAGAGTGCATAAGAAACTGTATCCATGCATCCATCATCTCTGCAACTGTGGGACGCGGTGGTGGTGGCCGGGGAATGTCCTGGATGTAGCCGAACTGCCTGACTACCCTCTCGTGCAGTACGACACAATAAATGAGGCACACCGGATGTACCAGCGAACAGCACGCCGGATGACAACCCGCCCTAATGCCCTCCCACGGTTTCCAAACAACGTCATTGATCGCCAACGCATCCAGCCGCTCTCTGAAGGCTCCACTGCCGTCACCCTTAACCGGCGACCACCTCATGGCTCGTGTCATGCCCGGGGTGACGCCGTTATCCTTCCTCTTGCAGAGACGAGGGAAATACTCATATATCCATGTCTGTGACAACAATAACGAATCAACACGCCATACAATGTACTTTAAATAAATAATTGTTTACAAAAATATGTTGCGTACCTGAAGAGGTGTCATGTATCCGCCAATCTGCTTAGTGTCATGCAGGCTAGCGTCTCCCAGATATCCGTACAAGAAGGCTAGTGCAACACTAGCCCATGACACACTACCAATGGCCCCAAGTCACGTACCAGGTCCAGGTACTTGATGTCAATATATACATGGCTCTTGTCTGCCAAAATGGTACAGGCCAACAACAACATTATCATGGCCCTGGCTACATTTCCCACTGGCCCATAACGCTATTTGGTCATATGTCTTCATCAAGAAGTCAATACTCACGAGCGCCTCATATTTGTCGTCTCCTTGTTTACCTCTTCATATGTACACCCCAACAATGTCTCAGAATAAGATATGGAAATGTGCGGATCCATCACTGGGGTACATAAAAAGAGCCGCCACTTTAAGGCCTAGGAGGACGGACACATCATCAAGCGTGACTGTCATCTCTCCAAAGAGGCGGATGGAAGTTGCTCGCCTCCGATGCCATCTCTCGCAAAGGTCGACAAGAAGGCCACATCAACCATCCTGAAGGCTGCAGATAGCAAGGAGGTTAGCCGGCCTCGAGAGATGCTCATTTACATGAGGAGGCGGTGGTACTCTTCCACTCAACCATTTTTGCAATTTCAGGCCGTGAGAGGCCACCTTAAGCGCATCACGCCTCGCACACAAATAAACATCATTGATCATATAAAAAAATAAACATTTGATCAAATAACAACCAGATATATACCGCTTCGCCATATCCGATAGCAACGTGATGTCGATAATCTATAAGCAACGACTCCATCGTAAGGTCCTCCAGGAAAGGGAGCCTGGTCTCCAACTATACCATGGTCTCCTCCACTATATCCTCTGGAGCCTCGTATACAAAATGGGGATCCCGGTCGCCAACTACATCCTCGTATGGCGTGCTAAAGCAATACGCCTCGACGTCAGAGACGATACAGATCGCCGTTGTTCACGTGGAGGCGCACTACCAGGAGTGGAAGCTACTCTCCCTCTCGACTTAGGCATATCTGAAAGACAAATAAATCAATTATATTAAAATGTAATAAAATAAATTGCAGGAAATTGCAATTTACGGTATACAAAGGTATACGGAAATTGCAATTTCTAATGTAATAAATCATCGAAATTACAATTTTGGTATACAAATGTATATCTGGAAATTGCAATTTCCGGAACTATGTTTAAAAAACAAAAAAAAAGCGTACCGAAAATTTTCAATTTCCGGTAAGAACAACGCGTTTTCAGTTTCAGAGATTTAGAATTTCCAGAAGCGTGAGTGTGAGTGGATCGGGGTGAAGGTTGAGTTTTTGTTGTGTTATTCAACGGGGCATTATGGGAAATTCGCAAATTATATACCGAAAATTGCAATTTTCGGTATACAAATTGTATACCAAAAATTGCAATTTCCGATATACAATTTTACACACAATGTTACCGGAAATTGCAATTTCCGGTATACAATTTGTATACCAGAAATTGCAATTTCCGGTAAAATATTCAGAATTAAAAAAAAAAGAATTTTTGCTGATTTTATTCGAGAGGTATTTTAGAAAATTTGTAAAATAGGGGGTGTACCTACCAGGTGGGGGTGCATTTAATAATCGCCTAAGGGAAAACACGATATATAAAATGCATTAGAAACCCTGATTTGAAGCCATTGCATTTCTCCTTCCTTCTTCGCCGTAACCTCACTAACACTCACCTCAGCAAAATGGCCGAACGTGGCGGCGGAGATCGGGGCGGCTTTGGCCGCGGCTTCGGAGGTCGCGGACGCGGAGATAGAGGCCGCGGTGGTCGCCGCAGGGGACCGAGACGCGAAGAAGAGGAAAAGTGGGTCCCAGTGACGAAGCTAGGTCGTCTTGTGAAAGAGGGAAAGATCCGAAGCCTGGAGCAGATCTACCTTCACTCGCTTCCAATCAAGGAGCACCAAATCATCGACACCCTCGTGGGTCCCACTCTCAAGGACGAAGTCATGAAGATTATGCCGGTTCAGAAGCAGACCCGTGCCGGTCAGCGAACTCGGTTCAAGGCCTTCGTTGTCGTCGGCGACAACAACGGCCACGTTGGCCTCGGTGTCAAGTGCAGCAAAGAGGTGGCCACCGCCATTCGCGGTGCCATCATCTTGGCCAAGCTTTCCGTCATTCCCGTCAGGAGAGGGTACTGGGGTAACAAGATCGGAAAGCCACACACCGTTCCCTGTAAAGTCACCGGAAAGTGTGGTTCCGTCACCGTCCGCATGGTCCCTGCTCCTCGTGGTTCTGGAATTGTTGCTGCTAGGGTTCCCAAGAAGGTCTTGCAGTTTGCTGGTATCGACGATGTCTTCACTTCCTCTAGGGGATCCACCAAAACCCTTGGAAATTTCGTCAAGGTTAGGTTTTGATTTTCTTAGTTCTTATTTTGTTTTGATTTCTTATATTGATTTATGCAGATTATTATATTTTCTGCTTCCTATGCAATGTTTCTTTTATTAATACTGTCACGTGACCTTTCTACTTTGTGAACTGACTAATATTTTTTACTACTTTACTGGTAATGGATTTTTGTTTCTCTATTTGATTGAATTGTTCATGGAATCATGAATCATTTTATGTTGAATTGCAATGTATATTATGTTGTGTCTTTTATTAATACTGTCACATGACCTTTCTACTTTGTGAACTGACTAATATTTTTTACTACTTTACTGGTAATGGATTTTTGTTTCTCTATTTGATTGAATTGTTCATGGAATCATGAATCTTTTTATGTTGAATTGCAATGTATATTATGTTGGCTGAGGATGTGAATTGGATTTAGATAATTTACAAGTTTTTTTAACAGCTACTTTTGTTACGTATTTATGATTTGTCTGTGTGTGTCTATAATGCCGTGTATTTTTTAAGGCTACTTTTGACTGTCTGCTGAAAACCTACGGTTTTCTAACCCCCCGAGTTCTGGAAGGAGACTCGTTTCTCCAACTCTCCATTCCAAGAGTACACTGATTTATTGGCTAAGCCAACTGGAAAGGCTTTGATCTTTGAGGAGGAAAGAGTGGAAGCTTGAGTTTGCGGTTTTGGGGTCATGGGATGATCGTGGTGGTTTAAGCTTCCTAGGAACTAGTAATTATATATGTTTTGTTGCTTTTGTTGTTTCCTTCAGTATTGAGGGACGATTTATAGCTTCTTGCATTTTTTTTTTTCATGTTTTGTTGATTGGATGTTTACTTAGTTTTGAATATATGTTTTGTTGCTTATGTTGTTTCCTGTATTGAGGGACGATTTATAGCTTCTTGCATTTTGTGTTTTTGTTTTTGTTCCCCCCCCCCTTCATGTTTTGTTGATTGGATGTTTACTAAGTTTTGAATACCAAAATTTTTCTACCTGGTTTTCACTTTGTCATCCTACCCGGATCCGGCTCCTCTAAAGTGTTTTCACTTTCTCTATTTGATTGAATTGTTCATGGAATCATGAATCATTTTATGTTGAATTGCAATATATATTATGTTGGTTGAGGACGTGAATTGGATTTAGTTTTTGTTTTTTTTAACAGCTACTTTTGTTACCTATTTATTTATGATTTGTCTGTGTCCATAACGCCTTGTATTTTTTGCAGGCTACTTTTGACTGTCTGTTGAAAACCTACGGTTTTCTAACCCCCGAATTCTGGAAGGAGACTCGTTTCTCCAAATCTCCATTCCAAGAGTACACTGATTTATTGGCTAAGCCAACTGGAAAGGCTTTGATCCTTGAAGAGGAAAGAGTGGAAGCTTGAGGTTGCAGTTTTTGGGTCATGGGATGATCGTGGTGTGGTTTAAGCTTCCTTAGAACTAGTAATTATAGCTTCTGGCATTTTGATTATTTTTTTTTTCCTTTCTAATTTTGTTGATTGGATATTTACTGAGTTTTAAGTTTAAATACCAAAAATTTTCACTTGGCCGTCGTTACTAATGACAGGTTGTGTGCTGAATTCGCTTATGTTTCATTTGATATTGGTGGAATAGTTTAGGATAACACTGTTTTGCAATACAAATTTGGGGCAATTTACAAGTATTTTAAGAAAATACTGGATTACGATCAAGGAATGCATTACATTATGGATATAGATATGTGACTATTTGAGAGACACTTGTTTATACACCACTCGGGATCAGAACATGCTTCGCCGTGATTAATTAGGCCAATTGATTCCGTATCGTTTCACCACCGTGGGCTGTTGTGTAAATAGCTGCATCGCTGAGCAAATTCAACGGTGTGGCCCCGTTGTTATTGTGTAGTGACACTTTCGAACATGGTAGGAAGGCCCCTCCATGTGATAAATTCAGAGAACACCCAACTGGTGAGTCATCAAGTGATCTTCACGATACACCACAATATATCTTCCCAATTTTTAACACAAATCAATCGGTAACCACAATTTTGAAGTTTTTGGAACATGATGCCCTACTCTTGAATGATTGATTTATTATATTGTTGGCTAAAATGAAGTTTTAGTCCTCCAACTTTTTCACTTTAACTAAAATAGTCCCCCAATTATTTTTTTGGCTATTTTAGTCCCTATAAAATTCTGAAGTTGCAAAAATGATTCCTCTGTTAAGTGACTGTTAAGTCACTGTCTAAAAACTATGCAGTTTTAGTCTTCCAACTTTTTTAATTTGGCAAAAATGGTCCCCCAAATTTTTTTTGGCTATTTTAATCCCTTTAAAATTTTGAAATTGCAAAAATGGTCCTTCTATTAAGTCATTGTTTAAAAACTAGCGGCTGCTGCCATTATAATTGAAAGCCATATATAAACAATTCAACAAAATGATATATACGATTGGTAATACTGCAAATTGTTCTATACATTTAAATCTGGTCCAAATTGCTCATCGGAGCTAACAAAAAAACTGAAATATGTTCCAAATTTTTCAACAGAGCTTACAAAAAATCAAGACCTGATCCAAACTGCTCAACAGAGCTTACAAAAAATAAAGACCTATTCCAAATAGCTTAATAGAGCATACAAAAAAACTAAATGTTGTTCCAAATTGCTCAACAGAGGTTACAAAATGATAAGGGAGACAACAAATTAAGCAAGGGCTTGTGATGATTGAGTAGGAGGCACCTCCCTCTGTTCACCTATATTAGTCATAATACTTGTTGTAGTTGCACTTGAGCCCTGACTTTGCTGCACTTGAGTAGCAGACACCTTTTCTTTCCTTGGTCTTTGACTTTGCTGCCCATCTGGTTGTTGCACCTGTTTGTTTTTCTACAAAACCACATTTTCAAAAATCAGTAACAACGTAGTATCAACCAAGTACAGAGCAACAAATCTCTACCTTGTTTCCTCCTTTAGGTATGACTCTATCTGCAGCACTTTTGCCCTTGCAAGAAGCTATGTTGTGACCCAAATTGCCACATCTTGAGCACTTTACAGTTCTCTGTTGTCTTGGTAACTTGTGTGGATTTTTGGGCTCATCATTGGACTTTTGCCTTTGTTTCTTAGGCCTGCCAGGTGCCCTTCTCACGTATGGTGGCTGTATTGGTTCAGCATCAACAATGGGCCACAGGTTGGGCCCATTACATGGTAGGATGACGTGGGAATAAGTTGATAAAAATGTTTCTTTACTACACAAATTTTGCAACTGATTAATGAATGTTATATAATAAAGAGATTTACATAAACATATGGAAATGGTTAAATTACCTGTAGTATGGTGCCAAGTACTCCTCTGGTGTGTAATTGTCGTGCCACATAGTAGCGACAACATGACTGCAAGGTATCCCTAACAGCTCCCATTTTCTACAAGCACAAGTCCTGGCAGATAGGTTGACCACATACTTGGCTTGGCCCTTGGAAACCCTCAAACAAGGGTCCATCCCCACACCAATGAGGAGTCCAACCATCTACTTCTCTCTTAATCTTCTCCAAGTTTTTTTGTATCATTGGGCAAATGGACCCTTTGTACCTCAAAATCAATCCTTCAACCTCACAATTCTATCAGATATATAGAATTTCAGGCCTTCAACTAGAGAGATGATTGGTTTATCTCTATGCTCCAAAATTACATTATTAAAGGCCTCACACATGTTGTTGACTTGCAAGTCACAACTAGTGTAGGTACTAAATGCAGATCTGGACCACATGGAAGGTGGGACCTCCAACATATCTTTCCAGGCTTATTCATCCTTGGCTTTCAGGCTATCCATTGCTCTTTGAAATTTTGGGGCAGTCTGTGCCCTTGCAGCCCTCCACAATGCCTCTTTCATCTCGATACCAGGGTACTTTTTCCTAAAGTTTCCATACAAGTGTTTGACATATAGTCTGTACTCCACCAGTCCATCAATGACAACCAATGTTGGAACTAAGCCCTGTAGGTGGAGTAAGTGCATAGTTAGGAAACAAGACACAATGACATGAATTTTTAATAAATGGAAAAAGGCGGGATAGCAACTAAATAATTACCTTTTGTTGGTCTGATATGAAAGACCACATTTTCTTCTCGATACTATCCAAGTCTTGAATCAGCAGGTCTAAGAACCAAGTCCAGGAGTCCTTGGTTTCAGCCTCTACAACAGCAAATGCAAGTGGGAACATCTGGTTGTTCCCATCCTTTCCGATTGCAGACAGTAATTGTCCACCATATACACCCTTTAGAAAATACCCATCTAGTCCTATTAAAGGTATGCAAGTGGTGACAAATGCAGCATTGCTTGCTTGAAAGCAAACATACAACCTCTCAAAGACAGGTCCCTTCTCTCCTTGAACACATTTAACAATGATTGTGTTACCTGGATTGCTCCTCCTCAACTCTTCGCAATAACTCCTCAAGTGTGTATATTGATATGCTACTGCCCCTTGTAGCATCTCTAGGGCCTTCCTCTTAGCACTATATGCTTGGTATTTTGATAAATGAACCCCCCATTTTTCCTTGGCTACCTCAATCAAGGCCTTATTCTTCAACTGTGGTGAGTGCCTCAAATTCACCATGAATTTCTTTGCAAGCCATCTTGGTTTTGCTTGCCTATTCTTGGAACTTCTATGGCAGGTATGAGTGGTCAAAGAGGTCACAATTTGGTAGTAATCACTAGTAGAAGATCTAGATATCCTAACATAAAAGGGGCTCATTTACTGCATTTAATGACAACCCTTTTCTTGTCATTCTTAGCCATATACACATTTTTCTTCTCTGACAATGCATACTCCTTCACTGCCGCCTTAATAAGATCCCTTGTAGTTAATGCCAGTCCTATCTCAAACAATATCCTACCACTATCCTGGGGCATTTTAAACTTGGGATACCTTACCCAATGCCCTTCTTTTTCATCGCTTGAAGGTGGAGTGTCCAGCTCATCTGAGTCATCATTCTCATCAGGAAAATCTGCAGCAGTTATGGGATCTGGAATCCTAGAGGACCCAGCAGATCTAATATTGCTTGCTGCCCCACCCAGCTCTGTGAAGTCAACATTGTTGTCTAAAGGTGGATTCAGTGTCTCAGGTGGCAAATTAATAGTCTAGTCCCATCCTTCATCATACTCGCTATCGTCCAAACTAACATCTGCATCACTCTTTTCCTCCTCCTTACTGTTATCATAGTGCTCATCATCAGACTCTGAAAAAACAGATGGAGTATCAGCGTCAACAACTTCATTCTCTGCTGGTGCAGGTCCATTAACACTGTTATCATAAATCAACAGCCATTATTAAATAATGTTAACAAATCAACAACCATTATTAAATATTTATATATCTACGATTTGTTTTTATTATAGGAATCCCGATACTGGAAGGCTTAAAATTTATGTTTTTTTTTTTGAACCATTGTGTCCTGATATAGTGTCAGGGTGAGCATCTAGATGCTATCTTTCTTTAATGTGATTATTATAAATGATTATAAAATACAAAAAAGCATGTTAATCTTACAAAGGACAATGACAACATTACCCACTAATAACACAACAAAACAGTACGGATAAAAAGGAAAGCAAGTGACTTCAGTTCCAAAACAAAAAAAAAGGAAAGCTAGTGGCTAGAAAGCAAGTGGTAGGGGGACCACAAAAAAAGGGGAGAAACGTCATTCCCAGTTTCAAAACGGAGGACAGGGGACCACAAAACCTGAAGAACGGGGTTGTCATAGCAAGCCCAATTTCAGAGCAAAAACCACAAATTGGTCCCCCTAGAAATGCGATTTAGATGAAAAAATGATTCATACTAGAGGTGTAGTTCTCAGGCATATCGATTCCCTAGAGACGCTGGTTGTTGCACGCACCTTCTCCCCAAATTTAAACGCGGCCTAGCCTCTCACTTTCTGGGATTTTGAAGAAAGGTTGTGTACCCTAACTTATTTATATAATCGGGTTCGGTTTATTATTGTATTTAACTTTTTTTTGACAAAATTATTGCATTTAACTTATTTATATAATATAATATATAATTGAAATATAATAAATAACAATAATCTGGAAAAACCGTTAGTTTTTAAACGTTGACTTAATGGAGGGATCATTTTTGCAACTTCAGAATTTTATAGGGACTAAAATTGCCAAAAAAATAATTGAGGGACTATTTTAGCCAAAGTGAAAAAGTTGGGGGACTAAAACTGTATTTTAGCCTATATTGTTAAGATTGGATGTGGTGGTCTGTTTTTTCAAAAGCCACATGTTTTATGATAAAAGATTGTGGGTGTGTTTGGCGTGGATGTGGTTTATCGATCATTATTCACAATTGTTGAACATCTTAAAATCTTTTTTTTTTGACACAACACATCTTAAAATCTAAATTATATATTTTTAAATAATTTTATATCTAACTGTTACAAGTGATGATTTAGGACCTGGATTACCTGGTGTAGAGTAACACAGAATTTCACACCGTAAATATACTCCACCATTGGATGTGCTTTTTCCAAACTCTCCACCCTTCGATTATTTTTGCGCTAAAAAAATAGGGGAAAATAGAAACAGAGAGAGTTAGACACAAACTATTGTAGGGAATTTCCATCCGATGATTTATCGTGTCCTTAGTGGTGGAGTAATGGAGATATTGAAAAAAAAAACAACGGTGTAGATCTATTATGAGTAACTTGGTCCAAAGGTTGAGTTCGATAAACTCTTATTTACAAAATGAGGTATTTGAAATTGTTACGGTTAGTTGTTAATATATATAACATAATTGCATGTTCCATCCATCATACGTGTAACACATATTCTCTTGCATCAAGCTAATGCCAAATCCAAACTCCACTGCATAACCATCACTATCCTTTTATACGACCATGAACAACTACCATCTTATAGCCCATAACATAAACATCCATCTTACTCTTGGCACTTTCTTCCATACCATGAATAGGAAAGACCACACAAATTGGGAGATGGAGGTAGAAACAGAGAATTAATGAGAGGGGAGCTTGTGCTCCTTTATATAAAAAAGAGACGTAAATTACTACAAAAATAATCATCTATAGCCGTCGCTATTCAAGATCTCTCGTCTCTCTTCAGACACTTGATCTTATCTTCACCATTTTGAACCATTGAGTTTTAGACTAATATCTCCATCTTCATTGGTCCTCTACCTCTATCTGCCAACCCAATAGCCACGGTCCCTCCTTTCGATTCGTAGAACGCACAAACCATCCCATTTGTGTCTGTGTCATTCACATAGAGCATCGTTGCCATCAACTCGTGACCTTTGGGAACCACTATCATGAACCTTGCAATTGTAGAGCCTAACATTTTTGGCAACACCTCCAATCAATTGTACTTGGATGAAGTAACTCAACCCATAGCTACAAACCACTATGGTAAGGATGTTTTCAAATTATCTCATGCTAAAAATCACCACTCAAAGACATATGCTGAAGTCATGTCACCCCATGACAAATAGGCAAAATGGAAACATAGTTCAAATCTTCGCTGCTCTAAGTTGGTTTGGGTTTTCATCCTTTGACATTGGGCGCTGGTTCCTCCGGTTGGACACGGCGAAATGCGGCGATGGTCGGTACCTACAAAGATCCGCTAACGTCTAAGTCAGTATTGAGGTATGGTTGTGTGTAGATTAGTGGAATGTGACACATACCTTATTCATTGTGTTGTTCTCCCTTTATATGGAATAATGTGGGGACCAATCCCTTTTGTCTAGACTCGTCTCAAATCCTTCTTTTTGGACAAGCCTTCTGCCATAATAGACGCCCACGAGACAAAACCTCTGTAGTCAAGATATACTGTCAGCTTGTATTGAACATGATTTGTATGTGGCGCTTCTAAAGGCCATTGGAGGTGTGTGTACCTGTACAAAGGAAGATCTTCATGAAAGAGCATATGATATGTACCACCATATTATGCTGGAACAATGTCTATTCACAAAAAGGCATGCCAACACCTTGAGAGTATGTGAAGGTTAAATATTTTCATTTTGTTGTAAGGAATAACTCCTCTAAAAGTGAGTAGTTTTTTTAAAGTGTAAAATGTGAAATCATAACTATTTGATCAAAAAATCAACACTTGAGATTTTAACAAGATGATGGTTTCATGTACCCGTGCATGCTTCTTAATTCAATATTAACCTTTGATTTTTCATTCAATTAATGCATTTTATCTTAATGTATCTGTTCACTTTAAAGAAATTAAGGGACAAGATCAATGATCAAATAATCAATTGAGAAGTGCATGAAGAAACGTACAATTAAATCATTTTGTAACCAGTGGAAAATCCCACGAAGTCCGTCGATGATCATCATCAACCGAACCTTCTCTCCAACATTTGCACATGAGCTCATAACTCACGGTTACCAAACTTCAGGAACGAATGCCAATAGAAAACCACCCAAAAGAAAGGATTTAAATGCATGATTATAATTAATCTAACTCAAATATAATGTTTTGTATTATCCCCGATTACTCAAAAGTGCAAATGATCTTTTTCAAAAATGGATATAAGCATTCATACAATTGAATCCTGTTGTAAGATTTGACGGTTTACATAGTTTAAGTATTTCCTTCTCTATCTCATTATCTACACTCAAGTGCTATTAATTAGTCTTTCTCATCGACAAGTCCTACCACATTACCAATTTTTTCTTTGAAGGACCACAATACCAATTTTAGAGCACAAACATTCAAACAATCCCATTATAGCATAAATAACATCAATGAACCAAACATGGTATTAAACTTTTGGAATCACTCAAGACATGCTATTCTAAGTCCAGGATATCAATTTTCATGGGCGTATTAATTAAGTCCTACAGATTCATTCGCCCCTTAATGGTAGGAGACTGTCCAAACACGTCTAACCGCGAAGTTCCTTCTACGCCACTAAGAAGGGGCCCGTTTGCTATCCTGCGCCGACCCGCGCATGACACGCCCATATCCTAGACACTGCGTGGAGTGCGCATTACGCTAGCGGTTTATCTTAAAACCCATATTAGATTGATTAGCAACTTGGGGAAGAGTTTACTGTCTTTCTCTGTCACACGGGTATTGGTCTGCTTAACAGCTAGCCATACACTGATTACTGAGATTTGTTTAATCTCCACTGTCACTCTCACACTAACACCAGATATACTAACACACAGGAAGAAATAAAAAAAGAGAGAGAGAGAGAAAGAAAAGAAAGCCAGGTTTAAAATCAGAGCCTAGAGAGAGAAATAAGCATAGACTATGAAACAATCTATCTCCGAGTTTCTCTCTCTAAAACCACCGTCTCGTTCGTTTTCAGAGCTGCATTTTCTCCCTCTCGCACTCTATCTGTGTGTGTTTGGATCCTAGGAGGTAGGAGCGTGTGGATGTGCGGGTGAGTGGTTTCGGCATCGGTTAGATCGGCCATGGCGGAGGTTTCCGGTGACGGGGGAGCGGAGGTGACGGTGTCGACGCCGGCACCGCTGGCAGTGTCTGGATCGTTCAAGGAAGGGAAGAGCTCATCGCGGAGGCGTGCGCATTCGATGAGGCCGAGCATGGACGCGGACGAGTTCATGAACCTGATGCACGGTTCGGATCCGGTGAAGTTGGAGCTCAATCGGCTGGAAAATGAAGTTAGAGGTGTGAAAATGCGGTTCGATCTGGCGAGTTCTTGACTCGATTTCGCTTCGTGTTTGTTGATTGTGGTGTGTTCTCTCTGTGTGGTTGCAGATAAGGACAGAGAATTATCAGAAGCACAGGCAGAGATCAAAGCCTTGAGACACTCTGAACGACTGAGAGAAAAGGCCGTTGAAGAGGTCGCCTCTGATTTTTATCTTCGTTGTATTAAATTAATTGGGAATTTCCAAAATTATCATGCCGTTCAATGTTAGGATTATGCAAACTTTGTTACTAATATAGGAGGTTTTTACTTTTGCACTGGACAATGCTTTTTTTCTGATTGATTACTTATCGAAGAAAAAAATTGTTTAGTTCTTTTTTACAAAACATTCTGTTCATGTCTTGATGATATTGATTTGAATTTTCTTTTAATGCTTTTGGTGTTTAATTCATATGTATTTTTTTATTCTAGAGTCGTTGTGCCATTCAATTCGTTTTCGCATCTTATGTGTGTGAGGTAATTATTATGTTTCGGCTGAATTAGAGGGTGGGAGCGGGACTTAATCGTTGGTTTTGTATTTTTAACCTTAATTGTTGTAATGATTTGTTTCGCAGTAATTTTTGGTGCTTAATCATTCATTGCATTGTTTCAAAGTAATTATATTTCACAGCTATTATTGTTGCTTAGTCATTCTTTGCGTTGTATATGCACGGTTACTTGAGAACTTAATCCTTTGCCAGATCTCACTTGTTCATGTTACTGCTGCTTGTTAATGCATCCTCTAATACTCCGTGTTAACTTGGAAATTAACTTTATTTTTTGTTTTTTGCTTCCACTGTAGCTTACTGAAGAGTTGTCAAAGGTTGAGGGGAAGCTGAAGTTAACAGAATCTCTTCTAGAGAGCAAAGTATTGTTCAGAGCCTCTATCAACCTTAGGGATGAGTAACTTTTTCAGGTCACGTGTTTACTGAAATGAGTATTTTCTTGCAGAATCTTGAAATAAAGAAAATCAATGATGAAAAGAAAGCATCGATGGCAGCTCAGTTTGCAGCTGAAGCTACCCTTCGAAGGGTCCATGCTGCTCAGAAGGATGATGACATGCCTCCTATAGAAGCCATTCTTGCCCCTCTAGAGGCTGAACTCAAGCTTGCTCGGCAAGAGGTACGTCTGACCTTGTTTTTCTACTTTGAATGGTAATTCTTGTGTCTGTTTTATTTGGTTAAAGGGGACTGGGGATGGCTTATCATAGGTGCTTTATGTCATTGTTTTATTTGGTTTATTTCTTGTAGATTGCTAAACTTCAAGATGATAATAAAGCATTAGATCGTCTTACCAAATCTAAAGAAGCAGCACTTATTGAAGCTGAGAGGACTGTTCAGGTTGCCTTGGCTAAGGCCTCCATGGTGGATGATCTCCAAAATAAAAACCAAGAGCTAATCAAACAGATTGAGATTTGCCAGGTATTTGCAATCTTGTAAGATGTTTCTCTTTCAAAATACATAGTAAGTCGAACTATAATGATGCAACTTCTTGCACTCTGTATCATCATCACCTCTCCCAGGAAGAAAACAAAATTTTGGACAAAATGCATAGACTGAAGGTGGCAGAGGTTGAAAAGCTCACCCAAACTGTGAGGGAACTAGAAGAGGCTGTCCTTGCAGGAGGCGCAGCTGCAAATGCTGTGAGAGATTATCAGCGGAAATTTCAAGAAATGAATGTAACGTGTTAAATTTGCCACATTTGCCTTTTCCAGTTGCTCCACTCCTGATTTCTTGCTTGTAGTTAAGAGTTATTGAATGGCGTGTTTGACACTCTAGGAAGAAAGAAAAACTCTCGATCGGGAGTTGGCTCGTGCCAAGGTAACAGCAAACAGAGTAGCCGTAGTAGTGGCAAATGAATGGAAAGATGCTAATGACAAAGTGATGCCTGTCAAACAATGGCTAGAAGAGCGACGATTCTTGCAGGTGGATATTATTTTATTTCTTAGTCCTTTGTATTTAATCTTTTGTTTCTCTTTTTTAAGTATAAATTTTCCTGCATTTGGCTTCACATTAATACAGTTTCCATATTTTGCTGAACTACATTCTTACAGGGAGAGATGCAGCAACTTAGGGAAAAGCTTGCTACATCTGAGCGCACTGCAAAGTATGAAGCACAGTTAAAAGTAATAATCTGGTTTTACAGCCTGCATGTATTATCTTAGGAGATAAGTTCTGCCGTTACTCAAGGTAAACCTTTTACAATTTTCAGGAAAAATATCAATTACGGCTTAAAGTGCTACAAGAGAGTTTGAGAGAAACTTCTAACAGTATTAATCGCGGCACTTCAGAGGGAAAATGTGTTAGCAATGGGCCTTCTCGACGTCAATCCCTAGGCGGAGCTGATAACATATCCAAACTGAACTCTAATGGGTTTCTACCTAAGAGAACATCATCCTTTCAACTGAGGTCCTCTGTGTCCTCCAGCACTGTTTTGAAGCATGCCAAAGGCACATCTAAATCTTTTGATGGTGGCTCTAGGTCACTAGAAAGGAGTAAAATTCTTCTAAATGGAAAGCCTCCAAGTTCCTCATTCAACCAGTCTTCTGAAGGAACCAAAGACAGAGAGGAAAGCACTAATTGGAAAGGAAATTCAGATGATAAGCCAAATGACTTCCCAATAGTGGATAAAGAGGATAGTGTTCCGGGAATTTTGTATGACTTGCTGCAGAAAGAGGTCTTAGCCTTGAGGAAAGCTGGTCATGAAAAAGATCAAAGCCTTAAAGATAAAGACGATGCCATTGAGGTTAGTATTTTTTTTAAAACTTGTTTTGGATTTTAATCTTAGATTTCCTATTGACCATTGCAATGGTAGCTAATTGTTGCAATGGTCATTATCTCCCAGATGCTAGCAAAGAAAGTGGATACATTGACTAAAGCCATGGAAGTTGAGGCAAAAAAGATGAGAAGGGAAGTAGCTTCCATGGAGAAGGAGGTAGCTGCAATGCGAATTGAGAAAGAACAAGAAACAAGAGCGAAGCGTTTCAGCGGTGTAAAGGGTCCTATAAACAGTGCTCAGCATCAGCTTGTTTCTGGGAGGTACTTATTTTTTCTCTGTTTTTTGGTCACATTCTTGTGCTTTTTACACAATGGAGTACTGTGGTTTGCTGTTTTCTGTAAATGATTCTGAGACTGAGAGCTTTGACTAGCTTATGGATTAATTCTCTTCCTTATTTCACTGTTACTTTCAAGGAATATTTCATTAGGTGTTTCTGTGCAAGGATTTAAGTTATTTCGATTTGCTGATTTTAGGTTACAGGAGTTGCATTTGTTTATGGTTTATCTTTGCACTGAATATCACCACCAGTCCACCACCTGATAGGCAATTTTGTTTTCAACCTGGGCTCTTGTTTTGGTAATTGAAGTTGAACAGAGCAATACCTTGGCTTTTTGAAAAATACACCCGGGTGATATGAATTAAGAAGTTTCACATCAATTTACGAAAAAAAAAAAAAGGAAGAACTATTTTGTTGGTCACAACTTGTATTTTATATATCTTTGTATCTATGCCACATTTTTAATGCAGTTTAACTTGGCCGTAATTCAACTGCATGGGCGATGGTATTGCTTACAAAAATTATTAGTCAGGTGTTATGATTTTGTTTGACTATCATATCTCTCTTTTTTGGTGTCCTCTTCAGTGAGGATATTTTCCTTCAAATGTTATGATTTTAATTTGCTCTCTTATTATCTATCTCATTCTTCTTTGAACTTACTATCATCATCTCTTAATCCCTATATTCCATTAGGCTTACGATTTATTTTTAGATGCTTTGTCAACAATTCTTCAACTTGCTGAATATGTTCCAGGTTTCAAATGGGTCTCCCAGTGTCTTCAAAACAGATAAATCCTAACCATAAGAATAGGAAATTATAGGTAGTGATAGTTATTTTAAAACAGAAACGTTTCTCTTTTTATTATTTAGATGAAATTAGACCACATTTTTATTGGATAGTGGATAGTTATTTTAAACTTTTAGAGCTTCTTCTTTATATTATCGGAACAATAAAGACATTGTACAATTAAGCAGTTACTGTTATCTTCAAAAAAAAAAGTGGGTTAACATGCACGCTAGCAGTTGTATGTCAAGACACTAGTAGATAATATGCAGCAGAACAAAATATCCTGAATAGGAGCTCACCCTTTAAATTTAAAGAAGGGAAAGTATCATTTATTACAAATAAACAATACGGTTTGTACTCAGGGAATCTGATTGTTGCAATGATGGGTCCTCTGTGTCAGGTCAAGTATCTCTTTCCTGATTTCCTCTTATCTTTTAAAGGGTCTATATATTGGCATTCCCCTATAATTTTTGATCTGTTGGTCTATCTACACAACCTATTCTTTTTATTACATTATTATTGTGTAATCTTTAGTTATCTGAGTTATCCCCACTCTGGATAACTCAGCTCCAGACTGGTAGTTTAACCGAGTATTTGCCTTTAAGGTTTGTTGCTGCCATTAATTATGTTTTCTTAACTAATTAAACTAGGACCCAGTTAAGATTTATGAAACAAAACAATAAAGGTTTGAGGATGTGAAATATATGTTTTTTCGCTAACTTAAAAGTAAACTTTCAAGTATGTTACTGCCTTTTGTTTCTTTTGTCTAACTCTTAACGTTTCTGCTTTTCTCAATAACTTGGATGACTGATGGAGAATCTTACATTTGCACAGAAATGTGGCACGGGGAGGATTAACACGCAGCACCCAATGACAATAAGTCTATTGCAGAAGCACCAAGGAGTGGACTTTCATAGCATAATTATTCTGCCTTCTCTGTTTATTTTTATTTTACTTTTGCCGTTTCCCCCCATTGATTATAAGATTGTAACTGAGACTCCAACGACTTTGTTAAAGATATTGGCCATGGATTGAGGGTGATAAAAGAATTCAAGTAATCGGTATGCATCTGACCTAGACTATCGTGTTCTCTGCTTATAGAGATTGGCTAAGGAGCCAGGCGAAGGAAGACGATTAACTTGGAGCTAACTTTCAGCTTTTCTTTGAGTGGCTGTGTGGTTGTATAGGTAGCTTTATCCCTCCTTTTCTCCTATTGGCAGTTGATATTTGTAATACGCAGATAGTGTGATTGTGTTGGTTCAGGTTTGTTAATATCTTTGTAATCAGATCAAGAACTAAGCTTATTTGGTTGTGCAATACATTCATAGTTTCAAGTTGATTGTAAGTTCATGTGAGTAAAGCACGACGTGCTGCCTTTTCATTTATTTCTTCGTTGTTCGACTTGTAAGGCTAGTATACGTACCTGTTTTACCTACCACCTCTTATTGAGAACTTATAATAATCACCGGACAGATGAAGCACAAGGTTCTTCTAATTAGATGTATTTGACTTAAAATTTTGGAGTCTTAAAGGTCAAAGGAATACAAATATATCAAACGGTTGGCCAACAATGTTTTGATACAAAACATTATATTACAAGACTAATTGAAAGCTGGGTAAATTAGTCTCTCCCCATGGTGTTGGACATTCTCCATGAAAAATAAGAGTCTTAAATAAATATTACAAGACCTTAAAATTACACTAGAGCTGGGGTCAAATTAGACATTGTTAGAGCATGCATTGCACTTGTTTTTTTGAACATTTCATTCTTGTGATGGCAAGGGTACCTATAAGACCATACTCTTATTGAACGAGTCCCGTGTTCCACGGTGATTGAATGAACTACTTCACCGTGCGGAGGAAGCCCTTCCAATTCTAAGAAAATCACCACATAATCTTCCAGTAACCGATTTAACTCCTTTTGTTGAATAAGATTAAGCCAACTATTCTGTTCCCATCCAGTTCTACTCTATATTACCCATAAAAATCCTCCAAATTCTCTTATTGAGTAATCTAAAATCTAAAATGCTATTGAAAGCAATAGTTTCAAGTCTGGATTATTAATTTTTTTTTTTTTGGCTTCTCACTCAACTTGCCCACGATTGATTATTTCTCTGTCTATTCACCATAATTGAAAGCCATAAACATCTCCTTCCAATCCATAGGTGCCTTGCCCAATGTTTCTAGCCTTGAAATTCCAAGCATCACATCTACACCTCCAAATCTAACATAAATTTCCTCAATACTGTCAAAATCTCCTAATTACATTATCAACCTAGCATATTTCCCTTTTTGTCTCCACTAGTTGTCCATCTCCGTATCTCACCCCCAATTTTTTTGTTTTATCAAGCAGTTATGGACCGTTGAGTACTTATAGTGACCGTAGGGTAGGGACTAGGATAGGCACCCGATTTCTTAGACTACAAACAGATTGATTCGGCTTTGTAACTCTGAGCATTACTCTCTCTGTATTTGAATGTTGTTGTCTTTAGACTTAGTCCCCCATTTTTAGTGCAATAACAAATCCCTCCATGGGCTAATTTGATCTTTACTTATTCTGAAGTATTTTGCACTTCAAAGCATGTTTTTGACCTGGTGATCTATCCCACTAGGTCTTCCCTATTAAAGGCTAGCAGTTCCACTTTCTTAATTGCCATACGATACTCGTCTTAACCATGGTGATTCGGGTCTAACCCAGTTCTTGCAATCTTTTTTCCCAATGATTGTAACTCTACATTCTTCCTCCACTTGTTTCCCGGCCACCTTTCTCATTTCAGTCAAAAGGCTTTCCTTCAAATTAACTTGTAAACGTCCCATCTTTTCCTCCATGTTGGCCTCAATTCTAGCATCAATTCTGGCCAATATTCCTTTCGGCCATTTCTCCAATAGATCCAGTTCAGCTATTAGAGACAGCAAGAAAATTTTCTCGATTAGAATTGGGTACATACAATCTCAATTTTTTATTTGTTTCTCTCTGATAATAATAGGACTCGCATTACATGTCGTTCCAACTCCACCTTGAGGATGGAGTGCTCGAGTGTCATTCACCTCAATATCATTGTCCACTCTCCCTCACCTTGATCACTTCTCTCAGCCACTCACATGATCGTTCACTTACCCCTAAGGCACTGAATTGGTGTCACCACCACCTTCAAGACCACATATCTGTCACCACTAAAGAGGGGAAGCAAATTGTAGTGAATATGATTTCTTTGGGCTGATATTGATCCAATTTCAAATTTCAATTGTCAAAGCTCAGACGATCAAGACACCAAACCCTAGTTCCTGGTCATTCCCACTAGTGACAGTGGAATTCAAAGACATCCAGAAATTAAAGAACAAAAACGACCAAGAATAATGACTTACGTGACTGCTTTAGACAGTTAAGAAAAAATCATAGATAGCATTATTGCAAAGGGACTAATATTGTCATATGAATTATTTCGTCAATAAAGCCTTTATTAGATTGATTCATTTGTCGCATGTCTTGTACATAATCAAGTTTTCAACTGACTTGAACACAAAAGACTTCAAAATTCTGTCTTTATGAAACTAATACTACTGAATAATGAAGGAAACTTACAACATTCTGAATTCAATAATCAAAACAAACACATGTATAGAAGTTCAAAGCAAGATAACTACTGCATGTTTCAGACGTTACTTCGCTCCCAAGGATAGTTGTGTTGTGGTCTTGTGGATATTGAACAAACAGAAAACTTGAAATGTCAACTATTAGCAGCAAAAAAATGCAGTAATATATAAAATGGAAATATAGATGAATCTGAATCTTTGTCCTTCATTTGACAACATGACAGTTATACTTTGTAGTTTGTTTCATCAAGCGAAAAAAAAAATTATATTGTTGAGCTAAAGAGAAACAGTTCGTCTGTATAGTATTTCATCATCACTCTCCTCTTCCTCATCCGACACTATCGCATTCCCTGGTAGCTCTAATTTGCCACCCATACAGAATGATGGACCTATACTATCAGTTTCAATATAATTGCCCTGCAATCTCTCTTCAAATCTCTGGTCACTACAATTCAGCATCCAATTCAATGAACACCTTATCCCCTTGCTCTTCAGCCTCTGGTATCTTGGTTTAATCCTTGATTCCAAACTATAAGTAAAGTATTCCGGAAACTCCACAAGCTCTTTCATGGCTCTCCCCATCTCACTCTTGAAGAAGAAATAACTATTCTTCATGAACTCAACTCGCTGTGCAACCAACTGAGGACACTTGACCACCATACTAGCCACATCCTGCAACGGTATCGCCCTACCAAGTAGGAACTCAACCGGCTTCATAATCACATTTTGGTGAAGGCTAACCACCTGTGGCATCTTCTCCACCACACGCGCAAACCCTTCAGGATCAATCTTAAGCTTCAAACTGAAAAAATACTGTTGTGAAGACAATTTAGCCTTAAGAGGCAGCCCAAGTATCTGTGGATACTGAGCAATAACCGAAGGGAGAAACTCCCTCCTCACACCAAAACTGATCAAACAATCCACATTTGGTTTCACAGTCTCTTCAAGATGATAGCCAAGTATATAAGCTCTCTTCTCCAACATCCTAGCTAAAATCTTCTTAGGAAGCCCTAAATTGACCAAGTAATCTGTAAGAGGCTTTATCATAGTCCCAACTCTCATCCCTAACAAATAAGGATACTGTGTAACCATTGGACCAATATCCCTAGGATTAACACCAATACTAACAAGATAAGCAACTGAAGTGCTCATAGTACCCTCAAGCTTGAAACCAAGAAGTTCAGGATATTTTTGCAGCACATACCCAATATCATCCTTCTCCACATCAAGCCCTCTTAGAAACTTTACAACAGGAGCAAGCTCAACAATCACACTGGCATGCAACACTTGTGGGTAATTCTTAACGAACTCGCCAAGCTTGGACCTTGAAATCCCAATTTTTTCCAAATACCCTAAAACGGGAATCATGTTCTTTCTCACACTGCATCCCAACATCAAAGGATACTCGTTGATGTCATCAACTGTTAAACCTAATTTGAGGAGAAACTCAACGCGCTCCCTCATTACCTCAACAGTTGAGGGAAGCTCCAAGTCTTGCAACTCATCGGGGACGATCCCCAAACCCTTGAGGTAATCGAATATGATTACACGCGAAACCAGTTTCTCTTTGCGACCCTGAATCACGCCCCATGTCACCGTAGGCATTTCGTATTCGGGGAATTTCGAACCCTGCGTTCCATAGAGATGGGATAGTAAAACCCTAAAATTGTTTGAAATTTCGGGAAATGGGTGGTGTATTGGATGATGTGGAACTGCATTTGCATTCACTTGGTGAGAAATTAATTGAGGTGCTTTGCAAGTTGAAAAAATGTTGAGGAGTTTTCTTCTTGTGAGCATTGATTGCAAGTGGAAGCGAATCACTGAGTGCAGAAGTGGGATGGTGGGAATGAAAGGTGGCTTCAACTTTCAACAGAGACTGAGTTGAACTGAAGAGGAAAATGGAGATTCGGGGAGTAAGGGGACAATGAAAATGGGCTAATTGCATGTTCCTTTTTTTGTTGGGCCGGATCCAATAACAACGGGACTGCTTCCAGCACCCCTTTTTGTACAACAGCACCCCACTCTACCTTTTTTCCAAAATACCCCAATCCTTGTCCCCTTCCTTTTTCTCTCCAACCCATCCCGTTTTCTCTCTCCCCTACCATCCCAACCCTCCTCGGCGTGGCCACTCCCTAAAACCCTGTCACCCTAAAACCCCCCAAAACATAATTTTTTTTTTTTTTTTGGCTTTTCATAAGGTTAAATCCAAGAGCAAATTTTTTTACCTTTCGAAAGTAAATTATTTTGTATTCCGAACCAGAAGGCTGCAAAATTTGCTTCTAGTAGAAGGTAAAATTTTTTCAATTTTTTTACCTTCTGATTCTAAAAATATTTTTTTTTGTATTCCAGAAACAAGTTTTTATAAAGCAAAAAAATTGAAAAAAAGGAAGAATTTCAAGGAAGGGGGTTCTAAGGGGGTGGAAGGTTTCAAGGGAGGGTCGTCACTAGGGAGGATAAGGGTATTTTAGAAAAAAAAGTGAAAGTGGAGATGTTGTTGGAGAAAAATGGGTGCTGAAAGCAACCCTCTAACAATGGTCCTTCCTTTTTCTTTTGACTGTATTTTTCCTTTGCCAATTGCTATTGGCATCCCATTTTCACTTTTCCTACTCTCCCCCTAAAATGACCAATACCCGGCCCTCCTTCTCCCTTTGCACTTTCCATCTCCCCTCCCCTGCAACCCTCGCACCCACTCCCACTCCCCCACCCTCACTTTCAGTCTCTATCACCCTTTCTCTTCACAGTCCTATCCTTTCTCACTCTCTCTCTTCATGCCCTCAACCCCCACCCCTCGCACTATCCCTCTTTGTGTGGTCTATCTCACGACAATTTTTTTTTTAACTTCCCAAGAACTAAGCGTTGGATGGATCTGGAAATTAGTTTTTGGACTTTATTATTGTGCATTGTGTCTTTTCCCACCCCTTGAGGGGTTTTAAGATTATCCAGAAACTAAATTCTAAATGCATCCAAAAATTAGTTTCCAGAAGTGAAAAATGGGTATCAGTTTGTCGTTTGGACACTAATTTTCGAAATCAAAAGAAATTTGCATTTCGAAAACAAGTTTCCAGATGTAGGAAAAAACAGTTTTCAGACAACAAATTTGTTGTCTATCTAGACAACCACCGCCTGGGGGAAGGGGAGTGGGGACAAGGGAATGTGGAGAGGGGGTCACATGGGGTTGGGGGAGGGGAAGTGGAGTTGGGGAATGGGGGTTCAAGGGGAGTGGGGGATAGGATGGTGTTGCAGGAAAGGGAGGGGGTGGGTAGTTTGGGTAAAAGAAAGAAGGATGGATGGGAAAGTAAAAAGTGGGGTGCCAATAGCAATTGTCGGTCCAATAGGATGTTTGTGTTTTTTTTTTTTGGCTAGATAGGATGTTTGTGTTAAGTCGTGTAAAATTTGCCATTTGATTGTGGTTTTAACTGTCGGTCTAAGAAGGGCTTTTTTTCAAGTCATGTAAATTCATTCTTGAGAATAACATTTATAGGAATATAATGATAAGGAGCTTAATACTAGGTATTTTTTTAAAAATGTTTTATAATTCCAAGAATAAGGTAATTATAGAAATTAAAAATAAATTGTAAAAAAAATGAATAAAAAATAAATTTGATTCTCACTCTCATGAGAATCCATTTTACCAACCCCTCCTTTGGAAAATTTTCATGTGAATATGTAAATTATATTTTTCTCGTGAATCTTTCGTACCTAGGAATAATTTTTTTTTATACCTATAACAAAAATAAGAATACACATTCCCTATCCATATAATTTTGGGAATGCATTTAAATGACTACTAACTTAAATTTGAAAATCTCGTAAAAAAAACTTCAATTTTGAAAAGGAAAGAACATGCAAATCAATCTATCTAGATTAACTAAAAAAAGCTCTTAATAATAACACTGCAGATTAAATTTTACAAACATTTTTTTTATTTTTTTAAAAAATAGTTTTTTAAAAAAATTTGAGAAGACACAATTCCCACCCAGATGCATTCATGTCCATTGGAATTTTTATGGGTTAATACCGCTTTTAGTCCCTTTAATATCAGGAAAATTCAGTTTTAGTCCCTATTAAATTTTTTGTTTAGATTCCGCCTCTGTAATTTGAGATTCACCCATTTTTAGTTCCTCACCTCACCTCTCCGTCCAGGTGGCACGAGTGACGTGTAAATTTTTGTACACGTGACATGTTTCCTTGCTAACACACCTCCAACCATACTAAAAAAAATTAAATAAATAAAAAATCAAATAAATAATTAATAAATTAAAGAGACTCAGGCTCACACTCCGCCTCGCCTCCCCGTCCCTCACCGCCACCACATCCGCCACCATCTTCGTCCCCTCCGACATCGCCTTCCACCGCGGCGGCCCACTCCATCTCTCCCTCCTCCAATACCACATCCTCCTCTCCAAGCTCCCTCCTCCAATACCTCATCCAAAACCCCTGTTTCCTCATCCTCCCCCTCAATGACTTCTTCAATTCCTCCTCCCTCCTTCTCCCCGAACCTATTCCTTCTTCAACATTTTCAAATGAGCTATTGCTCTTCAATCTACTTCCAACAACCAATTACAAAATTACGAAGTTAAAAAAAAAACTAAGGAGAAGAAGAAAGAAAATTACAGAGTTCAATCTACTTCCAACAACCAATTCCAAGCTCCCTCCTCCAATACCTCATCCAAAACCCATGTTTCGCATCGTTTTCTTCATCAGACAGAGAGAGAAAGAAAATAGGGTTTTGCAGAAATTTGATTTTCATGGTGGAGGAAAAATAGGGTTTCTGCAGAAATTGAGATTTTTTTGGTTGGAGAGTGAATAAGAAGAGAGGAGGAGAGAAAGGGAACCCATGAGGGGGTGGCACCAAAGGTCTCGTCTTCTTCACCATCGTTTTCCCCTTCTCATTTGTCTCTCTCTCACAGTGATTTTTGATTCTTTGGTTTTCCTTCCTGATCAATTTCGTCGACAACAGGGGGAGATGGTTTGGAACCTGTAGGCGGCCAAGGAGAGGGATGTGGACGGCGGGGTAATATTGCAGATGCAGAGGGAGGCGGCCAAGGAAAGGGATGTCGCCGATGGATCTAGAGGAGAGGAAGAGAGAAAGATGATTATTTAGCTTATTATTTCGTTTATTTAATTATTTTATTTATTTATTTATTTATATATTTATTAATTTTAATATGGTTTATGTTGTGTCAGCAATTATTTAGGCCAGCTGTAAAAAAATTTACACGTGGACGGAGAGGTGAGGGTGAGAGACTAAAATTGGAAGAATTTGAAATTACAGGGCGGAATCTAAACAAAAATTTTAACAAGGACTAAAACTAAATTTTTCGAATATTACATGGACTAAAAACGATATTAACCAAATTTTTATTTATTTATCGAAATATACTACCAACACTCACTCTAACCCTCGTAATTATTTCAGTTTGTGAAATGTCATGTCACAAACGCACAATAGTCTCCAAAAGGTGACTTTAGAACTAACTTGTTTTTTAACCAACTCATACGACACAAGTAATAACGTGAAATGACCATTTTCCCCATCACCCACATGAAATAAAGAACCGTTTTATTTCGGTTTGGTTTCTTCGTCCGTCTCTCCGTCTATATTCTATTTTTTGTGTAGTGTTGTGTTGGTTTTCGTTTCCCAGTTTGGATGCGCATTGTGCATCTGAAACTGATCTGATCCAAACAAAAGAAAAAAGGAAAATAAAACTTCCTTCCCTCCCATTTCCGTTTGATCTGATCTGAATCTGATCTGTGAAGTGTTGTGATATTTGGATCCAAAATGGCGACGATGACGAGCTTGATCGGCCTCATCAATAAGATCCAACGAGCCTGCACCGTCTTGGGAGATCACGGTGGCGAGGGTTTATCCCTCTGGGAGGCTCTTCCCTCCGTCGCCGTTGTCGGCGGCCAGGTAACCCCCCGCTTCTCTTCTTTTCATCTCTTTTTAAATCAAATTCGTAATGCTTATTCAAATCAAAACTCCTTTTATTATTTCTTGTAATATCAGAGTTCAGGGAAATCCTCAGTGTTGGAAAGTGTGGTCGGAAGGGATTTTCTGCCTCGTGGATCTGGTATTCTTTACTTCCTTTCTTTCCTTACCGTTTTCTGCTTTCATTTATTGTTCATTTAGAGTTTAGATTTAGATCTCTTCAGCAATGACAGTGACAATGTAGTTCAGAAAGTTGTACGTAATAGTTATAGATATATCATATAAGAGAAATGATGCCACGCTATGCTGAGTAGTGGTTACTGGTTACTATATGCAAATCTGATGTGGAATACAACCATCTAGCTTGATTTAAGAGTGGTTACTGTTTGTTGAGTAAGAGTTTAACAAGTTTTTGATAAATATTTAGTTCCCTGTAAATAGCTGCTCTGCTCATAGGTGGGCCTTTTTTTTTCCCCTCTATATTTCTACTCCGGGAAGGGAAAAGAAATCACGTATTATTATTCCGTTGATGGCAGTGGAGGATATTACTATTTGACTTCCTCTGAATGAATGGCTTTATGACGTTGTCTTCCATTATTTGTAAGGTATTGTTACGCGGAGGCCGCTGGTGCTGCAACTTCATAAGACAGATGATGGCAAACAGGAATATGCTGAGTTTCTGCACTTACCGAGAAAGAGATTCACCGACTTTGGTAAATGAAGTTTCTAACTAAAATTTTCTTGTTTTGTCTCAAAAGATATGCAATAATGAGTAGCTAGCATGTGTACAGCTGCTTGAAAAATCATTGTTTCATTTTTATGGTAATACGTCATTATTAACTGAAGACTTAATTGAGTTTAATGGATAATTAACCACTTGTGGCAAAAATTTACTTGTTATTATTATGTTATACGAAAAGTTGTTTGATTTCTAGCAAAATTAAGTTTCAAACTGGCAATTATTTATAATACTTGCCATGAGTCTTCAAAAGAGATGCTAGGATTGTGGATGAGAAGGGCCTATTTTTTTATGTTTGTCTGTGTCCATCACTCCGTTGTTCAGTGTGGCTAACAAGTAAAAAGGTTGCAGTAATTTATTATGTTGTAGATTCCCAACTAATTGGTTCTCTTTTGTTCCTTTAATGCCCATGCAGCTGCTGTGAGAAAGGAAATTGCAGATGAAACAGAGCGTATAACTGGGAAGTCAAAGCAAATTTCTAACGTTCCTATTCACCTCAGCATTTATTCTCCAAATGGTTTGTAGCTGCATTTTCCATTTATAACATGATGGATTAAACTTGAAAGCAATTTGATTGAGGCCCAATAAAATTGCCTTTTATGTCTTTTTTATCGTTGGGAAATGCTGACAACACCATCTCTAACATATTAGAATTGGAGAAAATTGAAGAGGTGAGTGTTAGAGAGAAGAGAGAAACTGAGAGAGAAGTATTTTATTTTTCTGTAATTTGGAAATGTAAAATCTGATTACAAAGTACAGGGGGTTGGGTATTTATATGTGAAGTGATGTAACTAGTTGGATAACCAGTTAGTTACTTCTGAGCTGGTATCTGTAGCAGAATGCAATTTTGTTACAGCTGTCCCAACCTTATGCTAACTGTACAGATACACTAACTCACTATTTTACAAAGTATACATACTTAGCATTCACAATACTCTATTATGACACTCTTTTCAAGACATTGTTATTGGGTAAAATTCTTGTAGATCCCACTATGTTGTGCAAGCCATTCTTTATTTTGTAGGATCCATGTGAATTTTACCAATAGTAAAGTGTGCTGGAAAAAATGTGTTAATAGCATTTCTCTTTTACCATTTCCCACCTTATCGAACATTTGATTGTGGTGACCGGTGACTAATGATGATTCATGGTTTAAAGTGGGGCTACTTTTTGTAGAATAGTTGAACAAATCTTATCTTCGAAAACTTGGAGGACTTTTCTGTCTTTATTTATTCTTCAAGTTGGCCAAAAAATCCAGATATATAAAATAATCTCTTCCAATTATCCATGTGAACCTCTCTGCTGAATTTCTCTTGTCAGTGTCTTTTCATGTTGTGCACAACTTAGTCATATTTGATATTAGCCAGGTTTTATGTTGTTCCTTTCTTCCACATTCTAGAAGATATAATAGTAAATTACTTTTATTTTTCCTCCCCTTCAACCAAATCAAACAAGGAAATTTCGTTTTCACTCCCCCTCCATTCTAAGTTCAAAAGTGAACTTTGCACCAATGTTGTTTGAATTCTAAACTTTTACATTCTCTTGTCCTTTTCTACTGGTGAATGTTTTGCAAATCAAATTAACCATCCCACAAATTCAGTTATTTGTTTGATAAGTTAATTCAACCAGGCTCTTTGGCCACAATTGAAGATTTACTCCTGATTAGGCTGCTGATTTAGATTCTGTGTAAATGCTACGCAGTCTCAGGCACTGGGCTCTGGTGCTAAAGAAAATTTATGAGGATAATAATTATGAGAATCATTGCAAATTACTTCAAAGTGATAGCTTTGGTGTGGTTAACTTCAGATCGGCTCAGCATTTTCCTTTTTGTCTGATATTTCATGCCATGTTGCACTTGCTGTTTATTTTGAATTCATAATTAGTTTCGTTTGGTTGAAAAACATTAGGTTTCTCTTTTAATCTGCACCCTCCTTGTTGGGAAATGGGAATTTGAAAACATATAGTTTCTTCTTCACTAATGTCCTCTTTCCAGATGACTCTTTAATTTGAGATATCAGATATCTGATGATTGGTGGGGCTTTTTCTGCAGTTGTAAACTTAACCCTCATAGATCTTCCTGGGTTGACAAAGGTTGCAGTAGGTAAACCTTAATATATTTCCCAGTACTTTTATACAAATTGACTGGTATTCTGAGAAAATGTATCAAAATATCTGACGTATGATGAAATTTCGGCTACTTTCACAGAGGGACAACCAGAGAGTATTGTTCAAGATATTGAAAACATGGTCCGTTCGTATGTTGAGAAGGTAATTATAGTGCAGTAGTCATATATGATTTAAAATTTTATTAAACAAGCATGATATAAAGAACTTAACTAATCAAAGTTATTTAAAGAATAAAGACCAAATCTGTACACTGTAAACTCCTTTCAAATAACACACCACTTTCAGTTAATCATTTTTATCTTTAATTCTGGCAATCTTATGCCAGAAGTTTATGTTGTTTGTTCCTTCTTAGTTAATGGAGAAATTGAGGATCCATTCTCCACAAGAATATATTTCTTTCGTCCATTTCTTTTATCCGTCTATTTATCATCACAGTTTCCTCATAATCAGCCTTACATTCACTGTCAACCTCATCTATATCTGTCTGCTTGACAGACCATCCCGCATTTTTATACTAGAATTTGTAAACCATACCATGACTCAACTTTGAAGAAACTGGATGATGTAGTTGAAGGATTAATAAATTGCTCAAATCCTTGGTTGATAGAAATTGGAATTAATTTCAAGTTCACCTTTTTTAATGTAAAGAAGGGGTCAAGAGGATTAGAAATACAATAATAAATTGATTTTAATGTTGAATAGAACTGAATGCTGGACGGTAAAATGTCAACAAAAAAGTAAACTTAGTGTCGCAGAGATAAGAATGTTACAGTAGATGAGTGGTTGCACAAGACAACTTAGTATTAGAAATACAATCATTAAAGAGAAAACAAAGGGAGCCTCCATTGTAGAAAAGATGGTAGAAATCTGGTCTTGTGTGATGTGCGCATGTGTAGAGAAGGCTTGTAGAAGAACTTGTAAGGAGGGTTAACCAAACGAAGGATGGTCCAATAATTAGAGATACAGAGAGATCAAGGAAAATTATAGACCACTCAATTAAGAGAGATTTAGAGATAAATAGTTTATCTTTGGATCTAATAGATGATATAGGACTTGTATGACATTGATTGATTCATTTAACCGACCTCACCTAGTGGGAAAAGACATGGCGGTGTTGTTGTTATTGTTATAAAGAAGGGATCAAGGGACCCAGAGAAAAACAAAAAAACACTAGACAACAATAATTCTCTCAGAACTGATGTGGGCCATATCATCCGGCACCAGTAAATAAAGGAAACTTGGCACAATAACGTGTTGTAATAATACTGTTTTGTAATTCACACGTGTCATTTTAAACAAACTGAACTGCCTTTCTAATATACTTTCCCCAAATTCAGTTTCTAATTGAGTTCTTTAATTGTGAAGCCAAACTGCATTATCTTAGCTATTTCTCCTGCCAATCAAGATATTGCCACTTCAGATGCCATAAAAATCGCAAGAGAAGTTGATCCTTCAGGTACGGCTGTTTATGATGGAAGGAGTTCCAAGGATAGACAATGTTTCTTCCGTTAAATTTTTTTTTATAATTTTTTTCCTTTTTTAGCCAGCATTCATTTGGAAAAAACTTATGTTCTTTATTATTGTTTCAGGTGAAAGAACATTTGGAGTGGTTACAAAACTTGATCTTATGGATAAAGGAACTAATGCAGTTGATGTATGATTTCTCTAACAACTGCATGCTTTTTTTTTGCTTTTTTTTTTTTTTTTGGTGCTCAATAAATTCCATTGATTTCCATGTAATTGAGTGTGAAGTTGTAGTTTACCTTTGAGTGCAAAATGATGGATGCTCTTTATGTGAAACTTTAAGGTTCTCGAGGGGAGGCAATACAGGCTGCAGCATCCATGGGTTGGAATTGTGAACCGTTCACAAGCTGATATTAATAAAAACGTTGACATGATTGCTGCTCGTAGGAAGGAGCGTGAATATTTTGAGACAAGTCCTGAATATGGACATTTGGCACATAAAATGGGCTCAGAATATCTTGCTAAGCTTCTATCTCAGGTATTCTCATTATTATTTCTATTTTATCAAGTCATTTTCTGTAACATTTTTATTGTGTTGCTAAACTTCCTATGGATTTCTAATTCATCCAATGAGAAGTGATTTTCTTTTCTTTCATTGGCTTTCACGATTTCAGCATTTGGAGCAAGTTATCAGGCAGAAGATACCTAGTATCATTGCCTTAATTAACAAGACCATTGACGAGCTTAATGCAGAGTTGGATCGCATTGGCAGGCCAATTGCCGTGGACTCGGGGGTCAGAACTGAGTTCTATGCTGAAATCAATTTTCATAGATTTGAAAGTTCCCAATTTTTGCTTGTACAGTTCTTCTAAGTTGTACTACTTGTTTATGTAGGCCCAACTATACACTATTTTAGAGATGTGTCGTGCATTTGACAAAGTATTCAAGGAACATCTGGATGGAGGGTAAGTGATGTTATTAAATTTTAGCATTAGCTTGGAGTATGCTAACGTTTTCCTTTCTAAAGAATGATACACAACTATTTTTTCCCCGTATGGTGTTAACTTTCATGGAGAGTTTAATGTATTTGATTAACCAACCAACTGCTATTTCAGACGTCCTGGTGGGGACCGGATATATGGAGTTTTTGATCATCAATTACCGGCTGCTTTAAAAAAGCTCCCCTTTGATCGCCATCTTTCTTTGAAAAATGTCCAAAGAATTGTCACTGAAGCTGATGGGTATCAACCCCATCTGATTGCTCCAGAACAGGGTTATAGAAGACTCATTGAAGGGTCTATCGGCTATTTCAAGGGCCCGGCTGAAGCTTCTGTGGATGCTGTAATCTTCTTGACTTTATGTTACATTCTGTCATTCCATTCCTTGGTCTCTTATATGTGGTTGAATTGCCAGATTTTAATATGAAATGCTTTATTATTTAATCACCCTTCACACATATTTTCAAAAGAATGCTTTTATCTCCTTTCAAGTGCTGCATCTTTTAGGTCTTTGTCGTGACAAAAGGTAACTATGAAGGATTTCACGGGCCAAATGTAGTTAGTTTAAAATCATAAGAATATATAAATATTTTGATCATATAATTCCGTCTCTTAAGAATGCCTTTATATTTTCCTCTTCTTTTCCACCACATCAACCCAAATATAGGTCATTGTTAAAACTGAATATGCATGCTCCAGAAATCCTGCTGCCGAATTCTTTTTGCTTTCTGTACCTCTTTTCTGATTATATAGATCATTTCCCAAAGTTGGAATCCTGTTGTCTTATAACCTTGAAATTAGCTTTCTTCGTACCCATTGTGGACTTGGCAGGCTTCAGTCTATCTTTTGGTGACTGTTTAACCTGTGTTTTTTCTTCTTTTTCTTTTTGCTAATGAAACTAAAGTAGGAAAAGGTAACTCCACAAGGGATGGTTTTCCTCATTCACACTTAATGTAACAAGCGTTTGTTCTTGCTGTTTTTTTTTTTTTTTTTATATATATAAGTGAGATTATGTTCTTTCCATTTATAAATTACATGCTTTATTTTTCTGTTCTTCAGGTCCATTTTGTTTTAAAGGAACTTGTACGGAAGTCTATAGGAGAAACTGAGGTAAGCGATGTTAAGTTGATATAATGCTTTCCGACAAGTCATGATTTTTCTAATATGCACGTCCAAGTTGGATGAGCTTGTTCTTATTCAACATTTAATTCATCTGTATCAGCGTTGGTTATTAATGTTCCTTTTATGCTTGAAAAGCTAATGATGCATGATATGTATTCATATCTCAGAACTAAATAACTGATGTTAGGTGCCTTTGCTGGCCTGTAAATGGATTACCTCCGAACATTTACTTTAGGATTTGATGGGAATCAAGGATATGAATGCATGATATGTATTCATATCTCAGAACTAAATAACTGATGTTAGGTGCCTTTCCTGGCCTGTAAATGGAGTACCTCCAAACATTTACTTTAGGATTTGATGGGAATCAAGGTGAATGGGGTGGGGGTGGAGGAGGGGAACACAAGGGAAGAGGAAATCAAGTCTTACAGGTGTGTTACTTTCATGGCATGTAGGAATTAAGAAGATTTCCAACACTTCAAAATGATATAGCAACTGCCGCAAATGAAGCTCTGGAAAAATTCCGAGAAGAAAGCAGGAAGACGGTTTCACGGTTGGTTGATATGGAGTCTAGCTATCTAACAGTGGATTTTTTTAGGAAGATTAATCTTGAACCAGAAAAGAATCCAAATGGACCACCAAATTCAAATCGGAATGCTCCCCCCAGCATGGACAATTATACCGACAATCACCTCCGCAAGATTGGTACATAATTTTCTACTAGCCTTCTCTAGACATTTAAGTATAATATTGTATTCTTTAAGTATATTATTATTCTAGGACTACACGAATGGTTTGGAAGGGCATGGATGTTTTCATTTTAAAATCTTACATTTCCTTGTCACACAGTTTTTGCATCTATCTCTCTCTTCATGAATATCAATAATTATTAATAGGGTCTGACCAATTTAGTGCTTATGAAGAGAGAAAGATAGATACAAAAATTTCTTATAATCTTTTCATGTGAAATTTTGATTAGAGGATCTATTCCTCTTGTTTGAATGAACTCATGATATTATAAAAATCATTTTTATTTAAGTATTTAAGACACGTATTTTATGAACGTATGACCTATAAAGCTCCTTCCAAGGCGGAGTTCAGGAAAAGGTGAAACCCATTACTTATCTATTGTAGGCACCTTGGCAGCAACTCCAATTGTTGAGGCAAGACTCTCCTTTCAATTGAGAAAAATCATTTTTCAAATAAATACAATCTTTTTCATAAGCCCATTCACACAAAAATTTTAAAAAAAAGTTGTATTTAAAGATATGAAAAAACATCCAAACAAGCACATTTATCCCTTTTCTCCCGTATCATGTGTAAGTTCTTGGTCCTACAAAATTTAGAGCAAGGTACATTAAAATTCTTGCCTTCAACATCTCTTTTTAGAGGTGGGTTTAAGTTTACACTTCATATTCCTACTGATTTTGGATTTTGATTCGACACTGTTTAAGCAGATCTTTAAAGTTTGACATTCAACTGTCTGTTAAAAATATATCATGTCCCTTGTTTCAGGATCAAATGTAAATGCTTATATCAACATGGTCTGTGATACGCTTAAGAATACTATACCAAAGGCCGTAGTTTATTGCCAAGTTAGAGAGGCTAAGAGATCATTGCTAAACTACTTCTACGTTCAAGTTGGGAAGAAGGAGGTATGGTTTTATATTTTTGGTCAAATTTTTTCCCTTCTTTAACACGATTTCCTCTCATTCCTTTAAGATGCTCTTTTCATGCTATAGATAAAGTTACAATTGTGTTAGGCATGTTTGAGTTTAGTTATATTACGATTACAATGCCTCATGTTTTTTTTTTATTTTTTTTATTAAACAATGTCTCATGTTTCATGGAAAAGGAAAACTTAATGGACTTGGTCCACGTATCACAGTGAGCTTATGTACTGATTGATTGATGTACATATCATGGAGTAATTGTAACAACTGCTTGATGTGGTGAATCTAACTAGATTGTCGGATTAAGTCTTTGAATTTATTGATAAAGATATGGACATGGGAAGATATTGGCCTTGAAGTGGAAGATAATCATGCCTGGGACTGTCTGTGAGGCTTTCTGTGGCTGTGTATTTATACTATTAAACCGTGTACAGTAGAACTACATTAGTTTATTGTAGGCTACCTAGGCTTTGTTTGGTAAGGCCAATAAGCTAGTTTATAGCTATAAGCTAGTTTATAGCTTATTGGACTAACTTATAAGTTTGTTTAACCAAAAGAAAGATGTTTGGTAAGCAAACTTATTACACTAATTTATAGCTTTTTTTGATATGTTACTTGAAGTAGCATCTGAGCTTATAGTTTATAGTTTTTTATCTTTTCTCTCATTTTTATCTTCATTATTTTATTCTTTATCCTTTTTCTAATTTAAAATAAAGACAAACTCTTCTCCTTTTATGCCATTTTATATTTATCAGTTAATTAAACAACTAATTTTATCAAACACTTCAATTTTAACTAACTAACTTTTCAGCTATAAGTTACTATCAAACATAGCTAATGAAGCATATGTTAACTCAGTGTAAGCAAATTAGCAAATATTTTATGGAAAAGACAATAGAAAGCTGGCTACTTTCCTTAAGATTGTATAATTAAGATAGTCAGACACAGTATTAGGGATTTGTCTTGCTTGTTGCTGTAGAATTGGTAAAAGCATATATTGGAACATTGTGTGTGGTAAGATTATAACTGACAACTGATTGTATGATATGCAGAAGGAGAAATTGGGCGCCATGTTGGATGAAGACCCAGCCCTAATGGAAAAGAGAAATCAAATAGCTAAAAGGCTTGAATTGTACAAGCAAGCTAGGGATGATATTGACTCCGTGGCTTGGAGATAAAGAAGATCCCAGATTTTGCAACAGATACTACGAGGAAGATTTCTCATTGATTCTATTATCATTATTATTATTTTTCTAATCAAACCCAAACTGAAAATTCTACAGTTATAAGGAATTGAATTGCACTTGCATATATTCTTTTGCCCCAGACACCCGTGTATAAAGCCACCGAGTTCTATGTTGTGATTTTATTATTATTTTTTTTTACAGGATGTTGTGATTTTATATAACTAACCAGTTGCTGGTTATTACTTTTTTTTTCCTGAATCATATTGATTAATTTCGAGGAGCTTACCATTGTTTTTAAGTCACGTATTTCATTTCTGCTATATGCCAATAAGCTTGAATTAGAGGCATCAAAGTTTAATAAAATTTGTCACGATGAAAATCGAGGAGACCGTTTACAATGCCATATCCATAATCTAGCTGATAGGCTAAAAATGGATAAATTATTAAATAATTCCTGTTAAATTAATCCTTGTGATTATAATCTTTTAACGGGATCCTTATATTTATAAACACCTAAATTTAGAATTATTTTTTCCATTAAAGAAAATTTTACTTTTCTTAACTTATTAAGAATCTATCAAAAAAAATTATTAACACTCAAATTTCTTTAATTAATATTAGGTGCACTAAAATATTTGAAAGCTTTATTGGTTAAATTAATTTTTCAAATTATCTAAAATTGAAAATTTATTAGTAAAATTATTTATTATCAATTAGATTATTTTTTAAAAGGTTTCAAACTTAATTTTGACTTAAGTTTCTATACAGTTAGGTGAAAAAATATTTTACATACGTATCTAATGATATGTTGTCACTTCATTTAATGAGTTTAAAAACATATGACTTGTCATACTCATTAAATAATGTGGCAGTACATCATTGGATCATATGTAAAATATTTTAACATTGGCGGTGCATATAAATTGAATGATTTAATTTTTATATTTCATTTATATTCATAAACATGTGAGATATTTATTAATTTAAACAAGATTTTAATAACTACTCTCTCCGTCTCATTTTACTTGTCCTGTTTGAAATATTTCGTTGTCTTAAATTATTTGTCCCTTTAGAAAATCAATGAGTATTAATTACTTTTTTTTCTCCAAATATACCATTTATCTCAACCAACATATATTATGGTGAGTAAATACAGCTGTCCAATTTAAATAGGGGTATTTTAGTCCAGCGATATCATTTTATTATAGAAATCAGTAAATCTAATCATTTTCTTAAGAATCGTAAAAAAACAAAAAAGACTACTAAAATGAGACAGATGGAGTATGCTGCAACACTTACATTTTGTTTGACACAAAAATATTACTCCCTCTGTTTTCATATATAAGCAATAAAATCTCCACAATTGTTACAAAATAGTATAAGCAATAATTACCCATTTTTAATCTATTAAATGGTGTTAAACTAAAATTACCCTTAATTAATTTCAGTCTATCTTTATTCTCTTATAACTATTTTTTAGATTTTAAGACTATTAAATGAGAAGAAGTACATTTCTTAAGGAGTATACAGTAATTATTTTTTGCTAATAGATATGAAAGCAGAGGGAGTATACTTCAATGTCTTACCACACCGTATTAATAGTTACTATTAAAAACTACTGTGACAGCGGACAAGATGGTAAAATATAATTAAATGTCAAATTTATTTAACGCGTCAATGTATAATTGTTAAGCTCTTAAAAAAAATTGCGTCAAAAAAAGCTCTTTAAAAATTACTCCCGTTAACGGGTTGTGTGTTGTTGATCTTTATCACGTTTTAATTACTTAATTATAAGACTCTTTAATTTGAAAATTTTGATAAGTAGTAATCTCTCTGTCTCTCAATATAAGACTTTTTTGTAAAAAAAAAAATTGTCCCTTAATATAAAACTATTTTTAAAGACCAATGTGCATTAATTATTTTTTTTACAAAATTACCCCATATACCAAGGGGCATTAATTCTCTCTCTCTCTCTTAATAGTCTTGGAAGATGAGAAGGATAACTTGAGAAAAATAGTACATATTTTGTGTAAATTTAATGCTAATAACTAACAAAACCCACTTTTTAATAGGCGTGAAATGATCAAAAAGAGCCCTATATAAATTACAAGCGTATCAAAAAGAAGTGCCTCATTAAAATTTTTAGAATAATACAAACACAAAAATTTAATGATAGAAGTAAAGATCTACTACAAAGTAAATTTATTTATTTTTGGTTACAGCCTACAAAGTAATGATAGAAGTAAAGAAGATTTTTTTTTTTTGGTTACAGATCTACAAAGTAATTTAATGACTAATAAGTGAAAACATATGACAATAAAATTAGCTCTACCTATGTACCAGAAAAAAAAAATAGCTCTGCCACTCAAAAAAAAAAAAAATAGCTCTAATACACCACGGCTAAATTCCAAGACTTTATAAACTACGATTAAGGCTAAAATTTAAATATTTATTGACATTTCCATTTGATGGAGTATATTATTTCATTGATCTTCTTTTCATCTCTATCACCAACCCTATGTTTCTCGTTCACCATCACAATAAAATAAAAAAAGCAAAATTGCTCCGGAATACTTCAACTTATTTTCCAATTTTGAATTCCTCAATTCTTCCTTTATCTTTTGTTCCCTTCTCGAATTGGTCCTTTAAGTTTTAAAATGTTTACGCCATAAACTTTTTTTTTCACTTTCCATTACACTTCGTTAAAAAAAAACCCACATGGCCATTACAGTGATGATGTGAACGTCTAGGGTGCTGATGTGTCTGTTTAATTGTCCGATTCTGCTGACGTGACTGTGTACACATGGAGAGAGATGACATTATAATGGATACATTAAAATTCTGTAAAATTCAAAACATTTCCATCAAGGGGGTTCAAACCCTAGTCTTCTAGACTGTAAAACACTCCCTTTGCCACTGTATCACTTCTCATTGTTATAACATTGTTGCAAGAATAATATATATATAACATTAAATGGCAAAACTAAATGAATTTATGTTAAAATATGGACAATCCTCTAAGATATAATGTTTTGTTTTATGTTAGTCTCTTCTAAATTTTTTCACTTTTGATCCTTGCATTTAATAAAATTAGTATGCTTATTTTTTTTAAATATTTTTTTATTTGATTGATAAAGACTAAAAATTACATTATTTTTATTAAATATAATGAATAAAAATAAGAATCATTATATCTTAGAGATAAAACAAAAAACAAAAAATTAAAAATAAAAAGAGGATAAAGGAAAGATATAATGTTTTGTTTTATGTTAGTCTCTTTTAAATTTTTTCACTTTTGATCCTTACATTTAATAAAATTATACTAATTTTATTAAATATAATTATTAATATTAAATAAAAACAAAACAAATAAAATCAATTCATGCAGTGACTTTTTTTTGTGACTAGAGATTTTCTTGGAAACAAATTCATGCAATAACTGTTTAAAATAGTTAAAATAATTTAATTTCCTAATTGTTTAAAAAATCTTTTGCACTAAAAAATAAATCTTTTTAAACTAACGTAATGAATGAGAATTTTGTTATGAAAACATGATATTTTTTTAAATTTAGATAACGTTTTTGAAATATGAAAAATAGATAGGGGTTAAATTTATTATTTGTATTCATTATATTTAATAAAATTAGGGTAATTTTAGCCTTTATCAAATAAAAAAATATTTTAAAAAATTAAACATACTAATTTTATTAAATACAAGGATCAAAAGTGAAAAAATTTAGAACAGACTACCATAAAACAAAGCATTATATTTTAGAAATTGACCATATTTTAACAAATTTATTTAATTTTACCATTTAATATTATATATATTATTCTTACAGGAATGATACAACAATGTGAAATAGTACGGTGGCAAAGATAGTGTTTTCCGTTATCTAACTATGACTCAAACCCTCTTGATGAGAAATTCAAAAATTTTACAGTAACAGAAAGTGAAAAAAAGATTTAGGTATAAATATTTTAAAACTTAAATGAACAATTCGAAAAAAAAAGAAGATAAAAGACGAATTTAAAATTAAAAAAAAAACTTCAAGTTCTCTCCCATTTTCTCCTTTGTTTTTCGGGGTTCTGAGTTTGAGATTAATGCATTGAAGTGTGTGTTTCAAGTTAGATTGCTCGTATCAGAGATGATTCCAAAAAAATTAATAATAAAAGAAATATTATAAGAAGTAATTTTGTAAAAGAAGGGATATACAATACAAAAGCCAAGAACTCTGATGTAAAGAAGTTTCCAAGAGTCACAAATCAAAACAAAAACCGTGGTATTATACTCATAATAACATAATACACGTCACAAAACAGTCATAGAATAGTTTATCAACAAAAGAACCAAACTGCTAAAGGCAGAAGGAAATTAACCCAAAATAAAACCCTTTTTTTTTTGGTAACCAAAATGTGGTCTTGAGAGTAGAGAGAGAGAGGGTTTGGTTTTTTTTTTCACGAGTGTATCACTCATCACATGTCAGAGTCCTGTCTACTTGCCAAACATAACTCATGCAACTCATTCAGTATCCATTCCTCCCCAGTATGTCCACCCAACACCAACACCCTTGTCCCTCCAACCACACAAGTGCTATGACCCCAAGCAAATTTAGGTGGTTGCCCTGGAACATTGAGGATCCTCCATGATGGTTTCTCTTCAGAAGGGTCCAACAGAAACAGCTGAGATGGTGAGTGTAGACCTGCAATTGAACCTCCAAATATAATGATCCTCCCACAAGGCATGCTCACAGCAACATGATCTAGTCTAGGAGGAACAACAGCAGCATTTTGACTTGCTAATCCACTGAATGTTTCTAGTTGCCTCCATTGTGGTTGTTCATCTTCTAAATCAATTGTATAAGCCTCACCGGATCGTAACCGCAAGTGTCCACTCTTGGCAAGTCCACCAAACATGAGAATTTTTGTCCTTCCGTAGACCGAGAGCGAGTGCCCCAACCGTGAAGGAGGAGCCCATGATGTTGGAATTTCTCTCCATGTAGGATTATCTGTTGTGAGGTCAAGTAAATATGTGTCACTGAGAAGTACCCCGGCATCAGTGCAACCACCCGAGACAACCAATTTGGAGCCTTCAATTGTGCAAGAGCTGTGCCACGATCTAGGTAGAGGTGGGGCTCCGCCGCAGACTTCCTTCCATGTTGGCTGCTGAGCATCCAAATCAAGCACGAACACGTCATTGAGCAGTCCTTGCCTACCACATCCACCAAAAACCACAAGCCAAGAACCGTTCAAGCACGAGAGCGTGTGGCCCCATCTTCCGGGTGGGGATGATTTCACGCTAACCCTTTGCCATTCTGGGTTTTTAGCATCAAGATTTAGAACAAATGTATCATCCATAGGCTGCATATCTACTCCTTCACCTCCAAACAATACAAGCCGATTTCCTGCAGCACAGGCACTGAAATTGCAGCGTGAAGGCTCGACTGCACCTCCAACTGTCACTTTTCTCCAGCAAACAGCCTCAAGGGTAGTGAGTTCCCGAGTCAGACGACCCCATCCTAACTTCTTCGTCATCAGTTCCAACGTACCGGTCACTTCTTTGCCCCACGCATTTTGACATACCATCTTCCTAACATGCTCATTCTTTGTTAGTTGACGGATCCTCCTGCAAACAGACCCAATGGATGCAACATCCCTTGGTGTCAAGCGTGACAAAATGTTGTGCGCCAAGACTTCATCGGAAAGCTGAAGAATGCCACACATCTCTTGGTGCTGCTGACTATACAATGATTTTCCACTCTCGGGACAATATTGACCACTTTTATCAAAATCTTGATTGCAAGTCTCTCTGAAAACTGGATAGGAGACACGGTTCAGATCTATGTTTGCCTCGGAAAATATTTGGATACCTATTATGTGTGTCACAGTTCCATCATCATCATGAATTGGTGCAAGTCTCAGTCTGTTCACTAAAGGAGTACCATCCTTCCTGAAATTCAGAAGTTCACCTTGGAACTCAATACCTTCCTCAAGACATCTTCTAATCTCAGATACAACAACAGGATCCACCAAAGGATGCCGCCTCTGAGCTTGAGGATCCCTATACTGTAAGAACCGACTGAAACAAGGGAAATTTCAAAGCAATTATAGGGGATATTTTTCTGAAAGTGATCCAAATCAGTATATCTAAAAAAAATCTGGTACGTAAAGGAATGAGTTAGAAATTGGAAGAAGGCTTTACAAGAAAACCAAAAGAGTAAAACCAAGAGCCCAAACTCTCCTATCAGGAAACATGGAGAACTTAGTAGTATCAAGTAAAACCAAAAGGGACTCTAGGTCTCTAGATTCTATCATTGACACTATGAAAGTCACATCTTTAATCAATATCTTTTTCAGAGGTAGTTAAATCATAAGCACAAACAGATGATGAACCTTCTTATAGCTTAAATTCTAATTATCCAATTTTTTTTATCAAACCAAAAAAAGGCATCCCTCAGTAACAAGGAGTGATAGACACTATAACAAGGAAAATTAGAAGCACTGAGCATATCACAATTTCCACTGACAATAGCAAAAGGCAAAATTGGGGTAAAATAAGGGGAAAAAACAACATTTATTATCCAATATAAGAAGGAAGCTAGGGGTAACAAAATTATGAAGATTGGATTCAGTGAGATTGAAGCTGTGGTTTGCAAAATGAAACTGAATTGCCATTAGACAACTTTCCCAAATCAGAAATGATATATGAACACCCTTTTTTTTAACACCGTATGTACGGACGGTACAGACAGTATGTGCAAACAAAAAATATATATATATATATATTTTTTTTGCGATTTTTTATTTTTATTTTTAGGTTAAAGTAATGTTTTGGTCCCTATACGTGACATCGATTCTTAATTTGGTTCCTATAGTTAAAAAATTATTAAAACAGTCCCTATACGTGTATAAATTCTTAATTTAGTCTCTGCCGTCTAACACTGTTTTTAACGGCGTTAGTTGTTTAAAAACAATTATTAACAGTCCCTATACGTGACATAAATTCTTAATTTGGTCCCTATACAAAAAACAAACTATTAAAACAGTTCCTATACGAAAAAAAACTATTAATATAGTCCCTATATGAAAATAACTATTAAAACAGTCCTCGTAACAAAAAAAATGACTAAAATCTGACCATGTTACAATCCAAATATGGTCCCTAATGTGACACTTGCCCATGTGTTAGGTACTTATAAGACATATTTAATCCACAAACAAACATATAAGACATTTAATAGAGACTATTTTAATAGTTTATTGTTTTGTATAGGGATTGTTTTAATAGTTTATTTTTCGTATAGGGACTGTTTTAATAGTTTATTTTTTGCATAGGTACTATATTAATAAGCTTTTAGTCGTCGTTTCTTACAAGGACTGTTTTAATAATTTTTTTTCGTATAAGGACCAAATTAAGAATTTATGTCACGTATAAGGACCAAATGGGTAACAGTTAGAAACGTGGTTTGGACGGCAGGGAGCAAATAGGTAACGGTTGTCACGTGTAGGGACTGTTTTAATAATTTTTTAAGTATACGGACCAAATTAAGAATCGATGTCACGTATAGGGATTAGGGACCAAAACATTACTTTAACCTTATTTTTATCATCTTTCACAAATTATTACTAAAGTGGTTAATGATTTGCAACTAAATGGTTAATGCAGTTTACTAATTGGTTAATGGGCTACTCTGATGCCAAGTTTTACTTGTATCCATTAACCACTTCCAACATTGTATTAACCACCAATATAAACCTTGTTAACCAAGTGTCATTTATCACCTTTGATAACTTTCACAAATCATTACAAAAGTAGTTAATGCTATCCAACTAAGGGATTAATACAATTCACTAATTTGTTAAAGGCTACTCTGATTCCACAAGTTGCACTGACACCCATTAGCCACTTTCAACACTGTGTTAACCAGTAATATCAATTCGGTTAACCAAATGTCATTCACCAACTTTAATAACTCTTTCACAAATTATTATAAAAGTGGTTAATGTTGTGCAACTAAGTAGTTAATACAGTTCACTAACTAGTTAATAGCTACTCTGATGCCACAAGTTAAATTACACTTGCACTCATTAACCACTTCCAACACTGTATTAATTATCCACTTCCAACATTGCATTAATTACTAATATTAACCAAAAAAATTCTTTAAAAAAATAAAAATAAAATTATTAGATTTTCTCGCGGGTGTTCAGATAACATTACTCTTCCAAAATTGGCATAGATCCGAAGGAATGGAATCATTTTCAGCTTATGTAAAGTTACAAACTTTATGTAAATTCCAACCTTAAATCTACAAAACAGTCAAACCCCAAAAGATTTTTATCATGCAAGAAGAAATTAAAAGTTCTCACCAGTTCCGACCTAGGGCTTCGTCAGCACGGTAGCCAGTGGAGATTTCAAAGACCTTGTTGACATATATGACCGGAAAATCTGGTTCAAGTGCATCTGAGACAACAAAGGATGTTGGTGTTGTTGGGTAGAAGAAAAGCCCTGGCATTAGTGGAAGCTCACTTTCCTCTTCTCCTCCTCCTCTTCCATCAACTTTCTCTTGTTCTTTTTTCTTCATGCTCCCCATGCATTTCAATCTCTTCCCACTGTTGTGATTCTGATTCTCAACCCCTTCTTCATCTTCCTTTTTATCTCTTGCAATCGCCATGTTTTGTTTGCAATTTACAAGGCAACAGCAATCTCTCTCTCTCTCTCTCTCTTTTCTCTGCACAAGTTTCTAGTTCTGTCTTCTGTTCTGTTCTCTGACAAAACTATAATAAGAATGTTTGAGTTTTATGACGAAAATGCCCTGCTTCCAAGCTTAAATTGCGAAAGGAGATGTGGGTAATGAGAGGAGTGGCATTTTCGTAGTTTAGTGGGGAAATGAAGGGTGGAATGGAAGGGGAATGAGGTCAACATGGGTAACACATGCTATGGCGTGATATTTTGATAGAAAATATCTCAGAGTGAGTTCTTTCTCACCACGTCATCGGGATGGGAGCAATAGATATTTTAGTGTGGCTTCGCGGGAAATCCACCTCATTTTTTTAGTTATATCGTGGTTTCCTTACATCCATTGGATTCAAGACACAAGCGCGTGTGAAACAAACGGCTTCCCTGGAGGACGCATTTCGTGACAAAAATATCATTTCATTTCATATCATGCCTAGTCGCGAGCTATGATATGTTGACAACAAAATTTCTTATTACACCGTATGCTACGCCGTAGGAGCATAGAGAGAGCAACAGCATCGGGTTGTGTGGAGAGCAGGGCAGAAAATCGTATATGAGTTATTCAATAAATCAAAAAATATTTTGTTGTTTATATATAAAAACGAAAGGAGTATATATTACGATATTGGTATCAACTTTTGGTGTCAATCTATCATTTCTCGCTGAAAAAATAGATATTTTTCCTTTAGATACAACAATTTATTTATTTGAAATCAATTAGGTAAAACATATGTAAATATTGTCTAAACACCGGGAGTGCAGGTTCGAACCTGTAACACTCCACTTTTCTAGTCTCTTTTACAATCTATACTAGACCCAAAAAGAATTCGCCAGTATAAGGTTGATTTAAGTATCCTCAAATTGTCACTTTAAGGCAAATTGTCACTGTCTAATGGTTTGTTTGGCAGAGAGGAGAGAAAATAGAGGGAAAGAAAAGTTTTTAGTAAAGTGTGAAAAAGATGCATTGATAAATGTGACAGACCAATAATAATATAACACATCATCAATTTTACACTTTAACCAATAAATTTTCTTTTCTCTTACTTTCTTTCCTCTCACTTTCTTACATACCAAACATACCATAAGAGTGTGTTTTGTTATATGGCAGTAAAAATTTATTTTGAATAAACTGATTTTGTAAAATTTAATTTGGTTAAAAGTGAGTTGAATATAAAGTGATTTATGTTTAGATACATTCAGGTAAAAATTAGTTGAATAATAAACTTGAGACGAAAAATCATGTTTGGATGTAAAACTTCAAATCCCAACTTCAAGTTAGAATAAATTCTAGAGGCAAAATCAATTCTACTTGAGAAAACCCCAAACATATCAAAATCGATTTTACGTCTCTGAAATTACTTTGCCTCTCATAAAAATGAATCTGAACATCAACATAATTCCAATAAGAGTGGGAGTCTTAAAAAATTGAATGATTAGTAATCCATTGTGTATCTGCATGTGCATTTTCTATAGTAGGCATTTGAACCTTGGAACTCTTCTGTTACGTCTATTATCAACTTAATAACAAGAAAACTAAATCTCCTATAAGACAAAATAGCAAAAAAAATACACGTGTCAATACTAGGTTCATTCTATTAAAATAAACAATTTTAACTCTCTCTCACACACTTAATTACATGGGCACGGGAAAAAACAAAACAAAACCCCTCTCTTCTCTGCTCTCTCTCCCGCTCTCGATCTGCTACTTTCATTTGAAAAAAATTGAAAAATCTGAACTCAAAGCCACTTTCCTCTGATTCTCTCCATCTTCTTCCTCTGATTCTCTGCTTTTTCTCACCGCTCTCGATTTGCTCTCTCTCACGGCTCTCGATCTGCTACCTCATTTTTTCTTCTTCTCCACTCTTTCGTTTTTCTCCTCTGCTTTCCTCCCGTTACCATTCCTCTTTTTTGTGTCAAGAAAAATGAGTGTTGATGGATTTAGGGTTTCCGGGTTGCAACAATGAGCAGGGAGAACAATGCAGTGGTGGAGGTACATGTGACATCCTAATCAATTTCTCAAATATATTAAATATATTAGTTTATATAATAATAGTGGAAATAATTTTATTTTATTTTAGCGGGCAGAAGTGTACAAATGTACCTAAATGTACCTAACCTTAGGGCCCCTAACTGTACATAGTGTCTAATAACTGAGATTCCCTTAAATACTGACTTTGACTCACTGGCTGTGGACCAACAATCTCTATCTTTCTTTTGAACTTGTCTGATACCTGCTAATATTCGAAGGCATATATATGCAAAACAAGAAATAGAACAAGAGATTCAGGACACACTATACGCACAATTAAATGGGAAAACAGGAATTAGAATTTATGTATAAAAAGGCAAGCATACACAAATAAAGCAGGACAACAGAATAAGCAAAAGAATAGTCCATACATCCCCTGGCTACAATTTGGATCATCATTTAGCTACCCGCATCCATGCAACTTAAATCTATATGCCTACGTGGCCAGACAGTTAAAATATGACAAAGGCAACTCCACCTTAGCCACCTTGCCTTTATAGATAACAACGACATCTCACCAGTGTGTGGGTAGGCCCAGTCAGTTGTCCATCCCCCTATCCCACTCATCGTACCCCTAAGAGTGTATCCCTACTCTCCAATGTGACGATAGGAACAGGTGTCGGGGCGGCACTCGGGATCGGCACTATAGACAGTGATGCAACAGTACCCCGTCAGGATGACCAGGCTACCCGACGTCCCGACAGGATGGTAGCTAGCCATCTGTCACCTGTAGACTTGTCGGACCCAGACTATCCTCAAGGATCAACGTGTCCTATACCGACTGCATCGTGCCCGCACTCTGGCACCTGGCCTCGTACACAACCTATGTGTACGGCGGTGGATTACAGCACATGTATATGATCATTTATTATTCCGCGTTTTTACAGCTTATCATCATTATTTATCAGCTCGACACATCAGTTTATTACCTCAGCCTTTATTACCATTTCATCTCAATACTTGTCAGCTTATTATAAACAGCTTAGCTAATCATCATATCCCGCACACAGTAATAAACATTTGTCAATATAGTCAGAGTTACTATTAACTATCAGCATATACAGCATAATCATTATCATATACAATATAACTACTAACATGTATAGCATAACAACCATTCTCAATCAATAGTATAGATCAATCAGCAACCATCAATTATCAACCATCCTTGATTAGTATATAGATCAACCCTAGTGTCGCTCAGGCGACCTACTACTTACATGTTATTAATCCACACACCAGCAATTACACACATAAGCAATCATAAGGAACCAGCATCACATCAATCAACATCCATAAATATCAACAGATCTTTCTTATGGTTGATAGACCTCTGACAACTATCCTCAGCTATCACAGGTCACAGCCCCTCTCTTAAGGAACTGTTACTATCAACCCCACCTCTAGTAGGGCGTGGGTCACCCTACACATAGTTATACACTTATTCTAATCCTACAATCCCTAGTGGATAGGGTTCAGATCTTCCACCTGGTTAGAAGATCGGTGCAGCTGTTGCCACTCTCTGTGTCTCGCCGCTCCTGCTACTCGTACTCCTACCTCTAGATACTCCTATCTTGCTAGGCCACTCTCATCCTCCCCTTTTCAAGAATTACCTACTAAGGGTTTTCTGATGCACAAGATCCTCACTTGAGGCAAGTGCAGATCATACTTGCTCCTTAATGGCCCTCTAAATCTCACTCCCCTTCTCAATCTCTAAGATTACTTACTAAGGGTTGTCTGATGTGCCAGATCCTCATTAGAGGCAAGTACAGAGCATACTCACTCCTTAGAAGTTTCTAGAGAGAGAAAGCTAAAGAGAGAAGAGGATTTGGGGCGAATTGGAATGGATGGGTGAAGGGTGATATTTATAGGCATTTTGAGTGGATCGCGTCGCGAGCAAAATACACATAAATCTCGTCGCGTCGCGAGTTGGGACACGTAGCATGCATCGGACGAGTGTGATCACCGACTTACCCACCGCCATTCATCGCATCGCGATGTCTTCCTTTGTTTTATTCATCGCGTTGCGATGGACCATTTCCGGAAATGTCTAGTTTCTTTCGTTCTAGAAGATTCTAGGGCATTCTACGCTCCTTCAGGGGTTTCTAAACTGTTCTTATGATTTCTATTTCCTCTCTAGGGTTTCTGGGTCCCATTTAAGCCCATTTTATCCCAAATTAAGGTTTTTAGCACACGTTTATCACTTAACCACCAGTCTAATTATATTAGAATATTGTTTGCGATTATCTGAAAAATTAGGATGTTACATTACTACCCCCCTTAAATTTTTTTCGTCCTCGAAAATTCAGCGGTGACATATTTCTAGGAATGCTACTATCTTAAGTTCTATTTTGTTCTTATTTCTCTCTAACCTTTTTGAAACTTGAATATTCTAAACTTTCTTTTCTCAATCTTTTCATTCTTTGCAATTCTTAATCTATTTCCAATCTGACCTTCTTCGAATATTAATTCATTTTAGTCTCTATGGTTTTTCCTTACTGACCTTCATTATAGGCGTTTCTCAATAATACCTATGACTTGTCTAAATTCCTTTTGCAATTTCATCAGGGTTGCACTAAGGCTGCTGTATATCATTCCGGTCTTGTCACATTCTCAAATTCTTCCACCTTAAACTATACTTTGCTATTTCTAATCCCCAATTCTCCATCTTCCTTTCTTAATCTTCTTCAAAAGATCAATTCTGTACTACATCTATTTATCTTTGATATCATCATCCCGTAAATGGGTCCTTTCCAATCATTCTCCCAGAATAGATTTTCTAGCTAGATTTTTCTCCTTGCTTCTCACTAATCTATTGATCACACCATTTCCTTTTCAATTCCTAGAAAGAACCTTTTTGCTTATCTTTAGAGAAACCATTAAAATTGCTACTTAGTCTTTTCTACTTTCTTTATTATGCCTAAGTCTATTGAAGCATTCCTTCCACCATACTTGATTAAACTTCCTAAACTTTTCAAATGATCCCTTCAAGTTCCTCTATTACCCATCCAACACTTATCCTAGGGTTGCACCTTATTCCTGAAATCTTGTCCTAATATTTAGCTCAATGTTTAACCGTTTTCTAACTAAACTTCATAAATTTTCTTACTCAATCCCTAGTCAAGTCCTAATCATATTTCACACACTCCTCTATGTATACGTAATTCAAAATCTTTGCACGATTTCAATCCTAATACAATCACTTCCTAATTCTAATCCAAAGCTTTAAACTTTACATTCTTATCTTCTTAATTGGTTTTAAAACCCAGGAGGTTACCTTCATAAGTTTATGATTACTCCTGCTAAGAGAAAATAACTTCAAAGAAAATGTGGGATTTTTCCTACAAGGGCATGTAACGAAAAATGAGAGATTCCATACCTATCACCTTTAAGGGTCTTCTAGAAAAGTAGGATCAACCATTGGTTCGATTATTTCGACTCTTAGATCAAAATCTACTTAACGGACCTAAAATTGTTTTAGTCAGACTTTATCTAGTTCTACTATGATAAGTTGCTCCAAACATATCCATCCGGAAAAGATTGTCTCTTTCCAACCTCTGAAAATTATGTTACAGATGATCATATTCTTAATTGACTTCTGAAATAATGACTATATTGTTCAATAGATTGGTCAATATCCCTTATTATCCTTAGTATTTCCTATTTTTACGATAAATTCTCTTTGTAATTATTTCTCCTAATCCTAAAAGTTATTATGGTTCTCCTCAAGACTTATCTTTAGTCCAACACTCCTCATACCTTCGTCTTACACTGTTACCATCTAGACCAAATCCTCCACCTTTTCACATGTAACTCCTTGTCTCATACTAATAGATCAAAATCTTCACTTTCCTATAATCGTCGTCCTAATCACTGCCAACCTCATCTTATCATCTGAAAGTCTATTCTTTTACTATACCTCCCTCTAATGACAATGTTATTCACCTTTTCTGTTCATCCTAATCCTACTCTTTACCTGTTCTACCGGCCACATAGTAGGAACTCACTCCTTTGTTTATAGAAAAATTCTCAAGGGTTCCAATCCAGTTTACTACTTGTAGATTTTATTCTAGGAAATCTCATTCTAACCTTATGCCTAACTCCTAGATCTACGCTAATTCCTCCTCTTCCACTATTATTTGGCATTCATAAAACTTTTCCTTTCATATGTCACACTTTGTCTTTACCCATGCTTTTACTATATTTATCCAAATCCTTCCTTCTCTTACTTCTGATAACGGTTGCCCTGATTGTTAACCTTGATTAGCTCATATCTTATCACCTGGGATTCTACTATCTGACTACCTTGATACTTTGTACTTTTCCTTCTTATTTCCTTTGGTTTCAATCTGTTCACCTTTACTACACAGTTTTATCCTAACCACACTCTCTACTAGATCCACTGGTCACATATTAACTAATTCTTCCCAGAAAACTTTCTAGTTTCACTGGTTGCTGACACTATCTTACTTTGACGATCTCTATTTCGTCTCTATGCTTAATTTTTTAATTCAAAACCTATACTAATTTATTTTCTATAATTCTTCTACCTGATTCGTCGATTTGTAAAGCTCCTCTGATGGCCTAGTCTAACAACTCCCAGATTACTGACCAATAGGTTCCTCCACTTCTAGCATACAGACCATCTCACTCTTTATCCCTGAGTCTAATCTTTATCGAATCTACCATTATCAGGTTGGTCATCTTTTGGTTCCAAGTCCTCTATCACCATACATCCACTCTTAAGATTTAGTCAATAATCGAAGATCCATTCTAGTTCTTTAACAATCGTACTATCTTGAGTTAAGTCACCTATCTCACCCTTGCTAATACTTTACCAGTCTAGAAAACTTCTTTCCAATAACTATTCCTAATCAGACCTCAGGTGTCATTATATCTGAGCCTAGCTTTATCCATTTCCTTATCACACCTTTCATCCTTCTCTTTATATCATTTTCTGATTTACTCTATTTCTAGACGGTTGGCTCTAACAACGTTTCATCTTTCTTACCTTCCCTAGTCGACAATTTTCCCCTAATCAAAGTTTAACCTTCTTGCCAAAACCTAAGGGTGTTCATCTGATATTCGTATCAATAACTCAACTCAACCTCCTAACTTCTCCATTTACTTATCCATCAAATCTCGGTAATATCAGTCTCCATTTCAGCCCCTCATCACAAGATCTTTTCTAGTACTTTTATTTCCTATTAAGGCTTCTTTATCATCACTAATTTCCTCTTTAATCCTAGTAGACCCTGATCTATTGTTTTCTACATGTATAACCTTCCTAGTCCTGATATGCTCGTCGTTAGACTCAACTATCTTCCCTATAGTAACCTTATCTCCCTTAAAGAGGAACAGTCTTATCTCATTTATGAGCCAAGAATTCTTGTAATATTCTCTCATCCCATGATCCATAAGATTGACTACCTAGAGTACTCATCTATCTTGACACTTTATGACCTAGATAATTACTAAGAGGATACTCTGCCCATGTCTAGATATAGTCGGAATCCAGTGGGAATCCAACCAGACACAGCCAGTGACAATATCCTAATGACTCCATAGTCCGGTCAGGACTGCACTGCTCTGATACCAAAATGTGACATCCTAATCAATTTCTCAAATATATTAAATATATTAGTTTATATAATAATAGTGGAAATAATTTTATTTTATTTTAGCAGGCGGAAGTGTACAAATGTACCTAAAGGTATCTAAGCTTAGGGCCCCTAACTGTACAGAGTGTCTAATAACTGGGATTCCTTTAAATACTGACTTTGACTCACTGGCTGTGGACTAACAATCTCTATCTTTCTTTTGAACTTGTCTGATGCCTGCTAATATCCGAAGGCAGATATATACAAAACAAGAAATAGAACGGGAGATTCAGAACACACTATACGCACTATTAAATGGAAAAGCAGGAATTAGAATTTATGTATAAAAATGCAAACATACACAAGTAAAGCGGGACAACATAATAAGTAAAAGAATAGTCTATACATCCCCTGGCAAAAATTTGGATCATCACTTAGCTACCCGTATCCGTGCAACTTAAATCTATATGCCTACGTGACCACACAATTAAAATATGACAAAGGTCGCCCTACCTTAGCCACCTTGCCTTTATAGATAAGAAAGACCTCTCACCGGCGTGTGAGTAGGCCCAGCCAATTGTCCATCCCCCTATCCCGCTCATCGTACCTGTGACATCCTGGTTTTCAAACAGTATTAGAAAATAATTAGAACAGTAGTTAGGTGATAAACGGGCGTTTAAAACCTTAATTTGGGGTAAAATGGACTTAAGAGGGACCCAGAAACCCTATGAATGATATAGAAATAAGAAAGGCCAAGATTATCCTAGAAAGACGTAAGAACACTTGAGAATCTTCTAGAACGTCAAAAATAAGATATTTTCGGTTAGCCTCTGTCGCGACGCGATGAGAATAACAAAGGGATGCTGGTGACGCGATGGAAAAAAAGATCTGGAACATTGTAGAACTTTGACCGTCGCGACGCGACGGAGATTGTAAAGGAAACTGTCGCAATGCGATATATGTTGGTGGGTAAGTCGGTGATCACGCTGATCCGGTGCATGACACGTGTCCTCATCGCGACGCGATGAGAGATTGTGTCTGTGGCCATCGCACGCGATGGAGCCAATTTTTGCCTATAAATAGAGCTCGCCTCTCCCCATTCAACAAGAATCTCCATTTGGTCATTTGGAGTACAAAGGGAGCTCAGGGATGAGGAAGAGCAAAGGGACACGAGCGACAACGGTCTTCTAAGCCAGGTAAGGAGGAAGATACCTTAATCACTAGGAAAAATAGGTAGTAGAGTAGTATTGTTAGCATGTGTAGGGGACCTTAACTCTAATAGGGGTTGATAACAGTAGCACCTCAAGAGAGGGGCTGTGACCTGTGATAGATGAGGACAGTTGTCAGAGGTCTGTCAACCATAAGAATGATCTATTGAAATCTATGGATGGATGTTGATTGATGTGATGCTGATTGATATGATTGCTTAATGTTTGTGTGACTATTAATGTGTTGATTGATAACATGTCAGTAGTAGGTCGCCTGAGCGATACTAGGGTTGATCCTTATGTTGATGAAGGATGGTTGATAATTTGATTAACATGCTGATATTTATATACTGGCTGTATATGATATATGTGGGTCCGATGTATAAGTCAAAGGTGCTGCCCTCTAGTTGGAGGTTTGCGAATCCCTAGACGATAGTAGGAAGCATTACCATCGATGCTCTGTTTGTGGTGATAGCCGGGTCGATGTACCTGAGGTTGGTGTCCCTGAGTTATCAACGGGATGGTAATGAGATCAGTCAATGGCCTTGAGGGTATGTGTACTCGGCCAAGACCTTGAGGGTATATGTACTCGGTCTTTCCGATGAGGCTCTCCATGTCCGTGATATCAGAGGTACGAAGTAGTTGGTGATAGTCAGTGGCCTTGAGGGTATGTGTACTCGGTCATCTTGACGAGACTCCAGGACTCCACGTCTGACAGATGGACAATCTTGGCTATTCTCTGTAAAGGGAATGTCGTCCTTGTGCACGGGACGGTACCTTACTCCAGTAATTGGATATGGTAGTATGGGATGCCATAATCGATAACCGGAGATGGTAGCGTATCAGGATATGTTCCCGGGACAACTAACTTAAGTTTCGTTTCTGTGTCCTGAGACTGGTGATTGGTCTAGGGAGTAGGGCGATAATGGCCCGCAACGTTCAGCGATTGTCTGGGTCTGTAAGGCTGGTGATCAGCTCGAAGGACCGATATTACGTGTCAGCCTCTGAGACAGTGGAGCTGGTGATCAGCTGAATGTCCAGTGGTTTGGGTCTGTAGAGCCGGTGATCAGTTGAAAGACCCGTGACACGTGTCAGTCTGTGATATCAGAGTATGATGTGGTCTGTGACCGTGTGGTCAGAATTGTCAGTATGACGTATCAGTATGGTTAGGTCTGTGACCGTATACTAAAGATTTTGAGTGTGTGTTTGTGGTAACAGTCATGTTGATAAGTTGTGATGTCTATGATGACAATTGCTATTTCTACGGTTGTGCTGTGCATAATAACAGTACCTCTGCTATGCTGTTTTCCAACTTAATGGTGATTGATGAGTGTCTTACCCCTTTGTTTTCTGTGTTTCTATTATAAGATGTTAAATAATAGATGGACAAGAAAATCAAGTATTTATAGCCTGGGAAGTAGTGTTGCATCACGGCCAGTGTATCCTTCTGCATGCTCTAATGATGAGTCAAATGTGAATTTGCTTTGAACATCTGTGTTAGAATTTTAGTGATGCCCTGTCTCGGCAGGGTGTTATAGTACCCCTAAGAGTGCATCCCTGCCCTCCAATGCGACGATAGGAACAGGTGTCGGGGCGGCACTCAGGATCGACACTATGGACAGTGATGCAACAGTACCCCGTCAGGATGACCAGGCTACCCGACGTCCCGACCGGATGGTAGCTAGCCATTCGTCACCTGTAGACTTGTTGGACCCAAACTATCCTCAATGACCGACATGTCCTATACCGACTGCATCATGCCCACACTCTGGCAATTGGCCTCGTACACAACCTATGTATACGGCAGTGGATTACAGCACATGCATATGATCATTTATTATTTCGCATTTTTACAACTTATCATCATTATTTATTAGCTCGACAAATCAGCTTATTACCTCAGCCTTTATTACCATCTCATCTCAGTACTTGTCAGCTTATTATAAACAGCTCAGCTAATCATCATATCCCCCACACAATAATAAACATTTGTTAATATAGTCAGAGTTACTATTAATTATCAGCATATACAGGATAATCATTATCATATACAGTATGACTACTAACATGTACAACATAACAACCATTCTCAATCAATAGTATAGATCAATAAGCAACCATCAATTATCAACCATCCTTGATTAGTATATGGATCAACCCTAGTGTCGCTCAAGCAACATACTACTTACATGTTATTAATCCACACACCAGCAATTACACACATAAGCAATCACAAGGAACCAACATCATATCAATCAACATCCATAAATATCAACAGATCTTTACTATGGTTGATAGACCTCTAACAACTGTCCTCAGTTATCACAGGTCACAGCCCCTTTTCTAAGGAACTGTTACTATCAACCTCTAGTAGGGCTTGGGTCACCTTACACCTAGTTATACACTTATTTTAATCCTACAATCTCTAGTGGATAGGGTTCAGATCTCCCACCTGGTTAGAAGACCGTTGAAGCTGTTGCCACTCTTTGTGTCCTCGCCACTCCTGCTACTCGTACTCCTACATCTGGATACTCCTATCTTGCTAGGCCTCTCCCATCCTCCCATTTTTTAGGATTACTTACTAAGGGTTTTCTGATGCACAAGATCCTCACTTGAGGCAAGTGCAGAGCATACTTGCTCCTTAGTGGCCCTCTAAATCTCACTCCCCCTCTCAATCTCTAAGATTACTTACTAAGGGTTTTTTAATGTGCCAGATCCCCATTAGAGGCAAGAACAAAACATTCACTCCTTAGAAGTTCTTAGGTAGAGAAAGCTAGAGAGAGAAGAGGATTTGGGGCGAGTTGAAATGGAGGGGTGAAGGGTGATATTTATAGGCATTTTGGGTGGATAGCATCGCAAGCAAAATACACATAAATCTCGTTGCGTCACGAGCTGGGACATGTGGCACGCATCGGACGAGCGTGATCACCGACTTATCCACTGCCATTCATCGCGTCACAATGTCTTCCTTTGTTTTCTTCATCGCGTCGCGATGGACCATTTCCGGAAATGTCTAGTTTCTTTCGTTCTAGAAGATTCTAGGGCACTCTACGCTCTTCCAGGGTTTTCTAAACTGTTCTTATGATTTCTATTTTCTCTCCAGGGTTTTTGGGTTCCATTTAAGCCCATTTTATCCCAAATTAAGGTTTTTAGCACACGTTTATCACTTAACCACCACTCTAATTATATTAGAATATTGTTTGTGATTATCTAAAAAATCAGGATGTTACAGCACACATGACAATGGCAGTGGTGTTTGGAGGATTTTATCGATCTTCTTCTCTCCCTCTTCATCTCTCTCTCTCAGTGGAAGCAGAAGAGTTTGTTCGCAATGATCTTTTGCAACGTTTGGAATCACAGTGGGTTTGTGCCCATTTGTGCCTTCCATCGTTTTCGGCGCCGAGTTACAAGTTAGGTTTGGGATTTTCATTGCGTTTTCTTTCCTTCTATTTTTCTTTGTGCATTTGATTGGGTGTTTTTTTCTTTCATTGATTCTTCTTCTTTGTCATCGATTAGGTTACATACTCCAACAATAAACAAGGCACCCTTATTTTTTCCTTTGTTTGCCGGATATTTTCTAGGTATTTTCATACGTTTCTGTGTTGGATTTTGGCGTTGTGCTTCTGCAACTTCCATGCTTCTGCACCCTTCAAACATTGAGGGTCTCTATGGCTCCAAATCCTCCAAAGGTTACAAGTTATGGTTGATTTGTTATTCTATTATGGTTGATTTGTCTTTTTGTTTGTGTTTGTTTGCATATATTGTTGGTTTTTTTGTTGTTGTTCTAATGATTTCTGTTATGATGCAAGAAAATACTAGGCAAGTGTTTTTAACTTTCTAAAACCTTCATCAAGAAAGTTTGATGGGTTAATGCTATATTAACATCACTTTGTATTAACACTTGATTTGGTTGGTCAAATGATGCATGTGTTGGACTTGCTATCCAAAACAATGAGTTGAGGTTTTGCTTTGAAGCAGAGCTACAAGATAGGTATCAAGATAAATCTTAAAGGTATGTGATAAACCCGTGCAAATTGTGGAAAAAAGATGACATCTTTCTGGTTTGATTGCTTCCCATGAGAAGGTGATGTGAATATATATTCATTTTGTTAATCTGCACATAAATTAATGGTGCTTATTAATATTACATTTTTCAGGGCAAATTTACTGTACAAGTGTTTTGTGATGAATCCGAAATAGATGAATAGATGAAGTTTGGTTGTGTTGCCAAAAGAGAGCTCCGCTTAGGTGAGCTTCTTTTCAAGTTTCAATTTTTCACCCAGTAAATACAATAATAGCATTTAGAATTTATGTCAAGAGAAAAGGTTTCATTTATAGATGTCATAGCATGTGGGTTAATGGTTCTATTTAATTGGTGTTATTGGATTTCCTCGGTTTCAACCTCCATAATGGTTCTGTATCTCGGTTCTGCATCTTCTTCTCTTTTCATTTCCTTTTAGATAGAACTGTTTTGCTTTACTTCACACTATCTGTTCTTGCATTTAAAATATGAAACGAAATTCATTTTGGAGATGTGTTGTTCAAGATCTTATTTTTATGAGATTTGAAGTCATCAATATTGTTTTTTTGTTTGTTTAGATTCACTGTACTTGATCCAGTTCTTATGTACTTTCATGATACTTGAAGTCATTAATGTGCTTGATCTCTTCCTTTTAATTTGTTATTTGTTTGATGTACATTTTTTAGTAGTCATTTTTATGAGATTTGAATGTGTTTTGGATTATACTATTTTTATGGAATTTGTTTATTTTGTCATAACAGTGTCTGAAGGTGTTTTAGAGTATACCATTTTGTACATTTTGTTTATTTTACTACCTGAAAATGCTTTCTATTGTGTATATTGTTGTACTTGCTTATTAGGACAATGGCTCGTTCTTTTGACACTGTCATGGATATAAATCAGTCCATTTTGTACATAAGAGTTGCTCATCTTTGGTCTGCTGTCAACAAGGCAAAGCAACAACATCTTGAAATGGTATTGATGGATGCAAAGGTAACTTTGTTTTGTTCACCCTACTCATTTATCTTAGTAATAATTTTCCAAATAACACTTATCTCTTTAATGAATAATAATTGTTGTTTCTCTTCACATGAATTAGGGTGATAGGATTCAAGGTAATAAGAATTTACATCTATGACGTATATATACTTATATAGTATACGCCTTTGCCTAATAATATTTGAGTGCTTTGTTACTTACATTAGGAGATCTTCGTATTCTATGACTTACTCTCGATCTGGAGTGATCGGATGGGAAATATTGAGTACGAAATGTATTTCTTTTTTTTTTCTTTTTTTTATCTGAATGTGGTGTGTACTGACAGTTATTTATTCCTTGCCGACAGGTTGAAGCACTATAAAGGCATCTGACATGTTTTACAATTTACAAACAATTACTGAGAAAGAGGGAATATTTGGGCTATATAAGGGACTTGGAGCTACACTCTTTGGTATGCTATTATTAGCAATTTACCATTACTAAAAGTTTGTACATACTTCCTCTTGCTTAAGGGTGTGTTTGGTTGGAGGGTTTTGGAGGGAAGGGGAGGGGAGGGGAGATTAAATTATTTAAAATAAAATTACTGAAATATCCTTATATATAATATAATATAAAACACTATAAGGATATACCAGTAAATTAATCCCTTCCCTCCATTAAAATCCCCCCCTCCCCTCCTGAACCAAACAAGCAAAGGCTTCCCTCCCCTCCCCTCCCCTCCTCTCAATCAAACACAAAATCAAAGTAAATCCCTCCCTCCCTTCCCCTTCCCTCCCTCCCTCCCTCCGTTAAAATCCTTCCCCTCCCCTCCCCTTATTTGAATCAAACAGACCCTAAGTGTAAAACTCAAATATTGAAAAAAAATGTATTTGAATACCTTAACCACAGATGAATAACTTATATTGGACCTTCACATGGTTCTTTAAGTTAATTTCCTTGCAATTTTACAGTGGGTTAATAAATTTCTAAAGGTTAGTACCATTCAAATAGTATAGTAATGCAAGACATGAGAAACTTTCATTTCTTACAATGTATAAGTTCCTACAATATTTATTTGTAATCCATCTACACAGGACTGGAGTCTTGAGCTAGAAGAAGTTTTTTCACTTGAAAGGGAAGGAGAATTTGATAAGTTTGGTCCTTACAGGGACAAATTTGGTAACAGAATGCTCCTATGGCATGGTAGGTATTGGTGCTAGCTATTAGTTCACTTGTATGTTTGCTTTTGTGAAATATCATCCTCTGATGTAATAAAATAGGTAGGAAAAATGGAAAGAAAGGGTGGATTCCTCCTTTTTCAGTTCTATATAATTTTTGTATTTTGATTTTAATTATTATATATTTGACTAATCTTATATGATGACAAGTAATTTGGTTGTAGTAAAACATGAAAAATATGAAAAGATTAACAATTAAATATTTTATTGTAATGGAAGCATATATAGGAAGATTATCAAATTAAATATCAAATTTATAAATGTCTTTGTTATTTAAAAATAATTATTTTATATTTTAGTCCCTACGAGAAAGCACAGTGTGTTCCAAACATTTGTTAATGCTCATTAGTGCTTATTCTAGATTCATATTCTACTAGCTACATATATCACCAAGCAAGTCTGCTGATAGCCTGTCTTTTACGAAAATTTGAAGTTTGCTTATTCTAGAATCATGTTCTATTATTTGTTTTACTCTTTAAATAATATAATATGCACAAGTACATTAATCAATGTTGATACGCAAATTAGAAAACATTTTAATGATATCTACTTTATTCAATGTTGATATGCAAATTAGAAAACATTTTATTGTTTATATATTTTTATTACAATTTCTTGTACCAAACAATGCAACTGACTCGTGCGGATGCACGGGGATGGTACTAGTTAATTATGAATGATCAACCACCATTTTTAGTATATTTCACATGTAGCTCACTATGGTTACTGTTCAGTGTGAACTCAAAGTATATATGTAAGAGAGCACACCAATTGATGAGTGAAAGGATGAAACCGCTGGATGAAAGATGAAAGATAAGGTAGTGAATTGCTCTGACAGAGGAAGAAGGTGGCGGCCACATACAAAACAGTCTGACACTTAAGTCGTTACAAAATTGAGGTGGGAGTGAGAGGATTAGAACGGAAAAAAACCTTTTAATGTGTCCTTTATATAGGGTCTGGAGGTGTAACCTTTTTTGTCATGTGGTTAGATGGTTGAAGGGTGTCTTGAGCCTAAGGTCCACACGAAGTGGGGGCCTTACATGTTGTCTAACTTTGGCCCTAAAGGATTCTAGAGCTGGTCTAGAACAAATATCCCTAATTTGGTTGCTCATGTGAATATGTGGAGTCAACTTGTAAGCAAGACTGATTACTACAAGGTCGCCAACCTACAAGGTCATCCTAGGTCTACAATATCGTCGATATACACCATGTTTTTAAAATTGAACCGAAGATTGAATCATTGAAGGCACTGATTCACGGTTAATGGTTCAAGCATGGTTGAATCGTGATCGAACTAGTGATAATTTTTTTTTTAATATTATATATTATATTAAGTAATAATCTAATATGAAATATTAAGACAAAATAAATTTTAAATTAACATAAAAATGATCAAATTATGTGTTTTGTAAAATGAAAAACAATAATTAAATGATAAATAATAAAAATTCAGGTATATAGTTTTTTAACTTATTATTGGCCCTTGTTTGGCTAAAAATATTGTTTTTGATTAAAAATGTAAAAAGTTTTTTTTTTTTTAAATGGTCGGTTCAAACTGATTTTGACTATTGGTTTTTGGATTGAATAGATCAGAAACTGATTCCCAGTTTAACCAGTTGAACTAGCTGGTCTAGTTTTCATAACTATGATATACACAATATGTGTTTGCGTGTTTTTCATTGCCTTTGCTCGTACTGGGCTTGGACCATTTGAGCCACAAGCCGGGGACAACCCTAGATTGGCCGGTAGTAGGGGTGTGGTGAGAAATACCGGTGGCCAGTGGATTTGCGGGTTTAGCGCTAGTATTGGTTATGAGACCTTTTATGTAGCTGAGCTCTGGGGTTTAATCCACGGGTTGGAGATGGATTGGAAGAGTGGTGTTTAGCGCTAATATTGGTTATGAGACCTTTTATGTAGCTAAGCTCTGGGGTTTAATCCATTGGTTGGAGATGGATTGGAAGAGTGGTGTTAAGAAGGTGGTGGTAGAATCGGATAATGAAGCCATTTTCTTCCCTTAAAACAAACTCTTATATGAGTAGACGTGGCAATTATTTTGCTCGCATTAGGAGTGGATCAACAAAGATTTGGGCATTGTTTTAAAGCATACCTATAGGGAAGTGAATTATTGTGTTGATTGGTTAGCTAATTGGGGTTTAAATCAGGATCTAGGAGTGCATTTTCTTATTAGATTGCTTTTTTTTTTTTTTTTACAATATATTAGGTTGCTTGTGGGGTTTTTATGCCTCGGTTGGTTTCTTGTTTGTAGCTTGTCTGGGCTTTTAGCCCCATTTAGAATAAAAAATTATTAAAATAAAAATTATAAATATCAATTTATTATACCTTTATCTAAATAGTAATTTTTACCAAAATAAAGTCAAATTAAGTATGATGCCTAAAAAAGTTAAATTAAGTATAATTATTTTTTTATCCATCAGCACTAATATTTTTTATTTTGCAATTAACACAGATAGTTGTCTCACTTTCATGCTTCTTATTATGGATGACTTTCTTAATTATTAAAAATTACTAATATAATAAATAAGTATTTTATGCATTACAATTTACACGAATATTTTTATGCAACAACATAAGCAAGTGTTTTTTTTCCACACTTAATGGTATTGGTTTTATAGACCTACCGAACAACATAATACCTTGCCAAGTATTAATTTAAAGATAGGCAGTTTAGATAAATATTTATATGAAATATATAAAATTTAAATCAAGGTCACATATTTAAGGTCTTCAATCATGTCATGATTGTAATTGTTTCTTAAGAACCATTGAAATAAAAACTGAAAGAAACATTTACAGACTGAAAGATTACTAGATTAGATTGTTTAGTTTGTTCACTATGAAGTGAAGTCTATACACGTGCACTGGATAGTAAATAGTATTCTTTATAAATCTAACGATGTCATGACACATGGTGAAAAATAAAAGTTTATATATAAATTTGATTCATTGAATTTAAGCGTGAAAAGGAGTTATAATATATAAATAAATAATGTGATATAATATTTTAAAAGTATCATTAAATGTATTAAAGTGCTTTTCTACAATTAATATATTTTATATTTTATATTTAATAATATGTAATATTACTTAAATTTTTTAAACTCTTTATATAAATAAGGATGGACAGCTAATATTTTGTTAACTAAATTTAATGCTTAATATTATTATATATAGAATTTTTTATGTTTTTTTTGTCAGCTAGTAGAAATGATAAACAACAAAAACACACGTCTAAACGGCAACACCCGAGTTCGAACCCCGGTCCCGGCGTCCCCATGTCGCTGAAATTGCCAAAGCAACCAACGGCGAGGGATATATAGAATTTTTTATATAATAGTTAATATTTATAACTTATAGTGTCATTTTATTACTTTTAAGCATTTTTAATTAACAACTATAGTTTTTTTTTTGGCTTAAAAATTAACAACTATAGTTGTCATATAGTAATTTTACTATTCAACATTTAATTATTCATAAATAGTTTTACATTTAATAATTAATACATTAAGAAAGTTTCACCAAATACATTTATTTTAATATTGCAATTATACTTTATTCAAGTGAATCTGATATAATAATTATAGATAGATTAGTTTTTATTTTATTTTATTTTACGGAAAGATAGATTATTAGTATTTAAAAAGTTTACTCCAGTGGAAAAAAAAAAGTTTACTTTAGACTAGGGTGGAAATAGGCTAGGCTGTCGCACAGAGGCCTATGGCTTGGTCTACATAGGTCAGACCAGGCTTATTTTTAAATAGACAAGGTTAAGGCATTTTAAAAAATTTATTTAGCTAAAAAGGTCAGATTTTAGGCCATCTAAAAAGACTTTTAGGCCTAATAGACCAGCCTCAATATTTTGTATTAAAATATTGTTACTACTATAAAAGTAATTTTTATAATGTGGTAAACATATAAATTTATTTACACTTCTAAATATTTGAGCATACTGATCTACGTAAAATATTTGAATAAACATGACAGTCTCAATCTTCGAAAACTTATCCTAGTCTATTATCTTCTCTCTTATGTTTCATGATCTCGGGTAGTTGTTGTTTAGTTATTTATAATTTATAGTTTATCGTGCATAAATTTTATCTTTGTTAGCCTACTAATTTTTTAAATTATTTAGATTTAAGTCAAATGACAGACCTTTAAACAAGCTATAAGACTAGATCATGCTTTCAAACAAGTCAGACCAAGTCTAAAAAAACCTATAACAGATAACAGGTCAGACTTACACCTTAAATTTTTGGAACGGTCACGGCCAGAGCAGACCTATGTATAAAGTGCACACCATCAAATTTTAAAAATTTCACTTACACGTTTATATAATTTTTTTTGACCCCACTCAATTTAAATTTTTGCACACCCTGACCCATACATTTTCCTCTCTCAACTCTCTCACTCAGATAGTGTTTTGTTGAAGGTGAATAGAGGGGAGGTGAGAGGTTATTTTTAATTTTTTTATGTTTGGTTCAATTTTTAGGAGGGAAGGGGAGCAAAATCTCTTCTGACTCAATTTTTGCTTTCATCAAATGTTGAGAATTTTTGGAAAGGAGAGGAGGGAGCTTAAATTATTTAAAATAAAATGACTTAAATAACCTTATATAATATATAATATAAATGATTATAAGAATATATAAGGAATGTAAATGATGAATTTATTTTTCAAGACACAAAACACAAAGTTGTAATCTACTGCAATTATGCATAGCTTAATCGTTTAAGAATGTTCTTATAGTTTTACTTTTCGTTAACGTTGCCAGTAGTCCATTAATTTTTTAGCAATAATTTGTTATTAGAATTCTTTTTAGCAATAATGACATATAATTTTAAAACTTTTTGCACCCCTAACCTAGTGTCCTAACTCCGCCACTCGTCACAGCTTAAGCCTTACAAAGTCTACCTCGTCATGAGCTACTTCCACCCACCTTTAGACACAACAAACTTAGTACCTGCTCTCTGCTCTCGCACGGGCTATTGCCTAATGGTTACTCTATCATTTTTTCCCTTCTTGAATCTTATTTTTCCTGCTGGATTTACCCAAAAAGAAGATCGAGGCATGATAAAAAAAAATTCAATCTTTCTTGTAATCGAGAAATATGGTAACATTATCTTATATATTTCAGAAATTTTGCAATATTGTCCGTATAATTGGGAAAATAATTTCACAATAACTCTGAAACTGATTTCTATTTATTATATTTATTTTATCAATATTTTAAAATTTATTTTAGTTTTTATATTTCTTTCGTGGTATTATTTTTAAAGTTGTCAGGGGATTATTTAGAATTTATTTAATTATATTCCAAAATAAATCCAAAATTGATATTTTGCCAATTCTAAATCTATTTTTTGGACAAATCTTTCTTTTGATATGATTTTTTTTTGGGACAAATCTTAAATTGATTTTTAATCAATCAATCAAAATGAATATTCGTTACTGAATTTATTGCCTTATTGTCTACTAATATACTATTTTATCTCTTTTAACATGTTGTCTCTCTCCAATTCTCTTTCATTAATTAATGCAAATACATTCTTTCCTGTTGTTATTATTATTGTTATTATTATTATTATATTTAAAATATTAAATATATACAGCTAATAATTAGTAGTAATTAATATTAGAACCAAAAAAAAAAAAATTAAAACTGGGTGAAGTAGCATTGAATGTGAAAAGAAAGTAGTATGATAGATGGCTCAATTAGATTCAGTTACATTCTTTCGACAATTATCCTGAAACTTCTATTTAAACCAAGACAAATATGTTTGAATTCAAAATATTGATCCTAACTAACAAACCACAACTACATTTTCTCTTCACCTGATCAGAATTGGTTTTGTTTCTTCTGCAATAGGCATTAATGGCGCATTCCATTGAGAAGGAGGCGGTTATTCCCCAACAATTCCCAGCTGGTGTTAGGGTTCTAGTGGTTGATCATGACACCACTCTCCTTAATGCTATTCAGCAAATGTGCATTCGAGGCCATTATCGCGGTATTAATTAACTCTTAATTTGTTATGTTATACTCTATTTAATTGAATTGCAAATTACCTAACCTTTGAAAGTCTCAAACTTTTTGTAATTCTTAATTATATATTTTTTTATTTCCAGTTACCACATGCTCTCAGGCACTAGTTGCCTTGAATCTTCTGAGGAAAAAAGAGGCTTGTTTTGATGTGATACTAATTGATGTTCATATCCCAGACATGGATGGCTATGATTTTCTCCAATATGTTAGCCAAGAATTGAAAATTCCTGTCATTAGTAAGTATATAAAAGTTTTCACACAATTCAATTCATGCTTAAGTGTCACATTATTTTATTTAGGTTTAATTTAAGTTTAATTGCACTTTTGATCTCAGGTATCGCAATTGTGCAAATTTGATATCTCATGTTCTGATTGAGTGAATTGAACCCTGCTGGTATCGCAATTGTGCAATTCGCAATACCCGAGAACCTAATTCGCGCAATTAAAACTTGAAGGACCAAAATCGCACAATCATGATACTTTGAACTAAAGTGTAATTAAGAGGCCTTTTATTTATAATTAATTAATCTTCTGTTTGTAGTTATGTCAGTTGATGCTACAACAAGTGCTGTGATGAAGGCTATCAAACATGGGGCTTGTGATTATTGGATTAAGCCTTTGCATGAGGAACAATTCAGGAACATGTGGCAGCATGTTGCAAGGAAAGCTTTGAGTGAAAATAAACAAGATGAAATTATAGACTTGGGTCAAAGAAAACGGGGGAAAGATGATTCATCAGAAGGAGAGGATAAAGATTATCAGCCCACAGCAAAAAAGGCCCGCCTAGTATGGTCGCCAGAACTGCATCAAGTTTTTGTTAGGGCTGTGACTCAACTCGGGTTTGAAAGTAAGATTTTTAGGGCTTATTTGATTACATTTTTTAAACATAGTTAAGAACAAAATTTGTTTTTTTGTTAAGTTTTAGAAAACAGAAAACAATTTTTAAAAACCAAATAACCCTCGGACAATTGTTTTTTTCTTTTTTTTCTTTCATTTGTTCTTTTTTTTTTTGGTTAGTATTTCTGGTTTCTTTTTATTTCTTTCTCCCTTATTTTTTCAGAGGCAGTGCCAAAGAGAATTCTTGAAGTGATGAACGTTCCTGGTTTGACAAGAGAGCATGTCGCCAGCCATTTGCAGGTTTGATTTTTGTTTTTAATTGACTCTTTTTTGTACTTGCACATGGTTAGTAGAAAACTAGATAGATTTTGTTTTACCTAGTCAAAATTCACGGAAACTCTGTTATTTAAATTGAAAATTGAAATGACTTATCACACACAAAAAACTTGAGAATTATTTTGGTTTGGAGAAAGTGACCCTTATTACACATGAATGTATTTTATCATAAAAAGTTCTTTTTTTTTAATCATAATTTTTTAATCATAATTTATTTTACCTTTTCCCTCTAAAGTAAGATACCTTAATTTTAAGGAGCTACTCAATTTTTTAAAATTGTTGCCAATGTGGTTTTTGGGATAACTTGTATTAACGCAGTCAGCAACTCAATAACTCAGATTTTGAGTTTGGTAAATAAGGTTTAAAAATATTTTAAAAGTTTGTTTGAAATTTGAGTTGTTCGATCAAAGATTAGACAGAGTCGTGATGCCCACACTGCATTAATGTGGTGTGATTTTAAGGTGGAGGGAATCTAGATCCTATTTACATTAACTTGAGAGGCACGTAGAAGCTTTGCATGAAACATAAATGTTGTTAATCTTGTTTCCAATTAATTCAAATCAAGGTAATAAATTGTAGATTAATACACTTGAGTTTTGTGGTTTTACTAACTTTTAAACCGTAACTTACATTATCATTAAATTACAAAATTGATTGGCAGAAATTTAGACTTCATTTGAAGAAAACAATTGAAGAGAAACAACCACAAAATGGAATGTCAAAAGCCATATCCAAGGTGGGTGGCTCTAGAGGATTTGACTTTCCAGCTTTTGCTACTACTTCCCATGTTCCTCTTGAAACAATGGCAACCCTTCAAGTGCCAAAAGTGGACCAAAGTGCCATAATGAAATCATCATCCATACAGTGGCCCAACCCTTCCCATGCAGAACATACAATGGCATGTGGCAATCCTCAAGTTTCAAACATTGTTGCCTGCAGGAATAATTTTCCTCAGTCCAACATGATCCTGGATGGTTCATCATCATCAAGATATGGAGGATGGCATCCACCTAATGTGTTGATGAATGCATTGCCGCTACAACAACATCAACAACCATTAATGAACCTCGTTCAATTTAATTCATTCAACAATTGCATGGTGGTTTCTGGAGCTTCAGAGGAGGGAAATATTAATCAAGCTTCTTTCAACCAAGGTAGTGGATTTGGCAGGAATAACTCTCTTAATTCAAATAATCCATTTGGTGTTCCTCAACATTACTTTGGGTTTAATCCTCCTACTGGACTTGAAATAGAGTCGTCGGTAAGTGACTTTGGTAGCGGAAAAGTCTCATCGGATATTGATAATATTAACACAAGAGGGGAGGAGCCAGATTCTATAATTAATAGTTCAGAAGAGGATCACCCATTTATGTGATCTTTTGAATGTATGTGTACATTGATCGAACATGTTTTTAATTAACATTGTATTTTATAATTTGTGAACTCTTGTTTAAATTTACCATTTGGTTTAGTTATTGAAAAAGAGTTCATCTCTTGGGGTTTGTTTATTGTAATTATGGGGGTGATCGAGTTAACTAATTTTTCAATATATTTTTTTTTTGTCGGCCAGTAGAAATGGTAAACAACAAACACACACACGCAAACGACAACACCGGAGTTCCAACCCCGGTCCCGACGTCCTCATGTCGCTGAAATTGCCAAAACAACCAGTAGTGGGGAGACAAAGTTAACTAATTTTTCAATATATGGAGCGCATTAACTAGTAATTTGTTTTGGTTACAATGTTTGTCATAAATGCCATTATCACGACTTTGTTATATCCTACAACAATAATGCTAAATGTCACGGATAATATTTCGTGAGATACCACACGAATGTTGTGACAGACTAATTTAGAAACAATATATATATATATATATATATATCTTCTCTCTTATTTCTCTTTCTTTGAACTTTCTAATTTTTTTTACTTTTTAGAGTAAATACTCAAATTGATTCCTGAAAAAATTTATGTAGACAATTTAGTCTCTAAAAAGTAAAAAATACTAATTTAGGCTTTAAAAATTTTAAATGTGGATCAAATTAGTTCCCAATAGGGACTAAAAATATCCCTATTGGGGACTAATTTAACCCACATTTGAGATTCTAAAAGACCAAATTGATATTTTTCATTTTTCAAGGATTAAATTGGTCTCTTTGATTTTTGTTAGGGACCAATTTGGTACCCAACAAAAATTGCGGAGACTAATTTGGTCCCCCACAAAAATCACAGAGACCAATTTAGTCTTGAAGAAATGAAAAATACAAATTTGGTCCTTAAAAATCTTAAATGTGGGTTAACTTAGTCATTGATATGGACTAAAATGTCCCTAAAAATTATTCTAAAAAAGAGCAAAATTTGATATTTTTAACTACCAATTTTTTTTTTTTTCATTTCTTAAAAACTAAATTGGTCTCCATGATTTTTATCAGGAGCGAATTTGAGTATTTTGGAGAAAAAATGATATTAGATATTTTATTTATTTGATATCTTTTTTAAAAATCCTTAAGTCAGTCAAAAACAAATTCTTAAACTGCATTAATACTTGTGATATTTCACTTCTTGAGGTTTGTGAGCCAATTCCCACGTGTTATATAGCACTGCTCATCCTACAAAGCCTAGATTCTTGATACAACGTGGATATTCATATGAATTAAACTCTGAAAATTTCTTAAAAATACGATATAACCTATATATATATATATTAATAAAATTTATATAATATATATAGACACACATACATACAGAGAGATAGAATTTGTTGACACCGGATATAAGTCAAATCCAAATTACTAAATTGAATTAATCCTATGGTTAGTAATATCTCAACTTAAAAACAAAATAAAAACAAAGAAAAGGTCATGTGACTCTGTTTACTTTCTTCCCCTTTTTTCTTTATTTACGTTCTTCTCTTCCCCTCTACCATTTTGACTACTGCCCCTCCTCTTCCAACACCCACATCCATTCAGAATAATGAAGTGCGTAATTAATTTAGTGGAAAAAATGAGATTACAAGTCTCAGTAATTTTAAGGATATTTTTGAAAAAATAATACAAATTGTGTACAAATTTAATATTATTAACTAAATTAATTAATTTTTTTTTAGTATGAGTGAATTAGTTAAAAGGTTCCTATATTGAGAGATCAAGTTATAAATGTTATTTGTAAAGCCCATAGGATGGAGAAACCAAATGAATTAATTTAAAGTTTAAAGTTTTGTATGACCAAACGAGTATTAATTTGGGTTTCACAGTTTAACTCCGCTTTGCCGCCAATGTACTCTTCTTATAGGCTTCCATGCATCACTCCTTGCCAGCCACCACCCCTCACCCCACCCCCTCTCTCCCATCTAAGCCCTCGACATTGAGCTTTTGCTTTTCAGCCGCAATGCTCAAGTACTATTGAGTATTTGTATTTGACGTGGGCTCGACGAAAACAATGTGAGCACGAAACAACAACCTAGCGGGTTTGGTGGTCTTTGGTTCGATTTTATTGTTTTGCTTGTTGTCGCTAGATTTGTTGAACTAAGAATTGTTTCAATAACCACAGAAGATGAGTCACTTTGTTAATAGCGGTTTCTCGTGCGGTAATAAGCATTTGACAGTGAGGGGGTGAAAGCGCAGTGAAGGGCACGCGCACGACAGAGATTATTGTCGGTTGCGAGGGAATGTTGTTGGTGATCTGGATCTGGTGTGTAGTGGTTGTGATTGGATGAGTAAGGCCTCTTAATCTAACGGTTAGAAAAATTCATGTATTATACATCACCCAGACAACTAATGATCGATAGAATTGGCAATTTTTTATAATAATTTTTAAAGTTGTGCCTCTCATGTTTCATTTGACATCGGGTTCAGGGAATATTAAAATCTAATTAATAAAAAAAATACAGGTTGGGTTGGTTGGTTTTTTCTTTTCACACATTTTCTCTATCAATACAACATGATAGCAATTGGATTGGTTTGAGTCGGTTGTTATTGGGTTATGAATATAAAATTATTTTATTAAAAACAATAGAAGATCATTAAAAAACAAAATTTAACAAAAATTGAAGAGAATTTTGCAGACTCAAGGAGCTCTTGATTTGATCTCTATGTAAATATTGTTGAAACATATCATTATCCAAACACCAACATCACTTAACACGCACAAAGTTTTCATCAGCAAACAAAAAATTCAAACTAATATCTAAAATTAGAATATCACTTATCATCATTCTTAGCTTTCAACAAGCACAAAAGTTAGGCTGAGATCGAGTAAACCTTCAAAATGCTCTCTAATAATGTGGGATATTATCAAGTTAGTGCTTAGAAGTTAGAACATGAGAAATTAAAATAAATAAAAAAGTCTTTGAACTTGTAAATCATTGGTAATTTTAGTTCATACGCTACCTTTTGAGTAGTGTTTTGAGTTTTAACTAACACCTATGAAAACTGATTTGACATTCGTAATTATTCTTTTAGGGATCAAATGGTAATGTCTGAACTAAAATGACGGATATTTTACAACTTCAAAGACAATTTTAATTTTTCTTAATTCAGGCACTAACCTTACCATGGCTATAATTTTAGGGAATAGGGACTAAATTGAAAATTAACTCAGCTGAGATTGATTTAAGAAGGACTGGAAGAAAGATCATAGGTGGCAAGTCATGATTGCTAAAAGCACAAAGGGTGGTGTCACGTAATCCATCCATGTGAAATAGTATAAACCAAAACAACGAGTAAGTGTATGTCTGGTTTGCAATTGAAAAACTGTAAACGTATGTTTTTAAATCCAAAGTATACATAGAATTTGTTTGGGACAAAACTACGTTTGGATAAAAAATAAGGAAGATAAAAAACCATCACTTTTTACGTGAGGGATATATATTTATAGCCCTATATACATAGTGAACAGTACATAATAACTTAATCCAGTAAATTTGGGTATAACCCCAAGCGAATTTTACACTTCGTTTAGGCAATTTTATGGTTTTTCTTTACCATCGGTATCGCAATCAGTATGAATGCCTTTCACCAAAGAAATCATCACTCATATCATAAATGAAGTTTCCAACTAAACCAAGAAGGTCCATCTTAGTGATATGTAGATACGTAATATGCAAATCAATCCTGATACATTATTTTATTATTTTGCTAAGAAAGTGAGAGCACCAAATTATCCTTATTGCATAATAATACAAGTAAACGACATATTAAGAATTTTTCAGGCTATAGATTAACTGGGGATACATAGCACCGGCTTTGAGAAGCTCCTTGTCCTGTAAAGAAAAAAAGAAGGGCAGAGCATCAGCTGATGTATTTTCTTAAGGCTAATAGTCCAAAACATTTCAGGTGTTTCCGTTCAATCCTTCAAGGGTAGAAGTTAGAAATACATAAATAGAGAAAGAACTTTACTTCCAAATAAATAAATGGTGGATTAAGAGCCATCATCACCATCTAAATGACAATTTTGTGCAAAAGTGTCTAATTAGTTTAACATGGTGGGACCCAAATTTAAAAATCTAAAACCATTTTCTATTGGCGCGACACAAAATTACTATATACATCATGTCAACATTAAGAGATTTTACCAAAATATACTACATTATATTTGATTACAGTGACCATCCTAACACTTTTGATTTGATTCTTTTTGTATTTTGGTCTAGATGATGATTTCTGATACAGTTTGAGAGATTATAAGCTGAGGTAATGAACTATGGTCAAAATATTTATGTCCAGTAAAGGTTTGTTTGGTCATTGCATATTTCATTGGAGAGGTGAAATGTTAGAACTCCAGACATTTGAACAAATGAGCGCATGCATTTGCAAATGCAAGACTGAGAATCGGTGAAATTAGTTTGAGCTACCACGAGAATTGATCATCAAGAAGAAAAGGAAGAGGTGAAAACCAAATGACTGCGAAACTAACCTCTGCAACATATGGTGTTTTATAGAATCAGAGTTTAGTATTCAAGAAGACTGCAAGAGCTTCTCGATGTCTTTCTGCAAGATGAAACATATAGCTTATTGACATGTAATCTTATATATGATGCAAAGGGGTTCGGTTATAATTAAATGTCGGGTTTCTGTTTGGGCTATTTCAGAGGATGAGCAGAATTTGTGCCAATAGCCCAAACAGCAACCCAATATTTAATTATAGTTCACCCCCTTTGCCTGGCATCACTGTGTATAGAAACCTTACTTAAAATATAAGCACTTAAATATCTCTAACCTCAATTTTCAGAGGGGAGGTGGTAGGAGCATATCTCTCCACAACCTTCCCTTCTTTGTTTACTAAGAACTTTGTGAAGTTCCACTTGATACCATCTCCAAATATTCCCCCTTTCTGATCCTTCAGAAACTTGTAAAGTGGTGCTGCATTCTTCCCATTGACTTCAACCTATAATAATTTAATTATTTTAGGATGATTTCCATATAAATTGGCATATATATTGAACATTATCCTTCCAGAATTCAGTGCCAAAAAAAAAAAAAAATGCAAACGAAGTTTGGCGAGGGAAAATATGAAGTATATTCAGTCTCCAAACAAGTCCATCTCCATGCATAGTGTGCGTCAATGCAGGACAACTTACAGCATGCCAGATCCAGATAGAATAGTACAATAAAATAAAGTAAAAAAAGCGAGCAAAATTAGAGAGCTCCAAATAAAATATGGGTGAAAGTGAAACACTTCTGTAAGTTACAATGTATTTATCATAAATCACCTTATCAAAGACTGGAAATTCAGCTTTGAACCTTGTGCACACAACATCCTGAATTTCTTCATTGGTTCCTGGTTCCTGTCCAGCAAACTGGTTGCATGGAAATGCCAAGATTTCAAACCCTAGAGACAATTGAAAAGTCTCAGTATTACAAAATTCACAATCTCAAAGTATAGTTGACATATATTTATTTATTTTTTGTCCCTGGCTAAAGTGACAGACCTTGATTCTTGTACTTCTCGTACAGTACATTCAATTCTTTGTAATTTGTTTGTGTCAAACCACTGCAGCAATGATTTAGAAAATTACAATTATAGTTATAGACAGAATAAAATGGGGAAGAATAATGTCCTATAATTATCTCATTTTTATACAAAAAACAACCAAGCTATATCGCACTAAAATCCAATTAAAGCAATATTTCTTTTAATAAGTTCTCCTAAAGTTCTCTTTTAATTACAAAATCTATTGATGTGCTTTTTAAAGGCAAGTTTCTTTGGTCTTCCAACTTTTTTTCCTGAATATAATCAATATTGATCATATATTTTCTTGTCTACTAATATAAAAAAAACCCAAAAAGTCACGACAAACATCGTGCATGATACTCATCATGGTCAGGGAAACATGCACACAAATTGTGTTTTCTGAATATAATCAATACTGAATGCTTGTTTTGCATCATCCAACACGGAAGTTGTTGCTTTAGCAGTAGAATCTATGGTTTTTTTGAGTCTTTAGGGATTACTGGTTCACAATAAACCCACCTGTCAAAGTCCAATCTCAAATTATGTCTTTCATACTACTTTACAATTAAAATTTTGAATAAAGAACTGTGTTTTTTTGTTTGTAATCTGAACTAAATAAAGATTGCCAGAAAGTGGAGAAAGATTAATGAATATAATCTTTAGAAATCCAAAAAACTTAGAAGTATGCTTGTTTTGTGGTAGAGAAATTCCAGTAGTATCATACTTCCACAGAACAATTCCATGACATTTCTCGAACAACAAACACAGAAATATAGAAATTCTTTTAACTGCAGATCAAACAACATACTCCCTAGGTGCCAACTCAAGGAAATGCATGCATCTTGTCCTCTTTACTTATACTTTACAAACTTTCCCACGATCATAAATGCATGTAAATTGGTATACTCCCTAGGAAGGAAATGCATATTGTCCTCTTTCTTTTACAACTACACAATTTCCCATGATCTTAAATGCATGTAAATTGGTATACTCCCAAGGTGCCAACCATACTCTTCACTTCTGTCTTTGTTTTTGTGCAAAGGAAGAGTGACATAAAGCACAATGATTAATTAACAGATAAAAACGATTGAAATGAACACTAGCACACTGAGATGTATAAAAAATAAATAAATAAATAAAAATATGAAGATCAAGTATATTGGTATACAACTATAAGCAATAGCCCAAAAAATAATTCATCAGTATGAATCAAATTAAGTTACCATTGTGAGGCAACATTCACAATCAGTAGAACCTTCCCACTGTATTCACTCAGATTCACATCATTTCCACGAATGTCCTGCAATTATGGTTCACATCAGGAACAAAAATAAATCATAAAAGTGAAACATCAATCAAGCAATAAAGTAATCAAGGATCAATGGAGGTTGAGGGGGTGCATTTACAAACAAAAAAAAAGGAACAAAAAAATTCAATCAGCCTTATCCCAAGATTTTTGTAGGGCAGAACAGAGACAAATGATATGCAGAAGTGAGCATAGACAAACAAATAATTAACAAGAACAACCCTGACTCAATTCATTTTCCAAAAGAAAATTAAAAAAGAGTAATTTCCTTGCCTCAGCAGAAGCTGAAGGTAACATGCAGCAAAGGCATCAACTGAAATGAAAAACGGATCAGCATCCTTGAAAATTGACATGAAAGAGATATGAAATCGGAAGCTATTAAGTACAAACAATAGGACTGCCACCATAATTTAAAAATTCAATCTATTTGAGTGTAGCAAAATTTGGACATGATCAATTAACAAACCACGGTTTTTTCAAGTAATTAGAGTGGAGAAAAAAACAATTGGGTATGAGCAAGCAACAATTTCTAAGCAGAGAGAAAAACAAAATGAAAGGGGAAAAAAGGGAACCTTGACAGTGAAATCGTAAATGGATTTGGAGGATTGTTCAGCCATGAGCGAAGAAGGAGAAGAAGGGTATCTGCGAAAGTAGAAGAAGAAGAAAGCGAGTAACAACACTATGAGAGATACCAAGTTCCAGAAAGTCAACAACTGCGTGTCCATCAATTCACTGTGTCTCCGATTATTATTTTATCAAAAGATTCTTTCAAGATTGTTATTTTTATTTTTTTACCATATATATTTATGGGTTTTTCTAACTATTGCAAACTTACGTACGATGAAAATTATTAATTGTCTATATTAATTTTTATTAATTACTTAATTTTTTATTTTACAAATCGAGAAAAATTATATAAATATGAATCTATAAAATAAATAAGAAAATAAATAATTAATTAGAAAATAAAATGAATAACTAATTATTCTTATCGTGTGCAATGTTGCACACGTTATAAAAACCGTATATTTATTCTCCACTTATAAGGGAAAGATCGTATTGCATGCGTTATAAAAACCGTATATTTATTCTCCACTTATAAGGGAAAGATCGTAGCATTAATTTTTAATTAATTTTTTTGTAAGTAATTAATTTTTTTATAAATAAAGGAAAGGAAAAACAGTAATTTTTTAATTCATTCGTCGCAATTTTTATTTTGAAAGGAAAAAAGTAAAATGCCTTTATGATAACTACTAAATTATAGTGGACAAATATAATATTTTTTTTTGTTACAAAAAATTTAGGATGAGGAAATGACGTCTCATTCCAAAGCAAAAAAGGACCTCCGGTCTCCGGACAAATATAATAGTAGTATTAATCTTCAAATAAAAAAAATAAATATATTTTTTCGTTTTGATAAACAAATACTAATATTTTTTCTTCTCAACTTGTCGAGCCGTATTGATAATTTATTCATGTAGAAAATGCAAATCGTGTTCACGTTGGAAGTCAAATGACACGGTTTCCTGCTCACATCATACGTACCATGCTTTCAACGAGATTTCCGAATTCGTCCAGGAAACCAGCTCACTGAATCAAAATCATGAAATCATCATCTTTAATGCAATTTGAGATCCTCTCTATTTTTTTTAGAAGAGAGATAGATACAAATAAAAATTTTGGTGTATGAAAATTTAATTATTATTTAAAAAAATTAAATCTTTAAAAACTTCTGTGTCTATCTCTTTCTTAATGGAGCCATCTATTTCTTTTGAGTAATGAGTAATGCCACTAACTCGCTCATAGTTTCCATTGGATTATTAGTTTAATCAAGATTAAATTACACACACATTTATATTTAAGTTTTTTAAAAAAATATGACATAATTACTTAAAGAAAAAACTAAATTTTACAAAAATATAAGATCAAATAATTAATTTAATTTAAAAATATTAGTCAAATTGTTAAATATTTAAAATTTAATAAAGTGTAAAAAAAATTGTGATGATATTTTATATATAATAATCAATAAGTATAATATATTAGTGTTGTTGTCAAATCAATGTTACTATATTACTATATACGACATATGGATTTAAAATTTGGTTTTTATCTATGGAATAAGTTTCTTGCCAAAAAAAATTTATAGAATGAGTTTAATCCTTTTAAACTTTGTAATAATATATTAAACAGCTAAAGAGAAAACGTTATTGTACACCTATAAAACGGATGACGTTGTATGAGATAGTGTTGGGGTAAAAAGTCAACACGAGAATAAACTCACTATAACGTAGATGATAATGTTTCTGGATGAGTGAAAAGACTATACGATATAGAAATGAGAATAATAGTAATATAGAGAGAGTTGGGGTAGTTACCAATTGTATAAAAGATGGGTTTTTTGACAAATTGTAGAAAGATTGTTGAATCTCTATTTAAGTGGTTAGATTTCGTAGTAAAAAGAGTAAGATCAGAGAGAGTTTGGTAGCTACCAACAGTTGAAAAACTATAGGCGATAACTATTAAGAAAGATTTAAAGACAAATGATTTTACTCTAAATATGATTTATGATAGAACATTATGACGTCATTTGATTCATGTAACCGAATATTTTGAAAATTATAAGGATTATTTTATATTTTTTACAAGTTTATCTCTAGATAAGCTTAGAGACGGAACGCGATTCGCTGCAGAGTCACTGCAGCTGCAGTCACGCGATCTTTAAAAAACCACATGTTTTTTATTTATTTTTTAAATATAAAATACCGATCTTGAATTTGGACCGTCCGATCTCAGTCGAACGGCTGAGATCGTCGACTGCAGAAAGTGACTGCGGTCACTGATTGCAGAGAAACGCGATCCCTTAGAGACTCAAGTATGTAGGCAGTGACTTGTCATCATCTTCCCCACCAGAACCGTCTGAGAAGAAAGCAGCCTCTGGATTTTCCAGCCAATCATCCTTAGAGTAGGAAGAAGATAGATTCTCATTTTCCTCCTTTTGAGATGATTTCTGAATTTGTACAAAATTCACTGTATATAATATATACAACCCTTAAATGAAAATACATGCAAAAAAAAAATTGTTACATTTGAAGCCATTATTTTGAAAAGGAGGACCCAAGAGTAGACTACAAAATTTCTGTCTCAAGACAAAAAAAAAAAAAATATCTCCATAGCAACATGCTTGGAAATATAAAAGTCCTTAGAAATATACAAGCTTGTAAATCCTTGATTTTGTTGGAAGCTACTACTTACAAAACCAATGAAATAAATATTGATCCTATAACTACCTCTATCATGCAGCTAGAGATATTAATTATACAAGGATAGTATATCCATTGTTGGGATATATGCGGCAATTTACATAGAAATATATAAATTGAAAATTTTTCCTTCTTTTTCTATTTTTCATTTGGAGATTCATTTCACAAGCCAGTATTTAACAAAGAGAACTTGGCCCATAAACATATCTTACCCTTGTCCATGACCAATTTTGCCCCAGTGACCAGCCAATGGCCAGGTCTATCTTGTGGGCCTTTACATAACTGTGAGGTGTCCACAAATTTCAACATCTTTTGTGTTTGCACTGGAACTGGAGGCCCTGTTGGGAACACACTTGAATCCAAAACCACTGCTGGTTTTTTCTGGTCTTTATTATTACCAGAAATTGATGTGCTTATTGCTGAGAAAATTCCAGACCTTTGGGATAATCCAGAGGATCCTTGTGTCCAATTTGATTTCACAACAAAAGAATGAGACACCTTAGAGAACAACAACCTCAGATGAAGGACACTCCTTGAGTCATGTTTCTTCACATGAAGTTGAGCTCCTGTGACAATAAATGCCACATCATTATCAGAACTCCATCTTGGATTGTATTTCACTGGTGCTGTACATACATGGGAAAATTTCTTCCCGTTGATTGCTTCAAAGTAACGGTCATCAATGATTTCTTCTGACCATATTGTGGGGTCCTCAATTTTGTTGTTAAGCATTATTGGAGTGTTTAATGGATGTTGGAGGTGTATGGCTAATCTGTGGATTACCAACATCCTTGTGAGAACCATGAGTAACATTGAATTAATAAACTTCTCGAGAAACACTTGTAGAAAAATATTAAAAATAATCTTATAGTAACTATGAATATTTTAAAGAAGAGCATTGTTATTCGGTAAAAGTAGTTTTTTTATGAATTGATACGAATTCACAGCAGCGGAGGGTTTTATATTCTTAAAAATAAGTAAATATCAAAATAAGATAAAATCCAGATGTAATCGTACGGTCATAATTCATTTCTCACTTTTCGTTTGGATTTGTTTCGTACAATCTATCATTATCCTTTAAAGAATAGCTTATAATATGAATTGAACTATCTCAATTTTTTAGGAAACTTTCTCAATAGATATTTATAAGTTTAATTACTCTGTAAATCACTGAACTATTTAGAAATTTCTAAATAAGTCTCTGAAATAAAAAAAAATTGTAATTAGGTCTCTGAATTTGTCAATAATTTGTAATTAGTTCATAAAATTGTAATTAGATTCCTAAACTTTTAAATAAATTATAATTAGGTTTCTAAACTTTGAAATAATTTGTAATTAGGTCTTTGAGCTTGTCAATAAGCATGAACCTAATTATAAATTATTTAAAATTTTATGGATCTAATTACAAATTATTTAAAAGTTCAGGGACCTAATTACAAATTTTTTACAAGTTTAGGAATTCAATTACAAACATTTTTAGTTCATAAATCTATTTAGAAATTTTCAAATAATTCAAGACTGGTAGAGTAATTAGACCTAAAAAAAATCATTAAAAAAACATAAACTTATTTTACTTGAAAAGCTTCTAAAAATTAGGGGCTAATCTAAACTGGGACTAAATAATGACTAGTAATGGGTAATTAACCTGTTGCATTTCATGCCCTCAAGAAACAAGCGCATCCCTGTGATTGGCCTTTTGCCAACTGTAACCTGTTATATATTATGAGTAAGTAAGAAATTAAACTTAATTAGGGAGACGAACATGAAATCAAAGTCTAATTAATTACTGATGGGGAGGGAAGGAAGGGTTTGAAAATAAAATACCTTATCGGTGTTAACATGAAGTTTGGGACCCATTAAGTTGAGGGTAAGAGAAGGTGAAGGATTGGTTCTGTTTGTAGCTGGACCAAGAGGAAGATCATTGTGAACGGGGGCCCAAAGCTTGTGTGCTTGGTAGTCAAGAAAGTATGGCAAATCTGACACAGGAGGCTTATCTGCATTTCATATTATGGAAATTAATTTAATTTAATTCATCTCATTATTAGTTCAACAACCAAGAATTTAATTCGTCTGCAAAGGCCCAACGCTCTTGGAAGTCAAGAAAGTATGGCAAATCGATCTGACATTGTAGGCTTATTTGAAATTTAGTATATGAACTAATTCACTCTCATTCACCCAAAATTGTCATAATCAAAACTATTGTCCCAATTTTGAAGTCAAATTTTAACCATTTTCATACATTAATATGAACTAATTCATTCTCATTCGCCCAAAATTGTCATAATCAAAACTATTTATTATGAGTATAAGCCCAAAGGAGAGCCTATCCCAAAAGACTAGCCTATTGGGTGGGAGAATCCCTAAGCTTATAAAGCCTACTTGGTAGTTGAGGCTCCCCAATGTGGGACTCATAACATTGCCACCCCCTTTAAGAGCCGACATCCACGGCGGCTTTCACTTTATCGGCACTGACCCAGTGGTAGCCCTTTTCCCTTTAGCGGCTTCACTCATCTATCAATATTCGGTGGTATACCTTAATCCAGCCTATAGGTAGCCCTTTTCGAGGCCCAACTCTCAATAAAAGCACCAATTGTTATGAGTATAAGCCTAAAGGAAGAGTCCATCTCAAAAGACTAGCCTATTAGATGGGAGAACCCCCAAGCTTATAAACCCCACTTGGTAGGTGAGGCTCCCCAATGTGGGACTCATAACACTATTGTCCCGATGAGGAATGCTAGGGTCACACCCTCTGACACACTCCTATAAACACACTCTCAACTATTGGGCCACGTCACATTTTTTTTTTAAAAATCAATCGTTGGATTAAAAGTTACTATCATATAGATCATCTCTGTAAATTCTAACATTAATCTATGATAGTTTGCTATATCATCAAGATACGTCAAGATTAACGTTATTTGTAATTACACCGTTGACGTTAATCTTGACGCATCTTGATGAATAGAAAATGATCATAGATTAATTTTAAAATTTACAGTTATGATCTATATGATAGTAACTTTCAATCCAACGATTGATTTTGGAAAAAAAAAAGTGTGACGTGGCCCAATAGTTAAGAGTGTGTTCAAAAGAGTATGTCAGAGGGTGTGACACTAGCATTTCTCTTGTCCCAATTTTGAAGTCAAATGTTTAACCATTTTCATACATTAATTTATTCAGTCTGATAAAATTGGCTACCATATATAGTAATAATTATATGTTGATTTTATATACGAAAATGTTGATTGTTGCGAATGATTGTTCTACGAAATTAAACGAATAAAGCATATCCGTTGATTTCAATTCCAACAGCCTTTATTCCATTAAATACCAATATTATATATGTGCTAGTACTATTTATATAAAAAGAGCAAATCGTGTAAATCGTGCGACAAATTTTCACACTAAATAGCACTGCTTTTTTATATATTCTATAATATAAGCATTAAGAGAATATTAAATCATAATGTTGTTTGCATGAGATGATACATTACATACGAGGCAAGAAGTAATTAATACAAATTAAATGATGGGAAAACAAAACACGAGCCATGTGCAAATGGATTAACATTTATATATAAAACAAAAACTCATTTTTAAACCACGGTATGGCAAATTAATTCAGGTCGGGTCAAAGTATAGACAGACACTCTATAATTTGCCCATATTTACTAAATTAATCAACATTGAGATAGTAATTGAATATAGGATAACATTAATTAATTAATTAATTAATTATCATGATATTCAAGTGTTTGATGAATTTTTTTATCCTAGTTTCGCTGTTTTTTTGTTTTAAGAAAATAAAATAAAATAAGATAAACTTACATCTAAGATAGAGGTTGATGGCATGAGATAGGAAGCCCCTGCCAGGAGCACCTTTAAGAAGAGAGGTGATGGGAATGAAGCTAAAATCAATTGCATCTGGCTTGTTGGGAACTGTGAGAAGCCATTCATTATGGTTGCTCACTTGGGTATCCCCTCCCCTCTTTGCACATATCACCGTGATTCCCTGCATGTTCCATCATCCATGATATATCATCTCTGAAACCCATTATTTACATAATTAATTAATTATAATAAACTTAATTAACATCTTGATAGGTGGTTCATGGTGGATTGATATTTAAAAAAAAAAAAAAAAGTTCCAAACTTTAACAACGGCGAATGTTGTCCGCCGGACATATAAGTTCATGGTCCTCTTCGTCTTCACGACCGAGACGGTGACTTGATCAGTGTGAATTCAACAAAAAAAAAAGAAAAAACGAATGAGTTGAATTCTAAAGCACTAATATTTGTTTTCTCTTGTTTTTGACAAACCGACATCGATTAGGTCATCGTCTCAGCCATAAAGACGAGAAGGATTGTAGGCTTCTACTTGCAAAAAACGACATTAGTCATTATTGGTATTTGATATGGTTTTCAAGTACCAACCCATCATGGATCGTGATCCATCGTAGAATTTGCCTATTTGCATTAATGTAGAGCATCAACATACATTTTTTGCACAAACGGATGTAGAGCTGTTGAAGGCAACAATTTGCGGACCAAAGACATCGAAAGCCGGTGGTACCTGTGATTTCAGCATAATATCAGAACAAAGTCAAATTATGAAAAGAAAAAAAAAACTATAACGGCTTGTTAGTTGTTCTGATTTGCATAACTTTAGCTTAATTAATTATGTGAAGTTAATCAACCTTGTTTTTGTGCTCTTTAGTTTTTGGAAGGAAATTGCAAGTCCCAGTGAATAACTGATCTCCAAGCTCATCCAAGTGATTCTTGAGCTCTGATGGCCCCAAGTTGGAAGACACGTCTTGCTTGACCAGCAATAAATCTTTGCCCCCAATGCTAAGCCCCACAAGGATGTGGGTCCCAAAGTTCTCAATGAATCTGACAAAAACAAAATAATCTTTCAAGAACGTCAATTAAGGAGCTTCAAACGAAGTGTAGTTTCTACATTTTGAATTACCTTCTATTAGTTATTATTTTTATTATTTTTTTGGTACATACCTTCTATTAGTTATTTATTAGAGTGTAGAAAATCAACACCACCAAAAAAAAAATCTCTTTTATAATTGATGATATTATCGTTTTAATTATTATTATTATTATTTCTTCTCTGTTATGTATATCAATTGCCCTCGACGATCGTTTGCCTAAAATTTAATTGTTAGAATGCTCTTTAGTCAATATCTGACCTGAAAAAAGATTAAAAGGATCTTTGAAAATATTCCAACTTTTTTAAGTTTCGAGGCTGGGAATTTGCTGCAATTTTGACTGTGGTTCTGCTAGTGTTCTCAGCAGACTGTTGAATCTTTAAGTATATTAGAAAAACCAGCAATATTTAAAAAAAATATATATATATATATATGTTCATAATTTATTTTTGGTACAATCCCAGAGCTTGAACAAATAAAAATATAATCATCATACGTGCTAATTTTAAAGTTAGCTCCTATCCTACGTTTTCTTTTTAAAAAATGCCCAAAATCATTGCTATGTCGGTATCATATCATAATTATTTTCAATGTATGGTGAACCATTGACTTATACTGATCCACTTGTATGAACTGGATATAATAATTAATATGGGTCGGTTTGTTTTAGATTTTGGTAGAATTAATCGTGAAGAATCTTATTAAAAAAATTGATTTTAAAAAAATCGAGTTTAAAAAAAAATTGATTTGTGTTTTGAAATGATAGTTTAAAAGTGAGTTCAAAAGAATTAATTTGTGTTTGCTAATGATAGTAGAATCACTTTTGATGTGTAAATATAAAAAAAATTGTGGGTCCCACACCTAGAATCAATTCTACCAAACGGAAAAAGTTGAATGTTGTTGTTTCTACTAGAATTGATTCTGGAGTATAAACGAGATTCTAAAATCTGATAAAATCTAAAACAAACGCATGAATAGTATCTAAAAAAATGCTAGAATCGATTTTGGTCCAATCTGGATTCTAAAATCTTAAACAAACACACTGTATATAGATAGTGTAAACAGGTTTTGTTAATACCATATATATATATATATATATATAGACGACTCGAAGAGGATAAAAAATAAATATTTATGACAATATGAATAAGATAAATTAATCAGAGACAATTTATTGGGTGTTTTCCTCACCTTCCAGCTAGCAGCCCAGAAACTCGATACAATTTTGACTATTTTTCTATAACAATTCGTATACAAATCGTTGATAAATGTTATTAATACTCTCTCAATATTTTAAATTGCCAAATAATGTGAAATAAGAAATTATTGCAAATATTTCATTAAAAAAAATATTACAAACATATCAGTTAATATGAAAACGAAGGGAGTATGTTTATTTTGACGTTATTACCAAACCCTTCAAACTCGGTTTCACCCACAGCTATAAATTCAAATTTTCACGTTTAAGAGTATTGAAAATTTGAAATGTATCCAGACGCTAAAATAAACACATACTAACACAAGATGGGCGCCCAGACGGCTAAGCATGCAAGGCTGCAAGGTTTGCTCACAGTCACAGCCATGCTACTTTTTTGACCTTGTTAATGTGGCAGTTTTCCGATTACTTTTCCAGTTTTAATATTAAGCATGTGCACTAATATTTTTCAAACAAATTACTTTAAAAAATAAACTTCCTCACCCAGCTTATAAAAAATACGCGCGTGCTCTCCCCCCCTCCCCCCAATCTGCATACATATACACTTATGGTTATGCTTGTTAAACCTTCGAATTAACTCTTAAACTCTTACGAGTTTACGATTCTAGATCACAAAAACGAGTTAACTCGCATGTAAACTTTCTTTTTGGTAAACTCGTACGAGTTTAAGTAAACTCCGATAAAATCGGCAAACTTTCGATTTTACTAGCGAGTTTACGAGTCTATAGTTTTACATTGATTTAACCTTAAAATTTAAATTACCAGTCAATATTGTTCGCTACTTAGATTGAATTACCTATGTACTACAATATATATTGGATTTATAAAGTTAATTTTACGTTTTCAGTGTTATTTTTGTTTTGTTTTATTCAGTTATTAAATAAGTGTTTGAATAAAAATTATATTAAGGAATGCTGAAGGAGTTTAAGCTGGAGGTCCCGGGTTCAAACCCGGGAAACTAACATTTCTAACAATTACTAACAACTAACATTTGCCTATAAAAAAAAATCTTATTTTTTGAAATTTTTTCACTTTAGTAACTTAAGTTTTTATGAATTTATGTATGATTTGGTCATGTGTACTTGTGTAATATGATTTTATCTAGTACTAATGTACTAACACACTTTATTATTGTGGTTTACTAATTTGGTTTATTATGGAGTAGAAATGTTGAAGTATTATTGTGTTAAACTGTTTTATATTATGTATATAAGTGATTAATAGGTTTATTTAATATTAGGTAAACTCTTATGAGTTTACAAGTCGAGTCTATAGAAGCTTCACGAGTTTTCGTGGGCTCTCGAGTTTGACAACTTTGTATATACCAAATTACTTTCATATCCACTTCTTTCATTAAAGGTTGTGAGTTTTATGAATCAAATAACTATAAATTATAAAAACCAAAACTTTTTCTTTTACAATTAAGGCCCATTTAAGTCCCCCACTATTGATTGTTTTAGCAATTTCAGCGACATGGGAACGCCAGGAACGGGGTTCGAATCCGGGTGTTACCGTTTAGACGTGTGTGTGTATTTGTTGTTTACCATTTTTACTAGCTGACAAAAAAAGGCCCATTTACTTTCCTTATTTTCTGTTTTTATTTCCACAAAAACTAAAAAAATTAGTAGAAAAAACAGATCCATTATTTTTTCACTTCTTTTTCAATTTTTGAAAACATATATAGTATTTCCAGAAATTTTAAAAATAGCAAAAAAAAAATGTTTTCGTTGTTTTTGAAAATACATATTCTCCCACTAGTCTTTCATTTTCTCTCTGTCATAATTATTCACTACAAGAGTTTTTCATCTTCTTGTTATTAATTTAAAATATATATAAATTTTAGAAAATTAAAATTAAAAATGTTTTTAGAATGTAAAAGAGTCTTAAAGTTCCCCCTTCCCCAAATATTTCTCATAAAAAATGAAAAATATAAGTATAGAAATTCAAGTGTAAGAACGATATATATTCCTATTATTAAAAAATCAACAAAATTGCAAAAAAAAAGACTAAAAAATTGGTAATTGTGTTGACTTAATAATGAGCTATAATTCTTTTAAAAATGTTATACTTAAAAATCCTTCACACCGTTGGTGATAAATTCATTTAAATAATTAAAAAAAATATGACAAGTCAAGGTTATTGTGTAATTATTTAGATTATAGTACAAGTATGTAGAATCTGTAATAAATTGTTTCCGAGACTGAGTCTACTGGGTGGTAAAAATTAAAGTTTTGACTAAGGAGTCAAGCACTAAAAAGTGGGGACGCGCGCAGCCGGAGGAAAATTACCATGAAACAGTGATGATGGATTATAAAACATTTCCATGATTGGTATTTTTCACATAAATTATATAATCGTTATGGGGAAATTGAATTCATAAGCTTTAAATTTAATATGTAGGCATTAAATTAAAATAAAATAAAATAAAAGGAAGAAATGATTACCTTGCAAGTGCAGGAGGATCCCACGAAGAAGGAACAGCTCGAAGGACTTGTTTAGAGAGAAGAAGTGGGTAGCGATCAATATGAACATTGAAGAGTCTAATAAAATAGCCATCAAGACCCAAACACTTGGTGTTAGCTGCATCAGTAGCCCATGAACCCCCATCAAACCCAAACATGCTATTGAAGTCCCCAGATGGAATTTTCCCTGGGATTGAACTCTTCCGATTGAACATCTCTGACATCTAAAATCAAAACCCAAATTTCAATTACATCAAATAATAATAATAATAATAATAATAAAATTGAGGAGAAGAACAAGTGTTTGATGAAATGGGCCAATTACTTACTTGGGTGAAGGTGAGGATATCAGATTGATAGCGGGTGCGATCGCCTTTATCACATTTGATGTCAACAGAGACATCTTCTAGGGGTCCAAAACAAGGCACCGTGAGCTCTCTTTTCTCAATTTCATTGAGAAGAACCAAACGCTCTTCGCCTTTGCAGAATTTGAGCCTGAAATCTGAGGTCAAGTCGAAGCCTTTTCCTAAACTGTTTAGAGCTTTCTCAACTATATTGCCTTCACCCATCTCTTTGTGCTTTTTTAATTTGACCTAATGAAATTATGACAAGTTTTATATGCGAGTTTTTCTTCTCAAAAGGGTAGAATAGAGAGAAAAAAGAAAGGACGAAAATGATGGGTTTTTCTTTTCTTGTTTTACATCGTTGATTCCATCATTTGTAATTAAGTCCTAAGTTTGACTGTCAATAATACTATAGGCTTTGAATAACAAAGAAGGGTCTATGTACCCAAAAAAAAAGAAAACAAAGAAGGGTCTAATTGATGATTCTGTTTTAACCTTAATTTCTTTGCGGTGGCTTGTTGATGGAAGAAAACATGAAACAGCATTCACACACGTACGAGCGCACAAGGCAAGGCATGGTTTAATTTGGATTTTGGGTTAACGAATGGATTTGGGACGGCTTGATTTTTTTGTCCCGTATACGAGCAACAAGCCAAACGGAAAGAAGTTTTTGGATGATAGGGTTGCACATCAATGTTGTGACTAGGATTGGGAATTTCTTTGTCGTCGACATAATTTGATTGCAGAACAAAACAGGGTAATGTCCATTGTCGTTTATAATTATATGTGGTTTGCAGCATCACCCTTGGATTAGAGGCACTTCTTTGTTCACTGCTCCATTTCGTCTATGGTCTTATAATAGTATGACGGATACAACTCGTCGGCAATTCATTTTGGATAATAAAATAAGTAATAAATAATTTGGTCTTAAAATTGTGTGTATAAAAAAATAAATTATACATGTATTTATTAGAATCACTATAGTAAATTTAATATAAATACTACAGTAAATTTACTCCATCAACAATTTTTTTTTTGAAAAGTATTCCATCAACAATTAAAATATCTTATTCTCCCATCTAAAGTAAATATTGATACCAAATAATCAAATTTTCTATGATGATACCTTCCCAAATTCTTAGGCAACTTTTCAATACCGCGCATTGGGATGGAAATGCTTTCTTTTTCTCATCTCCATATTTCTCCTCTTCCTTACTATAATTTTAGGGGTACATACTACATACATGATAATGGATAAGTTTTAGTCACTTTTTTGTTATAAAGACTGTTTTAATAGTTTTTTTCCCGTATATGGACTGTTTTAATAATTTACTTTTTGTGTAAGGACCATATTAATAAGCTTTTAGTCACTGTTTTTTACGTGGACTGTTTTAATAAAAAAAAATCGTATAGAGACTAAATTAAGAATTTATGTCACATATAGGGACTGCTAATAATTGTTTTAAACAGTTAACGTGCCACGTCAAACTGTTAGACGCCGTTAGAAAACGTGGTTAGACGACAGGGACTAAATGGGTATTATAATTTTTTATTTTTTTTTTCACTGGTATTATAACTTGGACCTTGTCAACAACTAATGTGAATCACAGAAAATAAAGAAATGAGAGACCCTTTTACGAGCCACAACTACACATTAAGTGAGTGATGGGAAGCACCGATACATGGCTTTCCATCCCGTGTCCGTATCAAAAAGGAATACTTTTTTTTTTTGCAAAAAAAAAAAAAAGCATCATTGATACGTTGTGGGTGATGGGCCTGATACGCCGTGGGAGAAGCGAGAAGAAGGAATATAAGGAAGATTTAGATAGCCTTATATCATTTTAATTTTTAATAAATATTTTACTACATTATTATCATTTTAAACTTTTATTTTTTATATAGATATCCTAATGTATCGTATTTTATATTTTTATCCGATACTAGTATCGTATCTATGCATTATAGATTACGAAACTGGCCGGCATGAGATCATTCAATTATTGTAATTATTTGTGAAAGGAAAAAAAAAACCCACCTACATGCATTCTTTTGCCGTATTCCTTGGAGTAGGTTTACATGGTAATATATGTTTGAGTGAGCGTGTTTTTTAATGAATTTAATTCCATAGGGTTGATTCCATCAAAACTGGGTTTTAAGTAAAATGATTTATATTTGAATGTTCTTATTATTAAAGTTTTATTTTATATAAATTTGTCAATCTAACTATTTTTTTTATCACTTTTAGTCTTTTTGCCAAACTGAAGTTTGAAATCAAAATCAATTTTAGTATAAAATAACCAATCATACCAAAATCACGTGTGTCCAAAGAAAAATCAATTTTCACATATCTCCCACCTTGTATCTAAACATAAACTTATTTGATGGAAAAATGGCGAATATGAGAAAGATTTTTTTGAATATTTCTTATTTGACTCAACATTTTAAGGGGCGAACAAAGGGAGCAATCTTTCACATTGAATTTTGTAAGCCCTCCATTAATATTGGGAGATGCGAAGAAGATACAACTTTTAAAATATTATTATAAATATACCGACTAAAATGCCATTACGTTAAACGTAATATGTATATATGGATATAAAAAAAAATTAGCTTTAAAATCTCTCTCATTTTCTTAAGAATCAACAAGGAGAAAGTTAACTCTTGTAATCTGGCAGATATTAAGCCGGTTACATGGTGCTGTAGCATAGGCACGGAGAAAGAGGTAGAAGAATGACCGGATAGGGCAATGGTATCCATCTCTTGGCTTCAATTATTCCCTAAGGCCCGGTTACATAATTTATTGGCTCTAGCCTCATATCATAATTAGATTGATATTAGCAAGACGTAAGAACGGGTGATTTGGGGATTCCTTGCTCATATGATGTTGCAGTTGGGCTATGACTTCTGCTAGGTTAGTTGAATGATCTTGTATGTTAGCTCAATGAGTTGTTCGATGCTCATTAATCATGATTGTATTTGTCCTATTTAGCCGGGGGCCTTTGTCTGGGGGATCCCCTCTCTCCTTATTTATTTATTCTGGTGGTAGAAGGTCTCTCTGCCTTGATCTATCGAGCTGAGAGTACGAAAGCCATTCATTGAGTGAAGATATGTTGTTGGGGTCCAATCTATTTCATAAATATATTGTCTTTGAGGATTGATGTCCACCAATCTATTCAAAGAGTTTAATGACTATATACTAACAATGTGAAAAAAATACTTAATCATATTTTAGCATCTAAATATTTGTATAGATATTCTAAGAAGTAATTTAACGTAGTGACATCATGGTAATTTAGAATGTAAATGTATGTATAATTTTTATTTTTTTTTTATATTTTCGGTGTATAGTAATTAATTTTCTTTTTTTATGAGAAAGAAAAAGAAAAAGAAATGCGTAACCCGCATATGGGAACTCCAGCCCATTTCTTCAAATTTGTGCTATCAGCCCAAATGTAATCAAAACCCCGCAATATAATAATCAGACCAAATTTACGCTGTCCTTCGCAATTTCGTAAAGGCTTGAGCCAGGCTTCATCCTTTTTATTGTGATTGCTTTCATCGAAGAATTGAATTTGCCTCATTACAAATAATAATGAATAAATAATTGAATTTGCCTCGCACTTCTTCATGATCCAGTGTCTTGTGCGAGAGCAGGACTCATCATCATCCAGCAAAACAAAACACGAGACGGAAGAAGAAGAACGCAGCAGGCAGCAGGTGCCGGTGACGAAACCAAACGAGAATAATGAGTACTTGCTGCACAGAACACGCGATCAAAAGTATCCTAAGAAACCCAAACAGAACAGTTTCCACACGACAAGCCAAACAACTCCACGCCCACATCGTGAAGACCAAAGCAACACAACACCACCACCACAACATCCTCCTACTCTCACTCTACGCCAACCTCAACCTCTTACACCACACCCTCCTCCTCTTCCGTTCCCTTCCCTCTCCTCCTCCACCTCCCGCATGGTCCTCCCTCATCAAATGCTACATCTCTCACGGCCTTCTCAACCACTCCCTCTCTTCCTTCAACACCATGCGCTCTCTCTCCATTCCCCCCGATCGCCACGTGTTCCCTTCCCTCCTCAAAGCTTCCACGCTTTTGAAACACCCCAAACTCGCTCGCTCTCTCCACGCCTCCATCATTCGTCTCGGTCTCGATTTTGATCTCTACACTGCCAATGCACTCATTAACATGTACGCTAAGTTTCATAATCTCTCTGCAACTAAGATGCTCGACGAATTTTCTCATAGAGGGAAATTCGAAATAGAAAGTGTTAGGAAGGTTTTTGATACAATGCCTGTGAGGGATGTTGTTTCCTGGAACACTGTTATTGCTGGGAATGCTCAAAATGGGTTGTACTTAGAAGCATTGAACATGGTTAGAGAAATGGGGAATGCCGAGTTGAAACCTGACTCATTCACTCTTTCGAGCATTCTTCCTATCTTTGCTGAGCATGTTGATGTTTATAGAGGAAAAGAGATTCATGGGTATGCTGTAAGGCACGGGTTTGATGGGGATGTTTTCATTGGAAGTAGTTTGATTGACATGTATGCAAAGTGTACTCGTTTGGAACATTCGCTTCGTGCTTTTTACCTCTTACCCCAAAAAGATGCCATTTCTTGGAACTCTATTATCGCTGGTTGTGTGCAGAATGGTGAATTTGATAAAGGGCTTGGGTTCTTTCGTCAGATGTTGAAGGAAAAAGTGAAACCGATGCATGTTTCTTTCTCTAGTGTTATACCTGCTTGTGCACATTTGACGGCTTTGAATTTGGGGAAGCAGCTTCATGGATGTATAATTAGACTTGGTTTTGATGATAACGAGTTTATAGCCAGCTCTCTTGTGGACATGTATGCCAAATGTGGTCACATTAAGATGGCTAGATATGTTTTTGATAGAATGGAGAAGCGTGATATGGTGTCATGGACTGCCATCATTATGGGATGTGCCGTGCATGGGCATGCTCTCGATGCGGTTTCCTTGTTTGAGAACATGTTAGAGGATGGAGTAAGGCCCTGCTATGTGGCATTCATGGCTGTTTTAACTGCTTGTAGCCATGCAGGGCTGGTGGATGAAGGTTGGAGGTATTTTAATAGTATGGAGAGGGATTTTGGTATTGCTCCTGGCCTGGAGCACTATGCTGCTGTTGCTGACCTGCTTGGAAGAGCTGGAAGATTGGAGGAAGCATATGATTTCATTTCTAACATGGGAATACGTCCGACTGGAAGTGTATGGTCAACATTGTTGGCTGCTTGCAGGGCTCATAAGAGTGTTGAACTTGCTGAAAAGGTTGTTGACAAGATACTTTTGATTGACCCTGGAAACATGGGTGCTTATGTTTTAATGTCAAACATCTATTCAGCTGCCCAGAGATGGAAAGATGCTGCAGGATTGAGAATCCACATGAGAAAAAGGGGCTTGAAGAAGACTCCGGCGTGCAGCTGGATTGAGGTTGGAAATAAAGTGCATGCTTTTCTGGCTGGAGATAAATCACATCCATATTATGACAAAATAAATGAGGCTTTGAATGTTTTATTGGAACAGATGGAGAGAGAAGGTTATGTTCTTGACACAAACGAGGTGCTTCATGATGTTGATGAGGAACATAAACGTGACTTGTTACGCACTCACAGTGAGAGACTTGCCATAGCATTTGGCATCATTAGCACTACTGCTGGCACAACCATCCGTGTAATAAAGAATATTCGGGTGTGTGTGGATTGCCACACTGCTATTAAATATATCGCAAAGATTGTTGGCAGGGAAATCGTCGTGAGGGACAACAGCCGATTTCACCATTTCAAGAATGGGTCTTGTTCGTGTGGTGATTATTGGTGAAACAACAATTATGATTGGAAAGTCTGTATTTAGACCAAGCCACTGGGTTGTCGGTGGAAACTCAACAGCGCGGCTGCATAAGCAGTACTAAACTGAGAGGTGGATTATGATGCTACTGTATGAGTATAGAAAGCAAAGAAACTGAAATCAAGACAAAAATTGGGTTAGGATACTGTCTGCACTGCAGTAAGATGAAGTCTGTGTGCTCCCAGCTTGGTGAAGAGAAAGGTCTGGATCCTGATTGCACATTGTCTGATTTGATGTCAAGCAATTGAACTGAGTTCTGATTGCCTACCTTATTGTTGTGAATCTGCTTCTCTGCAATGCAACTCATGCAAGAACAGCAGAGCAAACAGAACTACGAAATTGAGAGATTGAGAGAGATTTTAGATCGAGTAAGTTTTGGGGAAAAGTTAATTCTGTATTGCTTGATCAATGGAACAGTTACAAGCTCCTTTTATACAAGCTCACTAATCCAACTAACAGATCCAATTCGGTTATGAGCTGTAACCGAATCTAACTAACTAAAAAACCCCTCCCTTCACTCACAGTCATAAGCCACTAATTGTCTAACTAATTACAACAATTCTCCACCTTGGCTTTTGACTGCATAAAGAAAACAAAAAATTACAATTTTACAACCTGCAGAATATTCAAGCAGTGCTTGAACTTCACACCAGGCAATGCTTTAGTAAATATATCAGCTGGATTGTCACTTGTGCCAATCTTCTCCAAGCTCACTTCACCTTTTGCAATGATTTCCCTTACAAAATGTAGCTTGACATCGATGTGCTTGGTCCTCTCATGATACCCTTGATTCTTGGCCAAGTGTATTCCACTTTGACTATCACAAAAAATTGCAGTGACAACCTTCTCAGCCCCCAAACTTGCAGCCATTCCTTTCATCCATATTGCCTCTATAACAGCTTCTGTTACAGCAATGAACTCAGATTCAGTTGTTGACAATGACACTACGTGTTGGAGATTGCACTTCCAGCTGACAGTATTACCACAAAACCTGAACACATAGCCAGTCAAAGACCTTCTTGTGTCCAGGCAGCCAGCAAAATCTGAATCAACACATCCTGTTACATCAATTTTGCTGTTATCATGGTTGCTATACAGCAGCCCAACCTCAGCAGTTCCCCTGAGATATCTGAAGGTCCATTTGAGAGCTTCCCAATGCATTTTACCTGGGCTTCCCATGTACCTACTTACCATACTTACAGCATAGGCCAAATTTGGCCGAGTGCAATTCATGAGGTACATGAGGCTGCCCACATCATTGGAATATGGCACCTTCTTCATGTATGAGACCTCCTCTTCTGTTTTGGGTGCACCTTGAAGTGAGAGTCTAAAATGTTGAGCCATTGGGGTCTGCACTGCCTTTGATTGGTCCATGTTGAACCTCTTCAAAACTTTCTCTACATAACTCCTTTGGAAAATGAACAAAATTCCCTTTGTCCTATCCCTCAAGATTTCCATGCCCAGAATTTTATTTGCAGCTCCCATATCCTTCATTTCAAACTCAGCTTCAAGCATTTTCTTCACCCTTCTTATTTCAGACTTGGTTTTGCAAGCCACTAGCATATCATCTACATAGAGGAGCAAGTAGACAATCTTTGCCGGTTCTGTCGACTTCAATAGACCTGATTATCCGATTTGCATCTGTTGAAACCTTGCTCTATCATGAAGCAATCAAATCTTTTATACCACTGGCGAGGGGACTGTTTTAAGCCATACAATGACCTCTTCAACAAGCAAACCTTGCCTTCTTCTCCTTCTTTTACAAACCCTTCTGGTTGAGTCATGCAAATTTCCTCCTCAAGGTCACCATGTAAGAAAGCAGTCCTTACATCTAATTGCTCCAACTCCAAATCCTCTTGAGCAACCAAAGCTAGCATCATTCTAATTGAAGTGTGCTTCACCACTGGTGAGTAGACTTCATTGTAGTCTATCCCCTCACGTTGTGTGAACCCCCTTGCAACTAACCGAGCCTTGAACTTTGCTCTTTCCACCCCTGGAATTGCATCCTTCAGTTTGAAGATCCATTTACAACTAACCAGTTTTCTTCCCTTTGGTTTATCAATCAGCACCCATGTGTTGTTTTTCGTCAATGAATTGATTTCATCATTCATGGCACCTATCCATTCCTTTGATCTTGCACAAGCTACTGCCTCCTTATAGCTTCTAGGCTCCTTTCCTTCAACCTCTTCTGCTACTGTCAAGGCAAATGCCACCATATCTGCATAACCAAATCGGGCAGGAGGCCTGACTTCTCTTCTTTCCCTATCTCTAGCTAAGAGATAGTCATTCAACTCATCATCAACTTCCTCATTCTGATCTTCAAGATTCAATTCAGTTTCTGGTTCTGTCTCCAAGTCCTGCACATTTCTTGCTGACTTGTTTACTGACTCCACCTCCATCTGAACACCCTCACTGCTTCCTTGTTGCAGCTGATCATTACTTGAGGCCTTCTTAGAATAATACATCTCTGATTCTCTAAATGTAACATCTCTACTGATTAACACTCTTGGCTGCCCCTTCTCCATTCACCACAACTTGAAACCTTTGACTCCCTCAGGGTACCCCAAAAACATGCATTTCAATGCTCTTGGTTCTAGCTTCCCTTGCCTTATGTGAGCATAGGCTACACACCCAAAAACCTTTAGATTTTCAAGGTTTGGTGGATGCCCAGACCACATTTCCTCTGGAGTTTTCATCTTAATAGCGGCAAGGACTTCTATTAATCAAATGTATTCGCAGTTGATCACAAATTTCGGCCCGTAAATTCTGTGACAAGTTTGCACTTAACATCAAGCACCTAACCCTTTCCATGATAGTTCTATTCATCCTCTCAGCAAGACCATTTTGCTGAGGGGTTTCTCTCACTGTTTTGTGCCTCACTATGCCTTTATCTTTGCAAAATTGATTGAATTCATGTGAACAAAATTCTAACCCATTGTCGGTTCTTAGCTTCTTCACAACCTTACCAGTTTGAGTTTCTACCATAGTTTTCCACTCCTTAAACTTCCCAAAAGTTTCACTTTTCTGTTTAAGAATAAAAACCCAAACTTTCCTTGAAAAGTCATCAATGAAAGAGAGAAAGTACCTTGCTCCACTGTGGGATAATACTTGAGATGGTCCCCAAAGATCACTGTGTATGTATTCCAGTGTTCCTTTGGTGTGATGGCTCCCAATGTTGAACTTCAATCTTCTTGCCTTACCAAGAATGCAGTTTTCACAGAATTCCAGTGAGTCTATGTTATCCTTCCCCAATAGTCACGCTGCTTAATTCTTTGAGTCCTCCTTCATCGATGTGTAACTGAGATGCCAAAGCTTCTCCTTTGACATTTCGTAACGAAGCGATGATTGACACCGCCAAAGATGACATTTCCTGCACTGCATACAAACCAGCCTCTAATTTTCCTTTCATCATCACCATGGCACCCTTTGTCACCTTCAGAACTCCACCTTCTGCCTTGCACACGAAACCTTGTGTATCAAGCATCCCAAGAGAGATTAAATTCCTCCTCAGTTCTGGTACATGCCTCACTCCTTGCAAGATTCTGATTCCACCATCAGCAAGCTTCAATTTAATGGCACCAATACCCGTGACCTCGCAGGCCTTGTTATTCCCTAACAAGACCTTTCCTCCATGGCATTCTTTATATGAAACAAACCAATCCTTGATTGGGCACATGTGGAAAGTGCACCCTGAATCAAGAACCCATTCATCTTTGAGCTTCATTTCAGTAACACACATCACTTCTGCAGATTCATATCCTTCAGAAACCAAATCTGCATCTCCACTGTTACTCGATTTTTCCCCACCTTTCTTTTTCCTTTTGTACTCTGGGCACTCTTTCTTCAAATGATCTTCACTATGACAAATGAAACACCTCCTTTTCTTGCCATCCTTAGACTTTGACCTTCCTCCTTTCTTGCCCTTGAAGTCCCTCTTTTCTTGCCTTCCTCTGATGTACAACCCCTCTGCATTTTGCTCTTCTCTTGACTCAGACTTCTTGTTCAATTCTCTTGCGCATAGAGCATTTTGAACCTCCTCTAATGTCACTGAATCCCTCCCATACATGAGTGTATCCGCGAGGATATCATACTCACTAGGTAAGGACTTGAGCAGCAACAATGCTTTGTCTTCATCATCAACCTTGATCTCTATGTTTTCAAGATCAAGAATGACTTTGTGGAAGTCATCTATATGATCCTCGAGTGTCTTCCCTGGTTGCATCTTCATGGTGAACAATTTTTGCTTCAGGTACAACCTGTTGGCCAACGTCTTGGTCATGTACAGGTGCTCTAGCTTGAGCCAAATTCCTGCTGCGGTTTTCTCCTTGGACACCTCCCGAAGAACTTTATCGCCCAAAGACAAAATCAAGGAACTGTGGGCTTTAGCAAGCATGTCTTTTTTCTCCTTGTCTGAGAGCGTCTCTGGCAATTTCGCTTCTCCAGCTAGAGCATCCTCGATTCCTTGATGAACCAAGAATGCACTCATCTTCATCCTCCATAGGCTAAAATCATTCTTTCCGGTGAACTTCTCTACCTCGAATTTCGCTGAACCCATTCTTGAATCTTCCCAGGAATTCCGATCCTATTGCTACTGATACCAATTGTTGTGAATCTGCTTCTCTGCAATGCAACTCATGCAAGAACAGCAGAGCAAACAAAACTACGAAATTGAGAGATTGAGAGAGATTTTAGATCGAGTAAGTTTTGGGGAAAAGTTAATTCTGTATTGCTTGATCAATGGAACAGTTACAAGCTCCTTTTATACAAGCTCACTAATCCAACTAACAGATCCAATTCGGTTATGAGCTGTAACCGAATCTAACTAACTAAAAAACCCCTCCCTTCACTCACAGTCATAAGCCACTAATTGTCTAACTAATTACAACACTTATGAAACAGCACTGTGAGTGTTTAATTACTTTTGCAACCTCCTGTTGGGTTCAGCACGGTGTTCTGTCGATGTGTTTTGTAATTCATTACCTATTTGATCTCCTACACAATTTAAATTCTTTTTTAATGAAATCATATGTGAGTTTTGATTGTTGACCCTGCCAATATCGATTGTCTATCTCTGACTCTGTGCCCATATTTGTAGATTCCAGGGAAATAATATTGTGAAGCTTTATGAACATGAATCATTTTGGCTTTCTGAATTGCAATTTAGTAAGGAGTTCAAAGAGATTATTTCTTCTATTTTCTCCTCGCCATCTTTCACTAAAGAAAACATAAAAGAGTGCTAAGGCAGTGCAAAATGTTAGTAGTTACTTTTGTAGCCACTGATAGAAGTGGATGCATAGACATATCAAGTGCCTGATTATCGCATGTTTATACACTTCTTAGTTATCCTTTCTATTCATAAATGGATTCTAAGTGCCTGTAAAGATGACCTGGGATTTTCCTGTTTTTCCATTTTTGTTTCCAGATGCAGAAGAACATAAATTCTTTCTGCCAGAGACAAGGCAACATTCTTGAAATATCCTTTTTATTGCTGCTATTGCTCAAGTAATTTTTTTGACTTATGCTGTTCGATTTTTATGTTATGTGGACGTCAGCAAGTCTGTGGTCATAATAGGAAAATTAAAGAAAATAAAGTATTTAGATCAATTGCCTGTTTATTCTTCTTACAAAATAAGGAGAATGGATTTCTCTTTTTAGCAAATCTCATGAGATAGCAGGGTTCTGTTGAATGCAATTAGCACTCTCTATTTGTTAGCATAAGGAGTTGGAATTTTCCAGCTTGGGACCACCATAACATTGAGTATTCATCAGGCAGCCTATATGTCTATAATTTTCAGTACAGTGGAGAAATTCTGGAAAACAAGCTGTTTTTAATCATTACGTATTATATCATCAACTGATAAGTTGAAAACTGATTTTAAATTTCTGTCCTTATATCATTTTTCTGAAGTTCTTGACTATATGTTGTGTGATATTTTTAAGGTTAGATCCTTTGATGATTCAAGAGCATTCCCCCAATCTTAGTCCTTGATATAAAATCCAATCAGAACTTTGTGGACCAGCAGCAATCCGGCATTTCTCTGGTGAACCAGGATGATGCAAATTTATCATTTAAGGGTTAATGTTATTATAGAAGGTAAATCTTGGTGTTTAGATTGGCTCGCGCTAAATTGACAACGAATGACGACACCCACTTTTGACACCGTATGTCCGTACATGTACGGACAGTATATCCGTACATGTACAGATAAGATTTATTTTTTTTTCTGAACCAAAAAAATACACACACCGCATGCGGTGAGTTTTTTTTTTTTTAAATAAAAAAAAATCCGTACGTATGTCCGTACGGTACGGACGACACCATATGTCCGTACCATACGGACATACGTACAAAATTTTTTTTTTAAAAAAAAAAAACTCACCACATGTGGTGTGTGTATTTTTTTTGGTTGAAAAAATAAATAAATCTTGTCCGTACATGTACGGATATACGGTCCATACATGTACGGACATACGGTGTCAAAAGTGGGTGTCGCCATTTGTTGTCAATTTAGAGTGACCCTTTAGATTGCATTATTGCCTTCTTACAGTTCTTTGTATCTATGTCATGCATAAGGAATTCCCTCGTCTTTTTTAAGAATAATAAAAGGGCAGCCTAACGCACGGGGTCTAACCATTTGAGGCCCTGCAGATGGCCAGGTGTTTCCATACTTCATGAGTGTGAACAGAGAGGTTCTTTATGCAATATCAAATTGTATGTAGAGAGGATTTTTAGGGCATATAATCAGCCTAGACTGGTTTCAGTGGATTCTACAGAACCACATATATTTTGATATGCATAAGAATGGATCAGCATGAATTTGAAAGTTTGAATCTTTAAATAATTTCAAATTTCCTTGTAATCTTAAAGTCCCGTGTATATCTAACTATTATCCTTTCAGCTTTCATTGTAACCGGGTCCTGATCTGTATGACCTAACTCAGCTGTATATACAACTCTCATTATTCTATATATAGAAATCAGTTCTTTCATAACATTTATACATACAACGGCTCTGTCTAACGTGCAGGACCCTTATAGGTCATGTATAGTACATGACAACACATTTTATTGCAAACCCACCCCTCATCTATCAGAAAACTTCAATCGCGACCCTTCCTTCCCCTTTCTCCTCCTTCGTCAGCCACCTACCTTCCTCAACGGTCAATCCAACTCTCAACCATAGCACATCATTTATCACTATTCTCAGGTTGAATCCACCTCTTCCATTCCCCTCTCCATCCAAATCTTATTTGAATAGATTCTCCCATCTTTTTTCTTGTCCTTAAACCACTGCAATCCTCACTTCAAAAAATTAAGGGAACCAGAAACGAAAAACAGAAACACAGAGATCTTTAGCCCCTCACCCTGCCATTTTTACTGACTCACTGTTGTTACCCTATCGCGCCACCACGTGCATTATGCTCCTTCGCCGGTCAGTTTTCCGCCACCCCTTCACCCGTCAGCGTTTCGTGCTTGTCGTTTAACCCCCGTCTCCTCTTCACTAACTCACCGCCGTAAGCCATCAGGAAGTCATCACCCCCAATGTCAGACCACTGTAGAAACTCCATTGCGAAATCCCCTTCCGGCGATACCTCTCGATACCTCTTGCTGCACTCATTTCTCCTCACCCCCACCTTGTGCTGCTGTGGGTCTTGCCAAACTGCACTGGACCTCCGCCGTCGTCAACGTGATGATACGTATGGGTGCCAAGGAAATCACCCATCGGCGTTCATGCAACTCCAACAATACAGTTCAATTTCACTTTTTTACAGAAAATAATAAAAGATAGATCTCGGGATTTTATAGAAGCGAAGGTTGAAGCATTGGGGAGCGTCCGATGTGATCCAACAAACACTGCTGGAGGTGCAGGGTATCTCGGCCATCATGATCAATTGAGCTTCTAGTCTAGGCTAAAAAGAATTACAGGATCAGTATCAGGAAGATTAACATGATCTTTTATTGTGCCACCGGAGATTATTCTGCTCACTGAATTGTCGGTCGATTGTAAATGGGAAATTGTAAAAATACTTTATTGTTTGGGGCGTTCTTTGCAATTAAATATGAGGTCATGTACGTTAGATGCCGCCAAGTGGTGTTTTATTTGGAGTTGGACCCTTCACATTCTTTAGAAGATCCAATTTCTCCTTTGTCTTATTCTGCATGAGGGCATACCCAGAAACATCTGTAAAACGAATACTTTCACTTCTGCTTTCATTTGAATGTGTCAACTCCAGTAAATCTTCTAATAATGATAATTTTATAATAATTCAAATATTAGCACAATTCACAAGCTTCCACAACATAAAAAGAGCCAATCCATTTTTTGCCTAGGGAATAATGGACATGGTCACTTCAATTTTCAAATTAATAACGGAAAAATTAAATCCAAAACAACCAGTATCATGCACATTAAGGTATGCAAAGCAGGGTTCAAAATGAGAAATATATTTACAAATTTTCCTGGCAGAGATACAGTTGAGAAGTTGAATCAATACAGAACCCAGTAACAACTATAATAATTTACATGAAATATCCAGGAGAGGGGAAAAAAAAGAAGAAGATCATGTATGGAGAGCACAACTGAGCCTACATTGAGACAAAGAAAGTAAACATTTTTTCACCATTGTCTTTGCCATGCCTAAAATAAAGCTATTTGCTCTGAAACAGAGGCTAAACCCTGCACCATTCTCACTATATCAGCAGTATCATCCAGATAGTACTTAGCCTTACTGGGCTTTCGACCAACAGTGCATGCAAATACTTCAGCACTGGGTGCCATAGAAGGACCGGCCATTAAACTAGTGATTACCTCAAACATGTCTTCATCAGACCGGTCATCTCCTATACACAAAACAAAATCAGGTGACATTCCCTTCTCTTGCATGGCGGAAAGTAGGTGTTTCGCCACAAGCCCTTTGCTCACACCCTGCATGTGTATATATATGTATTAGAGTCTGTTAAGACTGTAAAATGGTTAGTTAATATCCAAGCTTGTCACTTCTCAAACACAATCAGGAAAGATTATTTAAAAAAAGAAAAATGCATTTTAACAATATTTCACTCTCCAAAAGGGCTTTTCCCTAAATTTCCTTTTATATTCTTGGATAAAATGGGTTTTTGGTCCAGTAACATAAGTGGATTTTGGTTTTGGTCGCTGTAATATATATATATATATATTTTTCTATCCCTCCAAAATTTGAAATTACTGTTCTTAGTTACTACCTTGATGTGACATCCATTAATTACCCATGCGTTAAACTAAAGGTCATGTGGTCATCCAATGTCTTTGGTGTCATGTTAGCATCTGCTTCCCCTAAACCCTAGACCGAATTCTATTTATCTACCCTAAAATAAATGCTAGGGACGACGAATTTTAAAAGGATGAAAACCAAAGAAAAAACTATAGGTACCAAAACAAAAATTTGCCCATTTTATAGGGATCAAAATAGTAATTTCAATTTTTAAAGGATGAAAAACTAAAGAAAAACTCTTACAATGAACAAAACCAAAATTCGTTCATTTTATAAGAACAAAAAAAGCATTGAACTCTATATTCTTTCACTAAGATCAGTTTAGAGAGAAAAAAAAACTAATTTGAAATACGGTAGCTAGTAATGTTGTTGAACATATGAGTAGCCAGTTATCTTTATTTTTGCCCTACTATATCTTCATTGATCAGTCTGACCACAGTAAAGGAATTTCGTTTTCAAATTTATGACTTTCTTTTTGTACAGGATTTTTAAGTCTGATATTAGCTGATTAAAAAAAATATTGATGATTTGTGGTGTCACCGAAGATCAAAATCCAATATACAGAAAGAACATATATCACTAGCCCCTACAACTCATTCCATAATAACTGCTATACGCACCTGTGGTATAACTTCCACATTATTCTGGCCACTCTTCACTATTACTGGTTCATTTGTAAGCACACTTTCAAGATGATCAAGAAGTTCTTTAGCTTGGCATGATCCAAAATCTGGATCTGCATCCTCATAGCACCAAACAAGTGCTGTCTCCTTATCTTCAATGGTGGATCCATCAGTTGTTTCAGTATAAAGCTTCATTACAGGCTCCGCAATCTGTTTCCAACTGCAATCTGTTGCAGGTCCACAGGTTTCCCATTCTGCATCCCGCTTCAGTCTGAAACCATAACCATATACATGTCAATAGTAAGCTGCAACAACCTAACTAAAGTACCAAATCTTGAAAAGGTCATAAGCCTAAGTAATTTTTACCTTAAAAAGTAACCATGTTCAGCAGCAATACCCAGACTTTCACAAGGAGAAAACCATTCACCAAGCGTCTTTCGGCTTTTAGCACTAACAAGAAACACCATGTTGTTCTTATCTCTAGACAAACTATTAAGCATTTTAATGGAATTACTGGTTGGACTCTTATCAATGGAAGCCTGGGGCATTAGTGTACCATCATAATCTAAAAGGATAGCCCTGGTTTTTGTCCTCTTGTAAGCTGAAACTATGTGCTCCACTGAGAGCTTCTTGAAGTTTGGATCAAGTGCCACAACTCTAAAACTCAATCCAAAGCCAATTCCCCACCACCTTCGCCGCACATGATCACTGCAAGTCCTTTCCAAGTCTTGCAAGAAGCTACGAGCCCAGTAACCGACATCATGGGTACTAACATATCTGTAATGCTTCTCATGCCTAAGCTGTTTCTCCGAATCAGCCATTTCAAGGGCCGAGTCCATTGCATCTGCTACTGCATCAATATTCCATGGGTTCACTCTGACTGCTCCACTTAAAGATGGGGAACAACCAATAAACTCAGACACAACTAACATGCTTTTCTTATTGGATGAAGCTATTCCCAAAACTTTATCCAATTTTTCAGTTCCTTGACGACTGATTATATATTCATACGGTATGAGATTCATTCCATCCCTAACTGCAGTCACTAAACAACACTCAGCAACAACATAATAGGCAACTTTCTCATAAAACCTTAGTGGCTCCTCAATCAGAATGACAGGATCATACCCTGGCTTCCCAAATGTTTCGTTAATCCGTTGCACGGTAGCCTTCATCTCAGCATGCACTTCCTTCACATCTTTCCCTCTTCCTCTAGCAGGATTGGCTATCTGAACCAATACCACCTTTCCTTGCCACTCAGGGTGCTGAATAAGAAGCTGCTCCATGGCTAATAGCTTCAAACTTATCCCTTTAAAGATGTCCATGTCATCCACCCCAAGTAACATTATCCTGCCTTGATCAGAAAACTGTCTAATGAGCTCAGAAACTTTTTCTTCAGTCTTTGGTAACCCTAAAACTGACTGAAGCTGACCCATGTGTATGCCAACAGGAAGAATTTTGATACTAACCGTCCTACCATAATACTCAATCCCAATATAACCCCTTTTGGATTCATAGGTAAGACCAAGCATCCTACTACAACAAGACAGGAAATGTCTTGCATAATCAAAAGTATGGAAACCAATCAAATCCGAATTCAATAGAGCTCTCAAGAGCTCTTCCCTAATAGGCAATGTCTTGTATATTTCTGATGAAGGGAAAGGGCTATGGAGAAAAAATCCAAGTTTCACTCTATTAAACCTCTTCCTCAAGAAAGTTGGTAAAACCATCAGATGATAATCATGTATCCACACATAATCATCTTCAGGGTTAATCACTTCCATAATCCTATCCGCAAATATCTTATTGACTGAAACATAAGCCTGCCACAGTGACCTATTGAACCTGCCACCAAGGTCTGGTGACAAAGGCAACATGTAATGGAACAGTGGCCATAACTGTTGCTTGCAAAAGCCATGATAGTATCTGGTGAACAAATCACCTGGGAGAAAAGTTGGGACACATTTAAAGGTCTCAAGTAGTATCTGTGAAACCTCATCTTGTTCATTTGGATGCACATCTTCCTTAAGACATCCAACATAAATAACCTCAATATCATCATCCCCTAACCCATCTTTGAGTTGGAGGAGAAGCGAATTCTCATCCCAGCTGAAAAACCAATTCCTATTACCATCTTGCTTCCTCTGAGCCTTTATGGGAAGCTGATTTGCCACTATTATGATCCGTTCTCGTTGGACTGATGAAGAGGAGGGGTCAGAGCACACACTCTCTTCCAAAGGGTCATCATCAACATCAGATATCAAACCAGCCACAGTCATAATCTTTGGAATTCGCCTGTTCATGTGTCCAAACGATGGAGACTCGCCAGTGGCAAGCTCTAGTAGATTTGAATAAGATCTTGACACCATTCTTATGACCCCAAAACAAACACAAAACTTGTTAAACAATGCTTTGAAACATCACACCCTCATAACAGAAAAGTCTCAGCGAGCAACCGGCACCGTTCATCTCACAAACAAAGAGTGTGAGGTGACAGAAAGAAAATATTTTGAGTCCTAAATTTGATTAATGAGAAATTACAAAGCATGGAATAGGAAGAGGTGTGGTTGAATCAGTGATGAGAAGCAATAGCAGAGGGGTTTCAAAAGTTGGAGGAGCAAAACTTGTTTGAAGATAAGGTTAGAGAGAGAGGTGGGGTGCAAAGAGTGAATAGATAAAAACAGGAAGCTAGTTGTAATCCAGAAGGAAAAAAGAGAACAGATGGGAAACAGCTAAGAATAAGGAACAGCAACCAAACAATCCACCGGAGATTGTTGTCATGAATGGACCGAACTTAACTTGTAGTAAATCAGGAGCAGAGAGGAAATAAATAAATAAAATAAAATAAAAACAAGAACCCAAATGGAATTCTGGAACAGTTTGGGAAATGACTAGTTTTGATGAGAATTTGAATTCCAATTCCCATTTTCATTGGGTGGGTAGAAATTCAGGAATCCAGATAATAAAAAAAAAGGAAAACCATTGGAAAAAAATACATCCTAATCCAGATAGTGGCGGTGAAGAATATGGAAAAAGAAAAATAATTATTATTTTACATTAAAAAAACTTGGATTATCTTTTGTAACTTTCTCACTGATCACAATAGCTGGCCGTGCACAAGTTGTCTCTCTCTACTATGCTGACACGGCATGCAACTGTGTGATATTTTATTTATTTTTTCAGCTCCCTGTTTTGTAAAGGTCAACAGCTAAGTATGGATTAACGGATTTTGCTTCTATCAAAGCTGATTTTAATAAAAATATATTATCACTTCATATCAATTTAATTGGAAATGATAAAAAATAATGTTAATGTTAGGTTGAAAATAAATTTTAAATTTTACATCAATTTTTTTAAAAGTTAAATATATAAACATTAATCATTTTAATTTTACATTAAATTAGGTTTAACTTTGTCAATTTTATAAGATGTAGTTCATTTAAAACCTTTTTTTTTTTGTTTGCAAAAACCATATTTCTCAAACACACTTAAACACACACTAAAAAGATATTACGCTTGAGTCAATAGATATACACCCTCCGTCCCTTACTTAATACTATATGATCTTTTTGTGGAAAAAAAAATGCCCCTTAATATAAGACTATTTTTAAAGATTAAGGTGTATTAATTTTTTTTTTTTACAAAATTACCTCTATACCAATGTGTATTAATTTTCTCTCTCTTAATAGTCTTGTAAGATGAGAATGGCAACTTAGGAAAAATAACACATATTTAGTACAAATTTAATGTTAATACCCACTTTTTTAAGGAACGTGAAATGGTCAAAAAATATCTTATATTAAGGGACGGAGTAGAAGAAAGAAATTAAAGATAGTAAGAAGGAACTTTAACCGTAAGATGATTCAATAATATACTACATTTGTCCCTATTTATAAATCTTTTTTGAAAAAAAATTGTCCTTTTTTATAAGTTCATTTTCAAATTACTAGGTGTATTAATTATTTTTTATAAAAATACCCTTAATTAATTTATATTATTTTTTGTAATCAATAGTAAATAGTGTAACTATTTCTCTCTCTTAAGTCAATAATTATATGGTAGTTTTGAAAAAATAGTACACATTATAAACAAATTAAATAAGTTAACTAATTTTTATAATTTGTGTGTTTCGATCAAAAAATACTTATAATTAGGGACGGAAGTAAGCACAATGAGTGGTCCATGATCTACGGTTGCATATGAAAAAAACACGTGCGAGAAGGAGAGAATCACCTCTGGGAGGGAGTCCGGACTGGAAAGTTGAAACCTTATCCCTTTGTCCCAGGCAAGTAAGTTCGCTACGAGGCATCATAGTCCATGTGCCATGCTGGGACCCACTTCATGCATTGTCTGAAATGAGCTGTCAAACTCGGGCATTGAGAAACGTTACGATAAACTATTGGTTCACCGAAGCTCCCAACATGCTACGTGGCGGGTTGTTCGCGCTACATCGACAGACAGCGCTCCGAATCGATATTCGTGTCACGGTTTGACCGATTTATCCTACACCTCCGACAATGTTCCGGTGCAGTGGAAACGCCGTGACTTCTTAGCGGCGCCGAATGAAAGTGATCCACGTCGGATGATGATGACAATGTGGAAGCACGTGATTAGTGGGACACGGTTGGACTAAATAAGCTCGAAGCGATGATGAGTGGCAAAATCTCGGGCTACGAGAAATTAGAGGGGGAAAAAAACAAAGGAGACTTTGAATTAGGAGTCTGACCCATCATCATACAGCTGGACGTCACATTGACATATATGCCACGTAATTAAAAGGGGCCCACTACCTCACACACTTTTCCAAGAGTCTCCAAGTTGTAGTAGTAGTATTTTTTTGACTTTTGAAAATTTAAAAATTGATGTACCACATACGAGACTAAACAATTACTCGTACGGCTCCCTTTTTTTTTATTTTTTTTCCGTTTTCTTAATTATACTTTCGGTCCGTTAGTATTATAATTATACAATTTTAGTCTCTTCAAGTTTTAATTGCCCAAATATAGTCCTTAAAAATCCTATAACATTTTTAGTTATAGATCGGATGAAAATTGAGTGGAGGGACTAAAATTATACAGTTGTAATACGTAGAGGACTCAATTCGCTCAATTAGAACTCGGGGATCAAAATCATACAATCCCAATACTTAGAGGACCTAATTCGCTCAACTATAACTTTGAGACCAAAGTTGCACAATTACAATACCTAAAAGACTAAAAATATAATTAAACATTTTTTTAGCCCTTGAGAACTAGTGTCCTGGGGAACAAAAAAATAAAAAACTTGTTTATAAAAAAATAAAAAAACTTCATTAAAAAGGTTTATATAAGAAATATAAATGTTGTGTTCTTAAATAATTTTTTATTTATTAATATTTTAACTAATATTGGGGCATCCACACATCCACAACAGTCATTTTTACTTTTTAATTTGGGTACGTATACCTTATAGAGACTCAATCCCTCCAACCCAATACTTCTTAAAAAATTACTAAATGGGTCCCACCAATAACTCTACATCATCACATATCAACAAAAATTTATTTAATAATTATCTGATATATTAAATATTAAATTATTAAAAATAAGAAATTTATTTTTTTAATATGAAATTTAAATTAATAATTTTTATATTTTTTAATAGGAAATACAAATTATTAAATATTTTATTTTGACGTGTAGAGCCCACGTGTGAGGAGAGAGAGAGTGAGTACCTCTATAGGTACTCAAGCCAAATATGTATCGAATAGGTACCCAATTTTTTCCCATAATGAGATACTTATTAAGTACTCATTCTAAATAGGTACTCAACTATTAGATACCTAATAGATACCCATATTGGAGATGCCCTTGTATAACTACATTGAGGGTTCTCGATAATCTAAAAACATGACAGATATCCAGCAACTGATCATAACTAGTGTGGGAATAATTCGATTATAAATATATTATTTTTTTATAAAAAAATTGTGCAACGTTGTTGCTACTTGTTAATAAGGGTAACGAATATTTAATTCTAATTATATCTTTCTTTTTTTTATGAATAGGTTTTTTTTGTTAAAACATAAAAATATTTATACCAACGTTGTTATATATTGATTATTAAGTTGTTAATCTTTTTTTGTAAAACTAAGTATATAAAATATATGATATGGGCGTAACAACCTAGTAAAAGATAAACTTAAACAAGTGGCTAAGAGGCTACAAACAGTATGAGTTATTGAAGAAGCTCATACCACATCAAGAACAACCATTATTAAGAAAACCCTTAAATACAATAAAAGGAATGTGAATGCGCGACCTTAGTAAAGACAACTTTACCTCCTCATTAATGATATTGACAAGAAACTTTTAGTAAAACACTAATAGTACAGATACCCTCCCTGATACAAGGATATGGTTCAGTCAGGTCAACTAAGGAATTGCATAATCATGTAAATGTATGTTTTTTTTTGTCTATTCTCTAAGCTAAGGCTAATACTTATACTGAGTTGAACATTGAAGTGTTTTTGCAGATACTCACCCCACTGTTTTCAACCAGACCTGGCCAAGTTGGAAAAACTTCTCTGTGGATCACACAAAGGAAAACTCAAGCCTACCGGAAAATCAGGACTGAGCATATATATCTCTATATATAGTAAAATACTACAATTATGTATCTCTATGATTTTTTTCACGGAATTATGTATCTCTATATAGTACAATAGAGTCATCACCTTTTATATATTTTAGCTACTTATACTTTTAAAATAAATATTTTAAACTTTTTTTTTTATTTTTTGTAATCTTATCTAATTATTCTTTATGAACCCTTTATAAGTTTTTGTGTTAAAATTTATTCGTCATCTAATAAATCTCAATTACTGTATTACTATATATTAAATTAGAAAATATTAGCAAATTAAGAAGCATTTATTTTTGCCTAAAAAAAGATGCATATATTCTTTTTCTAAAAATTTAAAATTTTAATTTTCTGAAAACAATTATTTTTTATATTGCGATTAAACATTTTAATGGTTTTTATTTTTGTTTCTACAAAATTTAATTAATTATTATAAATTTTTTGAAATGTTTTTAGTGGAAGGGTATTTATCCTTGATCTTTTAATATACTCTTTCTTAACCAATGAAACATTTAATTATTAAATTTTATGTAATTTCAGATCTTTCAATTAATTACATATACATGTTTATATTCTAAAAGTATGTTAACATATTTTTTTTATTGTACTAAAATTAAGTGTCTGTGTGTGTGTGTGTGTTATAATTTTAAGTATTTTTTGTTCATATTTTTAAATTTTACTTAAGTTTAAGATATGATGCAATAGGACTTACCTATTATTGTCTCAATAAAAAAAAAATCCAAACAAGCGGCTGAGAGGGACTAGTTATAAGTCATGCGATTGGATCCTCTATATGGGAGTAAAAGAATATATAGAGTAACATCAAGGGGTTGGCCTAGTGGAGCATGACATGACTTGTATCCGACATGTCGCGAGTTTAAATTTTTCAATAAAAAAAAAAGAATATGTAGGGTAAATAAGGATATGGTGAAGGGAGAGCGAGAAAAAAATTAGAAGAGAGATAGAGGCGTGTAGAACTCAACCACAGAGAATCCCTATCCGTAAGTTATAAATATAACACATGTTTTTATTCATATTTTTAATAGCTTAATCAGTTTTTTTCCCGACAAAGTAGTTTAATCGGTTATAATTTATAATATCATTTATTATTTAATTCGTTTTAATGATTGTATTTGAATTTAATGTGCACCGATGTAAAAAGTTTTACACAAATATTCAATCATATACTTTATATAGATATTTTGGCTGATGTTTTAGGAAATCATATTACAATATGATATTATGATGAGGTATGATTGGGTGTCTATGAAAAAAAAAAATTGTTGAGTAGTTATTAAACTCTTGTATTTTTAGTTAATAATCCAATATTTATCTCATATTATCAGCCGTTTAATGTAGTATGCATGTGTTAAAGTTCATTAATTACACTGATTTTAAAGGTAAAATAAATTTTTTAACTAAAATATTTTTATTGTAGTAGAAGTTAGGTTAGAGAACTAATTAATATATGGTAAATGAGATACATGCATATAAATAAAAGTAATACTGACAGACATTATAAAAAAAATAAAGGTAATACTGGCATCACACAAAAAAAAAGTATTATTAGAAAAATACAATTAATAGTGTAACTAATAGTTTCAGACAAGCAAATGAAGTAATGGATACACTTAATAATTGATGTTAATCAGTAGAATTGAAAAAATAACTAAGGCTTCTAATAAATTCATTGGTAATTAACGTTAATATCAAACTAAATCTTACTACCTCCTGTACCTATTATAAGAGAATTTTATAAGAAAAATAAACTTATTTCAAGATAAATTAACTGCTAAAATACGTTTTATACCCTTATTTTAATGAGATATGTATATTTACTACACACTTCGTCTCATTTTACTTGTCTTCTTAGGTGATACATACATCTTAAAAAAATGATTGAGTTTACAAATTTTCATAATAGAATAACACTCTTTGACTAAAATACCCCTTATTAATTATAGTAGTGGAGTAGTTGGGTAGAAAAGTTCATTAATATAGTTGGTTGAACTCAAAGAGGTATTGTTGGAAAAAAAAGTAATTAATATTTCTTGATTTTTTAAAGAAACAAATAATTTGAGACAATGAATTATTCCAAAGATGACAACTAAAATGAGACGGAGGGAGTAGAAGTTCACATTTTTCCTATACACCCAATTATTAAGGGTATATTTGGAATGAGTTCAATTTTATAACATTAAGGCTTGGTTTGATAAGGCCAAGAAGCTAGCTTATAGCTTATTAGACTAGCTTATAAGCTTTTTTAACCGAATGAAAGGTGTTTGGTAAGCAAGTTTATCACACTAGCTTATAGCTTTTTTGATATGCTACTTGAAGTAGCATCTGGGCTTATAGCTTATAGCTTTTTATCTTTTCTCATATTTTTATCCTCATTATTTTTATTCTTTATCATTTTTTTAAATTTAAAATAAAGATATATTCATCATTTTATATTTATCAGTTAGTTAAACAACTAATTTTACTAAACATTTCAATTTTAATTAATTAGCTTTTCAGCTATAAGCTATCAGCTATAAGCTGGCTTATAGCTTATTTTTACCAAACCCAGCCTAAATAGATTTTTTTAGTTTTTGTGTTTTTTGTAATTTTTTCTTATATGAGAGATAAGAGATAGTATTAAACTTTAACCATCAGTTTACAATCGGTATTAGACTTGTTTTTCGTGATGATAGCGAACAGATTTTCAAAACTAAATCATTAATATTTAAGGTGTTGAAGGGAAAGCTCTTTATCCTATTCACATGGAGATGGAGCTTATGATCTTTGAGCTGGACTAAAACTATGATGTGAGTAGCATAAAAAACTTCAAGGAGTATTAAATTGAATTTGGGACTATTATTTCTTTTATTCCCAAGTCTGTTATCTTCTTTTCTTTCTCAACTATTTGGTAGAGTTTAATAAGAATAAAGTTTATATAGTTGCTCATGTTTTGGTAAGGGTAACTACATATATTACTATCTTTTAAAATTGTGATCAAGTTACCAATCGGTTTTTAATATTAATGATATAGCGTAACTTTTTTTTGTAAAAAAAAGTAAAAACTTTAATATCAAACTACAAATAAAGTAAACGAACTTCCACGAAATACGCCTTTTATATGACGTAACAATAAAAAAAAACTAACTAACGTCTTTAAAATATTGGATTAAAAAGTAAAAACAAATTATTTGAAAAATATTTAATAATATAATTGTTTTTTAATAATATTGAAAATATTTGCTAAAAAATATTAAATACTCCTTATTGATTCTCAATTAAATAATGTCAATTTGAGGTGGATAATCTATCTTTTTTATTTTTCTCTGTGTTGTCCCATTGAAGATAAACATGATAGAGTTTGCTTGTGTATACGGCAGCCATATGGGGATGATGCTTCATCAAGACGTGAAATTCTCTCTGGCCGCTGGATTGTGGGGAAGAACAATGATCATGTTTAATTTGGACGGTTGGGGAAGAGCATGGCAGAGGTAGCGTAACGAGAGCTCGGACAATGATGTTTGCACAAGAGAAAGCGACAAGACCCTAGAGTCCAGATTTAGTTTCTTTCCAAAATTACCCATTTTATGAAATAGTGTATAATTAATGAACTATTTCACTTGTATAGGAAATAAATGCATCGTTAATCAGTGGCGAACCTAAGACCCTAGATCAGTGGGTGTATAAAATTTTAAAATCACTAAAATTATAACAAGAGCATTAACACATGTTTTTATACAAAAAAAAAAACAACAGCAAATATTTATTCGTCTTGCAAAATAACAAGAGCATAATTTTTGATAACACAAAATAAGTTTTCGGACATAAAAAAAATAGAAAGGTTTCGGAATTAAAAAAATTACAAGAGGCTAACAAAACAACATAGACCTAATTAACAGAGACCCAATTACAACAGAAAAAAATACAAGAGAAAATTATAATAGAGAGATCAGATTAGGATTTTAGTCTAAATTGAGGAAAATCTGAACCTAATAAAAGGAGAAAACATATACCGAAAATGACACTCACCAACACGAAGGAGAGTGAGTCGAGATGTGAGAGCAGTTGTATTGAGTTTTGAGTGAGAGAGACAAGAGATTGTTGGAGCAGTGGGTGCAAATCTTAAATTTTAGGGGGTTCAAAATAATAATAAAAAAATATAAGATAGTAAGTGTTATTTTAAAAATCTGAGTGTGTGCATGTGCCCACACTGAACCCAACGTGGGTTCGCCACTGTCGTTAATATAAATCTCATCTTAAATAAGGGTAAAAATGAAAATTAGTAATTAATGCATTAGAAAATTGATGTATGTTTCTTATAATAAGGACCAAGAAAAATGGCTCTTTTGTTCCTTATAAAAAGAATCAAATGGAGTATATGTATACTCCGTCCCATTTCAAATATAAGAAGGAAAAAAAATCAACTTTTATAGTCTAATATATAAACAAATCTCAACTAATTATACTATATTTAATGATATAATTTCTAAAATACTATTCAATTAATTTGGATTTCATTTTCCAATAACCTCTTGTATTCCTATAAAATAAGTTTTCATGAATGACATTTTAGAAAATATAATTATTTTTTTATTACATCAACAAAATTAAATAAAATTAACTATTATTCTTATTCTGAGTGAATTTTTTGTTGTTGCTTATATTCAAAAAATACACACACACACACACGTATACACACGTATGGGGAGTGATTAAGTTATTCTAGGAGTAATTCTTGTCTTAGTTACTCCGGTTAACATCTTTTTGTAGATATTGAATTTTATCAATTCAACCATTGAATATCGCCATATTATGTTAATGACCATGCATACCAAATTTTAGATAAATTGGACATTCGTAACAATGTAATCATATGGTCAATATTTTACTTGTAAATTAAAACGTATAGTATACGTTAAATTGAAGTGATCTGATGAAGTATCAAATATTTTTAAAATTTTACGAAGTTTTATGGAGTTGGTCTACTCAATAAGAAATTTTAATTTGACGGTTCGATTTATTAAGTTTGATGTATATAGAAAGATATTAACCGGAAAAACTCATACAAGAGTTACTCCTGGAGTAATGATCTCTCCCCTATATATATTTTTAGTAAAGACTAAGTATAATATTGAGATATTTATAAAATATCTTACAATATTTTTTTGGGATTTTATAAAAATTCTATTCAAACATCTTTCTGATTTTCCAATAGTAATTTGACATTTCTAATTGCTATCTACATAGAATGTAAAGCCCTTTTTCAATATTTTAAAACCGAAATAGTAGATAAGTGACCTTTTAAGGTGCATGCTTTTAAGAATTTGGATTTGATGTGGTAAAACACCCACAGAATCAATGCATTCAACATATCTTGATCGTTGGATAGCGATCGGATGGTTCATATTAAGAGTTTGTATTCGATTTGGTGAAGGGAAATGTGAATTGTTTGATTTTTATTCAATGGTTGAGATATGCTGACTGTGTGGTGTTTTTCCATTAAAGTTAATATGGGTCTCACTTTAAGTGGTGCACTAGTACTATTTAAAACTAAAATTACAGTGGTGCCCTTGTTCCTGCCACGTCCACCTTTGCATTCAACATTTCCCACCATGTCACATTCACGATAAGTCATGGCTACTATGGTGGCTTTGTGATTTTCTGGCGTAGTGGGCCTATTTTGCATAGGAGGATGGCTATGCACAATTCAAACACACGGAAGAGATGGTGGTTGACAATCTGAACTCGAAGGAGATAGTGGCTGGGTTCACTAACAACTCTATGAAGAATGGTTTGTAATCCTCTATTGGCGAGGAGGTGGCTTGGTGTTAAACTTGTTTGTCTTGTCCTTTCATGGTTAAGGCACCCAATGTTTAAGAATGGATGATGTTCACACTAAAGTATTTAACGTTCAAGCGTGGAAAATGTTAACACTTAAGCGTTGATGTAATGCTTATCAAAAAAAAGCGTTGATGTAAAAGTATGAGTTCAGATACTTAGACACTCATTGGGTAAGAGTGCAAATATTAACATTGTTATCCACGCAAGTATGAGTTCAGATACAAAACTTTTTAAAAAGGTCGGTATAGACACAGGTAATTAATACATTGCACAAACCAAACCCTACTCACTGTTATCCCTTCCCTACCATATCACAGACATATTTCAATAATAATATTGAGATCTATTGCAAAATAGTGAAATACTATTGTAAACATATTTCAATAAGCAATATTATGTTGTAACAAAAATGATGAAATATAAATAGATATTGTGTAAAAGTTATTTACACTATCAATATATATTTAATAATTAACTCAAATTTTATATAAGCTCATATTAATCTTTTAACATGATTCATCAATTTTACTTAAACGTAGTTATTATTTGCTCTATCCTTCTCATAACATCTGCCACTTTTCTTATCAAAAAAATTAATAGTATCTACCACTTTAAGAATTTTGATTTGTTTCATATTATTTATTACTTTATGATATCACAAAATTATTATAATATGTTTTTATTAACACATGTATCTATTAGTATCTCAACCTATAATACATTGATTATTGTTTTTATTTACAATACAACAAAGAGGTAATGTTATTATAATAATTAATTAGTATAATTAGTTATTTTTTAAGATGTATATATTACTTTAAAGACAAATATTACGAGACATATGAAGTATTTAATTAATTTGTACTTTATGCATATATTCTGCCAAAAAACTTTACAATTAGAGATACATTTTATTGTGCTGTTTATATTATTATATATAGTTGAAAATGTTACGAAGATCTAATGCGAAGATAATATAAAAAATGAGGCTAAATAAGTAGAAGTTTTAATTCTCAAAAAAAAATAGAAGTTTTTTTCTTCTTCCTATTATAATAGTAGTTTATAGCGTGATGAAAGTTTTATGAGATAAGATAAGATAAGATAAGATTGCATACGATTTTTCTCGGCATGTATATCCCTGTCATATTCAAGCGTACTTTATCAATAAGCTTGATATGCGATGCAGTTCATTTTCATATTTTATTAAGAGTTTAATGGATGGATGTATCGATAGTGTACGTTTTTTATATAATATTCAACCATATTTCATTGTAATATCACTTTGTTGTATTACATTGTAGAATATCTCTACAAATACCTACACAACGATATATGATTGAGTATCTGTGTAATTTTTTTTACACTATTGATCCGGAGTGGCCCAAAGCCCACTCAGTAATGGGATGACCGACCTGACCCAGGAGGTCCACGCTCGAAGTAATAAACCCTAAAAACTATGCTCATCACGACGCTAAACCCTAGAATGCAAGCATTGCGGCACTAGACCTAAAAGCGACTTTCTGGCGGCACAAACCCTAGAAGCTACATCGGTTGTTGGATGCATCCGACAGCTAACAATTGATCCAGGGTTAAAAAAAGTACCCACACGACAGCATCCTGACCTCACCTATAATCCATGACGTCAGCAAGAAAGATACGCACTGTTCATTTCTTACCTCACCTTATTCCGGTACTGATTAAGCATCAGAGTGTGTGCAGGTATACCCCTCATTGTCATCTCCATCGTGCTACGCCGTTCGCGATCAGACTCCGGCCAACTCTGGGATCCACTTCGGATCAACTATCAATACATAATCATTAACTTCTTTTGTTAAAAGAAAGTGCTACCGAGTTGAGCAAGAAATACGGGAGATCACAAATTGTCACCATTTAACTATTGTTATCTTTTTTTTAGCTAGCATACTGTAATTAGGGTCAAAGAGGTCAAAAGTCTTTGACCCCAATAAGTGCCTACGGTGACGTTACACTAGTGCGAAATAGAGATTCTAAATCGGAGATTTTAACTCGGTTATAAGAAAACCGATTTAAAATCCTACGAGGTGGCAATTTTGTAATTACTTGTTCAGCTGGAACTCCTTTTAACTCGGTTATCAGGAAAACTGATTTAAAAATAACACTTTTTAACTTGGTTTTCGAAGAACCGATTTAAAAATGCATTCTCACAATTTTTCTAAAACTCTAAAACATTTTAAATCGTTTTTTAAGAAATGCGATTAAAAAAGATTACTTTTTAACTCGGCTATTGGTTCAACCGATTTAAAAAGTCACTTTTTAAATCAGTTTTTTTAACCGATTTAAATTCTTGATACATATTACATCGGTTGAATATAAATCGGTTGCAAAACCGACTTAAGAAGTATATTTTAACCGATTTAGTATCCCCAAACTGCACTAGTAGCATGGTCTATTGTTACTTAGCAAAGACCAAATGACACATTGGTTGAGTTCACTCCACAAGTTAATAACTGAATTTGACATATATAATTATTTTTCTCTTTTATATGTTATTTATTTGACAATTTACATGTAAAAATGATTCATGAACACTCATATCCCCTCCAACACCTAAAGAGAGAAAGAAATAGAGGGTGAGAAGTGATATATGTGATAGGTGAGTGATGTGATAGGAAGAGAGAGATAGAGAGAAAGAGAGATATTAGTTGGGTGTTGGGAATTTTGGGATGTCCAAAAATCATGGTTGATTTATGTTAGGACAGTAATTACACGGGTGTACAAGATTAACTTATCTCCTTTTTTAGTGTAATAAATTATAGAGAAAGATGTTTTTGTTTTTTTTTATCGGTAAATGTTTTTATTTAACAATAGTTTATATAAAATAAGATTACAAATAACTTCACTACAACAGAAAAAGGATATAAACAACGCTTAAATTTGGCCTTCGCCAGCGCTTAAAACTGCTGCCTAATCACCCGCTGGTGATTGTGATTCGAAAGGACAGCATTTGACAAGCACTGGGGATTTTGGAAATAGACAGCGCTTCTTTAAAAAAGCGTTGTCTATTATCAAATATAGGCAGTGTTTTTTCAAAGCGCTGTCTATTTTGCTTTTTTTTAGCTGATCCATTTCCTGCATCAAAGATTCACAAGAAAGGAAACAATCACACATATATAAAATACCATCACACACAGACATACAGAAAATACCAACAAACATCACATACACACATACAAAAAATATCATCACACACACATACAGAAAATATCAACTAATTAATCATTGACTTGTATATTTTTATACCTCAATTTGAATTTCTAACAAAATTTTGGCAGCACTTCTCCTAAAATATGGACATTCCAAAATTTATCTAATACCTGTAACAACAAAAAATACCATATACCAGCCAGCACAAGTCACTATACAAGTTTACCTAGTATGCAATTCACATCCAAACAAGTATTTGAAGTAACCAAACATGTAAAACAAACTTTTTTGCCACGTAGGAGCATCACTCTTCCTTTAATTTAAGAATTTGAGAATCAGAGTATGACTCGTAATTACAGTCGGTAAAGTACTGCGAAATAAAAAATAAATCATATTAGAATTAAATTGGAAGAATGGTGAAATGCAACTAAGTAGAACAAATTGCATACCTCCTTTAGGACTTCCATTTGGTTGTGAACAATAATATTTTTAATATACTTCAGAACATAGTACCAACAATCAGTGTTGTTTGGTTGTTTGGGGCACTATAAAATTAAAAATATTAAATCAATATAGATTTAATTTTTAAAATTAAATAACTGTATAAGTATTTTAATAAATAACTTTACAGATATTCAGTTAAATGTGGTGGGTGATTTGGAAAATCGAGATGACCTGGAACTTCCATCAAGTCGTCGAAGAATTTGTACAGCTCTGAGTGCAAAAACAAACATCATCATTAATTTTGAATCATCAAAATTCAAAATTCATAGAACACAAAACTCAAAATAAGCACAATTTAACACTATATATTAAATTCTTACTGGTCGTACATATCCTTCATTCTTTTACGGCTGCTCAAATTCTTTTGCAATGGATCTAAATAGTACACCGTGTTTGCATTGAGATTGATTGTTAACAATACCCAATGTTGCCTACGAAAAAGTTGATTAAGGAAATTCTAATTAGCAAGTCATCACATTTCACAAAATTTAATATATATATATATATATATGATTAAATTAAATGACTCACCCTACGTTACACGGTGACAGAAACAATGTCTCAGACTCAGGGTTTCCTAGTGCCAAGCGTTTAAATATATATGTTTTAGCCATGACAAGTCTCTGCTCAAATGACAAATCTGTGCTCTTTGGGCACAAGAACACAATCCTCTGAGCCCGTCCTTCTGGGATCAGTATCTCATAATACAAGTACCTTAAATTAAACATATACAAATTAATGAATTAATAATAATAATTTCAATATTAATTTAGGTGAAACAATGAAAAAACACGTATTGTTTAAATTTAATTGTAGTACCTCATATATATAATAATAATAACCTAACTGATCCAAGCGCCATAAGTACAAATTTCAGACAGTTTTTCCTTGGCACTGAGATATAACAAGGGGTAATATTCTGGATGCCCCAAAACTTCTGGAGGAATATTTACATTATGGGTTGCTCCATCAACCAGAGTAGCATTAGCATGGGCTTGAAGAAACATAAAAAAGGGTGTAGCAGGAGATGTGGAAATGGAAGGTTGAGAGTTGCCCTGATTCTTTACTGGGGATGTAACTGACCTAACTGTTTGCTGCTTCCCCTTGCCCTTAACCTTATCCTTGGGTTTGGATTGTACAGGTACCTAAATATTTTGCATTAATTTCAGTAAAATCCTTGGGTTTGGATTGTACAGGTACCTAAATATTTTGCATTAATTTCAGTAAAGATACAAAGTCTGTGACCACGTAATTTAATAAATATATGATTATGAATCATGTTAATTTATTAAAAAATTACGCGTCACTTACTCTTATGAGTTGCTGCGGCCATGCCACAAATGTACCTATTGCCTCTCCCACGTTGTTGATACCTACGTCCTCAAGTGGAATAGGCAATGGTGCTTCTGCCTTGTAAGCAACGCCAACTCTGACTTTCACACAACTGGGAGGTAATGGACAATTGTGCAACTTAACACTTAAATTGGTGTAAGAAATTCCCTTACCAACCGGTCGAGATGAGCCAAGCAAAAATAAGGAACACTCTACGGTGCCCTAAACCATGAATTAATAAACAAAATATTAGATATGATAAATCAATGATACAATACGTACAAGTAACGAGAACAATTTCTAATGCTCAATTACCTCAGATGACTTAAGAGTGCATCTATCCATGGGTAAAGTAGGCTCGTGTTCCTCCACCAGTTCCGGTTCCATTACTTCCACCGGTCCCTTAAGTAATCAAGATCCACAATAATATTAAATTAGAATGCAATTCACAAATACTTAATCTACCAAACAAGTCTTTGAAGTAATTTGATTTACCTTGTGAGACCTAAGAGTGCAACTATCTCTGGTGCTAAGGTGCTGATCCATCTCTACTGGTTCTCTGGCAGTAAGGTGTTGATCCATCTCTACCGGTTCCTTGTTCTGAGGCATATTACTTTTCAATTCCTGGACCTCCCGAAAGAGATGGGCTACCATCTTTTTTCAACTCTTCATTTTCTTCTTTTCTAGCGCGCTTTGGTTTACCAAAAAATTTGCTTTCGAGAAACACCAAATCTCACGCCCCTTACACGACCAGAATACTCTCTGATCGGCATGGCTTCAGTAAGGATGTCTGTTACCCTCTGTGTCACAGACTGTTGTGGTAGGCTCTCCTAAGACACACAAATATTATTAATAAATATTGTTAAATATTATCACTATCATAAGAAAATTGCAAATGAAAATGTTAATTAATATATCATATACTTACAATTTTATCAGCAATTTCCATAGTGGGGGGTCCACAATCAGACCATTCTTGTTGCGGCGGGCTTCTATCCACAAGAAATGGCGATCAATTGATGTTGATGATACATCTTCTCCAGTCATCTTCAGCTATACAAATTAACAAAGAAATTGAAATTAATCAGTGTTAATTAGGTATAGGGTTTAGGGTTACATATAATTTAGGGTCACTTTGCATACCAAATCTTCCTCGATGCGGGGATACACTTTAGCCCCTCCTCTATATGGGTAAGGAGGATCTGCTGCTCTCTGCCGATTTGCGTTACTTGTTCTCTATATAGACATATAAATGTGCATAGTAACAAACATATAAGTATACCAGAAATTCAGGGTCTCCGGTGTGTTTTGCTACAAATTCTCTCCAGGCATCCACTCCTATGACTGATTCATAATCAGGTGGAGGCTCATTTCTAACATTGCCATCTTCATCTCTCAGCCAATTATTGGACAACCATGTTCGAAAAATTTCGAAGAGATCTTCCACCAATCTTAAGTATAATGTCCTTATGTGTGTCATCAACATCAAATATTTTTTGTAAATACATTAACAAGTACCAAATAGTAGGGTAAGTATATTTACATAGTCATTTAAAAAATACAACTGATTGTATATACTTGTATCTCGCACCAAAGCTCCTCTTTCAATCGATCCAAGACTGAATTATTTCTCTCCCTCCAATTACTAAAAGTAATTGGAAAAGTCTGCCGCACTTGACATCCAATGAAATTAACCAACTCTGTGTCACTTCTGCCTACGGGTTGACCTTTAAGATTCCATTCAACCTATACAAATTAAGTGTACAACATTAGATAATAAATAGAAAAAAAAACTAATTATATTAATTAATTAGTAAGTAACTTACCACTGGTCTCTGTCCTCTACTCTTACCTCGGATGAGATTCTTCTTGACAGTCTTACCACGGGGACGACGCTTCACAGTTTGGGCGGCCGCAGCATCACTATGATCCTGAGCATCAGTTTCATGTCCGGGAGAAGCCATCTAGCTATCTGCAATCTATATACATGTTAATAGCTAATCTAATCCAATCAACCATAAGACACTTCAAAGTTCCAACTTTTAACAAAATTTTGGCAGAGTCTCCCCTAAAATATGGACATTCCAAAATATATCCAATCCAATTAAATTCCACAAATAAACAAGGAATATATCCATAACATGTTGAAAAGTGAATATATCCAATCCAATCCAATCCAATCACTGTAAAAAAGAAAGTGAATTAATAGAAATTTTACTAGTTGAACCAACCTAGGGAACCATAACATGAACTACTGGTACCTTACCTTCACTCTAATTTTGGTTGCTGCATGATTGAGGTTTCAACAACCTTAATACCCTACTAATTACCTATAAATAAGATTAGGACAAAGGGGATAATTGTATAAAGAATTTAGGACAAGTTTGGCTTGGTTTATGCAAACTAGTATTATTCTAGAACAAGTATATCTTAAACTTAGTTGCTGCAACATAGGTGTCTAATTTTATTATTGTTGCATAATACCTTTAACCATAAGTTAAGGATAGATATAACGAGTGTAAAAGAGTTCAACAAAGCTTAGCTATAGAGGATGCAAACTCAAGTACCAAATTAAGACTAGAATACACAATTTTCTACATCCTTTATAGAAATACAATATATTTGGACAAATCTTACCACTTATCCTAATTCTGAAAAAGGAGTTAAGAATCATTGCTAATTTTTTTTCATTTGTAATATCATCTTAAATATTACAAATGTTCGGGTTCAGGCCACATTAGAACTGCCCAACATATTTATCTTTGCTTTCCGTAATCCTAAGCACATAATCAATAACTATGAATGTAAGCCATCATTGATATTCAAACACAAAAGACTTTATGCAATAAATAACAACAAAAATAGCATATTTTGTCATGGAGATGGCTTAATGCACAAAACCCTCTTAGCAAACAACATGCAACTCTAAACAGAAAATACCCTGAACATGCTTTTGAACCTTCTACCCTCTTTCCTAACAATATGCAAGTCCAAACAACAACAACACAAAAAAATACCCCGATTTAAGTTCTGTCTGGCAGAGGAACGAGGAAGAGGAACGGTCGAGTCACAACCGGAAGAGGAGTGAGAAAGAGAGGCGACGGTGGAGAAGAGGACGAAGCACAAGGAAGAGGGGCTAGGAGGCAGAGGTCATCTTCCCGCGCGAGAGACAATGAGAGTCGTACGTGGTTTCAGAGAGGGACAATGAGGGAGAGAGGGCTGAGACGAAGGTGGTACCGTGGTTGAAGATGAAGACGCGGCATAGAGAAATCGAAGAAAGGTAGCTGAGACGGTGGTGGTCAGTGGTTGAAGACGGCGAGGAAGAGGGAATGGCGGTGGTACTGTATTTTGCATGCGAGAGAACGAGGGAATGAGAGCTAGCTGTTATGTTTGAGTATAATAAAATTTTAGAAATTGAAATAGACAGTGTTTTCTTGAATAAGTGTTGTTTATATCACAAACATAAACAATGCTTTCTTGAATAAGCGCTGGTTATGTGTAACACACATAAACATCACTTTCCCGAGAAAGCGCTGTTTATGTGTAGAGTGCCTCTTTGACAGCGTTTCCTCAAATAAACGCTGTGTATTTTAAAGTAGAGAAAGCGTTGTTTAAGGCCTTCCATAATTTTTAAACAGCGTTTTTATTATGTAACGCTGTTTAAGGTGGCACATTTTTTTTAACAATCTGTTGTAGTGCTTATAAATCAATAAAAAAATGTATATTAAAACTTAAGCAATTGTTATTGTTTTTTTGGCGAATATTTAAGCAACTGTTATTAAAAAAGGTCAACTAGACGATCAATTACCATTGGCACTTTGGCGGTTTATCTCCTTTTTTATATAAAAATTGTGCGAGTGAGCTACACTCTGAGGTCTGGAGCGACATGGGTATAACCCCTCTCCAAAAAAATTATTTTTTGTCAAGATTCAAGTCATGGACCTACGTTTCGAAAGTTACACATGCTCCTCCATTATGGATTTAGCTTACTTCCACTAAGCCAACCCCTTTGGGTTTGAAAGCTTATCTCAGTTTTTTTTTTGTGCTTAGGACAAATGGTTGGGGGCGGAAAACATGGGGAAGAGGGAAGTGGAGCGTGTTAGATCAGAGACTTAGTTTTGTAAAACTGATTTCTTCATCCATTGATTACCTCTTTAATACAGATTACAAGTAAACCAATTGCTAACTGAAAACTAACTAATGAATAGACAGACTAACTAACTGATTAACAAACTGATCAATCAGTTATGGACACTAGGTGATAGGCCCAATATCACCAACTAAACAAAGGCCCAAACTACTAATTACACCTACTAATATACTGAAATACCAATAAATCCTCTTCTAAACTGAACTGTGACTCACGATCGGTTTAAATCAAGAATCTCAAGCACATTCCTAGCAAAGTCCTCAGCCTTGAAAAAATCTCGAACTTCACTGGTTTTGTCATTAAGTCTGCCAACTGATCATGGGTAGAGCAATACCTCAGTTCCACTATATTATCTCTGCAGAGATCCCTCAAGAAATGAAATCTCACATCGATGTGTTTAGTTTTTCCATGAAGAACATGATTCTTTGATAACTTGATGGTGGAATTGTTATCACACTGAATTGTGATACAGCCCTGCTGAGTTACACCCAAAGCATTCAAGATTCTCTTGAGCCAAATACCTTGGCAAGCACACACAGCAGCAGAAACATATTCTGCCTCTGTGGTAGACAAAGTGACCACAGGCTGTTTCTTAGACATCCATGAGACAGCTCCTGAGCCCAGCAAGAAGACATACCCAGAAGTACTCCTTCGATCATCAATATCCCCAGCATAATCACTATCTGAGAAAGCCATCAATTCTACAGCCAATCCTCTTCTATACAGAACTCCATACTCCAAAGTTCCTCTCACATATCTTAGCACTCTTTTAGCAGCAACAAGGTGCTTTTCAGTGGGTCTTTCCATGAACCTGCTGATTAAGCTCATAGCAAAAGCTAGATCAGGTCTTGTAGCAGTCAAATACATCAGGCTTCCAACAATTCTCTTGAATTCTGTTGCATCTACAGCCCTGCCTTCTGCTTCTTTTGACAGTTTACTTCCAGGAACTATGGGATTGTTAACTGGTTTGTTGTTTTCCAAACCAAATCTCTCAAGAACCTCCTTTGCATACTTCTGCTGATTGATAAAAATTCCATCACTGTTCTGAAACACTTCAATTCCCAGAAAATATCGCATTCTCCCCAAATCTGTCATATCAAACTCTTCTTTCATGGTCACTTTAAACCTTTCAAACATACTTGTACTATTTCCAGTGAACAAAAGATCATCAACATATACAAGCTAACTATCAATCGGTTGTCTTTACCATCTGTTTTGGTGAACAAAGTATGTTGGTGGGAAAAATCCGCAAGTGTACGGTTTTGTCGTCAAGTAATAAAAAGATATCGAACCACAAGGACTGGCTACGCTAAATAAATTAATTCGGTGTTACTTAATTTAAATTAAACAGCGAGAAAATATTTAAAGGATGTTGTTGGAACGTAGTGACAGAAAATAAATAAAAGATAAAAAGATATATTTTTTTTTGTTTTTGTAAATAAAAGTTTTCTAGGACCTGAGATACCACAATAATGCTCTGAGAATTCAAATTAATAAATCTAACATTAATATTGAAATCATTTGAAGGCAAGTTAACGGAAATACTAAACGCCCACTATCGTGGTAGTGAAAGCGTGCAAAGTTGAATTCAATCCCTACTTTCGTGGTAATCTCATTCAACAAAACCCATTGAGCTCTTTGAAAACTTGTTTTATCCTCGTAGGATTAAAAACTACTTTTGTGGTTTTAATCTTTTATTTTGTTATTATAATTCCAAAAAACAACTCCGCCTTTTCGCTTTATCCTCGCTTATCTAACACATGCAAATAAGTGATCAGCAAATTTACAAGAAATAATAACGATAATAACCAAATCAATTCATGCAAATTAATAATAGAGTATCAAGTATTCAGCTCAGAAACATTAGAGGGCAGAGCCCAAAAATCCTAAAAATAAATAAACTACTCAGACATAATTATAAGTGACATATTACAAATCAAGTAAAGCAAAAATAGATATTACTTGGAAGGAGAATGCAAAAAAACCTCTACCCCTCGATTCCTCTGTATCTCGATACCCCTCAGCATCCACGCTTTCTTCATTCTCTCAACCTCTATTTATAGGAAATGAGGATGCACATAAAGAGAAAAACAAATTGCCCACGTCGTTTAAAATTCAACATGCGCTGTATTTGAGAAATGGCAAAGCCAGCCCATTCCAACTTTGCTGCACCTCCTTTGACAAATATGAGCTTCCTTTTCCAACTTTTCTTCTTTTATTAATTTGAACTTGCTTTTCTTGCTTTGTTACCATCGGCTCACCAACATAATTTATTTTAATGTGCCTTGCTTTTAATTGGACAACAACTTGCCTAGTAACAAATTCATCCAAAAATTCTTTATGTCTGCCAACGTGAATTCAAATGATGCGCCGCCTCTTTCTTTTTATTTCGAATAGGAACAGTGCCTCTTTTCTTTTATTTTACACTGGCTTATATTTTTCACCACTTTGCATATTTTTTCATTCCTGCACAATATAGAATAAAAGAGAGTATATTTTATATGATAATAGGCAATAATAATTCCAAATCACACTCAAATATCCCCATAAAATAATACAATAATGGTACTTGTCAAATTCCCCCATACTTAAATTTTTGCTTGTCCTCAAGCAAAAGAATTTGGTTTATGAATCACAAAATTTGTGATCAATGAGAGCTAACCAATTTTTGAGAGGAAAAACAAGTGAATTGAATGAACAACTTTTGTTAGGCTTTTGAGAGAGTAATATTCAGATTTTGGCAATTAAAAAAGTAAGCACCTTAAAATTAAATCAACCAAGAATGGGTCGCTCCCTTTCAAACTCTCAAGTATTTCAATGGGTAATGGTAATTCACACAATTTTTCAAAGATAAAGCATTACCATAAGCTTGACAATAGACCAAAACTCGACTAACAATTTACAGATAATTTCGAAATCAAGGGGTCTTGCATAAGGTTGTAATGAGGCTAGGGGTAAAAAGAATTCAAGGTATGAAATTTCAACAAAAAAAAAAAGGATATCACAAGGGCTATAATTAATAATCATATTTGAGCAAATACCCTTGAATCATAGTGGAGCTTTTTTTTAGGTATAACTTGTAAGCAAAATGTCATATTCTCTTTTTCATATGCTTTTGTTTTTCCCTTTTTATCACATTTCATCATCATAAAAATTACTTTAATGGAAGGGAAGCCCTTTTTTTTTTCTTTTTTTCTTTTTTTAATAACGACATTTTTCACTAAAACCAAGTTTTTCAAGTTGCTCCCTATAATTCAATAGTACCCAAATATACCATTTTTCAATCAAATCAGAGGGTACAAAATAAAACTTCTTTTTTTTAAGGCTCAAAGTGGACAACTAAATGGTGAACTTTTAAATGCAAAGTGTTGGAAGCTAGAAACAAGAATCCTAAGTGCCCCAATCATTTTTCAAAAATCCATAAATAAGTTTCGTTTTGAGTGATCACATGTCAAGTTCTAGAACACAGTGTCAATGGAAAACAACTCAAATGAAGAATAGGGGTTATAATCATATTGCAATGTGTAACCCCAATTAGGCTCAAATCCTTGCATTTAGAAGCTTTTTCATGGAAAAATTTTCAATCAAGGGCTTAATTTCTAATTTCCAGCTTTTTAGAAATCAGAAATTATATCATCTTAATAAGCATCAAAGGTTGTCCAAAAATTTCAAATTTTTCGCTTTCAAAAATAGTTAGCTTCAATTTTTCAAATTTTTTTTTCAATTACCTCCCCATACTTAATCCTAGCTTAGTTCCGTAAAGCTAGACAAAGATAAACCTAATAAAACTAAAGTATATAAATAAAAGCAAAATATCCAAAGTATCAAAAAGCAAGAAAAACTCCCTAATATGTCATGGCATAGTCTATACAAAAGCATATGTGCTTTTGTACAAAACATCAAAAGAAGCTGATCATCACCGAGGGGTGGTCATTGGAAATGGAGTTGCATCTCGCTAAAGTAGCTCCAGAATGGTAGTCTACGTCACGCACGCCTAAAATCCTTTGATCCATTTTTTTTTTTATTTTTATTTTTTTTAATAATAAATTAAAGATTTGAATAAAAATCACACACAATATTTAAAATAAAAATAAAAGTAGAGAAAGAGTAAAAGTACGGGTTGCCTCGTATAGCGCTGCTTAAAGGTCTTTAGCTCGACCCTTGGTTTAGTCTAAGGCTTTCCATTTGGATTGAGAAGATGAAGTGGTGTACTCTTCTCAATTTGTTCATCCAAGATGTAACGCTTTGAGCCTTTGTCCATTTACTTTGAATGTACCACTACCTTCACTCCAAATTTCTAATGCTCCATAAGAAAAAATCTTTTTATTTGAAAAGGTCCCACCATCTGGATCTCGCTTTTCCTGAAACAATTTTAGCCTAGAGTTGAAAAGAAGTACAAGGTCTCCTTCCTTAAACTCTCTTCTCATGATGTGCTTATCATGCCACTTTTTGGTATTTTCCTTATAGGTCTTTGCTGTTTCATAAGCATCAAGTCGTAATTCATCAAGTTCAAGCAATTGAAGCTTTCTCTTTTCCCCTGCCTCTTTCATATCAAAGTTTAAAAGTTTAATTGCCCAGAAAGATTTGTGTTCTAGCTCAACAGGCAAATGGCAAGGTTTGCCATAAATTAACCGAAAAGGAGTCATCCCTATCGGAGTTTTATAAGCTGTTCGATATGCCCAGAGAGCCTCATCGAGCTTTAAAGACCAATCCTTCTTGGATCTTGAGATAGTTTTCTCTAAAATGTTTTTAATCTCCCTATTGGACACTTCGACCTGCCCATTAGTCTGAGGATGGTATGGTGTAGCTACTTTATGAGTGACTCCATATTTTTTCAAAATGTTTTCAAATTGTCGCTCGATAAAGTGCGAACCACCATCACTGATCACAGCTCGGGGTATTCCAAACCTTGGAAAAATAATTTTCTTAAACAATTTAATGACAGTTCTTGCGTCACTAGATAGAGAGGAGATTGCTTCAACCCATTTAGAGACGTAATCAACTGCTACAAGTATATACTTATTTCCACATGAAGGTGGAAATGGTCCCATGTAATCAATTCCCCAAACATCAAATATTTCTACTTCTAGAATAGTATTCAGGGGCATTTTGTTCCTTTTAGAAATATTACCTGTCCTTTGACAAGGGTCACAAGCAAGCACAAATAATCTAGCATCTCTAAATATGTGAGGCCAATAGAATCCTGCTTGAATAACCTTGGTTGCAGTTTTAGAAGCACTAGCATGTCCTCCATAAGAGGAAGAATGGCAGCAATTCAGAATACTTTCTATTTCATCCTCCAGACACACCGATTTTAGACACAACAAGACATTTCCTATAAAGGAATGGCTCATCCTAAACATAATGTTTTAAATCGAAAAATAACTTCTTTTTCTGGTGATAGTTTAAATCAGGAGGAAGGATCTTGCACGCGAGGTAATTGACATAGTCTGCATACCAAGGAGCCTCTCTAGTGGGAGCTTTAATCAACAATAATTGCTCATCAGGGAGGATTCATTAATGGGTAAGTCGCCCTTGAGCTTGACCGAGGATCAAGTCTAGAAAGATTATCAGCCACCGAATTTTCAATACCTTTTTTGTCTAAAATTTCCAGATCAAATTCTTGCAAAAGAAGGATCCATCTGATGAGTCTAGGCTTGGCCTCTTTCTTACTCATAAGGTATTTAAGTGCTGCATGATCTGTGTAAACAATTACCTTTGATCCTACAATATATGACCTGAATTTCTCAAAGGCAAAGACAACCGCGAGCAATTCTTTCTCCGTAGTGGCATAATTAACCTGAGCTCCATCAAGTGTCTTACTGGCATAATATATTGCATGCACTTTCTTATCCTTTTTTTGCCCCAACACAGCTCCTATAGCATAATCACTGGCATCACACATTACCTCAAAGGGTAGGCTCCAATCAGGTGTTTGCAAAATAGGAGCAGTGATTAGTGCTTCTTTTAACTTACAAAAAGCAGACAAACAGTCAGAGTCAAAATTAAAAGGGACATCTTTCACTAGAAGATTAGACAAGGGTTTGGCAATTTTAGAAAAATCTTTGATAAATCTCCGGTAAAAATCGGCATGTCCTAAGAAACTTCTAACTCCTTTTACATTTACGGGTGGAGGTAGCTTTTCAATTACTTCAATTTTTGCTCTGTCTACCTCAATACCTCGTCCCGAAATCAAGTGTCCGAGTACAATACCTTCCTGTACCATAAAGTGACACTTCTCCCAATTTAAAACAAGGTTAACCTCCTCACATCTTTGTAAAATTTGGGATAAATTGGATAAACAATCATCGAAGTTAGCACCATATACTGAAAAGTCATCCATAAAAACTTCCATGATGTTCTCAATGAAATCAGAGAATATTGCAGTCATGCATCTTTGAAAGGTAGCGGGGGCATTACAAAGACCAAAAGGCATTCTTCTATAGGCAAACGTACCATAGGGACAAGTGAATGTGGTCTTTTCCTGGTCACTAGGATGAATGGCAATTTGGTGAAATCCTGAATAACCATCTAGATAACAAAAATGTGAATGCCTAGCTAGCCTTTCTAACATTTGGTCAATGAAAGGAAGTGGGAAATGGTCTTTTCTGGTGGCATTATTTAATTTTCTATAGTCTATGCACATCCTCCAACCTGTAACTGTCCTAGTTGGGATTAATTCATTATTCTCATTTTTAGTTACAGTCATCCCTCCTTTCTTCGGGACCACATGTACAGGACTCACCCATTCACTATCAGAAATTGGATAAATAACCCCAGCATCTAACAATTTAAGCACTTCTTTCTTAACAACCTCTTTCATGTTGGGATTCAACCTACGTTGATGCTCAATAGATGTTTTATGATTAGGTTCCATCAAAATTCTGTGCATGCAAAAGGAAGGATTTATGCCTTTTATATCATCCATTGTGTACCCTATGACCTTTCTATGCATCCTTAGTGTCCTAAGTAATTTATCTATTTCTAACTCATTTAAGCTAGCATTCATAATCACTGGATAAGAAGAGTTAGGGCCAAGAAATTCATACCTGAGAGTGGAAGGGAGAGGTTTAAGTTCTACCTTGGGAGCTTTTTCCTCTTTCCAATCTTCTGGTTTGGGTTTTGATTTAAGTTCTTCTATTGTGGCCTTTTGAGGAGAAATTTCAGGACATGATTCTAACAATCGGGCATAATTGGCTGCTTCACTTTCATCCCCTATTAAGTCTTCTCCCATCAAACATAACTCCAATGGATCATCAAAGTATGATTTACTAGACTCTTCCTTCACAACCTGGTGTAACAAATCAATTCTGCAGCAAGAATCCTCAAAAGAAGGTTGTTTAATAGATTTAGACAAATCAAATTCAACCTTTTCTTCACCAATAGTTAAGGATAACTTACCATTTTTGACATCAATAATAGCACCTGATGTAGCTAAGAAAGGTCTACCAAGAATAATAGGGATTTGTTTATCTTCATCCATTTCAAGTACAACAAAATTAGCTGGAATGAAGAATTTACCTACTCTTATAGGAACATCCTCCAAGATGCCTATTGGGTATTTGACGGATCTATCCGCCAATTGAAGGGAGATTGTTGTAGGTTTTAGTTCACCCAACTCTAATTTATTACACACAGAAAGGGGCATAAGACTTACACTAGCCCCCAAATCACATAGAGCTTTATCAAAATTAGTATTACCAATCAAGCAAGGAATAGAGAAGCTACCTAGATCTTTTAATTTAGGAGGCAATTTGTTTTGAATTAAAGCGCTGCACTCCTCAGTTAATGCCACAGTTTCATACTCTTCTAACTTTCTTTTATTAGACAAAATATCTTTTAAGAACTTAGCATAGGTAGGCATTTGTTGTAAAGCTTCAGTGAAAGGTATGTTAATATATAACTTCTTAAGGACTTCTAAGAAACTTCCAAACTGCTTATCTAATTTAGCCTTAGCTAACCTTTGAGGAAATGGAACTGGGGGTTGGTAAGGTTTAGGAGGTACATACTTAGACACTTTTTCATCTTCTTCTTTTTCTTCTAAGGTTTGTGTCTTAGTTGTTTCTTTTTCCTCATCCTTCTTTTCCTTATCACTTTCATTTTTAGCTTCAGGAACTTCTAATTTCTTACCACTTCTTAAGGTAACAGCATTACAGTTCTCAGAGGGATTTACCTCGGGTTTACCTGGAAACTTGCCTTGAGGTCTAGGGGAAGAACTAGCTTGTTGAGCAATTTGATTTTCTAACATTTTTCCATGAATGGCTAAATTGTCTACCTTAGAAGTTAGTTCTTTAATCGCATCACTCACTATCTTACCTTCCTGTCCAAACTCATCATTTTGCTTTGTTTGAGAATTAACAAAATTTTCTAAAAGAGACTCTAGTTTAGACTTTTGTACCTGGGGGTAGCCTGAGGAGGGTCTACCTTGTGCAGCTTGATCTTGATTGTTTCGATAAGAAAAATTCGGGTGATTTCTCCATCCTGGATTGTAAGTAGGGGCATAGGGATCATTTTGTCTTTGGCCAAAACCATTGACAACATCTACATGTTCGATTGATGACTTATCTCCTGATTGACAATTAACTATAGAGTGTCCCTGCATGCCACAAAACTCACAAGAAACAGTAGAAGTACTAGCTGCATTAACACTAGCTTTAGATTTTTCCATTTTATCAAAACGTTGATTTAATGCATCAAATTTAGCCATAATTAAATCAACACCATCTACCTCGAACTTACCACCAGAAATCTTTTTCGAATTGTTGCCTCTTTCACTGCCCCAATTATTATGATTAGCAGCAATGTTTTCAATGATAGCAGAAGCTTCTGTCAGAGATTTGCTCATAAAAGCTCCTTCTGCAGCTGAGTCTAAGGTAACTTTGGCGGAGTAAGACAGACCATTGTAGAAGGTGTGTACAATTAGCCATTTGGGAAGTCCATGATGTGGACAAGCTTGTAAATATGCCTTGTACCTTTCCCATGCTTCTGACAAGGATTCTCCATCTTTCTGAGCAAAAGAGGTGATTTGAGATCTCAAATGAGCAGTTTTGGAAGGTGGAAAGAACTTATCCAAGAAGGCTTGCTCTAACTGCTCCCATGTGGTGATAGTATTAGCAGGTACTGACTTTAACCATGCCCTTGCTTTACCTGATAAAGAAGACATAAACAATCGAAGACGAATAGCATCAATAGGTGCACCTTCAATCTTGATGGTGTCACAGTTTTCCAAAAAGGTTTCGATGTGTTCGGTCGGATCTTCAGTAGGTAGTCCATTGAATTGGTGTTGTTGGATCATTGACAACAAAACAGGAGGTATGGTGAAGTGAGTAGCTGTAATTTCAGGCCTTGCGATTCCAGATCGCAAGCCTCTTGCTGCAGGTGTGGCATACTCCTTAAGAGGTCTATTGTCATCATTTTCAGCCATGGTTGCAGCTATTCGTGCTTGTTCTGCTTCTCTTTGCTTCTTCTCTTTCCTTATCGCGCGAAGAGTTCTTTCGATTTCTAGGTCGGCTTCAATAAGGCTTCCAGTACTCCGAGTTCTTCGCATTCAAAAATTACTACAGAGAGGAAAGAAGAAAAATAGATCACAGAAATAAAAATACTTACTAAATAAAAAAAATAAAAAAATAAAAATAAAGAAAACAAAAAACTATAAACAGGACTATTTAATATAAATCAATTAAAAATAATTAAATTAAATAGCAATAAGACGCAGTCCCCGGCAACGGCGCCAAAAACTTGGTGGGAAAAATCCGCAAGTGTACGGTTTTGTCGTCAAGTAATAAAAAGATATCGAACCACAAGGACTGGCTACGCTAAATAAATTAATTCGGTGTTACTTAATTTAAATTAAACAGCGAGAAAATATTTAAAGGATGTTGTTGGAACGTAGTGACAGAAAATAAATAAAAGATAAAAAGATATATTTTTTTTTGTTTTTGTAAATAAAAGTTTTCTAGGACCTGAGATACCACAATAATGCTCTGAGAATTCAAATTAATAAATCTAACATTAATATTGAAATCATTTGAAGGCAAGTTAACCGGAAATACTAAACGTCCACTGTCGTGGTAGATGCAGCGTGCTAAGTTGAATTCAATCCCTACTTTCGTGGTAATCTCATTCAACAAAACCCATTGAGCTCTTTGAAAACTTGTTTTATCCTCGAAGGATTAAAAACTACTTTCGTGATTTTAATCCTAAGTTTAGTTATTATAATTCCAATAAACAAGTCCGCTTTCAGTTTATCCTCGATTATCTAACACATGCAAATAAGTGATCAAAGAAATTTACAAGAAATAATAACGATAATAACCAAATCAATTCATGCAAATTAATAATAGAGTATCAAGTATTCACTCAGAAACATTAGAGGCGAGCCCAAAAATCCTAAAAATAAATAAACTACACAGACATAATTATAAGTGACATATTACAAATCAAGTAAAGCAAAAATAGATATTACTTGGAAGGAGAATGCAAAAACCTCTACCCTCGATTCCTCTCAGATCTCGATACCCTCAAAGATCCACGCTTTCTTCATTCTCTCAACCTCTATTTATAGGAAATGAGGATGCACATAAAGAGAAAAACAAATTGCCCACGTCGTTTAAAATTCAACATGCGCTGTATTTGAGAAATGGCAAAGCCAGCCCATTCCAACTTTGCTGCACCTCCTTTGACAAATATGAGCTTCCTTTTCCAACTTTTCTTCTTTTATTAATTTGAACTTGCTTTTCTTGCTTTGTTACCATCGGCTCACCAACATAATTTATTTTAATGTGCCTTGCTTTTAATTGGACAACAACTTGCCTAGTAACAAATTCATCCAAAAATTCTTTATGTCTGCCAACGTGAATTCAAATGATGCGCCGCCTCTTTCTTTTTATTTCGAATAGGAACAGTGCCTCTTTTCTTTTATTTTACGCTGGCTTATATTTTTCACCACTTTGCATATTTTTCCATTCCTGCACTATATAGAATAAAAGAGAGTATATTTTATATGATAATAGCCAATAATAATTCCAAATCACACTCAAATATCCCCATAAAATAATACAATAATGGTACTTGTCATATGTTCATGAGAGCATTTTTCAAAGCCTGACTTGATGAAATATGATTCAATTTTGCTGTACCAAGCCCGAGGGGCTTGTTTAAGTCCATACAAGGCCTTCTGCAGCTTATACACCTTCTTTTCTTCTCCTTTCCTTTCATACCCGAGTGGCTGTTCAACATATACTTCTTCACACAGATCTCTATGTAAGAATGCACTTTTTACATCTAATTGATACACATCCCAGCCCCTCAAAGCTGCCACAACAAAAATACTTCTAATTGTATCCCATTTAGCAACTGGAGCAAAGACCTCATTGTAGTTAATACCATGTTCTTGAGAATAGCCCTTTGCCACAAGTCTTGCCTTGTATTTTTCCACCTTTCCTTCTTCATTATACTTGGTCTTATAAATCCATTTCACACCAATACTCTTTGCTCCATCTGGTAAAGTTGTCAACTTCCATGTCTTGTTCCTTTCAATAGATTCAATTTCAGCATCCATTGCTTTTCTCCACTCCTCATGTTTCACTGCTTCTTTATAGACAAAAGGGTCTTCACAAGGTCCAAACATAGCCAGAGTATGTAATTCATCACTGTCATATGCTTCTTCTGTTTCATATTCACTGAGCCAAGTAGGAGGCTTGATATCTCTTCTATCTCTATCCTGTGCAATTGAATGATCTTCTGCATGAGTTCTTGATGAAATAACAGAGTTTCTGTTCTGCACTGCTATTGGATTTTGTGGAGAATTATTTCTGTTTCCTGCACTTCTGTTCCCTGCATTTGGAGATTCAGTTCCTGTTGCATCTTCTGTTTGAATAACTGCTTCTTCTGCAGCTGCATTTTCTCTCTCTGTTGCTTCTTTATCTTCATGATTACACTCAAGTGTTTGACTTTACATCGCCTCTGCCTCGAGTCCCAGCCCACCTTCATTTTCGTGAGAAAACAACATCCCTACTGATTGTATCCTTCTTAGTTACTGGATTATAAAGTCTGTAAGCCTTGGATTCTTCACTTACACCAAAAAACACACTTTTAACACTTTTGTTGTCCAATTTCCTTCTTTGTGCATCAGGAACATGCATATGTGCAATGCACCCAAATATTCTAAAATGATGGACAGAGGGTTTAACACCATTCCATGCCTCTTCTGGTGTCATATTTTTTACAGCAAAGGTGGGACTTCTATTCAGGACATAGTTGGCCCAATTCAAGGCTTCAGGCCAAAAAACTTTAGGTACTTTCCTCCCTGACAAAATACTCCTAACCATATTCATAAGAGTCCTATTTTTTCTCTAGGCCACCCCATTTTGTTGAGGGGTGTAGGCAGCAGTTAATTGCCTTTTGATGCCGCTGATTTCACAAAATTTACCAAAATCGGCTGAGTTAAATTCACCCCCCTATCAGTTCTTAGACACTGAATTGAACTTCCAGATTGCTTCTCAACACTATATTTAAACTTCTTAAAACAATCAAGAGCTGCAGATTTTTCTACCAGAAAATATATCCAGGTTTTCCTACTCAAATCATCTATAAAAGTAAGGAAATACCTTCTTTTGCTGTTAGATTCTGGTGTTATGGGACCACAGATATCTGCATGGACGAGCTCTAGTTGCTGAGATGCTCTCCAGTTGCTTTTCTTTGGAATAGATTCTCTGTGCTGCTTGCCTATCATACAATCTGTGCATACTTCTTCTGTCTCCTTCACATCAGGTAGTCCTTTCACCATGTTCTTTTGAACCAGTAGCTTCAAGCCCTTGACACTTAGGTGACCATACCTATGATGCCAAAGCCGAGTAGCTTCTTCAGCAGTCACTTGAAAGCAGGAAGGAATAAGGGCAGAAGCAACAACAGCAAACAGCCTGTTGGTTGCCATTTTAGAGGACATAATCAATCCTTTTTCATTGTGATATAGCTTACACATGTCTTGCTTGAAAACAATTGTTAAACCTTTACGCTGAAGGCTGGCCTATGCTGAGTAAGTTGTTCTTTAATTCAGGAATGAAGTAAACTCCTGTGATAACCTGAACCATTCCATTAACCTGAAGCTTTACATTGCCTTTTCCCTTCACTGTCATCTTGGAATTGTCTCCTAGCTTCACTGATTCTCTAAATCCTTCATCAAGATCAAAGAACCATTCCTTGTTTCCGCACATATGGTTGCTGCAACCAGAGTCTAGAAACCACACTCTTTCTTGGACAGAATTCTGAGTTTCTGATCTTGACATGAGAAGCATTTCTTCTTCATCATCAAATTCAGCATAGTTTGCATTCTCCTCCAAACTAGGACACTCATATTGAAAGTGTCCCAATTTGTGGCACTTGTAACACTCCACAGAGTCTTTATTGAAAGATTGTCTTCCACGGCCTCTTCCACCTCTTCTGCCTCTTCCCCTATTTCCACTTCTGCCACCACTTGCCACCTTTAGAGCTTGTTCTTCCTCCTTGTGACCCCTCATTCTTTGTTCATGAACTATCAAGCTACTCTGCAACTCATCAATTGACATAGTGGTGACATCATTTGATTCTTCAATAGAACACACCACATAGTTAAAACGAATAGTCATGGACCTCAGAATCTTCTCCACAACTTGACTTTCTTCCATTCTTTCTCCATGCATCTTCATCTTGTTGGCAATTGCAAGAGTTCTTGCAAAGTAATCATTAACAGATTCTCCTTCCTTCATCTCAAGAACCTCAAATTCCCTTCTCAACGCTTGAAGTTGTGCCCTCTTGACCTTGGTCGATCCCTGAAATTTTTGCTTCAGGGAATCCCAGATCTCCTTCGCAGTGTCTTTCTTCAAGATGGTTTCTATGATATTTCTATCAATAGCTTGAAACAAATAGTTCTTCGCCTTAAGGTCCTTCAGCTTGTGGTCCTCCACATTCTTGATTTGCTCTGCAGTTGCGACTGCAGGTGGCGCTGGTAGGTTAGGAATGCCCGTGTGAACTACTCCCCAGAACTCCTTGGATCGGAGAAGATTCTCCATTAGCATGGCCCAATGGTCGTAGTGACCATCAAACCTTGGAATCGCGGGTTGCACGAAGTTGTTGCCCTCCTTGTCCGCCATTGTATCTCCTTCAATCAGGTATCGCCGTCGTTGATTCGTCAAGAACACGATCTTCTGTTTCTCTCTTTTGCTCTCTGTATCACACAACTCTCTTTTCCAGGCCCCGTGAAGAGCTTTGGTACCACTTGTTAGATCAGAGACTTAGTTTTGCAAAACTGATTTCTTCATCCATTGATTACCTCTTTAATACAGATTACAAGTAAACCAATTGCTAACTGAAAACTAACTAATGAATAGACAGACTAACTAACTGATTAACAAACTGATCAATCAGTTATGGACACTAGGTGATAGGCCCAATATCACCAACTAAACAAAGGCCCAAACTACTAATTACACCTACTAATATACTGAAATACCAACAGAGCGCTCCCATTATCCCATTGTACTTTACCACTCGGCTAACTTCTCTAGAACTGACAGCGTATCTCAGTTTAAAAGATTAGTTTTATATCATTATAATAGTATGGTCTTAAACTCATATGTAACACTTATGCTTAAAGTAGTTTTGCTTTTAATTGCGAAAGAGGTTTCAAGAACTGATATAAATATAATAACATTGAATATTGAGATCGAATTTAGAACTAATTAAGCCCTTTACAATAATTTCTGTAACTGTAACAAATTCAAAGAATAAGACAATAATATTTAATTATTTGCCTTATAGTAGTATATACCAATAATAACTAATTTTTCATATTAAAAAAAATCTAAATTTGGCAGCAATTCTATATTACCAATCAAACTTAAAAGCAAGAATTATTATCCTTCTAAATCTGTGATATAACAGAAGTACTCGAGATTTGTAACCAAAGAAATAATAGATTCAAAACTTCATTTTTTGATAAAAATAAATAGATTCACAAGTTTTTTTATATTAAAAATTTAGGGTAAAAAGATGATATCCCAGTCCAAGGTGAAGAATCCCTTCAAATTTTAAGAGCATTTACAAAAAAAATTACATTTACTTCGCACCATGAAAACTAGTAGATATTTAAATTTGTGATCTATCAAATATGAAACTCTATCATGTTTCACTGTACCAACTCTAAGGGTTTAGATTCACAATTTCTAGTCTGTCTCATTCGGGCACATTAAATTAAACTAATTCGTACTAGTATTCAAGTAGTAGATTATTCTGGATATGGTTTCTCTCGGCTTTATTTATATTTATGTTTATATTTATATTTATATTGGTTTGCGATATGGATCAAAAGAATATAGCAAATTTTACTCCACCCAATAATATAGTAAATTTTGCCTTCCACTGTCTCGTCGATGTGGACACGCTAGCGAATCACATTGCTTAAACTGGCTTGATATTTGTTTTGCCCTCCAATAATGTGACGCATAATGATGGGTCCAATTGCGTTTTCGGGATGCAGCATGCAAAATGACGAAGAAGCTATCTTCATCAACATCCGCCAGTATTAAAAAGGAAAACCCTTGAAACACCTATCAATTTTTGTCTAGTGGATGTGGACACGTGGTTTGAATTATGTATGTGCGGTATATTATGCGATATGGTATAATAGACACAATTGGATTGGATAAGGGAAGTGGGTGCATCAAACAAAATTATCTCGTGGGTTAGCGAAATGAACAACAAAATACCACCAGCTTTCTTCAAATTTATTACTCCCTCTTTTCCGAATTATAAGAGTCTTTTGACAAAATTTCTCTCATAAAAAAATGTAATTAATGTAGTAAAAAATAATAAATTTGTCTATAATTTTTATTCTTTTACTTAAACTACCCTTAAATTTATTGAAAAGATAAATTAGATTACACTTCATTTAATTCATTGATTAAAACAAAAGTAAATTAAATAAGAGTAATAGGAAAAAAAATAATTAATGCTACAGACAAATTTCAAAAAAACTTTATAAAATGAGACAAATAAAAAAATTAAAAATTCTTATAATTTAGGACGAATGGAATAATTGAAAAGGTAATAGTCTAAAAGGATACGCATTATTCGTTCAAGATTGAATCTTTTTAAGGAGACGAGGGATTGGTGATAATAAAGCATGTGATGAAAGACTCAACTTTCACTAGAAAAAGCATGGATCTTTGAAGTGCCTAGAGGTGTTAGCGCGCTTTCCTTGTTTCTTATTCCAGGTGATATTCGTTCTAGGCTAGAGATTAGTCAAGATTTGCGTGTTCCTTTTCTAGGATCCATCCGTTTCAAAATGATTAGCATAAAATGATTAACGTTTAAGAGTTTTTCACAATAATTAGGAAAAGTAATAAATAATGTAAAAAAAAAAGTAATAAATAATTTAGTGAGTGAAACAATTTAACGTGTGCAATCTTATATAGTTTAAGATTCATTAATTATCCACTTTATTTTTTTATTAATTACTCCATCTTGACACATTTATAAGCAAAAAAACACTTTGAAAATTCGTTAAAAAATATATGTATCTTGTCCAATATACATATATTTTTTTAACGAATCTTGAAAGTGTTTTTTTGCTTATAAATGTGTCCGGAAGGAGTACCTAGTTTCATATTTATTTTACGGATTTAATCTCTCTCATTCAATCAAATAGGAAAGTGGGCAATTAATAAAGAAAAAAACTAAGTAATTAATGAGTCTTAATATGTGTAAGGTTACACACGTTAGAAAAACCGTTATACTAAATTGTCCTTATTAACTATTGGTATATGCATAATAGAGTATGATGTATTGAGATTTATCAAAAAAAAGTATGATGTATTGAGAGTAACATACATAGTATTTATTTGAAGATAAAATTTGGAGAAAAAATCCATATTACATTGAAATAATAAAACTACAGTTAATATGAAAAAAAAATTATTTCTCTAAAACGACAGTCATTTTGAAACAAAGGGAGTAGTAATCATTATTTGTTGCCACAATTCCGTGAATTTTGTCTTTCCAAAAAAAATTGACATCACTTCAAAGTCGTTTGATAGTCAGGATAAGATGAATATAATAAGAGAATTGGATAAGGATATGACACAATAAAGAAGTTCTTATCCCATCTTGTGTATGATGCGCATCTAATAACAAACTAGATAACATTATATTATTATATCATGTGTTTAAGATGAACCAAATAATAGTATGATATGATATCAGTTATATAAAATGACAAAATTATAGTATATATAAGAAAGTTATATTTAATTTTATAAAAAATAATTTATAATATTGTATCAAAAAAAATTAACTTATAATATTAATTTTGTAATTTTTAGTATAAATTTTTTAATTTTAGTTTTTAGTTAAATATTTTTATATTTTATTGGATTTTAGTTTTTATTTTTTAAATTATATGTAATAAAAAATTAGCCTTGTGACAAAATTACATATAATAGTTTAAAATTAGTTTTAATATTTTTAAATAATTTTTAACCTAAATTAATTAACTTTATAGTTTTTTTAATATCAATTTTTAGTTTTACTTTAAACACTTTTTTTTAGTTTTTTGTAAAATAATATAAAATCACAAAATTACCCTTGTAGCAAAATTTCACATGATTTTTAAAATCAATTCTTAATTATTTATTTATTTTTATTAATTTTATAATTTTTATTTTAATTGTTGATTTTAATATTTTTAATTAATTTTGAAAATTAATTTTAATTTTTTATTTTATCATATATAATATTAATGTTTTTGGTTTTATAGATATTTATTTTAAATATTTTTATGTTTTATTAGATTTTAAATTATGTTTTCATTTGTAAACGAGGGAACTTTTTTATCCTATTCTATTGTTTTTAACTTACATATCACCCAGGATAAGATTTACAATAGAAAGACATAAAATGATAAAGTGATAGGATTGTCTTATTTTAATCTATTGACTCACTAAACACTGGATTAAGACAAAATATGATAGTTTATCATCGCATGTCTGTCTTATCCTGATCATCAAACGAGCCCTTAAGTTTTAAAAAAATATATGACATTTATTTTATGTTATATAACTCACAATTATTTTACCAAAGTTTTAAACAAATATATACAAACGTATTGATATGGGCTCGAATCACAGTTGGTAGTGCCTTATAGTGTAAGTCATAAGTCATGAGTTCGACCCTCGTAATGGCCATATGGGCCACAATGCACAAAAAAAATTAACCTATTTAAAAACCATGATAAAATATAAGGATCGATTCAATGTTGTTATTTTTTAATATTTATTGCAATTAATAAATTTTGAAATAAACCTCTATAATGTAATAATAAATAACGAAATATTAATTATTGTTAATGATTAAAGATCTTTTTGAAATTTTATAAAAATATAAAGATTCACTTAAAAGTTAATTCATAAAAGTTTAACAAGACTATAATAATTTATAAAGTAATCAAATGGCACGTATACTGTCTAATTTATAAAAGACATTGACTTTCCCTCAATTACCCATATCTCTCCTCTATTATGTAAAAATAGAGGGAGTCTGTTGTTTACATTTTGTTTAGTTGGAGGGGAGAGGCGAGGGGAAGGGAGTGTTATTTTTCAAACAAATAACGGTGGGGGATGATTATTTTGAAAACAAGAGATATGTGTGTGGTTTAAGGATACATTAGAAAAGATGAGTGCAATTTCTTTGAATTTTTTCTGCACAACGAGTTTGGTACGAAATTGCATTAATCCATGGAAAATTAAGCCGATTGTCCATAGGTGACTGCTACGTACTCCCTCAAATTTTGTTACATAACCATTTACCCTCAAGTATTTTTTATATCCAAAGTACCCTTTTTGTAAAAAATCCAAAATACCCCTACCTGAACCGATAGTAAGATCACATCTTTTTTCTTTATTTCACAAATTTTTAAAAACTCAGTTTCAGGACGTTCAAGTTGTCATGTTAACGTTCGGGTTTCTAGAAAATCACAAAAAAAGGTGTATGAGTTTTATGGAAATAGAGGTATTTTTTGTAAAGCACGGGGGAAAGAGGGTGTGGATGTCAAAAATATGGGTGTATGCAGCAGTTGCCTTGTAAATACGGCGGACGTCGCTAAGTTCTTGTTTTTTTTGTCAATGACGTGGCTAAATTCGTTGATGGAATAGCTAATAAAGGGTATACATGGGCCTCATGGCCCATTTTGCTAATCGGATATCAAGATTTAACACCAGCAATTGGACAAGGTTGAGTCCGAATAGTACGTTGGGTCTTGCCCAAAGGATAGAGAAGAGACCTGGTGCTATTCTGCCCGTTCACTTAATGGCATCCGCTCGCCAGCAAAACCATCGGATCGTTGTCTGATTGTTTTGTTGGCTTTGGAAAGTTATACTAAAGGAGTAGTAGGTTCAACGCTTAGGTTAACCTGAGCGTGGTATCTGAGTTGGTAACTCTATAGTCAGGCACCACTCATGTGGTTATAGTTATATCTAAGAGTTTGCTTTGAATCTTGTACTGTACCCTATTAGAGGGTTCATGATTGCACCTGGTGTAATGTTTTCGTGGCCTTGCCACATTTGAATGAAATGTTTCACATTTGACCAAAATAAATAAATAAACTTAATGACATCTGAATTTGATACATGTGATCAAGTTAAATTATTCGGAGATCGCATTCATCATATTTTACTTACGTGTTCATTGGAGAAGGCACTTGAAAGATTGATCAAACTTGTAATATAAAATCAGTTGTTAGAAGGAACAAAGCATATTAGCATATGAAAAAAATTATGTATTTTTTTTTTTTGGTAAAAAATGCAGGGTTTCAATAAACATCAAGGCAAGGCCCAAAAACCACTACAAGACAGGCAAGGCCCAAAGTCTAAAGACGACAGCCAAGCCAAGAAATAGCACACACGCTCGTAAGACACACACTCGGGGCACAGCCCAACATGATCAAAGAGAAACAATACAACGAAACCAAACTGAATAGTTACACAATTTGCCCCAAATAGGGTTAGGGCAAACTAGATGCGTCCTTCGTTCAGAAAGTAGTCAAATTGAACGATCAGCAACAATAATTGAAGCTTTAGTAAATGCGAGCATCTGATCTACCCACCTCATCTCTTTAAGCATAATTCACCAACCAGAAACCACCAAGCATCCACCATCGATAATAGAACAACCGAACCAACATGGAGATGTTAACAGAGCACTCAAACTACCCTCCCGATCAGAAAAGGGTCCTCTTAGAAGCAGCTGGCATAGCGTCACAATTGAGGTCAACGCATGGCATCTCTAATCAGGGCTGCTCTCAAATCTCAAGGAGGGTTCCAGCACCAACTACTGGAGAGAGTTGCCTCGGCACTCAAACGTGCCAAGGTATGAGCCGCTTCATTACCTTCTCTTGCCACCGAAGTGAACCCACAAGCAGAGAAACTAGATTTCATGAAGAGAATATCAGTTGCAATATTCTCTATCTCACCCTTCTTCAAATTTCTTTTGCAGGTTTCAACAAGATCCAGACAGTCACTTTCAAACAGAGCAAACTGCACCCTCAGGTTTCTAGCTAGCGAGATAGCTTCATACAGAGTTAATGCCTAAGCCATTAGAGCATTCGGCGCCAAAGACGCACAGGTATGGCCAAACATAATTTCCCCTTTACTATTTCTTGTAATGATACCTGCTGAAGATTTTCCATTTCCCAAATTAAATGAAGAGTCAGAGTTTACCTTGATGAATTCCCCAAGGGGAGGTCTCCACTTCCCTTTGATCTTTATAATATTCCTTGCAATTGGTTTGTTATGTCCAACCTCAGCTTGGTGGAGCCAAAATTCATAAAACTTGGTCTGTGCACATATATAAGAATCCATAGGTCTTGGAGTTTTATTCTCAAAAGTAGCATCATTCCTGCCCTTCCATATCTCCCAAAGAGTAAATATGACTTTAGCAAGAACAAATTGTTTACCCAAAGGATGAGAGGTTACCTCTAGAATAGTATTAAGGAGCCATTGGGAGAAGTTAGTGATTGTCTCTCTTGAAGGCATTTTAATAACCTGAACACTGAACCAAATAGGTTTAGTCCAAGCGCAAAGCAAGAAACAATGTTCCACTGTCTCCTCTTCTCTAGAATAGATAGGGCAAATGGGGTTTTGGGCTATTCTGCGCTTAAATAAGTTATCCTTGATGGGGAGAGCATTAGAAACTACCTTCCAAAAAAAAGTCTTCAATTTTTGGGGAACAATTGCTCCCCACAGGTCCTTCCATAGGAAGGGAGGAATTTCAGTAGAGGCAGAAGGATTAGAATTCAGCACAGGCTGCATCTCTTTGCACTTATAATAGCCAGATTTCACCGAATAATCCCCATCTTTAGCTAGAGGCCACCATAGTTTATCATGTGTTGTTGACCAACTCAAGGGGGTTCTAAGAGCTGCAATGGCAGATTGGGGAGAGAGGGTATCCCTCAGTTTAACCACATTCCAACTATGGCTGGACTGATTAATACGTTCACCCATTTTAAGGTCTTGAACTCCTTCTTTAAGAATGGCTTTGTCTCCAGAAGCTAGCCATAAATCATTACTCACACTAATACTGTCACCTGAGCCAATGGACCAACGACCAGAGGATTTTAAGAGATCTCGGCCATGTAGAATGCTCCTCCAAACCCAAGAGACACCTCTTTTTACCTTAATAGACTAGAAATCTATTCTATCATAGTAGATACTCAATATGGTTTTTGCCCAGTAGGAATCAGGGTGCTGAATAAGCCTCCAAGCCTGCTTGGAAAGAAGAAAGGAGTTAATAAGGTCAAAGTCCTTAAACCTAAGTCCTCCCTTCAACTTGTTTTTAGTAAGAAGTTGCCAATTTTTCCAATGAATCCACCTTTTGTTATTTGTGGAGCTCCACCAAACCTTAGCCACCTCCGAACACAAAGATTGGCAAAATGTCTTAGGAAGTTTAACAAGAGACATCACATAGCTAGGAATAGCTTAGATAACTGATTTAATAAACACTTCCTTCCCAGCTTGATTAAGAAGATTGTCCTTCCATCCCGCCATCTTAGAAGTGACTCTTTCTTTTATCCACCGAAGTGCAGCAGATTTAGAACGCCTCCATTCTGTTGGAACACCTAGATAGTTCCTCTGATGATCCCAGATAGGGATTTGGAGAATAGAAGCAAGTTGGTGCCTATGTTGTCTCGGGACAACTTTACCAAAGATAATGCCAGATTTTTGTAGATTAATACGCTGCCTAGAAGCCTTAGAAAATTTATTGAGGATCTCCAACAGCTGGTACATATCAGCATGCCTTACTTTTGAAAACAGGATAACATCATCAGCAAAGAAAAGATAGGTAAGGGCAGGAGCATTGCTGGCTAATTTAATACTCGATAGGTTCCCCTGGCTGTTAGCACTGGTAATCATTAGAGATAGCACATCAAACACAAGGATAAAAAGGTAAGAGGAAAGAGGATTCCCTTACATTAACCCTCTTTGGGGAATAAGCCTTTTACTGAGGAAACCATTCACCTTATACTTATAAGTCACAGAAGTGAGCAAGTTCATGATTAATTTAATCCACCCATCACATAAACCATAGGCCTTAAGCTCCTGGGCAAGAAAAACTCATTCAACTCGGTCATACGCTTTACTCATGTCAAGTTTGAGAGCCAACCCCGAATCTGCCCCCTCTTGTTCTGCTTAGGAAATGAAAAGCCTCATGAGCCACCACTAGATTATCCTGAATCATCCGCCCCCAACAAAGGCACTCTGTTGCTGAGATACAAGTTTCCCCATGAATTTCTTGAGCCTTTTGACCACAATCTTTGAGATGATTTTATAAATAAAATTGCAATAACTAATAATGGGCCTGAGTTGGTTAATAGATTCTGGTCTTGGAATCTTAAGAGTAAGAGCTACTTTGTTTCATTAACTTCCTCGGGAGGGGACCCTAAAATGAAAAAATCCTGGACAACAAAACAAACATTAGCCTTAATTATGTGCCAGTTCTTTTGATACAACAGACCATTTAAGCCACCTGGCCCAGAGGCTTTCATGGCCCCTAGGGCTTTAACAGCTTCTTCAATCTCAATGTCAGATACTCTATACAATAATTCCTCATTCATATCATCAGAAACAAGTTTAGGAACACGAGAGATACAATCTTGCATAAAAGATATATCACTTTGACTATAAATATCATAAAAATGTAACCAAATGGCTTCCATGATTTCTTGTTGGCCTTCTTTCCAATCACCATTAGAGACTTGGATATGGTGTAGCTTCTTCCTATCCCTCCTTTGAATGGTTGAAGTATGAAAGAACTTAGAATTCTTGCCACCACAAGACAACCATTTCAGTCTAGATCTCTGACCCCAATAATTCTCTTCTTGGTTCCAAAACTTATCAATCTCCTTCCTAACTCGGTTGACTTCTTGCCAGTCTCTTTGATTGCTTTACTGTTCATTAGACCCTTGAGTTTGGCCTTTAGTTTACTTATTTCAGCAGCTGTATTCTTGAATGTTTTAGTTTGCCAACACCTCAGACGCTTCCTGCAGTTTCCTATTTTTTGAGAGAATCTCTCCCATGCAGAGTCACACTGATGTTGGCTGTGCCACCCCGATTGGACAGTTTCCCTTATGTCTTCACGATCTTCCCAATAAGCCTCATACCTGAAAAGAGTGCCACTTTTAACCTTGGGTGTGGGCTGAATGATGATAGGGGAATGGTCAGAGTTCACCATAGGAAGGGCAGTAGCAACTGCATTAGGGTATAATTGTCTCCAACTCTAATTCACAAGCATTCTATCCAATTTTTCTTTGGTGACAGCCCCATCTCTTGGGTTACTAACCCAAGTGAACTTGCAACCTTTAAGCTCCACATCCATAAGGGAAGTATCATCCAGAAAATGTCTAAATAACTCCATTCGAATAGGCTCAATGGGTCTAATGCCATCTTTCTCACTAGAGGATAACATCTCATTAAAGTCCCCCACACTCACTCACGTCCCATTTCTCACAGGCTGCAACCTTTGGAGCTTGTGCCATAGGTGTCTTCTCTCAGTAAATGTGGGGTTCCCATATACAAAGGTAAAATCAAAGGAATTACCATTCTTTTTCTCCAAAACAGCAGTATGAATGAAGTTAGAACAAGCCTCCAGGACTTGGATATCATACTGATTGTTCCATAGTAACCCAAGCCCTCCAGACAAACCTCTGGCCTCCACACAAAAAGCATTATGAAACTTGAGTTTTTTTCTAGTCCTTTCCAATATTTTCTTACGGCATTTGGTTTCCATAAGGAAGATTATGGCCGGCTTATAAAGAGCATTGAGATAATATAGCTCTCTATTTGTTGTGGCCGCTGCCAAACCACAACAATTCCAACTTATGCAAGTCATTTAACAGTTGGGGGCGTGATAAGGCTAGCCTCTTCAGCCATAGCATCGTATTCCTCCTCACATGGTTCCAAAGTGGTAGTCACCACATTTCCAAACTCATCATACCATTTTTGAATCCGCATTCTTTTTTCTACAGGTTTTGTACACTGCCATCTCTTCTGTTCCTCTTCAGGGACAATCTTTGCTCCATGTATAACATTAGGCTTTTTTCTTCATCACCTCCAATATTATTAGTATTGTCTAGTAGTTCTTTACCTTCATCAGGAGGGAATTCAACTATATATTCATCCATCTGGGTAGGGATCACAATAGGTTGTTCTGGAGAATTCAAACCTTCCTTTCTATTAGCTTCACTTTGGGGTTGGCAAGCTTCCTGGGCTTTGACTATCTCATCAAGCTTAAGGTCAAGACCCTTATACCAGATTTCCTTATCTTCTGGACTAGGGAAGTCCAACAAGACCACTGGAGCTTTGAGGCCAATGTCATGTTCTATCATTCCCCAGTCCCTCACATTTAGAGGGCCTAGGCCAACTCTTCTTTTGCCATAATGTAGATCCACTAGAGTAGGGGAGTGTTGTACAGTAGTAGACTCTTGTGGTTTGGACAAATTACTAGATTGGGTGGGAATACCTTCTTTGTGCTGCTTGTGATGGAAATTCAGAGAGTATTCTGCTAGCATAGCCATGATAGAAGACATGTTAATAGCCTGTTGTAGAGTTGTGCTCTATTTTTCTTCAGAGGTGTTGATTGTCTCCTGTACTGGTTATTTGCCTTTATCAGTTTTCTGAGTTGTAGTTGACCCCTTTTCTTCAACCCCAGCAGCTTATAGGGTTGTTACTGTCCTCAAGATTGGCACATCAGGTTGCATCTTTTGTGACTGCATTTGTTTTCTCCCCAACCTGGCAGGAGAGTGAAATCCTCTATCTCTCCCTCACCCCCCTGCATTCTCACTATCCATAGATTGGGGAGGGGTTTTTGGATGAGGTTTATTAAAGCTGGAAGGTCCAACTTCACTGCTATTTTGTTTGTACTGATGTTGTCCAGAATAACTTCCTTTCTCAAAATGAGGGTGGCCAAGGCTTTTGGGGCAGTGTAGCAACCACACCAAAATTTAAATGGAGCCGCCACCAATATTTTATTTTTATAGGAAACAATGGAAAACTTATTTTTGAATATTTTTTAATTTAATGAAGAAAAGGGTCTATTGAACCAAATTTGAGCCCGGGAGTTTGTTACGCATAGGGAAGGTATTGGCACCCCTAAGACGCCTATAAAAATAGTACCTTTAATCATTTGAAAGTTGTTTGCCTTTAAAAAATTAATTCCCAGAAATATTTTAAAAAGGAAAATTACTAAAAAGGATATATGCATGCTAATGACATTCTAAAAATGCATAAATAATATTGAATAATAACAGCTAGAGATACTGACTAACACTAGTACATCTTCTAATCCCAAAAACTTTGATTTTTATTTAGTAATTATAAAAATAATGATTCAAATTAACCCTTGAATTTGGCCCCTTTGGAAGGCCAAATCCCGTGACCTTAAACTCAGTAGCGCAAGCAGAGAAGACGGTAAAGAGATCAAGTCAGTCAGAGATAAATAATGACAATCACGCATATATTGAAAGGTAGCACATAAGGGAAGAAGAAAATCAAGTAAACATATATTGTAGAATCCAATTCAATGTCCAGAATAATACATTTCAACGAAAATGGAGAAGAAGGATGCTGTGAAATTATACAGAGGAATAAGGGAAGGAAAAAAAACATGAACTTCACAGAGCTCTTAATCCGAAAAAGATCAAATTAAAAAGAACCCTAAAATTCTAAGTGTTTAAAGAGAAAAGAAACTTTGGGACTCTCTGTATTGCTCCAATTCCTTTGAATCTCCAGCCTTCTTGCTCTCACTCTCGCTGCCTCCTCTTTCTTTTGAGCGTGTGTGGCTTTTATAGGCCAATACCTGCGAAACAAACGGACCCAATCAGTTCAAAAATCAGAAAAACAAATAGAGAGATAAAGGGAAAGAAAGGAACTAAATACCCCCTTTTTGGCAAAAATCTCGTTCGGATTTGATGATGGAGAAGGAGAGGTTGCGGCCGTTTGGATGATTTTAGGGTTAGGGTTTAAAAGGAGTGAGGAGAAGAATAAGATAAGAGTGTATAGAGAGAAAAAGGGGGTCACGGGTTTGGGGGAGAGAAAAGAGAGAGGAAGAAGGAGAGAGAGGGCGAAATTGGAGGGGGTGGAGGCGCTGCCTCTATCTGATGGGGGAGTGAAAAAATTAGGGTTTAAAGGTTAGGTTAAAAACGAGTTGGTTTCGGAAGTTTGGACTGATTGGTGTTGATTTGGGCTAAAACATGTGGAGGTGCGGTGAAAACAACGCAGGGGTGTAAGAAGCAGCGCCTAAGGGAATGAGGCGCGGGGGCTGTGCGGGGTCAAAACGGGGGGTGCGCGCATTAAGAGAGGGTGAGAGGGTGCTGGGATAGGCTATGCGGGCTGTGGCCACCTTTTGACTGATTGCTTTTGGCACCTCCCATATTTTAATTCACACACCTCATTTCATAAAAAATAAACTCTTTTTTTTCTTTTCTTTTTTTTCATGAGACCAAAAATATTTTTATTACTACTACTACTACTACAACTATTACTATTATTATTATCATAAAATAAAATAAAATAAAATAAAAAGACCTGAGAAAATTAGGGTACTACATGTAGGAACACTCATAGTAGGGCCATATTTAGGTATAGATTTGTTATGAGTTGCCATAACCCTCTCTTTAGAGCATATTTTCTGTTCATGACCCAGGATACCACATTTAAAACATAACCCTTGCAGCCTTTCATAAAAGAAGGGGACCCAAAGCCTTGGGAGAAAACCCCTATTGATCTAGCTACTAGACCACAAAGGCTTGGTAACATTGACAAGAACCCTAGCTCGAATAAAATCTCTCAAAACATGTCCCTCAATAATAGGGTCCTCTACTTCTGGCACCTCTCTAACCCTAGAAAGAATAGACTTAGCAATACCTGGGTTAAGAAGGTTCAGAGGTAGGTGGTGAACTTGGATCCAAAATGGAACAAGGTCAAAACTGATGTCAAGATAGGAGTTGCTTTCCCCCCAATATTGAAGACTAAGGAGTTGATTCATCACAAACCATGGAGCTTTTTGTAGAATGTCTTTAGCTTCTTTCTCAGTTTGAAAACTAAATAGGTGCATGTTGTCTTCTAGGTCAGCAATGTGTAGTCCCTTACACTGACCCCAGGATTTCCAGAAAATCCTTTTAACAGCACCCTTGTTGAGAACTTTGTCGGCAATAACTTTTCCCACTAAAGCCTTTTTTGTTATTTCTTGACAGGTTGGTAGACTATGTTGAAGATCAACCAAGATGTTACCTTGTTCATCCGTTGGGATCTCACCCGTTGCAGTATCATCATTAACAGAAGCCATAGAGGGCATAATGTCCTTTCAGTTCATCTTCAGTACAGTCAAGAAGAAAGAAACAGAGACTATTGGAGGGAAAAAGAAAGAACAGGTGGGAAAAGATCAAGAAATGGTAACAAGAACAGAAAGACAGAGGAGGCACAAGAGTTGTGTAATAGAACAATAGATCTCTTTTTCCAAACAATAAATAGTAGACTGGAGTATTAGGTAGCAACCGATTATTGTAATTTATCTTGGACTCAGAACACATACAGGTTGAAATAGCTAGATTAATAAACTCGTACACCAGAAAGGGAAGAATCAGCAGGTCTAGATAGAGTTCAAGAAACCCTATTGATCCACAAGCACCAACTAGATAAATCTTATAATACTGTGTATGACTAGAGGTCCAAACCAGCAGTACTAGATAAATCTTATATTATGTATAAAACATATGGAACATATATGCGGGTAACCTTGAGGTCCTGGTCTCAATTGTTCACTATCATAGCCTAAAGTTTCTGCCTTTCGGGAAATGAGATTTAGCAGTATTGATTCTCGAAATTATGTCCAATTTTTTGACATGTTTCAGTGTGACTCTGAGAAACAGCAGCAATGTGTGAAGGTAGAAAAAGAAATGAAAGAAATGGATATCAAGCAACATAAAAGAATATATTTTATAGAAAACTCATTACACAATTCTATTCTATGTGTAGGAGTAGAACTATTGGACAATTCTGTAACAAATTAATTGCTCGTTCGCATGTTGTGTTCGTTAGGGTCAGCAGACCCAACCACCTCCGACACCCGTTTCGTTCTTGTCCCATTTTACCGGTAGAGGTCAGTGCCTAAATATTGGACTCGATCAAAATTTAGAGATGAGTTAGGGTCATGTATAATTTGTTCCAACCTGTTCCTTACTCCCTCATTTGTTATTTCTATTATGGTTGTGATGAAACTTTTATAAATAAAATATTCAAGTTGGAATTCATATTATTTTAGTTAGTAGTCTTGTAGCAAAATATCATTATAACAATCATGTTTGACTTTAGATACATGGTAAAATACTAAAAAAATTCAATCTTCCACTTTTAACTTTTTGTCACAATTAAATGATCAATTTATACTTTTATTTTAATTGTTCTTCGAACCAACTTGGTCTGATCATAAATAGATTTGGTCTTGGTTCTAGAAATATCTCTAGTTTTAATTACTCCTTCTGTTACTTTTTACTTGTCGTTTAAGGTTAATTTACAATAACCAAGAAAATTAATAAATTTTATTGTTTTTGATGAAATTATTAGTCTTTTTTCAATGATATCATTGACAATTAATTACTCAATAGAACATATTTCTCTCTTTGTAATAAATAGTTAATAGTATAATTGATAAACAAGTAAGTAATATAAGTTTAAACTTTAAGAATGACAAATAATTATAAAAAAAAATTTTCTAAAAAAACTGACACGTAAAAAGGAACGGAATGAGTACTAGTTTGAATCAAACAACTTGTACAGAGAATAAGTGAGTCCCGTTAATAAAAAAAAATTAAATTATTCCATATTTAATTAGGAGAGTAAATGCAACCCCATGTACCAAAAAAAAAAAAATGCAACCCCACTCTTTAAAAAAAATATCTCAGCTATTTTTTTTTTTTGGTGAAAAAAAAATATCTTAGCTATATATACGGGATTCGAAAACCCCAAAAAAAGAAAAGTATTTGGAACAGGTGGGGAGGCGCAGCGAAATTTCACTTGTACTTGACATTCCAACTCCGAAACTCAGAAGTCATCCTTTTGGGGTTTACCCTTCCGCTTCCCCACTCTCTGTGTGTGAAGGTGTGGTATTAGTTAGCGATGGTGAAAGCGAGCGAAAATGGTTCTGTGGCTCCTTTCTTGAATAAGTGTTACGATATGGTGGAAGACCATTCCACCGACTCCATCATCTGTTGGAGCCAAGGCGGTGACAGTTTTCTCATCTCCGACGTCTCTCAATTCTCCGTCACTCTTCTCCCCAATTATTTCAAGCACAACAATTTCTCCAGCTTCATCAGGCAACTCAATATCTATGTATTCTCTTTCTCTCCTCCTTTTTCAATTTCAATTTAAATTTCTTTTTTTATTTGTTTAATTCTCTTTCGTTATATCCTTCGTCTTCGTAACTGAATATGTTATTGTGTGAAATAAAAAGCATGATTATTATTTATTTTCTTTCCACCTGATCGTGATCCATAATCGACCTGTTTCCCCGCTCTATGAATTAACTGCAACCTCAATATTCTTTTACTGTTCCTGTTTGGCTGAAATTTTCACATTTAGGTCATGGTTGTGAATTTTCATGCATAAATATCCTCTTTGATATTTTAATTCCTCTTTGTAGATTATCGCTAGTTCTTGCTTACTGTATCTATACTAGCTTGGTGCTAAACCATTCATATTGTACTCTTCCCTGTTTCTGACTTCTCTCTCACATATACTTGAATCCTAGAATTGTGTTCATACTGATTTATCATTTGTACTATTCTTTTCATATTGCCTTGTATTATAAATATAAGTTAATGAACAACGACTGCTTTCAATCAAAGGATAGCTGAATTATATATTTAACCTCATTAGCTTGAGAGCAGTCTGTTGAAATATTACATCAATGGATAAAGTTATTCCATTATCTTGATTATTATAGTATGTGTTATAAAAAGTTAAAAACCATTGGTTGTTAGGTTTGCATTGTTCTACCTTTTACTTGTTACTCCTTTGTTGGCTGCTAAATTAAAAATATCTAAGATAATGCCTGACCTTGTGAGAAGCTACAACCTATACAACAATAACAACAGCAGCCAAGCCTTTTCTCACTGGGTGGGAGAAGCTACAAGCTATAAAGAGAATAATTTTTTCTTATATAGGCGCGCATGTTTGGTGCCTCTATTTGTTTGTTTATGATTGTGTCCTTTGTCAAGGTCGAAGTGGTTCTGTTTTAAACGTCAGCTATTGATAACTGTTGAATTTATCAGGGTTTCAGGAAAATTGATACAGATTGCTGGGAATTTGCCAATGAAAACTTTGTTAGGGGTCAGAAGCATTTGCTGAAGAATATACGTAGAAGGAAACATCCACATGTTGCAGATCAGCAAAAAGCATTGCCATTGTCACAGCAACAGAGCTATGACAAGCCTTCACAACAAGCCTCGAATCATGGCCTTTGGAATGAAGTTGAGAATCTCAAATCCGATAAAAATTCCCTCGCGCAGGAGTTGGTCAAACTTAGGCAGCACCAGGAATCTTCTGAGAGTAAGTTGCTGCTCCTGAGTGATCGCCTTCAAGGAATGGAGAAGCATCAGCAGCAGATGCTGTCATTCTTGGTCATGGTCGTGCAAAGCCCTGGATTCATGATTCAGCTGCTTCACCCTAAGGAAAATAACTGGCGTTTGGCTGAAGCGGGGAATATGTCGGACCGAGGTAAACAAGATGACATACCAGTTACTTCTGATGGGATGATTATAAAGTATAAGCCACCTGTAGGTGAAAAACTAAAGCCTGTAATTCCGTTATCTCCTGTCTTCGATAAGCAACCAGAACCTGAGCTTTCTACAGATGGGTTAAAAGAGTTGTGCATCAGTTCTGAATTCTTGAAATTGCTTCTGGATGAAAAACTGTGTCCATTAGATAATCATCTTCTTCTACCGGATTTACCTGATGACGGTTCATGGGAGCAGCTTTTTTTAGGTAGTCCTTTCCTCGAAAACGTTGAAGATACTGATCATGAAAGCGAGGGGCCAACCGTTAGTGGAATGGAGATGGAACCCACTATATCTGAAACTCCAAATGAAAGATCTGCTTTTGAAGCGATGATTGTAGAAATGGAGAAAACTCAAGCGTGAGTTGGAGTTATATGCTAATGGGGATGTATTAATTTGGATGGGCCACAGAGTTTGGAATCTCAAACTGAGCAATCCTAAAACTAGCAGTACAGGGGGAAGGATGTTATAATGTCCGGCAGAAATTTTTCAGCTGGGCTGTCTACACAGATTTCCTTGTGCTATAATTATAGTATTTAGTCACAATTTAAGTATATTCTCTTCCATCTTCCTTCAGCGGTTGTTAGATCCTTATGCGGATTCAGTGTAAGTCTGCTCTCTCTGATTCATCTGTTTAGATGATAAATATATAAGATAATATTCTTCTCTATATTCGTTGTTTGAATGCTTCAACATATTAGATATGATAAAGGGTTTGTTGATAACCTGTATCTGAAAACTAATCCCGATTTGCCTTTTTGACAGGTTTTGGCTTCTTGATATGGTGTCCAGTCCCTGCTGGACTTGTATGGTCTTGTGGCTGGTATGATGGATCAACCATATTAAGTTTAATTTGTAAGGAAGAGCGGCCTAGAAGGAGATTTATTTTTTGTGCCACATTTTTTTTTGTGACCTTTTGTGCCACATTAAACAGCTGCACACGCCTTCATACATATTATAAAGTTCATATAATTAATAGAAATCATGGTTTCTTTCCATGTTATTTTGCATAAGCCAGTGCTTCTCACTGTTAATTTCTTCTCTCTCCCCCCCAAGTTCTCTGAATTTTGCTCTTACTCTTGTCTGATATGGTGGAAGAGATTTTGTTGCTCCCCAGAAGGGTATTTTGGCAAATCAAGTACGCACATTGAAACTGAATTATCATCAAAATATGAAGCTATGACTTTTGTATTTTGCTACAAAGAAGGACTTAGATTGAGTTTGATTAACTTCTGGTTTATAGAAGTTAGATTAAGGACTTGGTAAGTTTATGATTCTTCAGTTGCAAAAAAAAGTCTCTTCGAACTTGTAGGAGTTTATTTTATACGTATCAACATGTTTAGAAGTTTTCATTTAACTTTTGCATAAGCTATTATATGAAAAACTAGCAAGATGCCCGTCCATTTGCACGGATGCACGGGTCACTCTGTTTTCACGCAATTTTGAAATACATCAGTCTATAAAATTAAAGTTTTACATTGTAAGTTTGTAACAAACATAATTAGTTGTTTTAATTATTTAAAAATGCAAAGTATTCAAGTAGAAATAATAATTAAACAAAATCTAACTTGCTAGACTATTAAAATTATTGCTTTTTATAGGAATAGAAAATATGAAGTACTATTTTTAAGATCTCTATCATTGTGAATGTATAGTTTGTTTTATCTTTGAATAAATAAAGACATTTATGTAAAAATTAGTTTTACTATTGGTAATAGGAAAGATTAGATAGATAGATAGATAGATAAACATATATACATAAAATTGATATGTGTTTAAAGACAAAAAAAAATTACCGATAATATGTAATGTTTTTTCGTCACGACTCAACAGCAAAACAATCATTTATAAATAATTAAAACATTTATAAAATTAATTTATCCTTAAAGACGATGAAATTATATCGACGACATATAATGTTTTCTTACATAGACTTAAAAGTAAAATAATATTTATAAATAATAAAAACATTTATGAAAATTGATATGTACTCAAGTAGTGTTTTCCCACTCAAAAACAAAATAATCATTTATAAAAATTAAATACATTTATAAAGACAAAATACAAAAAGTAATTATAACATGTAATATCTTCCGTCACGACTCAAAAGGAAAATAATCATTTATAAACAATTTTAATATTTATAAAATTGATCTGTGTCAAAGACGATAAAATTATACTGGCAGCATGTAATGTTTTCCCCGTTGAGACTCAAAAGTAAAATAATTATTTAAAAATAATAAAAATATTTATAAAATTGATATGTGCTCAAAGATAACGAAATTATAGAGACATCATTTAATTTTTTCAGTCCGGACTCAAAAGCAAAATAATATTTATAAAAAATAAAGACATTCATAAAGATAAAATTTATAAAATTGATATGCTAACAACATATAATGTTTTCCCGTCAGGATATAAAATCAAAAATATCATTTATAAATAATTAAGAAATTTATAAAATTTATATATGTTCAAAGACGATGAAATTATAACAACATGTAATGTTTCCCCATCAGGACTCAAAAGTAAAATAATCATTTATAAATAATAAATAATATAAATATTTATAAAGATAAAATATAAAAAGTAATTATACTGACAACATGAAATATTTACCTGTCATGACTCAAAAGCTAAATAATTAAAGCATATATAAAATTGATATGTTCTCAAAGATGATGAAATTATACTGACAACATGCAATGTTTTCCCGTTAGGGCTCAAAAGCAAAATAATCATTTATAAATAATAAAAAAGTTATAAAAATTGATATGTTTAAAGATGATAAAATTATGCTGATGACATGTAATGTATCATGTCGAGATTCAATAGTAAGATATCCATTTATAAATGATAAAAACAATTATAAAAAAAATTATGTATTCAAAGACAATAAAATTATACTATAAATAAATTAAAAAATATAAAAATATAAAATTAAAAAATGTTGATAAAAAAAAAGAGATGCACTAAAAAAAGAGAAAGAGAAAAAAAAAAGAATGAGAGAGAAGAAAGAGAAAGAGGAAAAAAAAAAGAGAATGAGAAGAGAAGAGAGGGCTAATCAGAAAGAAAAAAAAAAGGTGAAGAGAAAGAGAGAGAGAAGAAGAAAAAGAGGGATCATGTGAGTGAGAGAGAGAAGAAAAAAGTGAAATGTGAGAGAGAAAAAGTAAAAAAGTGAAGAAAAATAAATTTTTTATGTGTATTTACTTTTGTTTTGAATTATTTTTATTTAGATTGACATATTTGTCCCTTGAAATGATACGTGTCAGTTAGATAAAGTGTCTAGTTTTGATATTTTGGTAGACATTAAGTTGTATATATACTAGCAAAATACCCGTGCTACGCACGGAACAGAACGCGTCGTGTTATGTTATTCTAAATAAGATATTACTTGTATAAAATTAAGAATATAATAGAAATATATAACAGAATTAAAAGTGCAAATGAAGATGAATATATTTAATATTATATAGATTAAGTAAGAGTTTATCAACAATTTGTGATTAACATAAAGTATAGCGATATTACAAAACATTTAAACTAAGTCAATATGCTTCAAAAAAGACCACCACAAAAGATACTACTTAGCATTACATATGATTCACAAAAAAGGAAGGTAAGTGTCATTGACAAAAAAATTGTTAAGTGCTGAAGTAATTCTAGCTGTCCATGTAACCTGTTTTCCGGACATGTTCTGCAAACTCTTCTTTTAGATCCTAAAGACAAATAAATAAATTATTTAGAAAATAATAATAATGAGCATAATAAACATTCAAAGAGCGTATATTGATATTTTACCAATTGACTTGATGTAGTATTGTATTTCGATAAGGTTATGATGAAAGATTGAGTGCGGCGTCTCGTACTATTCATAACACTAAGACCAAACAAAATTAAGCTGCGTTAGTCACAGTATGAAAGACATTGTAAGCTTGGAAGAAATAGGTCCAAACATTTCAGATTCTAGTGACATTTTGAGAATGACCATTCTCACCATGTCACCAAGCTACATTCCAAACAATAATAACAGCAATAACCATGTGCTCAAAGAAAGACATGTTATATTTACTCATAGCATAATAACAACAATAATTAAAGTGATACTAATATCATGTACAAAAAAAAAAGTGATACTAATATCACTTAGCTACTGATAGCATTTCAGCAACATCCAATTTGCATCTTTCTTTCTAGTTAAAGCGAAATCGTTGGGGAAGAATTGACGTAACAAATTCAAAGGAACACATATTGAAAGGAAAAATACACAGTATCGAAGTGATTAAAAGAAAAGCAAAAGATTATCCACTTGGTATATTAAGTTACTGAGTGATTAAAGTTAGGAATTTTCATCTAGCCACCTGCCAATATAATCCAAGGAACCAAAAGGTCACCAAAGACGGATCAAATAGGGCCGGGAAAAGGACAATTTCACGGCAAGAACATGCAGGTGGCTTATAGATAGAAGCAATAGTCATTGTATGTTTTCTAAGCAGAAGGGTCTATTCTAAATATCAGGAAATTTGACAACAGTAATGATTCAAAACTTCAACCATATAAAATAATTGTAATTTAATAAAAGCATACAAAGGCACATCGCAAAAAATCAGAACATATACAAAAGACTGATTATCATAGGCATATAACAACCATTAAATCCTAAAATATCACCGGTAGAAAAACCAAATCAGTTGCCATTATACCTGATACAATTGCAGATTAGAAGCAGATCATAACAGCAATATGCAACCACCCCTTGCTTCATCCATGTGATATTAAGTCACGTAGCAACCACCAAATCAGTTGCCATGGCCAACAGACTCACCACTTGTTATATTCCCTAAGAGATGGTACAAACAATGAACCCTTTCATAAAGAATTAAAATGACATTAGTCATTACGGGTGTTCCAAAATACTTAGAGAACTAAAAAAATAGAGACAACTTTTAAAACTCAGAGCAATCAAGATGGAATAATCTTTAAAACTTAAGAGAGGTGAGCATTAATATAGCCCGCAAATTCATCTGAATTTCACTATATGTCTCTAATATAGAGAAAAAAATGTGCAACTGCTGAATAAAAACATGCATTAAGTAGCATAGAAACAATAAATCCTGGAATAAAAAACTGTTGAATGAACCCACTTGTTGTTTACTGAATCTATAAATTTACAGTCAAATAAAGTAGGGAGAAATTGATAATTGAATGAATTTTTTCAGGATATGGTAGCCATAGCTCTCACATGTTCTAATGCAGACATTTCAGATGATTAAATCTCACAATTGGATTCTCGATATATAGTCATAATAAACACCTTCAATAACTTTTCCAAAATTCTACGTAATCAATGCCCAGAACTTTTCCACAAACATGCAATTTGGGAGTAAACATGCATCATTTGAGCCCCAGCCCACTCTTCCAACTTCTGCGGAGGGCAATAAGTTCTATCAACAATAACCATCAAGTCCTATGTTCCCAAAATTGCCATTGTTCCCATGGAAGTGCACTAAACCAAGCTGCCTACTCATATACATACAAAAAGAAGAAGGAAAAAATAATAATCCTAGGTTGAATGCTCAATCCATAATTTTGAGAAATTGCATACCAATGTATTCTAGAAATACAATGATGAACATAAGCAAAAGATGAAAAGGATGATTCACAGGAATGAATATGATTTACACATGGATGAGAAATATATAAAATGTATCCCATGGAAAATACCAATAGCAGGTGAAAAGGATGATTTACATGAATCATAAATACCTGTGAATGCCCAACTACAAATAGTTTGAGTTTGTCATTGAAATAATGTAATTGATCATTTTTGCAAGATCGTATGGGACTAATTAGTATGTCCGCTCCTACTATCCCCATCTTCTTCTCCCTTTTCGAGATCATCGTCAGCACTTCCGTTCCTAATATTAGAGATATGGTTGAAAATCAAACTGGTGCTGAAGATCAATAGTTTTAATAATGAAAATAATTTAATGGTTATAATTAATATAAATGAAAACATCCAATAAGCTGTTCAAAACATTCAATAGGCTCTATAACATTAAGGATGAAGCAGACTACTCACCTTTAAATCCTATTAACTTATTAGCCTTGAAAATGCCCTATAGTCTTATTTCCACTAAGTACACTATTTAATTGTTTCCATATGCTATCTGTAATCCTTGTTATTTATCGAACATCTGCTCCAATGGTCAATTGAAGGCTAGAAAATGCAGACTCGAGTTTGGAGTCTGGAGTCCTATTTCAAATGGCTAACACCACATATATTAAGCAACTTCATGTGTAATAAATATTATATTAGTAGTTCTAAGCTGCTTTTTACCATCTTACACATTATAATTAAGCAACTTCATGGGTAATAAATATTAAATTAGTAGTTCTAAGCTGCTTGAAAGGCCAATAAACCCTTCAATGAGTACTACCATATTGAAGTGAAAGACAAATTGAAAGAAACAAAATATCCAATATAATGAAGTCGCAATTAGCACACCAATTTATAACACAAATCTTAGATATGACATAAGAAAAAGAAAAAGAAAAAGTACAGAGCAACATCGATGCAAAAACAGTAAAACAAACCGCAGAACTAAAGATACAATGATGAACACATTTAAGTATATTTTGGTATTCAATATCAAATAAAACCTAAAACATAAAATTACATACACACATAACAAATTATGAACCCGTGAAGCAAAAACAGCTGCAAACACAAAATAGAAAAAGAAAAGGAGATTTCTGCAAGCATAATGACTAATTTTTTTGTGCCAGTTGCTAACCTCAGAGAAAGTGAGAGTTCCTCACCAACAGAATTGTAGGTCCTGCAAATGCAAACAGGGTAAATGTTCAGAAGGAAAAAAAACCATTAATAGAAAATAAAAAAGAAAGTGACACAAAGAAACTCAAAATGGTCGCATGAGTGCTCACCTTAGGTAAGCCGAAATATTTCAATGCCCACTCAACACCCTACCGCAATGTCAAAAACTTAGCTAATTTAACCAAACAACGCAAAAAAACCTAGCGGAATGAAAGATCCAATTTTTTCAACACCGATTTTTTTTTCCATGTCGCTGGGAGCAAAAATGCATTTTTGAAAAAATGAAAAATATTTTAAAATTGGAAACACAGAAGGAATAAAATGTGAAGAAGGAAAGAATGAAAAGTTGATTGTCCGTAGTTGCTCTAAAGCAAATGATTCGATGGTCAAGGAGTTCATGAACAATATTATGCAGTAATGTCCACCAAGATCGCAAGAGAAATATTTGAAGAAGAATATGAGGAAGACAGGGACAATCAACTCACCAAGCTAAAAATAAAAGTAAGTGGTCATCGACCAATACCCAGTGAGTGGCAAAGAATGGCGGTGGCCGGAAAAAGTTGCTCCGATCATGATTTAGGTTTTTGATTTGAGCTCCTTTAACAAAATCATTCAAAGGCAACATGTAGAGGAAGAAGAGAGGAGAATGGCTATGGTGTTATATCGGCCAGACGATGCCAGGCAAGGCGGAAGTGAGGCCGCAAGTGGTGGCGGCGTGGTGGTTCTCATGGAAAACAAAAAAAAAAAGATGGCGCGGAAGTAAGGGTGATGGTGGACGCTTAGTAGAGGAAGGAGAAGGAGGAGGAAGAAGATGATGGTGGAGGCTCAGAGGAAAGGAAGGAGAGGAAGAAAAAGATGGAGGAATAAGGAGGGAGATACGTGAGAGAGAGAGAGAATATTAGGATTTGTTTTTAAATTTTGAAATAGGACAAACAAAGTAGGGTTTGGAGGAAAAAAGTGAAGGTGGAATTGTTTGTTTCACCCTTAAAAAAGACACTTGTCATGAATATGAGTGTCTAATTTGGTAAATTAGTGAGCCTATTTGGTGCTTAAATTGATAATAGATATAGTAGATATATAGTAGATTATTTTGTTCAAAAAAAATATATAGTAGATTATTGTTTAAAAAAATCAATTTTTCTAGTATTTTGTTTTTGTTACTTGGTAAGTTTATCCAAATTAACTGTAAATAGTGTTAGTCCAACTGTAGAGCAGTTCATGCAATGATCAGACCGAATTTAGTTCCAAAAACTGATTTAATTAAAATATATTTCCAAGGTCGGGTCGAGTTAAACCTAATTCAGGAACACCCATGAGTACTGAATTGCCTTTTTGCATATAATCGCTATCCTGTTCGTAATTAGACTTGAAGCGTAGTAGAATTTAAAAAATCTGCTCTCTATTGTACCCCACCCCCCAACCCCCCCCCCCCCAAAATAAAAAAGAATTTAAAAAATCTAGAACCTGGTATCAATATTAATGGGTCCTAGAATATAACCTGATTTTAGGAAAAAAACTAGCCAAATACCCATGCATACGCACGGTCGCTTCGTTTTTACATATTTTTAAAATACACTTGTTTATAAAATTAAAGTTATAAATTGTGACAAATATAATTAGTTATTTTAGTTCTAAAAAATTGAAAAAGTGAAAGTAAGCAACATGTAATGTTTCCTCGTCATGATTCAAGAGTAAAATAACCATTTACAAATAATAATGATATTTATAAAATTATTACAGTATGTGATAAAAAAATAATAAAATTATACTGATAATATGTAATATTTTCTAGTCTGGGTTCAAGATTAAAATAATTATTTATAAATAATAAAAATATTTATAAAATTTTGATACATGATCAAAGACGCTGAAATTATAATATGTAATGCTTCTCTGCTGAGAGTTAAAAGTAAGCTAACTATTTATCATTTATCATTTATAAATAATAAAGACATTTACAAAGATAAAAACAAAAAATTAAAAATAAAGAAATAAAAAACCTTAAGAAAAAAAGCAAAAAAAAATTAAGAAATATAAATATAAGAAAAATAGAAAAATTAAAAAGTAAAAAAATTCCCGGGACTCAAAAGTAAATAATCATTTATAAATAATAAAATACTTATAAAATTTGATATGTGCTTAAAGATGATGATATTATACCAACAACATGTAATGTTTCCCCGTCAGGATGCAAAAGAAAATTAATCATTTATATCGATGATGTAATATTTCTCCATCGAGAATCAAAAGTAAAATAATCATGTATAGGTAATAAAGACATTTATAAATTTTGATACGTGATCAAAGACGATGAAATTATATCGATAACATATAATGTTCCGTTTTTGAGACTTAAAAGTAAAATAATCATTTATCGTTTATAAATAATAAAAACATTTATAAAGATAAAATAAAATAACAAAATCACAAAACTCAAGAAATAAAAACCGTAAGAAAAAACTAAAAATAATAAGAAATATAAATTTTAAAAAACGATAAATTTAAACTGTAATAAAGACGATGAAATTATACCGACAATATGTAATATTTCTCCGTCGAGACACAAAAAAGAAACTAATAATTTATATTGACATGTAAAGTTTTTTCACAAAAAGTAACACAATCATTTATAAATAATAAAGACATCTATAAATTTTGGTACCAGAAAAAAGAAGATGAAATTGTAACAATAACATGTAATTCCCGTTAGGATTTAAATGAAAAATAATCATTTACTATTTATAATTAATAAAGACATTTATAAAGATGAAATATAAAAATAAAGAAATAAAAACATTAAGAAAAAAGAAAAGAAGATAATAAATATAAAGTAAAATAATCATTTATAAATAATAGAGATATTTATAGATTTTAATATGTGATCAAAGATAATGAAATTATACTGATAACATGTAATGCTTCCCCTCGTGACGCAAAAGAAAAGTAATCAATTATACTGACATGTAATGTTTTCCCGTAGAAAATCAAAAGTAAAACAATCATTTATAGATAATAAAGACATTTTATAGATTTTGATATATGATCAAAGACGATGAAAGTATACCGACAACATGTAATGTTTCCCCATCGGGACGCAAAAGAAAATTAATCATTTATATTGATGCTGTAATATTTCTCCATCGAGAATCAAAAGTAAAATAATCATGTATAGGTAATAAGACATTTATAAATTTTGATACGTGATCAAAGACGATGAAATTATATCGATAACATATAATGTTCCCCTTTTGAGACTTAAAAGTAAAATAATCATTTATCGTTTATAAATAATAAAGATATTTATAAAGATAAAATAAAATAACAAAATCACAAAACTCAAGAAATAAAAACAGTAAGAAAAAACTAAAAATAATAAGAAATATAAATTTTAAAAAACGATAAATTTAAACTGTAATAAAGACGATGAAATTATACCGACAATATGTAATGTTTCTCCGTCTAGACACAAAAAAGAAACTAATAATTTATATTGACATGTAAAGTTTTTTCGTCAAAAAGTAACACAATCATTTATAAATAATAAAGACATCTATAAATTTTGGTACCTGATAAAAGAAGATGAAATTGTTACGACAACATGTAATTTCCCGTTAGGATTTAAATGAAAAATAATCATTTACTATTTATAATTAATAAAGACATTTATAAAGATGAAATATAAAAATAAAGAAATAAAAACATTAAGAAAAAGGAAAAGAAGATAATAAATATAAAGTAAAATAATCATTTATAAATAATAGAGATATTTATAGATTTTAATATGTGATCAAAGATGATGAAATTATACTGACAACATGTAATGCTTCCCCTCGTGACGCAAAAGAAAAGTAATCAATTATACCGACATGTAATGTTTTCCCGTAGAAAATCAAAAGTAAAACAATCATTTATAGATAATAAAGACATTTTATAGATTTTGATATATGATCAAAGACGATGAAAGTATACCGACAACATGTAATGTTTCCCCGTTGGGATTTAAAAGAAAAATAATCATTTATCATTTACAAATAATAATAATGACATTTGTAAAGATAAAATTAAAAAAAAATAAAAATTTAAAAACTAAAGAAATAAAAAAACATTAAGTAAAAATGAAAAGAAAATGTTTAAATACTATTTTGGTCTCTTAACTTATTTTTGATGTTTAATTTGGTCTTTTAACTAATTTTTGGACCAATTTAAAAACTTATAGGACATATTTGGCCTAACTTAAAAACTTAAAGGACTTATTTGGCAGAAAAAGGACTTACTTGGCCTAACTTAAAAACTTATAGGATCTATTTGACCCGACTTAAAAACTTATAGGACCTATTTAGCCTAGCTTAAATACTTAAAGGACTTATTTGACCTAACTTAAAAACTTAAAAGACTTATTTGGCCGAAAAAGACTTATTTGGTCCAACTTATAGGACTTATTTGACCCAACTTAAAAACTTATAGAACCTAATTGGCCGAACTTAAAAACTTAAATGACTTATTTGGCTCAACTTAAAAACTTATAGGACATATTTGACCCAACTTAAAAACTTAAAAGACTTATTTATAAAAAAAGATAAATGAAAAAAAATAAACGACAGGCGTGGCCCAAAATATTTTGAAAATGTGAGAGAGGGAGAGTGATTTTTTAAAAGGAAAAAAAAGATTCGTCAAAAAAAAAAGAAGAAAAGATAAAAAAAAGGTGATTGAGTGAATGAGCGGGAAGTGGAGAAGCAAGAAGAGGACACGTGTATGAGGAGAAGAGTTTTGCTAAAACTTAAAAGTAAAATAATCATTTATCGTTTATAAATAATAAATACATTTATAAAGATAAAATAAAATAACAAAACCACAAAACTCAAGAAATAAAAACCGTAAGAAAAAACTAAAAATAATAAGAAATATAAATTTTAAAAAACGATAAATTTAAACTGTAATAAAGACGATGAAATTATACCGACAATATGTAATATTTCTCCGTCGAGACACAAAAAAGAAACTAATAATTTATATTGACATGTAAAGTTTTTCCGTCGAGAAGTAAAATAATCATTTATAAATAATAAAGACATCTATAAATTTTGGTACCTGATAAAAGAAGATGAAATTGTAACAATAACATGTAATTCCCGTTAGGATTTAAATGAAAAATAATCATTTACTATTTATAATTAATAAAAACATTTATAAAGATGAAATATAAAAATAAAGAAATAAAAACATTAAGAAAAAAGAAAAGAAGATAATAAATATAAAGTAAAATAATCATTTATAAATAATAGAGATATTTATATATTTTAATATGTGATCAAAGACGATGAAATTATACTGACAACATGTAATGCTTATCTTCGGGACGCAAAAGAAAAGTAATCAATTATACCGACATGTAATGTTTTTCCGTAGAAAATCAAAAGCAAAACAATCATTTATAGATAATAAAGACATTTTATAGATTTTGATATATGATCAAAGACGATGAAAATATACTGACAACATGTAATGTTTTCCCGTTGGGATTTAAAAGAAAAATAATAATTTATCATTTACAAATAATAATAATGACATTTGTAAAGATAAAATTAAAAAAATAAAAATTTAAAAACTAAAGAAATAAAAAAAATTAAGTAAAAATGAAAGAAACTGTTTAAATACCATTTTGGTCCCTTGACTTATTTTTGATGTTCAATTTGGTCTTTTAAATATTTTTTGGACCAACTTAAAAACTTATAGGACCTATTTGGCTCACCTTAAAAACTTAAAGGACTTATTTGGCCGAAAAAGACTTACTTGGCCCAACTTAAAAACTTATAGGATCTATTTGACCCGACTTAAAAACTTATAGGACCTATTTAGCCTATCTTAAACACTTAAAGGACTTATTTGACCCAACTTAAAAACTTAAAAGACTTATTTTGCCCAACTTATAGGACTTATTTGACCCAACTTAAAAATTTATAGAACTTAATTGGCCGAACTTAAAAACTTAAATGACTTATTTTACTCAACTTAAAAACTTATAGGACATATTTGGCCCAACTTAAAAACTTAAAAGACTTATTTAAAAAAAAATATAAATAAAAAAAATATAAACGTCAGGCGTGACCCAAAATATTTTGAAAATGTGAGAGAAGGAGAGTGATTTTTTAAAAAGAAAAAAAGATGCGTAAAGAAAAGGAAGAAAAGATAAAAAAAAAAAGATGACCGAGTGAATGAGCGGGAATTGGAGAAGCATGAAAAGGACACGTGTACGAGGGAAGAGTTTTGATAAAATAGATAAAATAGATTGATATTCGACTTAGGACAAAAACATTGCACCAACTCAATGGTGGAAAAAAATCCCTGTGCCAATATTTTGGCGTAACATAAGTCGATGGTAAATTCTCAGATTCGAAACATCTACGTGAGTTACGACGCTGTAATAAAACAGGTACGTAACCTTTTTGTCTCTTGCCATGTTTTTTTCTTTTTTGAATAAAGTTTCATTTTTGTCCCTGATAAATTTTGTGAGACTTATTTTAGTTCTGACAATATTTAAGTACCAAAATAGTCCCTAACAAATTTAAAACAAGGTCACGTTAGTCTCTTCGTACATTTTCATTCTATATCGTCACTTAACGCGTTGACGTGTGACATTAAACGCTGATGTGTCACGTTAAGTCATGCCAAATCACGTCCACCTATTCAAATTTGTTCCCAACTCAATTTGGCCCATTTCAGTCTCTGTCAAAAGGGCCCTTTTAGTCCCTATTCCTCTAAACAGATCTTTTCTTCTTCTTCATCTCTTTCTTCTTCCTCTTCTCCTTCTCTCATTCTCTCCTTTTCTATTCCAGAAAATTCCAGAAAAAGAAACATGAGACGGTGAAGAAGGAAACATGAGACGTGTTGTTTTTGTTCCCTCTTAAAAAAAAATTAAAATTGCTACCTAAACAACTTTTCCGAATCTGAACATTTTCTGAAACTGAAAATTTTGCCCTTTTTGGATTACCCATGATTTAGGTCTTATTTGTTAGAAGAAAAATTCAAAATCTGTGGGAAATTGGGAGAGTGATGCATATTGAAAGTGGTGGTGGAAAGGAAAATGGCGAATCTGGTTCCTGGGGTGCTTTTGAAGCTATTGCAACACATGAACACAGATGTGAAGGTTGGTGGTGAACACAGGTCATCACTGTTGCAAGTTGTGAGCATTGTTCGTGCACTTGCAGGTGGAGAATTGTTCCCAAATCAAGGTTTTTATTTAAAGGTTTCAGATTCGTCTCATGCTACCTATGTTTCGCTTCCTGATGAACATGATGATCTCATTCTCAGTGATAAGATTCAGTTAGGTCAGTTTGTTTTTGTGGATCGAGTTGAAGCTGCTTCTCCTTTTCCTATTCTTTGTGGTGTTAGACCTGTTCCTGGTAAGAAGGAGAGGGGGAAGAAGAAGGAGATAAAGAAGAAGAAAAGAAGATCTGTTTAGAGGAACAGGGACTAAAAGGGGCCCTTTTCACGGGACTAAAATGTGACAAATTGAGTTGGGAACAAATTTGAACAGGTGAACGTGATTTGACATGACATAACGTGACACATCAACATTTAACGTCACATATCAGTACGTTAAGTGATAGTCTGAGACGGATATAGATGGAGAGATTAACGTGACCCTATTTTAAATTTATTAAGGACTATTTTTGTACTTAAGTATTGTCAGGGAATAAAATGGGTCTAAAAAAAATTGTTAGGGACGAAAATTAGTGTCTCTTGCCATTTTGCCGATAGCTAATTAATATCTCTTCAACCTTTAATATTCTAATTGAACAATTTGTACCTAATTCAAAACTCGGTCAAATAGTTGAACCGAAATGAATACTCATTCGACCTTTCGAAAGAGACGATTAAAATTTATATTAACCTCAAAAGTTCAAATCAGAAGTTAAAAAGGTGGTTGTTCATGAAACTCCGGTAAGAAAAACGAAGAGCTGCCACAAGCGACAATTTTTTTTTATGAATTTTTTTTCGACTAAAAAAGATATTCATTTATTCAAATTGGTAAAATACATCGAAAACAACACAAATTCAACATTACTAAAAACCGAAAAGGATAAATCTACGAACAAATTCATAACACCCAGGTTAATAGCATAAAACGGCAAAATGCCTATAAATGTGACAAAATCAAAGTGACCAGAATACCCATGCCTCCGGATTTATAACGTTGACGCCCAAATCTTGATTGAATCTGTAATGGATCGAAGCTGATCTACCAATCTAAACCAAACGAATACCGCAACAAGACTGAAAACTAAACAACGTCGCACCAGAACGACGAACAAAACAAAGCTGCACTCAGATGGCGAAATCACGAAGAAACACGAAAGAAAAACCAGAACTATGTGGAAAAACCACTTATTTAGATAAAATGAGAGAAAATACGATGTAGATGGGTGATTTCAGGCCAAAAAATGGCCAAAAACTACCCCCTTCAGTGGATGAGGAAGAAGGAAGAGATGGTAGAGGGAAGATTGAAAGAGAGAGGCTGCTAGGGTAAAACTAAGTATAGACCAAGAAAAAGAGCTGCCACAAGTAACATAACTAATAGCCAAGAAGTTGGAAAAAATAGTTTTCAAAACTAGCCATCAAGTACGAAGCATGAAACTATGGATGGAAAGCCTTTGCGAGACCAAAAGCAGCGGCAGAGGCAATGGCACCAATTAGGGCAGTTTCCAAAGCACTCCTTATAGGTTTATTGCCGGTGAAGCATCCCTTGACAAAGCCGAAGATAAGCAATGCAATCAAGGTAACCACTACTGAAAACATGACTGCTTCTGTTGCCTTTGGAATGAACATGTAAGGAAAGAGAGGAACAAGGCCACCCAATATGTAAGCAGTGGCAATTGTCATTGTACTATACAATGCTCTCCTTGGATCTGGCTTCTCTAGTCCCAGCTCAAATCTGCCATCCCAAGCTAGCAATTCGTTAATTTCTTCAAATCATTTACAAAGATACATTGGTAGCAATTAATCCATCTTTAGAAGGATGCATGTAGAAAAAAAAAAAAGGGTTGGCGTATATAAATTGGATACATGGTTCAAAATTTGATTAATTTGTCGGAGGTTGAATGCAAATATAATATACAATAATTTTTTCTATTTCAGACTAAATTTCTCTTAATAATACTCCTTCTGGTTTGAAATATAAGCAAAAATGTCTATGCATATAAGTCAAATTTGGACCAAATACATAAACTTTTTTTACTTATATTTCAGACCGAAAGGAGTATAGCTTTTCTTGATCTCTTTCTGCCTCTACCGGCTAAACCTCTCCCTCTAATTTGATTTCTAAACCAAGTCAAAATAATTTTCTTTTAATGATTTAAACGCAATTAATGTATTATAGTATTTTATCAAATAACAAGTCATAAACATGCCTTGTTTTTGTAAAAAAAAAATCATACACATTTTATGCTTTACTATAATTTGCTTCTGAATTTTCTTTAACAATCATAATGAAATATTTTTTAAGGATAATTTTACCACCACTACAGAGATTTATTTACTTATAGAAGAAGAAGTACAGCAATATTAACATGATCGTACCTGCAAAGGATCATCCAAGTTTAACTAGCTGCATAACAAAACAAAACTACAAAAAGATATCCACGTGTAATGTTCACTGGGATCATTCCCTTACCCCCTATTTTTATCGGTTTGCATTCCCTGGTCCAAGTAGAATATGCTAACTAGTTGAAATAATTTGAGCTCATTTGTTTAAATTTTTTATTACAAAAAATGATTTTACTATATTTTGACTTTTAAAAAAAAAATTATTCTTTAGTTTATAAAAAAATGTTAAAAATTAATTCTGGGGATTTTGCTTTATTTTATAATTTTTTATTTTTTTAATTTCAAAATATTTTTAAAAAAAAAAGTCCAAATTTGTCTGTAACTGGGCCGCGCATGACCAAATTTTGGAACTTTGCACCCACAAATAAAAAAGTGGCGTTCTCTTTCCCATCTAATCTGTGGTGCCACTCTTCAACTTGTTATCTCACTTTTCAACTTGTGCCCACACAAAGCATTCACTATTCATTATATGTATATATAACCACATATCGTAAACTTCAAATTTTGAACACTTCTATCTATCTATCACAATCTTATAAAACAAACCTCTTTGAGGATACGTGTCACTCATTAGGGTTTGTTTTTCCTCGCTTTTATAGTATTAATTTTATTTTATTATTTTATATATTTTTTAAAAAAATTTGTCAAACCTTTTTTTTAGTTTTTTCTTACTGTTTTTAGGTTTTTTATTTTTTCTTACTATTTTCGTATTTTTATTTTCTATTTTTAAAATTTAAATTACATTTTTATTATATTTTTTTTAATTTTTATTTTCGTATCTTTTAATTACTTATAGATTTTTTACTTTACATTTTTTTAAGATTGTTTTACTTTTTAGTTTTCCTAATTTCCTTATATTTTTATTTTTCTTTTTCTTTTCATTTTTTCTCAATGTTTTTATTTCTTTGGTTTTTAAATTTTTTACTCTTTTAAATTTGTTAAATTTGTTAAATTTTTTACCTTTTTATTTATATTTTTAAATGATTACTTTTTTTTTACATCCCGACGATAAAACATTAGATATTGTCGAAATAATTTTATTCTCTTTGACCACTTATCTATCTTATAAAAGTATTTATTATTTATAAATTATTATTTTGTTTTTAAGTCTCGACGGGAAACATTACATATTACCGATGTAATTTCATCACGTATAAACAGTTCATGTTGGTATAAATAATTACTTGTTTTTTACATTAATGTTGTCGGAATAATTTTATTGTCTTTAAGCACATATCAATTTTTGTAAAAGTATTTATTATTTATAAATTATTATTTTGCTTTTAAGTCTCGACGAGAAAATAATACATATTGGCTATATAATTTTATCACGTATCAAATTTTATTAATTTTTTTATTTAATTTTTATTTTGTCCTTTATAAATATCTTTATTATTTATAATGATAAATGATTATTTTGTTTTTAAGTTCGAATGACAAAAATTAAATGTTGTCGGTATAATTTGATTGTCTTTAAGCACGTATCAAAGTTTATAAATGTTTTTTTTATTTATAAATGATTATTTTACTTTTGAATCTCAATGGGAAAACATGAAACATTACATGTTATCAGTATTAATGATTACTTTTCTTTTGTATCCCGACGAGAAAATATTAGATGTTATCGAAATAGTTTTATTGTCATTAAGCACATCGATTTTATAAATGTCTTTATTATTTATAAATTATTATTTTACTTTTGAATCTCGATTGGAAAATGTGAAAACATTACATGTTATCGATATAAATAATTTTTTTGTATCCCAACGGGAAAACAATAGATGTTGTCAGTGTCATCTTTTTTGTCCTTGAGTCGTATCAACTTTATAAATATTTTTCTTATTTATAAACGATTACTTTGCTTTTGAGTTCAGACGCATAAACATTACATGTTATCGGGTATAATTTCATTTTCTTTTATCACATAACAATTTTATAAATCTCCTTATTATTTATAAATGATTATTTTACTCTTGAGTCTCAATAGGAAAACATTAAATGTTGTTTATTCTTACTCTTTCTACATATTTAGAGAATTAAAATAACTAATTATATTTGCCACAATGTAAAACTTTCATTTCATAAACAAGTGTATTTCAAAAATATATAAAAACAGAGAGACCCGTGCGGATATCATGCTAGTTCTATGAATGAAATTCTCAACGAAAAATTAACAAAAAAAACATGACTGAATCTCTTGTTTGGAGAATAAAGCGAGAATGGAACTTACTTCATCATGAAATCAAGCCATGCTTGAGGCTTCTTTCTGAGAGCATTCACCACAGGTCCGTATTCATGTGCCTCTATTCCGTACTGAGCCAATATTTCTGCCACCTCAGCAGCCTCTGATTTTTTTCCCACAAAAACACAATAAAAAATTGAAACGTATTTTAAAGAGAGTTTAATGATAATCGCATCGTCGATGTAAAATATTTTTACATCAACATCCAATCGTAGCCATCATATCATTACATCACCCCATTTTATAACTGCATTTTAAAAATAACTGTCCAAGGTCTCTTTAAACGTTAATGTAAAACTGGTTTATATCGACGGTACATGTTTCTTTTTCTCTTTTACAAATTTTAAAAACATGAAATAAAAAATTAAAAAAACAATAATAAATAAATAGTTGAGACCAGTATCTGGCACGCTAATGATCTCTTCTTGCTCCCTTTCCAATTCTCTACTGTAATGATCAGCTTCGCTTTTCGCTGCCAAATACCTGCACAACACAACAAAATGCAGCGTTTGGTTCATCAGAACATTTTCTGAGCAAAACGATATAATTCATAAAATTGAGTGTTGTCAAGAGTTTGTTTGTCTGAAAGTCCCTGCCGAGCCCGATGGAGCTGGCGCCGGCGGCGACTTGTGCTATGCCAGGTGTGAGGACGATAGAGGAGGTGGCATTGGCGCCGGAGAGACCCGCAGCGAGGGCGAAGGGGACGGTGAGTCCGTCAGATACGCCGATGATGATGTCGCGGACGATATCGCCGGCGGTGAAGTGCTTCTCCGTGTGGCTGTTAAGAAGGCCCTGTTTCTCAGGTTCGAGGCTTAGTCTGTGTTCGGCGCCAGCCATTTCTGCAAGCCTCTCTTACTATAGGTGTTTCAAATTCAGAGTGTGTAGTGTAGTGTATGTAACTTTGCAATAACAAAACGAGACCCTTGTGTGTTATTGTTCATTCCTATGCACATAAATATATAGTAGTACAACACAAACGTCTTCCGTTCACTTTACGGTTTGATAACAATAAACTATGTACCAAAAAAAAAAAAACAATAAACTAATAGAGACGCTCGTTGTGAGCACGCGTCTTTTTTTTTTATTTTTTTGATGAAGTTAGCACGCGTCATGTAAATTTGAATTGTTTTTTTATTTTACTTTACTATTGATTTTATTCCTTTTTTAAATTGTCACTTGCGTAATGTTTTTGTATTACTTATGGAATCATCGTAATAACTAATTATTGTACAACAAATTCTGAATATTCTTTAAACATTTAAAAAGCAACATTGGATTGAAGTATTATGTGTAATTAACATAATAACAATTTTATTTTGTGCTATTATGGCAAATTATTTGTTTTTGACAAATTACGGCAAATGGTTAAAACTTGAAAGGAAAATTTATTAGTAGTGTTTTCAATTTTCATACCCACTATTCAAATCCATATCTATTATATAAAATGGAGTTTTTAAGTGTTTGTTTTGAGGATATATTTTGATATTGAAGACAGATCTTAGATTGTTCTACAAAAAAAAAACTCTATTCTCTCGGAAGAAAGTTGTGAGAGAGATGGAGGTGGAGACTAGCTTGAGTGAGGAACTGTTGCCCCCTAAACCTCCTGATGGTGGCGACGAGGCTGAGAATAGCAAGGTTTCCTTTCAAGACAAACTGCTAGGGGCGCATAAACCTCCAGCCAGAAGAGAGAAGGTGGATTTATTAGCAGAGAAGTTGTTTACGATAGAATGAGACGATGGTGATCGATTGAAACCCATATGCTATATTGAGAAAGGGCTCCTTGAGGAGTTGCGAAAGCCTTGGAAAAATGCTGTGATCGTTACTGTGACAACCACCCTAAAATTTAAATGGAGCCGCCACCAATATTTATTTTAGGAAACATTAGAAAACCTATTTTTGAATTATTTTGAAGGAAAAGGTCTTTTGAACCAGATTTGAGTTCGGGAGTTGGTTACGCATAGGGAAGGTATTAGCACCCCTAAAACGCCCATAAAAATGGTACCTTTAATTGTTTAGAAAAATTTGTTTGCCTTTGAACGAGTTATTCCCAAAAAAAATCCTAGAAATAAAATACGAATTTGTTTGTCACCATTTTATTTAAAAATGACACAGAATATTAATTGCTCAAACTTAAACTCATGCAGTGCAAAAAAATGAATTAAATATTAAATACGTGTTTAAATAAAGAAAACGTCCAGAAGCAATCTTTTTTTTTTATTATTATTAAATAATGTAAAGAAGAATTAAAGAAAGAAAATAACAAGTTTTTTCTCTGCATTTATTATTATTCTAAATTCTAAATAAAACAAGAATATATTTATTTATTGCATTTATTGCATTAACTTGTTTGTCACCGTTTTATTTAAAAATGACACAGAATATTAATTGCTCAAACTTAAACTCATGCAGAGCAAAAAAACGAATTAAATATTCAATACGTGTTTAAATAAAGAAAACGTCCAGAAGCAATCTTTTTGTTTTTATTATTATTATTATTATTAAATAATGTAAAGAAGAATTAAAGAAAGAAAATAACATATTTTTTCTCTGCATTTATTATTATTCTAAATTCTAAATAAAACAAGAATTTATTTATTTATTGCATTAACTTGTTTATTTCTATTTTATTTTTTTAAAACATGTAAATTAGGAATAAACTTCAGAAACTCAGTCTTTGCTTTTATACCCCTCATGACAAAATATTTACAATTCGGTCCTTACCTAGGGTTTGGCCCCATTGGAAGGCCAAACCCTAACCCTAACTTCGATCCTCACATGATGCAGAATTAGAAGAAAAATCAGAATCACATAACCACAACCACAATCTATAAAAAAAAGCGAATAATAAATTAAATAAGAGAAGGTGAATGGATTTCAATCTTTAAACTGTGTCTCTATTACAAAGCCTTATGAACAGAAGAAACAAAATAAAGTGGAGAAGATGATGAAACCTGTGTTTAAGCCTCTCCCAAAACTTATACAGCAATCAAGAGAGGGGATAAAAAAGACCTAAGACTAAATAGTGTTTAATTTGGGATCTAATTAGCCTCACGGGTTTTTCCTCTCTTCTTCCTTCACTCTGTCTCGTTTGCTTCCTCTGTTTTAGTATTCTTCAGCCTTATTTTTCCTTCTAGGTTCGCTCTCGGGTCCTCCTTTCTTTAGACCAGAATCTGAGAGCCTTTTATAGCTCTTCGTTCTACTTGTCACAAAAAAAAAGCAAATCAGAAAAAAAACGAAATAAGAGAAGAAAAAAAGAATAGGAGAAGATACTCCCTGATTTTCCCACAGTTTCTCCTTTTCTTCGAGATCCTGAGTCAATATAGACCGAATCATGGGAGATTGGAAAGATATTGGTTTGTTATAGTGGAGAAAAAATAGAAAGAAAAGATTTGAGGGAGATATGGAGACCATGCTACTAGGGTTTTCAAGGTTAGGATTTGTGGTGGTGGAAGAGAAAAAAAGGAGGAGGAGGAAAAGGAGGGGTGATTGTAGGCAAGATTGATGGATAGATAGGATGGAGGAAGGAGGCGCGGCTAGGGTTTGATTTTTTAGGGTTAGGGATGAGGGGAAGAGGTAGGAGGAAGGGAATGGATTAGGGCTCGGGAGAAGAGAAAATGATGATGGAATGAGGAGAGGGGAGGGCGAGAAAAGAGGAGAAGAAGATGGGAGGAAGAGAGAGGAAGAAGTGAAGAAAGAGAGTAAAATGGGGGAGGGGAAATCGGCGCTCCCAGACCAAGGGAAGAAGGTCTCAGATCACTGTAATTCTAGACCGACCACTTTTGATAAACCAGTTCCTTGACTTTGAATGAATGAAAGCTAGTAAAGTAATCTGGTAGAAAGAAAGGAGCCCACTTACCCACTCGACGTAGATCACTACAGGGAAATCTTTGATCGAGAGTATCTCGAACTATGCGTATTAGAGAAAAAGGCCGGTCTGCAGGATAAACTCTTCAATCGAGTTTTTGTCCCAACAGTTGAATTAGGTTAAAGGGAAGGTCCTACTCGTCCCGTCGAAAGATTTGGAAAGTGGTTTTTTTATCAATTCCTTTGTTTGGTATAGATCGCATTTAATCGTGGCCGTAGCTTTCCCGCTTACCTCCGCCATCTGCTCCTACTAATGGTGGATCATTGGAGATGGTATAGCAAGGCCTTTCGCCTTCTTCGAGCGAAAAGAAGATAGGCAGATCAAAACAACGCCGCAGAACGGGCTCTCCGCTCACTAAGTAGTGCTATCCAGTCCTCCGGGTCTCCTTTTTCTTCTTTATTCACTCGTTTTATTGTCGTGTCGATTTCATGACGAATCGATCTGATACCAAAACGGACTACCTATTTCCATTGTTGTGCTTTCAACAATTGCATACCTATACAAGGTGAGCGAGAAATAAGGGAAAAGGGATTAGGGTTATTTTTAGGTTAGGGTTATGTGGGTTTAGGATTGGGTAGTGGGCCGAGGAGTGTGCGCTTGGGCCGCGTGGGTGTCTTTGGGTTAAAGGGGAGGCGAAAATGGAATGGGGGTGCAGCAAACAAAAGGGTGAGGCGCTGGCAGAAAATAAAACGGGGGGTGTGCAAAGTAAAAGGCTGTGTCGGGCTGGATCTGGGTTGAGGCGTGTTGGGCTTAGGGCTTGGGTGCAGTTTGCTAGTGGCACCACCATGATTGCAACATGCAACCCCTTTTCAATAAATTTTATTTTTTTCCTTTTCACTTCTTTTCTTTTCTTTTCTCTATTTTTTTATTCTTATTCTTTGCCTTCTCTTTATTCCAAAACCAAAATATTATTAATATTACTAATTCAATAAGCAAGCAAAAATAATAAAATAAAATAAAATAAAAAGGCCGGACAAAATTAGGGTACTACAGCTGCCCCTCCTTAATTACATTTTACTCGAAGGTCTTCATGCATTCGTTGTAAAAGGTAATTAAGGATAAATGACTCTAATTTTGTCCGAAACAAGTGGTTTGAGATTGCGGGATTGTTTCCCGACTTTGGCGGGAGATTCTAGGGTTGGTATCCTAGTGAATTCCCAGTAAGCATAGGCTTGACTATGATTCCTTACAAAAATTGCTGGAGATTCCGGGTTCAATTTCCCGGCGAATTCCCAGTAAGGCATAGTTATGACTATGATTCCTTACAAAAATTGCGGGAGATTCCCGGTTCGGTTTCCTGGCAAATTCCCATTAAGGCGTAGGTATGACTAGCTCTTTACAAAAATTGGTGGGAGATTCCAGGTTCGGTTTCCTGGCGAATTTCCCGTAAGGCATAAGCCTGGCTCCTAACCCTCACATCTTTGGTATTGATTACTTCCCTCCTTAGGGTAAGTCTGGGGTGTGAGTTTCTTCGTCACTCGACACAAGTTCGGGTCAGATTCTCGGCAAGGGGTTAGTCAGGTTCCTAACTCTTGCTAAAAGGTACACATTGGCTACCCTATTTTAGGCAAGGTCCACGATATGAGTTTCTCTATCACTCAATATAGGTTCGGGTCAGATTCCCGGCAAGGCTTAGGTCAGAATCCTTACTCTTGCTAAAACATGGATCGGTTTCCCTATTGCAGGTGAACGTCCAGTGTACGAGCTTCTCCGTCACTCGACACAAGTTCGGGTCAGATTCCCGACAAGGTGTAGGTCAGATTCCTAACTCTTGTTAAAAGGTGTGGATCGATTTCCATAATTGAGGAAGATCTGAGACACGAATCAGGTTCCCGACTAAAAGCTTGGGTCAGATTCCCAAGGTGATGGGCCAGATTCCCAGCAAGGTGTATGACAGGTTCCTAACTCATGCTAATAGATTGAATAGGCTGAGTACTAGTTCTTACTGAGTAACAACAAACTAACTGTATGTGATATTTGAGAGGGTGGGTCAATGGACCCAAAAACTTTGATGATCATGCAAGATGCAATGAATGGTATGTCATGCATGAGTGTTGCTTTTGATTTTGGAGCAAGGATTTTTTAAGGTGGGTCGTGGACCCAAAAGTATTGATGATCATGTAGGATGCAATGAATGGTATGCCATACATGAATGTTGTTTTGTTTTTTAGAGAAATGATTTTTTTTAGGCGGGCGGTGAACCCAAAAGTATTGATGATTATGCAAGATGCAATGAATGATATGCTATGCATGAGTATTATTTTGCTTTGAAAGATTTTTGATTTCCCTGAATTCCTTTTGAGGACGCTGCCCCTAGACTCGTGGGTGTTGGCTTGCTTGTCAGAATGGTTGACTTTGTACCGCACTGTGTTTGCATATTTGCTCCTTGATAAATCATTTTATGGATCCTCAAATTTTCAGCTTCATTCTTTGAATGCCATTGGGAGGATTAGATTGACAACTTTGATCCATAGAGACTTTTCAGTGTCCCTTTGGCCTTCATCCAGCCATGTGAGGAAGGATCTATGTAGAGACGCGGATCACCTTGTGTAGTTCTGAAACTGGAACGAAATCTTGAATGCGAAGCTTGTAGATGATGGGCTCAGCTTTTGCCCCCAGCTTCTTGGTTTATGTTTAGATTTGTGAGGTCTAATCTGGGTTGACATGTTTGTAAATTTGACCCTAACTTTTGCCTAGGCCGCTCTTTGCGAGTTTTCAACCTAACGGGTCGCTCTAACTTTTGCCTAGAACTGCCCTTTTGGGTTTTCAGTCTAGCGAGCCTAGAACTGCATTAGGGTATAATTGTCTCCAACTCTAATTCACAAGCATTCTATCCAATTTTTCTTTGGTGACAGCCCCATCTCTTGGGTTACTAACCCAAGTGAACTTGCAACCTTTAAGCTCCACATCCATAAGGGAAGTATCATCCAGAAAATGTCTAAATAACTCCATTCGAATAGGCTCAATGGGTCTAATGCCATCTTTCTCACTAGGGGATAACATCTCATTAAAGTCCCCCATTCTCACCCACGTCCCATTTCTCACAGGCTGCAACCTTTGGAGCTTGTGCCATAGGTGTCTTCTCTCGGCAAATGTGGGGTTCCCATATACAAAGGTAAAATCAAAGGAATTACCATTCTTTTTCTCCAAAACAACAGTATGAATGAAGTTAGAACAAGCCTCCAGGACTTGAATATCATACTGATTGTTCCACAGTAACCCAAGCCCTCCAGACAAACCTCTGGCCTCCACACAAAAAGCATTATGAAACTTGAGTTTTTTTCTAGTCCTTTCCAATATTTTCTTACGGCATTTGGTTTCCATAAGGAAGATTATGGCCGGCTTATAAAGAGCATTGAGATGATATAGCTCTCTATTTGTTGTGGCCGCCGCCAAACCACAACAATTCCAACTTATGCAAGTCATTTAATAGTTGGGGGCGTGATAAGGCCAGCCTCCTCAGCCATAGCATCGTATTCCTCCTCACATGGTTCCAAAGTGGTAGTCACCACATTTCCAAACTCATCATACCATTTCTGAATCCGCATTCTTTTTTCTACAGGTTTTGTACACTGCCATCTCTTCTGTTCCTCTTCAGGGACAATCTTTGCTCCATGTATAACATTAGGCTTTTTTCTTCATCACCTCCAATATTATTAGTATTGTCCAGTAGTTCTTTACCTTCATCAGGAGGGAATTCAACTATATATTCATCCATCTGGGTAGGGATCACAGTAGGTTGTTATGGAGAATTCAAACCTTCCTTTCTATTAGCTTCACTTTGGGGTTGGCAAGCTTCCCGGGCTTTGACTATCTCATCAAGCTTAAGGTCAAGACCCTTATACCAGATTTCCTTATCTTTTGGACTAGGGAAGTCCAACAAGACCACTGGAGCTTTGAGGCCAATGTCATGTTCTATCATTCCCGAGTCCCTCACATTTTGAGGGCCTAGGCCAACTCTTCTTTTGCCATAATGCAGATCCACTAGAGTAGGGGAGTGTTGTACAGTAGTAGACTCTTGTGGTTTGGACAGATTACTAGATTGAGTGGGAATACCTTCTTTGTGCTGCTTGTGATGGAAATTCTGAGAGTATTCTGCTAGCATAGCCATGATAGAAGACATGTTAATGGCCTGTTGTAGAGTTGTGCTCTATTTTTCTTCAGAGGTGTTGATTGTCTCCTGTACTGGTTATTTGCCTTTATTAGTTTTCTGAGTTGTAGTTGACCCATTTTCTTCAACCCCAGCAGCTAGGGTTGTTACTGTCCTCAAGATTGGCACATCAGGTTGCATCTTTTGTGACTGCATTTGTTTTCTCCCTCACCCCCTGCATTCTCACTATCCATAGATTGGGGAGGGGTTTTTGGATGAGGTTTATTAAAGCTGGAAGGTCCAGCTTCACTGCTATTTTGTTTGTACTGATGTTGTCCAGAATAACTTCCTCTCTCAAAATGAGGGTGGCCAAGGCTTTTGGGGTAGTGTAGCAACCACACCAAAATTTAAATTGAGCCGCCGCCAATATTTTATTTTTATAGGAAACATTGGAAAACCTATTTTTGAATATTTTTGAATTTAATGAAGAAAAGGGTTTATTGAACCAAATTTGAGCCCGTGAGTTTGTTACGCATAGGGAAGGTATTGGCACCCCTAAGACGCCTATAAAAATAGTACCTTTAATCATTTGAAAGTTGTTTGCCTTTAAAAAATTAATTCCCAGAAATATTTTAAAAAGGAAAATTACTAAAAAGGATATATGCATGCTAATGACATTCTAAAAATGCATAAATAATATTGAATAATAACAGCTAGAGATACTGACTAACACTAGTACATCTTCTAATCCCAAAAACTTTGATTTTTATTTAGTAATTATAAAAATAATGATTCAAATTAACCCTTGAATTTGGCCCCTTTGGAAGGCAAAATCCCGTGACCTTAAACTCAGTAGCGCAAGCAGAGAAGACGGTGAAGAGATCAAGTCAGTCAGAGATAAATAATGACAATCACGCATATATTGAAAGGTAGCACATAAGGTAAGAAGAAAATCAAGCAAACATATATTGTAGAATCCAATTCAATGTCCAGAATAATACATTTCAACGAAAATGGAGAAGAAGGATGCTGTGAAATTATACAGAGGAATAAGGGAAGGAAAAAAAAACCTGAACTTCACAGAGCTCTTAATCCTAAAAAGATCAAATTAAAAAGAACCCCAAAATTCTAAGTGTTTAAAGAGAAAAGAAACTTTGGGACTCTCTGTATTGCTCCAATTCCTTTGAATCTCCAGCCTTTTTGCTCTCACTCTCGCTGCCTCCTCTTTCCTTTGAGCGTGTGTGGCTTTTATAGGCCAATACCTCCTCTTTCCAATCAGTTCAAAAATCAGAAAAACAAATAGAGAGATAAAGGGAAAGAAAGGAACCAAATACCCCCTTTTTGGCAAAAATCTCGTTCGGATTTGATGATGGAGAAGGAGAGGTTGCAGCCGTTTGGATGATTTTAGGATTAGGGTTTAAAAGGAGTGAGGAGAAGAATAAGATAAGAGTGTATAGAGAGAAAAAGGGGGTCACGGGTTTGGGGGAGAGAAAAGAGAGAGGAAGAAGGAGAGAGAGGGCGAAATTGAGGGGTGAGGCGCTGCTCTATCGATGGGGAGTGAAAAATTAGGGTTTAAAGGTTAGGTTAAAAACGAGTTGGGTTCGGAAGTTTGGGCTGATCGGTGTTGATTTGGGCTAAAACATGTGGAGGTGCGGTGAAAACAACGCAGGGGTGCAAGAAGCAGCGCCTAAGGGAATGAGGCGCAGGGGCTGTGCGGGGTCAAAACGGGGGGGTGCACGCATTAAGAGAGGGTGAGAGGGCGATGGGATAGGCTATGCGGGCTGTGGCCACCTTTTGACTGATTGCTTTTGGCACCTCCCATATTTTAATTCACACACCTCATTTCATAAAAAATAAACTCTTTTTTTTTTCTTTTCTTTTTTTTCATGAGACCAAAAATATTTTTATTACTACTACTACTACTACAACTATTACTATTATTATTATCATAAAATAAAATAAAATAAAATAAAAAGACCTGAGAAAATTAGGGTACTACATGTAGGAACACTCATAGTAGGGCCATATTTAGGTATAGATTTGTTATGAGTTGCCATAACCCTCTCTTTAGAGCATATTTTCTGTTCATGACCCAGGATACCACATTTAAAACATAACCCTTGCAGCCTTTCATAAAAGAAGGGGACCCAAAGCCTTGGGAGAAAACCCCTATTGATCTAGCTACTAGACCACAAAGGCTTGGTAACATTGACAAGAACCCTAGCTCGAATAAAATCTCTCAAAACATGTCCCTCAATAATAGCATGTCCCTCAATAATAGGGTCCTCTACTTCTGGCACCTCTCTAACCCTAGAAAGAATAGACTTAGCAATACCTGGGTTAAGAAGGTTCAGAGGTAGGTGGTGAACTTGGATCCAAAATGGAACAAGGTCAAAACTGATGTCAAGATAGGAGTTGCTTTCCCCCCAATATTGAAGACTAAGGAGTTGATTCATCACAAACCATGGAGCTTTTTGTAGAATGTCTTTAGCTTCTTTCTCAGTTTGAAAACTAAATAGGTGCATGTTGTCTTCTAGGTCAGCAATGTGTAGTCCCTTACACTGACCCCAGGATTTCCAGAAAATCCTTTTAACAGCACCCTTGTTGAGAACTTTGTCGGCAATAACTTTTCCCACTAAAGCCTTTTTTGTTATTTCTTGACAGGTTGGTAGACTATGTTGAAGATCAACCAAGATGTTACCTTGTTCATCCGTTGGGATCTCACCCGTTGCAGTATCATCATTAACAGAAGCCATAGAGGGCATAATGTCCTTTCAGTTCATCTTCAGTACAGTCAAGAAGAAAGAAACAGAGACTATTGGAGGGAAAAAGAAAGAACAGGTGGGAAAAGATCAAGAAATGGTAACAAGAACAGAAAGACAGAGGAGGCACAAGAGTTGTGTAATAGAACAATAGATCTCTTTTTTCCAAACAATAAATAGTAGACTGGAGTATTAGGTAGCAACCGATTATTGTAATTTATCTTGGACTCAGAACACATACAGGTTGAAATAGCTAGATTAATAAACTCGTACACCAGAAAGGGAAGAATCAACAGGTCTAGATAGAGTTCAAGAAACCCTATTGATCCACAAGCACCAACTAGATAAATCTTATAATAATGTGTATGGCTAGAGGTCCAAACCAGCAGTACTAGATAAATCTTATATTATGTATAAAACATATGGAACATATATGCGGGTAAAGTAACCTTGAGGTCCTGGTCTCAATTGTTCTCTATCATAGCCTAAAGTTTCTGCCTTTCGGGAAATGAGATTTAGCAGTATTGATTCTCGAAATTATGTCCAATTTTTTGACATGTTTCAGCGTGACTCTGAGAAATAGCAGCAATATGTGAAGGTAGAAAAAGAAATGAAAGAAATGGATATCAAGCAACAGAAAAGAATATATTTTATAGAAAACTCATTACACAATTCTATTCTATGTGTAGGAGTAGAACTATTGGACAATTCTGTAACAAATTAATTGCTCGTTCGCATGTTGTGTTTGTTTGGGTTAGCAGACCCAACCCACCTCCGACACCCGTTTCTTTCTTGTCCCATTTTACCGGTAGAGATTGGGTTAGTGCCTAAATATTGGACTCAATCAAAATTTAGAAATGAGTTAGGGTCATGTATAATTTGTTCCAACCCATTCCTTACTCCTTCATTTGTTATTTCTACTATGGTTGTGATGAAATTTTTATAAATAAAATATTCAAGTTAGAATTCATATTATTTTAGTTAGTAGTCTTGTAGCAAAATATCATTATAACAATCATGTTTGACTTTAGATACATGGTAAAATACTAAAAAAATTCAATCTTCCACTTTTAACTTTTTGTCACAATTAAATGATCAATTTATACTTTTATTTTAATTGTTCTTCGAACCAACTTGGCCCGATCATAAATAGATTTGGTCTTGGTTCTGGAAATATCTCTAGTTTTAATTACTCCTTTCGTTATTTTTTACTTGTCGTTTTTAAAGTTAATTTACAATAGCCAAAAAAATTAATAAATTTTATTATTTTTGATAAAATTATTAGTTTTTTTTCAATGATATCATTGACAATTAATTACTCAATAGAACATATTTCTCTCTTTGTAATAAATAGTTAATGATATACTAGTAATTGATAAACAAGTAAGTAATATAAGCTTAAATTTTGAGAATGACAAATAATTATAAACAAAATTTCTCTAAAAAAACTGACATATAAAAAGGAACGGAGTAAGTACTAGTTTGAATCAAACAACTTGTATAGAGAATAAGTGAGTCCCGTTAATAAAAAAAATTAAATTAGTCCATATTTAATTAGGAGAGTAAATGCAACCCCATGTACCCAAAAAAAAATGCAACCCCACTCTTTAAAAAAAATATCTCAGCTATTTTTTTTTTTGGTGAAAAAAAAATATCTTAGCTATATATACGGGATTCGAAAACCCCAAAAAAAGAAAAGTATTTGGAACAGGTGGGGAGGCGCAGCGAAATTTCACTTGTACTTGACATTCCAACTTCGAAACTCAGAAGTCATCCTTTTGGGGTTTACCCTTCCGCTTCCCCACTCTCTGTGTGTGAAGGTGTGGTATTAGTTAGCGATGGTGAAAGCGAGCGAAAATGGTTCTGTGGCTCCTTTCTTGAATAAGTGTTACGATATGGTGGAAGACCATTCCACCGACTCCATCATCTGTTGGAGCCAAGGCGGTGACAGTTTTCTCATCTCCGACGTCTCTCAATTCTCCGTCACTCTTCTCCCCAATTATTTCAAGCACAACAATTTCTCCAGCTTCATCAGGCAACTCAATATCTATGTATTCTCTTTCTCTCCTCCTTTTTCAATTTCAATTTAAATTTCTTTTTTTATTTGTTTAATTCTCTTTCGTTATATCCTTCGTCTTCGTAACTGAATATGTTATTGTGTGAAATAAAAAGCATGATTATTATTTATTTTTTTCCCACCTGATCGTGATCCATAATCGACCTGTTTCCCCGCTCTATGAATTAACTGCTACCTCAATATTCTTATAATGTTCCTGTTTGGCTGAAATTTTCACATTTAGGTCATGGTTGTGAATTTTCATGCATAAATATCCTCTTTGATATTTTAATTCCTCTTTCTTTACCCTTTCTGTAGATTATCGCTAGTTCTTGCTTACTGTATCTATACTAGCTTGGTGCTAAACCATTCATATTGTACTCTTCCCTCTTTCTGACTTCTCTCTCACATATACTTGAATCCTAGAATTGTGTTCATACTGATTTATCATTTGTACCATTCTTTTCATATTGCCTTGTATTATAAATATAAGTTAATGAACAACGACTGCTTTCAATCAAAGGAAAATAAAAATTAGCTGAATTATATATTTAACCTCATTAGCTTGAGAGCAGTCTGTTGAAATATTACATCAATGGATAAAGTTATTCCATTATCTTGATTATTATAGTATGTGTTATAAAAAGTTAAAAACCATTGGTTGTTAGGTTTGCATTGTTCTACCTTTTACTTGTTACTCCTTTGTTGGCTGCTAAATTAAAAATATCTAAGATAATGCCTGACCTTGTGAGAAGCTACAACCTATACAACAATAACAACAGCAGCCAAGCCTTTTCTCACTGGGTGGGAGAAGCTACAAGCTATAAAGAGAATAATTTTTTCTTATATAGGCGCGCATGTTTGGTGCCTCTATTTGTTTGTTTATGATTGTGTCCTTTGTCAAGGTCGAAGTGGTTCTGTTTTAAACGTCAGCTATTGATAACTGTTGAATTTATCAGGGTTTCAGGAAAATTGATACAGATTGCTGGGAATTTGCCAATGAAAACTTTGTTAGGGGTCAGAAGCATTTGCTGAAGAATATACGTAGGAGGAAACATCCACATGTTACAGATCAGCAAAAAGCATTGCCACTGCCACAGCAAGAGAACTGTGACGAACCTTCACAACAAGCCTCGAATCATGGCCTTTGGAATGAAGTTGAGAATCTCAAATCTGATAAAAATTCCCTCGCGCAGGAGTTGGTCAAACTTAGGCAGCACCAGGAATCTTCTGAGAGTAAGTTGCTGCTCCTGAGTGATCGTCTTCAAGGAATGGAGAAGCATCAGCAGCAGATGCTGTCATTCTTGGTCATGGTCGTGCAAAGCCCTGGATTCATGATTCAGCTGCTTCACCCTAAGGAAAATAACTGGCGTTTGGCTGAAGCGGGGAATATGTCGGACCGAGGTAAACAGGATGACATACCAGTTACTTCTGATGGGATGATTATAAAGTATAAGCCACCTGTAGGTGAAAAACTAAAGCCTGTAATTCCGTTATCTCCTGTCTTCGATAAGCAACCAGAACCTGAGCTTTCTACAGATGGGTTAAAAGAGTTGTGCATCAGTTCTGAATTCTTGAAATTGCTTCTGGATGAAAAACTGTGTCCATTAGATAATCACCTTCTTCTACCGGATTTACCTGATGACGGTTCATGGGAGCAGCTTTTTTTAGGTAGTCCTTTCCTCGAAAACGTTGAAGATACTGATCATGAAAGCGAGGGGCCAACCGTTAGTGGAATGGAGATGGAACCCACTATATCTGAAACTCCAAATGAAAGATCTACTTTTGAAGCGATGATTGTAGAAATGGAGAAAACTCAAGCGTGAGTTGGAGTTATATGCTAATGGGGATGTATTAATTTGGATGGGCCACAGAGTTTGGAATCTCAAACTGAGCAATTCTAAAACTAGCAGTACAGGGGGAAGGATGTTATAATGTCCGGCAGAAATTTTTCAGCTGGGCTGTCTACACAGATTTCCTTGTGCTATAATTATAGTATTTAGTCACAATTTAAGTAATATTCTCTTCCATCTTCCTTCAGCGGTTGTTAGATCCTTATGCGGATTCAGTGTAAGTCTGCTCTCTCTGATTCATCTGTTTAGATGATAAATATATAAGATAATATTCTTCTCTATATTCGTTGTTTGAATGCTTCAACATATTAGATATGATAAAGGATTTGTTGATAACCTGTATCTGAAAACTAATCCCGATTTGCCTTTTTGACAGGTTTTGGCTTCTTGATATGGTGTCCAGTCCCTGCTGGACTTGTATGGTCTTGTGGCTAGTATGATGGATCAACCATATTAAGTTTAATTTGTAAGGAAGAGCGGCCTAGAAGGAGATTTATTTTTTGTGCCACATTTTTTTGTGTGACCTTTTGTGCCACATTAAACAGCTGCACACGCCTTCATACATATTATAAAGTTCATATAATTAATAGAAATCATGGTTTCTTTCCATATTATTTTGCATAAGCCAGTGCTTCTCACTGTTATTTTCTTCTCTCTACCCCCCAAGTTCTCTGAATTTTGCTCTTACTCTTGTCTGATATGGTGGAAGAGATTTTGTTGCTCCCCAGAAGGGTATTTTGGCAAATCAAGTACGCACATTGAAACTGAATTATCATCAAAATATGTAGCTATGACTTTTGTATTTTGCTACAAAGAAGGACTTAGATTGAGTTTGATTAACTTCTGGTTTATAGAAGTTAGATTAAGGACTTGGTAAGTTTATGATTCTTCAGTTGCAAAAAAAAAGTCTCTTTGAACTTGTAGGAGTTTATTTTATACGTATCAACATGTTTAGAAGTTTTCATTTAACTTCTGCATAAACTATTATATGAAAAACTAGCAAGATGCCCGTGCATTCGCACGGATGCACGGGTCACTCTGTTTTCACGCAATTTTAAAATACATCAGTCTATAAAATTAAAGTTTTACATTGTAAGTTTGTAACAAACATAATTAGTTGTTTTAATTATTTAAAAATGTAAAGTATTCAAGTAGAAATAATAATTAAACAAAATTTAATTTGCTAGACTACTAAAATTATTGCTTTCTATAGGATATTTTTAAGATCTCTATCATTGTGAATGTATAGTTTGCTTTATCATTGAATAAATAAAGACATTTATGTAAAAATTAGTTTTACTATTGGTAATAGGATAGATTAGATAGATAGATAGATAAACATATATACATAAAATTGATATGTGCTTAAAGACAAAAAAAAATTGTCGATAATATATAATGTTTTTTCGTCACGACTCAACAGGAAAACAATCATTTATAAATAATTAAGACATTTATAAAATTAATTTATCCTTAAAGATGATGAAATTATATCGACGACATATAATGTTTTCCTACATAGACTTAAAAGTAAAATAATATTTATAAATAATAAAAACATTTATGAAAATTGATATGTACTCAAGTAGTGTTTTCCCGTTGGAATTCAAAAACAAAATAATCATTTATAAAAATTAAATACATTTATAAAGACAAAATACAAAAAATAATTATACCAACAATGTCTCCCGTCACAACTCAAAAGCAAAATAATCATTTATAAACAATTTAAATATTTATAAAATTGATCTGTGTCAAAGACGATAAAATTATACTGGCAGTATGTAATATTTTCCCCGTCGAGACTCAAAAGTAAAATAATCATTTAAAAATAATAAAAATATTTATAAAATTGATATGTGCTCAAAGATAACGAAATTATAGAGACATCATTTAATTTTTTCAGTCCGGACTCAAAAGCAAAATAATATTTATAAGAAATAAAGACATTCATAAAGATAAAATTTATAAAATTGATATGCCAACAACATATAACGTTTTCCCGTCAGAATATAAAATCAAAAATATCATTTATAAATAATTAAGAAATTTATAAAATTTATATATGTTCAAAGGAGATTAAATTATAACAACATGTAATGTTTTCCCATCAGGACTCAAAAGTAAAATAATCATTTATAAATAATAAATAATACAAATATTTATAAAGATAAAATATAAAAAGTAATTATACCGACAACATGAAATATTTACCTGTCATGACTCAAAAGCTAAATAATTAAAGCATATATAAAATTGATATGTTCTCAAAGATGATGAAATTATACTGACAACATGCAATGTTTTCCCGTTAGGGCTCAAAAGCAAAATAATCATTTATAAATAATAAAAAAGTTATAAAAATTGATATGTTTAAAGATGATAAAATTATCTTTGATGACATGTAATGTATCATGTCGAGATTCAATAGTAAGATATCCATTTATAAATGATAAAAACAATTATAAAAAAAATTATGTATTCAAAGACAATAAAATTATACTATAAATAAATTAAAAAAATATAAAAATATAAAATTAAAAAATGTTGATAAAAAAAGAGATGCACTAAAAAGAGAGAAAGAGAAAAAAAAGAATGAGAGAGAAGAAAGAGAAAGAGGAAAAAAAAGAGAATGAGAAGAGAAGAAAGAGGCTAATCAGAAAAAAAAGGTGAAGAGAAAGAGAGAGAGAGAGAGAAGAAAAAGAGGGATCATGTGAGTGAGAGAGAGAAGAAAAAAGTGAAATGTGAGAGAGAAAAAGTAAAAAAGTGAGAAGAAAAATAAATTTTTTATGTGTATTTACTTTTGTTTTGAATTATTTTTATTTAGATTGACATATTTGTCCCTTGAAATGATACGTGTCAGTTAGATAAAGTGTCTAGTTTTGATATTTTGGTAGACATTAAGTTGTATATATACTAGCAAAATACCGTCTTTACATTTACGAGCAACGTCGTGTTATGTTATTCTAAATAAGATATTACTTGTATAAAATTAAGAATATAATAGAAATATATAACAGAATTAAAAGTGCAAATGAAGATGAATATATTTAATATTATATAGATTAAGTAAGAGTTTATCAACAATTTGTGATTAACATAAAGTATAGCGATATTACAAAACATTTAAACTAAGTCAATATGCTTCAAAAAAGACCACCACAAAAGATACTACTTAGCATTACATATGATTCACAAAAAAGGAAGGTAAGTGTCATTGACAAAAAAATTGTTAAGTCTTTGAAGTAATTCTAGTCCATGTAACCTGTTTTAGGACATGTTCTGCAAACTCTTCTTTTAGATCCTAAAGACAAATAAATAAATTATTTAGAAAATAATAATAATGAGCATAATAAACATTCAAAGAGCGTATATTGATATTTTACCAATTGACTTGATGTAGTATTGTATTTCGATAAGGTTATGATGAAAGATTGAGTGCGGCGTCTCGTACTATTCATAACACTAAGACCAAACAAAATTAAGCTGCGTTAGTCACAGTATGAAAGACATTGTAAGCTTGGAAGAAATAGGTCCAAACATTTCAGATTCTAGTGACATTTTGAGAATGACCATTCTCACCATGTCACCAAGCTACATTCCAAACAATAATAACAGCAATAACCATGTGCTCAAAGAAAGACATGTTATATTTACTCATAGCATAATAACAACAATAATTAAAGTGATACTAATATCATGTACAAAAAAAAAAGTGATACTAATATCACTTAGCTACTGATAGCATTTCAACAACATCCAATTTGCATCTTTCTTTCTAGTTAAAGCGAAATCGTTGGGGAAGAATTGACGTAACAAATTCAAAGGAACACATATTGAAAGGAAAAATACACAGTATCGAAGTGATTAAAAGAAAAGCAAAAGATTATCCACTTGGTATATTAAGTTACTGAGTGATTAAAGTTAGGAATTTTCATCTAGCCACCTGCCAATATAATCCAAGGAACCAAAAGGTCACCAAAGACGGATCAAATAGGGCCGGGAAAAGGACAATTTCACGGCAAGAACATGCAGGTGGCTTATAGATAGAAGCAATAGTCATTGTATGTTTTCTAAGCAGAAGGGTCTATTCTAAATATCAGCAAATTTGACAACAGTAATGATTCAAAACTTCAACCATATAAAATAATTGTAATTTAATAAAAGCATACAAAGGCACATCGCAAAAAATCAGAACATATACAAAAGACTGATTATCATAGGCATATAACAACCATTAAATCCTAAAATATCACCGGTAGAAAAACCAAATCAGTTGCCATTATACCTGATACAATTGCAGATTAGAAGCAGATCATAACAGCAATATGCAACCACCCCTTGCTTCATCCATGTGATATTAAGTCACGTAGCAACCACCAAATCAGTTGCCATGGCCAACAGACTCACCACTTGTTATATTCCCTAAGAGATGGTACAAACAATGAACCCTTTCATAAAGAATTAAAATGACATTAGTCATTACGGGTGTTCCAAAATACTTAGAGAACTAAAAAAATAGAGACAACTTTTAAAACTCAGAGCAATCAAGATGGAATAATCTTTAAAACTTAAGAGAGGTGAGCATTAATATAGCCCGCAAATTCATCTGAATTTCACTATATGTCTCTAATATAGAGAAAAAAATGTGCAACTGCTGAATAAAAACATGCATTAAGTAGCATAGAAACAATAAATCCTGGAATAAAAAACTGTTGAATGAACCCACTTGTTGTTTACTGAATCTATAAATTTACAGTCAAATAAAGTAGGGAGAAATTGATAATTGAATGAATTTTTTCAGGATATGGTAGCCATAGCTCTCACATGTTCTAATGCAGATTACTTCAGATGATTAAATCTCACAATTGGATTCTGATATATAGTCATAATAAACACCTTCAATAACTTTTCCAAAATTCTACAGAATCAATGCCCAGAATTTTTTCACAAACATGCAATTTAGGAGTAAACATGCATCATTTGAGCCCGAGCCCACTCTTCCAACTTCTGCAGAGGGCAATAACTTCTATCAACAATAACCATCAGGTCCTATGTTCCCAAAATTGCCATTGTTCCCATGGAAGTGCACTAAACCAAGCTGCCTACTTCAAATTGACATCATATACATACAAAAAGAAGAAAAAAATAATCTAAGGTTGAATGCTCAATCCATAATTTTGAGAAATTGCATATCAATGTATTCTTGAAATACAATGATGAGCATAAGCAAAAGATGAAAAGGATGATTCACAGGAATGAATATGACATACACATGGATGAGAAATATATAAAATGTATCCCATGGAAAATACCAATAGCAGGTGAAAAGGATGATTTACATGAATCATAAATACCTGTGAATGCCCAACTACAAATAGTTTGAGTTTGTCATTGAAATAATGTAATTGATCATTTTTGCAAGATCGTATGGGACTAATTAGTATGTCCGCTCCTACTATCCCCATCTTCTTCTCCCTTTTCGAGATCATCGTCAGCACTTCCGTTCCTAATATTAGAGATATGGTTGAAAATCAAACTGGTGCTGAAGATCAATAGTTTTAATAATGAAAATAATTTAATGGTTATAATTAATATAAATGAAAACATCCAATAAAATTTGTTCAAAACATTGAATAGGCTCTATAACATTAAGGATGAAGCAGACTACTCACCTTTAAATCCTATTAACTTATTAGCCTTGAAAATGCCCTATAGTCTTATTTCCAGCTAAGTACACTATTTAATTGTTTCCATATGCTATACTGTAATCCTTGTTATTTAATCAACATATACTTCAATGGTCAATTGAAGGCTAGAAAATGCAGACTCGAGTTTGGAGTCTGGAGTCCTATTTCAAATGGCTAACACCACATATATTAAGCAACTTCATGTGTAATAAATATTATATTAGTAGTTCTAAGCTGCTTTTTACCATCTTACACATTATAATTAAGCAACTTCATGGGTAATAAATATTAAATTAGTAGTTCTAAGCTGCTTGAAAGGCCAATAAACCCTTCAATGAGTACTACCATATTGAAGTGAAAGACAAATTGAAAGAAACAAAATATCCAATATAATGAAGTCGCAATTAGCACACCAATTTATAACACAAATCTTAGATATGACATAAGAAAAAGAAAAAGAAAAAGTACAGAGCAACATCGATGCAAAAACAGTAAAACAAACCGCAGAACTAAAGATACAATGATGAACACATTTAAGTATATTTTGGTATTCAATATCAAATAAAACCTAAAACATAAAATTACATACACACATAACAAATTATGAACCCGTGAAGCAAAAGCAATTTGCAAACACAAAATAGAAAAAGAAAAGGAGATTTACGCAAGCATAATGACTAATTTTTGTGCGGTTGCTAACCTCGAGAAAGTGAGAGTTCCTCACCAGCGAATTGTAGAGTCTGCAAATGCAAGCAGGGTAAATGTTCGAAGGAAAAAAACCATTAATAGAAAATAAAAAAGAAAGTGACACAAAGAAACTCAAAATGGTCGCATGAGTGCTCACCTTAGGTAAGCCGAAATATTTCAATGCCTACTCTCAACACCCGGCCTGCAATGTCAAAAACTTAGCTAATTTAACCAAACAACGCAAAAAACCTAGCGGAATGAAAGATCCAATTTTTTCAACACCTGATTTTTTCCATATGCATTGCAGGAGCAAAAATGCATTTTTGAAAAAAATGAAAAATATTTTAAAATTGGAAACACAGAAGGAATAAAATGTGAAGAAGGAAAGAATGAAAAGTTGATTGTCTGTAGTTGCTCTAAAGCAAATGATTCGATGGCTGAAGGAGTTCATGCACAAAATTATGCAGTAATGTCCACCAAGATCGTCAGAGAAATATTTGAAGAAGAATATGAGGAAGACAGGGACAATCAACTCACCAAGCTAAAAATAAAAGTAAGTGGTCACTGACCAATACTCCAGCGTGGAGGCTGGCAGCAGCTGGCGGTGGCTTCGGAAAAGTTGCTCCGATCATGATTTAGGGTTTTTGATTTGAGCTCCTTTTAACAAAATCATTCAGTGCAACATGTAGAGGAAGAAGAGAGGAGAATGGCTATGGTGTTATATCGGCCAGACGATGCCAGACGGCGGCGGAAGTGAGGCCGCAAGTGGTGGCGGCGTGGTGGTTCTCATGGGAAACAAAAAAAAAGATGGCGCCGGAAGTAAGGGTGATGGTGGACGCTTAGTAGAGGAAGGAGAAGGAGGAGGAAGAAGATGATGGTGGAGGCTCAGAGGAAAGGAAGGAGAGGAAGAAAAAGATGGAGGAAGAAGGAGGGAGATACGTGAGAGAGAGAGAATATTAGGATTTGTTTTTAAATTTTGAAATAGGACAAACAAAGTAGGGTTTGGAGGAAAAAATTGAAGGTGGAATTGTCTTTTTCACCCTTAAAAAAGACACTTGTCATGAATATGAGTGTCTAATTTGGTAAATTAGTGAGCCTATTTGGTGCTTAAATTGATAATAGATATAGTAGATATATAGTAGATTATTTTGTTCAAAAAAAATATATAGTAGATTATTGTTTAAAAAAATCAATTTTTCTAGTATTTTGTTTTTGTTACTTGGTAAGTTTATCCAAATTAACTGTAAATAGTGTTAGTCCAACTGTAGAGCAGTTCATGCAATGATCAGACCGAATTTAGTTCCAAAAACTGATTTAATTAAAATATATTTCCAAGGTCGGGTCGAGTTAAACCTAATTCAGGAACACCCATGAGTACTGAATTGCCTTTTTGCATATAATCACTATCCTGTTCGTAGTTAGACTTGAAGCGTAGTAGAATTTAAAAAATCTGCTCTCTATTGTACCCCACCCCCCAACCCCCCCAAAATAAAAAAGAATTAAAAAATCTAGAACCTGGTATCAATATTAATGGGTCCTAGAATATAACCTGATTTTAGGAAAAAAACTAGCCAAATACCCATGCATACGCACGGGTCGCTTTGTTTTTACATATTTTTAAAATACACTTGTTTATAAAATTAAAGTTATAAATTGTGACAAATATAATTAGTTATTTTAGTTCTAAAAAATTGAAAAAGTGAAAGTAAGCAACATGTAATGTTTCCTCGTCATGATTCAAGAGTAAAATAACCATTTACAAATAATAATGATATTTATAAAATTATTACAGTATGTGATAAAAAAATAATAAAATTATACTGATAATATATAATGTTTTCTCGTCTGGATTCAAGATTAAAATAATCATTTATAAATAATAAAAATATTTATAAAATTTTGATACGTGATCAAAGACGTTGAAATTATAATATGTAATGCTTATCCGCTGAGAGTTAAAAGTAAGGTAACTATTTATCATTTATCATTTATAAATAATAAAGATATTTACAAAGATAAAAATAAAAATTAAAAATAAAGAAATAAAAAACCTTAAGAAAAAGCAAAAAAAAAGAAGAAATATAAATATAAGAAAAATAGAAAAATAAAAAAATAAAAAAATTCTTGAGACTCAAAAGTAAATAATCATTTATAAATAATAAAATACTTATAAAATTTGATATGTGCTCAAAGATGATGATATTATACCAACAACATGTAATGTTTCCCCATCGGGACGCAAAAGAAAATTAATCATTTATATTGATGCTGTAATATTTCTCCATCGAGAATCAAAAGTAAAATAATCATGTATAGGTAATAAGACATTTATAAATTTTGATACGTGATCAAAGACGATGAAATTATATCGATAACATATAATGTTCCCCTTTTGAGACTTAAAAGTAAAATAATCATTTATCGTTTATAAATAATAAAGATATTTATAAAGATAAAATAAAATAACAAAATCACAAAACTCAAGAAATAAAAACAGTAAGAAAAAACTAAAAATAATAAGAAATATAAATTTTAAAAAACGATAAATTTAAACTGTAATAAAGACGATGAAATTATACAAATGATATGTAATGTTTCTCCGTCTAGACACAAAAAAGAAACTAATAATTTATATTGACATGTAAAGTTTTTTCGTCAAAAAGTAACACAATCATTTATAAATAATAAAGACATCTATAAATTTTGGTACCTGATAAAAGAAGATGAAATTGTTACGACAACATGTAATTTCCCGTTAGGATTTAAATGAAAAATAATCATTTACTATTTATAATTAATAAAGACATTTATAAAGATGAAATATAAAAATAAAGAAATAAAAACATTAAGAAAAAGGAAAAGAAGATAATAAATATAAAGTAAAATAATCATTTATAAATAATAGAGATATTTATAGATTTTAATATGTGATCAAAGATAATGAAATTATACTGATAACATGTAATGCTTCCCCTCGTGACGCAAAAGAAAAGGAAGCAAATATCTTGACATGTAATGTTTTCCCGAAGAAAATCAAAAGTAAAACAATCATTTATAGATAATAAAGACATTTTATAGATTTTGATATATGATCAAAGACGATGAAAGTATACCGACAACATGTAATGTTTCCCCATCGGGACGCAAAAGAAAATTAATCATTTATATTGATGCTGTAATATTTCTCCATCGAGAATCAAAAGTAAAATAATCATGTATAGGTAATAAGACATTTATAAATTTTGATACGTGATCAAAGACGATGAAATTATATCGATAACATATAATGTTCCCCTTTTGAGACTTAAAAGTAAAATAATCATTTATCGTTTATAAATAATAAAGATATTTATAAAGATAAAATAAAATAACAAAATCACAAAACTCAAGAAATAAAAACAGTAAGAAAAAACTAAAAATAATAAGAAATATAAATTTTAAAAAACGATAAATTTAAACTGTAATAAAGACGATGAAATTATACCGACAATATGTAATGTTTCTCCGTCGAGACACAAAAAAGAAACTAATAATTTATATTGACATGTAAAGTTTTTTCGTCAAAAAGTAACACAATCATTTATAAATAATAAAGACATCTATAAATTTTGGTACACGATAAAAAGAAGATGAAATTGTTACGCCACCATGTACTTTCCCGTTAGGATTTAAATGAAAAATAATCATTTACTATTTATAATTAATAAAGACATTTATAAAGATGAAATATAAAAATAAAGAAATAAAAACATTAAGAAAAAGGAAAAGAAGATAATAAATATAAAGTAAAATAATCATTTATAAATAATAGAGATATTTATAGATTTTAATATGTGATCAAAGATGATGAAATTATATCGACAACATGTAATGCTTCCTCGTGGCTTAAAAGAAAAGTAATCAATTATACCGACATGTAATGTTTTCAGTAGAAAATCAAAAGCAAAACAATCATTTATAGATAATAACGACATTTTATAGATTTTGATATATGATCAAAGACGATGAAAAAATACTGACAACATGTAATGTTTCCCCGTTGGGATTTAAAAGAAAAATAATCATTTATCATTTACAAATAATAATAATGACATTTGTAAAGATAAAATTAAAAAAATAAAAATTTAAAAACTAAAGAAATAAAAAAACATTAAGTAAAAATGAAAAGAAAATGTTTAAATACTATTTTGGTCTCTTAACTTATTTTTGATGTTTAATTTGGTCTTTTAACTAATTTTTGGACCAATTTAAAAACTTTTAGGTCATCCTTGGCCCAGCTTAAAAACTTAAAGGACTTATTTGGCAGAAAAAGGACTTACTTGGCCTAACTTAAAAACTTATAGGATCTATTTGACCCGACTTAAAAACTTATAGGACCTATTTAGCCTAGCTTAAAAACTTAAAGGACTTATTTGACCTAACTTAAAAACTTAAAAGACTTATTTGGCCGAAAAAGACTTATTTGGTCCAACTTATAGGACTTATTTGACCCAACTTAAAAACTTATAGAACCTAATTGGCCGAACTTAAAAACTTAAATGACTTATTTGGCTCAACTTAAAAACTTATAGGACATATTTGGCCCAACTTAAAAACTTAAAAGACTTATTTAAAAAAAAGATAAATGAAAAAAATATAAACGTCAGGCGTGACCCAAAATATTTTGAAAATGTGAGAGAAGGAGAGTGATTTTTCAAAAGGAAAAAAAGTTTCGTCAAAAAAAAGAAGAAAAGATAAAAAAAAGGTGATTGAGTGAATGAGCGGGAAGTGGAGAAGCAAGAAGAGGACACGTGAACGAGGAGAAGAGTTTTGCTAAAACTTAAAAGTAAAATAATCATTTATCGTTTATAAATAATAAAGACATTTATAAAGATAAAATAAAATAACAAAATCACAAAACTCAAGAAATAAAAACCGTAAGAAAAAACTAAAAATAATAAGAAATATAAATTTTAAAAAACGATAAATTTAAACTGTAATAAAGACGATGAAATTATACCGACAATATGTAATGTTTCTCCGTCGAGACACAAAAAAGAAACTAATAATTTATATTGACATGTAAAGTTTTTCCGTCGAGAAGTAAAACAATCATTTATAAATAATAAAGACATCTATAAATTTTGGTACCTGATAAAAGAAGATGAAATTGTTACGACAACATGTAATTTCCCGTTAGGATTTAAATGAAAAATAATTATTTACTATTTATAATTAATAAAGACATTTATAAAGATGAAATATAAAAATAAAGAAATAAAAACATTAAGAAAAAGGAAAAGAAGATAATAAATATAAAGTAAAATAATCATTTATAAATAATAGAGATATTTATAGATTTTAATATGTGATCAAAGATGATGAAATTATACTGACAACATGTAATGCTTCCCCTCGGGACGCAAAAGAAAAGTAATCAATTATACCGACATGTAATGTTTCAAAAGTAAAACAATCATTTATAGATAATAAAGACATTTTATAGATTTTGATATATGATCAAAGACGATGAAAGTATACTGACAACATGTAATGTTTCCCCGTTGGGATTTAAAAGAAAAATAATTATTTATCATTTACAAATAATAATAATTACATTTGTAAAGATAAAATTAAAAAAATAAAAATTAAAAAACTAAAGAAATAAAAAAATTTAAGTAAAAATGAAAGAAAATGTTTAAATACCATTTTGGTCCCTTAACTTATTTTTGATGTTCAATTTGGTCTTTTAAATATTTTTTAAGTTGGGCAAAATAAGTCCTTTTTAAGTTGGGTCAAATAAGTCCTATAAGTTGCAACTTATAGGACTTATTTGACCCAACTTAAAAACTTATAGAACTTATTTGGCCGAACTTAAAAACTTAAATGACTTATTTGACCAATTTAAAAACTTATAGGACATATTTGGCCAACTTAAAAAACTTAAAAAACTTATTTAAAAAAAAAGATAAATGAAAAATATATAAACGTCAGGCGTGGCTCAAAATATTTTGAAAATGTGAGAGAGGGAAAGTGATTTTTTAAAAGGAAAAAAGGATGCGTAAAAAAAAAAAAAAGATAAAAAAAAAAAGTGACCGAGTGAATGAGCGAGAATTGGAGAAATAAGAAAAGGACACGTGTATGAGGGAAGAGTTTTGCTAAAATAGATTGATATTCGACTTAGGACAAAAACATTGCACCAACTCAATGGTGGAAAAAAATCCCTGCGCCAATATTTTGGCGTAACATAAGTCGATGGTAAATTCTCAGATTCGAAACATCTACGTGAGTTACGACGCTGTAATAAAACAGGTATTTTAACGGTACGTAACCTTTTTGTCTCTTGCCATGTTTTTTCCTTTTTGATTAAAGTCTCATTTTTGTCACTGACAATTTTTGTGAGACCTATTTTAGTCCCTGACAATACTTAAGTACCAAAATAGTCCTTGATAAATTTAAAACAAGACCATATTAGTCCCTTCGTCCATCTCCATCCCATACCGTCACTTAACGCGCCAACATGTGATGTTAAATGCTGATGTGTCACGTTAAGTCATGCCAAATCACGTCCACCTGTTCAAATTTGTTCCCAACTCAATTTGGCCCATTTCAGTCTCTGTCAAAAGGGCCCTTTTAGTCCCTATTCCTCTAAACAGATCTTTTCTTCTTATTGATCTCTTTCTTGTTCCTCTTCTCCTTCTCTCATTCTCTCCTTTTCTATTCCAGAAAATTCCAGAAAAAGAAACATGAGACGGTGAAGAAGGAAACATGAGACGTGTTGTTTTTGTTCCCTCTTAAAAAAAAAATTAAAATTGCTACCTAAACAACTTTTCCGAATCTGAACATTTTCTGAAACTGAAAATTTTGCCCTTTTTGGATTACCCATGATTTAGGTCTTATTTGTTAGAAGAAAAATTCAAAATCTGTGGGAAATTGGGAGAGTGATGCATATTGAAAGTGGTGGTGGAAAGGAAAATGGCGAATCTGGTTCCTGGGGTGCTTTTGAAGCTATTGCAACACATGAACACAGATGTGAAGGTTGGTGGTGAACACAGGTCATCACTGTTGCAAGTTGTGAGCATTGTTCGTGCACTTGCAGGTGGAGAATTGTTCCCAAATCAAGGTTTTTATTTAAAGGTTTCAGATTCGTCTCATGCTACCTATGTTTCGCTTCCTGATGAACATGATGATCTCATTCTCAGTGATAAGATTCAGTTAGGTCAGTTTGTTTTTGTGGATCGAGTTGAAGCTGCTTCTCCTTTTCCTATTCTTTGTGGTGTTAGACCTGTTCCTAGTAAGAAGGAGAAGGGGAAGAAGAAGGAGATAAAGAAGAAGAAAAGAAGATCCGTTTAGAGGATAAGAGACTAAAAGGGGCCCTTTTTCACGGGGACTGAAATGGGCCAAATTGAGTCGGGAACAAATTTGAACAGGTGGACGTGATTTGGCATGACTTGACGTGACACATCAACATTTAACGTCACACATCCGTACATTAAGTGATAGTTTGAGATGAAGATAGACAGAGGGACTAACGTGACCCTATTTTAAATTTATTAGGAACTATTTTGGTACTTAAATATTGTCAGAGAATAAAATGGGTCTAAACAAAAATTGCCAGGGACGAAAATTAGTGTCTCTTGCCATTTTGCCGATAGCTAATTAATATCTCTTCAACCTTTAATATTCTAATTGAACAATTTGTACCTAATTCAAAACTTGGTCAAATAGTTGAACCGAAATGAATACTCATTCGAGCTTTCGAAAGAGACGATTAAAATTTATATTAACCTCAAAAGTTCAGATCAGAAGTTAAAAAGGTGGTTGTTCATGAAACTCCGGTTAGAAAAACGAAGAGCTGCCACAAGTGACAACTTTTTTTTATGAATTTTTTTTCGACTAAAAAAGATATTCATTCATTCAAATTGGTAAAATACATAAAAAACAACATAAATTTAACATCGCTAAAAACTGAAAAGGATAAATCTGCGAACAAATTCACAGTACACAGGTTAATAGCATAAAACGGCAAAATGCCTACAAATGTGACAAAATCAAAGTGACCAAAATACCCATGCCTCCGGATTTATAACGTTGACGTCCAAATCTTGATTGAATCTGTAATAGATCGAAGCTGATCTACCAATTTAAACCAAACGAATACCGCAACAAGACGGAAAACTAAACAACGTCGCATCAAAACGACGAACAAAACAAAGCTGCACTCAGACGACGAAATCACGAAAAAACACGAAAGAAAAACCAGAACTATGTGGAAAAACCACTTATTTAGATAAAATGAGATAAAATACGATGTAGAGGGGTGATTTCAGGCCAAAAAATAGCCAAAAACTACCCCCTTCAGTGGATGAGGAAGAAGGAAGAGATGGTAGAGGGAAGATTGAAAGAGAGAGGCTGTTAGGGTAAAACTAAGTATAGACCAAGAAAAAGAGCTGCCACAAGTAACATAACTAATAGCCAAGAAGTTGGAAAAAATAGTTTTCAAAACTAGCCATCAAGTACGAAGCATGAAACTATGGATGGAAAGCCTTTGCGAGACCAAAAGCAGCGGCAGAGGCAATGGCACCAATTAGGGCAGTTTCCAAGGCACTCCTTATAGGTTTATTGCCGGTGAAGCATCCCTTGACAAAGCCGAAGATAAGCAATGCAATCAAGGTAACCACTACTGAAAACATGACTGCTTCTGTTGCCTTTGGAATGAACATGTAAGGAAAGAGAGGAACAAGGCCACCCAATATGTAAGCAGTGGCAATTGTCATTGCACTATACAATGCTCTCCTTGGATCTGGCTTCTCTAGTCCCAGCTCAAATCTGCCATCCCAAGCTAGCAATTCGTTAATTTCTTCAAATCATTTACAAAGATACATTGGTAGCAATTAATCCATCTTTAGAAGGATGCATGTAGAAAAAAAAAAAAGGGTTGGCGTATATAAATTGGATACATGGTTCAAAATTTGATTAATTTGTCGGAGGTTGAATGCAAATATAATATACAATAATTTTTTCTATTTCAGACTAAATTTCTCTTAATAATACTCTCTTCGGTTTGAAATATAAGCAAAAATGTCTATGCATATAATTCAAATTTGGACTAAATACATAAACTTTTTTGTTTATATTTCAGACCGAAAAGAGTATAATTTTTCTTGATCTCTTTCTGCCTCTACCGGCTAAACCTCTCCCTCTAATTTGATTTCTAAACCAAGTCAAAATAATTTTCTTTAATGATTTAAACGCAATTAATGTATTATAGTATTTTATCAAATAACAAGTCATAAACATGCCTTGTTTTTGTAAAAAAAAAAAATCATACACATTTTTTGCTTTACTATAATTTGCTTCTGAATTTTCTTTAACAATCATAATGAAATATTTTTTAAGGATAATTTTACCACCACTACAGAGATTTATTTACTTATAGAAGAAGAAGTACAGCAATATTAACATGATCGTACCTGCAAAGGATCATCCAAGTTTAACTAGCTGCATAACAAAACAAAACTACAAAAAGATATCCACGTGTAATGTTCACTGGGATCATTCCCTTATCCCCTATTTTTATCGGTTTGCATTCCCTGGTCCAAGTAGAATATGCTAACTAGTTGAAATAATTTGAACTCATTTGTTTAAATTTTTTATTTCAAAAAATGATTTTACTATATTTTGACTTTTTAAAAAAAATATTATTCTTTAGTTTATAAAAAAATGTTAAAAATTAATTCTGAGTACTTTGCTTTATTTTATAATTTTTTATTTTTTTAATTTCAAAATATTTAAAAAAAAAATAAGTCCAAATTTGTCTGTAACTGGGCCGCGCATGACCAAATTTTGGAACTTTGCACCCACAAATAAAAAAGTGGCGTTCTCTTTCCCATCTCATCTGTGGTGCCACTCTTCAACTTGTTATCTCACTTTTCAACTTGTGCCCACACAAAGCATTCACTATTCATTATATGTATATATAACCACATGTCGTAAACTTCAAATTTTGAACACTTCTATCTATCTATCACTATCTTATAAAACAAACCTCGAAGATACGTGTCACTCGTTAGGGGTTTGTTTTTCCTCGCTTTTATAGTATTAATTTTATTTTATTATTTTATAAAATTTTTTTGTCAAACCTTTTTTTTAGTTTTTTTTTACTGTTTTTAGGTTTTTATTTTTTCTTACTATTTTCGTATTTTTTATTTTCTATTTTTAAAATTTAAATTACATTTTTATTATTTTTTTAATTTTTATTTTTGTATCTTTTAATTACTTATAGATTTTTACTTTACATTTTTTTTAAGATTGTTTTACTTTTTAGTTTTCCCAATTTCCTTATATTTTTATTTTTCTTTTCATTTTTTCTTAATGTTTTTATTTCTTTGGTTTTTAAATTTTTTACTCTTTTAAATTTGTTAAATTTTTTACTTTTTTATTTATATTTTTAAATGATTACTTTTCTTTTACATCCCGACGATAAAACATTAGATATTATCGAAATAATTTTATTCTCTTTGACCACTTATCTATCTTATAAAAGTATTTATTATTTATAAATTATTATTTTATTTTTAAGTCTCGACGGGAAACATTACATATTACCGATGTAATTTCATCATGTATAAACAGTTCATGTTGGTATAAATAATTACTTGTTTTTTATATTAATGTTGTCGGAATAATTTTATTGTCTTTGAGCACATATCAATTTTTGTAAAAGTATTTATTATTTATAAATTATTATTTTGCTTTTAAGTCTCGACGAGAAAATAATACATATTGGCCATATAATTTCATCACGTATCAAATTTTATTAATTTTTTTATTTAATTTTTATTTTGTCCTTTATAAATATCTTTATTATTTATAATGATAAATGATTATTTTGTTTTTAAGTTCGAACGACAAAAATTAAATGTTGTCGGTATAATTTGATTGTCTTTAAGCACGTATCAAAGTTTATAAATGTTTTTTTTATTTATAAATGATTATTTTACTTTTGAATCTCAATGGGAAAACAGGAAACATTACATGTTATCAGTATTAATGATTACTTTTCTTTTGTATCCTGACGAGAAAACATTAGATGTTATCGAAATAGTTTTATTGTCATTAAGCACATCGATTTTATAAATATCTTTATTATTTATAAATTATTATTTTACTTTTGAATCTCGATTGGAAAATGTGAAAACATTACATGTTATCGATATAAATGATTTTTTTGTGTCCCGGCGAGAAAACAATAGATGTTGTCAGTGTCATCTTTTTTGTCCTTGAGTCGTATCAACTTTATAAATATTTTTCTTATTTATAAACGATTACTTTGCTTTTGAGTTCAGACGCATAAACATTACATGTTATCGGGTATAATTTCATTTTCTTTTATCATATAACAATTTTATAAATCTCCTTATTATTTATAAATGATTATTTTACTCTTGAGTCTCGCAGGAAAACATTAAATGTTGTTTATTCTTACTCTTTCTACATATTTAGAGAATTAAAATAACTAATTATATTTGCCACAATGTAAAACTTTTATTTCATAAACAAGTGTATTTCAAAAATATATAAAAACAGAAAGACGCGTCCGGATATCATGCTAGTTCTATGAATGAAATTCTCAACGAAAAATTAACAAAAAAACATGACTGAATCTCTTGTTTGGAGAATGAAGCGAGAATGGAACTTACTTCATCATGAAATCAAGCCATGCTTGAGGCTTCTTTCTGAGAGCATTCACCACAGGTCCGTATTCATGTGCCTCTATTCCGTACTGAGCCAATATTTCTGCCACCTCAGCAGCCTCTGATTTTTTTCCCACAAAAACACAATAAAAAATTGAAACGTATTTTAAAGAGAGTTTAATGATAATGTACCGTCGATGTAAAATATTTTTACATCAACATCCAATCAGAGTTCATCATATTGTCACATCACCTCAATTTATAACTGCATTTTAAAAATAACTGTCCAAGGTCTCTTTAAACGTTAATGTAAAACTGGTTTATATCGACGGTACATGTTTCTTTTTCTCTTTTACAAATTTTAAAAACATGAAATAAAAAATTAAAAAAACAATAATAAATAAATAGTTGAGACCAGTATCTGGCACGCTAATGATCTCTTCTTGCTCCCTTTCCAATTCTCTACTGTAATGATCAGCTTCGCTTTTCGCTGCCAAATACCTGCACAACACAACAAAATGCAGCGTTTGGTTCATCAGAACATTTTCTGAGCAAAACGATATAATTCATAAAATTGAGTGTTGTCAAGAGTTTGTTTGTCTGAAAGTACCCGCCGAGACCCATGGAGATGGCGCCGGCGGCGACTTCTGCTATGCCAGCTGTGAGGACGATAGAGGAGGTGGCATTGGCGCCGGAGAGACCCGCAGCGAGGGCGAAGGGGACGGTGAGTCCGTCAGATACGCCGATGATGATGTCGCGGACGATATCGCCGGCGGTGAAGTGCTTCTCCGTGTGGCTGTTAAGAAGGCCCTGTTTCTCAGGTTCGAGGCTTAGTCTGTGTTCGGCGCCAGCCATTTCTGCAAGCCTCTCTCTTACTATAGGTGTTTCAAATTCAGAGTGTGTAGTGTAGTGTATGTAACTTTGCAATAACAAAACGAGACCCTTGTGTGTTATTGTTCATTCCTATGCACATAAATATATAGTAGTACAACACAAACGTCTTCCGTTCACTTTACGGTTTGATAACAATAAACTATGTACCAAAAAAAAAAAAACAATAAACTAATAGAGACGCTCGTTGTGAGCACGCGTCTTTTTTTTTTATTTTTTTGATGAAGTTAGCACGCGTCATGTAAATTTGAATTGTTTTTTTATTTTACTTTACTATTGATTTTATTCCTTTTTTAAATTGTCACTTGCGTAATGTTTTTGTATTACTTATGGAATCATCGTAATAACTAATTATTGTACAACAAATTCTGAATATTCTTTAAACATTTAAAAAGCAACATTGGATTGAAGTATTATGTGTAATTAACATAATAACAATTTTATTTTGTGCTATTATGGCAAATTATTTGTTTTTGACAAATTACGGCAAATGGTTAAAACTTGAAAGGAAAATTTATTAGTAGTGTTTTCAATTTTCATACCCACTATTCAAATTCATATCCATTATATAAAATGGAGTTTTTAAGTGTTTGTTTTGAGGATATATTTTGATATTGAAGACAGATCTTAGATTGTTCTACAAAAAAAAAAAAAACTCTATTCTCTCGGAAGAAAGTTGTGAGAGAGATGGAGGTGGAGACTAGCTCGAGTGAGGAACTGTTGCCCCCTAAACCTCCTGATGGTGGCAGCGAGGCTGAGAATAGCAAGGTTTCCTTTCAAGACAAACTGCTAGGGGCGGATAAACCTCTAGCCAGAAGAGAGAGAAGGTAGATTTATTAGCAGAGAAGTTGTTTACGATAGAATGGGACGGTGGTGATCGATTGAAACCCATATGCTATATTGAGAAAGGGCTCCTTGAGGAGTTGCGAAAGCCTTGGAAAGATGTTGTGATCGTTCCTGTGACACCCACCCTAAAATTTAAATGGACCCGCCACCAATATTTATTTTAGGAAACATTAGAAAACCTATTTTTGAATTATTTTGAAGGAAAAGGTCTTTTGAACTGATTTGAGTTCGGGAGTTGGTTACGCATAGGGAAGGTATTAGCACCCCTAAAACTATAAAAATGGTACCTTTAATTGTTTAGAAAAATTTGTTTGCCTTTGAACGAGTTATTCCCAAAAAAAATCCTAGAAATAAAATACGAATTTGTTTGTCACCATTTTATTTAAAAATGACACAGAAGATTAATGGCTCAAACGTAAACTCATGCGGTGCAAAAAATGAATTAAATATTAAATCGTGTTTAAATAAAGCGTCGAAGCAATTTTTTTTTTTTATTATTATTAAATAATGTAAAGAAGAATTAAAGAAAGAAAATAACAAGTTTTTTCTCTGCATTTATTATTATTCTAAATTCTAAATAAAACAAGAATATATTTATTTATTGCATTTATTGCATTAACTTGTTTGTCACCGTTTTATTTAAAAATGACACAGAATATTAATTGCTCAAACTTAAACTCATGCAGAGCAAAAAAACGAATTAAATATTCAATACGTGTTTAAATAAAGAAAACGTCCAGAAGCAATCTTTTTGTTTTTATTATTATTATTATTATTAAATAATGTAAAGAAGAATTAAAGAAAGAAAATAACATATTTTTTCTCTGCATTTATTATTATTCTAAATTCTAAATAAAACAAGAATTTATTTATTTATTGCATTAACTTGTTTATTTCTATTTTATTTTTTAAAACATGTAAATTAGGAATAAACTTCAGAAACTCAGTCTTTGCTTTTATACCCCTCATGACAAAATATTTACAATTCGGTCCTTACCTAGGGTTTGGCCCCATTGGAAGGCCAAACCCTAACCCTAACTTCGATCCTCACATGATGCAGAATTAGAAGAAAAATCAGAATCACATAACCACAACCACAATCTATAAAAAAAAGCGAATAATAAATTAAATAAGAGAAGGTGAATGGATTTCAATCTTTAAACTGTGTCTCTATTACAAAGCCTTATGAACAGAAGAAACAAAATAAAGTGGAGAAGATGATGAAACCTGTGTTTAAGCCTCTCCCAAAACTTATACAGCAATCAAGAGAGGGGATAAAAAAGACCTAAGACTAAATAGTGTTTAATTTGGGATCTAATTAGCCTCACGGGTTTTTCCTCTCTTCTTCCTTCACTCTGTCTCGTTTGCTTCCTCTGTTTTAGTATTCTTCAGCCTTATTTTTCCTTCTAGGTTCGCTCTCGGGTCCTCCTTTCTTTAGACCAGAATCTGAGAGCCTTTTATAGCCCTTCGTTCTACTTGTCACAAAAAAAAAGCAAATCAGAAAAAAAACGAAATAAGAGAAGAAAAAAGAATAGGAGAAGATACTCCCTGATTTTCCCACAGTTTCTCCTTTTCTTCGAGATCCTGACTGAATATAGACCGAATCATGGGAGATTGGAAAGATATTGGTTCGTTATAGTGGAGAAAAAATAGAAAGAAAAGATTTGAGGGAGATATGGAGACCGCGGCTACTAGGGTTTTCAAGGTTAGGATTTGTGGTGGTGGAAGAGAAAAAAAGGAGGAGGAGGAAAAGGAGGGGTGATTGTAGGCAAGATTGATGGATAGATAGGATGGAGGAAGGAGGCGCGGCTAGGGTTTGATTTTTAGGGTTAGGGATGAGGGAAGAGGTAGGAGGAAGGGAATGGATTAGGGCTCGGGAGAAGAGAAAATGATGATGGAATGAGGAGAGGGGAGGGCGAGAAAAGAGGAGAAGAAGATGAGAGGAAGAGAGAGGAAGAAGTGAAGAAAGAGAGTAAAATGGGGAAGGGGAAATCGGCGCTCCCAGAGCAAAGGAAGAAGATCTCAGAACACTGTAATTCTAGGCCAGGCCACTTTTGATAACCCAGTTCCTTGACTTTGAATGAATGAAAGCTAGTAAAGTAATCTGGTAGAAAGAAAGGAGCCCACTTACCCACTCGACGTAGATCACTACAGGGAAATCTTTGATCGAGAGTATCTCGAACTATGCGACAGAGAAAAGGCCGGTCTGCAGGATAAACTCTTCAATCGAGTTTTTGTCCCAACAGTTGAATTAGGTTAAAGGGAAGGTCCTACTCGTCCCGTCGAAAGATTTGGAAAGTGGTTTTTTTATCAATTCCTTTGTTTGGTATAGATCGTACGAATCGTGCTGTAGCTTTCCTGCTTACCTCTGCCATCTGTTCCTACTAATGGTGGATCGCTGGAGATGGTATAGCAAGGCCTTTCGTCTTCTTCGAGCGAAAAGAAGATAGGCCAGTCAAAACAACGCGCAACGGGCTCTCCGCTCACTAAGTAGTGCTATTCAGTCCTCCGGGTCTCCTTTTTCTTCTTTATTCACTCGTTTTATTGTCGTGTCGATTTCATGACGAATCGATCTGATACCAAAACGGACTACCTATTTCCATTGTTGTGCTTTCAACAATTGCATACCTATACAAGGTGAGCGAGAAATAAGGGAAAAGGGATTAGGGTTATTTTTAGGTTAGGGTTATGTGGGTTTAGGATTGGGTAGTGGGCCGAGGAGTGTGCGCTTGGGCCGCGTGGGTGTGCTGGGTTAAAAGGGGGGAGACGCGAAAATGGAATGGGGTGCAAAGAAACAAAAGGGTGAGGCGCGTAAAATAAAGCGGGGTGTGCAAAGTAAAAGGCTGTGTTGGGCTGGATCTGGGTTGAAGCGTGTTGGGTTTAGGGCTTGGGTGCAGTTTGCTAGTGGCACCACCATGATTGCAATATGCAATCCCTTTTTAATGAATTTTTATTTTTTTCTTTTTCACTTCTTTCCTTTTCTTTTCTCTATTTTTTTTATTCTTATTCTTTGCCTTCTCTGTATTCCAAACCAAAATATTATTAATATTACTAATTCAATAAGCAAGCAAAAATAATAAAAAGGCCGGACAAAACTAGGGTACTACAGCTGCCCCTCCTTAATTACATTTTACTCGAAGGTCTTCATGCATTCGTTGTAAAAGGTAATTATGGATAAAGGACTCTAATTTTGTCCGAAACAAGTGGTTTGAGATTGCGGGATTGTTTCCCGACTTTGGTGGGAGATTCTAGGGTTGGTATCCTAGTGAATTCCCAGTAAGGCATAGGCTTGACTATGATTCCTTACAAAAATTGCGGGAGATTTCGGGTTCGGTTTCGTGAATTCGATGAAGGCATAGTTATGACTATGATTCCTTACAAAAATTGCGGGAGATTCCCGGTTCGGTTTCCTGGCAAATTCCCATTAAGGCGTAGGTATGACTAGCTCTTTACAAAAATTGGTGGGAGATTCCAGGTTCGGTTTCCTGGCGAATTTCCCGTAAGGCATAAGCCTGGCTCCTAACCCTCACATCTTTGGTATTGATTACTTCCCTCCTTAGGGTAAGTCTGGGGTGTGAGTTTCTTCGTCACTCGACACAAGTTCGGGTCAGATTCTCGGCAAGGGGTTAGTCAGGTTCCTAACTCTTGCTAAAAGGTACACATTGGCTACCCTATTTTAGGCAAGGTCCACGATATGAGTTTCTCTATCACTCAATATAGGTTCGGGTCAGATTCCCGGCAAGGCTTAGGTCAGAATCCTTACTCTTGCTAAAACATGGATCGGTTTCCCTATTGCAGGTGAACGTCCAGTGTACGAGCTTCTCCGTCACTCGACACAAGTTCGGGTCAGATTCCCGACAAGGTGTAGGTCAGATTCCTAACTCTTGTTAAAAGGTGTGGATCGATTTCCATAATTGAGGAAGATCTGAGACACGAATCAGGTTCCCGACTAAAAGCTTGGGTCAGATTCCCAAGGTGATGGGCCAGATTCCCAGCAAGGTGTATGACAGGTTCCTAACTCATGCTAATAGATTGAATAGGCTGAGTACTAGTTCTTACTGAGTAACAACAAACTAACTGTATGTGATATTTGAGAGGGTGGGTCAATGGACCCAAAAACTTTGATGATCATGCAAGATGCAATGAATGGTATGTCATGCATGAGTGTTGCTTTTGATTTTGGAGCAAGGATTTTTTTTTAAGGTGGGTCGTGGACCCAAAAGTATTGATGATCATGTAGGATGCAATGAATGGTATGCCATACATGAATGTTGTTTTGTTTTTTAGAGAAATGATTTTTTTTAGGCGGGCGGTGAACCCAAAAGTATTGATGATTATGCAAGATGCAATGAATGATATGCTATGCATGAGTATTATTTTGCTTTGAAAGATTTTTGATTTCCCTGAATTCCTTTTGAGGACGCTGCCCCTAGACTCGTGGGTGTTGGCTTGCTTGTCCGAATGGTTGACTTTGTACTGCACCAGGTTTGCATATTTGCCCCTTGATAAATCATTTTATGGATCCTCAAATTTTCAGCTTCATTCTTTGAATGCCATTGGGAGGATTAGATTGACAACTTTGATCCATAGAGACTTTTCAGTGTCCCTTTGGCCTTCATCCAGCCATGTGAGGAAGGATCTATGTAGAGACGCGGATCACCTTGTGTAGTTCTGAAACTGGAACGAAATCTTGAATGCGAAGCTTGTAGATGATGGGCTCAGCTTTTGCCCCCAGCTTCTTGGTTTATGTTTAGATCTGTGAGGTCTAATCTGGGTTGACATGTTTGTAAATTTGACCCTAACTTTTGCCTAGGCCGCTCTTTGCGAGTTTTCAACCTAACGGGTCGCTCTAACTTTTGCCTAGAACTGCCCTTTTGGGTTTTCAGTCTAGCGAGCTTTTCTTTTATAATTTTTTTTTGGTAAAGCAACTACACCGAGGAGTTTATATGGATTTCCTCTTTCAAAAATCAAGTTTTGAGAAAATATGAGCAATTTGACTTTGATCATAATGGACTTTATTAGGATTGTAACGTGGCCAAGGGTCAAGGGCTATGAAAGAAAGGATATTTCAGGCTCAAAAAGTATTTAAGAGTTTATGAAAACAAAGATCTTTAGTGCCAATATGCACTTTGATGGTTGCTAGCACAATTGTCTTGTTTTGCTTTTGCATTTTATTCATTTTTTTTCCTTGCAAGCGTCTTGATACGTTGCAGTTGATGTTTGCTTGCTTGCTTTTTTTTTAACAGACAAAATTTAATGGACTATTGTGCTAGCCTTCAATGTATGGGTGATCCTTGTTTAGGGTACTTGAAAGAATTTTTTTTTTTTTAGGCTCAAAAGGGGTAGCAAGGGATAAATATTTTTTTATATTTTTTGGATAGAGAAAAACGGCCAAACTTCATCTCAAAATCTTATTGCTCAAATTTTCACAAAAATTAATTTTTGATAATTGTGCATTTTTTAAACCATTTTATTTTATATTTTTCTTAACTACTTTTTTTTATCCCGGATTGACCATGTACCAAGAAGGGAAGTTAAAAAATTCAAATTGTATTTTCATTGATGTATTGAAAAGATGGGAACAAAGTGAGCCCTTTACAAGATATGCCCCAGGGCTTCGGGCAAAGAGTAAAAACAAATGAAGGTTGTTTAAACAGGGATATTCCTTGAAGTTTTACCACTTGGTGCTGATCAGAGCCCAACAATTCTCAATGGAGTGACCCACTGCCCCAGTGTATGTCGTGATGAGCATCATTTGTATCTTCTTCCTTCTCTTGACCTATACTGCGCAATGGCTGTTGAGCTTCGAGGTTGTCAATCCTTCCGCTTGTTATCCCGACTTCCACTCTTCCTCCGACAACAACTAGGTCTGAGAAGCTTGAAGAGACATTTCCCATCATCAGATCATAGAAGGGTTGTTGAAGTGTGTCAATGAACGTGGTAACCATCTCTTTTTCAGATAGTGGAGGTTCTACCTGGGATGCAATGCCTGGGTATACTCTTTGAAGTTTTCATTGCCCCCTTTTACCATGGTTTGCAACTGGGAGCGATTAAGAGCCATGTCCATATTGTATTTATACTGTTTGATGAAAGCATTAGCCAAATCATTCCATGAGTTAATTTTACTCTGCTCTAACTGCATATACCAGCGTAGGGATGCCCCGGTAAGACACTCTTGGAAGAAGTGGATTAGGAGCTTATCATTATTGGAGCAGGAGGCCATCTTCCGGCAGTACATGATGAGGTGACTTCTTGGACAAGTTAAACATTCATACTTGACGAACTCAGGAACTTTGAATTTTGGAGGAATTACCACGTCCAGGGCCAAACATACTCCTGAAGCTTTGAACCCAATATGATTTGCCCCTTCAATTGGTTTCAGCCTATCTTCCACAATTTGGAGTCTCTCCTGATCTAGGGGGTCTCCTGATGGGCCATTGGAAGCCTCTCGATACTCATTAGTGCTGATGGAATGGTTCTTATCAATGGTCAATTTTGCACCCAAGTTCTGCAAGAGGTCCAATATCTTGTCCATCTTACCCTTGATTTGGTCGAGTTCTTCTCTCGTCACTTGCTGATTCTGTTCCAACAAGTCCATGAGTCTAGATTGGGCTCGAGTCCGGTAGGGATGCAGGAGTCTAGATTGGGCTCGAGTCCGGTAGGGATGCAAGAAAAGCTCGTCACTTGCTGATTCTGTTCCAACATGTCATGAATGTTTTTTTTATGTACATTTTATGCAAAATAATGTGATGGATAATGGAGAAATATTTTTCTATTACATTTTTTTTATCTATTATTTTTTATGCAAAAAGAATGCGATGGAAAAGAGAAAATATTCTTTTGTTTTAAAAAAAAAAGGATTTCTGAAAAATAATGTAATTTAAATGGATGAAGATAAAAATGGGTCGAGTGCCCCTTGTGAGGTAGACCGGTAATTCCTAAGACTTTAGGTTCTACGGCTTTGATCACATGGAAAACAAGGCAGATACGGTTTGCTCCTTTGGTGATATGGGTCGGTAGTTCCTTAGAACGGATCTATGGTTCACATAAGTGTCTTTCCATTGGGTGGCTTTAGGATACTAATCTAAAAAGGTTCCTAGAGCCAAGGGTCTCATTTTCGAATGTTACCGTCGATAATAGGTAAACTATTAACGAGAGTTTTTTTCTCAAATGGGGCCAAACTCTAGGTGAGGCCTTCGCAAGGACCCAACTGGCCGTACGTCCAGCAGGTGCTCACTACGCAGCCTCTCCTAACTTGAAGCTTTCTCAAACCCGGGTATAGGGTTCCATTCATAGTATGTGACAAAGTGTGTAAGTGAAAACTGTGTGAAGGAACAATTACCTAAAATACTACCCGCTGCAAAACAAATCAAAACATGATATTTACAAATGTCTCTACCCTAGGGTTCAAATATACAAACATATGAGCAAAATATATATAATGAACAAATAGGAATAAAAAAAATAAAAGGGAAATAAATCATGTAAGGCAAACAAATCAATACAAACAATTTAGGGCCTAACTCTCTAAAGTCTCCAGTGAAGTCGCCAGCTGTGACAACCACCCAAAAATTTAAATGGAGCAGCCACCAATATTTATTTTAGGAAACATTGGAAAATCTATTTTTGAAATATTTTGAAGAAAAAGGTCTTTTGAACCTGATTTGAGTTCGGGAGTTAGTTACGCATAGGGAATGTATTAACACCTCTAAAACGCCCATAAAAATGGTACCTTTAATTGTTTAGAAAAATTTGTTTGCCTTTGAACGAGTTATTCCCAAAAAAATCCTAGAAATAAAATACGAATTTGTTTGTCACCGGTTTATTTAAAAATGACACAGAATATTAATTGCTCAGACTTAAACTCATGCAGAGCTAAAAAAACGAATTAAATATTCAATACGTGTTTAAATAAAGAAAACGTCCGGAAGCAATCTTTTTGTTTTTATTATTATTATTATTAAATAATGTAAAGAAGAATTAAAGAAAAGAAATAACAAGTTTTTTCTCTGCATTTATTATTATTCTAAATTCTAAATAAAACAAGAATATATTTATTTATTGCATTAACTTGTTTATTTCTATTTTATTTTTTTAAAACGTGTAAATTAGGAATAAACTTCAGAAACCCAGTCTTTGCTTTTATACCCCTCATGACAAAATATTTACAATTCGGTCCCTACCTAGGGTTTGGCCCCATTGGAAGGCCAAACCCTAACCCTAACTTCGATCCTCACATGATGCAGAATTAAAAGAAAAATCAGAATCACATAACCACAACCACATTCTAAAAAAAGCGAATAATAAATTAAATATGAGAAGGTGAACGGATTTCAATCTTTAAACTGTGTCTCTATTACAAAGCCTTATGAACAGAAGAAACAAAATAAAGTGGAGAAGATGATGAAACCTGTGTTTAAGCCTTTCCCAACACTTATACAACAATCAAGAGAGGGGATAAAAAAGACCTACGACTAAATAGTGTTTAATTTGGGATCTAATTAGCCTCACGGGTTTTTCCTCTCTTCTTCCTTTACTCTGTCTCGTTTGCTTCCTCTGTTTCAGTATTCTTCAGCCTTATCTTTCCTTCTAGGTTCGCTCTCGGGTCCTCCTTTCTTTAGACCAGAATCTGAGAGGCTTTTATAGCCCTTCGTTCTACCTGTCACAAAAAAAAAAGCAAATCAGAAAAAAAAAATAAAACGAAATAAGAGAAGAAAAAAGAATAGGAGAAGATACTCCCTGATTTTCCCACAGTTTCTCCTTTTCTTCGAGATCCTGACTGAATATAGACCGAATCATGGGAGATTGGAAAGATATTGGTTCGTTATAGTGGAGAAAAAAACAGAAAGAAAAGATTTGTGGTGATGGAAGAGAAAAGAAGGAGGAGGAGGAAAAGGAGGAGTGATTGTAGGCAAGATTGATGGATAGATAGGATGGAGGGAGGAGGCGCGGCTAGGGTTTGATTTTTTAGGGTTAGGGATGAGAGGAAGAGGGTAGGAGGAAGGGAATGGATTAGGGCTCGGGAGAAGAGAAAATGATGATGGAATGAGGAGAGGGGAGGGCGAGAAAAGAGGAGAAGAAGAAGGGAGGAAGAGAGAGGAAGAAGTGAAGAAAGAGAGTAAAATGGGGGAGGGGGAATCGGCGCTGAGAAATAAGGGAAAAGGGATTAGGGTTATTTTTAGGTTAGGGTTATGTGGGTTTAGGATTGGGTAGTGGGCCGAGGAGTGTGCGCTTGGGCCGCGTGGGTGTGCTGGGTTAAAAGGGGGGAGACGCGAAAATGGAATGGGGGTGCAGCAAACAAAAGGGTGAGGCGCTGGCAGAAAATAAAACGGGGGGTGTGCAAAGTAAAAGGTTGTGTTGGGCTGGATCTGGGTTGAGGCGTGTTGGGCTTGGGTGTAGTTTGCTAGTGGCACCACCATGATTGCAATATGCAACCCCTTTTCAATAAATTTTATTTTTTTTCCTTTTCACTTCTTTTCTTTTCTTTTCTCTATTTTTTTATTCTTATTCTTTGCCTTCTCTTTATTCCAAAACCAAAATATTATTAATATTACTAATTCAATAAGCAAGCAAAAATAATAAAATAAAATAAAATAAAAAGGTCGGACAAAATTAGGGTACTACAGTTACGTTGCTCGGGAAGCAGCTGGGTTATTTCACGATGAAGGAGAAGTTGAAGGCCGCATGGAGACCTACTGGGGGGGTGTTAGATATGGTGGATATTGGCAATGGTTTCTTCATGATCAAGTTTGATATTGAGGCTGACTGGGAGAAGGTTATATGTGGGGGCCATGGATGATCTTTGATTATTATGTTGCAGTTCGACCATGGGAGGTTGATTTCATGTCTTCGGACGTAAAAATTAATAAAACAATGGTTTGGATTAGATTTCCTTGTTTAGGCATGGAGTATTATGATGAAAGTGTCTTGAAAGCTTTGGCCACGGCAGCTGGTAGGCCTATCAAGGTTGATATTCGGACCATTGATGCATCTCGTGGCAAATTTGCTAGGGTGTGCATTGAGATTGATCTTGAGCAGCCAGTGGTGGGCAAAATATTCGGGATAGATGGAACCACATGGAATATGAGGGCCTTCACTTGTTGTGTAATAAGTGTGGTTTATTTGGCCACATTGTAAGAAATTGTATGAAGGTGAAGCTAGCTATGGTGGCAGCAGCTCTGCTGACATAAGGAGTTAGAGTTGATCAGGGGGAAGTGGTGGCGGCCCAAGGGGTCAATGAAACAGTGGCGGCTCAAGGGGGTGACACTTCGATTGCTAACCCTAACCCTAACAAATCGAATTCAAATCCCGTGGATAACGGTTTGGGCGATTTGCATGGTGACTGGATTGAGGTCAAAAAAGGTAACAGACAAAGTAAGGCGAGGAATAAATTCGTTGGAGATAATACGTGGAAATCGGGTGGAAATCGTAACGGATCGCAACATAATTCTAGGCAAAATCAATATCGTATCTTGTAGGATAAGGGCAAGGGGTTAATGGTCAACGATAGCTCAGCAGTGGAGAAGAGTGTGCAGTTCCACCCGGGGGTAGCTGACACTTGGAGGGAGAAGGTTTGGGAACGTAAAAAACGGCCGAGAAAGGAATTAACAAAGAAGCAGGATTTAGAGGGTAACAAGGGGCCCACTGTTGCATTTACAATGATAGATAGAGCTGAGGGGAGTGGCACTAAGTCAATAAATGAGCCAACTGAGGTGGAAAAGTCACAGGATCAGAATATGTGGCAGCATGAGTGTAACACCCCACCAAGTGCATACCGGCCCAACTGAAGTGGGTTCCTCTGCAACGGTAAGCATGTCACTCATAGGACTTCTCCACCCCCTTTTAGTGGAGTTTTTGCCTCACAAGAGTTTCGAATCCACACCCAAAGGGTTTAAAGGTCATGGGAATCCACTCCCTAACACCACTAACGGAGCACACGACTGAGCGCGCAACACAGAGTCCTGGGCGCAGGAACACACTAGAGTGCGTCCTAAGTGTGCTGGAGCACGCCTGGATAGAACCAAATTGCACCAAAAGCGCTGGAGCGCGTCCTGGGAGCGCTGCAGCGTGCCTATTGTGCAGTTTTGTAATTTTTCATATTTTAATGGTTTTTAAGGCTATAATTACTTGTTTTTAGTGCTCCAAATCTTAAAGAATTAAGGTTTGATTTAGGACTTTGATAATTGAATAATGGGGTTTTAACCCTAGTTATGATGCAAAGTAGTGAATTGCTTTATATTTTAAACACTTGAATGGATGTATGTTTAATGCATTGATTGCTTGAACTTTGTTTGTTACGAGATGTTTGTCCGTCCGGATTACAATTCGGTGGCAAACCCATCGTTACAATGTCCGGATTGTTATAAGATTCGGCGATGGGGACCCTTTTGGTTACTATCCGCACTCTATAGATCTAAACTCAATTTCAATTGAGCCGAGTTGGCACATGATGGAATCTTCGTGAAATATATTTGCAATATGAACATTGCATACGTTCAACTTACACTAATTTGTTGTTTAGAGTAAAGTGCTGGTAAGGAGTCCGTGAAGGGCTCACTGAGATTTTAAAAATCTCATTCCTTTCCATTTAATTGTTTCAGACAGACAGGTCCATGGCAAAGAATGAAGTATTGCAGACTTATATTTAGAAGCTGACTTTTGTCTTTTGTTTAAGTATGGTTATTTTGAAGGTTTATAAACCTTAATTTAAATTTGATACTTAAGACTTATGTAATGTATCATTTTGAAGTACACTTTATGTTGGAACCTAAACGATTGAGAAGTTTAGACCCTCATTAATTTTGATGATAACAAAGTATTCACAAGAGAACAATTTATGTTCTAACAATTCTTGAAGTGTGCAGATACTAATATTACATATAAAGCCACTCAAGCAAGAAGGAAGAAATTCTCAAGAGAAGGATACACTCCATGTGTCAGCATCCGGATCATCCTAGTGAGCATCTGGAATTATCTCTTTATGACACTAGGCTTATCCATTTGCTTCGAGCGTCCGATCTTCCAATTCTGAGCGAGCGGGTGGACTTCATTTCAAATCACGTGTTGGTCACGTAGTTGCTCTTCCTCTCAGAAGTTTCTGGAATGGATTTCAAAATTGATCTTGAGCGCTAAAATTGTTGTACGAGGTATCAAAGGTGACACCTTTAGCTAAAAGACAATAATCGTACAAGCAATTGTGAAAAGCAAGGTAGTACGAAAACGGTAATATGTACTACTGGGATATTCTCTGGAAAGGAAGAAAGAGACAGCTTTTTGAATTTACCTCACTCAATGGAAAGGAGCCATTTTTACTGTAACGGTAATATCCTTTGGAACTCCTATATATACCTCATGGTATCCATTGAAGAGCTGGCCGAAATACTGCTGGAAAACTGTCGAAAAACTGTCCAAACTCTACAAGAGAATATTGCCTCATTTACTGAGATCAAGCACTGTTGATATACACTACAAAGAGTCGATACTCTGAAAGCACTGCTTCTGTGAGCAATCAAGTTTCGTGCTAAGTCTCTGGACTACAAGAACTGAACTCAGCGTCCGACCCTTTCTTTTAGAAAGCATTTCTATACTGAGCTTAATTTTTATCCTCTCTGTGAAGAGTTATTTATACTTGTATTCAACTTAACTTGTAAAAGTTGTTTTGGCCTAGTTAAGGCTGTTCTCTCAAAGGCTCGACTGTACTGAGTCGTTTTGAGAAGTTGAGAGTATTGTCAAGTTTGTGACAGAAGATACTCTTGAGGAAATTGTAATCAGATTGATTATAGTGGAAAATCCTTCAGGAACGAAGGGACTAGACGTAGCTACCAGTTTGGTAGTGAACTAGTATAAATCTCTGTGTCTCTTACTTTACTGCTTTCTATTTATCTTTATCCTGCTGTGTTAAAAACAAGTTTTCACAAACTGCTTTTCCAGCGTCCGGTTTATTTCGTGCGTCCGTTTAACAATCTGTTTTGAAAAACCTGTGGTCTAAGTGTTTTTAACTTAATATTTGCGAAAAGTTTTCAACACAATTCAACCCCCCTTCTTGTGTTCACGTTCAGTTGGTACCAGAGCTCGGCCTCTTGGTTGAGCACTTAACAGTGTTAAGAGTAAAGATCCTGCTGTGAACATGTCTTTGAAGGTGGTCATATGAACAATCTCCTCTATTCAATGGAGAAAAATTTGATTACTGGAAAGATAAGATGAAAGCATTCATTGAGGCACAAAATCTTGATTTATGGGATATAGTTGAAAGTGGATACATTTCTCCCGCTAATGCCATTGGTGTTGCAATACCTAGGGAAAACTGGGTGATGATCGTAAAAGAGATATCAAACCAATCAAAGGCTAGATTTATTCTCATCCTGTATATGACAGAAAGAGAATATGATGAATGTGGTAAGTTTGATACTGCCAAAGAAATCTGGGATTCTCTTGTTTTGTCTTATGAGGGTTCTGCCCAAGTAAGAGAAACAAAGGCTAGCATGATGGTTCGCCAGTATGAGCTATTCAAAATGGAAGATGGAGAAAACATTGAAACTATGTTTGGAAGGTTCCAAACACTTGTTCATGGGTTGCAGGACCTTGGAAAAAGTTATACTACACCTGATCATGTGAGGAAGATCTTGAGAAGTTTGACTAAGCAGTGGAGACCCAAAGTCACTGCTATTCAAGAAGCAAAAGATCTAAATATTCTTCGGCTTGAAGATCTTATGAGTTCTTTGAAAGCTCATGAACTTAAGCTAAATGAAGAAGAACCTACCAAGAAGAGTAAGTCTATTGCTTTAAGAGTTAATCAACATAAACCTAGTACTTCTAAAGCTTTTCAGGCTGAAGAAGAAGAATCAGATGATGAAGCTTCAGAAGGAGATTATGATGGATCAGACGATGAGCTAGCTTTCATATCTAAGAAGATCCAGAGAATGTGGAAGAAGAGAAACTTCAGAAGGAGGTTTCAAAAGAAAGATACAAAGGACAAGAAGGAAAGCAAAGACAAGGACAAAGCCCAAGTCATTTGCTATGAATGTAAGAAGCCTGGACATTTCAAGTCCGAGTGTCCTAATCTTAAGGAAAAGTCCACAAGAAGCTCCTTCAAGAAAAAGAAGAAAGGTCTCATGGCAACATGGGAAGATCTTGACTTATCCTCCTCTGAGGAAGATAAAGAAGAAGAAGCTCACATTGCCCCAGACACTGATCCTGATTCAGAAGAAGAAGTTGAAGAGGTAATAATGTATGATTCTTATTCTGAACTTCAACTTGCATTTGATAATCTGTTAAAGGATTCTGCCACTCTCTCTGTTGAGTATAAGAATTTGAAAAAGAAATTTTCAAAACTATCACAAGATTTTCATTCTTTACACAATGAAAACTCTGTACTCAATGAAGAGAACTGTAAAAACTGGCGAAAATCGTCAGGTGGATAACCGCGTCTGAAGCCAACAAGCAACCGTAAGTCGAGAGCTCTCAAGTTAAAAGCTCTGTAGTTACAGGCAATCCTAACTGCAAATCAAATGACTATGAACATGCATTTCAAAAGTTTCTTGCAGAGAGTGTAACTCGAAGCAAGCAAGCTTCTATGATTTGGGGTGTCAGTAAAACGACAACTCATGGTCTTCGCTATATATCAGATGAACCTCTTTTAGAAAATAATTCAGCATCTGATAAATCCAACAATCATAGTAAATGCTTGCATTGTACTTACTGCAATAAATCTGGTCATATGAAAAGTGCATGTAATGTGTTTACAACTAAGAAGGACAAGTATCCTTCAAGAACTAACAAGAAATGACCAAAAAAGATATGGGTACCTAAAGATAAAATAGTCTATGTTGCAGACTTGCTTAGCAACAAAGTCAACACACCAATCTTGGTACTTAGACAGTGGATGCTCGCGTCACATGACGGGAGAAAAGCATATGTTCCAAGAACTAAGACCTAGAGAAGCTGGATTCATTGGTTTCGGAGGAAACCAGAAAGGTAAAATAGTTGGAATTGGTCGCATAGGTAAAGGCTCTCTTCCTTCTATTGATAATGTTTTATATGTTGAAGGACTTAAACATAATCTACTGAGCATAAGTCAATTATGTGACAGTGGTTATAATGTTGTCTTTACAGAAAATGGATGTTCAGTAAAAAGCAAAAATGATGGATCTATATTCTTTACAGCAAAGAGGAAACAAAACATTTATAAAGTTGATCTTTCTGAACTTGCAAAACAAGATGTCAAGTGTCTTATGTCTGTTGAAGATGAGCAATGGATTTGGCACAAAAGATTGGGTCATGCCAATTTGAGGTTAATCTCAAAGTTAAACAAGCACAATCTTGTTAGAGGCTTACCAAATCTTAAGTTCCAATCTGATGCCCTGTGTGATGCTTGTCAAAGAGGAAAACAAGTCAAAACTTCCTTTCATTTAAAAAATGTTGTTTCAACCTCGAGACCACTTGAACTCTTACATCTTGATCTTTTTGGTCCCACAAGGACAGCCTCTTTAACTGGAAAGAAATATGGATTAGTCATTGTTGATGATTTTACTAGATGGACATGGGTTAAATTCCTTGCCCACAAGGATGAGTCTTTTAAGGTATTTACTGTTTTCTGCAAATCAGTTCAAAATGAAAAAGACATCTGTATTTTTTCTATTAGAAGTGATCATGGGGAGAATTTGAAAATGAGAACTTTCAAAATTTTGTGAAGAAAATGGCATCTCCCACAATTTCTCCTCTCCTAGAACACCTCAACAAAATGGTGTTGTAGAAAGGAAAAATAGGTCCCTCCCAGAAATGCGCAACCACGATCAACGAAGGCGATATTATAAACATTTTGGGAAGCGATAGAACACGACTTGTTATATTCAAAATAGAATTTTTATAAGACCTATTTTGAATAAGACTCCTTATGAATTGTGGAAAGGTAGAAAACCAAACATTTCATACTTTCATCCTTTTGGTTGTAGTTGTTATATTTTGAATACTAAAGATCAGCTTGGTAAGTTTGATTCCAAGGCTGACAAAGGAATCTTTTTGGGATATTCTGAAAGATCTAAAGCTTTTAGAATATACAACAAAGAAACTTTGACAGTTGAAGAGTCCATTCATGTCAAGTTTGACGACAAGAAGCCTGACACTGCTATGTCAGAGCTAGATGAATTATTTTCAGAATTAAACCTCGGTGACAAGTCAGACGGTGAACATACATCTTCATCATCCGGTGGTGACAAGACGAAGAATTCTACTCAAGCAGAAGCTGAAGCAAGAAAAAGCTGGAAGTACAAAACCAATCATCCAAAAGATCAAATCATAGGAGAACCTGGTGATAAATTACGAACCAGATCCTCTTTCAAGGAGCATGCTGATTTTGCACTTCTCTCTGAGATGGAACCTAAGACGATTGATCAAGCTTTGGAAGATGAAGGGTGGATTCTAGCAATGCAAGATGAGCTAAATCAGTTCCAAAGAAATGATGTATGGAAGATAGTCACTCTACCAGAAAATAAGCAAGCTATTGGTACTAAATGGGTATTTAGAAATAAGCTTGATGAAGATGGTAAAGTTGTGAGAAATAAAGCAAGGTTAGTTGCTCAAGGTTACTCACAAGAAGAAGGTATTGATTTCACTGAAACTTTTGCACCTGTTGCAAGACTAGAAGCTATTCGCATTTTACTTTCATTTGCAGCACATCATGGGATAACTTTATATCAAATGGATGTGAAAAGTGCTTTTCTAAATGGTTTTATAACTGAGGAAGTTTATGTTAAACAACCTCCTGGTTTTGAAGATATTGAATTTCCAGAAAATGTTTTTAAACTTAAAAAGGCACTATATGGTCTTAAGCAAGCTCCCAGAGCATGGTATGATAGACTAAGTTCCTTTTTAATGAAAAATGGATTTACAAGAGGTCTAGTTGACACTACTCTTTTCAGAAAATCCTCAAACAAGCATTTTATACTTGTTCAAATCTATGTTGATGATATCATTTTTGGAGCCACTAATGAAAGCCTTTGCAAAGAATTTTCTAAGCTTATGCAGGCTGAATTTGAGATGAGCATGATGGGAGAATTAAAGTTTTTCCTTGGAATACAAATCAAGCAATGCAGTGATGGTATTTATATTCATCAAAGCAAATATATCAAAGAATTATTGAAGAAATTCAAGATGCTAGATTGCAAGCCTATGTGTACACCTATGCATCCTACCTGCACTCTTAGTAAAGATGAAATTGGTAAGAAGGTAGATCAGAAAGCTATGCAGGAGGTATGATTGGATCTCTACTTTATCTTATGGCTTCAAGACCTGATATTATGTTCAGCATCTGCCTGTGTGCTAGATTTCAATCAGATCCTAGAGAATCACACCTAATTGCTGTTAAAAGAATATTCAAATATTTGCAAGGAACTACTAATCTTGGTTTACTTTATAAGAAATCAAAACATTACAAACTAGTAGGTTTCTGTGATCTTGACTTTCTTTGGAGATCGAATTGAAAGAAAGAGCACAAGTGGAGGTTGCCAGTTCCTTGGAGCTAATCTTGTGGGTTGGTCAAGCGAAAGGCAAAGCACAATAGCATCAACATCGTAGTGAATACATCTCGTGACAAGTTGTAGTTCTCAACACGTGGATGAAGTATCAACTTGAAGACTACCTGATAAAAGAGAGTAACATTCCTATCTTCTGTGATAATACATCTGCCATATGTCTTACTAAAAATCCTATATTGCATTCTAGAGCAAAGCACATTGAGATTAAACATCACTTTATAAGAGTCTATGTTCAGAAGGGTATTTTAGAAATAAAATTTGTAGACACTGATCATCAGTGGGCTGACATATTTACAAAACCCCTTGCTGAAGATAGATTCAATTTTATAAGAAGAAATTTAAACTTTCATCTTATAGAAGAATGATTAATCTTAGCATCTGAAGATAAACAAAACCTCAGCATCTGATATGACATAAGCATATGTGTGTATAAGCATCTTATTTGTCATATGCATCATAACTCATCATCCTTTCCATTGAGTGAGGTAAATTCAAAAAGCTGTCTCTTTCTTCCTTTCCAGAGAATATCCCAGTAGTACATATTACCGTTTTCATACTACCTTGCTTTTCACAATTGCTTGTACGATTATTGTCTTTTAGCTAAATGTGTCACCTTTGATACCTCGTACAACAATTTTAGCGCTCAAGATCAATTTTGAAATCCGTTCCAGAAACTTTTGAGAGGAAGAGCAACTACGTGACCAACACGTGATTTGAAATGAAGTTCAGACGCTCGCTCAGAATCGGAAGATCGGACGCTCGAAGCAAATGGATAAGCCTAGTGTCATAAAGAGATAATTCCAGATGCTCACTTGGATGATCCGGATGCTGACACATGGAGTGTATCCTTTTCTTGAGAATTTCTTCCTTCTTGCTTAAGTGGCTTAGAATTATATGTAATATTAGTATCTGCACACTTCAAGAATTGTTAGAACATAAATTGTTCTCTTGTGAATACTTTGTTATCATCAAAATTAATGAGGGTCTAAACTTCTCAATCGTTTAGGTTCCAACAAGAACAAATTAAATGAACTTTGTGAGGTAGACATGCAACATGAAAACCCTGAACTGCCTCAACAACACCCTGTCGCAACAATAGGCTGATGAACATTTTGACGTTCGTTGACACTCTCTCACATCCACTGAAGATGATTTTATTAGCAATTTGTTTAGTGTAAACATAGCAGTATCAGAGTCGGCTAATGCTTATTTGAAAAAAATTTACTCATTTGGCGTTCTATCATTTTCCCCACCAAGCTACTGCTAGTTCTTCAACAACATATATTGGCAAATGTATAAATGATCGGTCGTTGTCTCCCATAATGAATATGTGGGCATGACTCCAGGACGGATCCAAAAATTTGGGTATGACTCCAGGACGGATCCAAAAACTTATCAAGGGGGCTAGACCAATTTATTTAAAAAAATATTTCTTTTAAAAATATTGTGATTTGAAAAAATATATCGCCCATTTATTTTAAAAATATATTGCTTTGAAAAATGAGTTTTATTTTATTTTATTTTAGGGAAAGTAAATAATTTTATTTTGTTATAAAAGTAATTGATTTTTCTAATTTAAAAAATAGAGGGAGAGGGGGAGTAGCTTTCATTTTTTGCAAGTGAACATTCTCTTATCGGTTGAAATTCAAGTGGGTTCACCAAATAATTGTTGCAAAATCTTGTCATGAACTCGACAAATCACAAACACTTTAAGTCACGAATACGAACCCATGAACAAGACAGCTACGGACATGGTGCATAGAGAATTGATCACATCCACGAACACATTAACATAGCTTGAGGCGTGTGAAATCACATTGTCCTCAAGGATTTATTCGCCTAAGACGATATCTCCCAGGATTCAACAGGCCATTCCAAAAATATCTTGGGTAACAAAACTACAAGAATATTTTCATTGTTGACCCAGAATAAAAAAGATAAAAAATGAGAAGAAGATGCACAAAGAAAAATTATCACCCAAAACAATACAAGCCATAGTCCTTAAAAATTGCAGCTCTCGCCACACAATTTAAGCTCTCCCTCCACAATTTAAATACCTCAAACTTGTAAAACCACTAGTACTACTAGAAAACCGTCGTTTTTAGACAGATTTTTAGACGAATTTCGGACGGATTTCAAACAAGTTTCCCACGAATTTCAGACGGACAAATCGTTTCAGACGGATTTCGGACATACTCTCTCCCGTCCGAAAAACCCTCGTCGCTAATTGAGAAGTTCAATCCCAAATTCCGTCCGAAATGTGTTTCAGACAAATTTTGGACAGAATTTAGACGGACAAAGCTGAGTAATCAATTCCATCCCAAATCCGTCCCAAATGTAGCTCCGTCCCAAATCCGTCCCAAACATAGTTTTGTCCCAAATCCATCCCAAATGTTTTGCATATTTTAACACCTTTTTTTTGACAAAAACATATTTTAACACATTTAAAACATAAACATCTATCAATTTCAAATGAATTTAATTAATCATAAAATTTTATTTTAATTGAAATTAAGACAAATTTTAAGCTAAAAATGGGTAAGACATCATACAGAAGTATAACAAATCTAGTAATTTATATTATTCAATGGTTAAAAATCCAATATACAATACTTTAACTTGTCCTTTGTCACTCTTGCAAATTTGCAAAAGATGCTAGAAGATACAAAAAAAATGTGTAAGCCACACACTTCGTCTTCTAGCCGTCCAAATCTTGATAACAATGTTCTGTATAAAGCATAATGGAAAAAGGGATTCTTTGAGAAAACAAAAGCCAATAGCAAGAAGGGAACTGCATGTATGTCAAAAAAGTATAAACTGCATGTATGTCAAAGAAACTTGATTACATCAATTTGCACATACCTTCCTCTGCCTAGCTTGATGATTAGCTTGTGCAACAGATATATGTCAGAAACTTGATTACGTCAAACACCACATACCTTTGCTTCTTCAACCTTTTACAAAAACACACATAATTGACTTATTTAAGTGCTATTTCCTTGAAAAAAAAACCTTAAAACAGAATCAGTGGTATATGTTTAACTATTCTTGACAATCAATGAACCACCATACCAAAATCTGTCAACAAGAAGCAAACAAGCCAACCAACACCAAACTACATCAGCATACCAAGACAAAGATGAATCAATTGATTGATGTTAAAATAGGACAACAAGAAATTCTACCCTCCTAGCAATTAACATAAGCATCTGACCACAATTCCATTGAGCAAGTGAAAGACACAACATCAATCAAGCAATATATCATATAAATAATTAAAATTCCTGATCACAAACAACAGTAAAATTTGATGACCAACATGTATGTAACCAACCAACCAACCAAAGTACACAAATTACAAAATTACAATGTGAAACTCACTAATAACATTCTCGACCACATAGCAGGACCATTCCTCCTTGACCTTTGATCTCAGTTAACTTATCTCGAAAGTAACTATTACACTTGTATTCAGGAAAGTACTACAAAATATAAAAATAACAAAAAACCAAGTTAACATTTAATTACATGGAATGACTAAATTTACAAATACTATTTAAACCTGAAATCATGAACATATAGCATTATATTTCCGAGTCTGTCGGGTCCTTCTATGCACATCAGGAAAGATATCGAAGACCGACTTTGTTTCCTAGTGCAGCAGGGTATCTTTGTTTGGATGGGAGGTTCTGTCATTATATGGCTAATCTAATTAAATAAAATAACAGCACATTACTTATAAAGGCCAAGGGAAGATGCGCATACTAAAACAATTGGTATGGAGGAATAAAATTAATTAAGGGAGCATACCCAATGTCTGATCTTCCAGAAAAGTAAAGAATAGAACCGACTAAATAGGATATGTAGATCTATGTGTGCTACCCTTATTCCATCAACACATGACAACACATTACTTATTTTGTTTCTCCTAGGTGCATAAAGTACACCATAATAACACCTAATTTACACGTGTCTCTCTGTGAGAATAGTTTTATAAGATTTAACATTTTCAAATAAAAACAAACAGATCCCACACCACAAGCGATGGTCATAACCAATTGTCACATAAGCAATACAAAGTAGATGTCAAACCACTATAAATAACAGCAGCAGAATTGTAATTTGTAAAGGCAATCCACAGAGCAGAAACACAAAGTATAATTCCTTCCCTCTCAAAATCTGCCAATATATATATTAATTGAAGTTGTAAGTTATAAAAGACAATGGTTTGGCATTTTCTGGCCCAGTACACGTATGACAACTGACAAGCATATCCCGACAGAGTAAGAGGTAATACCTATCATCAGAGTCAACTCTGTCATCTGGATTAAAAGCATATTGAAATCCAGAACATCCACCGGTTTCTACACTCAAACAATCATCAAGAAAAAAGGATTAAATATAATTACTTGCAAGAAGTCAAGGACTAAAAACTATACTGCCATCCTTCGCCCCCTCTCTCCTCTTTTAGTAAGTAAGAAATAAAATGAAGAGGCAAAAAGGAATAAGATCAAGAAAAATACTACGATTGGGGAATGCGAAATCGAAGACCAAATCAAGAAAAATGGAAACTTTCCAAGGAATAATCTAGATCTATTTTAGCCTTTCTAAACCCAATATCAACGTCCCATAACAAAAATAAAATAAAATAAAGAAGAAGAAAAAGAATCAAGAAGGCAGTTCACCATTTCCATGGTTGGACTGTGACTTTGTCGGATCCTCTGTTCACAATAACTGCCAAAGCCCCAGTGAGTCACCATGGTGTGACCCATCTCGTCGCTGCCGACAGCATTTCTACCCATCACGGGTCCCGTGTGAAGCTCCTGTTGCCGCAAGCAACACCGCCGCACCATTGGCCACCCAATCCTCATGCGCATGCGAGCACCCCATGTCAGAAATGGAGAAAAACATCAGTTATAAGAAGAAACAAAAAGAGTGAAAGAGAGAAGAGAGAAGGCAAAAGAAAAAAGGGGATGGAGGCTGAAGCCCCATCACCGTTGATCGCTTATAGCGCGGTCGTTAATGTGGCCGTTGTGCCTCCCACCCTCCAAACGTCGCCGCGTGCTGAGAGGTGGGAACGGTGGATTCACTCCAACTAGGGTTATACCCAAAAAAAAAAAAAAAAAAAGAGCTGCAACGGTTTTTATCATTAATAGATAAATCAAAGTAATAAACTATTATAAATACCAATAACCTAAACGGTCGAAATGATTAAAATAATGTGAATGTTTGCCCGATTGGTTTTGCGGTGCATGAGCAAATGAATGAATAAACAAGTTTTAAAACCAAAATCTGCTGCAACGTACGTAACTGACAATGTTTTATTTGGAACTAGCAAGATACCCGTGCGTTCGCACGGGTCTTATTCGTTTTTATGCATATGTAAAAATACCTTATTCGTAAATGGTTTAATACATATTTAAAAATTTGTTTATACTATATTCATGTTCTGTTAAATTCAAATAATTCTTGAGCACAATAAATAGATGCATAAAATTGATATGTGTTCAAAGACGATAAAATTACACCAACAACTTGTAATGTTTTCCCGTAGGGACTAAAAAATAAAATAATTATTTATAAATGATAAAGACATTTATAAATTTGATATGTGTTAAAAGACAGTAAAGTTACACACATAACATTTAATGTTTCAGTAAAGGACTAAAAAGTAAAATTATCTTTTATAAATAATAAAGATATTCATAAAATTGATATATGTTCAAAGACGATAAAATTACACCGTGATATGTAATGTTTTTCAGTAGGAACTATAAAGCAGAGTTTTCTTTTATAAACAATAAACATATTCATAAAATTGATATGTGTTCAAAGAAGATAAAATTACACCGACAACTTCAGAATGTTTAAAGCAGGACTAAAAAACAAAAAATCATTTATAAATGATAAAGACATTTATAAATTTGATATGTGCTAAAAGATGATAAAATTATGACGACAATATTTAATGTTTTCCCGTAGGTACTAAAAAGCAAAAACACCGTTTATAAATAATAAACATATTTATAAATTTTTTATGTGTTAAAAGACAATAAAATTACACCCACAACATGTAATGTTTTCCCATAGAGACTAAAAAGCAAAATAATTATTTATAAATGATAAAGATATTTATAAATTTAATATTTGTTAAAAGACGATAAAATTACAATAACAATGTGTAATGTTTTCTCGTAGAATTGAAAAATAAAATAATCATTTATATAAAATAAAAATATTTATAAATTTGATGTGTTAAGTAATGTTTCTCATAGCAACTAAAAAGAAATATAATCATATTTAAATAATAAAGACTTTTTTGCTCATATAAAAATATTAACAATTAAAAGTATTTTAAAATAATACAAAATGAAACAAATAAAGAAAAAATAAAATAAAAAATATTAAAAATGAAAAGAAAGGTAACAAAATTATAAAAATAAAATTCAAATTACAAAAAAGATAAAACAACATTAAAAATAACCGTAAAAAATAAAAAGGAAAAAAATAAGAAAAATAAAATAGGAAATAAAAAGATAAAAATAAAAACAAAATTGACAAATAAAAATAAAAAATAGAAAATAAAAAGAATAGAAAAATAAAAAATAAAAAGTAAGACAAAAATAAGAAAAAGAAAAAAGAAAAAAAGATAAATAGAAAAATTAAAAAAGTTAAAAGAATATAAAAAAATAAAAAAAGCAAAAAAATCATTTATAAATGATAAAGACATTTATAAATTTGATATGTGTTAAAGACGATAAAATTACGACGGCGATATTTAATATTTTCTCGTAAGGACTATAAAACAAAAACATCTTTTATAAATAATAAATATATTTATAAATTTTTTATGTGTTAAAAGACGATAAAATTACACTCACAACTTGTAATGTTTTCCCATAGGGACTAAAAAGTAAAATAATTATTTATAAATGATAAAAATATTTATAAATTTGATATTTGTTAAAAGACGATAAAATTACAATAACAACGTGTAATGTTTTCTCGCAGAATTGAAAAATAAAATAATTATTTATAAAAAAAATATTTATAAATTTGATGTGTTAAGTAATGTTTCTCGTGGCGACTAAAAAGAAATATAATCATATTTATATAATAAAGACTTTTTTGGTCGTATAAAAAATATATTAACAATTAAAAGTGTTTTAAAATAATAAGAAATGAAACAAATAAAGAAAATTAAAAAATAAAAAATATTAAAAAACGAAAAGAAAGGTAACAAAATTATAAAAATAAAATTCAAATTACAAAAAAAAAGATAAAACAACAATAAAAAATGACCAAAAAAAAAAAAAAAAGGGAAAAAAATAAAATAGGAAATAAAAAAGATAAAAATAAAAACAAAATTGACAAATTAAAAATAAAAACAAAAAATAAAAAAGAATAGAAAAACATAAAAACATAAAAAGTAAGACAAAAATAAGAAAAAGAAAAAAGAAAAAAGAAAAAAGAAAAATAAAAATATAAATAAAAAATAAAAAATAAAAAATAACAAAATAAAAATAAAATTAAATAAAAATAATAATAATAAAATAGTAAAATAGCAAGGTTTTTGAGGGACTGACACGTGTCCCTCAAAAACCTTGCTTTATTATTAGTAATAGATAATAACATTTCATTCAAAATAATATATAGAAGGAATATATGCCACGTAAACATCTTAAAAATAAAATAAAACGTAAAGCATTTAAAGTGTATTGATTTTGTAATCAATTACCGGAATACCTATACATCCGTACGGGTTGCGCCGTGTTGGTTGTAATAAATATTTGTAAAGCATTTACATGTATCAACTAAAATTGAATATTAGTCAGTTGCTATGTCTTTTGATCTGGCAAATATTTTAATACAGTGGTCCTTATACCAATTTTAATAGCATCTTTCTGAACCACATCTATGCATTAATAGCCAAAAAATAATATCAAAGCTAAATTAAATATATTTATAAATAATAAATACATTTATAAATTTGATATGTGTTTAATGATGATAAAATTACACCATGACATGTAATGTTTCCCCGTAGGGACTAAAAAGTAAAATAATCATTTATAATAAAATTACACCGACAACATGTAATGTTTTCCCGTAAGGACTAAAAAGCAAAATAATTATTTATAAATGATAAAGACATTTACAAATTTGATATCTGTTCAAACACGATAAAATTACACCCACGACATGTAATATTTTCCCGTAAGGACTAAAAAATAAAATAATTATTTACAAATGATAAAAATATTTATTAATTTGATAGGTGTTAAAAGACTATAAAATTGTACCCACAACATGTAATATTTTCCCATATGGACTAAAAAGCAAAATAATCATTTATAAATTATAAAAACATTTATATATTTGATATGTGTTTAAAGATGATAAAACAACACGACAACCCGTAGAGACTAAGAAGCAAAATTATCATTTATAATAAAATTACACCGACAACATGTAATATTTCCACGCAAGGACTAAAAAGCAAAATAATTATTTACAAATGATAAAGACATTTACAAATTTTGATATGTGCTCAAACACGATAAAATTACATCCACGATATGTAATATTTCCCCGTAAGGATTAAAAAACACAATAATCATTTACAAATGATAAAAATATTTATTAATATGATATGTGTTAAAAGACTATAAAATTGCACTCACAATATGTAATGTTTCTCCATATAGACTAAGAAGCAAAATTATCATTTATAAATAATAAAAACGTTTATGCTGGTATAAAAAATAAACATTTTATCTATCTCAGTCTAAGAGTCAAAAGTAAAATAATCTTATATAAATAATATATAATAAAGATATTTATAAATTTTTATGTTATGCCGACAATATTTTATGTTTCTCCGTTTGTACCCAAAAGAAAAATAATTATTTATACCAATAGCATGTAGTGTTTCCTCCCGTTAAGAATCAAAAGTAAAATAATCATCTATAAAAAATATATAATAAATATATTTAAAAATTTTGATACGTGATCAAAAGCGATAAAATTATATTGACAATATGTAATGTTTTCTTATTGAGACTTTAAACGAAAATAATTATTTATAAATAATAAAAAATTATAATAATAAAATATAAAAATATAAAAAAATGAAATTAAATAATGTTAATAAAAAATAAAAATAAAAATAAAAATATAAATAAAGTAGAAAAATTAAAATAGTTTCATTATATTTATTTTGAAGAAAGAGAGAAAGAAAGAAAGAAAGAAAGAAAAGAGAAAGAGAAAGAGAAAGAAGAAAAAAAGAGAGAAAGAAAAGTCATGTACGTGACAGAAAATAAGAAAAAGAAGAGAGAGAAAAAAGTGAAAGGTGAGAGAGAAAAAGTTAAACGTAGGTAGAAAAAATTAATTTTTTATGTGCATTTAATTTTTATTTTGATTTATTTTTATTTAGATTTTCATATTTGTCCCTTTAAAATGATAGGTGACAAAAATATGGTAGTCTAGTTTTGTCTTTTTACTGGCCTATTGTTAGTAGATAAATAGATAGTAGATAGATAGATTAAATAATTAAAACTTAATTAATTTAAAATAATCAGAACAAAATTAAAATACACATTAAATTATTTTATAGCTTTTGAAATATTTCTAATAATAATACAACAATCTCCCAAATATTTTAAAAGTTTAAATTATTTTAGAAATAAAAAAAATTTGAAAACAATTTTCCTGGTTTTACTATAGGAGTGTAAATACATCGAATCTGGTGTCTTTTGGATTATGAACCAGACCTAGATTAATAGGACTCTACACACAGTGAATATGTTAGCAAACTCTATGAACCAAAGACACTTTGTGTATGTTAGAGGTCCACCAATCACACTACACCCCATAATTCTCGTTGTTGACGTTGTGTTGCGCAAATAGGCCGTGTGCGCGTGTGGTATTCATGAGTGCTCTAGAGATTATGCCACAATCTCATACAAGCGGCCCCACTTGACACTCATATAGGTGATTTCATCAAATGTATGATGCACTTCATACACCACCCATAAGAGATATTGTTATCCTTTTATTGCATTAACAGATATGAAATTCATTAAAAGCATTTAAGTTTATCCCTCAATAATGCAGCCTAGCACTTCTCAAACCATAGGAAGGGACAAAAAATTTTAGTGCCAGCAGAACTAACAAGTGACTTGTTTTTACCTATATGAACCTTCTTCATGGGATCTCTAATTATAAAGGTTGGGTTATCATGAATGTTAAATTTCAAAATGGCTTAAAAGTCTCATTTCCCTCTATGGTTAACTCACTAGCTTTTGCTTTTTGAGCAAATCGGTCAATTCGTTTTTGACCTCACAATAATTAGAGATATAATCTTATTATTTAGTAGCACTACTTTACGGATCTGTAACCCATAAATAAGGAAGATACAATTTTCTTCCATAAAGAAATATTGAATAAGACGTCTCTTAATCAATCAATTTCATATTATTGTCAAGTCTATATTTATAAACTCAACCTTCATAATATATTTATACAGGTATACTTAGATAGGGATGGCAAAATGGGCCGGCCTGGGATTAAAACGGGCTAGCCCAACGCGGCCCACTAAGGGATTATGGGTTGAGATGTTGTGCCCAGCCCAATCTATAATGGGTTGGGCGGGCTGCAGGCTGGCCCGTCAAAAAAATAAAAATAACAAAAATAAAATAAAAATAAATAAAAATCCAAAATTTAGACTAAAATGGGCCAAAACCGGCCAACTTGCCGGGTCAGCCCTCAATAGTCCGCCCAAAACGGGCCACAATAGTGGGTTGGCTTGCTAGCCCGCCCGAAAATATAAAAAAAAAAAGAAAAAATTGTTTAAAAATAGGAAAAATAAAATAAAATTATATATATACTAGCCCGATGGGTTGGCCCAACCCGACCTGCTCGTAGCCCGTAGGGTTGGCGGGCTAGATGGGTTGGGCTAAATGGGCTAATGGGTTGATGAACCCCAACCCAACCCGGCCTATTTTATGCGCCTAGTGGGCCGGCCCAACGGGCCAAGCCCGTTTTGCCACCCCTAACTTAGATGTCCACTACGCAACAACAATTCTATCTCCATAATAGATTTATACAGGTCTACTTATAAAATTTTTAAGCGCCAACACCACTCTATATGTAGATATTTTTTTTACTACTTAAATGTCAGAATCACAAGAGATATCAATGGTTTAGCTCCAAAATGTCCAAACTTCTTATGAAGTTTCTCAATATAATACGCTTGTGATAGCATTATACTATCACACTTCCTTATGATCTTACACCGCAAATCACACTTGTTTATCTCATGCATATCATATTTAAATTTCATAAATATTAGCCTTTCATAATCCCCACGTGATTTTCTGCATAAATCAATGTAGCTTCCACCAAAATAGGATTTTATCAAAGTCGAAATGAGCATAAACTATAAAACCAATAAACAAACCAAATATTGGACAGTGCTGCAACAATGTCCACAAGAGGGAAATGTCGTTTAATTAATAAGATATAAACATCGATGCAGAATAATTTTACCATGATTTTTATAATAAAACAATAAAAAAGACATATTTAATAAACGACATCAACAATAGGCGGCAAATACATATCAATAATCTGTAATAGTTGAGTCAAAAAAAATATCTATAATAGTAGATGTCAATTGCGAATCAAGATTCGAATCCCCGCCTAGAGAGATTCCCACATTTAATGTCCGACGCGCCTCGAACAAGATTGCCTCCGTTGGAGGAGACATGTGGGAAACCAAAAAAAAAAAAAATAGTAGATGTCAATTAAGGATTTCAAATCACTAGTGGAAAAAACAGATTTTACATCGGATTTTTACATCGGTTAAATGAACAACCGATATAAAAAGTAACGCGGTGGTAATTTTGTAATTAACGTCAACCTTTTTACATCGATTATGGGTTTAACCGGTATAAAATGTTTTTTCGCTTTGATTTTACATCGGTTGGAATCGTAACCGATATAAAAAGTCATTAAAAATTAATCTTTTACGTCAGTTGCTTGGTCAACCGATGTAAAAAACCTTTTGCAAAACTAAAAACTAATCTTATAGTTTTATTATTACAGTGTGTACTTCAAAATCAAAATACACTACAAGCCCTAGTTCGTTCTTTCGTTCTCTCTCCCTCACAAACCCTTGAATTCGAGAATTCCTGGCGAGACCTTCGATGAAGCATTCTCCAATGCTTTGAGTTCGTCGGAGGAAGGACAAGTAAATGAACAGATCAACATAGAAGACGAGGAAGATTTGCAGGAAGTTGCTCACTCCGCTAGTTCGGACGATGACGAAGCAGCCAAGGTCAATCCGCCAGATTCTGATGAAGACCTTGCCGCTGCTGAAGACAGTGACGACGATGAACATGTCAAACTCATCTTTACCTCATTACGCCTCCGCCGCACTCTCTTCGTCTCTGCTCTCAAACCCTTCGCCTCCGCCGCGCTTTGAAGCTCTTCAATCTCCATTAAGCTTTGCGAGGTAAGGGTTACTCTTATTCTTCCTTCTTCTCGGTTCCCTTTTCTTTTCATTTCTGGTTTTGATTTTGGGTTTCGGTTTCCTCTTGTTCTTCCTTCTGATTTTAAGCTTGGTTTTGTTTTTGATTTCGCGAGGTAAGGGTTTCGCGAGGAAAAGATTGTTCCGAGAAGAAGGTACATCACCGCCACCGCATCTTCCTGTTCTCATTCCTTACTCTTCATCAGAATCCGCCAGATTCTGATGAAGCCCCTGCCGCTGCTGAAGACGGTGACGACGATGAACATGTCAAACTCATCTTTACCTCATTATGCCTCCGCCGCACTCTCTTCGTCTCTGCTCTCAAACCCTTCGCCTTCGCCGCGTTCTCTTCATCTTCCTCCTCCGCCGCGCTTTGAAACTCTTCAATCTCCATTAAGCTTTGCGAGGTAAGGGTTACTCTTGTTCTTCCTTCTTCTCGATTCCCTTTCTTGTCATTTCTGGTTTTGATTTTGGGTTTCGGTTTCCTCTTGTTCTTCCTTCTGATTTTAAGCTTGGTTTTGTTTTTGATTTCGCGAGGTAAGGGTTTCGCGAGGAAAAGATTGTTCCGAGAAGAAGGTACATCACCGCCACCGCATCTTCCTGTTCTCATTCCTTACTCTTCACTTTTTCCCCTTTTTTCGTTGCTTTTTTACAAATTAGGGCTCAGTTTTAGATTTCAGATTTTTTTGATTTTGATATTTCATCACGTGATTCGATTGTAGATGTTATTCAATAGGGTTTGATAGGGTTTTTGGATTTTACTGTAATGGTTAGTTATAAGAATGGTTTTGACGGTTATTCGTGTCTGCTGTTGCAGCTAGAGAGTCTTCCTGCAATGGTTGCTGGGGTCTGGTCGGAAGATCGTAGCCTGCAACTGGAAGCCACAATACAGTTCCGGAAGCTGCTTTCAATTGGTAACTGTGAATGATTTGTTTCTAATTGCTATTTTCTGAATCACTTGTGTTGCTTAGCCTCTATCGGTTAAGGAACATTGTTGTTGATTTCTGCTATAGAACGGAGCCCTCCGATTGCGGAGGTTATTCAATCTAGTGTTGTGCCACGTTTTGTTGAGTTTCTTGTTCGGGAGGACTACCCTCAACTTCAGGTTCGAAGTGTTTGGCTTTGTATCTGATGCGTTTTTTCCTGTGGATACTTCAATTCTTTGTGTAACGTTGAGTTGTTGAAATTTTTCGTGGTCATTAGTTATTTATGACACATGTTGTTTGTTTAGTTTGAGGCTGCATGGGCTCTGACAAACATAGCATCTGGAACTTCTGAGAATACCAAGGTGGTGATTGATCATGGAGTAGTTCCTATATTTGTCTAGCTTCTTAGTTCACCAGTGATGATGTTCGAGAGCAGGTAGGTATCTTATACTTGAATGTGGTAGTTCAAGCATCTTCCTTTTTATTTACTAAACATTAATTTCCTGAAATTCTAGGCCGTGTAAGCATTGGCATATCCTTCATGCTCTCTGCATTCTTTCTAGAGCTGTCTTATGAAATGCATGTAATTTTTGCATATTTGATGCATCGATTTAAGCAAATAAAGAGTAATTTATGCAATGTATGTTGTTTTGGGAATTTTATATCAATGTACGTTTAATTGATTGTAGTATGCTGAAAGGTTGTCGATTGGACTTGACAGAGTAATTCGAACGATTTCTCCCGAGTATGTGAAACACTTCTACAAGAAGTGGTATTATGTGTGCAATATCGCTTACAAGAAGTGGTATCATTTCTCCCGAGTACGTGCAGTTCATTTTGAACTGGAGAGGATCACGATCTGTTCGAGTTAGAAATAGAAAGCATTTTGGATTGGAAGATGGTGGAGAGTGAGCATGGAATTGGAAAGGAGGTGGAGGTGATTCACTCATGGTCTGCTCCAAGATCCCTCAGTACCAGTCTCATGTATTCTTTTGCTCAGGTATCATGTCACTCACAATCTATGTTTCTCTGCGAGTTATATGTGTTTTTTTTATTTTTTCTTTACCTAATTCATCTGTGGACTGTGTTTGGTCAACAAAACTTAAGAGGGATGACACTGAAGTGCTTGATGAGCCTCTCTATGCTAATTTCCTTCGAGTCACTGGTCTTGATTGACCCTATAGGGAGGAACTACTTTCCAAAATGGTATCTATCTCATCTCAGCTCATCTTATCTCACTCAAATACCATATAATGTAACCATTCATTTCATTCCTCAAACCTATTCTGTTTTAATTGTAACAGGAATCTGATGGAAATAAGGTCGTTAAGGACATAATTTATCGTCCAGGAAACAAGTATAGATTCTGTAAGGTAAACGACATCTCGACTTCTTATCTCCTAGTCGTTTGATTAGCTTCCTGTTTATTTTTTTTTCATTTATTGTTTGTTAAAAGACAAGTCTTTGGAGAAAAAAAATCCAATGGCAATGCCTTGGTGGCAATTAATTTTATGATCTTTCTAACTGTATCACTTATCATTACTCCGTTGCCTTCAGCATATATCCAAACAAAGGGTGCTTGGGTTGCCAGAGGATCTAATGAAGAAAGGAAAGCACTTCATTCTGATAAGAAATCCTCTTGACATATTGGTAAGTTATCTTTCATATTTATGAATTTATGAATATGAAAAAGCAAGAGGTCTTTCATTTATTTCTGGTTTATCTCTAAATCAAAAGGCCAGTGGAGCATACTGTTTCTCGTATGCTCATGCAGTCTTCTGTCTGTTTTTCTTGTCACTGGCTGATGATTCTTCTATAGGATTATATTTGAGATAAAGTAGGAGAAAAACAAATAGAATGTTGTTGTTAAGACTGATAGTGGACCGCACCGAACCAATCATGTGTTTCTGGTTGTAGCTCATCTGCTTTTGTTATTGTGGTTCTTATATGAAATTTTCTGTCGTCATCCATATTTTCATGAATATGAACAGAGATGAGTTTGGATTCTCTTCCAAAGCCCTATGTACTTGTCTTGCTTATGTTTCAATTATGTTACTTTTAGGTGTCACAGACATTAAGATCTTACGAGGGGAAGAGGGGAGAAATTAGAGAATTGAAGATTGCAAGTGATAGTATCTAACCTGGAGAATCAGTAATTTTTGAAGATTGTAAGTAATCGAATCTTTGACTCGAAGATTGCAAGGGAGAGAATCTGAAGAATTTTTGGCTTGAACATGAGGCTCTGCTTTTATTTGTTGGCATCAAATCCTCTTATTATGTAGATTGTCAACATAGTTGATTTTTGGTTTGACAAGTTATATCTGTTTTAATTTCAACGAAACAAATATACAAATTTGGATTGTCGGTATTATTAGAATATGATAAGAAATTGTAACTTGTATATTTGGGATTAATTTATATATTCAAAATAGAACATTTATTGTAATTTATATATTCAAAATAGAACATTTGTTGTAGATGTAGATAAAATTGTTTGTTTATCTCTGTTATGATGTGACTGTAATTTGTTACCTATTTAGATATGTCCAGGGGCTGTCTAAATTTTACAGCGCTATCAGTTTTTTACATCGGTTACGCGTACAAACGATGTAAAAAGAGGGTTTTTACATCGGTTATAATTCACAACCGATATAAAAAGTCCAGTTTAAAAATTTTATTTTGATTCTTTTACAACAGTTGCCTTCTAACCGATGTAAAAAGGGTTTTTTTTACATCGGTCGATATAAAAGGTCTGTACATTCTATATCGGGAGTTTCTACATTGCCTGAATAACCGATGTAAAAACCCATTTTTAACCGATGTAAAATCCTCAAACTGCACTAGTGAATTCATCACAAATATGAATATATACACCGGTCATATAAAAAAAAAATAGCACGAGTAAATTTCTGTCTCAATATCTCTTTTTGCCAAATAGAGATTAATGACACAAATAAGATTTGTTGATTCTTTTTTTTTTTTGAAATTTATAAATCATTTCAGCACATCGTCAAGTATTTAAAGGTCACTAATTACCCACTTATCTGATCAGAAGATATTCCACATATCGCCTATCGATTTCGTGATTTAGCATGGACTTCGTTACACCTGCTATGTTTGGATCACGAAGTCACTACAAAAAAAAGGTTAAATAGTCGGAGTTTTTTTGGAGAGGTTTTTAAAAGCACCCACAAATTAATTTGAAAGACACGCTTCCCTCGTTTATTTTGTAAAATTTTCATTTACTTTAAAGGGGTTAAAAACCCCCTCTAATTGGAATTTAATTTCCCCCTTTTTTATAGGATAGTGCGGTCCCCCTCCCTCCCCCAAACCCTATCTGTCTCAACTCTCACTCTCTCGTCTCTTATCTTCAAACTAGCAGTCGGCCACTGCCCAGCCTCCTTCTCCCTTTTCAACCATTGGAGACTCACTAGTGACTTTGAGGGCTCACCCGTTAATATGGACGGCGACCATTTGAGAGAGAGAAAGGTTCGATGGCCCCAGTGAATCAGAGGCGGAAGGGGTTAGAGAGGTGGATGATGAGGGTTAGAGAAGGCACTTGCGGTAGAGGTACTCCGAGGAGGTTGGGAGCTGGTAGAGGTTTCTGATGGGAACCTCGAGGTCCTTGTCGTTTTAGGGGATTTGGGTCGGATCCTGATTCGTGATGCGCCATGGAGAGAGGGGTTCCAGACGCACGCTAGGGTTAGGGTTTATTGGAATCGAATAAGGGCAGAGTGCAGTGCCCCAATTTTGAGTTTGGAAGCTGTGAAACTGAAACCCTTTCTTTCTTACTTTTTGCAGGGAAAAAGAAACCGAGCCGGTTTGGGTTAGAAAAAGAAACCCACGGTGACACCAGCAGGGAATGGAAAGTCACATTCTCAATTGTTCGGTGATCTGAGACGGCTCACGAAGAATGACGGTTTTCACTCCCTGTCTCCGATTTTCCTTCCTCTTCATGCGATTCTTTTTATTCTGTTTCTGCTTCCTTTCTCTTTTTATAGATTCTATTTATCTTTCTGTTTTTATTTTGTCCGGTGGTGTACGAAGGCCACTCAGTCAGCAAATGTTCTGGTTGCCTATGGCTATGAGAGGAAGAAAGACCACTTCTATTGTTATTGGTTTTGCAAAGACAACATTGAGGTAACTTCAGTCATTCTATTTTGATCTCAAAATTTAGTAGGACAATTGTTACATATTGTTATTGGTTGTTTACATTTGTTGGAACCTAAACGATTGAGAAGTTTAGACTCTCATTGATTTTGATGATAACAAAGTAATTCTCAAGAGAACAATTTATCTTCTAACATATCTTTGAGTGTACAGGTATCAAAACTTCATTATTGTACGAAACACTCAAGGAAGAAGAAGAAATTTGCAAAAGAATTGAATACAATCCACTAGTATCAGCATCCGAACTCACTCCAGCGTCTTGCTAACAGCAAGCGTCCAGTAGTGTTACTCTTTGACACGTGGAATACACAATTGCTGCGAGCGTCCGTCCTCTGTTCTGAGCGAGCGTCTGATCACTTTAATGAAGCACGTGATGATCACGTTTTTGCTCTTAGCCTCAGACTGTTCTGGAACGGAATTCAAATTTGATTTTATGCGCTCATTTTGATGTACGAGGAAGCAAATGTGACACCTTTAGCATAAGACAAAAATCGTACAAGGCAATTGCAAATTACAGATAGTACGAAAACGGTAATGTGTACTATTCTGATATTCTCTGGAAAGGAAGAAAATGACTACATTTCAAATTATCTCACTCAATGGAAAGGAGATATTTTTACTGCAACGGTAATACCCTTGAAGACTCCTATAAATACCCCAAGGTATTCATTGAAGACCAGTTGGAAAAACTGTGAAGAAACTTCATTCTGAAAGCAAAATTACTCAAGTGAGCAATCAAGTTTCGGGCCAAGTTTCTGGTCTGCACAGAACTGAACTCAGCGTGTTATACCCTCTTTGAAAAAGCTATTCTGTTTTGAGCTTAATCTTTTCATCCTCTCTGTGAGAGATATTTTGATTGTATTCAAAAGCATAATCTCTTTTGTAAACTGTATTTAGCCTAGTTAAGGCTTTGTTCCTCAAAGGCTCGACTGCACTGAGTCGTTTTGAGAAGTTGAGAGTATTGTCAAGTTTGTGACAGAAGAATACTCTTGAGGAAAATTGTAATCAGTTGATTATAGTGAAAAATCCTTCAGGAACGAAGGGACTAGACGTAGCTACCAGTTGGTGGTGAACTAGTATAAATCTCTGTGTCTCATCCTTTACTGCTTTACATTTATCTTTACCTTGCTCAGTAAAACAAGTTTTCATAAGCTGTTTAATTTTTGCATCCGATTTAATTCTCTGCATCTGATATACAAACAGTTTTGAAAAGTCTGTGTTGAAGTGTTTTTTACGTATAGTTTGCGAAAAGTTTTAACATAATTCAACCCCCTTCTTGTGTTCACGTTCATACATTATCTGTGAAATTACATTATCTGTCAAACAATGTAAACCTTGGATATGTGAAAGATCTCTTTTGCTGTTTGTGCTGAGTTTTTGGAAACATTCCTATGATGCTTCATTGTAGGCTGATCTTTATCTTTGGCTCACAGGGTATTCTGTCTCAAATTCAGTGGTGATGGAACTTATGTGATTCCAGGAAGTGATTATACCAGCCTTGGGCTTTGGAAGGCTAAAGCATCAAAACAACTTGGAGTAGTGAGTTGTCTTCCTTACCATTTCATTGCTGAATCTGTCGATAATAGTGTTAGATAACAGTCTTTAATTTGGCTTCTGGTCTATTTGTGTGTTTGTGTTTGTATGATTGTGGGTTTCTAATCTCTCTGAGAACTACAGTTCAACTGCATGGTGATCCTTTCTCTATAATGTGATTTATGATAATCATTTGATGTGCTGTGTATTTTTCTGACAACATATGTGGACAAAGTTAAAATTATTATCTTATATTTTTGCTATCATTCAAGTTTTTGTTCCTTCTGATTTTTGCTTATTGCTGTGTTTATTTCTATATATTACGTAGGGTGTCCATCCTTCGTGGTATGAGAGTTCTTGCTAGGTTCCTAAGATCCTAACAGTACATTTGAAGAACGGAATGAGCTCAAGCAACGTCAGAGGTATATTTCCATTTCAAAATGTATTTCTGTAGGATTAGTAAATTAGATTAAGAGGATCAAAAGAATATCAATAATAGTAATACACTCCTTGAATTTCTGTGGCTCTCTGAGTTGAAGTATGTGTTTATTAGGACTGCAATTGGTGTGGGTTCTAGGATCATTTATGATATTGGATTACTTTTTCACCTTGTCTTGTATAATGTGCAAAAAGTGACTTAAGTTAATATACATGGGAGATAAAATATATCAAACAAGTCGACCATATATAACTCGTCTTCCAATTTCACCATCCTCCAGTAGCCACTGCCAGCACTACTTTTCTATTGCTGACGTTTCCCGTGCCTCTTGTGTCTTATAAAGCCCAGATACTTGATATGATATGAGTACGGTACAGTATGGATTGGGGGGTATGGAAAATTCTTAAGAACTAAAGATGTGGCACAATCTAGATGCGTTAATACCAATTTATAAAACTGTACATATTTTACACTGCCAGCACTACTTTTCTACTGCTGACGCTGCCAATTTATAATATTTTACGCAAAAATGTACATATGTCCAATATCTTTCCTTTTACAGCAGTAAATTTAATTTATTTATTTTGATTGCTCTAGGTGGTTGAAGTGAAATGTCATGAGGGTTGTACAAGATTGGGGACAACATGCCGCATGTTTTTGGCACTTTTTGCAAGACTTTAGAGAAGGGGAGTTAGCTAATAGCAATTCACCATACATTGCTTTGTATAACTTTTGAATTAATATGATTGTACTTCTATGATTACTTTGTACACAAGTGTTAACTTTGTACATATATGATTTCTATATGTTGTAAATATAATATTTTAAATAATAAATGATTGAGTTGAAAAAGTTTGATACTTTTTCGTCAATTTTAAATTGTTGAATGGTGAATGCAAGAGGGAAGTGGAAATCAATTTTTTTTTTGAAAAAAAAAAGAATAATAGTGGAGGTTTTTAACCCCCACAATATAACCTCCACAAAAAGAAATCAAATTGGGGAGGTTGAAAACCCTCGCAAAATGAACATTAAATAGCGGCGGTCAGATACCAGGGGTTGCTAAAAACCCCGCAAATAGATTGCGGCATACGTAACTGCGGCCGTTTGGGAAACCCCTGCAAATCAATTTGCGAAGGTCAAAAACCCCCGCAAAATGCTTTAAAACCCCCCGCAAATTGGCCGTTTTTTGTAGTGAGTCCTTGTGTGGTTTGAAAAATTTCTCCATATATAAAAAAGATAAATCCTTGAGATTGTTGAAAAATCTAGTCACGATCGGCAAATCACGAATACTTTAAGTCACGAACACGAACCCACGAACAAGACAATTACGAACATGGTGCATAGAACATTGATCACATCCACGAACACATTAACATAGCATGAGGCGTGTGAAATCACATTGTCCTCAAGGATTTATTCGCCTAAGACGATAATCCCTCAGGATTCAACAGGCCCTACCGAGAAGATCTCGGGTAACAGAACTACGATAATATTTTCATTGTTAACCAAAGAGGAAAAAGATGAAGAATGAGAAGAAGATGCACCCAAGAAAAATTATCACCCGAAACAATACAAGCCATAGTCCTTAAAAGACTATGTAGAAATGTAATGAGTTATAAGGGTTTTTTTAAAAGAATTTTACAATCCAAATTTTGTAGTTTGAATTTTAATGGATTTATATCATAAAAATTTATAAGATATGAAAGGACTTTATGGATTTATAATATTCGAAAGGATTCCAGTGATTTTTAACAAACATTCAAAATTACAAGAGCCTATGTAAAAGATATTAAAGAAATAACAAGGTTTGGATAAAGAAAATATTTTTTTTTCAATCGTTTAATAGCCAAGGGTGCATTTGATACAGAAATGGATTCACTGTAGTCATTTTGACTGTAGTTGCAATCCTGACCATTGATAAGAAATAAACTGTTAAGAATGATTTGCTGATTTTATAATATGAGTCGTCCGATCTCACATTAATGGTCTTGATTACACTGATTGCATGACTGCACGGATTGGTGATTGCAAGAAATCTCGGTTCGTTTGATACACATTACAGTATAAGACAAAGAAGACAACAGATGACAGATACTGAGTCACATTACAACTCTTTATCTCGTCAATTGTTTGGTGGACAATGAATATGACATATAATATTAAATATTTTTATATATAATATATGTAATTATATCTATATTACACATTTATAAAATTTACAATATATGCTATACTATATGATTTTTTTTGACAAAATGTTATAGTCTACACAATAAATTTTTTTTGACTAAAAAAGATATTCATTCATTCAAATTGGTAAAATACATCGAAAACAACATAAATTCAACATCTCTAAAAACCGAAAAAGATGAATAAGCGAACAAACTCACAACACCCAGGTTAATAGCATAAAACGGCAAAATACCTACAAATGTGACAAAATCAAAGTGACCGGAATACCCATGCCCCCAGATCTGTAGCGTTGACGCTTAAGTCTTGACTGGATCTGTAATGGATCGGAGCTGATCTGTCAATCTGAACCAAACGAACACCGCAACAAGACAGAAAATCAAACAACACTGCACCAAGACAATGAACAAAACAACGGCGCACTCAGATGACGAAATCACAGAAAAACACGAAAGAAAAACCAGATCTACGTGGAAAAACCATTTATTTAGATAAAAGGATAGAAAAAACGATGTAGAGGGGTGATTCCAAGCCAAAAAATGGCCAAAAACCACTCTCTCCGGTGGATGAGGAAGAAGGAAGAGATGAGTATAAGGAAGGTTGAGAGAGTAGTCTACATAATAATATATGTTATGTATATATATATATTATTCATGTTATATACATACATACACGACGTTCTAGTGAATAAAGTTACGATCTCTTATAAATTGTTGGTATGTTTATGTTTTTAACACACACATATATAGAGGGAGAGGGAGAGAGAAAGGAGGAGAGATGGAGGAAGGAGAGAAAGATGAAAAGACACAAGGTGAAGAGAAAGAATCATGAGAAAATGAGAGTGAAAGACTTTTTATTAGAAAAAAGTAGCTAGAAAGTTCAACAAAGTCCGTTTTAGAAAACAATCTATCGAAATCAATATGATTTTAAATACCAGAAAACTTTTTTTAAGTTATAAAAAGTCTCAATCGAATACCACAAGATTTTGTTAACCTTTTTAAAAAGTCTTGATAGTCCTGATTAAATACCACAAGACTTTTTTATTTTATTTAAAAGTCTTGATTAAATACAACAAGACTTTTTAACAAAAAAAAAAAATCTCTTAAAATATTTTAAAATCATAATCCAATACATCCGCAAAATGCCACAGACTTGTAAAACCACCAGTACATTATATCAAATTAAAAATGAGCTGCAACGGTTTTTGTTATTAATAGACAAGTCAAAGTAATAAACTATTATAAATACCAAAAACCTAAACGGTCGAAATGATTAAAATAATGTGAATGTTTGCCTGATTAGTTTTGCTGTACACGAGCAATGAATGAATAAATAAGTTTTAAAGCGAAAATCTGCTGCAACGTACGTAACTGACAATGTTTTATTTGGAATAATAACATTTCATTAGAAGGAATATATGCCGCGTAAACATATTAAAAATAAAAAACGTAAAGCATTTTAAGTGTATTGATTTTGTAATCAATTAATTTAAACTAATCGGAATAAAATTAAAATACACATTAAATTATTTTATAACTTTTAAAATATTTCTAATAATAATACAATAATAATATGTGTCGCACATAAATTTAGTGAGACTCATAATTTTTTTTTTGAGTATATACGGTGACATAGTGGCCTAACTCACACACTGGGAGGGGGAAAGCATTGATTTGCTAGTTCGAACTTGCGCACTCACACTTTAGCGTCCCTAGCTCTATCACTGAGCTACACATGCGGAAGATACTCATATGAATTTCAATTAATAGGAAAAAGTGTTTTTAAAAGAGAATATCAGAGAGCGTGTTCGTAGCATTTCTCTATGAATAATTTTTTGATGGGCATAAAATACAAACAATATCTCCCACAATTTCGGCAAGTGGGTGTATGGTTTTCAACACAATCCCGTAAAAAATTACTCTCTCCATCTCATATTATTTGTCATGTTCGGAATATTTTATTGTCTCAAATTATTTGTCACTTTAGAATATCAAAAAATATTAATTACTTGTTTTCCAATACTACCCTTATTCATTTGTATTTCAACTAATCAATATTAATTAGTTCTCCTACCTAACTACCATTCCATTACTACTTATAGGTAAATGTTAGTTGTTAGTAAGTTATGTTAGTAGCCAGGATTTGATCCCTGGACCTCCTTCAAATGTCTCAACTCAACCACATGAGCTACACCTTGGGAACTACCACTTCACTACTACTAATCACTACAATTAATAAGAGTATTTTAGTTAAGGAAGATTATTTTACCATAAAAATTAGTACAATCAATTACTTTCTTAAGAAATATACATAACCTTAAACGACAAATAATATGAAACGGATGAAGTATCACATTTGGCACCTTCTTGTCTATATAGAGCCCAGGAGTGCCTCCCCCCGGGTCCGTCCCTGAATAATGACTCGTATAAAAAAAATTGGAATTGGAAGATTACTTGGTTGACGTTTTGTTACATAGGAGTATAAAATTGGAAGACCCGTATTAAAAAAAAAAAACTATATCATGCATGTCTTTATCTTCTTTTTTTTTTTGACCAAAATGCATGTCTTTATCTATTTACTTCTTCCATGGTTAATTAATATTTTCCTTAGGAATCTTCTCTAGACTTTAACATCCAGAACTTTTTGTTTTAATAATTTTTAAATGGTTATAGTAGCTAACTTGGTCTTAAATTAAAAATTTCCAACTTTCGTATATAAATTCTTCGTAATCAATTATCCAATTAAAGCGAAGATAATAATGCATTTTATGTAACAGGCAGCTTTAGGGTGAATTTGATAAACAAATAATTGATTCACCTAGACATAAGCTACAGATCGTGCATGATATGCATTACCCATTTTCTGGAATTACAGACTTACTACGAAACTATCAAACTTACCTTAAAAACAACGAAACCTCCTCCTGAAGGAGAATAGTTAATCATCACGTATTCAAGAAGCAGAAAAGGTTAATTAAGGATGAAGAAAAAGAAAGAGAAATGGAACTGAGATTCGAGCAACAAATTCTTAAGAATTATAAAGTCATATTTCATAATAAACACCCATTTTTTGTTAACTCATAATAAACACCTTTAATTAATATAATAATATAGTAAGTATTAGAATTTGAAATTGGGCCTAACTCAACCCCAAAAACTAGCTCATAGGGTGAGAGTTGCTCCCACTTATAACTTCATTGAGGTCATATCACTATTCAATGTGAGACTTCAACACCCCCCCTCACATGCCCAAGACTGAACATCTGAAACGTGAGGTTTGCAGGACTAGACATTTGCAAGCGGCCCAACGGATCTCATAGAAAAATTTGGATTTGGACCTAACTCAATCCCAAAAGCTAGCTCATAGGGTGATACACTACAAGAAAACAGCTCGTTACCGACGGAATTTTACCGACGGCCCCGACTCCGTCGGTAATATTTTTATTACCGACGGCTAAGCCGTCGCTAAGGCGCCGGAAAAATATGACTTGCGAAATTATTTTTTTCCAACATTACCGACGGCTAAGCCGTCGGCCGTCTGTAATTACCGACGGCTGATGGGCCGTCTGTAATTACCGACGGCTTAGCCGTCGGAAACGTCGAAATATAAAGCGATTTTTTCCTGACGTTATCGACGGCTAAGCCGTTTAATTTCGACGCTTTTGGGTCGTCAGAATTACCGACGGCTAAGCCGCTTGCACAAAAATTATGTTGGCGGTAAAAATTTTTGTTGTCCCGCGTTTAATTGGCGGACGGTGGATGAAGTACCGACGTCGGGCTTTACCGACGACTAAGCCGTCGGTAATATTCAGACAAAATTTGTTAACCACAAAGCAATGTGAACCACAAAGCAATGTGATAATATCAGCACAGCGCCATAGACGCATCAACTCCCTCCTTCTCTCGCCTACTTCCTCACCCTTCTTCGTCTTCTTCCTTTGCTCTCCTCAAATTCTCTGAAACCTGTTCCAACCACAACAGCATCATCGCTCCTAATCCCCTTCTCTTGTTCGCCACTTCCTCGCTTCCCAAACCATCGAGGTTCCTCGCTTCACTGAAAGCCTTGACCATGTCAACTACTACCACTTCCTCTAACTTCCTTCTCTTCCTCTCATCACCACCGTTACCTTCGCTCTCTCGAAATTCCCAACCCTCCTCCTTCCCTACTCTCAAACTCAAACCCTTGTTCAACACCACTCATCCTCCAACCTCCGTCAAGGTCTAGGTCCAGGCACAACCAATTCTGACCCTACCGACGGCGAGACGCCGACTCCACCGCCTCGGCGACTACGAGATGGACGACGGCGAAATGGAGGAGGTCGACAACAAGAAGGACTTCGACATCGAGCACGAACCCGACGGCGGCGACCTCGACATCGAAAGCAGTAGCAAGAGCTTCGTGGTCCACAAAGGACCTCGAGACCGCTGTTGATTACGTAATCAACGAAGACGAGTCTCACAAGATTTGCTTGTTAGACTGCGATTTCTTCATAAGGAAACCCCCCGACCCTGACAACGATGTCTATGATTTCAGAGAGGTTGGTAGTACCCTTCCAATCAACCTCTTATTCTTCTTGCTACTCTTTTCATTGTCGAATCTTTGGTTGTTTGTAGATGTATGTTACTCCTCCGGATACAGATGTTTATTCAATCCCCAAGGTTCTCGCTCCAATGCCTCAGAAGGTAAATTTCATCCTCAAATAAAGCCTTGCCGTTTGTTTTATAATAACATTTTTAATCCAATGAAATGTTGCTTTAAGCCTTTAACTAATAGTATTATAGCATTAGGAGATGGTGGAATCCGTCCATATTTACAATATATATTGATTATGCTGGGCGGTTTGTGAAGCCATGCTAAGGATACTTAGAGTGATTCATTTCGTTCAGGTTTTTTTGCTGTTTCTCCCTCTACATATATCACTTCCAAATTTAATGTTTACTTTCTTTTTTTATCCAAATCTGCAGTACATTAGATGCGCACAAAGTGATTTTGGATGCGCACAAAGTTCTTTTTTTATCCAAATCTGCAGTACTTTCACAGTTATGATACCTAAAATGTGTCATTGTTCTTGTAAGTAGTGATAACTCAGTAATTAGTGTCTATGCTTGCTCCAATCACTTGTTGTTGTCTAAGTTGCTTGGTTCATATCCTTCTGTATATGGTCATTCCAATGTTTCTGAATCATAAAAATATGTTTTCACCTTCATGTGGGGTAGACATTGTCTATTATATGCTAAGTAAGCAGTGGTTAAGTTTTTCTTTGTTGTATTTGTTTGTAGATCTATAGCTGGTGCAGATGGGAAAATCAGGTTATGCTGGCAATCGATGGAAATTTGCAAGGTAAGAAATAGAATGGTGCTTCTTTATAGGAGCTTTGTTAATGCAGATGCAAATGACTGAAGGGAAAATTCTATAAACTTGGTTTCCACTGCTTGTTTCTGATGCATCATAATGACATGTTAATTTTTAATAACATTGCATATACTTTAACTAATTTTGTTCTACAGGAAGGAAAGACAAGGTGATGAGGCGGCAGACAACCTTCGTTTTCCATCACACTTCGCATTACCGACGGCTTTTCCGTCGGTAAATCTCACGAAAAGTTTAAAAAAACCAACGAAATAACGACGGCTGTATATAATTTACCGAAGGCTAAGCCGTCGGTAATACCGACGGATTTAATTGGCCGTCGGTAAAAAATTTCCAACGAACGATTTTCCAAGGGCCCCGAGGCCGTCGGTAATCCGTCGGTAATCACGATTTACCGACGGCTTTCTTGCGTTACCGACGAAAATTGGCCGTCGGTAATGACGAAAATTCTTGTAGTGATAGTTACCCCCTTATAACCACAATTGAGGTCATATCACTATCCAACAAACGAGAAAGTCTTACATGGTCATAAGCCCAACACATCAGTTTTGGGCACATCCAGTTAAAATTTGACACGTCATATTTTTTTATTTTTTTTCAAAAAAGAAGTGGCCCTCCCCTTCTCCGCAACTGTAAATGGCAACCACACACGAAGTCGTCACCGGTAAGCTCAACCCTTCACTCTGTCATTACCGATGCTTCTTCTCACGACACCAACTTTAATAACACAAAAATAGATTAAATTATCCACACCACCATTACCAATTCTTAATCCTTCACTGCCAAAGAAGAAGAAAATGTTCTTTTAAGAATTTCCAAAGAGAAGTGTTATCACCAAAAAATAGCAAAGGACAAGCCGATTAGGGCAATAACCGATACATGATCTAGCCGATCATAATTATAGCCGAATGTGCTCCTATTGAGCTGAGGCTAAAACTCAGAATTGTTTAAGACTTAAGGAGCATCATGAGGCCGGCCGATTGCCAAAAAGTTTAGCTGATGGGGCTTAAACAGATGTCTAAATGTTACAAGGCTCTCGGCTAAATGAAAACTACCGAACAAGGAAGCAGTAGAATTTGACCAAGAGTTGGAGATAAAAGTCATCGGACTTTGTCACCAAAAGGTTTAGAATCAGCTCTTGAGGGCCCTCAGCGTATTTGAAGCATGATGACTGCTCTTTTCAGCCGAGGATGAGGCGGTTATTCCATGAAGTGCACGATCGTGGCAGTTGAGGGACACACGACCGCTTGTTGTCAGCTACTAGCATAGTGGGAACGTTTAGTGGCCAATAGGGGCAGTTATAATTTCGTTTTTCTCTTTTGTGTGTGTGTGTGTATATATATATATCTTGTTGAGAAATTGTACAAACACACAATCAATCAGACAACTTATTTTTCTTTTGCAATTTACAGCTTTCTCTTAGCCGATTTTATGTCTTTTAGCCTTAGTTTAGCATAGATTCACCAATCCCAACGCTTTCTGGAGTAGTTGGAGAACCCATGACTGAGAATTAGAGTTCCGTTCTTGGTGTAATCGCTTGACAGAAATCAATTTGTCAGCTGAATATTAGCCGATCCCTCGGCTGATTTGTTCACGCAAACAAATTTGGCACGCCCGGTGGGACCATAGGTGAATCGAAGGCCAAGTTTGATTCTCCAGGGCAGGATCACGCTTGACGTATGAACCCAAGGCCCGGAAAGAAACTCAACAACAACATGGAGTCGAGTTCAAATCCAAAAAAAAAACCAACCACGCAGGAACAACGAACCAGCATACACCCTAGGTATGCCCATATCGATTGAAGACATTCCAGTCTCCGCACCAGCCTCAACTGACATGAATGACCCTGAAAAATACTGAGGCCCCAGTGGTCATGACCACTTCTTTCATCAGGCAACAGATTGACATGGGAATTCATGACATTATGTACCAAGTGTCAAGGGAATTAGTAGACATTGTCAAGCCTATGGTGCACAACGAGGTTCAGCATGCGCGAGACGCGGAGGGGAGTCGAGGGCAGCAAGGGGAACATTCGGCTAGTTTTGTGCTGCATGTGGAAAATGGGCAAACTCAGCATGCTCAAGGCAGCCAGGCTTGGCAGCCTCAGCCTAATGTGGAAGATATTAAGGAAATAACAAGGTTTGGATAAAGAAAATATTTTTTTTAATCGTTTAATAGCCAAGGGTGCATTTGATACAAAAATGGATTCACTGTAGTCATTTTGACTGTAGTTGCAATCCTGACCATTGATAAAAAATAAACTGTTAAAGATGATTTGCTGATTTTATAATATGAGTCGTTCGATCTCACACGAATGGTCTTGATTACACTGATTGCATGACTGCACGGATTGGTGATTGCAAGAAGTCTCGGTTCGTTTGATACACATTGTAGTACAAGACAAAGAAAACAACACATGACAGATACTGAGTCACATTACAACTCTTTATCTCGTCTATTGTTCGATGGACAATGAATATAACATATAATATTAAATATTTTTATATATAATATATGTAATTATATCTATATTACACATTTATAAATTTACAATATATGTTATACTATATGATTTTTTTTGACAAAATGTTATAGTCTACACAATAATTTTTTTTTGACTAAAAAAGATATTCATTCACTCAAATTGGTAAAATACGTCGAAAACAATACAAATTCAACATCTCTAAAAACCGAAAAAGATGAATATGCGAACAAACTCACAACACCCAGGTTAATAGCATAAAACGGAAAAATGCCTACAAATGTGACAAAATCAAAGTGACCGGAATGCCCATGCCCCCAGATCTGTAGCGTTGACGCCTAAGTCTTGACTGGATCTGTAATGGATCGGAGCTGATCTGTCAATCTGAACCAAACGAACACCGCAACAAGACAGAAAATCAAACAACGCCGCACCAAGACAATGAACAAAACAATGCCGCACTCAGACGACGAAATCACAGAAAAACACGAAAGAAAAACCAGATCTACGTGGAAAAACCATTTATTTAGATAAAAGGATAGAAAAAACGATGTAGAGGGGTGATTCTAAGCCAAAAAATGGCCAAAAACCACTCTCTCCGGTGGATGAAGAAGAAGGAAGAGAGGAGTATAACGAAGGTTGAGAGAGTAGTCTACATAATAATATATGTTATGTATATATATATATATATATATATATATATATATATATATATATATATATATTATTCATGTTATATACATACATACATACACGACGTTCTAGTGAAAAAAGTTACGATCTCTTATAAATTGTTAGTATGTTTATGTTTTTAACACACACATATATAGAGGGGGAGAGAGAGAGGGAGAGGGAGAGAGAAAGGAGGAGAGATGGAGGAATGAGAGAAAGATGAAAAGACACAAGGTGAAGAGAAAGAATCATGAGAAAGTGAGAGTGAAAGACTTTTTATTAGAAAAAAGTAGCTAGAAAATTCAACAAAGTCCGTTTTAGAAAACAATCCATCAAGTCAATATGATTTTAAATACTAAAAGACTTTTTTTAAGTTATAAAATGTCTCAATCGAATACCACAAGATTTTGTTAACCTCTTTAAAATGTCTTAATAGTCCTGATTAAATACCACAAGACTTTTTTATTTTATTTAAAAATCTTGATTAAATATCACAAAACTTTTTTACAAAAAAAGGTCTCTTAAAATCTTTTAAAATCATAATCCTATATATCCCAATATATCCGCTAAATGCCCCAGACTTGAAAAACCACTAGTACATTATATCAATTTAAAAATGAGCTGCAACGGTTTTTGTCATTAATAGATAAGGCAAAGTAATAAACTATTATAAATACCAAAAACCTAAACGGTCGAAATGATTAAAATAATGTGAATGTTTGCCTGATTGGTTTTGCTGTACATGAGCTATGAATGAATAAATAAGTTTTAAAGCGAAAATCTGCTGCAACGTACGTAACTGACAATGTTTTATTTGGAATAATAACATTTCGGTGGCATCTAGAGTGAACTTTCTCATCATGTGGTTCATCCATGAACCACTTATAATATACCGTTAGATTTAATCAATGACTCAAATGACTTAGAAAAAAAATGAGCAACACCTACGTCTTCCCTCACCCAATCTCTTTTAATAAATGCTAGAATCTGTCATTATAACTACAAAAAAAATTTGACTAGTTAAAAAAATTAAAGATTTTTTATGGTTTAAAAAAAACTAAGGGTGGTTTGTTACAGATTAAAAAAAAAGTGATTTTGATCAAAAATAATTTAAAGATTACTTTTTTTAGAAATTTTTAAGAAAAATAAAAGATAAATTGTGTTTGTTTACAACCAAAAAAATTACCTTTTTTAAAAAATATTTTATCTTGTTTGGGTATAACCACGTAGAAGTAGTTTTATCCTAACAAGATAAAAATTATTTTTTAAAAAGTGATTTTTATGGTTGTAAACAAACACAGTTTAGGACTTGTTTGTTACAGATTAAGAAAGAAGTGATTTTGATATTCAAAAGTTTAGAGATTATGTTTTAGAGATTTTTATGAAAACTAGAATCTATTTTGTGTTTGTTTACTATCATAAAAATCATTTTTAAAAAAATTCAGGGCTGCTTGTTATGGACTAAGAAAAAAAAGATTTTGACATTCAAGAATTTAGAGATTTTGTTTTAGAGATTTTTAAGAAAAACATAATCTATTTTGCGTTTGTTTACCATCGTAAAAATCACTTTTTTGAAAAAACTAACTCTTACCCATAAAAAGCTAATGAGAGTAGCTTTTCATTTTACCCATAAAAAGTGATTATGTTTTAAAATAATCTAGGGATTATTTTTTATAGATTTAAAAAAAATCTGAAGCTAATTTGTGTTTGTTTAGGATTATAAAAATTATTTTTTCAACTCTTATGAATGAGAAGCTACTTTTTTCAGCTTTTTATTTTTAACCTAAAAATCATTTTTTTTAAAAATTATTTTCTAAAAAATCTGAAACAAACACAATTAAAATTAAAAAAATGATTTTTAACATAAAAAAAGTGATTTTATTCTAAAAAAAGCTGTAACAAACGCCCCCTTATTTGAAAAGCTGTAATAAACACAAGTAATAGCACAAAAAATAATTTTTAACACTAAAAAAGTGATTTTTTTAATAATAAAAAACTGTAACAAACGAGATTCTTACCCATAAAAGCTAACAAGAATAGCTTTTCATTTTACCCATAAAAATGATTTCCTTGAAAAGCTGAAACAAACACAATCAATAACAATAAAAATGAATTTTAACTTACAAAAAGTGATTTTTTTTTATTAAAAACTGTAACAAAGGGCTCTTAGCTTTTGCTTTTCTTAAAAATATCCCAAAAAATAATTTCTAAATTATTTTATATCAAAATCACTTTTTTTAATCTGTAACTAAAAGTTTTTTATAATCCATAAAAAAACTTTGTTTTTTTAAGAGATGAGGTGAGAGGAACGTACGTTATTTATATCTGATAATATTTTTTAACTCAATTTATTTTTTAGCAATTATGAAGATAGATTCCAGTATTTGTTGAAAGAGATTGGGTGGGAGAAGATGTAGGTGTTACTCATTTTTTCTGAAGCTATCTGAATCATTGTTTAAATCCAACGGTATATTATAAGTGGTTCACCGATGAACCACATAGTGAGAAAGTTCACCCCAGAAGCCACCTAACATTTCATTCAAAATAATATATAGAAGGAATATATGCCGCGTAAACATATTAAAAATAAAAAACGTAAAGCATTTTAAGTGTATTGATTTTGTAATCAATTAATTTAAACTAATCCGAATAAAATTAAAATACACATTAAATTATTTTATAACTTTTGAAATATTTCTAATAATAATACAATAATAATATGTGTCCCACGTAAATTTAGTGAGACTCATAAATTTTTTTTGGGTACATACGGTGACATAGTGGCCTAACTCACACATTGGGAGGGGAAAGCATTGATTTGCTAGTTTGAACTTGCGCACTCACACTTTAGCGTCCCTAGCTCCATCAGTGAGCTACACATGCGGAAGATACTCATATGAATTTCAATTAATAGGAAAAAATGTTTTTGAAAGAGAATATCATAGAGCGTGTTCGTAGTATTTCTCTATGAATAATTTTTTGATGGGCATAAAATACAAACAATATCTCCCACGATTTCGGCAAGTGGGTGTATGGTTTTCAACACAATCCCGTAAAAAATTACTCCCTCCGTCTCATATTGTTTGTCATGTTCGGAATATTTCATTGTCTCAAATTATTTGTCACTTTAGAATATCAAAAAATATTAATTACTTGTTTTCCAATACTACCCTTATTAATTTGTATTTCAACTAACCAATATTAATTAGTCAGGATTTGAACCCTGGACCTCCTTCTCCAACTCCTTCAAATGTCTCAACTCAACCACATAAGCTACACCTTGGAAACTACCACTTCACTACTACTAATCACTACAATTAATAAGAGTATTTTAGTCAAGGGAGATTATTTTACTATAAAAATTAGTACAATCAATTATTTTCTTAAAAAATGTGCATAACCTTAAACGACAAATAATATAAGACGTAGGGAGTATCACATTTGACACCTTCTTGTCTATATAGAGCCCAGGAGTGCCTCCCCTGGGTCCGTCCCTGAATAATGACTCGTATAAAAAAAATTGGATTTGGAAGATTACTTGGTTGACGTTTTGTTACATAGGAGTATAAAATTGGAAGACCCGTATAAAAAAAAAAAAAAACTATATCATGCATGTCTTTATCTTTTTTTTTGACCAAAATGCATGTCTTTATCTATTTACTTCTTCCATGGTTGATTAATATTTTCCTTAGGAATCTTCTCTATCCAGAACTGTTTCTTTTAATAATTTTTAAATGGTTATAGTAGCTAACTTGGTCTTAAATTAAAAATTTCCAACTTTCGTATATAAATTCTTCGTAATCAATTATCCAATTAAAGCGAAGATAATACTGCATTTTATGTAACAGGCAGCTTTAGGGTGAATTTGATAAACAAATAATTGATTCACCTAAACATAAGCTACAGATCGTGCATGATATGCATTACCCATTTTCTGGAATTACAGACTTTCTACGAAACTATCAAACTTACCTTAAAAACAACGAAACCTCCTCCTGAACACCTTTAATTAATATAATAATATAGTAAGTCTTAGAATTTGAAATTGGGCATAACTCAACCCCTAAAGTTAGCTCATAGGGTGAGAGTTGCTCCCACTTATAACTTCATTGAGGTCATATCACTATTCAATGTGAGACTTCAACACCCCCCTCACACGCCCAAGACTGAACATCTGAAACGTGAGGTTTGCAGGACTAGACATTTGCAGGCGGCCCAACGGATCTCATAGAAAAATTTGGATTTGGACCTAACTCAATCCCAAAAGCTAGCTCATAGGGTGATAGTTACCCCCTTATAACCACTATTGATGTCATATCATTATCCAACAAACGAGAAAGTCTTACATGGTCATAAGCCCAACACATCAGTTTTGGGCACATCCAGTTAAAATTTGACACGTCATAATTTTTTTTTCAAAAAAGAAGTGGCCCCCCTTCTCCGCAACTGTAAATGGCAACCACACACGAAGTCGTCACCGGTAAGCTCAATCCTTCACTCTGTCATTACCAATGCCTCTTCTCGCGGCACAAACTTTAATAACACAAAAATAGATTAAATTATCCACGCCACCATTACCAATTCTTAATCCTTCACTGCCAAAGAAGAAGAAAAGGTTCTTTTAAGAATTTCCAAAGAGAAGTGTTATCACCAAAAAATAGCAAAGGGCAAGCCGATTAGGGCAATAACCGATACATAATCTAGCCGATCATAATTATAGCCGAATGTGCTCCTATTGAGCTTAGGCTAAAACTCAGAATTGTTTAAGACTTAAGGAGCATCATGAGGCCATCCGATTGCCAAAAAGTTTAGCTGATGGGGGCTTAAACAGATGTCTAAATGTTACAAGGCTATCGGCTAAATGAAAACTACCGAACAAGGAAGCAGTAGAATTTGATCAAGAGTTGGAGATAAAAGTCATGGGACTTTGGCACCAAAAGGTTTAGAATCAGCTCTTGAGGGCCCTCAGCGTATTTGAAGCATGATGACTGCTCTTTTCAGCCGAGGATGAGGCGGTTATTCCATGAAGCGCACAATCGTGGCAGTTGAGGGACACACGACCGCTTGTTGTCAGCTACTAGCATAGTGGGAGCGTTTAGTGGCCAATAGGGGGCAGTTACAATTTTGTTTTTCTCTTTTTTTTGTGTGTGTATATATATATATATATATATATATATATATATATATATATATATATATATCTTGTTGAGAAATTGTACAAACACACAATCAATCAGACAACTTATTTTTCTCTCGCAATTTACAGCTTTCTCTTAGCCGATTTTATGTCTTTTAGCCTTAGTTTAGCGTAGATTCACCAATCCCAATGCTTTCTGGAGTAGTTGGAGAACCCATAACTGAGAATTAGAGTTCCGTTTTTGGTGTAATCGCTTGACAGAAATCAGTTTGTCAGCTGAATATTAGCCGATCCCTCGGCTGATTTGTTCACGCAAACAAATTTGGCACGCCCGGTGGGACCATAGGTGAATCGAAGGCCAAGTTTGATTCTCCAGGGCAGGATCACGCTTGACGTATGAACCTGAGGCCCGGAAAGAAACTCAACAATAACATGGAGTCGAGTTCAAATCCCAAAAAAAAACCAACCACGCAGGAACAACGAACCAGCATACACCCTAGGTATGCCCATATCGATTGAAGACATTCCAGTCTCCGCACCAGCCTCAACTGACATGAATGACCCTGAAAAATACTGAGGCCCCAGTGGTCATGACCACTTCTTTCATCAGGCAACAGATTGACATGGGAATTCATGACATTATGTACTAAGTGTCAAGGGAATTAGTAGACATTATCAAGCCTATGGTGCACAACGAGGTTCAACAGGCGCGAGACGCGGAGGTGAGTCGAGGGCAGCAAAGGGAACATTCGGCTAGTTTTGTGCTACCCGTGGGAAATGGGCAAACTCAGCATGCTCAAGGCAGCCAGGCTTGGAAGCCTCAGCCGAATGTGGTTCAAGGTGGGCCTTACCAGGCATAGCCGAACACACTGCCAGTAGGGCCACCAACCCAAACGTTTGGTGATCAACCGAATACATGGGTACCACCACATGTTGGGGGCAAGTTTTGCCAACTGATCAAGCGAATCTGCAGTATGGGCAGATCAATATGGCCCGGAGGCCAGTTAATGCGGCTGTACATATTGGTTTGCCGCCAGTAATGTCATATGCTCCAACACATGGCCCTAATGTGCAGGTGAATACTTACGGATAGCCGATGGCCCCTGTTATGGACAGCCAGTCCCCACGTCATACCCTCCAGTAAGTCCAAATTTACCACGAACAGCTGGGAATTATGGGGGAGAGCAGATGGTAACGCATCAATTTGTCTACTTTTATAAGGCATTTTTAGTATCTAAACATATTATTTTACACTATTTAAGCACAAAAGTACTTTTTTATGTTCTATTTTACAGAAACATCATAAAGACAAACAAAAGATGCGAGAAATGACTAAAAAATGGCAAGTTTTGGTCTGTACCACTTAGCGCCGATGAAAAAGTCCAGTACGGCCGTGCCAAAGTTAGTACGACCGTACACAAATGATGTCAGGGATGCAACACGCATGGGTACGGGCCAACGTCACAAGAAAAGTTGATGCGGTAGTGTATATATTGATGCAGTAGTATCCCGTCTCGGTGTGCGGTTGAAAGCGGATGACCTAGTTCGCAGCCAGTATTTTAAATAGGGGCTCTTAACCTTTTCTAAAAACCTTTTGACGAATTCTGAAGTCAAGAGCCCCCCTTTTGAGAGTTCATACCAATCCCTTGCCTTTCTAATTGATTTTTGTTTCCTTGGAGATTGGTGCCAATCCTAAATTGCTACCGGAGCTTGTGAGGACGCGAAGAATGTGCTTAAGGACCGTCGTCATACCGAAAGGGTGTCCCGGTTTAGATTTATTCTCTTGTTTATGGATTACTGTGGTTTTATGATTAAGTTTATGTTATTGTCATTGATAATGAGTAGCTAAACCCATTACTAGGGGTGATGAAGGATCCTTTACAATACTCTTGATGATTTAACTATTTTAATTGTATGAGTTTCTATTGAATGATTGATTGTTTTATGCCTAGTGTGCTTAATCCTATAAGGCATGATCAACCTTTAATTAGTTGACTTAATTGTGGTAACAGGATCATAATTAGTTAACAGATCTCTGGGATTAATAGAGCTCGCTTTATATGCCGGATAGGTTATCGCGTGTTTCTAATCAGTTATTAGATTAACAAACCCGCCTTTGCTTAATGCTCTTTCCTTTAATTACCTTCTAGGACTAAATGGAGTAATTAGTTAGGAGGAGTGCTATTACAAGCTAGGAAGTTTTTAGTAATTTAGAGTGGGTGATTATCACTCTTTCATAATAGATAACTCATAGTAATTATTTAGTGAACTCAAGAGTAGAGTATTGGTGAACCCGGTTCCCCTAGACCTCCTATAACATAGTTAATCCGTTCTTGCATTTAGTTTGATTATTGCTTCGATACGTGACAACTTTTACTGCTTTCTCATTACAACTTTTGTTAGCTTAATAAAATAGAACCATATTAAGTCATTGGTACTCGCGCATTCCCTGTGGGTTCGACATTCGGAGTCCTAATTATACTTCACTATTATTACGAGTTACGATCAAGTGCACTTGCCTGAGCCGCAATAAGTTTTTGGCGCCGTTGCCGGGGAATGTTTTGCGATATTAATTGCATTAAGATTTTATTTTCATTAGGCATTATTTTATTTAGATATTTATTTTTTTGTTTAGTTCTAAGATGTTCTAATTTGGTTTTCTTTGGAGTATGCAGATAAGGTCTCAACATCCTGAATTAATTTTTAATCCTGAAATTGAAAGAACGCTCAGATTGTTGAGAAGATGGAAACTAGCAATGTATAACAAACTAACGTTGAACGAGTACTTCACACCAACTATGGATGTGGCGGACAATGTCAACTATCCGGCAATTGAGGCCACTAATTTTGAACTAAAGCCAGCACTGATCTCTATGGTATCTGCAGTGCAATTCTCTAGCTTATCTTCTGAAGACCCAAATGCTCATCTTAAGAGGTTTCAGAAAGTTGCTAATACTGTCAAGTTTCAAGGTATGACACCGGAGGCCATCAAATTAAGATTGTTTTCTTTCTCACTACAAGGGAAAACACAATTATGATTGGACTCCCTTCCACTAAATTTTATTACTACTTGGGAGGACCTGAAAACCAAATTCTTGAATAAGTATTTTCCTCCCGTAAAATCTGCAAAGCTAAGAGTTGACATATCTTGGTTCGCTCAGAATGAAGGAGAATTAATGCATGAGGCATGGGAAAGATTCTAAGATTTAATTAGAAGCTGCCCTCATCATGGTTTCACCAAGTGGCAGTTAGTTCAGATTTTATACAATGGTTTTATCATGCAAACTAGAGGAGCTGTTGACGCTGCTTGTGGAGGATCTTTCGAAAAGAAGACACCCACTGAGGCTTATGAAATAATGACTGAAATGACTCAGAACAATGCTCAGTGGTCGGCTAGTGATAGACAAACTGGAAGAAAGAACCATCAAATAGGAATTTATAAAGTGGAAGCCAACATAGCTCTTGAAGCAAAATTGGAGGTAATGACTAAAAAAATAGAGACTTCAATGGTAGCGCAAACCCAATCTAATGCTAATAATGATTGGGGATGTTTGGCAATTGAAGGCCAATTAGAAGAAGTCAATGCTATAAGACAGAAGGATTTTGACCCAAAAACAGGGATGCAAGAGGCTATGTTAAAGTTTATGCAAAGGCACGGATATCCGTATATGAGAGTTTTAGCCGGTTTCATGGAGAAGACTGAAGAAAGGCTAAAGGCTATAGAAACCAAGGCAACTAAGGCATCTTGCAATTTCTGTGGAGTAATAAGTCATGACTCTAAGGATTGCACTGAGGAGGTAAATTTTATTGGAAATAAGCAACAGAATGACCCATACTCAAGCACCTATAACCCCGGATGGAGAAACCACCCAAATTTCTCATGGGGAGGTCAACAGATATCACAAGGTCAAAATCAGAATACTTACAAACCTCCACATTTGCAAAATCATGCTCAAAATGATAGAAGTCCCAGAGAAAATGAGATCAACAACTTTATGGAACAAATGAACGTAAAATACAACAGCTTGGAAAAGTTAGTTACTACTAATGCAGTGGAGCGGAAAGCGTTGAGAGAACAAATGGCAATCTTATTGAATGCGGTGACTCAAAGAGAAAAAGGAGTACTTCCAAGTCAAGTGGAACCAAATACAAATGAGAACTGCAATGCAGTCTTCATGGCAAAGGAGGAACCAAAAGAGGAGAAGACTCAAACTGAGCCTCAGCAGGTAAGTAACTCTTCTTCCCAAGGTTTGAAATTTTTTTGTAAGGATAGACAAGCAAAAATGTTATTAGAAAAACTTAGAAAATTGCATGTCAGTATTCTCTTTGCTGAAATTGTCTCTGAAGTGCCTAAATATGTTAAGTTTTTAAGAGAAATAATTTTTAACAAAAATAAAATAGAAGATGAGACTGTGAAATTAAATGAAGATTGCTCTGCTATGTTATTAGATAAATTACCACCTAAGCTTAACGATCCAGGAACCTCTGCTGTTTCTTGCTCAATTGGTAATAATTCTTTTAACGCACTATGTGATTTGGGTTCAAGTGTTAATTTAATGCCTCTGTCTGTTTTTAGAAAACTAAAATTGCATGAACCACAACCCACTAACATGTCCTTGCAGTTAGTTGACAGAACTCTTGTTTACCTAAGAGGAATAATAGAGGATATGCTGGTTAAGGTGGAGAAATTTATTTTCCCAGTTGACTTTGTAGTTCTGAATATGGAAGAAGACAGAGATGTTCCTATTATTTTAGGAAGACCATTTTTGGTAGCTGGAGATGCTACCATACAAGTGTAAAAGGGAACCACGACTCTGAGAATTGAGGATGAATAAAAAAAATTTAATATTTATAATTCTAATAAAACTTCTTCCTCTAGTGCTTCTTGTTGTTTCTTACAGGATGTGGAAGTTAAAAAGGAAAAAGAAAAAGAAAAGCAAGTTGAAGAACAAGATAGCAACTCTTTGGAGCAGGACAAAGACATAGCCCCTTCCTTGATATTGGAGGCACTTTGTTTGCCTAAATTTAAAGGACTGTACAGAGAGGATCCTATTCCTCATATATTAAATTTTTATGACTTGGTTAAAACTAACAACTTTTCAGGAATCACCATAGGTAGAATAAGACTTAAGTTATTCCCCCTTTCTCTGGGAGGATTGGCTAAGCAATGGTTCTCAATATACCCAAAATTTCACTTTTCAACTTGGGAAAAATTAACGGATGAATTTGTAAGGGCTTTCCAACTCACAATGGAGGAAAAAGTGGATCATATCCAAGGATTCCAGCAATTAAAGGATGACACTCAAGAAGAACTTACTGGTTTTGAATTAGACTCGTCCATTATCTCAGAGGTGTCACAATTACAATTCAAAGGGACAACAGGACAAGATTCTATTAAGTACATAAGACAGTTCTGCAAGAAAAATGAGAGAAGCAAAATATGAAAACTTGTCTCCAGATGAAGCAAAACTGATAATTTTCCCATTCTCATTAGATGAGGAAGTCAAGCTGTGACTATATCTCCTACCAATTGAAGAAATAGAAATGTGGAATGACTTAGTGAAGAAATTTATCCGGACATTTTCACCTAATCTAGAGGAGCCAATTTACATCTGTGAAGACTGTGGATACACAATGAACCCACCAAAAAAGTGCTCAGGTCCTGCTTGGATGAACCACTCTGAAAGAGGTAACTACATTGTTGTGCTCTGCAATAGTGAGAAAGTAAAAGGTAATGTCAGAGATGGGCCATTGCCCGCTGATGACTAATTTTTAAGTCCTCCAAACCGTCAGGCTCGGGACGTTAAACAAGCCCTTACCAGGAGGCAACATGTGTTTACTAACATTTTTCTTTTTATTATTTTTCTCTTATCTGTTTGTTTTGTTCATTATTTTTACTTTTATTTTTATTTTATTTTATTTTATTTTATGATTATTAAAAAAAATATTCTGGAAAATCAAAAAATTTCTAGAAAACCAGTAAGTACAAGCGTACCTTACATCAGGCACGGCCGTACCATACGGTTTTATTCTGGAAAACACGGAGAACAGACAGGTACGACCGCACATAAAACCAGGTACGACCGTATCCCGTGTCCAGAGGCAGAATATAAGGTAAACAGTGAGAGGTAAGGGCATCCTCGTACGCCTAAAACCTCTCCATTCGAGCACCCTCTTGTCTCAGTTTTTATTTTTGCTTAAATCTAACTTTAGTTAATTAGGAGCAGTTTTGACTTGGTTTTGCATACTTAGAGACCCTAGGATTGATTAGAGACTTATAATTTAGGCTTAAAATTGAGAAAATTTGATCATAGGGTAGATTTTTCACAAAATCAGTAGCCTTGATCTGACCGTTCCTACCAAGAACAGTCGTCTTGAAAGCATCTTGGCGACCTTAGGGTTTAAGCCCGACCACGCAGTGCGGGCGTACCTATGGCACTGTACGGTCGTACATGTGCATTAAGTCAGGCCGCACTTACCTTCTGATTAGGGCGTACATAGAGACACAATACGGCCGTATCACACGAAGCACGGTCGTACCTAACACAGTTTCTGCTTAAAATCTAATTTTTCCTATTTATTTTGCAGGAAAATGCCTAACGCCAGAAAAACGAGGGCTCTTCTTCTACAGCAACACGTGCCTCTAGGGTCGTGCCTAACTATATTCCACAGTAGTTCAGAGAGACATACAAGCTACTGCGGGACTTCCACACCCACACCCAGAGATACCTAGACTTTGATGCCCTCCAGCAGGTTGGCCTGCGAGGGGAGGTGGAGACTTTGCTGCAACAGATTGGGTGGCTCCAGGCAGCCTCAGTTAGATAGCCATTCTATGTGGAGGCTGTCTTGGATTTTCTAGCCACCTGTGGCTATCACATGAGGGACAGGGAGCCCCAGTACCCAGATTGGGAGGATGAGCCATAGCAGGATCTGGTGGTTACTTTTTGGATCCGTGGAGCCCACCACGAGATGACCCTAGCTGAGTTTAACATCGGGCTAGGATTTGAGATGGTGGAGTCAGTTCAGACGCCGGACTACATGGAGGCATTTCTGGAGATCCCAGAAGGATGGCAGGATTCTGAGAGCTGGAGAGATCTCACTGGCAATGCCCACTACATTCCTAGCCGTGCCAAGGCCAGCAAGATCAGAGACCCAGCTGTGCGAACAGTGCACAGATGGATTGTTCTTCCATAAACAGGAGAGCCTTAAGTGACGACATCGTCACCAGGCCAGACCTTTTTCTGCTATAGGCCATGACCCATGGATGCTGCTGCGACGCCAGGATTTTTTTCTTACGGACGTGCACCCAGTTGGGTGTTCATTTTCAGACTCAGAACACCGGGTACATTGTCTTGGGTTCTTTTATCTCTCGTCTGGCAGCACACCTCGGAGTTCGCACCGAAGCTAGAGCCACGACTATCGAGATGGAGCCCATTGGACTTGTGACCCTCTGCAACATTGGTGTTCTACGAAGATTGGGGCATAGGGACTATGAGGTCATCAGATCGGAGGAGTAGCAGCAGGACCAGGCCGCAGATTTTGTGCCTTTAGCAGAGGAGCATCCACCACCACCACCACAACCACAGCCTCAACCAGTAGCACAGGGCCACTCCTACGAGGATGTCATGATGCGTCTCGATGAGATGCAGTCCAGCTTTATGGAGCATAGGACCCATGTGGACTAGTAGCTGGCACTTATTTTGGAGCACCTACAGCGTCTCCAGCCTTTCCCTTCTGCCGAGTGATGCGAGACTTCATTTTATTTTCCTCTATTAATACTTAGGCTTTTGCTTTTATATTAAAAAGAGATGTATATATTTTGGCATGCTCGCAGGATACAATTTTTTTTTATTTGCCTTTCAAATTTTTATTTTGCTATTGTTATTTCTTTTTATTTTGTTTCTAAATTTTTGAGTTTTGTGATGCACAGTTCTTCTGCCGCTTACTAGCTCCATCGGTATTGCGACAAGGAAACAACATACTTTACACATATCCCCATCCATTTTTGCTCGTGATATTTTTCAGAGGGAGTCTCTTTCCACCTTTTTTAATATAGCGCCTATTTTATTTTCTTTTATCTTTTTGTGCTTGCTTTAACTTAGTCGCAGTGAGGACACTGCTAGAAATAAGTGTGGAGAGGGAACTTTATATTTTGCTTATTACTTGGTTGTGCTTATAACTGCTTATAATTATAGGAAAACTTTAAATTTTTGCTGATTTAAGGGATGCAATTTTTTTTTCTTCCTGACAACATGTGATTGAGTCAATTTTTTGCTAGTATTGGAATTTGCTGAAAATTAGCATTGAAGTTCTGTGAGTTTTAACTATTCTGTGTAAGCTACTAAAGGTGAGTTTTGAGCCTGAAATAAGAGGCCACATCATGCTTTTGCCTCTTTGCTTTGTTTAAGTGATATTTTTCCATGAATGTGCATTCTAGAACTTGTGCTGAGACCATTACAAAGCGAATATGAGTTTATTTTAATGTGAATTTGGAAAGGGCAAATTTTAGGAATTTTTCAGGTCACTACTATTTTGAATTCATTGTACCACTAGTTGCCCGCTTTTGTGCCTAAAAGTACTTTATTTAATTTTTTTGGTACCCTTCTTGTTACTATTGACTATTTTCTGCGAAGGTAACATTAGAAAAATTTTCTTTAAGAGCAATTAGTGGCAAAATCAAAAGAATAATGCTATGAATCCCTTTTATTTATTACAAAAAGAAGGCTTAACAATTATTTCCCTTCCTAGTTCGTAAAAATGATTGATTGCTGCATAAATGCGTGAAGGGAGGAAAGGAAAGAAAAACAAAAGAGCATTGAAAAGAAATTTTTTTTGTTGTTTATTATGTTGAGCCTTCATAAATTGCTAAAAATATATTGATTAAAAAATTTGGGATTCTTGTCTGCTCTTTAAAGTGAAAAAGAAATAGGTTGTTTGTTTTGGTTGATTTGTTTCTAACCCTTTACATGACATTTTCTTTCATTTTAGGCAAAATTGCGTTTTTGGTCCTTTAAGTTATTTTTAAAGTTCGCATTCGTCCTTTAAGTTTTTTTGTCTCAAATAGGTCCTTTAAGACTCTTAAGGAATGATTAAAACTGAGGTTTAAAGCCCTAATAGGATTAGAGTTAGGTTTAGGTGGTGATCCATTAGTCTTATCACGTTTAGAAGCGAAACAGACTGAAATGGGGTGAACGGTGACTACAAAAAAGGGTAACAGTGTCAACGTTTTAAAACATAAAGGACCTATTTGAGATAAAAAAAACTTAAAGGACTAATGTGAACTTTAAAAATAACTTAAAGGACCAAAAGCACAATTTTGCCTTCTTTTTATCATACCTAACATTATTACCTTGGCCCCATTACAACCAATGAAAGACCCACATTCCTCTTTTGCGTGTTAAATAGACTCTAATAGTAGAGTTTTGGTCAATGTACAAGCTTATGGGAATGTCACTTCATTTGAAAAATCTGAGCGTTAATAACTATACCTATAAACACTTTGAGATTGGTGAGAGTATGACTTGAAAATCACAGATTGTTGGCTTATTTGAACTTACACCTCTAATTGGGCATTCTATTTATTGGCATGTTTTGTGATATCATGTTGTTGTCATACTTATGTTTTTGCCCCTATCCAGTGAAAGTAGTTTTTCTTACTATAGTTACCTAAGTAGTTTGCTTGAGGGCAAACAAAGCTCAAGTGTGGGGATGTGTTAACACACCAATTTGTCTACTTTTATAAGACATATTTAGTACCTAAACATATTATTTTGCACTATTTAAAGCACAAAAAGATACTCATTTATGTTCTATTTTGCAGAAATATCATAAAGACGCCACTCAGAGCAAAAGATACGAGAAAGGACAAAAAACTGGCAAGTTTTGGAGAGTTTTAGCACTTCTGGACAAGCGGTACAGCCTGACCTATCTTCAGTACGGCCATACCTAGATCAGAATCTCAGTAGGGGCGTACTTCCTTGGTCTGTACCACCCGGGGCCGATGAAAAAGTCCAGTACGGCCGTGCCAAAGTCAGTACGGCCATATACAAATGATGTCAGGGATGCAGCACGCATGGGTACGGGCCAACGTCATAAGAAAAGTTCAGTACGACCGTGTATATATCCGGTACAGCCGTACCCATCTCAGATTGTGCAGATTTGAAAGCCAGATGACCTAGTTCGCAGCCAACATTATAAATAGGGGCTCTTAACCTTTTCTAAAAACCTTTTGACGAATTCTGAAGTCAAGAGCCCCCCTTTTGAGAGTTCATACCAATCCCTTGCCTTTCCAATTGATTTCTGTTTCCTTGGAGCTTGGTGCAAATCCCGAATTGCTATCGGACGAAGAACGTGCTTAAGGACTATCGTCATACCGAAAGGGTGTCTCGGTTTATATTTATTCTCTTGTTTATGGATTACTGTGGTTTTATGATTAAGTTTATGTTATTGTCATTGATAATGAGTAGCTAAACCCATCATTAGGGGTGATGGGGGATCCTTTACAATACTCTTGATGATTTATCTATTTTAATTGTATGAGTTTCTATTGAATGATTGAATGTTTTATGCCTAGTGTGCTTAATCCTATTAGGCCTGGTCAACCTCTAATTAGTTGACTTAATTGTGGTAACATGATCATAATTAGTTAACGCATCTTTAGGAATAAAAGAGCTCGCTTTATATACCGGATAGGTTATTACCTGTTTCTAAAAAGTTATTAGATTAACAAACCCGCCTGTGCTTAATGCTCTTTCCTTTAATTACCTTCTAGGACCAAATGGAGTAATTAGTTAGGAGGAAGACTATTGCAAGCTAGGTAGTTCATAGTAATTTAGAGTGGGTGATTAGCTCTCTTTCATAATAGATAACTCATAGTAATTATTTAGTGAACTCAAGAGTAGAGTATTGGTGAACCCGGTTTCCCATGACCTCCCATAATGTAGTTAATCCATTCTTGAATTTAGTTTGATTATTGCTTCGATACGTGACAACTTTTACTACTTTCTCATTACAACTTTTGTTAGCTTAATAAAATAGAATCATATTAAGTCATTGGTACTCGCGCATTCTCTGTGGGTTCGACATTCGGAGTCTTAATTATACTCCACTATTTTAACGAGTTACGATCAGGTGCACTTGCCTGAGCTGCAACAGCAGACATGGAATCCTGTTCCATCTTTTCTCCAAAACTCATCGGTTGTTCCAGGAACTCAGGGTGGAGGTCTTGGTGAATATGGTCAAGAGCAGCAATGGAATGTCAATCCACCTCTAGGCAATATTCCACCGAATACATTCAACCTTCAGAATTCATTCCAACAGGCTTCTCCCTGGAGACCCATGGGTAAGAATGTGCATCAGTCAAATCTGCAGGATAATCGGCAGGGGTCATCTCAGCTGATAGACCCGGAGATGTTTCCAAGTACTATTAAGAAGTACTTTGGTGTGCAATTAAAGCCATTGGATCATCCTGTTTACAGGAAACCTTACCCTGAATGGGTAGATCGGATGATTCCTCTTCCCAGAGGATTCAAGACTCCGGATTTCACAATATTCTTAGGGAAAGATGGCAAGTCTACCATGGAGCATATAGGGCGCTTCATGGCCCAATGTGGTGAAAGTAGTCAGAATGAGTACCACAAGCTTCAACTTTTTTCATTGTCACTCACTGGGACATCATTCACTTGGTATTCCTCATTACCTCCCAGCTCAGTGAAAAATTGGGCTGACATGGAGAGACGCTTCCATGATAGGTTCTATTGGCACCAACCCCAAGTTACTGTAACCGATCTTACCAGCCTCAGGCAGCAAGTTGATGAATCGACTGCTGACTAGATTGAGAGGTTCAGAAAGAAGGCAGGGAAATATTTTGTACAATTCTCTGAAACAGAATATACTTTCATGGTAATCAACAATATACACCCGCAACTAAAAGTGTTGACGTGATCAATTCAACATTCACAACTGAAGTGATGTAGGGGGCCAATTGTTATCACCAAAAAATAGCAAAGGGCAAGCCGATTAGGGCAATAGCCGATACATGATCTAGCCGATCATAATTATAGCCAAATGTGCTCCTATTGAGCTGAGGCTAAAACTCAGAATTGTTTAAGCCTCAGGGAGCATCATGAGGCCAGTAGAATTTGAAAGCTACCGGCTGAATGAAAGCTACCAAACAAGGAAGCAGTAGAATTTGACCAAGAGTTGGAGATAAAAGTCATGGGACTTTGGCACCAAAAGGTTTAGAATCAGCTCTTGAGAGCCCTCAGCGTATTTGAAGCATGATGACTGCTCTTTTCAGCCGAGGATGAGGTGGTTACTCCATGAAGCGCACAATCGTGGCAGTTGAGGGACACACGACCGCTTGTTGTCAGCTACCAGCGTAGTAGGAGCATTTAGTGGCCAATAGGGGGCGATTACAATTTTTTTTCTCTTTTGTGTGTGTGTGTGTGTGTGTGTGTGTGTATATATATATATATATATATTGCTGAGAAATTGTACAAACATACAATCAATCAAACAACTTATTTTTCTCTCGCAATTTACAGCTTTCTGTTAGCCGATTTTATGTCTTTTAGCCTTAGTTTAGCGTAGATTCACTAATCCCAACACTTTTTGGAGTAGTTGGGGAACCCATAACTGAGAATTAGAGTTCTGTTCTCAGTGTAATCGCTTGACAGGAATCAATTTGTCAGCTGAATATTAGCTGATCCCTCGGCTGATTTGTTCACGCAAACAAGAAGAAAGGAGTAAACACAATCAAGGGTGCTGTAAGGACCATGATTTTGGATAAAAGTAGTAATATACACAATCAATATTGAAGACTGTTATTTCTGTTATTAACAGTTACTAGTTAGGAGTGATTAGTTGATTTGTTAGTTAGTTAAGTAATGTGTAAGCAAGCCCAAACCCACTCGATGTGGGACTTGTGAGTAGTGTATAAATACAAGTGTTGTATCAGTTGTAAAGAAGTTAAGCGAAATAAAGTTTTTGATATTCATTAAGCAATTCTCTCTCTGTTTTCATTATTGTTCTTTCGCTTATTGTATTGTTAATGCTTCATCTTCTTTCTCTTGAATTGAAGGTGAAACACAGTGAGTGTATGTGAATGAAACACATTGAGTGAGTGTGTGAAATCAGTGAATAGAACGCTTCTGTTCTATCAGCTGGTATCTACAGCGAGGTTGAGGGAAGAAAAAAGAGTTTTCTTGAGATTCTTAAGTGAGAAGAATGGCTAGTACGAATGGCCATTTCCCTGCGACTCTACCAATTCTTGATGGGAAGAACTATGACCAGTGGTGCACCAAGATGAAGGCGATTCTTGGTTTTCAAGATGTATGGGACACGGTGACTAAGGGAATTGAAGGATTGGGAGCAAGGGCAACAGATGAAGAGAAAGCTGCGTTCAAGAAGAAGGATTGTAAGGCATTGTTCATACTGCATCAGTGTGTGGACACATCAAACTTTGAGAGAATTTCTCTGGCCGAAACTGGGAAGGAGGCCTGGGATGTTCTCAGCAATGCCTATGCTGGTGCTGACAAATTAAAGAAAGTGAGATTGCAAACATTAAGGAGGAAATATGAGCTCTTGCAAATGGAGGCAAGTGAAAGTGTCTCAGCCTATTTTACAAGGGTGTAGACTGTCACAAATCAGATGAAGGGAAACGGTGAAAAACTCATAAATCAGAATGTAGTTGAAAAGATCTTGAGAACCTTGACTCCAAGATTTGATCACATTGTGTGTGCCAAAGAAAAATCAAGGGATCTTGATGCTATGAAGGTTGAAGACCTACAAGAATCACTTGAGGCCCATAAGCAAAGGCTAGATGAAAGAAATTATGAGAAGAAAACTGAGGTGGCACTTCAGGCCCAGTCATGGCAGAAGCAGTCATCAGATGGAGGCAAGAATAAGAGGGGGAAAGGAAGAATGAATCGTGGCAGAGGCAGGGGTTTTCACAACCCTAATTCAAGCAGAAGCAGTGATCAAAGCTCATCTGGTAACAACCAAAGGCATGGTGGTGCAAGCAATTCCAGAGGTAGAAATTCCTCAAGAGGGAAAGGAAGAGGCAAGAAAAAGTTTGACAAGAGCAATGTTCAATGCTATAATTGCCAAAAATGGGGGCATTTTGCAGATGAATGTTATGCTGCCAAGAAAGAAACTCAAGAAGAAGAAGCAAAGTTTGCACATGAAGATGATGATGGTGAACTGTGATGCTCATGGTGACTACCAAAAAGGAAGAAAGTGGAGGGAACCAGTGGTACCTTGACACTGGTTGCTCAACACATATTGCAAGAAGGAAAGATTAGTTTGTGAGCTTTGATAATTCTGTCAAAAGCAAAGTAAAATTTGCTGATGATAGTACTTTGGTTGCTGAACGAATTGGCAATGTGCTGGTCAAAAGAAAAGATGGGAGGCAATCTATGATCTCAGATGTGTTATATGTTCCTGGTGTGAATAACAATCTGCTAAGCCTAGGGCAGTTGCTCGAGAAGGGCTACTCCATGGTGATTGAAGACAAATCTTTGAAGGTGCTTGACAAAGAGAAAAAGTTACTGATTAAGGCACCTCTCTCAAAGAATAGAACTTTCAAAATTGAGATTGAAGTGGTGGAATACAAGTATTTTCTGTCAGCAGTGAGCAGAGAAGAATGGGTGTGGCACTATAGATTTGGTCACTTTAATTTTAGAGATCTTCACCAACTAAACAAGCAAGGCATGGTGAGAGGTTTACGTAATGTTCAAGTGCCAAAAGAAGTTTGTGAGGAGTGCCTCGGGTCCAAGCAACACAGGAGTGCTTTCAAGCAATTTGTGGAGTCCAACACAAGGGAGAAATTGGAGGTGATCTATTCAGATGTTTGTGGACCTATACAAACAGAAACACTTGGCAAAAACAGGTACTTTATATCTTTCATAGATGATTTTACAAGCAAAAGAGTGAAGTGTTTGAAGTCTTTAAGAAGTTTAAGGCTATGGCTGAAAAACAAAGTGGCATGCATATAAAGAGGCTTAGAACAGATGGAGGAGGTGAATTTACAAGTAGTGAATTTGAAGAATTCTATGAAATGGATGGCATAGTGCATGAAGTAATTCCTCCATACACTCCTCAACACAATGGGGCAACAGAGAGGAGGAATAGATCTATAATTAACATGGTTAGATGTATGTTAAAGAGCAAGAAGCTGCCACATTACCTATGAGGAGAGGCTGTTTCTACAACAGTCAACATATTAAATCGATGTCCAACTAAAAGATTGAAGGGAGTGACCCCAGAAGAAGCATGGTCAGGACATAGGCCAAATGTGAATCATTTCAAAGTATTTGGCTCAATCTGTTACAAACACATCCCTGACCAACTGAGGAGAAAGCTGAATGACAAAGCTGAGCAATTGATTTTAGTTGGCTACCACTCAACAGGAGGATACAGGTTGTTTGATCCTAGGGACAAAATAATTGTGCCAAGTAGAGATGTAATTGTTGATGAGCTAAAGAGCTGGAGTTGGGACAACAATGCAGTTGAAAGACCAACCAAAATGCTTGCTGGAATTGATATTGATACTGCAGAAAACACAAATGAAGGAGGTGACACAGAGGACAAGACAGATTTCAACAAGTTTAAGGGGTATGAGCTTGTGCCAGATACAGCAGTGGATGCAGAAGGTGAATTGGTGCATCTGGCTCTGCTTGCAGAAGTGGAACCAGTGAGGTTTGAGCAAGCAGTTGAAGATCCAAAGTGGTTTGGGGCTATGAGTGATGAACTGAAGTCTATTGAAAAGAAAAACGCTTGGCAAGAAGCCAATTGCTGTCAAATGGGATTACATACTGAAAATGAATCCAAATGGCCAAATAGACAAGTACAAGGCCAGGTTAGTGGCCAAGGGATTCCTACAAAAAACTGGGATTGATTATGGTGGTGTATTTACTCCTGTTGCTTAAATGTAGACAATAAGATTGGTAGTGGCTGTTGCAAATTCGAGAAGCTGGCCATTGTACCAAATGGATGTCAAATCAGCCTTTTTGAATAGACCTCTAGAGGAAGAGGTGTATGTTGAGCAGCCCCCTGGTTTTGAAGTGGCAGGCCAAGCGAACAAAGTTTATAGATTGATAAAAGCATTATATGGCTTGAAGCAGGCTCCAAGAGCTTGGAACCGAAGAATTAATGGCTTCCTAGCTCAAACTGGATTTGTCAAGTGCATCTCAGAGCATGGTGTCTATGTAAAGCCAGGTAACAAGTCAGATTTGATGATTGCATGCTTGTATGTGGATGATCTCTTGGTTACAGGAAATAGTGAGGCTGAAATTGTAAATTTTAAGAAGAAAATGAATGAGGAATTTGAGATGACTGATTTGGGAAATCTCACTTACTTCCTTAGGATTGAATTCCAAAAAACAAGTGATGGAATTGTGATGCATCAAGGCAAGTATGCTGCTGATTTATTAAAGAAATTCGATATGTGGAATTGTAATTCAGCAGCTACACCTTCAGAAACAGGTTCGATTTTGGTGAAAGAAGGCAGTGAAAAGGAAGTATATGCAACATTGTTTAGAAGAACAGTGGGATCACTGAGATACTTGTGATGTACTAGGCCAGACCTGACATATAGTGTGGGAGTAATCAGCAAATTTATGGAAAGGCCAAGAGTTCCACACATGCTAGCTGCAAAGAGGATCCTCAGATATGTGAAGGGAACCTTGAATCTTGGAATTCTGCTTCCAAATTAAGGTGACAGTGAGAATGATACGGTTTTGATGGGATACACCGATTCAGATTGGTGTGGAGACAAAGATGATTGAAGGAGCACATCTGGCTATGTGTTCTTCTTGGGAAAAGCACCAATCTCATGGTGCTCCAAGAAGGAATCAGTTGTGGCATTGTCCTCATGTGAGGCAGAGTACATAGGAGCATCATTAGGGGCATGTCAAGCTACTTGGCTTGGCTCATTAATGATGGAGTTGAAGGTGAAGGAAAGTGAAGGGAATGTGAAGCTGCTAGTAGACAACAAGTCAGCAATCAATTTAGCTAAACATCCAGTTGCTCATGGTAGAAGCAAGCACATTGAAACCAAGTTCCATTACTTGAGGGATCAAGTAAACAAAGGCAAGATGATCATGGAACATTGCAGAACCGAATTACAGGTAGCAGATATACTGACCAAGTCCTTGAAGGGTGAAAAGTTTTGAGAATTAAGGGGAATGCTTGGTGTAGTTGCTGTTGCTAATCAGAAATAAAGGAGATGTATTGAAGACTATTATTTCTGTTATTAACAGTTAGTAGTTAGGAGTGATTGGTTGATTTGTTAGTTAGTTAAGTGATGTGTAACCAAGCCCAAGCCCACTCGATGTGGGACTTGTGAGTAGTGTATAAATACAAGTGTTGTATCATTGTAAAGAAGTTAAGTGAAATAAAGTTTTTGATATTCATTCAGCAATTCTCTCTCACTCTATTTTCATTATTGTTCTTTCCCTTATTGTATGGTTAATGCTTCATCTTCTTTCTCTTGAATTGAGGGTGAAATACAGTGAGTGTATGTGAGTGAAACACATTGAGGGAGTGTGTGAAATCAGTGAATAGAACGCTTCTGTTCTATCAATCAAAATCAATTCTTGAAAAAGTGATAAACCGCTTAGAACGAACGGACCCACTAACTCATGTTATTGATTATAAGTATGATCTAACATCTGCGTTGAAATATTGATCAAAAATTTCTTTTTCAGAAATCAGAATTCTGGATTGAAGACCATAGAATACAACTGAGTAGTAAAGACGAAACAAGTATAGAAGCAACCTTCAAAATAGCACATGGAAGTTGGACTCCTTATCATAATCGATTCCTATATTATATGGTCACAGAAAAGAAAGGAAAGAAACTGTGTAGTGTGCCAGAATGTGTACAAAGTGATAGAGGGACAAATGCCACTACTAGTCTATTCGGTCAAGAAGAGAGAGGACTTCGTGAGTCGGTGGCCATTGACGGTTGTAGAAAAGCAGAGGATCCGAAAATAGAAGCCTCGCGCAGTTTAGGGGTTGCTTCTTTTTTTAAAGATTTTTGTATTTTCTAATGACATGTCAAATTGGGATTCGGATCCTCTCCCACGAGCCTTCCCTCCATCCCTATACACAAATACATATCAACCGTTAGATTAATCTAACGGTTCTGAGATTAAATGCAATATTAATTTAATAAAAAAAACTGATTCTCTCTCCCAATTTGAAGACTCACGCAGATCAAGCAAATTTGGATGCGCGCAAACGTTGACGAAGAGACGCAGGGAGACAGAGTCGTCGGTGGCCACCCACGGAGGCAGAGTTGTCGTGGCCTGCAGCGATGGTTTAAGGGAATGTTGGTCCCCGGATGTTGACGGTGACTATGCAACACAGCAGCTGGTGGCCGCCCACGGCGGCGGCGTGATTCTCCATCTTCTTAACAGCGACGTGATTCTCCATCTTCTTAACAATTCACCCTCTATCTTCCTTTTACTTCCATTATCCAACACTTGAGAATCACCCCACACGGAGGTAGTAGAATAATAGTCTCTGTTTTATTTTAATATGAAGTGTGGTAAACAACGATTAAATGTAGCATAAGAAGCTGGTATCAACTGATATAATTTAGTTGGGTATTGTAACAGAAAATTGATGAAAAAATGAGCAAACATCCATTCAATATTCTTGAATGGAAGATTTTGTTAATGATTTTTCTAATGATTTGGATCCTATTATTTATCAGTCTTCACAAATCTTATTACAAGATGGATTTGTCTATCAAGTGCAAAGTCGCACAGGTTAAGAAATCCAAAATAGTAAGTTTACATTGGAACTTGTGTATTTTGTATTAAATACTAAACTTTTTAATAAATAGTTACTATTTTTAGATTCCTTAACATGTGCAATATTGCACATGATAGAAAAATCCTTACGAGATACCAATTCTTGAAAGAAATAATGTTGCACCGTCAAAAGAATAAAAGTTGCAGCCCTGTCAACAACTGCACCGCCAAAAGAGTAAAAGCTTCACAAGTCCACGTTCAATATGTTTCGTTGGGAGAACAACAACATTTCTTTAGCGCGCAAAATCTGATTTTGACGGATACTGAATGATCGTTTTTTGAATAACGCGTGGGTCTTCAAATTGGGAGAGAAAATCAGTTTTTTATTGAATTATCACTTTTAATCTCAGAGCCATTAGATTAATCTAACGGTTGATATGTATTTGTGTAGAGGGACGGAGGGATGGCTTATGGGAGAGGATCTGAATCCGTCAAATTTTAATTAGATATGCCCAAAACTGATGTGTTGAGCTCGTGATCCTGCAAGACTTTCTCCAAACAATAAGGAAGAAGGCTTAAAAGAAGTTCTTCTGAGTTCTGATACTTTCTATATGTTCCGTAACTCAAAAACAATTAAACCTTCGAGCCACATTCAAAAAGTTGTATATTAATCTTGAAATTAACTTTGAAGCCACAATTAACACTGAACTAACCACTACATGGCTATTAGGGGTGTGCATGGCTCAAGAAACCACCCCTTTTGAACCAAACCACTTATATGGTTCGGTTTGCATAAACCATATGGCAAAAACCAGTTCGTTGTTTTGATCCGTTTCATGATTGATTTAAACCGGTTCAAAAGTGATTTAAGTTTAGAAATCGGTTTTCTACGTAAATCAGTTTTTTATGCGAAATGGTTTTTTGACTATTTGTTGAATAACAGTTTTAATTTGAAATACTGCCCAAGACTGCTCCATGCACCTCTATTGTTCACCTTTTCACCCCTTCAATAAAACCTTCCTTTTTTATTTTCAAGTTATTTTTTAAAAAGAAATTCTTTTTTATATTTTTCACTTATAATCTACAAAATATGTATATTTTTATTTAAAAATTAATATATAATTAGTGAAAAAGAAACTGTAATTATAAAAATATAAAACTAAATATATAAAAATACATGTTCCTTATAAGACATTGGACTGATTTATCAAAGGAGCCATGAATTCTAATTAGAAACTAGTGACATGATATCAATTAATTAATTCAATTCACTTGCAAATCATTTTAAACATCCATGAGTCTAAAGTCAAATAAATTACTCATCAAACTGGAGCACCATTCTCGGTAAAACCAATAGCCATCTTATATGAGGTAAAAGGAAATTTGCTCAAATAAAAAGGTAAAAGGAAATCATATTTATTTAGTACTAAAGATCAACAGCATTAGCCACAAAACACAGAACCAAGGCTCAAACACAGCAATTTCCGATGCAGCTTGACAGTAAAATAAGCTAACAAAATTTCTTTTGTAACAAAGTTTTGGCAAACTTTACAACACATCGGCTAAACCCCATAGTAGGTAACCCAATAGTAATAATTTCTTCACTTAAAGAAAAAACTGTATGGCGAAAACTCCAAGCCAAAATCTTGTGACTTTCAACTAATTGCCCAGTGAACCCAACAAACATTTCATCCTCAAAAACTTCAGATAAGTTGAGAGAATCATCAATACTGGGCAAAGAAAGCTGCTGCACTGTGAGAATTGATGTTAGACTTGCTGTGTAACTTCGAAATCAGGAACAAAAAAGATAACGAGGGTTCATGAGAAAGTAGTCACAAATCATGTATTGGATTAAAAAGAACAAATAAGCTCAGTTAAGCATGAATTTAACGGCCATTTGACATTGTACTAGAAATAAAATTAGAACAAAACGAAGGAAGCTTGGCAAACATTACAAAATGAACCTAACATGGCAGAGACAGTAAGTTCTATCAGACAACATTGACACAACACAGTTTCCTATATGATACACACATTGGAAGCATGGCAAATATCACAAAGCGAAAGCAATTTGTAATGGACATTCAAAAAAATTCCAAAAACAATCTCCAAATAACAAATTGATGAGTGTGTTGATAAATGAAAGACAAAAAGAAAGAGAGAACCTGATGTGCCTCTGCCTCATTAAGTTTTAGTCAATTAAAGTAAAAAAGTATTAACATAGTGAACCAATCTAAAATAATCTAATTAAGCTTAAGGAACCAATCTAAAGTATAAGAAATGAGTTAGCTTCAACATGTGGCATTTCATGCAATAACTTAAAGGGTACATGTAAGGTTCTCATCTTACGGAAGTAATCTACTAAATTGACGCTTATAATTCTCAACACGCAGCAAATAAAAGATGGCCCACAATATAGAGAATGGAATTTAAAGTATTGAGTACCAATCACAAAGAAGCTCAAAATGCAGTTTTCAGAAAAAGGCACATCACACAAAGACGCCACTGCAAAATAATTTATCTGAGAAAGAGAGAGAGAGAGAGAGAGAGAGAGAGAGAGAGAGACCAGCTCCTTTAGAATCAACTCCTTCATTCATTGCTGAGACGACATTGTTTTCTAAGTAAGAAAGCCCAGAGGGGGTCTCAGATCCAGAGGAGATAATCCCAGAACCATAAATGTTACCACCCCTAAATCAATCAAAACCAATAACTAGCAAATGACTTCAAACTAGAGAAAATGAAATGACAAATTAATCCTTCGCTTCACAAAACAAACTAAGAGCAAAACTACATAGCAAGTCCTGGACTATACATGCTACTATACAGTGAATTTTCATTATTGGGTTACAAAATTGAAGACACAAAACTGAATCCCAAATCATATAGTGGGGCAGTGCTTTTGGAAGATTTGCCAATCTCATAACATGAAGTACACAAATCATAAACTTCAATCAGCAAAACCTACTAACTCAGCAAAACAGATATGGCTAGGAAGAATGAGTGCATAAACTATAGTAAGTTTGCTGATATTAATATATAACTAGAAGTGTAATGAAAGCATAGAAAATTTCTCTCTTGTACATTACATGATTCTCATCATGTAATATGGCCTCATTTCATGATTTAGAATGCATGACATATGGAATAGAAACCAAAGCTTGTATGCGAAGAATAAAAGAAAGATACTATTCATTTACTATTCACTAAATTTTAAGTTGAAGTGCAGTAAAAACCATGCAAATGAAACACTTAAATTGTTAGTGCAAAAATGCACATACTCACAAGGATAGAATAAACAGAGAATGGACATCACAGAGAGGGAAGCAAAATACGTAAAAACTATTATTACTCACTGAATATCACACTTATGCACTTCTACACATATATCGCTTACAATATTAGGCCCAAAAGCCCACAGTAGCTTTTGGCCCAATATACCAAATACACTAACACACACTTCTAACTATCATTAACAGAATAGTTACCACTAACAAACTCTTAACTAACTTTGAATTACATTTCCAACACACCCCCTTAATTCAAAGTCTCCACAATCACTTTTATTTGGAACAACACAAATTATTCCAGGATCCCATAGTTGGTTTGTAACCCAACATTCACCCATTCACTCCTTTGCAAGCATTGGGCTTGATCCATTTGATCCACATTCTCTGAACAAAATTCGAATTGGGCTAGAATTTGGCTAAAGCCCATTAGTTTCAGACTCTGACCCACTTGGCCCATTAACATGCGCATCAGGGCTAGGCCCACTCGGTCAAAATCTTTGACCCACAATTTCCAGAAACAGGGTTATGACCTAGTTTCCCTGCGCCTCTTCTCCCTTTCACAGAGTGACCTAGTTTCCTTCGCAGCGCCACTCTCCTCTCTTCTTCTTCTTCGAATGGGAATCGTCCGATTCACTATCATCGGATTTATCAGATGCAAATTCAGGTTTTGCTTTTGGTTTAACCTCCTTGTCACTCGCAGATCCACTTTCTTCGCCGCTGAAAACACCTCTTGCGAGACTCGAATTCTGAAAACCCTAGTTTCAGAAAATTCCCCCAAATCACCAGCCACAGCACCAGAATCCTCCAATCTTGAATTCACTTGAAGCTGGGGCGAATTCCCATCCTCAGTTCTTGAACCCACTTGTGGCTCAGCCGAATTCTGGTCCTCCAATTGTTGCTGGGGTTGATCCCCAAGTGTTTGACCCTCATCTTTCTCTGCATTATCTCTGATATTATCTTGCTGAAACTGTGAGCAAGATCCAACAAATTTGGTTTGTTCTGCTGCATCACGCGTGCCTTCACCGGCACCCTTTGATTCCTGATTCTTCCATTTTGCACCTTGATACATTTGCTGCAATGTATCCCAAGCTTCTTTAGCACTCTTGGCTGCACTAATTTTTCCAAGATTTTCAAAACTCACACATTGATGGATGATGGAGAGAGCCAAATAATCTTTCTCCTTGGAAGCACTTCCTTCCACATCTGAAATCCCCTCTTGCACAATTTCCAGCACCTCATGGAAATTGAAGATCGGACCCATCATCACACTCCAACGATGGAAGTTCCTGATGCCATCAAGAACCGATAAAGGAATTTCTTGATCTCCGCTGATGCTCTCCATCTCCATTAACACTCTCCCAAGATCGTTATAGCTCTAGATACCACTCACAATAGTGCAAAAATGCACACACTCACAATGATAGAATAAACAGAGAATGGACATCACAGAGAGAGAAGCAAAAAAGTAAAAACTATTATTACTCACTGAATATCACACTTATGCACTTCTACACATATATCCCTTACAATATTAGGCCCAAAAGCCCACAGTAGCTTTTGGCCCAATATACCAAATACACTATCACACACTTCTAACTATCATTAACAGAATAGCTACCACTAACAAACTCTTAACTAACTTTGAATTACATTTCCAACATAAATCACCCAACCACACTTCAAATTGTAAAACAAACTAAAACAAAGGGGCATATATATTAGCCAGTAGCTACAAAACACAACTTCCCTCAGAAAAATCACTCACAATTAATTGCATTTACACGAAAACACTTCCATTTCCAAGCCTTAATATTTTTCAAAAAAAAAAAACCATAATTTTAAATATATAATATACAAATATAGATAGACAGACAAGACACGAACATATTTTGAGTTCGACCCAAAGTTAAAAACAAGATCTAGCATTACAACAAAGAAAAATTAATATTTACATCTATTTACTAGATTTGTTACTTCAAGTCCTCAACGGCTCAAAGAGAAGGACACTGACAGTTGTCTCTACCAAAGGTAATGTTGGTCAAAGAAAACCTCCCCAACCTACCCAATTTTTTTTGTCCTGCCAAATGTTTTGCTTTTCAACAAATGGGAAAATTCAACTTTATGCAAAGTTGAATGTTGAAAGTTGAAAGTTGAAGGTTGAAAATTGAATTGTTTTGGTTGGTGAGGCAATGGTTGTTGAGCTTCATCCTTCTATAAATAAGAGCCATCTGTTGGAGAGGAAAATATTCTAACATTGAGAGGTTGTGGCTTGTGAGTTCCAATGAGAGAAAATTCCTTGAGAGAATTTTTGTGAGAAATATTTAGAGAGAAATATTTCTTTGGGTGTAAATGGGTTGTGGGTTTTGCGAGAGAGTGTGAGTGTTTGTAAACACAGTGTGTATTTCCTTTTTCAATATAAGGTCTGCAGCAGCCCGGAGACGTAGGCATTATTGGCCGAACTCCGTTATCAATTTTTGTGTGTGCTTCCGCATTTATTTTTGCTTTTCCACTAATCTGACTATGGGGAAATTTTGCGTAGTTTCCTAACAACTGGTATCAGAGATAGTTGGTTATTTCTGCTAAATCTTGGTGAGGATACTGTTCACGTGAATAGTAATTTTCGTGAATAGTAAAATTGGTCGGCGCTACCAATTTGTCCACGGAGGTGTTTTAAAGCACGGTGGTTCGCAGAAATTGTCAGAAACGATCCTGAGAAGTCAGACTCGAGTGGGAGTGATGGCCGCAGACGAAGGAAAAGTGAAAATTGAAAAGTTCGACGGTGCGGACTTTGGCTTTTGGAAGATGCAGATCGAGGATTATCTGTATCAGAAAAAGTTGTATCAACCTCTCACAGGAAAGAAACCAGCGGAGATGAAGGAAGATGAATGGATCCTTCTCGATAGACAAGCCCTCGGCGTTATCCGGTTGGCGTTATCCGTAATGTTGCGTTCAACATTGCAAAAGAAAAGACCACGGCGGATCTTATGAAGACTCTTTCCAACATGTACGAAAAGTCGGCCTCAAACAAAGTTCATTTGATGAGGCGGTTGTTTAACTGCGGATGACGGAAGGCGCATCGGTAGCACAACATCTCAATGAACTCAACATAGTCACAACCCGGTTGAGTTCGGTTGGAATCGAATTTGATGATGAGGTACGAGCATTGATACTTTTGTCTTCTCTTCCAGAGAGTTGGAATGCTCTCATCACGGTGTGAGTAGCTCAGCGAAACAATAAGTTGAAATCGGCGATGTTCGTGATCTGGTTCTCGTGAAGAGATCCGACGGAGAGAGTCGGGTGAATCTTCATCCTCTTGATGTGCATACAGAGTCAAGGGAAGAAATTCAACCAGGAGGAAATGGGCGTGGCAAATCAAAGGGCGGCGGTCCAAATCCAGAAATCATCATAGTTCTCAAAACTCCAACTCGAAGATTATCGAGTGTTGGAATTGCGGGAAAGACAGGGCACTACAAAAATCGGTGCGAGTGCAATCAAGAACCAGGAGGCGAAGGGCGAGGCAAATGTTGCTTCCACCTCGGGAGGAGGTGGCGCGTTGATATGCTCTTTGGAGAGCAAGGAAGAGTCTTGGGTGTTAGACTGCGGAGCATCTTTTCATGCCACTGCAGAGAGAATTCTTCGAGAATTATGTACCGGAAACCTTGGTAAAGTTTACCTTGGTAATGAACAATCTTGTGAGATTGTCGGCAAAGGTGTGGTGAAGATTAAGTTGAATGGAGTGCAGTATGGGAATTGAAAAATGTCGGACATATTCCCGACTGACGAAGAACTTAATCTCGGTAGGCGATTGGCGATGGCGGCTACACATGATCTTCCACGGCGATCATTGGAAGATTTCAAAGGGTGCAATAGCGATTGCTCGCGGCAGAAAGAGTGGTACTCTTTATAAGACAGCGAGGAGCATGCCATTTGATTGCGATTCTGCGACAAATGATAGTCCCAATCTATGGCACCAGAGACTAGGCCATATGAGTGAGAAAGGGATGAAGATCATGCACTCGAAGGGCAAATTGCCAGTCTCCAATCGAGAAATTGACATGTGTGAAGACCGCATACTTGGAAAGCGAAAGAGTTAGCTTTGGATAAGTGGAAGAACCCCAAAGAAAGAAAAACTCGAGCTTGTTCACTCGATGTTTGGGGTCCAACGATTGTCTCATCCATCGATTGGGAAGCAATACTTCGTGACTTTTATCGATGATCACTCTAGGAAGGTATGGGTATACTTTACGAAACATAAGTCTGAAGTATTCGAGGCTTTCAAGATGTGGAAAGCCATGGTAGAAAGCGAGGCGAGATTGAAGATCAAAAAGCTCGAGGCGAGCAATGGTGGTGAATATGAAGACACCAGATTCAAGAAGTTACGCTATGAGCACGGGATCGAATGGAAGAGCAGTGCCAGTGCGCCTCAACACAATGGTGTAGGCGAGCGTATGAATCGAGCGTTGACAGAGAGAGCTAGAAGCTTACGGGTGCGGTCGGGCTTCAAGGCGATTTTGGGCGGCGATCAACACAAAGACTTACTTGATCAACCGAGGTCCATCGGTACCATTGGAGCACAGAATACGGAAGAGGTATGGAGTGAAAAGAGGTAAAACTCTCACATCTTAGAGTTTTGGTTGTGTAGCATATGTGCATATCGCTGATCAAGGCGGGAATAAGCTTGATCCCAAATCGAAGAAGTGCACTTTCATCGGTTATGGTGAAGATGAGTTTGGCTACCGTCTTTGGGATGATGAAAACAAAAAGCGATCCGGTAGAGATGTGATCTTCAATGAAAGAGTGATGTACAAGGGCGGCGCATAGCACGGATGCCTGACTTCGAGAAGCAGTGGGCGGTGTATGCAGAGGTGGACGATGACCCAGAAAGTCCTATAGTTGAGAATCCTCAGTCAGAGGAATCAATTGACGCACCAGAGCCTCCTACTCCAGCTCCGGCAGTGAGAAAGTCTTCTTGAGTTCCTGTGCCCAACAAGAGATACATGGACTACATGTTGTTGACTGATGAAGGGGAGCCTAAAGATTATGCAGAAGCATGTCAGATCGCAGATGCCAGCAAGTGGGAGCTTGCCATGAAAGATGAGATGAAGTCTTTGATCTCCAATCAAACATGGGAACTAGCTGAGTTACCCATGGGAAAGAAGGCACTTCACAACAAATGGGTGTATCGGGTGAAGGAGGAAAATGATGGCTCCAAGAGATACAAAGCCGACTAGTCGTTAAAGGATTCCAGCAAAAGGAAGGAGTTGACTACACCGAAATTTTGCTCGGTTGTGAAGCTCAATACTATCAGTGCTGTGTTAAGTATTGTTGCAAGTAAGAGCTCTATCTTGGCGATTAGGCGTGAAGACTGCATTTCTTCACGGAGACTTAGATGAGGAGATCTACATGCACCAACCTGAAGGCTTCTCGGAGAAAGGCAATGAAAATATGGTGTGCAGATTAAAGAAGAGCTTGTATGGCCTGAAACAAGCTCAGAGACGATGGTACAAGAAGTTTGATAGCTTCATGCACAAGGAAGGTTTCAGTACAACTCAGACCACTGTTGTTTCTTCAAGAGATATAAGTCGATTATATCATTTTGTTACTTTATGTCGATGATATGTTAGTAGCGAGTTGAGATATGGGCGAGATCGAAACTTGAAGATGCATTTGTCAAAAGAATTTGACATGAAGGACTTAGGTCAGAAAGAAGATCCTTGGAATGCAAATCACGAGAGATAAGAAAAGAGGAATTTTGCGGTTATCTCGGTGAGTACATCAATCGTGTTTTGCAAAGATTCAACATGGGCAACGCCAAACGGTTAGCACACCTTTGGCGATCATTTTCGCTAACCAAGGAACAATCACCTCAGGCGGAGGAAGAAAGAGAATACATGGCTAGGATTCCGTATGCTTGACCATTGGAAGTTTGATGTATGCAATGGTGCATGCGAGGCGGACATTGGCCATGCGATGGGAGTAGTTAGCGAGTTTATGTCAAATCCAGGTAAAACTCATTGGGAAGCGATGAAATGGATTTTGAGGTATCTACGAGGCACTTCTGAGAGAAGTGTCGTACTTTGGTAAAGGAGAATTGCAAGTACAAGGCTACGTAGATCACGGACTTTGGAGGTGAAGTTGATCATCGAAGAAGTACCCTTTGGTTATGTATTCACTTGTTGGTACTACTGGAGTTAGTTGGATGTCGCGGATCTGAAGATTGTTGCTTTATCCACTACAGAGGTGAGTATGTAGCGATAGAAGCCAAAGAAAGAATTGATATGGCTTGAGGATTGTTAACGAGTTGGGTTTCACCACAGGAGAAGAGTGTTTTGCACAGTGATAGTCAGAGTGCGATACATCTGGCAAAGAATTCAGCATTTCACTCCAGAACAAAGCATATTGGTCTTCGTTATCACTTCATCAGATCTCTGCTTGAGGATGAGGTGTTAATGTTGAAGAAGATTCAAGGAAGTAAGAACCCAGCAGATATGTTGACAAAGGTGGTGACTATCGACAAACTGAAGTTGTGCTCAACTTCAGTTGGCCTGCTTGAGTAACAGACCAGAGAAGGCTGCTGCATTGATTTAGGTGTGAAGACCGATTGAAATCAGTCTTCAAGTGGGAGATTGTTGGTCAAAGAAAACCTCCCCAACCTACCCAATTTTTTTTTTGTCTGCCAAATGTTTTGCTTTTCAACAAATGGGAAAATTCAACTTTGTGCAAAGTTGAATGTTGAAAGTTGAAAGTTGAAGGTTGAAAATTGAATTGTTTTGGTTGGTGAGGCAATGGTTGTTGAGCTTCATCCTTCTATAAATAAGAGCCATCTGTTGGAGAGGAAAATATTCTAACATTGAGAGGTTGTGGCTTGTGAGTTCCAACAGAGAGAAAATTCCACTGAGAGAATTTTTGTGAGAAATATTTAGAGAGAAATATTTCTTTGGGTGTAATTGGGTTGTGGGTTTTGCGAGAGAGTGTGAGTGTTTGTAAACACAGTGTGTATTTCCTTTTTCAATATAAGGTCTGCAGCAGCCCGGAGACGTAGGCATTATTGGCCGAACTCCGTTATCACTTTTTGTGTGTGCTTCCGCATTTATTTTTGCTTTTCCACTAATCTGACTATGGGGAAATTTTGCGTAGTTTCCTAACAGGTAAATGAATTGGGTGGAAATGCCCGAAATGCAAATAATCACGTGCTATCTGTTTGCCCAAAACAATCAATACAGAAAGTTAAACACAAGGTAAAAGCAAAGGTAACCAACTGGCTTGACAAGATCAACAAGAACTAACCAATTAGCTGTTCCAGGATGACGAGCAAAAAGTTTTCTGGCTTTACAACTCTGTGCACAAACCTAATTCAATGATACGCGATTCATTTATAACAACAATTATTCAAATTCAAAACTTCATCATAAAAAATGAGAATTTAGGCTTTACAGGATTTAGTGATTTTACCAATTGTCCAATTCAAATGGAGCTTCTCGAGAATTGATATTCTCTCCTATACAACGCAAATGCAAGCTATATATATATATTTGGCGACATCTTTTCCATATGCTAAAAATTTAATAGAGCCAAAATGGTAGTCAGGGAAAACAGAGCAACTCACAGGAAACTTCAAACCAAATCTCCCCAAAACTTGGAAATCTCGTTGTCAATGAACGAACCCATGGAATGCTGTAAAAAGTGTTCGGAGTACTTGTGAATTCTGAAATCACAAAAATAAGAATTTGAGATGCTAAAAATTCAACATTTAAAGCTTGAAAATGAATGTATTGGTGATAAGCCCGTTTAGTCACAAAGAATTAGTTACCTGTAGCCACTAGCCACTGAAGGTCCTCCTCCCTATCTTCTTTTGTTTCTTTCTTTCCATACAACTTATTATGCAGCTTTGCTCCTACTTGGTTTTTCAATGTCATTATTTGAAAATCTCAGACCATTATCATCCTTTTCTTTGGCATAAAGAGGGCATATTCCGCACTCTGTCACCGTGACATTTGATTTAGAATTAAAATATTGGCGATGATCGCCTTGGCTGATCTCAAAAGTGAAGCTTTCGGCATGAAAGATCCTGCCGTCGATGCTTGCAAAGTCTACGTGGTATTTCCATAGGAATGTGTGATCTTTGACGGCAAGTCTACCTCGACCCTTCCAATGGAAACAGCTTCTTAACTTGTTATCATGGCTAGGAAGAATGTGAGTGCGACCATCAGATTCAAATGTTATTTCTGTACATAAACCTCTCTCTTCTTGTATTACCCATATACACGACATTCGGATCTGAATCAAAGACACCTGCACGTAAGTTAACTTCTGCATCATCTGTATCTACATGTTGTCCACCTTCTGTATCATCCGTATCTGAATCAAACTGTTCTGTATCCTCCATATCTTCATGTGATCCGCCTTTTATATCATCCGAATCTGAAACAAAAACATCCCTACACGTAAGTTAACTTCTGTATTATCTACATGTAATCCACCTTCTATATTATTACCTACAAGCAAGTTACCTTCTGTATCATATGTATCGTCAAACATCTGTGCTTGTGTATCATCCATATCTACACTTCCCAAAACAACACACACAGCGAAACCAATGAGCCTATTATTATCATTGCACAAATATATAGAGTCGTGTTTCACGGTTACTGAATGTCCCTGGCAGCGATAAGGGAGCCAACGAGGAAGGAACTGCACTCCCTGGAAAACAGAAGAACACAGACCTATATGCATCCTGGGTGATCCTAAGCCATGCTGAAGGCAGTTCTTCAATTGCTGTTTTTGTCAAGTCAATGTGAGCAAAGGCTCCAAGATCTCTGGGAAGATCCTCAACATTGAGCAACCATGAAAATCAAGTTCTGTCAACTTCAATTTGAAAATGCTGCTGGGAATAGTTTCAAGTGATTCACAGTAGGTGAGGTCTAATTTGCAAAGTTTGCTGAGACTTCCAATGGAAGATGGAATAATCTCAAGCTTTTGGCAATTGTGCAAACTCAGTTCTTCAAGCTCGACCAAATGGTGCAAGGATTAAGGTAGTTCCTTTAATGCTGTTCCGTCCAAGATAAGCACAGTTAGATTTTCCATTGTCTCCTCGATTTCAGGGAACTGCTCCAAATTTGAACAACCACAGAGGTAAAGTCTTTTTAGAAATTTCAACTTAAAAAGTTCATTTGGAAGGCTCGAGAGTGATTCACAGTAAGAGAGATCTAACCAACAAAACTCGTTGAGATTTGGAAATAATGAGGGTGAACCTTCTCTCAACACTTTTAAGTTCAGTAAGTGCATATTATCCTTCGGCTCTTTATTTAGCTTGGCAAAATTCAGGTTGTCAGAAGTATCTGATAATTCCTCAAATTGGGACCCTAGTCCTTGGTAGCGGTATTGGGGTCTCGGCTTCTTTAATGATCTTCTAGCATGTGAATAACTGTGTAATTGAACCCCCGTGTTTGCATTACTGACTGAAAACATCTCAAGGTTGCGACAACCGTTGAGAATTATTAATCCAGAAGATCTTTTGAGAATATTGCTAGAAATGTTTAAACTCCTAAGCCCAACACAACCATCTAACCATAAACCTTTGAGCTTGCTGAGGAAACTGGAAGAGTAAACTTGAACCAACTCTGTGCAATGTCTGAGAATGACTTCTTCAATATTTGGGCATCGAGAGAGGTCTGGTATTTGAATCAGTTCTCGAGAACCACTAAGGTCAAGCCTTTTCAAATTCGGCAAATCCTGGATCAAAAAGGTCATGTACCGAACTTGTCAATGATCATTAATATTTCTAGCCGTTGAAATAGAGAGAAAGCGAGAGACATATGTTGAATACCGTGTGTCTCAACTACACAATAAAGGTTCTTTATATAGAATTAAAAAGAAATCAAATAATTAATTACAAGATATTCTAATCCTAATTACATGATATGATTTGCCTATACAATAAATACAAAGATTCTATTTTATTTTCAACACTCCCCCTCAAGCTGGAGCATATAAATCATATGCACCAAACTTGTTACATATATAACTGATTTGAGGACCTCTTAGAGATTTAGCGAAGATATCTGTCAATTGGTTATTGGAATTAACAAAGCTAGTGGTGATGTCCCCCGATTCGATCTTCTCTCTGGTATAATGACAGTCCACCTCAATATACTTAGTCCTCTCATGAAACACGAGATTGGAGGCAATATGCAATGCCGCTTGATTATCACATATTACTGTCATTGGCATAGCCTCTCCAAACTTGAGTTCTTTGAGAAGAGATTGCAACCACATGAGCTCTTGAGTCACTAATGCCATGGCTCTGTATTCAGTCTCAGCACTAGATCTTGCTACTACATTCTGCTTCTTGCTTTTCCAGGATATCAAGTTTCCTCCAACTAGTACACAATACCCAGTAGTGGATCGCCTATCAATGGGTAAGCCTGCCCAATCGGCATCTGAGTAACCAACTACTCGAGAATGACCTCTATCCTCATAAATGAGACCTTTTCCTGGAGCACTTTTAATATACTTTAGGATCCGTATCACAACATCCCAATGATCCTGACAAGGAGAATTTAACCGCACTAACTGCAAAGGAAATATCTGGATGGTGATTGTGAGATAGTTTAATTTACCAACCAATCTCCTGTACCTCCCTGGATCTGAAAGGGGCTCCCCCTGATTAGGCAGAAGTTTGACATTTGGGTCCATAGGAGTATCAACTGGCTTGGCATTCAATAAACATGTTTCCTCAAGAATATCCATAGCATATTTCCTCTGTGAAATCACTAGACCGTCCTTGGATTGGGCTACCTCGATACCAAAAAAATAACGGAGTTTACCAAGGTCCTTAGTCTGAAACTTGTGAGAGAGATACAACTTCAATTGGATTATACCTTGCTGATCACTACCAGTTATCATAATATCATCCACATACACAACCAGATAAACACATCCTTGAGCTGAATGACGATAGAAAACAGAGTGATCAGTGTTACTACGAATCATACCAAACAGCTACACTATAGAACTGAATCTGCCAAACCAAGCTTGTGGAGACTGTTTAAGACCATACAGAGACCTGTGGAGCCTGCAAACCATGTTAGAGGACTCCCCCTGAGCAACAAACCCAAGTGGTTGCTCCATATAGACTTCCTCTTTGAGATCACCATGCAGAAAAGCATTTTTAATATCAAGTTGATGAAGTGGCCAACGACGGATGGCTGCAATGGAGAGGAGGAGCCTAACAGACGCCATTTTGGCCACGGGTGAAAAAGTGTCACTGTAATCCTGCTCAAATATCTGAGTGTATCCTTTGGCCATCAACCGGGCCTTAAATCGATCAATCTTACCATTAGGCCCAACCTTGACAGTATAAAGTCAACGACAACCAACCACAGACTTTCCAGGAGGTAGAGAGACCAGTTCCCAGGTACCACTGCTTTGAAGAGCACACATCTCGTCAATCATTGCTTGTCGCCATTCCGGGTGGGATAAAGCTTCACCTGGAGTATTAGGAATAGAGACAGAAGACAAGGAAGACAAACAAGCGTAATGCGAAGGAGAAAGACGATGATAACTCAAAACAATATAATGAGGGGATGGGTTACGAGTAGAGCGTATACCTTTACGAAGGGCAATGGGAAGGTCAGGCTCAGGTGGCAGGGCCGGTTCCGGTAAAGGAGATGGCGCCGGTGGTGAGTCTGGCATGGCCTCAGTAGCAGGACCAGGACCAGGGATATGCACCTCGGTAGGTCGCTGGCGATGATGATAAGTCTGTAGTGGTCGCACAGCTGAGGGTTCCACAGATTGGGTGTCTGGAGTGACGAACTCAGAAGGCTCAATCGCAGGAGGAACGGGGAGGACTGCAGAAAGAGGCTCAGGAGACAAGTGAGTCGACTCAAAGTAAGGGACAGACTCGAAAAAAGTGACATCAGCCGATATAAGGTAACGTTGAAGAGTAGGTGAATAACAACGATAACCTTTTTGAGACCGATGGTAACTAAGAAAGACACATTTGAGTGAACGAGGTGAGAGTTTGTCAAGACCAAGAGTGAGATTGTGAACAAAACATGTGGACACGAAGACACGAGGCGAAAGTGAATAGAGAGGGATATGTGGAAAGAGTACCGAGTGGGGCACTCGATCATCAAGCACAGATGAGGGCATGCAGTTTATGAGATAACAAGCTGTTAGAACATCATCCCCCCCAAAACGAGTTGGGACATTACTATGAATAAGAAGAGTCCAAGTGGTTTCAATGAGGTGCCGATTTTTGCGTTCAGCTACCCCATTTTGCTGAGGTGTATGAGCACAGGACATTTGGTGAAGAATGCCGTTAGATGCCATAAAATTTTGAAATTGTTGGGACAGGTATTCACGGGCATTATCACTACATAAAGAGCGAACAGAAACACCAAACTGAGTTTTAATTTCTTAATAAAATTGCTCAAAAATAGAGAACAACTCAGACATGTTTTTCATTAAAAATAACCAAGTACAACGCGAGAAATCATCAATGAAAGTAACAAAATATTTGAACCCAAAAGTAGTACTAGTGCGAGAAGGACCCCAAACATTGGAGTGAACTAAAGCAAAAGGGGACGAAGCCCGTTTATTGACTCTATCAGGGAAGTGACTACGAATGTGTTTCCCTAACTGACACGACTCACAATTTAAACTAGATAACTTGGAAAGACTAGGCACCAACTTCTGAAGCTTTGGAAGACTTGGATGACCCAACTGAGCATGGATAGTAAGAGAGGAATCTGTGGCAGAGCACACCCTGGATGAGGATAGATAGTAGAGGCCATTAGACTCACATCCGATTCCAATCGTCCGTCCCGTACTCCGGTCCTGCAAGGTAACATTGTTATTAGTAAAGTTAACATCACAGTTATGAGAACGGGTCAAACGACTGATTGAAAGCAAATTAAATGGACACTCATGAACGTAAAGTACATAATTAACTGACAGGGAAGGGAGGAGATTGGCAGTACCAATCCCTTGGGATTTGGTTTCAGTACCACTGGCTGAAGTCATACTAGGTAAGTAACCAGATGTAGAAAGAGAGGATAAAAGAGCTTTAATACCAGTGATGTGGTCGGACGCACCAGAGTCAAGGACCCAGGGGCCAAGGGAAATGGGCTGAGAGATGCAAGCAAATGAACTACTAGTGTGTGCAACCGAAGCAGTGGATCCAGAGTTCTGGCGATTCTCAAACCATTGGAGAAATTCTTCGTAGTCAGGTGGAGTTGGCTTAGGCTGAGCCGAGCTCTGATGTGTGTCAGACGGAGTGGTCTGAGCTGAATTTACCGGACGTGGAGGGCGCCCATGTAGCTTCCAGCATCGATCAATAGTATGTCCCATACGGTTGCAATGATCACATTTGGGACGATTCTTGGAGTTGGATGTGGCACTGTATTCCTGAGGCAAGCCATACAGGGCAAGAAGCATAAAGAAAGTGTTGCGTTGCTCAAGTTCCTTCACTTTTTCAGCGGAGGCAGATGCGACCGGAGGTAGGAGTTTATTAAAGTCATGGAGTGCAGCATGAACACGACCAAGATAAGCAGAAATAGGACCATCAAACCTCTTTGGTGTAATGAAGGTCATCAAATCGTGACAAACACTATAGAGGCGCTGAGTATCATTAGCGTAGAGCTCCTTAGTTTGACTCCAAACTGATTCACACGTGAGATGAGGACGAAAAATCGGTTTGATGGTAGGATGAATAGTGGACTTGATGAGATTGCACAGCTGGGCATCAATCTTCTCAAATTTTGTACGTTCAGCACCCTCGGTCACAGTTTCAGTCTTTTTGGTGAGATGGTCCTTATACCCTTGACCTGTAAGCCATAATTGGATGTTGGAAGCCCATGTGTCGTAATTGGAACCATCCAACTTCTCCGTAAAGAGGGGAGAAGTGACAAAGTTGGTGAACATAGACTTCGAAGCATCGGTAGAACTCAGAGATGCCATGATTCAGTCACAAGAGAGAGAAAATACGGCAAAGAGGATTGAGAAAGGGGTTGTTTGCACTGTAACTTAGGTACCCGTAGTCCGAAACTGGAAAATGAGGGCAGATCTTGAACCGGGAGAGGAAGACGATCTGAACGGAGCAAGAAATCGACCGTACGGATGAACAGTGACGGTCGTACGGATGAACAGTGCGTGCCGGATGAACAGTGACACCGGGTGCAGAAAATACGCCGAAATTTAGTGACGCGGCGATAGGAAGTGGAAACCGGAAAGAAGACACAGTTTCCGAAATTTTTTTTACACAAATAGACAGTGCGTCTACCGGGTAAACACGGTTTAGGGTTGCCTCTCTTTAGGCTCTGATACCATGTTGAAATAGAGAGAAAGCGAGAGACATATGCTGAATACCGTGTGTCTCAACTACACAATGGAGGTTCTTTATATAAGATTAAAAAGAAATCAAATAATTAATTACAAGATATTCTATTCCTAATTACATGATATGATTTGCCTATACAATAAATACAAAGATCTTATTTTATTTTCAACACTAGCAAATCAATTCATGCATGAATTATAGCATTTCAAATATTTGGGGACATAGAATGTTAGCATCGGAGGTTGTTACTTGGGAGCTGTAGTTTTTTTATTTTCAGCATTATGTATTTATTATATATGCTTGTAGCTTATAAATACTTCCTTCATCTTATATTACTTGTCCTATTTCGAATATTTTCTTGTCTCAATCTAGGTCACTTTAGAATATCAAGAAACATTGATTACTTTTTTTTCTTCTTAATACTCTTATCCCCGTCCCAAAATATATGAGCTTTTTAGCCAATTCTCTCTCACCAAAAAATTAGTTAAAAGCATTAAATTTGTCTATAATTTGTATTAATTTTCTCAAACTACCCTTGAATTCATAGGTAAGATTGGCTATTCATATTCCCAAGAAAGAGTTAATCACCTCATTAAATAAGGGTATTGTGGTAAAAAAATAATTAATGCAAGAGACAATTTCAAATGGGTCTTCTAAAATGGGACAAATGAATTACTCAAAATGTTATTATATTTTGGGATGGAGGGAGTATTTATATCTCAACCAACTTATATTAATCAGTTTTTCCACCTAACTACTTCAATACTACTACAACAATTTCAACAACTCCAATTAATGTGATGTTTTACTCCTTTATAGGTGGATAATTAATAAGGGTATTTTAGTCAAAAAATATCATTTTATCATAAAAATTAGTATACTAAATGATTTCCTTAAGAGGTGTGCATAACCTTAAATGACAAGTAATATGAGACAGAGGGAGTAGTTGGACTCAAGGGAAGGAGGACGAATTGGTTTTGTTTAATATTACGATTGGAAATAGAAGTTACTCCCTCCGGACTCAATTGTAAGCAAAAAAGTGTCCAAGTTTTGTGGACAAAAATATAAACAAATTTCAACTAACCTACTCATATTTAATGTCATTATTCCAAAAATACCCTTAAATTAATTTAACTTTTGTTTTCTAAGAAAAGTTATGAGGAGCATTATGATTAAGAGTAGTTTATATGAAATCATGAAAATTAAATGCGTTTAACTACCGTTCATAATCAGTATGAGGAGCATTATGATTAAGAGTAGTTTATATGAAATCATGAAAATTAAATGCGTTTAACTACCATTCATAATCAGTGTGAAATTAGGTATTGTGCTTATAATTGAACCAGGAGAGAGTATATATTTCTTTCATTTATCTCAATCTTTTGAAGTGGACATTTAGCACCTATCTTGTTATGTCTATTTCCTTTATTATTTTAGCCTTCGTCATTTGGTACCAGAGCTCGAATTACGTTTCAGACATTTCTTTCCTTCTTCTGTATGGTGACAAGAGGAGGAAAAGATGGTGGATGAAAGGGTAATCCAAGGAGGGAGGATGAACGAGATGCTAAGATTTAGGCGCTTCAGAGGCAAGTTAAAGAGCTAACCATGTGTCTTGAGCGTCGGGAGGCCAGGAGTGAGTGAAGTTCCAACTATGGCTATTCTAGTGATGACTCCGAGCTTGTTAATCCTTTTGCTGATAGGCAAAATCAAAACTTTCTAGAGAGGTTCATGCGATCATCAGAGCCAATTAAGATGAAATTACCAGAATTCCATGGCCGTCTACAACCGGAGGAGTTCTTTATTGGCTTAGTGTTGTGGAAAGGTTCTTTGACTATAAAGAAATTCCTGAAGACCAGAAGGTGTAGCTTGTTGCCACAAGGTTTCGTGGTTATGCGTCTATATGGTGGGATATGATGCAAGAGTTAAGGCTGCAGAAAGGAAAGCCCAAGATCACTTCTTGGGAGAAGATGAAGGTAAGGTTACGTGAGAACTTCCTTTCTTTGAAATTTGCTCAAAGTTTTTTTTATTCAATTCAATACTATGTAGCAAGGACAAAAGCGTGAATGACTATACAGAGGATTTTTGTAAGTTGATGGCCAAAAGCAACACTCAGTAGTATGAGGATCAACTTGTTGTAAGGTATGTTAATGGCCTAAAGCTAGCCATTAAAGATAGGGTGGAACTTCAACAACTATGGAAATTGAAATATGCTTACCAGTTGGCATTGAAGGTGGAATCAAAGTTGGCAAGGCGAGGAACAAAGAAATTTGCTAATGTGTAAGGTTTTTATCATTCAAGTGCTGAATCCTCTAACAATAATATTCTTATGAAGGCAGATGATAAAGGAGTAAACAATTCACCTTGTAAGGCTAAAACCTGCTTCAAGTGTGGCCAACCAAGTCACTATATGAATGAATGTCCTAAACGAAGGAGTGATGCTCGTGCGAGATATGTTAATAAAGTAGATGAAGAGAAACAACTGATTACGTTGAACCAAAGTACGATGATGACGGTGAAGATAATCGTGAAGAAGTTGAACCAAAAAGTGGAGAGTGTTTGGTGTTTCGAAAGGTTCTCGCAGCCCCTAAACAGGTAGAAAATCAAGACTGGCTATGGCATAACATCTTTTAAACGAGATGTAAATCTCATGGGAAGATGTGCTCCTTAATCATTGATGGAGGTAGCTTAGAGAACTTTGTTTCCCAAGAGATGGTGGACAAGCTCAATCTCAAAGAAATGCCACATTCTCATCCATATTCCGTTTTGTGGATAAAGAAGGACAATGAGGTAAAAGTTACAAAAAGATGCCTTGTTTCTTTTTGCATGGGCGAAGTTTGGTGAGACGCAACTTTTATGGATATTGGGCACATACTCTTGGGTAGGCCTTGGTAGTCTGGTAAAGGTACGCATGGGCAGAAAAATTACTACACGTTTCGCATGGGGGAAAAATAAAATTGATCTTTTACCATGTAAATATATTTGTAGTCCCAACTCTTCTACAAGCAATGAGGGAGGCACATTGCTTACATTGACACAACTTGAGAAGGAAATCAAGAAGGAAGGAGTGTTTTATGTGTTGGTGGCAAAAGGAGAAGCAAAACCCATGGAGATTCCTAAGGATGTTGAAATTCTCTTGGGAGAGTTCAAAGATGGTACCTTGTGGAATACCACCATCAAGGGACATTTGACACCAAATTGATTTGATTCCAGGTGTTTCCCTACCCGACAAAGCACATTGCCGAATGAGTCCAAAGGAGCATGAAAAGTTGGGTCTCCAAGTGCTTGATTTGTTAAACAAAGGGTATATTAGAGAAAACCTAATTTCTTGTGTTGTCCCCACCCTCTTGACTCTAAAAAAGTATGGTTTGTGGCAGACGGGTGTCGATAGTCGATAGTCGGGTACAGATTTTTTTGGCCATCCCTACTCATGACTCTCTGTTTTATACACACATATATATGGTAAACACAAAAAGGGTTGTGGTTATTGTAACAAAATGATGTTGCTGCAAAGCATGAGAAACTAATTATTAGCATCTAATACTACGCAGATAAGTAGGGGTGGGCACAGGTATAGGTCGACCCACGAACATGACCTACCTAATCCAACCCAACCCAGAAAAACCGGGTTGGTTTGTGTCATTAGGTTGGGTCGATTTTAAAAGAAACAAATCCAAAGCCTATGGGTTGGGTGTCGAGTCTGAAGATTGCGAACTCGAACAACCCAACCCAACTAACTGTAAATAAACACATAACCTTTTTTTTTACTTACTAAATGAATGTGTCGCATATATTATACGAAATGACTTTTTTCCTATAAGCCTAAGTGAATATTGAGTCGCGTATTTGGAATATGAAATATGTGTTTGTATTTAAAATGATTTATATATGAAATATATTATGAAATATGAAATAATGTCACTCTGCAAACGTTATATATTATGAAATGTAAAATATTGTGTTGCTTATTTGTTGTTTTTTCAATCAGACTAGGTGAATGTTGGATAAATTAATGTTTAAGGCCTTGATAGTGGTTTTTTTTTTCATAAGTATTTTTTTCTATTTATCTTTGATTTTTTTCCCCAATTTTTTTTAATGAAAAATGAATATTTTAATAACAAACTCGTTCACCCAACCCAAATCAACTCATAACAGGCTGGGTTGGGTTGGTTCGGGTTTCGTGAAAAAGTTCGATTAAACCGACCCAACCCAACCCATGTATATTTGATTGGATTGGGTCTTTAAATACCCTAAAACCCACCCAACCCGACCCATGCCCATCCCTACATATAAGATTAAAAGTTAAAGGATTTCTTCCATCAGTAAAAGGCAAAGGAGAATAAAACAAAGCATGAAATACCTGATCTTCCTCCCAAAGTGTTTCAAGATGGCTATCGTGCATATAAAGTATAACAAGATTTTCTGGGCAAAAGTCCAGTGGCAAAGATCTTTGAGGGAAGCCATCCCAACAAAGAAATTTTAGATCATCCGGAAGACTTTCAAGAAATGCAGGAAGGATGACATTTGAGCCTTGCGGAAAGCCAGGAGGTTTATAGAACCGTATCATTCTAAGACTTTGCATCTTTTTGAAAGTTTCAGGCTGTAGTTGGACCTTTTTTATTTTGCATATGTCGAGGAGTATACACTGGATTGCATCCGTCCCCTAAAAGTAAACTCAGGGAATTAGTTAGAGATAAATAAATAGGAAAATAACTGGTGGCAGGAAACTTAATGACGGCTAAGCTCTGATCTATAGTCAGTGAGAAAGGAAATCCATGAGATTGAATGAGTTATCAAATAAGAATTTAGGGACAAAAGAACATACCTTGTTACTTCTTAAAACATGATAAATTTCATTGGGCTTCCATAATCGACTGCGTTTTCCGGGAACGTTGACACGTTGTTGACGGACTATTTCATGTCCCATTTCCTGTATTAAATCATGCATCACAAGTCTACCTTCAGAAATAGATATAAGGCACCTATCTTTGAGAACCTCCATTCCAATGTGAGCAGAAAAACCACAGCTATCTAGAGTTTGTGCTACAACATTCTCCAACTGTCCTCTGTAGAAGCAAGCTATGTCAAGAAATATATCTTTCTGTTCCTCGTCAAGCCCATCATAACTTAATTTGAACACTTTGAAAATTTCAAGATCGGGAAGATTTTCCAGTTTTTGCAACTCACTTTCCCATGCTTCCCTTGTTCTACCATGAAGTTGTTAAGTATTATTATTATTAGTTAGTAGTAAGAGTATTTTAGTCTTTCTCAGTCTCTAGTATTTATTCTTTTTGTAAGCAAACACTATTATGCTTTTGCTCATTGTTGCCTTATGAAACCCTAGCAAGGGCTCTTTCTCTCTTAGTCTTCCCATTCTTCATCTTCTTTATCCACTATGTTTTTCTGGCCGTTTTGCGATCCGGTACCGATTTCGGCGTTCGGTTTTCCTCCTCCGTTTCTGATTCCGGCGCGCTCCTTCGTTTCTGTTTCCGGCGCGGTTCTCCTCCTCTGCTTCCGGCGGGATTCTGACACAGTTCTGCTCTTCTGTTTCGACAGACAGGTTATCCCTAATTTCTTCTGTTCTCAGTGATTGTGTTCATCGTATTTTGTGATTGTTTGCTATGGCTGGTGTTAAGGATGATTCTTTGCAAGCTGTTAGTGTCCAACTCAATGGACTGAATTACTCTTATTGGAGTTATGTGATGAAAAATTTTTTGATTGGAAAAAATGTATGGAGTCATGTTGATGGAACTTCTATTAAGCCCACAGATAAAACGGATGTAGCCAAATACACTGCTGATTTGAATACTTGGATGGTTAATAATTCGAAAATCATTACTTGGATTAACAATTCTGTTGAAATGTCTATTGGTGTGCAACTAGCCAAGTATGATACGGCTAAAGAGGTTTGGGATCATTTGCAATGCCTATATGTTCAGTCTAATTTTGCAAGACGGTATCCGCTGGAAAGTGATATTAGGGCCCTTAAACAGAACAATATGACCATTCAGGCATTCTATTCGGCCATGACTAATTTGTGGGATCAATTGGCTCTTATGGAATCGACTGAATTGAAAGCTGTCAAAGCATACATTGATCAGCGAGAAGAGCAACGTCTGGTTTGGTTTCTGATGGCTCTTCGTGATGATTTTGAGGGCCTTCGTGGGGGTATTCTTCATCGTACTCCTCTTCCTAATGTTGAATCAGTAATCAGTGAATTGTTGGCTGAAGAAACCAGACTTAAGACCCACTCCACTGTGTCGGATAAGGGAATTCTCCCTAATCCTCCATCTGTTTTTGCTGCTCCTGCTCAAAAAGGAAAATCTCAAGGGAGGATTGGGCTTGGTAATGATGAATGTGCTTTCTGCAAAGAAAAAGGTCATTGGAAAGCACAGTGTCCGAAATTAGGGAGAGCAAATAAGAAGAACTTTAGGGGTCCATCATCCAATGTTGCTGCTGCTGCTGCTCCTCCTCTCGTTGGCTCTAGTACTGGTTCTGTATACCCACATGAGACTGCTTCTCAAATACATGATATTGCGGAACAACTTCAAAAGCTTCTTGCTACTCAGCCACATGCCATGTCTGCCTCTTCTACTACAGGTTTGAAGTCCTCTAGTCTGTCAGGTATATCTCCTTCCATATGGATTCTTGATTCTGGAGCATCGCACCATATGTCATATGATAATAAATCTTTTGTGTCTGTGTGTCCTACCTCGTCTATGTCAGTTATGACTGCTGATGGCACTCCTATGCCATTAGCAGGCATTGGTTCTGTCTCCACGCCTAACTTGTCTTTTTCTGATGTTTATTATATTCCTAACCTCACTTTGAGTCTTGCTTCAGTTGGTCAATTGTGCGATTCCGGTTATTCATTTAAGTTTTCTTCCACTTCTTGTTGTGTGCAGGATCAACATTCCGGGAGGCTGATTGGGACAGGCCATAGACATGGGGGACTTTATGTGTTGGATGATCTGAGAGTCCCAGATATTGCAGCTTCAATATCCACTGATTTACTGTCTAGTTTTCGTTTGAATTCTTCGTCTTCTAGTTTTTATTTATGGCATTCCCGCCTTGGACATGTTTCTGCTTCTAGATTAAAGTATTTGGCTTCTACTGGAGCTTTAGGAAAGTTACAAACCAGTGATATTTCAGATTGTTGTGGTTGTAAACTTGCTAAATTTTCAGCTTTACCATTTAGTAAAAGTGTTTCCCTTTCATATGCACCTTTTGATTTAGTTCACTCTGATGTTTGGGGTCCATCACCGGTTCCTACCAAAGGTGGATCTAGATATTATGTTTCATTTATTGATGATTACACTCGTTATTGTTGGGTTTATCTTATGAAACACCGCTCAATTTCTTGATATTTATCATATGTTTCGTGGTTATGGTAAAGACTCAACACAACGCTGTTATAAAGTGTTTCGTTGTGATTTAGGTGGTGAATATACCTCTAATAAATTTTCAATTACTTGCTTATGATGGCACCCTCCACGGACATCTTGATCGATACTCCTCAACATAATGGAGTTGCTGAAAGGAAACACCGTCATATTATTGAGACTGCTCGTTCTCTTTTGTTGTCGGCTTCGGTTCCCAGTGAATTTTGGGGTGAGGTTGTTCTTACTGCTGTCCATGCTATTAACAGAATCCCGTCGTCTGTCATATCAGGTTTGTCTCCCTTTGAAAAATTGTATGCTTCTATCCCTGATTACTCTTCTTTAAAAGTCTTTGGCTCTACTTGTTTTCTTCTCCGTCCACAAGTAGAACGTAGTAAGTTGTCTTCTCGTTCTGCCATGTGTGTTTTCCTTAGTTATGGGGATGGTCAAAAGGGCTATCGTTGTTATGATCCTCATGCAAGAAAACTTTATGTCTCTCGTCATGTTGTTTTTCTTGAGCATATTCCATTCTACTCCTTTTCTTCCGAGTCTTCGATTACTAACAGTTCAGAACTAACCCATATTGATCCATTTGGTCCTAATGATAGTACTTCTAGTGATTGTAATGTTGAGAATTGCAGGACAAATACTACTACTCCAGATGATGACATCACTCTTGCCCCCCCGACTGCCCAACCACCTCCTGCGATTGTTGATCCTTCGCCTCCTCCTTCGCCTCCTCGTTATCCCTCTCGTCACCGTAAGTCTACTCAATTGCCTGATTTTGTCTATTCCACTTACTCTGCTTCGTTTGCTTCTTTCTTAAGCTCTATTCACAGTTTGTCTGAGCCCTCTTCCTATAAAGAGGCTATCCTTGATCCTCTTTGGCAGCAGGCTATGGCAGAAGAACTTTTTGCATTGCGCAAAACAGATACTTGGGATTTAGTACCTCTTCCTCCTGGAAAACGTGCTATTGGGTCTCGTTGGGTATACAAGATCAAAACTAAGTCTGATGGGTCAGTTGAGCGCTACAAAGCTCGTCTTGTTGCTAAGGGATTCTCTCAGCAGTATGGTATGGATTATGAAGAAACTTTTGCTCCTGTGGCTAAGATAACAACTATTCGTACTCTTATTGCAGTTGCATCTATTCGTCAGTGGGATGTTTCTCAAATGGATGTCAAAAATGCCTTTCTAAATGGTGAGCTTCATGAAGAAGTCTATATGGTACCTCCACAGGGTGTTTCTCATAATCAGGGGGAAATGTGTAAGCTAAAAAAGGCTCTCTATGGTCTTAAATAGGCTCATCGAGCTTGGTTTGAGAAATTCTCTACTGTGATCACATCTCTTGGTTTTCGTTCTAGTGACCATGATTCTGCATTGTTTATCAGGTCCACCACTCACGGTCGCATTATAATTTCCTTGTATGTTGATGATATGATAATTACAGGTGATGATGTTAGTGGAATCAATAAGTTGAAAGCTCAGTTAGCCAAGCAGTTTGAGATGAAGGATTTAGGCACTCTTCGCTACTTCTTGGGGATTGAAGTTGCATACTCTCCTAAAGGCTATCTTCTCTCTCAATCCAAGTACATAGCCAACATTCTTGAACAGGCTCGTCTCTCTGATACTAGAGCAGCAGATACTCCACTTGAGTTGAATGTGAAATATGCTCCCTCTGATGGTGTGCCTCTACCAGATCTTACTTTATACCGTACTTTGGTTGGCAGCCTGGTGTACCTTACAATTACCAGACCTGACATTGCTTATGTTGTTCATGTTGTCAGTCAGTTTGTTGTATCTCCCACTACTGTTCATTGGGCGGCTGTTCTTCGTATTCTTCGTTATCTTCGGGGAACTCAATTTCAGAGCCTTCTCTTTCCCTCATCGTCCTCATTGGAGCTATGTGCTTATTCTGATGCTGATTGGGCTGGTGATCCTACAGATCGTAAGTCCACCACTGGGTTTTGTATCTTTCTTGGAGACTCTCTTATTTCTTGGAAGAGTAAGAAACAGGACATTGTTTCTCGCTCTTCTACAGAAGCTGAGTACCGTGCTATGGCATCCACCACTGCTGAGATAGTTTGGTTGCGTTGGCTTTTATCTGATATGGGTATCTCTCTTTCTGAGCCAACTCCGATGCACTGTGATAATAAGAGTGCTATTCAAATTGCTCATAACTCGGTCTTCCATGAACGCACCAAGCACATTGAGATCGATTGTCATTTTACTCGTCATCATCTTCAGCATGGAACAATTACTCTACCGTTTATCTCCTCCTCCTTGCAGATTGCGGACTTGTTCACGAAGATGCATTCCATTAAACGCTGTTTAGTTGACAAACTCTCGATGCTCCCTGTTAATGCATCGTGAGTTTGAGGGGAGATGTTAAGTATTATTATTATTAGTTAGTAGTAAGGGTATTTTAGTCTTTCTCAGTCTCTAGTATTTATTCCTTTTGTAAGCCAACACTATTATGCTTTTGCTCATTGTTGCCTTATGAAACCCTAGCAAGGGCTCTTTCTCTCTTAGCCTTCCCATTTTTCATCTTCTTTATCCACTATGTTTTTATGTATGTTAACAGAAGCAATAAGCCCAAAACTTTGAGAGCTAATGGAACCCCTTTAGCATAATTTAATACCTTTTCTGATAAGCTCGCATAAGCTTCAATGGGATAGTTTACTTTAGTTTAAAGGCATGTGAACTGAAGAGTTGCAGAGAATCTTGAAAATTCATCTCCTCGACTTCATGTATGTAATCAGCATCGGCATTTCTAAGCACCTGCATATTTCTACTAGTCCCAATGATTCTACTACCCTGGCCAAAGTTAAAATGGCTTTCAATTAAGTCTGAATTGTCCACATCATCGAGAACAAGGAGAACCTTTGTCCGTTTGAGCCTCTGTTCATATGAAAATTGTATCCAGAGGATGTGTTGTCTTCCTCTAGAAGATGTGACAAATATTTGCTTTGGATATGGTGTAGTCCTTCTCTTTCTATTTCTTGTTGAACATTTAGAATGATGCAGCTGGAACAAGTTTGCGATATATTGCACTAGCAGTTGTTGTTTTACCTAATCATTCCTTGAGAATCGCTTAAAACAGAACGATTCAATTTTCTCAAAATATCTTTCACAATCTCTTCAATAAGTTTGCGTTCTGGTCTGGTACATATTATAAAAGCATTAATCTTCAACGTAAAAAAACTAATCTATGTAATAAAACCAAAAAAAAAAAAAAAACTAACCTACGTAATGTTTGGCTGGGAGGGATTTTTATAACGTTTTCTTAATCATTTCAACATTTTGGAGGAAAGAGAAGGAAAGGAAGGAGATCTCTTGAATCCCCACTCAATTTTGGCTTCCTTCGGATTTAGAAAGAAAAATATATGGCTTTTGAAATATTTTGAATGCATTGACAAATAAAATTTTTGTGACTATACAATAAAATATAATTATAAGGTTATAAAATTAATGGTAAATACCGCTTTTGATCCCTGTAATTTGAGTGAAATTCGGTTTTAGTTCCTGTAAAAAAATTTGTTTAGCTTTTGTCTCTGTAATTTAAGATTCTTTTACTTTTAGTCTCTGCCGTCAAATCTCTATTAAAAAATGCTGACGTGGCTAATAGAGAGGTATGACGGGAGGGACAAAAAGTGGAAGAATCTTAAAATTACAGGGACTAAAAGTGGAAGAATCTTAAAATTACAGGGACAAAAACTCAACGTTTTTAATAGAGATTTGACGACAGAGACTAAAAGTGAAAAAAATTTAAATTACAGGGACAAAATCTAAACAAAAAATTTTATAGGGACTAAAACCAAATTTCGCTCAAATTATAGGGACCAAAAGCGTTATTTACCCTAAAATTAAATTAGCTTTAAAATTTCTCTTCTCTCAACCAAATAGAATGTTTAATTAAAAAATTCATCTTCCTTCCTTCCCTCCTTAAAATGTCTTCCCTTTTTTATTTCTCTCTTACCAAACACTAACAAGTTGATAAGACATAACATCATTTGATAGAGCCACGTATTGGTGTCATAACATCTTCATATTATTGCTTTTGGATTTGTAAAATGAAGATCAAACTATTACTATACAGTATACTAATGACAACAGGTGCTGGCTGGGCAAGACAAAAGCATATACTAAGTCAAAATTTAACGGGCAGAATTTTTCGAAGCCCCATGAATTAGTTGGAATACCAAAATAAAAGTTGGAATAACACAATTTTAAGTAAAAGGGGCTCGTATAATATATGATCAGAAGAGGATGTAAAACACTGACCTGGTTACTTGTGAATCCCAGCCGGCGAGCCCAGCTACTTGAGTTAGAGCGGCCTTCCACACGTGCACTTTGTCCTTAAATCTCTGTTGGTGTTGGTGCTTAACAAAAGCTTCTGCATAACTCTCTCTTTGATGCCTAACATTTGATGGATCCACTTTATAGAATACTGGTATCACATCCCTTCCGTACCTCTGTTTGCATTCGAATATCTTTGTGAGTTCATCCAAACACCATGTGGAAGAAGCATAGTGCTCGGACAGAATGACGACATAAATCACTGATTCTTCGATTGCTTTGTACAGTGCATGCGAAATCTCATCGCCTTTGCCGAGTCTGTAATCTATGAATGCTTCAATCTTTTTCCTGCGTAGTTCAGCATAAAGATGACTGATGAAGTTGTCGCGTGTGTCCTATCCTCGGAAGCTGAGGAACACATCATGCTTTGGAGTTGGAGGAGGAGGAGACATGGCAATAGTAGAAGAACTCCCCAACATTATTGCAACCAAATTTCTCTCCTGCCTCTGCACCTTTCTCTCTTAGTAGACTTGGGCTTTTGCCTTTGGCTTGAACATTTTATAGAACACTTGGTCAGCGCCTCAGTGCCGAAACTTGCGAGAGTGTGTGTTTATTAATCTATCTCTCTCCGGATGACTTTCGATCTGTTACGTCATATACAAAAAATAAAAGGCTGGCGCTATCCACACCCCATGTTTCCTATTGACACCCCCTATCAGGTTTTAATGAAATAAAAAGACCATTTACTCCACTGTTTTTTTTCTGCGTTTTGGATTCGTACACAAACTCAGTTTGCGTATGTTTATGCAAACTGAGTTTGCGTATGTGCAAACAAATTTTCAGGGATGTCATAGCTCGGTTTGCGTATGTTTCTGTAATCTGGCGAGTTTGCGTATGTGCAAACAAATTTTCAGGGATGTACGCAAACTCAGTTTGCGTATGTTTACGCAAATTGAGTTTGCGTGTGTGCAAACTTTGCGTGAGTTTTCTTTTGCACACACGCAAACTAAGTTTGCGTAAACATACGCAAACTGAGTTTGCGACATCCTCAGAATTGCTTGCACACGCAAACCGAGTTTATAGAATACACGCAAACCGAAGTTTGCGTACATCCTCAGAATTGCTTTGCACACACGCAAACTGAGTTTGCATAAACATACTTTGCGTACGAACCCAAAACGCAAAAAAAAATGAGCGAATGAAACACGAAATTGAGCACTTATTAAGGCTAATGGAAGTAGTAATGAAGCCTTTGAGTCACTTTTCCCAACATTCATGAGATAGAGGGAGTGGAGAAGGGTGTGGAGAAGAGAGGGGTGAAAGAATAGAGAAGAAAGGGTTGAGAGGGTGAGTTTTCTTTTGCACACACGCAAACTCAGTTTGCGTAAACATACTGAATTTGCGTACGAACCAAAAACACAAAAAGAGCATTTTTGGTATTATAATTTTCATTAAAGTGTCGGGGGGTGTGGTTAAGAAATAAGGGAGAGTGGTTAGCGGCACTCAAAATAAAAAAGCCTGTATGCATGAAGCATGATGCCCGAAAACGGAGAAATTGGAGCCGTGGTACTGGTGGGAATAAACAAAAGCGAAATGCTGAATCATTAGAAAGCGAAGTGGCAGCATCTTATCGTGGTTTATTCTCCTTGGGCTTTTTCTATCCACACCCCCCATTAGACTAGCCACACCCCCTGTCAGCTTTTTTGTTGATGAAATGACCCAAAAGCCCCTACCCCCAAACCCAATTAACGTTGCGCATGCTATGTTTCGTCTGTCCGTGAATTGAATTCACGTAAGTTACGTAAATTAAGTTCACGGAAGGGAAAAAAATTAAACTAGTTACGTAAATTCAATTCACGTAACTTACGTAAATTCAATTCACGGAAGAGAAAAAATTTTAAACTAATTACGTAAATTCAATTCACGTAACTTACGTAAATTCAATTCACGGAAGAGAAAAAATTTTAAACTGGATACGTAAGTTACGTGAATTCAATTTACGTATCCAGGTTAAAATTTTTCTCTTCCGTGAATTGAATTTACGTAAGTTACGTGAATTGAATTTACGTAAGTGTAACTAGTTTAAAATTTTTCTCTTCCGTGAATTGAATTTACGTGAAGAGTTTAAAAAAAAAATTCTTTCGTGAATTCAATTTACGTAACTTCCATGAATTCAATTTACGTAACTTCCGTGAATTGAATTTACGTAACTTCCGTGAATTCAATTTACGGAACCAGTTTAAAATTTTTTCCCTTCCGTGAATTGAATTTACGTAAGTCACGTGAATTGAATTTACGTAACCAGTTTACAATTTTTTCCCTTCCGTGAATTGAATTTACGTAAGTTACGTGAATTGAATTTACGTAAGTCACGTGAATTGAATTTACGTAACCAGTTTACAATTTTTTCCCTTCCGTGAATTGAATTTACGTAAGTTACGTGAATTGAATTTACGTAACCAGTTTACAATTTTTTCTCTTCCGTGAATTGAATTTACGTAACTTCCGTGAATTCAATTTACGGAACCAGTTTAAAATTTTTTCTCTTCCGTGAATTGAATTTACGTGACTTCCGTGAATTCAATTTACGGAACTTCCGTGAATTCAATTTACGTAACCAGTTTACAATTTTTTCTCTTCCGTGAATTCAATTTACGGAACCAGTTTAAAATTTTTTCCCTTCCGTGAATTGAATTTACGTAACTTCCGTGAATTCAATTTACGGAACCAGTTTAAAATTTTTTCTCTTCCGTGAATTCAATTTACGGAACCAGTTTAAAAATTTTTCCCTTCCATGAATTCAATTTACGTAACTTCCGTGAATTCAATTTACGTAAGTTACGTGAATTGAATTTACGTAACTAGTTTAAAATTTTTTCTCTTCTGTGAATTGAATTCACGTAACTAGTTTAATTTTTTTTCCTTCCGTGAACTTAATTTACGTAACTTACGTGAATTCAATTCACGGACAGACGAAACGTAGCATACACAGCGCTAGTTGGGTTTGGGGGTAGGGGTATTTGGGTCTTTTCATCAATAAAAAAGCTGACAAGGAGGTGTGACTAGTCTAATGGGGGGTGTGGTTAGAAAAAGCCTTCTCCTTGTATGTCAGCAGTTCTGTATAGCCAGTTATACCAAGCACCACTTGCTTAGTGGTGCATGGAGACACTAGAGGCTAACAAGGAAAATTCATCTCTCATATCCTTCCCCCCTTCACCCACCATGAAACAGCACCAGTACCACCTAATACCAAGGCCATCACTAACCTCCCTCACTTACCTTTTGCAAACCACATCCCTAAGAGCATCCACAATGGGGGGATGTTGGTGAGGATCTATCCTATGTGGACCGAGTATCTAAAATTTTTACCATTGGAGAGAGTCTAGTTGGCAAGGAGAGTATCTAAAATTTTAGCTCCAGCATCCATCTATAGCTCCCGTGTGTTATTGTTAAAAAATCATTGTTTCTCTCTCTTCACCATCGTTGATCCAACAGAACGCTGAGAAATTGGTTGATTCAACAGACAGATACCAAATAGATTTAACATTTCACAAAAACACAAAAATTCAAAACAGATTTACAACGTGATTCAAAACAGATTCAAAACAGAAAAACAAAAAAACCTTAAAAAAAATTTAAAAAAAAAAGAGAAGATCTGGTGTTGCCTTGACCGGAGGTGGTGCCTTGACCGGAGATGGAGGCGAGATCTGGTGCGATTGGGCAAGATGAGGATGAGATCTAAGGAAATGAAGGCGAGATCTGCGCATATCCCTGTCTCTTTACCCATGCTCTGAGACGCGAGGCTGAGACGAGAGAGAGATGAGCCGCCGTGGTCGCGTCGTGGTGAGGCAGTGGAACGGTGAGACGAGATGGTTTTGGGGGAGACGAGAGACAGAGACGAGAGATAGAGACAGGGAAACGAAGGCGTTTTGGGGGAGATGAGAGACAGACGAGAAACGAGAGATAGAGACAGGGAAACGAGGGTGTGGGTGTGACACAAATGATACAAGGTAGGGTTTTGGGCGAGACACAAATTTTGGGCAAAACGCAAATTTTTGGGCTGACACAAAATGTTTCCGTTTGTGTCATTGTGTCATTTTGGGCTGACACAAAATGCTCAAGGCAAGGCAGTGTTAAATCCAAAATGTTACCGTTTGATCAGTGTTGTAAATTGTTACCGTTGCCAATAGCTATATTTTTTATTTTTAGATGACTTATAAATAATGCTCTACCAATTCAATTTAGATTGCACAAAATTTCTCAAACCCACAATTCTATTCTTGTTGTTACCAAACCACATTCTTGTGTTTTTTTCTTTGTAAAATAGATCCCAATCAATGGGGTTATGAGTCTTACATAAATCTTTTACAAAACAAATCACCCCCACTCAATGGCCCTATCGGTGATAGTTCTCAAAATCCTAATTACATGATGTATCCACCACATCCATACATTGGCCATAGTGGTGTTAGTTCTCAAAATCCTAATTTTTTTATGCATCCAACCAATCCCAATATGTGGTTTAGGCCTCCTCCAATAGGTACCACCAACCATGTAGAGTCCCCTAACGATGTGTCTCAAATGCCACAATTCTCAACTCAAGGTGGCCTAGACACGATTGCCGTTAATGAAGAAGGAGGCCCTCCCACTCCCACGATGGAAAAAATCGCAACGGATTCACAATGGAAGAAGATATACTTCTTATTCAATCATGGCTAAACGTCTCAAAGGATGCAATCGTTGGAGTTGACCAAAGTGCAGAAGGCTTTTGGTCTAGAATCAGAGAGAACTACAATAGCTATCGCGGAAATATCCCGAGAGGATATTTAATGCACTTAAATCTCGATGGTTTCGGATGAATGGTGCGGTTCAAAAATTTGTTGGTTGCTACAATGATGTTGCTCGTCTTAAGAGAAGCGGTCACTCGAGAACGACATCATGATTGATGCGCTTGCCATGTATGCTCAAGATAATATGAATAAAAATTCAAATTTGAGCATGCATGGCGGTTGTTGAAAGAAGAACCAAAGTGGAAGGGTGAAGCAATGCCAAGCTATTCAAGGAGATCAGGGGGTTCTACTACTGAAGCACACACACCATCGACTAACCCGGGACGCCAATTGATTGCTGCAGTATGATTCAAAGACAACCCTATGCCCGCCAATGGGACAAAAGGCGCTAAAAGAAAGGCCGTTCAAAAGAAGGTGAATCATCTTCTAACAACGTCCATCTGTCTGCCATGGAAACCTATCTGAAGGAAAAAAATGCTATAATAGCACAAGTAGCCGAGGCAAAGAAGAGGGAGACCAACGTCCAGTTTTATGAAATCCTTATGAAGGACACATCTGAGATGTCCGAGGAACAAAAAGCAAATCATAACTTCTATTGTGATTATATTAAGCATCAATTGTACTAATTTCCATTATGTAATAGCTCAGTATTTTAATATTATCATTATGTACCATCTCAATGTTGCAATATTAAAAACTAGCGGTTATAAAAAACTTAGCCGTTGTAAAAAAGTAGCCGTTGTAAAAGTAGGCGTTATAAAAAGAGTCGTTGTAAAAAAACTAGCGGTTGTAAAAAAAGAGTCAATGTTATGTTTTTTTATTATTCTTTAATTTATTATGTTAAATATTATTTTAAAAAAATTCTACATTTTTTAAATATTTAATAATTTTATATATATTAATTAAAATAATTGATTTAATATTTAAATTTAAATCAAAAATGGGTTCAAATAAAATAATATAAAATATGTTCAATTTGTGGGGCAACAAAAAAATAAGATACCACCATCGTGAAGAAAGCCCAAAGAATGTCTTATGGGTGTCTTAAATCCTACGTGACATTTTGGGCCCATAAAATAGTGTTAAAATGCTCAAGTTAAGCTCATCCCATTGTGGATGCTCTGACAATTACTTCCCATTCCAAACCATCGAATCTGAAGAGAGAGAAATAGCGAGGGGAGGAGTATGGCAGAGAGGGGGAGAGAGAGAGAGAGAGAGGAAGGGCTGTTTCCGGCCACCAGACCGCCGCATGGCGTGGATCTGGTCTTCCCTCGACCTTGACGCGTGGCTGTTCAACAACTGCGTACACTTCCCCGGTCGTCGTCGCGGCTACAGCTCCTTCACCGCGGACCGCTGCTCCTTCTCGCCGCCGCCACGTCGCATGGCCAGCGGTCTTCTTCCTCCGCGCAATACCTCTGCCACTGTTTCCCGTTCAATCACCGCCGCGCACAGCCATGGCTTGATCTTTGCGCGCGATCGTGGAGAGAATCAGTTTTATACATCAGTAAAGGCTCTCTGGTCATTTCACGGCGCAGAGAAAGGGCGGCTCTTACAGGAGATGGGGCGGTGAGGCGGAGGGAGGGGACAGGAGAGAGTGGCAGTTGTTGGGCTCTCTCTGTATCATTTTACCATTTTAACCTTTTGTCTATTATTCAATCTTAGCCATTAATTTGAAAATTCAACGGTTGTGATACTATATGTTTATATCCATCGATCCACCACTATTCATGTGGTGCATGCTATACGAAGCCATTGTGTTTTGACTTTTGATTGATTAAAATAAATAAAATAGTTTAGGGAAAATTGCAATAACCTCCCTTGAGGTCTATTAAAATGTCACTCACACTCCCTCTAGTTTCTCAATGAACACTAACCTCCCTTATTTGTGTGATACGTGATTCGTTATAAATCAAAGAATTCCTTCACTCATCATGGCTCTTCTTTCCTGTAAGCAGCTATTGTGCACTGTACCTCTCCTTTCCTGTAAGTAGCATTCTGTCATACCTATCAGCCACACAGCAGTAGTCGTGCACCTCTTGCTTGAAAGCAGCTACACTTATAAGGCTTCATACACAAGCTCAGGCAGACAACACCTCTCCCCCTCTTCGTCTTCATACTGGATTTGTGAGGGTGTAGGAATGGTTATAACCTTTTACTCTGACTAGAAAGAGCATTTTGCCTTTTATTTTGATGTCTTCCTAAAAGTGTCATTATTTTGCGAGAATTGGGTGTTGTCATGAAAGTTTTACCTGAATTCTAGGATTCTGGTGATGTCATTATACTTATTTAACAAGTGTTGTGTTGCATTATACTCAGCAGTTTTCATTGGATTTGTTTCATGAATTTTGGTGCTGTCATTATACGCATTAACGTGCAGACCATCACCAATGAGAGCATCCATCGAAATACCACTATAATTCACAAACGAGGCACACTGCGAAGGAGAGGATGACGTTCACGAACATTGTAACACCCCAGGCTATCCACGTGGCCTTTGGCCATTGGACTTTCCTGAGCGTGCCACTCACAAGACTAATCTCTCTCATGGGACTTTTTGCCTTACGGAGGGCTCGAATCCGGGACCTGAGAGGATAAGTACCACGGAAGCGCACCTCCTTGCACCAACACTCAATCAGCCGAACTGGGAGGCTAAGAACTAAAGGGGATAAAACCATGCTCAATCAGCCGAACTGGAGATTAGTCGCATAGCATACTCGAAATGCCTAAGTCGTGGGAATATTTGGTGGACTCACTTGGCCCAAAGGATCAATTACAATGAGTTCCATAAAAAGGCTTAATTATAGTTTTAGTCCCCCAATTTTCACCAATTCACGAATATGATCACTTTTTTCTAAATTCAAACATTTAGTCCTCCAATTTTTAAAAATTCATACGGTTTTCCCATCTGTTAAATTGTCAACAAAAATTTAACAGAGTTAGTGATGTGACATGCATTAAGCTTATGTGGCATCTGACTTAGTAATACATGTTGTTGTCACGTCATTAAAACATGTCAGGTCACATAAGCTCATATTTCATTTCACCTAAATCAATTTTTGTAATTTCAGAAATAGTAAATACATTACACTAAAAATAATAATTCTGAAATTGAATTAAAACTTTGCTCATCAGTCGAACTGGTGATTAGTCTCATAACAGGGTTGAAGGGCATAAGTCATTGGGATACCTGGGTACTCACTTACTCTAGAGGGCTAATTAGGATGAGTTTCATAAAAAATTACACATGAAAAAATTAAAACATGAGAATAGGGGCTTATTTATGTGCTTTATGAAAGAGTTTTTTAATTAGAAAACGAGTTAAAAGATTTATAATAGTTATGGATTTTTTTTTTCAAAAAAAGTGAAAACATTAAAAAAATTGTTTTAATATTTTTCTTCGAAAGTTAAAAAAACAGTTTTTGTACCAACCAAAAAAAAAGTTTCAAAGATGCACAGCAAAATCTCTCCTTTTTTTTATTGAAAAAAAAATTAGGTTGAGGAGATGGTGCCCCAGTCCAAGGCAGGGAAGATCTCCGGGCTCTTTGAGCACTTATGAAGGTAATTATATTTACTTCACCCCAAGGGGACTAGTGGGGACTCGAACCCGTGTCATGTCGAATACAAGTCCTATCATGCTCCACTAAGCCAACCTCTTGGGGTAAAATCTCTCCTTTTTTAATCTAAAGAAGCGGGGTCCTAAGTATCGTACAAAAAAGTGTCATATTATAATCGATTACATTTTATATTTGTAACAAATTTAGAGGATTTTATTATAAATAACATTTTAATTAATAAAGTATCATGTGTAAATGTAAAAACTAACATAATATAAAAAATAAGAGTTTAATTTGAATAATTAAAAATGTCACACTCAAACACACTAGATTAAACAAGATAAAATTAAAAAAAATGTTATTTACATATAAAATATCCTAATATTAACTATCACCCAAAAAAATTATGCCATGTATTTGTCTATTTGCTTCATCTATGGTTTTCTTAAAATCTTTTTCTTTAAAATATTCCGCAGACTTTGGGTGCCTTTGATATACATTGTGTTACTGGACAAGAAGAACTGCACATGATAAAAGCCTGAATCATAGCGCAATTTTTTGTTTTGTCTGTTGTTTGGTGGATAGTAAACAGTACAAGTAAAACATCGTGAAATTTACTCAAATACCTTTTGTAATATATAACAAACATATAATATATATTTTTTGACCAAATATAATATTATATATTATAATTTATAAAAATACAATATCATATATAATAATGTATAATATTATATATTTTTTAATGTTATTAAATATTATATAATATTATACATTATTATATATATGAAAAAAAAGACACTGACAAATGAGTTTGTTTCCAGGAAATAATAGGCTTAATTTGTTTATAAAGTACATCTATCATTAAACTCTAGTTATTTAAATTTAATTTTTCAAAAATACTGTCAACTTTTTTTTTTCATTATAATCACATAAAATTTAATAACAAAATCTTGAACATTATAATTGCGTTAATTTTTCAAACTATTAAACTTGCATATTCCTTGAATATCCTTTATGTTTCCTTAACAACACAAAGATTGAATTATGTGTTTCACACTTATTTGGAATATTTTATTAAATGTACAAGTAATATATGTAACTAAATATTAGCCATTATAATATAAAAACATCGTACCCAGTACCCAAAAAACAAACCATCGTACCCAAAAAAGAAAATACAAAATGCAAAACGGAAACAGAAACGTCCATAAAACTCATTTAAAAAGTTTTCTTTGTCACAAACCGCAAACCCTATACATGTCTTGATAGATAAATGTCACAATTATTTTAAACGAGAATAAAATAATAGATACATGCAACTGCAAAAGGTTGGCTTAATAGAGTATGTTAAGACTTGTATTCAACATGTTGTGGGTTCAAATACCCATTAGTCTCCATGAGGTGACCGGGTATTATTCCCTCACCATAACACTTTTTTTTTCCAACAAAAATGAAAGAATAGGAAATATGCTTTTATTATCATATCATTTATCATACAGTGATGCAACTTGCCTTATGTAATTTCCATCGGCAAGTACTGTAATTTCTAAAAGTTGTACACTAAATTATATTTCAAATAAAATGAGCAGCTTCAGTGATCACCAGTGTTCTCCATGAAATGCAGAAAATGACGCGACAGAGTTGTGTCAACAAAATCGAAATGAATTTGAAATGCCTGAAATGTAAATAATCACCTATTATCTGTTTGTCCAAAACAATCAGCACAGAATGTTAAACACGGGGTAAAAGCAAAGTTAATTGGACTGTCTAGTTCAATAAGAAATAAATTGTCATGATTAGCTGTTCTGGGATGACCGAACAAAAGGTTCTCTGGTTTTACAACTGCACGAACCTAACTCCATGACGAGTTACAATTATAACAATTATTCAAAAGTCAAAACCTTGTCATAAGAACTTGGAATATTGGGCTTTACAGGATGTAGTGATTTTCAAAGTATTAAAAACCGGACCGGACCAGCCGATCGAACCGGGAACCAGGCCATAGTCCGGTCCGATTCACCCTCTAAAACCAGCTGCGAAAGAACCGGACGGTTCTGTTAAAGAACCGGATAAGAACCGGCCCGGACCGGGTGAAAACCGGTAAAAACCGGGTTTTTTGGGCGCCCGGCCGGTTCGTAAACTGTTTTTTTTTAAGGGCAAAACGACGTCGTTTTATATTTTAACTGTTTTTCCCCTGCGCTATTTTGCTTCTCAAACTCGACTATTTTAACTGTTTTTTTCCCTGCGCCATTTTTCATATTTTGTGTTATTGAACGTAATAGTTATGTCATATTTGAGATGGATGAATGTGTAATTTTTTGTTATATGTCGACTTATTAAGAAAATATTAAGTGAAGTATAATTTTTATGGTGTGAAGTTATGAATATCAGTTTATTTTTTGTTTATTATTTATTTATATATTGTATTAAATATTTTTTTAATAATATTTAATCAAACCCGGTTCGACCCCAGTCCAACCCCGGTCCAACCTAAAAACCCTGAACCCAGACCCTCTCCGGTTTAATGTCCGGTCCGGTTTTTAATACCTTGGTGATTTTACTCTACCCATTCAAATGATGCAAAAAAAAATTAATAGAGCCAAAATGGGAACAAATTAAGGAAATTGTAGTCACACGAAAACAGAGTAAATCAACATAAACTGATACCGAAAACTTCATACTTTATCTCACCATAACTTGGAAATCTCCTTGTCAATGAATCAACAAAATGCCATAAAAAGTGTTGAAAGCTTGAAAAGATGTATATATTGGTGATAGGCTGTTTAGTCACAAAGGACTTATTACTTACCTGTAGCCACCAAAGGTCTTTCTCTCCATCTTCTTTTGTTTCCATACAAAACTTACTATGCAGCTTCGCTTCCACTCGGTTCTTCAATGTCATTATTTAAAATCTCATACCAGTACCTCCATTATCATCCTTTTCTTTGGAATAAAGAGGACATATCCCACACACTTTCACCGTGACAGTTGATTTAAAATATTGGCGAACATTGTGTTTGCTGATCTCAAAAGTGAAGTTGTGGGCATGTAAAAGCCTGTAGTCGATGCTTGCAAAGTCCAAGTTGTATTTCCATAGGAATGTGTGGTCTTGGACAACAAATCTCTGTCGACCCTTCCAAGAGAAATAGTTTCTTATCTCGTCATGGTTGGGAAGAATGTGTGTGCGACCATCAGATTCAAATGTTAATCTGTATGTAAATCCACCTCTTCTTTTATCATCCTTATCTACATTTCCCAAAACGACACACAGCGCGAAACCAATGAGCCTATTATCATTGCACCAAGCTAGAGAATCATTTTTCATGGCTACTGAATGTCCCTGGCATCGATAAGGAAACCAACAAGGAACCACACTCCCTGGAAAACAGAAGAACACAGACCTATAAGCATCCTCGGTGATCCTTAGCCATGCTTCAGCCCCAATATTACTATGGGCACTTGCATCCAGTTCTTGACTATTGGTGAAATGAAATTTGAAAGTACCCTCTTTGGAATCTAACGTTGAATTTGACATCACTCTCCTAATCGATGGGCAATCAAACGCCAACAACTGGTTTAGAAATGGTGGAAGCTGTGGGATACATTCAAGCCTTTTGCAGTCACTTAAATCAAGTGATTTCAAGCTCGAAAGATGAGCTATACTCTCAGGAAGGTTCACAATACTGCTTTCTTGAAGTGACAATTCCCTCAATGATGACAAGCAACCTATGTTATTTGGGATTTTTGTTAAACTGCGACAGCCCGAGCAATCAAGATGGGATAGAAGGCTAAGACTAACAATGCTGTTTGGAAGTGACACAAGATCACTACACAGGTTCAGGCGCAAGGTTTGAACCCCAACCAAATGCTCCAATGATGAAGGCAGTTCTTCAACTGCCGTTTTTGTCAAGTTAATGTGAGCAAAAGTTTCTGCAGGCTCCAAGATCTCTGGGAAGGTCTTCAACATCGAGCAACCATGCAAATCGAGTTTAGTCAGCTTCAATTTGAAAATGCTGCTGGGAATAGTTTCAAGTGATTCACAGCAGGTAAGGTCTAACTTGCAGAGTTTGTTGAGACTTCCAATGGACGATGGAATTATTTCAAGCTTTTGGCAATTGTGCAAACTCAATTCCTCAAGCCCGACCAAATGGTGCAAGGATGAAGGTAGTTCCTTTGTTGCTGTTCCATCTAAGATGAGCACCGATAGATTTTCCATTGCCTCATGGATTTCAGGGAACTCCTCCAAATTTGAACAACCACGGAGGTAAAGTCTTCTGAGAAATTTCAACTGAAAAAGTTCAGTTGGAAGACTTGTAAGGGATTCACAGTAAGAGAGATCTAACCAACAAAGTTCATTGAGACTTGGAAATAATGAGGGCGAACCTTCTCTCAACACTTCTAAGTTTAGTAAGTGAATATTATCCTTCGGTTCTTCATTTAACTCAGCAGAATCTAGGGGGTCAAAAGCATTTGATAAGAGGCGTTGGTCCGACATTTCGCCGGGCAGTGGCAAATTGATCTTAAATGATCTAGCACGTGAACAACTGTATAATAGAACCCCCGTTTTTGCATTACTGACTGAAAACATCTCAAGGTTGTGACAATCATAGAGAACTACTAATCCAGAATAGCTCGAGAGAATATTGCTAGGAATGTTTAAACTCCTTAGCCCAACACAACCATTTAACCATAAACATTTGAGCTTGCTGAGGAATTTGGAAGAGTAAACTTGAACCAAATTTGTGCAACGTCTAAGAATCACTTCTTCAATATTTGGACACTGAGAGAGGTCTGGCATTCGAATTAGTTTCCGAGAACCACTAAGGTCAAGCCGTTTCAAATTCGGTAAATCCTAGAACAAAAAAATAAATGATTAAGCAACATAAAGGAAAATATGTTAAGTTAACCCTATTTGTAGGGTGCATATGACCTATTCCATTTGGTAAATCTTGGAATAAAATACAAATGTTTTTTTTTTTTTTTTGGCCAGAAGTTTTTGACCCCGCTCCGGTGTCCGGGGAAAGGGGCCCTGACTAATCCGGAGTTCGACTGAGAGGTAAGTAAAGTCTGGCCCCAAATTGTTCTATCGCCGGGGTCAAACTAGGGTACCAGCCAAGCTCATCCCTTTAGATGAAGTGCGTTAACGACTTGCGCCCGACCTTGTGGTTGCAAATAATTTGTTTCTTTACCTTATTGGTTTATGTTAATATATAAAATATTATTCAAAATATAAGTAAAATATGTTATTAAATTAGAAATTATAAATCCATAAATATTTAAATTATTTGAAAAATTATATACATATTTATCAAGATAAATAATATAATTCAACACACTTATTAAAGGTTTTAGTATATCATATTTATCGCTTGGTATCAAGTATCAACACGTCATTGCCTAAAACAAAAATTTAAAAAAAAACCAAGACTCTTCTTATGACAAAGTAAAAGAATTTCCTTAACACACTTGTACAAACACCTAGCATGATGAAATATGATTGAACATTTGCGTAAAACTTATTTATAGTGAGTAATATGCTGTTAAACAAGAGAAATGCATCATTATTACTATATTAAAGCCTGAAAAACTAATTTTTAGCATTCAAACCCACACTAATGAGATTAAAGTTAAAGATTCCGTATCACTAAAACGCAAAAGAATAAAACATAAAGCTTGAAATACCTGATCTCCCTCCCAAAGTTGTTCAAGATGGCTATCATGCATCTCAAGTATAACAAGATTTTCTGGGCAAAAGTCCAACGGCAAAGATCTTTGATGGAAGCCATCCCAACGAAGAATTTTTAAACCATCCGGAAGACTTTCAAGAATTGCAGGAAGGATCAAATTTGAGTCTATCCAAAAAAAGCCAGAAGGCTTATAAAAATGGATCATCCTAAGATTGTGCATCTTTTTGAAAGCTTTAGCGTGCAGTTGAATCTTTTTTATCTTGCATATGTCCAGGAATATACATTGGATTGCATTTGTCCCCTAAAAGTAAACGTAAGGAATTAGAGACAAACAAACAAACAGGAAAAAACTGGAAATTTAACAACTACTAAGCTCTTTGCAGAAGAATATACCTTTTTCTTTCTTAAAACATGATAAATTTCCTCGGGCTTCCATAATCGACTGCATTTTCCAGGATCATTGACACACTGTTGGCGAACAACTTCATGTCCCATTTCCTGTATTAGATCATGCATCACAATTTTACCTTCAAAAATAGATATAAGGCACCTATCTTTGAGAACATCCATTCCAATATGAGCAGAGAAACCACAGCTATCCAGTGTTTGTACTACAACAGTCTCCAAATGTCCTCTATAGAAACAAGCTATGTCAAGAAATATATCTTTCTGTTCGTCGTCAAGCCCTTCATAACTTAATTTCAGCACTTTGAAAATTTCAAGATCGGGAAGTTTTTCCAGCTTTTGCAACTCACTTTCCCATGCTTCCCTCGTTCTACCACGAAGCAATAAGCCCAAAACTTTGAGAGCTAATGGAACCCCATTAGCATAATTTAATACCTTTTCTGATAAGCCCACATAAGTTTCTATGGGATAGTTTTGTTTAAAGGCATTTAAGCTGAAGAGTCGTAGAGAATCTTGAAAGTTCATCTCCTTGACTTCATATATTTCATCAGCATCAGCATTCTTAAGCACCTGCAAGTCTCTACTAGTCACAATGACTCTACTACCCTGGCCAAAGTTACTATGTTTTTCAATTAAATCTGAATCGTTAACATCATCAAGAACAAGGAGAACCTTTGTCCGTTTGAGCCTTCGATCATATGAAAAACTTAATCCGAAGGACATGTTTTCTTCCCCTTGAAGCTCTGATAAATATTTGCTTCGTACATGGTGTAGACCAACTCTTTCTATTTCTTGTTGAACATTTAGAACGATACTGCTGGAACTAAATTGGGTTGCCAGTTTGCGATATATTGAACTAGCAATCGCTGTTTTACCTATGCCTCCCATGCCCCAAATTCCTATGATCCGAATAGTGGTCGACTCAAGGTGCAACAAGGATTGGACTTGTTCAATATGCTTGTCAATTCCAATCATTCCTTGATAATCGCTTGAGACACAACGATTCAATTTTCTCAAAATATCTTTCACAATGTCTGTAACAAGTGTATGTTCTGGTCTGGCACATAACAAAAAAAAAAACCTAAAAGCATTAGTATTCAACCTACAAAAACTAACCTAAAGGAGTTAATAAGAAATAACATCATTAGATAGAGTCACATATAGATGTCATATTATTGCTTTTGAATTTGTAATTTATAAAATGAAGATTTAAGTACTACTATATTTACACAGGACAACAGGTACTAGTTGGAGAACAAGTTGATGAAAAAAGCATATTGATGGTAAAAGCATGTAAATTGTAAAATAGTGACCTGGTTACTTGTGAATCCCAGCCTGAGAGTCCAACTACTTGGGTTAGAGCAGCCTTCCACGCGTCCACTTTTTCTTTAAATCGCTGTTGATGCCTAACAAAAGCTTCCGCATAACTATCTCTGTGATGCCTAACAATTGATGGATCCACCTTATAGAATACCGGTATCACATCCCTTCCATACATCTGTTTGCATTGGAGTATCTTTATGAGTTCATCCAAACACCAAGTGGAAGAAGCATAGCGCTCGGATAAAATGACGACATAAATAACTGATTCTTCAATTGCTTTGTACAGTGCCGGCGAAATCTCATCGCCTCTGCCGAGTCTGTAGTCTATGAAAGTTTCAATATTTTTCCTGCCTAGTTCAGCATAAAGATGACTGATGAAGTTGTCACGGGTGTCCTCCCCTCGGAAGCTGAGGAACACGTCATACTTTGGAGTTGGAGGAGGAGAAGACATGGCAATGGCAGAAGAACCTCTCTCTCTTAGGCCTTTGCCTTTGGCTTGAACATTTATAGAAGGAATACCTGGTCAGCGACTCAGTGCCGAATTAACTTCTCCGTTTTATTGTTTGTCTCTCTGCTTGACTTTCGATCAGTTATGTCATGTAAATTAAATAACATGTATGATGCCATAAAACGGAGAAAATAGAGCTGTGGTGGGAATAAACAAAAGGGCAAGGCTTATATGCAGTACCCTATATAGAGTAGTACTGTTCTTCAATCACAATGAACCACGTAGCCTCTTTGTTCTCCGTTAGTTTCAAGAAAAAACACAAACAGAGCTTTGGCTTCATAATTGACGGCGTCGCCGATGACGACTTGGCGAGTGGTGTTGAAGAGTTGTCGAGCGAGTTTGATGTTGCCGGCGGCGGAGTAATCGAAGAGGAGTGTGGTTCGAGCGACGATGTCTGGTTTGGGGATTTTGTCGAACAGTTAGCGGGCGCACGGGATGTTGGAGGATTTGCTGTAAAAGTTGAACAGCTTCGGTCGGCTGTCTCGCAGAGCAATTCAGCGACTGTCGCAGGTGGCTGTTCGCGATGATCATTGAATCTAACATTAAATTATAATACATATTTAAAATTTTTAACTATTAAACTTTTTAATAATATCTATGTAATACATTCTTTAAATTATTAAATTTTATAATACATTCTTTAATAAAAAATTTATTACATTTGTCTAATATTGAATTTTATAATACATATTTAAATTTTTAAATTTTTGTACTTTTTAATAATATTTATGTAATACATTTTTTAAATTATTAAATTTTATAATAAATTTTTAAATTTTTTAATTATTAAACTTTTTAATATTAATTACAATATTTACTTTCTGGTCAAATATTTATGTTATCTATATTATTCCTGCACTAATATCTCAATAGTGTGAAGTAGCATAGTGATAAAAATGGTAGTTTGCATGCTAGAGGACTAGACTTCAAATCCTAGAAACAATTTTTTTTTCCTATTTTACAAAATACTTGTATTTTTATTGCCATGTCATCTCTCTTTGTGTACATAGCCACATACGCAAAACGGACATATAAATGGACACATCGGCACTGTAACGACCATGTAGTTTTTTTTTTTAACAAAATTTGACGGAAATTTAAAAAAAGGAACGACGATATTAATGTTTTAAAACTTAAAGGACGAAATTGAAAGGGAAAAAAAGATAAAAAATGATTCCAAAACTTTAAATTAAGTTAAATAACCGCCAGAGTAATTTTATCTCTATGTGTTATGTTAATTGGAAGCATACTGTCTAAACTAAAGCGGTGATTAAAAAAGATACGTGGGCGTAACAAGTGCTTTTGAATCCGTTAATCTCGTGTCCAGCTCATGTGCGCAGGTTGAGCTAGCATAATCAAGAACCACAATTGGTATATGAGAGAACGTGAATGCATCAAGCAGTCAATTTTTTAAGAACTTTTTTATTTTGTTTCCTCATATACAAACTGTTCTGAACTACTGCGTAAGGCACCAGCCACAAAAGACTAACCGGGATTGTAAAATGTATACAAGAAGGAATAAACAATAGGGGGTTAATGGATTAGTTAAAATGCGTTACACTAGCAGTAAGGTTAACTGAGTTTCTTAGTTGTAAGGGGCAATCCTTGCATGATAGTTTCCTGCCTTGTTCTCTCTCTCACCAGTTTTCTGCCAATTTTGAACCCAGTTTAGTCTTTTGGTTCCCAACATACTAACTAAAGAAACATTACGAAACCTTAACAAAAATTGAAAATTCTGCTTTAAACTGAGTGCAAGAGGGGAAAAAAAAAAACTCTATAGCTTTGCAACGGTAACTGCTGATTTGTGAGATATACTTGTACCACTTTTGTCGTTGAAATATCTTTGAGTTGCTTTCTATTCTTATTTTGTTTATAACTAACGATGGGATGGGACTTGTTTCTGTTATATTTTGTTGCAAGTAATAAAGCTTTCATCCTTCTGGTCAAAAACTCAAGAACATCATATATTTGTCATTAAAATCATGCCTTGAAGACATGTCAGAACCTTTATTAAAAATTTGAGCAAGTCAACCAACAAGTGTTTTATGTGAACAAGATTTCTCATCCTTGGAGGATATAACTTCTACCCTTATAGGAGAAAATGAGTTTAAATGGCCAGTAGAAGATCTATGAAATAAGATTCTCTCTTTGAAATAACCTGCGAAAGGTCATCGTTAGAACTTTTGAAACACTTGGTTACAAAAGGAAACTACAATAAAAAGAAAAGTAAAATAGAAAAACATCCACTCATTATAGTACAACAATCTTCTCATCATATTGTAAGCTAAAATCAAGCAATAAGGCAACATTAATGATTTACTTTCTATTTGGTCAAAAAAAAATGATTTACTTTTTATACACAAAACTTTGAGTTATTTGTTATTATCGTGAATAATGAAACTAACATATCCATGACCTGAAATCAATTAGGTTGCTGCTTTTGTCAAGCAAAGCAAACCTATTCCGAGCCACAAAGATTGTTGATCCTTGAAGTATGCTTCCATTTTGAATGTCCACCAACGTCCCTCCAGGATGGTCTCCAACAATTAGAAGCAGCTTACTAAGAGAAGTATGCTGGAACATAGGGAAAGGAGACAAAGACAGGAAAATAAATAGAAAGCAAGGGAATGATGGGTAAAAAAACAACATAAAAAGAGTATGATCCAACAGGATCATTGTTTGAACTTTGAACCATCAAACTAACATCAAAACAAATTTCTTTTACTAGAAATCATGCTTAAATAGTTATAGTTATCAAATACAAACCTGAAAGCTTCAATCACTAAGAGCACCTTTAGCGCTAGTTTCTAAATATTGTTCATGCGTTTCTTATTTTTATCTCTCCTAGTGGCTGTTGACTGGAGCTTCACGGTTGCTGCAAAATTTGGTCAAATCATTTTGCTTGTTGTCGGCAACTAGTATTGGGCAACGAGAGAGTGCTGCTGACGAGGAGAGATATAGACACAACATTGTCTATTGTTGCTGTTTCTGTCAGGGAAATAACGCAGGAAGTTTCCACGCAATGTTGGTGCTCTAATGCAAGCAATCACTCCCTTCTCAGGGCAGTCTATGCATAATTACTAGTTGCAAGCCATCTAATTACTACAATAATTTTTCCATTTTGCTACAAAATTTTGCTACTGATAAAATTCGTAGCAAATCCCAATCTGCTTAGCTACCAGATATCGTCGTTTCCTACTTGTGACAACCACCCTAAAAATTCAATGGAGCCGCCAACTATGTTTTATTAAGGAAAACAATAGGAAAAACCTTTTTCGAAAATAATCACTACAAGAAAAAATGCGGATACCGACGGCTTTTTACCGACGGGCAGGAACCATCGCAAAAAATAGGGATTTCAAGCGGCTTTGGCAGTCGTCTGACTTTCGTCTCGTTCTTTGTTGTTTATCGTGACTTTATCCGTCGTTAAAGCTCTTCTGTCGTCCGTTGAAGATTACCGACGGCATTACCCGTCGGTATACTGGACGCCTTTTTGAGTCCCTCCAATTTTTTTATTACCAACGGGCATGTGCCCGTCAGTATTTGAAAATAACCGTCGGTAAGGCCGCATATTATTTTTTCGTATTTTCGACGGGCACAGGCCGTCGGTACTCAGCAGTTATGATGCAGATCATGACCTTCTCCCCCCACACTGTTCAGTCACCCTTCTATCTCATCTCTCGTTCTCTCTTTGTGATAGCTCCCCAAGAGTGTCTCCGACCACCACACAACAACTTCGGCCTCTCTTCGTCCCACCCAGTCGGTGTCCACTCCAGCCACGCATGCCGCTCTGCTCACGTTTTCTTCCAAATTGCGCACCACACATGCCGCCCTGCTCAAGTCCTCGTCGCTCTACTCATGTCTTCTCCGCCGTTCTACTCATCGCTTCTCCGCCATCCCTAGGGTCACCCATTACAAAGCCCCTCAACCATCACAAATAGCTTCTCACCCATAGAATCTGCAAGGAGCAACCTCTCACTGGAGCCACTAACGGTGACCCTTTGTCGCTCTCACTGATTCGGCCATCGTGACCGCCACCTCCACTACGTGGCCACACCTCCTCTCCTCTGCTCCACCATGCTACTTCAAGAGGTACATATTATTTGGGTTTTTCTGTCGATTTAGGTTTATCAATTTGTGCCTGTTGTTTTCAATTTCGCAATTCGTTTAGACTGGATTTGTGCAGTTTTGTAATTGCGGTGGGCCTGAAAAGCTGAAGTTTTGTGCTTTGTTCCGTCGTGTGTTTTTTTAGAATAATTGGAAATGGAATTGGTGCTCTGTCTGTTTCAAATTCATTTGAAAGGTTCATGGTGGAGTTTTGTATGTGATGTAATTTTGAGGCATGGCTGGTTTGTTATGTTGACAGATCCAATCTTATTCTAGAGCTCTGTGTGATGTTAGCTTTTATATATTTCATCCTTTATAAGCCAAGACTTATACATCTGGTTTCTTTTGAAAAAGTGGTGAGACAAATTTGTTTATTGGTTCTGTAAAGTTCAATAATCCCTGCTAGTTTCATCTTGACTATTTCAAATCTACCTGTGCATGTCTTCTTTATTCTATCATAGGCAATCATGGATGCCAAGCTATTTGATTACTTAATTTTCCATCTTGTTGTTTAAGTGAAGTGGAGCATATTTGCAGCTATTTTATTATGGTGTTGGCCAAGCGGTATTGATTGTATTTTGCCCGCCGCAGTAGACCTCGAGGGACAGTGCACTAGAGCAACTTTTTGCTTCCACAAAGTAAGTTATGACAGAAGTTTCTTTCTTTATTCTTTTTCAGTGCTATATATTGTTGCACTGAGAATGTAAGTTTTCACAGGTTCTCCTTTTGTATTTGCATTGATACCTATGAGTAGCATACCTACAATCACCAATAATATACTAAAAGAATCTTTATTACAAAATATGTCCATGAGTGAATGCCTTGCATATTGATTTTGATTTTGATATACATAATTTTATCTCTGAAAGGAAGAATTTTGCATGCTACGTTCTCGATTCTTTATATCAGTATCCCCCTCTGTCACACACACACATAAATTATTGGAGAAACATTTGGCACTAGTTTTTTTGTTTCTTTTTATGAATTTGTGCCTCATTTTTTTATGTTTTGGCATGGTGGTTTGCTTTGAAAGCTATAAGATTGGTTGATTTTATTTAATGTGATGATTTAAGCCCAGTTCCAAGGTTCCATTTTCAATTTTAAATTAGATAGAGAAATAGCTGTTATTTGGATATGTGAATTAAAGTCATCCCTAATAATTATTTTTTGTAATACATAAATTCAGAATTTAATAGAAAATAGGTGAATAATTTGTATTTATCTTTTATTATTATTTTTTTGATGGAATTTACCTTTTATTATTGAAATAGCCATGTTGATGCCTTCAAAGACAATTCATGTTATCCTTTTTTTAGTTTACTGCATAGGATGCTTGTCTAATGCTCTCACTGGCTTTAATTTGTTACAACTCTCACTTTCTTTTCATTGACTTGCTTCCTAATCTTGCCATGATTTAGAGGATGAATAACCAAAACTTAGAGCTAATTTGGATAAAATCTCACTGCTGTGACTTTGGTTTCCCTTGACTTTATTATGTAAATTAATGATTCCCATTGTCTATAACTTTTACACTAATGAATGTTGTATCTTATATATGTTTGTAAACCATTTCTATTTTGTACCTTGTAATATCATCTTTATAGTTCTACGGGTCTGATCTTTATAGTTGCTAACTGATAAAGGCAGTGTAATTAAATAATCTGTTTTCAAGCTGGCTCCACTTTCCTTTGCACTTCTCTCTGTATTTCTTTTCCTTGCCACTTCTGCTTGTCTAATTTTATCCTTTGTGAGTTATGAGTTTAATTTGGTTTTCCAATTATGTCTGCACAGTCTGAGCTTTAGTAAGCGCTCGGTTCTTACCTCCCCCTTTGATTCACATTCCCACCGGCACTGCACTGTTTGGGTAATGATTTTGTTTTTCTGTTAGTATATGCTTTTATTGTTCTTGTGTAGTTCTTTGAGTTTAATCTTGTGTTTGCGATTACTACTGCAGTGACACAGCTCCGCCTCTTCCTTCCTCCAGTTTGCCGCACGCCACATTCTTCTCTTATGCAGGTATGGATTAATTCCTTTCCTTTAGTAACATGTGAACCTTAGGTTCAAGTTAGGGATTTCGAATACCCTTATGAAATAAAGTTTATTATTATTGATTTGATTGTATAGTGGAGTGCGGTAAAGAGGTTGGCTTCACGCCCCAACCTCCCACAACTTGTATGTTTGATGTTTGCTCCTTTGTGTGCTCCATTGAGCTCCAAAGGTATGAGTGTGGTTATGTGTTGTCCATTATGTTGGTAAGTTTTGAGGCTTGACATAGAGCCCTAAATTCATAGTAATGATTTATGTTGAATTCCTTGATTTCTTATTTAGGGTTTTAATGCTATTTTTGTTGCATAGAAAATGCTCTCAATATGAGGATTGTCACTCGATTTCTGTATTTGCTTGGTTGGATTTCCCATTGTGTTAAATTTTAACTAGTGTGCTAATGTAAAAATGATATCAAATAGCTTATGAGAATTTGAATTTTATAGATATGAGTGCGTGTTTGGTTCGCCGTTTGCATCTCGTCAATGTTTGTCGCTTCTGTAAAAGAACGAACACCAAGAGAAAATATTGAATGAAATCACAGAAGGAATAAGTAGAGGTTTTTTTTAAAAAAAAGTTAGACATCGAAAAATACTATGCAGTTTTTCACATTGGGTCGTTCAAAAGCGCGTATTGGGAGGCGTGCAGCTGGTGCATTAATTTTAGAGTGTAACTTGTAAATATCTAATCTAATTATATATAATTAAATAAACTTGAAAATTATTAAACATTAATTACAGTAAATTATATGTATATGCCTAAGTTTAAATATTATATTTTTTAAGCAAGCAGTTAGTAAAAGAAATTGAGAAAGGAATAGTAATTTGGGGGTCAATGATATTATTTATTCTTAAAAATAATTTAATATTTTTTGGATTACCTGGCAAATTCATTTTTTTTTCTAACAAACTAATGGAAAAAGAAATAATATTAATATATTCATACCATACACATAGAAACTCGAAAATAAAGAACTCACAAAATTTAACACATATTCATAGACGTCTATCATTTTATAGATAAAAATATATTCTATACTAATAAATAATACAATTAGTTATTATATTATGTAAATAATTGATAGATTAAGTGTCCAAAAATATCACATAATTAAGTATTATGTTGAATAATACATATTAAGTAAAATATATGAAATGTAGAAATTAAACTTAAAGCCCATGGAACCAATGTAAATAACTAACTATTATATTTGGTAAAAAAAATAAATAAGTAATATATCATATTAAAAATAATTAATTAACACGTTGAATCATTTGCTTTGTTATTAGTATCGGGGAAAAACCTTAGCTTCCCGTTTGAGGTTCAATATATTATTGAGTGCGTGTACTCTTTTAGATACCACGTGTTCATTGTATATTGAACCTTGAATTGTCCAAGCTGGACAATTTGGGAAAAAACTTTTTCTTTACTTGTATAATAGTTGTTGCTTGATTCTCGTATCTTGATATTTGATGAAATTTCGATTAGATTCATTTCCTTTTATTCTCTAGGTGCATACTTGATTGCCTTGTTCCTAACTGCAATCATTTTGTGTACTCAGAGACCAATGGGAAATGCTGCCGAAATTTTGTCAAGTATAAGATATGAGAATTAAGGAATGACTATTATACGAGTTCTGAAAAAGTTTTTCCTCGAATGGGATAGGATCATACCATTTAAAGAAAGAGAGCGGTTGTAAGAATGTCGTGCTGCTGAAATTGTCATTTTTTTTTACATGCAGAAGATGAAATTTTTTCCTTCGAATCGTAGTTGGATGTACGATAGGTTGTATCCGGGAAGAGGGGTTTGAAACAATCTTTTTGCCATGGGATTGATCACTTCGTTCAAGTCGCAATGGCACATGAAGATTTCGAAATTAATGGAGGGATTAGATGTCTGTGCCTTAAATGCGATTGCAGAAAGATCAAGAGCCTAGGTGAGGTCATGCTGCACCTGCAGAGAGTTGGATTTATGCCTAATTACTGGATTTGGAGTAGACATGGTGAAGAGTTACCTCGGGTTGAATTAGGGGTTGGCGATAATTGCACAGGTACTTCAAGCAATTGCGTAGATACGGGATATGGTGAGCAGATTGAATTGATGCAAGATATGGTTTGTGATGCCTTGGGGGTCAACGTATCATTCGAGGAGCCACATTATGATGACACAGATGAACTTCCAAATGAGACTGCACAAAGATTTTATAATCTCTTGTTAGAAACAAATAAGCCGTTGTTTGACGGGTCTGCGAGCTCTAAGTTATCAATGTGTGTGAGACTTTTAGCTCTCAAGTCCATTTGTGGTGCTACGGATGTGTGCTTGGATCTCGTAGAAGATGATGTTGGACTCGTCACCTATCGAGAGATGGTTTGCCAAAAAGTTATTACGAGGCTAAAAGCTTAGTGTCCAAATTGGGGTTGGAATCTAAAAGGATTGATTGTTGTGTGAGAGGGTGTATGTTATATTACGACAATGAATTTGGTAAAAGCGATAAGCGTGGTTGAATGCAAATTTTGTGGTGGGCCAAGGTATATGTCACATATCGATAATGGGAAGGGTAGACAAAAACCAGTTCCACTAAGGCAATGTTTTATTTGCCAATTATTCCAAGGTTGCAGAGAATGTTTGCGTCAACACAGCAGACAAAATGACTTGGCACTATGAGAATAAAAGCACTTGGTATGTTGTGACATCCATGTGATGGTGAAGCTTGGAAGCACTTTGATCGTGTGAATCCCGAATTTGCGCAGATCCGTAATGTACGACTTGGCTTATGCTCGATGGTTTTACCCCATATGTTCAATCAACGGCGAAACCTTATTCTTCTGGCGATTATTGTTACCCCATACAATCTTCCTCCCGATATGTGCATGTCTAAGCCCTATATGTTCTTGACTTGTATTATACCGGGTCCAGATAATCCAACAGATGGTATTGACATCTACTTCTGACCTCTCATTGACGATCTCAAAAAGTTGTGGAATGGCATTGTGACTTATGATATTGCGAAAGAAGAACTTTACAATGAGGGCAACTCTTATGTGGACCATTAATGACTTCCTGCATATGGCATGTTGTCGGTTGGGGTACTCATGGTAAAATGGCATGTCCCATTGCATGGAGCATACAAAGGCCTTTACCTTGAAATTTGGGGAAAAGTTCTTGGTTTGACTCACATCGCAGGTTTTTACCAGATCATCCATTTAGGCGGAATAAGAACGCCTTCAAGAAGGGGAAGTTGAATTAGATGGCGCCCGAGGTTGACATCGAACAGATTTTTACGAGTTATGGATGCGCCAAAAATCATGATTTTGGTGAATTTGATCGATTTGAAGGATATGGACAATGGCACAATTAGGCTAAAGAAGTATTTTTTGGGATTTGCCGTATTGGAGAGATAATTTATTGAGACACAACCTTGATGTTATGCACATTGAGAAGAACCTTTTTGACAATGGTTTTCTCACGATGATGAGCGTTAGAGGAAGAGCGACGAAGACAATGATAAGGCGGTGGACTTACCACTTTCTTATGCGAAAGGACTTGCATTTGACGACTCGGTCGAATGGGAAAACCACGAAACCCAAAGCATGTTACTCTTTAAGCGCCGAGGAAGCTAGGTCGACCGTCCGGTGGATAAAAGAACTTGAATGCCAGGCGGTTATTCTTCTAATTTGGCAAGATGTCTTTGATGTGAACAAAGGAACAATGATTGGGATGAAAAGCCATGATTGTCATGTATTCATGGAGTGTTTACTTCCTATTGCATTTAGTTCCCTGTAGTCAAATATTTTAAATCCACTTACGAGAACTCACCAATTTTTAAAGATTTGTGTTCTACAACATTGAGAGAGGATGATCTTATCAAGATGGAGCGAACATGCAGTCATTCTTTGTAAGTTGGAGAGAATATTTCCCCTGGTTTCTTTGACTCTATGGAACATCTCCCGGTGCATCTTGCACATGAAGCTAGGCTTGGTGGACCAGGTTCAATACAGGATGGATGTATCCATTCGAGCGGTAATATAATCAAATATTCTTTAAAATAATTATTCACTACCTCGGGTTAAATGTTGAAATGTTGATCACCAACCTTGTTATTCTCAGCAGATTTATGGGTGACTCAAAGCGGTCGGTGAAAAATAAGGCCAGGGGTTGAAGGATCTATTTGTGCAACTTACTTACAGTGAGACAATTCATTTCTGTTCCCATTATTTCACGAACTTCATCTTGACACCAACAAATAATAGGAATGAAATAGAAATTGAAAGTGAAAGACACCCGGCCTTATCGGTGTTTGCCTTCTGGTCGTCATCTTTGGAAAGGAGTCAAGCCCTAGTTAACGGGAGAAGATTGGAAGTCGACACACGTTCACGTGTTGATCAAGCGTCTTGAAAGTATCACCATATCTTACGTATGTATCATTTTGACCACTTTCAATTTCTTTAGTCCACAACTATTCATGATCATTTGTTTGATAATGACTTGTTCAGGGCATTCTTGTTAGGTAAGCCCACAAGCGAACAAGACTCTTCTGCCTATATTCATGAATATTTTCCAACGTGGTTTATGAGCCAGGTATGTATTTTTAGTCCTATTTCAACTATTTGTTGTTTGAAAATACAAAAGATTGTTTGCAAAAAGGAACCATAAATCACTTGTGCATGTGTATACGCTGGTGGATAGCGAGTCGAATCGCCCATAATCGAACACTTGAGAAATTTATCTCATGGTCCTAAGTCACGTGTAAAGAATGGCACACGTATTTAAATGTGATTACAAATTTCAAACCAGTCAAAAACATAGGGGAAAAAGCAGTTAACGGCGGAGTTTATGTAAAAGGTGCCCACGGATGGAGGTGAAGGCGACTTCGGCGTGATTCAACATATATATGAGTGGCGTACAATACTTTAGACTATACTAAAAGAATAGTGTTATTTTATTGTAATTGGTTTGATCCAGTCAAGTAGAGGCACAAGAATGGATCGCAAATATAATCTGTTGACATATGCATGGCGAAGATACCAAATGTTTGATCAGTTTATCATGGCACAACATGTAAGACAAGTGTATTATGTCCCTTATCAGTCGACTTGAAGGGACAAACAAGGTTGGTGTGTTGCAATAAAAACAAAATCAAGGGAGTCGCATTGAAGCGGATGATCCACGGGAAGAAGTGGCTTATCAAGTGGATGAGATGTCTCATGTCAGCGTAGTAAACGAGTTGAACCCATTTCTCGACCACGTGACGATCCAATCACATATGAAGATGTAAATGGAGATGAGGAATTAAATGAAGAAGTGGCGAGAACCATCAAGATCTGAAGATAATGCGAAGCGAGTGGGCGAGAATGGGCGAGAATAAATTTGTTTAACTTTTTACAATTAGAGAATTTAATGTCTAACAACATATTTTATTTTGTCGATTATTTTCATATAACTTGTTTATTTTTTGGAATTCATTTTTAATATTGTTATGTTTAAATATAATATTTCATAGTTATTATTGAATTGCTCTATAGACATATATGGCATCGGGAGGTTCAGGGCTCAGGCCCCAAACCACCCGTAAGTGGTCAGCGGAAGGAAGGGCATCATTGTCGACCCCCCGTCGTCGGAGGCCGAACATTATTAGGATTGATGATCTTTGGCTATGCGATGTTGTCATCCACACGGCGTCGCATACATCTACGCTACACAGGCTCCAGGCTTTGGCCCCTACGCGACCTCACGTCACATTCGGCACCTACACGATGCGGGACCTTTGCATCGACACCCATTTACATGATGCCCACCAGGGTTCCAGCAGACACTTGCGCTTCTTCCTCTCATTTTGTGTCGAGGCGGTGCGACACTCATGTGTCCGATCATGAGTATAGTGCGGGCGATCCACCGATCGACCAGGGGTTCGGGGCGAGGAGGTTGGCGGCCAGGATGAAGCGGAGGTCGTTGATGATATTGAGATCTTTGCATGATGGTAGAGTTGCTATCGACCGGTGGTAGAGGTGAGTATGTAGGTTGAATACACATTTTTGCCCCTTATCTTTTTTAGTTTTCAATTTCGTCCCTTATCTTTTTTTAGTTTTCATTTAAGTCCCTTAAACTTCAAAAATCACATCAATTTCGTCTTTTCTGTTTAATTATTCATTTTTCTTAGACGAATCACCATCTGACACGTGGCAGAAAAATAAAATAAAACAAACTGCCACGTGTAAGATGGTATTTCGTCTAAGACAAAAAAAGAATAATTAAAAAGAAAGGACGAAATTGAAGTAATTTTTGTAACTTAATGGACTTAAATGAAAACTAAAAAAAAAGGTAAGGGACGAAAATTACAATTTAACCTATATTTTTTTAACTTGTTTGGTATGTTGTTATTGTTTAGGTTCCTTCCGTCAAAGCCAGCTGCGACGGCTATCACAGAAGTAATTGAGCAAAATTACCACAGCTAGTGGCCCACCTGGGGGACGCTGACGGTGGATGAGCAGAGACACATGTTCAATTCTTTCAGAGTAAGTTGTTTATTTTTTTTGTTGCGTATTATTTTTTTATTTCATGAATTTTAATTATTTTTAATAACGTATTATATTCATACAGGAGAGGGTTTCTTGGAAGGAAGAGCAGGAGGAGCTGATCAAGAAGAACTTACATATGAAGGCTTCCCACCGCCTATCTGATATGCTTAGAGATGTCCGCCTCAATGGGCAGCCCACTTGGATAGGAGATGAGCTCTGGCAGCAGCTGCAAGGGCACTGGAACTCCCCTGAGTTCAAGGCGGTAAGCGAGAAGGCGAAGAAGAATAGAGCCTCTGAAAAGGGTGGGAGCTTGCATTCTGGAGGTTCGGTCAGTCAGGCGCAGCACGCAGCTCGACTTATACGTTTTATATTATTATTATTATTATTATTATTATTATTATTATTATTATTATTTACTTAAGCTTTTTTTATTAAATAATTACTGATCTCGTTGATTGAAAATGGAGGTTCGATTGCACGAGCTCCATCGTGCAACTCATATTAGGAAAGGTACGGTGATTTTGTAGATGGCGGTCGAGGCGGACCGGGTAATTATAAAACATAATGAATAGTTTTTAACAATGTTTATATTGTTTTATTACAATAAAAATTGACTAATTTGTTTATGTTTGACGGAGGAGTTTGGCGAGGATGTCTCGGTTAGATCTCGACATCGTCATGTTCCCCGTCTCGAGCCAGAGGATCCAGGTGCATCGGCCGATGGTTTGGGCGAATGTTGTTGGTGGCAAGAAGAAGGGTCGCCTATACGGTCTTTGGCGACCTTGCCAAACTACAAGAAAAGGCCCGCCTCTCCCCATTGGAGAGTAAATCGGCGATGGGCCGCGGATGCGAGGAGATAGCGAGTTGAAGCGGGCCATGGCCAGCGGCGGCGGTTGGCGAGCGGCGGATCGCGGCCCAAAGGGAGAGGCGCACGGCCAGTGCCATGTTGGCTCAGTCTTTGCGGCAGGAGGATCTATACCATTTGCTAGCTCGCGAGCCGCCTCCTCCACCGCCTCCGCCTCATAGTACTGGTGATCATGTCGATGATGCAGATAGTGATCATGATCAGGACTATCAGGACTATTAGTTATGTTTGTATTGATATTTTTTTATATTTTCGGATATCTTTTTTATTACTGCTTTGTTCGTCGAAATTTTTTTTTATTTGTTACGTTTCTTTTTTTTAATTTGTTTTATAGTTTACGTTATCGCATCGCATTTTTAAATACAAGAATAAATTAATAATTAAATGTAATAACTAGTAATCGTTAATTAAATAGATAAATAAATTAAATTGATTACAGAAATTAAAATTAAATAATTAAAAAAATTAAATAATTTTTTTAATAAAAATTTAAACAATTTTCAATTCAAAAAAAAAATAAAGTTCGGCTTTACCGACGGTCATGGCCGTCGGAAATGTCAATTGTTGTAGACTCGGTATTACCGACGGGTTAAAGCCGTCGGAAGTTACCGAACGATTATACCGACGGGTCAAAGCCTTCGGTACGCATTTGCGACGCGCGTTTTACCGACGGATATTAGCCCGTCGGTAATCCGTCGGAATTTTTGGATTACCGACGGCATTTGTGGATTACCGACGGCTTTTGGCCATCGGTAATCCCGCGATTTCTTGTAGTGAATTAGAAAAAAGAAAATGGTCTTTGTACCAGTTTAATTTATTAATATAAAGACATTTATCGAGAATATCAAATTATAATCCATTTCCAATTTGGTCCAGTGATCTATCCTATTGCTATATAAATATACTTTAATAAACCTCTTGTCCTATTGGGATAACATTAATCATAACAGTGATGGTATTGGTAAATTTCCATTTTTTGGGCAATAGGGTTGCTTGCTTGCGTCAAAATAAAATCAAGGGAGGATATAAATTTTTTTGGTGAAATCTAATTTTTATTTATAAATAAGAGAGTTATACAATATTTTTAAAGATAAATGCAATATTAAAATATTAAATTCTATGATAATTTGTTTTTTAAATTTTGTAATTTTTTTAAATTAAAGTATACTTACATAAAACCAAATATTTACTTTTTCAATGTTTTTCTACCAAATATAAATTAACAAAACTTATAATGCATACTATTATAAAATATCATGAGACATGGCCAAAGTTTCTGGCGTCACAATTTTATTTTATTTTATTTTATTTTATTCAGATATGACCAAAATGATGAAATTAATGATGAAAATGAGCAATACATGGTCTTGTCTTCATGAAGAATGGGTGATTAGGGGGGGAAAAAAAACTCTCCAGAAATTTTTAAAATACGGAAGCTAAATATTTTAGCTCCTCTAAATTTCTAATTTAAAATCAAATCACAACTTTGACACCACCCATACTCCTTTATTATTGGAACTCATACACAATCCTCCCCAAATTAGACAGTAGTAATATAATGAGCGGAAGAGTGTCATAAAACCTGAAAGAAGACATATTTTGGTACATTGTGCAAAGCGATTGAAACAACTATAAAACTTGCCTAAAAAAATCAGAAGCACACCTAAAGGGATAAAATTTCAATGGGCAACCTTTTGTTTTGGTGTGATTATATTCATCTTTTCTTGGCATTCAGGCATGTCTGTAGTGGAAGCCTAAACTAATGGCAACCACCGTACGTATTATAGGCCCCTCAATGATAAAGTAGACATGCATCCTTTAGAACATGATCGTTAGACAGGAAATATCAAAGTCCTACGACTGTAAAACAACCGCTGTTGGGACTAAGACAGGCCGGCTAGTGAGACAAGAAAAGAAAAAAAAAAAAAGTTCTAAATCCTATATAAATATTGTTGAAAATGCTTCAGTAGTATGGGAATTTCTCAAAGCAAGTAAGCTCCTACACATTGAATACATTGGCCCATTAAACTGTGCGCTACTATTCCCTAATTATTGCATCAAGATCGGCGTGTAGATTGCTCAAATATAAGCTTTAGGATGTTGTGTAGTCAATTTTGAATTAGTTGTTGAAGAAGCTTCCCTCACTGTAGACAATGAATCAATTTTAGATTTGCATTTGCACCAGCAAGCATTTCTCTTCCAAATTATGCATCAGTGTCGTCCATGCAGATCTATTCACCGCTCTAATAATACAAAATAGTCATTGTCAAATAAGATTAATCCATTAGTTATTTTTGTTGATACTAAAACACAACAGGACTATTAAGGCACTTTTAAGGCATGGGATACCTTAAATTACTTTAGCTAGTGGATACTTGAGGAATTATTCACCATTAATTTGAAAGATTTCCTATAGTATGATCAACATATTTGAGTCAAAGAATGAAAGATAAAAATATTCAATTGAACACATAATTTGAAAAACCACCAAGTCCATTCGTTTCAGCAGTTATTGATATCGAAGAGAGAAGACATCTTAAAGAACCAAGATTTCAAATCTATAATAGCATGTCACAAGTGCATTTTTTGATAAATAATATTAATAATGATGAAAACAAAAAAAATCCATGTGTCTGCATAAATACAAACTTCCAAAGTCTGGTTAAATGGCAACTATAGTTTTATTTTTCATTTATAATTTGAGAATAATCACACGAGTACAATAACAGGGATTTTATCCCATAAAAAACTTCAATATACATGAAGAATAGATGGACTACAAAAGGTGTTGAGTAAACATGCTCATTATTATTTTGAAGAAGAAATTTGTTTCCTGCATTTCAATCTATCCAACAAATAAAATTATTAAACATTTTGAGTAGAAAAATAACAAACCTACCTTTAGCCATTGACTGATGCTTTAGTTACATAGATATTAAACCTAACTAATTGAACAAAAAAACCGAGCAAAAAGAATTTGGAGATATAGAGGTTAACTTAACAAAAAAGGCAAAATTTCAAATACTCATAATGAAAAGTCAACAGATTACATAAAACAATGGCACAAACTGTGTGATCCGAAAGAACTACAGATTCCAATCTTTCGCATATAACAGAGAGATCTTACTTCTATCAATAGAAAAACCCAGAGGCATCCTTTAAAGCTCAAAACAGAGGGAAACAAAAAATCAGAGAAATGCTAATCAATAAAAAAGAAGAATAACGTCCTTTACCTATCCAATAATCGCAGATAATAGTATAGAATATTTTCCGAATAGAAACGTTTTCAGTGAGGTTCAACACCAAGATCTCAACTTTGGCACTTTGTCTTGCTATCGATCAATATTAATCGCCAACAAATTTTAAACACATATATGTTAACCTCATAACAAACCTGATCAAAGCTGGTAGGAGCACATCAGAGAATGCCAGTAATACCAGGAATAAGCCAAAAATATAATGTTGACCAAGAAATAATACCAGGAATAAATATTGACTTTATGCAAGTCATCAAAAATTGAGTCATACAACCAAGTTGATGCAATCCAGCTAAACTCATCTCCTGCATCAACCTTCCAAAATCCACAACCTATTAATAGGTAAATTGTATAAACATACTCTTGTAAAATGAATTACTAAATAAAAAAATAAGAGCTGAATTTTGTAAAGACTGAGTACAAAGGTTCACTTTTGAATTCATTAAAACTCTTGTTAACTAACAACTTGACTTATTCCCTATTCTAAGTAATTTGAAGATGATGCCATATTGGGTCAACTACACCGGACTTGGGTACTTTAGCTGGGTCAATGAAAATATTACAACCCTAAAAAATTGTGATTAGTATCATTTGTAAATATTAGATTGATTATAATTTATTTGGACTAATTTTCTCTGGACATACCAACGAATGGTGTTGATCATGTATGCAAAATGAGATCCAATTATGAAAAGGGGGTCAGTAATGCAGTGGAAGAAAAACGATTATCAAAGATACATTTACAATATATCAGGGAGGTTTATTTCAAATGATTTATATTGTGTGTTACATCTTTAGTCAATATATATATATATATATATATATATATATATATATATATATATATATATATATATATATATTGTGTGTTACAGTGTTACATCTACAATATATCAGGGAGGATTTGCTCGATATTAATGGCGATATAAAATGCTTGTTGACCAACTGTCTACCATAGGATATGTGCACGGCAGCCCAATGATGCCCAAAATCGGATTGTGATCAGGGATAATGAGCACGGATCAATTAGGCAATTCTTGCGTTATTTATTTTGCGTTTTGATACCTTATTAATGCTGTGTTTTAATGGGCTTTGACCTGCTTGAAAACGTGTTAATTTAAAATTGTCACGTGATATTGGAAAAATTAATGGAAGGCATTGCGGCCCACGTATGTAAATGATGTGTCATGCCATGTAGTATGCATGGTTCGATGGGAACGTTTTAATTGGCTGTTTGGTTGCTGATCTATGTCGTTTAGGTGCTAATTACGTGACATTTGTAATTTTCCATAAATAACTTCTTCATGGTTGTATATTATATAGATAGATATAGATTATGCCACATATAACTGAATTTGATTGGCCATTAATAAAATTCCTGAAGAGTTCGCAGTTAACAATAACGTGACTAAAAAGAGAAACCATTCAATCTGGTGAAATTGAAATAATTGAAAAACACACACTCGTAAAAGTGAACTGTCACCTGTCATATTACAAGCAAAAATGCCCAAGCAAAAATCGATGTTGATAAGAACAGGAAAGTCATATTATACGGATACTTCTCTTTTATGTGTCCTGTGTTATGGGACAGACGGATATGCCCTCTAATGGTTTTTCTATTTAACATTGAACACAGATAGATATACAGAGCACCTCAAAACAAGGGGAAGTTTAATAGACCTAGGTCAATTAGTATATCAGCTGAGATAAGCTAATTGCTCTTTCTTTTTCTTAGCTTTTTGTTTTATCAGTGTGTGTTACAAGTTATGTTCTCATCCTTCCTCTCTCATTCATTGATGAATACAATTTACTGTATTGATGTCATTCACAATAGTTAAAATAAACCTTAATCATTCATTGTCTCACTGAGTCACATCATGCAGGAACATGTTATATGATATAAACGAACAAGCAAAAAAAGGAAAAATAAAAGATATTGAAAGTGCAGAAATCTTTATTTATATAGCGTCACCGTCATTACTAAAATTTATCATTCTAGTGGAACTAAGAAAGTGTCAATTGTCAAGCTAATATTGTAGCATGTCTTTTCTAGCAGTAGGCTTACCCAATGCGATTCTGAAAATCACATTGGAGGAAGCAGCTCAACGTGATTCTGGGCTTGAGAATCATGTTGCAGAGCTTTTTCACCATTGAACCAAACATGCTTACATTTGAAACAACGAACATACACAATAATTACATTACCTTTAGCTTTGGAGATGATGTCAAGTTATTGGATGCAAATGTGGCAAAGTTAAGTTATTTTGGTGAAAAATCAAACGGAAATTTGGTGGCTAAAATTCACTGGTATTGATAAAAGCTTTAGCACAAACAACATTTGTTATGCCATGTATTTATTATTGTTCCCTGTATCAACTTTCATAAGGTAGCAATTATCCTCTCAGATGCTCGAGTCTTGACAATTATTTACAGCATGTTTGGGAAGGCTTAAAATTCTTCATTTCAGCTGTTTTTTTGTAAACAATAAAGAAAAAATCAGAACCAATTTTTTTTTTTTTTTTTGAAAAATTGCTAAGTCTGTACTCACAAAAACAGAATTAAAACCTTTAAAAGAAAAGGTTGAGGCAACAACTCTCGGCAACCATCAAAATCATGACAAACTAAAGCTATACCCCACTTGAACTCTGAAAAAATAATCTTAATATCTATTATTTACGCAAAATATTGGGTATATAACTTAATATTCATGTTCATATTTACTCACACATATTAGGAATCGGAGAGTTAAAATTCTCTACCTAATGAGTTAAGCATGGATATCATTTAAAAACTCGTTATGATATCAACTCTGGGCATTGGAGTGTTTTGAAGCAAGTACTCCACTACTCTGATTACTTTCTCATCAGATGTGCTTGCAAATAAAGGCTTGTCCACTATCAATGACTCCAATCTAACAAAGCGAGGAGGTTGAGCTTCCACCGAAATGGGATTTGGGAGGAGATCCTACACAATTCAATTAGAGTGAATTGGAGACATTTTTAAATGAAATGCATGGGTGGTGAGTACAAACAAGAAGCAAAAAATTTAACAAACACGTGATTGCAGACATGTTATGAACATAAAGAGGTGAAAATATAGTAAAGTAACTTACGCGTAGTATTGCTTGAATGACACGCAAACCAATTTTCAATATCTTCACGTTGGCAAGCACTTGCAGCCATGTTATGATGATTGAACTTTTCCCATTCCAATTTGTGCAAGGCCAAGACATGTCGTTAATATGTATGCTTCCAAGACGAGAAAAATTGCTGAAGACGTCAATATTTACTTGTCGAAGAAAAGAAAGATTGCATGAAGAGAAGAGTTGGAGAGTAACAGAACCAGCGATAGTAAAAGAAGTAAGATTTGGGGTAGAAAGCGAAATTTGGTCAGCTTGTACTTGAAGTATTTTCAAAGTGGAAAGGGTATAATTAGATATGCAGAGGACTTGTGCATCGTTATTCAAAGAACAATTGGTAAGCACCAAAGTATTTAACACGTGACAGTTTGAAAAGGGGTCAGCAGCAGCAGCAGCAGCAGCACAGTCATTGTGAGTTGCAGCAGCAAACTTGACATACGAAAGATGCAAGGTTTTTAATGCAGGCAAGTGAAGAGACTTTGGAAGTATCATGAGGGAACGAGGTGGGGTGTAGGACACTGTAGAAGGCTGACAGCCCTCCCCCTTACCATAGGAAAGGTCAAGAGACGTCAAAGACCGGGTGCGTGAGATTAAAGGGAGGTAGTCAAATTGAAAATTGGGTTTAAAGGTGCTATTTATATTCAATTTCAAGTGCTGGACATTGTGAAACAGAGCATATTGCAAGACTGTATATAGGACTTGAGGCTCAATCCAACTATCAATAGTAAGATTAAGTAGGGAATAGGAGTGATCTCGACTAGACAGAACCCAAGACTTAAATTTCTCAAAACTTTCAACCTGATCAGAACGGAATGTGAGACTAGTGAGACGTTTGCAAAGATCCTTCCATCGTTTAGACAAGACGCAAGTCCGAACAGCATCTCTTATTTCCATCGAACTCATTATGTGGAGCAGTATGCTGTCAGCCAACTCACTAATCCTGTCTTTTCTAATGCTTTCTACTTGCCCCCCGCCGCCTCTGTCTCTTCAGTTCACCACCAGATCATAGTATAGAGATAGTATTATTCTTCTTATATTAACAATTTTTCCAACAGAACAGATAATTATTATGTTCAAAAAAATAAAATAACTGAGCATATGAAATAAAAATACCTTACGGTTTGTGAGTGGGTGGTTTGTGATTGGGGGAACCCAACTCTGATTGATCCACTGGCGGTGGACCCTGATCAAGTCCTTTGAAAACACCATCTCCTTCGAGTCCGTGAAGTACACACGGAAGCTTCCATTCCCTAAATCTTCGGTGACGTGGCCCTCCCACCAGCGGCGTTTGCGGAACGCCTCCACCTTGTCGCCGGACTTGAATTCCCGACTGCTCTCTGGCGGGGGCACTGGTCGGATCTGGGGAAGACCGACAACTGTTCTCACACCCAAGTTATCGTACTGGACCAAGAATTTGTCGGAGGCGACGCAGCTGACGATGGTACCGGAGAACCATGAGCCGTATAAGCCGCCACGCTCGATGCTCACTTCCACTGCGTAGCCCGGTTTGAACTTGGGTTTTGAAGCCATCAGTTTCCGCTTTACGGTTTGACGCTGTGTATTGTGATCGCACGAATTGAAAACGGAAGCTAGGGGGAGCGAGCGTGTGAAGAGAGTTTTCCAACGGGAACCATTCTTTGTGTCTTCTCAATCAAACTTATCTATTCCATTGTATCAAGAGAACCGATAACTATTTTCTTAGGGTTTATTTGGTTGAAACGAAGCGAGAGAAGGAGATGGATTTTAATGGGGAAGAGAAGAGAGAAAGGGAAGGGAGAGATTTAATTTGATTTTGTGTTTGGTTAAGATGAGGGAAATGAAAGGGAAGGAAGCATTTGCTTGTTTGGTTCAGGAGGAGAGGAGAGAGATTTTAATGAAGGGGATGAATTAATTTACTTGTATATCTTTATAGTCTTTTATATTATATTATATATAAGGATATTTAAGTAATTTTATTTTAAATGATTTAATCTCCCCTCTTCTCCCCTCTAAAATTCCTCATTTTTGGAGGGGAGCTAAAATTAGTTTAGGAGGGATTTTACTCCCCTCCTCTCTAAAAAAATGAACCAAACATATAAAATTTAAAATAACTCTTCTCATCTCCTCCAAAACCCCAGCCAAACACTACCTTAATGTCAGTATTTTTATTCTCCTTTTACCCTAGCTTTCAAAGTTTAGAAATTGTTTCCATTGCACTAAAAAAACAGTACGGAGAAGGGGAAAGTTGTCGACAACAGTTATAAAACCAAATATCTCGTGCTCGTCTCTGGATAAAACTTTCAATTTAGTCCTTAAACTAACATATACTCTCCTATTTAGTCCTTAAAAATATATGAAAATAATAAGTAATCCCTAAACTTTGTAAAATCTATCAAATTAGTCCTTAAAGTTTTATAAAATACATCTCATTAGTCCCTGTAAGAGATTACTTATAAAACTTTAGGGACTAATTTGACAGATTTTACAAACTTTAGGGATTACATATTATTTTTATATACTTTAGGAACTAAATAAGAAAAAGAGTGTTAGTTTAAATACTAAATTGAGGGTTAATTCTTTTTATAAAAATAAAAAAATAAAATAAGGGCAGCTGGGTGGTCATGATATATAAGATAGAATATGATATGTGTACCCAAAAAAAAATGATATGATATATGATATATAAGAGCACGATAAGAGTAGGACAACACGATAAGCTTTAACCTTATTCAATGTTTGATGCACATCAGATAATAAATCAAATAAAATAACATTAGTGTTATACAAAATTATTTTTTTATATTGAGACTCGGTTTGGTAAGGTCAATAAGTTAGGGTTTAGGTTTTAGGGTTTTAGAATAGCTTATAAGCTTGTTTAATTAGACAAAGGCTGGGTTTGGTAAGGTCAATAAGTTAGCTTATAGCTTATTGGAATAGCTTATAAGCTTATTTAATTAGACAAAGGCTGGGTCTGGTAAGGCCAATAAGCTAGCTTATAGCTTATTGAACTAGCTTATAAGTTTGTTTAGTCGAAGGAAAGGTGTTTGGTGAACAAGCTTATCACACTAGCTTATAGCTTTTCTTCAGATGCTACTTAAAGTAGCATATGAGCTTATAACTTATAGCTTTTTATCTTTTCTTCCAGATTTATCCTTATTATTTTATTCTTTATCCCTTTTCAAATTTAAAATAAAAATAAACTATTATCCTTTTGTGTCATTTTATATTTATCAGCTAGTTAAACAGCTAATTTTACTAAACAATTCAATTTTAATTAGTTAACTTTTCAGCTATAAGCTATCAACTGGTTTTTCAGCTATAAGCTAACTTATAGCTTATTTTTACCAAACCCAGCCAAAAGGTGTTTGGGTAACAAACTTATCACACTAGCTTATAACTTTTCTTTAGATGCTACTTGAAGTGAAATATGAGCTTATAGCGTATAGCTTTTTATCTTTTCTCTCATTTTTATCCTCATTATTTTATTCTTTATCCTTTTCTAAATTTAAAATAAAGATAAACTCTTATCCTTTTATATCATTTTATTTTTATCAGTTAGTTAAATAGCTAATTTTGTCAAACACTTCAATTTTAATTAACTGATTTTTCAGCTATAAGCTAGCTTATCAGTTATAAACTAACTTATAGCTTACTTTTACCAAACCGAGTTTGGTAAGGCCAAGAAGCTAGCTTATAATTTATTGAACTAGCTTATAAGCTTGTTTAATTGGGAAGAAAGGTGTTTGGGTAGTAAACTTATTACAATAGCTTATAGTTTTTTTTGAGATACTACTTGAAGTAGCATCTGAGCTTATAGCTTATAACTTTTTCTCTTTTCTTCTATTTTTATCCTTATTATTTTATTCTTTATCCTTTTCCAAATTTAAAAGAAAGATAAACTCTTATTCTTTTTGTCATTTTACATTTATCAGTTACTTACATAACTAATTTTATCAAACACTTCAATTTGAATTAGCAAGCTTTTCAGATATAAGCTAGGTTATGAGATATAAGCTATTTTTACCACATCGAGTAGTCACTTTTCTTAAAATCATAAAAGTATATTTGTCAAAAAAAATCATAAAAATATAACTTTTTAAAATTAAAATTATTATTCAAGTATTTTTCTTTAAAAATACGTTTTAGTAATAGTTTTTTAATTTTCAATATTTTAATTAATAACACACTTTAACACTGTGTTTGGTTTCACTAAAACTAGAAGAAAAAAAAGAGGATGAAGAGAAAGGTCGAGGAATATTCCACTCTGTTTGTTTCTCAACTAAAATGGGAAGGAAATAAACTTTTTGCTGGGACCCACATAAAAATATTGTTCCCCTCAAATTGGACGGAAAGCTGGATGGAAGGAGGATTAACATTGCTTTTTTAGTGAAATGACGAAAATACCCAACGATTTTTTGTACTTCATTTTGGACATAATTTTTTATTCTGGTTTTTTTGTGTAACACCCTGACTCTAATCAGAGTATTACTTGGAAATTAACAAACAATTAAAAGAAAGTAGGTAGAATTTTTTCATAAAACTTACTGAACGTTTTTAGAGTGAAGCGTTATATATATATATATATATATATATATATATATATAGAGAGAGAGAGAGAGACACTTAAATACAAAGTTCGCAAAGTAATTAAATTATTTCTACAAGAGAACATAAGATACTGATCCTAAATTAAATACATAGTAAAAGACTTCTAAACTAGACTCGTGATCTGGTGTCTCCAACAAAGGTCTCGCGTGGCGACAAGACCGAGCATGCTCTATGCTCCAAACTCCTTTTAGATAATTGTACCTGAAAACAACGCCCTAAAAAATGTGAGTCATAGAAACTCAGTAACATAGAATTGAAATATAAATACTTTACCGTTGTTTTCAGCCATACTTGGTGTGCTAAATATGGAAAACTCCTCTCTAAAGAGATACAATCATCATTTAATACATGCAACATTCACACTATTCAAACACGTAAGTACACATAACTTTTAAGCATCCAAACCCTTATAATAAGGAGAATAAATTAGGGTTAGAACCCCTTAAGGTAAGGACCAAGATCACAAACCAAACCTATCAAAACAGGGCCAGGGATGTCAACAAACAGCAATAAACACGACCTGGTCGTGCTGTTTAACACGGCCGTGCCAGGCCTCTGCAGAATTTCTGCAGTAGAATGTCAACTTCAGGAATTTTATAAAAATACCAAACGAAGTCGGATTTAGACAAATGACCACTCGTTAGAAAGCTTAGAATGTCTAGTTCATGAATATGATTTTTATTTGAGAGTATAATTACCCATTTAGTACAGTTTTACCAAAATGTCCACTGAGGTCCAAAACTGGACAACACACTTCTTACCATTTTGTGACACACTTTAAAATATCTATACTTGGTCAAATCCAACAAAGTTTGTGCTCAAATTAAAGGAAAATGAGTCTAGTTTTCAAATAACTAGGGATCATCTCAATAGGACCTCTATGGAGATCACTATGAAGCAAACGATACATCGAATACCACAAGTTATGCACCACCAAAGCTTAATCCACTTAATATACACTTCATACACATAATGTTAAACATAATAGAGAACATAAGCACGTCCGCTGGAGGTTTCATATATCCGACGTCGTTTACCCTCTGAAGGAGAAAACCAAAAAATGCAATATGAGGAGAAGAATAACGAACCAGCAGCAGGGGTTTAGGGTTTCGGGTTTCAATAGCCCCATAAGGGGTGCTGGTAGTCAAAACCTTTGAGATGCAGAGAGAAAGAGCCATGGAGGCAGTGGCTGTGGTTGGCAGAGGAGAAGAAGAAGAGGCGACCCTTGGCTCAATAGATGATGAAGAGGAGGGACAAAACTATCGAAGTTTAATGGCTGCTGTTGACAATATTGACACAATTTGTTTGTTGTAGCGTAGGAGTATTAAAAAAGAATATTCATTTCCTTTTTTGGCTAAATATTACAAAATATCTTAAAATAAAATATTGTTACAAAAAATGTGAACTTGAAATTATCTATTCAATTTCCTCGTCGAATACATTTAAACTTTTTTAAAGGACTTTATTCGTGCTTAACGGTCAAGGGAGGAATTGAAAACTTTCTCCGTGTATTTTCAGTCTATTTCGAGGTATACTATAAATTATCGGTTTAAATATATGTTAAGTCTACATAAATATAGAGTTTTTTTATTTTCGTCTCTATAAATTTCTTTTTAAGATTTCCTCTCTATAAAATTATGATCCATCATTTTAGTTTCTGATTTTATCTTCCGTTTAAAAAATGCTAATGTGACAAATAAACGGAGGATGATCTGGCACCGGTTGACACATGATACGTGCATACACATCAACTCATCTCTCTCCTTCTCTCTCATTCGCTCATTCCACTGTTCTTCTCCTTCTTCATTTTCTTCCACCATTGCTCTCCGAACACGTTCAGGTGCTTCTTCCTCAATCGCATTTCGCTTCCATTTTCTTCTTCTCTTTTTTGCCATGGATGCCGAATCTGTAAGCGCTCGATTCCTATTCCTTTTTCCTTTCGATTTATGCCACAATCTCCATTGTTGAAGCTCCAAATCGTTCTCTTTTTTCTGGACACAGTTTTCCTTCAATTTTAATTTTCTTTTTGAACTATCGAGGCCTTAGCTGGTACAACACCCATCTCCCCAACAAAACCCAGTCCCCAACAACACCCAACACCCATCTTCATTCCATAACCCACCTCCTCTTAGACCTACCTCATTCTTCATCTCCAAAACTAAACGCAACCAAAAAAAAAATCTTATCTTTCAACCAAAAAAAAAATTGTTGCACAAAGCAGAGCTACACATGGCAGCAGCAACTGCCAAAATGAAACGGAGGAGAAGAAGATGCCCCACGCGGCGTCCATGACCAAAGAAGAGGGAATTCTAGCAGCAGCGCCGGAGAGGGAAATCTCACAATAAGATCCCATCTCGTTCTTTCTGATTGTTGATTCCCATGTTTGGATTTTTTTTTTCTGCAATTGATTTTTTGGTCAAAGTTTATGGCTTCACCTGGGAATCCAAATCAGCAGCAGCAGCAGCAGCAACAACAACAACAACAAGAACACCCTCTTATCCTTCAACACCACCCTCAATTGCATGCCCCTCAAAGACCTATCTTTCAACCCCCCCTTCTTCTTCTTCACCTTCACCTTCTCCTTCTCCTTCTCCTTCTCTCTCTGAATCAGAATCGGAGGGAAATGATATACTGAGATGCACACTCAATGATAGCCGCAACAAAGATGTTTCACTGCTTTGAACTGAGAGTGAAGATGTTATTGGGTTGAAGCCACTTAATTTGCTTATTTTTTCTGGCTGCTTGAGAAATTGGAAGTGGTGATTTTTTTTTCCTACTTGGTGCTACTTGGTGTTGTTGACGGTGGAACTGCAGTCGCCGGAAATGATGGTTGATGATGAAGACAGAGTGAGAGAAGGAGACGATTCACTTTGTTTTTTAATTTTATTGAAAAGTAAAATAAAAAAACATTGAATCAATGAGTCATCAATGACACATTTGCTCACATCAATTAAATGGCAAAATGTTAGCCACGTTTTTTAACGGAGATTGACGGTGAGAGATAAAAAATGATGACTCATAATTTTGTGAGGGGGGAATTTAAATTTTTTTTATAGAGACCAAAATCAAAAAATATTATATTTGTAGGGACTAAACATATATTTAAACCTAAATTATTCTTTGATAATTTTTATTTAAATTAAAATCTTCTCAATTCTTTTTTCCCTATATTTATGTAATATATTCTTTAAATTATTAAAGCAGTGATTAAAAAAAAAATATGTTGGCCTAGCGAGTGCTTTTGAATTCGTTAATCTCATGTCCAGCTCATTTACACAGCCACAGGTTGCAAGGATGGAAGGAGGTTCAAGGCATCAGGTGCCACGCCCTAATGAATTTTTTTTCGTTTGCTTAATGATGATGAGTAGCCTTTGTAATCTATATCTATTATTTGCAATTTAAAAATTTACTTATGTGGGAAACTCAGAAAGAAAGCTGGTTGAAAAATGATTTTTTTTTAATTATAATTTTGAGTAAACCCCTAATTTAGTCTCTCAACTTATATTCTCTCATACTTAGACTCTAAAGTATATGAAAATAATAAATAGTTCCTAAAGTTTGTGAAATTCATCAAACTAGTCGCTAAAGTTTTATAAGTAGTTACTTACATGGACTATAAGATGAATTTTACAAAACTCTAGGGGATTACTTATAAAACTTTAGGATCTAATGAAACGGATTTCACAAATTTTAGAGACTACTTATTATTTTCATATGTTTTAGGGATTAAATAAAAGAGATGGTGTAATTTCAAGGACCATGAGAGATCATGAATGCATCAAGCAGTCAATTTTTTAAAGAACTTTTTTTGTTTCCTCGTATACAAACTGTTCTGAACTACTGTGTTAGGCACCAGCCTCAGAAGACTAATCGGGATTGTAAAATGTATACAAGAAGGAATAAACAATAGGGGGTTAATGGATTAGTTAAAATGTGTTACACTAGCTGTAAGGTAGTTAAGAGGTTAAGCAGGAACTGTACAACTTTGTGAGGGATTTGGGAAAAATCATTAGTTAACTGAGTTTCTTAGTTGTAAGGGGCAATCCTTGTATGGTATTGGTAGGTTTTCTGCCTTGTTTTCTGCCAATTTTGAGCCCAGTTTAGTCTTCTGGTTCCCAACGAACTAACCAAAGAAACATTATGAAACCTTAACAAAAATTGAAAATTCTGCTTTAAACTGATGCAAGTAATAAAAAATAAAAATAAAAACTCTAGAGCTTTGCAAAGGTTACTGCTGATTTGTGAGATATAATTAGTACCACTTTTGTCGTTGAAATATCTGAGTTGGTTTCTTTATAACTAACGATTGGATGGGACTTGTTTCTGTTATAAGTAATATAGCTTTCATCCTTCTAGTCAAATGCTCAAGAACATCATATATTTGTCAATAAAATCATACATCTTGAAGACATGTCAGAAACTTTATTTAAAATTTGAGCAAGTCAACCAACAAGTGTTTTTTGTGAACAAGATTTCTCATCCTTGGAGGATATAACTTTTTCCCTTACTGGAGAAAATGAGTTTGAATGGCGAGTAGAAGATCTGTGTAACAAGATTCTCTCTTTGAAATAACCTGCGAAAAGCGATTGTTAGAACTTTTGAAACACTTGGTCACAAAAGGAAACTACAATAAAAAGAAAATGAAAATAGAAACACATCCACTCATTATAGTACAGCAATCTTGTCATCATATCATATTGTAAGCTAAAATCAAGCAATAAGGCAACATTAATGATTTACTTTTCATACACAAAACTTATGAGTTATTGTTATCATGAATAATGAAACTAACATGACCCATGACCTGAAACCAATTAGGTTGCTGCTTTTGTCAAGCACAGCAAACCTATTCCGAGCCACAAAGATTGCTGATCCTTGAAGTATGCTTCCATTTTGAGTGTCCATCAACGTCCCTCCAGGATTGTCTCCAAAAATTAGAAGCAGCTTACCATTTGGACTAAGAGAAGTATGCTGCAACAAAGCAAAAGGAGACAAAGATATGGGAAAAAAAACAACATAAAAACAAGTATGATCCAACAGGATCTTTGTTCGAACCATCAAACTAACATCAAACCAAATTTCTTTTACTTGAAATCATGCTTTAATAGTTATAAAACACAAACCTAAAAGCTTCAATCACTAATGCAAGCAATCACTCCCTTCTCAGAGGCAGTCTATGCATAACTACTAGTTGCACCAGCAGGCCATCTAATTGAACCAATTTATGTTTAGAACCCATACCTGTCAACCATATTTCTATTAATTAGTAATTGTTTAGTGTAACTGCAATTGCATCTCTTTTCATCTTATCTTAAAACCAATGATCCTGTCATTTCTCCTGCTTTGATATTTGAATTTTGAACTATGTCAAAACATTAAGTCAAACTACTCAACTATATCCATTCTCACAAATTTTGAAGCTTATACAATCTCTATCTCATACAACAAGTAATAATATATTCACGCATAAAACCTGGATGCGCTTCCTCGATTGCTCATGTTTTCAGGGAGGCGAATCAAGTCGCCGACGGTCTCGCGAAGAATTTAATTTCCTGCAGCGTTTTATTTGACACCGTGCCTAGTTTCATTTCCTCGGTTGTGTTGGCCGACTATAGTGGGGTGGCGTTCCCACGGGGGTTCTAGTTTTCTTGCTTTCTGTTTCTGCTTCTTGGGGTTTTTAACCACTTGAGCTCACCAAAAAAAAAAAAAAACCTGGATGCATTATATTCGAAAAAGTGGGTTAAAATCACTGAACCTAGATGCCGGACCACATCCAACTGAACCACTAAAATATTGATTTTCAAAAAAATTTATCAATTAGTTTTTATTTGACACCGTGCCTAGTTTCATTTCCTCGGTTGTGTTGGCCGACTATAGTGGGGTGGCGTTCCCACGGGGGTTCTAGTTTTCTTGCTTTCTGTTTCTGCTTCTTGGGGTTTTTAACCCCTTGAGCTCACCAAAAAAAAAAAAAAAAATCCTGGATGCATTATATTCGAAAAAGTGGGTTAAAATCACTGAAATTTAGATTCGGCAGTTGAACCTAGATGCCGGACCACATCCAACTGAACCACTAAAATATTGATTTTCAAAAAAATTTATCAATTAGTTTTCATTCGCACCATGATCCAAATACTGACATCGTGTCAAATGATGCTAAAAATTCAATGGAGCCAAAATGGTAACAAATTAAGGAAATTGCAGTCATGAGAAAACCGAGCAAGTCAACATATGCTGATACGGGAAACTTCAAATTAACCATGTCTCACACAAAATGACATAAAAACCGTTTGGTGTACTTGTGAATTCCAAAATGACTAAAATGAGAATTAGATAATAAAATTTCAGCAATTAAAGCTTGTAAAAAAGTAATCGTGATAAGCCAATTTATTCACAAAGGACAGAATACTTACTTGTAACCACCAAAGATCTTTCTCCTCATCTTCTTTCGTTTCCATATAATCTTATTATGCAGCTTTGCTCCCACTTGGTTCTTCAAAGTTATTATTTAAAAATCTCAGACCATTACCACAATTAGCATCCTCTTCTTTGGTATAAAGAGGGCATATCCCGCACTCTTTCACAGTGAATGATGATTTAGAATATGGGAGATCATAGTGTTTGCTGATCTCAAAAGTGAAGTTGTAGGCATGAAAGAGCCTGTTGGGAATGTTTGCAAAGTCCAAGTGATATTTCCATATGAATGTGTGATCTTGGATGACAAACCGCTCTTGATCCTTCCGATAGAAATAGTTTGTTAGCTCGTCATGGTTGGGAAGAATGTGCGTGCAACCATAACATTCAAACGTTAATCTGTATGTAAATATACTATCTCCTGCTCCTGTATCATCCATGTCTGCATGTCCCAAAACAACACATAGAGCGAAACCATTGAGCCTATTATCATTGCACCAAATCAGATTATCTTTCTTCATGGTTACTGAATGTCCCTGGCATCGGTAAGGGAACCAACGAGGAACTGCACTCCCTGGAAAACAGAAGAACACAGACCTATATGCATCCTCTGTGATCCTAAGCGATGCTTCGGCCCCAATATCATCATGAGCACATTCATCCAGTTCTTGACTATTGGTGAAATGAAATTTGAAGGTACCCTCTTTGGAATCTGAAGGGAGTTTCAACCTTGAATTTGATATCACTCTCTTAATGGATGGACAATCAAATGCCAGCAACTGGTTTAGAAATGGTGGAAGCTGAGGCATACATTCAAGCCTTTTGCAATCACTTAAATCAAGCGATTTCAAGCTTGAAAGATGAGCTATACTCTCAGGAAGGTTCACAATATTGCTTCCCTGCAGTGACAATTCCCTCAACGATGACAAGCGACCAATGTTAGTTGGGATTTCTGTTAATCTGCGACAGCCTGAACAATCAAGCACGGATAGATGGTTTAGATTAACAATGCTGTCCGGAAGTGACACCAGATCACTGCACAAGTTCAGGCGCAAGGTTTGAAGCCCAACCAAATACTCCAATGATGAAGGCAGTTCTTCAACTGCTGTTTTTGTCAAGTTAATGTGAGCATAAGTTTCTGCCGGCTCCAAGATCTCTGGGAAGGTCTTCAACATTGAGCAACGGTGCAAATCAAGTTTAGTCAGCTTCAATTTGAAAATGCTGCTGGGAATAGTTTCAAGTGATTCACAGCAGGTAAGGTCTAACTTGCAGAGTTTGTTGAGACTTCCAATGGAAGATGGAATTATCTCAAGCTTTTGGCAATTGTGCAAACTCAATTCTTCAAGCCCGACCAAATGGTGCAAGGATGAAGGTAGTTCCTCTATTGCCGTTCCGTCTAAGATGAGCACCGTTAGATTTTCCATTGTCTCCTCGATTTCAGGGAACTCCTCCAAACTTGAGCAACTACTGAGATAAAGTCTTCTTAGAAATTTCAACCTAAAAATTTCAGTTGGAAGGCTTGTAAGGGATTCACAGTAAGAGAGATCTAACCAACAAAGCTCATCCATACTTGTAAGTAAGGAAGGCTGCGTGTCTATCCTCACTTTCATGTTTAGTAAGTGTATATTATCCATCGGTTCTTCTTTTTCACTTCTGTCAGTAGTAACAATGGGCTCATAAGTATCTGAAGAATATTCCCCAATCTCGTAGCCTTTTGCACACATCTGAGCTACTGCATATACCTTTTCAATATTATCGGATGTCCCCGAAGAGACACGCATCCGAGCATTTGTAATCTCAACCCCGAAAGTTTCCATCACTTCCGAGAATCCATCAGGCGAACAACCGTATGGTTGAACCGCCTCGGTTCTACTACTGATTGAAAACGTTTCAAGCTTGCGACAACCATAGAGAACAACTAATCCAGCAGATCTCGATAGAATATTGCTAGGAAGATTTACACTCTTAAGCTCAATACAACCATTTAAAAATAAACAGTTGAGCTTGCTGAGGAAGCTCGAGGAGTAAACTTGAACCAAGCTTACACAATGACAAAGAATTATTTCTTCAATATTTGGGGACAGAGAGAAGTCTGGTACTCGAAGCAGCCTCCGAGAATAACTAAGATCGAGCTTTTTCAAATTCGATAAATCCTGGGGGGGGAAAAATGTAAATGATAAAGTAGCAAAAAGAAAAGTTTGTGAACTTAACTCTATGGTTAATTACTCTTTATTTCTTTGAAATATGTCGGAAATTTTAAATTGCCGAGCTAAAAAAGTTCGTAATTAAGTCCGTAAATTTGTAATTGAGTCATTGAATTCTAAACGGGTCCCTGAACTTTTAACTAATTTGTAATTAGCCTCCTGAACTTTAAATAATGTGTATTCAGGGACATTGACTAGGGTGGTCCAACGCAAGTTTAGAGACTAAATTACAAATTATTTAAAAGTTTAGGGACCTAATTATAATTCAGTGTCCAAATTAAAAATTATTGAGAAGTTTAGGAACTCAATTACAAACTATTATAATTCAGGGACCTATTTAAAAATTATAAATAGTTCAGAGACTTAAAGTAATTAAACCTAACTCTATTTATAAGGTTGTTATGTACCACTCTATTTTGGTAAATCTTGGAAAAAGAGAAATTAATTTGACGGTAAATCATATTATTTTATGAATTTAATTACTATGTATTACTAGTGTAAATTTTTTTCATACAAATGTCTAATCATATCTCATTGTATGTATGTTTGTGCGGACATTGTAGGAAGTGATATTACAACGTGACATGATGATGAAATATTATTGGGCGTATGTATAAAACTTTTTTACACTATTATTACAAAATTATTAAACTCTTATTTTACTTTAATATATAATATATCATTTAAAATATAAATAAATATATATTATTCAATTATATATATATAGTATAATATCGCTCACCAGTTGATTGGTTAATTTTGAATCTTGTATATAGTTATTAAAGCTGTTGGTGGAGTTAATGGAGTGAGTGAGTATATCATTTTTAACATTTTGTATCAATACACTCTCTCTCTCTCTCAATGGCGCCCGCTATGGTGAGCCATAGTAGAGTAACAAAATTGGCAAGGTTATCACCAACTGGTTGGTTCTAGGATGGGTCCTAGCACCCGTGCGTCAGAGCTTCTTCTACCTCGAGCAGAAAAAGTCACTCCCTTATGTAACACCCTCAATTTTTCTTTTATATATTGGTTGTTTAATGATTGATTTAATGTGTACTATTGACTACTTAAATATATTTTTGAGTCAGGATAGCGTTTGTAGGGTAGGTACCCCACCTTAGGAGGGAAATAATTCATTTTTGCCTAATGAAACCATGTCTCTAAAGAGGATCCTTGAGAAGTATGAGCTAGCCTCAGGTCAAGCAATCAACTTAAGCAAATCAGAAATTCTTTTCGCTCGTAATGTCCAGCAAGATATTAGAGGATCTATATCTGATATTTTGGGCATTCAGGAGACTTTGGGAGTTGGAAAATACCTTGGCTTACAGTCCTTGATTGATAGGAATAAGAAGGAAGCCTTTAGTTTTGTGAAGGAGCGGATTTGGAAGCGAATTAGCTCTTGGAAGAAAAAAAAGGCTCTATCTATGGCAGGAAGGGAAATTTTGATCAAATCAGTGGCACAAGCCATTCCAGCTTATTGCATGTCCATGTACCTTATTCCTCCGTCTCTAGGGGACGAAATTTAGAGAATGTTGAACTCTTTTTGGTGGGGCTCTAACAGCAATAATTCAAAGGGTATTAAATGGTTGGATTGGGACAAGCTTACAATCCCTAAAACCTTACGACATATCTATGATTTTAACCTTGCCATGCTTGGTAAACAAGCTTGGAGATTCATTGATCAACCGAATGCTCTAGTGTCGCGGTTATATAGAGCAAAATATTTCTCTCACGGAGATTTCTTTGAGGCTAATCTTGGTCATAACCCATCTTATGCTTGGAAAAGCAATTGTTCATCTAAAGTAGTATTGAAGGCAGGTGTGCGGTGGAGTTTAGGAGATGGAACCCAAGTCCCAGTGTGGGGTGCACCGTGGCTTAGAAGTGGCCACATTTTGCAGTGTCCGCCCCAATATGTAGAGCAGCTATCTAACCTTTGTGTTAGAGACTTATGGCTACCTGATAAGAAGGCTTGGAATGAGCAAATGATCTGAGGTATGTTTCCCAACCATATATTTTCTGCTGTGAAAACAGATCGCATAATATGGTTCCACAATCCTAACGGAATATACTATAAGATCAGCTTATAAAGTGGCAATGACTCAAATGATTGATGCTTCACATCTTCATGTGGAAGGTGACTGGAACCTGATATGAAATCTCCAAGCTCCCCCTAGAGTGAAGATGATGTTTGGAGAGCATGTCGTCGTTGCATACCTACAAGAGATCAGCTTCAAAGGAGAGGAATTCAGTGCACTAATAATTGTGTGCTTTGTGATTCAGATAGCGAAAATCCTTTGCACACTTTGATTACTTGTCCAAATGTTCGACCAGTTTGGATTCAGTAGCAACTTTGGTATCCTATCCAGGCTGCGCTGCAATCTACTTCTGATTTTGCAGCATTATGTTTCGGTCTCTTAAAATCACTCTCTATGCAGCAACGATCAACCTTTGCAATGACAGTCTGGAGCCCTTGGCGTATGAGGAATGAGAAATTGTGGGAAGGAAAAATTGTACATCCACAGCAGGCTGTTGCTCGCACAAACCAGTACCTCTCGGACTGGTTAATGGTTCGGCCTCAACATCATATCCAGCAGCAGCAAGCATCGCATTCTACAGCATCCAGGGATACCATGTGGCAGCCTCCTCATCCTCAGTTCCTAAAAATTAATGTAGATGCAGCATTTTTAGATGGTTTGGATAGAACTAGTTTTGGTTTATGTTGTAGATACCATCTTGGGATTTTTCAGGTGGCAACCATTGACTATATGCCTCATTGTCTCCTGACGTTTGAAGGAGAAGCTATGGGATTACTTAAGGCCTTGCAGTGGGCAGAGGAACTTGAGCTAGACCATGTTATTTTTAAGGTAGATTGTCAAGTTGTTGCAAATAGTATTAATAGTCTTAAGATAAATAACTCTGAATTTGGTTCAATCATCAAGGAATGCCTTGAGATCTTATCTAAGTTTCCAAACTTTAACGTAAGTTTTAGTAGGAGGCAGGCGAATAATGCAGCCCATTGCCTGGCAAAGGAGGCATTACTCATAGCTAGCCACCAAGTTTTTTATCATGTACCACATTGTATTGAGGTTTTGATTCGTAATGAAATGCACTAATTCTTATTCTCAAAAAAATAAAAATAAAAGTTGTATGAATCAATTCATACATAGCATGAAGCGACTCATACGAGACGTGTGACAACACCTGTTGCGTTTTAATTGTTTTCACGTTTTAGGCTTAGTCCAAGTGAGTCCCAACTGTCCCTTTTTCTCCAATTAGCCTTAGTGCGTCTAAACCCTTTCTCCCACTCTTCTCATTTTCGAAAATAACTGCCTCTCCCCACTGCACAACTTTCTCTCTAGTGCTTTCTCATAGCTTCAAAGGATTGAACACTAAATCAATTGTTTTCCCTCAAGAATTCATTGTTGTGAATTTGGATCTTCATCCTCTTAACCACTGCCCATCGATCTCATCTATAGCTTTTGGCCTAGTGATAAACGTTTGATCCAACAATAAATACCTAAGCACTAAACTCTTGTTAGCTTTTGGCCTAGTGGTAAACGCTTGATCCAACAATAAATACCTAAGCCCTAAACTCCTTTTCGATTTCCCTTAAGGTTTTGATGATTTGATACTTAATCAAGTTGTCTTTGTTGTTGTCTTTGATTTTCAAAGCATATAACCTAATCGAAATCAAGTTTATCTCTCTACCCTAAATTTTGAATTCATCAACTAAGGTAAGAGGGAAATGATAATGAATGTGCGGGTTTTGGGGTAGATTAAGATGAAGGGGTTGGCCCATAGATCCCCTATGTGTGTATTTCTTGTATGCTTTGGATATGCCTTATTGTATGAGCAAAGAGGAATGGATGTTTGAATCCTATGCTTTATGATTGTTTTTTGTGATCAGTGATTAATGTGACGTATTTATTTAGATTGTGATGGTTGAGTACATTGTTTATGTTGTGATTATATGAATTGTGATGTTGATGCATGTGTACTGTGAAGATTTAGGTGTTGGAACCATAGAATTGAGTACTGAGAATCAACGAAAGGATAAGATAAAATGTGAGTTGTGTGATTAAAGGTTTAGTCTAATGACAAAACTCAAATTCTGAAATCATGGGTTAGAATGGTCTGAGGGAAATCATAGGGTGAAATTGTCTGCATAATTGAGAGGTTTGTTTAATGGTTTTGATGGTTTGAAGGAAATTTAGGTTTAATTAATGAGTGACTCAACGAATTAGATTGAGAACACGTAGGTAATGATTTGTAAGTGTTAGAATTTGTTAAATTGATGGATAATAGCTTAGTCTCGGATTGCATAGCCAACCAATTGACCTGAAATGGTCACAACAGTGCAGAAAAATCTGTTTTTGCATAATTTTGCTGATGTGAATCGCTCTCTGTGAATCAATTTGCAGGGCATAGAAGAGATTTATAGGTCCCCAAAAGTGGATTTTCACCTGTTTGCTTATTGTATAGTGTTTTGCAAGCTCGGATATGACCCAAGGACTTTAAGATACCCTTGGACAATTAGAAAGTACATGATTTGACCCTACTTAACACTAGTGATATTATATAACGGAGTTAGAAAGAATAATGAAGAATGTTACAAGTTAAGGCGAATGGTGTAAGAAATGACTAAGATGAGTAAGAGTTGAATGGTTGAGTTGTGATTAATCTGAAACACTAATGGTCTAAAGAATAGCAATGTTGTGAATAATAACGATGTGTTATCATTGTTGTTGATTTGATTGGGCTAGTCCCATGTTGTGACACAATGAAGGAAGGTTGGCTGGATATGTGTCGTGTGCATTAACATGCATCATGATTGTTATTGATATGTTGGGAGGAGCAAATGACGAGATGCAATAGTGGAGGCCATGATGGGTTAATTCTCAGCCTTGAGGGGTGACTTAGGTACGAAGGTTTCACATGGAATGGACTCACCATTCGTGGCTGAAGCGTCAGTTCGACAAAGCCTAACTACCCCAACGAGCCACGATACATCATCATGACTAGTGCTTGCGTTTGGAGAATGTCATCAGACATGACGAACTGTTCTAGTTGGTAACTAAACATGAGCTCCCAATCGTCTTTCCTAATGTTGTTGTTGGGGCCTTCATGTATATTGGAGTAGTTGGAGACTTCACATTGCATTATCATGCATTTCTCACTTGGTTGTATTATTGACTGGACTCCATGTGTATGTTGTGTGTGATCGTCTTAACTCTACTTCATTACCATATGTATATATTCGCGAGTGTTCTCACCCATTCTATGTATTTTCTCCTATGTATCCTTGTTCTTTAAGCAGAGGACGACAAGCCTGCAAGGAGTGATCAATGTTCAAGATTAATTGGATAGTAGTTTAGGTGTTTTATTTTAGTGCTCAGACGCTATTATGTTCCGTTTATGTTTTATTTTCTGATGTATTGAGTCATGGGATTCTAGCTCTGATCATATGATATCCGTATGATTTTTATTTCTAATTTTGCATTTGGTCTATGCTCATCGAGGTTTTAATTAACCTAAGATTTTATGATGTATGGTTTATGTTTTGTTATAATGTGACGTGCATGACCTTGTGACGCTATGATATCTTCGTTTATTCTGCAATTAAATTGATAATAAGTTCATGTTTAAACGCTTTTATTGTATGAGGGTTTATGGGTGTCACACCTCATGCTATGAGGAAAATACAAAATCCTAAACTCCTTCATGCATGTCATGCACCATGACATCTCGCTCCTCTCCCTGCGGTTCACGACCTCATATTCGTCTTTGCTGCATTTTACATGGTCATTCTACACGCGAGCAAAGATTACCACCTTCAATATTGAACCAATTCACCAAACGCCAGACAGTGAGTGAGTCATAGTTCACAAATGGAGTCATAGTTCACAAATGGAGAAGAAAGAAAACTCCAATGATCTTCTTCGGGCGTCCTCCACGCATTAGTCACATCTTTGGATTTGGTTCACAAGGTTTGGACTTGATCAACTTTCCTTTCTCTTGAATGCTGGCAAGGAGATTGGGGAGAAAGGAGGAGACAGGGAAGAGAGAGAGTGTAGGGACGAAGATAGAATTATCTTTCAAAACATAATTACCAGTTTCAAGTAAAGATTTGTCGTTGAATTTTATATTAACATACCAAATGGAGTTAGATCACTTGTCCACTGTAGACCAACTATATGAGTGGTCCGCATTAGAATTTCCCCCATATGTGTGTGTGTATATGTATGTATCTAGTGGAGGATCATTTTATATGAGTGGGAGGGATAAATCTTGACCATACAACCATGAATGGTCAAAGTTAAAAGTTCTTTAGTTATTCTTGATTAGATCTAATGGTTGATTTAGTCCTCTTACTTTATATAAAAAATGATGCTCTCACTTATGTGTGTGTGCGCGTGCTAGACGTATATATAAGGCATAAAAACAAGAGTATTATAAGGTTAAATGTGTTTTTAGTCCCTATAAAATCGCGACCATTCAACTTTAGTCCTTAAGAAAAAATTTAATCAATTTTTAGTCCTTACATTTAACAGAAACGGTATGTTTTTAGTCCCTCGACAATGACTAAAAACACCCAATTTTTGTATTTTATAAGGACTAAAAATGAATAAAATTTTTATAGGGACTAAACTTGAACTGTCGTGATTTTGTAGGACCCAAAAAATACTTGACCCTATAGTTATTATTATTGTAATTATGCAAAGCATGAGAAACTAGATTTTATCATTCAATCTACATTGATAAGATTAAAAGTTAAATACTTTCTATCACTAAAACGCAAAGGAATATAAAGCTTGAATACCTGATCTCCTTCCCATAGTTGTTCAAGATGGCTACAAGGCATATTAAGTTCAACAAGATTTTCTGGGCAAAAGTCCAGCGGCAAAGATCTTTGAGGGAAGCCATCCCAACGAAGAATTTTTAAACCATCCGGAAGACTTTCAAGAATTGCAGGAAGGATCAAATTTGAGTCTATCCAAAAAAAGCCAGAAGGCTTATAAAAATGGATCATTCTAAGATTGTGCATCTTTTTGAAAGCTTTAGCGTGCAGTTGAACCTTTTTTATCTTGCATATGTCCAGGAATATACATTGGATTGCATTTGTCCCCTAAAAGTAAACGTAAGGAATTAGAGACAAACAAACAAACAGGAAAAAACTGGAAATTTAACAACTACTAAGCTCTTTGCAGAAGAATATACCTTTTTCTTTCTTAAAACATGATAAATTTCCTCGGGCTTCCATAATCGACTGCATTTTCCAGGATCATTGACACACTGTTGGCGAACTATTTCATGTCCCATTTCCTGTATTAGATCATGCATCGCAATTTTACCTTCAAAAATAGATATAAGGCACCTATCTTTGAGAACATCCATTCCAATGTGAGCAGAAAAACCACAGCTATCTAGAGTTTGTGCTACAACAGTCTCCAAATGTCCTCTATAGAAACAAGCTATGTCAAGAAATATATCTTTCTGTTCGTCGTCAAGCCCATCATAACTTAATTTGAACACTTTGAAAATTTCAAGATCGGGAAGCTTTTCCAGCTTTTGCAACTCACTTTCCCATGCTTCCCTTGTTCTCCCATGAAGCAATAAGCCCAAAACTTTAAGAGCTAATGGAACCCCTTTAGCATAATTTAATACCTTTTCTGATAAGCCGGCATAAGCTTCAATGGGATATTTTAGTTTAAAGGCATGTAAACTGAAGAGTTGCAGAGAATCTTGAAAATTCATCTCCTTGACTTCATATATGTAATCAGCATCAACATTTCTAAGCACCTGCTGGTCTCTACTAGTCACAATGATTCTACTACCCTGGCCAAAGTTAAAATGGCTTCCAATTAAGTCTGAATTGTTCACATCATCAAGAACAAGGAGAACCTTTGATCGTTGGAGCCTTTGATCATATGAAAAGCTTAATCCAAAGGATGTGTTGTCTTCCTCGAGAAGCTCTGATAAATATTTGCTTCGGACACGGTGTAATCCGTCTCTTTCTATTTCTTTTTGAACATTTAGAATGATGCAGGTGGAACTGAATTGAGCTGCGAGTTTGCGATATATTGCACTAGCAATTGTTGTTTTACCTATTCCTCCCATACCGCAAATTCCTATGATCCTAACAGCTGTTGACTCAAGGTGCAACAAGGATTGGATTTGTTGAATATGCTTGTCAATTCCAATCATTCCTTGAGATTCGCTTAAAACAGAACGATTCAATTTTCTCAAAATATCTTTCACAATGTCTGTAACAAGTGTGTTTTCTGGTCTGGCACATTATAATAAAATAAAACAAAATAAAAACATTAATCTTCAACCTACAAAAACTAACCTAAAGGAGTTAAAAAGAAATAACATCATTATAGCATGTAAATTAAAATTAGTGACCTGATTACTTGTGAATCCCAGCCGGAGAGTCCAGCTACTTGGGTTAGAGCAGACTTCCAGAAGTCCACTTTGTCCTTAAATCGCTGCTGATGCTTAACAAAAGCTTCTGCGTAACTCTCTCTCTGATGCCTAACAATTGATGGATCAACCTTATAGAATACCGGTATCACATCCCTTCCATAGATCTGTTTGCATTGGAGTATCTTTGTGAGTTCATCCAAACACCAAGAAGAAGAAGCATAGTGCTTGGACAAAACGATGACATAAATAACTGATTCTTCAATTGCCTTGGACAGTGCCGGCGAAATCTCATCGCCTCTGTCGAGTCTGTCATCTATGAATGTTTCAATCTTTTTCCTGCGTAGTTCAGCATAAAGATGACTGATGAAGCTGTCGCGGGTATCCTTCCCACGGAAGCTGAGGAACACGTCATGCTTTAGGGTTGGAGGAGTAGGAGACATGGCAATGGCAATAGCAATAGCAATAGCACAAGAACTCCCCAAAGTTGGAAGGAAACAAATATCGTTCCTGCCTTTGGCATCAATATTCATAAAATACTACCTGGTCAGTTGACTTGAGTCAATGCGGGTCTCAGCCTCTGCTTTTCTTTTCCTTCAGTTTTATTTTACCCACTAGTAAATAAACCCTTGCTAAGCAAGCAAACACAGGTCCAGCACTACAACTACAAGCGATTGCTATTTGCTAATGACATGCCACGACTTCCTTTTGTTTTTCCAATCATTCACGAACGTGCGGTACCTAGCATGAGTTTTGATTTAATGAAATCCCAAAATTCATTGACAATGAAACTCTTGCAAGCTGAGTTTTGTAAAATAAATAAATAAATAAAATAGCATATACACTATTAAGAATGAGATTTGTTGATGATCAACAAAAGAAAGGGAGAAAAAAAGAGATGTAAGTCATAAGAAGAAAGAACTAGAGAAATGGAAGTAAACTGTTTCATTATTATGATTGATCTGAGAAGCTTTACAAGTACACTGCGGTATTTATACTGACTGCATTATAGGTAATGTACCAGCGATCTAACAGTGATCTAGCTATATCATATAATAGCTAATTCTAACTAACTAACTAACTCCTTCTTTGAGTTATTCTTTGAAATTCTTTGAAATTTGTTTTTACGAGTTGCTTGAGCTAGCTTCTTTTATCTCCAACACCGCCCCACAAGCTGGAGCTTGGTAGATGTTTACCATGCCCAACTTGGAGATAAGTGTATGAAAAGGTTTGGGATGTAAGGCTTTGGTGAAGAAGTCAGCCAGTTGGTCCTGAGAGGAAACTGGCAGCAAACGCATAATACCAGCTTGGGCCTTTTCACGCACTATGTGACAGTCTATTTCAAGATGTTTAATGCGTTCATGAAATACTGGGTTAGCCGCAATGTGTAGTGCACTCTGGTTGTCGCAATACAGAACAGGAAGCCGAGAAGATTGAATATGAAGATCATCCAACAAATATAGGAGCCACTGCAATTCTCTAGTTGCTACTGCAAGAGCCCTGTATTCAGCTTCACTGGAAGACTGAGACACAGTGTTCTGCTTCTTAGTGCGCCAACAAATGAGAGAGGAGCCAATGAAGAAACAAGTGCCAGTGACAGAGCGTCGTGAATCAACACAACCAGCTCAATCAGCATCAGAAAACCCGAGCAACTGTAATGAAGAGAATCGCGGGAAGAAAAGATCCTTGCCTGGGTTTTGCTTGAGATAACGCAGTATTCTACAAGCTGCAGTATAATGGACCATGGTAGGAGAGGCAAGAAATTGACTTAATTGTTGGATCGCAAAGGTGATGTCTGGGCGAGTAGTGGTGAGATAGAGTAAGCGCCCAATGAGTCTTCTATAGGAAGGAATGTCTTCATACAACTTGCCACCATCTTTATGTAGTTTAATTGAAGGATCAAGTGGTGTATTTACTGGTTTAGAACCCAGAAAACCAGAATCTGAAATGAGATCAAGACAATATTTGCGCTGACAAAGAGAAATTCCTTGTTGAGAGTGAGCAATCTCAAGACCAAGAAAGAATTTCAAAACACCCAAGTCCTTAATTTTGAAGGCAGCATCCAGTACAATTTTAATGTGAGCAAATTCTGACATACAGTTTCTAGCAAGAATCACATCATCCACATATATTAATAGGGTTGTGAAAGCATTAGTGTATGTCTTGACAAAAAGAGAATGATCAGAACTAGCTTGTGTGTAACCATGGTCAATAAGGAGAAATGTTAACTTCTCATACCACTTGCGGCTTGCTTGTTTAAGCCCATATAATGATTTCAGTAATTTACACACTTGGTTGGGCTTAGAAGTAGTAACACCATGGGGAACAAGCATATGGACATCTTCTTGAAGGTCACCGTGAAGGAATGTGTTATTGACATCTAATTGGTGGAGAAACCAATTATGAATAAATGCCAATGCTAAAATCATGCGCATGGTTGTAAGTTTGGCAACCAGAGAAAAGGTGTCAAAGTAGTCTAAACCTTCAATTTGATTGTAACCTTTGGCAACAAGTCGTGCTTTAAATCTCTCAATAGATCCATCAGCCTTGTGCTTGATTTTATAGACTCATTTGCTCCCTATAGGCTTCACATTGGATGGCAAGTCAACCAGAATCCAGGTTCCATTATTTTCTAAGGCTGTAAGTTCAGCATTCATGGCTTGAACCCAACATTCTGATTTCACAGCTTCAACATAGGATTTTGGCTCGGTTTGGGTAGATATAGAAAGAGCAAAACAACATCGGGAAGGGGAAACTTTGGAATAAGAAATAAAATCAGAAATAGGATATGCTTTACCTGAAGATGAAGAGCTTGACTGATTAATAAATGTCCCACACTCATAATCTGCAAGCCGAGCAGGTTGATGCCTTGTTCTGTTTGATCTTCTGGGTAAAGCAGTGGCAGAATCAGTAGAAGCAGTGGCAGAATCAAGAGTTTCAGGCATTCCAGTAGAGGAACCTAAGAAACAGAAGCAAGTGTGGTGTTTGGGGTAACAGAAGCAGAATCAGGTGTGCTATGTGGAGAAGCAGAAACAGAAACAGGTGCATTTTGTGTAGTATCAGGGGAATCAGAAAAATGACAGTCCCATTGAGGTACCGTGGGGTTGCTACTAGTTGGGGTAGTTACTTTATAGGGTAGGATATGCTCATGAAAGACTACATTCCTAGAAACAAATATTTCTTTGGAATGCATATCAAACAAAGTAAAACATTTGATGTTAGATGGAAAACCCAAAAAAATGCATTTTCTTGCTCTTGGCTCTAATTTAGTTCTGTGAGAAACTAAAGTAGAGGCATAACAAAGGCAACCAAAAACTTTCAATTCATGCAAATTTGGTAAAGAGTCATTCAATAGTGAGTAAGGGGATTTATTGCCCAATAAGGGAGCAGAAACTCTATTAATAAGATATGTAGCATGAGAAAGGGCATAGGACCAGAAATGCTTGGGTAATTTTGATTGAAATAAAAGAGCTCTTCCAACATTTAAGATATGTTGATGTTTTCTTTCAACTCTCCCATTTTGTTGGGGGGTCTCAACACAAGATTTTTTATGCTCAATTCCTTTGGATGCATAAAATTGGGGAAGGGAGAATTCAAGACCATTATCTGTTCTAACAGTTTTGACTTTACTATTGAATTGTGTCTCAACCTTGTTTATAAAATTCTGCACATGTGTTTGTGCCTCTGATTTAGATTTTAGCAAAATGACCCGCACAAATCTACTAAAGTCATCAAGAACTGTTAAAAAATACTTATGTCCATGCACAGAAGCAATAGATAGTGGTCCCCAAATATCAAAATGTAACAATTCAAATTTTTGCAAATCTTAATTATCACTCAAATTGTAAGGAAGTCTCTTGTGTCTTGCATAAGCACAAGTGTCACATACAAGTGAATGATTTACAGACAAAAAAGGAAATTCATTTTTCATGAGTGACATTATTTTATGAGAAAGGTGTCCTAGCCTAAAATGCCATAGGGCTGTATCGGGTATGGAAAAGCTAGAATCAGTGTAAACAGTCCATGCTTGTGACTGAGAAGGAAACTTGGCATCAACCTGCAGCTGGTATAGGCCATCTATTTGATCAGCCAAACCAATCATCTTCTTGGATTTCACATCCTGCAACACACATTTAGAATCATAGAATTGTACAAAACAATTCAATGTTGAACACAATTTTGAAACACAAATCAGATTTAGGGAAAATTCCTTTAAAAGAAGAACATTTGTGAGATATAGATTTGATGTGAAATGCACTGTCCCTGCAACTTATGCAGTAACAGAATTGCCATTTGGCAATTTGACATTGATTGGTTTGATTTTGTGATATGAACTGAACCAATGAATGGATGAACAAATATGGTCATTAGCTCCTGAATCTAGTATCTAGGAACCCGAATTAACTTGTGCAGAATGAGAGTTTGGTGAAAAAAATATACCTGAGTATTTGTCTTCACTTGGCTTATGGCCATGTGAAGTTGTCACACTAACTTGATTGGTGGTGTGGGATGCTTTCTGTTATGATACACCAGTCTGTTGGATCAAGGATAGAATGCTCTCATACTGCTCCTCAGTGAATGATGGAATAGTGGATGCCTGCTGTACTGCGGCTTGTGACTCCTCAACATTTCCAGTCACATTGTAGTTATCATGTCCATTTGCATCTACTGCATTAGCTGTCTTGGACCAGTTTTTCCCATAGTTTGGGGGAAAACCATGCTTTCTATAACACACATCAATGGTATGCCCTGTCATTCCACAGTAAGTGCACACCTTGTTTGGCATTTTGCCATTATAGTTCCCATACACTCCTCTACCTCTTCCTTGTGGTTTTCTTGAATCAACTGCATTAACCAGAATTTTTGAATCATTTGCAGTTTCTGCAATTTCCAGACCTCCACTACTTTTTTCCTGTAAAATTAGTGAATACACCTTAGTTAAAGGTGGCAATGGTTCCATCATCAGGACTTGTGTCTTCACAATCGAAAATCTGTCATCTAAACCAGTCAAAAATTGCATAATTTGGTCTTCCAACCTAAAATCTCTTGCATTCTGCATAGAAGCACAAACACATCTCCTTGGACATGTGCATGTAGGCATTGGTCTATAACTTTCTAATTCTTGCCACAGAATTCTCAATTCTCCATAATAGTCAATTACAGATTTACTTCCTTGCTTCAAATTGTTAATTTCAGATCTCAATTTTGATACACGAACTCTATCAGATTTAGAAAATTGATCCTTCAATTCTTTCCACACATCAACTACATTTTCTATAAAAACAATACTCTGTCCAATAGATTCAGAAATGGAATTCATTATCCAGGAGTGTATGATGTTATTGCACCTTAACCAAGACCGCGATTCAGATCCAATTCGTCCGGCACTTCAATACTTCCATCGACGAACTAAAATTTGTTTTTCACTCCTAGCGCTCTTCGCATCGCTCGCGCCCAAGCCTAATAATTGTCCTTTGTCAGTTTGGTGTGACTTCCACCGATTTCGGTCCATATCCAGGATGAACGTAGTAAACTGAATCTGTATCTTGTTGTGTTGAATCGAGCTTCCGATTTCATGATGCACGTTGCGAACCATGACGAACTTTTCAATTTAGGTTTTCTTTCGATGAAGAAATTCAAGAATGTTGCGAAATCTTGCAACGAAAAAGAAGAATTCGATACCGATCTAGGTTTTAGAATCGGAATGAAGATGTAAAATGCAAATGGAATGGATCAATCAATCAAAGAACTGATTTGCGAAAGCAGAGCAGGTCGAGCCTGCTCTGATACCATCATAAGAAGAAAGAACTAGAGAAATGGAAGTAAACTGTTTCATTATTATGATTGATCTGAGAAGCTTTACAAGTACACTGCGGTATTTATACTAACTGCATTATAGGTAATGTACCAGCGATCTAACAGTGATCTAGCTATATCATATAATAGCTAATTCTAACTAACTAACTAACTCCTTGCTGAGTTGTTGCTGAGTTGTGTTGAGCTGTTGCTGAGCTGTTTTCTGAGTTGTTTGAGCTAGCTTCTTTTATCTCCAACAGTAAAACAAACTTTTTTGATGTTAGAGCATCATGATGGAACATCTCATATTGGAGTGCTTAAGTGAGTCTCATTTGTACACATCACTCTTTTTTATTTTTATTTTCAACTTAAGCACTTCATAAACACTCTATCTCTCAAACCCAGTACTCTATCTCTCCAATCAAGCACTTCCTAAATTTTTTTAAATAAGTCCCACCAATAACCTCACATCTACATTTCAAAATAAAAATAAAAAAATAAAAAAGAAAGTAAAAGAAAAAGTTGGTCCAAGACCTGATGCTTGCAGCAGCATTTGTGCTTTTTAAGCATTTTCTCTCTCTTGCTCTCCAATGCCCAGACATGATGCTTAATAAGAAAAAGCAAGTTAAGCATCATTGATAAAGATGCCCAAAGAAGTAAAGCAAACTTTTTTTTTTTTTGATGAAAAAGAAGTAAAGCAAACTTGGTGAGACAGTTAAAAATATTTAGAAATTAAACCATATAATTGATTCAAAAAGTAAGAAACTATATAGACTTTTGAATGTGATAAAGATGTCTTTCAGCCTCCGAAACATTGTAGTGGATGTAGGATATAAGTGAAATTCATATTTCCCACATTAGCCCATTTAAATAGTCTATATGTATAGATGATCATCTTCTAACTGACGTGCCAAAAAAGAAAATTGTACAAACTTTTTGAAAAGGCATAAAAATAGGTGTTAATTGATTGTCTTTCAAAATAGGTGTTAATTGAAAAGACAGTTTGTGTGCAGGGTGTGATCACAGCTTTGGAGGCAGACGCTAGAGGTTTATGGGGAAGCTATTATGTGGATGCGGGAGTTGGGTTATAACCAGGTCCTGTTTGAAACAGATTGCAAAGCTTTAGTAGATTGCATTATGGGAGGTACCAACCACCAGACAGAAGCAGGAATCATTATTAGAGATTGTAAGGAACAGATTAATTATTTTCAAAACTATTCGGTTAGTTTCGTACGGAGGCAAACAAATTTTGTTGCTCACTTGTTAGTAAAGGCGTCAAAATCTTATGCTAGTCCCCAAGAGTTTGATTATTTACCAACCTGTATTGCTGATGATATTATGAATGATATGGAATGAGTTTTACCTTTTAAAAAAAATTGATTGTCCTTCAACTTCAAATAAAAAAAAATCCTGAAACTTGCTGCTTTTTCAACAGATAATCAAGGTAAAATAGTTGGCTACAAAGTTGAAATGAGATTATCAATTATCTGTCACTGATCAGAATAATTACATTCATAGACCACAAATAAATTAATTTAACATGTGAATATTCTCTGTAGGTCACCAAATAGCAAAGAGTATGCAATGAAAATCAACAACTTCATCATTCTATGTTAACAATTTAAATCCTAGGCAACTTCTAGGGTGCACAAGCATGGTGGGTAACACCACCATGCACAAGTAATTTCGGCCATTTGATTTATCTAACTTTTGTTGTTCCACCGGTTGTATGGTGAGTCCCATGCAGCAAATCATTTCCATCATTCCTCCCAAAACTTAACCATTCTGTAACTTCACCGTCGCCATGATGCTGCAGTGCCGGAAAACCCTCATCATGTGCCTCAATCGCAAAACAGTGCGACAAACACCATTACCCCTTCTCCTTTTCTCTAGAAATTTCTAAGCTTAACGTCCCCCTCCAGTTCACGATGTCGAGCCTCGTGTCAACACCGTCACCACTTGCGACTCCTTTTCCCCTGTTCCGCCGCTTGCCCTGCCGCCGACGTCGCTTTCTGCAAAATAATGTCTTTTTTGGCGTGGGTTCCTTGGGTTGTGCAACTGGGTTGTGGTATTTGGATTTTGATGGAGAATTATGATTTCAATGGTAGTTGGCTATGGAAGTTTTGTGCTTGCTGTTTAGAGAATGGGTGTTTGACCGACTTTGGGGGATGGGGGGAATGGTCCTTGGTGGTTACAACATCCTCTCCTCTATTTCTCGATGGTGTCCCCTTTACATTTTCCTTATGCTCTCTATTTTTTTTCACAGATAGCAAGAGGAAATTTAAGGAATTTGATAGAGGGAAGGATAAGGAGTAATTTAATCGGTTTAATTTTTGGTTAGAAGGCTTGTAGTGGCTGGAAATGGCAAGAGATGGTTGCTAGGGTTTAGGGGTGGAAGAGAGAAATGGTGCAGAGAGAGATCGAAAAACGAGACAATGCTGGAGAGAGCTTTGTTCTTGCGGTGGTGGAGGAGGAGAAAGGGTGATGATGGAGATTAGAGAGGAATGATATGGTGAAGAATACTCACTATAACATATGGTGAAATTTTTAATCAAATGGCCAAAACTACTTGTGCATGGTGGTGTTACCCACCATGCTTGTGCACCCTAGAAGTTGCCTATGCTTAACATGTCATTATTTTCCACTGGGAAGTTGGACCTTGGAATGGTATGTTAGCAATTTAGTGCTATTGAGGAAACTGTATAATTCAGTGGCATCGTGGAACGTAAGAGAAGATAATTACATAGAATTTGAATTATAATGGAACGTAAGAGAAACACACAAGGGACAGAAGAGAAAAAATAAAAAAGGAAAACATCAATAAAGCAAATTTGTGTAATTCCTCTATAATTACACTAGTGAAACCCCCCTTAAAAAGGCTTTGTTCTTCAAACCAAAATTGAAACCAAATGACTAATCTTAATTGTGAAGAGGGTTTTTGTTTGGAAGCTACCAAAACAGCTATATTCATTGGTGGCATTTAACACGGTAGAAGCACCCTCACACTTTATCTTCCAACTTCCTTGTCCTTTTCCAGGAGTGGTTTGCTTGCTATTGCTCCACATCTTCATTTTTTTCTCCTATGCATCACTAGTAAAGTTAGAAAACTATGATTTAAGTGCATAGTATGAACTAAAATATATCGAAGTAGATTCATAACTCTAACTTCACAAATAATATGAAGATGTTGCATCAAGTTGTAGCTGAAACTTGTATCATATGCCTGTGGTTTGGAGAAGTACAATTATCAACTTAATTTTTTTACAAAATGCAGTGCAAAGATAAAAATAACTTAGGCGGGGGCCCTGTCACACATGAAAAATACAATGCAAAAAAGTAATTTGCTCATGTATTGTTTAAAACTCTTGAAAATATGTATGAGTATTTGCTTATTATCATTTTTTATAACAGCAACTTAGTTCATAACTCAGACACACGGTCTTAGAATGTCTATGCAGATTCATTCATTAGCTGGTATGATCCATGAAGTGATTACAGCTGATACTCGGGCCTATTATAAATGAATACCAGGTCACATTACCAATTCTGCTGTGTACTCTTTTGGCTTTACCTGATGGGTACTAATTAGCACACTTGACAATTGCTTCTTTTTGATGGTGTTGCCTATCCAATCATCACTATTGGATTTATAGTGCTGCCTCCAATTTTGTGACATGCATAAACACTACAACATTTTTCAAATTGGTTATTGGGTTTTCTTTTGCATATTTAAGCTAATTTGTAGCCTAGATTACACATTGCCAAAAAAAAAAATGACTAGTAATGGCTTGGGGAAGTTTATGAAATTCTGACATGTTATGCATCAGATGATGCTACTGCTTTAAATAGCATGGCAATTGCAATGTATAAGTGGAATTATTAAGCACATGGTATTTACCAGAAGTTAGGCAGTTACAACTTGTATTTCCCAGTTCCGGTTACTAATCAACTCTATATATATACTATGCTCTTGTATCAGAGTGCTGTAATAATGATTCATTTTCACAATTCAATACAATAGTTATCTTCTACAAATGCTCTCTTCTGTTTCTAATATGGTACATAGAGCCAATTTTTCGATCTGGCCTGGCTATGGATTCTCCTCAGGATTTTCGGTCCAACATGTCTTCTTCTCGCATTCACTTGCATCGTAATCCGTTTGATGAATTACTACAGAACGATGAATCCTTCAATTCGGCCTCGAAGTCGTTTACGCACAAGATTTCCATTAAATTAGATGAGAAGAACTTCCAGTTTTGGCTTCAACAAGTTGAAGGAGTCATTAATGCGAACAAATTTCATCGCATTGTGGAAAATCCGATTGTTCCACCTCAATTTGCTTCTCATGAAGATCGCGAGCTTGGCGTTAAGACTGAGGCTTATCAACGCTGGATTATTCAAGATCAATTGGTGTTTACCTCGCTTCTCTCAACCATTTCTGAGTCAATGCTGCCAAGAGTACTCAGTTGCAAGCATGCATTTCAGGTTTGGGATAAACTTCATAAGTATTTCTTCTCACATTTGAAAGCTACGATTCGTCAATTGAAATCAGAGTTGAAAAACACTAAGAAAGGCACCAAATCTATGTCTGAGTATTTGCTTAAAATCAAATTTGTTTGTGATTCACTACTTGCTGCTGGTGAATCTGTTTCTCAACAAGATTAGATAGACATTGTCCTCGATGGCTTACTGGAAGACTACAATGCATTTGTGATGATGATATATGGCCGTAATGATTCTCCTTCACTCAATGATGTTGAAGCCTTGCTATTAGTTCAAGAGGCTCAACTTGAAAAATACAAACAAGAGCTTAATTCTTCTACTATTTCAGCAAACGTTGTCAATGTCTTTGTATTTGAGAAAGCTAATTCTACTACTTCTGCTAAGAATCATGGGGATTTCTCATTCACTGCTCATGGTAGAGGTCATGGCAGATTCGGCCGGGGCAGAGGTAGTGGCCGTGGCAACAATAATAACAGACCTACCTGTCAGCTTTGCAACAAAGTTGGACATGAAGCTGCTAAGTGTTGGCATCGTTTTGACCAAAATTTTGCTCCTCTAACTAATGTTGTTGCATATGCACCCTTTCAGAATCGCTACATTGCACCTCAGGCTCAACCTAGTGCTAATTTGGCTACACAACAGTCTATGTTTACTCCTACTACTCAGCAATTTCGAGTACCATAAGGTTTTGCTGTTGATGTGCAGTATCCTGACTCAGGAGCATCACACCATATTACACCTGATGCTAGAAATCTTCCTCAGCAGGCTGCATACACTAGTTCAGATCATGTTACCATAGGCAACGACCGAGGTTTGACCATTTCCTCCATTGGCTGTACTAGCTTTCCCTCCCCTTTCCTGCCTCATGTTTCTCTAAATCTTTCCAATTTACTTCATGTTCCTAATATAACCAAAAACCTTATGTCAGTCTCTAAAATTTTCCTTGATATTAATGTTTTCTTTGAATTTCATTCCCACTCTTGCTTTGTCAAATGTCAGGGGTCTAAGCAGGTGCTTTTAGGGTATGTTTGAATATTTTAAAATGAGCGGAGTGGAGCGGAATGGAATAAATTTTTCACTCCACTGTTTGGATATTATATACGATGGAATGATTTTTCATGGCCAAAATCCAAAACGAATTCACAACCTACATCAGGCATGCCCATGTTGTTGCGTGAAGAACAGAGAAAGAAGACATAGCAACATGTTGCAGCGTGAAGAACCAGAGTGAGGAATAGTTTTCCACGAGACCAAAAAAAAAAATTCCAAGCTTTTAGCATGGCTCTTCTAGTACACTCCCCATGAACAACTTTTACCATTGTGCGGTTTTGGATCGGAACGTGAAATCGTACGGTCAGTTTTGTTACAGTGAAGCACGGTTCAAGGTCGAGCAAAGAGGAAGAGGAAGAAGACAATAGTGATTCCATCCCATACACCCCAAATTAGGGGGAAGCAAAATTGGGAAAAATAATGGAATTGGATGGAATGGATACCACTGGGTTCCATTCCATTCCACCCTTTTTTCATAATCCAAACAATGGAACCTTACTCCATCTCATCCCATTCCATCCCATTCCACCCCATTCCATCAATCTAAACAAACCCTTTGAGGGCTCCCTTGGTATTGATAGTCTTTATAGTTTTAAGAATTTACACTTGCTGTAAGCTGTTAAACCCTCTGCCTCTAGTAAATTTGTCTCTCTTCCTTTGGATTATAATTCTGTAGTCAATTGAGGGGCTAATGGTTCTTGTATGATCTCTTTTAATACTTGGCATTATAGACATGGGCATGCTAATGCTATTGCTGTTAGAACCATTCTAAATCTTTGTAATATCCATGTTCCTAATAAAAACATTCTGGGTTTTTGCAATGCTTGTTGCCTTAGTAAATCTCATAGGTTGTATGCTATCTCATCCCACACTTCACATACATCACTATTCGAACTTGTTCATGCTGATTTGTGGGGGCCAGCTCCTATGTTATCCCATTCGGGTTATTCCTACTATATTGCTTTTGTTGATGCTTGCACTAAATACACTTGGATCTATTTCCTTAAGCATAAATATGAGGCCCTTACTGCTTTTAAGCAATTTTTTCAGCTAGTACAAACTCAGTTTTCCACTGTTACTAAGTCAGTACAATCTGATTGGGGTGGTGAATTTCGCCCTTTTACTAAGTTTCTCAATGATCTTGGTATTTCAACAACCAAAATGAGATAACTTTCACGATAATTTTCTAAGTGGTTAATACAGTTCAAATACGTGGTTAATTACGTTCAATAAATGGTTAATGGGATATATGAGGTGTCGAAACTCATTAACCATCGATGTAACTTCATTAACCAGAAATTTGAACTTGGTTAACCATGATTTCCAAGTGTTCAACTACATGTAGATTTGAACACTTGGAAATCATTGTTAATCACATTCAAATTCGTGGTTAATGAAGTTTCATTGATGATTAATGAGTTTCGACACTTGATATATTCATTAATCATTTACTGAACATAATTAACCACGTATTTAAACTGCGTTAACTACTTAAAAAATTGTCGCGAAAGTTCTCCAAATTTCTCAATAATTTAGAATACTCATTAACTCCTAAATAGATGAGCAGTTTATTAAATTTATTCCATTTATCTTTTTTTTTATTCCACACACTCAACTTGTGATTAATTTACTCCTTCTACCTAATAATAATCCTAAAATTTAATTATATCATGTCAAACATCAAAACGATGTCCTTTCTTTATTAGGCAGGAATGGATGGATGGATGGAATGGATAGAATGGATGGATGGACCACGTTCAAACTAAATACAAAGTTATTACATCCAATAGTTTTAAAGAAACAGTGTTATGATGTCGTTTTAGGCCAGGTATCTATCTTAAAGCAGCCATTGTTTCTTTTCTTTTTCTTTTTCTTTTTCCTTTTTTGTGTGTATGTAAGCAGCCATTGTTTCTGAAACCAACAAACAGAACAACCGTTGCAATCCCCAGTTTATTGTCTATACAGAGATTTTGTGTTTGTTTTACAATATTGTCACGTGATTTATATTGATCCACTATTCATCCTCTTGTAATATTTCTATGCAAAAGATATCCATATTTCCATTCTTTGTTTTTTCTCTCATTGCTTTATTTTTTTTGGAACCACCCTAGTTAGCATTCTGGCCTGAGTGGGTCAAGCAAAGTATTCCCATGACTTAGGCTTTTTAGACCCGTCATGAGACTAATATCTGGTTCGGCTGATTGAGCAAGATTTTGCTCATTGGTTCTGAATCTTTTAATGAGTAACTCAACAAGTATTCGAATCCGAGTTCCTCATCCTAGTCATTGCTTTCTAATTCTACTAAGTATGTATTTGATTCTCGGGTGACGAAAATTGATTCTGACAGAATTGATTTTGATTAAAAGTGAGTTGAACGTAAAATGATTTATGTTTAGATACATTCACAAAAAAATAGTTTTTATCGATTAATGTTTGGATAACTTGGACCAAAATTGATTTTAGATGTGTAAAATTTGATAATTGATTTCACATGTGTTTGGTTTCACATTTGTCACCATCAACAAGCATCCAGAGGCCAAACCACCGCGGAAATCAAAGTGTAGCTTTCACGACAACGCATGCTTAACGCGGAAATCTCATTGCCGTTCCAAACACATGCTTCATGTCACTGCAAAAGCTACAAATCTTAGCTTTTGGGTAAAATTGATTTTGGGTCTAAAATTAATTTATGTTTGTGAAACCAAACATAACTAGTTTGTGGTCAAATTATGTTTGACTAAAGCAAATGTGAGTTTGGTGTGTTTGGATTATCGGCGAATTTAGTAGAATTATGGTGAGAAATCACGATCACTCATGAGCTATACTTTGTGGCTTTTATAAAATCACGATGAAATAAGTTTTAAACATGAGTTTGACGCCAATAGAATCACAGGCTAAGAGAAAGAAACAAAACAACTGGTTTGGGTTATTGGGGTTAAGAGATCAAGCACAAAGTCCGTTCTACCCTCGTCGCTCTGTTTTCAGTTTTCTCCTACCTCGTCCCCTGTGTTTTTACTTCTGTGTACCCAATAACGAACGCCAACTCTCTCTCTCTCTCTCTCTCTCTCTCTTTCTATAAAACTAAGTAAAAACCCTTTCTCTCTCTGAAGAACTCTAAACCCCAACAATGACTTCACTCTCTCTTTTACGCCACAGCCACCTCTTCTCCTCGACCATCCCGACCCGACCCAAACCCAGATATGCGACGGGTCCGGGCAGGATCCGAATGTCCCTCCAAGAAAGCGGACCCACCATCGCCGTCGTGGGCGTCACCGGCGCCGTAGGCCAAGAGTTCCTCTCCGTCCTCTCCGACCGCGACTTCCCCTACCGCTCCATCAAAATGCTGGCGTCCAAGCGCTCCGCCGGTCGCCGCCTCACGTTCGAGGACAAGGAGTACATGGTGGAGGAGCTTACGGCGGAGAGCTTCGACGGCGTCGACATTGCCCTCTTCAGCGCCGGCGGCTCCATCAGCAAGGAGTTCGGTCCCATCGCCGTGGATCGGGGAACCATCGTGGTTGATAATAGCTCTGCGTTTCGAATGGACGAGAAGGTTCCATTGGTGATTCCCGAGGTGAACCCTGAAGCCATGCATAATATCAAGCTTGGAATGGGAAAGGGTGCCCTAATTGCTAACCCCAATTGTTCCACCATTATTTGCTTAATGGCTGCTACCCCTCTTCATCGACGTGCTAAGGTTCGATATTTTCAATTGCTCTTTTTTTATTATTATTTAATTTCGTCTGAATTCATATCTGATTTTTAAATCAATTGCCATATTGGTATTTGGTTGTAAATTAATGGTTTGTTTTGTTGGCTTGAAATTGTTTTTTTGTTACAATTCATTTATTCTGTAAAGTCACTATAGTGTTTGATTGGGGTAGGGTTTAGATGTCATGTTAGTGTGTGGCTTATTATGTATCTGTATGCTTTGTGGTGTATTTTAATTTACTCTTTGTGCTTGATTTGATAAATGATGCAGGTGTTACGTATGGTTGTTAGTACCTATCAGGCTGCTAGTGGTGCTGGTGCTGCTGCAATGGAAGAGCTTGAGCTGCAAACTCGCGAGGTTTGGTCTATTTCCTGGGCCTGTTAGCTTAGTTCATATTCCACCACTGGGAACTTCTAAGAGGAGAAATTGGTTTTGTAGTCTTTAATCACGAATTGAAAGTTTTTTTTTACCTTCTTTTTTGACTTGTAAGGTATTGGAAGGAAAAGCACCAACATGTAAAATATTTAAGCGACAGGTTTGTGCTGCTTTTTGTACATCTCTCATGATCAAAAGTTCAAGAACTGCTTCCTGATAAAGTTACTATTTTGCAGTATGCTTTTAATATATTCTCACACAATGCATCTGTTCTTTCAAACGGATATAATGAAGAAGAAATGAAAATGGTCAAGGAAACAAGGAAAATCTGGGTAAGTTATCTTGTTTATTAGCTTGTCTTTTTTCACGTTATTAAATTACTATGTCTTGCTTATTTAGCTTTACTCTTTTGCAGAATGACAAGGACGTTAGAGTAACAGCTACATGTATACGAGTTCCTGTCATGCGGGCTCATGCTGAGAGTGTGAATCTTCAATTTGAGAGACCCCTCGATGAGGTAGTTCATACTATTTGTCTTTATGTCATAGCCAAAAATTCACATAGCTTTTGATTCAGAAAAACAAAGGATACAACATTTTATCCCAAATCCATTACTCCTGGGCTGCTCACAACTGATTTATTCCATGTTTTCAATATTTATATTGGACTCGGTAATACTCCCCCCACCCCCTGCGCGCGGAAAATGAGGCATAAAATGTGTGTTCTTTGGTGTCTGATGGTTGAGACTGTTCGAATTTCTTTATTGAAGTTTGTTGACGAAGTTAGTTATATTCTGTTCCTCTGTTATATTGACGTCAACTGTCCTGTATGGTTGACCAAGGAGGCTAGGTGTAACTATAATATGACAAGTAACCCTCAGGCCACAGCTGACTTTGTCTTATGTTATTAATTTTTCGGAATATCAAAGGATGAGTGGCTTTTGATGTTGAGTGACTAGCATTTGCATGGGCATTTGACAAGTTAACTGTGACATATTGTGAGTTGCTAGAATTAGTTTTAGGGTTGTAACCTAATTGACTTTTCACTTATCATCGTACAACAGTTGATGCATGATGTATAAGGCTTTGTCTGTATTAAATTCAGACTCACCATATATGTACAGACAATTTTGATAAGTCTTTTTGACTAAATAACAAATTGAGGCATGTATGTAACCTTGATAACTGTGGGGCGTATGATTTTACTTTATTTATAGAGGTCTTTGTGCTTATGATTTATAGATAGTCCTGTAGAGGCACACTGCCGGTGTGTCTTTATGATAAATGACCTAAGAGCATTGTTATGGGCTCACGAAGCAATATTTGTTTCTTGGACACCATCTTTCCTTTTGTAATGATAAAACCCGACTCTGAACTGTTGGCTTATGCATTGTTGTCATTTATTGAGTATTTGTTCCTTTTTTCAACGATATGAAACAACAAAACTTTATGATTCTGTGTATTGTATTTTCGAATATGGAATGACCCTAGACAATTTTAGGCAGGTTGCTGTCATGCTGTGAATTCCCACAGTCATGGTTATATAAGACAAGGAAATGCATTTTGAGTGGAAAGATTGGTCCTAAAGATAAGATCTCACTTCTGAATTTATTTGGTTTTAATTTTCTCAGGATACTGCCAGAGATATTTTAAAGAACGCTCCTGGTGTAGTGGTTATTGATGACCGCGAATCCAATCATTTCCCTACTCCATTGGAAGTGTCAAACAAGGATGATGTTGCTGTTGGCAGGATTCGCCGTGACCTGTCTCAGGATGGGAATCGAGGGTAATTTCTTCCGTGGCTATATATTATCATTTTTCACTCAGTTTTGCTCTTTATCATAAGCATTTTACATCAGTAATGGATATAAACGCAGGTTGGACATTTTTGTATGTGGGGATCAAATTCGCAAGGGAGCTGCACTTAACGCAATCCAGATTGCCGAGATGTTGCTATGAGTTCTGATATGTCAAGATTGTGGTACTTAATGATTATGCTGCTTTTGAATCAGTTTTGTATCTGCTAGTTGGAAGCGGCCATTCATTATTTTTGTAAGGTTTTAGCTAGTTTGAGGACTTTTTCAAGGATGTGGTAATACACTAGCTTGAACAATTATCTTTCTATGGCCTTGTACACTTTATGTACTCCGCTCCTCTGGGAATAATAAGCGTAGGTTATGGCAAGGGAAATATCACCCAATGCTCCTTGATCTTATGATGAGAATATTGACTAGTTTTAAACAAATACTAATTTAATCTATGTCAAAGCTTCTTTACCTCAAAAGCGTACCTAATAAGTAAGTACAAAAGATGGCTTTGACACAGAAAAAGGGAAACAGATTATTGTTTGGTGAAGTTGTAATCTGAATTTTGAACCGTTTAATAAAAATCTAACGACTGAGATAAAAAAAAACTACGTGAAACAGCGTGATTTTTTTTACTGTAGCACATCCTGATCCAGAAAAAGCCACACGCCGCCTGCCACCCAATCAACATTTTCTGATTCAGCCATCTATCTATTTAGTTATTAGGTACAATTTTGAGCTTAGCTTTAACGCAGATTAAATTTGATACTTGTTTAAAACGGAAAGGGATATTGATAATTTGAGATACTGTTTCCGCTTTGATGAATTTGAGCTTGCATATATATGCAGACACTCGGAGAGGGATAGCAAATTTACTTGCATTATCAAAATCCAAATTCATAATAGTAAAATAGGTACAGTTTTCCCGTGGTTTAATTCCAAACCAATTGATACTTTCTGATTCAGCCATCTATTCTATTCAGTTATGAGGTACACTTTTGAGCTTAATGTTTTATAAATTTATTTAGCTTTGATGAATGCGCTATTAAAGTCCAACTTCACAATAGTATAATAGGTCAACTTCACCCGTGGTTTAATTCGAAATCAATTTGATACTTTCGAGTTTAATACTCAGAATCTTTTGAAAAATTTCTGTATTGGAAATAAACTTGATAACGAAAAAAAATGTGCTTCTGTTCCCAAAAAAATGTGCTTCAACCTCTTCAAACAACTTCATAACAATTGGACGGTGGTTTCCGTCAAAAAAAATAAAAAAATAAAAAAAATTGGACGGTAGCTCAAGTGTTAAAAATTTTGACTTTTCTGAGTCAAATCCCCTGGGGTTCATAAATAAAGATTCAAATTAGATTAGACCACTTGAAAATCTTAAAAAGAACTACTCCCTCTATATAAGTCCCATGTATAAGTCACATTTCACCATTTCCCAGAAATTAAGAAAATTAGCTAATCTACATATCAATAACAAATTTGTCAACAATATATATTATTTTTCAAAAATTACCCCCAAAACTCTTAAGAGAGAAATAATTAATCATATTAATTCACCTACTACAAAAAATACTATAAATTAATTAAGAATTAAGATATTTATTTAAAGAAATAATTAATAACAACATCGCAATTTGAAGAGAAACTTATAAAAAGTGGACAATTTTTTTAAAAAAATGGGCCTATAGTGTTGAAATTGTTTTTTCCAAGTGAAACCCTAACTGGGTTCATAACTAGAGATTGAAATTAGATTAGAACCGTTGACAACCAATAAGTATTACTAAAAGTTATTGAATATTTGATGACCTGAGAAATGGAGAAAACTGAACAACAGGAAAATGAGCAAATAATCATTTCCCTCATTATCAAACATTACTTCAATAAACAGATGTCACAAGTCTTTCATTGTAGCTCTAACGAGTTTTCCTGTAGGAAATTGAAAGACTTTTATCAGGATAAAACATGATTTACCCTGAAATTTCTTATCTACAATCGCGATTATCCCTTGCGTACGGAAGAAATATAATTCTGTCGTCTGATAAAACAACTGAGGAATTTCGAAATATTCCAACAAAAAAATCCAGTAAAACCATGAAAAAATGGAGATATAAAAAACAACACAGGATCTTTACATGTTTTAACTATTCCATACAATCATCAGATATACATGTTAATACGTACATAGTTGAAAAAGAGATCCGCGAAATCGTCTAATCATTCTGAAGTCCACATCAAGATACCGACTACATCCTCCCCAAAATCTCCACATATCAATAAATTCCAAACGCAGAAAGTCTAACCATATTTAGCTATCAAGAATTCAAGATAACAAAGGGCAAATACTACAGAGCCAGTTACTTCCGCAGGTTGATCGTGATACTCTCTTATTTGGGGTTCCTAAGAACTATGATGACAGAATCTCCACGAAGGAACATTTTACTGATGAATCTATCTTTGTTAACTGGCTGAGCCTTTTTCTTTCCTTTACCAGTCTTCGGCACCTGATTCGTACACGCATAAAGTTTAGCTGATGTTAACAAGTAGAGAAGTAAATCCAAATAACCAAACCATACCTCAGTCCACATTTCCCTGACATTTTCAAGAACCATATTGCAGTGCCTATCAAAAGCCCTGACACGGCCCAATAGCTTTTTGTTGTTCCGACAATTTATTAATACCTGCACAAGTGTTCGAGGAAAAACCACACATCAAATACTTTGTTGGCTTTGCCTCAGAACCCATTGTACTATATGCGATAGACAAACAAACACACCTGTGTATTATTTTTAACACTCATCATAAGTACAGATAGTGGTCCAGTGTTGAATTCCTCCTCCTCATTCTTCCCTGTCTGTAACAATAGGGTATGTTAACACGAAGAAGTATTAAAGCTTATTAAACACCCATCTAATACTAGAAGTCAAATAGTGCAGTAGGAAAACCAATTTGCGATGGAGAGACTGAAAAGATGGGCAAAACTAAAATTTGATTGAAGAAAGGACATGTTCCCTAGGATACCAAACCACAATACCATATAATGGAAAAATAGCCACTAAATTTCAAGCTTGGAAATTTAACAGATTAATTGTTTGTTAACAACCTGAAACCCAACCTAAGTGAAAATATTTTGATATCATCATAACTAAAAATCTAAAATACCTTTCCTTAGCTAAGTAATGATAAAACAGAAATTAAACAAAAAATAGAGAATAATATTGTACTACTTAAGATTAGGCCAAAACATGCAAAACAACAATTTAATTTGCAAATTAATGACGTTCAGCAGACTAGGATCATAATGCTAAACTTCTCATAATAATAAATATCACTGAAGAATAAAATAACTTACATCTTCTTCCATTGGCCGGCTTGAGAAGAAAAAGGAAAAGAAAACAAGAGTTAGACAGCAGCAAATTTTATAATAATGATGAAAATATCAATAGAATTCACCAACTGGACAGTAAGATAATGTGTACCTCATTTTGGAGGGAATTACAAGGGAGTTGCAAAATTCCTCTAATAAAGTTGAATCTGAGACAAGTAAGAAAATCAATCAAACAAAAAATTGAAGCAATAAAACAAAGGCTAAAATTTTAAATAAACTGAAAATGACAAAAAATATCATAATAGAAACACAAGAGAAGGCAGCCAGATCACAAAGGGAAGCGAAAGAAAAACAATTAGCAAGCCTCTTCAGTTCAGGTCTCCATAAAATTTCCGCATGGACAACTCGGAAGAACGAAAGTTATTCTTTTTATCATCATCAGAGGCTATTTGAGCAGATCCAATCCAGCAATAAAGCTGTAAGCAAACAATAAACTATCCTAACATCATCAAGCTTATCAAATTTAAAACAGCTGAATATAGTGACTAACAGAGTAAACAGAAGACTGGTCATATCATTGGGGGAAGAAAAACTTCAAACAAAGCCTCTTCAGTTCAGGTCTCCATGTATCTTCCGCATGGACAACTCAGAAGAACGAAAGTTATTATGTTTGATCATCATCAGAGACTTTTTGACTGGTTTTGAAATGGGAACGTATTATGAAGGTTAATAAACACGAAATTAATACCCGCAAAAATGCCTTCACAATAACGAAGTGAAGTTCAAACCAAGACATGGAAGCTTATTTATTCAGAAACACGAGATATAAAGGGCTTGAAAACCTAATCTGGGATACGAACAGAACAAACAGGAATTACGAAGCAAAAGCAAAAAATAAAAGTAACGACGACGGCAACAAAAACGAAACACGAAAGAAACAGAGTCCAGAATTAATGACATAAATGCATAAATAGGAGCACGGGTTCGAAAGCAAAAGCATAAACTTCGAAGTTCGAAGAAAACAAGCAACTAAAGAAGTAGAATAGAAGCAACATACCTCCCTTCAGAGGATGAAGATCTGAAAATTGAAAGGTGCGAAGACGAAGACTGATTCAGATCCACCACGCTCAGTACTTTTTATACTGTTAAATCGCAAAAACCCTAGTTGTTTGGAGTTTTTGTTTTCAACAGCTCAAAACCCTAGTCTGCTGGCAGGGCCCATTTCGGTTTGGGCAGCCCCAATCTGCCTTTATCACAGGGGGAGTTGCTTTTAACACCCCTACTTTTTACCCATACACCCTCTCTCCATTTTTTTAAAATTCTTTTGGCCATAGTACCCCTTCAATTCAGGAACCCCATAACGGCACAACCCCGTCAGCTCAATTTTTACGGAAAAATTGTGACCCCTTTCATTAGGGGTGTTCACGTCTAAACTAATTCAAACAAAAACCAAAAATCGATTCAAAAACTGAAAATTGCACAAAACCAATTTTTGTTGGATCTTTTTTAACCTCTCTTTGCAAAAACCGATCGGATTAGATCAAATTTCGGTTTCTTTTTTTAAAATCGAACTAAACCACATATGTAAAATTCGATATTAATTCTATTTTTAGTATACGACTTTGTATTAATTTATTATTTGTTGATTTTTATCTTTCTTATAATACTTCTTAGTTTAATGTGGTGCAGTTTTCTACTTTTTTTTTGTTCCAAACATAAAAGTGATACTTGATATGTCATAATGTTTTAATTTTTCGGTACGTTACATTGTATATGTTGATTTTATTTAGACTTATTTTTTAGTTAATGTTATAAAAACCAAATCATTCAATTCAATTCAAACTGCTTTTTATCATATTGGATTGGTAATATTGGAATCAATCCAAACTGAACCAGAACCATCTTTTATTTCAGTGTTGTAAACACTAAATAATCCAATTCAATCCAAACCGAACCAACCATTTTTTATTTTAGTGTTGTAAAAACCGAATCATCCAATTCAATCCAAACTCTTTTTTATCGGATTGAATTGGTTCAGATTTAATAATGGAATCAATCCAATCCAAACCGCAACCATTTTTTATTTTTGGATTAGACTTTTTGACCCAAAACCCACTCAAACCGATCCGCGAACAGCCCTACCTTTCGTGTTCCCATTTCGTCGTCTTCATTGTTTTCATTCGAGTCGTCGCGACTCTCGACAACCACCCCCGCTCCAGTGGCGTTTCCCTGAACATAAACCCCATGCATCCAAGTGAATACACATAACAATTGGTAGCTAAAAGCCTAAAACTAGCAACTATGAACGATTTAAAAGTTTACGCAAAACAGCTAGAAACAATCGAATTCCTAGTAGTAGTAGCCAGCCTTAGACAGAGACGAAGTAGCCATATGTGGGATAAGTGGATAACCCAATTCCTTGTGATTAGTAAACTCCCGAATCTAAATTTCAGATACTTATCTCAAAAAAAAAAAAAATTGTTGGGAGCAAGATTTGACTTGTGTTACAGGATTCCACTTGCAAAAAGAGAATAGTGAATCCAACTTGGAGTCTCACCCAGGCTCAATCCGTATCAATTTGGCACCCTTGAATGAGTCTAAATTACACTTGATATACAGAGAGATGTACACAGTAGAATTCTTTCTTCCTTTCTTGAATTTACTAACGAGGAAATTCAATAGTGGAAAATTTCCCGACCTTATTGGGGAAAATAAGGACAGAAGAACACTAAGCAACCTATTCCTCGGTCCCCACTTACCGGGGTTTCCTTAATCCAGAGAAAAAGTTCCATCACAATACCTGCAATATTCAACCAACAAAAAAACATTACCATTCGTCTTTTCAGTTAGTGTAGGATACTCAGGTCCACCAAGGTTTGAGAAAAAGCATAAAGCATAAAGGTTTGAGAAAACGTTTTCTATTTTCACTTTTAATTATTTTCTTTTCCTAATCACAAACAACTCATAATTTGCAGAAAGACTATCGGCAAGAAAAAGATATATTTCACCTAGGTAAAGTAGTTGTTAACTCGAAATTTGGAAGATTATACGGATTTTTCCTTTTTTCTATTCTTTGCGTCAGTCTCATTGTGAGAAGGATAACAATTCATGCATAGGAAGTACACTATTAAACGCATTAATGATAGGAAACCAGTAGACTACCTGTTACTAAACTTCTCAACAGCATCTGAGGCATATAGAAGAGTTTCATTGGCTTTCTCTAGAACCATGTAAAGCTCCTTCCCTCTTGTAACTCGAGAAATAACCCAGGCATTATTTTTTGCTCTAATGCACACCTCTAGATCTTTCTCAGAACTACGGGCATCTAGTTTTGCTCGACTCTTCTCCAACTCAACCTCCTGCCTAAGCTTATTCATAGCAAGTAAGGACTCCTGCATCAGGTATAAAAACGAATCAAAGTGTAAACTGTTTTCAACTTTCAAGTTAGTTAGTTCACAGGCAATGAGAGCACTAGTGACAAGTACATTACAGAGCCAATCACCAAGCAGTGCCATTAGAAGTTTGACCTCTAGAGTTAGAGTAAAGTTGAACTCTAAATAACAAGCCATATTTTCAATTTATAACATGCATATCACACGTTGATTAAAAAAAAAAAATGGATAATGGAAATCAGAATACAGCCCTATGCCAACAGCATACCTTAGTTAAAGTTGTAACTTTTGTTGCCGGAGAAGCCCTGGATACATTTCTATCGCCATCTACTAATAAATAGCGGTACCCACTAACATGATATGCATTCTCACCACCCCATCCTTTGGATAGTTTCTCTTCAACTTTTAATATCTTAAGTGAAGCCTGATGTATTCAGAAAAGAAAAAGATGATGTTTAGGGAAAAAGATATATTAGCTAAATATCCCAGATTTCAATTTCATATGCTTCTCAACTTAAGAACCATTGTGCATTGTCGATCAATAAGATTACAAGATCAATAAGCAGAAGAAATTAGAATCCTGGTCACTAAAGAACATTTAGCAACACATAAAAATAAACGAGCACTTTAAAAACTGTACACACTGAGGAGTATGTCATTTTAGTACTCTGGCTGATGAACACATGATAGAAGATGTGTCCGCATCACTCAAGCAGAGTACCAGACATTTGGATTTCAATTGATGATTATTTGTATATAAAAAATAAGCACATAATTTATTTCTCATCTGAAGTACTATATTACCATCCTTATATAGTTAACATCAATATCAACAAATGGTTGAAAACACAACCATTTATCCGGTTATCCCATTTCCCTGGCTCTCCACAGCTGCAACATGACACAAGAAACCATTGCATAATTTATTAGAGGACACTAACGCAAACAAAACATGAAGTTTCATCAGCACTACATCACACTAGCAGAATAATATGCACTGCGTTATACTAGCAGAAAATTCTTCCATGTTGCTATCACTAATGGAAACAAATAAATCTTAATAAAACCAAAACAGAATTCAATATGATCATACAGACAAGATACACAGACAAGTAACAAAGAATTTCAAAGAAATATTAAGACAACGCTCTGATTGAGTGGCGTGTGGCAAAAAGAAAGGGAAATAAAAGTAAAGCTGTTTGCTCTACTGTATTTGCGAATTCTTTTCCGTGAAAGGGAACAGAACGGAAGGGGTAACAAGTAATCCCCCAGGACATGTTTAGGCATAACACCACACCAAATAGGGGTCCTGTCAGTGCATTGTAGCACGCAAGGAGTTGAACCCTAAACAAAATTTAACACAATGGAAAACACCACGGTGTTCTGTTTCACTATGTGCCAGTTCATATTATGTGTAAATTGTAAAACCCTGAGAGTTCATTAGGAAGAAAATAGTCACTATAATAGAAACTAACATTTTCAAGAACTTGCTGCTTCACTGCCAACACACCTTGCCCCCCATTAGGTATGGATGATACGGGAATAAGCAGCATCACAGTAAGGCTTCTATGCTGATAAGCACAAAGATACATTCTCTCTCCTGTCTGTTTAATCCAAACTGTTGGAGTGGCAAAGACCCACGTACCAACCTCTGCACCCCATAAATCAGTGACAAGATAACCATCTTTTCCCTTGGACCATTTGTCACTCTGTAAGGGCCTCACAACATGATAGTTGTTATCCTCCCCAGGGGATATATCAGATGATCCATAAAAACTTTCAGACATAGAGCTTGGATGGGCTACGTTAGTCTCAGTGACGACATTAGATGCAGTATTTCCTTTCCGTAAGTAGGACCAGGAACTTGCTCCAGAAGATAGAGCATGTGGAGTCAACCTTAGCACAGCATATGTGAATAAATTTATGGTGTCATCCTGACAAAAGAGTCAAAAGTAGGTTAATAAGTCAAAAGAATGAGCAAGCAACTTGCCAAATAAAATTGTGATAAAAGAACAAAATGGTACTTGAAAATTTAACCATACAGGAGATAGTGTTGTAGACACCAGCAGGTCTTGAAATAAAATCAAAGAGTAGCAGGGAGTGTTTCCAGAAGATTCAAGCACCCTAACAAGCGACTGCCAAAACAAGAAATCAATAAAATGGAATTTCATTAACAAGCCAAAATTCCTTTCTTTTCTCATAAAAAATATCTGCAACATAGTTATGATGGGTACCTCAACTCAAATGCAGAAAAATAAGCAGTAGAGCAAAAGGAAATAAACTCAGAAAATATGAACACCACAATTCAAGAGATGTGTATTACGTATTTGATTGAATAAAACTGATAGAGGGATGAATATCCCTACTACCCCACAGAGCAATGCTCCTCACTCAGAGAGAATATCTTCTCCCTGCCTCAATAACAAATGATTACCCATCATACCTCACTCCTCACACACTCTCTCCCTATAACAGAAAATCAACACACCCATCACACCCTATCTCTCTCTCTGCCACCTCAGCACTTACTCATTGTTTCTTATTTCTTCTCTCATACACTCTCCATATTTTTGGTTTCCCCTTTTTAGTTGCTGAAACGTCATCACAGCCCATTCCTTCATCCTGGCCCAAACTATCATCCATGGCCCTATCACTGCCGCCCCCTTGAAAATTAGACTTGTCCTCAAGTCTGAGGTGTGGGAATTGATGTCGGATAGTGACTTCATCTTCCCATGTAGCGTCTTCAGCCGATTTTCCCTTCCAATGAATCAAGAGTTGCCTAACCTGAGCTCCATCTTTAGGACTAACTCTTTGTTTCTTATTTCTTCTCTCATACACTCTCCATATTTTTTGTTTCCCCTTTTTAGTTGCTGAAACGTCATCACAGCCCATTCCTTCATCCTGGCCCAAACTATCATCCACGGCCCTATCAAGTTATGTGGGATGAAAAATCATATGCATCTAGAGATAGGAACACATGAAAATTTTAAACACTTACATAATACCTCCAATAAATGAAAATAAAAAAGCGCATTGCATCATAATCAAGTCATTGTCATTCATGAGCACTTACAGCTTTCCCATGACAGCTAAATAATGAAACTTGTGTTATGAGGTGACTCATTAGACAACTTCACCTTTTTTATTGAAATTAATGAATTAGCATGATAAAGTCAACTTAAAGTATGTCTGAAACTGTAGGTAGTCCTTATTCATATGAATAAGACCTAAATCTCTCACACAAACACACTACACCACTCCCACAGACAATGTGATAGGAGCCATTGTATATGTTAAGCTGATTATTCGGTGCATTCATTTGGAATGTAACACACATATTTTAAAGGACGTTTCATTGGCTCAACAGCTCCTTTGGGAAAAGATTAGGGGATTGGCTTCTATTTAGTGTAAAACATTTAGTGTGTTTTTTTTTTTTTTTCAAATCAGCATACATTACGAAGCACTCAAACATGAAAGACACCATGGAGTTCCATTGGAATGGACGTTCACCTCGCTAGAACGCTCAACCAAACACACTGTTAGTCTCTGTAAGGATGTTTCCTACACAGATGTACAGAGGGATTAGGCAGCTTTGCTCCATCAATGTTATCTCTTTTTGTTAGTATTTTATATGAGAGGGGATCCACTTACACCAAGTCCAAGGCACTTGCCCCATTTAATAAATTTTTGCTGAATGTGAATGCAAATGATTAAATAACTGAATCATATGATTAAAAAGTGATGAAATGAAATATCAACTAGTTTTCTAAATTGTGTGAAAAATTGTAGACTTGGTATACTTCATGAAAAATTTCAATTAGCCATTAAATTGATGAAATTTACTGCTTACAAATAAATAAATAAGTTGATAAATGATGTAAGAAACGACAATACTTGAAAAATTGTAGACTTGGTATACTTCATGAAAAATTTCAATTAGCCATTAAATTGATGAAATTTACTGCTTACAAATAAATAAATAAGTTGATAAATGATGTAAGAAACAACAATACTTGTACATAGTATAAGTGGATCCCCAACCCATATATAAAGAATCATAGATGATAACAGGTGCCATTTGCTTCATATTTATGCCTAAAATTGTTATTATTTTATATTAATAACGATTTCATGGGCTGATTACAAAGTTAATGAAAAAGAGAATAAATGAAAGTGGAATAAAAAGGATTTTGTGGGCTAGTTAATCATTTTGTTGGCTAATTACTAAGTTAATGAGAAAGAGTATAAATGAAAGTGGAATAAAGAGGATTAGATAACTACAAAACTTTTCTGTACTATCATCAACTTTCTTCTTTGTAACCGCTCAATAAGTCAACTTAGAGACATCAAGGCACCAGCTGAGCCTCTCCAATTGGTTTTCAAATAGTAAACTCCATAAGAGCTTTTTGTCTTCTGAAGATAAAAATCTAGTACAAAAACATCATCTACAATATAAAATTAAAATCCCTCGACTCCACCCAAAAAACAAAAAATCATAGCAACACAAATGTAAACAGGACTCCTTAAGCAACCGGGAAAATAAGATGAGAAAGAGTAGGGCAGAGAGACAGAGATATCACACATGATATTACCAATCACCAGTACACCAAAGATAACAAGGGCGTGTGAAATAACTAAAAAAAAAATTGCAACATAAAGAAAAAATCTATGTCCTATTTTTAGATAATTTGTAGTAGTTTTTCATATCATAATTTAAAACTTATCTAACCTGAACCTCAATCGCAGCATCTCGACCTATTGTCAGCATCTGCACAGTTCCACGTTCCTTTAAGCAATCACGGAATGATGGTAGAAGGAGCTTTTTCCCAACAAGAAAATCTGCCTCACAGAGAAAATTTATAATATGAGAGACAGCTTACAGCTGCTTCAGCATCAGTCAGGCAGCACATATCCAAAGGAAACCATTTGATACAGCAACTTCACCATTACCACAGCAGCAATCATCCCACGGAGACCGCTTTTTACAAGCTGACAATTATGTTATGACTTACAATGAAATATTTTGAATCATAACACTAGTGAAAAATTATAATTCGTCAATTTCACGGGCATGCTCTCATGTGATGACTTACCCCTTAAATAATCCATGATAAAGGAATAAAGATGTCGTCTTATTAGCCCTCCACCAGGTTCTTTCTCCAGCATTGCTCTTATAGATCCATGAAACATCACAAAAAGCGAGTGAATTTCCTTGAGAACTTTTCTCAATGCATCATCTCTCCATATAGGTTCTGAATCATTGCTTTTTTCCACCACCTACAAGGCAGACAACAACTTCATATGACATGAAATTGCACTCAGGTGAAGTAATATTGTGACAACATCCAGACTCAGTAATCCAAGTATAAAAAATTATGGATTCGACCCAGTTATATTATATTATATTTGAGTGAGGAAATAAAATGTGATAAATGAAATATTGATTAAGAATATTGGGAAAATATTAATAAATTTGAGTTCTTGTTTTATTGTACGGACGGTCATGGACTAAGCATATAATTAAGCTCAATAATGCTAATAAGCAATAAATAGGGTTAAGAAGGAAGGAAGGAAGGAAGAAACAAGATACGGACCATAAGTCCCAAGTAGGTAGCTCGGTTGGTGAGCTAAGGGACGCTGAAGGAGTTTAAGCCGGAGGTCCCGGGTTCAAACCGAAACTAATATTTCTAACAATTACTAACAACTAAAATTTGCCTATCAAAAAAAAAAAAAAAGATACGGACCATAATCATCCATATATCAGGTTCGGCCTCGTGAAAGACATGAGAATGTCGTTCTGCTTCGATGACCTCGCAAGCAGCCTCTGGAGAGAAGATTCTGCAATTGAATTGAGCATACAAAAGAATGAATCAATGAATGGATTCTGAATTAGATGGGACTGATTGATGAATTGATAGGTAAACGAAACGAAGGGAAGCACCTTGTGAAAGTGATGAGTCCTTCGCTGAGACCGATAACAGAGAGTTGTTTGGAGAAGGGCAAACCGGCGGGGAAGAAGAACAAGATCTTGTCAAGCTCTTGCCCTTCGTGTTGCCCTCTCCTCAAATCAAATATGCATAATTGTATCGATTCGTTTGAAGACAACCCCATTGTTTTGTTCCTCCCTCCCGTTTCAATATCAACAACAACCCTCGACTCGATCCAACCCCTTTCCTCCTACTACTTCTCAGATTTCACCTTCCCTTCAACCATCACCCAACTCAACTACTCTCTGGTATGTATGCTTCCAGAATCATTTACCCCCTCTTTTTGGGTACAATACACCTTTTTAATTTTCCGCATCAATAATACCCTATCTTTATTACATAGGGAGGATAGAAATTATGAGAGGTGTAAGAAAGGATAATGATTTAATCAAACCCTACCATTATTATTTGAAAATTTCAGCTTAATAATTACTCCATCCGTCTCATAATATATGTCATATTTACCAAAAATAATTGTCTCAAAATATGTCACTTTCAATTTTCAATGCAAAATTAAATGTTTGTTTGTCAATTATACCCTCAAGTACTCCATTTTGTATTTATGACAATAGTTAATACACCAATAATTGATTTGGTAAAATTATCACTCTCTTTTCTTTCATTTATTACTTTTTCTTAAACCGTGTGATTTGGTCAATTGTGGCATATATTATGGGACGGAGGGAGTAGTATATATATTTTAAATAATTTCCTCTCAAAAAAAATATTTTAAATAATTTATATATATATATCATGTGAAAACATTACTTATTATAAGGTCACAAAAAACATTACTTTTTTTTTACAAAAAAAAGATTACTTATTATAATTGTTTATGTTGTGATAAAGTGATAAAATATGATTAGATTCATTACAAAAAATATTACTTCATATGTCATTAATCTTAATTTAAAATTTCAGGTTAGTTCTTTATCTTTTTTTATTTCAATTTAGTCCTGCATATTTTAAGAAGTTACATTTAAGACAAATTGTTGTCTGATCTGTAACGAGAAATACATGTGTGCCACTAGCATAACATATCGTATCAATTGTGCCACAATCAGAACCCAAAAAGTCGTTGCAAAATGTCAAAAACAAACTAATTTGACTGATATTGTCAATATTTTAAAACATGTGGTGTGAGACTAAACTGAAACTAAAATTAAATTTAAAGGACAAACTTGACACAAAATAAAGATAAATGATTGAAGTGAAATTTTAAATTAAGATACAGGACCTTTGGTGTAATTTTACCTTAATTATTTGTATTTTTTTTGATGAATTTGCTTTCTATTTTATTAAAACCCATATTTTAATTCTTCTGATATAAAGTTAATTAATTAAATCATTTTTATAAAATATTTTTGAATTATTTTTTATATTTATTGCATTTACAAATATCCATTTAATATATGGAATACTTGTTAATTTTTTTTAATAAAGTCCTTAAATATTAAACTTTTACTAATAATTTAAAGTTTCTTTAATTTAAAATCCATTTAAAAATTTTAAACAAAAAAATTAAAAAATGAATTTATTATATAAGAGTGTGTGTAGGGTTCTAATCTTTGTTTTGAAGGAAGGTTCTAATCTTTGTTAAAAAAATGAATTTAACATATATATATATATATGAGGAGACATCAAATTACACCGGTGTAATATTTGGGCAATGTTACACTTCAACAACATCTTACCACATAACTATTTTTCAAAATCAACCGTTGGATTGAAAGTTGCTATCATATAGATCATATCTATAAATTTTTATAAAAATTTAAAATCATTTGTCATGTCATTAAGATGCGTCAAGATTAACGTTATATGCAGTTACATTGTTGACATTAATCTTGACAATATAGTAAATGATTATAGAATTTTGTAAAAATTTATAAATATGATCTATATGATAGCAACTTTCAATCCAATGGTTAATTTTGAAAAATATTTATCCGGTAAGATGTTATTAAAGGATGTAACATTGTTTAAGTATTACACCAGTACAATATTGGAGTCAGCCTCATTGACCGTTTCCTAAGCAAAGGATCCATTGCCACAAATTGTTGGAATAGCCTGCTTCAGGTTACTTCAAACTGTTTTTTTTTGGGTCAGAACTTCAAACTGTCTTTGATTAAAGAAGAATGTGAAGAGCAAAGAAAAGTGTACTCCCTCCCATACCTTTAACGTTTCTTTACAAATATTAAGAAAATCAATAAATAATTTAATATGTAGAATAATTTTACAAGTATTGAAGTATTAATCATTGTCATAGATGTATAGTAAACTATATTTAATTTGAAGTGATGCACACACTATTTATCTAGGAGCAAAATTGAAAAAAATAATTAATGATATACTGAAAACATAAAATGACACTTTATTTGAATTTTTTTTTTCCTGAAAGTGACAGTCAATTTGAAACGGAGGGAATAGTAAATATAATACCTCTTGGAATTTGCGTGTTAATCTAATTCAACCTCAAAAACTAACTTGTGAAGTGAGGATTGATGGTTGTCCCCTACTTATAACCACTAATAAGATCGTTTCACTATCTAATGTGGGACTCTCAACACACACCTCTCACGCCTAGAATCGGAGATCTGGAGCGTGACCCGAGTGACACACTATCAGGTGGCCAAACAGATCTTGGATAAAATCTGATACCATATTAGATTTTTAGACCTAACTCAACCTTACAAAACCGGCTTGTAAGGTGAGGACTACTCAAACCTTATAAACACTACTTAAGTCATATCCTCGATGTGGGTCTCTCAACACACTCTCTCATATTCAGGATTAGACGTATGAAGTGTGTGGACCAATGCGGTGCAACAATAGATATCTCAACGATCCCCAAAAAAATGTAGTAAATATTAACTAATAAATATTGATATTTTTTCATAAATGTTAATCAATAGTATATATGTAAGAATTGGGTCTGTCAAACAACTTTTACATCACTATAACAATTAACAAGAGTGCAAGACTTGTCGTCATACAACAAACTTCCAGCAACTGCAGAGTGAAGACTCATTATAACTAAGCAAAAACTAAATCAATGCAACTGTATTCGTGAGCATGTCAAGGATTGAGATTCACCTCAAGTCATATAATCCCTAACTTACTATCATCACCTGATTTAACAGTAACTTTAGGAGGGCTCCCAGCTGAAGGTTCCTCAGAATGTATCTGCGCCAATTCATCAACTGCCCCTTTCCTTTCACTATAAATGATCTCCTTCTTATCCACCTCAGCCATTTCAACCTTCTCCTTTGTTAGTGTGCTTACATCCTCAGCTGCCTTTGCAACAGCAGTTATGGCACTTGACACCCATGAAGCTCCAGTTGATACATAAGGATTGCTCATGATTGCAGATCCAGCACTAGTTGCCTTCTGCTCAGCAACAGCAATAGCAGACTTGGTCTTTTCAGAAACCTGAAACTTTTCATCCATCTCTTTCACTTTTTCATTGACTATAGCTGTTCCAATGCTTAGTTTATCGCTCAAACCCATTTTACGGTCAATGACAGCAACTGTGGCAGAAGCATTTGAGGTCAAGTGATGACGTTCATCAAAGGATTTTGCCTTGTTAATTGCATCCTTTCCTAAGATGAAACCCTTGGCAAGCATGGTGCTCACCACGTCTTCAGCCTTCTTAACAGCTGCAGGAGTTTGCTTTTGATCCAAAGAAGAGCACTTAGATTAGAAACATCGTTTATTTATAAATACTTGGTAATAAAGAAATGGATAGAATAGTGTCATTTAGTTAGTAACTAATTTCACACAAAAGGGTGTAACTAGATATCTCAACTGCATGCAAAAAATAACACAGAAATTGAATCAACAACTAGATACTTACTGGACTAGAGGGAAGAGCTTCAGGGGGCAGTTGGTAGTTCTCAACAGGTGTGATGGTGACAGGAACATTAGCTATGTTGGAACCCTATACTAAAATTAGAAGCATAAGTATGTGATTTTATCCAAAAAGAAAAACAATCAACTAAAATTATCTCTTTCTTTTAGCTTTCGCATTTATCAATTTTAGGGTCTGAATGGAAGGGACTAATAGTAGAAATTGGTGTATTGCTTCCCATTATTATGAATTTAAGGTTTTTAATACAAAATTATACCGTTAAGAGCACTGCTGTGTCTGCTCCCTGTGAATCCTTGAAGGTAACATATGCAATCATAGTGTTCTCAGATTCCCTGTAAAATTACCATGGAAGACATTGAGATGAATGGGTGACATTTTGCCAAAAATTTAAAACAATAGCATTCATAAATGGGGGGAAAAAAATGATAAATACATTGCAAGGGTTCTAACCTTTGCATCTCAACATATTGAATGTCACCAGAGAATGAGAAAAATTCTTTAATATCCTTCTCCGTAGTAGCCATTGATACATTGCTTACCTTAATTGTTTTTACCTGCTAGAATTGGAAATAATGGGATAACTGAAATCAGATAAACATCTCAAGAATTTGGTATCAGGCAGATACCAACACAGGGCGGTAGGGTACAGCTAAGAATTTTTTTTGAAGGATTAACCAAAAGTAGCCAAAAATTGCAGTCAAAATCAGCAGGTACAATTTGTCAAATGAAGGTGAAATTAGTCTTCTTTGAGCCAGTATGACTCATCTATGCATTTATGGATTTAGAATCTATAATGATAATTGGCATCTACACTGAAAGCATGATATTGGTTCCTGGATCATGTATTCTACAATCATAGTAATAAGCAATATTATTATGTAAGAATTTCTTCCTCACATCTGAAACATTAATTGTCCAATTTGGTGTAACTGTAGATTGGGGAATCGCTCCTCCAACCCCTTTATCAGTATGGTCCGCTGAAGCCTGCACAAAAAATGCTAAATTTAGGTATTTATAGGATGATATTCTGTAAACCAGGAAGCCTAAAAGGAAATGATATGAGGAGGGGAAAAATAACCAACCAGTTAAACAAAAACGGAGATTCTTTTTATGAAGAACAAAAATAGTTCATATTTTAATCAAGGCAACAATGATGAAATTAAGTAAACGAAATCAGGGAATATAAGCAAGATACAAAAGCACAATGAGTGCTTTCAGCAGAGCTCACAAGATAAAACAAATGAAGACTTGACAATATCAATGAGATAGTGTGTTCACTTGAAATTTGAAAAGCAGCATACGTGGCATGAGAACTTGTAAAGCTGTATTCGTAAATTCAATTAATATAACTTCATGACTTAACGGTCACTTGTTGATAGCCTGTTACTGCAATAGATCCAGTAGGATAGAGTGATAGACCAAGTACAATAACAAGGATGGTGAGCCAATTTGGATAAACTTTTCAATAAACACCTATGTACTAGTAAGAGTTTTTTTTGTAAGGTAGGAAACAAATGCTTATTGAAGCTTCTGTAAGCTATAAGGTAATCCAAACTACGCAGTCATGTGCTCTATAATGCACTACTATGACAAACATAGTGGGCTAGTGGCCTTGATATGCATCAACATGGTAGAATGCATTAGCAGCTTCAAATGTGATAAAGATGTCAATAATTAGCAATTATGTGAAATTGATAGCCCCATTGACATATCCGCATGCATTAATTTTCTGTACTTTTCCTATTTTACTTATGGAAAAGTAGTCACTTTGTTATCAAATACTCCCTCTTTCCCATTATATAATTTATACTTGTCTAAATCACACACTTTAAAAAAAAACAATAAATGAAAGAAAGAGAACAACAATTTTACCAAATTAACCTTGGCATAAAGTATTTAAGGTGTGATTGGTTCACGAGAGAAATTGTGAACAGAGAGTATGAAAAGAGAGAAAAAGATGAAAAATATGGTAGATTTTGGGTATTGATTGGAATAAGAGAAAAAGAAGAGAAATAAGGAAGAGAGAGATGTTGATTATTTTTTAAAAGACATCAATGCTCTTGACTAAAAATTTAAATAATTTGAGATAGAATTAGAAAAGAATGGTAGAAATGGAAAAAGAAAAAAAAAGGGCTTTCTGTCCCCCATTTCTTTGCACTTGTGCAGAGAAAAGATAATGCGTGGGACTCACATGTTTTTTTTCTTTCTTCTCGTTTTTGGGTCAAACTAATCAGAGGAAAATGACAAACTCTCGCCTAACTCTCTCACTGCTAACTCTCTCGTCTCTTTCTCACGCGTACCAATCAGACCCTTAATATTACGTGACATTGACATAAATAATTTAATATTAGAGATAAAATTGCCGAAAAACATTTAATATTACGTTAAAAATAGAAAATAACATATATTTTGGGACAATTTTTTTTTTATTTTTATAAATATGACATATATATTGAAACAGAGAGTATTTGTGATCCTAATTCAACACAGGAAGCTACTGGCCAGATATAATCATAGATTATATAGTCAATCATGTCTACGATTCCCTGGATAAATTAGTCTATAAGAAGGACAATTATATAAATAAACTCGTCTTTTAAGATACGAGGAAAGCATAAAATATGAATTACTCTAAACTCTGTGTTTCTGTATAAATACATTGAAAAATACCTTTCCCTTTTGCGGCAGATTTACCAGGAGAAAGGGCTTCTATATGACTATATCTCATATTAATTACCAATTGTAGTCGGTCACAATCTTGAACAAAAATGACATGTAAATTAACCACATCTGAGGAATTTCTCAGCGTCCAAGCTGAGCCAACAGAACGAGCAATAAACAAACAAGAAGAGCATTACAGAACAAATCCATAGAGGATCTGAAAAGAAGACAAACTTCTTCAGGGAACAATCACATTCACACACAGCATTAATGACCAAACAAACATGGCAAGAGGAATGTGCCAAAAAGGCAACGGGTTACAACAGAACGTTAAAACACATACCGACATTTCGATATCGATCGATCGTAGGAGGTTTTCTCGATACCAAACTGCGACGAACAATGGTGGTACGGAGAGAAAATGGGAAGGTTGATGAATGATGATGGAGTGTATTTTTGTTTAAGAAACATGCAAAACGGTAAGGGCAGTCCCGTAATTTCAGAAATAGAACACGATTCTTCTCGTGAGTATTTTAACGCTGAGTTCGCGCGCCTCGCTTGGAACTCGCGTTAGTGGGTAGTTTTTCAACGCACCAAGCAGCGCTCAACGGACAACGGTCCTTCACTCACTTCATTTTTTTTTACTCTTTAAAAGTTACATAAATTCATTTTTAACTAAGCTCTATCTAACAAAAATAAGTTGCCAGTAACTCTCCGCGTCTCTAAATATAAGTTCCTATTTGGAAAAAAAAAAAAGTTGTTCCTTTTTATAAGTTGATTTTTAAATTATTAAATGTATTAATTATTTTTTTTACAATAATATCTTTAATTAATTCATATTATTTTTTGAGTGACCCCTAATATAGACCCTATTTTAGGGTCCAAAACGTGGCCCCTGTGTTAAAACTGAATATATCTGATTTTATTTTATTTTATTTTAAAATTTTCTTTGGACAAACCATTAAAAATCTAGTATTAAAATGTTTGAAATTTAACAAATTACCATTAAAATTTTGATAAAATAGAGGGGTCTACTATTGGATCAGGTTCATATTAGGGACTACTTATTTTTTGTAGTCAATAGTAAATGTGGTGATTATTTCTCTCCTATGTCAATAATTGAAGGGTAGTTTTGGAAAAATAATACATATTTTAGACAAATTAAATATGTTAACTAATTTTCTTAATTTGTGTGTTTTAGTCAAAAGTGACTTATATTTAGGGACAGATGGAGTAACTTATAATATAAGTTAACAAAAATAAGGTATAAACTAGTTGATTAAATCGAAGTATCTGAAAAAATTAGTTGGTGAACTAAATGATAAATATAAAATGACTATTGTCGTGTGAATTTGGTGCTTAGTTTACTAACTATCTGCTCAACTGTTTAGTCGTTTGCTCATTTGATTAACCGATATGTCAACTAACTCGCACAATATAGTTAGTTCCCCTTTATCAGATGATTACGCCGATAAATAGACTATGTTCCTCAGTTGTGGATTCATAAAATACTTCAGAAAGCGTCTAATATATATGGCTGAACTAGTAAACTCAGGGTGCATGAAAAGTAAATGGTAAAGGGTAATAAAGAAAGACAATAAAAAAATACATATAAACACTCGTGTTTGATTTATTTTGTGTGTTATAAATAATCCCTACAACTGCTATTTATGGATTTAAACTACCTAGTAAACCTACACTAGCACTGTTTGCCATGTACTTAACCCACTAACCCATATTTTACAAATCATGACTAACAACAATAATATAGGTAACTAACAGTCAGCTGAGTTACAAAAGAAAAATCAATTGGTCGGCTAACTTATTGACTGTCTCATTAGCTGACCACGTCCTCCATATATATATTTTTAAGAAAATGGATCTTCATGCACGTTCTTAACTTGTTAAACTCATAAAATTCACATATATACTCGATCAACTAAGTCATGGATCAAAATCCACTATATCGATTAATTTCTCATTAGTTAACCATGTCATTCGTATCACTATTTTTAAGGGAACGCGTATCAATGCATGTTTTTTTACTTAGCCAACTCATGATCTGCTCAATCAACTAAGTTATGGACAAAAATCCACTACCTCGATTAATTATCCATTAGCTGACCATGTTCTCTGTATCTTTATTTTTAAGGGAGTGAATGCCCATGCACGTTTTTTACTTGGTCACCTACCTTATGAACTGCCCTCGGTTCCAGCCGATCAACTTCTATCTTCATATTCTCTTTATAAAACCACCTTCAACTTCATCATAAAATGTTAGGAAAGTGGTTATTGCACTTTAACTTGGTAAACTTAGTAATATTTCTCTTATTGTAGATAAGTATAGTCTCTCAGAGCCTTAGTCAATATTCACACAAGTTCATTAAAACCCAATAATAGGCTCGAAGCTCATATACACTTAGCAGCTCTGTTCAACTGTTTTTGCATCATATAAGTCTCCTAAACTAAACCTAGCTTAACCACTGTTTCTCGCATGTCTGTCTTATTTGAGTAGCTGCGTTCAGTTCAACTAATCTTAACTCAATTGATCTTTAGTTAAACTGGTCTTGAGTTAGTCGATTTTGATTTAGTCGATTTTGATTTAGCCGAATTTGTGTTAGTCGATCTTGAGTTAGCTGATCATAATTTAACAGATAATAATTTAGTCAATTTTAGTCAACTGATCTGGATTCAAATTGTAACACCCAGATTTTCGTTCTATGTGCATTGATTTGTTATTGTATGTTGGGTATGATAATCTATGTGTTTGATTCCATCTTGGATGTTTTGGCATATGTTTAGGGGGTCGTCTAGCCTGCAGAAGTAAATTTCTTTGAAAAGCATGATCCTTTAAGAATTATACTAGCAATTCCTAAAAATATATTTCTTCAATTTCAAAATAACTGTCATTTTAGAGAAATAAAATTGACTGTTATTTTATTATTTCAATGTAAAATCATTTTTTTCTCCTAATTTTATCCTCAAATAAATACTATGTACATTACTCTCATTATATCATATTCCATTATGAATTTATGACAATTGTTAAGATACCAATAGTTAACAAGAATAATTTAATAAAATTATTTCACTCACTAAGTTATTTATTGTTTTTCTTAACTCTCCTGAAAAAATCTTACAACCAATAAATTTGGAATTAGTGAAACAAATAAGCATCCCGCAAAACGTGGAGTTTTATGACTAGTCAAAGAAAATAAATATTAAAATAAAAAAATTAAAATTAATACTATAACGTTTTGCTCACACCAATACTACCGTGGCCATTATAAGTCAATTCTTCGTCATCTTTTGCTTCTTTTTCTAGTCTCAGAATCGACATCCATTTTGCTCACGCCATTGTCAATTTGCTATCACCATCATCAGAGAGACGACGGCAAGTCCTACAACAACGACGAATTTTGCTTCTTCTCCCATTCGAAGACTCTTAATTAGCCTAGTAATCGCCTCGCCTGTAGCACGATCCTCCCCACTGAGTTTGCTTCTGACAACATCAACGATTGGTTCAGCATGGGCTTTACACCAACATGGACATGTCAATGTCATCCATTTCTATTTGTCGGTGTTCGAGGACTTCCTTGAAGTTACGGAGATGCAAGAGAAGAAGATCACACGCTCCACACACTTTTTTTTTTCCTTTCTTTCTTTCTTTCTATTTTTATACAAATGTAACATTTTTATTTACTGTTTTAACTTTTAAGTTTGTTCTTATATCCCTCAAAAACAAGCTTTTTTTATTTAATTTAACTGCAAACTTTATTTTTACTCCTCAACGTAAATAAGTTTGTTCTTACATCTTCAAAAGTTTGTTTTTTTTCCTTCCCCAAATTCACCCATTTAGGAGTAAGGTAACTTTGATTCTAAGTTAATTTGGACTAAACTTATTGTAAGCAAGCAAGTTGTTAGTCATGTCCGGCCATCAAGGGATTATGTATTGAGTGGGCTAATAATCAATTGGCCTGAAATACATGTATTTTTTAACTTATCTGATTTTTCAATGTACAAAAAAATTATTGGTTAATATTAATTGAAAATTTTTGGTATATTTTTTAAATATGATTTCTATTTTACAACACTAAATAGTCTTCATTAGTCTTTGTGATTTTTGTTTTTTCTTCTTATATTAGGGACCAGAGGTAATGTTACTATACTCTCTCCGCAATGAAATATAATGAAAAAAAATTATATGTTTGGTGATCTAAAATATAAACAAATTCTAACTTTCGAAATGCTTTTCAATTTTTTTGGGTCAGCTAGTAGAAATAGTAAACAACAAACACACACACGTGTCTAAACACACACGTGTCTAAACGGCAACACCCGGGTTCAAACCCCGATCTCGACGTCTCCATGTAGCTGAAATGCTTTTCAATTAATATTTTTTAAAAACATTTTTTTATTCTTGTGGAACAAGTTTACATTAAAAAATTAAATGACTGAAAATGATAGTTTGGAAAATACAATTATTTTTTTATTATATCAAGAAAATTAAATGAAGTTATACAATATTCTTAATTAACGCAAATTTAATTATTTTTACTTATATTTCATTCCGGAGGGAGTACTTCATTAATTTATTTTTCAATGTACACAGCTGGCGTAAGCCGACATTGTTAGGCTGGATATTTTCTGTGGTTGTCCGAGTTCGAGCTCGGGATCTTTAATTTGCGTGTGTGAATTTACGGGTGGTGTTTGCCACTCCGTCTGCATACAAAAAAAAAATTACCAAATACTAGTAACACATTATCTAACACTCTCTTTTCGACAAAATTTCTTTTATTGATTGAAATTTATATGACTCCATCAACCTCTCTTTAAATTTTAACATGTCAAATTTTTTTTCTCCTAAATATCAAGTAAAAAATTCTTGCAATATTTATTAAAGAAATCATGGATTCGTCATATATTGTATAAATTTTTTGAAGATTTGATTGAAAATTAATAAATTAGTTAAGTCAGGAAATTGGTTAGACCCCGTGTAAGCCAGCCTGCAATGTATCGAACCAAAATATATTTGGGCATATATGAGTGTATATACCGACACAATTATGTTTGTTGTATTATTCATTCAGGTAGATAAATTAAATGTAAAACACTCCTCCCGTGAGTGCTTTTATCACATTGAGCTACCACAGTACCGCTTCGTGTTCGGATTTTTTCAGAGTAAATAAATACTAAGATACTACTAATATCATATTCGTATCTATTGGGCCACCACATAATTGCATTTCATTTGATTTTAAATAAATAAGGAATTAAAGATTCCGAGAATTTCGGTTAAATTGGCGGGAAATGGGTGGAAGGCAGCTAGCGACTTTTTGGGGATTTCCACTATTTTTCCGTTGTGGGTCCCACGGGACATTCAATCTTAATCAACCAACACCGTCCGATTACATTCCAATCCAACGGCAAAAGGGCATTCACCTTCCCGCCGATTGTACGATACTATCTCCTGTGCAGAAAAAGAAACGATTTTTTTCCCTTCCTATTTTCACTTTTATTTTTCATTTTTTTTAATAATTGCATTTATCTTCTTTTTAAAACACAATTGCAATAATAATAAGAACAGCAATAATAACCTTTTCCTATTTCAATCCCTTCACATTCTCTCTCAGTGAGAGAGCTCTCTGTGTTTCTTCACTTCCCCACAAGCCGCATCTGCTACCCAATCTGAAACCATAGAAATGGTGAGAAAATCATCAATTCTCTGCTTTTTGAAGTCTAATTTTTCATTGTTTCTTATAAAGTTTTGATTTTTCCCTTTTGATTTCTTTTTAATCCCATGATCATTGAAACCGGCTCATTTTCTTTTCATTTTGGATGCGTGTGATTCTTGATGTTGCTGTTTAGTATGAACTCATTGTGATCACTGTATCTTGATTATAGCATCACTTTTTTATCAAATTTGCAAATTGCATGTTCAGATTAGGTTGCTTTTGGTTCATCTTTGTATCTTGAATATATGATATTTAGGTTGTCATTTTTGAGGCAGTAGGTTTAGATTTTTGAACTGTGTTTTGAACTATTTGCATCTTTGATTGTTGAACTGTGTTTTGATTTTAGGTTTTTTTTTTAAAATTTTTGGAAGGGTTATTGAATTCATTTTGCAGCTACTGAATGATTGATTTTGCAGGTGGGGCAGAATCTTTTACCAAAGGAAAGGAATAGGGATTGGATTAGAGCTCTTATGAATAGCAGCTCTGGTTATTGTGTTGATCACCATGATCTTCGATCTAATGAGAAGAATGTTTTCTGCGTAGACTGTGCAGTTAGATTGTGTAGGCACTGTAAGGAAGCTCATTCACTTCATAGAAGGTTTCAGATATACAAATATTCCTATCAGGATGTCTTCCGCCACGCCGAGCTGCAGAAGTATTTTGACTGCTCAAAAATCCAGGTCCTCTCTTCTTTTCTCACGAGATACTATAGTACTGAATTCATTATTACAAATGATTGATTGATTTTCTATCCGATTTGAATCAATTCAATTTATTGATGTTAATCTGTTTTTTTGCTTATATATTGTGCTTGATTTGATTTGTTTTGTTCTTATGGTTGATAACCTTTAATAATCTGATGGGAATCATTTTGGTTTTTAATTTTTCAAATGATTATGAAAACCTGTTGAACGATTTGATAACCTGTTGAATTTTCAATGACTAAATTTTCCAAATGGGTTAAATCCAGAAATCCTCCAGAAATCATTAATTTTCTGAAGCATCCTATCAATAACATATCCATGATATAAGCTATGTTATTTTTCCTTTGTACTGTAGTGGTTATTGAACATTGTTGAAGTATACACTCACTCAATCTAACTACCCTCTTTTTAATAATAAGCTCTGAATTTAATTCTCTAACTAAAAACTGATTAATGAGCATAATTTTCTTCTTACAATGGCGCCATGATTTGGCAGACTTACATATCCAATAATGAAAGGATCGTGCATCTAAAACCTCGGCCTTCAATCATTAAATCTAAAGTTGCTGATCATTGCCCTGAATCTAAATCTAAAGAAACCAACTTATCAACAAGACTCAAATCAGGTGGTACATGTGAAGAATGTGGAAAACACTTGCAAGAAGAGCGCAACCGCTTCTGCTCCATTACATGCAAGGTAACATCCATAGTTTTACTTAATTAGTTTTTGTTTGTTTACTTGTATATCACTTATGACTCAAATTATGTGCTATTGTTAGATCTCAGTGCTTCCTGTGGAGCCCCAAAATGAAGGTCCAAATCACCACTCACAAAGTGCTAGATGCTTCAACATTCCAAAACCTGAAGCTATTGACTTTACTATTAATGATAATCATAATTCAGAACCGGAGTCATCTATCTCTGAGGCTGAGCCATATGGATTGGTTGAAGTCACGAATTTCAGAAAGCGCCCAAGAAAAACCACACCTCAGAGGCCTCTCTTTGTTTTCATGTCTTAAAACTTGTCACTACTCTACTGTTTTCTCTATTTCCTTTCCTTCTATTTTTTGTTTCAAGCTTTCCATTTTTGGATAATTAGATTTCTTGAACATTTGAGGGAAGCTAGCTCAACTCCATTATACCCCATATTGGGATTTATGTATAACTTGGGGGGGTTTGAGGTACAGTTCCTATGAGAAAAGTAACTAGCTGAGCTTGTACAGCCTAATAGAGTATTGCTATTGACATATTAAATTCGTATAATTTCAAAACTATCCGATTGAAGTTCAGCTTACCAAAAATTGTGCTTACCATCTTGATGTAAGAAATGCAAGACACAATGTGATGTGCAAGAAATTAATTGTCAATGGATAAGCATAAAGGTTCACTGTGGTTACTCGTCTAGTTGGAAATTAGCATCTCTCATGGTCAATGACTTTTCATGTGATAATTCATAGCATACTATTATTACTTTCTGGCCAGCATGCTTGTTGATTAGTCGGCAACATTAATTAATATTGCAGCAATACTACGTGCTTCTATTTTCCTGAAGGACCCCAGTCTCCGACAATAAGGTATGGGATGTTATTTCTAAATAAAGTGTAACCTTTAAATGTGGCAGCAGGCTGTTAATAAGACTATCTCTAACGGTGGTTTTTTTTTACTGGTTCTTAAGTGTAAAACTTTTTTTTTACCGTTGGCGCATAATACTGTGGAGGATAGAGTGGAGAACAGTTCTCCCCTAAAAACGCACAATGAATAGGATGACAAAGATTTAGTGTCCCCACAACACACTGAATAAGAAACCCAAATCTTAACGATGGGATAATGATGTTCAACTGACAAGGACATATGGTATTCATTTTGTAAACGACATGCAAATATCTTTCTAAATCCTTAGTTTGGAAGGGATCTAAATTGTTATTGACTATTGAGGTTGAAGATGTGTCTAAACCTTGAAATGTAGTAGCCGGCCCCGCCCTAAGAAAGAAGAAAAACTAAATATTGTCCCTATTGAAGCACATGGATGGTCAAAACTATTCAGTGCCCCACCGACCTTTATCTCAGTTGTGTTATGCAAATTATTTTAAGAATAAAGACTCCTTTTATTTGGTGAGAAAAAATTGCGCTACTCATTTTGATCTTTGAAAAAAAAAATCAGAAATAGTATTTGATAATTTCAAAACAGGGACACGTTAGTCCCTCCAATTATATCCATAAAAAATGTCAGTTAACGTGTTGACGTGTATTGTTAAATGACTCGTTAAGTATTTTTACCGTGTAATTTTGTGAACACATGACATTATTTTTTGTCATTTTAGTCCTTATATTAAATCCTTTGATACAGAAATCATCAAGTGACAAAAATGTGTCACGCGTTTTTACTCATAGACCAAAATGGGTCTTTATTCTTATTTTAATACAAATTTTTCTCGAAGACAACTGGATTTCGTATCCACAGCAGCTGCTGCTTTCAAATTTATTTATTTATTTTGGTAAGTTGCTTTCAAATTTAATTTAATCGAATGCGGCTTTAAACTGGATGGACGGGAAAACAACAGAAATATTCGGATTTAGAGACCATTAGAAAGGCTATGTTGAAGCAAAACCCAAGTTTACTAAGGTATAAATAGTAGAGTGAGAAAAATGAAAATGGATGAACGAAAATTTACGTAGTCGTAAATGAAGTGTAATTCATTCTAGATTAAGATCTTTTTTGTGGTTTAGGTGCTATGGAAAAGGGGTGTGAAGAATCATTGCTAAAAGTACTTGATAAAAGAAAATATTGTACAATGATTTAACGTATTAAAAATTAGAAAACAAGAATTTAACAGAAATATCCGTTTAAATTCTGAAAGATCCATCTGTAATAAAAAATGATTCAATAAGCACTTATTAAATTGAAGTTTATGTATATGCTGTTTGTATAATTGAAAAAGTAATGGAGATAAACATAAATTTTGTATAAACTATTTTGAAAAGCTTATGAAAATAAATTGAGAAATAATTTATAAAATATATTATAAACTATTTTTATAAATTCTTTCACACAAGGTAAATTCGAATAAACTATTCCCAATACATCATTACTTCAAAAGTACCATAAAAATTATCAGCCACAAAATTGCACTTTAAAGTCTGCTCACCAACTTCGGAAGTCAAAACATTTTTTCAAACCGCCTAAATAAAATGTAGTTGAACCCCAGCGTCACTAGGCAAATCGAGCTTTTTGTTAAAGCAAATTAAAATTTCTTTTATAATAATGTAAAATCACGTTGCCGACAAAGTTAAGCCGCTGGATTTATCAACCAAAAAAAGTGAAGCCGCTGGAATAAAAAATTAATTTCACACTTAAATTATATGTGGATATCTGTTGATCTTACCGGCACAAAAAAAAAAAGGAATAACTCAGGCAAATCTGTTGGAAGTAATAATGTAAAACATTTTGAAGTAATAGCCTTTGCAAAACTTAAAAACAAAAACAATTAGTACAACTAGTTATCTTCTACGTCGCCAATCTTTTGGTTCCGGTAAGCCAACAAATTGAAAAGAGGGAAAGTTGCTGCACTCAATCCGAGTTTAGGTAGGCTGACAAATTTGAGGGAAGGAGAGGCAAAAAAAGAAAAGCGGCTACCACAGCCTTCTGAACACTAAATACAATTATTAATCGCCTTATTTATTTGATAGATAAACCCTTGCCTAATAAAGGGAGAGCCACTCCAAGAAGACTCTTTAATGTTTGAAAAACAGCCAAATCATAAACCTAGCATCAAATTATGCAAGGACTTGGAAGCATTAGAAATGGATAGATATAACGACGTATAACACAAGCACTAGAAGCATTATTGAAATTGAATCTCACAATATGCATTGATCTGCCACTATCACTCTACATCCCCCTCAAGGGAAAACAGGGCAAGAGTTCCAATTAAATTTAAGTATTTTTGGGGCCATGTTCCAAATAAATCGATGACTACTGATATTTCTGCAGCGACTTGTGGATAATAAATGATGTTTCCCGACACAAATGATATTTCCTCCTCTGTTGTCTTTTTTTTTTTTTTCAGAAACAAAAATCTTCAACAAGTAAAGAGAAGCAAGAAAGCTTGCTAAGCTGGCTAAAGCGATGGAAACAAAGCTCTAGTCCTGCTAATCTATTCTCCAACGGTCAAACCAAACCCGAATTTGTAGTCTTTTTTCCTGTGATCAAGCTGCAATGAAAAATATGAAAATCATGTCAAGGCACAAAAAGCAAAATCTGACCAACTTATTTGAACATCCCCACCAAACTAGATTTTCAGGCATTTTACACACATTCACAACCAAACAAGGAGCCCTAAAAAGGAAAGTGCTCTGACCTCTGCGGAAAGAATAAAATTCAGACCCATATTTAACCGCTCCTCCAAAAAAGCAGCAACACAGCCATTGGAATCAATCTTTCCCCTAAGGCGGCACTACAATACCAACACAAGATGTGCAAAACAGATGAGATAACCTTAAAACTGGACAATATCATTTACTAATTCATCGTTATCATCAAAGTTCAAAGCAGAACTTTTTTTACGGCCAAGTAATGAACTCACTAAAATCAACAACTTGAACTTTTTTTACGGCCAAGTAATGAACTCACTAAAATCAACAACATAATAATCCACACAACTTGATCTCTTTATGTTATGAACATGTGTTTTTAATGCTGGAGTGTGATCCTTATCACCTTTTAATGACAGTGAACATCCACACAGTTCTTTTATTTTCAATTTCTTTCCCCTTCATTTTTCTATTTGAAAGGAACCTGGGGTAAGTTGGTTTATATTTCTAAATATTCTCATAATTCAATTAAATACTTTTTTCTTCCCTTGAGACTTTAAATTGCAGAGTACCAAATCCCCATTACAATTCACAAAATAGACATAAAACTTTTTGGCTTCATTAAAATCAGCCAAAGAAAAACAAAACACCACCCCTTGGTTCTGCTAAAGAATATGCTCTTATAGATTTAATATATCCAGATATCTGTATCAATTGAAACCTGAAACATTATTAACGTTTAAAAATCGCAATAAAGCACGAGTAAAAGACATTGAAAGTTCTAGACAGTAGCTACTACTCATTATTTTATCAGTCAGAAGACAGCCAATAATGTAAGTCCATCATAACAAACAAAACTTAAGGGTACAAAATTGTTGATTTGTCCAATATCGGTAACCTACTTATGAAGACAATATCTAAGGAATGCGAAGACATAGTAAAAAATGTTGAGCTCCACAGCTCTACAATGCAACGCAGAAAATAAGGATAATCTTGAATGATGAGAAAAATTATCATGTGTAAGGAGACACAATCAGTGCACTACCCACTCCTCACGTGTTCCAATGGTATTTTCTGCTTCCCAATCATTGGAGGAGACAGTGTGCATACAAACAAGCATACATACATCTAATGTGCAGGAAAATTCTTGAGTTTGCTAGCTTTGATGGTGCTATTATTAATGTCATTTAATTGAGGTGAACAGCAAGAGAGGACTTGAAAAATGTGATGCAGAGATCGATAGATATTACACCTTTTCCATTTCTGCAAGTTTCACTCCTATGCACCCATATAGATGAGAAAAATGTAGTTTCATAGCTCTATAGTGCAAATTTAAAGATACACAAAATAAGGAAAAACTTGAAAGATGAGAAAAATTATCATATGCAAGGTTACACATTCAGTGCTACCCACTCGTCATATGTTCCAGAGGTATTTTCTGCATCCCAATCATTGAAGAATGCAGTTCACATACACAAAATCATTAGTCACAAGGCAGCAACCCCACCTAGTGTGGCAAGGCTCCCCTTCAAAGCTCTATTATAATTAACATACATAAACAAGATGTCAACTGGCCCACACATTCACATCCATGTCGCATTAGTTTCTGTGAGTGAAATTCATGAAAGAAAAAACTACCTGTCTAAGGATGTAATCATAACCAAAGCTAGCAGTGACGTCTCTTGACAAGTAGTTACACATTAACTCAGAAGCTAGAGAAACCTGAAAGTAATATTTTTTATGAGAAAAAATAAAAGTTTGATTGAAAGCGCAAATCTACTATATCATTAAAAGGTTTGATTGACTCACCTTCTCAGATACCTTCTGAACATAGCTTAAAAGAACCATTCCAGTGCTAGCAACTTGCCCTGTAGCAACCTGGATGTACATGAGCAAGTCGATAGATTTTAGTAGCTATAAAAAAATTAATTAAAAGAAAAAGGAGCAATAGAACATAGAAAAAGATAATACGTAACATAATCAATGATTGACGAGTGGATAAGTAAAGGCATAATTTATTCCCTTAGTACTTTATGACGTATATAATTGATTTTTCTCAAGGAAGATTAGAAAAACAAAATACTTGAAATTGAAGCTGTATAAAAGAGCCAGACAGAACTGTCTTGCAAAAATCAGAAAAGAAAAATCTGAATTCGGCAATAAATACACAAATACAAAACGTTTGAAATTCGATATATAAACAGAGGGAAGCAGGTAAGCTGCTGATTATGGAAGCAGGAGTAATTCGTAAGCTGCCATACCATTTTATCAGTGTTGTAGCGAGCAGCATAACCGACACCAGACTTCCGATGCTGACCAGCCCAAAATACCTCTCCACCCAATGATAAATGGTTTGTCACACTCTGGAAAAGGAAAATCAATATTATCAGTAATAATTAAGATGAATTCACATGTCCATAAATTGTCCCACACCATGCAGTAATGTGGTTTAGGATTAAGGGATGCCATAGATTAAAGCTCAACAATTTTTTAGAATAACAATACTCTAAAACAGATCTAATGTAGTGATCTTCCGCTTAAAATAAAAACACAACTATACATCAATCCAAGGCAACAGGAAAAATATGAAAATAAATTAAGAAAAAATAAAGAATAACACTCAAATGATCTTCAAAACTATTGATCAATTATTAATATTCATAAAAATTCAAACCTAATCAAGCATTAACATCTGACTAAATACAAGCCATGCCCACAATCAAAATAACTGAGAATAAAACTGTTATCAAATAAATTAAATATCTAAACCAGAAGAACCTACATTGAAAGCTTGATGCACATGTCCACAAATTTACATATACAATTCAAGCTTATTAAACCACTTCATACAAAGAAGTGAATGAAAATTCTGTCGTTCAACAATGAAATTGACAGATTACCCACCACATGACCTCAAATATTAGCCAAAACCAATCAATCAGCCTATGATTAATTTACCTGTAAGGCTGAAATAGTAAGAGATATTTCGCATCAAAGCTTGGTGCTTCTCTTGACTTCTAATGAAAGACATACGAGCCCTTGTAACCAAACTACTATTCAGTTAAAGAAAATTAACAACCATCATTTATCTATCCATAAAGCCTAAATTATTTCCATTTCTTGACATTTTGCATTCATCCATATTTATACCCAGCACTGCATAACTAGAAATATCCATCTTTAAATAATGGTAAAACAAATATCCACATAGAATCAAAACACTACACAATTATTATAATCCTACCTTTTATAACACCCCCCCCCAAAAAAAAAACTGTAGATTAAATGGAATCTCTTAAACTTGGCCATTTATCATTGTTTAGACAGACTCAAAGAAGTAGACAAGATTGCCAACAGTAAAATGCTAATTAATCAAAACGAAACCATGCCTCTGTATGTAAGTAGTAAAACTAAAACCTACAGTTTGACATCCTTTAATGTCCTAACACTAATCACATTAATAATACAAATATGTAAAATAACCTGGGTAGTCTTCTTTGTCAATCCCATCCAGATTGTCATTTAAATATGCACTCTAACAAAAGAAATAGAAATACTGCACAATGCATGCAGATCCCTACCTGAATATAACTTGCTCCTAGCAAGGCTCCATTTCCAAGTTGAAACTGTGTCCTATAATCTTTTCCCTGAAAAATATAATCAATCATAAAACAAGGAAAAGACTTGAAGACAATTTGCATGGATGGTCAGTGAAACTTCCATTAAGAAACTCCAACACAATATGTTGAACAAAAGATTATATTTAATGGAAAAGAACATGCATATGCACAACTAAAAGAGGACATCATCAAATAATTTAATCGAGAAAGGGAAAACTAGTTGACCTTGTAATCAAAGTTGGCCATCCCATGAGACATATGTGGCTCATTTGTTAGCTGCAAGAGAAAACAAGATAGAAGGTCACGACAAGGAATGCAAACGGCAAAGAAGCATGCAAATGGGGAGGGGTTAAAGGGATGTCATAGACTCATAAACTATATACTTTACAAATACATAGAATAGTCATTTCGTGGCAGAGAACTTTTTCTTTTTTTGTACCAATAAGTAATAAATTACTACCTCACTAAACACAAGAAAACAATAACATGCTCTTGTACTTAAAATAGAGACTAAGAGATACATACTAACCAATCAGGAAAGTAGAAACAGTGGAAAATCATAGTCTGCATTTCTCATAATTGAAACAAGCATACAGACCTGAGCATTGGCTTTAAAAGTGAGATTTTCAGTTACATCGCACTTGACTCTTGCATTCAGCCTGCCATCAGTCATTACTCTACCCCAGAGCAACAACTGCAGAAAATCACCATAGTTGAGAGTGTAGTATAAAAGAACTAACTAAAAAGTCATTTCAATGAACCCCAAGTTATACCTTAGGATGATCAATGAAGGTTGAGCCAAACTCATAATGAGCAGTTGGAATTTTAATGGTCTCCGTGGACTGAGAAGGAATCTCAGTAGGTCCCATAATCACGCTGATCAGATAACAACAATAAATGGATAAGAAAAACTCACTTAATTTAATTTCAAAAAAAAATGAAGAAAAAAAGGGAACAGATGGTACCTGTGATTAAGAGAGAACTTCTGATTGAGCATCTTAGTGAAATCAAAACGCATACCCTCAAAAAGATCTGGCTTCAAAGACACTGACCAATGACCAAAAACAAAGAAATTCCCAAGTGTCATGTACAAAGACGTTAACAATCCAAGCTTCACATTGTCCCAAATCAAGCGAGAAATCCGAAGAAGTAAAAAAGATAGATACAACCAAACGAAAAATGAACACTAACTAAAATCCACAAGAAATCAAAATATGGAATATAAATAAAAATTAAAAGGAGAAAGGAAATGAGAGGTTGGGAAGAAGGAAGGAACTGACTCATAGCTTCGCGGTGGAGCTCTTCGAAGGGAATGGGACAAGGAAGGTTGAAGTAATCGACTTTCTCATCGACCTTCGTGTTTTCGGCGGCAGGATTCGGAGGAGCAATCGTCGCCATTGTTAGGAATCAGAAAGAGAGAAATGAGGGGAAAGAAGATTGTATCTGATTCTGAATTTTCTAAAACCCCTCCCCAAACTAAACTTCGACGACTGCTAAAACCCTAGCTGGCTTTTTGTGCATCAGTCACTCGCTGGAGCTTAATAGTAATACACTCCTTGCATCACTTCACATTTGTACCCGGCCCGTTTTAGATGGGTGCGGGTTTTTGGTGTCCGTAGTTGCAAATTTTAGCCGTTTACCCGAATCACTGCCATCCCACTTACTAAATAATTAAATAAATCAGTTAATCACATTTTTATTTACATCAAAATTTAAGACTGATTGCAATAACAATTACTCAATGCTTATCAATATTGAAAACAGTGAGTGCTTTCACTTCTTGGTGTGATTTTACTATGACAGCAAAGGAGGCCGAGGCTTGGAGTCTTTGTCAAGTGCTTCAATGGTTAACTTCATTGAACCTTCAATGTGTGATATATAGAGTTGGATTGCAAGCAGGTAGTTGAGGATGTGCGCAACGACAAATACGACTGTTCAGAGTATGGGTCTTTAATTTCTGAGTGTCAGGCCCGTTTATCAATTTTAAACAATTGTCAAGTTGTTTTTGCTAGGCGACAAGCAAATGGTACCGCTCATGCATTAGCAAGAGTATCTACCTGTTACGCTGCTCGCAATACTTTTAATTATATTCCTCATTGTATTTGGGACACTATTATGAATGAAATGCCATGATTTATTTGAGTCAAAAAAAAATCAATATTGAAAACAGGAAACTTTATATAATTTTTTTTATTGCAAGGAAAATTTATATAAAACTAGTGCATATACCCGTGCGATACACAGATAAATTATGTTTGTGAGGTAATATATTGATTTATATTTTAATAGATAAGATTATGTTTAAAAGATAAAAATGATGACAAAATAATAATTGTTTACAATTCATTATTTTTGCTATCATTGAAGCAAGTATTGAAAATAATATCTATTTATAAATTCACTTATATAAATAAGTTGTTAAGCAATAGTCTATTTATATATTTTAGTATGTAGACCCGTGCATCGCAAAGGAGAAATTAATGCGCTTAACTTTATTTTGTATTGGTGTACTAAGAATTTTTTAAAAGTAAAAACTTTAATTTAAAGATACAATATCGAAAAGTAAATTCTTTTATATACCAACTTAATTACATGCATAGATCCATTATGGAAATTGTTTAAACATAAAGATATAGTATCGCGAAAACTTAAGTTGAAACCCAATAAAATCTATCAATGAAGTAAAGGAATAATATTTTAACATGAAACCAATTTATCTATCCAAAATATTTTTTTGGACATATATATGTTAAGAACTGTGTATGTAAATAGCAATGAAGTAATAATGAATAATTCATAATTAGTAAAATATTATTTTGGAATTTTTGTTTTCTTAGATGGATACAAAATGAACTAAAAACACACACTAAATGTACTTACACTATATATGGTGGCCTATGCTCCGAACAGTATCCATCAAATCTTTACATGTTTACCAAAAGAACTAAACTTCATAATATTAGTACAAAAAGTTTTAAATATAGATTTCAGGATGTAAATTCCAATGTCTATGCCCTGATATTTAAACTTCTATCTAATATAAGATCCATCAATTATCATTTCAACTAAACTTATCTCTCATGTGCATTCCAACCTCTGGTCTAAAACAAAGTGCACTCAAACCTGTATTAACGTGATCATAACAATGATATGGATAATAAACAAATCAATTAAATATGTTACTTAATGGATAGTAAACTATAGAAAGATATAGACTTTAAAAACTTTACTTTTGATCCTACCAAAGTTACATGCTTTTAAAATGGAAAAAAAATAGTTTTCATAAGTAAACACATGAGAATATAAATTCTAAACTTATTCCATTTTAAATTTTATTTTATCTCTTAATATTAGAATAATTAAAAATAATAAATACTAGATTTTAAATAAAATTAAAATTTTACTTAATTGCTATTATTATATTTATTTATATTTATTACTAAAAATGTTTAACAAATTTTGTAGTTTTTATGTAAAAAGCAATACTTGAGATCACAAATCAAAACTATATGAAATTATCATCAAAAAAACCTTTGCAAAATGTTTCTTCAAAAAGAATTAAATTTGAAAAAAAAAATCTAAATTCAATGTTAGAGTAGTTTGTAGTTAGCAGTTGTGCTATATCCCTAAAAGAACAATACGATTAAAAAACCGCAATAAAAATTGTAACTTTTTTTATATAATTAACAATAATATGGTTTATGTTCGTATTGAGATAACTAAAAGTAGATAAAATTACCACCATTTAGTTGGGAAAACTTGCCTAGTATGGTAAAAGTGTGTGGTCACATGGGGTTGCATTAGTTTTTACGCATATTCGAAAATAACTTGTGTATATAGGTAAGTATTTACTTAAAGTTAAATATTAAGTAAATATTAACATTTCATATAAAATTCAAATTTTATTACATAAAAGAAGTAAAAGGATTTTCTCAATATGTTAGTCAGGTGAGAACAGAACGTCCCGTGTTATATTTTTGTTAGTGATTTCTGTATCAAACACTTTGCAACAATATATCAACAATTTTTAAAAATTCAAAGTGCTGACAAAAACTAAAATTTTTTAATAAATTGGTCACCCAAATATAAGCTTAAATGTGCAAATACATGCAATACTTCGTATTAGCGTCATTGGTAAAAATAGCTGATAACAATAGCAATTGCTTTTATAGTTGAATAGAGTGAGAGAAAATTGTCTTATTATTATTATTATTATTATTATTATTATTATTATTATTATTATTATTATTATTATTATTACACCACTATATATTTACATTTTATTTGTAAAGAGAAAGACATGATAAATTTTAAGTGAAGTGCTGGTGATAGAAATGAAGTAAAATAATGTAACATTGTTTGATCGGTAAATTTGAAGTGTCGATTGAATTGTATCATTATATTTTAATAATAATAATAATAATTAATAAAAGACACATTAAATATTTTATTTATATAAATATTATGTATCAAAACCTAAGATGCTTAAGTTATTTAAGCCATTAAAATATATATTTCTTTTTTTTAAAAGCAACACACAATTATGTTACAACAATGATAATTAAATTGAGTGGTAAATAATAATTAAATAAAAATACACGACAATATTCTAAATTAAAAAAATTAAAAGTTCATTTAGTAAAATTTGTTTTTTGTTTTTATTTACTTACTATTATAAATATTATTTTTAAATATGTTTACCAAGCTCACTATGTCCATATGAAAGAAAGAGTCGACAAAACCAAAACTGACATTCAAAAAATTAGGGTCCAATCCTAAAAGAAGCAAAAACACAACTATGTGTAAACAATGTGTCATAAAGAATATATCAATCGAACAAATATGGTATTAAATCTAATTGAATCAAATATCACTTATATGATATTTGAATCATCGACATTAAGAGTTGAAGCGCACACTGAGTTTAGGCAAAGAAGTGAGATTTATTCAATTAACATGATTTTGATATAATTAAATTCAGTGGCGGGATTTGCTTTTAATGATTTAATAAATGTCAAGATTTGATGTAATATTTATAGGATGCTAAAATTTGTACACATATAAAACAAGCAAGTTATTGAAAGAAAATATATTTATGAATTTTTTTATTTTTAATTGAGGTGGTATAATAATGGTTGACATAATAACAATAAGAATTGCATTAAATGTCCTAAATTTTGTCGACCACATTAAGGGGGAAGACTCCAACTTTCCACTTTTTTAGGACACCTGTATAGAAGTCAGCATTTGAAGTAGTTGATCCAATCCAATTAATTAGTGTCAAAACAATACTTTTTGAAGAGATAATGAGAGTGTTACGTGATATTTTTAGAATTTATAATCTTATCTATAAAATAGATAAATCTATAATATAGATCACTTGGATATCATAAAATTAATTATACGTATATTTGCAGAAATTAGTACTTGCTGGGAAGATAATACAAGTGTTACGTGATATTTTCAGAATTTATAATATTATCTATAAAATAGATAAATTTATAATATAGACCACTTTGATATCATAAAATTTATTATATGTATATTTGCAATAATTTTTTTACATCGAGATTGATTATTACTTGACATATTTCAATTGATTGGATATTAAATTAATTTTCTGAATATTATCGTGATTGATTATTAATTACTTGACATATTTCGATTGATTGTATATTAAATTAATTTTCTAAATATTATTATATTTTGACGGAGTAATGATGTTTAGGCGGGAATTTTTTCTCATAATTTACCAACTTTTATAGATAAGATTAGACATATAAGAGTTTAATAACAGTATAAACTAATTTTATATAGTACTTAATCATATTTTATTATCTTATTGCATCATAATATTACTTCTCAAAACTTATTTACATTATCCTAAACCTTTTCAAACATATTTACATTGTTCCTTTTCTGTTAAAAAAGAGAAAAATTAAGAAAATAGAAAGCTAGATCTCTTAGTTGCCGCGAAGCAACTGAAAAAAAAAAAAGCATCACCCAACAAAGACGAGGAAATAAATGAGGAGTAGCCATACCATTGATCACTCTACAACCACTAAGCATGGACAACTAAACTTTGTCATGGGGTCAAGAACTTGATTGGCCTCCCTATAAATAATCATGATTCCAAGTTACCGTGCCCTCCCTATGTCCAAACTCTTTGATTTGATTTGTCCTTCAATCTCTGGCTGTCTTACAAACTTCCCTCCAAAAATTCGAACCCATCTTATTTGCTAACATATTAGGGATTAAACATCCTCCACTTATGTATTTAGACCAATTGAACCCCTCTTCCACCTATGTTTCCACTCTGACAATGTAAATATACTATATGTTCTATGAATTATTTCTATATACGATGTATATTGAAAATAGATTAGTAGAACAAAGCACAAAATGAAAAAAGTGACGCACATTGATTTGAAGAAGAAAAAAAAGTGAAATTGAAGAGAACAAAACAACCAAACATGACCTTACCAACACAAATTGAACGCCTTTTGTGGTAATTGATTCTAATAGAAGTAAAACCATTAAAAAAATCTCAATGAATTTTTTTATTTTCTTTGACCAAGAGTTTTAAACTTAGTTTTGAGACTAACTCCTTGGAAGACCATGGATCCATTCAGCTGGAGTTGTGCCTTCAACTTTACACCAAAAGCTGAAATTTTCAATGGATAATAAGTTGGTGACTGTCTCTGGTGAAGAAGAGATGCTAGTAAGTAAGCCGTCCTCCACGCGCTATATTGAGGCTGCAGAAGAAGCTCTTGAGACGTCTTTTCAAACGTTGGAGATTGCGAATGCCACTTTCGCAGGAGAAGGAGTCCTAATGAAGAAACCAAAATTGTCTGAAACCTCCACGATGATCGCTAAAGTTATGATGAAAGGAGGGTATCAGGCCGGATGTGGATTGGGAAGATATGAACAAGGGATCGTGATGCTGTTAGAACTTCCAAATAACAGAAACAGATATGGGTTGGGATACGAACCTAACAGATTTGACAAAAAGAGAATTGCCAAAGAAAGAAAAGAAAAGAGGATAGCTAGACTGGAAGGCAGGGAGCCAAAAGATGAGAGTATTCCCATCTGTGACATCAGGCAAAGCTTTCGGAGTGCAGGAATATTGGATTCGAATCAAATAGCAGCTATCAAGGATGATCGCAGTACAGAAAACGACAATGTCAACCTTGTCCGCCCTTGCTCGCCGAATGAAGAACTTGGAAATTAGGAGATCGTTGAGTTCCCCGTGATCTTTGATTCAAAGTAATTATGTAATGCAAATTCTATTGCTCTGCCCAAGGCCTTAGAATAATTTATTGTCAAAAGGGCGCACATGTTTCATTTGATACCATTATCAATAAAATGCACTTTGAATTTTCCAATCTATTTTCGCTTTTTTCCTTTTCCATCTTTTCCATCTCTCTTCATCTTTTTTTCGCTTTTTCATTTCGTTATTTTTAACTAATGCAGATCCAAAAACATTGTCTTTGAAAATAATGATGCCAGTAACTCATACTATAATTTTGAATACCCCATTAATCATACTGAGGAAGATAATGAGGACAATTGGGATACCCCTCCTGAATTAATGAAGTTGGTGGAACAAGAAGCTAAAGTGATTCAACCCCACGAGGAAGAAACTGAAACAATCAATCTGGGCACTGAAAACGACAAGAAAGAAGTTAAGATTGGAACCACAATGAAAAGCAGTGAGCGAGAAAAATTGGTTAAACTCCTATTTGAATATGCGGATGTTTTCGCATGGACATACCGAGAAATGCCTGGATTAGATAATAGCATAGTCAAACACAAATTACCATTAAAACCCGAGTGCCCACCAGTCAAGCAGAAGCTGAGAAGGATGAAGCCGGAGATGTCACTCAAGATTAGAGATGAGGTAAAAAAACAGTTCGATGCCGGTTTTCTGGCTGTAGCAAAATACCCTCAATGGGTGGCTAATATTGTTCCAGTCCCAAAGAAAGACGGAAAGATCCGAATGTGTGTTGACTATAGAGATCTAAATAGGGCCAGCCCTAAAGATGACTTCCCTTTGCCACATATTGATGTCTTGGTAGATAGCACAGCTCAACACTCTGTCTTCTCTTTCATGGATGGATATTCTGGCTATAATCAAATCAAGATGGCTCCCGAAGATATGGAAAAAACCACATTTATCACTTTACGGGAACTTTACTGTTACAAAGTAATGCCGTTTGGATTAAGAAATGTCAGGCAACATACCAAAGAGCAATGGTGGGTTTGTTCCATGACATGATGCACAAAGAGATAGAGGTCTATGTGGATGACATGATTGTAAAATCCAAAGCAGAGGAAGGTCATGCCATTAACCTACAAAAACTTTTTGAGCGACTGAAGAAGTATAAACTCGGTTAAACCCACTAAGTGTAGTTTTGGTGTAAGGTCGTGCAAGTCGCTAGGGTTTATAGTTAGCCGGCGGAATAGAAGTTGATCCGGCCAAAGTAAAAGCAATCCTCGAAATGCCGACTCCTCGCACCGAAAAAGAAGTTCGTGGATTCTTGGGAAGACTGAACTACATCGCCAGATTTATATCTCAGCTAACTGCTACTTGTGAGCCAATTTTCAAGCTGCTGTGTAAGAATCAGGAAACCAAATGGAACGACAATTGCCAGAAAGCTTTTGAGAAAATCAAACAGTACTTACAAGATCCACCGGTTTTGGTACCCCCTGTGCCAGGGAGACCCCTCATCATGTACTTAACAGTATTGGACGAATCAATGGGTTGTGTGCTAGGACAACATGATGAATCTGGTAAGAAAGAGCATGCCATTTACTACTTGAGCAAGAAATTCACTAGTTGCGAGACGAGGTATTCATTGTTAGAACGAACGTGTTCTTGGCGTTAACCTGGCCGCACATCGTTTGAGACAATATATGCTATCCCATACGACTGTTTGGTGTCCAAAATGGATCCGATCAAGTACATTTTTGAAAAGCCTCGCTCACAGGAAGAATTGCTCGTTGGCAAATCTTATCCGAGTATGATATTGTGTATGTCACCCAAAAGGCAATTAAAGGCGATTTTAGTCAATACTTGGCTCATCAACCTTGTGGAAGACTATCACCAATGCAGCAGATTTCCCAGACGAAGACATAATGGCTCTATTTGAAGGAAAAGAAACTCCTGACGATGAAAAATGGATCTTGTTGTTTGATGGTGCTTCTAATGCATTGGGGCATGGGATTGGAGCTGTGCTGATTTCCCCAGAAAATCATTTCATTCCATTTACTGCAAGATTGTGTTTTGATTGTACAAACAATATGGCAGAGTATGAGGCATGTGCCATGGGCATTCAGGCGGCCATTGAATCAAAGGTCAAGATTCTCGAAGTATATGGAGACTCGGCTTTGGTTATCCATCAGTTAAAAGGCGAATGGGAAACGAGGGATTCCAAATTAGTTCCTTACCACGATTACATCAAAGAATTGATGGAACAGTTTGATGAAGTCACCTTCCATCACATTCCGCATGAAGATAATCAGCTAGCGGACGCCTTAGCTACTCTATCATCAATGTTCAAAATCGAATGTGGAGAGCCTACCGCTCATAAAAATACAGATCACGACGGCCAAAGACACCGCTTCCTAGCAATAGAAGGAGAGCCTGATGGCAAACCCTGGTATTACGACATCAAACGATACATCACGAATAGAGAATATCCTCCTAATGTCTCAGAGAATGATAAAAGAGCATTAAGGCGTTTGGCAATGGGATTCTTTCTAAACGGCGAAGTGCTCTACAAGAGAAACCATGACATGGTACTTCTTAGGTGTGTTGATAAGACCGAGGCGGAAAAGATTATGCGAGAGGTTCATGAAGGTTCCTTTGGGACTCACGCAAATGGGCACGCAATGGCAAGAAAAATCTTGAGGGCTGGCTATTATTGGTTGTCTATGGAGACTGATTGTTTCGGTTATGTGAAGAAATGCCACAAATGTCAGATTTACGCCGATAATATCCATGTGCCACCAGTCTCTTTGAACATCTTCGACAAAGACACCATGGCCTTTCTCAATGTGGGGATTGGATGTCATTGGACCCATTGAACCTAAGGCATCCAATGGACACCGTTTCATTCTTGTCGCAATCGACTATTTCACTAAATGGGTTGAAGCGGCTTCATATGTGAGTGTGACAAAAAATGTGGTTGTCAAATTCATCAAGAGAGATTTGATCTGTCGCTATGGTTTGCCAAATAAGATTATCACTGATAATGGGACCAATTTGAACAACAAGATGATGAAGGAGCTGTGTAATGACTTCAAGATCCAACATCATAATTCATCACCGTACCGCCCAAAGATGAATGGGCGATTGAAGGCTGCGAATAAGAACATCAAGAAGATTGTCCGTAAGATGGTGGTAACATTTAGAGACCGCACGAAATGCTCCTTTGCCTTGCGGTTATCGAACTTCGGTTCGCACCTCAACAGGGGCAACCCCTTTCTCGCTGGTGTACGGAATGGAAGCAGTGCTTCCCATTGAAGTCGAGATCCCCTCGTTAAGGGTATTGATGGAGACAAAACTAGAAGAGGCAGAATGGGTTTAGGCTCGGATGGATCAATTGAATCTTATTGAAGAAAAGAGAGTGATGGCCTTATGTCATGGACAGCTATATCAACATAGGATGAAGAGGGCTTACGAAAAGAAAGTTCGCCCTCGGGAATTCCAAGAAGGAGACCTTGTACTCAAGAAGATTTTGCCCATCCAAAAGGATTCTCGTGGAAAATGGACTCCAAATTATGAAGGTCCGTATGTTGTGAAAAAAGCTTTTTCTGGAGGAGCCTTAATCCTCACAAGGATGGACGGTGAAGATCTCCCGCTCCCAGTAAACTCTGATGCAGTCAAAAAATATTATGCCTAAAAAAAAACATATAAAAACCAAGCAAAAGTGAGCTCGCTAGGTTGAAAACCTGAAAGGGCGACCTAGGCAAAAATTAGAGCGACCCGTTGGATTGAAAACTTGAAAGAGCAATCCAAGCAAAAGTTAGGATCTGAAATCGGACATTGAAGAAGGCTGACGCATCAAGGGGCTCTTACCCAACTGTGGCAGTTCTATATATTTTCAGAAGTAGAGTAATGAGTAATCAAAGTTATGGATATGGGAAGCTGGCATTTGTTCCTACAAAGACACAAACTATAAAATATCTGCTTAGTTATTGTCTTTCTTTGTTTTTTTTCTTCCGCATTTTTCTTGATGTATCTTCAAGTCCGCTTTAACTTCACCCTTGTACACATGACTCTTTTTTGAATACCAAACACCTCCGCTCGTGATTTCAAAATGTTGTTTTATGATAATAGACACTTGAATTGTGAAGCATGTGATGATATGGGAAAGCATTAAAGTTATTATATACATCTTAAGAATCACGAGGACACGCCAAATCTCAACAAATAAGTTTCAAAAAGGGCAAAGGGATTACCTTTAAAGTAACTAGCGCCGCATCGATAACTCGCGCTCCTCCCAAATAAGGCATAGCATGACTAAATTCGATGAATCTCGGTCCGTCCCATATCTTTAAGCACTAGAGATCATACGGACGAGGAATCGATAAAAATAATAATCGCATTGCATACATGCATCACATACCATATATCCGTGCATCATCTTCATATCACCACCTTTTAGCCGTTTTGTTACACCTGGTCCGTGCACCAAATTTTGATCCTTCATTCTCGTTTACAAACAATGCGCCTAACATTGGTCCTTTATTTTGCTTTCTAAGCGACACGCCAAGTATCGCTCACTCTTTATTGCTTTTCGATCATCACAAGACTGACCGGGCGAGATCCTTCTTTATAGTTTTCTGATAAATGCGCCGAGCATCACCCCTTTTTATTGCTTTAAGATTACCGCGTTAGTACCCGACCTGGCGGTAGTCCCTCATTATTGCTTTTTGACCAACATATCAGTTCCGAACCTGATGTTGATCCTTCTTTATTGCTTTCCATCGACGCATCAATACCCTACTTGGCGTCGAACCTTCCGATCACCGTGTCGCGACCGACTGGCGCGATCCTTCTTTATTGCTTCCCATCGACGCGTCAATACCTTATTTGACGTCGAACCCTCTTTATTGCTTTCCGATCACCGCGTCAGTACCCGACCTGGCGGAGATCCTTCTTTATAGTTTTTTTTGATAAACGCGCCAAACGTTAATCCCTCATTATTACTTTTTGACCAACATATCAGTTCCGGACCTGATGTTGATCCTTCTTTATTGCTTCACATCGACGCGTCAATACCTTATTTGACGTCGAACCCTCTTTATTGCTTTCCGATCACCGCGTCAGTACCCGACCTGGCGGAGATCCTTCTTTATAGTTTTTTTTTGATAAACGCGCCAAGCGTTAATCCCTCATTATTGCTTTTTGACCAACATATCAGTTTCAGACCTGATGTTGATCCTTCTTTATTGCTTTCCATCGACGCGTCAATACCCTACTTGGCGTCGAACCTTCCGATCACCGTGTCAATACCCTACTTGGCGTCGAACCCTTTTTATTGCTTTCCGATCACCGCGTCAGTACCCGACCTGGCGGAGATCCTTCTTTATAGTTTTTTTTGATAAACGCGCCAAGCGTTAATCCCTCATTATTGCTTTCCGATCATTGCGTCAGTACCCGACCTGGCGGTGACCCTTCTTTATAGTTTTCTGATAAACGCGCCAAGCGTTAATCACTCATTACCGCTTTTTCGATCATTGCGTCAGTACCCGACCTGGCCGTAATCCTTCCTTATCACTTTCTGATTAAACGCATCAAGCGTTGATCCCTCATTGTCATTCCTCACGTCAAGTTCAAGACAAAATTAGTGTATTTATCTTTAGCTCTATTTTATGACAAAAATATAACAACCATTGTTGTTTGCATTTTCTAATAAAATATAACTAAAGAGGGGCAGCTGTTATACCCAAATTTTGTCCTTTCTCCTCTTTTAATTTATTTTTATTTTTATTTTTATTGTGTTTTATTTTAAAAATGAAGCAGACTAAATTTGATAATTATTGGGCTTGTATTTTGTGTTAGTTCATTTGGACTAACTTCAACCCAATTGCAATAAAAAATAAATGAAAGGCCCAAGCAAAAAAAAAAAAAAAGAGGAAGCAGAAGCAAAAAACGTAAAAGAAGCAGGGAAGAAAGAAAAAGCAAAAAAAAAAAAAAAAGAGCACCGCCACCCATCAAGTCTTTGTTTTCTCGTGACATTTTTTCAAACTAGCTGCAATTTTTTCCAAAAAGCTATTACGGCTAATTGCAATTTTTTCAAACCACTGCAATATTTTTTCAAACCATTAATGCTATTTCAAACTCTGCAGCAAGTAACCATCATTTCAGCCCCAATTTGTGGTTGCAAGTGGACAAACTGAGCCCTCTGTTTTTTCTATAAATAGCAGTAGAGAATAGGGGGAAAGGGGAAGAGATTTTAGAGGAAAAATTTTGGGCATTTTTACTACAAATCAAAGAATTAGAGGCTCCGCACTGGAACCCTAATTCTCCAAGCTTAAAAAAAAATGGTGGCAGAGAAATAGAGCCGGAGCAAGCAAATCATTTTTTTCAACATATACAAAAACTTGGAATTCAGGTTGGCGTTTCTTCTAAAACAAACTCAACACTATTGTTCCTGATTAGAACAAACATGCAATTTTTTTTTCTTTCTTCTTCTTCCGTTCGATCAGAATATGAAAAACAGAGATGCTAAGAGATTAGAAAATAATTAAGAGAAGAATTAAAGAGCAAGAACATAGGATCATAAAGAAAGGAATCTGATAAAAAAGAGAGAAAGGAGATCGGGCCACCCCTGTCGCCGCGCCGGTGGGTGACCACCACCGGCGCACGGCCTCTGCCGCCCACCCTCGCGAGCCGCTCACGCCACGAGACCCACATCGACGGCTGTCTTTTTCCTCACCGTGTTGTTGCTTTCTCCTCTTCTCGGACTTCGCTAGTGGTCGCAGGCGGGCCTATGGCATCGCGACGGCCGTGCTCGCTTCCTTCGTGGTGATCGCCTTCCTTCTCTCCTCGCACCTACTGCATTCTCTCCCCAACCCTTTTTCTCACGCCTCCTTTTCGCGCCTCTCCCTCGGTGGCGTTCGTCCCCTTTTTCTTCTCCATGCGTCAACTCATCTCTCTCTCACCACAAATCTCTCGCTTGCGGCCGCGCGGGGCCAAGGATGGCGAGCGACGACCGCGTCCTCCCTCCCTCGTGGCGATCGCTCTCCTCACCTCCCTCTCTTTTCTCTTTCTGCTCGCTTCGGCCTGACGCGATCTCTTCTCTCACTCGGCAAGACGCGCCAAGGATGGCGCTACGCCGCCCTCCCTCTCGATCCCTCCTCTCCCCCCCCCAGCCCTCCCATCTCTCTCACTGCCTCTGCGCAGCTTGCTTCTTCACGCTAGGGTTCCCAATCTGAACCCTTTTTCTCTTTTTATGCCATTTCATTCCCTTTTTTTTTCTTTGTTTTGGGCTTTAGCCCAGTTCTTTATTACGCCCCCTCTTTTTTTCTTCTTTCCTTTCCTTTTCCTTTTTTTCCCTCTATTGATCCCTTTTTTATTTCTTGAAGCCCACCTTTGTTTTTTTCTTTTCCTTCTTTTATTAACTTTCCCTTTATTTTATTTTATTTGTTACTTTATATATATATATATATATATATATATATATATATATATATATATATATATATATAGTTAGTCTTCTTTTGCCAGATATTGGGCTTTAACCCATTTGTTTTTTTATTATTTATTTAATGAGTATGGACACTTTTTTTTACTAGTCAAATTAGGACAATTTTACCCAACTAAATATAAATTTCAAATACAAATTTTGAGACCATATTTTTCTTGAAAAATCACATGTTAAAATTACGAAGATTAATTACTAGTAATGATCACTCGAGATTGCTTCCCGTTTGATCATTACGAACGTTAATTTTCTAAACAAAAATGGGCTATTAGTGAGAACCACTCTTGATTGATTCTTGTTTGGTCCCTACGAAAACCTATCTTCTTTATAAAGATAAAATCAAGTTTTTTTTTACTAGTAATGATCACTCGAGATGCTTCTCATTTGATCATTACAAACACTGTTAATTTTCTAAACAAAAATGGGTTGTTAGTGAGGACCACTCTTGATTGCTTCTTGTTTGGTCCCTATGAAAACCTACCTTATAATAAAACATATAATTAAAATCAACCAACACACAACCATTTTTTATCCAAGAACTACGTAGCCTTTGATTTCTCCACTACACCCGGAGATACGTAGGAGCAGGAGCCCTCTCCTGTCAAGCACAAAAATAAATGATTTTTATTAATTTTTTTTATCTTGGTTAATTTTTTTTTAAATAAAAGGGAAATAAATATTTTTTTAGAAGTTAATAAATTTTGCACAATTAGTTAGAGGTAACCTTTTTCGAAAGGATGTCGTGGGGTGCTAATACCTTCCCTACGCATAATCGACTCCCGAACCCAAATCTGGTCTCAAGGACCTTACTTTTTTTCAAAAAAGGTTTTTTTCAATATTTTTCCTTCAAAAATAAATTATTGGTGGCGGCTCCATTAAACTCGAATAAATCCCTCCGGATTTTTCGGTCGCTACAACTAAGAAATAAAGACAAGACAAAAAAGCAACAAAGGAAACTAGAACCTAAGCCTCGACACTGCCATAGCATCAGATAACAACATGTTACTAAGGTTAGAGGGGCAGAGGTTATGAACAACAAAGCAAACAAGAGAGCAAGCTCCATCCTTGGCTAAAAGATCAGCACAAATATTCCCTTCCCTAATGGTATGGACGACAGTGACCTTCCAATGCCTATTCCGAATACCACAAATACTCTCCACCAGAGGAGCATGAGGGCGAGTGTAATCAACACCAGAATTAACCATCTCAATAGCCTGCAAGCAGTCAGACTCAAAAATGACCTCTTTACTCACAAAATGACCTTTTTGAACCCTTCATTCTGAGCAAGCTCTAAACCATGCAAAATAGCAAGAAGCTCGGCCTTCATATTTGAACCAATGCCACAAGAACCCGAAAAGCCCTTGATCCAATGACCTAGGCGGTCCCGAATAATCCCACTAAACCCAAACTTACCCGAGTTACCGAAAGCACTCCCATCCACATTGATTTTAACAACGTGATCAAGAGGGGGGATCCAATTGATCTCTTAGCAAGTAATGGATGGTTCCAAATTAGATTAGTATGATGGCAATCTCTGAGAACATGCAGAGAGGATTCATGAGCAATACCACATCTGATTTGTTGGCAGGATGTCATGCCAAATAAGCCAGATAAAAAACTTGATGTTATCAGGAATTTTAAGCTTCCAAACCCAGGACCAGGGCCCTGTCATAGAGTCCTCAGAGAGGCTAGTGATCGTGAGCCAGCTGTAAGCACTCCTGGCAGAATAAGAGCCTGACAAAGAGTTACCCAAAATGAGAGTATCCTTGGAGGAGGGGTAAGTTGCAAAATTTTTCATCAACTGTTTAACAAGATCCGGGATAGAGGTAGCCAACTTATAAAAATGCCAATGGCCATTAGAGTAACTATCCTTAACCGGCAGCATAGTGTCACTGTGAATAAGGGACCAAGTTACACAGAAAATCACTATCCAACCACTTATCATACCAAATAGAGACATTACCTTGACCTATTCTCACCTGAAACCTAGATTGCAAGGCCTCGACTGATTTGACAATGGCACGCCAAATAAGAGAAGAGCCTGCAGAAGAATGAGCATGAAACAGATAAGTATCCTTCAAGTACTTGGCAGAGAGAACCTTAACCCAGAGCTTATCTGGGCTATGCAAAAGATCCCAAACATGCTTGCCTAAAAGAGACGTGTTGGCTTCCCTAGCAGTGTGAACACCCAGGCCGAAATGAGACTTCGGCTGAGTGATTGACTTCCAGTTAACCCAGTGGCTAGTATTACCTCCCCAAATAAAATGCCTAATCACAACATCAATTTTGTCACAAATCCCAGTGGGCAACCAGAGATTTTGCATAGTAAATAAGAATAATGGTAATGACCGATTTAGCAAGCGTGACCCTACCAGCCATACTCAAGAGGTTGGTTTTCCAGCCAGCTAATCTACCATTAATCCTATCCAAAATGTAATTAAAGTCTCTATTCCTAACTCTACCAGACAACAGAGGGAACCCAAGGTACTTCCCAAGCTTATAGGTGTGTTGGTACTCAATAATAGCTGTAAACTTGGTAACTTTGGAACTAGGAACATTCTTGGAAGGTAAAAATTTGGATTTATGGATGTTTACCTTCAAACCTGAAGCGCTACAGAATTGGTGAAGGGTCTCCTTAACCATTCTGACTTGACCCGAAGTTGCTTGAGTGAACAACAAACATCACTGAAAAACATGTGGGGTATAGTTGGACCATTGACCTTGACCAGTGACCAGAGATTGTTTTGAACCTTCTCTTGGATCAAGATAGCCAACTTCTCCATACACGGAAGGAACAAGTAAGGGGACACTGGGTCCCTTGTCTGAGGCCACTGTTAAGAGCGAAACTCTCTAATTTCTTGCTATTCCACTCAAGAGCCAAGGTAGAAAAAGTGATACAACTCATGATCGGCTTAATAATAGGTTGAGGGAAGCCAAAATCCTCCAAGCTAAGCTGAAGAAACTTCCAATCAACTCTGTCATAAGCTTTTTAGAAATCAATTTTGAAGAGAACATTTCTTACCCTTCTTTCTATGCATATTGTGCACGATCTCTTGAGCAATCAAAGCATTATCAGTCGTACCTCTATTAGGAAGGAAACTACTCTGGAGAGGACCCACACGCTTATCTAGATGAGGTCTAATTCTATTCACCAGAATGAGGTCTGAATGGAAGGCTTTAGCCACCAACTCCCACACGTCACTCCCAATAGTAGACCAGTAAGTTCTAAAGAACACAGGTTGGAACCCATCTGGCCCTGGAGCTTTGTAGGAATCCATGGAGAAGACCGCATCCTTAACTTCCACAAGGGAGACAGGAAGGAGAAGGAAGAGGGCTCACTACTTCAGTACGAATTTGAGGAATGGAATTCAAAGTTAATGAATGAGGTTAACAGTCCTCCATGGATTGGAAGAGATTTTAAAAATAGGATAGGGCCTCCCTTTTAAGAACCTTTTCTTCAGTACATCAAATACCATCAATCTCAAGACCACTGATCTTGTTCCTCCTTCGTCTAATAATGGTTTGGATGTGGAAGAATTTAGTGTTTTTGTTCCCAAATTTAATCCAGCTATCTCTAGACTTTAGGAATCAAAGCATTCCTTCTCTAGCTAGAACTTCATTATACTCCTTCTGAAGATCTTTTTCCAGCTTGACGAGGCTAGAATAAAAGTAAACGTCATGCTGTTTATGGACCCCTTTAATCCTAGCTTCAAGAAGCCTTATATTCCTAAAGATATTACCAAAAACACATCTTTATTGAAAATAATATAGATAATCACATCTGGTTTAAACTTTCATATCGTATTATGAAAAATATATAGATGTATTATGACTAGGATGGTGTTATGAAAAATAAGAAAACAATAGAAGAGAAACACGTTAATTAATTCAAAATAAAAACAAACCACCATCACCATTCGCGAGCTTTGAAGGTAAGACGTCCTTTCATTCGCAAGGTTTGTAATTGTTGAATCCCCATTGCAACCCTTGTTTTCGTGGAAAACAGTGTGATAATAAAATGCAATGTAATACATAAATACTGGGCAAAGAAGCAGGGTTTAACACCATCCCCGTTTCCCTAACGTCATCAATAATTAGAATCTAGGTCAATTGTAATCAGATGAACTAAAACATACTTAACCCTAAAATTCAATCCATTCAGGCATAATACTAATACTAATAATAATATAAGACCTGAACACCGATTCTGCAACAATGAAGCAGTATCCTTATCATTCAGAACTTGGCAATTAAATTGAGAATTTGAAACCTAGTAGCGATATTCAAAATTCGTAACCACGCACATCATTCCAACAAAACAACCAATCCAAACACGCAAACTGAATCCAATCAAAATTATATAATAATATTAAGAAAAGCATCCATACGAATCTAATAAAGTAAAATTGTTTTATAATTGGGTTCAAAACCCGACCTCAATTAAAAAGCGCAGAGCAATTAAGAGAGTACTGAAAAACATGAAAAGATGAAAGGGGAAAAGTGAACGGAATAATGATAATCTAACGGTAGGACTTCTGGAACCTAGCACGAGCACCACGACCACCAAACTTCTTGGGCTCGCAGCGCCTGGGATCGGCGACGAGGAGAGTACGGTCGTAACGGACGAGAATATCCTTGATCTCCTTCTTGCTCTGCTCGTCCACGTACTTCTGGTAGAACGCCACCAGAGCCTTCGCGATACTCTGTCTGATGGCGTAGATCTGTGAGGTGTGACCACCGCCCTTGACTCGGATGCGCATGTCGACGCCGGCGAAGCGTTGCCTGCCGAGGAGGAGGATGGGCTCGTATGCCTTGAAGCGGAGAATCTCAGGCTCCACTAGCTCGATTGGGCAGCCGTTGATCTTGATGAGACCACGGCCTCTCTTGCAGTATGTCACCGCCACTGCATTCTTCTTCCGACCGAAGCACTGCACCTGCTCCATTTTACTCTATCCTCTACACCACCGGCGGCAGCAGCAGCAGCAGGAGGATTCCTAGCTTTCTGAGATTAGGGTTCAAACGCAATGCTTCCTGACCAATATATAATGGACCAGTTAGGGTTTGTCAAATTATTATAATGCCCCTCAAATTTACCCTTCCTCTACCTTCGCCATTAATAATAATAATAATAATAATATCTGATTGTAATAGGATATTTAAAACTGATTAAATTCAATCAAAAATAAAGAAAAATTACTGAAAATTAAAAACTGGAAATAAAAAATAATTGTTATATCAAACTAAACTTACGCACAGACATAACCAAGTGCTCCTGACCTAGTGGTTGAACACTAGGGTGCTTGGGGGGCCTGTTGGTAGCAGGATCGATTCCACTCGGGTACAAAACTAAGTCTTGGTCAGTCCAAGCCTCTACGGACGAGCACAGATTAGTCTTTCGTTGAAAGCGTTGGGACACTGTGTGGGTAACCAGCGATAGTCCCCGAACCAAAAACTTACGCATAGACATAATATTTTATTTATTTATAAAATTTTCCTATCAATTATACTAATGTATTTATTTTTATATATTTATAAAAAATTACATAATATATACTTATTTAAGAAAAAATATTTTATTGGTTAGAGTTTATCTAGGAAATATTTGAAAAAAAACATTGAGTCAAAATAAAAGTTAAGTTGTACTATTAATCTCTTACTTTGGACTTTTTTTTTGTTTCCTCAAAATTTTTCAAATCAATTAGCTCTCTACTTTTAAAATTACATAAATTTAATCTAATTATCATTTCTCTTCTACCTAAAATTCATAATTTCTTCTGTAAAAAAAATATAAATTTTACTTTTCTACCTAAATTTTTGAAAGTTTGTGATAAAATTTGTGGAAAATAACGAATTTGAAGAATTTTATAGGTTGTGAAATTAAGAATTAGAGAGCAAAAAAAAATTAGTTTTTTTTGTTTGTATTTTGAATGGAATTTGATAGCTTGGCTAGTGTATTTTATGAAAAGAAGGTTTAAAATTGATTCAGAAGATATTGAGTGAAAAATACAAATGCGAGATTTTAAGTATTAGAATGATGATCTGTTAAAAAAAAAGATAAGAATGATAAAAAAACTTATTCGTTACGATTTAAAAAATTGAATTTTTGAGAGATAAAAATTATGCATTAGTTATAAAAAAGGACTAAAAGTTTAGTTATTTAAAAAAATAACCATATTTTATATTGTATAATTTTTTTTATCGGTATGAATTCTGCCTTGTCTTGATTCTCGAGTAGACTGAAAGTTGATTTAGGCCTCCTTTTTATGATCTAATAAGGAGTTCCTATTTTTTTTGCCTTGATAGGATTGGTAGGGGTGGGAACTTGTTGAGGCACTATGACGCTCAAGTTATTATGAGTTTTAACTCTGGCTTAAAGAATGGGGAAAAGGCATACATATGCATGTTGATACAATTCCCCTTTTATAGGGCTGCTCCAAGTGGGCCCTTGTATTCACCTTTATGTGTCGAGGTCGTATCTCAGCACCGAGCTAGGTCTTTGTACAAGGGTGGGTATCCTTTATTGTCGGGATATGCATCTTTCTTGTAACGACTCGGCCCCACTGGCTGCCCACAGCGTCCTATGCACAATGAACCGGCCACGTCACTCACGATCTTCACCAATCCCTTAATTGGTGTTTTTTGCCTCCGTGGGGGTTCGATCCCATGCCCAAAGGGATAAAGGCTTTTAAGAAGCACCCCCACTACCATCTCGGCTACTAGCCGAGATGGTAGTGGGGGTGCTTCTTAAAAGCCTTTATCCCTTTCGGGGTATGGGATCAACCCCACTTGAGAGGCAAAAACACCAATTAAGGGATTGGTGAAGATCGTGAGTGCGTGGCAGCCACTGCTGAGGCCTTTGGGCAATGGTCATTGGGCCGGTAGGCAGGGGGTCTGTGCGTTACATTTCTCATGTACAGTTAAGTGGCTAACTAGACCTGTCAGCAACTTCAACCATATCTGACAACAAGCTTCGTGTGAAAGAAGATGCATTACTTCGACAATAGAAGATACCCACCCTTATAAAACAATTTTGTGAAACGATAGAGTTGCCTAAGGTTGCATGTTGACATTGGCTTATTAAGATATCTTCTATTGTCGGGATATGCATCTCTCTCATGTACACATGTATAAATCTTTTTCACATGTAAAGCATTATTCAAACAATATCAATGACAGCCAATATTAATAGTTTTTGGACAATTTTAAGAGCACTTTAGGGAAGGGATATTGTAACACTCCGTTTCCGAAGCGCTACTAAGTTAAAAGAACTCTATATGCGGTGAAGTTTCAAAATAATACTCGTCTTGTCTTTTGGAAAATACAGTAAATTTTTTTTTACAAACGCCTTTTTCAAACATGATCAGAGTATCAATAGTGTTTTTGAAATCATGATGGAGTCCTGTCATGCAAAAGACAAAATATAATTGAATATATACATATATATAATTTTCAGAAGAGTACAACTACCAAGTTTTTCTCACACCAAAACAAACGATAAAGAAATATGCACAAGTAGGAATACACCTAATGCATGAATACCCTATCAAGAGTACTCATACCTTAGAGGTACTCCTGGCAGACACTCATGCAGGAGGCTGCTCCAAAGGTAAGTCCTCGAGACATACTGCAAACCACTAACCAAATAACTATGGACTGGGCACCAAAAGAGTATATATATAAGTATATCACATAAGTCGCATCCAAACAACTACTAATCGCTACCATAGAACTCAGAGGGTTCCTCCTCCGCCATCTCCTCATCCTCAAAATCATCATCATCATCATCATCATCATCATCATCATCGCCCGTCAGATCAATCACTAGGACTGGAGTGGGTACCACCCGGGGCCTCAGCTCATACACATCACCAATCCCGCCTGTGCCCCTTCAACCTGTCGCACCAAAACTAGGGCAAACTGCATGTGAGTCTGCCAGAGGAGTAGATACCCTAGGAGGTATGGGAAGAGTCGGGGAAATCTTCGGAGCTGGGGTAGGGTCTGCTGTGGGTATACGTGCATCAACCACTGTGCGCGAGGTGGATGCTCCTGCATCCCAACCTCGAGATCCGATACCCATATGAACGGTCCTACCAACTCCAAGATCCAAAGAAACTGATGCCTCTCGTAGGGTGGTCTGCTGTGGAATCCCAGAAGGCTCAACTGGAGGAATAGTAGCCACTGTAGGAACGACCTGGTCCTGCTGTGACGCTAGCCATCCCTCGACAATCTGCATCACTGGAACCGAAAAGCTTACCGTCCTGCAATATATCTCTCCACGTGTGGCCAATCCTGCAACCGTAGTAACTTCTACAATATCCCCACTGTAATCTAACCGGCCGGAGCTGGGGTCAAATCTCCATGCCGGCCGTCTCGCCCGTAAACTCAACGCCATCGCCGGCGACGTCCTCATCACCGGTATCACATATGTCTTCTCCATCAGCTGGCTTACAATCATTGATTGAAAGAACTACGGGCAATGGTCAACTTCTTAAAAATAAGCAGATATCACAAATAACAGGTACACTACCAGTCATACTACACAACCATATCATAATATGAAATCACATTTTCTAACAAATAAGCATATACAATCCGATCAATAGCATTCATGACAATCAATAAGAATGCACCCCAAGATCCTATTGACGCAACTATATGTCAATGCAGTTTTAATTCCGGAATCCATACGCCAGGGGCATATCGGGCTGTACGTACCAGACTGATACTTTTCCCTGCGATGGTAAAAATTTAACGACGTCCCTTGAATTCCTTTGGCCATGGGCAATCCATCACCCAGGATATTCAGGTCGACGTTACCAACAAGACACGACGCAACGATGCCTTTAACCACCCCAATGAACACACCATGGCGTATGATATTTCAACAAGGCATAAATCAATAAATATTTAATTATCCAACATTAAATAATTATTAAGTTATCCAACAACACTAACAATATACATCAATCAAGCATATATTCACATAATTAATTCAAGAGTCCAACAACTCAGAAGCACAATAACTCAGCAAGTTCAAACAACTTCAACCATATTAAACATCAAACACATAGTTCATGAACATAGAACACATTTCAGTATATCAGAGTCCATTCCTATTTATATCTAGAAGTTACCCTTACCATAGTAACAAGTTCACGTGTCTAGGCACAACGCAACCAATTCAGCACGAACAACTCTCGGGAATTCTACAAACACATCAAAGCTTAGTGCAAGTTCTAGTTAACCCAAAAATACTTCCCAAGTTGTGGTTTACTCCCAAACCCCTAAGTTGCTCAACCAAAATTTCTTTTTAACAAATACGTGCATTTAAGGTAATAAGCAAAGATAAAACTGTTTATTTCAAAGACCAAAAATTCATTTTTTTTCAAAATTTCCGGCACTTGAACAACTATTAAACACACTTAATAAAAGATAAAACAACAAATTTTTCTTTCCTTTTTTATCAATAGCTCTCGGCCTCCCTCTCACATAACCAAGTGCAAGTTTTTTAAAAAAAAAAATCCAAATCCACCAAAACTTAGCATACTCCTACTACTTCCTCGCCTATGAACTTCCAATTCTTCAAAACCAAGCCTTAAATAAAAAAAAAAATACCAAATCTTCATACACTTCCAGAACATAAAGTTTTCAAAATTTCTATTTTCTTGATCAAAGTGTTAATAGTGTTTAGGAGCTGAAAAATAGAAGAAAAGGTGGTGTTAAAAGAAAGGAACTCACGTTCAAATGCAAGGGGAGGAAAAAAAATTGCTTGGCTTCCAACTTCACCCAAACTCTTGCAAAATGAAAAAAAGAAAAGAAAGGGAAAGTAAAAGAACAGGGGCTTCGACATGTTTAGGTTATAAGAGAGGAGGAAAAAAATTTGTTTATAATATAATTTTTTTACAAGCCTTTTTACTTGGCTGAAAACAAATTTTAGAAGATTTTTTTTTAACCATAGATTAATGACACCTATCAATCCTAATTGGATATTTAAAACTGATCCCAAAAAAAAAACTTGACACCTAATCATTCTACTCAAGAATAAATACTATCTTAAACTTTTTGTGTCCTAAAAATTACGGCATCGAGTAATTGCGTTCACAATAATTCGCTCGCCGGCAAATCGCGTAATTAATTTACTTAGAAATTAATTTACCATGTGATAATAATTAATCCATAAATAATAAAAAAAATAATTGAAAACACTCAAACATTGTCATAACAAGTTACGATTCAATTTTCATCGAAATCGGAATTCGTTTCAAATTTTATTGCGGATAAAAAATTTACCCGGCAATCCAGAATACGGCGAATATTTATAAGAATTATTCGACAAATTTTGAAATATGAATATAAATTCTTAAATTAAATTTTATCTTGATTTAATTCACTCACTTACTTATCAAACAAGACACTGCTTATAATAACATAATTAACACAATTTTTAATATAATATTGTTAAATAACGTATCGCAAGAATACATGTGTTACACTACTCCCCCCTAAGAATAGTTTCGTCCTCGAAACTACATGTCAGATACGTACCAAGGAACAGTGTTGGATACTGCTCTTTCATCTTCTCTTCCAATTCCCAAGTCACATCACCGGTTTTTTGATCCCAAACCACTTTGACTAATTGAATCTCCTTGTTCCTCAGTTGCTTGATCTTTCTGTCGACAACCTTCGCAGGAGGCACCTCAAAAGACATATTGTCTCTCAGTTGAATCATTTCAGGTTCAATAATGTGAGATGGGTCAGATACATACTTTCGCAACTGCGAGACGTGAAAGACGTCATGAATATTAGACAGAGAAGGTGGTAAAGCTATCTGATATGCAACGGGACCTATACGACGAAGAATTTGATAGGGCCCAATGAATTTAGGAGTAAACTTTTTGGATTTGATCGCTCGACCAATTCCAGTTGTAGGTGTGACTCGAAGGAATACATGTTCTCCTTCTGCAAATTCTAACAGTCGGCGGCCAGTGCGCATAACTCTTCTCGTCGACTACGAGACGCTTTCATCCTTTCTGGACCGCCGACTTTCTCTGTAGTCTATTGAATTAAATCGGGTCCCACAATAGAGCTTTCGCCATCTTGATACCAACAAAGAGGTGTCTGGCACTTACGTCCATACAGTGCTTCATAAGGTGCCATGCCAATGCTCGCGTGATAACTGTTGTTGTAAGTGAATTCCACTAGCGACAAGACGTCATCCCAACTCCCTCTGTGGTCCAACGTACATGCCCTCAGCAAATCTTCGAGTGACTGGATTGTCCTCTCAGTCTGTCCGTCTGTTTGAGGATGATACACTGAACTATGCTTGAGCTTGGTCCCCAAAGCTTCCTGTAAAGCTCTCCAGAAATGAGATGTGAATTTCGGGTCTCTATTAGAAACGATATTGGAAGGCACGCCATGGAGTCGTACAATTTCTGCTACGTAAATCTCTGCCAGCTTCTTCACGTTGAAAGTTGATCTTACTGGTAGAAAATGAGCGGATTTGGTCAATCGATCAACGATTACCCAAATCGAGTCATTTCTCTTATGCGTCCTTGGCAAACCCACAACGAAATCCATGGAAATACTGTCCCATTTCCATTCTAGTACGTCCAGTGACTGTAGCGTCCCGCCTGGTCGCTGATGTTCCACCTTCGCCTTCTGACACGTCAAACACGAAGCCACATAATCCGCTACTTGCTTCTTCATTCCAGGCCACCAAAAGTGCCTCTTCAAGTCACAGTACATCTTCGTAGCTCCTGGATGAATGCTCAATCTGCTCTCGTGTGCTTCGTCGAGAATCAGTTTCCTCAGCTTTGTCACGTCAGGCACACATACACGTCCGTTGCATCTCAAAATGTTATCTGATCCAATTTTGAATTCAGTCGCTTTTCCTCGTGTTATCAGCTCTTTCTTTTCCTGCAGCAGCTTATCACTAGCTTGTTGGTCTCTGATCTCGTCCAACAGTCCATTAGAAATAGTAAGCATTCCAAACTTCAACTTTCTCGGTGACAATTCCACGTTTAGGCTCAGGTCTCGAAACTTCTCCAGCAGCTCCAATTCCTTAATCATCATCGTCGAAACTAAAACACTCTTCCGGCTCAAAGCATCTGCCACTACATTCGCTTTTCCCGGATGGTATTCCAGCGTAAAATCGTAGTCCTTCAAAAATTCAGTCCATTTTAGTTGTCGCATGTTAAGTTCCTTCTGATCAAATAAGTATTTCAAGCTCTTGTGGTTGCTGAAAACGGTGAACGTACTCCCGTACAAATAATGCCTCCAGATCTTCAGTGCGAACACCACTGCAGCAAGTTCCAGATCATGCGTAGGGTAGTTCCTCTCATGAATCTTGAGCTGTCTCGAGGCATAAGCCACCACCTTCCTATGTTGCATCAGCACGCATCCCAGTCCTTGGTGTGAAGCATCACAGTAAACCTCGTAAGGTTCTTCCGGTTGAGGCAAAACTAACACAGGTGCTGTCGTTAAAAGATCCTTCAACCTCTGAAAACCGGATTCAAATTCCTCAGTCCAAGTAAAAGGTTGATCCTTCCTCGTGAGTCGCGTAAGCGGTGCTACGATCTTCGAGAATCCTTCGATAAATCTTCGATAGTAGCCTGCCAATCCAACAAAACTTCAGATATCTGATACTGTCTTTGGTTGTTCCCAGGCTAACACAACTTCAATCTTAGCTGGATCTACATCTATCCCATCCTTTGTTATCACATGTCCAAGGAAATTCACCTTTTCTAACCAAAACTCACACTTGGAAGGATTAGCATAGAGTTGCTTCTCCCGTAGAATCTGCAACACTTGGCGTAGATGCTCTTCGTGCTCTTCTCTGCTTCGCGAATAAATCAAAATGTCGTCTATGAATACAACCACGAATTGGTCCAAAAATGGATAGAAAATCCTGTTCATATTGTCCATGAATATCGCTGGTGCGTTCGTCACTCCAAAAGGCATGACTAGATACTCGTAATGACCATATCTAGTTCTGAAAGCAGTCTTGGGAATATCTTCTTCCTTCACACGAATCTGATGATAGCCAGACTTCAAGTCAATCTTGGAAAATATCGCAGCTCCTCGTAGTTGATCCATCAAATCATCGATACGCGGTAGCGGATACCGATTTTTGACAGTAACTTTGTTGAGTTGCCGATAGTCGACACACAATCTTGATCGTCCATCTTTCTTCTTTGCTAGTAACACTGGGGCTCCTCATGGTGACACACTAGGTCGTATGAACTGTTTCGACTCTAAGTGCTCGATCTGAGACTTCAGCTCCTTTATCTCTGTTGGAGACATTCGATAAGGAGATATCGAAATCGGTCTTGTTCCTGGAAGCAAATCGATGGAAAATTCGATTTCCCTTACTGGCGGTAATCCCGGTACATCTTCAGGAAAAACATCTGGGAAATCACACATCACTGGAACATTCTTCAGCTCAATCTCTTGAGAAGCTTCTAGACTATCAAGACACATGTATTCCTGAGTTCCCTCTTTCAAGGACACCCCGATGTGATTAGCAGAAAGATAGTTGGAAATTCCAAGATCAGGAAGAATTACTTTCAGACACGATCAAAAGGACATGGTGGCATGATAACCAATCCATCCCGAGGATAATATCTAGACCTTTTAGTGGCAAACAAACCAAATTAACAAGAAACTTTCTTCCCTGAATAAACACCGCACAATTAAGGCATTCAGTGTTGGTAACCAAGGTCTTAGCAGCTGGGGTAGTAACTACTAATTTAAAAGGTAAGGCAGTCACATCTAACTTCAACCGGTTCACGCAATTCATGGAAATAAAAGAGTGGGTTGCACCAGAATCAAAGAGTACGGATAAGGAATTACCCTCAATCTCACAATCCCCCTGGATTAGGTCGTCTGATTGTTCTGCTTCCTCTCCACTCATGATGAAAATCCTGCCCTTGGCAGCTGGACGTTTTCCCTTAGCCTTTGTTGCATTCACGCTTGGTTCAACCTTCGGAACCGTGCAGTCCTTCGCAAAGTGTCCGGGCTGCCTGCAATTGTAACATACGTCGCTCTCCTCAGTGCAATTATTTTCATAGTGTCCCGACTTGCCGCAACGAAAATAAACCAATCCATCTCTGGTCTGACTCTTACCACCTGAGTTCTGAGCCATAGGGCGATACAGCCCCTTATTGTTCCCTTGAGGCCGATTGTAAGGTTTCTTACATTGCTTCCCTTACGATCATGCCTCGACCCTGGTTCGGAGGTGCGATGGGTCCACTGATACCACTCTTCCCCTTGTGATCCCTCATCCCTTCCACCTCAACACACCTATCAATCAGCTCCTGTAAGTTCCGAATTCTCAAAGACACCACTGACTTCTGAATGTCGAACCTCAATCCCCTCTGGAATCTCTCGCTTAGCCAACTCTGATCCGCCCGATCACGAAAAGGGCTGAAGTACCTCAAAAGCGACTCGAACTTGGCGGCATACTCTGACACCGTCATGTTGCCCTGATACAGACGGAGGAATTCCTGTTCCTTCTCCATCCGTGCAGTCTCCGAAAGTACTTCTCTAAGAACCGTCGACGAAAAGTCTCCCAGTCAGTCTCCTGATGATCTGCAGTCAGCGTCTCCTTGACTCCCTTCCACCAATACTCTGCATCTCCCAGCAGCAGATAAGACGCATAATTCACCTTGACATCTTCAGGATAATGGAGTACATCAAAGATCTTCCCTATCTCCTGGAGCCATAGATCAGCCTTGTCCGGATCCGGTTCACCATAGAACTTTGGTGGATCATGCTTGCGAAAATCAGCAAATCCTCTAGCCTCTGTATTCCTTTCCGCCCTCTGTTGTTGCTACAGATTATGCTGATTCATGGCAGTAGTCTGTTGAGCTACAACATCAGATTGTTGAGCCATGGCAGCAGATTGTTGTGCCATAGCCACTGCCATCTCAGTCATTGCTTGAATTGCTCTGTCCATGTTGGAGTTATCAGGTCCGGCCATAGTGTCTCTGCAAGGTGAAATTAGATCCGTACAAGGTTCAAAACCTGTCAGAATCTCACAATCAAGTGATGTGTTAACACACATTGCTTCAATCAAGAAACAATTCAAATAATTTCAAACAAGTTGCTTCACTCATCAAACAATATCCACAACAACACAACCAACTACCTGACAAAACAAAACCCGACACGGTGACTAGCCTAATGTTCTCTACTCACAGTTCGGTTAGAATCGAACGACTCTGATACCACTATTGTAACACCCCGTTTCCGGAGCGCTACTAATTTAAAAGAACTATATATGCGGTGAAGTTTCAAAATAATACTCGTCTTGTCTTTTGGAAAATACAGTAAATTTTTTTTTACAAACGCCTTTTTCAAACATGATCAGAGTATCAATAGTGTTTTTGAAATCATGATGGAGTCCTGTCATGCAAAAGACAAAACATAATTGAATATATACATATATATAATTTTCAGAAGAGTACAACAACCAAGTTTTTCTCACACCAAAAAAAACGATAAAGAAATATGCACAAGTAGGAATACACCTAATGCATGAATACCCTATCAAGAGTACTCATACCTTAGAGGTACTCTGTGGAACACTCACGCAGGAGGCTGCTCCAAAGGTAAGTCCTCGAGACATACTGCAAACCACTAACCAAATAACTATGGACTGGGCACCAAAAGAGTATATATATATATATATATCACATAAGTCGCATCCAAACAACTACTAACGCTACCGTAGAACTCAGAGGGTTCCTCCTCCGCCATCTCCTCATCCTCAAAATCATCATCATCATCATCATCGCCCGTCAGATCAATCACTGGGACTGGAGTGGGTACCACCCGGGGCCTCACCTCATACACATCACCAATCCACTTTGTGCCCTGCAACTTTGTCGCACCACAACTAGGGCAAACTGGATGTGAGTCTGCCAGAGGAGTAGATACCCTAGGAGGTATGGGAAGAGTCGGGGAAATCTTCGGAGCTGGGGTAGGGTCTATTGTGGGTATACGTGCATCAACCACTGTGCGCGAGGTGGATGCTCCTGCATCCCAACCTCGAGATCCGATACCCATATGAACGGTCCTACCAACTCCAAGATCCAAAGAAACTGATGCCTCTCGTAGGGTGGTCTGCTGTGGAATCCCAGAAGGCTCAACTGGAGGAATAGTAGCCGCTGTAGGAACGACCTGGTCCTGCTGTGACACTAGCCATCCCTCGACAATCTGCATCCTTTGGGCAGGAAAGCTTACAGTCTGCAATATATCTCTCCACGTGTGGCCAATCCTGCAACCGTAGTAACTTCTACAATATCCCCACTGTACTCTAACCGGCCGGAGCTGGGGTTAAATCTCCATGCCGGTAGCTGTCTCGATCCCGTAAACTCAACGTCACTCTGGCGACGTCCTCATCGCAGGTATCACATATGTCTTCTCCATCAGCTGGGTTACAATCATTGATTGAAAGAACCACGGGCAAGGGTCAACTTCTTAAAAATAAGCAGATATCACAAATAACAGGTACACTACTAGTCATACTACACAACCATATCATAATATGAAATCACATTTTCTAACAAATAAGCATATACAATCCGATCAATAGCATTCATGACAATCAATAAGAATGCACCCCAAGATCCTATTGACGCAACTATATGTCAATGCAGTTTTAATTCCGGAATCTATACGCCAGGGGTATATCGGGCTGTACGTACCAGACTGATACTTTTCCCTGCCATGGTAAAAATTTAACGACGTCCCTTGAATTCCTTTGACCATGGGCAATCCATCATGCACCCAGGATATTCAGGTCGACGTTACCAACAAGACACGACGCAACGATGCCTTTAACCACCCCAATGAACATACCATGGCGTATGATATTTCAACAAGGCATAAATCAATAAATATTTAATTATCCAACATTAAATAATTATTAAGTTATCCAACAACACAAACAATATACATCAATCAAGCATATATTCACATAATTAATTCAACAGTCCAACAACTCAGAAGCACAATAACTCAGCAAGTTCAAACAACTTCAACCATATTAAACATCAAACACATAGTTCATGAACATAGAACACATTTCAGTATACCAGAGTCCATTCCTATTTATATCTAGAAGTTGCCCTTACCACAGTAACAAGTTCACGTGTCTAGGCACAACGCAACCAATTCAGCACGAACGACTCTCGGGAATTCTACAAACACATCAAAGCTTAGTGCAAGTTCTAGTTAACCCAAAAATACTTCCCAAGTTGTGGTTTACTCCCAAACCCCTAAGTTGCTCAACCAAAATTTCTTTTTAACAAATACGTGCATTTAAGGTAATAAGCAAAGATAAAACTGTTTATTTCAAAGACCAAAAATTCATTTTTTTTCAAAATTTCCGGCACTTGAACAACTATTAAACACACTTAATAAAAGATAAAACAACAAATTTTTCTTTCCCTTTTTATCAATAGCTCTCGGCCTCCCTCTCACATAACCAAGTGCAAGTTTTTTTAAAAAAAAAATCCAAATCCACCAAAACTTAGCATACTCCTACTACTTCCTCGCCTATGAACTTCCAATTCTTCAAAACCAAGCCTTAAATAAATAAAAAAAATATCAAATCTTCATACACTTCTAGAACATAAAGTTTTCAAAATTTCTATTTTCTTGATCAAAGTGTTAATAGTGTTTAGGAGCTGAAAAATAGAAGAAAAGGTGGTGTTAAAAGAAAGGAACTCACGTTCAGATGCAAGGGGAGGAAAAAAAAATTGCTTGGCTTCCAACTTCACCCAAACTCTTGCAAAATGAAAAAAAGAAAAGAAAGGGAAAGTAAAAGAACAGGGGCTTCGACCTGTTGAGGTTATAAGAGAGGAGGAAAAAAATTTGTTTATAATATAATTTTTTTACAAGCCTTTTTACTTGGCTGAAAACAAATTTTAGAAGTTTTTTTTAACCATAGATTAATGACACCTATCAATCCTAATTGGATATTTAAAACTGATCCCAAAAAAAAACTTGACACCTAATCATTCTACTCAAAAATAAATACTAATCGTAAAGTTTTTGTGTCTTAAAAATTACGGCGTCGAGTAATTGCGTTCACAATAATTCACTCGCCGGCAAATCGCGTAATTAATTTATTTAGAAATTAATTTACCGCATGATAATAATTAATCCATAAATATTAAAAAAAACAATTGAAAACACTCAAACATTGTCATAACAAGTTACGATTCGATTTTCATCGAAATCGGAATTCGTTTCAAATTTTATTGCGGATAAAAAATTTACCCGGCAATCCAGAATACGACGAATATTTATAAGAATTATTCGTCAAATTTTGAAATATGAATATAAATTCTCAAATTAAATTTTATCTTGATTTAATTCACTCACTTACTTATCAAACAAGACACTGCTTATAATAACATAATTAACACAATTTTTAATATAATATCGTTAAATAACGTATCACAAGAATACAGGTGTTACAGATATCATGTGACAGAAATTCAAACCATAGTTTTACATTACCTTTTCAATTGTAGAGCCTTATTCAAACCATAGTTTTGCATCACTAACAACTTATAAAGAATAATTGCAAACATTGAAGACATAAAAGACACAATAGTATTAATAAGCAAAAGTGCAAACAATTAGTGATGGAAAATCCTTTTCAATCCTTCTTTAATCATCCAATGCATTGTGGGTTTGTCGAGTGTCAACAGATATCATATCGTACATTCATAAGTCAATTTCTAGTTTATTTTAGAAATAGTTGCAAGTACACATTGAAAAGACATCATATGAGACATGGGCCGGTCCAATGTGTCTTTTATGAAGATTTGAAGTTTTCAAGTTTATGTGAAGCATCAAGTTTTGTATAAGCTTTGACCCAAATCTCGCAAATAAATCTTTGTGGGGTATCTCAATGAAACCGAGGAAACTATTTCTATAACCCTTATGAGGACAAATTGTTTGCCGCAGGAGGACTATAGAACTTGGAGAAATTCAAGTACCACAAAATAGAACTTGCAAGAAACCCAAGTACAACAAAGTGGCAACCACCTATTATGGAAGAAGAACAGGTTCCACAAGATTTTGTGGCTCAACATGATGTTCAAGTGGTACAAGATCTGTGGAGGTCTAACGGGTTATGTCACCAACCTAAGAGAAACGAGACCAACTATGGTAATCGAGGACTGGCAATACCGGAGAAACGAGAGCAAGAGAAGGGTTCCGAGTGGGACGGATGTAGTAAGAGCTGAGAGGATCTTGAAGTGTAGTTGTAGTGGCTACAATAGGTTGTTGGAGTTGCCAATGATGAGAGGAGAAGATCGCAGAAGGAGATAAGCAATTCAAGAAAGAAGAACAGAGAAAGACAATGCCGAAGAAAGATATTTTTCAACTGATACCATATTATGATTGTGGAAAGTGATAATATGATTTTATTTAATGAATGAATGCGCTTATATACATGCCGGGTGAATAAACCTAATGGGATACCTAGCTTAAATGAAAACAGAAGTTGAAATTAACAAACTCCCAGCAAACATAACTAACTCCAACTCATTAACAGAGTAAACCAAGGTTTTTAAAAAAGGTATGCGGCCGCAATTTGGATTGCGGCATCATGGCTTTTGATGTCTCTGTTCCGCAATGCAGTCGTGACTGAGGCCACATCATTGACATCAATTTCATTTGATTGCGATTGTCCTCAATATCAAGATCTACCATATCATGTTATCCTAAATCTTTCATGATGTGTGCAGAGAAGACTTGGTGAATTATCACAATGAGACTGAGGCGATTAAATAGTTGTCACCACTTTTGGAGAGATCACCTCATGAAGGCATGCATAAGGTGATTGACAATCTATGGTATTCTGCAATGTTATTGCTTCTCCTCCCGGCTGCATAATATCATAAACATCTTCAAGGTACCATAATATGACTCTGGTACCATTCCAACTCACAAACTCACTGTGGGTTGTTATGCAGTAATTCAAAATTAATCAGAACCCTTTCTTACTGAAAAAAGATCAGGGATTAAAACCTAAATTAACTGAATTGGAAAGGCTGCAGTAATAGTTTAGTTCATTTTCAAGTGACACACCGTATAATAGATACCTATTTTGTCATCACACCTTAGAACTTGCCGAACAGCTATGTTAAACACCTCTTCTTACAAAGGAAAAATCAAGTCAATCATCAATTCTATATACAGCTGTCAGCTGGTAAAATTTCCCTATTTGCACAATGCTAGCTATGACACCAAAAATTTGTCTTCTACAACCGGGTTCATTTTTTCCCTATTTGCAGGCTGTGTACCTCTCTCTGTCTCTTTCAAGATGCAATAGTTTTTTTTGCTGCTTTTCCTTGTTTAGTTTCTCAGTTCCATCCTCCGTATTTGGTTTACAATACAACCCTTTTCCCTCGTAGTTGTAGCCGCGACAGAACCAAAGACTAGAAGAACATTATTTTCCACTTTGGCATAGACAGTGACAATTAAAACAAGTCACCCACCTTCTTTATTTTTAAGGTAACTTTCCCATAGCAAGCAATACCCGCCATATTCACCATTTCTATTTTCCAGAGAGAGAGAGAGAGAGAGAGAAATCAAAGAACTAGTAATTAAGAAGAAGCATGCAGAGGGGGTTCAGGAAAGTTTGCACTTCTCTAAAAGAGGAAAGTTATATCAGCTATGCAAAGATTGCTTCAGCTGCAGGGTTTTCAGATATGAACCTAATCATCATAAAAGCAACAGCACCTGATGACATGCCAGTGCATGAAAAATACGTACAACATCTCTTGAAACTCTTCTCCATATCTCCATCTTCATGCCACTCCTTCGCCATCAGCTTCACTCGTCGATTTGGCACCACACGTAGTTGGAGGGTTGCACTCAAGTCTCTCATTCTTCTTCACCGTTTGCTTCGTTCTGTCCAAGGAAATAGTCCCTTACGGACTGAACTCCTATGGACTCGTTCCAATGGCTTGATTTCTCTCTACCCTTGCCATTTCAAGGATGCTTCATCCTCATGCTCACTTTCCTACACAAAATTCATCACATCCTACGCGCAACTTCTCGACGAAGCTCTTAACTGTGTCACCTTGGATAATGATAATGATAATGATAGCACTAAATTTGAAAAACAACAACATTCAGAAGAAGAGAAAGAAGAAACTTTTCAAGAGAAGATGAATGACATGGGTGACATGCTTGAGATTTTGCCGCAACTCCAAATCACGATAGATAGGGTGATAGATTGTTACCCTGTGGGAGTGGCAACACAAAGTTTCATTGTTCAGTCTGCAATGAAACACATAATTCGAGACAGCTTTGTTTGTTACACAAAGTTCAGAAGAGATATAGTAGTGGTGTTGGATAGTCTTCTTCATATGCCATATAGGAACTGCATAGCTGCTTTTAATATATACAAGAAAGCAGCAGTGCAAACAAATCAGCTTTGTGTGTTCTATGAAAGGTGTAAGGCCAAAGGGTTGTGTGGTTACTATGAATACCCTTTGTTAGAACCAATCCCACACATACAAATCAAAGCTTTGGAAAGTTTTCTGAGTGGCATGTGGCAGTTGACGGAGTACTCGTCGTCGTCTGAGGAATCCACATCAGTTTTCACTGAAGAAGGAGATGAGAGACACCACATCAAAGGTAAAGAGTTTGAGGAAGAAGAGGAGAAGCCTTTGATTGAACTAGATGATGATAATGATGATGTTAGTTGGGAGACATTGTTGGAATCTTCTATTAGTTTTTCTCATACATCTGCTGTCACTGCTTATAACCCTTTCTCCCACCCAAATTACGAGTCCAGTCACCAAGGGAGATTTGCTCACAATCCTTCGTACAGTTGGGGTCTATAATGGATTTCACCAATTTCTGTATTCGTGGGATTTCCTTTTATGTTTTTTATTATTACATTTGTTGTTTTGTGAATGAGGTTAGGATTAGGGGTGAGATTCATTAGGGTATGCATTCGAATTAGAAAAATCAACTATTATCACTAGCAGTACCTAAGGCATCCTCGCTGGAGACTCTAATAAGAGAGATGGGAAGTGGGTTACTCCTTTTTTAGTATTGAATGGGATATTTTTATTTTTATTTTTTTATAAAGTTTAGAATGTTTCTGCAAAACTTTATAATAATCATATAAACACTTATTTATAAGCTACTTCTATAATCATTCTATATAAGTACTTGTGTATAAACTATTGTTAATAATCAAAAAATAAATATAATCAAATTGTTTTCCTAAGCTATTTTTAAGAGCTTATAAAAATAAACTGAAAACACCTTATGACTATGTCTTAAGTTGTTTCTATAAGCTCTATCAAACATGTCAACAACTGCTTATTTCAGTAGATAAACACAAATAAGTTGTTCATAAGTTAATTCAAACAAACCCTAAGTTAACAAAAAATTCGAAAGCCGGCCAGACTTGATACAGCAAACGAGAATGTACAGTATTCATCCCTAACGGAAGGGACGAAATCAAATGCATCTAATGCTTCTCATGTAAGATAAGCAAAACAGTTACACTAAGTTTACAAAAATTCATGTTTCCATGGTTGGACTATTCGGACGAATCAATCACCTTTTTAGAGTACCTTTGATCACTGGCTACCCAAAATATACAACACTATATACAAGTGTACAAGTCAATTCATAATTTCTTCTCACTGACTTTAGGAAACAAATAATAATTTAAACAGCTTAAAATTTGGTACATGTTGACAGAAATGACGGGGGTAGTATTAAAAGTGATGTGATGACCCCAGCACCTCAATTCACGTGCACAAAGTTGGCACTTTAGCATAGCACCTCCATGAAATGAACAACCTTCCAAAAAGTTTTCCTGCAAAATCCCACTTGATTTGTTACTTCCGATGCCTTCGCTTTTGATCAGCTCTTTGTCTCTTCTCATCATCCCATTCACGGTCATACAAGCTAATAATCAATTAAGGACACAGCAGTTCACAATTATCCTTACATCCAATAAAAACAGGTTTTGTGATCAAGAAAAAAAAAGAAAAAAAAGAAAGGGGGGGGATGAACAGCATGCAATCCACAGACATAAATATCATACCACATTATGCATAATTAAGAATAACTAAATTAGTACTCCCTCTGATCTGCACTCAAATATAATAATAAAAAAAAAAGCTATCAGTTTTCTTTTTTGTTTGGCTTTCAACAGTATTTTAACTCTAAAATTAATTAGTACTCCCTCTGCACTCAAATATAAGTAAGAATAATTAAATTCATACTAATTAAGAATATTAGTTAACTGATGAATGAAATAAGCATGCATATGAGCCTTAAGTAATGTGCAATTGAGGATACGGATCTGATTCACGACGATTCATCTTGCCTGCTACCTCTTTACCATGAATCCTAAGACTCGGTTCGTCTATGTAACTAGCATGTTGGATCATGGGCCCCTTTCTGTCTCTTGCATCATACGCTTGTGACATACCAGTACTGGGGGGAGGAGGTGGAGGGGCCACTGGTGAGTACTCCCCAGGCTCACTAGCTGGTAGATGCTCCCTCTTAAGTTTGCGTCTCTTGGATGCAGCATTTAAATCCAAGTCTTCTTTTAGAATGTTTGCTTTCTCTCTTTCCCTCTCCCTTTCCCTCTCTTCCACCTGCATAAAACAACAAAAAGACAGCGTGACATTAGAAAAATAATAACAGCCATATCACCTGTACATTCTATTTGAATACCAGAAGGAAGGGTAATACGTGTTGAGAGGTACAACTATGCAAAACACAATAAAATATATGGGGCAACGCAAAAACCAAAACCCACATTCTTTAAGCCATTGCATATGTAAGCAAACAAATGTAACAGTATAAATAAATAAGAGAAAATCAAACTAGGAAGCAATCTTAGCTATACCCGTACAACAAATAACTCTACTATACTTTAAATATTAACCCTTATAATGTCTTAAATTCTAACATTCTATGCTGCAATTTTTCCCACTTTTATTGCATTTTAACCTTGGAGTAATAATTGATGTTGCACATCAGCTGGAAAAAAAGTATTTCTTCATAGAAACCCATGTTTGGTGAATACTGGTCAGCCCTTTACTTGGTATCAAATTTGGTCACTGACGACACTTATCACATAGTTTTTCATGTTAACCCATGTTTAAGAAGTAGCATATAAAAATAAACATAAAGCATTCTGTTCTTTTAGCCACAAAGGAATAAAAAAACTAGTTTAGTTAATGGACAAATAGACGTATTCAGCTCCCAACAAATCTATACAACAGACATTGATTTTTAGCACATACCCACCAGTAAAATGTTGACACTAATCCATAGCGCCATGCTACATGTAAAATACTCTGAAAATTGATACGTACAGTATTGGTTCATACCTTCATTTCCTCGCGCTTTCGATCTCGAAAATCATCTTCTTTTCTACGTTTGGGATCATCTTGCGAAATCACGGTCTCTTCAGACCGTCTGCGTTCTTTTTCTTCATGCCTTGGAGAGAGTCTTTGAGAATGCCTTGTAGCTCCATACCTCCTGTCAGCATCTTCATCACGCCTACCAGCACCAACAGATTGAGGAACCACATTTGGAGGTAAAGGGGGTGGCGGAGGCAAGTTTTGCCCATGAAAGCGGTCCTCAGCATGAGATTTTTCTATCAGTGCATCGTTGTACCGTAATTTATTTCTATCATCCTTGCTTCTTTCATCCTTAGCCTTGTCAGGGAGTCTATTGAAACTCCTCTCGCTACCCCTCTCTTGCATTCTCTCAACAGATCGTTCTCTTCCATATCTTTCTATAGACCTATCCCTAGGTTTTTCTGCAACAAAGTCATCACTGCGAGACTTGTCCAGACGGTCCAATCTTTCCCTGTGTTCCCTTTCATATCTTTCATTGCCTTTGTCTTTTGGCCTTTCCAATGTCTTATCACCTCTGTACAGACCAAGTTCATCTGGCCCCAATTTGTCATCAGCCAATCGAGGATCCATCAGCTTCTCCCTTTCAGACAATCGAACTTCACCCTCTAAATCTCTTAGCTCTGCATCCCCTTTCCGTCGTTTACCTATTCTGTCTAGTTCTTCAGCAGAACCAGCTCGCTTCTGAATTTTATCACTAGACTTTGAGGTAGTTGTGTTTTCATGCCTAGGGGAATGAACTCCACGAGAAGTGGATCCTCTTGCGAAGTCAGTAATATCATTTCCATCATCCTTCACCATAGAAGCCCTAATATCAGAAGACTTGACGGCTCCAACCTCTGCCTTTGATTCATTACCAGAAGCATCAAATGAAGTTTTTGCCGACGGAGCCAAACCTTTTGCAGAACCTGAAACAGTATTGCCATTAGCACTGACTGAAGAAGGGACGTTAGTTCCAGTGTGTCTTCCCTCTGATGCATGGGTTTGTAGATCCTTGTCACTGCTCGAGGAACCAGAAGTTCTAGTAACAGCTTTTCCAGATCTACCGTCCTCTTTTGCAGGATCTTGTTTAGAAGGCTTTGAAAGTGAACCAGCAGCCACTGATCGTTTCGCTGAAGTTCTTGACTGAAAACAGGAGAACCAAATCATTATGGATAAACAGAAAAGCCGTAGTAATTAGTAAAATCGAAAACAGGACACGCAATAATTTTAGCAGGGAGAGAATCAGCACTCCAATGCTAAGTATGCACTAGAAATAACGAAACCCTTGTCAGCAAGGTGTCCCCCAAGATGAATGAAACAACTATTCACAAAAAATCAGTATAGCAGTGTGACGGCTTCACCTAGAGAATAGACGGTGTTGGTAAACTAATTTACTTTTGAAATTGGCGTTTTGTGCTACACCATATAACTTAACATACTATAATTGTCTAAAGCAATTAAATTTAGCAATGGCTTGAGTATTTTTACCACTTTCTTTTGAGAAAAAAAACTTGGGGTCTAAGAAATAAATTTATTAGCTTCTTAATGATTAGTATGAATTCTAAATTACAAAAAAAAAAAAAAAAAAAAAAGTTATCAACTCTTCTCTTATCAATCGCATCTAGTAGTAGAACTTCTCCCTTCAGATCACATTTATTCTCCCAATTTCCATTCCCTCTACTCAAGCAGTAAGCTGAGGCAATTAGCAGGTAATCAACAATGTGATAAGTGATGCAAATTGGACTATATACTATCCTGTCATACAAATTAAAAATGCTAACTGTAAAACATAACTGGGATACTAAATGCAACCTCAGCATTTCTAGTGATGTGTTCATCTGATGCCCGGCTTATGGATTCTTCCACTTGCTTAGGGTTTTCCCCAGATTTTGATGCCCCAGATTGTCCAGCAGGTGAGGGTAGGGATGATTGAGCATCTAATCCATTCACCATTGAGCTACCCTTGAGTTTTATGTGACCAGAATCAGATTTTGTCCCTGAAATGCTATCAGTTCTTTCTGATTTGCCATCTGCAGTTTTTGTTCTTATTATCTGGTCTTTGACCATGTTTCCAGAGTCCAGATGTTTCCCACTTGCAGATTCAGTTTGAGAAACATTAAGACTTATTCCACTTTGTACAGCCGCTGAATTTCCCGCTGAAGATTTAGTCATAGATGGTGCAGGCTTCAATTCAAGATAACCCATACCAAATTCTTCATCGGTAACCCAAGAAGGCTGCATAATGAATGAGATTAGTGTGCTGAAACAAAGAACAACTAACCTTGTAATAAGTAACAGCATACCTTCCTAGCTGCCAGTGCTGCTGCAACACCAGTTGCCAACACCTTAAGATCCTCTCTTTCATCACTTTTAATCTTAGCTACCTACATGGAAGATAAAATAATTTTTAAAAAAATGCATCAGTATTCAAAATAACTATGTAGTTTAATACAAGGATAACTTACCCGCTTTTCAAGGTTTATCCCACTCTTCCGAGTAACAGGGAAAACACTAGAAATTTTAGTCAACATTATAAGAGCATTTCTAATTTCCATGTACTCGCTAGATTCAAGACACTGAATTAGTAATCGTGTGATTCTTTGACTCCATTTCCAGTGCACCTATGAGCAATAAATAAAACATTACAAAATAGGTCCATACAGCATTATCATATCTTCTGTAACAAAGTAAAAAACACCCCCCCCCCCCAAAAAAAAAATTGAGAAAGAAGTAACCATTAGATCTAGACAACAGACGCAAGGAAAAAATTCAGAGCAGTTGTAAAATAGCAAACAGTTGAACTTGCCTTAATGAACTGCCCATATGTAACGCGCTGGCTATTTGGATATCTATAATAAACAGCAAATCCCGGCATGTTTCCACACTCACGTTCATATATAGATTCATCACTCTGGAATTAATAAAAGGTAGAAACAAAAAGATGAAAGCAAACATTAAAAAATTTGAACCCCTGAAAAGCTTATAAAATTGTCAAAATAAAATAATAAAAAGTAAACAAAAAGTAATAATCAATTACCTTCCAATAGTAAGCAATCTTCAAAGTCTCATACAGAAACCTGCCAAGCCTGCCAGCCTCATATTCAGTGCAGCAACATATCATTGGTTGTAGTGTCTTACAAATAAGAACATCTATGTGGTTGACTGTGTTAAAAAAGGGGGTTCCAAGGGAATGAAGTGTATGTACAAACATAGCACAATAAACAGCATCTGGCATACTGAAAGTACAGCGTGGAAATATACAACGCTGAAGAAACTCCATGTTAATCTTCAAGGTATCAGGACAGGAACTTAACCATTTGTCCTTTTCATGAGAAAGCCGTCTACGGACGGATGCAACATTTTCTTCGTGTTTATGCAGTTCACTAATTAGACGATCAAGAGATTCTTGAATTCTTTCCTTTTCTTTCTTCCTCTTGGTGATTGCAGAGCTTGAATTGTCAGAAAGCTCCTCCAAAGATTTAAGATTAGCATGCAGCTTGGCTATTTCTGACTCATAACGATTTTTCGGAACATACAGATCGTATAATGTGAGCCCCCAAAATGTTGCATAAAGATCAGGAGATAGGCTATTCCATGCTTTTGGAGGCAACATGGTTTTAACAGTATCAAGAAGATATGACCAACTGCAAACATTAATATAATAGTAAATACTAATCCAGAAAACAGCAGAAATAATCTCTGCATATCTTATCTTACATCTGATACAGATCACAGAGTAACATTTTTAAGCTTAAGTTTTCAGCTGGAATGGCATCTAAAACCATATTGACATCTTGGAGAGTTCAACACCAATACACCTAGCACAGTTTCACGTCGAAGCATAGGAGGAAAGTTTTAACGAAATGTAGGGAAAAAGGTTAGAATTGTAACCTTATAGGATTTTTGTTAGATCCAAGATCTAGAACCATACTACCAGAATAATCCGCAGGGTCAGACTCAAAGTTCGCAGATGCATCACTTGCAGCATTTTTATCATCCAAGGGCCAGCAAACATCAGGATTCCTTTGAGACTTGAAAAGCCTCATAACAGGGCGATATATCAAGAAGGCAACCTATGTCCAGGAAAAAAAGAACAGAATTAAATGCAGGTTCAAGCAAAGAACGATGTACCATAAATACTGCAACTCAAGGGAAAACCAGAACAGAAATAGTGATAATGCCATGCATTAATATAGTTTATAAGAAAAATAGAGACAGAAGAGAAGGGGAACAAAAACCTCAGGGTCCAGGTGGTAAAGATGGACCAGGTCATCAAGTGAGGGAAGAAGAATAGGATAATTTGATGCTGGTGTGACTGCACTGCCAAGAAATTCCACATATTGAAGAAGTGTTCCATGGCATCTATCAAACTGCTCACTGACCATCTTAATGTAGGGTGCATCTGCATTGATGACAACCCTGCAAAAACATTAAATTTCAGAACAAAATCTTGATCATCAGTTCTAACATTTATAAGTTCAAGAGCTTACAGAGATCGATGCTGAGCAAGAAGCAACAAGAGGGGGATTGCCAACTTCGGTTCATCTTTGGGAACTAATGCATCTCTAAGCCTGCTAGTTGACTTTATCAACGCCTGCATTGATTATATGATATCTTAGTGACTTACAAAATCAATTACAAAGCCACATGATGAAATCTTAACCTAGGCATAATTCCTCTAAAATTAAAATTTAACACACCACTTCAGAAGCTAATAGCACAAGATACTAGAGCCTAAAAAACTTGAGTATAGAAAAATCAACACCAAACACAATATTCATACAGGAGTAATTGCTCACTCTGCTTTGTATTCAATAAAGTAATGAAAAGAGATCAACCAACATATAGTTATGTTGATATCTCACATCGACTACAGATATAGCCAAAGTAGTCTTTATAGGCTTGGGCAATCCTCACGTGTTGAGCTAGCTCTTAGAGTTGGGTTAGGTCCAAAGCCCAAATTCTAAGATAATGTCAAAGTCTATCCCAGATCTGTTACTGGGTCACCCGTATTTGTCCACAATCTAGATGTTCAGTCCTAGGCATGTTGTCACTAGCCTCCCGCATTAGTCCATGCTCCAAATGTAAAGTCCTAGACATAAGGGGGTGTGTTGAGATCCCACATCAATTAGAGATATGGCCAAAGTAGTCCATACAAGGCTTGGGCAATTCTCACATCCTGAGTTAGCTTCTGAGGTTGAGTTAGGCCAAAAGCCCAAATTCTAAGAAGTTGTTTATTCACAGTTCACACTTGTCAATTGTTCAGGAAGTTCATCTTTAAGCTCAATCAATTATGCAACAAACAAAGTGATGCTCATTGTATATGTATCACAAAATTTTCCAAAACCAAATGCAAACTAGTGTTTATTAACCAGTTCAATAATTACAAATAAAAGCAAACTGGCCAGTGCAAATTAAAACAGTTAATTGCCGCACCAACAAAACTCTCTTTTACAGAAAGTACTCCCTCCGGTTTTGAATATAAGCAACAAAAAAAAAAAAAACTACCTCGCCAAATTTGAATTAGTTAACCTCGTTTAATTTTCTTAAAGTAATAAAAAAAGAAATTGCATCCTCCAAATTACTCTTCATGGGAACTTGTTTCATGGGAATAAAAGAGCTATTGGTAAAATTTGAATTAATTAAAGGGTGATTTAGGCAAGACAGCATTAAATAGGGTGAAGTTAACTAAATTTGCTTATATTTTAGAGCACCAAACTTTTGATTTTTTTTATTTTTTATTTTTTGCTTATATTTGAGACCGGAGGGAGTAGTATTTCAAACTATACAAATGCAATTTCTTCAATCTCTGGCTTTCCAAAACCTTATAAGATTTACTTTTTGTACCTTATTATTTCGAGTCACTCCAAAAGAAGTTGCTTGATATTTAAGAGTCTCACTCCCTGCCATAGCATCCAGCTGTTCCTCAGTCAAGTTCTCTGTGTACTGAACATTTGCCATTTGTTGAATAAGCTCCTAAAAAACAGCAAAAATATTTAGTTACGGCCAGCAATTGGCTTTTCATGAGCCATATCTCACACAATATTATTATTTATTAAAAAAAACAACAAAGAAAAACCTGCAGTAGAACAAGCTCAATTCCTTGCCCCCTTTTTAGCTGGTTCACAAGATACTGGAAAAGGCCCCGTAATTCCATTGATGGGTACTTTTTACACCTATCATATACAAATGACTTGAACTCATGAAAACATTCAAAGAAGATCACATCTCTCGAAGCAACAAACACAAAGTCATACCCAATTCTAAACAAAAAACAGGCAATGATAAAAACAATATCAATCATGTCAAATTATCTATAAGTTACCTCAACATTGACATAAATAAATAAGCACAACGAATCTTACAACAAAGCCAGCAAGAAATTGAATGCACAGTTTCATCAACTAGAAACATATTTAGTGGAGACCCTCTTAACTTGGTCCATAATACTTGTCACACATCCAAGAACTCTACCAAATTATATGAAGAAATTGCTGAATCTCATTGTAGAAAGGAAATCAATTACTCTTCTCACCCGCAGATGATGAATTTGCTCGACAGTGTAACCTGTGGCACATTCACTAAAGACATTGTGCACACTAGAACCTACATTTGCTCACAAAATTTGAGGGTCAACAATATCGACCAACTTATTACTTCTTTTGTATGCTATTTGTTAAAATTCATTTTCTTGCTCCATTGCCCATTGTTTCCATAATTATTTCTTATTGATTGACTGCTGCTTGAATTTATTTATAATTTATATTTTCCAGTCATTCAATCATAATCTCTTTCATCTCACAGTTAACCATACACATGCAACATATTTACTTAAAACTGATATTCTTTTCTAAATTATTTATGTGATCTATTTCTCCCTTTTTTTTTTGGCTGAATCATGAAAGATTGACCTTATGTCACCACCAATTCCCTATTTTTACACGACCTTATGCCATAACTTTATTAAGCAGAAAAAAAATTCAAATCATGCATTTTTAGTATCACGTGTTCTGCACCGTAGGCAACAATTACGTTCAAAATAGCTAATTAATAATATAATTAAGGCCCTTAAAGAAGCTAACCAATTGACATACACTTCAATTCAAAAATCAGAGAATTCAGAAAACTAATACAGAATATAACCACACTCCAATTCTATTTTATGTTAGTACGCACTTAATATTATTGAATCAAAAGAAAGGAATGCTTTAGAGAAAAAAAGAGCGAGAGAAAGAAAACCAAACCAAACTTCTCCAGGTAATTCAATCCCCATCCCTCCAAGGCAAAAACAAATTCCTAGTGGAATAATGGCCCCCAAAGTTGTTCAGGATTTACAAGTATGCTCAGCAAACATAATGCAGAAGCAAGCATATCATTCTTCATTTTCGGAGTACCAGATAATACAAAAACTTGTTTCATTATCCACTCATCAGAAGTTGCGCAACTCAATCTCAATTCTCAATGTGCTCTATACAGACAACACGATCACGAATCATTCTGTTGTAGTGAAGTGAACTATTGTTGGTCAACCAAGTAAACTACTGATGATAAAGTCAAATGAAAAGCTGTATTTTCTGTGTTCCTCGTATTTGAAGAAAGAACATACTATCTAACAGTACTACTCCTCCATTATGTCCATTTGCAGATACACAAAGTAAACAGCTTCAGAAAGAATTAACTGTTTCTTTTATATCTTGCAGTCTCCATTAGCATCACGAGATGAGAGTAATAACTAATGGAGTAGACCACTTACAAGAATGCTACTACCAACTGAAGTCTCATCAGATGGATCCAAACCTACAAATTATCAGAGCTCAACACCAACGACAAAGCATTCATGTCCAACTGCCAAGCTTCCACAATGACTAAAACAACAACCCAAAGTAAACAGTTCAGGTTCTTCCCTCTCTACAAGGCCAACAGCTTAGGAATTCGATCCCCTAAATTTTTTGAACCCATCACCAAATAAGCAAAGACAAAATATTTTACAGTTTATGGATCTGTCTCCCTCCTGAATTTACCTCATGAATGCCATTAAACTGTCATTTCATTATGACATTAGAAATGACCAAAATCATTGAGAATCACAGATATCACGCATACAACATAGATCATCCTTCACACTAACAAAACCCCGATGACTTCCAACTGACGTCATAGCATTTTGTAATCACTCATTCTTTTATCTCCATTAACTAAGTGAATCTGGTAACAGTACTGAACCTTCCAAGTTACAAAGGAGAGATCAATAACCAACTTAATAACTTCATTTAATTTAAATCAGATAATTCTCCATCAATCGTGGTAGTGCGCTATTGCAGCTGACAAGTCACTTGTATCTCTTAAATGGCACATTATAAACTGTCCATAAAAAATTACAAGGACAGCGGACTAATGGAAGTTTGAACGTTGAACTTTGAAAGGATAACACAGAAATGCCCGGCCCATTCAACCAACAAATATCCGTTCCAAATCTGCCGCGGAGTAACAGTAACCGCATATCATACAGCTGTCTGTGCATGCCCACCAACTGGCAAGCAAAGTGGTTTGAATTGATCTGACATTGCCAGTCAGGGATACAAAATGCTGCTATGTCCAGTAATCCTGCATTTGCTAAGGTTTATCTGCAACCTGGAATTTGGTACAAGGCATCCCGGGCATATCTAAATTCTATAGGATGTCGTAAATGTACAAAAATGACTAATGAATGTTATTATCAATCAATAATACCCATGGCATAATTCCAATAAAATAATTTGCAAGAAATAGCAGTAAAAAGACAAATATCACCCAAACAACATATGGAGGAAAATGTGTTGCCATTATGCTTTAATTAATCAGAAGAATAAAATGTATAACCCAATAAGATTCAGTCACATATCCTGATCGTAAATTTCAAAAGGATCATTATTACTTCCTATAACTTAACCAGATGCACAGGATAACTAGTCAAGAAAACTAAATATAATAGAAGTGCAGAGGAAACAACTATACATACAAGTGGCCCCAAAATGAAGCTAGAGATTGAAGCCAGTCTGACAAATTAAGCCCATCATCCTTTAACTTATCACGTCCACCAAGTGCCAATCGCTCAATCACAACGTATTCCAATATATCATATTCAAGCTGTTAAAACAAAAAAGTAAGACTCCAAATCAGAAACTACCTACCAATATCAAAAACAACTTCCAAAAGCAGACCATGCTTTATGCACAAAAGAAAAGACAAATGGGAAAGTACCACCACATATATGAAAACAATAATGGATGAGCTAACCAGTATACTATGGAGGAGTGAAATTAACATAAAAAAAGACAATGATCACTAAAACACTACAGCATCTCATTCGCAGTATGTTAGATTATGTTAATTAATATGCTATCTGTTGGTAAATCAGAGTACGTAGCTCATGTAGTTAGCAACGCATTAGTTTGTTTTCGGTTAAGCACTATTTCAGTCACGTGTTAATTGTAGCTGTGGAGTTCCGTTACAACAAAATTCAGAGGGGACCAACCTATAAGACAATTGCCGATTCTCTCTGATCTACAACAGCCCTCTATAATAACCTTGTCTGCACTCACATCAATTACAATCGAATCACAGTTTTCTGAAAACTCGGATCAAATTCTCTCTGTTCTATCTGAGATTTTCTATTTTTTTCCTGCATTTTCTTACCTACACAAATTTTAATACAGTTTGAAGGTGTCATTCCTTACTGTCTTCATCTGTTTGAAAAGGAATTTGGTTCAGATGGTAATTTGGCCGAGTGTGGCCTTGTGGACATAATGTAGAGGATCAGCTGCTTTCTTCTTTTGCTATGTGTTCCTTTAGGTGGTAATCCTGAATCCACAGGCTGCTTCTTTCTAGAGTTCTAGGACTCTTGTTTAGAAAATGTCCAAGCTTCTAACTAATTGGAAGGCTTCCTTTTTCTCCATAGAAGGTTGTGTTACCATAATTTGGGTTTCTTTACATCCTCCTTTATTTTACACGCTCTTTATAGGAGATCAGTGAGAGAGAGAGAGAGAGAGATCAAAAACTGAATTGTATTGAAGTGTGTCAGTCCCAGAATCTATTACATGAAGTCTATATACAGTGAGCTGGACAAGTTGACACACTAACACTAATGACAGATAATAGATAGCTGTACACAGCTGTATCGAAGACAGTAACACTAGAGAAATGTATTCGCCTATACTATTTCCAAGTTCGCTATACTATTTTCCAAGTTCGGTAAGATGGGGGTGACTAGAAGGATTGGAAAATAAATAAGGCCACAAATCTCTTAGTTCTGATCACGAGGTCACATATTATGATATCACTAGTGGATGCAGTGAACAGGGAAGCCAAGGGAAAATACAAAGAAACATACACACCTGAGTCAAATACTTAAATGCATCCACTACAGGAGTAATCATGTCTCTGTATGCCTCAATCTGCATATCACACAATTTCGAAAAATTAACGAGATAAAACGCACAACATTAAAGAGCCAGGGCTCTTCAGATTTTGCAGGATACAAGCTCTACTAAATCAGCACCTGGTGAACAATTGTTCGAAGGACAGTCATAGGGTTGGCATGAGCTAATTTTGCAACCATCCGACCCAGCTGCTTCAAATTTTCCTTTGCCAGCCGTTTCAAAATACGTCTAGTGTCCAACTGTACAGAAATAAAGCGCAAAGAGAATGAGGATAATTAGGAATCAAGCTTGCAGCATTCAGCACAGATGGTCCACACACATAAATTGCCAACCTTGGCAGTTTGTCTAGCAGCCAACAGCATAGGATTGTGATCATCATCTTTTTCCCATTCACCATATAAATGATATCGAACCTAGATAGATAACATTCATCAACCGGTCTTGTTGATAACAGATAACTATATATCAGGTAAAAGGATAAACAACTAATACAAAGGAAAACCTCATAAGGAAGGAGACTCATTAGTTCCCAAATTTCCTGGCCAACAGCTGGATTGGCAGGAATCAACTGTAGAGAAGGTAGTAAACATGCTCCTAAAGCATCCTCTACCCTTAGCCTTGCTTCCTTCAGGTGTAGGTGAGGATTTCTGATAACATGAAATTGAGGATTCGAGACACCATCATCGCGATTTACAAGCTCAAGGGCAGAATGGTAATAACCTCTCAACACCCTACAAACCTACACGTTTTTGAGGGGAAATCATAGTCAGCATAGAACATACCAAGGAGATAAGCTAACAGGGTATTAAAACAACTTAATGCACCTTCTGCAACAGCATAGTATCTCGGTAGAGATAAGCTCCAGTACAAGAAAGCATCTGAAAAAGTTCCTTTGGAAGTTCTATGAAAGAGCTGTGTCCTGAAGGCTTATCCACGTCCATAGCATCAGTGCTGCCTCCTATGGATGATCCTGGGTTTTGATGATGTGCTTGACGAATAACATTATATGCTGAAGAAATTGACTTCTCAATAAGCCTGGATGAAGATCTCAATATTATTTACAGCTATTGCTAAAAACAACCATTCAAACAAGCTATTGGCCATAACAAAACTCAACTAGTTGGCCAAAGATATATAGTGTTAAATGCATGCACATGCTGTAAACATACAGGCATCCATGAATGTCGGGGGTACACCTCCAATTTGGAACAGCTTCTCACGGTCTATTTCAAAAGATTTTGGATGGATAATTAGGGGCAAGTTTTGGTGGCAGCATGCAGTTGGAGCAGTTCTCTGGTGTATTTGATTGGTATGCAATTTAACATTTTCAAGGGTATTTCCTTTTCCCCTGCTTCAGGAAAAACTAGCTTTTGTGGCCTCCCTCAAGTATTGTACTCATGGTTGTTTCAAGGACGTTTCAGTTTCTAATATGCAGTGGCATTGGACAGCATCACTGAAATCTTGATAAGACTACTATAATCCATTTCCAAGTCTTCACCTAATACCTTAAGCTTTAAGAATAATTAGTTCATAACATGGTAGCAAAGCCTCTACGACCAAGTGATTTAGAGGTCTTACCACCCCAATGTTCTAACTTCTAATAAGTAGTTGAGTTTCAGCAGGCAAGCTTGGACATTGTTCACACTAGGGGTGGCAAATGGATAGAGTGGATAACTTTTTGAATTAATAATAAAAAATATTTTAATTACTAAAAATATTTTAATTAAAAATATTTTACAAAAATATTTTACTCTCTCTTCTCTCTCTCTCCTCTCTGATCTCTCTCTCCCTCCCCCCTCTCTCTCCCCCTCCCCTCTCTCCTCTCTTTCCCCCTCTTTCTCTCCCTGTTTCAATAAACAATAGGATGAATTGTTAATGTTAATTCACGGTTTAGGTGCAGCGTGAATTTCATACGACTTGGCTTGCTGTTATGAACAAATCTCGGCCAATCATATACTTGGAATGTGGGAATTGTTAATTCACAAATTGCTGAGCAATTATTTTAGGGAGCAAGGTCATTCACGTTTTTTATTTGTGGATGGAATTTGAGCATCACGTTGTGAAAGAAATTGGGTCACAAAATTGTAAGCTGCATAAAGAAATAGCTTACGGCCACTGGACATTGTTTCACGCCTCCAATAAGGAATAATGGCGCACAGCCCACTTGAAAATTGGCGTTAATTCTCTCACTGATACTGAACAGTGATAGAGGGGAGGGAGAGAAGAGAGAGGAGGGAGGGGAGGGGAGGGGGGGAGAGAGTAAAATATTATTTATAATTAAAAATACACTTTATAATTAATTTTTTTTTGATTAAAAACATTTTTAGTGATTAAAAATAATTTTTATGGATGGATTGGATATCCATCCATAAAAAAATTGTTAATGGATGGATTGGATGGTTTTTTTTTTAATAAATGATGGATAGATTGGATTTTCTTAATGAACATTTAATAGAAGGTAAATGGATAAATGGATTGTTTCCAATCCATCTATTAGGATCCATTCTAAAAATTATCCAATACATCCATTCCAATCCTGAACAGTGATAGAGGGGAGGGAGAGAAGAGAGAGAGGGAGGAGAGAGAGAGAGGAGAAAGGGGATAGAGCGGGGAGAGGGGAGAGAGTAAAATATTTTTTTATGATTAAAAATACATTTTATAACTATTATTTTTTTTTTATTAAAAATATTTTTAGTGATTAAAAATAGTTTTTATGGATGGATTGGATATCCATCCATAAAAAAATTGTTAATGGATGGATTGGATGGTTTTTTTTAAATGTATGATGGATGGATTGGATTTTCTTAATGAACTAGTGGATGGTAAATGGATTATTTCTAATCCACCCATTAGGATCCATTCTAAAAATTATCCAATCCATCCACTTTGCCACCCCAATCTCATCCATTTATCCATCATCCATCCAATCCATCCATAAAGAAATCCATTCAATCCATCCATTACAAACAAAAAAACTAAATGAACTTCACACTTCAGCCCCAAAGAGCTTTTAGAGGATATCTTACCCACCCTCTATTTTCTCTTATATTACCACAATCTCTAATATAAAGAGACATCTTCATCAATATCGACATATATTTGCAAATGTATTGTCCAAAAAAACACACATCATAACATTTAATAGACATGCATGTCCACAAATGCATCCAAATACAAGTCCACTATGCTGATGTCTGCATGACAGGGAGAGGGGGAGAGAGATTATACACAAGCTTTACCTAAATAAACTATCACATATTTGGATATGTTCCACTGGATTGAGTGGTGAGAGGCGTTCAAATAGTATGTGTGCGTGATACCTATTAAAACAAAAGCAAAAGAACCCATAAATATATATTTGCATTAGGACAAAATTCCATGAAAACAGCACATATATTACGACGATGAGGATCTCGTTGAGCCATAAATCAATTTACTAGGACTGAAAAAGGAACCGAATCTTGAGGAAGAAAAAAACATAAAGTTTGAGATCCACAATATATCTCGATAACCACACACAACACCGATTTAAGTGAGTATAAAAACATTAATGCAAACGCTGATATCTTTGTTAAGAGATTAAAATTCATGACAAATCTCTCCACGTACAGCAAAAACAATTACCATTGCTATCATTGTTAAGTGATTGAAATTCATTATATAAAAATAGTTTAATATAATCATTATTATTTGATATAGTATCCAAAGCAGTTTAACCTGACATAGAAGGTGGAAGGATATCCATTTTGTTGAGCAACCCAAAGAGAAAAAACAACATGGCTTGTAATTATAACTGTCTTTACCACGCCACGCGCTAGAAGTAGATTTACAAGTCATGCTTACCAGTCATCCACAGAAAGAAAGCCAGTAAGCAAGCCCAGAGTTTGACTGTTTTGAAGCTCCGACTTTCGCTCTTCAATTGCATCGCTTTCCATGGCTAAAGCAGCAAAGAGATCAATAGTGACATCCCCCTGTTTCTCATCATCCATTAGATCTTTTCCGGTAGCAGCAAGGTTTATTCTTCCAATTTTATTAGCCTGTAATTAATATTGTTAACCTTCTAGATATCAAACCAGTGCCAAAACAAAATATGAAAACAATAGAGGATAGGAATAAAAAAAATGTCAATAAATATTACGCAAAATCAACACCAATGCTATCATGCTTCAAGCAACAAATATCCACTCATGGAAATAGGTCGAATAGATTGAAAATTAAGAACTGGTAGTTGACAGATTCCAATGAAACTAAAATTTTCACAAGCCAACCCAATTAGTTTGATTGAGTTGTAGAAACATTCAGCTAAAGAGAGATTAATTCATGAGATGTTCAGGCCAGTGCTGCATATTATAAAAAATGAATAAATATTATATTACATAACATATTAGAATTAGAAATATTCTATATTATATTGTAGATTATAGAGGCCAGTGTTGCCGACATAGGCCATCAACAAGGAACCACCAAACTCAGCACCTTGGCTAACAAAGCCATAGGGAGAAAGCCCTCAGATGTCTGCGACTGTCAGAATTCAGGTAATTGTATATCCAATGAGTATCAAAGGGTAATATGAACCAAATAAACCGGAACAATGAATTCTAAAGCACCAGAAGAGATTAGACTGCTCTTACTCATTCCATTTTTCTTTTTACCAGAATTTCTTATTTTATGTCAGATTCCTTTCTTCCTGATGAGAATCTTTTTTCATACAATAATCAAGACTTATCCCACTAAGTGGGTAATAAGAATCTTTTTATATCCCAAAATAATAACGACAATAAATTAGCTGTCAAAGCATGAATACCTCATCAAGGCGCTTGGAAGAGAAAGTGTTATAATGCTCAAATGCTTCATCATCCTCGGGGAGTAGATGAACATATCTGTAATCAAAACGACAGTTACAAAGTGTCTCATAAATTGCATAATGTGACTCCAGTCTGAATGCCAACTAATGAAAATGAAGATATCATCCAAGAATTAGCAGTTTGAGAGGCAGTCAGGACCAACCTTATTATAGCCCAAACTACAACCTACTTAATTTTTGGCATGAATATACGGTGCATTCATTCTTCTATACATCATCAATTTCTCCTAGAAAGTTAATAACACGACTCACACAATGAAGATTAACATCTACAGACACAAATGGTGTGTGTAAATCTCCTTCAATGCAACCACCAGTTATAACCGTAGAGCCAAAATTGAATCAATATTGAATCATTGTTAAGTGTTTACTGCTCCATAAGAAAGATGTGTGTGATTCTTAAGCAGCACATGAGCACAACTTACATGCTATCAAGATCAATAAAATCTTGCTTCACCAGCAAGGCTGTAAGTCTATAAAGCCCAAATGGTACAGGATCACTGACTTCCATGCGCTGATAATATTGAAATTTAAATCCAAGAATCTGTGAAGCATGGGACTGCATAAAAGAGATAAAATTATGAAATAAAAAGCTGCCCATTAAATATTGCAAATTAAACATAAAAATGACCTAGGCTTCTATTTTTTTCACCTTGGGAAAAATAGGAATCAGCTCTATAAACACATCATTATTGGGCTGAAGTTCAAAACACTCAAGGACCTGATCAAAAACATTTGTCAGTGGCAGGATAAAACACGAAATGAGAACACCGATAGGCACCCAAGTTTATCGGGGGGAAAGACAATTGAAGAGATCCAACTTACAATATCAAAAACACGGTTTGGATCCAAGTCAAAATGGCCAATTAATGACTGCAGAAGTAATCTAAATTAGCATTATGATCATTATCATAAAACAAAAAAATGATCATGGAATAGTCATAGGACTTAAAATCATTAAAACCTTAATAATGCCAATTGTTGCGGCAGACGCTTTTTGAGTTGGCGCTTCAGAGTCCCGACAAAGAAGAGTGATCTGTACAATTAAACTAAATTGAATACAGCATACAAAAGCATCTTATCTGGAATGCATAAGGCATGATTCAGCCAAAATATCGAACTTTTAGAAAAAATAAAGACAGACATTGTGTTGTATCCAATCATGCAATATGTGAGAACACTAAAAGAACCATATTGTTGATTGAAACATCTATCAACAATGCCCCGAGTCTTCCTAAACTACACAAGAATTTCATAAGAAAGCACCCCAAAGTAGAATAAGCATTACATTTAAGTCCCTTCTCATCAACCCATAATTTCACTACTTAATGCTCTTTTGTTATTTCCACATTAGTGCAACTGCACCAAACCAAGGGACAATAATAGATGAACCCATCCTAATACTTGATTAACCGGATGCCATCCTGTGATTTAAATAACAATATTACACATTCTCTTTATTTCCTAAGAAACCACCTTATATTTCTCCTCCTTGAGTTTTAATATCTATTTGTACTGTGCACGATCGCCTCTAATTCGTGATAAATTATCTGCACTTGCTGTCAAATGAAATTATCTTTGATACTCTTGAGTTCAGAATGGCTACTGATGTTTTTCTCCCTCGTTATTTTTACGTGTATGCAAATGTCACTTTCTTTGAGGACACTCCTTACTCTACCCCACTTGTGAAATCTTACTCCGTTTCTCAGGTTTTGCCTGTTCCTTATCTTGATCTACAAGTCTCAACTCTATCACTTTCTTCAAAAGTATTGGAACCATGTCAAGAAGCAACTATGCCATATACTTGAGCTATTTCCAAACTGAGATAGATCAAGTTTTGAGCAAAATGGGTTCATTTTGGTTCATAATTTCCAATCATATGTGTTTCAGACCAAGTAAAACCTGAAATCAATCAACTAAAGTAGTAGAAGAACATCTGTTAGTACCATAATACTATTGATAGTAACCTACAATACTGTTTCACTCTTCTCAAGATCCTAAAAACTGCTTAACTAATTGAACTTCAAAAAGGAAGATAAAATTTCTCTTACATATGCAGTGTTGTTACGATTGAATATGACCAAGGATCAGGAACTACAATCTAACAACCTATTCCAACAAACCTGGCGTTTTCAGGAGTTAGATCCTTGTTTTGTTCAATTTTGTTGATATGTTCTGAATGTGGTTCAAGTATAAGACCGGAACATAGCCAACCCAACATGAACGTTAAATCAAGGGCATACAAACTTCAGATCAAACTTTTGATAGCCATACATTTATTAAAGATCCGTAAAGAAAATCCATCCATCTATAAAGGATCTGGGAAATGTACATAAAACAAAATAATCATGCAATAACAAAACAAAGGAAACATATGAAATTCTTTTCAGCCAAAATCCCAATGGGTGCGACAAGTGATAATAATTCATAGAAGACTTCCTAAAAAATCAAGAGAAAGGAAAATCTGATTATACCAGTTTGGCATAGCCCTCACTCTCTTCTCTGAGAAGGTTGAATTTGGTTTGCTGATAAAGTAGTCGTGTATTAACTCTGACCTGATGTCAACACCACAAATGAATCAAATATATATATAAGAATGGAATTTCAATTCAAGCAGACACATAGTACTTGTATATTTAACACAAACAACAGAAAGGTCAAGTATGAATAAAGCTTAAGATCAACAATGATGTGCAGTTCATGCAATTAGGTGTATTGGATTGGAAATAAATGCCCTATTTGCACTTACATATACCACAAAATCGTATTTATGGCTTTCTTAGGTGTTCTACTCATGGCTGTTTCATTTTCAAAAGCAATTCTAATATACTTATACGTATGCAGATAATTTGGACCGATTTGCTGTATTGATACAGATCATAGGCCTTCCAATAGCTCTCTCCCTGATGTGTTTTGTGTTTATTATAACTATAATTCTGATACGGCAACCAACTTACTTCTGCAATGCAAGTTAATAAACTTTCAGATAAGATTACATTTCTCGTCTCTCTTGGCTTTCTGCCTATGATTGTTCAATGGTGAAGGAGCGTTGCTATGGTTGACATGCAGAGAAATTGGGAAGCCATGCAGCATTCTTAGAGACTGTTTGATTTGAGAAAATGTTTTCTGTTTTCACTTTTAATAGGAAATCTGCATCATGTTTTCACACTGTTTCCTGTTTTCAAATACTTGTATTTTGTACTTGTTTTCACTGTTTCCTTAAAAAATAGGAAACAAAGTGAGGAAAGAGTGAAAACATGGGATAGATTTGCAACTAAAAGTGAAACAGAAAATGTTATCTCAAACCAAACAGGCCCTTAGCTTTTCTGTTGTTTTCTGATATATTTCTTTTGTTTATGTGTGTTTTAGAGGATATGTTATCTTCATAACCCCCTTACTTGTAAGTTCCTTATCTTATAATTTGTTTCCATCAGATATGTGTGCGTCTACACAAATATATGGGGATTGCTAACCTCCACCCTTTTTGATGGGATTAGCAACCCCAGATTTTTCCTCTGCACAAAAAACTCAATTTGTTTCCTTTTAAAACAAAATCTATGAGTATTTTAGAATAAAAGAAAACAGAAGAAATAGGAATAATCAAAAGGGGGGAAAAAGCAGAAGTCCCTTGTATTATGGCATACATCTATGGAAATTAATTGCTCACCTCTTTTCCCTTCAAGTCCTGAGCCTTTATTTTAATCAGCTCAGCCTCCCCCAAAAATTCTTCCTACAAATGCATAACATACTAATAAAGTTTTGTAAATGCAAGAAGCTCACTAATGCATGAAAGCTTATGCCATAGTAAAGTTCCTCAACAAACTAAACAGAAGCCATAAATGAATTATAAAGTTAATAATATGAAAACGAAGGAGGAAACCAGAAAAGCAGACCTCACAACGTTCTTGAAGTAACCTAACTGGAACCAATTCAGATTCCACAAGCCATCTTGCCTAGAAAAATGAGAATTTATAAGCAAAAATAAATTGTAGAAAATTCCGATGAATGAGAACCATAAAGGTTCACGAAAAAGCTGAAGATTTACACATTAATATTAGTATTGATTAAAGCACACAAGAAAAAATACTGACCATTTTAATGAGACGAGAACGGAACTCTCCTGACATTGTATGCTGTAACCCGAGATATAAGCACATAAATAGATTTAGTGAGCTTAGTACAAACAATATAGTTATAAATTCTTCAACACTCGAAATTGAAACATGATTCAATATCTCATTGCATGGTTATAGGACATTGTGTGTGCGTGCGCGCATGTGTCTATGTGTTCAGATGTTTTAGAAGTGGAACGTCACAGAAATCGAGGTTCAAAATTCAAATGATATTTCAATATAATATCTCTGATAGAGCAATCAGATCAGATCACAGGTCAATGAAATCTTTGTCTTCCAAGTTAAGACTTCTCTGATACAGGCCCCATTAAAACAGCTTAATGGGGTGGATTATTTCCTCTTCCCTCAGCAACTGAACCAAATTTCTAAAGAAACCTCCGCGCAAGCTATGTGCATGCAAATTTAAAACAGCAAACAGAAAATTTAGGGTAGTGTTGGGGATAAGAAGTAATAATTATCACCTTATCCTTTACTAGTAACAAAATTTGACTGACAATTCAAAAATCAAAACTACAGAAAGGACTGGAAAAGGAAAAATTGGCACACTCTTCACGGCACAGAAAAGAAAAATGACTTCTTCCATCCATATATATCGATCATTTCAAGCATCTAAAAAAATTCCTTTGTACGTAAAATAGAGAGGGCAAAATTAAAGCTATGGCAACAAAAAAATTGAAGCTATAGCAACAAAATAAAGGAATGAGAACCCCAAAAAAAATGAAGAAAAGGGTTAACAACAACTTGACAATGAAACGCAGCAGTAACTCACATCTTGAGCCATCTGGCTAACTATATCTGCAAAATTTGATGCTACTTTCTCAGCCGAAGCCTTATCTGAGAATATCACGGAATCTAATGCTACTTTACACTTCGGAAACGGCAATTCACCCCGAACCTGACAACAACCAAGAACCAAAAATCAGCCCTTTATCCCAAAAATTCAGAAATCAGAGCATTTGATCACCGCCCAAATCGCAAATTTTTAATAGAAACACCCCAAAAAAAGTAGTTTATTGGAGCGAAAGTGGAGAGAAGGAACGCACCATAGTCCAAGAGAGTTCGTAGAGGAACCGAAGCATTGGAACGGGTTGGGAGACCTTGAGGGAAGGGTTGCCACTCCTCCATTCGCGAACACAGTCCTCTGTTACGTATACACACTCCACCGGTGGCACGGACATTTTTTTCTGATTATTACAAACCCTAGAAGCAAGCGTGAGGTTATTTCAGGCGAGGAGGTGAATTGGGAATAATAAAAGGGTTTAAGAAGAGAATCGCATTTCCATGAATAATTGGAAAAAATTTAGGGTTCCCAGAGAAGAGGGGGGGTTAGCGTTTCAGGACATTCTGCACTTTGGATTGCGGTGTGAATGAATTTTACCCAAAAATACAAAATAAAAAATTAAGGTAACATTGAAATTGAAATAATAAAAAAAAACTTTTATAGAGTGCGTTAAATTACTCACATACAACCTTAAAGTTTTCTAGCAGTTGCTTCTAATTAAAACTTTATGAAACTTTTTAATTGAAAAAACTTTGATTTGAAGTTATGGATTTTAGTAATAAAAAATACATAGTGTATATTTTCTTTGTTTCAAAATGACTGATGTTTAGTTTTATCAACAAAAAAATAGCTCATGTTTAAGGTTTTTCACAATAAAAAATAAATAAATAACTTAGTAAGTAAAACAATTTTACTAAATTATCTTTGTTAACTATTTGTATATCATAATGGAGTATGATGTATTGGGGTAGTACATAGTATATATTTGAGGATAAAATTAGGAAAAAAAATTAATGTTACATTGAAATAATAAAACTACAGTCGATATGAAAAATTTTAATTTCTCTAAAATGATAGTCATTTTGAAATGGAGAGAGTATATTAAAAAAATACATGTCTATTTATACATTTTGTTTTTATAAATAAGTTTATTTCAAAAGAGGTATAGCACTACTAATTATTTTGATTCGTCCCCCTGCTGGTTGCATTGACAATTTCGGCGATATGGAGAAGCTGGCTCCCGAGTTCGATCCCGAGTGTGTCCGTTTGATAGTGTGTGTGGTGTTTATTTGTCACTTTGTCTAAACTAACCAAAGAAAATTATTTTGATTCAACGTCTTATTTATTTTTCTTTTGCCTTAAATATGTCAGTTTTGAAATGTGTTTTAATGGAATAAGTTTCTAAAAGTTTAATTCCAATAATTAGCAACTTGTGCATTGAAATTCATGTACTGTGTTTATTTATCGCAAATATGTCAACGCAAAAATGAAAAGAATAACGAAACATCCAAAATGACAGCAGCTAATTGTCTGTTTGTTTTAGATGTCAAGCAACTTATAACCAATTTTGGAAAAGCAACTAATGATGCATTTGTGTAGCCAAAACATGGTGGCTAAAATCGAATTTTAGTGGGTAGAATTGGTTTTCACGAAAGCAAATAATTTCTAACTTTTCTATTGAATAAATCAATTATGGATATCAAACTCACAAAATTCTTTACATTTACAATTCAAGAGTAATTTTACATTATCATTTAAACAAAATCAATTCTTCTAAATTCACTTTTAAAATATCATTACCAAATACAAATTAATTTTTTAATCACTTCATTTAATATCCATTTTTTTCAAATCAATTCTATCAAAATCTAAAACAAACTACCTAACAAGTTTTATATCACAAATTATATAGGTTACTTTCTTAACTGTTTTTTAATTTTTATTTTCTCCCTGTTTCCATTTTTTCCTGATATTTGTTTACTATTTTTTCTGGTTCTTGACAGGGAAGGATAACATGATTGTGAATGAGGGAAGACATGTTTGCTTGATGTGAGAGTGGTAGAATATAACAGCAATTTGGTTAAATTATTTCATTTGCATTCTATACTAGTGATGGATTTGGCTGCACAGGTTCACATTGATTTGTTCACAAAAGAAATACAATGAGAAATGGAAGCATAATGTTTAGGGATTAATCCTTCTCTGAATGTTGCATCTTCAAACAACTTACTGGTATAGTTAGACACGTACAAATGTTCTAAATTCTTTGATTTTGTCTTCTATTTCCAATTCGTAAATCACTTCAAGCAATTAAACTTTTCAGGTATTTCCCCTTCTCTCTCTAAGTTCTGCATCGATCATAGTTCCCAACTCTCGGATTTGACTAAATGACCAGACATATCTTTGCTATGAATTTGAAAAATGCCAGGCACATTATGGGAAGTAATCCAAAACAACAGCATTTGTCTCATCAAGTTTGCTTCATGGCTCAATTTTTCTTCTCGTTCTGAAAGTTATTAGAGAAATTTTGTGTATGGTTATAATTTAATAATTATAAACTTATAACTAACTTTTTACAAGTCTTTTGAGAAACAAATCCTTTCACTCAAATGGGGAGAAAAGGATGAAGTTGGCTCTCCACTATAAAGAAAAATTTAAACTCGTCTTCTAAATACTCACCGGTGCCACTATCTGTGTCCAAGTAAAAGGTGATCCATTCTAGAGGGTGGTGTTGTGATTCTTCTTCATTTTCAGAATAAAAGGTGAAAATGACTTTCTTTTGTTTGGTGATGACATGATTGTGTCGATACAGTATGCTTTTTTTTATACTTTCTTATACCCATAAAATTATTCTTCATATATGACTTTTTGTTTGGTGTTCTCGTGATTATTCTATAATTAATCCCAATTTTCAGATTTTTACTTCTTTTGGCTCACATTAATCTGTTTTCTGGATTGTAATCATTTTTTCTAGAGTTCCAAACATATAACCAAATGCTAAGCTCAATGGTTGTGCAATCATTATTTCATGGTCTTCAGTTTAGTTTTATATAGCATGCATTAGACGATGCTTGAGAAATCAAACATGCTCATAAACACACTTTTTTTCAGCAACCTTCAAATGTTGGGAGCATCACACAAAACAAGTTGAATACGAGGAGGCACGTAAAACTGGGCTTGCACTAGCATAGGTGGATGGAGATGGAACAAAGATTAACTCTCGTATCCCTCAGTACATGTCTTATGCTCTGTGGCATATGAATGTTGATTGGTTAGAAACTTGTAAGCATCACAACTTTCCACTGTCTTTCTATGTTCCTCTTTATAGACCCTATCGATTATGACGTCAAAGCTCTGTATATATTTTTCTATTTGTTAATTGGTAGAGTTTAAGCGACAAGTTGCCATCACAGACAACATGTCAAAAAACTCAAGATTCTGAGAATAGTAAAAATAATAATACATATGAATACTAATTGCAGTGCTTGATATGCATAACTTTTTTATATGTTTTTATTCAATTTTTTGGTAATTTTTTATTTTGTACGATATTTGAATTTTTTGGTGGTGTAGTTAGGTGGTTATGCCTTACTCTTTTATTTTTTAGGCATGTTATATAGCAGAGTTATGAAAGCAATAGAGTACATGTCGCAAATAAAAGCAGCACCAAGTCAGTATTAAACTCATACCTGATGTCTAAAATCAATGGTAGTATTTGTTCTTATCAGTTTAATATCTGATGTCTGGGTCGTTGAGTCACATGATATTAAATTAAACATGAAATTAATTTTTGGTTAAATTAATCAATAGGTCCTCGTAGTTTTATTGAATTTTTAACTACGTTCCTATAATTTAAAATTGTTTAATTAAGTCCATGCAGTTTTTAAATTTTATAATTAAATTAGTATTACTAACATTGTTAAATTTCTGTTAAGTATTAATGATATGGAATCAATAATATATACATTTACAAATGATTTCATTAAATTATCATCCAGGTACCCGTGTATACCCGTTCATGCAAAATATTCTTCATTAGTAAGTACATTATAATCTATATCACGAGTTCCGTTTTGCTTTTTAAGTCTGCTAAATATTCAAGTATTCAACTATTGTTTTCCCAACCATTGGAAGCCAAATTCTGTTCAAATGAATTCCCCAACAAAAAAACAAGAGGTGTAATTTGGAGGATGCCGGAAGGGGTAAGGTGGCATGCCAACTCACGTGGATAGGACAAATGAGAAATGAATGTTTGTTGACTTTTTGATGGAAGAGACTTGCGAGAGCCAAGAAAATAAATAAGGGTGGTTGGTGTGATAAGACTTGGATATCTTATATATGATCCAAGTAGGATGACTATTGTGATTATTAGAGGTTAGTTATGATTGTTCATTATTATAACATGACAATATTTTCTTACTGGAATTTTACCAATTTTGGGACTTGTGTTTCATTTTATCAATATTTTTGTTGACATGAATTTTACCAATATCATGTTTATTAAACATAACTTTTAAAATATTTATAGAATCATCTATAAGGTTTACATACATGTGCATGGCACAGTTGGAATACTAGTACTTGGTACAATTACATTATATTGTCCCTTACATTCTGAAACCATGAAAAGCACCGTAAGCCTTCATCGTCATGTTTAATCTTTTTCCCTCAACCCTTAGCCCAGTTCCCTTAATAGTAAAGTTCAATAGATTCCATCCATTTTTGGGGATCCCTTATTGTCAGTAGTTCTCGACTCTTGGAAAGAAGCCATATCAGTATCACAACTTCATCGTTTCCTGATTTCATTGCGTCAAACAATATTGTCGAATGAAATTTATCAACTTCAATATGTCGTTGGATTCCAATTGTGTAACGTGAGACCACAAACTTTCAAACAATACCAATTGATGGCCCCATCTTCAAGAAGTTTCATTACTATTGTTCTCTCGCATGTCTAGCAATAAATATAAACGATGGATTATAGACAACATCAAGAAATGTTTAACATGCAAAATTACACCAAAGAAATGAATAGTGTTCTTTTTCTTATTTTTGGCTGGTCTTTTTTGGTAGCTTAGTCTAGATTTTTGAGGTAATTTGATTAGGGAAGGTGGATGGAGTAGAATTTTTAGGGGACATTCATGTTTAGTTTTAAATTTATTATACTGCTCTTTCTCTTCATGTTTCAAATACAAGGAAGTTGTATGCTGTAAAAAAAATAAATACAAGGGGTTACTATTCACTCTTGGAATATTGCATCAGTGTCTTCATGACTTATGCAAGGCGCTTGTGCAAGCAAGCACCAATGGTATAATCATATCTAAATCCTCCATAAGTAAGAAAACACAAAAAGATCAACTCTGTTTTCACCGCCTCTATCTTCTTCCATCCCAAAACTTCTATAATACCACAAATTTTTCTTTCTTTCTCTATTTTTTCTCACGACAGAAAATAAACCATTACGCTCGCTCGGGGTACTGTTTGGTGAATGTAGGGTGGGAAGAGAAATTAACGACATGCATGACAAAAGAAGAAGTAATTACATTGAAGCCAGCCAAAGTCGATATGATTAAAATTATATCTAACTTGACTTTGTGTTGTCTCCACTAGTATGCACTGGCGAAGGAGAAGAAGTTAAATCGAGGAGGGTGCTTCTTCCATCGAAAGCTTGCCACCTTTGAAGTGCTTCTGGTAATGTCATATCAAAGTTGACGCTTTTTGAGTTGGCGCTTCAGAGTCCCGACAAAGAAGAGTGATCTGTACAATTAAACTAAATTGAATACAGCATACAAAAGCATCTTATCTGGAATGCATAAGGCATGATTCAGCCAAAATATTGAACTTTTAGAAAAAATAAAGACAGACATTGTGTTGTATCCAATCATGCAATATGTGAGAACACTAAAAGAACCATATTGTTGATTGAAACATCTATCAACAATGCCCCGAGTCTTCCTAAACTACACAAGAATTTCATAAGAAAGCACCCCAAAGTAGAATAAGCATTACATTTAAGTCCCTTCTCATCAACCCATAATTTCACTACTTAATGCTCTTTTGTTATTTCCACATTAGTGCAACTGCACCAAACCAAGGGACAATAATAGATGAACCCATCCTAATACTTGATTAACCGGATGCCATCCTGTGATTTAAATAACAATATTACACATTCTCTTTATTTCCTAAGAAACCACCTTATATTTCTCCTCCTTGAGTTTTAATATCTATTTGTACTGTGCACGATCGCCTCTAATTCGTGATAAATTATCTGCACTTGCTGTCAAATGAAATTATCTTTGATACTCTTGAGTTCAGAATGGCTACTGATGTTTTTCTCCCTCGTTATTTTTACGTGTATGCAAATGTCACTTTCTTTGAGGACACTCCTTACTCTACCCCACTTGTGAAATCTTACTCCGTTTCTCAGGTTTTGCCTGTTCCTTATCTTGATCTACAAGTCTCAACTCTATCACTTTCTTCAAAAGTATTGGAACCATGTCAAGAAGCAACTATGCCATATACTTGAGCTATTTCCAAACTGAGATAGATCAAGTTTTGAGCAAAATGGGTTCATTTTGGTTCATAATTTCCAATCATATGTGTTTCAGACCAAGTAAAACCTGAAATCAATCAACTAAAGTAGTAGAAGAACATCTGTTAGTACCATAATACTATTGATAGTAACCTACAATACTGTTTCACTCTTCTCAAGATCCTAAAAACTGCTTAACTAATTGAACTTCAAAAAGGAAGATAAAATTTCTCTTACATATGCAGTGTTGTTACGATTGAATATGACCAAGGATCAGGAACTACAATCTAACAACCTATTCCAACAAACCTGGCGTTTTCCAGGAGTTAGATCCTTGTTTTGTTCAATTTTGTTGATATGTTCTGAATGTGGTTCAAGTATAAGACCGGAACATAGCCAACCCAACATGAACGTTAAATCAAGGGCATACAAACTTCAGATCAAACTTTTGATAGCCATACATTTATTAAAGATCCGTAAAGAAAATCCATCCATCTATAAAGGATCTGGGAAATGTACATAAAACAAAATAATCATGCAATAACAAAACAAAGGAAACATATGAAATTCTTTTCAGCCAAAATCCCAATGGGTGCGACAAGTGATAATAATTCATAGAAGACTTCCTAAAAAATCAAGAGAAAGGAAAATCTGATTATACCAGTTTGGCATAGCCCTCACTCTCTTCTCTGAGAAGGTTGAATTTGGTTTGCTGATAAAGTAGTCGTGTATTAACTCTGACCTGATGTCAACACCACAAATGAATCAAATATATATATAAGAATGGAATTTCAATTCAAGCAGACACATAGTACTTGTATATTTAACACAAACAACAGAAAGGTCAAGTATGAATAAAGCTTAAGATCAACAATGATGTGCAGTTCATGCAATTAGGTGTATTGGATTGGAAATAAATGCCCTATTTGCACTTACATATACCACAAAATCGTATTTATGGCTTTCTTAGGTGTTCTACTCATGGCTGTTTCATTTTCAAAAGCAATTCTAATATACTTATACGTATGCAGATAATTTGGACCGATTTGCTGTATTGATACAGATCATAGGCCTTCCAATAGCTCTCTCCCTGATGTGTTTTGTGTTTATTATAACTATAATTCTGATACGGCAACCAACTTACTTCTGCAATGCAAGTTAATAAACTTTCAGATAAGATTACATTTCTCGTCTCTCTTGGCTTTCTGCCTATGATTGTTCAATGGTGAAGGAGCGTTGCTATGGTTGACATGCAGAGAAATTGGGAAGCCATGCAGCATTCTTAGAGACTGTTTGATTTGAGAAAATGTTTTCTGTTTTCACTTTTAATAGGAAATCTGCATCATGTTTTCACACTGTTTCCTGTTTTCAAATACTTGTATTTTGTACTTGTTTTCACTGTTTCCTTAAAAAATAGGAAACAAAGTGAGGAAAGAGTGAAAACATGGGATAGATTTGCAACTAAAAGTGAAACAGAAAATGTTATCTCAAACCAAACAGGCCCTTAGCTTTTCTGTTGTTTTCTGATATATTTCTTTTGTTTATGTGTGTTTTAGAGGATATGTTATCTTCATAACCCCCTTACTTGTAAGTTCCTTATCTTATAATTTGTTTCCATCAGATATGTGTGCGTCTACACAAATATATGGGGATTGCTAACCTCCACCCTTTTTGATGGGATTAGCAACCCCAGATTTTTCCTCTGCACAAAAAACTCAATTTGTTTCCTTTAAAACAAAATCTATGAGTATTTTAGAATAAAAGAAAACAGAAGAAATAGGAATAATCAAAAGGGGGGAAAAAGCAGAAGTCCCTTGTATTATGGCATACATCTATGGAAATTAATTGCTCACCTCTTTTCCCTTCAAGTCCTGAGCCTTTATTTTAATCAGCTCAGCCTCCCCCAAAAATTCTTCCTACAAATGCATAACATACTAATAAAGTTTTGTAAATGCAAGAAGCTCACTAATGCATGAAAGCTTATGCCATAGTAAAGTTCCTCAACAAACTAAACAGAAGCCATAAATGAATTATAAAGTTAATAATATGAAAACGAAGGAGGAAACCAGAAAAGCAGACCTCACAACGTTCTTGAAGTAACCTAACTGGAACCAATTCAGATTCCACAAGCCATCTTGCCTAGAAAAATGAGAATTTATAAGCAAAAATAAATTGTAGAAAAATTCCGATGAATGAGAACCATAAAGGTTACGAAAAAGATGAAGATTTACACATTAATATTAGTATTGATTAAAGCACACAAGAAAAAATACTGACCATTTTAATGAGACGAGAACGGAACTCTCCTGACATTGTATGCTGTAACCCGAGATATAAGCACATAAATAGATTTAGTGAGCTTAGTACAAACAATATAGTTATAAATTCTTCAACACTCGAAATTGAAACATGATTCAATATCTCATTGCATGGTTATAGGACATTGTGTGTGCGTGCGCGCATGTGTCTATGTGTTCAGATGTTTTAGAAGTGGAACGTCACAGAAATCGAGGTTCAAAATTCAAATGATATTTCAATATAATATCTCTGATAGAGCAATCAGATCAGATCACAGGTCAATGAAATCTTTGTCTTCCAAGTTAAGACTTCTCTGATACAGGCCCCATTAAAACAGCTTAATGGGGTGGATTATTTCCTCTTCCCTCAGCAACTGAACCAAATTTCTAAAGAAACCTCCGCGCAAGCTATGTGCATGCAAATTTAAAACAGCAAACAGAAAATTTAGGGTAGTGTTGGGGATAAGAAGTAATAATTATCACCTTATCCTTTACTAGTAACAAAATTTGACTGACAATTCAAAAATCAAAACTACAGAAAGGACTGGAAAAGGAAAAATTGGCACACTCTTCACGGCACAGAAAAGAAAAATGACTTCTTCCATCCATATATATCGATCATTTCAAGCATCTAAAAAAATTCCTTTGTACGTAAAATAGAGAGGGCAAAATTAAAGCTATGGCAACAAAAAAAAAATTGAAGCTATAGCAACAAAATAAAGGAATGAGAACCCCAAAAAAAATGAAGAAAAGGGTTAACAACAACTTGACAATGAAACGCAGCAGTAACTCACATCTTGAGCCATCTGGCTAACTATATCTGCAAAATTTGATGCTACTTTCTCAGCCGAAGCCTTATCTGAGAATATCACGGAATCTAATGCTACTTTACACTTCGGAAACGGCAATTCACCCCGAACCTGACAACAACCAAGAACCAAAAATCAGCCCTTTATCCCAAAAATTCAGAAATCAGAGCATTTGATCACCGCCCAAATCGCAAATTTTTAATAGAAACACCCCAAAAAAAGTAGTTTATTGGAGCGAAAGTGGAGAGAAGGAACGCACCATAGTCCAAGAGAGTTCGTAGAGGAACCGAAGCATTGGAACGGGTTGGGAGACCTTGAGGGAAGGGTTGCCACTCCTCCATTCGCGAACACAGTCCTCTGTTACGTATACACACTCCACCGGTGGCACAGACATTTTTTTCTGATTATTACAAACCCTAGAAGCAAGCGTGAGGTTATTTCAGGCGAGGAGGTGAATTGGGAATAATAAAAGGGTTTAAGAAGAGAATCGCATTTCCATGAATAATTGGAAAAAATTTAGGGTTCCCAGAGAAGAGAGGGGGTTAGCGTTTCAGGACATTCTGCACTTTGGATTGCGGTGTGAATGAATTTTACCCAAAAATACAAAATAAAAAATTAAGGTAACATTGAAATTGAAATAATAAAAAAAAAACTTTTATAGAGTGCGTTAAATTACTCACATACAACCTTAAAGTTTTCTAGCAGTTGCTTCTAATTAAAACTTTATGAAACTTTTTAATTGAAAAAACTTTGATTTGAAGTTATGGATTTTAGTAATAAAAAATACATAGTGTATATTTTCTTTGTTTCAAAATGACTGATGTTTAGTTTTATCAACAAAAAAATAGCTCATGTTTAAGGTTTTTCACAATAAAAAATAAATAAATAACTTAGTAAGTAAAACAATTTTACTAAATTATCTTTGTTAACTATTTGTATATCATAATGGAGTATGATGTATTGGGGTAGTACATAGTATATATTTGAGGATAAAATTAGGAGAAAAAATTAATGTTACATTGAAATAATAAAACTACAGTCGATATGAAAAATTTTAATTTCTCTAAAATGATAGTCATTTTGAAATGGAGAGAGTATATTAAAAAAATACATGTCTATTTATACATTTTGTTTTTATAAATAAGTTTATTTCAAAAGAGGTATAGCACTACTAATTATTTTGATTCGTCCCTCGCTTTGGCCAGACGACAATTTCGATATGGTGTTCTCCCAGTTCGATCCCGAAAAGTGTCCGCTTTGATAGTGTGTGTGGTGTTTATTTGTCACTTTGTCTAAACTAACCAAAGAAAATTATTTTGATTCAACGTCTTATTTATTTTTCTTTTGCCTTAAATATGTCAGTTTTGAAATGTGTTTTAATGGAATAAGTTTCTAAAAGTTTAATTCCAATAATTTGCAACTTGTGCATTGAAATTCATGTACTGTGTTTATTTATCGCAAATATGTCAACGCAAAAATGAAAAGAATAACGAAACATCCAAAATGACAGCAGCTAATTGTCTGTTTGTTTTAGATGTCAAGCAACTTATAACCAATTTTGGAAAAGCAACTAATGATGCATTTGTGTAGCCAAAACATGGTGGCTAAAATCGAATTTTAGTGGGTAGAATTGGTTTTCACGAAAGCAAATAATTTCTAACTTTTCTATTGAATAAATCAATTATGGATATCAAACTCACAAAATTCTTTACATTTACAATTCAAGAGTAATTTTACATTATCATTTAAACAAAATCAATTCTTCTAAATTCACTTTTAAAATATCATTACCAAATACAAATTAATTTTTTAATCACTTCATTTAATATCCATTTTTTTCAAATCAATTCTATCAAAATCTAAAACAAACTACCTAACAAGTTTTATATCACAAATTATATAGGTTACTTTCTTAACTGTTTTTTAATTTTTATTTTCTCCCTGTTTCCATTTTTTCCTGATATTTGTTTACTATTTTTTCTGGTTCTTGACAGGGAAGGATAATATGATTGTGAATGAGGGAAGACATGTTTGCTTGATGTGAGAGTGGTAGAATATAACAGCAATTTGGTTAAATTATTTCATTTGCATTCTATACTAGTGATGGATTTGGCTGCACAGGTTCACATTGATTTGTTCACAAAAGAAATACAATGAGAAATGGAAGCATAATGTTTAGGGATTAATCCTTCTCTGAATGTTGCATCTTCAAACAACTTACTGGTATAGTTAGACACGTACAAATGTTCTAAATTCTTTGATTTTGTCTTTTATTTCCAATTCGTAAATCACTTCAAGCAATTAAACTTTTCAGGTATTTCCCCTTCTCTCTCTAAGTTCTGCATCGATCATAGTTCCCAACTCTCGGATTTGACTAAATGACCAGACATATCTTTGCTATGAATTTGAAAAATGCCAGGCACATTATGGGAAGTAATCCAAAACAACAGCATTTGTCTCATCAAGTTTGCTTCATGGCTCAATTTTTCTTCTCGTTCTGAAAGTTATTAGAGAAATTTTGTGTATGGTTATAATTTAATAATTATAAACTTATAACTAACTTTTTACAAGTCTTTTGAGAAACAAATCCTTTCACTCAAATGGGGAGAAAAGGATGAAGTTGGCTCTCCACTATAAAGAAAAATTTAAACTCGTCTTCTAAATACTCACCGGTGCCACTATCTGTGTCCAAGTAAAAGGTGATCCATTCTAGAGGGTGGTGTTGTGATTCTTCTTCATTTTCAGAATAAAAGGTGAAAATGACTTTCTTTTGTTTGGTGATGACATGATTGTGTCGATACAGTATGCTTTTTTTTATACTTTCTTATACCCATAAAATTATTCTTCATATATGACTTTTTGTTTGGTGTTCTCGTGATTATTCTATAATTAATCCCAATTTTCAGATTTTTACTTCTTTTGGCTCACATTAACTGTTTTACGGATTGTAATCATTTTTTCTAGAGTTCCAAACATATAACCAAATGCTAAGCTCAATGGTTGTGCAATCATTATTTCATGGTCTTCAGTTTAGTTTTATATAGCATGCATTAGACGATGCTTGAGAAATCAAACATGCTCATAAACACACTTTTTTTCAGCAACCTTCAAATGTTGGGAGCATCACACAAAACAAGTTGAATACGAGGAGGCACGTAAAACTGGGCTTGCACTAGCATAGGTGGATGGAGATGGAACAAAGATTAACTCTCGTATCCCTCAGTACATGTCTTATGCTCTGTGGCATATGAATGTTGATTGGTTAGAAACTTGTAAGCATCACAACTTTCCACTGTCTTTCTATGTTCCTCTTTATAGACCCTATCGATTATGACGTCAAAGCTCTGTATATATTTTTCTATTTGTTAATTGGTAGAGTTTAAGCGACAAGTTGCCATCATGCATAACATGTCAAAAACTCAAGATTCTGAGAATAGTAAAAATAATAATACATATGAATACTAATTGCAGTGCTTGATATGCATAACTTTTTTATATGTTTTTATTCAATTTTTGGTAATTTTTATTTTGTACGATATTTGAATTTTTTGGTGGTGTAGTTAGGTGGTTATGCCTTACTCTTTTATTTTTTAGGCATGTTATATAGCAGAGTTATGAAAGCAATAGAGTACATGTCGCAAATAAAAGCAGCACCAAGTCAGTATTAAACTCATACCTGATGTCTAAAATCAATGGTAGTATTTGTTCTTATCAGTTTAATATCTGATGTCTGGGTCGTTGAGTCACATGATATTAAATTAAACATGAAATTAATTTTTGGTTAAATTAATCAATAGGTCCTCGTAGTTTTATTGAATTTTTAACTACGTTCCTATAATTTAAAATTGTTTAATTAAGTCCATGCAGTTTTTAAATTTTATAATTAAATTAGTATTACTAACATTGTTAAATTTCTGTTAAGTATTAATGATATGGAATCAATAATATATACATTTACAAATGATTTCATTAAATTATCATCCAGGTACCCGTGTATACCCGTTCATGCAAAATATTCTTCATTAGTAAGTACATTATAATCTATATCACGAGTTCCGTTTTGCTTTTTAAGTCTGCTAAATATTCAAGTATTCAACTATTGTTTTCCCAACCATTGGAAGCCAAATTGCTCAAATGAATTCCCAACAAAAAACCAAGAGGTGTAATTTGGAGGATGCCGGAAGGGGTAAGGTGGCATGCCAACTCACGTGGATAGGACAAATGAGAAATGAATGTTTGTTGACTTTTTGATGGAAGAGACTTGCGAGAGCCAAGAAAATAAATAAGGGTGGTTGGTGTGATAAGACTTGGATATCTTGTATATGATCCAAGTAGGATGACTATTGTGATTATTAGAGGTTAGTTATGATTGTTCATTATTATAACATGACAATATTTTCTTACTGGAATTTTACCAATTTTGGGACTTGTGTTTCATTTTATCAATATTTTTGTTGACATGAATTTTACCAATATCATGTTTATTAAACATAACTTTTAAAATATTTATAGAATCATCTATAAGGTTTACATACATGTGCATGGCACAGTTGGAATACTAGTACATGGTACAATTACATTATATTGTCCCTTACATTCTGAAACCATGAAAAGCACCGTAAGCCTTCATCGTCATGTTTAATCTTTTTCCCTCAACCCTTAGCCCAGTTCCCTTAATAGTAAAGTTCAATAGATTCCATCCATTTTTGGGGATCCCTTATTGTCAGTAGTTCTCGACTCTTGGAAAGAAGCCATATCAGTATCACAACTTCATCGTTTCCTGATTTCATTGCGTCAAACAATATTGTCGAATGAAATTTATCAACTTCAATATGTCGTTGGATTCCAATTGTGTAACGTGAGACCACAAACTTTCAAACAATACCAATTGATGGCCCCATCTTCAAGAAGTTTCATTACTATTGTTCTCTCGCATGTCTAGCAATAAATATAAACGATGGATTATAGACAACATCAAGAAATGTTTAACATGCAAAATTACACCAAAGAAATGAATAGTGTTCTTTTTCTTATTTTTGGCTGGTCTTTTTTGGTAGCTTAGTCTAGATTTTTGAGGTAATTTGATTAGGGAAGGTGGATGGAGTAGAATTTTTAGGGGACATTCATGTTTAGTTTTAAATTTATTATAACGCTTCTCTTTCTCTTCATGTTTCAAATACAAGGAAGTTGTATCTTTGTAAAAAAATAAATACAAGGGGTTACTATTCACTCTTGGAATATTGCATCGTTGTCTTCATGACTTATGCAAGGCGCCAGTGCAAGCAAGCACCAATGGTATAATCATATCTAAATCCTCCATAAGTAAGAAAACACAAAAGATCAACTCTGTTTTCACCGCCTCTATCTTCTTCCATCCCAAAACTTCTATAATACCACAAATTTTTCTTTTCTTTCTCTATTTTTTCTCACGACGTAAAATAAACCATTACGCCGCTTCTGGTACTGTTTGGTGAATGTAGGGTGGGAAGAGAAATTAACGACATGCATGACAAAAGAAAAAGTAATTACATTGAAGCCAGCCAAAGTCGATATGATTAAAATTATATCTAACTTGACTTTGTGTTGTCTCCACTAGTATGCACTGGCGAAGGAAAAGAAGTTAAATCGAGGAGGGTGCTTCTTCCATCGAAAGCTTGCCACCTTTGAAGTGCTTCTGGTAATGTCATATCAAAGTTGATTCCATATGCATCATCGTCACCTGGTTCTGTAGGCTTCCACACTTCAACAAGAGGTGATAGCACGTTCACTGCATGGCTCATGTCAGGACGTTGATAAGGCTCCCTTGCACTGCAGTGACCTGCCAACTCTGCAACAATGTTGATGCTGGCATATGTTTCCTCATCAAGCTCAATTGTTGGGTCTATGATGGATTGAAATGAATCCTTGTTGAGTAGCATCCTACGGAACCATGTAACGAGGTGGATGTTCTCTTCTGGTTGGCTGTCATCAAGTGCTTTCCTTCCTGTTATTAACTCCATAAGAATCACCCCGTAACTATATACATCAGCCTTTGTTGTAAGTCTTCCAGTGGCTGCTCAATCATTCATCAAATTCTCATGTTAGTTAGTGCCTTGGTGAATTGATCAACAAAAATGGCTATAAAAAAACTCAATGCTACTAAAATTTTAATATTTATTCACCCTAATGATCATCAGAGAGAGAAGCCATAAGTTAATTCTATAAGTGGCTTATATATATTTATATTACATATATATATACATATACATATATATACATATATACATATATATATATACATATATATATATACATATATATATATATGTATATATATATATGTATATATATATATATATATGTAATATAAATATATATATATATATAATATGTATATTTATATTACATATATATATATATATATATATGTAATATAAATATACATATTATATATATATATATATATATATTTATATTACATATATATATATATATATATACATATATACATATACATATAAATATATATCTATATATATATGTGTATATATATATATGTAATATAAATATATATATAATATGTATATGTATATATATATGTATATATGTAATATAAATATATACATATAAATATATATCTATATATATATATATGTAATATATATATATATATATATATATATATATATATATATATATATATAACCACTTATAGGCAATATAGGGGGGCAAACCAAGCAACAGCAACCATGTAACTTATAAGAAGTGTTTACACTAAAAATTGCTTTCTGGTACACAAAAAGTTAAATATCAATGCTCATAATTATAGCAACATTACTAGTCATCCAAAGGGGCTAAAGAGAATGACGAAAAGTTTAATGGCTTTTAGGATGCATAAAAAAAGGACAACTTGTGCTCTCTGAAGCACGAACACAGACACATCAAACATGACACGACACAGACATAGGTTAATGTCTAAAATATAGGACACTGACACCAATATATATATATATATATATTATAATGCATGAGGAAACAAATTCAATAAATTGGAAGAAATTTTTTAGTCATATAGTATATTTAATAAACAGTCTTGTCGTCTTTGCAGTTGCTTCCAGATAACACTTTAGGAAACACATGATACTTTATTCAGAGCAACAATCGATTTGATTTTCAATAACGCTACTCACTATCTCCACAAAAAGGAAACATATAAAGAAGTTTTTAATTACCTTTTGATGCATAAGAACAAAAATCAGATATAACAAAATAATAAGTATTTGTTTTTCATGATGACTAAAAGAAGCTACATGAAACACAATTTTAAAAAGATAAATTAAATATCTACCTGCATACTCAGGTGCCATATAGCCAAAAGTTCCAGCAAGTCTAGTTTGAAATGAAGCTTTTCCTTCAGGAGCAAGCCGAACCAATCCAAAGTCTGATACTTTAGCTCGCATATCATCTCCAAGCAGAATGTTAGATGGTTTGAGATCTCTATGGATAAAAATTTGTTGTGTCATTCCATGAAGATATTCAACACCTCTAGCAACATCTAAGGCAATACTAAGCCTTGTCTTCCATTCTAATGGTTTTCTCCCTTCCTCTTTCCAGTTGAACAAGTGTCTACTAAGTGCACCCTGAGGCATGTACTCATACACCAGAAGTCTCTCGTTTCCGTCTAAGCAATACCCCAAAAGTGCAACCAAATGTCTGTGCCTAACCTTAGTAAGCACCGCAATCTCAGCAGTGAACTCACTCAACCCCTTCTCATCCACCATTCCACATTGCATCCTTTTCACTGCAATCTGTGTTCCATCGTACAATTCTCCTTTGTACACAGTGCCAAAACCCCCCTTTCCCACAATGTTTTCCTCACGAAAATCATTAGTAACTTCTCTCAAAACTTGAATTGAAATCACCATGTTACTAGCTTCCACTTGATAACAATTACCAGTGGGACTTAATGTTGCAGCAACTCCTTCACCACCAGCAACACTTACCTTCACAACATTGTCATCCCTGTGTTGAGGATGCACCACAACTGCAATTGGATTTTTACCTTCTCCTTCATGATGACTCCTCAACTTCTTCCTGAACTTAATAAGAAATAGAGCCCCAAGACCAAGTAAAACAACAATCCCTACCACAATTCCAACAATGACTCTAGCATTGTATTTGTTATCACTACCTCCAAAACCCGAGCCAGTAGGAGAACTAGGCTTATCCTTTCCAATATCAGGATTCCCACCCAATTTGAGAACCACGCCTTTATGAAATGATGGCACCTTACCATACAAATGATTATTGGAAACATCCAACTCTTGCAAAAGAGGCATACTAGCAAGTTCACTAGGTATGGTACCCGTGAGACCATTGTTTGCAAGAAGCAACTTTGTCACAGAACCAAGGCCAGCAAAACCAGGAGAAATAGTGCCAGAAAGTCCCATGTTCTGAAAGTTGACAACAGAAATGTTCCCACCAGAGCAAATTACACCTATCCATTTATTAGCACAAGGATCATTACCTTCCCAACTTTCAGCAAACTTGAGAGGATAACCCAAAGGTTCAGCAATAGAAAGTAAAGCATTCACAAGAGGACTACATGGCTGCCCTGGAACATTTGTACAAAACTGATTTCTACCCTTATCCATATTATTATCAACCCCCACTCCATCTCTAAATTTGGGAAATGATCCTTGAAGATAATTGTTGGTCAAGTTCACAACTTGCAGGCTTGAAAGGTTTATTAGCGAAGGTGGAACAACACCAGTCAACTGGTTATCCCTTAAATTAACATCAAAAAGTTGATCAAGATGTGACAAGTCAGGTATAGGACCAGTAAATGAATTACCATTAGCCCAAATTTGCTTCAAAGATGTCATCTTTTGTAACACAGAAAGTGTACCATTGAGTTGAGAGTTGCTATTCTGTCCATTTACCAAAAGGCTCTCTATTGAACTACCTGAGAGGCTCGCGGGCAAAGGACCTTCAAGAGAATTACCAGACAAGGCCAAAAAAACCAGACCAGGGAAGGGACCATATCTACCAAAAAAATCTGGGATGGTCCCAACAAAACCAACACTTTGAGCACTAAAAGTTTGGAGTGAAATGCAGTCTCTTAAAGTGTTAGGAACCTGCCATGGAGGGAAAGGGTTGTCGTCGATTCTCACTTCCTGCAAACTGCTCATTCCCTTGAAGAAATCATTGGGAATCAAGTTGAACCTGTTGTCATGGATTACAAGCCTTTGTAATGATTTTGAGAGGTAAGGGAATGGACCTGTGAGGCCATTGCCTTGGCACTCAAAACGTTGCAATGTTATTAACTTAGAAAGTTCCTTTGGGAGAGAGCCTTGAAGATTCTGGTTCCCTATTTGAATTGCAGTAACGCGTTTCCCTGAATCACATTGAACGCGTTTCCATTTGCATACATCAGGGTCCGTCCATTGGAAGCTAATTGGAGCATTGATGGTGTTCTTCAAAATAACCATCACCTCTGCATCTTGACACCTAGCTGAGATAACCATAAAAGAAAACACCAAAACCACGCCAAAAATGAATGAACCTCCAAATCCTAGTTCAGGTTTCACCATTATTTTTTTTTCTTTGATAAAGTTAGAAGAAAATAGGGAAGAAGATGGGAAAAAAGAAAAAGAAAACAGCGAAAGACAGCGGAAGAAAAATAGAGGTAGATGGGGAAAAAAGCAGAGAATTATTCCCCTCAAGAGGGTTTAAGGAAGGAAATGATCACATCATATTGCATTTGTGGAGGAAGGATGAGGGAGGTGGAACCCCCCAACAGAAAAAGCGAATTTTGGAGAGGAAAAAACTCGCTTTTGGATTAGTTAAGGGGAGAAATCAGAAATGGGAGATGGTGCAGCAAGAGAGAGAGAAAGAAACTGCAGAGTTGGTTTTGTTTGGGCGAGAGAGAAAATGGAAATGGTTGGGTGTGTGGACCCCAGTACTTTGGAGGTTTTTGGAATCAATGGTTTGCAGTGCATGTTCCTATCTCGCTCCTCGGACTCGGAGGGAAACCGTTGTGTTTGTTCTGTTGAAGGCGAGATAAGGAATAAGGTTGGTTTCACTTTTGCTTTTTCATTTGTTAGGATTTTATCAATTTGATGCACCAATCAAACGTTTTGTCACCATCGTATCTCCACCATTAATGATGACTATGTTTGCAATCTATCGCCTATTGTTAGAAATAAAAAGATTTTTGATCGGTTTTCAAAACGTTTTTATAGTTGAAACAATTTGAAAATAAAACAAGATTGTTTAAAAAAAGTGATTGTTTTAAATGGATAATTTCCTTTTTACCATTAATTATAATATATTAAAATGAGAAAATACATATTGTTCAAATTGTCATTTAAAAATTAGAATCAAATTGAACTAAGTACTCCTGTCAAATCAATTTTGAATTAATAATTCACAGATACATATAATCAAATCAAATATGTAAACTCGGTTCATTTACAATTCAAATTAATTTCTATATCTAGTGATCTCATAACTATGGATATTAAGAGTGTGTTTATTTATATTTTTGTTAAATGACATGTTCAAACATGAGCTCCCCTAGGACTATCGAGAATCCAAAGATGATGTGCTCCACTTCCATTCATTAAGAAGATTTGTCACAACGCGGTAAGAAGAATGACGGTTAAGACTAAAGAGAACGGAGATCATCTTGATCTCTAGATGGGGGGGTAGGGAAACATGCAAGACACAAAGCAAGAACAAGTCTTGTATAAGGAGAAGTTGTTGTGTATTTTTATAATGATGAAACTATGCCAAAAGAAAAGGTTCCATACGAGGATTTGCCCAAAAATAGGTGGTACAAGAAGAACCCAGATGGGGAGGATCAAGATAAACATTTTGTTCAAGACCCAAAGATTTCACTCACAGATGGGGAGTGGGGGGTTTGGTCTAGACCATGATATAATACCTTCACAGTGAAAGTGTAGGAGAAAGGGGTGAACTTTTTTCTCATGGAGAATGTGTTGATGGGGACAATTGAGACCATTGATCATTGATCTACTAAACGACTTCTACTAGTGTTTTTGACTCATGCCAAACACATGGATATCCAAAGGTGCAACAAATCCGGAGGCTACATTTAAGAGAGGCAAGTAATAGTAAAACATTATTATATAACACCTTTGCATATGAGAAATATAAATGTGACTGCAAAAAGTGTTCCCACTTTAATATATATATATATATATGTGTGTGTGTGTGTGTGTGTGTGTGTGTAGACCCCTTTGAAGTGAATAATAATGAACATAATCAAGTGACTTGGACATGATTTATAAATAAATTGACCATATAGATGTCTTTGTTTTTTTGGCTTGAGAATATAGTGACTTCCATCTTTTTCTGTCTTTTTATTTATTCTTTATTGATTCATTATAGATGTGAACATTTAAAGTGGAAGCCCTTGCTTAATCAGAATATCTTGTATGCTTTAATGTTGCAAAAACATATGATCTTCATCTTCTATCTCTTGCTATAGGTTTGACTGTATTTCCCTAGCTCTCTAGGTGTGCAACCCATGCTCTTTTGATTGAGTCGGGATGGGTTTTTGTTGTGTGATAATTATACCTTGGTTATTTGCATGATTCCAAACACATAACATCCTACACTTGCACTAACAAACTTGCAAAAGCATGTTATTTTTAATGGTGGAGTCTACTATTTTTATGATTAGTGGCCATTTTGGTATGCTATTGATTAGTAGTGGAGTCTACTTTGTTATTACAAATGTTTTGCATGAAATATGCAACTCCTCTAGTGTTTTACTTTCTGTTCATGATGGGTTGCATCATCTCTTTGCTACTGCTGAAAATATAGATTCGATTCCTCAATCATCTATGGTTGTAATATATATATATATATATATATATATGTGTGTGTGTGTGTGTGTGTGTGTGTGTGTGTGTGATTCAAGTGATATTTGAAATGTTGTATGTATATTTTTTGTATGATTAAAAAAAGGAAAGCATGTTGATACTGACTAATGTTTGGTAAATGGGAATAAGCCATGCTTTCAAGACTTATGTTTTTTTATTTGTTTGTTTATTAGTGCTATTGGATGCCATATATTGGTTTCTTCTTTTGAAGAAACATAAATGTTAATTTTTCCCTTAGCGTGTTAAAAGGATACTAAAAATGATTAATTTAGCAATATTTAAGCATTGTTGAAGGTAGTTATTGAAGGCATACCCATGATGCAATATTATTGTAGGTTCTGTAGTGTTGCACAGATTCATTAGGAGTGCTTTTGACCTTTTTACATTGAACATTGTTATTTAGTACGAAATTTTTTTGCAAGAATTGAACAAGTGAAGAAGTGACTTGCTGATAGTTTTTGTAAAGAAAATAAAAACAATATTTTAAATAAAGAGTTTCTTTTAACAGAATACAGCCACGTCATTCGTGTGAAATTTAGTATTGTATCTTTCGTAACAAGAAACATTTCTCTTTTACATTTGCAATTAGCTCATGTGTTTGCATTTTTTTCCCTTGAGAAATATTGTGCATGCAGTTGATTTTTGTCCTTGAGCTCATCTTTTAGACCATGTAAACTTTCACCAGTGAGATTTGAACACAGACCATTGGGATTATAAGGCTAGGCAGTCACCACCGCACTAGCACCCTAGAATCAAATATACTTTGGGATCTTTTAGACACTGCATATCTATCAGATAATACTAATATTTTATTTTTGAAACCTATATATGAAGGCCAGAACAAAAGAGCTGTTTATTGGATCAAAGAAAAGAAACTCAAATCAACTTTCAGTCTGCCGAAGATCGAGGCAGAGCAATTTGTATGTTTGATTTTTGATAAAAAATATATTTTTTGGTAACGCTATATTTTTAAGAATTATAATAACTATGTAAATTTTGAAAAACAAATAAAAGAACCAATTTTAATTTTTTTTTCAAAACTGAAAATCCTTTTTTTTATTTTTATAAATCAATTATATTATATAAAATGGAGTTTTGCCACGTGAGACCATACTACATGTCAAAACCTGGTCATTCAAGTTCCAGCCAAAATGTATTTTTTATTTTATTTAGCTTATTTGTATTTATATTTTTAGATATTCATTAATTACTAAATTGATTTCACCATAAATCAGATACTATTTTTATCATTAATTACTAAATTGGTTTCAACATTAATCACCATAAATGATTTGTTGAGAGAATCTAAATGATTTAAATTGGTACACTTTACATAAATTAATAAATAATTATACGTAACTCAACACACCTAAATTTTCCAAATGTTAAATATGTTTAAACTTCTAACCAAAATCATTATTACGTATAAATAAATTTGTAAAACATATATGATTTTTTTTAGTGAAAGAACATATATATTAATATCAACTATCAACTATATTATATAAAATAGAGTTTTACCGTGTAAGAATATGTCACGTGTCAAAACTTAATCATTCAAATTCCTCCCAAAATGTAAAAAAAAAAATTATTTAATTTTATATTTGTCGATATTTATGACTAAATTAATTTCATTCATTAATTCCGAATTAAATTGTACAGACAATGTGACATCCTGATTTTCAATAGTATTAGAAAATAATTAGATAAGTAATTAAGTAATAAACCTTAATTAGAGATAAAATAGACTTAAATGATACCCAAAAACCCTAGGAAGGAGGTAGAAATCGTCAAGAATAGTCTATAAGCCTCTAGAAAAGCCTAAAATATTCTAGAGTAGCCTAGAATATTTTAGGTGGTTAAGTCGGTGATCACGCTCGTCTGATGCGTGACATGTGTCCCAGCTCGCAACACGACTAGACTTATGTGTAATTGGCTCGCAACGCGATGAGCCAATTTATGCCTATAAATAGACCTTAACCCCCTCCATTCACTCCAACTTCTTCCAAAGGTCTTTGGGAGGGTGTGGAGGGCATAGAGGAGCTCTGAGGGAGCGACGCGAGCGGCAGCAGTCTTTTAAGCCAGGTAAGGGGGAAGATACCTTAATCACTAGGGTAGTACTGTTAGCATGTGTAGGGTTCCTTAGCCCTACTAGAGGTTGATAACAACAACACCTCAGGAGAGAGGCTGTGACCTGTGATAACTGATGATAGTTGTCAGAGGTCCGTCAACCATAGGAATGATTTATTGAAATCTATGGATGGACGTTGATTAATGTGATGCTGATTGATATGAATGTTTTTATGATTGTGTGACTATTGATGTGTTGATTGATAACATGTCAGTAGTAGGTCGCCTAAGCAACACTAGGTTGATCCTTATGTTGATTAAGGATGGTTGATAATCTGATTTATGCTGATATTTATGAGTACCGGTTGTATGCGATACATGTGAGCCTGATATATAAGTCAAGGGTGCCGCCCGCTAGTTAGAGGTTTGTGAATCCCTATATGGTAATAACAAGTACTACCATCGGTGCCTTATTGGTGATAGTCGGGTCAGTGTACCCGAGGTTGGTGTACCTGAGGTACAGACGGAGTGGTGTTGAGATAGTTAGTGGCCTTGAGAGAATGGTTCTCGGCCAAGACCTTAAGAGAATGGTTCTCGGTCTTTTCGACGAGTCTCTCCACATCCGTGGACCCAAGGTACGGAGTAGTTTGGAGTTAATCGGTGGCCTTCAGAGAATGGTTCTCGGTAATCCAGACGAATCTCCAGGACTCCACATCTGTCAGGTGGACAATCTTGGTCATTCCTGTTATGGGAATGTCATCCTTGTGCACGGGACGGTACCTTACTCTGGTAATTGGATATGGTAGTATGGGATGCTATAACCAATAATCAGAGATAGTATCGTATTAGGATATGTTCTCGGGACAACCAACTTAAGTCTTGTTCTGTGCCCTGAGACTAGTGATCAGTCTAGGGAGCAGGGCGTTAATGGCACGCAACGTCCAGCGATGGTCTGGGTCTGTAGGGCCGGTGATCAGCCCGAATGACCGGTGTTACGTGTAAGTCTCTGGATAGTAAAAGCCTATAATCAGCTGAATGTCCAGTGGTTTGAGTCTGTAGGCTGGTGATCAGCCGAAAGACCAGTGACACATGTCAGTCTGTGATATCAGAGTATGATGTGGTCTGTGACCAAGTGGTCGAGATTATCAGTATGACGTATCAGTATGGTCTGGTCTATGATCGTGTGCTCAAAAGTCTGAGCATGGTATCTGTGGTATCAGTTGTGTCGATGTTCATGATGATGATTGTTATATCTGTGTTGATATGTTTGTATTGTACATGGTGACAACCTATTTGCTACGTTGTTTTCCTGCTTGATGGTGATTGATGAGTGTCTTACCCCTTCATTTTCTGGGTTTTCTATATTATATGATGATGGTAGCAGATGAATAAGAAGTTTAAGTACTTAAAGCCTAAGAAGCAGTGTTGCATCACGACCAGTGTTTCCTGTTGCGTACTCTGATATTGGATTGAAAATGTGTTGTTGCTGATGTCAGGATAAAGTGATACCCTATCTCGGCGGGGTGTTACAGATAATATTTCTACTAAATTTATTTCATTCATCAATATATTAATAGTTTCCTATTATCGTTAAAATCTTTCAAGATTCAAAATTTAATTTTCATAAATAATGTGTTTTATATTAAGTAACTGAATTCGAAATTCAAAAATCAAATTAGATTATTAATATCTATTGCAATTTCGTTCATAAATAATGTGTTTATATTATGGCATTATGATACTCAAATCAAATGCAAATTAGTCTTTTGGTTGGATTTCTAAATTTGTCATTAATCAAATTTGTCATTAAGCAATTTCGTTCATGCCCTTTTAATGGTTTTTTGTCTATAAATTATGAGGATTAACCTTGCTTGCATATCCATTTTCACTTTGAACGCTTTCAAGTTTCGTTTGACAAAGCTTTCAAGTTTTTGTACTATTATATTGGTTTTCGATACATTTTATTAGTTGTTTTTATTGTAAACCTAAACTCTTATAGATTGTTATGTTACTACTATTTCTTTTTCTATTTGATCTGTCCCTTCTATATGATTAGAATAGAAAGCCATGGAAAAAGAACGATACTCATGGGAGATAATTTACATACGATGTGCACATATATGACGAACTTAGGATTAACAACTTTGGAGGATTTTCTTGGTTTTTGGTTGTTTCCTCTGGTGAGTGTACACTCAGCTTATTTCACCTTTTTGCTTTATGTGATGTTTTCGTAACATATGTAAGCTCCATGAATGCGCAAAAGCAATGTGGTCTATGAAAGCTGTTAATAGAACATTTTGTTAATTTGTCCTTCATGGTGTTGGGGGTTTCTATTTTTTGTTTCATGATTTTTTTTCCTTTTTCGAAGAAGCTTTTTTATACCGAATATTCTCAAAAGTATCAGAATAGATGTCTCAAAGATCCTGATAAAATAATGTTTCCTTAGCTTCATCTAGGTATTTTTGAGAAGTTTAGCAGCATCCGATATATGTTTGATGCTCTGTTCTCTATCATTCTACATGTTCCTTAATTTAATAATTTTTAAATGAAATCGTTGGACATGATTTTAAGTGGTAACTTTTTTGTTTTGTATGATTTTAAGAAGCAATTCTATCATTCCATTATGGATTTAAAAAGTAGCTATCAATTTCATTATCAAAATAAAAGGTAGCTATCAATTTTAAAAAAAAATAGCTACCAACAATGAAAGAATATCTACTTTTTTAATAACATTTTGTTCAAAAAGTAGATTTTTCTTTCATTGTTTTGAACAAAATTGATAGCTACTTTTTCAATCCATTGTTTTAATAATTTTTGTATCGATATAATTATTTCCTATTTATTATTTTTCACTTAATTAATTAGTTGATGACTTTTTATCTAATAAATCTAAATTTACTCTTCTCTAACTAATTTATATTTAATTACATGATAAAAAATAAAAACTTTTTCTTAGTGTCATGTTTATTCTTTATGTTTGTTTTCTTATCTAAAAACAAAGAAAGAACTACAGCTTTTTCAAGTCTTTAAGAATTGCATTTCAAATAAGTCTAAAATTATTATCTCAAGGTTTCGAATAAAAAAAAACAATTTAAAGTTTTTTTTAAAAAAATTTAAAGAAAAAATTCAATAATAATTGGTAAAAAAACATATCTTTGATCCATAACTTTAACTATAACATAAAACGAAATAAATAGCGCTTATTTTTTTATCTTTGCTAGCGCTTAAAAGCGTTACCTATTTAGCCGCTAGTGATCATTGTTCAAAAAGACAGTGTTTTAAAAAACGCTAGTGATATGTGGAGTCGCTAGCGCTTCCTTGACAAAACACTATCTATTATTGATCATAGATAGCGCTTTTTCAAGAAAGCGTTATAATAGATAGCGCTTTCTCAAGGAAGCGCTATCTATTAACCTTTTTTTTTACAGTGGCAGTATATTACAACTACTGATAATTCCTACAACCAGGCCAATACAACATTTCTACCAAAATTTTGGCAGAATCTCCCCAAAAATATGGATATTCTAAAATAACATAAGTACCTGTATAATTATAACAAATAATGCCAACCAAATAATGCCTCACATGGGCTAACAACATACATCTAACTACTGCTATATTAATGTGTATACACAATTAATGATCAAAGTTTTAAAACAAGAACCAAGAACACACAACAATTAAACCAAGACACATGCATGGTAATCACAACAATTAAACCAAAATTTTCAGGATAACATGTGGCTAGGAGAAATAAGGAACATACAGTTCTTGCAAATAGGTGATTTGCCTTAACTCTGGTGAGAAACCCTTTAATGATGAACCTGAGATGTTTCTACAAAGAAAAATCTCAATCTATAGTATAAAGAATGTGCTAACTTAGAAATTCATGTCAAGTGATAGCAACAGTACACCGCACAAAAAAAAAAGAAAAAACACCAACCATAGAAGGATTGATGGTATCTTACAGCTTGATACCATTATGTCGAGTCATAGTGCATGAAACGCCAAACCAATTACAAGGATATGGAAAAAAAAAATAGTGCAAACACTTCATTTCTATAAACACATTCTAGAAAATTTCAATTTCACTCAGAAAACAGTAATTGCCATCTTTGCTACTTACTTAATGACACTTCAAATAATTAAATTATTTACTAGCAAGTAATTAATCAAGTTCGGAAGAAGCCATCTATCTATTTGCAAAAAAAGTAGACACGAGTAATTTAACAAGTACATAATTCATAGTCATTTAACTAAAATAACACAATCTATCTTTCCTTTTTCTTTTCTTCCGACTGATCCAAAGCCCCTCTCTATGATCATGTCTAATTATTTAACATCCTCTCTTGATGTACTTTCCTCACCAAACAGTGATTGTATCACAAAGAACAAGTCATCTTCAATATCAGCATCTTCATTTACTTGATCATTATCAATCTCATTAACAATTTTTTTGTTAGTCAACAAAACAACAGACCAATTCATATCAGATGGATTGGTGACATAAAACACTTGTCGAGCTTGCGATGCTAAAATATGAGCGTTATCTTTATATCCCAACTTATTGAAATTCATCCGTACGAACCTCAAGTCATTCGTTTCTACACCGTAATTATTGTTAACCCACTTACATTGGAATACAGGCACCCGAAACATCGCATAATCTAACTCCCATATGTGATCAATGACCCTGAAGTATGACATATTCGCATAAATGAGATTTCTGTCCTTGTCACTTGAGATATGCATAGCTTGAGCAACAACAATGACCCCACTATTTTGCATTTTACTCTGATCATCATGTTCTTTTGTATAGAATGTGTACCTGTTTATCAAATAACCGGTGTAAGAGATAACACGTATAGCTGGACCTTTAGCTAACCACCTAAATCTTTCTGAAAACGAGCTAGGATTTGCATTAAACTCTGTAGAAATGTGATCTCTTAACCACGTTATAAAACATCGATTGTGTTCTCCTGTTAACCAATTTTGATTCTTATTTGGGTACATACTCTTAAGCAATTCGTTGTGTTTCACAATATAGGACTCAAACTCATCGGCATTGTGTAAAACATGTAAGTGTGCTTGCTCCATTTGTTGCCTTGATATAGTCAATATTTTACATCCAGTAATCCCTTTCCCCTCGCTTCCTCCTGTGTGAAGAGATTTCGACATCCCTATGTTACATCCAACGTTAGATAGGTAGTCGGAACAGAATTCAACAGCTTTTTCGACTGTATACCACTCAACAATACAACCCTCTAATCGTGATCGGTTTTTCACATTCCCTTTTAATATCTTCATGTAACGCTCAAACAGGTGTATCCATCTCATGTAAGCTGATCCACACAATTATGTTTCCCTAACCAGATGAACTGTCAGATGAATCATTTTGTCAAAGAATGAAGGTGAGAAATACATCTCAAGCTCACACAAAATCTAAACAATTTTTGTTTGCAATGCTAGTAACTTTCTCAGGTCAATCACTCTGTTGCAAATTACCTTGAAGAAGAAACAAAGTTTAGTTAAGGTCTTCCGCATTTTGATGGGCAAAATGGATCGTATAATAATGGGTAGCAAATTCTCCACGAGAACATGGCAATCATGGGACTTTAGACCCTTTAACTTGATATCTCTCATTGATATAAGGTTCATAATGTTTGAAGAATACCCCTCTGGAATCTTAACTCTATGAAGAAACTTATAAAGAACCGTTTTCTCTTTTCTAGACAAAGTATGAGCGGCTGGAGGTAGATATGTATGTAGTTTCCTCTTCTTTACTGGTCCAAATTCCCGCCTCAATCCCATACTAACTAAATCCCGTATTGTATTGATGTCATCTTTAGTCTTCCCGGGCACATTGAGTAAGGTACCAATGACACTGTCAAAGATATTTTTTTCAACATGCATCACATCAATGAAATATCTCACGTATAATGACTTTCAATATGGCAGCTCAAAGAAAATCAACATTTTCTTCCATCCTCGTGTGACAAGCTCTCTCGCAAAAGGTTTTCCAAATTCAATACTCAAATTTTTTACCTTTTCAAACAGTTGTGCACCCGTCAAAGGCAAAGGAGCTCTACGTTCTTCGGTATTCTCATTAAATGTTTTCCGCCAAGAGCGATAATGATGGTTTTGAGGGAAAAACCTACGATGCCCAATGAAGACAATCTTCTTACCATGTTCCAATCGCATCCAATCAGTACCATCTTCACATATAGGGCATGCACACTATCCTTTGGTACTGTATCCAGGCAAATTATCGTATGTCGAAAAATCATTAATTGTTCGAAGATCATAGTCCTCAAGGTGAAATTTTCTTCTATATACCCATCGTACACATTTATACCCATCTCACACATTTGCTTCAAGTTTTCAATTAAAGGTGCCAAGAATATGTCTATATAATTTCCTGGTTGTTTGGGCCCAGAAATTAACATAGACAACATCATATATTTGCGCTTCATGCATAGCCATGGAGTAGGTTTTAAATCACCAAAATCACAGGCCATGTACTATGAGAGCTACTTTGAATACCATGCGGGTTAAATCCATCAGTAGACAATGCAAGTCTTAGGTTTCTTGGTTCTTTCCTAAAATCATGATACTCAATATCAATTTTTTTTCCATTGAGGAGAATCTGTCGGGTGCCGTAGCATGCCATCTGTAACACCCCGTTGAGACATGACGTTTACTTTATCCTGACTCAACCACAATACATTTTCAATTCAATATCAGAGTACACAACAGAACGCACTGGCCGTGATGTAACACTGCTTCCCAGGCTCTAAGTACTTGATTTTCTTGTCCATCTGTTATTTATCATCATATAATAGAAACACACTAGAAAACAAAGGGGTAAGACACTCGTCAATCACTAACAAGCAGAAAAATAGCATAATAGAGATATTGTTGTCATGCACAACACAACCAAAGACATAACAATTATCATCATAGACATCACAATTTATCAACATAACTGTTACCACATACTAACAATCCTAATCACGTGGTCATGGACCACATCATACTCAGATACCATAGTCTGACACATAACATCAGTCCTTCATATTGATCACAGGATATACAGACCTAACTGACACAGAATACCGATCTTCCGAGCTGATTCTCGGCCCTACTAACTCAAACCATAGATCGCGAAATATCGCGGGCCATTAATGCCCTACTCCATAGACCAATCACCAGTCTTAGGGCACTGAATAAGATAAGTTGATTATCCTGGGAACATATCCTGATATGCTACCATCTTTGATTACCGGTTACGGCATCCCATACTACCATATCCGATTGCCGGAGTAAGGTATGGTTCCGTGCACTAGGACGACATTCCCTTTACAGAGAATGGCCAAGATTGTCCACCCGTCAGACGTGGAGTTCTGGAGACTTGTCCTGATGACCGAGTACACACCCTCAAGGTCACCGTCTATCCTTAAACCACTCTTTACCTTAGGTACCATGGACATAGAAAGCCTCGTCGGAAAGATCGAGTACACACCCTCAAAGTCTTGGCCGAGTACACACCCTCAAGGCTACCGACTGATCTCATTACCATCCCGTCTATACATCAAGTACACCAACCTTGGGTATATCGACCTGGCTATCACCACTAACAAATAGAGCATCGACGGTAACGTGTTATCACTGCCTAGGGATTTGCAAATCTCTAACTAGAGGGCGGCACCGTTGACTCATACATCGGACTCACGTATATCATATACAGCCAGTACATAAATATCAGCATCAGATTATCAACTATCTTTAATCAACATAAGGATTAACCCTAGTATCGCTCAGACGATCTACTACTGACATGTTATCAATCAGCACATCAGCAGTCATACAATCATAAAACAATTATATCAAAGCATCTTAACAATCAGCATCCATCCATAGATTTTAATAGATCATTCATATGGTTGATAGACCTCTGACAACTGTCCTCAGCTATCACAGGTCACAGCCCCTCTCCTAAGGTGTTGCTGTTATTAACCCCTAGTAGGGTTAAGGTCCCCTACACATGCTAACAGTACTACTCTACTACCTATTTTTCCTAGTGATTAAGGTATCTTTCCCCTTACCTGGCTTAGAAGACTGTTGTCGCTCGCGTCTCTGTCGCTCCTCGCAAGCTCCTCCACGCCCTCCCAAAGGATCCTTTAGAAGAAGTGAGGAGAATGGAGGGTGAAGGGTGCTATTTATAGTCATTTTGGGTCTATCGCGTAGCGATGGTCTCTAGGCACAAAGGCCATCGCGTTGCGATGAGGGACACATGTCAGCAATCCCACACTCTGATTCACCGACTTACCCACCGACTTAGACCGCGTCGCGATGCTCTTATTTGTATTCTCCGTCGTGTTGCGACGGTCCTTAAGGGGAGAAATTATGTTTTCGTCCTTCTAGAAGATTCTACTGTATTTCGTCCTTTTCTAAGGGTTTCTAGTATTTTTCAAGCCTATTTCATCCCTAATTAAGGTTTTAAACACCCGTTTATCACCTAACTACAGGTTAAATTATTGTTTTGAAAATCAGGATGTCACACCATCCTTAATTCTTTCATCCTTATGTCATGTTAAGTGTTTTGCATCTTCCCCACTACAACACATGCACCTGGATTTGAGAATTATGGGGAAATAACACATAACTTTATCTGAAGCCGATTCTGATTCATTCTTCTTATACTATGAGACTTTACATTTAGGACACGACTTTAACGATGCATATTCATTTATAAATAAAATACAATCGTTAGGACAAGCGTGTATCCTCTCATAGCCCATGCCAATAGAGCGTAACATTTGTTTAGCCTCATATGTCCGACCAGGAAGAATATTATCACCTGACAACATATCTTTCAATAAGATGAGTAAGTTCGTAAAACTCTTATCAGTCCATCCATTGCCCGATTTTAAGTTATACAACTTTATCATCGATGATAATCTCGTAAATTTAGTACAACCCTCATACAACGACTTCTCCGTATCACTTACTAACTTCTCAAACATTTGAGGACATTCACCGAGATCTTCTTCAACCACATTTGCCATCTCTTCAAAACGGTCACCATAATATGTATTTGTACCGGCGTCATCTGACGCATATCTCCCACTCTTCCCCATATTAGAAGATTCACCTCTTTTCTCACAGTGCTTTGTCCAACAGGTATAACTCTGATCAATTCCATTGCTCACTAAATGTCCTTTCAATTCCTGAATATTAACTCGACCTACATAACAACAACTCAAACAAGGACATACGATTCTACCAAGGTCTAGTTCTTTTTCAACTGAACTACAAACCTAATAAAATATTGCACTACATCCCTATATTCCTTCGACAAACGATTGACAGACATCCACTTCCGATCCATTTTAATTTCAACCTTTACAAATTCAACAATCATTCCCATCAATATAACATCATATTAAATGTATTTGTATTCTCAATATTTTACCGCTAAACATCCACAATTCACAGATCGTATTTAATTCATAGTTTGAATTTTAACAAAAATTTGGTAGAGTCTCCCCTAAAATATGGACATTCCAAAATATATCCAATTCAATCAAACATAAAACACTTCAAAGTTCAAAGGAAGCAATAACTCATTTCCTTATAACTGCATGTGGCTAGTCTTACTATTTTATCTCTATTTATCTTTTTATTTGAAACTAGGTTAAGCTTATGATACATTCATATAATATTGCAATAGCTACGCCAAACAAAGAGAGAATCACATTTTCAGCACAAATATGCAGATGAATCAGACCCATGAATCACAAAAGGGACAAACATGAAGAGCTTTCTTCTAAGAATCAAACAAAGACAGAATCACATTTTTAGCACAAATATACAAAAAGAAGTAAAAAAGAGAGGCTGGTACCTCAGAAGTCAGAACCCGAAAATATCATACACAGTGTCAAGCACAAAGAAGTTTCCAGTATGCAACACCACTGAACCGGTTGAAAGCCCCGTCATTTTCCAGTATCCAACATCGTCTTTTCGTCGTTTCGTTCTTAGAGAGAGAGAGAGAGAAAAATACAGAATCGAAAGAAGGGCGACAGTGGAGAAGAGGACAAAGCTCAAGGAAGGAGAGGAGGACGATGGTGGTGGTTTTGCGTGCGACGGAGAAGGAGAAAGAGCCAGATTTAGAGACTGGCGGCGTTCGCGAATGGCAAGAGGGGCAACGATGGAGAGGAGGACGAAGCTCAAGGAAGGAGAGGAGGACGCGGAGGTGGTTTTTATCGGTGGTTTTGCGTGCGACGGAGAAGGAGATAGAGCGAGATTTAGCGACTGCGAGGTTTTGCGTGAGCAGAGAGGGAGAGGTATGCGCGCGTTCTTGTGTCATTATTTGGGTTTATCAAGAAAGGATATTAACAAGCGCTTCCTTAGAGAAGTGCTAGCGAAGACCATTAACAAGAATCATAGATAGCGCTTTCCCAGGAAAGCGCTAGTGAAGATCAAAAAATAGATAGCGATATCCTTACGCGTATTTTTAATAGCGTTTCACCGACGAAGCGCTGTCTATTAGTTCGTTTTTACTAGCACTTATTATAGAAAGTGCTAGTAAAAGCCAAAACATAATTATAGCCAGCGCTTTCAGAAAGAAGCGCTGTTTAAGGTGACGCCATTTTTTTAATAATTTGTTGTAGTGTTCAAATTGGAAAAGTATAGTGGAAATCAAATAAAAAAAAAACAAGATATCGAAAGATAAAAAGTGAGAGAATAGCCATCAATTGAAACAGTAGAGGATATTTATAGATAATAAATTGCATTCGAAATTTTGAATATTGAATGACTATTTTTTTGGTGTGTAAATATTGACGGACTTGATTCTCAATAAATAATATTGAATGACTTGAGAATTGAAAAACATTCCTTTTAACTTAATGGGATGTAATATTATTTCAAATTTAGAAATTTTAAACTGACTACTTTATAAATTAACCAGCAAATCATCATAAAATATTAATTTAGAAATAAAATAATAAAATTGTACGGTAAATATTATTCCGTAAATTGCTTATTGACTTACCCATCTATTGGTATTTGTTTTTTCCAAAAAAAAAAATCTTTGGTATTTGTTGATTGCCGATATCTACTATATTATATCTACTATCTACTATAATATATAAAATAGAGTTTTGTCACGTGATACTATGTCATATTCAAAAGCAAAAACATTTTTTCCCTTCTAAAGAATTTTATTTATTTATTATTATAATATTACAAAATCTCAATTAGTAAATATTATCAAAATCATAAATGTATTATCTTAAATGAATTGCCGATTTTGAATTAGTGTAATCATTCATTAGCATTTATTATTATTGTATCATATAAATTTGACGACTTTTAATTTGACATTCACTATTAATTATATAATTCATAATAAATCTGATTTCAAATTTTAATTTCAATTAAATCAAAACGAAATTCACTTAAAAATCATACTAAATATATCACTTATTAAACAATATATCATAAAGACAAATTTATGCTAAAGTTTTTAACATATACCGTGCACAACACATACCATTATACTATAGATATATTGTTACTAATATTTAATGTCACATAAATTATTAAATAGGAGTTTTATATAAGTTATATATATTTTAGTTTTAGTATGTATTATTTATTCCTACAATTGATTTACTTTATCATATTACTATTTGTTATTATATTATAAACTCATTTATGTTATTTCTTCTACTTTCTTTTCAAAATATTTTTGGCTATTTATTTTTTTACGTCACTCAACAATTCTCAAATCTCACCCATGCATCACACGGGTTAATACACTAGTTGTAACATCAGTTTATGTGTTAAATATATTTTTGCTCCATATAAAATGAGTAGATTTTGGTATTGGTTATTGTAAGATTTTTTCTTTGGTTTTTATCCCCTTCAATCTGAAATTACTATTTTTTATCGCTACCTTTATGTGACATTCATTAAATGCTTATATGTTAAGGAGAAAGTCACATTGTCAAGGAGAAAGTCACATTGTCATCTCAAATGACACCAATAATGTCAAAGGTGCCATGTTAGCATGTGACTTCCCTAAATTTTGTCCTTGAGTCCTAAATTGAATTTTATTGTCCTCCATAAAATGAATATCAGGGGATCAAAATCAGCGATTTCAGATTTTAAAGAGACAAAAATCAAATAATTTTTTATAAAGACTAAAACAAAAAATTTACTGATTTTACAATTTTACAATACATAATTTCAAAATTTGAAGGCATTAAGACCAAAATATTTTTTTTAGAAGAAGTAAAATCAAATTTCACTTATTTTATAAGAAGCAAAAACATATTTAACCCTAAATTTTTTTCTTTAAATTTAAACAAACGGATCAATGTGCAAAGTACGACCTCATGAGCTATTGTTTATTGTTTAAATAAGTATGAAAAAAATTAATTATGTGTTTTCAAATATAAATAAATATAATATAATAAAATACTCCCTCCGTTTTTTAATATAGGACCTCTTGTAAAAAAATTAGTCCCATAATATAAGACAATTTTTACATATCAATATGCATTAATTTTTTTACAAAATTACCCCTCAATTAATGGAGGAAATTAAAAGACACATTTATTGTAAGGAAAAAAGTGAGATGGTATGTCTCATTTATTGTAAGGGCAATTTGAAAAAAATAATACACAATTTATATAAATTTAATACTAATAATTAATTTTTAGGAGACGTAAATTAGTCAATAGGGTCATATATCAAGTGACTCAGGGGTATAAAAAAAGCATACATAAAGGGAATTGATATGTGCTTTGACAGTTCGATACATTTCGTGTTCGATAAGAATTGAATTGAAGATTTTACTATACAAAGCGAAGTATACACAATTCACTCACAAACCCTCTTTCCATTTCTTCTCCGTTCCATCTGAGATCGCCAATTCCAATAAGTCCCAAAACCCAAACCCTAACCCTAGCTTTTCCAATTGTTCGCGATAGTCTGAAATTTCTGCTTCTTTCTACAATTCCCCTTCACGAAATCATGGCGACGACGCTTGTGAGCTCTGCCGGTGGGATGCTGGCGATGCTGAACGAGTCCCATCTCTCGCTCAAGCTACACGCTCTCTCCAACCTCAACAACTTGGTTGACAGCTTCTGGCCAGAGATCTCCACCAGTGTCCCCCTCATGTACGCATTCTCCTTTTGCCTCTCGATCTCTGTGCTTCTGCTTCTCTACTTGTATTCTTTTGATTTTCGATTTTGTGTGGTTATGCCTATTTAGATGAAAGTGTAGTTGGGTTTCAAATTCAATTGTTGTACTCTTTTAGTTTCTCTGAATATATTGGCCAGTAATGAAAGGAAAAAAAATCTGTTTGATTATAGTGATAGGCTTGCATTCGGTTTCAATTACGTTTTAGTAGTCAAAATTCTATTTGCAGGAGTCCATTGCATTCGCGTAGCTTTTAGTAATAAAAATCCATGATTCTATGTAGTCTTGAAAGCATGGCTTCGCAATCAAGGGAAATAGTTGTAGGCTTGTAGCTGAAGTGTATTTATACCGCGATTTGAAGATTTGTTATTGTAGCATTGTGTCTTTATTTGGCTTGTGATGATATGATGGTTCTCCTTTCTGTTACTTGGTTGCAAAATGTTAGAAATGGGAATGTTGAAGATTAAACCTGTATGTTTTGATTGATGTGCTAAACAGAGAGAGTCTGTATGAAGATGAGGAGTTTGATCAACACCAAAGGCAACTTGCTGCCCTACTCGTATCAAAGGTATTATTATTCTGCTAATTATTTGAACTAGCATCTTCTATTGAAAATCGTGTGATACCATTTTTGCTTATGGAGTCTTTTTCTTCAAAGCTAGCTGTTATGGTTTGTTTTCCATGACATTTGAGATGTCATGTAACAAATAAGCTAGCTGTTATCGGCTTCTAAAGGAATCACCAGAGGCTGTATGTTTTTTTGCATCCATATATATTTTTTTCTTAGATGCTGAAGTTGGTTTCATGGTTTCTGTTTTATTATCTGATTTTGTTTCACTCCTTAATCTTCAGGTCTTTTATTATTTGGGCGAACTTAACGACTCATTATCTTATGCCCTTGGAGCCGGTCCTCTATTTGATGTTTCAGAGGATTCTGACTATGTGCATACTCTTCTTGGTGAGAATTAATATCTGGTTTTGTTTTATTTAAAGCCGTGGTATATATACAGACCTTGCCAGGGCATCTTTCTGTCTAAGAAGGTGGATTGCTTTGGTAATATTGGTTCAGTTGATGATGTTACTTGTTAGTGGTTTGATTTATTTCAGTTTAATGAACTTGAAAATAATATGACGTATATAAATTAATTTTTAACTACAATGAAATCATCATAAGTTCCACTTGACATTCTATGAATTTTTTAATATCTTCAGCTAAAGCTATAGATGAATATGCCAGTCTTAAGTCTAAGGCAGCAGAGTCAAGTGATGAATCTATCAAAGTAGACCCAAGACTGGAAGCAATTGTGGAGAGATTGTTGGATAAGTATGCAAGCCATAATTATTCTTATGTTTTTTGTATCCAAGTGTACCTTAACACTTTGAGTTCCCCTCACTTTTTGTTGCTTTTCCCTAATTTAGGTGTATCGTGGATGGAAAATACCAACAGGCTATGGGAACCGCCATTGAATGCAGGAGATTAGATAAACTTGAGGAAGCAATTACTAGGAGTGACAATGTTCAAGGAACTTTATCATACTGCATTTATGTCTCTCATTCCTTTGTGAATCTCAGGGAATACAGACAGGAGGTAAGGGAAATTAAGATTTTATAGTTATATACAGAATGTATCTGGTGAATCTTTCTGTTCTTATCCTCCCTTTAATTTTAGTTATAAGATTGTATTCTATTGAAATTGTTTATGTCTTTTAAACATCTCTGTGTTTTTATACTTAATAGGACTCTTAAATCCTGTCAACTGTGGTACTCGTACGCGATGAATGTTTGTCCTGTTTGACAGGTTTATTCTGTCGAGAAGGTGGAAGATCTGATGAATAATTTATGTATATGAAATTTGAATTGAAAAAATTGTAGGAAATTTGTTCTTTGGCAACTTGATGATGTGTGGCATATCTCGAAACTTGCAAAATGTGAGAAAGACCTTTTCACAATGGTGTTTATGACAGAAGGTTGATGTTGCTTGTTATTTTTGTCCAGGTTCTCCGTCTCCTTGTTAAAGTATTTCAAAAGCTTTCTTCACCAGATTATCTGAGCATTTGTCAGTGCCTTATGTTTTTGGATGAGCCCGAAGGTGTTGCAAGCATATTGGAAAAGCTTTTACGTTCTGAAAACAAAGATGATGCTCTTTTGGCACTTCAAATAGCTTTTGATTTGGTAGAGAATGAGCACCAAGCTTTTCTTCTGAATGTTAGAGATCGTCTTGCATTACCAAAGTCTCAACCTTCAGAAGCTGCACAGCCAAAACCCAGTGATGCAGGTTCTACTCAGAATGCTAATGTGAATGGACCAGATGACGTTCAGATGACGGATGGTGAATCGGCTTCTACCGTCAACGTGCCTGAGGATCCAAGTGAAAAAATGTATGCAGAGAGGTTAACCAAAATAAAAGGAATTTTGTCTGGGGAAACTTCAATACAGTTGACTCTGCAGTTCCTTTACAGTCATAACAAGTGAGGCAGTTTTCTTCAATCATATGTTATTAGATCATCATTTTTTTGTTGGTTTTAGTGTCCTTTAGGTAGTACGTTGGTTCTTATACTTCTTGAATGTAACTTGCATTTAGATCCGACCTCCTTATTCTGAAGACCATAAAGCAGTCCGTGGAGATGAGGAATAGTGTCTGTCACAGTGCTACCATATATGCCAATGCAATAATGCATGCTGGAACAACTGTGGATACTTTCCTGAGGGATAATTTGGTTAGCTATTTTTGCTTATTTCCTCTTTTTGCTCCCTTTCGCTGCGATTTCCCATGCAATTTGTTTGCTACTTTGCTTTCCTTTCTTAAGTTTTTTGTCCCTTGAAAATTTTAGGATTGGTTGAGCAGAGCTACTAATTGGGCCAAATTTAGTGCAACAGCTGGTCTTGGTGTTATCCATAGAGGGCATTTGCAGCAGGGAAGGTCACTGATGGCGCCCTACTTGCCTCAGGGTGGGGCTGGTGGTGGTGGTAGTCCATACTCAGAAGGTGGTGCTCTCTATGCCCTTGGTCTTATTCATGCTAATCATGGAGAGGGCATCAAACAATTTCTTCGTGATAGCCTGCGCAGTACTACTGTTGAGGTGCTCATAAATATTGATCACATTCTCTTGTAAAAGAAAAAGACTATTGTATATCTTACATGTGTTGTATGGGCAGGTCATTCAACACGGTGCATGTTTAGGTCTTGGATTGGCATCCCTAGGAACTGCTGATGAGGATATTTATGAAGAAATAAAAAATGTTCTCTACACTGATAGTGCTGTTGCCGGCGAAGCTGCTGGTATCAGTATGGGCTTACTCATGGTTGGAACTGGCAGTGACAAGGCAAATGAGATGCTCACTTATGCACATGAGACACAACATGAAAAGATTATAAGGTAAAGGTGTTTCACTTAGGTCTTAAACCATGGCTTCTCTCGCTTTGATATTTATAGTTTTTTGATGTTTCAGAGGGCTAGCATTGGGAATAGCTCTTACGGTTTATGGCAGAGAAGAAGAAGCCGACACTTTGATTGAGCAGATGACTCGGGATCAGGATCCAATATTGCGTTATGGTGGCATGTATGCACTGGCCTTGGCATATAGGGGAACAGCAAACAATAAGGCCATTCGTCAATTACTGCACTTTGCTGTGTCTGATGTGAGTGATGATGTCAGGAGGACTGCAGTCCTAGCATTAGGGTTTGTGCTGTACTCTGATCCAGAGCAGGTTAGTTCTGCCCTTTTCTTTTTAGTTCCCCTTGTCCCGAGTTACTTTTCTTTTCTGTGGCTGTATTCTGTTTTAGTTGATTTTGTTGAGATTTGCAATGATACTTTTCTATATTGCAGACTCCACGAATTGTTTCCCTCCTGTCAGAATCTTACAATCCACATGTTCGATATGGAGCTGCTCTTGCTGTGGGTATTTCCTGTGCGGGTACAGGTCTCAGTGAGGCCATATCTTTGCTGGAGCCTTTGACATCAGATGTCGTTGATTTTGTTCGTCAAGGTGCCCTCATAGCAATGGCTATGGTCATGGTTCAGATCAGTGAAGCTAGTGATTCGCGTGTTGGAGCATTCAGGTAAGGAAATCCTATTTTTTGGATTTTTTTTTATGAGCTTTTTTTTTTTTTGGAAATTGAGTCGATAGATTTGTTATTTCCTGACATGCCTTGTATTCTAGGCGACAGTTGGAGAAAATTATTCTGGACAAGCATGAAGATACCATGAGCAAGATGGGAGCAATTTTGGCTTCTGGAATCCTTGATGCTGGTGGAAGAAATGTGACCATAAGACTACTTTCTAAGACAAAACATGATAAAATTACTGCAGTGGTTGGTCTTGCAGTTTTCAGCCAGTTTTGGTACTGGTACCCTCTTATCTATTTTGTAAGCCTGGCTTTTTCACCGACGGCTTTTATCGGTCTGAACTATGATCTGAAATCTCCAAAGTTTGAGTTCTTGTCACATGCAAAGCCTTCACTTTTTGAATACCCTAAGCCTACTACTGTTCCCACCACTACTTCAACTGTGAAACTTCCCACAGCTGTTCTGTCGACATCAGCCAAGGCCAAAGCTAGGGCTAAGAAAGCTGAAGAACAGAAGGCTAATGCTGAAATTTCATCTAGTCCCGACTCTGCTTCAGTTGTTCCGAGTGCTGGAAAAGGAAAGTCTCCCGGTGAGAAGGATGGAGAAGCCATGCAGGTAATGCATATTCTGTTTGTTTTGGAAGGCTTTTGTCTTATGTTTCTAAATTAATGCTACTATTTAGATGACTGTTGGGAATAAAAGATTGAGAAGAAACGGGTGGGTTGAAATTTTTCTTTAGCTTGCTTGCGTACATGCAAAATACGTGATTTATATTGGCTGCTAAGAGTATTCCTTTTTTCGTTCTCATCATTTAATCTTTAGGATGGTTACTGATTACCCCCGCCCCAATTTTTTTTTTTTTTTTGCTAAATGAAAATGTTTCATGATTGGCATAAAGTTAATATTTTTAGATAGAATTGTTTATTACGGTTTTCTCTTCCTTTGTTTTTTGTGTGTTGTTACAAAGGATGTATTGTTTGGGGGGGGGGTGTGGCTAAATTGCTGGCAGAATGACTTGGCTGTGATTTGATCCCGAGATCAAGCAGCCCCCTAGACTCTTGGGCTGGATGCTAGGGGGCTGCTTGATCTCGGGATCAAATCACAGCCAAGTCATTCTGCTGTTTATTAATTTTTTTATTTTCATTGCGTGAGGGACCCTGATGATAGAACATTTTTTTTTTGGTTTAATGCAAAATTAATAATACAAGCGTAGATTATTGATTACAGTTTGTTGGATCCAATACTTGTCACATCACATGTATGCTTCAGATAAAATATCTAATTTCTATCTGCAAATTGATGACATTTTTAAACTTCGTCCATTTTTTTTTCTTTCAAGGTTGATAGCCCAACGGAGAAGAAATCAGAGCCTGAGCCCTCTTTCGAGATCCTAACAAATCCAGCAAGAGTGGTTCCTGCTCAGGAGAAGTTCATTAAATTTTTGCAGGACAGCAGATACGTTCCAGTTAAGTTGGCACCTTCAGGATTTGTGCTTCTTAAAGACTTGCGTCCTACTGAGCCTGAAGTGCTCGCTATCACTGACACGCCCGCATCTACCACGTCAACTGCTGGTGGATCAGGACCAGGATTGCAGAGTTCTTCATCAGCAATGGCTGTGGATGAGGAACCTCAACCTCCTCAACCATTTGAGTACACATCATGAGTTTGGTTCTTACTCACCAAGTTCAAATATTCATCATGGTGCTTAGAAAATTGGTTCTCCCGAGGAGAGAGCAGCGACATGAATGAATTGTTCGGGTCATTACTACTGCTCTATTGGCCACTTGAAATCGAATTCCAGGGCGTGACTTTCTTTTTCCTTAATGGACTATAGTGTGGTATTTGCTCCACTATGTGGTTAATCTGTGAACTGGTTACTATATGTTTTCAAAGTGGAGCATAAAAGCAGCGTGCGGCCAATCTGCACTGTTTAATGTGTTTTTATCGTATCCCATTTCTTTTTGAAGAACTTGTCCAATTTATGGGGTCACTAAATGGGGCCAAGGGTTATGTTTGTAGAGTAGTGGCTCTGTCGTTGAAGATTTTCTTTTAAAATGTCGCTACTCTTTCATATTTACAATTGACAGTTCGTAATCACGAATTTCTCAAGTGAATTTAAGCTTTCGTATCTCCGATTCATGTTGTGCTATTACTGAAGGATTTGGGTTAGATTTATTTATATTTTTCCGAGTTAATTTAAAATACTCCGGTCGGTGATGGCTTCTCCAGAGGGGCTAATGAATCAGATGATGAACTGAACGGTGTTTGGTTTTTCCTTTTGGTTGCATAGAGGTTTAGAGTTATTCTGGCTTGTGTGTGATTCGATCATCATACTTATTCACACTGGGTGCTCTTATATTGCAAATTTAACTCTTCTAAACTTGCGTTTACTTTCAACCAAAATGAAAAATTATCGTTAACATTTTTGATTCGAGACTTCTCTATATTTGAAAATCCTTAAATGCATTAAAAATAATTATAGAAAACTTGTATATGTATATTAAATTATAAATTTATTATTCTCATTTTTTTTATTTCGATTTCTCATTTTAAAAGTAAATTTGCCCTTTTTTTAGAATAAAAATGAAAACTCACGATGCAATTATTGCATACTATTTTTTTTTCCCCATAGGAGATTTGCTCATTTGTTACCTAGTGGTCTTCACGTTCTCAGATATCCTCCGTGGCTGTATCTCATTTCTTTGGATTGATTTTGTCGATATTAGTGTTCAAGTGTAATGACATTCAGACCCTGCTAACTAGTTTGCCACTTGATTTGCTTTTCTACAAGTATGAGATATGTGTACCCTTCAATCTCTGACCCATCCATTATCATCACACCACACATTTTTTTAAGATTTTTAAAAGGTATTCACTTGGTTTGTATATGTTTAAAATAATAAATAAATAGTAATTTTAAGACTTTAGTTCAGAATGAAAAGTGAAAGACCTAAATCATAATTTCAAGATTTTTGAGTAATTAGTATTAAAATATCAACTTTAGTGAATTTTTAAAGAGGTCGTGTAATTGTTTGAATCATCATACTGTTGTACGTTATATTTAATTAATCTGTAAAATCTCTATTATGCATATACAATTCTACCGTCATAATCTTTTTTTACCCTGTTTGGTTCACATTTTGGTCAACGCAAACGACAGTTTCTACCGGCAAAACACGGAACCCGAGGCGCCAGACTCCATTTTTCTGCAGCTGCTCTCTTCTCTTCGGTTTGCAAACGAGATTTTGGTGCAAAATCTCAAACTAAGAAGCTCTTTATCTGTAAATCATTCTTTAGCAGAGACTACTATTAAGACTTCACATCGTTAATGAAATAATTTTATATTATGAAATTGGAGACAATTATTAAAAAAAAAAAATCCAATTAACTTTCCTCATGATGTGATGGACTTATTAAAAGGGTATATATATTATGGTTTTTATTTGCCTGTAGGTTAATTTTGTGTTTAAACTTAGCAATTCTAATTAATAGTAAGTATTTATAAATATAATAGTAGTAAAATTTACTCAATAAATTTACTAAAATTATCTCTCAAAAAATAAAACTTAACAACAAAAGAAACAATTAACAAATAAAAGGGATAATAAACATTTTGAAGTTACAATTTACTCACTTCATCCTGTTTAGTTAGCATTAAGCAGGGAAGGTAAAACACAAATGTTTTCTTAACTACTTTGTCCACCAATCCACCAGTAATTAAAATCCCGACATACTATTAAGGGCTTGTTTAGGCCATCTTTATCGCTGTTGCGATTGCGTTTCTTAATTTCCAGCTATTGTGATTGCAATTAGGTGGCAGCCAAGTCAACCACTGCATTTTTTAATTTTAGTGCACCATAAACCGAAGAAATGATGGAAACAAATTTAAAAGCAACACTCAATCCTTCTCTCTCAGTTGACAAAGCATTAATTGGAATAAATAACGCAACGAGTCCCACACAAAAAGGAAGCAACACAGGTAAATAACGCAGCGCTGTGGATGCTCTTAGGAAAATAGAAAGTTTATAGGTTTGGTTGGCCATGAGGTAGTTGTCTAACCTCTAATTAACAAGGTTCGTAAGGAAGCACAAAACCAAAACCAAAGCAAGATATTTATTAATTAGCTGACTAAACGATACACATGTGCATGGCAACACGAATCACTATTACATATATATATATGTGTGTATATATATATATGTGTGTGTGTGTGTGTGTGTGTTGACAAACATGATGATGATGATGATGATGATCATGATGAGAGTAATTAAGCGAAATAAACAAAAAGAAAGACACAGCTAGCTAGCTACTTGTGGTCGTGGTGGTGTGTTCCAGGAAGCTTCTCCTTTATCTTCTCTATTATTCCTTTCTTCTTGTGATGGTGCTCCTCCTCACCGACACCGGTAGTGTCAGCGGTGGTTGTAGCATCTTCATCAGCTATGACTTGTGTGCTACCGCCGTCAACGCCGGTGGTGTCTCCGGTGGTCACCATTTCCTTCTGAATTGGATCCTTGGTTATAGGAACAGCACCGTACTGGTTCTGAAAATGTTCCATTTAACTATATCACTCCTACTTTCTCCTCTTTACTCAAATTACTCAAACTTAACTTCTAATCCCTTCCCTTTTGGTTAATAATTAGTGGGGTTTATTACTCAAACTTAACTTCTAATCCCTTTTGGTTAATAATTAGTGGGGTTATTACTCAAACTTAACTTCTAATCCCTTTCCCTTTTGGTTAATAATTAGTGGGGTTTATTTACGCACATATGCACGCGCACAACATATATCGAGAGGGGTCACCACTTGTTACTGCCTCGTCATTCTAATTGCCACCAAGCGTTGACAAGTGTCGCTTGGTATTGCTTTGGAATTGCCACGTGGGACTACCATGCTATTGTTACACTACAGAAAGACCAAACACAAATGGACAAGAAACTAAATTTTAGTATAGAAACAGAAGATTAATATTTTGACAAAATTAAATGACTGAAAGTAAATTGATATCAAGAGATGTAAATTGAAGAAACTAGGTATAGTGTAACTGCTGATTGCGTTGACAATATATGTGTCAAGAAGATAGGTAGGTAGTTTTTTTTTTTTCATCTTTTTATCTATAAATACTATAACTTTAGATGTAATAAGAGTTGAATACTTGATTGGACATCCGAAACATCTCATTTCAACATATTAACCAGATTAGAGATCAAGTATATCTTGCACTCTTTTCAATTCGATATAAATTACATTTCTAGGCCATTTATTGTTTTGCAAGTTTTAACAATTTTGTATCTTTTTTTCTTCCGTACATTACTTTTGAATCATTTTCGTTAAAGTCTTCTACATTTGAGTATTTTGATTTCAAGCACTTCAGTTGTTTGTGTTTATTTCAATGCACTTTATTTTTCTGCACTTGTTCTTCTAATTTTATTCACAATTCTTTAAACATTTTCAACAATTTACTTTTCATTGTCATTTAAATACTTTCTTTTACCTTTTCAGTCATTTTTAATGTTTTTATTCAAGTTTTCAGCATCTTTCTCCACTATATGTTCCTTAATTTATTTCCTTCTCGCGCTCTCTTTCATTTCTTTTACTTCATTCTTCTTGTTTCTATAATCACCAGTTTGACAAGAATTCTTAGCTTTGGCTTAAGCTGATTTACGTCGAGTTTGGTGAATGATTTAGACGAAATCCTCAATAGCATGTTGTTGAGTCAATTTATTGGCAAATAAAGCAAACATAAAACCCGTTGTTTAGATGAGATTACAACATAACTTGTTAAATTCTCAATCAACTGATAATTTATTTATGGTTTAAATATATTTTTCGTCCCTACAAATATAGAGGTATTTGGTTTTCATCCCTGCAAAAAAAAAATTGTTATTTATCCTTACAATTTTGACCGTTTTGTTTTTCATCCCTCTCCGTCATGTTCCGTTAAAAGACGCTGAGGTGGCAAACAAACCTTCATTTTGCACTGCTGACTCATATTAATGTGCGCATGTGGCACTACATGTCATGAGTTATCTTTATTTATTTTTTAGAATAAAATAAAATTAGAGTTCCGTCGGCCACCCCATCCATCAGAGCCCCACTCCACCTTCCCATCGGCCACCCCCACCCCCACCCCCACCTTCTCTCCCTCACCCCATTTCATTTGAAACCCAGAAATGAAACCACACCCCCACCGCCACACCCCCACCATCTCCCCCACCCAAACAGCCAAAACCATTTCCACCCATTTTGAAATTATTTGTGAGCATGTAACCTTCTCAAGAGTTTGTTTGGATTGGTGATATGGAGTGGAATGGAATGGTATGGGAGAAGGTTCCATTGTTTGGATATTTGAAAAATAGATGGAATGGAGTGGTATTGGGTGAGATCTATTCCATCCCATTCCATCCTCAACACTCTTTTTTCTTCCCCCTCAATTTGAGTGGTACACGATGGAACCAGCCACCCTAATTATTATATTACCAATTTTTTCTTTTATTTTATTATATTACAATCTAGTATCTATTTTAATTCTACATGTTAATCTTTCATGGTAATCTTTCTTTTTAAATAAGGGTAAAAAGGGAATAAAAAAGTTATAATCTATTCCATTCTGTCTATTCCATCATAAAATACCCAAACAATAGAATGGAAAATATGTTCCATTTCGCTCCGCTCCATTCTGTCCTGCCCATTTTAAAATATTCAAACATACTCTAAACATATGTGAGCCAACACTATTAATTCCATGGGTATCAATACACACAAATTAGCTAATTCTGAAAACGTGATGTTCCAGAATTTCATTCACAAAGGACCAAACCAAAATTAATATCCAGCAAATTGAATAAAATGCAAAAGGTTGCAATTCTAGTCAAACCCATGTAAAAACGTGAATGTTACTCCCCAAATAACGTTCCAGCAACTTCCAATTCAAGTCGTGAACCCATCAAACAAATTGTTTTCCACCGTTTGAAATATCAAGAAACCCCAAATGGAAATCACTGAGAGATTCAACCCAGAGCAAAGCATTGAAATCCGGAGACACCGTAAGCTAATCTCCCAATCGAGCCACGGAAAGATCTCTGCAAGATTTGAACCACAACAACAACCCAGAGATCCGTCATAATCGCTAACACCGAAGAGCATCCCTGCAGAATCACACTCTGTCAGATTCAGAACACGCACAAGTCGTTTTGGTCGCATCTTCTTCTCCGACGAGACGCAACAATCGCAACTTTCGCTTTGCAGAATAGAGCTTTGACTCCGACAAGCCTCGTCGCGTTCTTCGGTCTCAAATCGCGAGTCCACCACCACCAGGCACCAGGACCTAAGTGGAAATCCCAAGTAACACCCATATTGAAATTCCAAGTGGATTAGCTTTTTATGTTATTAGAAAGATAAACACCAACACCGAAATCTTCATGGGTGGGGTGGGGGTGGCGGCATGGGGGGAGAAGAAAGGAAAAGAGGGAGAAGTTGAACCCTAAGAAGAAAAAAAAAGGAAAAAATAATAAATTACACCGTCATCAAAACTTTAGTCCATGTGTTTCGACTTACCTGACATGGTATCAAATCTTTAGTCCATGTGTTTCGACTTACCTGACATGGTATTAGTGCCGACTTACCTGACATGGTATTAGTGCCAGAGTGGACAACAGTTAGCCACCTCGACCTTTTTTTAACGGAGCATGACAGAGAGGAATAAAAAACAAAACGGGCAAAATTGTAGAGATGAATAACAATTTTTTTTTTGCAGGGATGAAAAACAGATATTTCTATATTTATAGGGACGAAAAACATATATGTAAGCCTTTATTTATTTGCCTGATAAAATTGGTGGAATAATCACAAAAAACCAAAAATCACCATGAACAATATCTCAACAAGAAAATCGATAAATCAAAACGAAGAGAGATGTTCCCCTTAATCGTACTTGTTTTATAACTAAAATAATATACTGTTACTGGCCGGTCCCCGAGCTGGAATCCATCGAGCTCGGCCCAATGCCGATCTTGCTTCTGCGAGCTCGGTTACTAAAGACCGGGCATAACCGAGTATGTGCGAGCACAGGCCTGCGCCCGCCGAGCCACTACGTGCCCTCGTCCCATTTCCCATGATGGGCCGCTCCGAGTCCATTATAACACTCGGGACTCGAGCCGCGTGCCCTGGCATGGAACCCCCGTAGAAGGGGGCCACAGGGCAGTGCCGTTACGAAGAAGGCGGGGCACATTATCAGATCATAATGAGCCGTTACCCTTATCAGGTGCGAGTAGTTACCCCTCATGAAGAAGGTGGGGCGCGCAGTTCGGATGGGGAGTAACCAACCGCCTGCCAGGCTTCACTATATAAAGGGGGCTTAGCCCCCCAGGTAAAACTACTTAAGCTAAACCCTAATGCACTCTACTCTCTTTTTCCTCCAAAGCCCTATCTAACTTAGGCATCAGAGTGTCTTTACAGGTATCACCCCCCTTTCGACTCCAGGAAAAGGAGTACTCAATTCCAAGGAGGAGGAGAGCTCAACCAATCCCGGCATTAACATTGGCTCCCACTGTGGGGCCCGGTAAAACTAGCCCAGGCCTCAAGAACACCCTGAGCTAGATGGTGCGCACCAAGAGCACGGCGAATCACAGATCGCCACCGCCGAGTCATCACTCGTCCACTCAGGATGAGCGCCCACCACCAGACCCTGTCTTGGAGCTTCTCAAGGCAGAAAACGAAGAGTTAAGGCGTAGGATCGCGGAGTCCCGCGATCGCGAGGAAAGACAGGGCCACGAGACGCCCTCGAGGACCAGAAGAGACAACCGGGACTCGTCCAAATCGGACGGATCCAGCGCCACGGAGAGCCTCAGGCGAGAGGGCCACACCCGACACACACCGCGGCGTGAGAACCGACCCTTCGAAATCGGACTAACCTTGCTCCCCTTCGTCGAGAGGGTTATGGCCGATCCAGTCCCGAAGCGATTCCAAATCCCCAACATGGACGCTTACGAAGGTAAGACCGACCCCGAAGAACACCTTACCTCCTTCAACGCGCGGATGCTACTGATCGACGCATCCGAGGGCCTGAAATGTAGGACCTTTCCCTGCACCCTGAAAGGGCCGACCATGATGTGGTTCTCTAACCTCCCACAGCGCTCGATCCACTCATTCAGGCAACTCGCCGAGCAATTCGTGGCCAGGTTTACCACGAGCCGAGCCTTCCAGAGAAACTCCACTTGCCTGATCGGGCTCAAACAGAGGTCGGACGAGACCCTAAAGTCCTTCATAGAGCGTTTCAACAACGAAACGACCCAAGTCAGAAATCTCAGCACCGATGTGGCGCTCCACGCCATAGTGTCAGCACTGAAGCCTGGTCCCTTCTCAGACTCCCTCACTCGTCGGCCTGCAAGATCTCTAGACGAGCTGAGGCACCGAGCAGTGGGATATATCAACATGGAGGAGGTCGCCGCCGCCAAAAGGGAAACCCAGAATCGGCAAGACAGGAGTAGAGACCTGCCCCGAGAGAGGGCAGAGAGAAGGAACGAGCGCCGAGGGTGGCAAGACTACGGAGGGCGGTTCACTCCCTTGACAGTGGGAAGGGACCGGGTCTTGAAGGAAGCCTACACGGGCAACCTCATTACCTTGCCCCCTTGGAAGGATTCCCCACCGGACGCGGATCGCCAGAGATACTGCAAGTACCACCGAATCTACGGGCACACCACAAACGAATGTCAGGCACTAAAGATAAAGATTGAAAAACTCATACAGGCAAGACATTTGGCAAAATACGTGGACAAAGGGAATGGGGCGACCCCCAGGGAAAACGAAGCAAATCGTAGAAGATCTCGTTCACCAGAGCGCAGGCGCAACCGATCGCCGACTCGGGGAGGGCGAGAAAGGCGTTCACCCGCCCGTCAACGCAGGAAGGGTCGAGACAAAGGTACCCCCTCACTCAATTTGATTGCAGGTGGAGGCGAATCTAGCAACGGTCGGAGAAGGCACCTGAGATCCGTCAATAGCTCAATGTCGCTAACGGCCCCACCCGCGGCCTTACCGACCATATCCTTCTCGGAGAGGGATTATCAGGGAATAGATCGACACCAAGACGACCCCATGGTGATCACAGTACACCTCGCTGGGTTTAACGTCAGGAGAGTGCTCATTGATCAAGGAAGCTCGGCGGACGTAATCTACAAAGAAGCTTTCGATCGACTCAAGTTACCGAGCTCGATTATCAGACCCTACCGAGGTACGTTAGTTGGTTTTTCAGGTGCTAAAGCTCGGGTGACAGGATACTTCGACGTCTTGCTCACCTTCAAGGCGGACGTCGGAACCAAGACAATCGAAGCCCACCTCCTGGTGGTAGAAGCCGAGTCGGCCGCGGACACCGCCTACAATATGATAATCGGCAGAATCGCCATCAACCCGGATCGGGCCATAGTCTCTACCCCATTTGGCGATGAAGTTTCCCTATCCGATGGGCGATTGCTACGATACATGCCGATCGAAGGAGGCGAGACGCTTTATGTCAGCCCTCGTAGATGACAGAGAAGAGATCGCCCCAGGTCGAGCCGCAAGATGATTGAGCTCGACCCGCGGGCGAGAGTGATTTCGGCCAAGATCTTGGCCGATGACATCAAGGAGGTCAAGTAAGAGGATCGCAAGAGCATACGACCGACACAATCGCCTCAAATGAGCGAACAATCCCTAACAAAAGTCTTGCTTGCCAACGCGGATCTGTTCGCGTGGGGCCCGGAGGATATGCCCGGAATAGACCTCAAAGTGGCCTGTCACAAGCTAGCCATCGAGCCCCGCGCTCGCCCCGTTGCTCAGCGCAAAAAAAGAATTGCAGGAGAAAAGAAGCAGGCAGCCCGAGAAGAGACCTCAAAGCTCTTGAAAGCTGGATTTATCAAAGAGATCAAGTACCCAACTTGGCTTTCCAACGTGGTATTGGTCAAGAAGAGCAACGGTAAGTGGAGGATGTGCACTGACTTCACCGACCTGAACAAAGTCTGCCCTAAAGACCCATACCCCCTTCCGAGCATCGATGCTCTGGTAGACGGCACGTCGGGGTACCAGGTGCTCAGTTTCATGGATGCATACTCCGGATACAACCAGATCAGGATGCACCCACTCGACGCACCAAATACAGCTTTCATGACGGAAACCTCCAACTTCTACAACGTCACTATGCCCTTTGGTTTGAAGAACGCAGGGTCGACTTACCAGAGGATGATGGATGAGGTCTTCGTCAAGCAGATCGGAAAGACGATCGAAGTGTATATGGACGACATGGTGGTCAAGACCTCCAGCTTCGAGGCACACTACCGAGACCTCCAGGAGGTATTTGACATTATGAGAAAATATAACATCAGGCTTAACCCCGAGAAGTGCTCGTTCGGGGTGCTCGGAGGCAAGTTCTTGGGGTTCATGATCACCCACAGAGGCATTGAGGCCAACCCCGACAAGTGCCGAGCAGTGATGGAAATGCGAAGCCCGAGCTGTATCAAAGAAGTGCAAAGACTCGCTGGTCGCATCGCAACCCTTTCCAGGTTTGTAATTCATTCCGTTGACAAATCGTTTCCCTTCTACCAGGTACTCCGGAAACCAGCTCGGTTCGAATGGACCGAGGAGTGTGGACGGCTGAGGCTCAAGGAATTTACGGCGCCACCACCGGCCCTACGCGCGACCCACCAAAGGAGCCCCCTCCTCTACCTGGCGGCCACCGACACCTCGATCGGCTTTCGGCCATGATAAGAGAAAGAGACCGAGCAAGCGCCCGGCTTACGCCGTGAGCAAAGTCCTCCACTGGCGAGCTAAGATACGAAGGTAGAAGCGGCGCTCACGATAGTAACCTCCGCAAGGAGATTGAGACCTTACTTTCAAGCTCACCTGGTGGTAATCAAAATGGACTACCCAATCAAAAGGATCTTGCAGAAGCCCGAACTCTCAGGGCGAATGGTGGCATGGTCGGTAGAACTCTCGAATTCGGATCGTATGAGCCCAGAGGACCCATTAAATCACAAGTTTTGGATGACTTTATCGCAGAACTAATACCGACCCCCGAGGTCGAGTACTGGACGCTCTACGTGGACGGCTCCTCCAATTCCAAAGGCAACGGAGCAGGAATCATCGTGGAAAGCCCTGCAGAATCGGCGTCGAACAGCACTCAGGTTCCTATTCAAAGCTAGCAACAACCAAGCCGAGTACAAGGCCATCGATCGGTCTCAAACTCGCATGGGAGCTGGGCGCCCAAACACTCCGAGTCAGGAGCGACTCCCAGCTGATGATCAACCAAGTCAAGGGCGAATACCAGTGTCGAGACGATGTACTCGCCCAGTATGCTCAAAAGGTCAATGCCATGATTCAGAACTTCCAAGAAGTCCAACTCGAGCACATCCCTCGAGAACAAAATAACAAGGCAGATCTGCTGGCAAAGTTAGCTAGTATGAAGACCGAGGGACAGCTCCACACGGTGGTCGTCCAAACTTTAAAGTCATCGAGCATCGCGACGGCCAGAACCTACGCAGTAATCAGCTCGGACTCTTGGATGAAGGACATCCTTAAATACTTGAAGCAGGGAAGACTGCCCGAGGACCCGGCAGAGTCACGCAGGGTCCAAAGGCAGTCTGCACATTACACTCTAATCGGAGACAGGCTCTACAGAAGAGGCTTCTCACAGCCGCTACTCACCTGCATAGAGAATTCGGACTCCGAATATGTTATGAGGGAACTGCATGAAGGCATCTGCGGGAACCATTGTGGGACTCGGACCCTAGCAGCCAAAGTCCTCCGAGCGGGCTACTACTGGCCGAAGCTCAGGTCGGATTGCCTGGAATACGTAAGGAAATGCGACAAGTGCCAAAAGTTCGCCAAACGAGACCACCTTCCACCAGAAGTCCTGCACGAAGTCATCGCCCCTTGGCCTTTCAATACCTGGGGGCTCGACATACTTGGCCCCTTTCCCCTTGCACCAGGCCAACTCAAGTTCATCGTAGTCGCCATAGACTACTTCTCCAAGTGGATAGAGGCATGCCCGCTGGCGACCATCACTTCCGAGAGGATCAAAAAATTTGTCTGGAAAAGCGTGGTTTGCCGCCACGGACTACCTCACACCATCATCACAAATAATGACACACAATTCACCAGCTCGGTGTTCAAGGACTTCTGCAAAGGTCTAGGAATCCGACTCGTCTATGCCTCCGTCGAGCATCCGCAGACCAATGGCCAGGTCGAAGCCGCGAACATAATTATCCTGAATGGCCTCGCAAGCTACCGGAGAGAGCTGGCGGCGATCAAGGAAGAACTCTGTGGGGTGCTTTGGGCATACCACACCACCCCCCAGTTGGCAACAAATGAAACACCTTTCTGGCTAACATATGGAATGGAGGCCATGGTGCCAGTAGAGCTCGGTTCCACCTCAGCAAGAAGAGAGCACGTTCAGGCATTGGCGCAAGAGGAGGCGAGAGTTGAGCTCGATCTCCTGGAAGAAACTCGGGAACTTGCCCGAGTACAAAACTTTGCAACTAAACAGCGCGTCGCCAAACACTACAACTCTAAAGTCTGACCAAGGACGTTCAAAGAAGGGGACCTAGTCCTCCGAAAATTTGAACTGGCTCGAAAAGATACAAGGCAAGGCAAGCTCGGGCCAACATGGGAAGGGCCGTACCGCATCAGATCGGAACACCGACATGGCGCATACGAACTGGAAGAACTATCCGGGAAAGCAATACCGAGGACCTGGAATGCCACGCACCTCAAGCTCTATTTTAGTTAAACACTTGTAAACGGATGGCGTACTCTTTCCTTTGCAAGCCTTTTTTTCCCACTGGGTTTTTGGTCTGGAAAGGTTTTAACGAGGCGCATCCTTCTTTCCCCCTCTTCCCCATTTAATAAAATTCAACCCCCATTGCATTCAGAGTGTTGTCACTAAGAATCACCGAGTCCCGAGCTCGGAAGGTCTTAATCAACCTACAGACCCCTGTGGTCCTAAACCCAAGCCAGCATAAAGGCTTGGTGAGCTCGCTCGCAGCTCGACCCCTGTGGTCCTAAACCCAAGTCAGCATAAAGGCTTGGTGAGCTCGCTCGCAGCTCGACCCCCGTGGTCCTAAACCCAAGTCAGCATAGACTTGGTGAGCTCGTTCGCAGCTCGACCCCTGTGGTCTTAAACCCAAGCCAGCATAAAGGCTTGGTGAGCTCGCTCACGGCTCGGAAGGTCTTACTCGACCTAGAATACCCTAACTTCGGAAAGTCCGCTCGACCTCTACGAGCTCGCATGAAAGCTTGCACTCGAGAAGACCGGCCATGACAGAGGCAATGCTTCAAACAAAATGAAGCAAGTTTTTTTTTCAGGGGAAGCTACCCAAGGACTACCCCCCTAGCCGAGTAGGAGTCCTCCAAAGCGGTGACACCCGAGCACGACTACTAGGACTACAGAATAATAACGAAAGCTAACAAAAAGTAAGTACTGCAAGAAAGACAATTTATTATCAACATTCTTCAATACGTAAATCATACAAAAAAGGCTCTAGGGCGAGCAACTACAAAGTCAAAACAGAGAGAAAAATAAATACAAGTTACGCAAGGGCATCCCCTTGGTCCTCAACAGGGGTCTCAACGACCTCCTCAACCACAAACGCCTCGCCTGCGGCCCCAACAATGACCTCGGGCTCCACTTCACTTCCCCTCTCAAACTCGCCCTCAGGCTCTTTCTCAGAGTCATCGTGACCTTCCTCCTCTTCTTCCTCCACGATCTTCCCGTCCCTCACAACCTTAGTAAAGTCAAGCTCAGAGAGGTCGACGGTGGGGGCGATGACTTGCAGCTGGGCAACAGCGTTGTCAAACCCCTCCTTATACTGGAGAGTGCTATAGGCTCAGTACTCGTCAACCCGGGCAGTCTCAGCCGAGCACTTCTCCTTCTCTTCCCGCAGCTGGCCCTAGAGCTGGCCCACAAGGAGATCTTTCTCGGCCTGAATCTCCCTCTGCCTCTCAAGGAGCGCAATATTGCTCTTGCTAAAAGCGTCCTTGACATCGGAGAGCCTATCATAGTGCTCCTTCAGCTTCTTCATTTTCTCCTCAAGGTTGGCAAGAGAGTTGACCTTCCTTTGATACCTTCTCTTCGCCAGCTCGGCCTCCGTCGCCCGAGCCCTGATATGATCAGAAAGAAACTGGGCCATAGCAGAAGTACGAAGCCCGTAGGCGCCTAAGGCTCTGCACAGGCCCAACTCACCCGCCTCAGTAATGCTTTGGTCATCAGCCCGCCGCATGATTTGGTCGATTTGGTCTGAGCGATCGATCCCCAAGTTCCAGAGGGAGTCGGCGACACCTTCCCTTTCATCGACAAATTCCCCCAGGAGGCGAAACCACTCGGACCCATCGGGAATGTTTAGTGGTATGCCACCGTGAGGTCCCCTCGGCGCCTTCGTAGGGGGCTGGTCCGATCCAGTGGTCGGAGAAGAGTGCGGTCGCTTTTTAGCGGCCTTGACGGGCGAAGAGGCAGTGGCACGAGTAGGCACCGGCTCAGGAACTGGTACGACTTTCTCCTTCTGAGCCTTCTTCAAGAGCTCGACCATTTCTTTCTTGCTCATTTTGGGGGCCATTTCACCTGCAACAAAAACAAGCGGTCAACAACCACGTCGAAATCGAGAACTACAAAAAGAAAAAACTTTACTTACTCAGATATTCCTCCCACTGAGATGGGTTCTTTAGCGATTGGGAAATCAGAGGACCACAGTGAAAAGTGGGCAGACGACTAAGAAAATTCACTATCGTCTGGTCGGTGACCGATAACGAGTTGAAATCGACCTCCTTGATCGGACGAGGGTTGGAGGTCCAATAGAAAGGAAACAAGGGCTCCCCTTGAGCCGAGAAGAAGAAGGGGTCCCGGGCCAGCACTTCAATCTTGAAGAAGTCATTCTTCCAATTCTTGTAAGACTGGTCGAAGAGCTCGAGAAGATAGAGGCCAGGGATTTTGTTGAGGGAGCACCATTTAAGGTGCCTCGCAAGCCTAAGCTGGAAAAAGCTAAAGAAGAGGGTCGCAGAAGGGGCGACCCCATAATGCTTGCACACGAGTTCGAAAGCTCGGATAAACGCCCAGCTATTGGCGTGGAGTTGCGAGGGGGCTACATTCAGCCACTGGAGGACCTCGCACTCGAACCCGCTGAAAGGAAATCGAAGACCAACTCGGGCAAAGAAGGTCCTGTAGAAGAAACAGAAGTCGGGCGAGCTCGCCTCATCCTTCCCAAAGCACACTCGGTCCTCGGGGGAACAGGAGAGGCAAGTCACCTCCCCTTCTCTCTCTCCGTTCGATGTCAAAACCACGCTCTGTGAAGAAGATTTCCTTCTTAAACATGGCTGGGTTTCGATGATGACAAGATTGCTGATCAAAAAGAAGAAAAGCCTCCGATAGATCAAGTCAAAGATTCTACAGAATTATTTAATTATGTATTTTCAATTCTCTGTAAGTATGGTTCATATCTTTGACATATTACAAACTGTGATTATATAACTTAGATATGCTCAAGCAAATCATTCCTTAAGTTTAAAACTTAATCTAAGTTATTTTCAAAGTTAAGTGTTGAAATAAACCTTTTGAAATCTTAAGAAAAACATTTTTCGATTAAAGAATCGATTACCTCAAAGATGTAATCGGTTACATATATACTCGGTGATATGGAAAACATTTTTTGTTGTAGCAATCGATTACCTAAATGTGTAATCGATTACCTAAAGTCCATTGATGTGGATGTAATCGATTTCCTAAAATGTGTAATCGATTACAGCAACTAAATTTTTGAATATCTGATTTTCAACGTACACATGTAATCGATTACCACAACGACGTAATCGATTACCACTGCTTCAAAATCAAATTTTCTGAAACGTTATGATTTCAAATGGTATGTTTTGGTCCCTGGAAAGGTGCCAAACGATCACCTTGTTGAGACATGATCTGATGTGTATATATATACCTTTCTTGTACATCAGAACACACACAACTTTCATTCTTTCAAATCATAAGAGATCAATATCATTTTACAAGTTCTAAACCTTCAAAACTTTCTTGCCTAGAACTTAGTTACTATTTTCATATTGAAAAAGTTCTTGAGCACTAAGTTGTATAGTTACAAAGTGATATTGATCCGATACACCATATGCTTTACCATTCTTCACGATTATTAAACTCATCCTTGTGTTGGGTTTTGGTTTGAAAAGATAGTGGGTGCTATCTTGTTGTATAGAAATTGTTAGGGAGCCTTGGGGTGAGGCTTGCTTGTAACAAGAATTTCTATCATAGTGGATTGCTCTGCAGGTGTCAGAAGAACTGGATGTACCCAAGTGGTTAGGAGAACCAGTATAAATTCTGTGTCTCAATCTTCTTCCTTATCCTTTTACTTTTTTTTATCAATCAAACTCCATCTATCTATCCATAAAACAAAAGAACGAAAAATCTCTAAAAGTCACTCGAAAATCGTTCAACCTAATTCACCCCCCCTCTTAGGTTGTATACCAGATTTACACGCTCGACCTAAGGGCGACCAAGCCCGTCTCCGACAGGATATCCGAAGACACCTTGAGCACATCAGGGTGCACCCAAGAGTAAGGGGGCCTATCACCCCCACCTGATGCCTTGTCTCCCTATGGAGCGAATAGACAGGGGCAGAAGAGGCCGGAGCCGGTGAAGAAATGGGGGGGTTGGGGTGAACGACTTGGAGGGGCCTGGGGTCCTCCCCGTCATAGCCACACACGCGGGGCGTCGCTCCAGAAGACTCATCCCAGTTTCTGGTGAAATGGGGAGGAGTAGAAAGGTCGAAGGATGTACTGGCAGTAGTAGCTGGAGAAGAATCAGAACTCAAAGAAATAGGGGAAGGGGGACGACGAGAAGAAGAAGCCATTAAACTAAGAATGCCAGAGAACTTACCGGGAGAAGGAAGGAGATGGGCAGGAAAGCTGGAAGTAAACGCAGGTGGAAGAAGCAGCGTAGGCGTCGTGAAAGCAAGGGAGAAGAAATGAAAATGGGAGATGAATAGGGCAATTTAAAGCCCAAGATCGAGGGAGACCAAGGGGCAAACCAATCTGGGCCCTCCGTCGCTGAGGCCAGATGCCAGTCCAACGGCCCGCGTCAAATCAAGCGATCAGCGGTGGAGAAGAGCACGACAGGGCAATGTCTGTCAACGTCCCATCAGATGACGAGACCGACCGGCAGAAGGATGACGCGCAGAGCACTGAGCCCTGGGAAAAGAAGCTTCTGAGGTACGCTTCCGAGGAGACTGTCCAGCTCGGACACCGACCCAACAAACGGAACTTAGACCCTTTCCCCTTCCAAGCAAAGGGTCTAGGGGGCTTGTGTTACGGGCCGGTCCCCGAGCTGGAATCCATCGAGCTCGGCCCAATGCCGATCTTGCTTCTGCGAGCTCGGTTACTACCGACCGGGCAGAACCGAGTATGTGCGAGCACAGGCCTGCGCCCGCCGAGCCACTACGTGCCCTCGTCCCATTTCCCATGATGGGCCGCTCCGAGTCCATTATAACACTCGGGACTCGAGCCGCGTGCCCCGGCATGGAACCCCCGTAGAAGGGGGCCACAGGGCAGTGTCGTTACGAAGAAGGCGGGGCACGTTATCAGATCATAATGAGCCGTTACCCTTATCAGGTGCGAGCCGTTACCCCGCATGAAGAAGGTGGGGCGCGCAGTTCGGATGGGGAGTAACCAACCGCCTGCCAGGCTTCACTATATAAAGGGGGCTTAGCCCCCCATGTAAAACTACTCAAGCTAAACCCTAATTCACTCTACTCTCCTTTTCCTCCAAAGCCCTATCTAACTTAGGCATCGGAGTGTCTTTGCAGGTATCACCCCCTTTCGACTCCAGGAAAAGGAGTACTCAATTCCAAGGAGGAGGAGAGCTCAACCAATCCCGACATTAACATATACTATCATATATTCAGTCACCCTTCTTTTTGTCAGTTCAACTCGCTCGCACTGGAGTGGACTATCAATCCTAACCATATTTATTAACAAATCTTGCACTCTTGTTTCCTAACAAATGATTTTTTTTCCTTCAAAAAAACAAATGACTTTTTATCTAGAATTGTTAATTGGATTAACTTCCGTTCACTTGAATCGACATCATATCATCTTCCAATATTAATTTTTGTTTTACCACTCGTTTTGGGGTCATACATAGGATATTGCCCTTAGTATTTGGTTTGGTTGTCTGTAATCTTTGGACATTGACGTTGCCATAGACGTACGTAATATCGAATTCATACTTTATCGACAAAATCACATGTCATTAACGTTGACATAATATCTCTTTATCTCGAACTCATAATTTGTCAAAAATATTTTGTCTTTTAATGTCAACGCATCACTTAATTTTGTCTTGTCTTCAACAATCAACAAACATGCATGTAAATATTGCCCCACAACATCTGCGTACAATGTAGAGGTCGGTTGCCGATATTCACATTTCAAAGCAAAACTAATTAACCAGTAGCGAAGCTCTTTGATTTTAAGCAATTATTAAGCAGAATCCATAGCCAATGACCAACCGAAACATTATACTACAGATTAAACAGACAGGAAGTCCCACGTCAACCTGTCACCAAGAAACTAAGCAACGCTTTTTTTTTTTCCACGCTTGGAGATTCGTATTCGAGATATGTAGGCCCATAAGAATCGCGCACAAGAAATGGCCAGCGACTAGTATTTCTTAACTCTCATGATTTACCAAACGTACTAAAATTAACCAAAATTAACCATTGTATGTAGTAGTGCCTAAGTTTAGGGATTTTTTTTTTTTAAAAAAAATGTGACACCGTCACTGTAAATCAGTATTACACTGACATTTCAATGAGAACTCACTATTCTACAGTTAATTTTAAAATACAGTTATAAAATAGGTTGATATGACAATATGGTAAGTGCTCACTAAATGTCAGTGTAAAACCAATTTATACTGACATTACATGCCCATTAAACTCTATTTTTTTAGTGACAATTTACACATAAGCAGGAGCCAATGTAGGTTGGATAAAACAAAATTGTATGCTCTCTTCTTTCCTTAGGCCAAGTCTAGTGGCATTGTCTTCTAACTAGTAAACTCTATACGGTTGATTTTATTTTATGCTTGCTTTATGTCGAGAAATACTGTATACACACAAAATTTGGGATCTGGGTTCCATGCATTTGGAATCCCTCAATTTCTTAAAATTTGTTAACTGTCAAACCGGATTAATTAACAAATATAATATGTTTATAAATAAGTTCAGATATAAATTACAAATTTTCTGCTAATTTTTTCAAATTCATATCAATTACATATAACCAACGGAAGTTGCTCTAGTTGGTAAGGATATGTATCATATATAAGTACTTATGTAAGTCATCTTTGAGTCTTGAGACTTTCCCTAACTCTGACGAATTTCTGAGACCCAACTCATCCAAATTTGTTGTTGTAAAAAAAAAAAATCAATTACATATAAGTATAAGGCAGAAATTGTGCACTTATTAGAGCAGACCACGTGGCAAAGACATTTTTGCAGGTGGATGGCCCACCGTACTGCTACTAAACTTGGCTGAAGGAGTGGGGGTTGGGTCTCAACCATGTGCCTATACGGGGATGACAAACTGCACTACTGCAGCAACTTCCATCAAGCAGGTAGAGGGCGTACTAGTTAACATGGAGTAATTGTCGGAATTGGATTAGCTGCAGCTAGAAAATATGTCTGAATTTGGGCCTATTGTCCAAGAGTGTAAGGACATTTTAGTACTTTCAAAAGCAAACAAAATTTGTTAGAAGGACGAATCTAGTTACTCATGCCCCCCACAGATCCAACTGGACAACAACGATAGAAATGAACTCTAGTTCTGCGATACCAAGTTAAATTCTATTTTAAAACCAATTTATAATAAGTAGAATTATCCAACATGTATATAAACCGAACTTTAAAATTTAAAACACGGCAATATAAGACTTCCAATGCTTACATTTTTTTGTTTTTACCAATGGGTATCTCGGATTCTGTTAACATTGAAATGATATGAGATTTCTTTTGTCAAAAAGAAAAGTTCTAATTGAACCTGTTTAATAATTAAGTACTCCATCCGGTCTCAAATATAAACAAAGTCAAAATGCATTTTGACAAAAATTAAATATAAACAAAAGTCAAAATATACTTGTACCAAAATTAGTCCAAATAAATTTTAATTTTTTGCTTATATTTGAGACCGGAAGAAGTAGTTTTATTCCATTGTAATATATTTTATCAGTGAGTTTCTCAAATGCTATGATTCAGAATTCTATGCGTCCCAACCAGGAAGATTAGGTAAATGTTCACAGCACCAGCACTTTAGCACTAAATAAGCACCAAACTTTTCTTCTAAACAAAAAAAACTGAGCAACACTTATACGAGACAATTTTACAAAAGAAAATAGAGAAACCCTTCTAATAAGGGGAAGTATTGAGATGCATAAGAAAAATTTGAATTTACATAATTTTCCTCATCCCTTGGGAGAATCTGTACACGAGCTGGGGATGGAGAGTTACGTGGTATACATCAACTCAGAGATTTAAATCAAGTCCACCCAAACTTGAGCTGGTTAGAAATGATCACTGCATCCGTGTGTATCAAGAATAATCCTCATATATATATCTTGGATACCAACTTTTGCTCTCTGCATGAAAGCATAAGTTACCAGCATAATAATATGAAAATTGCCTGTAGTGAACAAACATGATGCAAAATTAAGTTGCTTGACCAGTTGTGCAGAATCAGCATTGTGTCATGAGGCTACTGAGGCAGGCGGCTTGGCCTGGAAAAACTTGGCAACTGCTTGATAAAGATTCTCTTCCTCGAAAGGCTTTGAGACGTATCCGTCCATTCCACATTTCAAGCATTCGTCGTATGTAGCATGGATTACATCAGCTGTCATGGCCAATATAGGCATATGGAACTCACATTTCCTGCCATTTCCTTCACCACATTCACCATTCATCTGCTCATTTACCTTGCTCTCCATCATCCGAATTCGACGAGTCGCTTCAAACCTACAAATATTACAATATATTTTATTTAGAGGGTTCGTAAAATCTCATGCATATATCGATATGGAGGGGTATAGTGACATTGTTCCTTGGATAACAAGGTTCAAAGGGAACATTAAGGTTTATACAGCCAAAAATAACATGGTTTTGAATTAGCACATTGAGGATTTAGGGAAGGGTCAGTCGGACCCATTGAGGATTTATTAAAGCTCCTTCCATGGCTAATTAGGCTAATTCCACAACTGGAACCCAAGACATGTGTCAACAACTCCAACCAGTGCGCCAAGGCTTCCTTACTTCATCCAATAAACACCCTTAAATATATTTGATACTTGAATTATGCACTTCTTTTTGTAATATAGGATTGTTCACTCTCTTTTGTTTCACACTCAGTTTTCGGTTCATGGAGTTGTTCAAACAAAATCTCACACATAAAAAAGTTATGATGCTTCAACACAAATAGTCAATAAGCCAGCTGCTTCTGCTTGTATATTTTTAATTGCAACATGATATGCTGTATAAAATATGACGCTTCCACAAAAATAGTCATTAAGCCTAATAAGTTGAGTGCATATAAATTGCAAAAGATTTTATATTAACACAGCAACTGTCATGCTAACACGTTTAATTGATTAGTTTCTGATAAAAAAAAAGATGAATGCGATTCAGGGCAAACAAACATACCCGTCCATTTCTGGCATTTGAATATCCATGAAGCAAGCATCAAAATTGTGAGGCAATTGAAGCATTTCAAGAGCAGCTTTGCCACTATCTGCACACTTCACATCAGCTCCAAAATTTTTTAATGCACCTGCAGCCACCCTCCGATTCACCATATTGTCATCAACCACTAAGATTTTCTTTCCACAAAGAAGGCTTCTTACAGACAAGGAACCATTAGGCATGTCTTTTCCGAACTGTCTCTTCTTTCCCGACCCCAAAACTTGCTGAAGACAAGCAGCCACCATACTGGCTCTCAGTGGCTTCATGATCACTGTATCACTAAAACCTGCGGAATTAGCTTTATCGAATTCAGCATTACTAATATTGGTCGCAAGAAGGATCATTTGAGGCCTCTTAAACATATGTCCATTCTGTTTCCAGTCCAGTTGCCTCACACTGAAGACCCCATCCTCTCCGGAAACCCATGAATCCTTCTCAACAAAGATAATATCAGGCTGAAATAGTCTGCCACAACCAAATAGTTTAACTCATTAAATGAACTGAAGTATTGAACCACACAACATTAACAAAAGTCCTCTATTTCACGTCTTTTCCAATTCCAAATGCAAATTTTCAAAACACAACAATATTAATTGTTCATTTAATGTCTACAGACACAAGACAACAACCTATAAATCATCAATATGTTATGAGGATGTTGTTCAACCATAAAAGTAAACAGATGCATATTAAAGAAATTTAAGGAAAACATAGTCATTAGTACAGCATTTATTCACTAAAATAGCACCATCAATATTGGCAAGTAAATAAACAGAATCAGTCAAAGCAGTTTATTAATTAATTTCTTAATACAGGCAATGTCAAAAATGGAGAAATAGAATGTGTTTAACATGTCAAAATCCACATTAACCTTTCTTTAAGGTTAAACATCCAATAAAAAAATGAAAAATATGGCATTTCTGTCATCATATCGAAGTTAACTCTCCCAAAACATCACATTAAAACATTTGAAAACACACTCCAGTGAAGAAAAATCCACATGGCTATAGGATACAGCATTGTCGTATTTTAGTACAGATAACCACAGAAATCTGGTGGGATGCTAACTGGGTATACTCCCCTGATTAAACCGAAGAAAACACACATCAATGAATATTGTACATTCAGTTTCAAGGCGTTATAAACAATAATGTTAGCAAGCATATGTTACAAAAATTACCAAAAGTTGATACTGTTGTTGTTTATTATCACATTCACTTGCTTCATAATTGACACCGAAAAGGGAATTTAAAAACTTACCCCGAGGTCAAAGAACCATTTTTCCCACATAAAGAAACAGCCTTATTGATGGTATTTGCAACTTTAGCTTGTATCCCTAGTCTCTTCAAATGGTATCTAGTCACAGCAGCTCTAACAGGTTTTCCATCAACCACAACGGCTTTAAGCCCTCTAAAACTAGAAGGTAGATCTTCGAAATTAAGTTTCTTCGCGTCAGTTATTGAATTCTTCTTAAATGTTCCAAAATCTGCAGTAAACGAAAAAGTGCTCCCAACCTGGGGTCGGCTTATGAAGTTTATCTGACCGTCCATTAGTTCAACCAGGCACTTACTGATACTCAAGCCAATGCCAGTACCACCATAGTTTCTAGAAGTCGAGCTGTCTGCCTGCACAAAAGGCATGAAAATCCTATCTTGGGCTGAGAAAGGAATTCCAATTCCAGTGTCTTCCACGCAGACCATCAAGGTGACTTGCTCATAAGATTCACCAGAGGCCACCTTTTTGGTTGAAGCATCACAGAAAAATTCTTCATCAGCAATTAGATGCTTAAAATTATCCCAGTTGTTCCGTTCATCAGCTGCTTCACATCCACTTAGGGTTTTAAGATTATAACCACCAGATATATGCACAACTCCATCAGATCCTCCATTTAGAAAAGTCTCACATTTTCCATTCATTGTGGCCTTTCTATTTTCAGCTAAATGAACTTTGACAAATATATGCCCTCGATCAGTGAACTGCAATATATTAAAGTTAATCAGTTATGTGATCAACAACTACTTTTCTGATAAATTAGTGGATACAATAGAGAAAACGAACTTTTAATAAAAAATCCCATCCCCTACCCTTCAAAAAAATAGAGAAAAAGAACTTGAAGGATTCAAACATATCTCACGTTAAAAAGGAAATTTACAGAGTTAAAAGGACAATTCCAAAACTACATGCGTATTAGTAATGCAAATGCACTTAACTAGGCAAATAAACTTTGAAAAATCCACTTACTTTAACAGAGTTGCCAACAAGGTTTGTTACAATTTGTCTGAACCTCCCAGGATCTCCCACAACAATATCTGGAACTTTATCAGAAACAAACACTGCCAGCTATACTTCCCAAACCATATGAAGTCCAAGTTGGAAAAATTGTACATTGGACCAAAGTAGGAACATCGCCATGCAATTACATACAAACCAAAAAAGGCAAAAGAAAGGAAAATGAAGTAAGATCATCAATTAAAGAAAAGGAAACAGATTTACGAAATTCTGCAACATGTACTGGCCTTCAAAATAGGTTAAGCAACAATTAGGCATACCTCTAAACCCTTGTGTCTGGACTTCTCAGAAAAAAGAGAAAGGACGTCATCAAGTATGGAACGAAGGTCAAATGGAACTGCTTCCAGCTCTAATTTACCAGCTTCAATTTTCGCTCGGTCAAGCACCTCATTTATTAATGCTATCAAAGCCTTCCCACATGCTTGAGCAGTCTGAGCATAATCTCGTTGAGTTGAACTCAATTCTGTGCGTAGAAGCAGACCAAGCATTCCTACAGTAATATGAAGTTTAATGACACCATCACTAATGAGGAAATGGAAGCTATGAAAGCATATGTTACTTTTTTAGGCAGAGAGAGACTTGAAGTTACCTAAAATGCCATTCATAGGTGTTCTAATTTCATGGGAGACAGTAGCTAGAAACTACATCAAAAAGAAAATTTCAGTTTTAGTGATTATTAAGCAATACAAGGAAATAATCAAGCATCCTAACAATATGTAAAGAAAAATACCTGTGACTTGGCAACATCAGCTGCTTCTGCTCGGACTTTCAATTCCTGCATTTCTTGGAAATCATCCTCAACTTTGACAATGTGATTTCCAGCACCATAAAAAATGTAGCCCACCAGTAAAAGAATTACAAAGAATAGGAATGCCGGGGTAAGTGCTGCCCAATTTGTTGGTGCCTTCTGATGATACCTGTTCAAATATTTGATCATAAGCATCTACTGATAAAACATTGAAACACTTCTCAGAAAATATACAACAGTAAGAAGAACCTACCTACATATCATTTGATGTTTCCTATATGGATCTCCAAAATCAAGCTTACTCTCATGGACAAGAGAATTATCTCCTTCTTCATGTTGGTTTCCATACATGATTAGGGGGTCAGTAGAGTTCGTGATATCGTATACATAGACCAAAATTGCTTGGTGACCAGCAAGTTGACTGAGTAAATTCTCCACAAGGGACTCGACGTCAAAGGATCCTCCGACATATCTGCTCCCAATTAGAAAGTTCATTAAACACATCATGCTATTTAAAAGCTTACAGCAATGAGAAAGCTACCAGATGCAATAATGCAGTTACCAAAAAAAAAAATTAAGCAATAATGCACCTAAGATTTAAACTAAACCACCCCTCACTTTCTAATCAATCATATGAGCCATAAGAACCAAAGCCACCAAAAAATTCTAGAAAACAAAAAATTAACAAGCCAAAAAGAAGTGAAACGAGAACACACCCTGCCGTTGCTTTAATGAGCTCTTCTGTTGTTGGATTTGGAGGGAGCTTAGATTTGTAAACAGGAAATGTCAAAACCACACCAAGATGATGAGAACCCAACAGCCTGAAAGGGCTAGTGAGAACAGCTTTCCCAGTGGCCCTAGCCCTCAAAATATTCTCTCGGTCCTCCTGCACCATGCAAATGAAAAATTGCAGTTAAAAAACTTGTAAACATAATACAAAAAGAGACATAGAAATGAATGGCTCGCAAGTGTTGTTATTTACCTCTCCAGACATCATATCAATAGACTCAAGGTAAGAGACAGTTTCTTGAACAAATATGACCGGTGCATACTCATCCCTAACTTGTGAAGGCTCTCTTTCCATTGTCTTTATAACCCATCCATGTTGCTTCTCAAACCTTTCCCTCTCAGAGTTAACCACTCTCTGTGCATAGGCCACCCCACTCAGTAATGGCCGTTCAAATGCCGTCCTGGCTGTATATTCCGCAAAGGTTTGCTGAAGATAAATGATCAATAGTCATCAGAGGATGCAGAAATGTTCAAAACACCAACAAAAAAAAAGAGTCTCTCTTTTCCAAATCAAAACAAAAAAGATCAAGCTTGAAGCACAAACCTGGTCAATGGCAGAAGGGGTTCTGTAATAATGGAAGGTTGAAACAAGGATGGCAAGGGCATGGACATGGTTGACACTAACACTGAATTGGTCTTGCAGCATTCTAGCCCTTTGATCACATAGGCTACCAAGCACCTCTTTCCTTCTAACTTTAGTGCCAGCATCCTTGTAGCTGAAGATGCCCCAACCAATTAGAGCCATCGCCATTATCCATAGCAGCAAAAGCTTTGGAATCCAAGCTCTGTGTGTCTGAAAGAATGTGTATTTTCTATTGCTCCCAGTTTGCTCATGTAACCTCAAAGCCATAGGGTGGTGGTGGCTTTGCATCTTCAAACTAAGACCCATCACCAACTAACTAATTCTAACTAAATCTCTCTGCCTCCCTTGTTTTTCTGGCCTCCCTGTTGTTATCTTTCTGCAGTCTTCTGCTTCATATCTATAAAAGTTGAACAAGTGCCAAAAATAATTACTAACAGTGTACTTACATATAGGAGAGCTCACTTTGTTTACGTTGAATTAAAAAAATCTCAGACACTTTTATCTGAATGTTGAAAGAAAAAGGTTATTTTACAGAACAAAAAACCAAGTACTGCATCATTACAGCATTGTTTTGCGTGATTCAAACCTCTCAGAAAAGGAGAAGCAAAGAAAAAGCAAACCAAGCAAGCATGATGAATGATTAAGCAAAAAAAAAAAACTTTTTTTTCTTCTTCCTTTCTCTCTCTTTAAGAAGCAAAGCCCATTTCAAAAATCACAGAATAAAATAAGAAAGAAAGGAAACAAGAGAAGAAAAAGAAGAAGAAAGAAAGAAAGAAAGAAAGAAAGACATCTCAGACAATAGACCAAGAATGAATTAATTAAAAAAAAATAGAAGGAAAAAATGAAAGAGGGGAGAGACAAGCATGGGTCTCAAAAGATGGAAAACAGCTCAAATTCCAAAGAAAACACCCTCCTCCCCTCTCCCAATAGCCAATGTTTTGTGTTTTTTTTTTTTAAGAGCTAAAGGATGACATTAAAAAATGAAGAGAGCTCTAATCATGCCCTGTAGGCGTGAAACCAGTCCTAGCTCAAGGACAAACAAGAGCACGTTCACAATCTTTTCTTCCATTTTAATAATCAAAACCAGACATTGACCCCAAAAACACCACCACACCATACACACACACAGCGAAGCACATAACCCAATGAGAAAGAGACAGAGAAGGGAGGGTTGTTGAGTTGAGACAGACATTAGAGAAACAATGTTTACCTGTACAGGAAAGAGAAGGTGGTCGCTGTAGTACAATGAACAATTGGAACCGGTTTGGTTCGTCTTGATCTGCGCCTCTCTCTCTCTCTCTCTCTTTCTGTACTAGTTTTTTTTTTTTGTACCTTTTTATATGTCGTTTGTTACTTTTTTTTTTCCTTTCTATTGTTTACTTTTCTTCCAAGAGTATCTAATTTCTACGATTTTCCCAGATACGCACGTTGTTGTCTGAGTCTCCTTTCTACTTCACAGCCACACATAAATAAAAATACAGTACACTAGTCAATTCAACAACCCAACCCCCGTTGAACTCTCTCTTTCTTTCTCTCTCCTTCTTCAGCAACCATACTAATGTGTCTTCTCCTCAAGTTAGCATCTTTTCAGCGAGGTCGTGTTAAAGTTGGTATCTTTCTTGAGAAGAAGCCTTAATGGAGGAAGGAACGGAACGTGAACTGGGAGGGAGTAGTGAGAGTGATGAAGAAAGAATGAACCAAACGCAGTTTTTTTCCCTTCGTTTCCCACTTTGGAATATGAATCTCTAATATTGGAAATTTTGCACTTCTTGAATTGAACCCACAACACTATCTATCACGCTGTCTGAATCTGAATGAATCAAATCCTCTTTTCTCACCTTCTGGGTCTTTCTTTCTCACTTCATCGTTTCCTTGTACTGTTTCCTTCTTTATGTGTTCCAATTCCAACGTTAAAGAATTAGAAAGAACATGAGAGGAGAGAGAAAATTAAAAACGGGAAATCGCAATCACAAATCTGAGCGATAATGACTTTGCGACAAGGAATGGATCTTATTCCCATGTGAATTACCCGTAACACCCATTCTTTTTATGTCAATTCCATAAAATACCCTCCAAAGATAATCAACCTTAATTGTGTTTTGACTGTGGAGTGTGGACTGATTACTAAACTACTTAATGTACCTTCCATTAACTCCATAATAATCCATATGCGGCCATTCTAATGTTCTGTTACTTCACTGTGTAAACAGTTAATTTAGTTATTTTTTAGGTTATCTTTGCCAGAAAAAGGGTATCATCGGTTCCCTACTTTAATTTGTTTAGATATATTTCATATCTTTATTATCCAAATTTTATAATATATAAATGAGTTAATGACCAATTTGGTCCCAGAAATTTTAAAAACAAATCAGTTTGGTCTCTTATTTTTATCAATATTCTAAATTAGTCTCTGTATTTTGAAAAAAATATATCAGTTACGTCCTTCTGTCAGTTCTGTCTATTAACAGAGTTCCAAAATAGTCATTTAATTTAGTCACTTATTAGCAAACAGGTCCCTGTGATTTATAACTTAATGTCAATTTGCTCCCTGCAAAACTGACGGAGAGATGTAACTGATACACGTTTTCAAAATACAGAGACTAATTTGGAATATTGATAAAGTAAGGGATCAAATTGATTTTTTTTTCAAATTTCAGGGACCAAATTGGTTATTAACTCCTAAATTGCTAACTTTCTCCCATTCGATTTTTAGAAGAAATGTGTTCACCTTTTGATTTGAACTAAAAATCCAACTAAATAAATGAGTATTGTTGTAACTAGATTAAATTGAGTCTACTATGTATCGTAATTGTGCGATTTTAATTTCTCCGTTCAATTGTTTTATAACTGAAAATGTTGCAAAGATTTTTTAATTTTTGACCCAACTAATTTATCACCAAGACCAAATTATGTCATGTCATACTCGCACGTGATACATCGACATTTTTTATTAAAAATTGAACGGAAAGAGGGACTAAAATCGCACAATCGCAATAATTAGAGGACCCAATTCGCGCCATTGGAATCTGTGGGACAAAATTGCACAATTACAGTACTTAGAGGACCTAAATCATACAATTAAAACTTGAGAGACCAAAATCGAATAATCGCAATACTTGAGCAACGAAAGTGTAATTAAGCCTATATTTTTTAAAAACTACCTTTTATGTTTTTTAAAAAGATAAGCTATCTTATTTTAGAATTTTTTTTCCAAGGAAAATAAACTTATTTCATTTCATTCAAAAGAAAAGGTACAATGCAAGTAGGACTAAAATGAAAAATATGGGGCTAGCATTAGAGAAGGAGGTCCTAGCAAGAGATGAGCCTTTACAAAAGATACCTTAAAGGTTGGATAAGTGGATAAAATTGATCTACACATAGATATGATATTGCCGAACTCAATAGCATCATTGGACTCCTCATAGATGGCCTTAAAGGTGTCGAAGAAAATTCCAGGCGTCCACTCTACTGGTGCTATAAGCCTTAAAGGTGTCCATGTAGGGTTTTTAAGCAAACTTAATAGTGTAATTGTTATTCCTAAATAGATGCCAAATCCTTTTTTCAATACCTAAAGCAAACTTGAGAGTAATGTCAAGGAAGGCTTTAATTGCAGGAGAATTGAAGGTGGCTTAAAGCATATCTACATTCCATGACCTTCCATATGGTGCCATGAGGTCCTTAACCATAAAGGACATTATGTGTGATTGAGGGAGAGTGTAGGGCTTGAGAGTATTAGAGGATCTCACCCTGTGATTCCTGCCATATATTAATACTTGAACCATTACCAATACACCTTTATAACCGAATCTCAACAATTCTTATGAAGAGAGGATACTACGCCAAGTGAAACTTGGATTGTGCCAAAGTTAAGCTTCCAATAAGTCTCATCTAGGATAATATTTGGCTCCGAGGATCTGTAAATGGTAGAACCCGGGTTTGAAATGAGATTCCGGCCTTGTTTCCCAAACATTGCATGGTTAAACCCATAAAAAATTCCCGAAAACAAGACCTCTTTGATCCTTTCGCGTAGACATACGCCCCTAATGCATCGAATTTATACTCTTTCATCCATTCTTTTTCGAGCCCTACCATACGCTCAATCTCCTCTACTAGATATGATGGGATAAGAAAAGCACTCATGCAATACGTTGGAATTGATTGAGTCGCTGATTTAACGAGTACCTCTTTCCCAACTCGAGAGAGACTCTTTGCCCTCCAAGTCTTGATTTTGTTCCAAATTTAGTCCTTCGAGTAATGAAATATTTGCTTCTTGCTCCTACCAATGAGGGAAGACATACCAAGATACTTACCGGACCTTATGGCTTGCGGCACACGAATAATGTTGGCAAGGGATGACCGAAGCTCCTGGTCCACATTGGCGCTACTCGGGCAAGTTCATAAGCTGCAAGAATACAACACATTTTACTTGTTTCATCAATAATAGCCTTGAAAAAAAAAGTCAACAAATAACAAAAGACTTTTTTTTTGTTACAATCACGTAAACAAAACAAAAAAAAAACAAAGACCTAAAGTCTTACAAATGCAATGCTCATGGCATCAATAAGAAGAAAATTATCCATCCCAGAAGGAGCTGAACGAATAATAAGAGACTTATGATATATGATGTAATCGATAATTTTTGTTCGAGTAAATAATCAAAATGGTCATTGCAAAATATGCAATTGGTCATGTTTTCTCCCATTTCAATTACACGATCAAAATTAAAGATTTAAATTTAATACAAATTTGATTTTTCCTAACAAATTTTTTTAATAAATGTTACCCAGATTCACATTTTTCAAAAAAAGCTAACGAATCCTAAAAAATAACCAAATTCCATAAAAAAAAAAAAAGAACTAACCAAATTAATCAGAGATATTGAGTACCAACTAAGCGTTGGTCCGACTGGTACTGCGGTTGGATTTCTTAACCAAAGGTCTCGAGTTAGAGCATTGGGTATGAAAAAAATGTCGTTGGGATGAATTGCCTTAATGCAGCTAATGTCTTGAGAAGATTAGTCTTCGACAAAGCCGATGGATACTTTCACCAATACCATGGTACCAAAAAAAAAATCATAGATATTCAGTAGTAGTACATATTATTCAAAATGAGTTGCAAACAACTGTTGCAAGCTTTGCTTTTGCGTCCAAACACACGGTGATGAACAATCCGTGACTTAGCACCACAGCTGAAAGAAAATTAAACCCGCGGGGAGGTAGGGTTATATAATTAATATAGGAGTAATAAATTTGAAACAAACCCTGTCTAACCGAAGCAAATGCACCAATTCTTATTCTTATATAATAATAAAAAAAGCAAATGCTAAATCAAAAAAGAAAAGCAAATGCACCAACAGTTTTGTTAACGATAAGTTATAATAGTTGTCACTCTCTTTCTCTCTCCTCAATAAAAAATTATATACATGTTACTTTACAAAAATTTGTAATTTTATATTGTCCAAAACTTATCTAGCATGTGGATCTAATAATACTCATTTAATGTTCACCAAAAAAAAAAACCGATTTACTTTTTTTATAAAATATTTCAATATACTCAAAGCATGTGGACCTTTCTAGATAGACACAAGCTGACATATTAGCATAAGCAGCATTGCCAATTAACTCATAATAGCAACAACAACGATATTAATAATAGTAATAATAATAATAACAATATAATTTTAATCTTATTATTGATAATGTATGCTTCATTAAAAAGATTTAATGGTTTTATTTAAAAGGTTAACTAAAGTAATCTTAATTAATACTATAATTTGTAATAAAATGACACTTGTTTTTATTAAGAAGCATAGTTGTACTCTGAAGCTTGATTTATACAAACTTTCAAACAATTTCGACATTCGTAGATATATGATTTAATAATCGATATTTACTCATTTTTTAAATAATATAGTATGCGTTAAACTAAAGTAATGCAATGGAATATCAAATAGTTTTAAAATTCTATGAAATTTTATAGACTTAATCTGCTTAATTATAACTTTCAATTCATGATCAACGGCTTTATTGATTTAATTTTTATTCTGTAAAGAGTTATTGAAGGTGTAAATATGCTAAATTTTGCATTCTGATATCAATGAATCCTGACTATATACATATTGAACATATTTTATTAAGTTTAAAATAAACATAATTAATTAAGATTTATTAATATATAATCTTTATTTTTCATTTTGAGTCAAAGGAAAGAAACCATGGAACACTCTAAAGAAATGCATTTCCATTTTTTCATGCAGCCAACGTTTATTGTTCCATGTGACGAGGAAATTGGTTTCTTAAGTAAGATCTCAAGCTTGACTGTCCGAGTCTCGTGAATGCAAAAAAAAAAAAAAGGAGCAGGAAGATCTTTGCCTCCTAAAATGGGTTCCTCCAGCTTGATTCGGATTAGTCGGAGTCAATGTAACTTTCAGGTACTGAAAGTCTAGATAAAAGTTACATAATACTGCAATTATAAGTGTCTTTAATTATATAATGCAACTTTGCTTAAAAAGAACTAAAATTATATTAAATTTGGATCATTGTTTCAAGTGGTGAGGAGATTAGTTTTTCTTAAGTAAGGTTTCGGGTTTAACTGTTCGAGTCTTGTGAATGAAAATGTAGGCATTAGAAGAGTTTTACCTCCTTAAATGAGTCTATTTGTCTTAACGCAAATGAGTTATAGTCAATTAACTTTTGGATATCGAAAGTCTAGACAATAAGGTTACACAATATTGCAATTACAAGTGTCATTGATTATATAATGCAATTTGGTTAAAAAGAGCTAAAATTGTATTAAATTTGGATCAGTTTTCTTTATCAAATAAGCTTGAAAATTTTCTTTTTACCTACATCTTTTGATATTATTATTATTATTATTATTATTATTTTTTGCCTTTTTCAGTTTTGAACTTTTTTTTTTGTTATAAGGAAAAATAAATTAGTTTTGTTTTTTTTTTAAAAAGAAAACATTTGGCTCGACTAAATTTAGGTAGTCAAGTCAATCTAGTCTCATCAATTTTTAGTGAAAATATTTTGAGTCAAATATTAAAAAAAGTTGAAATAGCGACGAAAATTAGAGATAAAAAAATGAATTAATCTCTATTAGAAATGAATTTTATCTTTTTTTACTCTAAATTTTCGTTGTTATTCCAACTTTTTTTAGTACTATTTTTTTTTATATCTAACATGTTATAGAGACTGATTATTTTGTTATTCGGTTCACAAGTAAAACCTTCAGGGTCGAATCGAGTTTCATAACGTTGGAATAAACTTTGTTTAAACTCATGTTAATATTGTTTTCTCATATAAAGATTTAACAGCTTTAGTAATTTTTCTTTTGTTATTTTAACGGCTTTATTAGTTTTTTTTTTTGTGTGGATAAACACAGCTTTAATAGTTGACAAAAATATTCTTCACATGATGAAATTAACATCAATTTTTAAGCTGGCATTTTGTTTATGGATGAAACAGAATGAAACAGTTTGTTGAAATATACTATTTTTTATTTATGTTATATTCTATTTTATTTTTAAGCTGGCATTTTATGTTATATATATTCTATCACGTTTTAACATATTTATTAAACACTATCTAAAAGTTCGATAAAATTATGATAAAGGATTCTTGCAGCTAAGCAAGGGATGCAGAAAAATGTAGGTTTATTCGAGTTAGTTATTCTCAAATGTAACAACCGGCCAATGGGCATAATCAATCCATTACATTAATTATAATAATGACAGAAATTACTTGTTCAAGCCCTGTTTTATAGAAATCGGTCGCTAATAAATTTAATCACCTATTAAAAAAAAATAGTCACCAAATTAGAGACCGGTTTTGTATAGTTTTTTTAATGACAAATGTTAATGTTAAATACTAGTATTTTTTTTGGATTTGAACTCTCTTCCTCTTTATTACTCTAATCCTTAACTCCTCACCTCAATCACCAAGCCAATCTTATAGCTATGAAGATTTTGTATAGTCGCTGAGGCATTGGTCGCTAATAGTTAGCGGCTGATTTAGCGATAAATTTTTAGAGACCGAGTTTGAGATTGATTTTAGAGACTGACTTAGATACTGCTTTTGTGACTAATTTAGAGGTGGACTTGCTGACTAATTTAGTGACTTGTTTGGACCGACTTTGAGACACATTTATTGGTTTGGTAACCAATTTTAGCAATCGTTTCTGTGATTGCCATTAGTGACTCATTATATCAACTTTTAAATAATTTCGTCTCAAAACTGGTCTTTATTTTGGTCATTAAGATGAAGACAGGGGGTTTTGGGAGGACATTGGGGATTCACTGGTTTCGGCAAGAATGAACGAGGAAAGAAGGGTGTTGGGGTTTGTAATTGAGATTGGGATGAGCTCATGGGATAGAATGAAAATTTTGTGAAATCGCTTAAGTAAAAAATATTTTGTGTGACTTAGTGACAAAAATTTCAGTTTCTAAAATCAAATTTATTTTGTGATTGTGTTTTTTGTCTCTAAATATAATAAAATATTTTAGAATTATCTACAAAAGACTGGAATTCCAATCGCTAACTGTCGAATGCACGAATAAGACAAAAGTGAGACTTATTATTGAAAAAATATTAACAAGTGATCTTAGTATATTTAATTAAAAATTTAAAATATATTAAGTTAAAAAGAAAATATTTATTATATTAAAAATATAATGATTATTTAATAGTATTGTTTTAGCTTCTTTAAATATATAATTTCTTTAAAGATAACTATCAAAGATTAACACATAATAATAGAGAGTGATCCAATGTATTGCGCTGCCATGAGCTCTGCTAGGGTTTTGGAAGCCTCCCCAACAGAACGGGGAAAAAGCATCGAGGAAGAAGATTTGTTTCAGCGTGGTAAAAAGAAAGTAAGACCATGGGAAGAAGAGGGTATTGCTTAACCATTTGAATTCACTGCATGCAAAGTGCAGCAGGAGAAAATCGTTCAAGCATCATCCTACAAAGACAAACTCCTCAACCTGTTTGGAGATGAGATGCCAGAAAAGATGGATGCTGATGCACTAAAAGGGCAATTTAATATTGACGTTGATAAGATTGAGACTTCAGAGCGAGGAGATAGCTCCTTTGTAGAAATTCCTTTGTCTGATGAGGAATGGGATAAGTGGTCAACACCATGGAAGAAAACGTTAGTTGTAAAACCATTTGGAAAGAAGGTGATGTTCAGGGTCCTCCAATCCTATCTGCAAAGGAAATGGGCACGTCGTGGTACTATCAAAATTGTAGACATGGCAGATGGGTATTACTTAGTCTATTTCTCCATGGAGGAAGATTACAATGTTGCACTCTTCGAGGGGCCACGGATGGTGTCTGATCACTATTTGATCGTCCAAAGATGGTGCCCTTTTTTCCTTCAAAGTGCTGAGGTTTCAAGGTAGGTGGCCATTTGGTTACGGGTTCCAAAACTCCCGTTCGAACTAAGCAACCATGAGTTTCTATGGTGCATTGGTGCAAGCTTAGGCACGATGCTAAAGATTGATAGGCTGACCTCTATACATTCACGAGGCAAATTCGCACGCATATGCGTTGAGATGGATCTGGCAAAACCTCTTGTATTGTATATTGTTATTCGTGGTCAAAAACTCTTTATTGAGTATGAGGGACTCCACCAAATTTGTTTTAGGTGTGGGAGATATGGACATAAGGTGGATAATTGTGTTGATCTCCTAAAATCTACTGATTCAATCATGCCTTCCATAGCTTCTAATACTAGTTCCACTGCGGTGGTGACTGAAATTACCGCCATGGAAGATGGGTCAGAGAAGCAGAAGGAACAGGCTACACCGGCGCTAAGTGTGGCGGCTAACCCTAGTGACACCAACAAACCAAGTAGTGAACCATCAATGCACCAGGAGTCAGTTACAGAGAAGGCTGTGAATGATCCCATGAAATTCGGGATCCAAAATATTGCTCAACGTATTTTTTGCTCGAGAAATAAAGGAGTTGCATCGCTGAAAGGCAACGCGAAAGTCAAGAATAAAATGACGCCAATGAAAAAGTCAAATGTGGAGATGGGTCACAGCCCTAAGCCATCGAGGTCCAGGTTTAGTGTTTTGGCCCAACAGGAAACGGGCGAGGCCGGTCCAAGTAGCTCAGTCTCTATTAGAGATATTCAAACTACATATACCAACTCAACCAAAGGGAAGCCCACGTGTCAGGAACCCATTGGGTGGTAAAAATCCACAGAAGCATGTCACGCGAGAAGGGCCAAATCCAAAGGAGAGTACCACGGGGATCAAGAAGCCTGTGAAGACTTACAAAGCAATGAACAAACAGAGTATACAGAAACCTCAATTAAGGGCGCCCTTTTCTGCTTCAACTTCTAACTCAAATCATGGTCAAGATGATGCTAAAGTCCGAGAGTATGAGAGAGAGCAAATTCACATTCTTCAGCAACCTCATCAGGGAAATGCGGCGTTATTCTTCCCCTGGAATAATCCTATTTAGGAGGCAGCAGTGGGGATTGATGAGGAAACTCTTAGATTTGTGGAGATGCAAAGAAAACTCAAGGGTAAGGATGCTACTCAACCTGGCGCCAATGCAACAGTTCAGGAACCAACCAGTGTCCCGATTGAAAATGCTATGGAAGTTGAGGTGCATACCAAAGGGCCAGAGGAGACCAAGTCTCACATGCTGGCGCCAATGCAACAGTTCAGGAACCAACCAGTGTCCCGATTGAAAATGCTATGGAAGTTGAGGTGCATACCAAAGGGCCAGAGGAGACCAAGTCTCACATGGTTGATGAAAGTTCTAAATGAATTGTTTAATTTGGAATTGTAGAAGGGATAAAGCAAAAGAATTCCCAGCATTTATCAGAGATAGTACCCGTATTTATGGGTTTGATTTGGTGGCTATTTTAGAACCTCGAATTAGTGGTGTTCGAGCTGATACTGTAATTAAGAGAATAGGATTCCCTCATGGAGTCAAAGTGGATGCTAGAGGCTTTACAGGGGGGCTGTGGTGCATTTGGAGAGATTCTTGTCCTCCAATATCTATCATTTCTACCTCCAATTTCTGCATTCATCTGAAGATTAATCCTAATTCACCTGATGCTTGGGTTTTCTCTATTGTGTATACCAGCCCTAGTCTTTATCAGAGGCTTGAAGTGTGGAGAGAACTAGTGGAGCTTAATTCGAGCATTACAGACCCGTGGTGCCTAGCTGGAGACTTCAACCAGGTTCTGTATGACTGGGAGAAGCATGGTGAAGGTCCTGTTCATCCAACAGGTAGTGTTGCATTCTCTTCCTGCATTGATGAATGCAGACTATTAGATGTGGGTTATAATGGACAACCTTTTACCTGAAAAAAAGGGGATTTAAAAGAGAGGTTAGATAGAGCCTTATGTAATGCTAAGTGGCAAAACTCATTTCCTAATTGCTTAGTTACTCATCTCCCAATTGAGTCTTCGGATCACTGTGGTCTTTGGCTGAGACTAAATGCTGGACAGGAGGTGGTCAGGAGGAATTACTTCAAATTTTTGAGCTCTTGTGTAACACCCCGTTTCCAGAGCGCTACTAATTTAAAACAACTCTATATGCGGTGAAGTTTAAAAATAATACTCGTCTTGTCTTTTAGAAATTACAGTAATTTTTTTTTTCAACGCCTTTTTCAAACATGATCAGAGTATCAATAGTGTTTTTGAAATCATGATGGAGTCCTGTCATGCAAAAGACAAAATATAACTGAATACATACATATATATAATTCTCAGAAGAGTACAGCTACCAAGTTTTTCTCACACCAAAAGACGATAAAGACATATGCACAAGTAGGAATACACCTAATGCATGAGTACCCTATCAAGAGTACTCATACCTTAGAGGTATTCCCGGCAGACACTCATACAGGAGGCTGCTCCAAAAGTAGGTCCTCAAAAATACTACAAACCACTAACCATATAACTACGGACTGGCCACCACAACAGTACGCATATATACATATATCCAAGGTTTTAAAAACCGGACCGGACCGGCCGGTTGAACCGGTTGAACCGGGAACCGGGTCATGGTCCGGTCCGGTCAACCCTATAAAATCGTTTGGCAGAGACCCGGGCGGGTCGGTTGATGAACCGGTTAAGAACCGGACCGGCCCGGGTCAAAACCGGCCAAAACCGGGTTCTTTATTCACCCTACGGCTCGAAATCGCTACTGTGATTTTTTTTTTTTAAACAAAATGACGTCGTTTGATATGTGCTTTGGTTTTTTTCCCCTTTCCCCTGCGTCGTCTTCTCGAGCTCGCTGATTCAGAGTTCACAATTGAGAACTCAGAAGATTGAAGACCCGCCGCAGCTGAGCAACCGGAAACGCTTCAAACTCGTCCTCCGCCGCAGCTGAGCAACCGGAAACGCTTCAAGCTCGTCCTCCGCCGCAGCTGAGCAACCGGAAACGCTTCAAGCTCGTCCTCAGCCGTGAGCCAGAAACGCTTCAAGCTCGTCCTCTCGCTTTGCTTTAGTCCGTCTCCGATTCGCTCGCCTCTAATGGATTCAGATCCTCAGGTTTGCTTTTCGTTTCCCCTTTCCATCTTTCTCTGTTTCGGTTCCATAGATCTGTGTTGTACTGCTGTTCGTTGTTGTTTGTCCTCCAACCTTCTTCTGTTTCAAGCTGAAAATTTGGTTTGGTTGCTTTGTTCGTTGTTGTTTGGTTGCTTCTTCTTTTCACCTTCTTCTTTTCAGCTTTCCATCGTCTCTTTGCTGTTTGGTTGCTTGCAAGGTTCTGAAAATTTGGTAAATTTCAATCTTCTCCGTAATTACTCTTCTTTTGCTGTTGGAAAATTTGGACACACATGCTGTCCTGTTTGATGCTGTGCTGTTTGTGAATGACTTACGCAATAGGATAGAATGTGATCTTAATCTTTGATGCTGTGCTGTTTGTTGTGCTTGTAAATTGATTTGATCGGAAAGAACAATATCCTTGTGCTGTGCTGTCTGCTGTTCCTTGTTTTGTGTTATTGGACTTAATAGTTATGTCATATTTTCATATTTTGTGTTATTGGACTTAATAGTTATGTCATATTTAAAATGGATGAATGTGTAATTTTTTCTTTGGGTTGTTATATATTGTATTAAATATTTTTTTAATAATATTTAATTGAACCCGGTTCGACCCCGGTCGAACCCAAAAACCCTGAACCTAGGCCCTTTCCGGTTCAATGCCCGGTCCGGTTTTTAATACCTTGCATATATCACAAAGATCACATCCAAACAACTACTAATCGCTACCGAAGTACTCCGAAGGGTCCTCCTCCCCCATCTCCTCATCCTCAAAATCATCATCATCATCGCCTGTCAGATCAATCACTGGGACTGGAGTGGGTACCACCCGGGGCCTCACCTCATACACATCACCAATTTCGCCTGTGCCCCTGCAACCTGTCGCACCACAACTAGTGGCAACCGGATGTGAGTGCGCTAGAGGAGTAGATACCCTAGGAGGTATGGGAAGAGTCGGAAATCTTCGAGTGGGGTAGGATCTGGTGGGTGTACGTGCATCAACCATTTGGCGCTGAGGTGGATGCTCCTGCATCCCAACCTCGAGATCCGATACCCATATGAACAGTCCTACCAACTCCAATATCCAAAGAAACTGATGCCTCTCGTAGGGTGGTCTGCTGTGGAATCCCAGAAGGCTCAACTAGAGGAATAGTAGCTGCTGTAGGAACGACCTGGTCCTGCTGTGACGCTAGCCATCCCTCGACGATCTGCATCACTGGAATCGGAAAGCTTACCGTCCTGCAATATATCTCTCCATGTGTGGCCAATCCTGCAACCGTAGTAACTTCTACAATATCCCCACTGTACTCTGGCAGGCGGGTGGGTCAAATCTCCATGCCCGGGCCGTCTCGCCCGTAAACTCAAACGTCACTGCCGGCGACGTCCTCATCACCGGTATCACATATGTCTTCTCCATCAGCTGGGTTACAATCATTGATTGAAAGAACCACGGGCAAGGGTCAACTTCTTAAAAATAAGCAGATATTACAAATAACAGGTACAGCAACCAATTATAATATTCAGACATATTATAAGATTTAACCACCTTTTTCAAAACATATACATTCAGGTCAACAACATTCATAACAACAATAAGGATGCACCCAAGATCCTATTGACGCAACTATATGTCAATGCAGTTTTAATTCCGGAGTCCATACACGAAGGTCATATCGAGCTGTACGTACCAGACCGACACTTTCCCCTGCGATGGTAAAATTTAACGGCGTTCCTTAAATTCCTTTGGCCATGGGCAATCCATCACCCAGGATATTCAGGTCGACGTTACCAACAAGACACGATGCAACGATGCCTTTAACCACCCCAATGAACATACCATGGTGTGTGATATTTCAACAAGGCATAAATCAATAAATATTTAATTACCCAACATTAAATAATTATTAAGTTATCCAACAACACCAACAATATACATCAATCAAACATATATTCACATAATTAATTCAACAGTCCAACAACTCGGAAGCACAATAACTCAGCAAGTTCAAACAACTTCAACCATATTAAACATCAAACACATAGTTCATGAACATAAAACACATTTCAGTATACCAGAGTCCATTCCTATTTATATTTAGAAGTTGCCCTTACCAAAAAAAAATTAATAAGATTCACATGAGAAATCTCTTCCCTTCTCCCTTTCAAGCTTGCAGCCTAGGGTCCCCAAATCAAAAAAAAAATTGTGTCATATTTTTTTTCCTGATCATGGTCATAATTTACATAGTAACATAGACAATAAAAAAAAACAAAGAATTAATGCCAAAACCCACTACATAAGCCACGGCTGGTTTCATGGAAGAAAAGAAAAGGAACTTGATTACAACTATTATCTTGCCCAAGATGATGTAGTATTTTAGGAGCTGAAAAATGGGAAAGAAAAAAAAATTAAAAGAAGGAAAACTTACGTTCCAGGAAGTAGGGAATAAGAGGAGAACTTGACTTTCAAATCTTCACTAACTTGATGCTGGATGGAAGGAGACCAAAGAAAGGAAAAAAAATTGAAAAGGAAAGGCAAAATAAAAGGGGGAGCTGCGCCTATTCTAGTTATAAAGGAGAGAAAAAATAATAATTTTAATCCACTACAAGAAAATTCGGATTTACCGACGGGCATATACCGACGGTCAGGGACCGTCGGTTAAACGTTGGATTTTCCGACGGCCAACCCGTCGGTAAAACAACAAGTCTGTCGGTAAATTTACCGACGGTCAATGTCCGTCGATAATGCCGAAGATATTTCATTTACGCGCCTATTTTTCAAATACCGACGGCCTTATACCGTCGGTAAGTTAAAAACCCGCTTGCAATGCCGGTCAGCTGATCGACGGTCTAGGCCGCAAAAGGCCGTCGGTAATGCGCGATAATAATCAAGTCGCCTTCCCTTTCTCCTCCATCTTCATCCCTCTTCTTCTCTTTCACTTCCCTCTCTTCCTCGCCCCCACCACCACGCCGCCACCACCACCACGCCCACACCACCACCACGCCGCCACCACCACCACCACTCTATTCTCTCTATTCTCTGCTCGCTCACTATTCTCTCCTCCATCTTCATCCCTCTTCTCTTTCACTTCCCTCTCTTCCTCCGCCCCACCACTACGCCGCCACCACCACCACGCCCACACCACCACCAGGCCGCCACCACCACCACCACTCTATTCTCTCTATTCTCTCGTTGCTCCTTTGTTCTCCTTGTTCTCACCACCACCACCGCCGCACACCACCACGTCTTAGTCGCCACCACCACCGTTTCCTCCGCCACCACCACCACCACCGTGTCTGTCTCTCTCTCTGCCTCTTATCCCCCTCTCTCTATCCCCCGCCACCTCCCCAGAACACCCTCTCGCCGCCGCCCCCTCCACAGCACCGCGCGTCCGCCGCCACCACCTCCACAGTACCTTCCGCGGCCACCTCCACAAAGATCGTGGTCCGCAGTCACCTCTGCCACCACCGTCTATTCTCTCGTCTCTATTCGTCCTTCTTTGTTCGTGTTTTTTCTTAGAATCCCAAATTGATTTTGTGTTCCTTTTCGATGTTTCAGAACGATTGAAAGTTTTTGACGTGATTTTGAAGGTTTTTGGTGCATCACGGTATTCTTTTGTGGCTTGACCTCCAATTTTGTGTTCTGTGATTTTGGGAACTAAGGTTTGTTTGTATTCCCTGTTGTTGGTATTTGATTTTTGTTTTAGTAGCTTTGCAAGAGTAGCCGCGTGAGATTATTAGTTGTTTGATGGTTGTTCTCATTGTTATTGATTTTGTGGATTGTTAGTTGTTTGACGGTTGCTCTGCTCTTATTGATTTTGTGGATTGTTAGTTGTTTTAAAAGTTTAGGATACTTATATTATGTCCAAGGTTAAAAGTTTGTCTTAAGCATGCTAATTAGAAGGAAAAAACAATTCTAGTTGGCGCATCCTCGCTAAGTTAGCATCATGATTTGAAAAAATATTGAAAAAAATATTGGAATAAAGTCTTAAATACTGCAAACCTATGCCTTTGTTCGTTTTGTTGTAATTCGATTATTTTCAGTTTATATGCTCATGACTGACCAATGTTGACAACAAACAGACAATGTCTTTAGATGGAAACCGTGGTCGAGGTAGGGCTTCCAGGAGGCCGATGATGTCTGCAAGGGAGTATCGGAATAGCTTTGTGACGATTGAGGATCGCGATGCTCGCCATCGTGATCCTCCTATGCCTTCTAGGAGGCCGATGATGTCTGCGAGGGAGTATCGAAATAGCTTTGTCATCAGGACAAAGGATCGTGCTGAGGATCGTGATTTGATGAACCAGCATGGTGATCCCAGGTCTCCAGCGATGACGATGAGATCTTGGAGTATACTCCATCCACACCGGAGTATTCTCCAATCGGAGAGGATTACACTCCGACCTCACCGGAGTATTCTCCAATCGGAGAGGATTACACTCCGTCCACACCAAAATATTCTCCCACCGTAGCAGATTACACTCCATCGACTCCTTCGGAGGATTCTACCGCCCGATTTTGTCATGGGGACCCCTCAAGGAGCCGCCACTAGCTAGCCTCTATTTTATATTATGCATGTTATGTACATTAGTATTTGACTGCTTTAACATTTTAATTGGATAAATGTATTAGGATAATATATGATGTATGTCTTTACATTTGTGCTTTTCTATTTAATTTTTGTCTTAAGCCTAAGTTCCAATTATTCCAACGTTTCAACGATTGTTTGCGAAACCAGGCCGCCACCACCACCATCACCACTCTATTATGCTCTATTATATGTTTTACATGAGGAGGTTAAATAGCTTTTGAGAATTCATGATTTGATAAAAATAGTGAAAGCCAAAAAGCTTACTTGGGGTTTATTTGGAATTATTTTATAACATGATTGTTGTTTGGTTGGCATCCTGCTCATTTTTGTTGATTGCTATTTGGTAGCTTGTTAGTTAAAATTTTCTATGTTTTTTCTGTATTTTTAGTTCAAGGCCACGACATTGCTCCGAGACTGCCACTCACATCGAAGGACGTGGACACTCTCTTGTTCTGAGAATTAGGTATGCACTCTAACGAAATGTCGGTTGACTCATTGGGTGGAAAAGGGTTGGCTGTTGACCCACACCGACATATTTATTTGATTTGCTTCATAGTTCTCTCCAGAGAGAGAATTTTGAGGTGATGTGTGTTTTGGCAAACAAAGGATGTTTTATGTTGAAGTGATGTATAGTTGTCATAGTTTTCGAACAAGATATCAATCCACATTGAAAATGATTTTCGATTCAAAATTGAATTCAATTGAAGAGTAACTCTATTTTTTTAAAAAAACATATTTTTTAAAAAGCAGTAGTAGTTCTAGTGGTTGACTCGCTTTTTTTAAATTGAAGTAATTTTATTATTAACAAAAGGTATCGGAATAAGAAAGGGTAACTTGAGATAAAATACGAGCTTGTTTTATAGCAATCGTAATTAATCATTGTTGTTTTAAGGTCAATCTATTCACGCGTCTAGATAATATTTTTGACGAATTCGAGGGGTCCCGTTGAGTTCTTCATAATCATAATATTTTGGATTCGTATAAATGACTCAATAGATCACCTTTTCCTATGTTTCAAAAAATCCCATTTCATTTTTTTAATGATGTTTTTGAAAAATGAACTTCATTAATTGATTCAAAACCCCTCTTTCTGGATAATATATGTCGATACTTTTTCTTTTAAGTTGAAAGAAAAGTAAAAGAGAAAAGGATTCACTCGATTTACTTCTCTCCACAGAGGGAATTTTGTTTGATGTATATTTTATGTTAGAGTAAGGTAGCATGTAGATTATTCATCTAGCAAGCAACACATAAACTCAATTTCAGTAAGTGAATCTCTGATCCTATGTTCATGCTACGTCTCGCTATACTTGTAGAAAGCAATTTATATTGAGATAGTAACCATATTAATCTCCAAAATATTTACAGATTATAACTATATACTATACTGTAAATACAAACAACGTTTATTAAACTAAAAAATTTAACATATGAAAGACATATTATTACACAAAGACATGAATTACCGAGGAAATTGATTCCCAAATTAATCGTATCGGACACTAATTATAAACTATTAAAATCCTATATTTGATGAATTTAATTATGTGATGATCTTATTTTTAAAAAATAATAAAGTAACCAATTTTATGTTGTTTAGAGATACCATCATTGCCTTGGTTAATGTAGTAGATTGCAGTGCTAGGCTAGTTTTTAAGCTGAAACAGAAAATGATTGTTTTTTGGCCAATTAAAGGATTAGGATGTATGGTAGATGTGACCATATAGGAGCTCTAATTGCATTGCATATACCAAGCCAAACCACTATGAAAACAAAAATTGTTAAAAGAATTTATGCTTCCCTTGCCGTCGGTATGCTTGTTTAATTCTATCCTTTAAGAGGATGTCAACTTTCAACATGTTACTTTTTAATTATTGATGAAATGGATGTTTGATTGTTGTTATTAGTATCGGAGAAAAGCCTTAGCTTCCCGTTTGAGGTTCAATATATTATTGAGTGCGTGTACTCTTTTAGATACCACGTGTTCATTGTATATTGAACCTTGAATTGTCCAAGTCGGACAGTTTGGGAAAAAACTTTTTCTTTACTTGTATAATAGTTGTTGCTTGATTCTCGTATCTTGATATTTGATGAAATTTCGGTTAGATTCATTTCCTTTTGTTCTCTGGGTGCATACTTGATTGCCTTGTTCCTAACTGCGATCATTTTGTCAAGTATAAGATATGAGAATTACGGAATGACTATTATACGAGGTCTGAAAAAGTTTTTCCTCGAATGGGATAGTGTCATACCATTTAAAGAAAGAGAGCGGTTGTAAGAATGTCGTCTTCTTGAAATTGTCATTTTTTTGACATGCGAGAAGATGGAATTTTTTCCTTGAATCGTAGTTGGATGTCACGATAGGTTGTATCAGGGAAGAGGGGTTTGAAACAATCTTTGCGATGGGATTGATCACTTCGTTCAAGTCGCAATGGCACACGAAGATTTCGAAATTAATGGAGGGATTAGGTGTCCGTGCCTTAAATGCGATTGCAGAAAGATCAAGAGCCCAGGAGAGGTCATGCTGCACCTGCAGAGAGTTGGATTTATGCCTAATTACTGGATTTGGACTAGACATAGTGAAGAGTTACCTCGGGTTGGATTAGGGGTTGGCGATAATTGCACAGGTGCTTCAAGCAATTGCGTAGATACGGGATATGGTGAGCAGATTGAATTGATGCAAAATATGGTTTGTGATGCCTTGGGGGTCAACGTATCATTCGAGGAGCCATAGTATGATGACACAGATGAACTTCCAAATGAGACTGCACAAAGATTTTATAATCTCTTGTTAGAAACAAATAAGCCGTTGTTTGAAGGGTCTGCCGACTCTAAGTTATCAATGTGTGTGAGACTTTTAGCTCTCAACTCCAACTGTGGTGCTACGGATGTGTGCTTGGATCTCGTAACGAAGATGATGTTGGACTCGTCACCTATCAGAGATGGTTTGCCAAAAAGTTATTACGAGGCTAAAAGCTTAGTGTCCAAATTGGGGTTGGAATCTAAAAGGATTGATTGTTGTGTGAGAGGGTGTATGTTATATTACGACAATGAATTTGGTAAAAGCGATAGCGCTTTGGTTGAATGCAAATGCAGTGGTGAGCCAAGGTATATGTCACATACCGATAATGGGAAGGGTAGACAAAAACCAGTTCCACGGAAGGCAATGTTTTATTTGCCAATTATTCCAAGCTGCAGAGAATGTTTGCGTCAACACGTTTGCAGACAAAATGACTTGGCACTATGAGAATAAAAGCACTTGGTATGTTGCGACATCCTTGTGATGGTGAAGCTTGGAAGCACTTTGATCGTGTGAATCCCGAATTTGCCAGATCCACGTAATGTACGACTTGGCTTATGCTCGATGGTTTTACCCGTATGTTCAATCAACGGCGAAACCTTATTCTTCCGGCGATTATTGTTACCCCATACAATCTTCCTCCTGATATGTGCATGTCTAAGCCCTATATGTTCTTGACTTGTATTATCTGGGTCAGATAATCCAACAGATGGTATTGACATCTACTTACACCTTTCATCGACGATCTCAAAAGGTTGTGGAATGGCGTTGTGACTTATGATGTTGCACGAAAGAAGAACTTTACAATGAGGGCAGCTCTTATGTGGACCATTAATGACTTCCTGCATATGGCATGTTGTGCGGTTGGGGTACTCATGGTAAGATGGCATGTCCCATTGCATGGAGCATACAAAGGTCTTTACCTTGAAATTTGGGGAAGAGTTCTTGGTTTGACTCACATCGCAGGTTTTTACCGGCCAGATCATCCATTTAGGCGGAATAAGAACGCCTTCAAGAAGGAAGTTGAATTAGATGGCGCCCGAGGTTGACATCCGAATGCATTTTTACGAGTTATGGATCCGCCAAAAATCACAGATTTTGGTGAATTGGAGCGATGTGAAGAATATCGACAATGGCACAATTGGACTAAAAGAAGTATTATTTGGGATTTCCCGTATTGGAAAGATAATTTGTTGAGACACAACCTTGATGTTATGCTCATAGAGAAGAACTTTTTTGACAATGTTTTTCTCACTGATGAACATTAGAGGAAGAACGAAAGACAATGATAAGGCCAGGTGGACTTACCACTTTCTCGTAAGCGAAAGGACTTGCATTTGGCGACTTCGGTCGAATGGGAAAACCACGAAACCCAAAGCTTTGTTACTCTTTAACTGTTGAGGAAGCTAGGTCGATCTGTGGATAAAAGAACTTGAATGCCAGGCGGTTATTCTTCTAATTTGGCAAGATGTCTTTGATGTGAACAAAGGAACAATGATTGGGATGAAAAGCCATGATTATCATGTATTCATGGAGTGTTTACTTCCTATTGCATTTAGTTCCTGTAGTCAAATATTTTAAATCCACTTACGAACTTCGGCCAATTTTTAAAGATTTGTGTTACGCAACATTGAGAGATGATGATCTTATCAAGATGGAGCGAGAACATACAGTCATTCTTTGTAAGTTGGAGAGAATATTTCCCCTGGTTTCTTTGACTCTATGGAACATCTCCCAGGTGCATCTTGCACATGAAGCTAGGCTTGGTGGACCGGTTCAATACAGATGGATGTATCCATTCGAAAGGTAATATAATCAAATATTCTTTAACATAATTATTCACTGCCCCGGGTTAAATGTTGAAATATTGATCACTAACCTTGTTATTCTGTAGATTTATGGGTGACTCAAAACGGTCGGTGAAAAATAAGGCCAGGGTTGAAGGATCTATTTGTGCAACTTACTTACACCGTGAGACAATTCATTTATGTTCCCATTATTTTACGAACTTCATGCTGACACCAACAAATAATAAGAATGAAATAGAAATTGAAAGCGAAAGACACCCGCTGGCCTTATCAGTGTTTTGCCTTCCTGGTCGTCATGCTGGAAAGGAGCTGAAGTCCTGGTTAACAGGAGAAGATTGGAAGTCGACACGCGTTCACGTGTTGATCAATCTTGAAGTATCACCATATCTTACGTATGTATACTTTTGACCACTTTCAATTTATTTAGTCCACACCTATTCATGATCATTTGTTTGATAATGACTTGTTCAGGGCATTCTTGTTAACTAAGCCCACAAGTTTAACAAGACTCTTCTGCCTATATTCATGAATATTTCCCAACGTGGTTTAGGAGCCAGGTATGTATTTTTAGTCCTATTTCAACTATTTGTTGTTTGAAAATACAAAAGATTGTTTGCAAAAAGGAACCCTAAATCACTTGTGCATGTGTATACGCAGGTGTATAGCGAGTCAGAATCGCCCATAATCGAACACTTGAGAAATTTATCTCATGGTCCTAAATCACGTGTAAAAGAATGGCACACGTATTTCGTAAACGGTTACAAATTTCAAACTCAGTCAAAAACAGAGGGGAAAAAACAGTTAACAGCGGAGTTTATGTAAAAGGTGCCACAGAGGGAGGTGAAGACGACTTCTACGGCGTGATTCAACATATATATGAGCTGGCGTACAATACTTTAGACTATACTAAAAGAATAGTGCTATTTTATTGTAATTGGTTTGATCCGTCAAGTAGAGGCACAAGAATGGATCGCAAATATAATACTGTTGACATATGCATGAGCAGAAGATACCAAATGTTTGATCCGTTTATCATAGCACAACATGTAAGACAGGTGTATTATGTCCCTTATCCGTCAACTCGAAGGGACAAACAAGGTTGGTGTGTTGCAATAAAGACAAAACCAAGGGGTCGCATTGAAGCAGATGATCCACAGGAAGAAGTGGCTTATCAAGTGGATGAGATGTCTCATGTCAACGTAGTAAACAAAGTTGAACCCATTTCTCGACTACGTGACGATCCAATCACATATGAAGATGTAAATGGAGATGAGGAATTAAATGAAGAAGTGGCAGAACCATCAAGATCTGAAGACGATGCCGAAGCAGAGTGGGCAGAATGGGCAGAATAAATTTGTTTAACTTTTTACAATTAGAGAATTTAATGTCTAACAACATATTTTATTTTGTCAGTTATTTTCATATAACTTGTTTATTTTTGGGAATTCATTTTTAATATTGTTATGTTTAAATATAATATTTCATGATCAAGTATTATTGAATTGCTCTATAGACATATATGGCATCGGAGGTTCAGTTCAGACTTCCGACCACCCTTAGTGGTCAGCGGAAGGAAGGGCATCATTGCCGACCCTCGTCGTCCGAGGCCGAACATTATTAGGATTGATGATGTGGCTATGCGATGTTGTCATCCACACTGGCGCATACATCTACGTCCTACACAGGCTCGGCCGAGTTCGCCTCTACGCAGCCCCTACGCCACATTGGGCACCTACACAAGATGCAGACCTTCTCGCATCGACACCCATTTACATGATGCCCACCCCAGTGGTTCCAGCAGACACTTGCCGCTTCTTCCTCTCATTTTGTGTTTGAGGCGGTGCGACACTCATGTGTCCGATCGGGAGTATAGTGTGGGCGGACACTGATCAGGCCGGGGTTCGGCAGACGAGGAGGTTGGCGGCGGCGGGATGGCGGAGGTCGTTGATGATATTGAGATCTTGTATGATGGCCGAGTTGCTATCGAGCCACTGCAGAGGGTGAGTATGTAGGTTGAATACACATTTTTGCCCCTTATCTTTTTTTAGTTTTCAATTTCGTCTCTTATCTTTTTTTAGTTTTCATTTAAGTCCCTTAAACTTCAAAAATCACATCAATTTCGTCTTTTCTGTTTATTTATTCATATTTTCTTAGACAAATCACCATCTGACATGTGGCAGAAAAAGTAAAATAAAATAAAACAAAGCGCCACGTGTAAGATGGTATTTCGTCTAAGACAAAAAGAATAATTAAAAAGAAAGGACGAAATTGAAGTAATTTTTATAACTTCATGGACTTAAATGAAAACTAAAAAAAAAGGATAAGGGGCGAAAATTACTGCTTTAACATATATATATTTTTAACTTGTTTGGTATGTTGTTATTGTTTAGGTTCCTTAGTCAAAGCCAGTGCGAAGGCTATCACTAAGTAATTGAGCAAAATTACCACGACTATTGGCCCACCTGGGGACGCTGAGTGGTGAGCGAGGCACATGTTCAATTCTTTCAGAGTAAGTTGTTTATTTTTTTGTTGCGTATTATTTTTTATTTCATGAATCTCAATTATTTTTAATAACGTATTATATTCATATAGGAGAGGTTTCTTGGAAGGAAGAAGCGGGAGGAGCAGATCAAGAAGAACTTCCATATGAAGGCTTCCCACCGCCTATCGATATGCTTAGAGATGCCCGCCAATGGGCAGCCCACTTGGATAGGAGATGAGATCTGGCGGCAACTTCTGGCGCCTTTGGAACTCCCACGAGTTCAAGGCGGTAGCGAGAAGGCGAAGAAGAATAGAGCCTCTGAAAGGGTGGGAGCTTGCATCTTGGAGGTTCGGTCGGTCAGCGAAAGACGCATTTCGACTTGTATGTTTTATATTATTATTATTATTATTATTATTATTATTATTATTATTATTATTATTTAGTTAAGCTTTTTTTATTAAATAATTACAGTCTCAGCGGTTGCAAAGGGAGGTTCAGTTGCACGAGCTCCATCGTGCAACTCATATTAGGAGAGGTACCGGTGAGTTTGTCGATGAGCGGTCGAGGTGGACCCAGGTAATTATAAAACATAATGAATAGTTTTTTAACAATGTTTATATTGTTTTATTACAATAAAAATTGACTAATTTGTTTATGTTTGACAGGAGGAGTTTGAGGCGAGGATGTCTCAGGTTAGATCTCAGACATCCTCATGTTCCAGTCTCGAGCCGGAAGGATCCAGTGCGTCGGCCCGATGGTTTGGGCAGATGTTGTTGGCGGCAAGAAGAAGAGTCGCCTATACGGTGCTGGCGACCTTGCCAGCAACTACAAGAAAGGGGCCCGCTGCCTCTCTACTGGAGTGTCGTGCAGCACTCGGGCTGCCGCGGATGAGCGGAAGATAGCAGAGTTGAGGCGGGCCATGGCGGCGGCGGCGATTAGCGGCCGGCGGCGGCGGATCGCGGTCGTCCAGCGAGAGGAGGCCCGCCGGACGAGTGCCATTTTGGCTCAGTCTTTGCGGCGGACAGGAGGATCTGTACCATTTGCTAGCTTCGCCACCGCCTCCTCCACCGCCTCGCCTCGCCTCGTAATCTTTGGTGATCATGTCGATGATGTAGATAGTGATAGTGATCATGATCATGATTATCGTGACTATTAGTTATGTTTGTATTGATATTTTTTATATTTTCGGATATTTTTATTCTTGTTTTGTTCGTCGAATTTTTTATTTATTTGTTACGTTTCTTTTTTTTAATTTGTTTTATAGTTATGTTATCGCATTACATTTTTAAATACAGAAAGAAATTAATTATTAAATGTGATAACTAGTAATCGTTAATTAAATGGATAAATAAATTAAATTGATTACAGAAATTAAAATTAAATAATTTAATAAAAGTAAATAATTTTTTAATAAAAATAAATATTTATTATATTTTCAAAAAAAAATTTAAGTTCAGATTTACCGACGGTCATGGCCGTCGGAAATGTCATCGGAATTACCGACGGGTTAAAACCGTCGGAAAAACCGTCGGAAACTTACCGACGGCTTAAAGCCGTCGGAAATGGCATCGGAAGTTCCGACGGGTTAAAACCGTCGGAAATTTACCGACGGGTTCAAGCCGTCGGTATGCATTTGCGACGCGCAGTTTACCGACGGCCTAATGTCCGTCGGTAATCCGTCGGAATTTTTTTATTACCGACGGTATTTGTGGATTACCGACGGCTTTTGGCCGTCGGTAATCCCGCTATTTCTTGTAGTGATCCAAATTCTTTACTTGGCTGAAAATGAATTTAAGCAGATTTTTTTTTTAAACCTTAAGCCATTGACACCTAGCAACCTAATTTCCAGATAACCTTAAGCTAAACATGAAAACTTGACACATAAACATTCTACTAATGAATAATTACTAATTTTAGAGTTTTGGGTCCTAAAAATTACGGCGTTGAGTAATTGCGTTCACAATAATTCGCTCGCCGGCAAATCGCGTAATTAATTTACTTAGAAATTAATTTACCGAGTGATAATAATTAATCCATAAATAATAAGAAAAAAAACAATTGAAAACACCCAAACATTGTCATAACAAGTTACGATTCGATTTTCATCGAAATCGGAATTCGTTTCAAATTTTATTGTGGATAAAAAAAATTACCCGGCAATCTAGAATACGGCGAATAATCATAAGAATTATTCAACAAATTTTGAAATATGAATATAAATTCTTAAATTAAATTTTATCTTGATCTAATTCACTCACTTGCTTATCCAACAGGAAACTGCTTATTATGGCATAATTAACACATTCTATAATATAATAACGTTAAATAACGCAGCGTAAAATTACGGGTGTTACAATACTTCTCCCCTAAAAATAGTTTCGTCCTCGAAACTACAAGTCAGATACGTACCGTGAAACAAAACTGGATACTGTTCTCTCATCTTCGTTTCTAATTCCCAAGTCACATCACCAGTTTTCTGATCCCAAACCACTTTGACCAATTGAATCTCCTTGTTCCTCAACTGCTTGATCTTTCTGTCGACAACCTTCGCAGGGGATATCTCAAAAGACATATCGTCTCTCAGTTGAATCATGTCAGGTTCAATAACATGAGATGGATCAGAAACATATTTTCGTAACTGTGAGACGTGGAAGATATCATGAATATTAGACAGAGAAGGTGGTAAAGCTATCTGATAAGCAACAGGACCTATACGATGAAGAATTTGATAGGGCCCAATGAATTTAGGAGTAAGCTTTTTGGATTTGATTGCTCGACCAACTCCAGTTGTAGGTGTGACTCGAAGGAATACATGTTCTCCTTCTGCAAATTCTAGCTGTCGGCGACCCTGGTCTGTGTAACTCTTCTGTCGACTCTGAGACGCTTTCATCCTTTCTCGAATCTGCCTGACTTTCTCTGTAGTCTGCTGAATTAAATCAGGTCCCACAATAGAGCTTTCGCCATCTTGATACCAACAAAGAGGTGTCTGGAACTTACGTCCATACAGTGCTTCATAAGGTGCCATGCCAATGCTCGCGTGATAACTATTGTTGTAAGTGAATTCCACTAGCGACAAGACGTCATCCCAACTCCCTCTGTGGTCCAATGTACATGCCCTCAGCAAATCTTCGAGTGACTGGATTGTCCTCTCAGTCTGTCCGTCTGTTTGAGGATGATACGCCGACCTAAGCTTGAGCTTGGTCCCCAAAGCTTCCTGTAAGGCTCTCCAGAAATGAGATGTGAATTTCGGGTCTCTATCAGAAACGATATTGGAAGGCACGCCATGGAGTCGTACAATTTCTGATACGTAAATCTCTGCCAGCTTCTCCACGTTGAAAGTTGATCTTACTGGTAGAAAATGAGCGGATTTGGTCAATCGATCGACGATTACCCAAATTGAGTCATTTCTCTTCTGCGTCTTTGGCAAACCCACAACGAAATCCATGGAAATACTGTCCCATTTCCATTCTGGTACGTCCAGTGACTGTAGCGTCCCGGCTGGTCGCTGATGTTCCACTTTCGCCTTCTGACACGTCAAACACGACGCCACGTAATCCGCTACTTGCTTCTTCATGCCAGGCCACCAAAAGTGCCTCTTCAAGTCATGGTACATCTTCGTAGCTCCTGGATGAATGCTCAATTTGCTCTTGTGTGCTTCATAGAGAATCAGTTTCCTCAGCTTTGTCACGTCAGGCACACATACACGTCTGTTGCATCTCAAAATGTTATCTGATCCAATTTTGAATTCAGTCACTTTTTCTCGTGTTATCAGCTCTTTCTTTTCCTGCAGTAGCTTATCACTAGGTTGTTGGTCTCTAATCTCGTCCAACAGTCCATTAGAAATAGTAAGCATTCCAAACTTCAACTTTCCCAGTGACAATTCCACATTTAGGCTCAGGTCTCGAAACATCTCCAGCAGCTCCAACTCCTTAATCATCATCGTCGAAACTAAAACGCTCTTCCGGCTCAAAGCATCTGCCACTACATTCGCTTTTCCCGGATGATATTCCAGCGTAAAATCGTAGTCCTTCAAAAATTCAGTCCATCTTCGTTGTCGCATGTTAAGTTCCTTCTGATCGAACAAGTACTTCAAGCTCTTGTGGTCGCTGAAAATGGTGAACGTACTCCCGTACAAATAATGCCTCCAGATCTTCAGCGCGAACACCACTGCAGCAAGTTCCAGATCATGCGTAGGGCAGTTTCTCTCGTGTATCTTAAGTTGTCTCGAAGCATAAGCCACAACCTTCCTATGTTGCATCAGCACGCATCCCAAACCTTGGTGTGAAGCATCACAGTAAACCTCGTAAGGTTCTTCCGGTTGAGGCAAAACTAACACAGGTGCTGTCGTTAAAAGATCCTTCAACCTCTGAAAACTGGATTCACATTCCTCAGTCCAAGCAAAAGGTTGATCCTTCCTCGTGAGTCGCGTAAGCGGTGCTACAATCTTCGAGAATCCTTCGATAAATCTTCGATAGTAGCCTGCCAATCCAACAAAACTTCGGATATCTGATACTGTCTTCGGTTGTTCCCAGGCTAACACAGCTTCAATCTTAGCTGGAGCTATCCCCTCCTTTGTTATCACATGTCCAAGGAAATTCATTTTTTCTAACCAAAACTCACACTTGGAAGGATTAGCATAGAGTTGCTTCTCCCGTAGAATCTGCAACATTTGGCGTAGATGCTCTTCTCTGCTTCGCGAGTAAATCAAAATGTCATCTATGAATACAACCACAAATTGGTCCAAAAATGGATGGAAAATCCTGTTCATATAGTCCATGAATATCGCTGGTGCGTTCGTCACTCCAAAAGGCATGACTAGATACTCGTAATGACCATATCTAGTTCTGAAAGCAGTCTTGGGAATATCTTCTTCCTTCACACGAATATGATGATAGCCAGACTTCAAGTCAATCTTGGTAGTTGATCCATCAAATCATCGATACACGGTAGCGGATACCGATTTTTGACAGTAACTTTGTTGAGTTGCCGATAGTCGACACACAATCTTGATCGTCCATCTTTCTTCTTTACTAGTAACACTGGGGCTCCCCATGGTGACATACTAGGTCGTATGAACTGTTTCGACTCTAAGTGCTCGATCTGAGACTTCAGCTCCTTCATCTCTGCTGGAGACATTCGATAAGGAGATATCGAAATCGGTCTTGTTCCTGGAAGCAAATCGATGGAAAATTTGATTTCCCTTACTGGCGGTAATCCCGGTACATCTTCAGGAAAAACATCTGGGAAGTCACACACCACTGGAACGTTCTTCAGCTCAATCTCTTGAGAAGCTTCTAGACTATCAAGACACATGTATTCCTGAGTTTCCTCTTTCAAGGAAACCCCGATGTGATTAGCAGAAAGATAGTTGGAAATTCCAATATCAGGAAGAATTACTGCTTTTCGAGCACAGTCCAAAAGGACGTGGTGGCATGACAACCAATCCATCCCGAGGATGATATCTAGACCTTTTAGTGGCAAACAAACCAAATTAACAATAAACTTTCTTCCCTGAATAAACACCGCACAATTAAGACATGCATTGTTGGTAACCAAAGTTTTAGCAGCTGGAGTAGTAACTACTAATTTAAAAGGTAAGGCAGTCACAGCTAACTTCAAACGGTTTACGCAATCCATGGAAATAAAAGAGTGGGTTGCACCAGAATCAAAGAGTACGGATAAGGAGTTACCCTCAATCTCACAATCCCCCTGGATTAGGTCGTTTGATTGTTCCGTTTCCTCTCCACTCATCTTTGAAAATCCCGCCTAGCGATTGGACGTTTTCCCTTAGCCTTTGTTGCATTCACGCTTGGTTCAACCTTCGGAGCCGTGCAGTCCTTCGCAAAGTGTCCAGCCTGCCTACAGTTATAACACACGTCGCTCTCCTCAGTGCAATTGTTTGCATAGTGTCCCGGCTTGCCACAGTGAAAACAAACCAATCCATCTCTGGTCTGACTCTTACCACCTAAGTTCTGAGCCATAGGGCGATACTGCCCCTTACTGTTCCCTTGAGGCCGGTTGTAAGGTTTCTTCTGTTGCTTCCCCTTCTGATCATGCCTCTGACCCTGGTTCGGAGGTCTGATGGGTCCACCAGTACCACTCTTCCTCTTGCGATTCCTCATACCTTCCACCTCAACACACCTATCAATCAGCTCCTGTAAGTTCCGAATCCTCAGAGACACCACCGACTTCTGAATATCGAACCTTAATCCCCTCTGGAATCTCTCGCTCAACCAACCTTGATCCGCCCGATCACGAAAAGGACTGAAATACCTCGACAGCGACTCAAACTTGGCGGCATATTCCGACACTGTCATGTTGCCCTGATGCAGACGGAGAAATTCCTGTTCCTTCTCCATCCGTGCAGTCTCCGGAAAGTACTTCTCTAAGAATTGTCGGCGAAAAGTCTCCCAGTCAGTCTCCTGATGATCTGCAGTCAGCGTCTGCTTGACTCCCTTCCACCAATACTCTGCATCTCCCAGCAGCAGATAAGACGCATAATTCACCTTGACATCTTTAGGACAATGGAGTACATCAAAGATCTTCTCTATCTCTTGGAGCCACAGATCAGCCTTGTCCGGATCCGGTTCACCATAAAACTCTGGTGGATCATGCTTACGAAAATCAGCCAATCCTTTAGCCTTTGCATTCCTTTTCGCCCTCTGTTGTTGCTGCAGATTATGTTGATTCATGGCAGTAGTCTGTTGAGCTACAACATCAGATTGTTGAGCCACGGCAGCAGATTGTTGTGCCATAGCCGCTGCCATCTCAGTCATTGCTCGAATTGCTCTGTCCATGTTGGAGTTATCAGGTCCGGCCATGTTATCTCTGCGAGGCGGAATTAGATTCCTTCAAGGTCCAAACCTGTCAGAATCTTACAATCAAGTGGGGTGTTAACACACATTGCTTCAATCAAGAAACAATTCAAACAATTTCAAGCAAGTTGCTTCACTCATCAAACAATAACCACAATAACACAACCAACTACCTGACAAAACAAAACCCGACACGATGACCAGCCTAGTGTTCCCTACTCACAGTCCGGTTAGAACCGAACTGCTCTGATACCACTATTGTAACACCCCGTTTTCGGAGCGCTACTAATTTAAAACAACTCTATATGCGGTGAAGTTTCAAAATAATACTCGTCTTGTCTTTTAGAAATTACAGTAATTTTTTTTTCAACGCCTTTTTCAAACATGATCAGAGTATCAATAGTGTTTTTGAAATCATGATGGAGTCCTGTCATGCAAAAGACAAAATATAACTGAATACATACATATATATAATTCTCAGAAGAGTACAACTACCAAGTTTTTCTCACACCAAAAGACGATAAAGACATATGCACAAGTAGGAATACACCTAATGCATGAGTACCCTATCAAGAGTACTCATACCTTAGAGGTATTCCCGGCAGACACTCATACAGGAGGCTGCTCCAAAAGTAGATCCTCAAAAATACTACAAACCACTAACCATATAACTACGGACTGGCCACCACAACAGTACGCATATATACATATATCACAAAGATCACATCCAAACAACTACTAATCGCTACCGAAGTACTCCGAAGGGTCCTCCTCCGCCATCTCCTCATCCTCAAAATCATCATCATCATCGCCTGTCAGATCAATCTTTGGATGGAGTGGGTACCACTGGGCCTCACTCATACACATCACCAATCTCGCTTGTGCCCTGCAACTGTCGCACCACAACTAGTGGCAACCGGATGTGAGTGCGCTAGAGGAGTAGATACCCTAGGAGGTATGGGAAGAGTCGGAAATCTTCGGGTGGGGTAGGATCTGCTTTGTGGGTGTGCGTGCATCAACCATCGCGGCGCGAGGTGGATGCTCTGCATCCCAACCTCGAGATCCGATACCCATATGAGCGGTCCTACCAACTCCAATATCCAAAGCGATGCCTCTCGTAGGGTGGTCTGGCTGTGGAATCCCGGAAGGCTCAACTAGAGGAATAGTAGGCTTTGAAGAACGACCTGGTCTCTTTGTGACGCTAGCCATCCTCGACGATCGCATCATCGGGCAGGAAAGCTTACCGTCCTGCAATATATCTCTCCACGTGTGGCCAATCCTGCAACCGTAGTAACTTCTACAATATCCCCACTGTACTCTAACCGGCCGGAGCTGGGGTCAAATCTCCATGCCAGCGGGCTGTCTCTGTCCAGAAACTCAAACGTCACTGCCGGCGACGTCCTCATCGCCGGTATCACATATGTCTTCTCCATCAGCTGGGTTACAATCATTGATTGAAAGAACCACGGGCAAGGGTCAACTTCTTAAAAATAAGCAGATATTACAAATAACAGGTACAACAACTAATTATAATATTCAGACATATTATAAGATTTAACCACCTTTTTCAAAACATATACATTCAGGTCAACAGCATTCATAACAACGATAAGGATGCACCCAAGATCCTATTGACGCAACTATATGTCAATGCAGTTTTAATTCCGGAATCCATACACGAAGGTCATATCGAGCTGTACGTACCAGACCGACACTTTCCCCTACGATGGTAAAATTTAACGGCGTTCCTTAAATTCCTTTGGCCATGGGCAATCCATCACCCAGGATATTCAGGTCGACGTTACCAACAAGACATGATGCAACGATGCCTTTAACCACCCCAATGAACATACCATGGTGTGTGATATTTCAACAAGGCATAAATCAATAAATATTTAATTATCCAACATTAAATAATTATTAAGTTATCCAACAACACCAACAATATACATCAATCAAACATATATTCACATAATTAATTCAACAGTCCAACAACTCGGAAGCACAATAACTCAGCAAGTTCAAACAACTTCAACCATATTAAACATCAAACACATAGTTTGTGAACATAAAACACATTTCAGTATACCAGAGTCCATTCCTATTTATATTTAGAAGTTGCCCTTACCAAAAAAAAATTAATAAGATTCACATGAGAAATCTCTTCCCTTCTCCCTTTCAAGCTTGCAGCCTAGGGTCCCCAAATCAAAAAAAAAAAATTGTGTCATATTTTTTTTTCCTGATCATGGTCATAATTTACATAGTAACATTGACAATAAAAAAAAACAAAGAATTAATGCCAAAACCCACTACATAAGCCACGGCTGGTTTCATGGAAGAAAAGAAAAGGAACTTGATTACAACTATTATCTTGCCCAAGATGATGTAGTATTTTAGGAGCTGAAAAATGGGAAAGAAAAAAAAAATTAAAAGAAGGAAAACTTACGTTCCAGGAAGTAGGGAATAAGAGGAGAACTTGACTTTCAAATCTTCACTAACTTGATGCTGGATGGAAGGAGACCAAAGAAAGGAAAAAAAATTGAAAAGGAAAGGCAAAATAAAAGGGGGAGCTGCGCCTGTTCTAGTTATAAGGGAGAGAAAAAAAAATTTAATCCAAATTCTTTACTTGGCTGAAAATGAATTTAAGCAGATTTTTTTTTAAACCTTAAGCCATTGACACCTAGCAACCTAATTTCCAGATAACCTTAAGCTAAACATGAAAACTTGACACATAAACATTCTACTAATGAATAATTACTAATTTTAGAGTTTTGGGTCCTAAAAATTACGGCGTTGAGTAATTGTGTTCACAATAATTCGCTCGCCGGCAAATCGCGTAATTAATTTACTTAGAAATTAATTTACCGCGTGATAATAATTAATCCATAAATAATAAGAAAAAAAAAACAATTGAAAACACTCAAACATTATCATAACAAGTTACGATTCTATTTTCATCGAAATCGGAATTCGTTTCAAATTTTATTGTGGATAAAAAAAATTACCCGGCAATCCAGAATACGGTGAATATTCATAAGAATTATTCAACAAATTTTGAAACATGAATATAAATTCTTAAATTAAATTTTATCTTGATCTAATTCACTCACTTGCTTATCCAACAGGAAACTGCTTATTATGGCATAATTAACACATTCTATAATATAATAACGTTAAATAACGCAGCGTAAACTTACGGGTGTTACATCTTGGGTGGAACATGAGGACTTTGAGAACCAAGTTAGGACTTCTTGGGTTAATTCTGATAGCTGGAATGCAAACATTGTCAGAGTTACTTCCAATCTGAAAGCTTGGAATAGGGATGTTTTTGGTCATATTTATAAGAGGAAGCAGAGAATCATTAAGAGGCTGGAAGGTATCAATAGCAATCTTCTTCTTAGTCAGAATGATAGATTATGTGAACTTAGGAAAACTCTGTGGCAGGAGTACCTAACCATCACTCAGCAGGAGGAAAAATACTGGTTGCAACAGTCCAAATGTAAGTGGATTTCTCTTGGAGATAACAACACCAGGTTCTTTCACCAATCAACTATTATTCGAAGAAGACATAATAGAATAATGGCTCTGATGGATGCAAATGATAGTTAGGTTTATGAAGATCAGCAGCTGCAAAATTTGGTGAATGATTTTTACGTCAACCTGTATGCTTCTGATGGCAGGCAAGTCTCTAGTTTCTTTACCTCTTCTTTTCCCCCTATTAGTGATGTTGATATGATTTCCTTGAGGGTTGAAGTGTCTTTAGAAGAAACTAGGAAGGCTTTGTTCAGTATGCAAAATTTGAAGGCTCCAGGACCGGATGGTTATCATCCCTTTTTCTTTATGTCCCAGTGGAATGTCCTTGGCCAATCTATCCATAAATTTGTTTTAGAGTGCTTTCAGCAATCCACTAAGATCCATGAGGTCAACAATACTCTTCTTACCTTAATCCCTAAATGTGATGATCCCTCCTTGGTCTCCCAATTTTGGCCTATATCTCTTGTAATGTTATATACAATGTTGTCACTAAAATTATTGCCCACAGATTTAGACTCTTCATGCCTTATGTGGTGTCAGATAACCAAAGCAGCTTTATCCCTGGGAGGTCCACTCTTGATAATATTCTAGTGTTATAAGAGACAATTCACTCTTTCAAGAATTTGAAAGGAAAGAAAGGGTATATGAACATCAAGTTGGATTTGGAAAAGGCCTATGACCGGATTGAATGGAATTTTGTGATGAATTCCCTAAACTGTCTTGGTATACCTATGCAGATTCAAGCCCTTCTTTATGAGTGCATGACATCTGTTTCTATGAGAGTGAATTGGAATGGAGGAACTATTGTAGCCTTTAACTCTACTAGAGGCTTAAGGCAGGGAGACCCTATATCTCCTTTCCTTTTTGTTCTCTGCTCGGAGAGGCTGGGGCATAAAATTATGGATGCAGTAACTGCTGGAGATTGGAAGCCTTTCAACTTTGGTAGGGGGGACGCCCCAAAACTATCCCATATTTGTTTTGCAGATGACTTGATCCTTGTTGCTGAGGCTTCTCTTAATCAAGTCAGTTGCATAAAGAGTATCTTGGAGGAATTTGGAAATGCTTCTTGTAACACCCTAGGCCGACACCCATTTTTGGGCCATACCACAGTGTGCCCGACCCACTGTCTCTGCGACGTATACCGGGCCCACAGACCCCTCTGCAATGCATGCCATAGTGTTCGGTTCACTCACAGGACTTCACCACCCCTCTTTGGATTTAATCCAAATTAATGATGTTTTTGTCTTCCCTAGGAATCGAGTCATGTACCTAGGGGTTAAATACAATGGTTTTTGATTCCTAGTACTAACCAATGTATCAAAAACCATTGTATTTAACCCCTAGGTATATGGCTCAATTCCTAGGGAAGGCAAAAACATCATTAATTTGGATTAAATCCAAAGGTGGTGGTGAAGTCCTGTGAGTGAACCTATTACATCGTGGCATGCATTGCTGTCAGGCTCAGATGCGTCGCAAAGATGGCCTGACATACTGTGGTATGGCCCAATAGTGGTGGCGGCCCAGGGTGTTACAATAAAAGGCGTCCCAGGGTGTTACAATAAAAGAAGCCTTTTATTGTAACACCCTGGGCCGCCACCACTATTGGGCCATACCACAGTGTGCCCGACCCACTGTCTCTGCGATGCATACCGAGCCCACAGACCCCTCTACAATGCACGCCACAGTGTCCGGTTCACTCACAGGACTTCACCACCCCCTTTGGATTTAATACAAATTAATGGTGTTTTTGCCTTCCCTAGGAATCGAGCCATGTACCTAGGGGTTAAATACAATGTTTTTTGATTATGGTTGGTACTAGGAATCAAAAACCAATGTATTTAACCCCTAGGTACATGGCTCCATTCCCAGGAAAGGCAAAAACACTATTATTTTGGATTAAATCCAAAGGGGGTGGTGAAGTCCTGTGAGTGAACCAGACACTGTGACATGCACTGTATAGGGGTTTGTGGGCTCGGTATGCATCGCAGAGATAGTGGGTCGGGCACACTGTGGTACGGCCCAAAAATGGGTGGTGGCCCAGGGTGTTACACTTCTGGGCAAATGATCAATTTCAACAAGTCTCAAGTTTTCTTCTCCAATAATGTGGAGGAAGAGCATGTGGCTACTCTTAGTCAATCTCTTGGCATTCAAATTACAAAGGATTTGGGGCGCTATCTGGGAGCACCTATGCTTCACCAGAGAGTGTCTAAAGAGTCCTATAACTTTGTTCTTGATAGAATGCGACAGAAGTTAAATGGTTGGAAAGCAAATACTCTCTCATTTGCTGGGAGAGTCACCTTATCTCAAGCTTACCTGATGAGTATTCCTAGTTATGTGTTTCAATCAACCCTTCTACCTGTTTCTACTTGTCTTGAGGCAGAAAAAATCTGTAGGGACTTCATTTGGAGTTCCAATACAGATGTAAGAAAATGCCATCTTATATCTTGGGAGAAGATCTGTAGTCCTAAGGAGGAGGGGGGCTTGGGCTTCAGAAACTTGAGGATGCTCAATAAAGCCCATATGATGAAGTTAGCCTGGACTATGTTAGTCAACCCGGATAAGTTATGGGTTAGAGTGATGAAAGCTAAATACTTTTGTGGTATGCACATTATCCCTACTTTTACTATTAAATCTCAATCTTCTAATACTTGGCGAGCAATAGTAAATGCTTGGGAAAAAGTCAAAAATTATGTTACTTGGGTTGTTAGAAATGGACACAATGTGAAATTCTGGAAAGGTAGATGGATTCTTAGCATTGGTCCCTTGCATGAGCTGCTATCACAGTCAATTCCTCCTCATGAGTTGGAGTTTTTTGTTAGCCATAATGCCTTGAATGGAAACTGGAATTGGAACAACATACAGAGGATTGTCCCTCCCCATATTAGTGACAAAATTGCTGTGTTAAGGCCTCCTAAGGCTGATCATGATAACTTTCCTTGCTGGAACCTTACTTCAGATGGCTACTTCTCCTTATCCTAGGCCTATGATGTTTTACATCAGCCTGAGAATGTTGCTGAGAACCGTGGCCCTCTATTCAGTAAGGTGTGGAATTGGGAAGGTCCTAGCCGTGCTAAAACTTTCCTTTAGAAATTAGCCCACTCAAAGTTGCTGACCAATGTTGAGAGAAGGCACAGGTGCATGACTGCAGATGATGTTTGCCCAAGATGCCATTCTTGCCCTGAAACAATCATGCACTGTTTGCGAGACTGTGAGGATGTTAGAGACTTTTGGAGTGCAGTTATTCAACCAGACCAATGGAGAAGGTTTTTTAGTGTTGGTATGTATAATTGACTTAGTTGGAACTTGACAAATGATCACATTGGTGTGCAACAAGATCAATGGGCCATTTTCTTTGGTGTTGCAGCTGATGCTCTATGGAGGGATAGAAACAATCTGGTTTTCTCTCAGGATTCTAAACTCGGTCCTGCACTGTTATTTCATATTACTAGCCAAACAAATTTTATTGGCCAACAGCTTACACAAGACAACAGCCTTGGAGGCAGTATTCCTAAGCATGTTGTTGAAGTATCTTGGCACCACCCCCCAGCGAGTGTTATAAGGTTAATGTTGATGGCTCTTTCAAAGGCAATACAAGTAGCAGTGCCTATGGTGGGCTGGTTTGTGACTCTCATGGGAATCTCATTCGAGGATTTTACTATCGGATTGGAGCTTGCAATGCTACTTGGGCTGAGCTTTGGGCCTTGAAGTTGGGCATTAAGCAAGCTAGAGATCTGGGTCTTTATTGGGTAATGTTTGAATTGGATTCTAAAGTTGTTGTTGAAATGGTGAAATCCGGAACCACTCATATTGCATTTCTGCAACCTTTTCTACAAGAGGCCATTTCCATTCTCCATCTCCCTGATTGGAGAACCTCAGTTGACCACATCTTCAGAGAAGCTAATAGATGTGCATATTTTCTTACTAACAAGGACCACACTTCGACTTATGATGGTGTAACTTTTGATGTTGTTTGTCCTATTCTTGCTTTGTATCTTTTGGATGATGCTAGAGGGGGTAGTACCCCTCGGCTTGTTAGTTAATTAAACTCCCTTTTCAATCAATATATATATATATATAATTTCTTTAAAATACTAATTGTCTTTAAAATAATTGTTAATCTTTAAAAAAACCTTCAATGATAATATTTTAAAAAAATAATCAATTACCCTTTAATACAAGGCTAATCTCCCCTCAAGTGTTAGTTTCACTGCAATTAGTTTTAGCTATTGGTTATAACTGAAAACTAGTACAAGTACATAAGAAGCAATTTTTGTGACAAAGCTGCATTTTTTTTCCCGGAACCCACCCTAATTAGCCTTTAGATCGAGTGAGTTTATTGGAGTACTCTTACGGCTTAAGCCCTTTAGATCTGTTATTTGACTAATCTTTAATTCGGCTGATTGAACAGAGTTTTACCTCTTAATTATCAGTCTTAGTGACTTCACAAAAATTCGAACCCGGGTTCCTCAAATTCTCCTCTTTCTCAAGACAAGTTTTCCATTTGACCAACACCCGATCGGTTCATTCTATAATGGCAGTTATTTGACATGAATCAGATCCTGCTTAATGTTATAAATAAATGTTTTGGCATCTTGATTTTCTTGAATGTACTTTCTCTGTCATTCTGTTATCAAACAGCTAGCAGGTTTAATTACATTGCATGTCACTGAAGTTATTCTCACTTTAAAGAGCCATGTAGTAATTATAGCGCAATTACAATTGAGTACTTTAACTTTATTAACCGGATGCTACTATATTATTCAAAATAAAAGGAAATTATTTTAATTTTTATTGTATCAGATATTATATTTTTATTAATATTTTTTATTTTATAATTCTTTAACAAGCTGATGAGTCATCAACTTGCAGAAAATTTTCTTACATTTATTGAACTCATGCAAATATCCGTGTGAATTAGAAAAGGACAAATACTAATGGCATCCTTTAGCCTTCAAAAACTTTCCTTGTCTCAAAAAAGAAAGAAAAATAATTCTTGTTTCATTGAACGAAAAGGAAGATGATTTGTTCAGGTACGAGATCGACTAATGTCTTTTTTCTATTTTCTCTTAGACATGTTCACACGTACTGATCAAAATGGGGACTAATTCAGCAGATGGCCACAATTCGGGTCTCATTGCCAATGATGAAACACTCTCCCGGCCCTTTAAAAATAATGGCTATATATTCCATCCAGTTTGAAATATAAATAAACCAAAAAAACCTATGTAATTAGATTTGAAATAGTAATAAGTTAGACACTTCTTGTGTATATGGAATGTTTCAATATGGATATATTGGAAAAAACTTAGGTCCCACATAGACTAGAGGTAACTCAAAAGAGTTTATAAATAAACGACATCCCTCACCATACAAACCGGTTTTGTAATGATGAGTTAGATTCAAAATCCTAATGCGGTATCAAAGACTATCTTCACTGGGCCACCCACCACATTATACTACCTTCGTCCCTTATTATAAGGCCCTTTTGGCCAATACACACGAATTAAGGAAATGATTATTTACAATAAATTTGTCAACAACGTGTATTCTCTTTCCAAAATTACCCATCAATAAATTTTCTACTTAACTAAAATATTGTATTCTCTTTTCACTTAATTAGGGGTATTCTTTGTAAAAAAAATAATTAATGCACCTAGAAAGTTGAAAAATGCCTTACATTATGGGACAAGAGAAATTTTCAAAAAGACTTTACATTAAGGGACAGAGGTAATATAATAATACTGAGCTTGAGAGAGTATATTGAAAAAAACTCAATTTTCACATAACGACACCCCCAAAATCTTAATAGGATAGATTGCTTGCATGGGGACCATTGTTTTCTTCTTTAAAGCTGATTGAAGGGCCCCCCTCTCTCCCTCTCTCTAAAAAAGTAAATTAATTTTATCATGAGAAAATTGAAGAGTTTGGTTTTGTTCTCTCGCAAAATTGGCCTTCTGGGACCTATCTAGTTTTTGTGCCATTCAAAGTGTGTAAATTGTGGGGTTGTCGGCCATGTGGTATGCTAGTAAAATAGACCAAGCCCCCGGCACTTTCCCAAACAAAAGTCTATGTTTTTATGTTCGATAAATGATCATTGTGTCATTCATCGCTGCTGCTCCTACCCATGCCTCCTCCACCACTCACATGGGACTGGTGCCTGTTTCCTCTGATGAGTGAGGACTTCTTCCCACCATAAAGGGTATTGCCCTTGCAGTTGGTTGCATGATGCCCTCCTAATGGGTTACGTCTATTGTGGTCCCCATCAGCCTTGTGTCATTTTGCCATATGACCCGTTCAAGTCACTCAAGATGTATTTGTTGACCAAATTGGGTAAACAGTTGCTTTTGATTTTGAATTTGTGAGTCGTTGTCACATTAGTTAGTCCCCAATTATATTATTAAAATTACAGATTAATTTTCGAATGTGTCTTTTATTAGTCAATTTGGTCTCTGATGGACCAAATTTGTATATTAATTCAGGGACCAAACTGATAATAAGTAGTTACTTTGAGGAACTAATGTGACTAAAAAATTAGTATTCAGGGATTAATTTGTAATTTTATTTCAATATAATCGAAGACTAGTGCCATGGTGTTTCGGAGACAAAAGTGACCATTTGCCACCAAATTACCTTTTTATATGGGATTTGTATCTGCTGTCATGTTACTACATAGCTTTTTTGTTTTAATTAATATGGGTTGAACTCCAAATATGTTGAATTGACACCATCATTTACAAATCGAAAACATAAAAAGAATAAGATCAATGGGGAAAAATATTCTCATCGGGAATCAAATCATTTCCGACCAGGAGATTAAACCGTTGTATCATAACTCAAGTGGACATCACTATTATGATTGGTATCATTAGAGATATACATGCAGACTTCTTATCTTTTATGCATTTGTTATTATTTAGATGGCAATGTTTGAATGGGGAGAAATTTTTAAAAAGAGAAGCTAATGTGCAAGGCATGGTTCACCAGTCTAATCATCTATTTAACAAGGAATTTGCATAAAATCCGTGACGACAGTTTTAGATTAGATGGTAGATAAGATCAATTTTTTAGTCTTCATTAGAAGTTTCAACTAATTTAGTCTTAATCATATCTTCAATGAAATCTGTATACTGTTTTTAATATTCCAGTTTCCGGTTCAAATAATTCACTCAAATTATATAAACGAATCTGGTTCTGATGTATTCCATTTGTTTACAACAAAGCTTTTGACTCCAATGACATTTACCGATCCACAGCTCATGTCAACTTTTCCTTCCGCTTATAATTTGTTGGTTGTTGCAGTATTTGCATTTGATCACAGAGGTTTTTATTCAAGCTACACATTATTTTACCCCAAATAATGAAACATGTTTTGGTTAGGATTAATTAATTGTAAGAACATTTGTTGTAGTATGGGGCGGGTACCTGACCCTACAATTAGGTCTAGCATAGTTGTAATCATATTAAAAACGTATAATGATGAAGATTTTTTCCTTTAACATGTTAGTATAACAATAACCTTAAATATTGTATTTGTGGCATTTATAAATTACTTATATCTTTTTACCAAAAATAAATAAATAAATTACTTATATCCCAACTTTTTTTCCCTGTTTGTGGCATTATTGATTAGGCGACACGATGTTGAAAAAAATATTGTAGTCCTAATCCTAATGATGACGAAAAAGAGAAAATGCGACCTTCCAAATTCCAATGGGTCATATTCGCAATACAAGCAAATCAAGGCTCATTCCATACCGCGCAACATATCTTCTGAAGACTCATCAGAAAGCAAAGATATGATTGTATTTAATTTATTGCAACTTGGAGAAAAGGACCTAGGATTCGTCTTCACTTCTCCAAATTATTTTACTATCTCCTGTGTCATATATAAAAGACAAATACACTTTCTACTACATCAGTTATTCAATAAACCTAAAAAATGCATTTGTTTCTTATATATGGGACCAGATGTAGTAGTTTTTTAACTTGGTCTCGTGTGGAAAAGTTTTCTTGCATGAAGAGTTGAAAAATTGTAAGATCGGTCAAATCTATGACATATGTGTTTATTATTAGCTTATACTATAAGTGTCGGAATTAATTCAAATTAGTGTTAATTGTGTTTTGTTAGTTAGTTGTAATTACTAGTGAGTTAGTTAGTGGTTTGGGCCTTATTGTAAATGGGCCTAATAATATGGTGTATAAATAGAAGTGTTGCAGAGCGTAAAATAGTGCATAAGTGTAATTCATTCAATTCAGTAAATTTTAGTGTTATATTTTCTTTCTCGCTGTGTGTTTATTCTTTCTATTCTTTGTGAGTGTGTGTATTCTTGCACTAACAGTGGTATCAAGAGTCATTGATTAGGGACCTATGTGAGTGTCAATAATGGCTTCCGCAAAAGAGTTATTTCCAGTGTCATTACCAATCCTTGATAGCAAGAATTAAGATAAGTGGGTGGTGAGGATGCAAGTGATCTTTGGTTTCCAGGGAGTGCTGAAAATGGTGCAAAGAGGTATCCAAGAAGAGGAGGACAATGCCTCCTAAAGGAAATCCAAGAAAAGAGATTACAAGGCTCTTTTCATAATCCATCAGTGTGTGGATGAGGTGAATTTTTAGAGGATTTCTTGTGCCAACAGTGCTAAAGATGCGTGGGAAATCTTGAAACAAGCTCACGATGGAGCTGAAAAAGGAAAGTGCAAGATTAAGGAGGAAGCAGAGAAGGGTGTTTCGCAGCAAACAGAGACAGAAGAGGTGAAAAAGAATGAAGAACAAACAAGAAATTCAACAAAACCACAGCCTAATTTGGGGGAATTTTTAGAAATTAGGGTTTTCAGAAAACAGAGTTTCCCAAGAGAGGATCAGAGAAAAGAGAGCGAAATTTGCTGCTTCAGTGTCAAGAAGAAAGATTCTTCTGTGGAATCTGACCAGAGTGGGTCACCCAAAGTTAAAACAGACTTGAAACACGACGGCGAAGGCGAAGACAAGAACGACGGTGGTGACCGTGGAGAAAGTGAAGGCGAGAGGGAACAGAGTCCGCGAGACGGTGGAACGCCAACAGTGTACGGTGCTCCGTTGAGAGAGACAGTGGCCAGAACAAAGATCGCGGTGGTGAAGAAGCTGAAAGCGAAGGCAAGAGAGGACGTTGCGCCACTGGTGGAGGAGGAGTCAGCCTCATTCACTGAGTCGCGATGGACGGAATTGTTAGTGTGTTCGATCGTTGTGGAAGGAAGCAGATAAGGGATGGTCAATTTCGTTGATGAAACAGAGGAGCTGCGAAGAAGAAGATCGACTGAGAGAGAGAGAGAGATTAGGTCACTCTGTGAAAGGAAGAAGAGGCGCAGGGAAATTAGGTCACAACCCTGTTTCTGGAAACTGTGGGTCAAAGAGTTTGACCTAGTGGGCCAAGCCATGAAGCGCCTGATATTGGGCGAAATAGGGAAATTTGTGGGCCAAGTGGGAAAATTAATTGATCAAGCCCAATTCGCCGTAAGCCTGAATGTGAAATTAATGGACCCAGCAGTGAAACAAGTGGGCCAAAGTGGTGTAGCAATTGGTCAAGTCCAATGCTTGCAAATGAGTGAATGGGTCAATGTTAGGTTGCAAACTAAACAATGGGATCCTGAAATAATTTTTGTTGTTTCAAAATTAAAGTGTTTGTGAAATCTGAATTACGGGGTGTGTTGGAATTAATTCAGATTAGTGTTAATTGTGTTTAGTTAGTTAGTTGTAATTACTAGTGAGTTAGTTAGTGGTTTGGGCATCATTGTAAATGGGCCTAATAATATGGTGTATAAATAAAAGTGTTGCAAAGTGTAAAGTAGTGCATAAGTGTAATTCATTCAATTCAGTAAATTTTAATGTTACATTTTCTTTCTCTCTATGTGTTTATTGTTTCTATTCTTTGTGAGTGTTTGCATTCTTGCACTAACAATAAGCGCTTAAATTCAATAATCTATTTGAAATTTGTATATGTATATTAAAAAACACTTATACAAAATTGAAGTATTTGAATGTATCATTGCATAAACACTTATAAAGTTTTATAGTTTTTAAAAATTTTAAAAAAATTAAGAATAGAATAAATAAAAATAAACTACAAATTTATAAAAATAACATAAAATATCACAAAAATTTTACTAAAAATTAAAAACTTCCCCATCATCATTCATCTTATAATACGTACCATGAAACCATGATTTAAAAAAATAAAACATTCAATATTAAGTTGTTTTTAATTTATAAAGATTTAATAAAAAAACCATGATTAAAAAATAAATTAAAGTACTAAATTTAAATGATTATTATGAAATTGTAATTAAAAAATTAAAGAAAATCAACATTTACTATAAAAAAATATTTCAAATAGGAAACGATATTTCTAATAGTATGAAAACGTTGCTTATTATATTAAAAAAAGAAAAGAAAATATTGCTCAACAGTGAAATAAAAAGACTTGGGTATTGTTTGGTTTTCCACCTGGATGCGGTGTTCGCTTGGTTCAGATTGGTAGATCAGTTTCGACCAATTACAAATTCAATCAAGACTTAGGCGTCAACGTTATAGATCCGGATGCATGAATAATCCGGTCACTTTGATTTTAGGCTTAAATATCATTTTAGTCATTTAACTTATTTTTGAGGTTCAACCTGGTCCTTTAACTATTTTTTGGGCTAAATAAATCCTCTAAATTTTTAAGTTGGACCAAATAGGTCCTTTTCGGCCTTTAATTTTACAGTTGAGTCAAATAGGTCCTTTAAGTTTTTAAGTTTGATCAAATAGGTCCTTTAAATTTTTAAGGTAGACCGAATAGGTCCTACGTAGCAATGACTCATTTGGCCCTACTTAAAAACTTAAAGGACTTATTTGACTCAACTTAAAAACTTAAAGGACCTATTTGGCCCAACTTAAAAAATTAAAGGACTTATTTGGCCCAAAAAATAGTTAAAGGACCAAGTTAAACATTAAAAATAAGTTAAGAGACTAAAATGATATTTAAGTCTTGATTTTATCACATTTGTAGACATTTTGTCGTTTTATGCTATTAACCTAGGTACTGTAAATTTGTTTGCAAATTTATCTTTTTTGACTTATAACGATGTTGAATTTGTGCTGTTTTCGATATATTTTATCAATTTAAACGAAGGAATATTTTTTTAATAAAAAGAAATCAATGAAATAAAAAGACGGGCAAGTTAAAGACCAGAAGAAAGAAAAAGATGAGCGCCTAAAATGAAAAATGGAACGAGCAATTAAAAAACAAAGATTCCGCTTGGTCAGAGCAATAAAACGCTAGAAGGAACAAAAGTGACATGCACAGGATTCGAACAAGACTCGGATGTGTGCTCCGTTTGGAGATTTCATAAGCGGCCACATCAGATTTTTCATAAGCTAATGATGACAGCTTATTAAAATTAGCTTAAGCCAACTTATGAATTAGCCATAAACTGCTTTTATAAGTTTTTTCCACATGTTCTCACAAGTGTTTATATTAATAAATAAGCTTAAGGCTTCGTTTGGTAAAAATTAGATAGCTGATAGCGGATAAGCTAACGGGTAGCGGATAGCTGATAGCGAATAAATTAGTAGATTGAATTTAAAGTGTTTGGTAAAATCAGCAGTTGAACCAACTGATAAACGTGAAATGACATAAAAGAACATATTTAATAAATGAGAGAGACTATAAGAGTTAATAATTAATAAGGGTAAACGTGAGAGAAAATATTAAACGCTATAAGTTATAAGTTCAAACGCTACTTCAAGTAGCGTCTGGAAAAACGCTATAAACTAGTGAAAAAACGCTATAAGCTAGTGGTTACCAAACACCTGACACAAGGTTAACCGCTATAAGTTAACGGATTGGCCTTATCAAATAGAGCCTAAATAAACTGCCAATAAGTCAATCCAAACGGGTCCCAAAATATCTTTAGAGCTTTGCTTTTTTAAAAAATCAAAGAGGTTTAGATCAGTTTATATTGGAATTTTTTCTTGGTCTGATGGCCCAACAGCCTACAACACACTCCTAAAAGCGCTGAAAGGGGGCGTAGCGGGTTCGAACTCGCGCCCAAGCGGCAAATACTTTGCCAGTTGTACTAAGCACCACAGATAGTTTATAATGGAACCGAAAGACTTTTATTACTTAGTAAAAATTACTCCAAAAGTTTTTTTTATCTTGATTTAAAGTTTTATATTAATTCTTTATCTTTTTTTCCCTTCAAGTTAGTCCTTTAAATTTACAAACGTCAATAGTATTGTACTTGCCATTCACTTCCATTAAAAAATGTCTTAAGTGCCTGATAATATGTCTATGTGACAATATGTTTTTCCACGTCATAATTTGAGTCATATTTTATATTTAAATTTTATTAAAAAAAATATTAAATTACTTTTTTGGTCCCTTTAACTTATTTTAAAAGTTCATTTTGGTCTTTTAATTTTTAAAAAATTCATTTTAGTCTTTTAATTTATCAAGTTGGATAACTTTAGCCATTTCCGTCCAAATTGTTAACTCAAGTCAACAATCAGTCTTACATGAATACGAGGTGTCAATCTTAGTCAACAACTAGTGCTGATGTGGAAATGATGGAGCTGATGAGTCATCATTTTTTATTTAATTTTTTTTAAGACAATTGACGTCTTCATCCTCTTCCTCTTACTTAGGTTCATCTTCTCCAAAAATCTCATCCCCTCCAACACCATTGAACTACCATGATTACCTCCACACCTCAGATCCATCTCTAATATTTCAAAATTCAAGCTCTCAATACTGTGAAGGAAAGCTGTTACTTTCTTTATTAAATCATCAAGCACAAAACTTCAAATCCAATGTTGTTTGAACGAGAGTTTTAAAGTTGTGAACTTTCTTGCCTCACACATTGAGGGAAGAAACTCATCAGAAAACAAGTCCAGAGCTTCAAACCACCAAAGGAAGCAACCCCAACAACTCAAAGGGTTCTTGACAAGAAAGCCAAACATGGCATATCAACAACCCGAAATCTATGGAGAAAAAAAAACGAAATAAAGATTCCATCGTCAGCTCTCTGCCACAAATATCTTGTGCTTTAGCTTTGCCCCAAAATTAAAAATCGATTTTTGATTAATAAAGCAAACAAAATAAACCTTTTTGGCTCGCACCCAGAATCTATCGAAGTTCAAAGATCAAACCCAAGTTCTCAAAATCAAATCTTAAAAACTCAGGATCAATCAATTATGTGGGCTTCTGGAGGTTGTTGATCATGGAGGTTGGAAGTTGTTGATGGTGTGTGGTTCATTGTTGGATGTGGGCTTGTGGGTATTCTCAAGGAGAATATGCTGAAGGAGGAGAGTGAGTTCCTGGATTTTCTGGTGTGACTTTGGTGATGAGGAATGATCTCTAAGTTTGGTCCCTGGGAAGCATTCACGGTTCAGATCTGGGTTTCCGAAAGAACTCTAAAATGGGGAGAGGGAACCAGGTCCACGTTAACCCAGTAATTGCCATTGTTGACTAAGATTGCCACTTCGTGTCCTGATTGTTGACTTGAGTTAACAGTTTAGACGGAAAGGACTAACGTGGTCTAAAGGACCAAAATAAATCTTTAAAATAAGTTAATGGACCAAAAATATAATTTAATAATAAAAAAAATCATATTAGGGCTAATTGTTGTGGCTAGAAATGGGGGTTGGTCATGACTGACTCTTATGGTGGTGTGATTGACAGGCTTAGAGGAGCTGACGTGCTCACAGTGGCTGGGAAGTGAACGATGAGGTGGCTGAGATCCCAAAATAGCGGAAGGGAAGTAAAAGATACCTTACACAGTATATAGGGGTTTCGCCGAAAGGGAAGCATTGTGCTCGAGGTGCGCGCAGAGCGGAGTTCAATAGAGATGCTATCCTACTATACTTTCCCGTCCATTGATTTGTTGTGACCTTATTTTGGGTGGCTTCATTGGAATGATGGTTTTTGAATGTATGGGTTTTTGGTTGGATTTTTGAATGTGTTGGTGGAGATGTTAAGGGTTCTAGTGCTTGGGGGTTGTGTATTTGAATGAGCTGTAGTTGGAGGTTTTACGGGCTAGGAGTTGGGCATGGTTAATGCTCTATCCAGAAATTTCCTTTGTTGTGCGTGTGTTTTCCCCTCCTTTGTTCTACATTTATGTTACAAAAGTCAAAAAGTAAAATACTTGCCTTCTCTCTATGATCCTCTCCCTTTTTTTCTTCTTTGCTTGTGCGAGTTCTACATTTTTATTGGGAATTGATGATTGAAAGTTCTATAGTTTCTAATTGCGGCAATAAGAAGTTGTTTTTTAATATATAATAGAAATGTTTAATTGCACTTTTCTCCCTCTAGTTTAAGCTATGTGCGATTTTAGTCCCTTTAATTTTTTTGGAACGATTTTAGTCCCCGAGTTTTCTGTTGTTACAATTTTATCCCTTTTCATTTATTTAAAACGCTAAAATTCTCATAATCGTTAAAAAAAAATTGCAAATTGAATATAGTAGTTTGTTTTAAACACCATTTCACTTAAAATTCACCAACTAAAATATCAAATTTAACTCAAAATAAAAAATATCAAATTTCTAAATTCACTTCCTACAAAATTATTTAAATTCTATCAATTTTTTTGGCTTTCAAACATACCTAAATATTTTATATCTCAAATTCATCATCAAGCCCCAAATATTTTGATAACAATAGACTTTAAGAGCTTTATATGAAAGAAATTAACGCTAGAATTATATTTGCTTAATTTTAAAAATACAGGAATTAAAACCACTCGAAAAAAAATGTATATAGATAAGTGTGACAGACCAATCATAGTGTGACACATTAGTAATTTTACACTTTAATCAATAAATTTTCTTTTCCTCCATTTTTTTGGCTGCCAAACATAGCATTAGAGAATCAAAATCGCACGATACCCATATTAGAGGGACCAAAAGTTCAATCAAACATAATAAAAAAATAAATAAAAATAATGACCGAAATTGTGAATTTTTGTTCCTGCAAAAATTCAGCATTTTATTTGGTTGTGCATGCATAATGCAATCCCCACTAATCAACTTCGGCATCGATGTAACATGGCTCCTTCCCCTCTTTGTCAAAGGTGCTCTTCTAATGAAGAAACAATCATTCATTGCCTTAGGGATTGTTCCCATTCTAAGGAAATTTGGATGCGACTTAACCTCCTCTCCAACCCGGGATTCCTCATGTATCAGAACTCGACTGATTGGATTCAAGCAATGGCGACTGGTGACAATGCTGTGCTCTTTGCCGTGAGCCTTTGGTGGGTGTGGAGGTGGAGAAATAATATGATTTTTGGTGAGGATCGTTGGGAGGTGCACATAGCTATCTGCAACATTCATTTGTCCCATGACGAGTGTATAATAGCTTTTCTGCCTAAGAATGCAGCTTCTATAGCAGCAAGAATGCGAGCTCGCTGGTGCGCCCCCACTGCCAACTCTGTTAAAGTCAATGTGGATGACAACTTCTTGGTGAATTCTGGTTCAATAGGATCGGGTGGCCTTATTAGAGATGAGAAGGGCAATTGGATAAAGGGTTTCTCCTGCTGGGATGGTACTGGGGACACTCTTCTTGCTGAGTTATTTGGTGTTTTTCATGGCATTAGCTTGGCTATGCAGCTTGGTTACCAGGGATTTGTTTGTGAATCGGATTCCTTGGAAGTAATCCAATTAATCAACAACCGTGACTCCCACTTGTTCCATGAGTATGCATACCTTCTTGTGGATATAGTGGCCATGCTTGATAAAGACCCAACCATCTCCCTTTTGTCATGTGCTTTGAGAAGGAAACATGTGTGCGGACTTTTTGGCTAAAGAGGGAGTGCGCGCTGCCGTGAGTTGCACCATTTGGGATGCCACCCCTGTCTTGAACATCTAGCTTGTTTTGTTGGCTCCTTTTTCTTTTTTTCCTTATGTATTTCACCAAAAAAAAAAGGGGCACATTACCACCGTAACACCTCGTCTCCTCTTCTTGTTCCAATATCAGTTGAGAGTTTAGAGCGGTAGGGTTCCAATTCCAAGACTGTTGATCGCTGAACCTCCGCAATGGATCGTCAATGGCGTCCCAATCCCAGAGCAATCCAACTCCAAGGCAATGTGTGCCCTACTTGCTTAATCCCACACTTCCCGTTTTGCCCCCCTTCCTCCACCTTTCACCCCTCACCCCAGCCTTTCAATTCCCCCACACGCCCTTACCCAAATTGGCCACCCCACCAACAACACCCCAACACTTACGACGCCGCCGATTGCGATAGAAGTTTCAAGAGACCTAGAATCGAAGACCCCTTCAATTTCTCCGACGACGAGCGAAGATTGAAGCTGATTCGAGATCACGGTGTCGCCCTTGCCAATAATCCACCCCAACCTCAAGACATTCCCCACGCTTTTCCTCCACATCATGTCCACAACGCTCAATTCAACAACACTTGTCCCTACCCTCCGCAACAGTTTATCGGGGCAACAAACGGACTCGGTTATTCACACAGGGAGATGAATGCACCTTACCATGATCACATTGGCGTTGCACCTTATTTTCGTCCCCCTGCCAATGCAGCACATGAGGTTAATTTTCCTTTTCCACCTCAGGAAAGGAATCATAAGTTGAATGGAAGAGTGGTGCACAATCCCTATCCTTACCCTACTACTGAGGAGGCTTCGAGGTTCTTCAGGGGTCAACCTCCTCTTCCTTCTTCGCCACCACCTCCTCTTCCCATGGATCCACCCACGAATCACTTGAAAACGTACTTTTCTCAACCTAAGAAGCCACCTTCTCTTTTTCCTGTTTCCATGAATTCCTCTTCCGTGGCTCCTTCATCGTATTCTCAAGTTCCTGAATCTCACCCCTTACCCCAGCCTTATTTTCACAATAAACCCCCCGTTCCAGAATTTTCCACTGGCTTTCCTGCGGAGGTATGCTAATGCTCGTCATTTCTCTTTTTTTTTCGACGAAAAATGCTTGTCATTTGTTTTATATTGGCATGGCATTGCTGTTAGATTTGTAAATTTAAGTTATTGCACTTTCCTCTGAGTGTTAATCCCCCCCCACCCGCCCTTTCAGGAACACTCGAAGCAGTACTTGGGAGATGCACAACCTTTTTCACTAAATCAATTTACTTCTGAGAAGCCTAAGTTTGTTGATGCTTCCCAGTTATTTCGGCATCCGCATCGAACTTCCCGTCCCGATCATTTTGTGATCTTACTTCGAGGTCTTCCAGGTGTGCTTTGCGTTGGTGTTTTATTCTTTGCTATTACAGTTCTTGAAAATCCAGAGTAGTGTTGATGAATTGTAATTTTTATGCAAGTTGACTCTGATGCTTGTTTGCTAGGACATAGGTCACTTGTTTGTTTATATAAAGGGAATTGGTATATTATGGAAGCAAATTCATCAATAGTTTGCATGTGATGAGGGATTTTACAAGTTTTGGATTTTGTGGAGTGGAAGATAAAAAGTGTACTATGTAATATCCGAAGTATTTTAGTTTGTTTGGATAACCGTTGAAATGAGGCGAACATCCCTTCCCTTCCGAGCAAAAGTAGCTCACGAGTTCCTTTTCCTTTTGAAGGTTTGAACAGATGTTTAGCTGTAAATGTACGTTGCCACGGTAAAGCAAACAGACACTTTGTGTTGCACATCAGGAGGAAGTACCTGCTTTAGTGTTTTCTTGGTCTTGGACTATGAGGAGACTTTTATGGCAATTTCTTACCCATTTTGCATGTGGTTTGATTATTTCCTTTTGTTTAGATCTTTGCTGCATGTTTGTGTCCTTTTCAGGTAGTGGTAAGAGTTACTTGGCAAGGATGTTGCGTGATCTAGAGGTCGAAAATGGTGGTAATGCTCCACGAATACATTCAATGGATGATTATTTTATGACTGAGGTTGAAAAGGTTCACGAGTGTACATATTTCTGGCTTTTTGTTTTTGATAAAGCACTCTTGTCCTATTGTGGTTTTGATTAGTTATGTAAGTTCTGGTGGATGCTGTGTTAATATTTGTATTTTCTGTTGAAAAGGTTGAGGACAATGATGGATCAAAATCTTCAAGTTCAGGCAGAAACAAGAAGCCCGTAACAAAAAAGGTCATGGAGTATTGTTATGAACCTGAAATGGAGGAGGTAACTGCCACTGTATTGTGCTGTATATTTTTTCTTTGTTATTGAATTCAGATTTAAATGCTTTCCGTCATTTGTTTGGATATGTAGTACGAGAATTGTGTTGTCCATGCAATTTCCCTGCTCTGGAAAGAGTTGTGGAGGGGGCTGGAGGGGAGAGAAATAGAAATAGAAAAAGTGGGGGGGGGGGGTTGAATGTTCCAAGTTTAGTGTTTATCTTAAAACTTCCTCTGTTAAGAGATTTGAGTGAGGCAAAACTTCCTGTTAACAGTCTATATGGGTTTGAGGTTTTTGTGTGTCCACAGACTTGTTTTGAATCAAATTGAAATTCAGGAATGACTAGGACATAGGGAGCTGGACAGTGGAACCTAATATTTGCAATGCAGAGTGTTTGGGAGCTCGCTTGTAAATTGGGGAATTAGGCTGTTGGATCCTGGTTGCAGGCTTGCATGAAATTTCTTTCTTTATTTCCTTCATTTGTTTTGGATATATGTCTACTATAAGTATGTTTGTTTATGAGAAATACTGGAAAATTCCAATGTTCTATGCTCTAATATGTTCTTCTCTTGTTTGTAATCCATGTTTGCTTCAAGTTCTCTGCAAATATCCATTAACTTTATATGCATGAATCACAATTTTTTTTTTTTTTTTTTTTACACTCCCGCCATGGCAGGCTTATCGGTCAAGCATGTTGAAAGCATTCAAGAAAACCGTTGAGGAGGGAGTTTTTACCTTTATTATCGGTATGTATGACTTAAATATGGTGGCTAAATCATTCTTAAAACAGACGATTTCCAGTATATAGGGCATTTGACGTCGTTTGAGATCACAGTTTTGCTCTGGATAGAAAATCTTTCATTTTGTCATGAGTTTTATACTCTATATTGTGACATTGTTTGTTGATTTCTTCTTAATAGAATTGCACTGAGTACTGAATCATGGGTAATCTCCTATGGTAGATGTGTTTATGTGGAATTCTTAAGTCAGTTTGTTCAGGTAACCAAAAAAAAATAAAATTGTTTTCTTAGGTTAATTATAATAGCTTAAGCATAGAAGTCATAGAAAGTGGCTGAGGGCTAAATGCTGGCTTGTTATAGAATATGATAAATTCAATAGTGTAGTTTCCAATTAGATTAAGTGGTGTTGCAGTGCCCATGCACTGCCTATATGTTCACTAACTACAGATGCAGTTTTGTTCGGCAATTGACCCTTTTCTTGGTGGTATTGTGCCTCGTCTTAGTGGATGACCGCAATCTGCGGGTAGCTGATTTTGCTCAATTTTGGGCAACTGCAAAGGTAAGCCCTTAATTCTTTCTTTTCTCGCAACCTCTGCCATGTATGCTCAGGACGACTCACACCATCTTTGTAATAGTCTCTCCATTTACCCTCAGGAACAGTTCTAGACATATGTTTCGGATGCCTTCTGTTACCTAGTCTTGCAAAACTATGCACTACTGAGAATTCTTATCATGATTATATATGGAAAAGTAGCAAACAGAGGGTAGAGGGTCATTGGTATTTGGTAATATAGCATTTAATGTTAATAATTGCCAATAACTGAGCTGAACTGTTGAAAATCCTCTATATTTTTATATGCTTCCTAGTTGTTTGTCTTGTTTAATTTAGGACTTAGTAAACCCCATGTTATGCACAAGAATGTTAAAGATAATGGATATCAAAGTGTTATTTTAAATGGTGACATCGTTGCTACTTACTGTACTGTTGCTATATATGAAATGAGCTGCCTCCTACCGAAGTTCTGGTTTTCATATGTTTGAATTTAAAGGATATCATTTTATGTGCATGCATGAATGCCAGTGGCTCTGTACTGTTATAATCATCAATACTTATTTCATACCTAAATAGCTTTTTTGCTCATGGATATTCCTCTTCCTTTCAGAGATCTGGGTACGAAGTTTACATTTTAGAAGCTACATACAAAGACCCAGCGGTGCGTGTGTTTGTTCTTTCCACCGAGCAGCATTGAGGATCATTTTGTTTTTCTTTTTGTCTTAAAACCAGCTAATTATTATTATTATTGTTCTGTGCAAAAGCAAATGAACTTTCTTAATTGGCAATCCAAAATATTACGTTGCATGACGAGAGAGAACTTCTCCATATTTCTTTATTGTTTCCCTTTCAGAATATGGGATTAGCTATTTGAATTTTTTATTTTAAGTGTTTGCTTTTTTTAGGGCTGATCAATGACTAAGTTATCTTATCTGAACAACTGTTTTGTCGCTATTATGTTTTTATTCAGGGTTGTGCAGCGAGGAATGTCCATGGATTTACACAGGAAGACATAGAAAAGATGGCTAAGCAATGGGAAGAAGCTCCATCCTTGTATCTGCAGCTTGATGTGAAGGTTTGCTGTAAATTTGGTATTATGTATTGAAATGTTTGCCATTTTCAGGCCATAAAATTACTATAACTGGTATAGCACGCTTCGCGCTTATAACTTCATTGTGTCTCTTTTACTGACTTGAGAGTCACTATTTCATGGAGATGATCTAAAAGAAAGCAGAATACAGGAGGTAATTGTAACTCTTGAATTTATTTTTCCATTTGAACTTTTATTTGCAATTTGAGTATTAGGGACCAACTTTCAAATGATCTTTTTTGGTTGTGAGGTTAAAGATAAAATTTTATAATGAGAAAGACAACATGCATGATTAAGGGAGGACAATAAATGTATCCTGCAAAATACAACAAATTTAGAGAAAAATAGAGAGCCAAAGAGGTTGCAAAGTGCAATGACGTTGTCCAACCGTTCTCCCCCCTTGAAGCTACCTTGATCAGAACACTAAACAGAAGCACTAAACACAATATAGATGCTGTTGAGGAAGTGAGCATTATGCTCTAACCAAATACGACAATGAACTGCTTAAACTGCAGCCACCAAAATTTCATTTCTTTGTTCTGGCCAAAGCCTTCATGTTTCTAGAGAAACTGTTTCAAACTGTAAGGACACATTAAATGTCACCTATATTTCGAAAAAAAAAAGAAAAAAAAGAAAAGAATTATTCTAAAGCAAAGTAACTGCCCAGTTATGTAAACATAAATGAGCTTTGGCTTCTGATCTAGCTCTGCACATCACACATTCAAGGGTAAAGAGCTGTGTGGGGATATGGAACTGCAACATGTCATTTATTATCCCTATTGGGTGCTTCTGTCTGAACAAAAGATTAGATCTTGAGGGATTTATAAATTTCCCAATGGACTTGTCAAAAGAAACCACTCCCAACTCTCAAGTAGTAGGAGAATAGATGATAGCACTACCCGGCAGATCTTGATTCTGAATAGTCACTAGGAGTGTTTAAAAGCTAAACTGGACTGGTCACTGGTCAGTTGAGCCATGAACTAGTTCAGATGCTGCCCTATTCAACTTTCCTAAATTATTATGATCAAAATCTGTGGTTGACCATGCACTATGGTTAGCTTTTGGATGAATTGATCAACCAGAGCTAGTTTTTGTGGTTAAGTTGTGTCAATTTGGAGAGAGCTAGACGTGGATGCCAAACCTGGAAATTAATATTTGGCAAACTGGTATCAATGTCGTGTTGAACTTAGCACGCTGTATGTGGAAGAGACCCTGCTGGACATGCAGCAATCATATCTCTCTGTGTAAAGGTTGCAAATACTGTTTATATTTGTCAGCTTTCTAGTGACCATTTATAACAGTAACTATAATATATTTTTAGTAGATGTATTAAATTATTTATAACAACTTAACATATTTAAAATATTAAATATAGCATATTTGTACTTATTTTTGGTAAAATATTTAAAAAAGCAATTATTTAGGTTTCAATGGGTTTATTTGTAATTATTCTTTTGGCCATCTAGATATAATAACGATTTTTAATTTGAAGTTACCATATGGGTTGGATTTGCTATCATGTTAGATATGGGATATGTGCTGGTCAAATTCTATTTAGCTGTATATTTGATTTTGTTGCCAAAGATCCTTGAATATTTTAGAATGACAAATTCCTTCTGTTCGATATACAAGATTTTCAGGCAGTACACCTGGACTGACTGGTTTCATATGGCATACTTTCCAGGTTGACATGGATATGGAAGATGATCTTGATGATGCTTTACCTGCAGTGCAAGGAAGAGAAGCTGAGAAAGTTGTTCACCCTCCTGTCAGGGATGATGCAAGTAATGTGCTTTAATCCATTGCTGTTTGTATGTCTGTGCTTTATCTAAGCTGTTTATGTCTTTTTCTTGGGTGCATCTGATCACCGATATCCAGCTGTGACATAGTCGTATATCTTATTTTTCTTTATAATATTGGATGAGATGAGGTTGGCATAGGGTTATAACTATGAGATGCTTGACCTGCCCAAAAATAGAAAACAAGTATCCAGTTTAATGTTGGTTTCTATCCCCCCACCCCCCAAATATTGTTCCTTTTCAATCCTTTATCTGGGTCTGAAGAACTTGACAAATTGGGGAATAGTACATAGTGAGCACATGGTTAGAAGGAATCCAGGAAATTAAGGCCTAATTTTTAAAACAAAGTAAACAATTTGGCTTTAATACTTTGTGTTATTGTTACTTGTCCTTGGATTTGGTTAGAGGGTGTTAAAAAAACTAACCTCTCTTTAATTGTATATTGTTTACTGAATGTCTGTATGATTGTATATTATAGGTTTACTGCAGTCTTTCATGGAATTTCTGTAGCGTTTTACTTCTTCGGTTCTTCCCATGCATATTCACCAAACCCCTACTTGCGTTGCATATGGTTTTCATGATTTAACCTTCTTGTTTGGAGTTAGCTCAGTTTCAGGTTACTCCTTTTTTTAATGTGTAAAATTATGTTGTTATGAAGTATCAACCCTTCCCTCCCTTTAATGGTATTCAACATCTCAATTTCTGTATTCTCAGTAAAAGTGCATTCGTGTTCAACTTTTTTTAGAAATTCATAATTACATGGTACTTTCCATGCTATACAATATTACCTCTATATTATAATTTTATAATTTGGTTGAAGTTTTTAGGTTGGTTTTACTTCTTTGTCTTTCATGTTTCTTCACCGTGGTTAGCCCTTTGCAATCTAGGTTCCATAAGGGATGGGAAGAGATGGGATGCTGAAGAGGAACATCCAACAGAAGTCAGAGAATTGGGTAAAAGCAAATGGTCAGAAGATTTTGATGAAGATGACATTGATCAAACTGAAGGTATGACGGGCAATATTAATGCTCTGTCTGGGTTAATTGATCAATATGGCAAGGAACGAAAATCTGTACATTGGGGTGATCAGGTATGATATGTATTTGATGCTATTATCTGAAAGCTTAGAAAGTAATATTTGAAGTCTGTTTCAACCTTGATACTTCAGTAACAAAAATTTGCGTTCTCGTTAAAATTCTTTTTGGGTTACATGGGAGGTGTAGGAAAGGGGAAGGGGAAGGGGAAGGGAAAGGGTATGGTGCAGGAATTGAACAATGACATCAAGTACACCATGGTAAAGTTGTTCAGGGCCACGTGTACTATCAGTTCGTTGGTTTCTTTTTTTTTTTTTTTTTTCTTTTCAGATTCTAATGTGTGTGTGTGTGCAGTGGGCGTGTGTGTAGGTGCATTTATTATTCTTTTTCTGCTCGTTTTTCATCTCCTTGGTTTTGTGTTACTTCTTTGCTTGCTTGAGGTGTTGAGGGCACTGAATAAGTGTGTTTTGATTATTCTGTTTGGTGTGTATTGAAACACAGCCACAACAGAAATACTGGTACAACCTGCTTGTGGCTTATATTATGGATTGAAATCATCTGTCCCTTTCTTTGTCCCTTAAATTAAATAATGACAAATCACTAAATTTTCTCCCTCTTTTAAATAGTGTAACATTTTATTACTAGTTAGTTTTTTTTTTTTTTTTTGGCTAGGGCGTTATTTTTAATTAAAGGGACAAGAAAACAGGACATACAAAGGAGATTGATGATTTGATTCCTTTGGTTATATAGGCATTTTCTTAATGTCAGCACCCCTGGCCCCCCTTTCTTTGCAATCATCCTTTCAGGTTGGCAATAGAGGGTTTTCAATAGGCGCTGCAAGGAAAGTAAATGCTTTGTCTTTACTGATTGGACCTGGCGCTGGATACAACCTGGTTAGTTGTTTGACTTCATATTTTTGTGGAAGCTAATCTTTTGTATCTATGGAGCATTCTATTTGGTTAAAGCTAATTGAAGTTTTATGGTTTTTAAACAAGGATGTAAAATCTAGTTTACGGTTTCATGAGGAAGATGTAAAACCATTGTATTGTGTGATTATGTACAGAAGTCAATTTGGTTACCTGAAGACGAAAGTCCTACCCGCAATGGTGCGGAGCCAAAGAAGCACAGCATGTTTCAAGAACGAACCCGGGCTGAACGTGAATCATTCAAAGCTGTCTTTGACGGGAGACGTCCATGGATTGGACTTGATGTGGATGAGGATTGATTCAGAAATTTGTTTTACTCTTTGTGATTCATACAGATAGATAGGTTGGATTTATAACTTCATGTGTCAACGAGGCTAGTTAATTAAAAGTATGCTGCTCCTGGCCGAGTTTCGTGAAATGACGTAAAATGTTATCAAAAGGTTAATCTGAGATATATATTCCAGATATGATAAGGTCAAGTTGGCGTCTGTGTGTCACTTTTTAAATTTGTTTTGGAATGCGGCATGTTACTACTTGATGGAGTGCTTCCATTTGGTACGACGGGAAATCAAACCAATCACAGTTGATCATAAATGATCATGGTTGGTGATAAAAATACTACGATATCAATGGATGGGAGGAAATCAATTATCCCAATATGCACATTATCGGAAACATCAAATACGGAAACACTATACGTATCTCGAAGGAATCTTGCACGAAGGTGGCGTTAGGTAATTGCATGAACAAACCATGCAGTGCAGTAGTGTGTACTGTCATCATATTTAGCAAGGAATGGATGTTTGGGCATCGCAAGCTGAGACAAACTTAAAAAAGCAAGTGGCCAAATATTATTGACAAAAGGTTGTAATTTTATGGCGGTGAGCGGGAAAGAAGAGCTAGAGAGAAGCTTTTTATAAGTATGCCCCACCCCACGCCACTCCCTCAAGCACCCATTCGTCCACGTATATAGTGGTTACATTACATGGTCCGCTGTGTTCTTATTCTAATCTCAGTATCTCTCGGGCCTGACTAAGAATGAAACAAAAATGCTAACAACACACTCTCTAAGAATATCTTTCGAACCAGTGACAGACTTAAAACCCTGGATTAGGGGGTGTATTTTTTTTTAAATTATACGTTATTATTGCTAAAAAAATTGCAATAACAAATTATTGTTAAAAAGAATTAACGGTATGTTTGGATTGATGGAATGGAGTGGAATGAAATGGCATGATGTATGCATGATTGTTAATGTAATATGATAATATTCAACAGTTTGATTGATAAAATTCAATGTTTATAGTGAGTTATTAAGCGGAGTAACTCTGACAAGAGTTACTCTTGGAGTCTTTTGATCCCTCTATTCACCTCTAACTAAACACTATATGAGTGAAATGGTTGAGAGATGAAATCAAATTGAGTGAAGTCAAAAAAAATTATATAAGGATATAAGTGAAATTTTTAAAATTTGAGGGTGAGTGTGCAAGTGCACACCCTCAAGTGTGAGGGAATCCGCCTATGTTTCGAACACACTTTTCTATTGGTCAAAATTCATGAGTCCCACCAAATTTATAAGGGCCCCACATGATTTAGTGGGACATATTTGGATTTTAACCAATAAAAAAGTTAGTCTTGAAAAGAAAGTGTTAGAGAGTGTTATTAGCATTAGAGAGTGTTATTAGCACTCCTTTATTGAAAATTAAGAATTTACGGTAAACAAGATTTAAGCATTTACCGTAAATAATTAGTTTAATTCTTTGATAGATATTCTCAAAATACTCATTAGCAAGATAACAAAAAAGAAAAAAAGAAAAATTACATATGCTAAGATTCTTTTTCCAATAATTTTAATTCACTATCGCTTGTAGTACTATTGTTGCATAATCAAATGAAATTACTATTATAATTACTACTTAATTTTTTCCGTCTCGTATTTTTTCGGATACATATAAAAATGTTTTTATGTTTTTTTTTTTACAAAAAATATGTTTTTTCTACTAGATATGTTTAACATATGTGATGAGAAGTGTATTTTGTGTCCCTTAATGAATTTTATAAGAAAAAGTACTTTTACTCTTTTACATTTAAAATAATTTTTTAAGTGAAAAATATTTTTTATTATTATCATTGAACGAAACATAATCTAGATTTTAATAAAAAAATTAAAATATAATTTTAATTTTTTGAAAATTTAAGAGTCTGTTTGTTTTAGATTGTGATTAAATTGATTCTGAAGAATTAATTCCAAAAGAACCGATTTTAAAAAAATTGAGTATAAAAAAATTGATTTGTGTTTGATAATGATATTTTAAAAGTGAGTTCAGAAAAATTGATTTTGTTTGGATGATAAAAATAGAATCACTTTTAATGTGTTATATAAAAAAATTTGTGGGTCATACACTCAGAATTGATTTTATTTAACGCAATAGCTAAGAACTTCTTGCTTCCATCAGAATCAATTTTACCCACTATAGAATTAATTTTATTCACCAAAATTTTATCACTCAAACACAAGAATAATAATTTTTAATTATATTAACCTTGTTTTTGCTCCCAGAATCTAAAACAAACGTGCACTAAATAAAGGACTCAAAAAACGAGGGTTAAATCCAAAATAAAAATAAAAATAAAATAGGGTTTGGGTTGTGAAGACGGACTGCATTTTCTTTCTTATAGAGAAGGCAGTAGTCGTCTTATATAATTGATTTCAAAAATAGATTTCAATTTTTTTATAAAGATTTTAAAAATTTAAAATTTGAAATAAGTTAGCTTTAATTGAAATTCTAATTTCTTACTTATAGATTTGAAATTTGAAATAAATAATATTGAATAAAAATAATCAATTTTTAAATTTCTATTAAAATCTTTATATTTTGAATAATGGTCTTTAATTTAATTTAATTTAATTATAATTTGAAATATATCTGAAAATCAAAATGTGTTCATTTAAAATTATTGTGAATGATTTAGGTGGTGACGCGTGGCATGAAAAATATTATATGTAGTAGATAAAATAAATAATACTTGAGATTTTAAAATTTAAAATGTAAGAATGATTTAGCCGAGAAAACAAAACCTTTTTTATGTAAATAATAGATAGATAGATAAATAGATAGATTGAATAGAAATTGATAGATATTTTGAAAATTAATATTTTAAAATTTTATACAGTATAATAGATAATAGATTTCAAAATTATATTTTCAAAATTAAAAAATTGAAATAAATTATTATTAATTAAAATTACAAATTCGACTCTCTAAATTTGAAAATCTTCTTTTATAATAGATACGTGATGAGATATGTAAGACTTTATTTGTTGAATTTCTTATATATTTTTTTAAAAGTTTATTCTTATTTTGAAAATATTTGTATAATTTCTTAATTTAAAAATAAAAAATTAAGTTTATTATATTTGTATAGGTTCATACATATATTTTAAAAATATTTTAGTTTATCAAATTAGCGTAGAATAAAAAAATTGTATAAAACTCCAAGGGGTTGGCCTAGTGGAACACTTATATCCGACATGTCCCTCGTTCCAGTCCTACTAGTCCCCTAGGAATGAGGTAAATGTAATTACCTTTGTAAGTGTTCAAAGAACCTGAAGGTCTTTTATGTCTTGGATTGTGTCGTCATCCCCCACCCTAAATTAATTCAATGAAAAAAAATTGCGTAAAATAAAAAGAATACAATTTTTTTTTTCTAGAATTGATTTTTGAAGAGGAAAAAAAAAACATTTAACACATCTCTAATGATCGACGAATACTAGTGGCCCTAGCTAGGGTTTTTCATCTCCATCTCTGCATTCACGCTTCCCTTCTCTTTTCTTTCTTCAGTGAACAAACACCGACGCTACCAGCACCCACCCACCCTCCTTGAAGCACGAGAACGACAAGTCTGCTTCTCCGTTTCTCTATTTTGGCCGGGTTCGTGTCACCCAAACTCTCTCTGATTTTTACTGTTTTTTTTTCTTCTTCTCAAACTCCCTGCGTCTTTCCGCCATTACCGCGAATGGGTTTGCGGCCGCCATGGCCCGCTTTCCAAAACCCCTGCCGCTACCTGCCATAAAATGGCGTTCAGTCAAAATCCCGCCACCGCAAACCGCCATACCGCCGCTATAACTGTTTTTTGATAACACTGCGGTTGTCTATATGGTGTTTGCTTGACCCAATAGTAGTATATTATGCTGAAGAATCAAATCTATGTTTGCTTAACACCGCTTTTCATTGCGTTAACTTTAATGCAACAAATATATGTTTATACAACTAAATGCAATGAAGTCCGTGTTTGATCTATTCTCTTTCATAATCGTATCTGGGTAACTGTCTTTATTTGAAGTTTATAATGAATCAAATTCTGCAGATAAATAAAAAGATATCTTTTTTCTGATGTAGTCTCTTTCACTATAGTGTCTTATTAGTTTGAGGTTTATTCTCCTGCTTGCTTTGCAGATACGTTTCTAGTAATTTCAATCATGACTTTACTGGAAATCATTAAGGATGCTTCAATAAATTCAACAAAATCACTTGATTTACCTTTGGACCATCCAGTTGTTCTGAACCCAGATTGCATTATACCTAATTTGAAGTCCGAACTTAAGAGTGAATCTTCCTCATCGCCCATTGAACCCCTTATTGGGTGGCAAATTTCACAAACTGATGCTGAAATCATTGACATTAACAAAAAGTTCTTTACAGAGCTGAAAACAAAGCTCAAGAACACCAATAATTTGGAAAACAGTGGGTTTATTGGTAGTTTGAATTCCTATCTGGAAAACATCAGGGAGAAAGTTGGGTTTTTGATTGAGATTGATTCATCTGGTAGTGGTTATAGCAGGATCTTGATTGACAAACTTGGATGTTTCATGGGTAAAGATGTTGCTGGCCTGGTTTTGGATGGATGTGTTTCTTTGGAGATATGGGAATTAGTTGAAGCTTTGATTGTTAATGGTGTTATTGAGAATACTTGTTATTCAAACCTGATTACCAGGTTAGTAGCAAAAAAGAGGTCCGACTTGCTCTGTTTGTGTATTAAGCATGCTTTTGATCTTGGCTCATCAGAAATATTCAGCATTTTGAGGTATTTTCTTTCTCCGTCTAAAGAAGCATATAACTCTATGTTATCTGTAAAGAAGGAGTGGGAGGACCAAGCAGTGTTAGCCATTGAGAAAGCAAGTGATAGCAACCTCAAGCGGAAGAATTTGCTTGTTGCAAAGGAGGCTTCCATTTTGCTTATGATGGCGTATGATGGTTTCTCTGCATCTGAACTTTGTTTGCATTATTTGATTGCATCATCAAACATCAACGATGTGATGTTATCCCCTGCATTCAATAAGTTGAATGGCAAAGAGTTGTTGACTTTGATTCGCTATTTAGCAAAGTGGTTGAAGAAATACGAAAGATTTCCCCAAGCAGGTCCATGTCCAAAAGCCTCATCAGTTTTGGGTTTGAAGGCTTGCGATTGGGTTCCTAAACTTGAAGATGTTGTAAAATGTCTTGGCTTAGTGCTTGATGAGAATTTTTCTTCGTTGGTGTTACATCCACAGTTTCATGAAGAGCTGAGATCAACTGAAGGAGTGGTTAGTTATTTAACTGCCGAAGCCAAACATTGTTACTTGATGACTGATGTAGTGGACAAACTAAAGATCGAAGTAAAAGGAGGAAATAAGTAAGTCCCTTCCGAAGATTTATTATTGCTTTTGACGTGTTTAGTATTTTGGGTAATGATGTACTCCTAAATGAACTGGTGATAATGACCAAACCAATGTCTATCACTATCACTGTATCCTCATATCACACACACAACTCCCGGTCCTAATTCTCCAGGATTTATATGTATTATGTGGATCAGGATCATGACTCTATTACAATTTACAATCAGCGGTTCATGTCTTTTCACAATCTATTTTTGATCTCTAGGAAAAAAACATTTTAATTTGAAAAGTATTTTTTGTACTTTCTATTTATTTTGGATCCTATATGATCTTTGTTGCTACTGGACAATAGAATTGAGATTCACTGCCAATTAATGCTATATTTCTCAATCAACCCTCAGCAGTTAGCAGTACTTTCTTAATACCATCATGTACCTTTTTTTCTATATCACAAGTCAAGTATTTGTATGCTTTGCTTCTTTTTTTTTCTATGCATTTATAACAATTGGTATGTGTTGTATGACAAACTTGTTCTGATCCATAAAATTTTTGCTGCCGCCTTTTGTCACGCGTGGTAGCTTGCATGGTCAATTAAATTACCTTTGTGTGAGGAGTTTTTGCTTTTTGTGTGTGTAGTGTTCTCTTCCACTGGGGGAGGGAGGAGAGAGAAGGGAAACTAAAGTAGATAGGTGTTCCGATCCAAATCTTGGGAGCCAAGTGACCCACAATTGGAGTTTACTAGTGTATTGACCCGTGTCTTGCACGGGTTATCAGTATTGGGTTTGAACGTCTTTAATGTGTAAATATAAGTTTGACAAAAAAAAATTACAAAAGCTATTAGAACATCTGAATTTTTCAAAAAATTATTACGAAGTAGTACACACGCGCGCACACATGCTATCCAGTTTTAAAATAAAAAAGTAAAAAAAAAAAGACTTTGTATAACACAATTAATAGTTATAAACATGTCTAATTAAAATCATATAAATCACCCTTAAGAATTACAATATAAACATAAAAAAAGTTGAGTATATCAAAAGTAGAAAGTAATAAAAAAAATATATGTACACTATATTTCAGAGAAGTATATATTAAAAAATTATATCAATGTATTTCTAATAAAATAGTCATCAATAGTAATTTATATACTAATATTCATTCATATAAAATATTAAATTTTCTAACTATATTTTTTACACTTTATTTTTAATATTAATAAATTTTTACCATACTGATTAATATGTTTTTGTTTAAAATATTCATATTCTTATGATATATTTTTATCCCTAGTGTATCCTATTTTTATTTATAATTGCTTTTATGAATGACATATTAATAAATTTTTTGTAAATTTCTCATTTCTATGTATCGTAAGTATTTGCCTTCAAATCTTAATACGCTTTGAAAAAATATTTTATGTAATGAAATGTTATATTTCGCCACATATTTTGTAAACAATATATGAATTTAGAATATGTCTACCAATGATGAAGGTAATGATGTTGGGATGATCATAATTAATATATAATTATTCTTAGAGTTGTAGTAAAATAAATAGATCAGACCAAATAAATGAAACTATAACAAATAAAAAAAAGTTCATTGAAAAGTTAAAAAAAATTAATTAGCTATCGTAGGAATAAATTCATCAAAAAACTGTAGTAGAAATTAAGAATATAAAAAAGTTAAATTATATGATGATATAAAATTTTAAAATATATAAGACTTCATTAATATAATTTTATTTAGTGTATTAAATAAATGAGAAGGAATATTAATATTGAATACTTAACATGACACTTATTTTAGACTATTTTTTTTTACAAATGTGACACTTATAATGGGACGGAGGGTGTACAATTTAACATTTTCTCTACATAAAAATATCTAAAAAAATTATCATTAAATTAGTTTATGTATAAAATTACATTGTAATATTAAATATGTTACTTTTTTAACATTATATGTAAACACAATGTGGTTTTCAAAAGATATCACTTAAATTATTATTACTTTTTTTATATAACACTTAAATGATTATTTTGTGAATTTAAATTCTCGCACAACTAAGTTTATAAACATTTTAACATATGTTTATTTTATACTATGTATTAATATTAAATAAAAATAGTGGACGAACTATGTTTACTCATTTTTTTTCATAATCTATATATGCCAAGTCCTTAAGTAATAAGGTAAAAAATAAAATTAATTTGAATGAGTTTATACTTTAAATCTGTGATTGATTAGAATTATATTATCAACATGTCATTATTCCTGGTAAAAAAAAAAGATGTCATCAGTTGTAATATTTGCTCAATAATGCTCAACAAAAATAATCTCTCCAATTTTAAGTTTCATTTTTTTCATTTTTTTTTCTCAAGGCAATCTTATATTTATCTTATGAAAGTATTTTTTTTAATTTTTTTAATATATATTACATTTGAAATATGCTTTTTTTCAGCTTATATGTTTTTAGACAGTGCAAAAGACTTAAAAGAGAAATTTTTAGAAAGAAAAAATGAATTGAACTACAGAGAAAATAATAAAGTAATCTAAGAGGTTATCAAACCAAACCTCCATAGTTGAATAACATCATATTGAATTGAAATTGCAATCGAAAAGAGAGAAGACATACACTTAAGAAAAGATAGTTTGGACAATAAAAGGAGGGGGGAGAGAGAAGGGAAGACAGAGAGTTAAAATTCATTAATAATTTAATAAAATGTATTAAATGTATTAATTCAAAATTAAAAGATTTGAAATAATATCGACGTCCTTTTGGAAATTATTTATTTCTTACCATATCAATTAAAATAAATAATCAATAACTCAAATTCATGATTGATATGCTTTAATAATGGTTGATTAAAATAATAAAATAAAATAAAAATAAATAGCTTTAGACAGGAAAAGAATGTCTGTGGTTTTGCCACGTGACATGGTCCCACGTGGCAAAACTCGTTTTTATATAATATAGTTGATGTCAGTGGTAAAAAGTATAATAAGTGAATCTAGTAAGGGCATTTTATAAAAGGAGGTTAATTGCAGAAGAGTCCCGACCAGATATACGTTTGCTTACATATTGTGCTTCATAGTTTGCTGTGTAGATCTAAGGCTGCATGTAATATCCTGATTTTCAGGAAATAATATTTAAATGAAGAATAAATAGTAGAAATTATAATTTTAAAGGAGATAGGCCTAAATGTGTTATAGGAACATTCAAAAGGGACCAAAATACCCCAAAGAAGGATTTGGAAGCCCTAGAAATGTCTAGAATGGAAGAAATTACAAATAAGTCCTTAGGTACGGTCGCGACACGAGTGAGATTGAACTGGGAGCCATCGCGACGCGACGACGACGATTCTAGAATAAGTAGGTCGGTGATTAAGTCGGTGATCACAACCAATAAACGCTTGACACGTGGCACCGTCGCGACGTGACGGAGATTATGCCTTGGTCCATCTATGCCTATATATAGCCTTTCGCCCCCTCATTCCTACTCGCCCCCAAATCCTCTTGTCTCTCTAACTTTCTCTCTCTAGGAATTCTAAGGAGTGAGTATGCTCTATGCTTGCCTCTAATGAGGATCTGACACATCAGAAAACCCTTAGTAAGTAATCTTAGAGATTAGGAAGGAGAGTGCGTCTAAGAGGGCCACTAAGGAGCAAGTATGCTCTACACTTGCCTCTAGAGAGGATCTTGTGCATCAGAAAGCCCTTAGTAGATAATCCTCTGAGAGGGGAGGATGAGAGGGGCCTAGATAGGAGCGTCCAGAGGTAGGAGTACGAGTAGCAAGAGCGGCAAGGGAGCAGAGAGAGTGGTAGCAACTACTCTAGTCTTCTAAGCCAGGTATGGGAGACCTGAACCTTATCCACTAGGGATTGTAAGACTAGAATAAGTGTATAACTAGGTGTAGGGTGACCCAAGCCCTACTAGTGGTTGATAATAGCAGCACCTTAGGAGAGGGGCTGTGGCATGTGACAGCTGAGGACAATTGTCAGAGGTCTATCAACCATAAGAATAATCTATTTACATTTGTGATGAATGTTTGTGTGACATGATGCTGATAACATGTGAATGTCTTAAGATTGTATGTGTGACTGCTGATATGTTAAATGATAACATAGTAAGTCGCCTGAGTGACATTAGGATGGATTTATATGTTGATAAAGGATGATTGATAGTTGATGTCATGCTGATTGATCTATAAGTCATTCGAGGATGGTTGAGTATTGATAATGCGTTGGTTGATTTCAACATGTTGTAGATGCTGGTAATTCTGCTTATGTTGGTTTGAGGTAAAGTTATTAAATAATGATGTATGTGGGGTATGGTTGAAGCTATCTAACTATAAGAGTTGTTAAGTGCTGAGATAAAATGATAATACTGGCTGAGATGATGAGCTGATGTGCTGAGCTGATGAGTAATGATAAGCTGTTAAAGTGCGGAGTAATAAATATTCATATGCATGTGCTGGAATCCATTGCCGTACACATAGGCTGTGTACGGGGCCAGGTGCCAGAGTGCGGGCACGACATGTCGGGTACAAGATATGCTTCGTGCTAATCCTTGGGGACAATCAAGGACCAACAAGTCTACAGGTGACGAATGGCTAGCTACCATTCTGTCGGGACGTTGGGGAGCCTGATTATCCTGACGAGGTACCATCGTATCACTGTCCATAATGTCGATCCCGAGTGCCGCCTCGATACCTGTTCTTATCAAAGAGCAGGGATGCACTCTTAGGGGTACGATGAGTGGGATAGGGGGATGGACAACTGGCTGGCATATCGAGGCCGTTGTTACCTATACAGGCAAAGTGGCTAAGGTGGGACTGTTTTTGCCATAATTGAGTTGTGTGGCCACGCAGACATATAGACTTAAGCTGCATGAAAACAGGTAGTTAGGTGAAGATCCGAAACTATTATCTGAGGATGGGATGTGTGGTTGATTCCTTTGTTTGTCTTACTTGTGTGTGTGCTTGACCTTTTTATACATGAATTCTAGTCTTACCTTCTCATTAAATAGTGCGTATAGTGTGTTCTGAGTCTCCCATTCTATTTCGTGTTTTGTATATATCTGTCTACGGACACTAACAGGTATCAGATGGGTTCAGAAGAAATATAGAGATTGTGGGTTCACAGCTAGTGCGTCAGAGTTAGTCCCAGTTGTTAGCTACTTTGTACAATTAAAAGGCCTTAAGGTTGGATATTTTTGAATACATTTGTATACTTCCATCCAAATTATTAAAATAAAATTATTTCTACTGTAGTTACATAAATTGAAATTTTAGGACGTCACACTGCAACTGTTTTGTATAATCTGCATCATTGGCATTATGTATACCATGAACGGCTATATAAAAGCATGGTTATGAACCTGGATCAGCCTCTGTTTCGTTGTCCAGAGAACTGCTACTGGCATTATGTATACAGTATATACCACAAACTGCTTTAATCTAGATCGGCCTCTGTTCCATAGTCCAGTGAGCTGTATTTGGTTGTCAGCATGGCTTGTTTACTACACAATTTAGAGCACCTGCAAAGCGAGTGAGAGTTGCTGCAAATTATACCTGGGTACGTGCACTAGTACTTATACCTTGGTGTGTTTGATACACTCTAAGGTACAGGACAAACACTTGAGTCACAACTCTTTGTAGCTTTAGCTTTGAAGTAGTTGCTTTTAAGCCAAAAAAAAGAGGAGTCAAACGTACTTAGTATATTTGTATCCCATATACGAGGCATGGCCATTGGGGCATGAAAATTTAGGAATAATCAAGTTGATCTTGAGATGAATTAGTTAGTTAACTTTGATTTTTAAAATAGTTGTATATCGTAAAGATGATCTTTACTGTAGATTTTTTTTTTCTTTATAAATGATTACCACCGCAAAGATAGTCTTTACGGTAGCAATTTTTTTTAAAATGACTGCCGTAAAGATAATAAATTTTTTTAAAAAACAACTACCATAAAGATGGTTTTTACAGTATACATTAGGGGTATTTTTTACTAAATTAAAACATGTGGGGTGTTAATAATAACACCCAACTAAGGTTGTGGTGCATTGCACAAGCTATAGTCCAATCTGCTTGCGCTTTGTGAGAGATGCAGTTCTGGATCCATTTAGCATGCACTTTAAGCCCATTATATATGTCCTGATGACAAAACCCATCCATCAGTAATGGGTGTTATCATCAACACCCCCACACTCATTATCCACACCTCCACAAAAATCATGTTTTGACAAATATACCCTTACAACTTTCGAAACTCCCTCACCTCCACACGATTCTCTTATTACCGTAAACGGAACACTTTTTAAAAAAAAATGTTTTGTAAACCTGAAGTTTATGGAATATTTATTTTTTAAAAGTGCGATTAGCCACGGTCTAAAACATGGCAAACAAGAGTAGCAACGGTTGTGGTCTAGTTTGCCACAGTCAATTGCAATTTTTTTTTTAAAAGAATACATTTCGAAAACTTCCAAGTTTACTGAATGTATTTTTTTTACAAATATATTCCGTAAAGTTGGTTTTTTTTTAATAATACATATCGTAAATTTGAAGTTTATGGAATGTGTGTGTGTTTTTTTTTTTTAAGTACATAGCTTAAACTTCTTAGTTTTCGTATGGACTTTAAGTTGAAGAGCTACTACATTATGGTCACTATAAGGAGTGCCTATGAGACTTACATAACTATTATGAAGTATCATCACAGTGGGTCATTTAATATGAATATTACTCTTAATATTTATTCATGTGTGCCAATTTGATATGTCCATATCCATGACCCGTGAGATGTGATCATTAATCACTCACACAACAGTCTTTTTGCATGATTGGCGTTCTAGTCAATAATAATACTTTGACTACGGATATTTGTCATGCTTGATGTTCCAATGAAGTTTACGGTATGTATTGTAAAGAAAAACATATTCCGCAAACTTGAAGTTTACGGAACTTTTTTTTTTAAAAAAAGTTTACTGAATGTATTTTTTTTTAAAATGTGTGATTAGCCATAGTCAAAACCGTGACAAATCATATTTGACACGGTTTTGCGCGTGGCTAATTGTTTTATAAAAGAAAAATTACGGAACACATTTTTTAGGGGTATTTTGGTCAAAAATAAAATATGTGGGTGTGGATATGAGTGAGGGAGTATTGATGATAACACCCATTAGTAATTGCAGTTAGCCCAATGAGAGAGAACATGCAGCCATGCTCTCTTTCTCATTTCCACTCGCTATTGTCTCTGGATTGTCGTTACAAGTAATCCCTAAATTTAGTCCCTAAACTTACACACTCTCTCTTATTTAGCCTCTAAAGTACATGAAAAAATGAGTAGTCTCTAAATTTTGTGAAATATGTCAAATTAGTCTCTAAAGTTTTGTGAAATCTATTTAATTTATTAGTCTATGTAAGAGACTACTTATAAAACTTTAGGGACTAATTTGACGGATTTCACAAAACTTTAGATACTAATTTGATAGATTTTACAAACTTAAGAGACTACTTATTATTTTTATATACTTTAGAGACTAAATAAGAGATATTGTGTAAATTTAGGGATTAAATTGAGAGTTTACACTCGAAGTTATTGAGTTCTTTCTGATCGCATAAGATGAGACTTTTTCACTTGCATGTTGCAATTCAGAAAGAAATTTACCAAATTAGTGTAGGTTAAAAAGTTATTATCAAATTGGGGTAAGTTGTATATAGTATATACGACTTCACTTTTCTATTACACTAAAGTCGTATATACAGTATACGACTTCATTTTTCTAATTTTTTTTAAATACTGAAGTCGTACATGGCGTTGGTGACTTCTGATTTTTTTTTTGTTTTTGGCAAAGTCGTATACCTCATGTACGACTTTGTATGACAGATTTTTTTTAATACGTAAAGTGGAAGTCATACATGTGGTGTATGACTTTGCTTTATTTTTTTTTACCATGTTAATTCTTAGAGATTTATAAAATAACGTAAACAAGCATCACTAATGAAAGATCAAAATATGCATTGATTAATAATCGTTAATAGGAGCGTAATTACTTAGTCAAAATAAAAATTATCCCGATAATGTGAAAAGTTAATATGAACCTTCATATTTTGATCTTTCATTAGTGCTGTTTTTTTTACGTTACCTCTAAGAATTAACTTGGTTAAAAAAAAATTAAAGCAAAATCGTATACCACACGTACGACTTCCACTTATGTATAAAAAAAATAAATTCCCCCATGCAAGGTCATATATAGAGTATACGATTTTGCCAAAAAAATAAAAAATTCATAAGTTTCCAACCCAATGTACGTCATTAGTATTTTTTTTAAAAAAAAATTCGAAAAGTAAAGTCGTATACTGTATATAAGACTTTACTGTAATGAAAAAGTGAAATTATATATACTATATACGACTTACCTAATTTAATAATATTTTTTCAGTTTATACTAATTTAGTAATTTTATTTCTGAATCGCACCATAACGGTCATTTACCCATTAGATGATGTCTTGTCATCCGTGCTAGTGTGCCACGCCGGCGCTTTGGGCTAAGTGGAATGAACGACAGTATCAACGTGTTGACATTGATTCTTTATTATTATTATTATTATTATTATTATAGTGGTGCATAACCAATTGAATGATTAAAGATTAATTTAATTGAATTGACGACCCTTGAGAGTAATAATTAATTACATGTTAGCTGTGATTTCAAAATCATTATTATCAAAATGATGGTCCACTGTTATTAATTAAACAGGTGAAACAAGAGAGAGTAACATCATAGTTTGCCACGTAGCTTTTTGAATTAAGTATACTAATCATTTTTTTTGTGACTGGAAGTATACTAACCATTTTTTTTATCAATAATATACTAACCATCTTGAGTCTCATTCAAATTTTTTAACAAAAAAGTCAGAAATATGATAAAAAAAAGATTATATATTTGATGAATTGAACATTTTGGCAACAAGAAGGTTTATTTTTTTTTGGTCAAATTGTTGTTTGGTTTTCAATTTAAAAAAAAACACTAGTACGATTGTCGATTTGGCTATTGGCAAATCACACTAGTTGAAAAAAAAAAATCATTTTTAGGCTTTTGCATTCATCCAAAAATCAACCTCTTTAAAATTAATTTACATCTTTGCGGCGCTTCCTGAACTGAGGAATTAGGACTTAAGACGAATGAAAAAAAAGTGTATGCATGTTGTATATTCTCACCACCCTCATGCCTAATTTGGGGTGTTCATAGTTTAATTTTGTATTATATGCAATGCATTTTCCAACGGCGTTGTATTGTATCTGTAAGGATGTATTGATTGATTGAAAATGAGAAGCATAATATTCAAAAATCATTCACAAGATGAGCATCTTAGTACAAAAAGGTTTAATTCTGTCTTTACATATATGTTTTTTTCACAGCTTCATAATGATCTCTGTTCACAATCCACATGCTTAGGACCCATGAGAATCTGAAAATCAACGCACACTAGTCTTTCCTGATAGATATGTTACGTAGCAAAATGAAGATGGTAAGTCCAAATAGACTAGACAGAAGATAAAACAAAAGGTAAACCATAAAATGCCAAATTGTTCACGTTGACCCAAAAATCTCCGTAATATACCGACATCCCAAACATGAAACATTACCTATTACACTACACATCCCCTTAAGTTTCAACAAAATCCAACCCATCATCCCCAATATAATATACATCATCAATTAACTAACATTGCCCAAAGTAAAAACAGTAGCCAAAAAAAAAAAAGTAATGGATTCTATGCAGCCACGCATTCACGCAATCGACAATCTCGGCAGTTGATTTTGATCGGACGGGCTTATCTGATGAGATGCGAATTTATCTTACTTATAATGTAAATCGTTTGATCTTAATCCAACAACTGCTTGACTGCGAGATTCCGCAACTGCAACAACGGCAGCTAGCTAATCGAGGTAAAAAGGGTTGAGGTTAAGGGGATGGGGTTAAACCTTTGTGTTCCTTGTTACCACCATAATAATTGGGGTTGTTGTTGTTGGCATTGCTCAAGTACCTGCAAAGGACCTTACATTTAACAGCACTGCCAAGGACATAAAACCCTGGCGCAACCATTATCCTGACCATACTGGGGACCAACCTGGAAGACTTGTTGTGGTCCCCACCCATATCCTCCATGTAAACAGAATCAAAGTTAACCCCTTTGTCCACTCTAAAAATTGGCAGGCTCGGGTGCACCGAATTAGCCAACAAATGCACCATCCACACACTCTTAGATGCACAAAAAAAAGCTTGCAAAAGTGGTTCAGGCCAAGCCCTATTCCAACCCAACATACCCACAATCTCACTCATTTTCCTATCACAAAACCTGCTGAATTCCTCACTGAAATGCCTTGTCCCTTTGCTCAACACCTCTTCCCAAGTCAACCCTTGAATCATGTTAAACGAAGCAAAACTCGCCTCACATTTTTCCATTGGGTTTAATATCCTATTACACCCGTTCTTTTGGAACCCTACTGACTCAAAATCCTCAAAAAAAGTCTTGTTCAAAAGGGCCTCCAAGTAAAAAAGCAAACTTCTGGGGTTCTTCGAAAAAGAAATTTTTATATCATAAGGTTGAAGAAGCAACGAAACTTTCTCAAACACCTTGCTCCCAGTGTGCCTCAATTGCATAGTAAGAGAACGACTCAGAAGCCTCACATATGACCTTGCTTCAGAGACCGATACCAAGAAATGCTGAACCACAGTGTCAGTGTCTTGAAGATGCAACTGCAAGTTTAAATTTTGAGCCTTACCCATTGTTGCTACACAGGGGCTGTTACTATTGCTGCATTGTTCGAGACCTGATTTCAAAGTGTGGCAATATAACTCGAGCTTGTTGAGCTTCTTCTCTAACTCGGTCATGGATTGCATGAGTCTTGAAGCTTCTTGAAGAGCCTCGTCTCTTTTCCTAGTAGCTTGAACAAGCTTGTGAGAAAGCTCTGCAACTGCCATTTTCCATTGTTCTTCTCTCGACGATGAAAGAGGGTCGTTGACGTTGGTGGAGGTTGTTGTGGACATGGGGCTTTTGCGGGTTAGTTTTGAAACAATGGACCTGAAAATCCCATTGGGACTCGCCAACAAAGATGATGAGTGCTTGTTGTTGTTGTGGTTGTTGGTTCCATGATCGAAGGGAAGGATGAAGATTTTGTCACGAGAATGTGGTCTGCACTTGTTGCAAGAGACTGAAGCATCTTCTTCAGTTTCAGACCTTTTCTTCTTGTGATTGGATTTGCCGTGTTTCTTGACGATTGGGGTAGGAGGGTGGTGCTTTGGAGTGAGGCCTTTATCGGTGGAAGCACTTGGAGTGGTTCTTCTGCTCTGGCTGCTTCTGTTTTCACTGTACTCATCATCAAATTCATGCTCCTCTTGAATCTGCATTTAATTTAATCATTAAATAAATAAATAAGTAAATCAGACATTACTAGAGCATGAAATGAAGCAGACATAGTAATAATTTTGCCAAGAAATTAACAAAGAGGGAAAATGGTACTACTACTTACGGGAGTGAATTGTGGGGAATGGCGAGAAGATATTAGAGGGGGAGATTTGGAAGAGGAAGAGGAAGGAGAAGAAGATGAAGAAGGAGAAGCCATTTGATTTGGGGGGTTATTGTTATTGTTTTGCAATAAGTTACTCCATGGTATAAAGTTTATGAAATAATGGCATTAAATTATCCGTGACTGTTGATGACGTGTCAGGAAAAAGTTAGAGTACCGAGGTGGTGGTCCTATTCAATTAAATGCCATGGCCTGAAAGGAAAGGAAACGGGTAACATTAAATAGGGTGCTTGCTAGTAAGTGTAGTAACTCCCACAAGGCTAATTAGCGGAGACTCAACTACCTACATTTATTCCGAGTGCGGTGGATCATGAAGCCACCAAACAAGTCTCTTTCAAATTTCAATCGGAGGGGTGTGTGGTGCTTGATATGGGATTAGTGCATGTGAACATATTAAATGAGCCTCATCTCACCGGGTCCTCCATCAATGCCATGCTGGATTTTAGGGTCAGCTATTAAATCATTAGTACTCCATTTCATTTGAACAACACACAAATTTAACAAAACTATATAACCCATTTAATTTATCTATGATGTATACTACTGTGTTTTACAACTACTCTTCGATTATTGATTTAAGAAAAAGAAATAGTTATTTTATTTATTATTGACTATAAAAAATATAAATTAAATAGAGGTATTCTTATAAAAATATAATTAATACATCTAGTAATTTTAGAAAAAACCTTATAAAAAGAGACAATTATTTTCTTTCAAAAGAGGTTTACATTTAGGAATGGAAGGAGTATTATTTCTCACCATATGTGTATTGATAAATCATATTCCCTCGGTTCATTTTTAATTGTCTATTTTTTAGCGAAATTTTGTTAACTATTTATCGGTCGTTCTCAAAGTTGGGTAATAAACAATCAAGGGTATTACAAGAAAAAAACCAATAATTTCATCAAGAACAACATAATTTATTGGTTTCCTTAGTTTGTGTAAAACAACCTTAAACGATATCTAAAAAGGAACGAATATAGTACTCACTCTATAATGAAATACTACCTCCAGTCCTAATTATAAGAAAATTTTTGGAGGATTTTTTGGTCCTAATTATAAGAAAAAGAGACTTATTTCAAGATGTATTAATTGCTAAAATACCTTTTATACTCTTATTTTAATAGACTTGAATATTTCTTATGCACATAATTAGGGGTATATTTGGAAATAAAGTTTAATTTTATAATATTAAATGTGTTTTCTTGATCTTTGTGTTTTTCATAATTTTTTTTATAATTAGAACCGAAAGTAGTATAAGCAAAAACATAACTAATTCAAGCTTATTACTCCCTCCGTTCATTTTTAGATATCTTTTAAGGTTGTTTACACAAACCAATAAAACCAATAAATTTTGTTGCTTTTGATGAAATTATTAGTCCTTTTTCTATAATACTCTTGACCATTTATTATTTCATAAAACATATTTTTCTCTCTGCAATAAATAATTAAGGATATAATTGATAAATAAGTAATTAATATAACTTTAAACCTTATAAAAAGGAATGAAGAGAGTAACATGGTTAATTAATCTTTCTCACCCTGATTCGCCCCTGAATGTCACACCATGAACTGTGCACATTTAACGAGATAGAACAAACTTCCAAAAAGTTTGTGCTCAATTAGTATTAGTATTAAATACTATATACGTATTTAATACCAAAAAAAAAAGAAGTTAGCATTTAATACAAAAATTTTTCTACAAAATTATAAAAGGCTTAAATATGTTTTCAGTCTATATAAATATAGTGTTTTGATTTTAGTTCCTGTAAAAAAATCTATTTGTTTGTAGTCTTTACAAAATATTTTATTTTGATTTTGATCTTTTTGACTAAAATTTATAGTAAATTCTGTCGAAAAATGAAGTGTTTTCTATGAATTTTACTATGAATTTTGGTCAAAATAATAATTTTTAGTTATTTGGATCAAAATTTACAAGAAATTTGGCCGGAAAATAAAGTGTTTCTGCAGATTTTGCTATGAATTTTGGTTAGAAGGACTAAAATCAAAACACTATATATTTGCAGGGACTAAAAACATATTTAAGCCATTATAAAATTATGAATATTCATTTTTTAAAATTTAATAAAATGTATTAAATGTTTTTAACCAATATTCTTAAAATGAACGATAACAAAATTTGTTTTTGAAATAATATTGCTATGAGTGTTTCAAAGGAAATAATTAAGAAAATTAAAAAAATAAAATATATATCAAAATTTGATTTATATATATTAACTTTTTTTTGGGTGTTCTGATTTATATAAATTAACTGTGTAAATGAGTTTTAAATATCATATTTTGGCATTATAAATGAGTTTTTTTTAAAAAATACTCCCTTCGATCCCAAATATAAGGAACAAAATCCTATTTCAAAGAAACCAAAGAATTGCATTGAAATTTGCTTTTTCTAATTAATACTCCTAAAAAAATGTGTCTTTTCCAACATTACCCCTTTTATGAACCAGCCCACTTGTATAGGAAATAAGTATTTCTTATTAATGTGTTTCACTATAAAAAAAAGGTATAAATAGAAATTAGGCATTTAATGCTTTTGAAAATTGATGTTTCTTATAATTAGGACAAAAAAATGGATCATTTTATTTCTTATAAGAAGGACCGAAAGCAGTAATATTTTTTCAAAAAAATATATTTTGATGTGCTAAGATGGTGAGATATTATTGAACATTTGTGAAAAACCTATATTATAAAGTCATGCCTATAAATTTTATAATCATAGGTAAAATTTATATTTAAAATCTATTTTGATATAATTCTTTAATTTTATTTTTTTATTCTAATTTTTTGATATGTAAAATTATTTACTAAAGTTTTATAATTGACTAATTCTAATATTTCACTTTCAATAGATATTATTACTAAAGTTTAATCTCAAGTAGGATTAAGCAGTTTAAAATATTTACCAGCTTTTTTAGCATAAAAGTAGTTATAGGTAATTTAGAATTGGAAGCTTTCAAAACAGAAGGGGAATAGTGATTTTCTAAAAGAGAATAAAACATCTAAAACATATAAAAAGTCGGAGAAAGTTTGTATGTCTAGTTAAAAAAAACAAAAATTAAAATCGATAATAATTGTTATATTGACCAAAATAATTTAATCTTTTGAAGGAGTCTAAGACTGAGAGTCAATTGTCTCACTTGCCCAATGGCCTCTACAACACTGCTTATTTATGGTGTGTTTAGTATAGGTGAAATAGGAAAAAGAAAAATTGTGAAGAGAAAAGTTGTAGAGAAATAACCAACTTTTCTTGTTTGGTGTAGCCAAAAAATTGAGAAGAGTGGTAAAATATGTGTGGAGCTCACACAAATTTCAATCTATCCTCTATTGCGAAGAAAGTCGGGGGAGGTGGTGCCATTTTCTATTCTTTCAATTGTACCCCTGCCTTTATGTGTGAATGTTTTTGCACGTTGCCTTCAATATTTTACCGGGTCAAATTGCCTGCAAACCGGGAGTTTATTTACTCACAAAAAAAAATTTGGGAGTTTATTTAATTGTTCGAGAAAATAACTATTTTGATAATTTGACTAAATTATTTTAATAATTTAATAAATAATTATATTAAACTAACGCAATTCTCAATAAAACTAATGTAATTAATTAATTAAATTAAATTAAATCTATTCAAATAATTTAATTATTTGAATTAAGTTAACTAAATTAAAATAAATAAAACAATAAATTAAGGGTATTTTTGTCTTTTTACAAATAATAAACACTTCTCTCTTCCATATTTTTCTTCTCTTTCACTTATTCCAAACAATACCTCAATTCTATCATATTTCTCACCTATTTCTCTCTTTTTACACCCTGTCTTACCTATTTCTCTTCGGAACCAAACACATCATTAGAGTGACATCTATAGTTATTAAACTTTACAGATTATATTTTTTGACTAAAAAAACTAATGTATTTCGTTAATAATTAAGTGTTCAATGCATGCTGGAATATCAAAGACAAACATTATATATTACTCCCTCTGTCCTCTTTTATTTAATGTTTTAGCCTAAAAAATTGTCTCATTTTGATTTTGATTTTACAATATCAACGAAGTATTAAATTATTATTTTTATTATGCCCATAGAGTATTAATTGACCAAATAATCAAGGACTACTATGAGAGAGAATGAGTAACAAATGACATATTAGTTGGCATGGCAACGGGTCGGTTCGGGGGCGGTTTTTACATTCCCCGCCCCCGTAAAAAAGCCGAACCCGCTTCGCCGCCGTTCGAAAAACGGGTCCCATTGTAACACCCCATTTCTACCCAACGAATACTATAAAAATCAGAGTTGCAAAATTCCCATCAAGCATATGGAATGTTACACTTTCAACTTAAAACAACGACATGCAATCATTTATAGTTCGGATACATAGCACGTAAAATTTCGGATGAACCGATAACAACCTATTAGTCTTTAAAAATCAAACAATTTTCATTACTACGCAGCGGATTCATAGATTCAACTGAAAGATACTATAACATCTCGTCCAATTCAAACAACTTAAATACATCATGTCTTTTAAGGTAAACAACTTGTAAAATCAACAACATAATAAAATTCAACAATAAAGAAAATCATGTGTTCATTTTCCCCCCGAGTGCTACGTATCAGAGCGACGACATCGACTCTAACTAATGGAGGTAAGCAGCCTTCATTTTTGATTACCTGCACGTTACCAACAGAGGGTAACATTCAAACAGAAGGGGTGAGATATCGAACTATATAATCGAGTGTATGATAAATAATATATTAGAATCAGATTATATAAAATCACCATTTCACAACTTTCAAACAACAACTATCATCAGAATTGATCAACACAACGACTTAAATATGCAACACGGAATGCGACTCGTTACAATGCACATGCATGTGGTACCATTGGAGCAGAACTCCCAACTTAAAATATACGGAGCAAAACTCCCAACTTAAAATTTACGGAGCAAAACTCCCAACTCGAAAATTGCCAATCCAGGCCAACTTAACAGGGCATACGCTCCCAACATGACATGCTATATATGCATCAATAATTATGAATTTCGACAACACAACAACAAAGAATAAAGAAGCGTAATTATTTGCAACCAAAAGTGCAGATAAAGAACAACAACTACGCAAATTCTGCAGAAAAACAGCAGAATTTGCTACATTAATATATATACAGAGAAGAAAGATGCGTAAAAATTCTGCACAACAACCAGAAAAGTGAAATGCTCTAAAGTAAATGTAAACGAGGCAAGTTAATTTATTTACCTAATTCAAATTATCAATAACTATAAAACCGTTCATTTAAACTTCTTATAAAATCCTAAAATTCACAATTTATCAACCAATAAAATGGAGCATAAATTTCACCAAGCTAAAATAAATTTCACACACCCTAAACAATCAAACTATAATTATCACACAAATAGCAAAATTAAACAATGGGATTCAAGGACAACCCTTCACCTATTCCCTTAAAATCTCCTCAACCACAATAATCTTCCCTTACTACTTATCATACAACCCATTAGAAGTGGAACCCCACCCTTACCTTGGATTGAAGGTTGCTCTAACTCTCCGATTGACTCCTAGATTCTTCCTTGAAGCAACTTTACGTATCTCCTCCCAAACCCTTGATGACTTGCCCAACCTCCTTCAATGGATGGCGAAAAGAAAACAAGGTTGCCTCTAAGTTTTGTGTGGCGAAATTGGTAGAAACAAACTTGGGTAGCCACCTCTTCTCTATTTTGGGCGCTAGGGTTTAGAAGGAATATGAAGGAGAAAAAAGAATGATCTCGCTTCGTCAGATCGATTTTCTGCGGTAGCCGGTTTTATAGAAAAACCCGACTGTGAATCGATTCATAGTCTAAGGTGAATCGATTCACCTAGTACAAAAAACTTCCCCTGCACGAATTAATGAAGTGAATCGATTCCTGCAAGCTTCCCATGCGATTCACAGAGGCGTGCTTCGATTCCCAGAGAACCAAACATGCTTGAATCGATTCCCATAGCTGGGGAATCGATTCCCAGTGTTCAAGAAACACTTCCAAGCAATTCCATGATCCTCCAAACTGATTTTAAGACACTCTAAACTCCGCATCTAACATTCAAATAAGCCCATAACAAATAATGGTATTAATCTAATATCATTCTACAACTTAATTCAACTAAATTAATCCAACTAAAACCAACACCACTTAAGTCAATATTTCACAACTTCGAAAACTTAATCGAAAAAATATTCGAAAATATTTAATTAAATAAATAATTAAATATCGGGCGTTACAACTCTCCCCCATTTAAAATATTTTCGTCCTCGAAAATTTACCTGGTTCGAACAACTCGGGATAGGATTCCCACATCTTGCTCTCCAACTCCCACGTCATGCTTTCTCCGGCAGCCCCTAACCAGACTACTTTCACCAAAGCAATCTCCTTGCCTCTTAGAGTCTTCATTTCACGATCTGCGATCCGTACGGGCATCGTTTCCATAGTAAGATTATCCCGTACTTGCACATCATCCATATGAATCACATGAGATGGATCTGAAACGCATCTGAGTTGTGACACATGAAACACGTTATGCAAATTCGAGAGGTTAGGCGGTAAAGCCACTCTATAAGCAACATTTCCAACTCTGTCCGAAATCTGATACGGACCAATAAAACGAGGTGTGAGCTTCTTAGACTTCAATGCACGCCCAACACCGGTCACCGGTGTGACTCTCAAAAACACATGATCACCAGCTTGAAATTCCAAATCTTTCCTTCGCTTGTCATGATAACTCTTCTGTCTACTTTGAGAAGTTTTCATCTTTTCTCGAATTAGCTTCACCTTCTCCGTAGTCTCTCGAACAATTTCAGGTCCAAGCACTACACTTTCCCCAGATTCATGCCAACATAAAGGAGTTCTACATCTCCGACCATACAACGCTTCAAAAGGTGCCATTCCAATACTCGAATGGTAACTGTTATTATAAGTGAACTCTATTAACGGAAGATAAGTGTCCCACGAACCTCCCTGCTCAAGAACACATGCCCTCAACAAATCCTCTAATGACTGAATAGTCCTCTCTGTCTGTCCATCCGTCTGAGGGTGATACGCCGAACTCAACCTCAACTTGGAACCCAACGCCGCTTGCAGACTCTTCCAAAAATCAGAAGTAAACCTCGGATCTCTATCCGACACAATACACAAAGGAACACCATGCATCTTTACAATTACACTGGTATAAATCTCTGCCAGCTTCGATACCGGAAAACTGATGTTAATAGGAATAAAATGAGCCGACTTCGTAAGCCTATCAACAATCACCCAAATCGAATCATGTCCCCTTGAAGTATTAGGTAATCCCGTCACAAAGTCCATTGAAATGCTATCCCATTTCCACTCTGGAACTTCCAACGGTTGCATCAATCCTGCAGGCTTCTGATGTTCAACTTTCGACTTCTGACAAGTTAAACATGCATACACGAACTGCGCCACATCACGCTTCATCCCAGGCCACCAAAACAACTTCTTCAAATCTTGATACATCTTTGTGGCTCCCGGATGAATACTCAAATTGCTTCTATGACTCTCCTCAAGAATTACTTTCTTCATTTCCGCATCATCAGGAATACAAATTCGACACGGAATCTCAACACACCTTGCGCGTCTAACTTGAAATCATTATTCTCGATTGATCGATTGACCATCGAATCTACTAATTTCACGCCTAACTTCCGAGCTTCTTTGATCGTCCAGGAAAATCATTGTTAATCTTCAACATTCCCAACATAACACTCTGCGGTGTCACTGCAAACTAGACTCATATCTCTCGAACTGCTCAATCAATTCCAACTCCTTAACCATCATTGCCGACATATGTAAAGTCTTTCATTGAGGCATCGACCACAACATTAGCTTTACCTGGGTGATAGTTCAAACCAGTCATAATCTTTTAACAACTCCAACCATCTTCGTTGTCTCATGTTCAATTCCTTACGATCAAATAGATATTTTAAACTCTTATGGTCACTAAATACTTCAAATCTAGAACCATAGAGATAATGTCTCCAAATCTTCAAAGACAAAAAACAAGCTGCAAAGAAGCTCTAAATCATGCGTAGGATAGTTCTTTTCATGAGTCCTCAATCGCCTCGACGCATAAGCAACTACCTTATCATTCTCGCATAAGTACACCTCCTAAACCCATTTTAGAAGCATCACAATATACCACAAAAGATTCTCCTGGATTAGGTAGTGTCAAACCGAGCCGACGTCAATCTCTTCTTCAATTTCAGAAACTTTCTTCACATTGAACGTCCCACACAAAAGCTTTACCCTTACAAGTCAACTTAGTCAATGGAAGTGCCAACTTAGAAAAACCTTCGATAAACCTTCTATAGTAGCCACTAGTCCCAAAAGCTTGTAATCTCTGTGGCGATTTTGGAGTTTCCCATTGCAACACTAAGATCTACTTTAGATGGATCCACAAAGAATGCCACTACCGAAATGACATGACCAAGAAAACTAACCTCCTTTAACCAAAAATCACATTTAGACGACTTTGCATATAGCTTCTTCTCCTTCAAAACTTGCAATACTAGTCTTAAGTGTTCTGCATGTTCTTCCTCCGATTTAGAGTAAATCAAAATGTCATCAATGAATACCACCACAAACCGATCCAAATAAGAATGAAAGATACGGTTCATGTACTCCATGAATACTCCCGGCGCATTAGTAACACCGAAAGGCATCACCGTATACTCATAATGTCCATATCGCGTTCTGAAGGCCGTCTTCTGAACATCTTCATCCTTCACCTTAATCTGATGATAACCCGACCTCAAGTCAATCTTGCTAAACACACGAGCACCTACCAATTGATCCATCAAGTCATCTATTCTTGGAAGCGGATACTTGTTCTTAATCGTTACTTTATTCAATTGTCTCATACTCCCATCTTTCTTCTTTACTAGTAGCACTGGAGCTCCCCACGTCGACACACTTGGTCTTACAAACTTCTTTTCAAGTAAATCTTCCAATTGCTTCTTTAATTCTGACAATTCAGATGCAGACATCCTGTATGGTGCCATAGAAACCGGTCTGGTACCAGGTACAAGATCAATAGCGAATTCAACTTCTCTTTCTGGTGGTACATCAGGAATTTCATCAGGGAAAACTTCAGGAAATTCGCGCACTACCAGTAACTCCTCAATTATAGCTTGGTTCTCAATAGATAACGACGCCATCAACGAGAACACTTGAGCTTCCTCTTGCATCAACCGCCCTAACTGCTTAAGAGACAACAACCCAGCTTCCTCCTCTTCGGGAGTAGAAAACCTCACGGACTTGCTATAACAATTGATATGAACATAGTTATATTCTAACCAGTTCATGCCTAAGATCACGTCCATCCCACTTAACGACAAACAAACCAAATCAACAGCAAAGTCTCGGTCGAAAATCGACAAAGGACACTTTAAACACACAAGAGAAGTGGTCACCGATCCCTTAGCTGGAGTCTCGACGACCATCTCTCCATTCATAGAAGACAACGTAAGACCCAATCTTTTAACGCAATCAGCAGCAATAAAGCAATGAGTAGCACCAGTATCAATAATAGTAATTAAAGGAGTACTATTAATGAAACATGTACCTCTGATGAGTCTGTCCTCATTAGCTGTCTGAGTCCCAGCCAAAGCGAACACTTTTCCACTAGTTTGCGCCTTCTTTGGTTTCTGACACTGACTACCAATGTGTCCTTCTTCACCACAGTTGAAACAAATCATCTCTTTATGCTTGCATTCAGATATTACATGCCCAGTCTTGCCACAACGGAAACACCTCTTTACCTCAGCAGTACACACATTACTCTTATGGCCAGGTTTCCCACATTTGAAACAAACCACACCAGCAGGAGCATCTCCCCCACTAGTCCTCTTACCATCAGCCACTTTCTGTTTACCTTTACCAGCTGGAGCATCATAAGGCTTGCCACGATTACATTGGCGCTTGCTCTTCCTCTCATTAATGATCTTATAATGAGCATTGTTATCCTCTTCATAAATCCTGCGGTGACAATCAAATCGAGAAGACACGAATCTTTTGGTATCCAATCGCTTCTTGATTTCTGGGCGCAACCCGTTCTCAAACTTGATGCACTTTGAAAACTCAGCAGTTGCCCCGCTATAGTGCGGATAAAACTTAGCCAACTCAACAAACTTTGCAGCATATTCAGTAACCGACATATTTCCTTGCTTCAGCTCAAGAAACTCAATTTCCTTCTTACCACGAACATCCTCTGGATAATACTTCCTCAGGAACTCCCTTCGGAACACATCCCAAGTGATACCTTCACCTGCAGCTTCCAACCTCTGACGAGTCTCTAGCCACCAGTCATCAGCCTCGACTGCTAGCATATGAGTTCCATATCGAACCTTCTGTGCCGGAGTGCAGTCCATCACAGGGAAGATTCTCTCCATCTCTTTCAACCAATCCAACGCTCCATCAGGATCATACTTACCCTTGAAGGTAGGCGGATTCTCCCTCTGAAAAGTTGCCAAACTACGAGATCCAAAGATTCTCAAGATTCTACTGATTTTGCAAAGCTCGAGTCATTGCTTGTAAAGCAAAGAATTGCAGATCATTCCTTCCACCATCTCAACTTGTCACTATAACATAAACAAAGGTTAGAACTAATTAACAATACTCGATTGTTAAACAAAACTACGACTGACAACTTGGCGGACGGACCAAAGCGCTCACGATACCACTAATGTAACACCCCATTTCTACCCAACGAATACTATAAAAATCAGAGTTGCAAAATTCCCATCAAGCATATGGAATGTTACACTTTCAACTTAAAACAACGACATGCAATCATTTATAGTTCGGATACATAGCACGTAAAATTTCGGATGAACCGATAACAACCTATTAGTCTTTAAAAATCAAACAATTTTCATTACTACGCAGCGGATTCATAGATTCAACTGAAAGATACTATAACATCTCGTCCAATTCAAACAACTTAAATACATCATGTCTTTTAAGGTAAACAACTTGTAAAATCAACAACATAATAAAATTCAACAATAAAGAAAATCATGTGTTCATTTTCCCCCCGAGTGCTACGTATCAGAGCGACGACATCGACTCTAACTAATGGAGGTAAGCAGCCTTCATTTTTGATTACCTGCACGTTACCAACAGAGGGTAACATTCAAACAGAAGGGGTGAGATATCGAACTATATAATCGAGTGTATGATAAATAATATATTAGAATCGACATTATATAAACTCCCCACTTCACAACTTTCAAACAACAACTATCATCAGAATTGATCAACACAACGACTTAAATATGCAACACGGAATGCGACTCGTTACAATGCACATGCATGTGGTACCATTGGAGCAGAACTCCCAACTTAAAATATACGGAGCAAAACTCCCAACTTAAAATTTACGGAGCAAAACTCCCAACTCGAAAATTGCCAATCCAGGCCAACTTAACAGGGCATACGCTCCCAACATGACATGCTATATATGCATCAATAATTATGAATTTCGACAACACAACAACAGCAACAGCAAGCAGAATTATTTGCAACCAAAAGTCTGCATAAAGAACAGAACAACAACTACGCAAATTCTGCAGAAAAACAGCAGAATTTGCTACATTAATATATATACAGAAACAGAAACAGTATGCAGAAAAATTCTGCACAACAAACAGAAAAGTGAAATGCTATAAAGTAAATGTAAACGAGGCAAGTTAATTTATTTACCTAATTCAGCTATCAATAACTATAAAACTTCGTTCATTTAAACTTCTTATAAAATCCTAAAATTCACAATTTATCAACCAATAAAAATGGAACGCAAATTTCACCAAGCTAAAATAAATTTCACACACCCCTAAACAATCTGAAACTATAATTATCACACAAATAGCAAAATTAAACAATGGGATTCAAGGACAACCCCTTCACCTATTCCCTTAAAATCTCCTCAACCACAATAATCTTCCCCTTACTACTTATCATACAACCCATTAGAAGTCGGAACCCCACCCTTACCTTGGATTGAAGGTTGCTCTAACTCTCCGATTGACTCCTAGATTCTTCCTTGCCGGCAACTTTACGTATCTCCTCCCAAACCCTTGATGACTTGCCCAACCTCCTTCAATGGATGGCGAAAAAGAAAACAAGGTTGCCTCTAAGTTTTGTGTGGCCGAAATTGGTAGAAACAAACTTGGGTAGCCACCTCTTCTCTATTTTGGGCGCTAGGGTTTAGAAGGAATATGAAGGAGAAAAAAAAGAATGATCTGCTCGTCAGATCGATTTTCTGCAGTCACGGCTTTATAGAAAAACCATTGTGAATCGATTCACGCCTAAGGTGAATCGATTCACCTAGTACAAAAACTTCCTCGCACGAATTAATGAAGTGAATCGATTCCCCGCAAGCTTCCCATGCGATTCACAGAGGCGTGTTCGATTCTCAGAGAACCAAACATGCTTGAATCGATTCCCATAGCTGGGGAATCGATTCCCAGTGTTCAAGAAACACTTCCAAGCAATTCCATGATCCTCCAAACTGATTTTAAGGCACTCTAAACTCCGCATCTAACATTCAAATAAGCCCATAACAAATAATAGTATTAATCTAATATCATTCTACAACTTAATTCAACTAAATTAATCCAACTAAAACCAACACCACTTAAATCAATATTTCACAACTTCGAAAACTTAATCGGAAAAATATTCAAAAATATTTAATTAAATAAATAATTAAATATCGGGCGTTACACCCATCCCCGCCCCCGACGGGGGTCGGGTTTCCCCGGCCCGCCCCCGCCCCCGCCCCCGTCACAAATTATAATATAAATATTAAAAAAAATTATAAAATCATTTTAATTTGTTTTTTTTTTGACAAAAAACCATTTTAATTTGTTTTTTTTTTCGAAAACTGTAATTTCATTATTTACTAATATATAAGGGGTATTTTGGTAATTGTACACTAGCGGGCCGGGTTCGGGCTCGGGCTCGGGACGGGTATTAACATCCCCGCCCCCGCCCCCGACTTTGTGAAGCGGGGAAAAACCGAACCCGAACCCAGTCAAACCGGGTTTTCCCCGTCAAAATCGGGACGGGTTCGAGTGGGTCCCCGCGGGTTCGGGTTTTGTTGCCATGCCTACATATTAGGAAAGTACAAAATATTTTTTATGAATTTTAAACTATTAATTACATTTCTTAGTTCTTGTACAAATAATGATAATAAATGACTATGTGCTCTTGTTAATGAGTCTTGTAAACGTTAATTAAGAAGGTTAGAAAATAACCGAGAATTAATTTTTCCCTCTAAAATCTCTCCATTTTGCTGGTGCGAATTTTCCCTCCTCTTATTCCCCCCCTCCTCTCTAAACTTCTTATCCTAACAGAGAAATTTTATTAAATTCCCTTATCTAATCCTTTCTTTTTCCTTCCTTCTATTTCCCTCCAACCAAACAACGGATATAAAATACTAAATTATTAAATCATTCATGAGGTGGATGATTATAAAATCATATATAAGCCGTCAGCCGTAAGTATCAAATTGCAGGGGACTCAAGTTAGCTAAGTATTTGTGAAAACTAAAAAAGCGGTTAACAGCAAACCAAAATACATCTATAAAAGGCCAAGAAGTTTAATAACAAATCAAAGCCCCAGAACAAACATATCACGGATAATATCCTTCTGTATTACTTGGAGTAAAATCTATTCTAAACCAGAACCCGATCCATTTTGCCTCATTTATTGTTGGGGCGAAGGCTTAATTGCGTCTTTAACTTTTTATATTGTGAAATGAGAAATGCTACTTCACACCCTTTAAGAAAAGTAGTTAATCTCATTTAATTTTTTTAAAGTAATCAAAAAAGAAATTGCATCTCCTAAATTGCCCTTCATGAAAAATTGTTCCATGAGAATAATTTTTTTTTGGGTAAGACATTATTAAATAAAGTGAAATTAGTTAAAATTTACTTATATTTAAAATCACCAGGATTTTTTGTCACTTATATTAAAAAAAAAAGGGAGGGAGTACAATTTTCTTACGTGTCTGTCTTTTGAATCAAAGAATCACTTATCGTTAAAAAAATCAAAAAGGATGTTCTAAAGACATGGTTTTGGTGCAATCACCCGACCATTCAGCCTTATAAAATTTTCTCATTCAATAATTATCCTACAGTTTAAGAATGAGGATGAAAGGGACGGTTAGGCGCAATGTGTGTATAAAAATTGAAGTTTTGAACGTAAAAGGCTCCCCCCCCCCCCCAAAAAAAACCCTTTCCGCAATATTCGAATCGGGTGTGATGGAAGCAAATTCCATGATTTAGGCACCTTGTAGGGTTCATTCATAGGTTCGAAAAAGCCAAGGCAGGCAAGGGTGTAAAATGTCAAATGCGAAGTAGCATTAAGTTGACGACTGTGACTTTGGTGTGCCGTTTTAAAGAGGCGATGTACAACTGTACGTGAAAGCAACCGGTGATGTCTTAACCTGGAGTGGTGTAGCCTTATTCTAACCAGCAATTGTTTTGTTTGGTAATTAGTACAGGCACAGCTGCCATTCCAAGCGGCAAATCCCAAATCTTATCTTAACCCCTCATCTTAGTTAAACGAGATCAACTTTTACATAGAGCCTTACCTCCCCTTCGCATTGAGTGCTGAGTATCAGGAGGTATTAGCAATATAATATAGTGTATAAAAAATATTAGACTGACTTCATTGTATTTAACGTATGGATATTTACAAGGTGTTTGTTGGCTTGTGTTAAGTCATATTAGGCAATCTCCAATGGAGTACTCAAAAAATGGGTACTTAAAGGACTACACACATCCACATCACTAATTTTTATTTTTTTAATTTGGGTACTTATAGGTATCCAATCCCTCCAACTCAGCACCTCTAAAAAAATTTACTAAATGGGTCCCACTAATAACTCCACATCATTATATATCAACAAAAATTTATTTAATAATTATTTGATATATTAAATATTAAATTACTAAAAATGAGAAATTTAATTTTTTTAATACTAAATTTAAATTAATAATTTTTTAATTTTTAAATAATAATATTAAATATTAAATTAATAATATATCTGATAAGTGGGGCCCGTAAAAGAGGAGAGAGAAGGATACATATAGAAGTACTCATTCCTAATAGGTACTCAACTTTTTTCCCCACAATGGGATATCTGTTAGGTATCACTCCAAATAAGTACTTGAGTCTCAAGTATTAGGTACCCAATAGGTACCCCTATTGGAGATGCCATTAGAGATATTCTTTGCTTAGTCGGATATGATCAAGATGAATTTTTTTAGGGTTAATACCGCTTTTAGTCCCTGTAATATCAGAGAAATCTAGTTTTAGTCCCTACTAAAATTTTTGTTTAGATTCTACCATTGTAATTTCAGATTCTCCCAGTTTTAGTCCCTGATGTCAACTGTCCATCTAATTTTAATGACGTGGCAAACGAAGATCTACGTGGCATGGGTGACGTGGAGCTTTTTAAACAGATGGCCTATTTTTATGCTGACTCAGCATTAGTTAAATTAAAAATTAAAATATTTAACAATTAGAAAACACTGATGTCTCGTCTTCTTCCCTTCTCGGTTCCACCTTCATACCAGCCCCCCTCTCCCCCCTTTGGGCCATCACCCCCACCTTCCTTCCTTCCTTCCTTCCTTCCCAGATCTTCAAAAATCCCAACCCAATCATTTTTTAGAACCAGAATCACCAAACCCATATGAACCCCCTTTTCGGTGACCACTCCCTACCTCCATCAGCCACCCTCACTATCTTCCTTTCCCAAACCTTCACCACCATCAACAGCACCAGGAACACCCTCTTATCCTCCATTGACAAATCAACTCCCCATCAAAAATCAGGAAGAGAACCATCATCATCAACAACAGAATAAAAAAAAAAAAGGAATAGAGTACCCATCATCAACAAACCAACTCCCATTTTTTTATTTTCAAGAAAAAAAAAATAATTGTACAGTGGCGGAAAAATCTCCCTTTGCCGCTGCCAAATTTCAGGTCCACCGTCGTGAGCGGCGTCCGCTCCTCCTCCGCCCTTTTGCTTGCCGGCGTCAGCCGTCGTCTCTCTGTCTCAGATCCCGGTCTCTCTTTCTCTCTCTCTCTCTCGCTCGATCTCGTTCATTCCTCCTCCGCCCTTTCTCGCTCAGATCTGTGGCGGTGGGTGTCTGATAATCAGTGGGTTGCGGCGCTGTCCTCGCAGAGCTGTTGCGGCGGAGATGGTGGTTATGGTTGATGGGCGGTGATGTGCGTATGGCTATGAACGGCGGCACGAGGATGGTGGTTTGCGGCGGTGATGTGCGTATGGAGGATCTACAGAGATCGGTGGTGTCAAAGAAACGGACATTTTGCATGAAAAAAATGTGAAGGAATGAGTTGTCATTTGAAACTCGTCTTTTTCTTTTCTTTCTTAATTGAAGTCTTTGCTTTTTGAATTCTTAAGGTCGCACAACAAATTGATGGAAAATTGGAAATTCTCATGGCAAATGCTAACAACTGGACAATGGATACTGTGAGTTGAGGAGTGAGGAGAGCGGGTTTTGATTTCAAGGGAAACGAGAAGGACAAAGAAGAAGAGGATTAGGGATTAGGATTTTGTTTTAGGTTTAATTGTTTTTAATTGTTAATTATTTTATTTTTGGCTAAATTATGCTTTTAGTCCCTTATCTTTATTTTAAGTTTTAGTTTAGTCTCTTATCTATTAAAAGTTCCGAATTAGTCTCTTATCTTTATTTTAGGTTTCAATTTGGTCTCTTATGTATTAAAAGTTTCAAATTGGTCCTTTATGTTATGAATATTATACCATTGTGATCCCTTTTTTGGAAAAAAGAAAGGACCACATTGGTATAATATTCGTAATATAAGGGACCAATTCGAACAAAAAAAAACAAGAGGGACCACATTTTACAAATAAGGGACCATATCGAAACTTTTAATACATAAGGGACCAAATCGAAACCTAAAATAAACATAAGAGACTAAAAGCATAATTTAGCCTTTAATTTTTAATTTAACTAATGCTGAGTCAGCATAAAAAAAAGGCCATCTGTTAAAAAACTCCACGTCATCTGTCCACGTCATTAAAATTGGATGGACAGTTGACGTCAGGGATTAAAACTGAGAAAATCTGAAATTACAGGGGCGGAATCTAAACAAAAATTTTAGTAGGAACTAAAACCGGATTTCTCTGATATTACAGGGACTAAAAGCGATATTAACCCATTTTTTTATTTATGAAAAGATCAAGATGAGCGTTAACACAAGAAGGAATCAAAAACCCAAGCTTAAGAGGTGTAGCATGTGTTTGGTTTTGTGGTGACGAGAATTGATTTTGTAGAATTGATTTTTGTTAAACGTGAGTTAAACGTAACATGATTTATATTTGGATACATTCATGGAAAAATGATTCTTATCAATTAATGTTGTTTGGATAGTTTATATCAAAATTGTTTTTAAGTGTACAATTACCAAAATAGGTCTTAACTTAAAATTATGTTAAAAACTTATAATTTGATAAAATTTTAATACCAAATTTTAATAATTATTTTGCTTGTACTATAAAATTTATTAAAACCTTAATATTAATTTATTAAACTTTGGTTTGTAGAAATGTGTCTTTTTTTTTGGTGAAATAGAAATGTGTCTTTAAAACCTTTGAAATGGGCCTTTATATGTTTTTGAAATGCCCAACAGCGGCCACGATGGATGGGCCTTTTTGGAGCCCAGTTCATCTTCATCTCTAACCTAGAGATTTGGCTTGAACAGGGTTGCAGAAACGCTAGCAACAGGGAGGAAACGCAGGCACAGTGACCATGGGGTTATTGAGGGTTAAAGAAGGAATAGAGGGAAGATGTATTTGTCACACAATAGAATCGATTTCAAGCTACCGTGGAAGCTCCGAATCATAGCTTCAACGAGAATCGAGTTTGAGCAACAAAATCGATTCTGCTTGATGCAACCCAAACACCTTCTTCATTGAGCAACATAATCGATTTTACTGGTGGAAACGTGCATTGAAGCCCTCTCGACGCGAAAACAAACACAGGCGTAATCCCTCTCTAAAATTTCTTAGTTTGTCTACTTCATACGTACTGGTTGGGGGGTTTTGGGCCACAACTGGCATAGAGGCACTGAAACTAGGAATTGGGTATGGCATTGTAATCAATTCTCAGAATAGTGTTGAATACCTGATTATGTACTTGCAGTTAAACGACGACCTCAACATGATCAGGTTTACAACACTGTTCTGAGAATTGATTACAATGCCGGACCTCCACAGTGTTGAATACGTGGTTTACAAGTGTCGCTCAACATCAAGAGGATTTCCGAGCGCGCTCCTGCCATTGCAACACATCACGCAATATCATAACATCCAGAAACAAGGGATGTTGAATACACAGAGCTGTATCTTATTTTAAGCCTAAGTAAGCGTTTTGTCTTCTTTGTATGCTTTGCATTGGTTTGTAATTTATCCCTTCATTACATTCTTTTATACACACTATAAAAAATGGTAAAGGCCGATTACTAGTAACGAAGAATATAATCAAGATCCAAGAAATGCAGTCATTTTCACCCAAAAACATGTAATGTAGTTTACACCAAATGGTAATGAAGTATATCACGTCCTAAAGTTTGACTACAAATATCATAAGGAGAAAAAATAGGAAAAGAGATAAATAAACAAAGTTCTGCAACTTCCCAAGCGCAAACATTGTCAGATGAGCATTTCAGAACCATTGCAACCTTCTTCCTTTGATTCAAATATGACGGAAGGGCATATTGCTCATCTTAGCAAAGAATGGCACCAATAACAAGGTTACTTCACCAAATAAAGGAATGCTGAACACTGGCTGTCAGAAGTTTATTAAAATGCTGTTTTCAGCCCATGCCATTGAAGAAATTTGACAAGTGTATATGGATGAGATTGACCTAAAATGCCATACGACCAGCCAGCCTGCTTTCAAGTATCCTCTTATCTATGGCCGCATCAATGGAGCTCATCTGAAAGATAAACATTATAATAATGATCAGCAAGTAATCATAGACCACAAATTACAACAACAAACAAATACTTTAGAGCATGGTCCTATGCAAGAGATCCAAACTCTGCGAAAGAAGCTGACCTGGGCCAAGTCTGAATTCACTTGTTCCATAAAATAAATTGTAATGATGCTACGAATGGGCAAAAATCTGTTGGGTAAGATCATGTCCACCCAAAACCCCAAACTTTGGAATCAAGCAAGGGGAAAAAGAATAACATTGGTAAAACCAAACCCAACAAAAATCACATATACATACTCTTTTATCGTGTACAAATGCTGGGATGAAGGATCACGAAGTTGGTTGTTTGCAGCAAGCTTCGCAAATTATGTTGGTGTACAGTTTACTTATAATTAATTACCAAAACGAATTAGTAGAATCGCTACTTGAATCTTTAGAAGCCCACAAATTGGAGGCATATCTTGTAGCCACTGTGGCCATTTAAAATAAAAACATGCAATACCCATTCAGGTGGGAAGCAAAAGGGAGGATTCAAAGGATAATTTTTTCTTTGCCATTTATTTTTTTAAGACGATTGGAAATTTATACAGAATGTACCTCTTTAAATAGGAAACAATGCGTAAACAACTGAATCTGAAAACAGGAAGCATAAAGCCTACTCATCTGGTTAGATGTGAAAGCAACTCCATGTATTAAAGAGGTAGTATGACTTACCTGGCTACTTTCATCATGCACCTGATATTTTGGTAGAGACATTCTTCTTTCCTCCTACAGCAACCAAGGATCGTAACATTATCACCCCAGAAACAATATTAGGTTAGTAGTCAAATGAAACATAACAGATTTTCTCAAGAATATAACTGACCATGGACATTGCCTCATCATCCCAAACTAAGTAGACTTCGTTAGTGGCAGGCTGGGAAGCAGGAGCTTTGTTTGAGATTACTGGGGGAGGTCCAATTGAAGGACCACCGGTATTTGGACCAGAAGCGTAAGAATGTGAGTTACTTCCTGTCCCACCTATAAGAAGCCAGAGGGAGAAGGAAATGAAAACCACGTGAATCATACAAGGGCAACCAAACACACTCATGCAGTTGTGTCACAAAACCAGTCACAACTGTTCAAGGAAATAAAAGAAAAAGTTACCTGGAACCCCTATTGCTAGGTAACTTCTTGTCACAGAAGAGTTGATACCCAAATGTGCATCAACAAGGACATTTGAAGACAGCACTGGAGATACTGATGGAATACTTGAAGACAGAGGTGCAGCAGAAAATGGTGAACTTTGAGCCGTTGTATGGTTATTTCCAACAACGGGAAATAAAGGTTGTGAAACTGGGACAGAAGGTGTAGATGTAGGCAATCCAGGAGGAGTAATCTGCGTTTGAAGTGCAGCAGAAGTAGTTGATGGCAATGTTGGCCTCACATTCTGCACAGGAAATAACGGTTGCTGTGTGTATGGGACAGGAGGAGGAATTGAAACAGCTGGAGGCTGGGGATACCATGGCTGAGGTCGAGGTGGAGCCACACCCCAAGCATTAGGAGGCACAGGTACAACAGGATTATAACTGCAGCAGAGAGGTAAGTAAATGAGCAGATTATGTGCCACTCATAATTTAAAAGAAGCAAAATATGTAAGAATTTACCACTTCCACCATATTCCAAATAGAATAAGAATTCAAATAGAAGAAATAACATGAAAAGAAATTGTAACAAGCATACACTGGTGGAATTGTGCCCAAGGTTGATCGAGGAGGATATCCTGTACCCAGAGGAGGTGGCACCATTCCACCTACAAGCGGGGCTGATGGGATATCCACCTTGGCTGCCTTTGACGGAACATCATCATCTGCATTAAATACAAAATTGTCAGAAAGAATATTAAACCATTTCATGTCCGGTACAACATTTTTACCATCACTAACAATATTTGCACGAAGCTTTTATCTTAAATCTTACAAAAACACTTTTGACATCAACACTACCAAGAAACAGAAGAAGACAGAAAACAACAGTCACCATACACATCAGGTGTGATTATACAGCAAAGCACCTTTTTTAACAATAAAAAAAAATCATTAAAATTGAAAATTAACCCCCCCAAAAAAAAAGATTTAGTTCTGTTTGAAGTTAATAAGGTGTCCCAAGAGTATAAACTATGAATATGAACTAATCAACAACCAGAAGTATTTTGTGCGAGACAAAAGAAGCCATGAGACAGGGTATGACCTTCCTCTCCATAATGAGCAACCAAGACAACACTACCAAGAAACAAAAGAATACAGAAAACAACAGTCAACATACACATCAGGTGTGATTATACAGCAAAGCAACTTTTTTTTTAACAATAAAAAAATCATTAAAATTGAAAATTAACCCAAAAAAAAAAAATAGTTCTGTTTGAAGTTAATAAGGTGTCCCAAGAGTATAAATTATGAATATGAACTAATCAACAAACAGAAGTATTTTGTGCGAGACAAAAGAAGCCATGAGACAGGATATGACCTTCCTCTCCATAATGAGCAACCAAGACAACACTACCAAGAAACAGAAGAATACAGAAAACAACAGTCACCATACACATCAGGTGTGATTATACAGCAAAGCACCTTTTTTAACAATAAAAAAATCATTAAAATGGAAAATTAACCCATAAAAAAGATTTAGTTCTGTTTGAAGTTAATAAGTTGTCCCGAGAGTATAAACTATGAATATGAACTAATCAACAACCAAAAGTATTTTGTGTGAAAGAAAGAAGCCATGAGACAGGATATGACCTTCCTCTCCATAATGAGCAGCCAGGACATCTGCCGGAATCCCTTGCATTCCATATATTTCAATATCTGTACTCTCTCTACCAGGTTTTGCATTGGGCACCCTGGAAAAAGGGATAAAATGAGAGTCTAGTAACATACTAATGTCTATATTTTCAGGAGCACATTAACAAATCATTCATACAAACATTAGTAAGTTTGTACATCAAGGGCCAAATGCTTGACTAACAGAACACAGAACACACAACCTTCCTCTTTGTTGTTATAAATAAATTCATTCAGGAATGAATCACTGATAATCAAGAGAATCCATACTGTCCCTTAACCGCTTAGAAACATTCCTTAAAAGTAACCATCAATCATAACATTTACTAAATTTCATGAATCTTAGTTTTTTTTTTAAATAAATTCATGAATCTTAGTTAAAAACTAATAATAATAACAAAAAATAAACTAATTTGAGGGAAACTATTAGACACAAATTGAATTACATAAAGCTTTATGATACGATCAAGCCTATTAGCGAGTTAAAATGTAAAACAGAAAACCCTAATTAATGAAGTAGGAAAGTGCGGATGAGTGTTGTACTTGGTGACGGATTCCTTGTGGACCTGGAGGACGTGGATGGACATGCCGCCGGCGGTGGAGAGCTTCTTGTGGCAGACGTGGCACTTGAAGTGCTTAGCCTTTTGATGCTGGACCAAGATCTTCTCGTCATCGAATTCGCGATCGCAGTAATAACACCACACCTTCGAAGCAACTCTCTTCTTTTTCTTCCCCATAGCGATTCCGATCCCTCGCGAATTGGGTTTGTACCAAAATTTGGGGCTTTAAGTCTGTGCCGTGCACCCACCCTGCGCTGCGATTGAGGAGGAGGAGGAGCAGCAGGAGCTAGGGCTTGAAATTGGTCACTTCTATTTGCGAGTTCAAAAGTGAAAATAAAAAACACGCTCGGGTCATATGGATATGTGGAATGTGGTTATTTATGCAAATTGTGTACAGTTTTGTGGCTAAATCGAAACAATCATTTATTTGATGCTAGTGAAACTATATCAGCGGCTCACGTTAAAAGACTGCGAATCAATGGCTGAATACAATACCTATGCTATTGTAAAGGTGGTCGTTCACTTTGGAGTTAATTTGAAAAGGGATAAAATAAAACTATACCCCATTTAACTAATTCACAAGTTAGAGTTAGTAGCATTAAATTTGTTAATAATTTATACTAATTTTTTTAAATTACTCTTAAAATTATTGGGACACATCACTTACTATTTTGGCCTAATTAATTTTCCACATAATTAAGTTATATTTGACTAATCACCCACCTCTAACACACACAAAAAAACACAAAAAAAAAATCACCCACCTCTTTCCTCAATCATTTCAATAGAGACACGATGAAATAATTAAGAATATTTTGGTAAAAAAGTCAATTAATGCAAGCGACAATTTGAAATGATCTTATAAAAAAGAATAAGAAACTTTCTCAGAAAGGTCTTGTATTAAGATACGGACATAGTATCAATTTCCTTTTATATATATATGTGTGTGTGGGTGTGTGTGTGTGTCTGTGTGGTTTGTCTTGTTCTCCCATTGAAAATGTACAAAAATTTTCACTAATTGCTTCCCACCTATTTCAAGAGGTGCATTCCATAAACCATTTTATTAATATTTTTGTATGTATTTAGTGAAGAATAGAACAAACTGAGTATAAATAACTTGTGGTAAGTTTTGTTTACGAGTAGTAAAAAGGGATAAAAACTCTATAACCACCTCATTTAACCCTTTTTTGGCGGGACAACTTAGCATATCTCTAATATATCAATCTATATTTGACTCATCTTGCATAGTTTGTCAAGAAAATAGGACCAGTTGACATGTTGAGTTGGTCATTTTACATCAAGATTTAGTTACTATCGATTATCAATGTGACATGTTTTTGTTAGCCAATCTACTAACCAACCTATGGATCAACCTTTTTATTTTTTTGGGTAGACCAACCACCAATCTATTGTGAGGCAGGAGAGAGTGTAATTTTCAATCCACTTCCCTAATTTATCCCATCTCACCTTGTTTTAGGGTTGACGGTGGAACAAATTGACATGTATAAAACTTACAGGCCTGATAGCTTATTTAAAGATTTAATAAAAAATCAGCTTTTAAATAGGTCGATGAATCAAATCGTACTTTAAAAAATAGCATATGTTAAGTAAATGCGTCAAACTTGTACTAGGTCTGGTAAATTAACTAGTAGAATTTGTTCTTATCCAAAGTGATTAAAGTCTTTCTTTAAGCCCCAGATATTTCTCCACACCTATGATAAAAAAAATTCCCCTTCAAGTTACCAACTGGGGTTAGGTCTAGCTGAACGGGCTAGTCCCCCACAATGTGGCGAACGAAAGTTCGAATCCCCAATGAGAGTGCTTTTCACATTTAGTGTCTGACGCGTCTCGAACATGATTGACGCGTCTCGAACATGATTGTCTCGGTTGGATGAGACATGTGGGGAAAGATAGAGAAATGTTGACTTTGATATAATAATTACATTATGCCTTTGAAACCACTAAAGAGAGAATAAATAGAAAGGGAGGGTGAAAAGTCCATGGAATGGATGAGAGGCAAGAAAATCCTTAATACCCAAAGCCTATCCATAAATCAACTAAATTGTCTAGTGCATCATTGAACTAGGTATGTTATTATTACCATCACATGGTCATTATCCTCAGCCCCACAAACCCAAAAAATTGACGAAAATACTCTTATAACGTGTTCCGTAAACTTCCAATTTACGGAATGTTTTATTAACACGTATTATAAAAAAAATGTGTCTCAAACTTGGTTTATGATATACTTTTAAAAAAAATATGTTTTCTATAAACACAAAGTTTACGGTACACATAGTTTTAGAATATGTGTACCGCAAACTTGGAATTTTACGAAACACATTTTATTAAAAAAAATATGTGTTTCGTAAACACAATGTTTGCGGGGTGTGTGCGCGCGCAGTGGCGAATCCACCTTGTTAGGGTTGGGGGCAATTGCCCCCAAGACATAATTACTTTTAACTTGAATATGCTTAATTATTTTTATTTTTCCCTCATAAAAAATTAGGTGTTGCCTCCATAAGACATTTTAAAAAAATAAATGAAGAAAGTTATAAGAGATAAAAGAGAGAATAAATTGAGACCAATTTCATATTTTTATCGTTCTAATTTTTACCACTCTACTAACACTAAACTCATACAATGACAAAACACATTAGATTTCAAAAAAGAAATATCATCCCAGATAGAGAGCGAAAGTGATTAAGAGAGTCAAAGAGCAGAGACAATTATTTTGATGATTTTCTATAAAGACCATTAGACTAAGATACAAAAAGTAAGACCAGTGAAGAGCATATGAGAAATGAATGGTTAAATAATTGTTTTTTTTAAAAGAACTGCTTAAATGACTGTATGGCTAATACATAGAGATATATATTTTTTTATAGTATTGACAATGAAAAAAATCATATAACATTTTCAAAATATGAAAATGTGTAGAGGACAATTGTAATATGTAGAAGATTAGGTATTTTTATCATAAAATTATGTATTTTGTAAAAATTTATAATATTTTTCTTTTATGAAAATATTATAGACTATTTATTGCACCCACAAAAGAAAATTTATAGATCTACAACTGCACGCGTGTGTTTGTCGTTCCAAAAAAAATGTGCGGGTGGGGATAATGAGTGTGGGGGGTGAAAATAATAACACCCCTGAACTAGTGGGTCTCTTTCAACCTAGTAAGTTAAATTGTTTCAGCATATTAAAAAAAATGGTTGGGCTTAAAAAGTACATTTGTAATGGGCTAAAATGTATTTTTTTAACCCACCCAATAGCACTCCTGACCAAAAACACCCACCCAACATCACTGAGCGCTAATTATTTATTACTGACTTAAAACGATTAAAATACTACATGTTTACGAAAGAGATAATAAAGGAAGGTTGTAGATAAGAAATGCTATGATATGAAATTACATAATCATCAAACAAAGAATAAAAAACACAAAAATTATCAAAGAACTATGATGAGTAAAAGCAAAGAAAAGGGAGATCATAAAAGAAAGAAAAAAGCACTATATAGTAGTAAAATATTTCAGAGAACAAAGTGTAGGGAAAAGATACACTTAACCAGTGCCAAAAAGAAAGGCATAAATGGGATTTCTTTCTTGCTTTGCTGATTACACGCATTCCAATCTAGAAGTAGCAACACTTTTTGTCCTTTTCAACCTTACCTTTAATTTTATTTTAGAGAATAATTAACATCAATATAATGACATTTTGGCGGTAACAACACTCATCAACCAAACCAGCAATCCTTTGTTACTGCGACTGGCTTCCAAACATTTGTTAGTTGTTAACATCTAGGAGCTAGATCTCATATAAATAAATTCATAACATTTCCATAAAAAAAAGGGGGGGCGAGGAGATTGACTATTTTCAAACGTAGAATTTTGGAAATTCTGTAATGCAAATACTACTCAGCAACTGCATATAAAATGTGATTCTTTAATTTGACACACATTTAGATGTCTTGGCGCCATCATTATTTCCGAACAGATAATTGCACCAGTCAATAACCACTCAATAATTGGATTTAGCGATTGTTTCCACTTATGTGCCCTATTTTTTGTGCATATCAAACGTAGATGTTGGCACTAGGCCATATTGAAAGAAGTACATAGAACATGATCGTAAGCATTTAATTCAAGACTATATGGGTATAGGAGTATATATTAAGCACAATTGCAACTACCCTATGCCTCTGTAACCTAATAATATACTATTGTTCTGTCTTAATAGATCATATGTATGCAATGCATCATAAAAGATACGAATATCATAGTCTAACTTTCGGCACAATTAATGGCCTCCTCCATAACCTTATGGGAGCTTATGAATAATCATAAACTATATACTATATGTGTTCGACCATCATAGTTTCACAAAATTAGAGTTAAAGGAGGACAGTGTGTTGCACTTTAATTGATTATGGCCAAAGTTAAATAAAGCTGATTTTCATTCTGCCTGTCAAAAGAAAGAAAGAAATCCCTCTTTTTGTACCCCAAAAAAAAAAAAAAAAAAGAAAGAAAGAAAGAAATCGCTTTCTATGATGCAATGGGGTTAAATAATTTGAAATATTGAGTGATCAAATGAACCCATTATTTACCCTATTCATCTCACCTAATTAATTGAGCTAACCAGTACAGAACAAATTACTATAATTTAAAGAAATGTGTGAGGCGCAAAGAACCTATGAGATAGTATTAGATACAATATTTACCTTGGCACTCATCGAATGATGTATTTTATCAGAGATGACAAAACAATCTAGTTTTAGGTGAAGATAATTAACCATACATTTCATTATTCAATGAAGGGATTTAGGGAGTACAGTTCGGCATTAACTGGAATCATCATGTGACTTTAAATACGATGAAAAGATAACAAAAGCAAATTAAATACACTGATTTGAAACCACTGGCTAAACTAAACACCATTGCCTAAAAGCTGGTAATTCCTTTCTTAATTAATTGGCTGAGACCTAGAATTTACTGTAATACTCCTATCATGTAAGAGAAAAGTTGAATGTAGTTGGCGTCAAAGCTCTAAAATGTGCTTTGCAGGCAATTAATGGTTAACTAAAAAAGATGCTTTTTTCCCTTCAATAAGCCAATCAACCATCTGCAAATAGAAAGTTGAGCCTAAACATTAATAACAAAATTTACTTATTGCGGGCAATTAAGTTCACCATCCTACAGTACTGTACTACCTCTTTGGCCAAATTATTCTTTTGTTTCCCATAACTCAAGATGTGGTCCAAAATCAGGTCTAGACTCTAGAGTGAAAAAATTGTACAGGACAATTTGTCTTGTCCGTATGCATTTTTTCTTTACTCCTTTGCACGCCCATTTTCTAATCAATTTTGCTTATATCAAGGTTATTTATATGCCACCATATTTCATGGATTTCTGGCTTTTTAGAAAAGTATTCATGGATATATATATGAGTATGAATTAAAGTTTTTGGTGACAAATTGAATTCTTTCAAAGGAGAATGAGAACACACCATCATATGGGTCAAGGGTCATTTTTTTGGACCATTTTTGTGAGACATGGTGGGATTTGGTATAATAGGCTTATCAAAAGTAAAGAAAACATAGAAAAGTGGCTGTAAATAATGTAATATCACATGTTCTTTGCTGTCATATATAGGGCACCATTTACTTTTAATTTGTAATTCTGTATATTTTTATTGCTGGTGCGTTGAGGTTTTCTCGACATGCCGCCATGCCGGCCAAGTAACCTACTACCTCCGTCCCTTATTAAAGCCTTTTTGGCCAATACACACGAATTAAGAAAATGATTGTTTACAATAAATTTGTCAACAACGTGTATTCTCTTTACAAAATTATCCTCAATAAATTTTTCACTTAATTAAGACATTATATTCTCTTTCCACTTAATTAGGGATATTCTTTGTAAAAAAATAATTAATGCACCTAGAAAGTTGAAAAAGGCCTTATATTATGGGACAAGAGAAATTTTCAAAAATGTCTTACATTAAGAGACAGAGATAATATTTGCATTTTAGTCAATGGAAGGTAACAACTAACAAAAGCCCTTATCTCGAATAATTAATATTTTTCACTAGATTTTGCTCCATGGAAATCTACACTGTTTCCGGCCATGTATTGGACCTTGAGAATTGAAAATTGAGACAATACAAACAAGAAAACAGTACTGATCTGCATGCACTTATATAGCATGTTTGATTTTACATCAGGAATTAATTTTAATTATCATGGTTTTAATCAAAATCATAATTTGAAATATTCTCCACGCAAAATTAAACTTGCACCGGATCAAAGATGCTTAACAAGGAAGACATTCCTTGGGTCAAAACTCAAAATGCAAGATTCCTCAGATAATCGCAGCTACAGTTCTATGCAGAGCTATCATAAATGAAACAATTTCTCTAATGATGATGTATTGTCTTATATTTAATAATTTGAAAAAGTAAATATTTTTTATTTAATTAATTCGAAAATAAATTTGGTTTTGACTATAATATCAATAAATTTTTTTTTACCTGTTGCGAAAAAACAAAGAAAATAATTTTTGAGTGCACAATTTATTTTAAAATTTATTTAGTAAAAAAAAAAATCCACTGAGGCCAGAGCAGTACTTTGTAGTGTGTAGTAAGTAGTCTGACTTTTTATAGTACACAAGATATTTAATATATTTGACTAAACTTCGATGTATAACCCAATGGCAATTTCCAATTTAGGCCTCAAACCACCCCACTACAATCCAAATGACAATGAGAGAGTCAGAGAGGAAAGGATTTTCAACTTTTCTTTTGATAATAATAATAATAATAATAAGTAGCATCCAGTTTAGCTTAAAATAAAAAGCACAAAAAGAAGCAAAAGCTATATAGTGACTCCAGCCCACAGCGTACAGGGTGAGGGCAGTGATTGAATAGCATATGCTATGCTATGCCCACGATTCCAGCAAGACAAGGCAGACCCCACCTAACAACCCCAAAACAAAAGGGCACCCCACAAATTCAATTAAAATTAATTCATTAATTTCAAACTACGGAGTAATAAATTATCAATCAATCAAAATATATTCCCTGCAAAATCCATTCCTCCTCACTCACTAAACTCTCTGTGTCTCTGAAACATCACCACCACCATGCCTTTTGTGACAACAGATACAACAAAAACGGTTGCAGAAGAACAGATGAAATGGAGAAGACCTAGAAACCAATTCATCCACCACCACCACCATGTTTCAGAAGAAACAGATCCAAACCCACAAATACGACCCATTATCCAATCCACTCGTTCCAAGTCCACCTTTTCCTCTCTCCTTCTCTCCACATTCTCCAATGAAACCACCACCAACACCTCACACGCCAGGAAAAAGAGCAACTTTTCTGCGGCGGCAACCTTCAGAGGGTTGGGGTGCACCGCCGGTGCGTCCCAACAGGTGTCGGTGCCGGCAGTGATTCGCGCCTCCGCGGATTGGCAAGGGAAGAAAACCAGCAAGAAGAAGCACAAGAAGAAGGCTTGCCATGTAGAGGGTTCTTCTTCTGCTACTTGTGTGGATTTTCAAGATGTTTGGTGTGGCCCCGGAATTGGGTTCTCAGCGGATGCTGCTGCCTCTGTTGATTGTGTTGTGTCAAAGAGGAATGTGTCTGCTGCAAGGTCAAAAATTTATGTGGAGAAGATTACTCATAGAGAGGTATAATACTATTCTATCCTTCTTTAGTTCTTTGTGTTGTTCTTCTATGGACATTGGACAGGCAGGCTGCATTAATCATGTTTCCCATTGTTCCATCAAATTGATCTTTTGCACGCATTTAGAATGTACTAGTATGATTCTGGTGACCATTGTTTTTTTTTTATTGATGAACTTTGAAATGAAGTTTGTTTTCCTTATTTTTATCCATACACCAGACCAAAGTCCTATCCTATCTATTATCCCCCTTTTGTTATATTATTATTATGGGCCTGAAGTCTTTGATCGTCTTCATGTTGGGCTGTTGTTTTATTTTTCAGTGCTTGTGTTTTCTGATCACTGATCATTGATCATCTTATATGGATTCCCTCAATTCTTATTCTTAATTTATAGTACTAATCAAGTTCTCCCTCCGTTTAGAAAGAAAAAATATTTCAAATTAAGTGTCGTTTTCAATGTAAGATTAATTAATTTTTTTATAATGGTACCCCAAAATTAATACCTGGGCATTACTCCCAAGTAACTATACGTTTCACTATGCATTTTTAACAACCAATGGTTAGCACTGATAATTTTGTAAAATTGTTACTCACATTCATTCATTTATTGTCTTTCTTAATCTATGTGTAAAAAATCTTTAACGACATTTATTTTGGAACGAATGGAATAAGTTACTCCAAATAATATTTTTAATTCTTAATTAATATTTATAAGTTTTGAAATATACTCCGTCTCCCTCTCTCCCTGTCTCTCGGCTCTGTCCGATAACAAGTTTCGTGTTAGAAAAGTAAATTCCAAAATAAGGGTCGTTTTATCTTTTCAATGTATTATTAATTATTTTTTCTCATTTTACTCTCAAATTAATAATGTATAATAAGTATAATTTTGAAAAATTGTTACGCTTATTATGGGATGGGATGGAAGGAGAGTATTAAATTGTTCTCAATGTTTCCTCGCCATTTATTTGGTCTAGATTCCAATTACCAAAGAAATAACTAATGCCCTCTTACCGTCAAAAAAAAAAAAAAAAACTAATGCCCTCTTAAACATACAAATAATTAAAGTTTGTAGTAACAGCTATCATGCTTTCCCATTGTGTGCACGCATTCCTCCACCTAGGTACTGATGCAAGGACAAGCTCTTGCTTATTAGTCGTTGACTGTATTGTACTCCCTCCGTTTTCGTATATAAGCAAAAGTCACTTTTCACATTCATTGAAAAATATATATATCTGGTCCAAATTGTGGACCAGATACATACATTTTTCAATGAATGTGAAAAGTGACTTTTGCTTATATACGAAAACGGAGAGAGTACTACAGTAGTATTTATGTGATTATGTGTGTACATAACTCTCTCCATATAAACTTGTTTGTTTTGAACTTGTGATTCAGATAGCCATGTCTATGGTTGGTTTGGATTTCTGTGATTTGTGCTTGCTTCCTCATATCTTAACCTTCATCATCATTTTGGTTTCAAATGTCTTAACATGATTATGTACTAACCCACCTTGCTTCATCATAACTATATTGGCAGCGTTCATCTTCTTTCGGAAGGAGTACTGTCAACCCAGAAACCTTCTCTTTTCTGGACACTGATCCTGACATTTTCACAACATGCTCTTTTGGAACTGCAACATACCCTCGCCATATTAGAGATCCTTCCTCTGATGATTTTTCTGAGGTTTGCTCATGCTCTTATGTATTCTTTCACGTTGCATTCTCTATGTGTCTAGTCCACTGATAAGTGCACATTTAGTGTCATTGATTGCAATTCTTATAAGTTTAGCAAAATCTGGTCTGTTCATATCGAAAGATGTCAATTTACTCTCGCTCTTTTTTTTTTTTTTTTTTAAATGATAATATGTTAATTACTGCAAGTTACTCTGGGTAGCACTTGAATGTTCTGGCTACTGAGTTGTAACATTGGATTAGCTTACCTTGAATAGAATACATGGAATCTTGTTTTCAATTTAACTCTTCTTATTTACATTAAAGTGTGAACATGTTGTGGTAAAAATGAATGAAAATATATGGTTTGGAGAAGTTGAATCTTAACCACAATTGTTGTGTTAGGCTGCATTATTTTTTTTTTCAAGTAGGAGAAAATAGTGTAAATTGCCGCACACGCTGGATTGTAGATGTTTAATCGGCAACAGAACTTTAGTTTCTAAATCTAGACTTGTGTCAACACCACTGTATATATATATATCTGTCTGTATAGGAGCATTGTGTTATATCCAATCAAGTCTTTGCTAAGATATTATTGTAATCAAGAGCTAATATTGCATCTTTTGATTGTTATTGGCACTTCATAGATAGTGATGCTTCAAGGAAGCATACTAATGGGGGGACGGTTAAATTCACAAGACAATTTCAGAGACTGGAGACTAGATGTTGATAACATGTCATACGAGGTGAGTTCTTTCTCCAGTAAACCGTTCTATTATTTTCCTTTTTGTACATGCATCTTTGTTTTATGTTTGCCTAATTTTGTTGTTTGTGGTTGACAGCAATTGCTTGAGCTCAGTGAGAGAATTGGTTATGTCAGTACTGGACTTAAAGAAGATGAGATGGGACCTAACATAAGGAAGACTAAGCTTAGATTTTCTGATGATTTATCAAAGCATCAAGTAGACAAAAAGTGCAGCATTTGTCAGGTAAGTTTGTAACATTAAATTTCAAATATAAAAAGTATAACTAGTTGCTTTTTCTTTCACATATTTTAATGCAATGTAGTAAGTTTAAATGATTGCGTATAATTTATCATGCTTTTGAGTACAGGAGGAGTTTGAAACAGATGATGAGCTGGGGAGGCTTAATTGTGGTCACATGTATCACTTTCAATGTATACAACAATGGGTTGCACAAAAAAATTGCTGCCCAGTTTGTAAGCAGCAGGTTGTTGCTCGACACTGAGTCAAGACAACCCTAATGTTTTTTTTTTTTTTTTTTTTTTTTTTTTGGGACAGATGCTATTCTCATCCTTAAATAGGTGTATAGTTTTATTCATATCCCACATAAGCAAGAATTTTCATTTTTTGCTGTCAATCATAATTTCATCTTCAAAACTTCAGCTTCCTTTTTGAGGAGTCGGCAATATATATATATGGTTATTGGTTGTTTTCTATTTGGAATGTTTGTTCTTGACTATGCCCATTTTGGTTCGTATGATAATATAGATTTTGTTGCTATATCTTTATTAACTTGTATATATTACGAGAACACTAGTCTGCAAAATAAGATGAATTCTCTTACGAATGCTACAAAACTGATGTAAAATACCTGATGTCTATCCCAAGTAATTCTAGCTGAAGCGGATTACATCAATTGCTCATCTCTAGTTTTAGACAGAAGCAAAACTTAAAACACTTCCAACTCCTGAAGTTAAGAAAACTAGGTGACTTTGAAAGATAATTTACACCTATGACAATGATTTCATATGTCATAACAGATTGCGTAAAAAGATCTTCTGTATCTTATTATACGAAAAGAGGAAAATTCTTTCCGTATCCTATTATAAAAGAAAGAAGAAAACATCCCATCTAAGTAAAGAAATGCAATTCATTTATTCATGTTTTCCCCCTTTAATTTTGTTTACAGTCAATAGACATGGGCAATGAATGATTTGAATAAAATGAAAACAAGTCAGTGTACATTGGAAGAGTAGAAGTGTTTTAAACAACTAACTAATTTGAAAGGGTTATCATATCTTTCAATGGGTTTTGATATTGATTATATGGTGAAAAAATCAAGAATTTATTTTACCTTTACTCTTCAAAAGATTCTTCAAAATCATCAAAACACGCTATGATTCTGGTGCTTGCCCGCACCACATTCTCTGAAGTTGCTGGTAATCTGACGCTTCCTCATATGATCCTTAATCCCACTAATCTCCACAATCTTCCCTAAGACCCCTCAAGATCAACAGGAACCAACTTCTCAACAGAAAAATAGGCAACAAGTTCGAAGTATCGTCAGTTTTACATGCATCAGCTTGCTACCAAAATTCTCACCATATCACAGTTGACTTCTGTTATGTTCTATCCCCCATTTAAGTTTCACGCTGTCCCTAAGAAGTAGAAAAACACTTGATTTGGTGGGGTGCGCCATGCCAATGCAGTAGACAGTAGTGTGTTAGCAAGCCTCCAATTGTGCACACCTATGTAAGGCGCAGGCCCAATAAAGATGGGCCAGCCTAGTTAGGATTGTGTATTGTATTGTATTGTAACTAATTTTTCTTGGTCCTTGGTTGGTTCGGGAGAGAGACAGACTCTCTAATTTCTGTCAAGGCAGAAAACTGCTTGTTGTAACCGCCAACTCTCTTTCTCTGTAATCTGTCTCATTGGAACACTTTGTTCCTTGAGAATTTCATCAATAAAACTATTCATATTCAGTAGAAATCTGTTCAATTTAATTTACTAGTTCTAACATAGTGCAACGCATAAAAGTTATTTAATATCATGTGGGTCGATGACCCATATATCAGATATTAAACTGATAAGAATAAATACTACACTTAATCTTAGCCAAAAGGCGTGAAAAATATGAGTTGGTCAATGACTCGCTACTGTTTTTATTTGTGACATGTACTCTGTTGTTTTTTTCACTGCCCAGTGTGGGACTCTACCTCAGTTAACTCAATATTTGGCTATTCATTCGTACAGTAGTAGGTGTGAGGAGTCTATACTTTCTTCCTTAGGAGCTTGCATTTTGAGCTTGAACATCAAAATTGTCAACTAATAAGCACTGAACCATTGGGAATTGAGACAGATATAAGCCATTACATTTTAAGCATGTGTTACGAGGCTAGCAGAGAACAATTAGCAAGTAGAGGATAATGTGAGCATCCAACAAGGAGTGGAGAATGCCATGTCAACAAAACATAGTAGAGATGAGGAGCAGCTTTGCTAATCGCTTGATAAAGGAATTCAGTCTTTCTACTTCTACCACTTTCTCCCTCCTGTGTCTGTATTTCTTTTCTTTGACAGTCGTCCTACTCATACTTGAGCATTCTTTGAAAGTCGTCGTGTTTCCATTTTTTATCTTCTACGTACGCAGTTTCATTTCCCTTAAAATCATGACTTTTTAATATGGCAAATTGTTGACCCCACTAGCTAATTTATTATAAAACTGAGTTTTTAGTAGAAGCTTGTTTGAAACAACGCCTCATGGAGTATAATATCACAATTGGGATTAAATATCAGCTCTCAAACTACTTTAGTGTGCAATCATACAACTCTGAGGCCAGCCCAATGAATGATTTGAATAAAATGATTAAAAATTCAAGAATTTATTTATGATATATTTGTCTCGTTTACCTTTACTCTCCAAAGGTTTCTTGTGTTTACCGGCCATGCTTGCACCACATTCTCCTAATAGATTAACATAACTAAACCCTTAGCTTTCCCGTTGTCCCTAAAAAGGGGGGGTGGAACCCATTAGTCATTAGTCTTCACGCAATATAAACTGAAGTGTAAGAAACATCTACAGAAGGGAACCACAAACCACTTGCTCGTGTTGGTTATAGAACCATATCGCATCCTAGATTGGATGCAATAGAATGAATGAATTGAGACCGTATTTTGTAAATATTATCGCATAAAGAACGAAAAAAAAAATCTTTACTGAAATAATTTATACAAAAATTCTAAATAAATACTTTCTAAAAATTAATTTAATAATAATATATACATATAGACATTAATAAATTAAATAATTTCTGAACTTTAAATTATTATTATTAAACACACCGAACATATTTACTAAAAAATTTCACGTGGCTGTAGTATACTTTCATTTATGGTTATTAATTAATTAACGGTGCAAATATGGAATTTGGATTTCTTCCAACTAACCAAAAATGTTCGGGAATATTGGCCCAAAATAAGAAAACGGGAAAAAGAATTAAGACTTGAATTGGTGGGGTGCGGCAGGCCAATGCTTTAGTGCAACGCATAGGCGACACGTGAGAAGCCCAGCAGCAAGCTGCTTTAGTGGACTCTCCCCCTTAAAAAATTAATTTAATATCGTGTGAGCCATTGGCCCACATATCAGATATTAAACTGATAAGAACAGATACTACACTTGATCTTAGCCAAAAGGCCGAGAAAGGTATGAGCCTAACATTGGCTTGCTCTGTCTTTTATATCTCACACGCGCTCTCTTGCTTTCTTGACTGTTCGAGGTGGGACTCTTACGCAGCAGCTTGGAGCACTCTTGGAAGTTGGAACACACTGGTAATTCAAAATTTGGCAATTCATTTCGCACAGTAGCTGTGAGGAGTAAACTTTCTACCGCTTGCATTTTGAAGAATTCAGTCTTTCTTCTCCTACCTCTCTCTTTCTCCCTCCTTTGTCTGGAATTAAATACTAGCTCCCAAATTACTTATAGTCTGCAGTCATGCAACTCTGAGACCAGCCACAAATATTACATTCACGAGGTTAATGATGCTCGAAAAATTTGAATGTTACATTCACAATCCTGAAATTGACTCGTGATTTTTTATAGACCACAAATTTCTTTACTCCTAAACGTTATCATCAGATTAAATACCTGCATTGGACATCATGAAAACACAACTTCTTGTCTTTAAAGCAAAAAATATATAATCTTATTCTTATCCCTTTATGCTTTGTTTCTATCATTTGTTTGAGTGCCGGTGTCTCTGGTAGAATTATATGAAATGTGCAATCTTTTTAGCATTATCATTTATGAACACACTCTCAAGAATTCTTGGCGTAATATATTAGGAGCAATAGAGCTCTTCTTGTCTGGAGTTTCTAATGGTGATATTTGGCAAAAAGTAGGACTTACTGTTGGGTTAAGTTGCAAGCAATAGATGGGAAGTCTAAGTTACTATCCCTATACACACTGTATCAGGATCTTAGAATAAGTACCTTTAGGTATAAATGTACACTTCAGCCTGCTAAATAAAATAAAAATTATTTCCACTGTTTGTGTATAAAATAACATATTTAATATACTGACTAGGATGTCACATTATGGTATCAGAGCAGTTCGATTCTAATCGGACTGTTGGGTTATGGGGTGTCATCACTGGAGGAGTTTGGTCTTAACCGGATTATGGAGTCATTAGGATATCATCACTGGCTATGTTTAGTCGGATTCCCACTGGATTCCGACTATAATAGTGGGTAACGTATCTGTTTAAGGATCGTCTGTGTCATAAACATGTTAAGATAGTTTACTTATAGTATAATTAAAACTTCTTAGATTATGAGTTGTAGGATTCTTATTAGAATTTGTGATCCATTAATATAGTAATATCGTTCTTCTCGGAAGATAAATTAGAATACATATAGTAGGTAATGGTCAAGGATTTACACTATTTGGAATTTAGTGGATAAATGAATGAAGAATGTTTGGGGGTTGAGTTGATTTAGAGTATTGAATTAATACCGTTGGGCTTTAATTGATAGGTTGGATCTAGATTAAGGGAAATCAATATAGGGTACTAGGATAAGTAAAAGAGATGGGAATGCGAGCCAACAATCTAGTAAGTAAGGATAGGTGTAGGTAGAATTCTGAGAGTCTAAGGAAAAATCTTATAGAATGGTGATAGAAAGAGTAGAATAGGTAATTTGATCTGAGATGATATGTTTGTTGTGAATTTTCTGATTATTAGCTGAAGCCTAGGAATGGAAGTATTGTGATAAAGCACTTAGAATTCAGAAATGACTAGATCAACAATAACGAAGAATGGATTTTGAACAGAAAGGTAAAAAATAGAAGTGATGAAGAATGTGAAGAGAAGGATGAAGGATGTGATAAGGGGGTGGATAAAACCAGATATAATGGTTCCTGAGGTCTGATTAGGAAAAGTTATTGGAAAGAAATTCTTTTGGTTGATAAAGTATTAGTAAAGGTGAGATAAATGATTTAATTTAAGGCAGTAGAACTGTTAAAGAATTAGAATAGATCTCTGATTATTATTTAAACCTTAGAAGTGGATGTATAGTGATAGAAGACTGATCAACCTGATGAGGGTGGATTCAATAAAGGTCAAACTTAAGAGCAAAAAGGTAAAAAGTAGAAGTGATATTGGATAAAATAGTTTATAGAAAGGATTTGGCTAAAGTATGATAAAAGCATGGGTAAAAGCAAGGTGTGACATATGAAAGGGAGAGTATTTGGAAGAGGAAAGTCTTAGACAAAGTCATGGAATACAGGCAGAGTTTTACAGATAATAGTATAAATCTAGGAATAAGGAATAAGGATAGAATGAGATTCCTTAGAATAAGATCTACAAGTAGCAAATTGGATTGGAACTCTTAAGAATTTTTCTAGGAACAAAGGAGTGAATTCCTATTATGTGACCAGTAGAATAGGAGAAAAGTGGGTGAACAGCAAAGGTGAATAATGTTATCAATAGAAGAAAGTATAGTAAGGGAACGGACTTTCAGATGATAAAATGAAATTGGCAGCAGTTAGAACGATAATTATGGGTAAGTGAAGATTTTGACCTATCAGTATGAGACAAGGAGTTACATGTGAAAAGGTGGAGGATTTGGTTTAGATGGCAATAGTATAAGATGAAAGTATGAAAAATGTCAGATTAAAGATAAGTCTTAAGGAGAATCATAACCTTTTAGGAGTAGGGGGAAGTTTGTTATCCAGAGATGTCGTATTTAGGAAAAATAGGAAAGATCAAGAACAATAAGGGATATTGACTGAACTATTGAAGAATCATCATTTCTAGAAGTCAATTAGGAATACGATCATCTGTAGGATAATTATCAGAGGTTAAGAGGAGACAACTTTCTCTGGATGGATATAGGAGCAACTTAGTATGGTAATAGAATTAGATAAAGTCTATCCATAACAATTTTAGGTCCATTAATAGATTATGATCTAGGAGTCGAAATCATCAAACCAATGGTTGAACCCACTTTTCTGGAAGACCCTTAAAAAGCAATAAGCATCAAATCTCTCATCTCTCTATCGTTTTATATCCTTGTAGGTAAAACTTCAACTTCCTCTTTAAAGGTGTTTTCTTTTAGCATGAGTAATAATAGATTTGAGAGGATGAACCTCTGAGTTTTAAAAACAATCAAGGAGCTAAGCATATAGATCTTGGATTAAGATAAGGAGGTGACTATAGAAAGGTTGAGATAATGCAAGTGTTTGAGTTATGAATGAGCATAAAGAAATGCGTAAAGTATGATTAAGGCTTAACTAAAGGAGTAAGTGACAGATTCATAAGGTTTAGCTAAATGATGAGTTCAGAGTTAGGTCAAGATTTCAGGAATCATGTACAACCAGGTAAAATATTGGATGAGTAATAGGAATGTGGAAGAATTAATTGAAAGGATTAAAAGGCTTAAGTAAGTATTAGAATATGGAGTGATATAATAGATCTAGGAATTACCATGAACCCAGTAACGGAACTAGCATTTTTAATAGTTTCTATACAATGAGCAAGTGAATTCTTTCAAGGAATTAAAATAGAAATTATGTGGTTTAGTAAGAAGGGAGGAAGGATTGAAAAAGAGCACGCTTACAGGATGATAATTGAAAGTAGGAGAAGAAACAAATAACATGGAACTGATGGATAAGAGATTTAAGATGAAAGATGAAGAATTGATTTTGGGTATAGCTAGTCTATAGATACTTATGATAATGAGGACAAATAAAGTTTGGAATTAGAAGTCATAAGATATTGATATTAGAAGGATTGGATGTTGAAAAGACCGAGATAGTAATAGAACTAGAATGGTGTATTTGACAGTCTTGATACAACACTGATAAAAACTGGAAAGAGGAATTTAGACGAGTTATGGGTATTACTGAGAAAATCCCCTTAGTATCGGTTGGTAGAGTATTAAAAAGACCACAGTGATTAGGATGAATCGATATTCGAAGAAGATCAGAAGAAAAGTTAGTTAAAAGATTCAAGATAATAGTTCTAGCAGTATAACCACTGCTGAATTTTTTAGGACGAAAATTATTTAAGAGGGTTAGTAATGTAACATCCTGATTTTCAAAAAGTGATAAATAAACATTAGAAATTCTAAAATGAAAGGAGATAGGCCTAAATGTGTCAGAGAAACATTCGAAAAGACTAAAAATACCCCTAAGAAGGATCTGGAAGCCCTAGAAACGTCTAGAATGGAAGAAATTACACATATGTCCTTAGGTACGGTCGCGATGCGACCGAGATTGAACCGAAATCCATTGCGACGCAATGGAGAGGATTCTAGAACCAATAGGTCGGTGATTAAGTCAGTGATCACCGCCAATGAATGGGTGACACGTGTCCCTGTCGCGATGCGATGGAGATTTAGCCTACACCCATCGAGACGCAATGGACCTGATCCTCATCTATAAATAGCCTTCACCTCTTCACTTCCAACTCGCCCCAAATCCTCTTCTCTCTCTAGCTTTCTCTCTCTAGAAACTTCTAAAGAGTGAGTATGCTCTGTGCTTGCCTCTAATGAGGATCTGACACATCAGAAAACCCTTAGCAAGTAATCCTTGAGATTGAGAAAGGAAGTGAGGCTTAGAGGGCCACTAAGGAGTAAGTATGCTCTGCACTTGCCTCAAATGAGGATCTTGTGCATCAGAAAGCCCTTAGTAGTTAGTAGGCCATCCTATGAAAAGGGAGGATGAGAGTGGCCTAGTAGATTAGGAAGGAGTGTCCAGAGGTAGGAGTGCAAGTAGCGGACACGGCGAGAGAATAGAGAGTGGTAGCAACTACGGCAGCCTTCTAACCAGGTAAGGAGACATGGACCCTATCCACTATGGATTGTAGGATTAGAGTAAGTGTATAACTAGGCGTAGGGTGACCCAAGCAATACTAGAGATTGATAGTGGCAGCACCTTAGGAGAAGGGTTGTGACCTGTGATAGCCGAGGACAGTTGTCAGAGGTCTATCAACCGTAAGAGTAATCTATTGATATCAGTGGATGGATGTTGATTGATGTGATGTTGGTTCCTTATGATTGTATTATAATTGTGTGTGTAATTGCTGGGGTGTGTGGATTGATGACATGTCAGTAGTAGATTGCCTGGCGATATTAGGGTTGACTCATGTGTAGATCGAGGATGGTTGATGCTTAATGATGTGTTGGTTGACTTATGTGATCTTGATTGATAATTGATGTTGTGTTGGTTGATCTATAAATCATTCGAGGATGGTTGAGTATTGATAATGTCTTGGTTGATTTACAATATGATGTAGATGCCGGTAACTCTGCTTATGCTGATTTGATGATTAAGTTATTATAGTGCTGTGTGTGGAAATATGGTTGAACTATTTAATTATAAAAAGTTGAATATTGCTGAGATAAGATGATGATGCTGGTTGAGACAATAAGTTGATGTGCTGAGCTGATGAATAATGAAAAGCTGATAAGGTGCTGAATAATAAATGGACATACGCATGTCTTTGTAATCCACCGCCGTGCACATAGGCTGTGTACGAGGCCAGGTGCCAGAGTGCGGACACGATATGTCGGGTACAGGACATGTCGATCCTTGGGGATAATCAAGGTCCAACAAGTCTACAGGTGACGGATGGTGTGACAACCACCCTTAAAATTTTTAATATGGGGCCGCCACCAATATTTTATTTTTATAGGAAATATTGGAAAACCTAATTTTTGAATATTTTTGAATTTAATGAAAAAAAGAAGGTCTTTATACCATATTTGAGTCCAGGAGTTGGTTACGCGCAAGGAAGGATTAGCACCCATACACGCCCATTTAAAAAAAAATGGTACCCGTTAATTGCTTGTAAAAAAATTGTTTGCCTTTAAAAATTAATTCCCTTTATCAAATTTTTTTTAAATAATAAGAAGAAGAACCAACAAAAATTATTAAAAAAAAGAAAGCATTTTTTATTGTATTTATTATTATTTCATCTCCTTTTTATAAGACAGAAATACAAACTGAAGATAAGAATTACTTCCACAAGTTATTAATTTATTTATTTGAAAAAAATACTTAAATAAGGAAACAAAATTCAGAAACTTTCTATTTTGCTTTTAAGTCCCTCATTAATATGATAATTGTAAATTGGTTCCTATTTAAAGTTTGGCCCCGTGGGAAGACCAAACCCTAAAACGCGTATGAACAGAAAATTAAAGAAAGGAAGATTTTTTAATTTATTTGCTTTCAGACCCCTTTTATCATACATTTACAATTCAGTCTTTCTTTATAATATATTTGCAGTCTAGTCCCTATTTACTATATATTTACAATTTAGTCCCTGCCTAGGGTTTGGCCCCGTTGGAAGGCCAAACCCTAAACCTAATTTTAGTCTAAACCGTGAGTCTGTAAGTTAATAGCAAATACAACAACGACATCAACAACAATGGCAGCCACAAAAATGACAACAATAATAATCACAACAGTAATAAGAAGGACATATGCATTCCAGTCCAGGTCGTGATAAGAAGAAGAGAAAAAAGGAAAAATAATAAAAATAAAAATATAACAGAAGATGTGAAGATGAAGGGAGAAGGAGGAACCTGGGTTTTACGGCCTCCCAGGGAAGAATTACAGACAAAAATGGAAGAAAAAGGGAAGCCTAGAACTAAGTGGTGTTTGAACTTTTGGGTAGGGTGCCTCACGTGTTTTTCTTGTTGTTTCTTATCTCTGCTTCTCCTTCTTGCTCTCTCTTTTCAGGTTCCAGTTTCTGGCTCTTCTGTCTCTAGGGTTTCGTCTCTGGGTTCTTCCAGTTTGCTCCCTGAACGCTCTCGGTCTCCCCCCTTTTTCTTCAGCTTTCCTTGGCTTTTATAAACTCAGTACCTGCGAAATACACAGATGAAATTAGTTCAAAAAAATATGAAAATAAAAAAATAAAGAGATAAAGGGAAGGAAAGGGAACAGATACTCCCTTTTCGGCGAAAATCTTGTTTGGATTTGATGGAGATGATGGTGAATGAGATTCGATTATGATGAGGATCACGATAAAGGGATGAGACCGAGATTTAGGGGAGAGAAAAGAGGACGGCAGTGCGTCATGGTGACTTAGGGTTGAGAGAGAAGGAGAAGAGGATGGAGGCGTGGAAGCTAGGGTTAGAGAGAAAGAGGAGAGGATGGGAAGGAGATGAAGAGGAAGGGTGTGGTGGCCTTGCGGAAGGAGATGAAGGTGAGGGAATGCGGCGTGTGGATCAAAATGAGAGAGGAGAGTGAATTAGGTTAGGTTTTAGGGTTATGTGATTGAAGTGTCGCGTGGTGATGGGCTATGCGTGTGGAAGGCTTGGGCTGCGTCATTTGGGTGGGGTCTTGTGAATGGCGGTGGGGGTGTGAGAAGCAAACAGCCATGGATAAATCTGTGAGGCGGGAAAAATTAAAAAGGGGTGTGCGAGTAAAAGGCAATGGGTGAGTCTTTGTTTGAAATTTGGATCGGCTTGATTAATTGCCATTTGCACCATCCAATTTTATTTTTTACATATCCCTTCTCAAATAAAAAAAAAATTCATTTTTCTTATCCATTCTTTTCTTCTCCTTTTTAATCTCTTTTATTATAAAACCTAAAATATTATTTATATTTATTATTACTACTACTAATTAAAATAAATAATAAAATTAAAATTAAAAAGTAGGACAAAATTAGGGTACTACAGATGGCTAACTCCCATGCTGTCGGGACGTTGGGAAGCCTAATTATCCTAACTGGGTACCATCGTATCACTGTCCATAGTGCCGATCCCGAGTGCCGCCCTGATACCTCTTCTTATCGAAGAGCGAGGATACACTCTTAGAGTGCGATGAGAGAGATAAGGAATGGACAATCTGGTGGCCTATCGATATCGTTGTTATCTATAAAGGCAAAGTAGCTACGGTGGGGCTACTTTTGCCATAATTGATTTGTGTGTACGTAGGCATATAGGCCTTGAGGTTGCATGGGAAGGGTAGTTAGGTAATGATCCAAACAAGTTCTTGGGAGATGTATGATTTAATCTATCATATATTCCATTGTTCTATTTTCTTGTTGTACTTATGTGTGATGCTTGATTATGCATGAATTCTAAATCCTACCTTCCCATTCAATAGTGCGTATAGTGCGTTCTGAGTCTCCTACTATATTTCTTGTTTTGTATCTGCTCTCGAATATTAGCAGGCAACAGACGATTCAAAAATAAAGATGGTATCGGATGTTCCACAGCCAGTGAGTCAGAGTCAATAGATGAGAAGTCCAAGTTACTATCCATATACAACATATCGAGGATCGTATGAATAAGTACCTTTAGGTATAAATATACACTTTCGCCTGTTAAATAAAATAAAAATTATTTCCACTATTTGTGTATAAACTAACATATTATATATACTGACTAGGATCAGCTTTACATGCATCAGCTTGCTACCAAAATTCTCACCATATCACAGTTGACTTTAGTTATGTTTTATCCCCCTTTTAAGTTTCACGCTGTCCCTAAGAAGTAGAAAAACCCTATAAACTACACTTGATTTGGTGGGGTGCGCCATGCCAATGCAGTAGACAGTAGTGCGTTAGTAAACCTCTAATTGTGCACACCTATGTAAGGCGCAGGCCCAATAAAGATGGGCCAACCTAGTTAGGATTGTGTGTATTATATTGTATTGTATTGTAACTGTAGTACCCTAATTTTGTCCGGGCTTTATTTATTTATTTTATTTAATTAGTTTTGCTTGCTTATTAAATTAGTAATAATAATGATATCTTGGTCTCAATAAATAAAAAGAAGAAAGAGTAAAAAAAGAAAAAAAAGAGAAAAAAGAATAAAAGTAAGTAAGGAAAAAGAAGAAAGGGTTTATGAATAATATTGGGGGGGCTAACAGCAACCCAACCCAGCCCAATACTCCTCACCTAGCAGCCCACGCATGCACCCCCTCTCTTCTCTATTTGCACTCCCTGCGCGCCTCAGGTGTCCTTCTCGCTACCCGCACCTCTCCTTTTCCCTTCACACGCCCCCAAGCCCATCATACCTCCACTTAAGCCCAATTCCCTCTAACCCTAAGAAATCTAATTCTTCCCTCATTCTCCCCCACTACTCAGCCGCAGCACCCACACAGATTCCCTCCTCCTTCATTTTCGCCCTTTCTCCCTCATTATCTCTCTCTCTCTTTCTCTCTCTCTCTCTCTCGTCATCCTCATCTTGTCTCCAACCTTAACCCTAATTTCTTCTTCAAACTCTCCCTCTCTTAGCCGCGGCTACCTCCCCTATCTCTCCCCCATTTGCGGCCTCCATCCTTTCTATCCATCAATCTCGGCCTCATCCCTTTCTCCTCATCTCCAAAATCCCTAAATCCTCTCAGGTTCACTCCTTTCTCCACCAAAACCAAAACAAACACTTTTAGTCTAGGTTTATTTTTTGTATCTACCCTCTTCTGTATCCCTTTTTTAGAAGCTGAAACTCAGGTTATTGGCTCTTCTCTTTCTCCATTTATATTTTCTCTATCTTTGGTCTGGTTTGTGTGGATGTATAATATGAACTAGATCTGAATCACAAATAAATTCATCTCTCTTCTATCTGTTTAATTTTCCCCCTTAATTCATGCGCTGTCTGAGGTCAAGGAAGGGAACCCATGGTTCCCCTGTGACCACCTCAAGCCTCGGCTGGAACTACGTTCTTGGATGCCGCCATCGTATTTTAGGGTTCCAGGTCCCAAGATTAATTAGGGTTTCAAAATCAGTTAATTGTTTATTTATTTATTTATATTTTTTGTTTATTTCCCAATCTGTTATGTTATAAATAAAATTTTATTTTGATTTTTCTTAACAATAAGTGATATTAATAATTAGCAACATTATTATAAAAATAAGTAAAAGGAGTGGATAATTATTTCAGAAGCATTTATGTTAATATTAATTAATATTATATTAATTAGTAATAAAGCTCAGTGATTTATAATTAATGATATTTAGCATGTATAAGATGGGGTTTACAGTTTACTGCTCACGTGCATCCTTTTTTTGTTTATTTCTTTATTTCGTTCACTAAATAATTGGCAAGATGCTTTAAAGTGTCACTCGTACGATTCGGTCACTTTGCTGTTTCTTCCTATTTTCTAAAAATAAATAAATAGTTTTTATTAAGGGAATCAATTTTTTAAGGCAAACAAATATATTATAAACAATTAAAGGGTACCATTTTTTTAATGGGCGTGTAGGGGTGCTAATCCTTCCCTACGCATAATCAACTCCCGTACCCAAATCTGGTTCGAAGACCATTCTGTTTTATTATTTTGAAAAATGTTTTTCCTATTTTTTCCTTAATAAACATAGGTGGCGGCTCCATTGAAAATTTAGGGTGGTTGTCACGGCTGGCGACTCCACTGGGGGCTTTTCGAGAGTTAGGCCTTAAAATTGTTTGAATTAATTTATTTGCCTATTATATGATTTATTCCCCTTTTCTTTCTTTTATTCTTATTTTCGATCTATTAGTTTTAATTTTGCTTTATTCTATTTGTTTCACATGTATATATGAACTTTAGGATAGTCACCATGTATATAATTGTATTTGTTTAATTTATTTTGCAACGGGTAGTATTTTAGGTTATTGCTCCTTCACACACTTTTCACTTATACACTTTGTCACACATTATGAGTGGAACCTTATACCCGGGTTTGAAAAAGAAAAAAAAAATTAAGTTAGGAGAGGCTGTGTAGTGAGCACCTGTTGGACGTACGGCCAATTGGGTCCTTATGAAGGCCTCACCTAGAGTTTGGCCCCATTTGAGAAAAAACTCCCGTTAATAGTTTACCTATTATTGGCGGTAACATTCGAAAATTGGACCCTTGGCTCTAGGAATCTTTTTAGATTAGTACCTTAATCCACCTAATGGAAAGACACTTATGTGGACCATAGACCCATTCTAAGGAACTACCAGCCCATATTACCAAAGGAGCAAACCCTATATGCCTCGTTTTCCATGTGATCAAAGCCATAGAACCTAAAGTCTTAGGAATTGCCGGTCTACTTCACAAGGGGCACTTGGCCCATTTTTTATCTTCATCCATTTAAATTTCGTTATTTTTCAGAAATCCTTTTAAAAAAAACAAAAGAATATTTTCTTTTTTCCATCGCATTCTTTTTGCATAAAAATAATAGATAAAAAAATGTAATAGAAAAATATTTCTCCATTATCCATCATATTATTTTGCATAAAATGTACATAAAAAAAACATTCATTACATGCATAATCATGGCATCCTCATAACATAACTCATTTTTCCCCCTCAACAAAAAAATAGATACAAATAAGCTTTTCCTGCATCCCTACCGGACTCGAGCCCAATCTAGACTCATGGACTTGTTGGAACAGAATCAGCAAGCGATGAGAGAAGAACTCGACCAAATCAAGGGTAAGATTGACAAGATATTGGACCTCTTGCAGAACTTAGATGGAAAATTGACCCTTGATAAGAACTATTCCATCAACACTAATGAGTATCGAGAGGCTTCCAATGGCCCATCAGGAGACCCCCTAGATCAGGAGAGACTTCAAATTGTGGAAGATAGGCTGAAAGCAATTGAAGGGGTAAATCATATTGGGTTCAAAGCTTCAGATGTTTGTTTGGTCCTTGACGTGGTAATTCCTCCAAAATTCAAAGTTCTTGAGTTCGTCAAGTATGAAGGTTTAACTTGTCCAAGAAGTCACCTCATCATGTACTGCCGGAAGATGGCCTCCTGCTCCAGTAATGATAAGCTCCTAATCCACTTCTTTAGAGAGTCTTACCGGGGCATCCCTAGCTGGTATATGCAGTTAGAGAGGAGCAAAATCAACTCATGGAATGATTTGGCTAAAGCTTTCATCAAACAATATAAATACAATATGGACATGGCTCCTGGCCGCTCCCAGTTGCAAACCATGGTAAAATGAGGCAATAAAAGCTTCAAAGAGTATACCTAAAGATGGAGAGACATTGCATCCCAAGTGGAACCTCCACTGTCTGAAAAGGAGATGGTTACCACATTTATTAACACACTTCAACAACCTTTCTATGACATGATGATTGGAAATATCACTTCAAGCTTCTCAGACCTAACATTGTTGGGGAAAGAGTGGAAGCAGGGATAATAAGCGGAAGGATTGGCAACCTCAACATTCAACAACCATCGCGCAGTATTGGCCATGATATGGAAGAAGATACAAATGTTGCTCATCATGACATACCACGCTGAGGCAGTGGGCCACTCAACTGAGAATTGTTGGGCTTTGAAATACAGAATGCAAGATCTGATCAACACCAAATAGTTGGACTTCAAGAAAGATAATTTGTTTACTTTTTATGCTTTGCCCGAAGCCCAGGGGTATACCTTGTGAAGGGCCCACTTTGTTCCCATCTTTTCAATATATCAATGGAAATGCAATTTGAATTTTTTTAACTTCCCTTCTTGATACATAGTCAATCCGGGATAAAAAAAAGTAATTAAAAAAATATAAAATAAAATGGTAAAGCAAATGCACAATTATCAAAAATTAATTTTTGTAAAAATTTGAGCAATAAGGTTTTGAGATGAAGTTTGGTCGTTTTTCTCTATCCAAGAAATATAAAAAATATTTATCCCTTGCTACCCCTTTTGAGCCTAAAAAAAAAAAATCTCTCAAGTACCCTAAACGAGGATCACCCATACATTGAAGGCTAGCACAATAGTCCATTAAATTTTGTATGTTAAAAAAAAATAACAAGCAAGCAAATATCAAATGCAACATATCAAGACGCTTGTAAAGAAAAATGAATAAAAAATGCAAAAACAAAAAAGACAATTGTGCTAGCAACCATTAAAGTACATCTTGGCACTAAAGATCTTTGTTTTCATAAACCCTTAAATACTTTTTGAGCCTGAAATATCCTTTCTTTCATAGCCCTTAACCCTTGGCCACGTTACAACTCTAATAAAGTCCATTCTGATCAAAGTCCAATTGCTCATATTTTCTCAAAACTTGATTTTTGAAAGAGGAAATCCATATAAATCCTCGGTGTAGTTGCTTTACCAAAAAAAATATAAAAGAAAAGCTTGCTAGACTGAAAATCCAAAAGGGCAGGTCTAGGCAAAAGTTAGAGCAACCCGCTAGGTTGAAAACTCGCAAAGAGCGGCCTAGGCAAAAGTTAGGGTCAAATTTACAAACATGACAACCCAGATTGGACCTCACAGATCTAAACATAAGCCAAGAAGCTGGGGGCAAAAGCTGAGCCTATCGTCTACAAGCTTCGCAATCAAGATTTCGTTCCAGTTTCAGAACTACACAAGGTGATCCGCGTCTCTACATAGACCCTTCCTCATATGGCTGGACGAAGGCCAAAGAGACACTGAAAAGTCTCTATGGATCAAAGTTGTCAATCTAAACCTCCCAAGAGCATTCAAAGCACGAAGCTGAAAATTTGAGGATCCATAAAATGATTTATCAAGGGGCAAATATGCAAACCTGGTGCAGTACAAAGTCAACCATTCGGACAAGCAATCCGACAGAAAGTTATCATCTCACGACTCTAAGGGCAGCGTCCTCAAAAGTAATTCAGGGAAATCAAAAAAAATCTTTCAAAGCAAAAGAATACTCATGCATGGCATACCATTCATTGCATCTTACATAATCATCAATACTTTTGGGTTCACCGCCCGCCTAAAAAAAAATCCTTGCTCCAAAAGCAAAAGCAACACTCATGCATGACATACCATTCATTGCACCTTGCATGATCATCAAAGTTTTTCGGGTTCATCGACCCACCCTCTCCAATATTGCATACAGTTGGTCTGTTGTTACTCAGTAAGAACTAGAACTCAACCTACCCAATCCACTTATTAGCAAGAGTTAGGAACCTGTCCTACACCTTGTTGGGAATCTGACCCACCACCTTGGGAATCTGACCCAAGCTTTTAGTCGGGAACCTGACCTGCATCTCGGATCTTCCTCAATTATGGAAATCGATCCGTACCTTTTAGCAAGAGTTAGGAATCTGACATATACCTTGCTGGGAATCTGACCCGAACCTGTGTCGAGTGATGGAGAAGCTTGTACCCTGGACATTCGCCTGCGATAGGGAAACTAGTCCATGCTTTAGCAAGAGTTAGGATTCTGGCCTACACCTTGTCAGGAATCTGACCTAAACCAATATTGAGTGGCAGAGAAACTCATAACGCGGACCTTCCTAAAATAGGGTAGCTAATCCGTACCTTTTAGCAAGAGTTAGGAACCTGACTAACCCCTTGCCGGGAATCTGACCCGAACTTGTGTCGAGTGACGAAGAAACTCGCGCCCCAAACTTTCCCCAAACTGGGAAGTTAATCCATTTTGTAAGAGCTAGGAACTAAACCTATGCCTTACCGAAAATTCACTAGGAATCAAACCTAGAATCTCTCACCAATTTCTCAAAGAGCTAGGAAACGAGTCTATGCCTTATTGAGAATTCACTAGGAATCAAACCTGGAATCTCTCACCAATTTCGTAAGAGTTAGGAACCAGACCTATGCCTTACTGGGAATTCGCCAGAAAACCGAACCTGGAATCTCCCGCCAATTTTGTAAGGAATCATAGTCATACAGTTTATGCCTTAGTAATAAAGCTCAGTGATTTATAATTAATGATATTTAGCATGTATAAGAAAGGGTTTACAGTTTACTGCTCATGTGCATCTTTTTTTTGTTTATTTCTTTATTTCGTTCACTAAATAATTGGCAAGACGCCTTAAAGTGCCACTCGTACGATTCGGTCACTTTGCTATTTCTTCCTATTTTCTAAAAATAAATAAATAGTTTTTATTAAGGGAATCAATTTTTTTAAGGCAAACAAATATTTTATAAACAATTAAAGGGTACCATTTTTTTAATGGGCGTGTAGGGGTGCTAGTCCTTCCCTACGCGTAATCAACTCCTGTACCCAAATCTGGTTCGAAGACCATTCTGTTTTATTATTTTGAAAAATGTTTTTCCTATTGTTTTTTCCTTAATAAACATAGGTGGCGGCTCCATAGAAAATTTAGGGGGGTTGTCACAGTAACTAAATAAATAGAATAGGAGTAAATGGGGAGAGGGGTTGGTTATTTTTCTTGGTCCTTGGTTGGTTTGGGAGAGAGACAGACTCTCTAATTTCTGTCAAGGCAGAAAACTGCTACTAACTGCTTGTTGTAACCGCCAACTCTCTTTCTCTGTAATCTGCCTCATTGGAACACTTTGTTCCTTGAGAATTTCATCAATAAAACTATTCATATTCAGTAGAAATCTGTTCAATTTAATTTACTAGTTCTAACATAGTGCAACGCGTAAAAGTTATTCAATATCATGTGGGTCGATGACCCATATATCAGATATTAAATTGATAAGAAAAGATACTACACTTGATCTTAGCCAAAAGGCGTGAAAAATATGAGTTGGTCAATGACTCGCTACTGCTTTTATTTGTGACATGTACTCTATTGTTTTTTTCACTCCCCAGTGTGGGACTCTACCTCAGTTAACTCAATATTTGGCTATTCATTCGTACAGTAGTAGGTGTGAGGAGTCTATACTTTCTTCCTTAGGAGCTTGCATTTTGAGATTTAACATCAAAATTGTCAACTAATAAGCACTGAACCGTTGGGAATTGAGATAGATATAAGCCATTACATTTTAAGCATGTGTTACGAGGCTAGCAGAGAACAATTAGCAAGCAGAGGATAACGCGACCATCCAACAAGGAGTGGAGAATGCCATGTCAACAAAACATAGTAGAGATGAAGAGAAGCTTTGCTAATCGCTTGATAAAGGAATTCAGTCTTTCTACTTCTATCCCTTTCTCCCTCCTGTGTCTGCATTTCTTTTCTTTGAAAGTCGTCGTGTTTCCATTTTTTATCTTCTACGTACGCAGTTTCATTTCCCTTAAAATCATGACTTTTTAATATGGCAAATTGTTGACCCCACTAGCTAATTTATTATAAAACTGAGTTTTTAGTAGAAGCTTGTTTGAAACAACGCCTCATGGAGTATAATATCACAATTGGGATTAAATATCAGCTCTCAAACTACTTTAGTGTGCAATCATACAACTCTGAGGCCAGCCCAATGAATGATTTGAATAAAATGATTAAAAATTCAAGAATTTATTTATGATATATTTGTCTCGTTTACCTTTACTCTCCAAAGGTTTCTTGTGTTTACCGGCCATGCTTGCACCACATTCTCCTAATAGATTAACATAACTAAACCCTTAGCTTTCCCGTTGTCCCTAAAAAGGGGGGGTGGAACCCATTAGTCATTAGTCTTCACGCAATATAAACTCAAGTGTAAGAAACATCTACAGAAGGGAACCACAAACCACTTGCTCGTGTTGGTTATAGAACCATATCGCATCCTAGATTGGATGCAATAGAATGAATGAATTGAGACCGTATTTTGTAAATATTATCGCATAAAGAACGAAAAAAAAAATCTTTACTGAAATAATTTATACAAAAATTCTAAATAAATACTTTCTAAAAATTAATTTAATAATAATATATACATATAGACATTAATAAATTAAATAATTTCTGAACTTTAAATTATTATTATTAAACACACCGAACATATTTACTAAAAAATTTCACGTGGCTGTAGTATACTTTCATTTATGGTTATTAATTAATTAACGGTGCAAATATGGAATTTGGATTTCTTCCAACTAACCAAAAATGTTCGGGAATATTGGCCCAAAATAAGAAAACGGGAAAAAGAATTAAGACTTGAATTGGTGGGGTGCGCCAGGCCAATGCTTTAGTGCAACGCATAGGCGACGCGTGAGAAGCCCAGCAGCAAGCTGCTTTAGTGGACTCTTCCCCTTAAAAAATTAATTTAATATCGTGTGAGCCATTGGCCCACATATCAGATATTAAACTGATAAGAACAGATACTACACTTGATCTTAGCCAAAAGGCCGAGAAAGGTATGAGCCTAACATTGGCTTGCTCTGTCTTTTATATCTCACACGCGCTCTCTTGCTTTCTTGACTGTTCGAGGTGGGACTCTTACGCAGCAGCTTGGAGCACTCTTGGAAGTTGGAACACACTGGTAATTCAAAATTTGGCAATTCATTTCGCACAGTAGCTGTGAGGAGTAAACTTTCTACCGCTTGCATTTTGAAGAATTCAGTCTTTCTTCTCCTACCTCTCTCTTTCTCCCTCCTTTGTCTGGAATTAAATACTAGCTCCCAAATTACTTATAGTCTGCAGTCATGCAACTCTGAGACCAGCCACAAATATTACATTCACGAGGTTAATGATGCTCGAAAAATTTGAATGTTACATTCACAATCCTGAAATTGACTCGTGATTTTTTATAGACCACAAATTTCTTTACTCCTAAACGTTATCATCAGATTAAATACCTGCATTGGACATCATGAAAACACAACTTCTTGTCTTTAAAGCAAAAAATATATAATCTTATTCTTATCCCTTTATGCTTTGTTTCTATCATTTGTTTGAGTGCCGGTGTCTCTGGTAGAATTATATGAAATGTGCAATCTTTTTAGCATTATCATTTATGAACACACTCTCAAGAATTCTTGGCGTAATATATTAGGAGCAATAGAGCTCTTCTTGTCTGGAGTTTCTAATGGTGATATTTGGCAAAAAGTAGGACTTACTGTTGGGTTAAGTTGCAAGCAATAGATGGGAAGTCTAAGTTACTATCCCTATACACACTTTGTATCAGGATCTTAGAATAAGTACCTTTAGGTATAAATGTACACTTCAGCCTGCTAAATAAAATAAAAATTATTTCCACTGTTTGTGTATAAAATAACATATTTAATATCTCGACTAGGATGTCACATTATGGTATCGAGCGATTCGATTCTAATCTGATTTGTTGGGTTATGGGTGTCATCCTTTGGAGGAGTTTGGTCTTAACCGGATTATGGAGTCATTAGGATATCATCACTGGCTATGTTTAGTCGGATTCCCACTGGATTCCGACTATAATAGTGGGTAACGTATCTGTTTAAGGATCGTATGTGTCATAAACATGTTAAGATAGTTTACTTGTAGTATAATTAAAACTTCTTAGATTATGAGTTGTAGGATTCTTATTAGAATTTGTGATCCATTAATATAGTAATATCGTTCTTCTCGGAAGATAAATTAGAATACATATAGTAGGTAATGGTCAAGGATTTACACTATTTGGAATTTAGTGGATAAATGAATGAAGAATGTTTGGGGGTTGAGTTGATTTAGAGTATTGAATTAATACCGTTGGGCTTTAATTGATAGGTTGGATCTAGATTAAGGGAAATCAATATAGGGTACTAGGATAAGTAAAAGAGATGGGAATGCGAGCCAACAATCTAGTAAGTAAGGATAGGTGTAGGTAGAATTCTGAGAGTCTAAGGAAAAATCTTATAGAATGGTGATAGAAAGAGTAGAATAGGTAATTTGATCTGAGATGATATGTTTGTTGTGAATTTTCTGATTATTAGCTGAAGCCTAGGAATGGAAGTATTGTGATAAAGCACTTAGAATTCAGAAATGACTAGATCAACAATAACGAAGAATGGATTTTGAACAGAAAGGTAAAAAATAGAAGTGATGAAGAATGTGAAGAGAAGGATGAAGGATGTGATAAGGGGGTGGATAAAACCAGATATAATGGTTCCTGAGGTCTGATTAGGAAAAGTTATTGGAAAGAAATTCTTTTGGTTGATAAAGTATTAGTAAAGGTGAGATAAATGATTTAATTTAAGGCAGTAGAACTGTTAAAGAATTAGAATAGATCTCTGATTATTATTTAAACCTTAGAAGTGGATGTATAGTGATAGAAGACTGATCAACCTGATGAGGGTGGATTCAATAAAGGTCAAACTTAAGAGCAAAAAGGTAAAAAGTAGAAGTGATATTGGATAAAATAGTTTATAGAAAGGATTTGGCTAAAGTATGATAAAAGCATGGGTAAAAGCAAGGTGTGACATATGAAAGGGAGAGTATTTGGAAGAGGAAAGTCTTAGACAAAGTCATGGAATACAGGCAGAGTTTTACAGATAATAGTATAAATCTAGGAATAAGGAATAAGGATAGAATGAGATTCCTTAGAATAAGATCTACAAGTAGCAAATTGGATTGGAACTCTTAAGAATTTTTCTAGGAACAAAGGAGTGAATTCCTATTATGTGACCAGTAGAATAGGAGAAAAGTGGGTGAACAGCAAAGGTGAATAATGTTATCAATAGAAGAAAGTATAGTAAGGGAACGGACTTTCAGATGATAAAATGAAATTGGCAGCAGTTAGAACGATAATTATGGGTAAGTGAAGATTTTGACCTATCAGTATGAGACAAGGAGTTACATGTGAAAAGGTGGAGGATTTGGTTTAGATGGCAATAGTATAAGATGAAAGTATGAAAAATGTCAGATTAAAGATAAGTCTTAAGGAGAATCATAACCTTTTAGGAGTAGGGGGAAGTTTGTTATCCAGAGATGTCGTATTTAGGAAAAATAGGAAAGATCAAGAACAATAAGGGATATTGACTGAACTATTGAAGAATCATCATTTCTAGAAGTCAATTAGGAATACGATCATCTGTAGGATAATTATCAGAGGTTAAGAGGAGACAACTTTCTCTGGATGGATATAGGAGCAACTTAGTATGGTAATAGAATTAGATAAAGTCTATCCATAACAATTTTAGGTCCATTAATAGATTATGATCTAGGAGTCGAAATCATCAAACCAATGGTTGAACCCACTTTTCTGGAAGACCCTTAAAAAGCAATAAGCATCAAATCTCTCATCTCTCTATCGTTTTATATCCTTGTAGGTAAAACTTCAACTTCCTCTTTAAAGGTGTTTTCTTTTAGCATGAGTAATAATAGATTTGAGAGGATGAACCTCTGAGTTTTAAAAACAATCAAGGAGCTAAGCATATAGATCTTGGATTAAGATAAGGAGGTGACTATAGAAAGGTTGAGATAATGCAAGTGTTTGAGTTATGAATGAGCATAAAGAAATGCGTAAAGTATGATTAAGGCTTAACTAAAGGAGTAAGTGACAGATTCATAAGGTTTAGCTAAATGATGAGTTCAGAGTTAGGTCAAGATTTCAGAATCATGTACAACCAGGTAAAATATTGGATGAGTAATAGGAATGTGGAAGAATTAATTGAAAGGATTAAAAGGCTTAAGTAAGTATTAGAATATGGAGTGATATAATAGATCTAGGAATTACCATGAACCCAGTAACGGAACTAGCATTTTTAATAGTTTCTATACAATGAGCAAGTGAATTCTTTCAAGGAATTAAAATAGAAATTATGTGGTTTAGTAAGAAGGGAGGAAGGATTGAAAAAGAGCACGCTTACAGGATGATAATTGAAAGTAGGAGAAGAAACAAATAACATGGAACTGATGGATAAGAGATTTAAGATGAAAGATGAAGAATTGATTTTGGGTATAGCTAGTCTATAGATACTTATGATAATGAGGACAAATAAAGTTTGGAATTAGAAGTCATAAGATATTGATATTAGAAGGATTGGATGTTGAAAAGACCGAGATAGTAATAGAACTAGAATGGTGTATTTGACAGTCTTGATACAACACTGATAAAAACTGGAAAGAGGAATTTAGACGAGTTATGGGTATTACTGAGAAAATCCCCTTAGTATCGGTTGGTAGAGTATTAAAAAGACCACAGTGATTAGGATGAATCGATATTCGAAGAAGATCAGAAGAAAAGTTAGTTAAAAGATTCAAGATAATAGTTCTAGCAGTATAACCACTGCTGAATTTTTTAGGACGAAAATTATTTAAGAGGGTTAGTAATGTAACATCCTGATTTTCAAAAAGTGATAAATAAACATTAGAAATTCTAAAATGAAAGGAGATAGGCCTAAATGTGTCAGAGAAACATTCGAAAAGACTAAAAATACCCCTAAGAAGGATCTGGAAGCCCTAGAAACGTCTAGAATGGAAGAAATTACACATATGTCTCTAGGTAATGCATGATGCGACCGAGATTGAATCAAATCCATTGCGACGCAATGGAGAGGATTCTAGAACCAATAGGTCGGTGATTAAGTCGGTGATCACCGCCAATGAATGGGTGACACGTGTCCCTCGCGATGCGATGGAGATTTAGCCTACACCCATCGAGACGCAATGGACACGATCCTCATCTATAAATAGCCTTCACCTCTTCACTTCCAACTCGCCCCAAATCCTCTTCTCTCTAGCTTTCTCTCTCTAGAAACTTCTAAAGAGTGAGTATGCTCTGTGCTTGCCTCTAATGAGGATCCGACACATCGTAAAAACCCTTAGCAAGTAATCCTTGAGATTGAGAAAGGAAGTGAGGCTAGAGGGCCACTAAGGAGTAAGTATGCTCTGCACTTGCCTCAAATGAGGATCTTGTGCATCGAAAGCCCTTAGTAGTTAGTAGGCCATCCTATGAAAAGGGAGGATGAGAGTGGCCTAGTAGATTAGGAAGGAGTGTCCAGAGGTAGGAGTGCAAGTAGCGGACACGGCGAGAGAATAGAGAGTGGTAGCAACTACGGCAGCCTTCTAACCAGGTAAGGAGACATGGACCCTATCCACTATGGATTGTAGGATTAGAGTAAGTGTATAACTAGGCGTAGGGTGACCCAAGCAATACTAGAGATTGATAGTGGCAGCACCTTAGGAGAAGGGTTGTGACCTGTGATAGCCGAGGACAGTTGTCAGAGGTCTATCAACCGTAAGAGTAATCTATTGATATCAGTGGATGGATGTTGATTGATGTGATGTTGGTTCCTTATGATTGTATTATAATTGTGTGTGTAATTGCTGGTGTATGTGGATTGATAACATGTCAGTAGTAGATTGCCTGAGCGATATTAGGGTTGACTCATGTGTAGATCGAGGATGGTTGATGCTTAATGATGTGTTGGTTGACTTATGTGATACTGATTGATAATTGATGTTGTGTTGGTTGATCTATAAATCATTCGAGGATGGTTGAGTATTGATAATGTCTTGGTTGATTTACAATATGATGTAGATGCCGGTAACTCTGCTTATGCTGATTTGATGATTAAGTTATTATAGTGCTGTGTGTGGAAATATGGCTGAACTATTTAATTATAAAAAGTTGAATATTGCTGAGATAAGATGATGATGCTGGTTGAGACAATAAGTTGATGTGCTGAGCTGATGAATAATGAAAAGCTGATAAGGTGCTGAATAATAAATGGACATACGCATGTGCTGTAATCCACCGCCGTGCACATAGGCTGTGTACGAGGCCAGGTGCCAGAGTGCGGACACGATATGTCGGGTACAGGACATGTCGATCCTTGGGGATAATCAAGGTCCAACAAGTCTACAGGTGACGGATGGTGTGACAACCACCCTTAAAATTTTTAATATGGGGCCGCCACCAATATTTTATTTTTATAGGAAATATTGGAAAACCTAATTTTTGAATATTTTTGAATTTAATGAAAAAAAGAAGGTCTTTATACCATATTTGAGTCCGGGAGTTGGTTACGCGCAAGGAAGGATTAGCACCCATACACGCCCATTTAAAAAAAATGGTACCCGTTAATTGCTTGTAAAAAAATTGTTTGCCTTTAAAAATTAATTCCCTTTATCAAAAATTTTTTAAATAATAAGAAGAAGAACCAACAAAAATTATTAAAAAAAAGAAAGCATTTTTTATTGTATTTATTATTATTTCATCTCCTTTTTATAAGACAGAAATACAAACTGAAGATAAGAATTACTTCCACAAGTTATTAATTTATTTATTTGAAAAAAATACTTAAATAAGGAAACAAAATTCAGAAACTTTCTATTTTGCTTTTAAGTCCCTCATTAATATGATAATTGTAAATTGGTTCCTATTTAAAGTTTGGCCCCGTGGGAAGACCAAACCCTAAAACGCGTATGAACAGAAAATTAAAGAAAGAAAGATTTTTTAATTTATTTGCTTTCAGACCCCTTTTATCATACATTTACAATTCAGTCTTTCTTTATAATATATTTGCAGTCTAGTCCCTATTTACTATATATTTACAATTTAGTCCCTGCCTAGGGTTTGGCCCCGTTGGAAGGCCAAACCCTAAACCTAATTTTAGTCTAAACCGTGAGTCTGTAAGTTAATAGCAAATACAACAACGACATCAACAACAATGGCAGCCACAAAAATGACAACAATAATAATCACAACAGTAATAAGAAGGACATATGCATTCCAGTCCAGGTCGTGATAAGAAGAAGAGAAAAAAGGAAAAATAATAAAAATAAAAATATAACAGAAGATGTGAAGATGAAGGGAGAAGGAGGAACCTGGGTTTTACGGCCTCCCAGGGAAGAATTACAGACAAAAATGGAAGAAAAAGGGAAGCCTAGAACTAAGTGGTGTTTGAACTTTTGGGTAGGGTGCCTCACGTGTTTTTCTTGTTGTTTCTTATCTCTGCTTCTCCTTCTTGCTCTCTCTTTTCAGGTTCCAGTTTCTGGCTCTTCTGTCTCTAGGGTTTCGTCTCTGGGTTCTTCCAGTTTGCTCCCTGAACGCTCTCGGTCTCCCCCCCTTTTTCTTCAGCTTGCCTTGGCTTTTATAAACTCAGTACCTGCGAAATACACAGATGAAATTAGTTCAAAAAAATATGAAAATAAAAAAATAAAGAGATAAAGGGAAGGAAAGGGAACAGATACTCCGTTTTCGGCGAAAATCTTGTTTGGATTTGATGGAGATGATGGTGAATGAGATTCGATTATGATGAGGATCACGATAAAGGGATGAGACCGAGATTTAGGGGAGAGAAAAGAGGACGGCTTGGTGCGTCGCGGCTGACTTAGGGTTGAGAGAGAAGGAGAAGAGGATGGAGGCGTGGAAGCTAGGGTTAGAGAGAAAGAGGAGAGGATGGGAAGGAGATGAAGAGGAAGGGTGTGGTGAGCGCCGCGGAGAGGAGATGAAGGTGAGGGGAATGCGGCATGTGGATCAAAATGAGAGAGGGAGAGTGAATTAGGTTAGGTTTTAGGGTTATGTGATTGAAGTGGGCCGCGTGGTGATGGGCTATGCGTGTGGAAGGCTTGGCTGCGTGCATTTGGGTGAGATCTTGTGAATGGCAGGTGGGGGTGTGAGAAGCAAACAGCCATGGATAAATACGCAGGGGGCAGGAAAAATTAAAAAAGGGGTGTGCGAGTAAAAGGCAATGGGCTGAGTGCTGTTTGGGCTGGATCCAGCTTGATTAATTGCCATTTGCACCATCCAATTTTATTTTTTACATATCCCTTCTCAAATAAAAAAAAAATTCATTTTTCTTATCCATTCTTTTCTTCTCCTTTTTAATCTCTTTTATTATAAAACCTAAAATATTATTTATATTTATTATTACTACTACTAATTAAAATAAATAATAAAATTAAAATTAAAAAGGCCGGACAAAATTAGGGTACTACAGATGGCTAACTACCATGCTGTCGGGACGTTGGGAAGCCTAATTATCCTAACTGGGTACCATCGTATCACTGTCTATAGTGCCGATCCCGAGTGCCGCCCTGATACCTCTTCTTATCGAAGAGCAGGGATACACTCTTAGGGGTACGATGAGAGAGATAAGGGAATGGACAACTGGCTGGCCTATCGATATCGTTGTTATCTATAAAGGCAAAGTAGCTACGGTGGGGCTACTTTTGCCATAATTGAGCTGTGTGGCCACGTAGGCATATAGACGCAGGTTGCATGGGAAGGGTAGTTAGGTAATGATCCAAACAAGTTACTGGGAGATGTATGATTTAATCTATCATATATTCCATTGTTCTATTTTACTGTTGTACTTATGTGTGATGCTTGATTATGCATGAATTCTAAATCCTACCTTCCCATTCAATAGTGCGTATAGTGCGTTCTGAGTCTCCTACTATATTTCTTGTTTTGTATCTGCTCTCGAATATTAGCAGGCAACAGACGATTCAAAAATAAAGATGGTATCGGATGTTCCACAGCCAGTGAGTCAGAGTCAATAGATGAGAAGTCCAAGTTACTATCCATATACACTGTATCAGGATCGTATGAATAAGTACCTTTAGGTATAAATATACACTTTCGCCTGTTAAATAAAATAAAAATTATTTCCACTATTTGTGTATAAACTAACATATTATATATACTGACTAGGATCAGCTTTACATGCATCAGCTTGCTACCAAAATTCTCACCATATCACAGTTGACTTTAGTTATGTTTTATCCCCCTTTTAAGTTTCACGCTGTCCCTAAGAAGTAGAAAAACCCTATAAACTACACTTGATTTGGTGGGGTGCGCCATGCCAATGCAGTAGACAGTAGTGCGTTAGTAAACCTCTAATTGTGCACACCTATGTAAGGCGCAGGCCCAATAAAGATGGGCCAACCTAGTTAGGATTGTGTGTATTATATTGTATTGTATTGTAACTGTAGTACCCTAATTTTGTCCGGGCTTTATTTATTTATTTTATTTAATTAGTTTTGCTTGCTTATTAAATTAGTAATAATAATGATATCTTGGTCTCAATAAATAAAAAGAAGAAAGAGTAAAAAAAGAAAAAAAAGAGAAAAAAGAATAAAAGTAAGTAAGGAAAAAGAAGAAAGGGTTTATGAATAATATTGGGGGTGCTAACAGCAACCCAACCCAGCCCAATACTCCTCACCTAGCAGCCCACGCATGCACCCCCTCTCTTCTCTATTTGCACTCCCTGCGCGCCTCAGGTGTCCTTCTCGCTACCCGCACCTCTCCTTTTCCCTTCACACGCCCCCAAGCCCATCATACCTCCACTTAAGCCCAATTCCCTCTAACCCTAAGAAATCTAATTCTTCCCTCATTCTCCCCCACTACTCACCGCAAAGACTCCACTGCATTCCCTCCTCCTTCATTTTCGCTCTTTCTCCCTCATTATCTCTCTCTCTCTCTCTCTCTCTCTCTCGTCATCCTCATCTTGTCTCCAACCTTAACCCTAATTTCTTCTTCAAACTCTCCCTCTCTTAGCCGCGGCTACCTCCCCTATCTCTCCCCCATTTGCGGCCTCCATCCTTTCTATCCATCAATCTCTACCTCATCCCTTTCTCCTCATCTCCAAAATCCCTAAATCCTCTCAGGTTCACTCCTTTCTCCACCAAAACCAAAACAAACACTTTTAGTCTAGGTTTATTTTTGTATCTACCCTCTTCTCAGATCCCTTTTTAGAAGCTCAAACTCAGGTTATTGGCTCTTCTCTTTCTCCATTTATATTTTCTCTATCTTTGGTCTGGTTTGTGTGGATGTATAATATGAACTAGATCTCAATCACAAATAAATTCATCTCTCTTCTATCCGCTTAATTTTCCCCTTAATTCATGCGCCGTTCGAGGTCAAGGAAGTGGAACCCATGGTTCCCCCGTGACCACCTCAAGCCTCGGCCGAACTACGCTCATGGATGCCGCCATCGTATTTTAGGTTCCAGGTCCCAAGATTAATTAGGGTTTCAAAATCAGTTAATTGTTTATTTATTTATTTATATTTTTTGTTTATTTCCCAATCATTATGTTATAAATAAAATTTTATTTTGATTTTTCTTAACAATAAGTGATATTAATAATTAGCAACATTATTATAAAAATAAGTAAAAGGAGTGGATAATTATTTGAAGCATTTATGTTAATATTAATTAATATTATATTAATTAGTAATAAAGCTCAGTGATTTATAATTAATGATATTTAGCATGTATAAGATGGGGTTTACAGCCATCGCTCACGTGCATCCTTTTTGTTTATTTCTTTATTTCGCTCACTAAATAATTGGCAAGATGCTTTAAAGTGTCACTGCGATTTATCTGGTCACTTTGTCAGCTTTCTTCCTATTTTCTAAAAATAAATAAATAGTTTTTATTAAGGGAATCAATTTTTTAAGGCAAACAAATATATTATAAACAATTAAAGGGTACCATTTTTTAATGGGCGTGTAGGGTGCTAATCCTTCCCTACGCATAATCAACTCCGTACCCAAATCTGGTTCAAGACCATTCTGCTTTTATTATTTTGAAAAATGTTTTTCCTATTTTTTCCTTAATAAACATAGGTGGCTCCATTGAAAATTTAGGGTGGTTGTCACGGCTGGCGACTCCACTGGGGACTTTTCGAGAGTTAGGCGTTAAAATCGTTTGAATTGATTTGTTTGCCTATTATATGATTTATTCCCCTTTTCTTTCTTTTATTCTTATTTTCGATCTATTAGTTTTAATTTTGCTTTATTCTATTTGTTTCACATGTATATATGAACTTTAGGATAGCCACCATGTATATAATTGTTTTTGTTTAATTTATTTTGCAACGGGTAGTATTTTAGGTTATTGCTCCTTCACACACTTTTCACTTATACACTTTGTCACACATTATGAGTGGAACCTTATACCCGGGTTTGAAAAAGAAAAAAAAATTTAAGTTAGGAGAGGCTGTGTAGTGAGCACCTGTTGGACGTACGGCCAATTGGGTCCTTATGAAGGCCTCACCTAGAGTTTGGCCCCATTTGAGAAAAAAACTCCCGTTAATAGTTTACCTATTATTGGCGGTAACATTCGAAAATGGGACCCTTGGCTCTAGGAATCTTTTTAGATTAGTACCTCAATCCACCTAATGGAAAGACACTTATGTGGACCATAGACCCATTCTAAGGAACTACCAGCCCATATTACCAAAGGAGCAAACCCTATATGCCTCGTTTTCCATGTGATCAAAGCCATAGAACCTAAAGTCTTAGGAATTGCCGGTCTACTTCACAAGGGGCACTTGGCCCATTTTTTATCTTCATCCATTTAAATTTCGTTATTTTTCAGAAATCCTTTTAAAAAAAACAAAAGAATATTTTCTTTTTTCCATCGCATTCTTTTTGCATAAAAATAATAGATAAAAAAAATGTAATAGAAAAATATTTCTCCATTATCCATCATATTATTTTGCATAAAATGTACATAAAAAAAACATTCATTACATGCATAATCATGGCATCCTCATAACATAACTCATTTTTCCCCCTCAACAAAAAAATAGATACAAATAAGCTTTTCCTGCATCCCTACCGGACTCGAGCCCAATCTAGACTCATGGACTTGTTGGAACAGAATCAGCAAGCGATGAGAGAAGAACTCGACCAAATCAAGGGTAAGATTGACAAGATATTGGACCTCTTGCAGAACTTAGATGCAAAATTGACCCTTGATAAGAACTATTCCATCAACACTAATGAGTATCGAGAGGCTTCCAATGGCCCATCAGGAGACCCCCTAGATCAGGAGAGACTTCAAATTGTGGAAGATAGGCTGAAAGCAATTGAAGGGGTAAATCATATTGGGTTCAAAGCTTCAGATGTTTGTTTGGTCCTTGACGTGGTAATTCCTCCAAAATTCAAAGTTCTTGAGTTCGTCAAGTATGAAGGTTTAACTTGTCCAAGAAGTCACCTCATCATGTACTGTCGGAAGATGGCCTCCTGCTCCAGTAATGATAAGCTCCTAATCCACTTCTTTAGAGAGTCTTACCGGGGCATCCCTAGCTGGTATATGCAGTTAGAGAGGAGCAAAATCAACTCATGGAATGATTTGGCTAAAGCTTTCATCAAACAATATAAATACAATATGGACATGGCTCCTGGCCGCTCCCAGTTGCAAACCATGGTAAAATGGGGCAATAAAAGCTTCAAAGAGTATACCTAAAGATGGAGAGACATTGCATCCCAAGTGGAACCTCCACTGTCTGAAAAGGAGATGGTTACCACATTTATTAACACACTTCAACAACCTTTCTATGACATGATGATTGGAAATATCACTTCAAGCTTCTCAGACCTAACATTGTTGGGGAAAGAGTGGAAGCAGGGATAATAAGCGGAAGGATTGGCAACCTCAACATTCAACAACCATCGCGCAGTATTGGCCATGATATGGAAGAAGATACAAATGTTGCTCATCATGACATACCACGCTGAGGCAGTGGGCCACTCAACTGAGAATTGTTGGGCTTTGAAATACAGAATGCAAGATCTGATCAACACCAAATAGTTGGACTTCAAGAAAGATAATTTGTTTACTTTTTATGCTTTGCCCGGCCCAGGGGTATACCTTGTGAAGGGCCCACTTTGTCTCCATCTTTTCTATTTATCAATGGAATTGCATTTTGAATTTTTTTAACTTCCCTTCTTGATACATAGTCAATCCGGGATAAAAAAAAGTAATTAAAAAAAATATAAAATAAAATGGTAAAGCAAATGCACAATTATCAAAAATTAATTTTTGTAAAAATTTGAGCAATAAGGTTTTGAGATGAAGTTTGGTCGCTTTTTCTATCCAAGAAATATAAAAATATTTATCCCTTGCTACCCCTTTTGAGCCTAAAAAAAAAAAATTCTCTCAAGTACCCTAAACGAGGATCACCCATACATTGAAGGCTAGCACAATAGTCCATTAAATTTTGTATGTTAAAAAAAAATAACAAGCAAGCAAATATCAAATGCAACATATCAAGACGCTTGTAAAGAAAAATGAATAAAAAATGCAAAAACAAAAAAGACAATTGTGCTAGCAACCATTAAAGTACATCTTGGCACTAAAGATCTTTATTTTCATAAACCCTTAAATACTTTTTGAGCCTGAAATATCCTTTCTTTCATAGCCCTTAACCCTTGGCCACGTTACAACTCTAATAAAGTCCATTCTGATCAAAGTCCAATTGCTCATATTTTCTCAAAACTTGATTTTTGAAAGAGGAAATCCATATAAATCCTCGGTGTAGTTGCTTTACCAAAAAAAAATATAAAAGAAAAGCTTGCTAGACTGAAAATCCAAAAGGGCAGGTCTAGGCAAAAGTTAGAGCAACCCGCTAGGTTGAAAACTCGCAAAGAGCGGCCTAGGCAAAAGTTAGGGTCAAATTTACAAACATGACAACCCAGATTGGACCTCACAGATCTAAACATAAGCCAAGAAGCTGGGGGCAAAAGCTGAGCCTATCGTCTACAAGCTTCGCAATCAAGATTTCGTTCCAGTTTCAGAACTACACAAGGTGATCCGCGTCTCTACATAGACCCTTCCTCATATGGCTGGACGAAGGCCAAAGAGACACTGAAAAGTCTCTATGGATCAAAGTTGTCAATCTAAACCTCCCAAGAGCATTCAAAGCACGAAGCTGAAAATTTGAGGATCCATAAAATGATTTATCAAGGGGCAAATATGCAAACCTGGTGCAGTACAAAGTCAACCATTCGGACAAGCAATCCGACAGAAAGTTATCATCTCACGACTCTAAGGGCAGCGTCCTCAAAAGTAATTCAGGGAAATCAAAAAAAATCTTTCAAAGCAAAAGAATACTCATGCATGGCATACCATTCATTGCATCTTACATAATCATCAATACTTTTGGGTTCACCGCCCGCCTAAAAAAAAATCCTTGCTCCAAAAGCAAAAGCAACACTCATGCATGACATACCATTCATTGCACCTTGCATGATCATCAAAGTTTTTCGGGTTCATCGACCCACCCTCTCCAATATTGCATACAGTTGGTCTGTTGTTACTCAGTAAGAACTAGAACTCAACCTACCCAATCCACTTATTAGCAAGAGTTAGGAACCTGTCCTACACCTTGTTGGGAATCTGACCCACCACCTTGGAATCTGACCCAAGCTTTTAGCCTGAACTCCGACGCATCTCGGATCTTCCTCAATTATGGAAATCGATCCGTACCTTTTAGCAAGAGTTAGGAATCTGACATATACCTTGCTGGGAATCTGACCCGAACCTGTGTCGAGTGATGGAGAAGCTTGTACCCTGGACATTCGCCTGCGATAGGGAAACTAGTCCATGCTTTAGCAAGAGTTAGGATTCTGGCCTACACCTTGTCAGGAATCTGACCTAAACCAATATTGAGTGGCAGAGAAACTCATAACGCGGACCTTCCTAAAATAGGGTAGCTAATCCGTACCTTTTAGCAAGAGTTAGGAACCTGACTAACCCCTTGCCGGGAATCTGACCCGAACTTGTGTCGAGTGACGAAGAAACTCGCGCCCCAAACTTTCCCCAAACTGGGAAGTTAATCCATTTTGTAAGAGCTAGGAACTAAACCTATGCCTTACCGAAAATTCACTAGGAATCAAACCTAGAATCTCTCACCAATTTCTCAAAGAGCTAGGAAACGAGTCTATGCCTTATTGAGAATTCACTAGGAATCAAACCTGGAATCTCTCACCAATTTCGCAAGAGTTAGGAACCAGACCTATGCCTTACTGGGAATTCGCCAGAAAACCGAACCTGGAATCTCCCGCCAATTTTGTAAGGAATCATAGTCATACAGTTTATGCCTTAGTAATAAAGCTCAGTGATTTATAATTAATGATATTTAGCATGTATAAGAAAGGGTTTACAGTTTACTGCTCATGTGCATCTTTTTTTTGTTTATTTCTTTATTTCGTTCACTAAATAATTGGCAAGACGCCTTAAAGTGCCACTCGTACGATTCGGTCACTTTGCTATTTCTTCCTATTTTCTAAAAATAAATAAATAGTTTTTATTAAGGGAATCAATTTTTTTAAGGCAAACAAATATTTTATAAACAATTAAAGGGTACCATTTTTTTAATGGGCGTGTAGGGGTGCTAGTCCTTCCCTACGCGTAATCAACTCCTGTACCCAAATCTGGTTCGAAGACCATTCTGTTTTATTATTTTGAAAAAGGTTTTTCCTATTGTTTTTTCCTTAATAAACATAGGTGGCGGCTCCATAGAAAATTTAGGGGGGTTGTCACAGTAACTAAATAAATAGAATAGGAGTAAATGGGGAGAGGGGTTGGTTATTTTTCTTGGTCCTTGGTTGGTTTGGGAGAGAGACAGACTCTCTAATTTCTGTCAAGGCAGAAAACTGCTACTAACTGCTTGTTGTAACCGCCAACTCTCTTTCTAAAAATTAATTTAATAATAATATATACATATAGACATTAATAAATTAAATAATTTCTGAACTTTAAATTATTATTATTAAACACACCGAACATATTTACTAAAAATTTCACGTGGCTGTAGTATACTTTCATTTATGCTTGTTAATTAATTAACGGTGCAAATATGGAATTTGGATTTCTTCCAACTAACCAAAAATGTTCGGGAATATTGGCCCAAAATAAGAAAATTAAGACTTGAATTGGTGGGGTGCGCCAGGCCAATGCTTTAGTGCAACGCATAAGCGACGCGTGAGAGGCCCAACAGCAAGCTGCTTTAGTGGACTCTCCCCCTTAAAAAATTAATTTAATATCGTGTGAGCCATTGGCCCACATATCAGATATTAAACTGATAAGAACAGATACTACACTTGATCTTAGCCAAAAGGCCGAGAAAGGTATGAGCCTAACATTGGCTTGCTCTGTCTTTTATATCTCACACGCGCTCTCTTGCTTTCTTGACTGTTCGAGGTGGGACTCTTACGCAGCAGCTTGGAGCACTCTTGGAAGTTGGAACACACTGGTAATTCAAAATTTGGCAATTCATTTCGCACAGTAGCTGTGAGGAGTAAACTTTCTACCGCTTGCATTTTGAAGAATTCAGTCTTTCTTCTCCTACCTCTCTCTTTCTCCCTCCTTTGTCTGGAATTAAATACTAGCTCCCAAATTACTTATAGTCTGCAGTCATGCAACTCTGAGACCAGCCACAAATATTACATTCACGAGGTTAATGATGCTCGAAAAATTTGAATGTTACATTCACAATCCTGAAATTGACTCGTGATTTTTATAGACCACAAATTTCTTTACTCCTAAACGTTATCATCAGATTAAATACCTGCATTGGACATCATGAAAACACAACTTCTTGTCTTTAAAGCAAAAAATATATAATCTTATTCTTATCCCTTTATGCTTTGTTTCTATCATTTGTTTGAGTGCCGGTGTCTCTGGTAGAATTATATGAAATGTGCAATCTTTTTAGCATTATCATTTATGAACACACTCTCAAGAATTCTTGGCGTAATATATTAGGAGCAATAGAGCTCTTCTTGTCTGGAGTTTCTAATGGTGATATTTGGCAAAAAGTAGGACTTACTGTTGGGTTAAGTTGCAAGCAGAAACTTATTTGAACCATCAGGCTTTGATCCTACTATGTATCTTCTTTTTTTCTCGATAGATTTACGAGAGAAAGAACGTGTTTTGCAATCTCAGCTGAAGCATTGGGGTTTGTTGCTTTCAAAGCCCTCTCAGACATATCTTTCATCTTCTTCTTGTCCCCTGTCATGCATTACAAATGTCCATATCAAGAAAGAAGGGATGATAAAAAATAAATAAAAAGAGTTACATGTTGCTTCATGGTACATGACGTTCATCTTGGTTACATATGTATTAAGAGTTATTTAATTAGTGGACATGGCAGATTCATTCTTAATGCAGCTTACAACATCAAGCAGTCTAAGTGTTAATTAGTGGCATATATTGTATTAAAGGGAAAATTTATAACCCAACATTAAGGATATAATAGAACAGCATGTTACTAATATAGCAAACTATGATGCAGATCTGACTGGGAAAGTTAGAGAAGGTGACCTTTAATCTATCTATTGGAATAAAGATGTTCAGGTAACACCGAAGCAAATGAATATAGAACAGCACAACTATCTGGAATAAATAATGAATAAGAAGAGGGAAAAAGCAGACAAGTACCAGGTCATGAAGATCATGATCTTTAGTTATTCTTCTGTATTAATGGTCTTTTTAATGTATCATGATCTTTAGTACCAGGACATGCTTCATGAATATTTCTGGAATTATTTCCAAACCTGAAATTTTTAAGACATGGAAGGTGAAGACGACATACTTAAAATCTCTTCAACTGCAATTGCTAGTGTACTTGAATCAAGCTCATCCTCAGTTATAACCGTCACACCAGCTAAGTCTGCCATCAAAGAAGCATTTCTGAATTGATTCCCCTCAGAGAAATATGGTGATGGTATCTACAAAAATTAACTGAAAAAGGTCATCATTTTCTTTTGTATGAGCCCCATATCCAATTTAAGAGGAAAGCATTGTGAAGATTAGTAAAACATAGAGAAGAGAAGAGGAGGAGAAGAGTAGAGGAGAGACATTGCTAGGTTTCCAATAGGAATGCAAATAATAAGTCTCAACAATACAAGGCAATAGAGAAGTAAAAATACTTAAGATCTAAAAGACTAAACTACCCTTAATACTAATATATTATATTATCTGACAAGCATATGGGTGCCTAAGATACATTTAACTATATGTGTGATTCTTGGGAAATATGGAAAGCATAAAAATGTTGTGTTGATTTGGCATCACATATTGTTGGTCAATGTTATGTCAGTTGAGGGGACTATTTTCAATGTTGCATTCGAACAAATACTCAGCACTGTTGTGATGCAGATAACAATCTCCAGATCTATTCTTAAGCTCTAGTTGCCTTTATGTAGACATTGGATCATATTGTTAACATCCTTTAGCTCTATATGCATTCATATATACACCTCCCATGGCATAAAAATATATTTTTCATTCGGCTTTTAGTTCTCAATTAGCATAAATTTAGAAGGCATCTCTCATAGGAAAGGGTGTTTTAAACTAATGGACTAATCACACAAGACATTTTATAATTCTAAGCATAAACAAATAAAGCAAAAGGAATTAAACGAACAGCTAAACTCAATATCTAATTAACTACCAGGATAGACGGTTTCCCAGTGGCCAATATTTCATAGCAAGTCATTGCACCGGCTCTAGATACAATCAAGTCTGCAGCTGCATATGCCATATCCATACGATACATGAACCTTCATAAAAAAAAAAACGGATATATCACATAATTAGTGATAAGTACACCTCAGCTTGTACTGTGAAATAAAAAAGGATGCAGGCAAAATTATGTTCAACATGAAACCCAAAAATCAGAAATATCTTTACTACAAAATTTACTCACCGCTGAAGAATATACCACAAAATTAAAACTAATTTTTAGTGAAATTAGTTAGTAGTACTTGGTAATATGTGAATGTAAATAAATAACAGAATCAACACAGCACTTACGGTGTCATATACAAGCGTGGATGGCTTCTAACAAGGCTATCCATTTCATCAAACGCTTCAACCCCAGTTTGCCATATAATATACAACCCATCATCCTGTCTCATCATCCGATAATACAAATTAAGCATGGCAATGTTAAGAGCATTAGCACCGAAAGAGCCACCCAGAATCAACAAAACCTTATAATTGTCCCCCTCACAATCACCACCACTAGGCTTCCCATTATAACCGGGAAAAAAATAAGACCTTGCAGTGATCTTTGAAACAGGGTTCCTAAGAGACAACCTCACAGGGTTTCCACACACCACACACTTGTTCCTATTCCTCCTAGGGAAGCTGTCAAGGGTTGAGTTAAAAGCAACAAAGATGACACGTGCGAAGAAAGAAAGAAGAGAGTTTGCGAAACCAGGAACAGAGTTTGGTTCGTGAATGACAAAGGTAATGCCTTTGAGTTTAGCAGCGAGACAAACGGGGAAAGAAACATAGCCACCAGTGCCAACAACGAGGTGGGGTTGGAAGTTTCGGAGGTGTTTAGAGCATTGGATGAGAGAGTTTATAAAACGGTAAGGGAAGAAGATGAAGTGGGGAGAAAGTGTGAGGGAAGGAACAGAAGCGAAGTCGTAACCGGAAGAGGTGATTGCGGCGCTTTCCATGCTGTTGGGGCTGCCAATGAAGAGAAACTCGCACGTGGGGTTTGTTGTCTTGAGCTCCTCCGCAATTGCCACTGCCGGGTACACGTGGCTGCCGGTGCCGCCGCCGGCGAACACCACTCGGAGGGTGTCGACTTTGTCGATGTCAACGGGGTCATTTGATGATTGGCAGCGTGGTAAGAGTTGACTGTGATTGTGACTGTTCCTGGGTTGCCACGTGGCAAGAGAGGAAGGGATCACAGCTTGGAACTTGGGAAAGGGTGTTGCTAGGAGGGAAAGGGTAGCCATTAATGCGTAGGTTGTTAAATTAAGGTTGAAGATGAAGATGGTTGGAACTTGGGAAGAGGGAGTGGTCAGTGAGTGATTTGATCTCTCTCTTTTTCTCAGAATTTCCGATTTCTGTTAACTGATCTGTTCAAGTTCCAGCTAACTACCCTGATGATCTATCTGTGTCTTGCAAAATGACAAGTTCCAAGGGCAACTTTAAGGGGGTTGCTTAATTTTTAGTTGCTTTGACTTTGTCTACATGACAATTTTTTGGTCCAAGTATGTCCAAATTTTAGTGCACCGTTCGGTCAAAGCAACATATTAGTGCACCGTGAATTGTCAGTTTCTTACGTGAGAGGTAGGCCAGCAATGAGAGAGACTGAGAGAGACGAACGCGCTGTTGCTTGCTCTATTGTTGTCAGTCAACCAACGCTGGTAAACAACCAGCGATAAAGTTGGCCTAATTAACTTCACAAAAACTAGTTTCATTTCATCTTGGTCATTTTCTCATCACTGAAACAATTAGGATCGTTTGATAAATATAATAAGGTGAATCAATGCTGTCGACTTGCCCAATCTGTTTCCCGATTCTCTTTTTGACAGAGAACATACTACGTAACATTAACTAAGCACGTGTTTGATTTACATTAATTTTTTATATAAGATAATTTGTTACAGTAATATTTTTTTTCCTATTTTAATAATGAAATGTTTTTTATAATATATTATTAATATCGCACTAATTAATGCACAGTTTGCATGTTATGTTACAGACGGGTGCACATGGAAATTCAAGGTTTGAAAGTGAAAGTAAAAACTGTGTGCTGGAATCACATCAGAGATTTTTTGTATGTGCAGAGCAATGATGTTTCAATTTATTATTAACAGACTCTTCCAGGTCTAAAATACAAGTAAATATAAGTCTCTAAAATATAAATAAAAAATCTATATATTTGATTTAAAGCTGGACCAAATACATAGACTTATTTTTTTTATATTTTAGACTGGAGAGAATATATAGCAAAACTATATACGCTACAGAGAGTCTCAGAGCTTACTGACGGACTCTGCTAGTATCCAAGTTCGATCTCTGATGATAGAATAATTTGAGGCTTTACTTATCTCTTGGCCAAACTCTAGATTAGTAAGGACTTTTTTTCTTGGTCACCCGAGCGATCTCTAGACAAAAGAAAAGAATCAGAGATCAGAGATTATATACATTTATACCACAGCGAGGTCTTCGGCAAGCTGCAAGCACGTTTATAGATTCCTATGATGCCACTTGTCAGAACAGAGTGACCCACCCGTGTCATGTTGATTCTGTTCTATTGCAATTTTCGTTTGTTAAAAAGATGAAACCCTGCCCACCACGAATGCAAGGTAAGTAGTAATTTACAACTTACAAACCACGATACTAGTTTCGTTAGTTGGACATCAATCTGACAACAACAACCATGTGTGATCAAATGCTCACGAATCATGACATAAATTGACGAATCATCAAATTCAACGTTTGGACCTATTTTCCTTAATTTACTCAAACCGCATTCACGTGCTACTAATTGAACGTCCACATATATAACTATCTGTTTCAGCAAAGCTTAGGTTATTTTCAAAACAGGACAAACTGAAAAGATGATTAAATTGAATAAATGCCTGAACTTTCAGAAATCTGATGTTTCTGTTAACCTGAAGACAAATAAACGGGGCTGACAACGTACCCTAACAGAAATACAATAAAGTTTAGACAGAAATCTACAAGAAAAAGACAAAAAGCTCCGCATAAAGCCAATGGCAGTAGCTTGCCTTATTCAATTGGATTACTATTATAGATTATAACATCAGAAAAACTAGCTCGAAACATATGATCTTGCATTAGATTCATTTTCATATAGATAATAGAGACTGCCTTATTTTAATTTTATAGATAGAAAGCAGATCCCATAAATCAATCACTAAAGAATGAACAAGAAGTCCAATCAAAACCCCCAATATGCTAGCTGCTCAATTTTCTCCTAGTCGAATTATACTGCCTGTGAAGTTCTGTTTTGTTGCTGAATATTATTGTCTATAGGAAATTGTTTTGAAGCATCTGCTGCTGGGGTCATGGATTGGTACTGAGGTGGAACAGTAGTTGCTTGCTGTTGTGTAAAGTATACTTGGTCTTGCGTATGTCCACCATATTCATAACCATAATTAGTTGTGGCAGAAGGAGCTATAGCAATGGGTTGTGGTGGTTGGTGGATATTTTGAGGCAAACCAACATACTGCTGCTGAAATTGATTAGAAGGTATTTTAATAAATGCAGGGTTTGATGCCACTGAAGCTTTATGGACACTTGAAGCCACCTCAGGTACATTTGTTGGAGCAACAGCACTTTGCAAAGTCATGTTGTATGGTTGTTGTGTAGATCCGACAGGCATCACAAAAACTGGGTATTGCAGCTGCTGACCAATTGGATGATGAAGCTGTTGATGTGATGTTGGTGGGGCATAAACTGAGTAGTAGGATGAAATTGGCACTTGACCTGCACCTATAGGACGGTGAATATACACAAATTGATGTTGCTGTTGTTGATGCGTGTGGGGTTGTTGATTTTGATGATCCAATATTTGTTGTTGGGGTGGCGTGTAACCCGAATCCTGAACTTGTTGATCCCCTGGTGATTCACTTTTGATAGTATGATTTGACGTTGGCAAAGCGGGACCTTTGTTGTCCACATGTGCAGGTTGGACTAGATCTTGATAGTACACAGTCTTTGAGAAAGAATTTGCAGATGCAATACTGCTATCACTGACCACATAAACCAAAAAAGAATCAATTTAATACTAGTAAAGCATAATATCACTACCAAATAACATCAACATACAAATAATAAAACTAACCGAAGATTTTGATTTTTTTTTTCCTTCTCCGTAAAAAGTAAGAACTTAGTAAAACGAAAAGGTGGGTATTGAAAAAAACTCAAGTTTCACGTTGACTAGAAATAAGGCCTTAAAAGAGTTTAGAAGTATATGACACTTTTTATCTTACAGGCCAGTTTTGTAAGGATGAGTTAGACCCAAAATTCTAATATGGTTTCAGAGCCTCTATGACTAAGTGGTCTAGAGTTCGATCTTTGTCGCCCCCATTCTTCTAATAAAAACAATTGAATTTCAGCACAAGGTTAGTGAGTCTGTGCATTATCTACGTTTCAAGCCCAAATAACTCTCACGTGAAGGGGCGTGTTAGAAATATTCCACTTAAAAACTCTCGACATAAATATTCCACTTAAAAACTTAATGTGGACATTAAATTTCACCAATCAAACCATTGAATTAAATTTTTTTATTGAGTATATCAACTTTAGGTATTTTCACTTGTGAAAAAAAAAAACTTAGGGTATTTTCATAAAATTTCAAAACTATTTGATACTTACTTGAGGGGATGGGTAGTTTAACTGGTTTAAGCTAAAGGTATGAAAGAGTGAAGGAGTTAAATGTGCAAGGTTCAAATCCTACTGAAGGAGAAAAAAACTAATATGACAACTAACATTTGTCTATCAAAAAAAGGTGAAATTTAATGGAGAGGGAGAGTAAATGGTACAATGGGATAGCTAAATATGAGGGTATAATAGGAAAAGTCTTCCCAACAAACTTCTGTCTTGGTTGGTGTGAATTAACCTTAAACGTCAGATACAAAGGAACAGAGGGAGTACTAGTTAAGAAATATTTAATACATTTTATCAAATATTTGTAATTCATTTTATAAAGAAAACAAAGTAAAAAGTCCATTGTCCCCTTATCAGATACATCTTACCATTGTGTTACTCTACCACACTAAGTTAAAAAGGCCTCATTTGATTCAATCTCCTGAATAAGGAATCAACCTCGGTGCTTATTCTTCGGATATCATCATTGCTTCCTCTTCGAGAAAAGAAGTTCAGGACTAGGGATGGCAAAATGGGCCAACTCGGCCCAACCTGCCATGAGCCCACTCAAAAACGGGCTGACCCAACCCAGCCCGTCACGGGCTGACGGGCCAGTCCGCTAAAAAATCAAAAATTAAAAATAAATATAAAAACTGAAATTCGGGCTAAAACCGGGCCAAAATGGCGGGCTAACCCGCCTAAAATGGACCAATATGGCATGCAGGCTTGCCCGAAATATGTGGGAGAAAAAAAAAGGAAATTTGTTACTCCCTTCGTCTCGTTTCACTTGTCCTATTAGTTTATGCACACCTCTTAAGAAAATGATTGAGTTTACAAATTTTTATGATAAAATGACACTCATTGATTAAATATTCCTTATTAATTTGAGTAGTTAAGTAGAAAAAATTCATTAATATAGTTGGTTGAAATAAAACGGATATTGTTGGAAAAGAAGTAATTAATATTTAAAATTCATTAATATAGTTAGTTGAAATACAACGGATATCGTAGGAAAAGAAGTAATTAATATTTTTTGATTTTATAAATAAACAAGTAATTTGAGATAATGAAATATTCCAAAGAAAACAACAAAAATGAGAACCCAACGGGCTGGCCAGGCCCGCTTGTGGCCTGATTGGTTGACAGGCTAGATGGGTTAGGTTAAACGGGTTGGTAGGCTGACATGTCGTAGCCCAACCCACCCCTTTTAAGCGAGTTGGCGGGTTGGCCTACCTTACATACTTTTGTATTTCAAAAACATTAGTAAATACGCTTGTTATTATTAAATACTTTTTAATTTTGCTTTATTAATTACTCCCTTCAGCCCCTTTTTTTAAGAAATAAAATAGTCCATTTTCTTGATCTTAATAAGAAACAACATCAATTTTCAAAAGTATTAAATGCCTAAATTTTATTTTCACCCCTTATTTATAATGAGACATATTAATGATATACAACCATTTTTACTATGCAAGTAAGTTAGTTCATAAAATGAGTATTTTTGAAAAAAAAATTAATCTTTAAGAGTAATATCTAAGACACTCATAAGTATTCATATCTTATCGGTCTATATAAGATTTTGTTCCTTATAATAAGTATCAGAGGAAGTAATATCTAAGACACTCATCAGTATTTTCTTATAACTTCTAACTCATACTTTATCGGTCTATATCAATCTAAATGAATGAATCGATTTAAACCAATATTTTTTAAAAGCCGAACTAGACATTGAACCGATTGGACCTTTGGGTCATGATTCAATTGCGTTAAATCGTTCGAACGGCTAAGTAAATGAACCGTAGACATAGCTAGTTCCCAATTCAATCGGTTCAGTCCGGACGTTATATAAAATCAAGATCAATACTATTTGAAATCTCTCCAACTAATATATAAATCAAGCCCCTCAACTATGGATGTTTGAAATCGATATTTATTATAGGAGAGAGTAACAGTCGTATAATTATTATCAATAAAATAAAAATAAAATGTAAAAAAATAAGCAGCAGAAGCCTCTTTAGCACGCGAAAAAAAAAATAAGCATCAGAACTGCAGCATTGTTTTCTGTTTACCATGTTACTCTCCCCAATAGTTTTTCTCTTGGGTTGTGTTTTTCTTAAGCAGACCCTCGTGCGTGAGGGAATGGCCAACCCAAAGGGACAATAACTTCAGTCCCAACTTCATTCCACCCTGTATGGATCCAAGAATTTTGACTAGTGGAGGCAAAATTATATATTATAAATTTTTATATAAAAAATACATCAATATATAAGTGATAAGATAATAAAATCATTATTATTAAGCAAAAAATTGAAGATCACAAAAATTATAGCATTATATACCTAAAAACTTGAAGACACTTTCACATTTACGAATTATAATTGTTCTATACGTGTTTTCATATTTTGAAATCATTGTATGATTTTTTTTCTCATTTTCAACACTATTAAAAATATACCTCTCTATGTACGTGACCAAATAATTATTCAACAATTCATCTCTCAATCATATCAAAAGAGTATAACTCATTTTCAATTTTTTCTTTTTAGTGGGTTTAATACTTAATTTTAAATGGGGTAAAAATAAAATTATTCATTAATTAATAAAAAAAAATAAGTCAATGGGATCAATTATCCACAATTTTGATAAAGTGGATCCGTCCCTGCTGTATTGCGTTTATAACCAGCCAATTCAAGCTGTAACCTTGCAAAGTAAGCGCAGCTACCAAAATTCTGCACGTGCATCTGTTTTGTTCAATGATTCTTGTACTTAACGATGCATGTAAGGGAGGATGAAGATTTATTTTTAAAACGAAAAGGAATATGCACAGAAGGAGAAGCGTACAAGGAGAGGCAATCTTCTGATTAACAACGGGAGCTAATTTAAAGGAAGCCTTTTGTCATTAATATAAGAAGAAATACAAAAATTACAGAGACTAAATTACAGAGACTAAGCAAACTTATTTAATGTTATAAAATTGAATTATCATTCTAAATATACTCTTAATAATTGGGTGTATATGAAAAATGTGAAATTTGACTACTCCATCTATTCTTTTTTACTTGTCAGTTTTTAAGAAGAAATTTGTTCCTTTTTATTTGTCATTTTAATAGTTTAAGAATACATTAATTACTTATTTCTTAATTACACTCTTAATTATTTATTGTAGAGAAAGAAATAAATGTGATGGATAATAAACAATCAAGGGTACCATAGGAAAAAACTAACTTTATCAAAAACAACAAAATTTATTGGTTTCATTAACAACCTTAAAAGACAAGTAAAAAGGAACAGAGGTAGTAATAAATATACATGTCTCATTAAAACAGAGATACAAAAGGTACTTTAGCAATTAATACATATTGAAATATATCCATTTTTTTTATAATTAGGACAAAAAATGCTTAAAAAATTCTCTTATAATAAGTACCGGAGATAGTATTTAATAAAAGAAAGGTGATGACTCCGGTGAAGTGTTGGGTAGATATACTCAAGTGAGCTAGACTAATGAAAAACACTCACATGTATCTACTTATCATGTTATCAAATCCACCTTAATTACTTTAAATTAATCATTTGACTTTTTGAAATTGCTTATGCATCCTCTTTAAATTAAATAATGTATTTTTTTTAAAAAAATTCTCAACGGTGTCTCTTTGTAATCTCTCTTTTTCATCTTCATACCCACTTCACGGTTCTTCTTCAGACAGAGATTGAGTTTCTCTTCTTGTTCTTACAATAGAGCCTAGATATTGAAAAGAAGCTGACATCGGTATATGTTTACTGTTCTTTGATTCTTCATTTTTTTCTCTAATATGATGAACATTCTAAACGTCAAAGAGAAAAGAGGGAGAACAACATATGAACAAATTTGTAAAATATTTTATGAGACACTAAATAATTATTCAAAAATTTACTGCTTACTTTTTAAAATAATAAAAAATATATTCGTTCGGTTATATGGAAAAAATTGAACAAATTAACTTTTTTTATTAAGCCACTTAATATGAGAACCAGTATTCAACTAATCTACAAGTACCTAATATTCTACAGGTACCTAAAATTACAGGTACCTAAAAGAAAATCTGTATTAAAATACTGAGTAAAAAAAACTTATATACGGTTATTCAAAATTCTTTGTACACACACCCTATTTCACGACTATAATGAGAACTCCTATGCCACTGAATGCATGTTAGGAGACAAATCGAATAGCAATTAGAAATACTTCCACCACGACACATTAAATGATATCTGATGATTGATGCATAACATAAGTACATTCTCCGTCTATATTGTTTCTCATTTAAGGTTATACAGATTTTTTAAGAAAATAATTGATTGTACTAATTTTTATGGTAAAATAATCTCTATTGACTAAAATACTCTTATTAATTGAAGTGATTAGTTGTAGTGGAATGATAGTTAGATAGGAAAACTAATTAATATTGGTTAGTTGAAATATAAATGAATAAAGATATTATTGAAAAATAAGTAATTAATACTTCTTGATGCTCTAAAGTGATAAATAATTTGAGACAATAAAATATTTCAAATATGATAAATAATATGAGACGGAGAGAGTGATTTTAAAGGTGAAACAGACGGTTGTTTATGCTAGGTACAAGCATGATTGAGCTTGCTGGTTATTTTCCAATAACGTTGATAGGGTATTTGGCTAAATTGATCAGTACTTTTGATTAATTGTTTATTTATTTATTTATTTAATGAAAATGTGCATTGAATAAACAAAACTTGTCGTGCGAGGTACTCTATCCGTCCCTTAATAAAAGACATTTTTGGTAAAAAAAATTTATTCCTTAATATAAGACATTTTTCAAAGACAAGGTGTATTAATTTTTTTTTTTACAAAATTACCCCTATACCAATGTGTATTAATTCTTTCTCTTAATAGTCTTGGAAGATGAGAATAGTAACTTGAAAAAAATAGCACACATTTTATACAAATTTAATGATAATAACTAACAAAATTCACTTTCTTAAAAAACGTGAAATGGTAAAAAATGGTCATATATTAAGGAACGGAGAGAGTAACTTTTTTTGGAAATGGATCCCAAGTTCATAATTGACCGTGGACATGGATTGACTGCAGTAAACCATGCGGTCACTACATTAGGGGGATTTAAGCCATTAGATAGAAATCTGATGGCTCATGCTAAATCAAAAATTCAAAATCCCAATCATTCATTTTTTATCAATGGCTAAAATTGCTTACTGTAGTGATTTTGACTGCACCAAATCCATTTCCATTGACCGTAGGGGTGATTTCAACCATTGAAAAATTTTGATTTTGAAATATTTGTTTAACTGCGTGAATTTAGGATTCCCTAACTGCAAGGAATCCATGTCCCTTTTTGTAATCCCTCCTTCTCAAAATAAGCGTAATTTTATTTTATCAATGTAATATTAATTATTTTAATCCTATTTTACCCATCAAATTAATATTGTGTGCATTACTCTCAAGTCATTATACTTTACTATGTATTTATGACAACTGTTTATACACAATAGTTAATAAGAATAATTTTGTAAAATTGTTACACTTTTATTTTATGTTATTTTATAGTTATGAACTAGTTCGACTGCTAATTTATTTAAAACACTTCAAATTTAATTGGCTAACTTATTTGTTGTCAAATACTACCTTCGTCCCTAAATATAAGTTTTTTTGAAAAAATTTGTCCCATTTTTATAAGCTCATTTTCAAATTATTAAGTGTATTAATTATTTTTTTAAGAATATCCCTAATTAATTTACATCCCCCGTGCACATCACATCATGCAAGTTGTTTTTTTAGCTTTGGAAAGTCTAAATGTAAGGCCAAAGCCCCCTGCACTTATACACTCCATATTTATGTTGTGAAACTTTGTTAGCGTAATTTTTTGGGGATGGGATATATCATAATTAATTTACCTTTGAACTTCTCAACTACTGGTAATTAATTTTATGGAAAATGTGTAGTAACTGAGGGGATAAGAGTATAATTGACAAAATGTAACTTTAAACTACCAAAAACAACCGTTAAATAGTAACAAAATTCTTCTAAACAATCAACAATTAAAAAGGAATGGTGGGAGTATGTTATAAGACATTAATAACAATATAAGATATAGGGTAACTAAAGGCATTCCCTTAACCTGGACGGCAGATATTGTACTTTGAACTTTTCCATGTTTGGGAGTTTTCAAATCAGTTTTTGAATCCCAAAATTGCACTGCTATAATATTACTTTGATGCAAACACTCTTCACATTTTCTACTTTTCCCAACTTCATTACAAAACAAAGTAAAACTTGCCTCTCGTTCCTCGGTGATAAATATTGAGTTAAAGTTATAAACATACGTAGTACTTCTTAAGAATGTTCGAGCCTTTATCATTTTCAATATAAATCATTGTTTGGATTTTTTCAATTTTTTTGTTTATTTTTATAAGCCAACCATCTGCATGATTTTCTCAATTGGACCTATCGACTATTTGCCTCACTTTTCAAGCTGAATAACAGTTTTAAGGGATATGAACTAAAAAACAAAATTTATGAATTTGTTTGTTATATATTAAATTACATAAATATATTAATTGTATTTAACGGATGTTTAAAATTATCTATTGTTTATTATCTATGACATAATATAAAACATGGTTTTCTCAACATAGAATCATAATTTCAACATTTCAATCAATAATATTAGATAAAATATGTTTAGTCAAAACAAATATTAGATAAAATATTACCTTCAATCATCATAATCATGTGAAGTACATGCAGTTTGAGAAGTATTTATGTAATGAATTAATTGTTAATTTGGTAACATTTTTTTATGGGATGATGTTTTAGTCTAAAGTAGGAAAAATCTTCGGGCTCAATGAACATTTACGAAGAAAATTATATTTGTCCCACTCCAATAAGACTAGTGAGGACTTGAACCACCACAATACGTCGGATACAAATTCTGGCATGCTTTACTAGACCAATCTCTTCGGGTTAATTTGGTAACTATTATAATCATCAATAAGCAAGAAAACACACATATCACTAAGATATGCTTATAGTTTCTCTAAGTGACACATATTTTTCACATATGAAAATCTCATGTCTCATTTTCCTTTTACATTTTCTGTTTTCCACTAATGACAATTTGTCACATAATAAAAAATAAAATTATAACTTATTAACACATATGCATATCCCTAACCTTTGATTGGTGGGAGACAGAGAAACACCATTTTTAGGGACAACAAATATTTATTCATTATTGACTACCTGAATTCATTTTACAGATTTGGTGTTCGTGAGGAAACTGGGTCTCATGGCTAGGCAGGGGCAGATCCCACATCCTCCACCTGAATTGGCCGACACGCCTCAGCAACAGGAGCCATTTTAGAAATCCAATATTTGAGAAGAAAAAAATAAAGCAGTTGAATGAATTATACGTAAGAGTGGTATGATAGTGCCCATTTTGTGGACATCCCTTCCCCTCTTCTTCAAAATCTTCAATTGGCAGCATTTTATATGAAGAAAATATTATCACCGGTTTAGACTGCCAGCGTTGTTATTAAATTATTATTTTAATTAGCAGGATTAAGTTTTATTGACACAAATTCTGACTGAATTTTCATTATCAACAAAAAAAAAATTGACTGAATTTTGTTCTATCCTTAAACCGACCAATCATGACAAAAGATAAGTGTGCACACATACTTCTTGCACATACCGTAAGAATTTACAACGAATATCGAAGATTAATTGCAGAATGTATCTCGAGTTTTTCATATATTCTTGTCATTTATTTTTATATGAAATTATACGAATTAAGCCCATGAACAATGATTTACCAAATGTCGTTACTCCAAATCGACTTCAAATATTGGGCCTCCAATTTTGTTTAATAAAGTTTGAACTAATATGTAGGGCTTTACCCCAAGGGGAGCCCTTCCAGAAATTCTCAAAGGCCTGGGCCAAACCCAGGCCTAAGAGGGGGTTTGGAAATAGTTTTCAACCAGCAATAGACGCGCCTCGGTTAGAACCTCACTAGCTGCGTCATTGCCCCAAGCGCAAAGATACTTAAGTTGACTTTCGTTGCTTCTAATTATATAACTCTATTACTTGTTCACTTTCACACATAGTCGATGTGGGACAAGTCTCAGTTCAATACTCACATGGACTATAGATCTCGTTACCGAAGCTGAACAAAATAAAATAAAATAAAAATACAACACATGGTAAACTATCACAACACATATTATTGGCATACATATATATATATGACCTCGAAGATTCAGTCTTTGATGTTAGTAGAATTTGAAACTCTTCTGATAACTGAAAAGAAAGAATCAGAAGCATCAAAGTAAAGCAAAAATGAAGTAAAAATCAGCTTCATCATTGTAGTTTTGGGGAATGGTTTGGGAATTCAAGCTGAAGCTTTACATGATAAGTTGTAGCTACCTCACTTGGTTGCTTATTCGTCTGAGTAAAAACTGCAACACCACGAGCAAAGGCAAATGAACCTGTTCCTCCCACCACCCTGAATTCTTCTCTGTCCTTATGAGTTACTTTCATGGCCTGCACACTCAAGCTACCTGAATGATCTGGTGTGTCAAAGGTCAGATACAAAACATTGAAAGCTGAATGCTCAAACTGTTCCACAGGAATTATAAAGCCTTGTGCTTTTCCAACTACCCGTGAAGTGTTCTCTGGTCCCTCTGTGAGTACACGGTGATAGACGAATGCTTCAGCATCTTCCCTTGGTACAGCATGTGTATTTGAGGTTGTTATGTGAGGTTGTTGGATGTATAGGGATAGATCAAGCCAAGGCCTTGAATGGATCTTCTTATGGGAAACAGGTGATGCTAAAGCCAAAACAATTACTGCTATTGTCGCTAGAGAAACTGCAGTGCAGAATATGATTCTCGTTAACATTATGTAATTTTAACAAGTTTGATAGAGGATTTGTGATTTGTGCTCTTTATAATGAGATGAGAGCAAATTTAAATTGAGTGTTCCTTATGGTTTAAATTAAAAGTTATAATTGGCAACCTAATCCATTATAAATTGCAGGTCAATACCTAAACCATTATAAATGCCTTCATGCTTTGCTAGACTTCCATTGCTTGTGGTTTTGGTCGAAATTATTCCTAACATTAATTTCAGAAAGGACACTTGGACATATCATCTTAATCAACCAGAGCACCAACTTCAATTAAAAAAATTACTATAATTTATGACTATGGAATCCATTATATGGATAGTTTCGTTGTCACTATCAACATGTACCAAAAGCACATTAGACCCACAACATGCACCGTCCTTACTCCTTGTACCTTTTTCTTTTTCCTCACAAAAATGGCCACAGCAAGCATCGTCCTTATGCCTTTTTTTTCTTTTCTTTTTTAAACACTAAAGGACACTGCATAGTGAGATTGAAATTGAAAGCACAACTACTTGCAGTGTCAAAGTACATATGGATATAATATACTCCAGCAAGTGCACAAATGCACAAGAACGTGCAAATAATAATATGGAAGTAGAGTAATATGGTGTTCAATGAGATAGAATTTCCTAATTTTCTGTGTTAAGATTATCTGGATTATCCATTACTTGATCAAAGGTAGTTTTAGTTAAAATAAAATTACTATAAAAACAATCGATGCAAAGAACATAATTTCTTTTAGGGAGTGTTTCAACGAGGGAATTTAAGGGGTAATGTCTTTCTAGAGAGTAATTAAAGTGCATCAATGTAAATTACTTTGTGTGGATATTAAATGCTAGGGAATCTGAAATCCCTTCCTTGCTTTCCCATGTGAATCTCGTCAAACCACTGTCACCGGTCGCCGCTCCACATGTCATGGACCCTCGGTTGTCGAGTCTTCGATCGTTGGGCTGCCGTTCGCTGATTGTCATGTCGCCGCTCATCTGTCATCAGGGTGTTGGCCCCTTGGTCATCGAGATACCAGGCCCGCAGATCATTGGGTCTCCAAGCCCGTCGATCATTGGGTTGCGAGCCCAGTTGATTGTCACGTCGTGGGGCCCCTGGTCATCGAGCCGCCAGCCCACGAGTCGCTCGACTATCGACCGCCATGTTGCAAACCAATAGGTTGTTGGACCACAGTGACTACAAGTCGTCATTTTTTAAATACTTTATCCAAACAAATAATTGTAAAAATGAAGAAAATTCAATTAAAGCAATTGAATTTTTCTAAAATTTGCAATTTCAGCATCTAAACACACACTTAGGATTTAGGGGGAAATTGGGTTAAATACTTAATTAAACACTTACTCAATAAATGCTGATCATATGAGAGCTTATGTCACAAATACTTATATTTAATAAATTATTTGGCTAGTTTATAATTTTGCCTCTCATAGCTGTCAACAAAAATTTCTCCATTCATTGAGTCTCATTCAATAATAAGCTTATGAGTTGTATATAAATTTGATTAAAATAAAAAAGATGCCAATAAATTTTTGTACACAGTTTTTTGTAAGTGTGTACAATTGGTGTGCCGCTGTAGAGATCCTAATTCTATGAAGAGACAATTTTTTAGAGGGCTTAATTGACGGTTGTAAGACAAGTTCCACAACATTGTTTCTGTCACACACCATAGGTGTGAGAGCACTGTAGCAGAGAGAGAGAGAGAGAATAAGAAATAAGATGAGCAATGCAACGGAGAAAAGCAGAGTAAAAAACCTAATCTGATAAAAACTTAGTGATTCTCTTTCATTCATTTAGAATATATCTACTAAACAATTCTAAATTCATATATGATCATATCTCTTTCATTCTTTCTTACATTTACTATTGTCTCGTGACAGTAACATTAGCCAGAAAGATCACAACTAGATGCTCCTACTGGAGCTTCTTGTTGAGAAAAATTCGCACGCGCCACTCTGATTTACCCATAGATGACGCTCAAAGATCTCTGATACCAGTTTTGGAGAATCTCCATACGCGCAAAGAAAATAATAAAAGGACACATAGATTTATGTGGTTCAGCACCTCTTGCTTATGTCCATGGAACACCTCAGCAAAAATATCCACTATCACAAATAGAGATTACAAGATTGTATTGTAACTCACCCCTCAATATAACAAGTTTTTTTACACAAACTTGAAAAACCTATCACAAATTGTGTATCACTTTACAAACTCGAATACCTCACTTAAGAGTTACAAAGAATAATAACACCCACCACACAGTACAAATTTTATGGTCTGAAACTTGGAAACTTTAACACCCTCCGAAAGTAAGGTGTCACGTGGGAATAAAATAATTACTACTCCAAAATAGCAGAAGATTTTAAAAATAACGTGTTCAACACACGAGACTTTATTTCATCATCAAAGTAATGCGGAAAAATATACGCGTAGTTTTTACAGAATAAAATCCACTGGTCGTGGTATTAAAAATAAAATACAAGAGACAGACTTTTCAAAGTCTATAAAACTCCTAACAACAACAAAAAAACATAAACCTTCAAACTGGGAAATCTATATCCTGCTTCCACCTGTCAATAAATAAAAAGAGAAACAACAACAAAAACAACGCAAGGGTGAAAATCTCACAAGTTTTATCGCGATATTCGCACAAGTTAAATAAAAATAATAAATATTATACACAGACAGACAGATAGAATAATATTTTCCAACAATAGCACATAACGATAAATATCTTTATGACTTGGTGATCTCCCAAAGATAATTTCCCATGCAACATGCATGAAAACGGCTTAAAAGCTAGCTGACAGTAATTTGTCAGGTCCACAGGCATAAGGCCCAGCTAACAATAATTTGTCAGGTCCGCTTTAAAGACAGCCGGTGACAGTAATTTGTCACGTCCACAGGCTCAACGCCCAGCTGATAATAATTTGTCAGGTCCATACTTTAGTAGTCTTACGGTATCAAAAGCCACTGACAAATAAAGTCAATGACTAATATAAGTCCCGGTTAATGAAAACCAGTTGACAATAATTTGTTAGGTCCATAGGCATAAAGCCCCACTGACAATAATTTGTCAGGTTCATGCAATGCATAAGTGCACCAGTATATCAAGACTCATTCAAATAACCACTTTCAAGCATAACCATTTACAGAAAATTTGCCGTGACTCGTTTGTATTTACAAGCAAACCCCCACTTTTTAAAGTGGTCAGAAAACATGTTACAGCATCAAACACAATTCAAATTAAGCCATAGTCTAAGCTATGCCGTCAGACCAACTAACAATCGGTAATCAAACAAATAATGAATTCAACAACACAATATACTTACATATACTCAAAATAATTACTTTTCCAAAAATAAGGGATGAAACTCCAAAGAATTTTCATCCAAAAATAACTTAATACCAAATTAGGCATACAAACACACAAACACACAAGACTTATGTTTTCTCGAAATTCCAAGAGAAATTCCACTTACCTCAAAGCTTTAAGATTCCATCTCTTACCAAAATTCCTCAGCACTAACTTCACCAAATATCCAAATCAAATCCAAGATCACAAATATATAAAAAGAATGAAGATTGGATCAAAAGATCTAAAAGTTCCCTTCACTTTTCTCTCAAAAACCTTTCTTTCTCTGAAAAATATGTTACTTTCTCTCTCTAAAATTACTTTTCTCTCTACCTTCCTCTTCTCAAAACTAGAAAAAAAATGAAGTGAAGAAAAGTATTTATAGGAGAGCTTTCTTATTAAAAAAAGAAATGATTAACCATAGTTACCATAAAGTAATCATGGTTAAGAATAAAATATATTATGGATTTCAAAATTATAAATTTTGATTAAGAATATAAAAAAATATATTTCATTATGCTTTTGTAACTCAAATTTTTATAAATTCTAGTTTATTTTTATTTATTAATAATTATCCTAATTATACCGCTTAGATTCTCGTCGTGCGATTAAATCGTTACGTGATTAAACCTAGCGTCAGCGGAAAAATACGTTTGATATGAATTTTATTTTGTCTAAAAAATTAGAATTAATTAAAACGGAATTTTTATAAAAAAATCCGTCCGGGGGTCAAAACTAACTTTTTCGGTGATAAAAACGTTACTCGAGTAGTCTAAACGACGACCGGTTTCCTTCAAAATACCCCTGTATATAAAAATATACAGAGAACACGTTTTTGAAAAACAGAAAAAATCAGGGATGTTACTTTCTACCCTCCTAAAATAATTTTGTTGCGCACTATTAACAGCTTTAGTAATGATTTGTGAAAAAAGATTAAAAAAATACAAAAAAATAGGAATAATAATTTTTTGTCTGTACAAAAAGTTCTACCATCCGTACATACGGTCTGTACCGTTCGTATATACCATCCGTACATGTTCATACGTCCGTACATGCGGCACGTACATATCCGTACATCCGTACATACGGTATTGTATACAGCATCGTCGTACGGATGTGTTCAAATATCATTAATGTTTGGAAATAGAACCATATTCTCTCATGAGCCATACCGTGTCTTTAGTAAAATTCAAAACCCGGTGGTCGTCGCATCGCACTTCCTGTTCCTGATGCGATTCAATATATAATTTGATTTGCCATCACCACAGTGGTCGGATTTGGTTGAAGAGTTTTAATTATAGACCAAAATGGAACCAATATATTCCGTGATTCTGTGTTGTTATAGAGGCCATATATCAACTCTGTTTTTTTTTTTTTTAATCCCATAACATAACAACAACAGTGTAGTAATACTTATCCAAATCTCACTTTCCGTGATTCTCATTTTCTCTGTCCTTCCTTCCCTCCCTACACTGCGCAGCGCAAGTGCACATGCATATGTTCGATCTGCTATCTGATCATCAAGTGCTTGTTTAGTACTACGAGTTATTTATCGTTGAAAGAAAGGTTCATTAATTCTTATTCACAGAATAGATAGATATAGCAATGCCCTTTCATATCATATGTCTTGTAGGCCTCAAATCGTAATCTAAACGCTACCCGTTTTGAATTCTTTTCAAAGATACTATAATTTCGGAAACCAATCAATCAAAAGTCGTCAAGATATTTCCAGCAATTATATACGGTGGTGATGCTAGTATTTATATGGCTATTTTTTATTAATTTTCAATTCCTGCTTCTTCTCAACTTATCCAGAGAGAACCAGAACCTTATATTGGCCAATCAAGGTGGTACCCATCTAACTAAGAGTCAAATCAACTAGCACTGAACACACTGTACACATATGAAGAAATCGTTCTAAACCCAAAAAGGAAAGGTTCCAAGCCTCAAATGGCACAGACCAGCTGTCCACATTCTATGGTATTTAATTCACGTTTATTAAGATAGTTAGTTAATCACATTTAATTTATATAATCTTAATTAAAAAATTAATTCTATTGTCTAAATTGCTCTTTAATTACCATTGAATAAATTGGTTCATCAGAAATACAAAATGTTAAATTAAATGAGAGGTATTTTGGAGATATTATTATTAAATAAAAAAAAATAGTTAATATTTGCTTATATTTTATTCTTAAAAAATATAAGATAAAATTTGTTTATAATTTATTTACGAGAGAGTAATCTCTGATTTCCTGTTGCTGCTGAGGTGGGCCTATTAATTAATGAGGCCAAATTAGGAAAGAAGTTTTGGGGTGTTGACAGGTGGTGTGGTCAAGATAAGATAAATTGCCCTTTAATCACCACTGAATGATGAATCCCTTCGTCCGATGCACCTTTTCATTTTTTTTATTGCCATGCAAATTTCCTCTTTGCTTATAATGAAACTGCATAAATTAGAAAAGGAATTTGTGTTGATTGATGCTCTCTCTTCTCCATTCTTCCTGCCTAGCTAGCTGCAGCCATCTTTCACCCCATATATGCACCTACATCTTCCCTTTAACACACGCACAACTCAAACGTTAAAAATATATGAAAGGGGATATTGCCGTTTTAATACTTTAAATCATTATTGAACAGTTGTGCCCTGCAATTTTAATACTGCACCATTGGAAATAGAGACTCAGATTATTTGGTGTAAAAAAATTTTCGTCGGTATGTTTGTCGGTTGAAAGAGGAATATACTTCTTCTGTCAAAGATCCTACATAGTAAAGTCGCAAGGAGAAAAGCACTTGCAATGCGGTGAGTGAAGCAAAGGGGTACCTGTGTTCAATGATATTTTACTACCATACTATAAATTTTTCCGCAAGACATCGATCCAATTAGAACTTCTCATCCATATGTTTGTTAAGATATTTTAGAAAATAATTTAACAAGAATTTAATTTGTATACACTGTCAGTGTAAAAATGTTTTGCAGTTGCATCTAAAATGTGTTGCAACATCATTTAACTAGTATGAAAAGTCATATTTTTTGGACATGATAAAATTTTAACTAGATAGACATGATAGATAGATAATAGGATTTTTCTATCATGTGCAATGTTGCACATGTTAAGGAATCTAAAAATAGTAACTATTTATTGAAAACAACAACTATTTATTAAAAAGTCTAATATTTAATACAAAATACACAAGTTCCAATATAAACTTACTATTTTGGATTTCTTAACTTGTGTAACTTTACACATGATAGAAAAATCCTAGATAATAAGATTAATTTATCCTATCGTACTAGCTCACGAAACAATAGATTAAGACAAATATGGCAGTTTATCCTATAATGCCTCTATTACTATAAAACTCATGTCTCTAAGTAGGGTGAATGAATTCACACAAGTTGCGACCTTCAATTTTCCAGCTCAAGAAAACTAAAGGAAAAAAAACCAAGATCTAATTTGTCTCCTTATATTAATTTACTTCACTATTTATAAGGTTGGTTTAATTGTTGGATGGGGAAGAGGTGGAGTGATAAAGAGGAGCGAGAGAAAATTCAAACCCCACTCACTAATAAAATAGTAGTAACGTCAACAATGACATTTTGCCATTATAAAAAACCACTTGTTAGCTAATCACTTGCCTTGACCCATGTAAGGATCATACTCTAGGGGAGCCTTATAATTATGGGCCCCACAGACCACTTGTGGTGAGTGATCGAAGAAGCTAGATGAGAATCACAACTATGTGTACAATCCAGCTTATGAAGTCATAGACCGCATGCAATCATGCAGTCGGCCGAGATTGGCCGTTCGATTTCGACCGGACGGTCAAGATTTAAGCTCGGTATTTTATATTCTTAGAAAAATAAAAAAAAAATGTGTGTTTTGTGAGCCATTTGATCTAGATCGAACGGCCGATCTCAGCCGACTATATAACTACATGCAATCTGCGACTGCATATAATCCATTTCCCTATGTATAGCAGCATCATCAGGACTATTAATTAAGTTAATTATGAGATCACACTAATAAACCCAAAAGAATTAAACTATTAATTAAGTTAATTATGAGATCACACCAACAAACCCAAAAGAATTAAAGAATCCTATTATATCAATAACCGTTGCATAAACATGTGAAGGATAGATCTTGTATTCTGTTAATTTTATATTTTATATTTTGAATAATCCAGGCCGTTATTAGAGCCTCAAAAAATCACTATACACTAGAATTCGTGTACTCGAGAATCGGATTGGTATATGCATGGTTTTACGGGGAGGTACGTGAATGTGTTGCTAGTAAGTTACAAATTTATAAGCAAAGTATTAAAAATTGGACCGGGCATTGAACCGGAGAGGGTCTGAGTTCAGGGTTTTTGGGTTCGACTGGGGTCGAACCGGGTTCGATTAAATATTATTAAAAAATATTTAATACAATATATAAATAAATAATAAACAAAAAATAAACTGATATTCATAACTTCACACCATAAAAATTATATTTCACTTAATATTTTCTTAATAAGTCGACATATAACAAAAAATTACACATTTATTCATCTCAAATATGACATAACTATTACGTTCAATAACACAAAATATGAAAAATTGCGCAGGGAAAAAACAGTTAAAATAGTCGAGTTTGAGAAGCAAAATGGCGCAGGGAAAAAAACAGTTAAAATATAAAACGACGTCGTTTTGCCCTTAAAAAAAACCAGTTTGCGAACCGGCCGAGTCGCCCAAAAAACCCGGTTTTTACCGGTTTTCACCCCGGTCCGGGCCGGTTCTTATCCGGTTCTTTCGCAGCCGGTTTTAGAGGGTGAATCGGACCAGACCATGGCCCGGTTCCCGGTTCAATCGGTTCGACCGGCCGGTCCGGTTCGGTTTTTAATACTTTGTTTATAAGTGTGTAACTTTTGAGGATATATGTTTTATCTCGTGAGAAAGCGGTTACAAAATGGAAAGGAGATAGGAGCTAAAGCCCCTTAATTTTAAGTTTAATTAACCTGTTTTTAAATATCTTCTCAATTGAGATTTTCATTATTATAGTTTTGGGTGTATAAATACACATATTTTTAAAATAATGACATAAATTATATATTTATGCGTATTTATATATCAAAAACTTTATAAATGGAGATCTCCAATTCTTTTGAGAAATAGAGAGGATCTCCACTTGTTCTTTTTAGTAGGATGGCTCCTTTTGCATTTTTCCTATAAATAGCCTGCTCCTGGCTGGTCATAGAAATCAAGCACTCCAAACTTCCAAACCTGACTCTATTTTATCTTTGTTTTTCTTTCCCTTATAAATATGACTATTAATTTTCCTTTTTTTTTTTATTGGCAAAGAACAGTATCCGGGGGTAGAGGGAGGAGGAGGGAAGTACTAGTTGGTAATAAGGTTGTTGACAGAAGATAGAGAGCACAGATGGTGATATGCAATATATACACACACATATATACTACGGATCACTGCATGAATTGTGCATCTCACTCCTTTGTGCTCTCTATGCTTCTGTCATCACCTTAATTCACCCTCCACTTTTCATTTCCAACTGCATGTTATTCATTAATTAGCTTAATGATCACATTCACATACAAGTTAATTTGCTTGTTTTTTCTGTTTTCTTTTCAAAATTGGAAGTTAATTTGTTACAATTGTTTCTGCTTCTCAGACAAAAATTGAGGCATATAATTAATTAATGGCCATATTATATTGACATTTATATGTATTTTGCAGTTAGAGACGTGCACCACTGTGGCTGATGGAGATTACAAATCTGTTTGGTACGTGTAAGTTAGCTCGAAAAACTGAAGAATTTAACTGCAGGTGCAAGTGCAATTCATTCCATATATATCCCTCTTATTTCTAAGCTTAAAGCGTGTAAGCCTTAGGGACGTCTTGTATTTTTTACCCTATTTGTTTCACTATTATATTTTGATTTGGCTGTGTTAATTAAATCTGTAGTATTTTCATTAATTTGTGCGTGCTTCTTTTTCCATAAGAAAAATCTGGCATCCTTTTCTTTGATCTGTTTCTATGCTAACTATATATATATATATATATATATATATATATATGAGGAATGCTACTTTTATTCTTGACATTCTTAAACTCTTCACGATTTACGCCACTTTTTTTTAAAATCAACTATTGGATTAAAAGTTCTTATCATATAGATCATATCTGTAAATTTTAACATTAATCATGATCATTACATGTCATCAAGACGTCAAGATTAACGCCAACAGCGGTGTAATTACAAATAACGTTAATCTGACACATCTCGATACATAAAGAAATGATCATAGATTAACGTTAAAATTTACATATACGATCTATATGATAAGAACTTTCAATCCAAATTGATTTAAAAAAAAGTGATTTCAATCATCGGTAGAAATGTTAAGAAAGAAATGTTAGTAGAAATGATCAGAATATTCCTCATATATATATATATATATATATATATATGCTAACTATCATGATCACAATATTATTCTCAGCAAGAAGAATGTACACACCACTTGCGCGCACCGTGGAATGAAGGACCACATGAGTATATTGGAATTTGTAGCAAGGGAAATGCAGAAGCTATTTCAAGTTTCAACAAAGAAAATAAATGGGGTCCAAATTAACTCCAAACTCCAAACCGACCGTGACATATTGTAGGGCATGTACTTGCTCGGGATTCTTCCAAGTCAGTACAGTACCCCACTGACCCACCCTTTGTTAATTCACTGATTTACAAAGCTGACCTCTAATGCAGTCAATCAGTGTACAAAGGGGCCAACAATTTCTAAGAAGGGATAGTTTGTTATGGTTAAGTTAGTCACTCTATAATTATGATTTGTTAGTTAGAGACAACTGTAATCAGTTATTGATAGTTGTAGTTAGTTACTTTCATTTTAATTTCTATTCTTTCCACTACAAGAATTTTACTTATTTCCTACAAAAATTACTTAGGACCGTTCCTAGGGTCACAGCCCTAGGAAAATACCCATATAAGAGTTTTCTAGGGCTTTCTTTTTTTAAAAAAAAACTCAGAAATTAAAAGCACTGAATTTTGTTTTGTTTTATTTTTTAAATTTGGGCAGTACCGAAGCAAGCCCTTCGTCTCATCTCTTTTGTCTCTCACTTCTCACTCTGGCCTCGCTTTGTGACATTTCGTCGGTGGCAGTGAAGCTGTCGTTGGCGGGAATAGTTGAAACATAGCCAGCGGAGGAGATGTGGGCGAGAAATCTGGAACAGTCGGGCCACGGGTGGGTCCCACAAAGGGAGGAGGAAGGTTGGGTGTGAAATTGTTGGGAGGCTTTGAGTTTGAGTTTGGGTGTGAGAGAAGGAGTATGAGGGAGTACATGGAAGAGGAAGAGGAAGAAGAAGAAAAAAGGCGGTGGTGGAAATGGGAGGAGACGGAGGAAGAGAGGAGGCATAGATTGTGGCGGAGGAGAGGGAAGGGAGTGGTGAGGAGGAAGAGGAACCTGTGGCGCCGCCCATTATTGTCAGATTTCCTTCCTTCCTTCCTATTACTCAACCACAATCATCTTCGTCTCACTCAGAAACAATCGAGGTGGTCCATAGTAGCATTAGTCTTGTCAAAAGTTATAAAAATAAATAATAATATTTGAAATTTTATACAAATTAAATTAAAATAAAACAATCAGTAACGTTTCAGTTACTGATCCATATATATATATTTTTTTAAATTACCCATGTAGTTTCTTAAGGTTTTTGCCCCTCAAAAATTATCTAGGGTCTCTGGCCCTAAGAAATTATCTACGACCTCAGAGTCTTAGGTAATTATTACCTAGAGCTTCTGACCCTAGGAAATTACCTATAGTTTTTTCACAAAAAAAGCCCTCGACTAGCGATTTACCTACAGTCACGTGACACTCAATGAACCCTCGAAAATTATAGTCTTACCTATGATTTTTTGATACTCCCTCCGGTCCTAAATATAAGAGACAAAACCCTAATTCATCAAAACCAAGAAAAACACTCTTTTTTCCAATGAAAAACACCTTTTTATCTCACATATCTCTTATATTTTGAAACCCTAAAAAATACCTTTTTTTCTCTTACATTGAGAACCGGAGGGAGTATTACTTTTTGGCCTTAGTAAATAGCCAACATTCTTGTAGTGTTCGTTTGTTGTTGTTGTCGCCTATATATGTAGAGGGGGGCTGTTTATTTTATATTTATTGAGAATTCATTTCCAGCAATATGGTATGAGTCACGAATTTCTTTTTTCTCAAAAAAAAAAAAAATTTTGGGGTCAAATATATAGCGACATAAATCTCATAGAATTTTGTAACTTTTCAGCTGCGGATTGGCTGGGTGGCTAATATGATTAGTGGCCCATCATCATCACGTGCTTGTGTCTTCAATTCATGCGGCCAAGTTGATAAGGCAAGGTAAATGCACGGACGGTGCAAAACTCAATACAACTCTATGAGTTGTTAGATCAGACCAACAACTGGTGTTTCAATCGCTATCAAAGTTCTGAATATCCATATATATGGGAAGAATATTACTGCTTTCTTTCTCTGATTTTTCATTTTTTTGATCTTATAATATCTCATTCTTGTTTTGCAAAGATCCTAACCATCAAAATGTCATTTGCGCAACTAGTACATGTCTTCAAAGGATTTTGCGGTCAAATAATTTTTTAACAACTCCAACTTGGGTTCTTAAGGAGGTTTTAAGAGTTCTCGCGAAGATTTACTATTGGAGTGCTTCTCATAGCATTTAAAGCGGCAAATTTGTTCTTATATAAGCACACCGTTCTTAGCAACATGTATGAATAAAATATGATTTAGGGTTTGCTTAGTTTAAATGAGTGGAGAGGGGAAGATAGATTTTATTGGAGAGGAGGAAAGGAGAGGCATTTAATTTAATATTGTGTTTGGTTAAGAGGAGGAGAGGGATTTGGTTCAGGAGGGGAAGAGAGAGATTTTATTTGAGGGGAAGATTAATGTATTTTTATATCCATATAATCTTTTATATTATACTAGTATTCTAACTCGTGCCATGTACGAGTATGTGTGTCTTATGAACATTTTCATAAAATAACTGAAACATTATATATATATAAACATTTGTAAAATGACTTGTACATAGAAATTTATATAATATTTGATTTATTTCAATCACGACTCACAAAGTGTACTAATTTTAAAGTTACTTATTACTATTAAATATCCAATATACGGTCTAAGTATCTATTGATCATCCGTGCCATGCACAAGGTGATTAATATTGGTAGAATATGGATATTTGATATGAAATAAATTATTATATTTAACAGATATTATTAATAAAAGAGAAAGGGGTAATAATGTGTATAAAAATTACTAAGACTTTATATTTTAAACTTGTACGGAAAATGTCAATCCTCGTGAATCAACTAAAATGTATTTTTAAGTGTGAATCCCCCTATTGTATTCATGTAAAATTTTATTCCCACATGTAATATTTTATCCATGATTTCTATATAGATCAATATACATATAGATATTAATGTTTTTCGTGTAAAATATTGTGTTTTCTTGTAAAATATTCATCCACGTGTCTTATGCTTTATATACTATACTAAAATAAAATTGTAATTGTCTTAGATAAAAAATATTTGATAGTTTTTTTTACAATATATCTATACGCCCGTGCTATGCACGGTATATACTTAAAAATTATAATCATACACCTAGGGTTTAGAAGAAACAATATTTTGTATACATTCAAACTTTAAATATCTAAGGCTCCCTTTAAGAATTGATTTAGATCACAGAATCATAACTTTTTTACAATATATTTGTAATTTAAAATTATAGTCATACATCTAGCTTTAGAAGAAGAAACATTGTGTATACATTCAAACCTTCAATATTTAAGTTTTCATTTGAGAATAGATTTAGATTATAAAATCATAATGCTTTTTCAATAATTATTATACAATAATTTACCAATAACAACATCATTAGAGAGATAATAATTATAGAAAATCTCCAACTGAACTTTGTGAAAAAATACTACAGATATTAAAAGATCATAGTTATCAAGTTTAACAACAGTTAAAATGGTGGACCTATGCTATGCTGCTGCTTCCACTTCCTCGGTTTCCTTCTCCCTGAATGACTTAGTGTGAAGATCCCTTGTGATTTGAGTGGTAGTGTCCAAAAAGTACAAAATAAATGAGGTCAAGCAGGAACAAGCAAACATGGGTATGGGTCCATAAATCCAAAGGACAAGAGGAAATGACAAGTAGAATGCCCGCAAGCCAAGAGACCAAGAATAACTTCCACGGTTCAATGTTTTTGCAACATATTCGATAAAATCCTTGTTGCCTTTCAGTGCAGGTGTAGTGATTAAGAAGCTCACATGTGCATAGTATCTTATAGACTGCATCATACATAGAAATGCAACAAGGAAGCATAATGAGATAGAAAGGCGTTTTATTGAAGAATTAAGGGAAGTTTTATTGCCATAAACTAATTTGGTTTCTGAGTCATTGCTTGCAAAAACGCCAATAAGTGAACTAAGTGTGATTGCTGTTGTAGCTAGAAGAGTAGATGCCATGATATTGTTGCGGATTGTTTGAACCGCCAAGACCCCATTTTTCAATGGATCCTGAAAACAATGCAAGGGACTTTGTTATGCAATTAACTGTATTAGTCTTGGTAAATAAAATCAAACTACGCTTTCCAAAATTTTCATTTAAGGGGCTTCTACAACATTTTGGGGTGGGGCTAGGGGATGCGATGAGTAATCCAATTCACAAACAAGCTAACACATTTAACATTACATAGCACCAGCCAGGATATTAAATCTAAGTAAACCCTCATCAGAATGATGACAAGACTAGCTAGCATCAACTAATAAGCAGTCTATACTCTATAGCAGGTAAGATAAAGCACTTATCAAATTCATTTCATAAACAAGTATGAATTATCGGTAAGGTCTTCTAGGGTCATGAAATATGAACGTTGACAAATGCAATGACACAGAACTCTAGTTCTACTGGGCACTGCAGCAAGTGTCTTAATAGCTCGCAGGCTGTAGTTCTTGATGCCACTATTAAACCAAGCCATTCAAAATGAAAAGTGAAAAATTAAAACAAACATAAAGCAGTTTGAACTTAATTCCACACTAGAATGGATTCTCTCTCATGTTGAATTTTATCTATTCTGAAATTTTTTTGTCTTGAAAGGTTTTCACAAATTTTGACACGCTCCTATCTATTTAATATCTATCAAGTGTGAAATATATATAAAATTTTCACATCACCTACATTCACACTAAAATTTATCTAATTTGAATCAGGACTGTTTTTAGCTTTGTTCCAACCTCTGCACAGTGGTGTTTAGATCAGTTCCTCAATGATGATGTATTGATGTCAATAAGTTTTAATGATATAGATGATTAATTCTCCTATTCTGACTTGTTGGCTTCCAAATTTGTTTGTTAACCCAGCTTCCTTAGGAACCAAAATTTTTGCGAGAAAATCAGATATATTGAAAGAACTATAGGGGGAGCATAAATAAGAAAAATCTCTGCAGTTTAGATGCATGCCATTTTCTAAATACTGTAAAAGGCTTATAAACAATAACACATTATTTGTCCTGAAAAAAAAATTAATTAGAAGATAAAATAAAGGTAAACAATACAAGATGGAATCATTTGTAAAACAAGAAGCAGAAGAGTGGTCGAGCAAGTGAGCCATGAATAAAATAGACTTGATCACATATCTGCCTTTGAACTGTTCCAAATTAATTCGGAATCTTCTAGATTTATGATGAATGAATCACTTGCCAAAAAATAGGCACTGCATCCATGGAACATAAATGAGGAGGTTAATGCATGTCTATATCAATCAAGGATAACATTCTTAAAATATAGCATTATGTATTTATTAGAATTATGATTCTGGAAGTTTATGTCTTCATTTCAGGAACAGGATTAGACAATTTTCTTTCAAAACTGAAATGTATGAGGAATCAGAGAATGAGAGAAAAAGGGGAACAAAGTCTGAGAGGTTGAAGATGAATAGAACTCGGAAGGTATCATATTGATTCAAAAGATGTTGAATGCTACAATGGTACTCTTATTTATAGTGAATATAGAATACTAGCTAACTAACTAACTAACTAACCGTTGAGTATGACTCATATGATGCAGTATCAAAAAGGCTGGGGGGCGGGGGAGCTGAGCTAGCGGTACGGTTCAGGAGTATTGTTATAATCTGTTGCGTAATATTATATATACTGCTTGTAACACTAAACCCTAAATCTTCACTGAGAAATAAAACGGAACTACAGCTGCTCTGTAGTCGCTGGCGTAGGCAACCATTGGCCGAACAGCGTGACCAAATATCGTGTCCCTTTTTGCGTTTTTCGTTTCCTTATTTCTTCTATAATGTTGTTGTTCGAACACTAACCAACCAACTTCAGAAACAAACTAATTAACTCAGCAATTCTGTTAAAAGGTTTTCCAGATTCAAGCAAGCACGCAGTAGAAACGAGCAACCATGTTGCCTGCTCTTTTCTATCATAATATTTAGAACTACTTTTTTTTTTGTCTAGTACAGGTGGTAAGGGGGAGGGGAAAAGTGAAGCGTTGCGGGTTCGAACCTGCCCTCCCAGTGTCCACGCAACACTAACATATGTTTTACTATTAGGCTGTATTTTACCACTAGATTGTGTTCTCGGAACTATCAGAATATTTAGAACTAAATACATTTTTTTTGACCTTAATATACATTTAGGCAATTGTTGAATTTAATGCATTTGTTTATTAACCAGATGGAGGCTTAATAAACTAAATAATCCTGTAACATAACCTATCAACCAAGTTAGGCAGCCATATCTAAAATAGCAAAAATTAGGAGAAAATTTAGAAAAGAAATATCTAATATTGGGAGAGAAAGACAGGAACAACCGGAAACGCATAGGACAAGGTCCAAGCCATGTGAAGAGGCAACTAATACCGGAACACTAGGACTACGGAATGATTTATAAGGAAAAAAGTCATTTCTAGATTCGTTAAAAAATGTATGGACCAGATACATACATTTTTTAACGAATCTGGAAATGACTTTTTTCCTTATAAATCATTCCAGAGGGAATACTAAATAACAAACACAATGTTAAGGATTATACAAGACAAACGATCTTTATGTGTATAAGAACAACAATCAACACCATGGACTTAGAGCAACACAAGAGACACAATCCAATTAACGGGGATTACCAGTCCCCTTAATTAAAGTGCAGAGACAACAAGTGCCAAATGTCAACTGACAATCAAATAGGGGTACAAGAAAGCAGAGAGAGAGAGAGAGAGAGAGAGAGTACTGACAGTCATCATGAAAAGAATCCACTGATAACGAGACTGAGCATTCAAGCCAATGACAGTGCGAGATGGGTGGCGGATTATAGTGTAGAGAAGCCAAACGTGATAAATTACCAACACCAACATACCCACGGGCACCACCACGTAATCCAACTCCTCTACTTCCAATCCCATGCTCCTCCCTCCTCCTCTCTTTGCTTCCTTATTCAAACTTCTAACTTTACCTTTCACAAAACCTCACCACAACACACACACTCTCTCTCTCTCTCCACCCTAAAAACGTGTTGAAATTCAAATTAGTTTCACTTCACTGTCACTCACACGTTCCTTTGTCTTCTAACGCTTCATTCATCACCCCAACCTTTTCCCACTCACACAAACTTGTCTTTTTTTCCCCTCCAAAACAAGCAACGATCCTAATTTTAAATAAAGAGCCTCTTGTTTCTTCTTTCAACTAGTAAAGTTGTCTGCAAAAACTGTAGTAATTAAATTCATCTTTTATCAAACGGGAAGAAAAAGTGGGAAAGAGTTCCTCCTGTCACGTTTTCACCTCTCTCCACCACCATGTTGCCCAATTATGTTACGATTGTGCTTGAAACGTTGAAAACTGTTTTTCTTTCTTTCTTTCTTTTAAGGCAGAGTCAGTCTTCAAAAAATTGAGTTCTCGAAAGATCACTTTCATATGCAAATGCAAATAAGGCTTGCAGTTAAATAATGTTGTTTGTTTGTGTATCAGCTTCAACTATCGATGTTCCTTTCATCTTCCAATATGCAACCGTGTCATGAGCTCCTTTTTTTTTTTTTTTTTTTTTCTGTTTGACCTTGACGGAGAATCATGAGCTGTATTTTTTTTTGACAGTAATCATGAGCTGTAATTGAAAATATAAGAAATTGGTACTAAGTTAGATACATTTAATATCCCTTTTTTTTTATGATAGAAGGCTCAATGGGTCAAATTACACAATTATATACTCCCTATGTCCCAAAATTTTGAGTGTTTAAACATTTTATTTTTGTCTCATAATTTTGATTGTTTTAAAAAACCAATGTATAATTGAGCCTTTTTTCCTCACTATACTCCTAGATTAGTTAAGAATATTTCCCTTCATTTATTAAAAAAAGATTAATTAAGAATATGCATTAATTATAATTTATGGAGTATTTACTAGGTAGTTATAGTTGAATTTGTAATGAAAGAATGGAAAGGCTATGAGAACATGGAAATGTTTGAATGGGATGTTGTGGGAATAGTGGAATTAATTAATAAATATTATGGGATTCTGTAAAATATTACTAGTGACAAAAGAAGATAATTTAATCTAAATTTTTCTGAATTAATTATTTCTTAGTCTATGCAAAGTTTATTACAAATACAAATGAGAGGCATAAATATTTCAAACCTCACAAACACTCTTTTTCCCACACTGATATGAGCGATAGAATATTTTGCAGATACACACCACCATGAACACCTCACCAGATTCAGCCATTGGAGAGCTCTCATATTTCAACAGGAAGATTCAGATCCCAAAGATTCATCACCAACGGTTACGACTAGAACAATTACAAAGTTAGATTTCATTTTGTGTTGACCTTGCATATGGAGCATGGGAACAACTAAAATAAAATAAGCAGCACCAAAACTTAACAACCTCATATAATGAGCAGCACTCTCTCTCGTTTACACCACTTTTTAGGTACAAGTCTTATTTTTTAAAGAGGCTCCACTAATACAAATCCCCGAATGCTTACAAATTTAAGTTTAAATGAACTTTATTTTGTAAACCGAGTTTGCAAAAGTAATCCTACCTTTACTTTCATGAACCAAACATGCTCGTAATGTAAGCCCAAAATGGTTCATGAATCATTTGGGATATTATACTAAAATTTACTGCTACCATGTCTTGCATTGTTGTTTACAAAAAAAAAAAAGCAAACTTTAGCATTGTTAGAGTCGCAGCGGAAATTTGGCTTCTAATAATGATATGAAATACAACCCTCACTAAAGTTGAACAAGAAAACAATGTAGTCTGAACAATAAATTGTATGAAGAAATATGAATGTCTGAAGAAGTAAGATTAAACTTTTAATACAATGAAACTCCACTTTGTTACACTCTATGTTTTTACGTTGTTGTAACAACTGACAAACCGAGACAAAGTTTATATAGTAAGCTACATACTATAAACTAAGAGAACTACGTTACACACAAATATAAGCCTCTCAATTTGATGTCCTTCCTATTATTACTCCTTAATTTCACCGGAGTAACTTTGTATTCAACTTTCCATATTTAGCTTTTACTAAATATTCCCACAATTCTCCACCTCGTTCATAATTTGAAAAACAATCAAATTTTGGACGAACGAATTTCATCATCTGAACCGGCTGCAACAAAAATGACCATGTGACTGCCTAGTACCCTGTAACCGAGATCAAGCCAACCGCTGTTCTATTATCTCTCCATATGACTCAACATGTTTGAATATGGAGCAATTCCAAACAATGTTGGAACTTACCACCTGTAACAACCTTGGTCAACATATCGGCTGTATTCTCATCAGTGTGTACTTTCGTAAGAGAAATATGACCTTCCTCTACGACATCCCGAAGAAAATGATACCTTATGTTGATATGCTTGGTGCGAGCGTGATGAACCTGATTCTTAGCCAAGTGAATAGCACTTTGACTATCACACCTCAGTTTCATGCATTCTTGTTGAATACCCATATTATCTAGAAGACCCCTCAGCCACAATGCTTCCTTCACTCCTTCTGCTACTGCCATATACTCGACCTCTGTAGTAGATAGTGCCACTGTAGACTGTAACATCGATCGCCAACTAACGGGAGCACCATGTATTTTAAACACATAACCAGTAGTAGATCGTCGTTTATCTAGATCACCAGCATAATCTGAATCAACGAAACCACTTATTTGACATGTATCTCCACCGAAACACAAACCAGTGTTAATGGTACCTTTCAAGTACCTCAAAATCCACTTCACTGCTTCCCAATGTGCCTTTCCCGGATTCGCCATGAACCTACTGACAACACTGACTGCTTGTGAAATATCTGGGCGTGTACACACCATGGCGTACATCAAACTGCCAACCGCACTAGCATAAGGTACATGTTCCATGTATGCTTTATCTTCCACCGTAGTAGGAGATTGTTTACCAGAGAGCCTAAAATGTGGAGCTAATGGAGTAACCACCGACTTAGCACCTCTCATCCCAAACCTTTCAATAATCCGTTCTATATAGTCTTTCTGACTTAAGAACAATTTTCGGTTTGGCCGATCTCTTTTAATCTCCATACCCAGTATTTTATTTGCAGCGCCTAAGTTTTTCGTCTCAAACTCTTTACCAAGTTGAGACTTTAACTTATCTATCTCCACCATGCTTTTTAAAGCAATAAGCATGTCATCCACATACAATAGAAGATAAATATAATCCCCTCCATGAAGCTTCTGAACATAGACACAACTGTCATAATCATTTCTGGAGAATCCTTGCTTTATCATGAAAGAGTCAAATCGCTTGTACCACTGTCGAGGAGATTGCTTCAATCCATATAGTGATTTTTGTTGACAAGTGACTCCAAACACAAGAGGGGGTGAATTGTGTGTGAACGGTGCTTTCAAAAACTTTTGGAGAAATAAGTGCTAATTATGAGTTGCGGAAATATTAATGTGAAATAGATAAATCACTTGAAGAATAAATTGCAAACGAGTTAAAAATAAAGTAAATAGTAAGATATAAATAATAATAAAATAAAGTACAGAAATTTAATTGGTAAAAAGTAGAGATAAGGAGTAAAAAGCACACAACAAATTATCCAGTTCGCCACCTAACACCACTTTGTGGCCTACGCCCCGTCCCCAAAGCAAACCACTATGGGATTTTCACTAAGACACTAGCTTTTAAATCGAGTTCATTTAGAAACCTTTACAACTCTAAACCAGAGCAATACGCTCAAGAGATATCACCTCTCTATGAACACCTTGGGATTCCTACCCAAAAATAAATGATTTTCACAAATAAAATGAGGCGAAAAAGATACACTAATAGTGCGGATATAACAAATCAAGCTCAAATAATACAACTCAAATTTTTGTAAAATAAAAAGACTCTCGTAAAATTGTGCGAAATAAGTGTGAGTGATGAAAAATATTTGGACGAGTTTTTGGCACAAAATTAAGCCTTTGCGTTGTTATATCTTTACAAGGCTCACGAGTTTTGTGTTTATATAGGCAATGGAAGGCGTCATATGTAACAAGATTTGTCAGTTGAAGATTTGACCGTTGCAGATGATTATTAAAAAGGATTTGTCGTTGCGGCAAAGCATTTAAAAAAGGTTTGTCCGATTGCGTCGATTTGATTTGTCCGTTTGGAATTTGTCCGCTATGCTGAACATGAAAGAATTGAAACTCTGAGACGGCTCGGCACGACCCTCGAGACAGCTCGGAGACGACCTCGAGGACTCGACGACCGGCCATTACGCCACTGACGCTCGACAAAGCTTCGACATCGACCTCACGAGCGGCGGCAAAGACCTGCGACACCACGACCTCATCACGACCACGGATCATCACCTTGGCACGCGTGACAAGAGCTCATCACGCGACCTCGCGCGACCATGCTCGACCACGCGACCCTGCAGACGTGACCTCATCGATCGACACCACGACTTCCTCCTCGCCGACATACGACTTCCTCGAGGCTCGACACGCGACTTCCTCCTGGCTCGACATCAGACTTCTCACGACATCCGACACGAGATATGCATGTCAAAATATTTTGTGCGTGTGTGATTTAATTTTAATTGAGAGCTTTTATTACTACTACAAATTGTCTTAATAAAGATAAATAAATACCTGCACCCCAAAGACTTGAGAAATAATCATTCTTGATACGCGTCTTGGTATTCTTTTCCACTTTTTACCGCGGTTGACTATTTGCAAAGCTCCACTTTATCAATCATCAAAACCATCACCTGTCAAAGGCATGTATTCACATACTCCCTTTTGATGATGACAAACATCTCATGGAGGGAATTTAGTAAAATATAATCATGATATAGCAATGAGATATAAGCATGGTTTTTCAATAAAAGATATCGAGTTTAAGCACAATATTTAGAAAAACTCCTCACAATAGGCAATACTTAAAATATCACTCCCCTGAATCATGCATTCATAACTCTCCCTTTTGGCAACATCAAAAAGCGGAAAGACAAATAAAGCAAGGCATATATTCACGATTAAACAAACATATTTTGATAGTTACGTGATACCAAGCTTGGTGTGTGACAGGATGGTGGTTGGACATGATTAGCTAGTTGCATAAGACAAATCGTCACCCACTCATTATTCGTACTTAAAAGAAAATGGAAGGGAAAAGACCTGCATAAACTCGTTAGCACACTCAAAGCGCCCAAGTTAGGGAATTTATTCAAAAGAAAATGCAATCACAGCGATCCTTTACGATGCATGATTGATCTAAAATTCTAACTCGCTCTTATAAAAAAGAAGTTTTCTTTAGGCAAAGGTTTAGTAAAAATATCTGTGAGTTGTTTAGATGTTTCCACAAACTCAATCACACAATCTCCTTTTGAACATGATCTCTAATAAAATGGTGCCTAATCTACATGTGTTTAGTCCGAGAGTGATAAACCTGATTTTTAGTGAGGTTTATGGCACTAGTATTGTCACACTTTATTGGAGCTTTTCAAATTAATCCCATAATCATTCAACAATTTGTTTCATCCAAATAATCATGCGCAATAACTACTCGCCGCAACATATTCGCTTCGAGTGGACAAAGCCACACGGCTTGTTTCTTACTATGCCATGAAACCAAGGCATTCCCAAGTAAGTGACATGTCCCACTAGTGCTTTTTCTGGTCCAATTTACAACCTCGCAAAATCGAATCCGAGTACCCAATAAGTGTGCACAAGACTTTTTTGGGAGTACCATAAACCCATGGTTTGTGGTGCGGTGAGATATCTCATGATGCGTTTACCGCTTAAGAGATGTGATTCCTTAGGATTTGCTTGAAAACGCACACATACAAACACTAGACATAATATCAGGGCGACTAGCAAGAGATAGAGAAGAAGATCCTATCATACCTCTATACTTACTTACTGACCGACTTACCACCTTCATCTTTGTCAAGATAGCAATGATGTGCTCATGGAGTCGAGATTTCTTTGGCGTTGCTCATTCCAAATCTTTTAAGCAACTCCTTGCAATATTTGGATTGATTTATAAAAATTCCTTCTTTTGTTTGTTTGATTTGAAGTCCAAGGAAGTAATTTAGCTCTCCATCATTGACATTTCAAATTCACTTTGCATGATATCGAAAATTCCTTACACAAGGATTCATTAGTAGCACCAAAGATTAAATCATCGACATAAATATGAACAAGAAAAATGTCATGCTTTTTGTGTTTAATTAAAAGAGTGGTATCAACTTTTCCTCTTTCAAAACCTTTTTCAAGTAAATATTTGCTCAACCTTTCCGCACAAGCTCTCTGAGCTCGTTTTTAAACCATATAAAGCCTTTTTCAATTTGAAAACATGATTTGGAAATTCAAAATTTTCAAACCGGGAGGTTGATCAACATATACTTCTTCTTGAATAAAGCCATTAAGAAATGCACTTTTAACATCCATTTGAAAAAGTTTGAAATCCATGATGCATGCAAATGCGAGAAGCATGCTTGAATAGCTTAATTCAGCTACGGGTGCATAGGTTTCATCGAAATCTATGCCCTTCTGTTGATTATAGCCTTTTGCAACAAGTCTAGCTTTATTTCTAACAATGATACCGTTTTCATCAAGCTTGTTGCGAAAGACCCATTTGGTCCCAAATGACTAGGTGATCTTTAGGCCTAGGGACAAGTTCCCAAACATCATTTCTCTCAAATTGATTTAATTCCTCTTGCATAGCAAAGGTCCAATACTCATCAAAGATGGCTTCATTGACGTCATTTGGTTCAATTTGAGAGACAAAGGCCATATGATGACATGCATGATTAAGAGAGTTTAGTCGTTACATTCTTTGAGATATCACTTATTATGTTGTCAAGAGGATGGTTCTTCGAGACTCTCCATTCCTTTGGAAGATTTGAGTGAGAGAGAGTTCTTGAGAGGGTTGAGGCAAGGACTCTTGATCCTCCTTTTGAACTTTTGATCTCTCTTGTTCCTCTAAATAGGTATCTCCAAATACTGCAAAGATCATCAACACTTTCTTCATCTTGAAGATTTGGGGTTAGATTCATCAAAAGTTAAACATGCATGATTCTTCAATAGTCAAAGTTCTCTTATTATAAATTCGAAAAGCTTTACTAGAAATAGAATATCCAAGAAATATACCTTCATCAGCTTTAGTATCAAATTTACCAAGGTTATCTTTACCGTTATTTAGAACAAAGCACTTACATCCAAATACGTGAAGGTGGGAAATGTTGGGCTTCCTCCCCTTGTAAATTTCATAGTATGCTTTGTTTTAGAATAGGTCTTATGAGGACTCTATTCATTACATAACATGTGCTTACGCGTCTGCAAAATACTTAGGAAGGTTAGTCTCGTTGAGCATCGCCCTCGCTTAGCTCTTCAAGAAGACCGATTTTCCTTTCAACCACTCCATTTTGTTGCGGTGTCCTTGGGAGCGTAAAAGTTGTGATCAATGCCATTTACGTGCAAAATGCTTCAAATGCTTCATTCTCACCCCACCATGATCACTTGAATGGAAGCAATGTTAAGTCCGCTACTCATTTTGTATAACCTTTGCAAGTTTTGAAAAGCATTAAAAGCATCATTTTGTGAGAAATAAATAAAGTCCATGTATAGCGAGAATAGTCCCCACAATAACAAGAGCATAGTAATTGCCACCAAAGCTTTTAGTTCTAGAAGGGCCAAATAAATCCATATGTAAAAGTTGTAAAGTAGGTTTGTAGAAACAATATTTTTAGATTTGAAAGATGCCTTTACTTGGTTTCCTTTTTGTCATGCATCACAAAGTTTATCTTTTTTAAAACCGAGCCTTGGTAAGGCAAATACTAAGTCCTTCGAACTAACTTATTAAGATGATCCATGTGAATATGAGCCATTCTCTATGCCATAGCCAAGATTCATCCTCTTTACTAATAAAGACAACATGCCATCATTTGAAGGTATTTTATCTAAATCAAGCATATAGATATTTCCAATTCTAGGTCCAATTACAATAACATTTTCATTTATAGAATCCATGACCATGCATTTTGAAGAATCGAAAAACCACTTTGTTTCCTTTATCACAAAGTTGACTAATGCTTAGCAAATTATGCTTCAAACCATCCACATACAAAACATTTTCAATAGTGGGATTGGGGACTCTACCAATGGAACGATCCCAAGAATTTTACCTTTGTTGTTGTCACCATCTGGGACATAACCACTATTCTTAGGTACCAATGAGGAGAACTTGCTTTTGTCTCCCGTCATGTGCTTTGAGCATTATCAAGATACCAATTTAAGTCCTTGGCTTTCAAGCACACCTACAACAACAAATCATATTTTAACCTTTGGTACCCAAACCATCTTGGGTCCATATGAGTTAGTCTTGGGCAAGGTGCCCTTTGGAATCCACATCTTTTTGCCAACTACATTTTTATTCTTTCTAATATTGCAAATAGGCGGTGTGACCATTTTTACTACAGTGAAAGCATTTAATGAAAGGACTACTTGAGGGTTTTGTGATTGAAGAGTTTAAAAGATTTTTCATGAATTTTGGATGATAACCTAAACCAGCTTTTCCAAAAGTACCTTTTTGGTTTCCTAACATAATGTTTAGATTATCTCTTCCCATCGTAAATTTTGCAAGAGTGTTATTTAAATCCTTAACCTTATTTTTCAAAACACTACACTCATTGCATTTTTAAACTTCATCCTTTTTATTTTCACAAGATATGGGAGGAGAAGTTTCAATCACAGCAACTTGTTTTTCTTTAAGAATCACTATCTCTTTGTTTAAAATTTCAATTTTTGATTCAAGAGAAGAGATGGTTTTCTTAGAAGAAAGAACAATTTTTCCAAGTTTAATCGTTTCATTATTGAATTCTTCACAAGCCAAGTAATTCATCATAAGTTAAAGAAGAGTCGGGATCATAAAAATTTACCTCATCTTCATCATGATTTGCCATTAGACTAAGGTGAGCCTCTTCATTTTCAGATTCATCAAGAATCCATATCATTATCATCCCAGGCAATGTAAGCTCTTCTTCCCTTCGAATCCTTTGGTGGTTTCTTTTCAAATTTCTCATTCCTCGGTTTGGTTTTGAGGACATGATCGGGTTTTATGTGACCTTTCTTTCCACACTTGTAGCGGTAGGATTAAAAGAAGTTGTTTCATCACTTTTCTTTTGAGAGCTTGGGAACTTACCTTTGTTTCGAGTCTCATGAACCTTTTGAATTTGAACCATTAGACTCATGTTTTCCTCATTATTTTCATCTTCAAGAAATCACATTCGTCATCGTCAGCTTTCCTCAATACTTGCTTGAGGCGAGCCCTTTCTTTTTCTTATCGACTTCTTCGCTTTCCATGAGACGATTTAGTTCAATTTCATGTTCTGCAATTTTCCAAACAAAGTAGCCAAGGTCATAGAAGATAAGTCTCTAGATTCAGCTATAGCAGTGACCTTGGGTTGCTAATTCTGTTTAGACATCTAAGAACTTTGTTAATCAAATCTTCACATCAGAAGACTTTCCCAAAGAGCTCGAGATGGTTTATTATATGGATGAACCTTTTTGCATATCTTGTATGTTTTCACTTGGTTTCATCCTAAATAACGATACCATGGGTTAATGTGTTCATTCGAGCCCTCTTGACCTCGATAGTACCTTCATGGGTCAATAGAAGGGTGTCCCACATTTCTTTAAGATCCTTGCAATTTGAGACACTATAGAACTCATCGTAGCCTAAAGCGTAAGTGATGATGTTCTTAGCCTTCAAATTGTATTGGACCTTTTTCTTATCATCTTCAGCCCAAAGTGATCTTGGTTTGTCTACCACTTTGCATCATTAATTGATTGAGTGGGGACAAATGGACCATTTTCCACAGATCCCAAATATCAAGATCAACACCTCAAGAAAGATTTGCATTCTATCTCTTCCAATAACCATACCCCTCACCATTGAAAAATGGGAGTAACTGTTCATGGAAGTTCCCTCGTAATTGTTTGAAGTCATTCTCTTGAGACTTAAGTCCTTTATACAAGAGTCTAGCTACGATGCCACTTGTTGACAAGTGACTCCAAACACAAGAGGGGGGTGGTGTGTGTGAGCTGCTTTCAAAAACTTTTGGAGAAATAAGTTCTAATTATGAGTCGAAATATTAATGTGAAATAGATAAATCACTTGAAGAATAAATTGCAAACGAGTTAAAAATAAAGTAAATAGTAAGATATAAATAATAATAAAATAAAGTACGTAAATTTAATTGTTGAAAAGTAGAGAGATAAGGAGTAAAAAGCACACAACAAATTATCCAGGTTGCCACCTAACACCCTGTGGCCTACGCCCCGCCCCCAAAGCAAACCACTGTATGGGATTTTCACTAAGACACTAGCTTTTAAATCAGTTCGACTAGAAACGCTTTACTGACTCTAAAGAGCAATAATGCTCAAGAGATATCACCTCTCTATGAACACCTTGGGATTCCTACCCAAAAATAAATGATTTTCACAAATAAAATGAGGCGAAAAGATACAACTCAATAGATGCGTATATAACAAATTGAAGCTCAAATAATACAACTCAAATTTTGTAAAATAAAAAGACTCTGAGAAAATTGTGCTCAAATAAGTGTGAGTGATGAAAATATTTGATGAGTTTTTGGCACAAAAATTAAGCATCAAGCGTTGTTATATCTTTACAAGGCTCACGAAAGCTGTGTTTATATAGGCAATGGAAAGGCGTCATATGTAACAAGATTTGTCCGTTGAAGATTTGACCGTTCTGGGATGATTATTAAAAGGATTTGTCGCTAAAAGATTTAAAAAAGGTTTGTCGCGTCGATTTGATTTGTCCGCTGGAATTTGTCAGTTGCGCTTGAACATGAAAGAATTGAAAACACGAGCGGCTCTCACGACCTCACGAAGACGTTTCAGACGACCGGCGAGGGCGGCTAGACGACCATTCGCCACACACTCGACAAAGCTCTGATACGACCTCTGAGCGGCTTTCGGCAAAGACCTCGACCTGCGACCTCATCATTTCGACCACGGATCCTTGGCAGCGCGACAAGAGCTCACGTCACGACCTCGTGAGCGACCATAAGCTTCGACACGCGACCTGACGCGTGACCTCATCGATCGACATTACCCGACTTCCTCCTCGATTCGACATACGACTTCCTCGAGCTCGACCGCGCGACTTCCTCCTCACCCGACATCCGACTTCCTCATTTCGACATCCGACACGAGATATGCATGTCAAAATATTTTGTGCGTGTGTGATTTAATTTTAATTGAGAGCTTTTTATTACTACTTACAAATTGTCTTAATAAAGATAAATAAATACCCAGAACCCAAAGACTTGAGAAATAATCATTCTTGATACGCGTCTTGGTATTCTTTTCCACTTTTTGCACGGTTGACTATTTGCAAAGCTCCCTTTTGTCAATCATCAAAACCATCCTGTCAAGGCATGTATTCACAATTTTCTCAAACGACAAACCTGACTTTCCTTACCCTCAACCTTGTATCCCTCAGGTTGGTGCATATATATTTCTTCATCCAAATCGCCATGCAAGAAGGCTGTCTTCACATCAAGTTGTTCTAGCTCAAGATCACCATGAGCAACAAGACTTAATAGTACCCGAATAGAAGTATGTTTTACCACTGGAGAAAATATCTCATTGTAATCAACCCCTTCCTTTTGTGCAAACCCCTTGGCCACTAGCCTAGCCTTATACCTTATACCGCATGCCTTGGTATGATCTTCTTTTCTTTTATACACCCACTTACAACCAATAGCAGACTTCCCCAGGCAATGGGACCACCTCCCATGCCTTGTTCTTATGAAGAGATTGCATCTCTTCCTCCATCGCAACCAACCAACTCTCTCTATCTTTGTCTTTGATAGCTTGTTTGAAGGTGACCGGCTCATCACCTTCAACCGACAGTGCATATTCTACCAAGTTTACTCGCTCAGTAGTGCCTCAGAGGTTTGTCTGACCCAAACTTCTGAACTAGTTTATAATTCCTCTTTGGCCTAGTGGTGTCCAAAGATTCTTGTTGTTGTTGTTGTAATGTATGTGTATTTTCCTGTTGAACCTCCTCATGATCAAGCTCATCCTCCTCCTCCTCATCTTGAGTAACACCAGGATGTTCCACCTGAACATGACTAGAATCTGGTTGGTCTTCAGATTCTATCTCAACTACTTGATTATTTGATATTTTAACATCACTATCATTAGACACCATAGATTTTTTGTCAAAGGTAACATCCTTGCTAATCACAAACTTAGAATCTTCTACACTCCAAAGGCGATATCCTTTGACCCCTTGTGAAGATAGCTTTCTTGGCTCTATTATCAAGCTTGTTAACCTTGACGTGATAATAGGTTGTGCATCCGAAGACTTTGAGTTTGTCATAATCAGCATGTTCACCTGACCACACCCTGTAAGGCGTGTCTCCATCTAAATAAAAATGTGGGGATCGATTCACTATGTAGCAAGCTGTAGCAATCGACTCTGCCCACCATTCTCTACCTAACCCAGAATTAGAGCACATACACCTTGCCTTTTCAAGTAGTGTACGATTCAATCTTTCCGCGACTCCATTCTGTTGAGGTGTGTCTCTGACTGTCCAGTGTCTCACAATGCCTTCCTGATCACAGAACTTCTTGAAGGCTCCTTCAGTATATTCTGTACCATTGTCGGACCTCATAGTTTTCAATTTTCTACCTGTTCTGTTTTCAACCATTGCTTTCCAACACTTGAAAACATCAAATACCTCATTCTTATGCTTTAAAAAGTAAATCCAAGCATACCTGGAATGATCGTCAACAAATGTAACAAAGTACACGGAACCACCTTTAGAAGTAACTTTAGCGGGACCCCAAACATCGGTATGCACATAGTCTAACAACCCTCTACTTTTGTGCTTGCTTGTAGAGAAATTCAAGCGATGTGCTTTTCCATACACACAATGTTCACAAAATTCCATGCATGGCTTCTTCATGTTCTTCAACAAGCCTTTCCCACTAAGCAACGATAGACTCTTTTTCGACATATGCCCAAGGCGCATGTGCCATATCCTTGTGCATTACATTTGATCTTTACTTCCACTAATTCCAACTACTAAATCTCCCGTGATGCTTTCACCCAAAAGAGGATAAAGATTTACGTGACGGATTCCTTTCATCACAACCAACGAACCACGTTACAACTTTTAAAACTCCATTTTCGATAGTTATTTTGCAACCATTTTCCTCTAGTACACCAAGAGAAATAAGGTTTTTTCGCAAATTTGGAACATGTCTCACATTCATCGAGTTCTCACTTTGTTCCATCATGCATCTTGATTCTTATTGTACCATACCCCATGATTTCTGAGGCATGGTTGTTTCCCATTAAAGCGGTTCCACCGTCTATACTTTGGTAGGTAGTAAACCACTTCTGTTTGGACACATATGGTGTGAGGCTCCTGAATCAAGCATCCACTTTAGGAAATATCGGGGTCTTTCTCTGCGAGACAGAGAAACAATCATCCTCATCATTCGAGACATAACTCGCCTCCGACAAATCTTGTTGTTTTCCTTTGGAGTTATTGCCGTTGTTGTTACGCTTCTTAAATAATACCCTCTTATTTGGACAATTTGCTTTAAAGTGCCCAAGCTCGCCACATTTAAAGCATGTTCTTTCATAAGAGCTCTAGATTTTGATCTAGACTTCTTTCCCCGCTTTGTCCTCTTTCATTAGTCCTCCTCTAGTAGCAAACAACCCTTGAGCTTGTTCCTGTATTCTCTTCCATCGCTAGACATCCCACTTGTAGCAACCTTTCAAGATCATCCGCTAAAAGTGATGTCCTAGTCTCATCCATGGTGAGAGTATCACCCACAAGCATCAATGTTCCGCACTAGATTTTCGTGAGGACTCAGGTAATGAAAGCAATAGCATGAGTGCTTGGTCTTCTTCATCAATCTTAACTTCTATATCCTTCAAGTCTGATATGATCCTATCAAACTTGTTGACATAATCCCGGATTGAGGTGCCTTCCTCCATCTTGCATGTATACAATTTGGATTTCAAGTAGATCCGATTTGTTAGAGTTTTCGTCATGAAATTATTCTCTAACTTTGACCACACGCCAGCCGCTGTTGCTTCTTCATTTACCAAGAACACAACGTCCCTCTCAAGGCATAAGATTATGGCGGCTCGTGCTTCGAGATCTAATTCTTCCCAATCCTCATCCTTCATATCCACATGTTTTTGTTCTTTTCCCACTAATGCCTTGTGCAACTTTTGTAAAATAAGCAGATTTTTCATCTGCATCCTCCAATAGGAAAAATCATTTTTTCCATTAAATTTTTCGATTTCATATTTACCAACCTTGACGGTTCCACTAGTAGAAGCCATTATCTTCAATACAAATAAATAAAGTTTTACCACTCTAAAATTTTACAATTGGCTCTGATACCAATTGTTAGAGTCGCAGCGAAAATTTGGCTTCTAATAATGATATGAAATACAACCCTCACTAAAGTTGAACAAGAAAACAATGTAGCCTGAACAATAAATTGTATGAAGAAATATGAATGTCTGAAGAAGTGAGATTAAACTTTTAATACAATGAAACTCCACTTTGTTACACTCTATGTTTTTACGTTGTTGTAACAACTGACAAACCGAGACAAAGTTTATATAGTAAGCTACATACTATAAATTAAGAGAACTACGTTACACACAAATATAAGCCTCTCAATTTGATGTCCTTCATATTATTACTCCTTAATTTCACCGGAGTAACTTTGTATTCAACTTTCCATATTTAGCTTTTACTAAATATTCCCACAAGCATGATGTGCCTGTGCGATACCTAGGCGCCTTGACTCCTGTTTATGTTGTTATCCAGGCATGAAGGGGCTTGTCCCTTCATGAATCGTGACTAACTAAATTGTTGCTGGCTTTTCATAGTAAAGTTAATGCTAGAAGAGTGGGGAATGTTCCAAGTCAACAACTCCAAAGGTACAGCAAACATGATTGGGTAACTTGCAAACAACAAGAGCATGGGAAAGTTCATGCCAACGAAGCACAGATCATGAGAAGTAACAACAGCAAAGACACCTTAAATGAATGTTACCACCATTAACAAGACAAAAATTTACTACCTAGAACTCTACTCTCGGTGAATCCTTCCCACATCCAAGACACGTGTAAATGCTACGTGTATAAATCAATTATACATTACCTACACCTGCATCATTCTCAGCCAAATTGTTACCAGCTAAAGGATAATAATCAGGCTCTGCTGCAGATTCTACATCGTGATGAGTTCCACTCTCCTTCTTGAATGAGTTACTACTGTGAAGATCCCTTGTGATTTTAGCTGTTGTATCCAAGAAGTACAAAATGAATGATGTCAAGCAGCAACAAACAAACATGGGTATGGGCCCATAAATCCAGAGGAAGAGAGGAAATGACAAGTAAAACGCTCGCAATCCAAGGGACCAAGAATGACTCCCGCGATTCAATGTCTTAGCAATATATTCCATGTACTCCCTCTTGTCTCTGAGTGTAGGTGCAGTGATTAAAAAGCTGACATGGGCATAGAATCTTATAGACTGCACATTGCATAAAAATGCAACAAGGAAGCAGATGGTAATAGAAATACGCTTGATTGAAGAACTACTGTAAAGTATGGAAGTCGTGTCATCAGAGTTCAAAGAACTGCTCGCAAAAATACCAATCAGTGAACTAAGTGCGATTGCTGTTGTTGCAAGAAGAGTAGACGCCATGATATTGTTGCGAATAGTTTGGACCGCCAAAACGCCATTCTTCAAGGGATCCTGAAAATATAGCAACGTAATTAATGGGAAAAAAAAGAAGGGGGAAATCATAAAGACAATATTGCACGAAATCAGAGCCTCAAAAGACCAAATATGCTGACCAAATAAACGATAGTATTCAATCAAAGACAAGGCCTGTATCAAACTCATCCCAGTAAGCAGTAAATGCTATGTTCTAAGGAAAACAATTAACACAACAATGAAGCATTAGTTACCTAAAGTTCAGAATGTCCTCTTCTGAGTTTTTTTTTTTTTCCCCTATTGTACACTTAACCTTTCTATATGATAAAATTGTAAAACAAAGCCAAGGTTTCATTATTGTTCATAAGAGGTGCAAATAAAAACATATGGTAGTAGTTGCTTGATGATTTTATCTCATTATGAACTTCTACCCATATCTAGCCAGTTTCATAACTGGGTGTTTGATCATTTCAAATTATGAGTGAGTGGAGCCACACAAGGAAGCTTTCTAACCATGTAAGGACTAAGAAAGGAAAAGAAGAACAAGAATCAAGTGGGAACAAACTCAGAATTTGCTAGATTGGAGCGAAAAATATGATGGAGGGAAATTAGTAAGGTAAAAATATCGCATTTAGGCTTTATTTCTCCTAATACATTATTGTTTTCCACTACCCCAACATCACTCCAACCAATCGTAGCCTCAATTATGTGGTATTATTGGATTAAGGGAATGAAAACCTGATGATTTGCAAACATACACCAAGTAGAGTTTCCCTCTAATAGTATAAATCTTATGTAAGAGCTCTAAAGGAGTATAATCAAAAGTTTCAACAAATTACACTTCTAAGGGATATATGTTTAAATGTCCTCTTTTGAGATAGACAGCAGAAGAAAGCATCTGAAAAACAAATTATTGAAAAATGGATCTGTCCTCAATCAGTACAATAATTCACAAACATTTCCCATCCCAAGTTTATTTAAACAGTTTTGCTGCAAATCACTCTAATAGTCACTTGAGAAAGTTTTCAGCTCAAGTGCACTATAAAAAAAGGTATATTCAACAACTTTAGTGTTAGATTTAGACACTGATAGACATCACATATGTGATTAATCAACCATACAGTTTCAACAGGGCTGACATTAATTCACATTCAGAAGGCAAATGCACTTGCTTCAATGAACTCAAGAAAAAAGAGGAGTATCTGCGGCTTTATTAATTCTTTTTCCTGATAAAAACAATCATCATAAACTACCTACCTAGGCTATTAGATTCCCAGTGATACCAGGTAAACACATAAATTTCAAGCATGGTAGCCAAATAACGAACCCAAAAAAAAAAATTATAAAATTAATTCTGCCACCAATTTCATGTCAAATGACAAAAACCTGACTATAAAATTACTTAGAAATGAAGACGCTAATGCGGACATGAGCACAATTGAGAGCACAACATTTCAGTTTTCACAAAACATGATCAAACAACACGTATGCAATAGCAAAAGGTCTCAACAACTTGGTAAATGGTCATTTCTGAAGCACTTAAATTGAGGATAATAGTAACGGTCAGAATATTACTATTACTAATTATTCTATCCAAAAGAAGCACCTTTTTATTTATTTACTTACTATAAAAACTAAAGACATACAAACAAAAGCACAAAGCAGAATGCCAGAAAAAAATTAACCCCAACTTTCCCTTTTTATCTCTTTGTCTGCTGTACTACGCCGTGTGAAGTTATTTTCAAACCAACATGCAAGATCTGGGGAATCAAAATAGAAACTTTTTGATGCCATCAATTCAAACAAAAAAATAGAATAGAAAAGAAAGAGAAGCACATAGGATAGGAGATGGTGGTGGTTTGGTGTCAAGTCAAGAACTCGCTCACATTCATCATGCAAAGAACCCACTGATGACGAGACTCGGCGTTTACGCCAATGACAGTTCGAAGAGGGTTGCGCATAATAGTGAAGAGAAGCCATACATGGTACATCAAGAACACCAACAGACCCAATGGCACTAACGCATATTCCAGGTGCTCCTTCCCCATAGTATCCGTGTTTATGTTTGGTGTGGAAAGTGAAGAGAATCAAAAAGATTCATTCAAGTATGTAGATATGCATATCTACCTGGTCTCATGAGACAAAATCCAAAGACATCAAACTCATTATTATCACCAAACATGAGGCTGACAGAGACAGAGACAGAGACAGACACCAATTTCAATTGGTAATGGAACATTGGCCACATGACATGATGCCTTTGCAACTTGTGGATAGGTCGAGGGTGAGAGTGCCATTTCCCCCAGAATATACTACTTTTTTAAAACGGATGTTTTGTCACTTGCAGTCTTCAAGAAGGGGAGACATTAATTTTTTATAATTTTATTTGTGTCCACCAAAATATACTAACTCAAAGACACGACAGCTAGCTCAAGATATACCCAATAGCAATTATATTAGCTTGTTTCCAAACAAACTTGATCTTAAAGTTAAGATAGGGTAATATAATTAATTATAATTTTACTTTTATGTTTAATACTTTTTTTGACAGAAATGTTTAATAATTTTGCAATAATTGCGCTAGTGGGTGACCAAATATATTTTGTCGCCACATGCACATGTTGTCCAAACGGATATAATATACAAGTTGTTCAATGGGTATCCTTTCCGGGGCTTGGATGGCCAAACGTACTTGTATTTGTATATAACTGGTATTTAAGCCCGTATGCATGTCTATTAAAAAATTAGGCTTGCAATACGGGAATTCCCACTTGTTTGAGTGTCAACCATAGATTAGACAGATGCTTCAAAATATAAAACAAAGCGGATGATGTTTCAAGGGTTGGGATGTATCAACCAATGAAAAAATAAGAGGAAAAAACTCGAGATGATCCTCTCCGCTTGCAATGCCGTAAATCTTGAACAATGACATTTTAAGGTTTATTAGGCATTTAATTTTTTGTTTAGAGTACGTTTATTTTTTTATTTTTCTTTGAGGAGAAGAGTATGTTTATTTAAACTTACAAAGATAGCGATTTTATGAAACAATTTTTAAGGGTAGTGTATAAATTATTATTCTTAACTTTTTTGAAAAAAGTAACTTTTCTCTTTTGATAAAAGTTTAAATCACACTATTTTATTATAAAAAAAAACTTGAGATAAGCATGTATCATACTTTATTCTATTTTAACATAAACCAATCTTTTAATTGTAATGAAGAATTAATAACGAGCCTTTTAACGAAAATTTTCACTTCCCTAAAACTTTGAATATTATTGATAATTAATTTTGATTGTTTATTACAGATTTTAGCACTTTTGAAGATTAATAGTAAGAGTTTAAAATTGTTTTTTTTTAACAAAAGTTTAAAATTATGTTGATAATATTAAGAATCACAAACAGAAAAAAATGGTAACACACATTTATTTCTCATGAGAAAAAAAAATGAAAGTTTTAAAACAAAAGAAGAGACAAATTTCCTCTGAAAAATAAAAGATTTTTTTTTGAAGTTTTATTTTTTTAAAAATTGATAATTACTGTAAAATTTATTTAAAAAAATGCTTTAAAGAAACACTATCAAACGTCTCAATACAAAACATATTTTTAAATTAGTTATTTTATAATCGTTAAGCCCCTTATAGTTTCCTCTTACAATTAAAAAAAAAACAGAACATTACGCCTTTGCACCAACAAAAAAAAAACCGGAACATTACGCCGTGCATTAATTAGTCTCCAAGGATATTTATCATCAAATTGGTTTCTAAATATATTATTGTATCACCACACCAATCATTCAAGAATTTTATTATTAAATTAATCCTTCAAAAATTTAAAATAATGATACAAAAACAGAAATTTAATAATTATTTTATATTTTTAAAGTGACAGCAAAAATGTCTAAAAAACCGATAGTGTGACAATTTTTAAAGGAACAAATTGGTGATACAACCCTTTACGGCAGTAAAGTAAGGAATTACACAACTCTTACATAAAGTCACGTTATTGTGCTAAAAGAATCAAACCATACAAAAAAAGCGTAAACTTGAAATTATAAAAGATCACAAACATGCAAGGCAGTGAAAAATATAGTTCTTAAATTTTCCAAAATTTTGCTGGTGATAAATATTCAACAGTTTCTCGTGCTACAAATAAGTGAAAATTGATGGCTCTTCTAACTCGGTGTGTTTATTTGCCGTATCAAAACATTGTTTCAAATCGGTAAAAAATTAAAAGAACGAACTAGAAAAGACCATTTACATCCCAGCTTATCAGCAGCTAAAGCTTTCAAGTGTCTAAGAACTTTTGTCAGCAGCTTTCCCCAAGGAAGTGAAATTCAACCTAAGAATAAGAAGAAGAAGAATAAATGGTCAACCAACTAAATTTGACACAGCTTAACCATGACATAAACTCCGAAACTAATAACAAGAACATGGAAATTAAACGAATCATGACAAATTGACAATACATATTGTTCAACAATTTATTATAGTTTACCTGATAAGGGGCTTACGCTGTGGCACAGGTGCAGGATTTCCACTTGACAATGGCAGTGTCAGCTCAGCAGGCTTTGCAAAAAGTATAAACAAAAAAAAAAAAAAAAGAGAGAGAGAGAGAAAGAGATAAAGGAAAAAACAAAAACAAAAAATAGTCAGAATCGCGTCAATTTCTTAATGCTATACCATGGTTGAAATATACTCCCTCCGGTCCTAAATATAAGAGACAAAACCCTAATTCATCAAAACCAAGAAAAACACTCTTTTTTCCAATGAAAAACACCTTTTTATCTCACATATCTCTTATATTTTGAAACCCTAAAAAACACCTTTTTTTCTCTTACATTGAGAACCGGAGGGAGTAAAATGTAATTTGCACATAATGCCACTGCGAAACAGGAAATAGAAATTAGGATTTATGTATTTTACATAAAACAGAAGCAGAGAAGCATAATCCAACTTATTACGTCAGCTCATGTTAACAAGTGACAGAAAGAAATGCAAATTCAATATCCTTAGATAAAACCGGCCAACTTCAAAAGATATATGATACAATCTATATAGATTATTATATAATCTCATCATTTACTTCACTAACATATTGACAATTTCTTACAACTTTTGGAGTCTGGACCACACATCATTTGAGAAAATTATATCATCCAAGTTCTATCTAAAATATGGTTAAAAAAAATTGGTAAGAGTAAGAAGTAGCTGTTAGAATATATGATGAAAATATCTTATAATATCTTATATTCTAACAGCAGCCATACATAGATTTGACCGAGTTGTGAGCAACTCTAGCACAGACAGTTCAGACCTCGGATAATCACAATCAATTAAAAAAAGCTTGTAATAAGATCTATTATTGTTGCAGAATGACTGAAAATATTCCAAATTTAAGATAAATTGAGATGTTAACCTCAAGCTCCTCCAAGCCCCCATTAGAGTACAAATGAGTTGAACAAGTGCTTTCCTCTTTAAAAATATCCGGTTCTGCTGCCACTACAGACTTTGAGTTTGAAGAGTCCAAGTTGCTGTTTTTCACGTTCCCACCAAAATCTTTGACTTGATTTCTATACTCAAGATCATCTTCAAGCTCATCAGGTTCTTCTGGTAAGGCTTGATGCCCATCATATGGACCACACATAATCTTCTCAATGGCGAGCTTTTCCGCTTCTTTAGAACTAGATGTAGCAGTAGCAGTAGTAAGTAGAGGGTTGACTTGTGAGTTGCTTTTCACTAATCCGATGGTCTCTCTATCCCCTGAAGATTTCAAATCAGGTTTCTCACTCTTTTGTTCACTCATACTGTTGACTTCTGCATCATCACATTTCACAGAGCAACAACTAGCAGTGCTAACAGGATTTCTACCTTCATGAAGTTCCATGCTGGATGGAGGCAAAAATGCAAAGGATTTGGAATTTCTCGAGTCATCCACGCTATCCTCTGTGCGCTTTCTCTTCCGATCATCATTTGCTCCTAATACAACCGCTTTACCTTCTTGGGACTTTTCTGTTCGACCATGGCCAGAAATCCTAAGCTCTGAACTTCGCTTACTCTCCCAGGTTACTTTAGATGGGTGGGATGGCCGAACACCACCAGGAAATACAAAGGTAGGTATATTGCGCCGTTTCACATGGGAGACATGGATATCCATTCCAGGCTTCCATAGAGTGTACACATTGACGGAATGCTTAAATTCTTCAACAGTTAGTCTTATATCAAATTGTTCGCCTTCACTGACAGGAACTCCTTGCTTACGTTGCAGACCCATGAAGTAAGAGCAGTGCAGAGGTCTAGATTTGTCTGAAAAGTCACCAGGATGTGGATGACACTGAAGCACACCATAAGTGTGCCTCTCAATCTATATGTTCAATTCAAAGGACAACCAAATTAGGTTATATATAAATAAAGAAGGGGGAAGAACAAGTTTGCAAAACCAACCCCCCCCCCCAAAAAAAAAAAAAAATTCAGAAATGAAAATAAATAAAAGCAGATGTGTGAAAGAAAATAAATGATACTACAAACAATTAAAGTACATACCTTCAATGTCAACTGGCGCAAGCGAGACTCAACCCAGCCTTTCCATTTTCTAAGATCATCAGCATTCTCTGCGGAAATGTCTATCTGCAGATAATTCTTATAAGCTTCAAAAAAGGGGTAAGGCTCAAATAGAGTATCCCAATCAGCCTTGTTAGCCTCCATAGCCTACAAATATCAGAAACCTTAAATTAAACAACTCAAATATCCCAATAAGAATTATAATTATAAATATATTCATTATTAAAAAAGTATTGGCCAACGTTTGAGGAAACACAGCGAACATGCTACTAGACTTGCCGCACAGATACATAAATGGGACTACAAGGACCAGGAGGGGGTTTGGAAGCAAAATCTGCTGAAGGTAACAATGTATACGGATTTGGCTAGCTAAATGGAGCTTCAACCATGGCTATGGACAGAAAATTTGGGACTCACCTCCAAGGGAATTGTCTCTACTACTATTATCATTGTGAAGGTTGCTTTGCCCCATCTTGCTTCAGTATATGCTTATTTTTCTCCCTTTTTGGGCCATGGCCCTCCATTGTACCCCCAAAAAAAACAGAGAAGGAGAGAGAGAGAGACTATCTCCTCGAATTTTCCAAAAACAAACATTTTGAGCCATACATCATAAAATCACATTTGTTTCAAAATAAAGAATCATACCTCACATATTTCATTTCCCCTCTGAAACTCCTCCATCATAATACGCAATGTACTTGACGACACATTGTAGCTAGAATTCATGGAAGGATAAGCAGGAGTAATTATTGGCATCAGATGGAATCTATCCTTGGGATATCTTCTAGGATCCCAAACTTGAAGTCCAAGAGATCCTTCTCCAATAGGACAAAGCATTACTGGATTTGGCCAACGCCACTGAGTATATACTCTAAAGAATCGAGACACCAACATATTAGGCAGTGCATTCGGAAATAGCTGGCATATTCGAGCAACAAGCAATGCCCAGTTTATACCACCAAGAAAACCTGCAACCTGCCCATGACATATCATGAAGAAACATTAGGTAAATCAGAACATAACAAATAACAGTGAAGAAGTTCAGGTCAAAACAGAAAATGAACACCACACAAGCCATCAACAGCAGGAGCTTCATACATTTGAATAAACACCACGACATTTGGCCCATAACCTCATGCATCTCAATGTCATACGAAAATTCTGCACTTCAGAAATAAAAATATAATCAATGATGGGAAAGTCACATAAAAACCGAACGTAAAAATTCTCTGTCTGTGAAATTTATATCCAATACCTGAATATTTGGAACCAAACGCAAGATTTGATCGGTCACTCTACAACCATTAAGGCTGCGAACAGTTTGTTCATCTGCATTTTGTAATATTGACTCCTGTGATATATCCAAGTCCTGTACAACAACCAAAAAAAAAAAAAGGATTATCAGTGGTAACTGGTAAATAGAATGGTAAAATACAATTTACACTTTAAGTTAGATTCAAGCAAAATGCAGAGAAAACACGAGGAAGGGAGGTGTATTTCACACATCAAGAAGGTTTGTTTTCAAAAGTGACAAATAGCACAACTTCAACCTATTAATCTTGCATAAATCACTTACTTCAGGAATAACCCACAAAGATAATTTTGCATAAAGGAGATCTATAGAGACACCATTGAACTTGAACCCCATCACTGGAACATGAGCATCAGGCACAGGGTGCAACTCTGTCACTTCTGGCATCTCAGATAGCATATTATGTAGCACACCAAAGAAGTCTTCCTAAAGCCGATTCAAATAACGATTTTAGCTGGCGGAAGATGTGTTAAAAAAAAAAATCTATATTTGCATAAAAAAATGTGAGAATTATCATACATCTCTGGTTGCATGTCTAGGTCCCACACAGAGAGTGTCTATATCTGCTCCAGGGCCATGCACCTACAAAATTTGAATAAAAAATGGTAATATAAAACCAATAAAATAAATGATTGCATAAATACGTTGGAGCTATAGCTAATATTATCTATTTTTGGTCCACGATTTTGAACATTACATTTGATACAAGAAGATATAAAGAGAAAATAATTCATCTATAGGAGCGGCAAGCCATATGACAGTGCTGTCCTAATTCTCTCCTTTCCCAATCCTCTGTTCATAAAATAGTCCAAGCTTAATGTGCAATGCAAAGATAAAGTGCATATGTATGTGTGAGAGTGCTTGCTTGCAAACAAGAAAGATTGGAGCCAAAAGTAAAAAGCTTGAAAATAGCGTCATACCCCTAGCCGATAGGAGCCAAAAGTAAAAATCTTGGCATTTGCTTCTTGCACCAGTTGTTCGTTAAGTCCCTTTGCACGGCTAATTGTTTTGACCCAAATCTTCACAATCTAATTCATTTCACAATAGCACATCCAAAATATATGAATTCATAAGGAGCTCCACCACATTTCCAAGATGGTATAACATGAAATGCAACAACAAAATAAAAATAAAAATTCATATATATGAATCAACACAATCCCTCAACTAATATTTCCAGAGAAGGCATATTCTTTCTCCCTCAGTTTCTTGGGATGGCAATCACACAGTAAACATGAGCAATCAACAAGGATTTAGCTCCTCTAAAATGAACAAAACAATTCAAAATTCACTATAGAGAGTAAAGTAAATAATCTCAATCGTTAATGAATAAGTCAACGATTAATATCACATGCACAAGCATAGCAAATCATTAACATGTTAGAATATCATGCGTTGATTATCTCATCAACAAAATAAATCCAACCTGGTCTAGCCTGCCTAACACTTCCTCCCTACTAACTGCCTCCTGCTGATTCTCATACAAGCCTGCATCTTGCAAGTACTGAACATCCAGAATAAAAAATCAGCGCAACAAAACTTGTAAAACCTCAAAAACAAAAAAGAATTCACTAATCACTATGGTAGCAGAAAACAAAACCTTCTCGAGTTCACGTGTCTTGGTGACATCATATTCAGTTGGTCCACCCAATGAGATGGGTTCTGTTATCCCTAACCTTTGCTGCTGCCCGTTATTGCGGTTGCTCAGTCCGGGGCTCCCCATAAAAAAATTGATACAGTTTTTTTTTTCCTTCTTTTTAAATTATTATTATTACTATAGTACCTATATTTTTTTCCAGTGATACTGATAGGAGAGCAGCAAGAGTTGAAAGTTATATATGATGCTTTACAGTATTTTTACCCAATAAAATCATACAAAACAAAAGATGAATTAAAAAAGGCTAAAAATGAAAAATTATAACAAAGTGATGATTGTGCAGTAATGGGGAAGAACAATTCAAAGCTATAAACTTTGACTATAAAAGTATGGAGGAATAATTACAAAGGCGCCCAGAATAAGTTTCTTCAAGAAGAAAATAATTAAGACAGAGTACAGATGGGGTTCTCAAACAGACCGAAAACCTAAAAAAAAAAATCAGCATAAAGTGACTCTGAAAGCCATAAAGAGATTAATGGAATGCGATTAGAAGCGGCACGGTGTCGCAGTTGAGCGCTGGTTCAAGGTTGAAGGTTGATGGTGGTTGAACCTCAAATCTTCTATTCGAACGACAAAGAGGATACTACATATATGAAGAAGAAAACCCTGTTAAAAAAAAAGGAAGAGAGAGTTACAAGAAAGAGCGAGAAAGTGCAGAATCAAATACTCCAGTGGATTGGAATGCGTGGATACAAACATGAAACCGGGGAAAACTGAACGGCGGATTGCCACTTGCCGGTAACAGTGCAAAACTCAAGCGATATTTCTTTTTTTTACGTGTAAATATCTTTTTAGTCACTATTACATTAATACTATCTCTGGTCTTTTTTTTTAACACAATATTATCTCTTTTCCTAATTAAAAGAAAAAATTACAAAAAATATAAAGAATAAAAATATATATTTAATATTATAAAATTGACCTATTTTTTCAAATATATTATAAGTGCATAGACAATATATACGTCTATTAAATATACAATTCTATTAAAATATGAGTATAAAAGGTATTTTAGCAATTAACACATATAGAAATAAGTCTTTTTTTCTTATAATTAGAACAAAAAAATCTTGCAAAAATTCTCTTATAATTAGCACCGGAGGTAGTAATTAATAATATTACAAATTTAATTTCTATAAAAATTTTATCCATAAGTAGTTCTCACTTTTCACAAAACTGCATATTTGTTAGTCCCTTTACAGGGACTACAAACATGTTGTTTTGTAAAAAATGTAGACTACAAAAATATACAGTGATTAAACTTGAAAAGTAGTAATTTAATAGTGAATAAAAACATATTTAACCCTTTTTTTTATAAGGAGAGGTTTTTTTTGTGTGTGCAAGAGTGCCTACTACACTCACAATTATATTATATTGTAAATTTTTGGAAGAGATTTTTGTCGTAAATCTGGTCTTACCCGGTTCAGGAGTCGGTCGCAGTTACCCACGAGATACCCAGTTTATACCAAAAATATTATTATATTATATACATTAAATCATAATAAAAATAACAAGATTATATAAAAATTATTTCAATGTGTTGGGTGAAGGAAATTTTCACCGTTCAAATTGGTGGTCTCATTTCCAGTTTGTTGTATGTATGAAAATTGAAGTGCTGAGCTTCGAGCGTAAATTGGGTCAAAATTCGAGCATGTCTTTGGAACCAATTCTAATTTCGAAGTGAATCGTAGTTGAAGAAGTGTAAACACTATTGATGGTATTTTGATATGATTTGAGAAAATATCAAAGAAAGACCTTAAAGTCCAATCTTGGACGTGTGCCTTTGAAGTAAACTTTTAGTTTCGAAGGAAAGCTAGCCGTTAATTCAAAATTCGGAAGCAGTACCGACGGTTGGGGTAAAGAATCAAGAGAAGGCGGTGTCAAGACAACAATTTATTTCAGTTATTGGTGGATTCAAATCTTGAAAGAAATCAAGAGACGGTAATCAAACTTTCCTTATACGTGTCATGCTTTTAGGGTATAACAGTTATTTTCATTTGCCTATAAATACATGTATGAAGAGTCTATATACGTGTCACGGCTAACACATTTGATTATACATGATATCAGACTATGCTAGGGAACAATGTATGTGTTCCCGCCATTGTTTTTATTCAATTCGAGTAGCATTGTTGATTTCCTTTGATTTTCTTTCTTACTTTGATTTTGCAATCTCCTTTCTACTCTTTCTTTTACTACTTTTTCTTTAATCACCATCCTCACACATTGCACTTTGTGTACTCTTATTTTACGTGAATCCTCTTGTGTTTTTTTAACCCATTCGAATCACCCTATTATTACTTATTTTCTAGAGTCTTTCGAAAAGATCCCATTTTTCGAGTACTCTATCACTGAGTACAAGTGTGCAATACTGGTCTTGTACGCTGTGTAAACCTGCCAACTTACACATCCCTTTGATATCCTCATATCTTAAGTCTTTTGGATTTGCATGGGACTAATTTGCGGCCAGCAATTTGGAGCAAGGTTTTTACACTCGGTTTTATGCCTCCTCAAAGTGATTTTTCCAAGATTCAATCTTGCGGCCTGCTCCTGTTGTGTATTGCTTACCCACACAACCACCCAATATTGGGACGACCTTTTCCTTCAGAATCGACCGCTTTAGTTAATAGAACAAATATTTCATTTTGGGCTGAAAAATGACACATGCATGGACTTAACATGTTTCCAAATAACAGTTTGTTATATAGGCTGCCACAAAGGGATACAGTGAACGGGTTTGACTCCTCTGGTAAAAATCAAAATATCTGGTTTGTAAATTTTTTCAGTAATTTCTATTTAACTTATGAGCAATACTGTAGTAATTAGTAATTAGAGATGTGACATGCTTTGACTTTATTTCAGTGTGTGATTTTTTTTGGCTATGTATAAAAATTGACAGTGTGTAGTACCCAAGACAAAACAAAAAAATTGGCAATGTGTGTAGAACGAACAAGGGGACCATTTTACATTTGGTGACTTCGCCCTCATGGAGCTTAGCATACAAATCTGACGTCACAAACTAATCAACGAAGAAGTCAACTTTGTCGTCTATAATTACAAAATAATTACCTGGAAAAAAAAAAGAAATTACAACCTTCAGATTGAATACATTATTCCTTATACTAGTAGATGGACCGTGCTTAGCACGGGCCTGGTAAAATTAAATATTAAAAGTATAGTTTAATTATTTAACCACTTCTGCGGAACACTCTGATTTCGAGCTTTAAATCGGTAATGGTTATGCCAAGATCCAGTCACTCGGTCCAATCTTCAAACGCAGAAAGTTGTGTCTAATGAGAACATGTTTACGTTTAATTATTATGTTTGATAATCAACTTCTACCAGTAAATACCAACTTATATCTTGGATTAATTAATGGAAATATAAAAGCAGTCAGCATACAACCATGATGATTGATAGAAAGGGCATCAAAGAACACTTGTTTGTTTCGATGAGTGCATACAAACTTTACTATAATTTTGCAGAAAAATAAAATAGTATTCTTAAGATACAGGACTATTCCCTGATGTTCTTGAGGGGTCCAAATTAATATCTGAGATGTGAACACTTCCATTGCTATAAGAACCCTCATTTCCTTTTTTGTGGCCAATTGTCCCAGTCTCACAGCAGTCCCTAATTTAAAAGCTTATAACTGCAAACACAACCAAGAGAGTTAAGGTCATCATCATGTGTGTATAGCTTTTGATTCCAGCTTCATGTGTTGTTACCTTGACTTTTTCATAGCAACTTGGAATATTAGTCATATAACACAGTATTCAATAGAAAAAAGAAAAACATTAGTATTAATTTTGTAGTCTTTCAGAATCCACCCATGCGAGAGTTACATAGCCTTCTCAATATCCACTATTCCGTGCAAAGGAAGTTGCTTTCTCATTAGCATAAATCCTTCTTGTTCATGTTCAGCAATGAGTTTCAGGAGTTCAGATTTTAGGACTTCAATATCCCTTTGTAAGTCTGCAAATCTTTGCCTTTGATGATATGAGCTTTGAGCATTACAATTAGAGGAGGTTGTCAGCTGAACATAGTTATCAACATACATCTCTAGAGCCAGATGAAATAATTTGTTGTCTGAATTGGTTTTAACTATTTATGATTGTAAAATTAGTTTTTCAAAAATAAATCTTTTTCCAGAGTTAAAGCTCTCACTAAATCATAGCATGAAAGTGAAAACAAAAACTAGCATGTGAATCCATGGGGGTTGGGTCATCCTCCTTATTCCCTTGAATTATTCTAGGATCCTTTGAGTGTCTAGAAAACTTCCTTTTAGTTGAATTGAGTTCACTAATCCTATGAAACAGAATACAGCAGAGGCAACACTCTTGAGAGCTTCACATGACAAAATTTTGTATATTATACAATAAAAACCTCAAAGCTCCTTGCACTATTAATAACCTCAAAGAAATCACACGTCAAGTTTGGTATTTATTCATGGAACACTATTAAAAACAACCATGGCATGTTTTAGATATTGAACTACAAATAGAAAAAGAATATCCGGTAACAAATCATGAAAATAGATTATTAAATAATAAGCTTTTTGAATCTACAATATCTGGACGTGGTGCTTGAAAAGGGCATGCTTGTCGACCGTATGTTCTAGCTCAAATCTTTCTGCTGACTTAACTTTATCTAAGATTTTAATCTCACTTAATACACTGGTTTGCCATGTGCAGTCATCTACCCTAGAGCATTCGATGATGTAACTAAAAAAGCCTTAGCAAAAGGATCGTGTTATTTCCTCAAGGAAACAATATTTGCACCATATTTATTCTGGGCATTCCAATATTTGCACCATATTTTTGAATTCTTTGTTTTTTTAAACAACCTTTTTAATTGATTTAAATGATAATATTTCCAGATAGACAGTTTTCAGATCAAAGAAGAAACTCTTATGCAGCATTAGCTTATGGGAAGCAAAATCTGAATATATAATATATGGTGTGTCATGTCATTCAATATTTTGCAACAGAAAAGTCACACTATGCCAAAATTACTAACAATTGAAAGCATATAGTTAACAACCACTAAATAAATAAAAACTAATGAAATGAAACAATCTTCTAACTGTTAGTCAAAGATCAACTCTCCACCTACCCAAATTAATTATACCGAATGGTGCATCCCAATTCTTCTATTGATTAGTCAAAGATCAACTCCCCACTTACCCAAATTAATTGCACCAAATGGTGCAACCCAATTTTTCTTTGGACGGTGCAGCAATTTTTGGGGTTATTCACATTGCCTGGTTCACCTATAAATAGAAGCTCATGGACGAAGGAAAATTCATTTTCCAACATTGAGTGCATTCCAAGTTGAGAGAGTGAGCACCGAGAGAAAATTCCAGTGAGGGAGTTTTTGTGAAAAATATTTAGAGAGAAACATTTTGGGTGTAATTGGGTTGTGGGTTTTGTGAGAGAGTGTGAGTGTTTGTAAACACAGTGTGTATTTCCTTTTTCAATATAAGGTCTGCTGATCAGGAGGCGTAGGCATTATTGGCGAACTCCCTTATCAATTTTTGTGTGCTTCGCATTTATTTTTCGCTCTTCCACTAATCGACTATGGGGAAATTTTGCGTAATTTCCTAACAAGCTAGTATCGAGCTAGCTGGTTATTTACGCTAAATCTTGGTGAGGATCTTTGTTCACGTGAATAGTAATTTTTCGTGAATAGTAAAATTGGTCAGCGCTACCAATTTGTCCACGGAGGTGTTTTAAAGCACGGTGGTTCGCAGAATTGTCGAAACGATCCCGAGAAGTCGACTGAGTGGGAGTGATGGCGCGCAGACGAAGGAAAGGTGAAAATTGAAAAGTTCGTTGGTGCGGACTTTGGCTTTTGGAAGATGCGGATCGAGGATTATACAGTATCGAGAAAAAGTCAGATCAACCTCTCACAGGAAAGAAACCAGCGGAGATGAAGGATGATGAATGGATCCTTCTCGATAGACAAGCCCTTGGCGTTATCCGATTGACGTTATCCCGTAACGTTGCGTTTAACATTGCAAAAGAAAAGACCACGGCAGATCTTATGAAGGCTCTTTCCAACATGTACGAGAAGCCATCGGCCTCAAACAAAGTTCATTTGATGAGGCGGTTGTTTAACTTGCGGATGACGGAAGGTGCATCGGTAGCGCAACATCTCAATGAACTCAGCTTAGTCACAACCCAGTTGAGTTCAGTTGGAATTGAATTTGATGATGAGGTACGAGCATTGATACTTTTGTCTTCTCTTCCAGAGAGTTGGAATGCTCTTTATCACGGTGTGAGTAGCTCAATGGGAAACAATAAGTTGAAATCAGGCGATGTTCGTGATCTAGTTCTCGTGAAGAGATCCGAAGCGAAGAGTCGGGTGAATCTTCATCCTCTTCAGTATTGCATACAGAGTCAAGGGGAAGAAATTCAGCTAGAGGAAATGGACGTGGCAAATCAAAGGGCAGACGGTCCAAATCCAGAAATCATCAAAGTTCCCAAAACTCCAACTCAAAGACTATCGAGTGTTGGAATTGCGGGAAGACCGGACACTACAAAAATCAGTGCAGGAGTGCACCGAAGAACCAAGAGGCAAAGGACGAGGCAAATGTTGCTTCCACCTCAGGAGGAGGTGACGCATTGATATGCTCTTTGGAGAGCAAGGAAGAGTCTTGGGTGTTAGACTCCGGAGCATCTTTTCATGCCACTTCGCAGAAAGAATTCTTCGAGAATTATGTACCCGGAAACTTTGGTAAAGTTTACCTTGGTAACGAACAATCTTGTGAGATTGTTGGCAAAGGTGTAGTGAAGATTAAGTTGAACGGGTCTGTATGGGAATTGAAAAATGTCAGACATATTCCCGACCTGACGAAGAACTTAATCTCAGTAGGCCAGTTGGCCAGTGACGGCTACACAACAGTCTTCCACGACAATCATTGGAAGATTTCAAAGGGTGCAATGACGATTGCTCGCGGCAGAAAGAGTGGTACTCTTTACAAGACAACAGGAGCATGCCATTTGATTGCAGTTGCAGCAAATGAAAATCCCAATCTATGGCACCAGAGACTAGGCCATATGAGTGAGAAAGGGATGAAGATCATGCACTCGAAGGGCAAATTGCTAAGTCTTCAGTCAGTAGATATTGACATGTGTGAAGACTGCATACTTGGAAAGCAGAAAAGAGTCAGCTTTCTGACAAGTGGAAGAACCCCAAAGAAAGAGAAACTCGAGCTTGTTCACTCTGATGTTTGGGGTCCAACGACTGTCTCATCCATTAGTGGGAAGCAATACTTCGTGACCTATATTGATGATCACTCTAGGAAGGTATGGGTATACTTTCTGAAACATAAGTCTGAAGTATTCGAGGCTTTCAAGATGTTGAAAGCCATGGTAGAAAATGAGACAGGATTGAAGATCAAAAAGCTCAGAACCGACAATGGTGGTGAATATGAAGACACCAGATTCAAGAAGTTCTGCTATGAGCACGCGGGATCGTAATGGAAAGAAGCGTGCCAGTGCGCCTCAACACAATGGTGTAGCCGGCGTATGAATCAAACGTTGACAGAGAGAGCGAAGCTTGCGGGTGCATTCAGCTACCGGCAGCTAGGGCGTAACCAACACAGAGCTTACTTGATCAACCGAGGTCCATCGGTACCATTGGCAGCCTGAGAATACCGTAAGAGGTATGGAGCGAAAAGAGGTAAAACTCTCACATCTTAGAGTTTTGGTTGTGTAGCATATGTGCATATCGCTGATCAAGGCAGAATAAGCTTGATCCCAAATCAAAGAAGTGCATTTTCATCGGTTATGGTGAAAATGAGTTTGGCTACCGTCTTTGGGATGATGAAAACAAAAATCGATCCGCAGAGAGATGTGATCTTCAATGAAAGAGTGATGTACAAGGACAGGCATAGCACGCACACGGCAACTCGAGCGAGTGGGCGGTGTATGCAGAGGTGGGCGATGTCCTAGAAAGTCCTATGGTTGAGAATCCTCGCCGAGGAATCAACTGATCCAGGTAGCAGACAACAGTTTGACACAGTAGAGCATCCTACTCCAGCTCCGGTAGTGAGAAAGTCTTCTCGAGTTCCTGTGCCCAACCTGAGATACATGGACTAAATGTTGTTGGTGATGGAGGAGCCTCAAGATTATGCGAAGCATGTCGATCGCAGATGCTAGCAAGTGGGAGCTTGCCATGAAAGACGAGATGAAGTCTTTGATCTCCAATCAAACATGGGAACTATTGAGTTACCCGTGGGAAAGAAGGCATTTCACAACAAATGGGTGTATCGGGGGAAGGAGGAGAATGATGGCTCCAAGAGATACAAAGCCCGACTAGTCGTTAAAGGATTCCAGCAAAAGGAAGGAGTTGACTACACCGAAATTTTTGCTCCATTTGTGAAGCTCAATACTATCAGGTCAGTGTTAAGTATTGTTGCAAGCGAAGAGCTCTACCTTGAGCAGTTGGTCGTGAAAAAGCTGCGTTTCTTCACTGAGACTTAGATGAGGAGATCTATATGCACCAACCTGAAGGTTTCTTAGAAGATGGAAACAAAAATATGGTGTGCAGATTAAAGAAGAGCTTGTATGGCCTGAAACAAGCTCCGAGACAGTGGTATAGGAAGTTTGAAAGCTTCATGCACAAGGAAGGCTTTCAGAAGTGCAATGCTGACCATATTGTTTCTTCAAGAGATATAAGTCGATTATATCATTTTGTTACTTTAAGTCGATGATATGTTAGTAGCGAGTTGAGATATGGATGAGATTAAAAACTTGAAGATGCAGCTTGTCAAAAGAATTTGACATGAAGGACTTGGGTCCAAAGAAAGAAGATCCTTGGAATGCAAATCACGAGAGATAAGCAGAGAGGAATTTTGCAGTTATCTCAGGCGGAGTACATCAACCGTGTTTTGCAAAGATTCAACATGGGCAACGCCAAACCGGTCAGCACACCTTTGGCCAGTTATTTTCGTCTATCCAAGAAACAGTCACCTCAGACGGAGGAAGAAAGAGAATCCATGGCTAAGATACCATATGCTCCAGCCATTGGAAGTTTGATGTACGCAATGGTCTGTACGAGGCCAGACATTGGCCATGCAGTGGGAGTAGTTAGCAGGTTTATGTCAAATCCAGGAAAAGCTCATTCACTACAAGAAATAGCGGGATTACCGACGGCCAAAAGCCGTCGGTAATCCACAAATACCGTCGGTAATAAAAAAATTCTGACGGATTACCGACGGACATTAGGCCGTCGGTAAACTGCGCGTCGCAAATGCATACCGACGGCTTTAACCCGTCGGTAAATTTCCGACGGTTTTCTCCGACGGTTTTAACCCGTTGGAACTTCCGATGCCATTTCCGACGGCTTTAAGCCGTCGGTAAGTTTCCGACGGTTTTTCCGACGGTTTAACCCGTCGGTAATTCCGATGACATTTCCGACGGCCATGACCGTCGGTAAATCCGAACTTAATTTTTTTTTTGAAAATTTAATAAATATTTATTTTTATTAAAAAATTATTTACTTTTATTAAATTATTTAATTTTAATTTCTGTAATCAATTTAATTTATTTATCCATTTAATTAACGATTACTAGTTATCACATTTAATAATTAATTTCTTTCTGTATTTAAAAATGTAATGCGATAACATAACTATAAAACAAATTAAAAAAAAGAAACGTAACAAATAAATAAAAAAATTCGACGAACAAAACAGTAATAAAAAATATCCGAAAATATAAAAAAATATCAATACAAACATAACTAATAGTCCTGATAATCATGATCATGATCACTATCACTATCTACATCATCGACATGATCACCAGTACTATGAGGCGGAGGCGGAGGCGGTGGAGGAGGCGGCTGGCGAGCTAGCAAATGGTACAGATCCTCCAGCCATTGCGGCAAAGACTGAGCCAAAATGGCGGCCGTCTGCGGGCCTCCTCGCTGGGCGGCCGCGATCCGGCCGCTTTCGGCATCGGCTGCTGCTCGGCCATGGCCCGCCTCAACTCTGCTATCTCCCGCTCATCCGCGGCAAAGACGATCTGGGCGACTCTCGGCGAGAAGCGTGAGCCCTCTTGTAGTTCTTGGCAAGGTCGCCAAAGACCGTATAGGCGACCCTTCTTCTTGCCGCCAACAACATACGCCCAAACCATCGGGCCGACAATTTGGATCCTCCGGGCTCGAGGCGGGGAACATGAGGATGTGCTGAGATCTAACCTGAGACATCCTCGCCAAACTCCTCTGTCAAACATAAACAAATTAGTCAATTTTTATTGTAATAAAACAATATAAACATTGTTAAAAAACTATTCATTATGTTTTATAATTACCTGGTCCGCCTCGACCGCTCATCGACAAACTCACGGTACCTCTCCTAATATGAGTTGCACGATGGAGCTCGTGCAATCGAACCTCCCTTTGCAAATCACGAGACTGTAATTATTTAATAAAAAAAGCTTAACTAAATAATAATAATAATAATAATAATAATAATAATAATAATAATAATAATATAAAACATACAAGTCGAGTGCGTCTGGTCGCCGACCGATCAACCTCCAAAGATGCAAGCTCCCACCCTTTGAGAGGCTCTATTCTTCTTCGCTTCTCGCTACACGCCTTGAACTCGGGGAGTTCGGTGCGCTTGTAGCTACTGCCAGATCTCATCTCCTATCCAAGTGGGCTGCCCATTGAGGCGGGCATCTCTAAGCATATCAGATAGGCGGTGGGAAGCCTTCATATGGAAGTTCTTCTTGATCTGCTCCTCCTGCTCTTCCTTCCAAGAAACCCTCTTCTGTATGAATATAATACGTTATTAAAAATAATTAAGATTCATGAAATAAAAAAATAATACGCAACAAAAAAAAAATAACAACTTACTCTGAAAGAATTGAACATGTGCCTCCGTTCAGCCACCGTCAGCATCCCCCAGGTGGGCCAATAGCTGTGGTAATTTTGCTCAATTACTTCCGTGATAGCCTTCGCAGCTGGCTTTGACGGAAGGAACCTAAACAATAACAACATACTAAACAAGTTAAAAATATATATATGTTAAACTGTAATTTTCGTCCCTTATCCTTTTTTTTTAGTTTTCATTTAAGTCCATTAAGTTATAAAAATTACTTAAATTTCATCCTTTCTTTTTAATTATTCTTTTTTTGTCTTAGACGAAATACCATCTTACACGTGGCAGTTTGTTTTATTTTATTTTATTTTTCTGCCACATGTCAGATGGTGATTCGTCAAAGAAAATATGAATAAATAAACAGAAAAGACGAAATTGATGTGATTTTTGAAGTTTAAGGGACTTAAATGAAAACTAAAAAAAGATAAGGGACGAAATTGAAAACTAAAAAAAAGATAAGGGGCAAAAATGTGTATTCAACCTACATACTCACCCTCTACCAGCTGGCCTGATAGCAACTCGGCCATCATGCAGCATCTGAATATCATCAACGACCTCCTACTCATCCTGCTGCTGCTCAACCTCCTCGTCCTGCTGAACCCCGGTCTGATCAGGTGCCTGGCCCACACTATACTCCTGATCGGACACATGAGTGTCGGGCACCGTCTCAAACACAAAATGAGAGGAAGAAGCGGCAAGTGTCTGCTGGAACCCTGGGGTGGGCATCATGTAAATGGGTGTCGATGCAGAAGGTCCTGCATGCTGTGTAGGTGCCCAATGTGACGTAGGCTGCGTAGGGGCCGAACTCGCTGGAGCCTGTGTAGGCGTAGATGTATGCGGACGCTATGTGGATGACAACATCGCATAGCCAGCATCATCAATCCTAATAATGTTCGGCCTCCGACGACGAGGGGTCGACAATGATGCCCTTCCTTCCATTGACCACTTCTTTGGGTGGTCGGAAGTCGAACTGAACCTCCGATGTCATATATGTCTATAGAGCAATTCAATAATACTTGATCATGAAATATTATATTTAAACATAACAATATTAAAAATGAATTCCAAAAAATAAACAAGTTATATGAAAATAATCGACAAAATAAAATATGTTGTTAGACATTAAATTCTCTAATTGTAAAAAGTTAAACAAATTTATTACGCCCATTCTCGCCCACTCGCTTCGGCATCGTCTTGAGATCTTGATGGTTACGCCACTTCTTCATTTAATTCCTCATCTCCATTTACATCTTCATATGTGATTGGATCGTCACGTAGTCGAGAAATGGGTTCAACCGTTTACTACGTTGACATGAGACATCTCATCCACTTGATAAGCCACTTCTTCCCGTGGATCATCCGCTTCAATGCGACCCCTTGGTTTTGTCTTTATTGCAACACACCAACCTTGTTTGTCCCTTCGAGTTGACGGATAAGGGACATAATACACCTGTCTTACATGTTGTGCTATGATAAGCGGATCAAACATTTGGTATCTTACGCTCATGCATATGTCAACTTGATTATATTTGCGATCCATTCTTGTGCCTCTACTTGACGGATCAAACCAATTACAATAAAATAGCACTATTCTTTTAGTATAGTCTAAAGTATTGTACGCCAGCTCATATATATGTTGAATCACGCCGTAGAAGTCGTCTTCACCTCCCTCTGTGGCACCTTTTACATAAACTCCGCTGTTAACTGTTTTTTTCCCTCTGTTTTTGACTGAGTTTGAAATTTGTAACCGTTTACGAAATACGTGTGCCATTCTTTTACACGTGATTTAGGACCATGAGATAAATTTCTCAAGTGTTCGATTATGGGCGATTCTGACTCGCTATACACCTGCGTATACACATGCACAAGTGATTTAGGGTTCCTTTTTGCAAACAATCTTTTGTATTTTCAAACAACAAATAGTTGAAATAGGACTAAAAATACATACCTGGCTCATAAACCACGTTGGGAAATATTCATGAATATAGGCAGAAGAGTCTTGTTAAGCTTGTGGGCTTAGTTAACAAGAATGCCCTGAACAAGTCATTATCAAACAAATGATCATGAATAGGTGTGGACTAAATAAATTGAAAGTTGTCAAAAGTATACATACGTAAGATATGGTGATACTTCAAGACAGTTGATCAACACGTGAGCGTGTCGACTTCCAATCTTCTCCGTTAACCAGGACTTGACTCCTTTCCAAAGATGACGGCCAGGGAAGGCAAAACACCGATAAGGCCAGCGGGTGTCTTTCACTTTCAATTTCTATTTCATTCCTATTATTTGTTGGTGTCGGCATGAAGTTCGTAAAATAATGGGAATGTAAATGAATTGTCTCACGGTGTAAGTAAGTTGCACAAATAGATCCTTCAACCCTAGCCTTATTTTTCACCGACCGTTTTGAGTCACCCATAAATCTGAGAATAACAAAGTTGGTGATCAACATTTAACCCGGCGATGAATAATTATGTTAAAGAATATTTGATTATATTACCTTTCGAATGGATACATCCATCTGTATTGAACCTGGTCCACCAAGCCTAGCTTCATGTGCAAGATGCACCGGGAGATGTTCCATAGAGTCAAAGAAACCAGGGGAAATATTCTCTCCAACTTACAAAGAATGACTGGTATGTTACGCTCCATCTTGATAAGATCATCATCTCTCAATGTTGCAGAACACAAATCTTTAAAAATTGACTGAGTTACGTAAGTGGATTTAAAATATTTGACTACAGGGAACTAAATGCAATAGGAAGTAAACACTCCATGAATACATGACAATCATGGCTTTTCATCCCAATCATTGTTCTTTTGTTCACATCAAAGACATCTTGCCAAATTAGAAGAATAACCGCCTGGCATTGAAGTTCTTTTATCCACCGGTGCATCGACATAGCTTCCTCAACAGTTAAAGAGTAACAGGCTTTGGGTTTCGTGGTTTTCCCATTCAACTGAGTCGTCAAATGCAAGTCCTTTCGCTAAAGAAAGTGGTAAGTCGATCTGGCCTTATCATTGTCTTTCGTTCTTCCTCTAACGTTCATCACCGTGAGAAAAACATTGTCAAAAAGTTCTTCTCAATGTGCATAACATCAAGGTTGTGTCTCAACAAATTATCTTTCCAATACGGCAAATCCCAAAAATACTTCTTTTAGTCCAATTGTGCCATTGTCCATATCCTTCAAATCGATCCAATTCACCAAAATCTGTGATTTTTGGCGGATCCATAACTCTGGTAAAAATGCATTGGGATGTCAACCTCTGGCGGGCCATCTAATTCAACTTCCCTTTCTTGAAGGCGTTCTTATTCCGTCTAAATGGATGATCTGGCTGGTAAAAACTGCGATGTGAGTCAAACAAAGAACTCTTCCCCAAATTTCAAGGTAAAGGCCTTTGTATGCTCCATGCAATGGGGACATGCCATCTTACCATGAGTACCCCAACGGACAACATGCCATATGCAGGGAAGTCATTAATGGTCCACATAAGAGTCGCCCTCATTGTAAAGTTCTTCTTTCGTGCAACATCATAAGTCACAACGCCATTCCACAACCTTTTGAGATCGTCAATGAGAGGGTATAAATAGATGGCGATACCATCTTTTGGAGTATCTGGACCGTGATAATACAAGTCAAGAACATATAGGGCTTAGACATGCACATATCGGGAGGAAGATTGTATGGGGTAACAATAATCGCCAAAGAAGAATAAGGTTTCGCCGTTGATTGAACATATGGGTAAAACCATCGAGCATAAGCCAAGTCGTACATTACGTGGATCTGCTGCAAATTCGGGATTCACACGATCAAAGTGCTTCCAAGCTTCACCATCACAAGGATGTCGCAACATACGAAGTGCTTTTATTCTCATAGTGCCAAGTCATTTTGTCTCAAATGCGTGTTGACGCAAACATTCTCTTGCACCTTGGAATAATTGGCAAATAAAACATTGCCTTCCGTGGAACTGGTTTTGTCTACCCTTCCCATTATCAAGATGTGACATATACCTTGGCTCACCACAATTTGCATTCAACCAGCGCGCTATCGTTTTTACCAAATTCATTGTCGTAATATAATATACACCCTCTCACACAACAATCAATCCTTTTAGATTCCAACCCCAATTTGGACACTAAGCTTTTAGCCTCGTAATAAATTTTTGGCAAACCATCTCTGATAGGTGACGAGTCCAACATCATCTTCGTTACGAGATCCAAGCACACATCCGTAGCACCACAGTTGGACTTGAGAGCTAAAAGTCTCACACACATTGATAACTTAGAGTCGGCAGACCCTTCAAACAATGGCTTATTTGTTTCTAACAAGAGATTATAAAATCTTTGTCTGATCTCATTTGGAAGTTCATCGTGTCATCATCTTTGTGGCTCCTCGAATGATACGTTGACCCCAGAGCATCACAAACCATATTTTGCATCAATTCAATCTGCTCACCATATCCCGTATCTACGCAATTACTTGAAGCACCTGTGCAATTATCGCCAACCCCTAATCCAACCCGAGGTAACTCTTCACCATGTCTAGTCCAAATCCAGTAATTAGGCATAAATCCAACTCTCTGCAGGTGCAGCATGACCTCTCCTGGGCTCTTGATCTTTACTGCAATCGCATTTAAGGCACGGACACCTAATCCCTCCATTAATTTCGAAATCTTCGTGTGCCATTGCGACTTGAACGAAGTGATCAATCCCATCGCAAAAAGATTGTTTCAAACCCCCTCTTCCCGGATACAACCTATCGTACATCCAACTACGATTCGAAGGAAAAAATTCCATCTTCTGCATGTCAAAAAAAAATGACAATTTCAACAGCACGACATTCTTACAACCGCTCTCTTTCTTTAAATGGTATGACCCTATCCCATTCGAGGAAAAACTTTTTCAGAACTCGTATAATAGTCATTCCGTAATTCTCATATCTTATACTTGACAAAATTTCGGCAGCATTTCCCATTGGTCTCTGAGTACACAAAATGATCGTAGTTAGGAACAAGGCAATCAAGTATGCACCCAGAGAACAAAAGGAAATGAATCTAACCGAAATTTCATCAAATATCAAGATACGAGAATCAAGCAACAACTATTATACAAGTAAAGAAAAAGTTTTTTCCCAAACTGTCCGACTTGGACAATTCAAGGTTCAATATACAATGAACACGTGGTATCTAAAAGAGTACACGCACTCAATAATATATTGAACCTCAAACGGAAGCTAAGGCTTTTCTCCGATACTAATAACAACAATCAAACATCCATTTCATCAATAATTAAAAAGTAACATGTTGAAAGTTGACAGCCTCTTAAAGGATAGGATTAAACAAGCATACCGGCAAAGGGAAGCATAAATTCTTTTAACAATTTTTGTTTTCATAATGGTTTGGCTTGGTATATGCCATGCAATTAGAGCTCCTATATGGTCACATCTACCATACATCCTAATCCTTTAATTGGCCAAAAACAATCATTTTCTGTTTCAGCTTAAAAACTAGCCTAGCACGAGAATCTACTACATTAACCAAGGCGAGTTGATGGTATCTCTAAACAACATAAAATTGGTTACTTTATTATTTTTTAAAAAATAAGATCATCACATAATTAAATTCATCAAATATAGGATTTTAATAGTTTATAATTAGTGTACGATACGATTAATTTGGGAATCAATTTCCTCGTAATTCATGTCTTTGTGTAATAATATGTCTTTCATATGTTAAATTTTTAGTTTAATTCACGTTGTTTGTATTTACAATATAGTATATAGTTATAATCTGTAAATATTTTGGAGATTAATATGGTTACTATCTCAATATAAACTGGTTTCTACAAGAATAGCGAGACCTAGCATGAACATAGGATCGTAGATTCACTTGCGAAATTGAGTTTATGTGTTGCTTGCTAAATGAATAATCTACATCCTACCTTACTCTAACATAAAATATACATCAAACAAAATTCCCTCTGTGGAGAGAAGTAAATCGAGTGAATCCTTTTCTCTTTTACTTTTCTTTCAACTTAAAAGAAAAAGTATCGACATATATTATCCAGAAAAAGGGGTTTTGAATCAATTAATGAAGTTCATTTTTCAAAAACATCATTAAAAAAAAATGAAATGGGATTTTTTGAAACATAGGAAAAGTTGATCTATTGAGTCATTTATACGAATCCAAAATATTATGATTATGAAGAACTCAATGGGACCCTTCGAATTCGTCAAAAATATTATCTAGGCAGCGTGAATAGATTGACCTTAAAACAACAACGATTAATTACGATTGCTATAAAACAAGCTCGTATTTTATCTGCGTTACCCTTTCTTATTCCTACCTTTTGTTAATAATAAAATTACTTCAATTTAAAAAGCGAGTCAACCACTAGAACTACTACTGCTTTTAAAAAAATGTTTTTAAAAAAATAGAGTTACTCTTCAATTGAATTCAATTTTGAATCGAAAATCAATTTCAATGTGGATTGATATCTTGTTCGAAAACTACGACAACTATACATCACTTCAACATAAAACATCCTTTGGTAGTCAAAACACACATCACCTCAAAATTCTCTCTCGGAGAGAACTATGAAGCAAATCAAATAAATATGTGATTGTGGGGGTCAACAACCAACCCTTTTCCATCCAATGAGTCAACCGACATTTCGTTAGAGTGCATACCTAATTCTCAGAACAAGAGAGTGTCCACGTCCTTCGATGTGAGTGGCAGTCTCGGAGCAATGTCGTGGCCTCGAACTAAAAATACAGAAAAAACATAGAAAATTTTAACTAACAAGCTACCAAATAGCAATCAACAAAAATGAGCAGGATGCCAACCAAACAACAATCATGTTATAAAATAATTCCAAATAAACCCCAAGTAAGCTTTTTGGCTTTCACTATTTTTATCAAATCATGAATTCTCAAAAGCTATTTAACCTCCTCATGTAAAACATATAATAGAGCATAATAGAGTGGTGATGGTGGTGGTGGCGGCCTGGTTTCGCGAACAATCGTTGAAACGTTGGAATAATTGGAACTTAGGCTTAAGACAAAAATTAAATAGAAAAGCACAAATGTAAAGACATACATCATATATTATCCTAATACATTTATCCAATTAAAATGTTAAAGCAAATAAATACTAATGTACATAACATGCATAATATAAAATAGAGGCTAGCTAGTGGCGGCTCCTTGAGGGGTCCCAGGACAAAATCGAGGCGGTAGAATCCTCCGAAGGAGTCGATGGAGTGTAATCTGCTACGGTGGGAGAATATTTTGGTGTGGGCGAGTGTAATCCTCTCCGATTGGAGAATACTCAGGTGAGGTCGGAGTGTAATCCTCTCCGATTGGAGAATACTCGGTGTGGATGGAGTATACTCCAAGATCTCATCGTCATTCTTTGGAGACTGAGCGATGTATGTCCCTCGATGAGCATCACCGGTAGCTACAGGCCTCCTGGGATCACCATCTTTGGTTCATCAAATCACGATCCTCGGCCACGATCCTTAGTCACGATGACAAAGCTATTTCGATACTCCCTCGCAGACATCATCGGCCTCCTAGAAGGCATAGGAGGATCACGATGGCGAGCATCGCGATCCTCAATCGTCACAAAGCTATTCCGATACTCCCTTGCGGACATCATCGGCCTCCTGGAAGCCCTACCTCGACCACGGTTTCCATCTAAAGACATTGTCTGCATTTGTTGTCAACATTGGTCAGTCATGAGCATATAAGCGAAAATAATCGAATTACAACAAAGCGAACAAAGGCATAGGTTTGCGATTTAAGACTTTATTCCAATATTTTTTCAATATTTTTTCAAATCATGATGCTAACCGAAAGTGATGCGCTAACTGGAATTGTTTTTTTCCCTTCTAATTAGCATGCTTAAGACAAACTTTTAACCTTGGACATAATATAAGTATCCTAAACTTTTAAAACAACTAACAATCCACAAAATCAATAAGAGCAGAGCAACCGCCAAACAACTAACAATCCACAAAATCAATAACGGCCAGAACAACCATCAAACAACTAATAATCTCACGCAAAGGCTACTCTTGCAAAGCTACTAAAACAAAAATCAAATACCAACAACAGGGAATACAAACAAACCTTAGTTCCCAAAATCACAGAACACAAAATTGGAGGTCAAGCCACAAAAGAATACGTGATGCACCAAAACCTTCAAAATCACGTCAAAAACTTTCAATCGTTCACGAAACATCGAAAAGGAACACCAAATCAATTTGGGATTCGGAAGAAAACACGAACAAAGAAGGACGAATAGAGACAGAGAATAGGCGGTGGTGGCGGAGGTGGCGGCGGACCACGGTCTTTGTGGAGGTGGCGCGCGGAGAGTCTTGTGGAGGTGGTGGCGGCGGACACGTGGTCTTTGTGGAGGTGGCGGCGAGATGGTGTTACGTGGAGGTGGCGGATAGAGAGAGAGAGATGAGAGACAGAGAGAGAGGCGGACACGGTGGTGGTGGTGGTGGCGAGGAAACGCGGTGGTGGTGGCGACTAAGACGTGGTGGTGTGCGGCGGTGGTGGTGGTGGTGGTGGTGAGAGCAGAAACGATGTGAGCAGAGAGAATAGAGAGAATAGAGTGGTGGTGGTGGTGGCGGCCTGGTGGTGGTGTGGGCGTGGTGGTGGTGGCGGCGTAGTGGTGGGGGCGGAGGAAGAGAGGAAGTGAAAGAGAAGAGGGATGAAGATGGAGGAGAGAATAGTGACGTAACAGAGAATAGAGAGTGGTGGTGGTGGTGGCGGCGTGGTGGTGGGGCGGAGGAAGAGAGGGAAGTGAAAGAGAAGAAGAGGGATGAAGATGGAGGAGAAAGGGAAGGCCTGGCTTCGATTATTATCGCGACATCGAAGCGACCTTTACCGACGGCCTAGACCGTCGGTGAAGCTGCTCGGCGTGCAAGCGGGTTTTTTAACTTACCGACGGTATAAGGCCGTCGGTATTTGAAAAATAGGCGCGTAAATGAAATATCTTCGGCATTACCGACGAGCATTGACCGTCGGTAAATTTACCGACGGAATTGTTGTTTTACCGACGGGTTGGCCGTCAGAAAATCCAACGTTTAACCGACGGTCCCTGACCGTCGGTATATGCCCGTCGGTAAATCCGAATTTTCTTGTAGTGATTGGGAAGCAGTGAAATGGACTTTGAGGTATCTACGAGGCACCACAGAGAAGTGTTTGTACTTTGGCAAAGGAGAAATAAAAGTACAAGGCTACGTAGATGCAGACTTTGCAGGTGAAGTCGATCACCGAAGTAGTACCACTGGTTACGTATTTACTGTTGGTACTACAGCAGTTAGTTGGATGTCGCGGATACAAAAGATTGTTGTTTTATCCACTACAAAGGCTAAGTATGTAGCAGTAACAGAAGCTAGCAAAGAACTGATATGGCTTCAAGGATTGTTAACAGAGATGGGTTTCATCCAAGAGAAAAGTGTTTTGCACAGTGATAGTCAGAGTGCAATACATCTAGCAAAGAATTCAGCATTTCACTCCAGAACAAAGCACATTGGTCTTCGTTATCACTTCATCAGATCTCTACTTGAGGATGAGGTGTTAATGTTGAAGAAGATTCAAGGAAGTAAGAACCCAGCAGACATGTTGACAAAGGTGGTGACTATCGACAAACTGAAGTTGTGCTCAACTTCAGTTGGCCTGCTCAAATAACGAGGCCAGGGAAGGTTCTTTGCTTGATCGAGGTGTGAAGACCGATTGAAATCAGTCTCCAAGTGGGAGATTGTTAGTCAAAGATCAACTCCCCACCTACCCAAATTAATTGCACCGAATGGTGCATCCCAATTCTTCTATTGGTTAGTCAAAGGTCAACTCCCCACCTACCCAAATTAATTGCACCAAATGGTGCATCCCAATTTTTCTTTGGACGGTGCAGCAATTTTTGGGGTTATTCACATTGTCTGGTTCACCTATAAATAGAAGCTCATGGACGAAGGAAAATTCATTTTCCAACATTGAGTGCATTCCAAGTTGAGAGAGTGAGCACCGAGAGAAAATTCCAGTGAGGGAGTTTTTGTGAAAAATATTTAGAGAGAAATATTTTGGGTGTAATTGGGTTGTGGGTTTTGTGAGAGAGTGTGAGTGTTTGTAAACACAGTGTGTATTTCCTTTTTCAATATAAGGTCTGCAGCAGTCCGGAGACGTAGGCATTATTGGCCGAACTCCGTTATCAATTTTTGTGTGTGCTTCCGCATTTATTTTTCGCTCTTCCACTAATCTGACTATGGGGAAATTTTGCGTAATTTCCTAACACTAACTGCATTATCTTGTTCAGTCTCTGTTTTTATCTTCTTTCAGCATTAGGACTGTCTTAGCAGGCCGAGCAAAGGCAATGTTGCTAATGCTTTTGGATTGAACACCAGAAGAATCGTTTAGGCTTGGATGAAGCTCAGTTAAATTATTGAAGAAGTCTATGCCAAGGACAACATAGCAATCATGCGCAGCACTAACAAATTCAAGAACCTTGTGCAACCTCTCACTCTGCCAAACAAAGCAACGAACAAAACACTCAATGTGTTGTTTCATGAATGAAATCAAGTGGAGTTTTCAAATCTATGACTAACTGCTACATTATTGGACAGTGTATAACCAAATTACCTTTTTGTTTTTAAGTTCCTAGAGTTCTTGTTGATGTGAAGTTAACACTGCTGTGCTTGTTTGCTAATTTTTTGAATGTATTCTGTTATAGTTTGTATTTTCTGGTGCTGTAATTGCATAAAAGCTGTCAAAGTGATGCTGTCATGCTAGCAAACTTTGGCATCTGGCTGTAAACTTTCAGTGATCTTGGCTTATCTTGAGCCATGTTTCACACAATTCTTAATAAAGTTCTTTTGTCTCTTCAAAAAAAAAAAAAAAAGTTCTTATTGATATTCATCTAAATTCTTCAACGACAGGTCAGACTCGACAACTGCAGGTGCAACATCACAAAGGTTCAAGATCCCAGCTATCTCTTCACATATTTTTTGGATCTGTTAATCTACATCACAGAACTCCTTTGTTCTTTCTTCCTTTTGTTGCCATAACTATTCAAGTATTGGTGTTGTAGCTGCAAGTTGTTCCTTGATTGCTCCAAGTGATCTCAGGCTGCAACTCAAACCCAATAACAGGAAAGGGGAGACATAACCACATAGGAGAGAGATATCCCTAAAAACCCACAACTTATTGCTTCCTATTCCCAAGAATTGGACCATAGAGTCACATAACTTAATTGTCGAACAACAACAACTATAATTTGGAATGAGTTTACATTTTTTTTATGAAAAATAACATGCCCAAGCATTCTTTTAAGTTGCTCCAAGTGATCTCAGGCTACATCACAGTCATGTTTGATGCGTTAGTTAGCAACCAATAACAGGGTATTAAATAAGACTTGTCTTCACCATAAAAAAAAAAAAACACAATAATGGAAACATTAATAACTACCCCCAGCAATATGCTCTTACCATCTCTAAAAGGAGTTTGGGATCAAAAGACTTATAATTTGGCCAAGATGTTTGGGTTGTAAAGCACAATTTTGCAAGTGATTATAGAACTTGTCATTGTCAATAATGTCACAGAGACACATGTAGAGAGAGAGAGAGAGATTACCATGGCAAAATCCAACATTATATGCTCTAGGAATAATGACAAACTCTCTTTGCTTCTGTTAGGCAAGCAACCGATCCAACCAAACCAAGGATTCAACAAGTTTACACCAGAAGGAATAGAAGGGAGTGAAGTTTATCTGTTAAGATTTTCTATTAGGAGTTTAATTATTTTTCTGTTAGGATTTCAGTTTGAATTCAAAGATTTGTTAATAGGATAAGGATTTATTTCTGATTTGTTATTAGGATTATCTTATCTATTAGGGATATGGATTTATTTCTGATCTGTTGGAAATTTATTTCTGATTTGTTAGGGATTTATTTAGGGAGGATAGATTAGTATAAATAGGGGAGTTGAGTTGTGAAGAGAGGCAGAGAAGAACTAAATTTGTACTGGGTTAAGCCAGTGGAGACAGGAGAGGGCTCCTTTGTGTTTCTTTCATTCATATTCAACTATTCAATAGAAAATATTCAGTATCTCTATTCTCTATTACTAAATTTGCGAGAATCTACTTTCAATCAAACGAGTTTCCTAACAATTTGGTCCGACCTACCAGATAGAAAATTCCAATGGAGAATCGAGTAAGCTACCTGGAAAAGAAGGCCAGTGAACACAGTACACAATTGACGGAAGTGAGAAAGGAAATCGTCCTTATTCGCGAACCATGCCCACACTACAGCAGATCCAGGAGTTGATTTTGGAATGCATGTCGAAGAAGAAGACCCCCTCTGAGGTGGGAGACGACGAATCCGTCAACAAGAAGGAACCTTCCAATGAGAAGAAAACGGAGGAGGAGGAGACAGAGGAGGACGAAATTGAATTCCATCGTCTATGGATGAAGAAGGTGGAATTGCCGACTATTGAAGGAAGCGATCCGCTGGGTTTGATTGCCAAAGCTGAGAAATTCTTCGAAATCCAACAGGTGAAATCAGCTGAGGGATTGAGACTGGCGCTAATTTGCATGGAAGGGAACGCGGTACATCGTTCAAATGCGTGTCGAAATCCAAGAACCCTTCGTGGGAGGAGTTCAAGGCGGCGTTGTTGCGCGGTATGGTGGCAACAGGCGAGCGATGTTGAAAGGTTGGCGGCGCTCAAACATCTCGAAGCGTGGATGATTACATCCAAGAATTTGAGCTCGGTGGCTCAGCGGCAAAGAACACCTAAGAACAACTGATGGGATATTTCATGGCAGGATTGCGCTCTGGCATACGCAGACAGGTGCGACCTCATGACCCCCAAGATCTGATGCGAGCCATGGAGGTGGCGCGGGACATTGAAGAAGCATAGAGGGAAAACCGGAGTTTCAATGGAAGGAATAGCAACGGCGGATTCCGTCACCACGACAACGGTGGGGTGGTGGCTCGAATTGAGAAAAACGCGTCCAGCGGCGCTACTGGTGGAATACGCACGGGGTCAGGAGGACATAAGGGATCATTGTGGGCTAAACCTGGAGGGACTGCTCCTTTTTCAACAAGAAACAGAGCCATTCGTAATCTTCCTTACCAAGAATACTTGAAGAGAATAGAAGAGAAACTATGTTTTCAGTGTGGATCAGCTTTCGGGCCTGGACACCGCTGTCTCGAAAAGAGCTTAAGAGTGGTGATTCTGGCAGAAGATGAACAGGTAGAAGATACAGGGGAGCTGGTTAATGTCGAACAGGACCATCAGGAGGAGGATAGAGAAGAAGATTCAGATGTAGATTGTCAAAAGTTAGAATTGTCAACATGTTCAGCGGGAGGTTTAACTCAGCCTAGAACCATGAAGTTATGGGGAGTGCAGGCCGTAAGGTGTCTATTTTGATTGATAGTGGAGCAAGTCATAACTTCATCTCCACGGGTTTAGTGCAGAAATTGGGAGTGACAATGGAGTCAACGAAGCCTTGCTTTGTTAAATTGGGTGATGGAAACTGAAAGCCCACTCAGGGCTGTTGCGATCTATTTACAGTGACCCTCGAAAACTATGTGATGTCCGACAAGTTCTATGTGTTTGAATTGGGAGGAGTAGATATAATACTGGGAGTAGCCTGGTTAGCTACCTTGGGAACCGTAAAAGTGAATTGGAGGACTTTAAGCATGGCCTTTAAGCATCAAGGATAGATTGTTAGAATCCAAGGAGACCCTAGTTTGGTGAAATCGGTGATTTTAGTGAAAGCCTTAAAAAAAATAGCTATGGAAGAAGTGGAAGAAGCCTCAATGTTGTGGGTTCTAGAAAAGCAACCGAACAGTGGCATCAACTTACTCAAAGCCCAGGAGAAGCAATTACAAGGTTTACTGGAGGAAATGTCTCAAGTTTTTAAGGAACCAAAGGGCTTGCCTCCTACTAGGGAAGTCGATCACAGAATACCCCTTAAGACGGGTACGGATCCCATAAATGTCCGCCCATACCGCTACCCGCACTTGCAAAAGAATGAGATAGAGAAGCAAGTGGCAGAGATGATAGCAAATGGAGTTATAAGGCCAAGTAACAGCCCCTACTCGAGCCCAGTAATCCTAGTGAAGAAGAAGGATGGGAGTTGGCGTTTTTGCGTGGACTATCGCGCCCTTAACAAAGCCACCATTCCGGATAAGTTCCCCATCCCCGTGATTGAAGAGTTGTTAGATGAATTGAATGGAGCGACCTACTTCTCAAAGATTGCTTTAAAATCCGGCTATCATCAAATTCGAATGCACCAGCCTGACATTTCTAAGATAGCCTTTCGGACACATCAATGACATTATGAGTTCTTAGTCATGCCCTTTGGATTAATCAATGCACCAACTACGTTTCAATGCTTGATGAACACGGTTTTGAAGCCATTTTTGAGGAAGTATGTGCTAGTATTCTTTGACGACATACTTGTTTATAGTAAATCTTGGGAAGAGCACTTGAATCACTTAAGAAGGGTGTTGGAAACATTGAGTCAGCATAGTTTGGTGGCCAATCTAAAGAAGTGTTGTTTCGGACAAAGGGAGATAGGTTACTTAGGCCACATCATCTCTCCAACAGGGGTGTCCATGGATCCGCAAAAGGTAGAAGCTGTCTTGAACTGGCCACTTCCTAGATCACTTAAAACTTTGAGGGGATTCCTGGGCCTTACTGGTTATTACCGACGTTTCATTCGCAATTATGGGAAAGTAGCACGACCGCTGACTAATATGCTGAAAAAAGGGAACTTCGAGTGGAAGGAGGAAAGCTTGGAAGCATTTCAGCAATTACAGAAAGCAGTCACTACAGCACCAGTGTTGGCAATGCCTGACTTTGATCAACCTTTCTCAATTGAATGTGATGCATCTGTGAAAGGGATTGGAGCGGTAGTGACCCAAAGCAAGAGACCTATTGCTTATTTCAGTAAAGCTCTATCTGATTCTACTCTCAGTAGATCAATCTATGAGAAAGAGCTAATGACATTGGTAATGGCCATCCAACATTGGAGACCATATCTTTTGGGGAGGAAATTTACAGTTTTTACTGACCAAAAGAGCCTGAGATATCTATTGGAGCAGAGAATCACCACCCAAAACCAACAGAACTGGTTGGCCAAGTTACTGGGTTACGAGTTCGAAATTGTGTACAAGGTAGGGGCCTTTAATAGGGTGGCAGACGCTTTGTCGAGGAAAGAGGAGGAGAAAGAGTTGCAAGCAATTTCTAGGCCTTTTTTGCAAGACATAACTAGTATTGATGAAGAGGTCAGGGCTGACCCAGAGTTGGCTAAAATTATAAAAGAGTTAGAAGAGACACAGATTCCCACCCTCAATACACTTTGGAAAATGGGAGGTTGTATTATAAAGGAAGACTGGTGTTGGCTGCTAATTCAACTTGGATCCCAAGGCTTTTGCAGGAGTTTCACTCTTCCCCTACGAGAGGACATTCGGGTGTTTATAGAACTTACAGGAGGATAGCTCAATCACTTTCTTGAAATTTGGAATTAAGAGTGTGGCGGATTATGTAGCGACTTGTCATATCTCACAAAGGAGTAAATATCAAGCTTCTTCGCCAACAGACTACTTCAACCACTACCAATTCGAATGCAATTTGGGAAGAAATTAGTATGGATTTTATTGTGGGACCGCCAAGTCCAAAGGTTATGATGCGATCTTGGTTGTGGTTGATAGGTTGAGTAAATATGGGCATTTTATCTGCTCAGCATCCTTACTCGCCTAGGTCCATTCTTTGAGGTATTTGTTCGGGAAGTTGTTAGACTCCATGGGGTGCCGGTATCAATTGTTAGTGATAGAGATCCTACTTTCATCAGCCACTTTTGGCAAGAGTTGTTCAAGTTGCAGGGTACTAAGCTGAGGATGAGTACGGCCTATCACCCGGAATCGGACGGGCAAACAGAGGTACTCAATAGGACTTTGGAGACGTATCTCAGATGTTTTAGTTCTGAGCAACCAAAAACTTGGGCCGAGTTTATTCCTTGGGCTGAATACTAGTACAATACCAGTTACCAGAGTGCGGCCCACTGCACCCCGTTTGAGGTTGTGTACGGGCGGCCTCCGCCCTCTTTGGCAAGGTACATTCCAGGAGAAACATTAGTAGAGGCAATGGCTCAAGACTTGAAGGACAGGGATGAAGCACTGAGACAGCTGAAGTATCACTTGGGGAAGGCTCAAGCCCAAATGGCTAACTATGCAAATGCTAAAAGGAAACCAGTAAAGATTCAACCTGGCGATTGGGTCTACTTGAAAATCAGACCTCATAGACAGGCTTCAATGCCCACCAAACTCCATCCAAAGCTCTCAGCCAGATATTATGGTCCTTACTTGGTGGTAAAACAGATAGGAGAAGTGGCCTTTCAACTGCAATTACCCGAAAACGCTCGCATTCACCCTGTTTTTCGTGCATCTCAATTGAAGAAGGCGACTGGAGATCATCAGGTGGAAACAGAGTTGCCCACGGACCTTCAGGGTGAAACAGCCAGTTATCAGTCAAAGCAAATATTGGGAACCCGTGCAATTACTAAGTATGGAACGCTGGTACAACAGGTCTTAGTGCAGTGGCAAGACAATCATCCCGAGGAAGCTACTTGGGAAGATGCCTCAACAATTAGAGACCAATTTCTGGACTTCAACCTTGAGGACAAGGTTGTTTGGGAGGAGGGAGGTATTGTTAGGCAAGCAACCAATCCAACCAAACCAATGATTCAACAAGTTTACACCAGAAGGAATAGGAGGGGATGAAGTTTATCTGTTAAGATTTTCTATTAGGAGTTTAATTATTTCTCTGTTAGGATTTCAATTTGAATTCAAAGATTTGTTATTATGATAGGATAAAGATTTATTTCTGATTTGTTATTAGGATTATCTTATCTATTAGGGATAATGATTTATTTCTGATTTCTTAGGGATTTATTTAGGGAAGATAGATTAGTATAAATAGGGGAGTTGAGTTGTGAAGAGAGACAGAGAAGAACTAAATTTGTATTGTGTTAAGCCAGTGGATAAAGGAAATGACTCATTTGTGTTTCTTCCATTCATATTCAACTATTCAATAGATAATATTCAGTATCTCTATTCTCTATTACTGAATTTGCGAGAATCTACTTTCAATCAAACGAGTTTCCTAACAGCTCCGGCACAGACTTGTAAATTGGCACATCATATGATAAACTGCCATGAGAACATTGTGAACAATATCCCAATATAGATCATAGAATTGGTTATTCCCTGTCAACTAAACACCATGGGGACTGCAGTAATTGTGAGCAAATCTGAAATCAAATGAAAAATATTAACAAAACAATAAATGCACTTACAGAATAATGGTATCACAAGTAAAAATTAAGGGATTAAATACAAATCTCAATAATTAAATATTTTGAGAATCTTTGGGTCATAATCCAAAACTTGTTATAAGTTACATGTCTATAAGAAGAAATGGAATTACAACTTCAGATTGAATACATTATTCCTTATATTATCACATAATGGGACAAAATCAATGTAAAAAACAAAAAGGTAATGGTGATCACAAGTCACAAGTTTCCACCGAATCCAACATGTTCTGGGATGTGGAGTGTTGTAGCAGCCAAAAAGTCCCAGAAAAACGCGTTCCTCCCCAGCTGCCCTCTGATGAGCTGTATCCCCATTTCTTTCCTCAACCAAAAAAAAAAAAAAAAACCAACGAATCAGTTTTTTTATTAATTTTTTATACACTTTTCCATGTGCTTCTTCTTCCTTCCATTCCACTCAATCATAGGTGCAAGAATTCTTGAGCGAAATTGAAAGATTGAGCTTCTTGGGATCCAAATTAACAGAACACTCAATCCTCTTGTAGTACTTAGGCTTGACCAATTTCCCAAGCACATAAGCTCTAGATCGAATCACAAAGTTCAATTTCAACGGCACTGGCACAGTTGGCATACCCGTTGTACTGCTAAGACTAGCACCACTTCCATACAGTGGGATCTTGCTCCCCATCACTGCCACGCTCACTAATCTCTGACTCTTCCTTGACTGATAAAACTTCTTAATCTACAACAACAAATTACAGTAACAATTTAAATCCACATTTTTCACTAATTAATGTCAAATTAAGAAATTAATGTGTGTCGGTGTGTTTGTTTTGTCTTACATTGCCGGTAGCAATTACGATGTCTGAATAGGATAGATCTACAGGTGTGGATGCGACGTGGACACCAAAGAATGTGCCTTTGTTGCGATACGTGAATTTCACGGTTGAATTCATGGTGATCATATCAGTGGCCACGCCCGTGGAATCGGAACCGGCTTGAACTCTGAGATGGTCGAATTTTATGCTCTGCGAAATTCAAAATTGAAAATTGACTAAGACCCATTTTACAAAAAGAATCGAAGATTGAAACTTGGATGGAAAGAAATTAACCTTGATGGTGACATGGGGTTTCATGGGTCTACTAGCACCCCAGAGGATGAGAGAGAAGATAGTGAAGAGAAGGAAGAAGCCGAGAACAAAAGCGAGGAAATAGTAACGACGAGAGAGGGAGTGGTTGTGATCTTGAGATTGGAGAAGACCTTCTTCTTCGATGATGTCGATGTCCTTCCAAGGTTGTTTGTTGTTGTTGCGGTGGCTGTTCAGCTTGCGGGAACCGGAGAAGCGGCTAGAAGAAGAGTGGGAATGGGGAGGGGAACCCATTGGGCTGATAACTGGAGTTGAGTGAAACGACGCCGTCGTTTTCTCACCATCGTGGGATGGACTCTGAACGTAGTACACTGGCCGCCGTGGGGATCGTGTGGTGGACGACGCGTCAAGGCTCGTCACCTCTGAGTCTGTCTTTGCATGCATCTTCTATCTGATATGATTGTGATATGAATATGATGATGACGATGATGATGGTGTTGTTGTTGGTGATGCCTCTCTTTAGTTCCTTTTTTTTTTTGTATCAATGCCTCTCTTTAGTTCTAAATAAATAAATCTAACAGATCTAGTACTCTAGACTAGTAGTGTGCTCTCAAACAAACCAACAAACAATGATATAATATGAAATATGAAAGAAGGTACACACAAGAGCAATTGCATTAGTGGGTGATTTTTAATGGTCTTTTAATTTGGCTTGGTGGGGGTGGAAATGTGGTGTGGGGATGAAAAAATAAAAATAAAAAAATTTATGCTTTGACTAGGATTAACGCCAAGCAAAACTGAAAGCAATAAGTTACAGGCAGACGTTAACCAAGGAAACTCGATAAATAAAGAATTAAAATGAATTTTTTATTAAAAAAAATATGATATTTAATTTGATATTATCAATATACTAAAAGTTATATTTTGAAATAAAAGCTTTTATTTCTTGGATTTTTAATTACTCTCTCTGTAACAAAATATAAGAAAAAATACATGTATTTAATCAAAATTTATAGCAAAAACATATATTTTTTGTTTATAATGTTACGGAGCGAAGTGAGTAGTGTTTTTAACAAATTAATTAACAAGTTGTGCCATAGACACTACTAGTAATTAACAAGATGGTATGGGGTATATTAAAGGACAGGACAGGAGGTGTGCGAAGAGTGAAAATGGTGGGAATGGTTGCTTTATTTGCGGTGGTTGTATTTGAGTGGAGAAAAGATGAAAATGAGTAATAAGTAATGAGCCAACAGCTGCATTACAGTTGTCACCGAACGCCAATGTACTACGATGGATTGAATATGAAGATCAATTAAAAGCACATGCACACTTGGACCGAGAACAGCACAACGCTCACCAAAAAAAACAAAACAAAACAAAAACAAGAGAACAGCACAACAGGACAGGGTTCATATGTTGGTGTTCTTTGCCTTTTTTTTTTTTCCCCCTTCCTTCTATTTTTTGTTTAAAATAAAATAAAAGGGCTCTTCTAGTCTAGTAGCTTATTTAAAAATCCTCTTAATTCACCGATAGTATGGCGGTGCCTTGCTGGCGGGTGGCAGATAGACTCGTGTCTAAAAGTTTTGGGGTATACACAAAATCGTTGGAGAAAAAAAAATTTAAAGCTTTAAACAGAACAATTTTATCGAAGATATTTAAAAAAAAAAGGATAGTAAAATTAATTGTGATGTTTATTATTCCAATTTATCCGTTGCAACGGTGATTTTTATTTTGTAAATAATTATGTACGTATTATTTGAAAAGTAATTTTTTACTTCCTTAAAAGTCTTCTTATTTTAACGTGGGACTAGAACAATTAATTAACCACTAAACTACGTACAATTATGTTTATATGTTAGCGGTTAAGCGTATCATTATGATTTTTTTTTCTTATCATAGATATATAATAGGTAATACCTAATTTAGTCCCTAAAATTTGTCACTCGTATCAACTTGGTCCCCTAATTAATGAATATTTCAAAATAGTCTCTGATATTTCATAACGTTAATCATTTAGTCCCTCCGTTAAGTCACTGTTAGCTGACGCTGTTAAAACGATGATGTGTCACGTTAAGTGTCTATGTGGCACACATGTCATTGTCCACGTATGCGCCACATCATCTGTCTCATTAAACGCAAATTACAGGGACCAAATCGATAATTTCATGGATCAAATTGATACTTTTTTCTTCTCCTTTCTCCTTATTCTTTTCCTGTCAGTCACCTTCCCCCACCCTCTTCTCCTTCTTCTCCCCCTCTTCCTTTCCGATTAACAGCTTGTTTATGCACTTGTTATTCAAGTGGATGGACGTGAGATTTTCTAACTTTGTTTCTTTATTTGTTGTTTTAATTTCAAACAAGGGTTTTAGAAAGATTGTACCTGACAGGTGGGAGTTTGCTAATGAATTCTTCAAAAAGGGAGAGAAACATTTGTTGTGCAAGATCTGTAACGCCCTATTTCTAAAACGCTGCAGACAGGAACTTAACTCTAAATGCGACGCACTTTTTAAATATTACTCTTGTGTCATTTGGAAAAAATATATATATATATATTAAAACAAACGTCTTTCACAAAGCACATACAGAGTAACCACAACGTTTAGAAACATGATGCAATGTGAAGGTACAAGGACGAAATGCGCTGAAATACACACACACACACACACACACACACACACACATATATATATATATATATACATGTCCAAGGATAGTCATAACAGTACGTACAAAATACAAGAGTAAATAAATATCTACGAGGAGAATACATCTAAAGTATGAGAACCCTCACGTGAGTAATCATACTCCTGGGGTACTCTCGGTAGTTACCCACGCAGGGGGCTGCTCCAAAGTATACCTCCATTCTACCCAGCTGTACACAAAAGCTACCTCAAAAGGACTGACTGGTCACCACTCCAAAACTATAAACAACAGACAGACCCCACAGCCAACCAAAACATATAAACAAGCAGACAGTCAACACCAACTAAACATTGCTGCCCGGATCCTCAGATGGGTCCTCCTCGTCATCTTCCTCCATCGGGTCATCCTCGTCCTCGCCAGTTAGATCTATAAAACGTACAGACGCCGGTACTCCCTCGGGCACGTCCTCCTCAACTAGCATATCATCAACAAAACCTGCTCCGCTACAATCAACCTCGCCACACACTCCACAAACAGGAGAAGGATCCAACAGTGGAGTGGGGATCCTGACAATCAAACGGAAGATCGGCGCTGCCTTCGGCTCTGCTACGGGGCTCGGGGTAGCTGCTGCTGCACGTGAGGTCAATGCTCCGGCTGTCCAACGTCGAACACCCACGCTCTTTCGAGAGGTTCTCCTGATCCTAGCACCTCTAGGCCACGGCACATAACGAGTAGTAGTCTGCCTCGAAATCTCAAAAGATCCCTCTAGAGAAGAAGAGGAAGCTTGTAGCACCCGGTCTTGCTGATTGCTACGCCACGCATCCACAATCTGCATCATCCTTACTGGAAAGCTTACTGTCCGCCTTGAGGTCTCCTCCTGACGTAGTACCAGTCCGTCCACTCTAAAGGTCTGCACTACATCCCCAGTAAATACAACTCGACGGGAGATGGGGTCAAACTCCATCGCTGAGGGGGACTCCAAGTCCAAGAAATCAAACGCTATCTCCGGCGATGTCGTCATCGTCGGGATCTCCATTGTCTTCACCATCGTCTGGGTTACCATCATCAGTTGAAGGAACCACGGGAAAGAGTCAACTTCTCAAATAAGCAGATACAATATAACATAGCATAATATACAGAACAACAATGTGCATAAATGCCCTCCAATGCAACTAAATGTCACAGATTATGATTCCGGAATAACGAACATCGTGACTGAATACCAGCCGTAGCTTTAGGGGACTCTTTCACCCTTGGTTATTCAGGTCGAAGTTCTACTGCAGGCACAACACATGCCTTCTACGAAAGTTATACGCAACACATGTCTCCCGATCGAAGTTATACTGCAGACGAGGCACATGCCCTCCACCAACCCCAATGAATATGTCAACGCATATGACAATTTAATCAGGCATAATCAAATATTTAACCATCCACATCAATTAAATATTCAACTAGCAATATCACCCACAATACATCTCAATCCAACAAACCACAAACAATCATCAGCACCAATAACACAGGTCATCCCTTTGGAACTCGGTGGAGTTAACAAAGAGGTAATCAAACAAGTGTGGGGGGTCGGAGTTAGAATACCAACCACTTTTACCAAGCCCACGATATAATAACAATAAGCTTAAACAATAAAATTGAAGGAGTACGAGACCCTCACTTCGAACCCTGAGGTTCTCAGACTTTTTCGATCGGAAAGCGAATAAAAATCCTAAGCTTGTCTAGAAGTAGCCCTTACACTAACATACTATAGCAGGTAGTGAATGTGAAGTGCCTTTACTGAAGTTGCCAAGTCGCGTGTCCAAGAACGTCTCGATCGCTCGCAGCACGAACTCGGATCACTCAAGTCCTAACACACGGAACAAACTTAGCACAAATCTAGGGACTTAGTTCTAACTCCTTAGGCTCCCACAACCTAAAACCCTCTTACTAACCAAATCACTTACACTTAGAAACATAATTTGAAATACTTGTTTTTAAAGAATTACACACACTTAAAACTAACAACAATTAAAAGAATAAAATTCTAAAGACTACAAGAAAATCATTTTCCTTTCCAACTTAAAATATGAAACAACATCATTTATCAAATTCTTTTCTCAAAATCCTTGAGTCAAGGCTCCACTAGGTTTCTTGGGACTAAAGGAACCCAACTTACCTTATGTGTCTCATAGCCTAAAAATCCAAAACAACTCCAAATTCAATCCAATCACTTCCATAATTTTTGAAACTTATACAACAATCATGTACTACTATTTTAAATGCTGAGAACACAAAAAATTTGTCTCCCAAGCCTAGTATAGCTCGCGGCCAACACACCCTTCTTCCAAAAAAAATTTGCAAACTTCCAATTCAATTTAACAACATCATTCCATATGAAATTCCTTTCACAAAATAACAAACTATTTCGCAAAACAAAGCCTAATTCATGGCCAATCCCAAATTCAAGATTTTAGGGTTTCATGAAAAACTTATCAATCCAACTTTCAATATAAAACTAGTGACTAAAATAGCAACAAGAACATCTAATAAGCAAGAATCATCAACTAATTGAATTGATTCACCTCAAGATCACACAACCCCTCTTCTTCCCTTAGGGTTAGCGCCTAGGGTTCCAAGATTTGGGGATTTAAGTGCTCATTTCCTTCATTGATCATGATCAAACAACCATTAAGACATAAAAGCAAGAACAAAGCAAGAAAAATCACTACTTCCTCCACCTATGGAGTTCGTGGCCTTGGGGCTGGTTATGGGGGAGGAAATGTGGCTCTCAACTTGCTTAAATGAGGAGCTAAATGGTAGTGAATAGAAGAAGGAACAAGTTGCAAGAAGTGTGGAAGAATGGAGGTGAAACAAACTCAAGAGATGAAGAGGAAGATTGCCATGGGTGAGCTCTCAAGCTTTCTCTCACTAGAATGATGAAGATGAAATGAAATGAGGCGTTAGAGAGTGGGAGGGGGTTCAGCCAGCTGAACCAAAAGGAGGGGAGGGATTAAAATAAATACTAACTTAAGTAAACACATGGTTAAAAATCATTTAGAAAAAGTAATAAAAAGTTAATCACACAAAAAGTGACACCTATCACTAAAGTAAGATGCTAATCCCATCAATTAGTCTAACCCATCTAATCTCCCATCTCTCATGATTACCCTTTAATCCTAGAGTATTAAGAGTACTAAAAAACACGGTGTCGAGTAACCGCGTTACCGAAAAATTCGCGAAAATTAATTTACCGAGAAATTAATTCACCGCGTGATAAAATATTATCTTAAATAATAAAAATAATCTAAAACACTCAAACATAATCACAACAAGCTACGATTCGATTTTCTTCGAATTTGGGGTTCGTTTAAAATTTTATCTGTGGCAAAACTGCCCGGTGATTCGAAACGCGACGAAACTTCGTTAGAATTTTTCGACGATATTCGAACCATGAATTAATATAAAATATTAATTCTCAAATTCAATTTGATCTTAATTTAATTTAATCACTTGCTTAGCAAACAAGAAACTGCTTATTATAGCATAAATACAACAAAATATACTATAATAACGCTAAATAACGCATCACGAATATACGGGTGTTACAATACCCCCCTCTAAAAATAGTTTCGTCCTCGAAACTATGGGTTAAATACGTACCAAGAAACAACTCTGGATACTGCCCTCTCATCTTCTCTTCCAGCTCCCAAGTTACATCACCAGTCTTCTAGTTCCAAACTACCATGACAAACTAAATTTTTTTGTTCCTCAGTTGCTTGATCTTCCTATCGACTATCCTTGCAGGAGATACCTCAAAAGACAAGTTGTCCTTCAGTTGAATCACATCAAGCTCAATAATGTGAGAAGGGTCGGAAACATACTTTCGCAACTGTGAGACGTTAAAGACGTCGTGAATATTAGATAGGAATGGTGGTAAGGCTATTTGATATGCCACTGGACCAATACGACGAAGAATCTGATAGGGTCCAATGAACTTAGGAGTAAGCTTTTTGGATTTAATCGCTCGAGCAACTCCAGTTGTCGGTGTGACTCGGAGGAATACATGCTCTCCTTTTGCAAATTCTAGCGGGCGGCGACCCTGATCTGCATAATTCTTCTGTCGACTCTGGGATGCTCTCATCCTTTCTTTGATCTGCCGTATCTTCTCAATAGTCTATTGAATCAAATCTGGTCCTACAAAAGAGCTTTCACCATCCCGATACCAACAAAGAGGCGTCTGACACTTACATCCATGCAGTGCTTCATAAGGTGTCATACCAATGCTCACATGGTAATAGTTGTTGTAGGTGAACTCCACTAGCGGGAAGACGTCATCCCAACTCCCTCTGTGGTCCAACGTACAAGCCCTCAGTAAATCTTCGAGCGATTGGATCATTCTCTCAATCTGACCATTAATCTGAGGATGATATGCCGAGCTAAGCTTGAGCTTGGTCCCCAATGCCTCCTGTAATGCTCTCCAGAAATGAGACGTGAACTTCGGATCTCTATTAGAAACGATGTTAGAAGGTACGCCATGCAGTCGTACAATCTCTGTGATGTAGATCTCTGTCAACTTCTCTACGTTGAAAGTCGATTTCACCAGTAGAAAATGAGCAGATTTGGTCAATCGATCGACGATTACCCAAATCGAGTTGTGCCTCTTTGACGTCCTCAGCAAACCCACAACGAAATCCATGAAAATACTGTCTCATTTCCACTCTGGTATGTCAAGTGACTATAGCATCCCGCCTGGTCGCTGGTGCTCCACCTTGGCTTTCTGACATGTCAAACAAGAAGCCACGTAGTCCGCCACTTGCTTCTTCATTCCAGGCCACTAAAAATGCTTCTTCGGATCCTGATATATCTTAGTAACTCCCGGATGAATACTCAGTTTGCTCCTGTGCGCTTTGTCGAGAATCAACTTCCTCAGCTCTGCCACGTTAGGTACACAAACACGTCTGTTGCATCTCAGAATGTTGTCCGCTCCAACCTTGAATTCTGTTGCTTTCCCTTGCGCTACCAGTTCTATCTTCTCTTGCTGTAGCTTATCACCAGCTTGCTGATCTCTGATCTCCTCCAACAGTCCGTTAGAAATAGCGAGCATCCCGAACTTCAGCTTTCCCGGTGACAATTCTACGTTCAGCTTCAAATCTCGGAACTTCTCTAGTAACTCCAACCCCTTAATCATCATTGCTGAGGCTAAAACACTCTTCCTGCTCAACGCATCTGCTACTACGTTCACCTTCCCGGGATGGCATTCCAAAGTGAAGTCATAGTCCTTCAAAAACACTGTCCATCTCCGCTGTCGCATGTTGAGTTCCTTCTGATCGAACAAATACTGCAAGCTCTTGTGGTCGCCGAAAACAGTGAACGTGCTCCCGTACAGATAGTGCCTCCAAATCTTCAACGCAAACACTACTACAGCAAGTTCCAGATCATGCGTAGGGTAGTTCCTCTCGTGAATCTTAAGCTGTCTCGAAGCATAAGCCACAACCTTCCTATGTTGCTTCAGCACACATCCCAATCCCTGCTGTGAGGCATCGCAATAAACCTCGTAAGGTTCTTCTGGTTGAGGCAAGACTAACACAGGCGCTGTCGTTAAGAGTTCCTTCAGCTTCTGAAAACTGGATTCACACTCTTCGGTCCAAGCAAACGGTTGATCTTTCCTCGTGAGTCGCGTAAGCAGTGCTACGATCCTCGAGAATCCTTCGATAAATCTCAGGTAGTAGCCTGCCAATCCAACAAAGCTTAGGATATCTGACACCGTCTTCGGTTGCTCCCATGCTAACACGGCTTTAATCTTGGCTGAATCCACAGCTATCCCATCCTTGGTTATCACATGCCCAAGAAAGTTCACCTCTTCAAGCCAAGACTCTCACTTGGAAAGGTTAGCATAGAGTTGCTTCTCCCGTAGAATCTACAACACTTGGCGTAGATGCCCTTCGTGCTCTTCCTTGCTTCGAGAATAGATCAAGATATCGTCTATGAACACCACCATTAACTGATCCAAAAATGGGTGAAAAATCCTGTTCATATAGTCCATAAATATCACCGACGCGTTCGTTACTCCAAATGGCATCACTAGGTACTCGTAGTGGCCATATCTGGTTCTGAATGCTGTCTTGGGAATATCTTCTTCCTTCACACGAATCTGATGATAGCCGAATTTGATGTCGATCTTGAAAAATATCGCGGCTCCTCGTAGTTGATCCATCAAGTCATCGATACGCGGTAATGGATACCGATTTTTGACAATAACCTTGTTGAGCTGACAATAATCAATGCACAACCTTGATCGTCTGTCTTTCTTCTTCACCAGCAACACTGGAGCTCCCCACGTTGACACACTAGGTCGTATGAACTGCTTCGACTCCAAGTGTTCAATCTGGGACTTCAGTTCCTTCATCTCGGCTGGAGACATCCGATAGGGCACTATCGAAATCAGACCTGTTCCTGGAAGCAAATCGATGGAGAATTCGATTTCCCTCACCGGTGGTAGAACTGGCACATCTTCAGGAAAAACATCTGGAAAGTCGCATACCACTGGAGCATTCTTCAACTCGATCTCTTGAGAAGCTTTTAGACTAGCAAGATACATGTACTCCTGAGTTCTCTCTTTCAAGGAAACACCAATGTGATTAGCAGAAAGGTAGTTGGAAACTCCAAGGTCAGGAAAAACTACTGCTTTTCGGGCACAGTCCAAAAGGACATGGTGGTAAGACAACCAATCCATCCCGAGGAGAATATATAGACCTTTTAGAAGTAAACAAATCAAATTAACAACAAATTTTCTACCCTGAATAACCACCACACAATTTAGGCATACAGTGTTGGCAACCAAAGTTTTAGCAGCTGGTGTAGTAACTACTAATTTGAAAGGTAAGGCAGTCATAGACAATTTTAGACGGTCCACGCAATCTAAGGAAATAAAAGAACGGGTTGCACCAGAATAAAAAAGAACGGATAAGGATTTAACCTCGATCTCACAGTCTCCCTGAATAAGGTCATCAGTCTGCTCCGCCTCTTCACCACTCAAACAGAAAACTCTACCCTTGGCCATCTGACGATTCCCTTTAGCCTTCGCTGCATTCACCACTGGTTCAGCCTTAGGAGCTTTGCAGTCTCTAGCCATGTGTCCCGGTTGCCTGTAGTTGTAGCACACGGTGCTCTTTTCAGTGCAGTTGCTTGCATAGTGCCCCGGCTTGCCACAACGGTAACAGACTAGTCCTTCTCTGGTCTGACTCCCACTACTCGAGTTTTGAGCCATCAGGTGGTACTGCCCCATATTGCTCCCTTGAGGCCGGCTGTAAGGCTTCTTCTGCTATTTTCCCTTCAGATTAAACTTCTGTCCTTGACTCTGGGGTCTCACGGGTCCACCTGTACCACTCCTCTTCTTGTTGTTCCTCACCCCTTCCACTTCAACACACCTATCAATCAATTCCTGAAGGTTCTGAATTCTCAAAGACACCACAGACTTCTGAATGTCGAATCTTAGTCCCCGCTGAAACCTATCACTCAACCAATTCTGATCTGCCCTATCACGAAATGGACTGAAGTATCTTGAAAGTGATTCGAACTTGGCGGCATATTCCGATACCGTCATGTTACCTTGATGCAGGCGAAGGAATTCTTGCTCTTTTTCCATTCGTGCAGTCTCAAGAAAGTACTTCTACAAAAATCTCCTGTGGAAGGTCTCCCAACTAATCTCCTAACGCTCAGCCGTCAACAACAGTTTGACTCCCTTCACACCAGTACTCAGCATCTCCCAGCAGTAAATAAGACGCATAATCCACCTTGACATTATCGGGACAGTGGAGTGCTTCAAAAATCTTCTCTATCTCCTGGATCCACAGATCTGTCTTGTCCGGATCCGGTTCACCATAGAACTTCGGTGGATCATGCTTGCGAAATTCGGCCAATCCTCTAGTCTCGGCATCCCTCTCGGCCCTCTGTTGTTGCTGTAGATTATGTTGGTTCATAACGACAATCTATTGTGCCACAACAGCAGATTGTTGAGTCACGACAGCCGATTGTTGAGCCATCGCCACTGCTATCTCGGTTATTGCTTGAATTGCTCGATCTATGTTGGCGTTATCAGGCCCAGCCGTAGCGTCTCTGCGAGGTGGTATTAGATTCCTATAAGGTCCAAAACCTATCAGAACCTCACAATCAAGTGATGTGCTGACACACATTGCTTCAATCAATAAATAATTCAAACAATATAGGCATAACTGCTTCACTCAACAAACAATCTCAACAACATCCTAACCAGGTACCTGACAAACATACCCCGACACGGTGACCAACTTAGTGTTCCTTACACACAGTCCGGTTAGAACCGAACTGCTCTGATACCACTATTGTAACGCCTCATTTCTGAAACGCTACAGACAGGAACTTAATTGTAAATGCGACACACTTTTTAAATATTACTCTTGTGTCCTTTGGAAAATGCGGTATATGTATGTATGTATGTATGTGTGTATATATATATATATATATATATATATATATATATATATATAAACAAACGTCTTTCATAAAGCACATACAGAGTAACCACATCGTTTAGAAACATGATGCAATGTAAAGGTACAAGGTCGAAATGCGCTGAAATACACATATATATATACACACACACACACACACATGTCCAAGGATAGTCATAACAGTAAGTATAAAATACAAGAGTAAATAAATATCTACGAGGAGAATACACCTAAAGTATGAGAACCCTCACGAGAGTAATCATACTCCTGGGGTACTCTCGTGATTACCTGTATTTGCTACAAAAGTATACCTCAGTCACCTTGTTGTACACAAAAGTTACCTCAAAAGGACTGATTGGTCACCACTCCAAAACTATAAACAACAGACAGACCCCACAGCCAACCAAAACATATAAACAAGCAGACAGTCGACACCAACTAAATATCGCTGCCCGGATCCTCAGATGGTTCCTCCTCGTCATCTTCCTCCATCGGGTCATCCTCGTCCTCGCCGATCAGGTCTATAAAAGGTACAGACGCCGGTACTCCCTCGGGCACGTCCTCCTCAACTAGCACATCATCAACAAAACCTGCTCCGCTACAACCAACCTCGCCACACACTCCACAAACAGGAGAAGGATCCACCGGTGGAGTGGGGATCCTGACATTCAAAGGCAAGGTCGGCGCTGCCTCTGGCTCCGCTACGGGGCTCGGGGTAGCTGCAGCAGCACGCGAGGTCGATGCTCCGGCTGTCCAACGTCGAACACCCTCGCTCTTTCGAGCGGTTCTCCTGATCCTGGCACCTCTGGGCCACGACGCATAACAAGTAGTAGTTCGCCTTGGAATCTCAAAAGATCCCTCTAGAGAAGAAAAGGAAGCCTATAGCACCTAATCCTGCTGATTGCTACACCATGCATTCACAATCTGCATCATCCGTACTGGAAAGCTTACTGTCCGCCTTGAGGTCTCCTGACGTAGTACCAGTTCGTCCACTCTAAAGGTCTGCACTACATCCCCAGTATATACAACTCGACGGGAGATGGGGTCGAATTCCATCGTCGAGGGCCCCTCCAAGTCCAGGAAATCAAACGCTATCTTCGGTGATGTCGTCATTGTCGGGATCTCCATTGTCTTCACCATCATCTGGGTTACCATCATCAATTGAAGGAACCACGAGAAAGGGTCAACTTCTCAAATAAGCATATACAATATAACACAACAAAATATACAGAACAACAATGTGCATAAATGCCCTCCAATGCAACTAAATGTCACTGTTTATGATTCCGGAATAACGAACATCGCAGCTGAATACCAGCCGTAGCTTTAGGGGACTCTTTCACCCTTGGTTATTCAGGTCGAAGTTCTACTGTAGACATAACACATGCCTTCTACGGAAGTTATACGCAACACATGTCTCCCGATCGAAGTTATACTGCAGATGAGACACATGCCCTCCACCAACCCCAATGAATATGTCAACGCATATGGCAATTTAATCAGGCATAATCAAATATTTAACCATCCACATCAATTAAATATTCAACTAGCAATATCACCCACAATACATCTCAATCCAACAAACCACAAACAATCATCAGCACCAATAACACAGGTCATCCCTTTGGAACTCGGTGGAGTTAACAAAGAGGTAATCAAACAAGTGTGGGGGGGTCGGAGTTAGAATACCAACCACTTTTACCAAGCCCACGATATAATAACAATAAGCTTAAACAATAAAATTTAAGGGGTACGAGACCCTCACTTCGAACCCTGAGGTTCTCAGACTTCTTCGATCGGAAAGCGAATAAAAATCCTAAGCTTGTCTAAAAGTAGCCCTTACACTAACATACTATAGCAGGTAGTGAATGTGAAGTGCCCTTACCGAAGTTGCCAAGTTGCGTGTCCAAGAACGTCTCGATCGCTCGCAGCACGAACTCGGATCACTCAAGTCCTAACACACGGAACAAACTTAGCACAAATCTAGGGACTTAGTTCTAACTCCTTAGGTTTCGACAACCAAAAACCCTGTTACTAACCAAATCACTTACTCTTAGAAACATAATTTGAAATAATTGTTTTTAAAGAATTACACACACTTAAAACTAACAATAATTAAAATAATAAAATTCTAAAGACTACAAGAAAATCATTTTCCTTTTCAACTTAAAAGATGAAACAACATCATTTATCAAATTCTTTTCTCAAAATCCTTGAGTCAAGACTCCACTTGGTTTCTTGGGTCTCAAGGAACCTAACTTACCTTATGTGTTTCATAGCCTAAAAATCCAAAACAACTCCAAATTCAATCCAATCACTTCCATAATTTTTGAAACTTATACAACAATCATGTACTACTATTTTAAATGCTGAGAACACAAAAATTTTGCCTTCCAAGCCTAGTATAGCTCGGGCCAACACACCCTTCTTCCAATTTTTTTTTGCAAACTTCCAATTCAATTTAACAACATCATTCCATATGAAATTCCTTTCACAAAACAAAGCCTAATTCATGGCCAATCCCAAATTCAAGATTCAAGGGTTTCATTAAAAACTTACCAATCCAACTTTCAATTCAAAACTAGTGACTAAAATAGCAACAAGAACATCTAATAAGCAAGAATCATCAACTAATTGAATTGATTCACCTCAAGATCTCACAACCCCTCTTCTCCCCTTAGGGTTAGCGCCTAGGGTTCCAAGATTTGGGGATTTAAGTTCTCATTTCCTTCATTGATCATGATCAAGCAACCATTAAGACATAAAAGCAAGAACAAAGCAAGAAAAATCACTATCTCCTCCACCTATGGAGCTCGCGGCCTAGGGGCTGGTTATGGGGGAGGAAATGTGGCTCTCAACTTACTTGAATGAGGAGCTAAATGGTAGTAAAGAGAAGAAGGAACAAGTTGCAAGAAGTGTGGAAGAATGGAGGTGAAACAAACTCAAGAGATGAAGAGGAAGATTGCCATGGGTGAGCTCTCAAGCTTTCTCTCACTAGAATGATGAAGATGAAATGAAACGAGGGGTTAGAGAGTGGGAGGGGGTTCAGCCAGCTGAACAAAAAGGAGGGGAGGGATTAAAATAAATACTAACTTAAGTAAACACATGGTTAAAAATCATTTAGAAAAAGTAATAAAAAGTTAATCACCCAAAAAGTGACACATCTCACTAAAGTAAGATGTTAATCCCATCAATTAGTCTAATACATTTAATCTATCATCTCTCTTGATTACCCTCTAATCCTAGAGTCTTAAGAGTACTAAAACACAGTGTCGAGTAACTGCGTTACCGAAAATTTTGCGAAAAATAATTTACCGAGAAATTAATTCATCTCGTGTTAAAATATTATCTTAAATAATAAAAACAATCTAAAACACTAAAAAATAATCACAACAAATTGTGACAACCACCCTAAAATTTAAATGGAGCCGCCACCAATATTTTATTTTTATAGGAAACATTGGAAAACCTATTTTTGAATATTTTTGAATTTAACAAAAAAAGAAGGTCATTGGAACCAGATTCGGGTTCGGGAGTTGGTTACACGCAAGGAAGGATAAGCGCCCTTACGACGCCCGTTGAGAAACGGTACCCTTTAATTGTTTATAAAAAAAATTGTTTGCCTTTTAAGAAAAAAATAATTCCCTTTATCAAGCCCCCCCCCCCTTTTTTTTAAATGATAAGAAAAAGAACCAAAAAAGAGAAATCATATTTTTTATTGCATTTATTATTATTTAATCTCTTTTAAATAAGACAGATGTATAAACTGAAGATAAAAAATTTAATTCCCCAAATTATTAACTTATTTATTTGAAAAAAAAAATACTTAAATGAGGAAACTCAATTCAGAAATTTCTATTTTTGCTTTTAAGTCCCTCATTAATATAATAATTACAAATTGATCCCTATTCAAAGTTTGGCCCCGTTGGAAGGCCAAACCCTAAAACGCGCATGAACAGAAAATTAAAGAAAGGAAGATTTTTTAATTTATTTGCTTTCGGATCCTTTTTATAACACATTTGCAGTTTAGTCCTTTTTATAACATATTTACAATTTAATCCCTATTAGTTATATATTTGCAAATTGACCCCTATTTAGGGTTTGGTCCCATTGGAAGGCCAAACCCTAATCCTAATCTTGTTCCAGGCTCCAACAACAACCGCAACAACAACAACAACAGCAACAATAACAGCAACAATACAGTAGCTAACAATGGAAGAAATATGAATAAAGGCCACACCGTATGTAATTTGATCCAGACAACAACATCCAATCCAGAATATCAGTTACATAGCAATGGCAAAAAAGAAAGAGAAACAAAACAGAGAAATAGAAAGATGAAGAAGATGATGAACACGGGTTTCTGACTTCCCAGAAATTTACAACCAAGAGATGGAGAAGAAAAAAAAGCTAAAGCTAGAAAGTGTTTAGGTTTTTTTTCTGATTTTTGAGGGGAGCTCACGGTTTTCCTTTTTTCTGCTTGCCCTGCTCCTTACGTTCTCTCTGGACCCGGGTTCCTCTCTTTAGGGTTTGCCCATTTTCCACTTTGCTTGCTTCCCTTTTTATAGGCACCACATCTGCGAAGCAAATATATCAGATTAGTTCAAAAAATAATAAAAATAAAAATAAAAGAGAAATAAAGAGATAACCTCCCTTATCCACCGGTTTTCTTCTTCCTTCTCTGCTTCTCACGCGAAAACCGAGTCTTGGGCGGCTTGCAGGAGAGTGACGGACGTTAGCGAGGAGATGGGCGGATGGAGGAGATAGCAGATTGAGTAAAGCAGAGAAACGTGGTCTGAGGAGGGAGAGAGAGAGATGGTTGGCGGCTAGAGTAGGAGGAGAAGGGCTACGGTTGAGTGAGGAAGAAGAGAAAGAGAGAGAGAGGAATTGAAGAATAAGTTTAGAGGTCAAGAGAAAGAAAAAGAGAAGATGATGGTGATGGCATGGCGTGGGAGGAAAGTGAATGAAGGGGGAAGATTTTAGGGTTAGGTTAAATGAATTAGGTTTGGGTTGATGGGTGATGGGCTGCAGCGTGCGTGAAGCAGACTGGATTTTTAGGTTTAATGTTTTTGGGTTGTGCGTATGATTGGGCCGCGGCGTGAAGCAAGAAGGTCATGGGCTGGGGGTGCGAGAAGAAAGGTGGGGTGTGCGCAGCAAAATGCAGGAAACAAGCTGGGGTGGGCTGCTATTTGCACCACCCAGACTTACATTTTGCACACCCTTTCTCAAAATAAAGAAAAACTTCTTTTTTTCTTTTATTTATTCTTTTCTTTTTCTTTCTTTCTCCTCTTTTATAAATCTCCAAAAATATTATTTATTATTACTACTACTACTAAAAAAAAAGTTAAAATAAATAATAAAATAAAATAAAATAAAATAAAATAAAAGGCCGGACAAAATTAGGGTACTACACAAGTTACGATTCGATTTTCATTGAAATCGGGGTTCGTTTAAAATTTTATCTGCGACAAAACTGCCCGGTGATTCGAAACGCGACGAAACTTCGTTAGAATTTTTTGATGATATTCAAACCATGAATTAATATAAAATACTAATTCTCAAATTCAATTTGATCTTGATTTAATTCAATCACTTTCTTAGCGAACAAAAATTGCTTATTATAGCATAAATACAACAAAAAATACTATAATAATGCTAAATAACGCATCGCAAAAATACGGGTGTTACAAGATCCATAGAAGAAAAACAGCTCAGCCTCAACAAGCCGGGATGAACATGAACCATCATAATCACCACCACCATACTCATTCTTCATTTGGAGGAATAAACGTTCCACCACCTTTCTTTCCCTTCTCCAACAGAGTGAGCATCTCTCCCCTTAATGACTCTGATGGTTGGTGAGAGAAAAGAGGGAGAGGAAGAATATGGGTAGTGACTAGTGAGGTTTTTCTGTTGCAGAGTGGTGGAGCATTTGATTGGCAGAGGAGTGTTCTCTTGACGATGGCTCCTTTGGGATGGATTTCCCCTTTTTTGTGTTGCATGCTACTATATATGGTATTAGAAGCTTATTATAAGAAGTTGAATTAACAAGTTGAAGCAAAATTAACATGTAATTTTTTTTTTTTTGAAACTTTGGAATGTGAAAAGTGTAATTATGGAAAACATCATCTAGTTATTGAACTTTTACTGAGATTTAAAAATGCTGCTACAACAATGCTTTATTCAAGTTGTTATTCAAGTTGATGGACGTGTTTACATTGAAGTGATACTCTTCATTGTCACATGGATTCATGTATATTGCAAAAGGAGCAAAATGGGAACAGCAAAGGGAGAGTTGCAGGGTCAAAAATGACAGAAATGATGAAAATGGAGCAGCAAAACAGATGAAGAAGATGACTGTTGCTGTCATCTTTTTTAAAAAAAAATAGCGAGTATCAACTTAGTCCCCGGAATTTGCGTTTAATGAGCTTGCTGATGTGGCGCATGCGTGTACAGTGACATGAGTGCCAATTAGAGTGTTAATGTGCCACATCAGCACTCCTTACTTTGTTAACTAACAAACCCAGAAAAAGAGACTAAATTGATTAACGTTGTGAAATGTCTGAGACTATTTTAGAATATTTATTAATTGGGGACCAAGTTGATACAAGTGACAAATTCCAAGGACTAAATTGAGTATTACCCTTTTATGTATATTATTCTGGCACATTAATTGGGGACTTATATTACTACTAAAATAAGGCAGCCACAACTCTTGCGGTAGAGATCGGTGATCCCCCATAACCATGACCCATTGACATTTTGACTTATAATAAAGTTGTTGATTTTATTTTCACCAACTGCATCGCACTCGCGGACATAAAATATTGTTCAATTATTTTTACAGGATTCATTTATTCCAAGTGTTAAATTTAGCGTAGTTATACTTTTAATAACTCTTCATTAAAAGCGAATTAAATAATTAAATCAATACAGCCACTAAACATCTTTTTCCAAGAGAGAAAATCAATTTTGCTACTACTACCAAACGCACTACATTCTTTCTCCCACAAAAATCAACTCCGCCATTTCCTCATTTCAACAAATACGCATGTTTCATGGGTGGCATCTAGGGTGGACCATGTAATAGATGGTTCATGGGTTGACCAGTTGATTAACGATTAGTTTTTAAAAGTCTATCAAATCTTATAATGCACTACACAAATCAAGTTTTTTTCCCCTTTCTCTCTCTCTTTTATATTGTTATTAATTGTGTTTGTTTAAGCTTTTCAAGGATATCGTTTAAAAAAAAATCATTTTTATGGATAAAATAAAAAGCTATTTGTGTTAACTTTTTGGGATAATAATCATTTTTTTAAAAAAATATGATTTTTATGATGGTATATTAGAGATTATGTTTTAGATATTTTTTTAAAAAACAAAAGCCAAGAGCCCTTTATTACAGTTTTTTATTAAAAAAATCACTTTTTGTAAGTTAAAAATCATTTTTATTGTTATTAATTGTATTTGTTTCAGCTTTTCATGGAAATCATTTTTATGGGTAAAATGAAAAGCTATTTTTGTTAGTTTTTTATAGGTAAGAATCACATTCGTTAGAGTTCTTTTTTATGAAAAAATTACTTTTTTAAAGTTAAAAATCATTTTTAGTGCTATTAATTGTGTTCGTTACAGCTTTTCAAAGAAATCATTTTAAAAAAAAAATATTTTTATGGGTAAGATGAAAAGCTATTCTCATTAGCTTTTTATGGGTAAAAATCAATTTTTTTTTAAAATGATTTTTACGATGGTAAACAAACACAAAATATATTATGCTTTTCTTAAAAATCTCTAAAACACAACTCTAAAATATTGAATGTCAAAATCACTTTTTTCTTAATTCATAACAAGCGGCCCAAATTTTTTTAAAAATAATTTTTATGATAGTAAACAAACACAAAATAGATTATGGTTTTCATAAAAATCTCTAAAATATAATCTCTAAACTTTTGAATATCAAAATCACTTCATTCTTAATCCGTAACAAACAAACCCTAAATTATGTTTGTTTACAACTATAAAAATTGCTTTTAAAAAAATAATTTTTATCTTATTACGATAAAACTAACCTGCGTGGTTGTATCCAAAGCAGGATAAACTCATTTTTTAAAAGTGATTTTTGTGGTTGTAAACAAACACAATTTATCTTTATTTTTCTTAAAAATTTCTAAAAAATAATTTTTAAATTATTTTTGATCAAAATCACTTTTGTTTAATCAGTAACAAATAACCCTTAATTTTTTAATCCATAAAAAAACTTTTAATTTTTTAACTAGTCATTTTTTTATAGTTATAATGACAAATTCCAGCATTTATTGAAAGAGATTGAGCGGGGAAAATCGTAGGTGTTACTCATTTTTTTCCAAATCATCTGAGTCATTGATTAGATCCAACGGTATATTATAAGTGGTTCACTGGTGAACCATATGGTGAGAAATTCACCCCAGAAGCCACCATGTTTCATGAACTACGCTCACAAAAGAGCATTTGAGTGCTCCCTTAATTTATCAAAAAAAAGGGCATCTGAGTGCAGTAAAAAAAAGGTATTTGAGCTTTGACGAGGTCTGGCCTCATTGTTAATTTGTTATCCCCCATACAAAAGACACCACACTACCTCAAGGAATACAATCTGAGACTTTTAAGCGGCATCAGATAAACAGTAGCAAAACCTTTGGGGGAAAAACCAAGCTTATAAAGGTACCCCTTTCGGGGAGTTAACTTTTACAACCTAGATAAGGAACCAGACTCGATGTTTGGACTAAATGATTACAGCTACGCTATTTTTTCAACCATTCACTTCCACTGATCAACTGTACAAAACAGATTATACAGTTCTTCGGCCTTCCCTCCTGAACAGTACCTGTAGAACCATAAAGTCAGTTATATATTCTGCAAAACATCAGACAAGCATTTTTAAACATTTCTACAAGAAAGAACATAATTCAGCAAGCACTTCTATCATCATAAAGCAATACTCCTTTCGTTTTCATATATAAGCAACAAATCACTTTTTTGGTTCATTGAATAACTCATGTATTTCATTGAATAACTCATGTATTTGGTCTATAAATATAGACCAAATACATGAGTTATTCAATGAACCAAAAAAGTGATTTATTGCTTATATATGAAAACGGAGGGAGTACATCACAAGTTAGGGTCTATGTTGCCTTGGGAACCACTTACTCTGTGCGTAACAAGCTATAATTCAAAGAAACCAATTAAACAAAGCCCAAAGCTTGAATTGGGGGATATTCAAAAGCTATGCTTGCTGGTGGTTTACTCCGTAACAGCTACGTGACAGTGGCATGCAAATGGAACAGCATACCAAGCATTACCAATATACCAGTCCATATTATTTTTTCCATTATTTATAATGGAAATATTACCCTTTCACCAGGAAAACTTACAAGGTCCAATCTTAACTCCTACTAGAAAACTAAACTTCAACACTTGTGTGAAACACAACCCCCACCTCCCCCAAAAAAAAAAAAAAAAAAATTCTAGGGTATATTGTGTTCCATCCAGTACAAGGTGTACACTGTCCAGCAACAATAACAACCGAACTTTATCCCATTAAGAAGGATCAGCCACGTAAATGGATCAATTGATGCCATTAAGTTCTATCAGCTATTAAGGATGTGTTTGGATAAACTAGGATGCATTTGGATAAACTAAGATGCGTTTGGATAAACAGCTTGATTAGACACTTATTCAATAAGCTATTCTATGGAGCTTAATTAAGCGTTTAGTCATAAGCTATTCTAGAGAACATATTGAAATAAGTTGAAAAGCTTATAAACATACAAGTTATTTTCATAAGTGTTTCCAAACACTAACATAAATGCTCATGTCATGACATAAGCCAAAATAAGCTCTTCCAAACACTCCTTTAGTAGTGCAGGATGTATTGTGGAATAACTTTATTCTTTCAACACAGCAGTACAAAGTTCCTCTGTCCTTCAAGCGATGCAAAAAGCAATATCCCTGTGTAGCAGCAATTGGCCAATACAGCCTATACTGGTCACAGGGTTGGAAGCCAAGTGACAAATATTAATATGAATGATTGTGCTACACTCTTCGTAGAATGTAATGCTGAGAATGAAGAATGCAGATTACATAATGATTTACCATTCTGGTAGTATCATATGCCGAGAGCAGCTTGTCTTTCCTCTCTAGATTGCACGCAGCACACCAGCTAAAGAAATCTTTTTTATACTTCTGCATTTCTCTAAAAAAAGAACTGCACAGAAATTATGCAACCTTCATATTTAATTTGAGGAGGAGCAACAAAAATGAAAAGAGAACAATATAACTTTAGTTATGAATCCATTCAGGTGAAAAATAAGGGGAAAATAACATTCCAGGTCAAAGCTACAACAATGCAGTCACAACACAAGACTTCTGCTGCTATTTCCCACACAAAATTGAGTTTAGGAAAAAAAATTAAACAAATAAAGAAGGCAAACATCGAAAATCAAAAGGAATAATTTGGGTGGGGGAATTATACAGCAGTGTTTCTTTTTTTTTTTTGGGATAAATATACAACTGTGTTTCATTATTTCATGTTTATCACTATAATTGGTAATCCCAACATAAACAAATCCAATGAGCATAGAAATAAATGCAATTTTGTTTTTGTGTACAGAAAACTGCCAGCCAAGGTCACCGAACCGTGCAAGGATGATTCCAAAATCATATTTAACATTTAGTAATACTACCTTCCTGTGAAGTTCGCTTTAATGTGAACAAACATAAACACACCTCAGAAATTACACCAACTCTCCACCCCCATTTTTCCACATCCTTACAGTTATCTATGCATTTAAGAATACCATAACGACTAACAAGGTATACTAGACTGATATAAGCAGTAAAGAATGCAAGCAAAATATGAAGCACCTTTTGCACCACAGAAGTAGGTTGACTCGATGACCAGCTATTGTAGCTCTAGCACCATGGCGATGACGACCATGATGAAGCACAGCTCGGCCAGGGACATGGGAATAGTCATAGATCTCCTGCTTTCAAATAAATGGACTCCATAAAAAATGTATACATAATACATAGCAATGAAAAGTTGCAAGAAGCAATGATCCATCCTTAGCACTACTAGTTGTAAATGTCTGTTAGGAATTAGGAATAACAACTTGAATTAATTTAAATTTGATTATTTGAATTCGTTTAGATTAGATTAAGATCTGAATTCAATTCCTTTATGATCTATTTTCTGTTTTATCTCTTATCCGTTGTATTTTTATTTACGTTTTCCTAAGTTGAAAAAGACAAGTTAGTATTTTTCTAACCAACTCTATATGTCCTAGTGTTGTGGGACATTGGGAGCGCGGGTTCATACTTTGGTTGGTAGTTTGGTGTATCTCACCATCACTAGACCCAATATTGCTTATGTCGTGCATGTTGTCAGACAGTTTGTTGTCTCTCCTACTACAGTGCATTGGGCAGCTGTTCTTCGCATTCTTCATTATCTGCGGGACACTCAATTTCAGAGTCTTCTATTTCCCTCCTCTTCTTCCTTGGAGATGTGTGCTTCCTTTGATGTTGATTGGGCTGGTGACCCCACCAACCGTAAGTCTACCACATGATTTTGCATTTTTCTAACAGATTCTCTCATTTCTTGGAAAAATAAGAAGCTATTAGCTAAGTATTGTGATATGGCATCCACCACTGCAGAAATAGTTTGGTTGTGTTGGTTACTTGCTGATATAGGTGTTTCTCTTCCTGGACTAACCCTTATGCACTATGATAATATGAGTGTCATTCAAATAACTCGCAACTCAGTCTTCCATGAATGCACTAAGCATATTGAGATTGACTGTCATTTCACGCGCCATCACTTTCAACATGGAACCATCACTCTACCCTTTGTCTCTTCCTCCATGCAAATCGTTGATTTGTTCACAAAGTCGCATTCTAATCAACGTTTTTGTTTCTTGACTAACAAATTCTGGAAGCTCCCTATTGATGCATCGTGAGTTTTAGGGGGATATTAGATAACAGGATATTATTTATTTACTCCTCTTAAGGGTAGTTTAGTCTTTTGCCTATTGTATATATATTTACTCTATTGCTTTGTATCTCTTAGACTGGTTAATTGCAATTCTATTGAACCCTAGCTGTACCTATTCTCTTCTCCTCCTCTTCTCTTCTATATGCATTGTTCATATTGTTAACGCCTCTGCACCACAATGCAATGCTCATCCTCTTCGACAACGATGAGGTGGGGACACACACGCTACCACCCCAACACCACAATCAACTTGTCCGAAATCAAATCTGATGATGCTCCCTGACATGCACAGCACCCAATGATGCACTCTTCGCAGCGCACAGCCTCTGTTTTAGACTGAAACCAAATCCAGGCTGCTGCTTAGGGAAAGATATAAGGTCAAATTGTTTCTTCACTATCTTTGTCTATAAGGTCAAATTGTTTCTTCACTATCCTTGTCTTGTTTTGACACTTTATGTTTTCACTTTTCACCACTTGGTGATCTATTTCACCAATCACAAATATATTATTATTTTGTTTTATTCATCATTTTTTTTTTACTTGCAATGTTTGTCCAATTGTCCCAATTACAGAATGTCTAAAACTGGTGGGTCAAAGTCCTCAAGCAACACGATTTTGCTGCTTATAAAGTAGGAGAAACGCCACCAGAAATAGGAGTGAGTTGGACAATTGGTCATTTATGTATGGTTTTAGCTTGTTTGTTTTTTGAATAATTTGGTCACTTGTGTAGGAATTAACTTTGTTATTATGGCTTGTTTCATTATTGCAGTTTTTTAAATGTTATTTTTGCATCAGTTAAACTCTTACGAGTCTGAGTCAAGTCTACAAACATTCCACATGTTTGCATAGACTCTCAAATTTGACAACCTTGTGTATGAATAATAGAATAAGCATTTTTATACTACTTCCATCCATTCTAATATGTTTATTTGAAATTATACAAAAATTCCTGAAAGTACAAATTATTAATATATTTCTCTCATGCGTATGCTCAAATCTTCTCAGCCAATTAAATGATTGCTCTGAAAAGAATAAAAATCAGTAGGGACGCTTAAGCCAGCTGCATAAAAACATGTGTCATTAAATTAATTATGATTTCCTTTGCAGTTCACAACAATACTCAAGGATCATATAATCTGGTTCGAGAGTAGAGCAATGTATACTGAACATTCTGGTTTGAGAGTAGAGCAATGTATACTGAACATGAGAATTAAAAAAATATCCTAATGCCAGTTTACTTTTATTCCATCTCCATTTCTTACCTCTGAATGACTTCTTGTATGTAAATGTTTATCACATCGCATGCCCCGAAAATACAATTCCCCTCCAGAAAATTGCCTGCCCAGGCAAACATTCAAGGTAACTTCTGAGTCATCCACATGGAATTCTACAAATGTAAGACTATATGTCAGACTTCATTGCTTACAACATTGTAAAATGGAAAGTCAAGTTACAAATCAAGAACGCAGGCATCCTGAATAGAGGAATCGTACATCATTGAAACATCTGATTCCCAATAATGAAAGATTAATGACTTTCATTGACGCATAGGTTGAAATTACAACAGATGTGTAAAATAAAGTAAAAAATATTAGCAACCAAAAAGCTGTTTAGCAGTAATTATATATTGTTGTTGCAAGGTTCACATATAAAGATGTTAGCCTTCTCTAGAATGGATGGCCAATACTATGCACATGGCCTGTAGAATGATAATAAAATTTCATTTTCCTCAAAGGTAACATAGCATTATTGAATATGAGAAACATACTAATGATAAAACCAGAGTGTCTGTAACTATTACGGAGAAACTTGGAGCAATGTGTACCATGTTCTAAGACATGCTAGAATATGCTTGCAATTTAAGATAGACCCACGTCAAAGATAAAGAAATTCTAATCAAGTGTAACTCTTACCCATTTCAACATCTCTATGTATACCATATTCAACAATAAACCCATGGTGAGAATCCAGGGTTGATCCACCAAGTTCTGCATATAACACTGTGTAACAAAGAATCAACTGACTGAAATACATCTCAAGAGAATGAATATCTTACAGGAGGCTGGCTACAACGGCCAGTCTTTTCTACTGACTAAATACATAATTGGTCAAATCACCATAAGCTAAAGTAATCATGCAGACTTCATTCACCTTTTGACAAAGGACAAATAAAACCTTCCATAAGCTTGTTAAGCATGGATTGAAGACCAAAGTCATCAAGCACAGCACCATATTCATTCATTGTATTGGGACGCATAACCCTAAATTTTGTTTTGTTAACCCACTTCTCAAAATTTTCAACCTGGAGAGACCAAAAACAAATTTCAACATAGACAAAATATATACATCCACTTGCGGGTTCTAAATTAAAGGAAGAATGGGATATTACTTACACCCCGAAAAATAAAATGACAAATACCTCAGATATCAACAACTCACAAAAGTGTGGCTGAAGCATTTCAAATGTAAAAACGCCCGGGGCGGGTTCGGACATTATACTTCTAAAGCTTTGTTCCGTATTATCATCAATTGCTTTCAGAAATGTTGGGACAAAGAATGCTACAGGATCAATAGTGTACAACTCTCGATGCAGAGGCTACAAAATTGAGATGGAATACCTGTAAGTCTTGCTAAAAGGGAGCACATAAGAGGAGGAGGAAATGTGGGAAGATTGTCATTATACTTAAGCATACGTCTAATCATAAATCGTGTTTTTTGGGTCTCCTGTTTTGAATGGTGTTAAAATAGAGAGAAAGCGAGAGACATATGCTGAATACCGTGTGTTTCAACTACACAACGGAGGTTTTTTATATAGGCTTAAAGAGAAATCAAAACAATTAATTACAAGATATCCTATTCCTAATTACATGATATGATTTGCCTATACAATAAATACATAGATCCTATCTTATTTTCAACACTCCCCCTCAAGCTGGAGCATATAAATCGTATGCACCAAGCTTCTACATATATAATCGATTCGAGGACCTCTTAGAGATTTAGTGAAGACATCTCCGCCAATTGGTCATTGGAATTGACGGTTAGTGGTGATGTCCCCTCGATTCGATCTTCTCTCCGGTATAATGACAATCCACCTCAATATGCTTAGTCCTCTCATGAAATACGGATTGGAGGCAATATGCAATGCCGCTTGATTATCACATATCACCGCCATGGCTGGCATATCCTCTCCAAACTTGAGTTCTTCGAGAAGTGATTGAACTACATGAGCTCTGAGTCACTAATGCCATGGCTCAGATTCACTTCAAAGACTAGATCTTGCTACAACATTCTCGCTTGCTTCCAGATATCAAATTTCCTCCAACTAGTACACACAATACCCTTAGTGGATCGCCAATCAATGGGTGAGCTCGCCTAATCGGCATCCGAGTAACCAACTACTCGAGTATGACCTTATCCTCATAAATAAGACATTTTCCTGGGAGCACTTTTAATATATTTCAGGATGCGACATAAAGATCCCAATGATCCTGACATGCGGAATTTAAGATTTGGCTTACCATACTAATCGCAGCGAAATATCCGACGGTGACTGAGGTAGTTTAATTTACTAACCAATCTCCCCTGCACTCCTGGATCTCGAGAGGGCTCCCTCGACAGCGTAAGTTTGACATTCGGGGTCCATAGGAGTATCAATCGCTTGCATTCAATAAACCTCGCTTTCCTCAAGAATATCCATAGCATATTTCCTCCGTGGAAATCACCGCACTATCATCCTTGATCAGCGCTACCTCGATACCCAAAAATAACGTAGTTTGCCAAGGTCCTTAGTCCGAAACTCGGTGAGAGAGATCGCTTCAATCGGATTATACCCTCACGATCACTACCGCTATCACAATATCGCCCACATACACAACCGATAAACACATCTCGAAATAATGGCGATAAAACAGAGTGATCATTGTTACATCAATCATACCAAATCACAGACTATAGAACTGGAATCCGCTAAACCAAGCTCGTGGGAGACTGCTTAAGACTGATAGAGAGACTGTGGAGCTCAAACCATGTTAGAGGACTCCCCGAGCAACAAACCTGTGGTTGCTCCATATAGACTTTCTTGAGATCACCATGCAGAAAGCATTTTTAATATCAAGTTGTGAAGTGGCCAACGACTGATGGCAATGGAGTAGAGGAGTCTAACCAGACGCCATTTTAGCCACAGGTGAAAAGCGTGTCACCAGAATCCCGCCAAATATTCGAGTGTAACCTTGGCCACCAACCGCCTTATATCGATCAATCTTACCATCGTGCCCAACCTTGACAAGCAAAGCCAACGACACCCAACCACGTACTTTCCAGAGGTAGAGACCAGCCCTGTGTACCATCGCTTAAGAGCACACATCTCGTCAATCATTGCACGCTTATTCCGTGTGGGATAAAGCTTCACCTGAGTGTTAGGAATAGAGATGTAAGACAAAGAAGACAAACAAGTGTAATGTGGAGGAGAAAGACATGATGATAACTCAAAGCAATGTAATGAGGGATGGGTTACGAGGCCAGATACCTCACGGGCGGCAATGGGAAGGTCAAACTCAGTGGTGCGCTTCTGCCCTAAAGCGAGATGGCGCCGGCAGAGTACGGCATGGCCTCAAAGACGTGAGCAAAGGTGAACAGTGATATGTACTGCAGTCGCCGGGCGACGGCGATAAGTCAGAGTGGTCGCACGGTGGTGGGTCCACAGATGGATGAGTATCCGGAGTGACAATCTCGTGAAGCTCAATCGCAGTGAGAACGGGGAGGATCGGGCAGAAAGAGGCTCTGGGAGACACGGAGTCGACTCAAAGTAAGGCACAGATCAAGAAGGTAACATCACCGATATAAGTGTAACGCTTGAAGAGCGTGTGAATAATAACGAGCATAACCTTGGGACCGATGGTAACCAAGAAAGACACATTTGAGTGAACGAGGTGAGAGTTTGTCACAAGACCAGGAGTGAGATTGTGGACAAAACATGTGGACCCAAGACACGAGGCTGAATCGAATGGAGAGAGATATTGCGGAAAGAGTACCTAGGTGGCACTCGATCATCAAGCAATGTAATAAGGCATGCGCGGTGAGGTAACAAGTCGTTAGAATAACATCCCCCCAAAAACGAAGTCAGACATTACTATGGGGAGTAAGGTGAGTCCGAAAGTGGTTTCAATGAGGCCGATTTTTGGCGCTCAAATACCCATTTTGTCGAGGTGTGCGAGCAGGATGTTTGGTGAAGAATGCCGCAAGCAGATGCCATAAAATTTTGAAATTGTCGGGACAAGTATTCACGGCATCATTACCACGCAAAGAGTTTAACAGAAAACACCAAACTGAAGTTTTAATTTCTTGATAAAATTGCTCAAAAATAGAACAACTCAGCACTGCTTTTCATTAAAAATAACCAAGTACAACGCGAAATCATCAATGAAAGTTACAAAATATTTGGACTCAAAAGTAGTACTAAAGGCGAGACTAATTTCAAAACATCGAGAGTGAACTAAAGCAAAAGTGGGACGGTTCGCTTATTGACTCTATCGTGAAAGTTGACTACGAATGTGTTTCCTTAATCGACACGACCACAATTTAAACTAGATAACTTGAGAGATTCAGACACCACCTTCAAGTCAGGAAGACTGACGATCTAACCGAGCATGGATAAGAAGAGGAGAATCGTGGCAGAGCACACCTGGATGCAGGATAGATAGTAGAGGCCATTAGACTCACATCCGATTCCCAATCGTCCCGTCCTGCATTTCTATTCCCGGCAAGGTAACATTGTTATTAGTAAAGGTAACATCACGCATGTAGAACGTCAAACGAACGATCAAAGCAAATTAAATGGGCACTCAGAACGTGAAAGGCTGTAATTAATCGACAGGGAAGCGGAGGAGTTCGCGCACTCAATCCTCGGGATTTGGTTTCAAGACGACCGTCAAGTTGAAGTCATACTAGGTAAGTAACCGGATGTAGAAAGAGAGGATAAAAGAGCTTTATTACCAGTGATGTGGCTCTGATGCACTGCAGTCGCGACCCAGGGCCAAGGGAATCACCGAGAGATGCAAGCAAATGAATTACCAAAGGTGTGCAACCGGCAAAGGATCCTCGAGTTCGCGATTCTCAAACCATCGGAGAAATTCTTCATAGCCCGGGTGGAGTTGCTTAGTCGAGCCGAAGTTCGATGTGTGTCGCATACGTCCGAGTCAATTTACCGGACGTGGAGTGGCGCCCATGTAGTTTCAAAAGATCGATCGACAAGGTGTCCCATATACTACCGCAATGATCACATTCGGGGACGATTCTTATTGTTGACGTGAACTCGCAAGACGCCGACTTTGTGGCCGAGATGCAAGTGGCAGTTGTCACCAAAGACTGGTGAGCAACAGAAGCTCGCAGGTAGACTTCAAAGCGGACCCGAAGAAGTATGAAGCAGACATGGTGGGAATAACAAGAGATCCCAAAATCTTATCACGCGACGGCGTTGTACTCCTGAGGTAAGCCATAAAGCGCCAAGGAGCATAAAGAATGTGCTTGGCCGCCGTTCCTTCTTTTCCATCTGCAGATGCAAACTGGAGGTGAGCTCATTAAATTGATGGAGTGCAAAGATGAACATCGACCGAGATAAATACATAGGCCATCCAACTTCTTTTCGTCCAACGCAGGTTCCCACATCATGCACCACACTATAGATACGGCTCAATGTCATTGGTGTAGAGTGCCTTAGCCTCGACTCCAAACCGATTCACACGTGAGATGAGGATAGAAAATCGATTCGATAAAGGGGACGGCGGACTTGACGAGATCGCACAACCGAGCATCAATCTTCTCCTATTTCAGACGCTCACCGTTCTAGCACGATTCTACTTTTGGTGAGATGGTCTTTGTACCTCGACCAATAAGCCATAATCGAATGTCCGAAGCCCAAGTTTCATAGTCGAACCGCCCAACTTCTCCGCAGGGGAGAAGTTGACAAAGTTGGTGAACCTGCATCGGGAAGCATCCAACAGAGGATTCCCATTTTTTCTGGCCACAGGAGAGAGAAAAACACGTCCAGGAGAGAGAAAACAGGTCAAGCTTAGACCGAACGCGGTCAACCGTGAAATCAAACGAAAAACTAATAGCAGATCGAGGACCGTGGGGGGCGACACGAGATGAAATCGCAGTCGAGGGGGAGGTCGCGACGCCGCTCCAGCGGCGCGCGACGGGCTACGAGGAGATGTGGTCGCGACGAGAAGCTGGCCACTGGTGACGCCGCTGGGACCGGCCTGGAGTCTGAAAATTCAGTGGACGGGTCGCCTCACTGAGGCGAGATTCGGCAGGTCGGCCGCCGGAAAGGTCGCCGAGAGATGACTACAAGTGACGGGGCGATGGCCGACACCGACTGGTGGCGGTTTTAGGTCGGAAATGGTGCTGAACGGGTCACTAAGAAGAAGTGGCAAACCTGAGTTGAAAACACTGGGTTTGGGTTTGTCACCGGAGATGCTGGGTCCACCTGTAAGTTAACTGCTTTAGGTTGTCTCTCTTTAGGCTCTGATACCATGTTAAAATAGAGAAAGCTTAGACATACGCCTGAATACCGTGTGTTTCAACTACACAACGGAAGTTCTTTATATAGGCTTAAAGAGAAATCAAAACAATTAATTACAAGATATCCTATTCCTAATTACATGATATGATTTGCCTATACAATAAATACATAGATCCTATCTTATTTTCAACAAATGGAAAAATTGTTCTTTTATGGTAACTTCATAGATGTTGAAACATCAACAAACTAAATAAGAACCACGCACCCAAGAAGAATGCATCATTGAATTAATATAAATATCTAGCAGGGTGCGAGGAAACAAAATTCAATAAAATATGCAATGTATTGTGAACATTATACTTCCTTTGGCAAGAATAGAACTATTGGGAAAAACCCAAGTCTCACATAGACTAAAAATTAGGCCTAAAAAGAGTTTATAAAGAATGCGCACCCTCACCTTACAAGCCGATTTTGTGGGGTTGAGTTAAGCCCAAAATTTAAGATGGGATCAGAGAGTCTATCATAAATTCGTTAATGGGTCACTCACCATTATTATCCACGCATCAAACCCAATAGTGTTGGGCAAGAGGGGGGTGTTGGGAAAAACTCAAGTCCCATATAGAATAGAGATAAGGCCTAGAAAGAGAATAAACACCCCTCACCTTACAAGTCAGTTTTGAGGGGTAACTACGGTTGAGTTAGGCCCAAAATTTAAAAAGAACATTAATCTATATTTCGAGGAAATGAATCTTCTACTCTTCAATAAAATAAGAAATTTAAATATTGTTTTCACATCATTTTGCAAATTCATAGAGTCAGGTGAATCCATCATATTTAATTTGGTATCTACATTGGAGAAGGGTGCTCAAATCCATGTAATCATGAGAGTATCTACCAGATCAATGCAGGCTCGACCCAAGGGGCAGGCCACTAAAGTCCTTACTTTAGGCATCCACTCAAACAATTTATTTACTATACAAATGATAGGCCCATTTTATGGATTCCTAACATTCTAAAGGTTGTAGGCCACTGTTGAAAGGCCCACTTTTGCACCTACTAATAGACTACTGCACTCACAGCAAATATGTTTCCTCAAGGCCTCATGTGACGTTGGGCCGGCCCTGGATCAATGATAGGCAGACCTATTCTTCTTCTGTTTTATTTTACAGAAATCTCTACCGCCTGAGATGGTGATACTGATAACACTTATCAAATCGCAAAAAGGGATATTTAAGGCATGCTAGGTTGAGTAGATAAAAAATCGAAAACAGAAATTTTAGAATGAGAATCACTTTACACTTGCTCGGTAGTTATTATAACAAAGTGATGAGAAATCTGAAAATAAAATAAAGTCATTTTCGCTTAAGTCTATAAGTCAAACCACAACTTTGGTCAAAAATCATCTTTATTTCGTCTTATCTTTCACCTTCTCACTTCCACTACTCAACTAGGAAGACGGTCGATAAGGGAGCAAGATCAATTTGATTTGAGGAAAGGGGGAAAAAATTTGCTCCCTTTACAACTGAATAACTCGGTTTTCGACAAATTCTCACCGCCTGAATCTTCCAGATTCCATTCCCCCCATTTAACTATTAACCAACGCCCCCTTAATATCATATGTAAGAATGTAACAGTTTGTAACGGACTATAGCTGTTGTAAGTTGTAACTCACACAATGGAACCAGCATTAACGAGGACCATGATTCCGTGCAGTTGGGATAACTACATAGTCACGCAATATCACCCGTCTGATCAAAAGATCAAACAGTTCATATTCCAACTTATGCAAACCGGGTTCAAAACACGAAATCAAAACATAGTCCATCCGATAACGATTAACCTCAGATGGTCCAGATTCAGCACAAAGTGATTGTGTGACTGCAGACAATCCATTTCCCCTTAATAGTTTGCAACTGTCTGTAACTGCTGTAACTCACCCATTATGATTTCTTCCACCCAGAGTGTACTTTTGAGACCTTATACCCATCTATAGGGCTCAGGCCCATTCCCAATAAAGACACATTAACCTTATATTATGGCTAGCACAAATAATAGGAGACGAAGATTTGTAATTTGGTTCAGGGTTTTATATTTTATAAGTATTCCATATTAGTCCAAACTAAACGTTGTCAAAATTGGGAAGTGGGATTCATTGTTAGATCAAGCCATTAATATTTCTTAAGTCTATTTGATTTCAGAATTTACTTAGGTGACATTCTTTCCCTGAAATTATTATTTCAGGTTCCAAGCTAATTTCAGGCCAACAAAATCAGGCAAAAAGGAATAGGCCAACAATTAACATTTGGATACTGCATACCTGATAATTTTCCATTATCTTCTCTCTGTATTCTCTTTGCTTTTGGTCCTGCCAGAATCACAATGAAACCATCATGAGAGTAGTGGTAGAATAATAATAAGTTAACAACCACAACAAGAATGATAATAAAGACAATAAATAGTAAGCTAATAAAAAAATAAAATGATGATGATGATGAAGTAGGTTTTTCTATTTTACAATTTATTAACATGAATGAAGAATTTCTCAAAGGCAGTTTCCACCTTCCAGTTAAATGCATGAATAATATTATTAAAACATCCTATTCTCAGTGAGTTGTTCCTCCTCTGCATCACATCAATTCACAACTTTCATAATTTTCCTTTCTTTGTCTCGCAGCATTCAAAAGTACCTACACTATACATTCAAATCTTGGCAGTGTTACAGCCCTTTAACCAGACAGAGATCGTCAATTGCCACCATGTCATATGCACCACACAATCTGAAGTTAATGTCCAGGGAAAAAGAAAATAATCCACCATATGCAGCGACACATCTTGTAATGCTACTGAACAATGGCTCAAATATTTAATCCTTGAAACTTGCCATCACAAATTACTCTTAACGCATAAGAGTCATAAATATTTCTCACAAGCACAGGGAACCAACAAATGACTGAACAAAACACAGAATATGAATTTAAAAAAATGTGCTGAAAATTATAAGCTAAGTTACAACTCGTTTCCATTACAACTCGTTTCCAACACAAATTAACAACACTCTTCCATTCATGCAATTTAGCAACTTCGATTCAAAATCAGACTGGACCAGTTGATCCAATGAGTTCAAACGTCAACAGGACACTTCAATCCATTATGGTTCAGTCACGTGACAAAATTCACTATCAACAACACTCAATATCCTTGCACATTTCATGAATATTTGTGTCATATTGTTTAAATGTTTGATAGAAATACTTTTTAAGACATCATCTGATAGAGTTTCAGATACAATGGAAAATGTGGAAGAGTGAGATAATCCGAGCAGTGCAGGGCTAACTACCCTAACTGACATGTACCAGAAATACCTGAATGAGCAACAGAATGTGCTGACTCAGCACATTTTGTTGAGTACAAGAGTGACCCAAACAATCTATAATAACTTAGCATAGCTGTGCTAGCTATACTCTATTGTCATCGAGTTCAACAAGTTGAATCGGATAAACCTGAACCGGAAATCTCGCCACTTAGCTAAGCAGTCAACTTTCAAAAATGTTGCTTAGGGCGCAAGGAATGCATTTTCAGCACCAACGAACACACAATTTGTTCCATCATTTTCTTCAATTTTCCGAGCAAGCAAACAGCACCAGGAAAATTCGTTTCCAAGAAATCAAAATATTCAAACAGCAAGTAATAAAGAGGAGGAATGGGGAAATCGGAGCATACTCTGTAGCGCAGTCCTGGAGGCACAAAATCGTGCAAGATGTCGCGCATGTACTTAACTTTGTCGTCGCGAGGCGCGCGGAGCAGGTGCCGTGGCAGGTGCCTCTCCATCGAGTTGAAAACCGAAGGAGTGAAATCCAGTTCCAAGTCCTCATACGTTTCCGGCTCGTGATTCTCGTCCGGAATCGGCATCAGCCTCGCCTTCTGCTTGCCTTTGCCAGGGTTCGCAGCCTCGGCTCCGCTTTTTCCGCCTTGTCTGGCGTTCCCGGTTCCCGGCGACGCCGCCGTTCGGCGGCCAGTGGAGCCGCCGTGAAGTGACATGCTTCGAGTCCTGCATTTTGGGAAATTAGGGTTTTCAGTGAAAAATTGCTTTCCGGTAGCACCGGGGTCCAAATGGGAAATTCCAATTTAAAAAAAGGAATTAGGGTTTTCAATGGAAAATTGCTTTTACCTCTTGAAGTTCTTGAGGGGTGTTGTTCAGCTTGAATTATATCAAAAATGAATTAAAAAAATCAACAAAAATTTATGTGATTACATAGGCCCTACCTTTGTGAGTGCCCTTTACTTGATTTAGAGTCCATTTGTTTCGATATTCTCTCACTGTGTCTCTGCATGGTGAAATAAGTTTCTTTGAAAGGAATAAAATTCTTCTTCTCAACTGTGATACAGAGCCCTCTCGATTGAGGAACAAACAAACCCTAAGTAGTTAGCAACAAGGTAAACAAAACTTTAGAGTGCTTTTCTTCTTATGATTGATATGAGTTTCAGTTATAAATCTCGAATCATGCAATGGAGAGAGTTAGGGTTTATATGTTTGAACTTCTCGTCACTGTTTAGCATATAAATAAAAAGTTTTTGGTTCTACATTTCACGTCTTATAACGCGAGAAAATGAAAATTACTTTGAAATTCTCATCGTTGTAATTAATTGTTTGTGAAGAACAAAAAAAAGGTAATTCGCTCAAAATTATCGTGCATTAACTCGAAATTAGACTCCTGCTACAAAAACTCATATTGAACTTCTCATATCTTATGTTTGGAGATTGAATCCATGTAATAAATGGAAAAAAATTGAATGAAATAATTTATATTAGGTTTCACTATTTAAGGAACAATGATGCTATGTGGCCCGAAGGATATAGTACGAAAGGACACGTGAAGGAATATTGAACCAATCAACGTGCTGGTGACCAGACATGGCAAGTTGAAAATGAAAAGAATGATCGATTAAGTTCATCCACGTGTTTCGTGCAACATCTTTTCGGGCCATTTATCATTTTCCTTTAAGGAAACATGTACACATACTTTTTAAACTTGGAAAATGTCTTTAAATATGGAAGTTTTAATTTTGATCTTATCTCAATTGAATTTCAAATTCAAGTTATTGTTTTCACATGTTATTCTTTTAGTTTAACTTAACTTAATTACTATGATGATATGTCTTTAACTACGTCATTGTTTTGTTACAAGAGGCAAAAGCGAAAAAAAGCAACTACTTTCAGATGAAGCAAGCCCCGCACTGCGCTTCACAAGAGTGCTCCCCTGGCTTCTATAGGTGTAGTGGAGAATTCAATGCTATGTAGTTCTAGGGGTAGAAAGTTATTTTGTGCCGGTTGATTTTATTATTCTTTGAATGTTTAAGTTCTTATGATAGTCAAATAGGAAGAGAGTTCAAAATGACAATCACTAACATATTTATAATTTTAGAAATTGAAAGATGTTCGCTGTAGTCAAATAGGAAACATATCCAAGGTGACTATCCCTGACAATTTAATTTATGTTTGGAGATTTAAGTGGTGCTAACAATGTCCAAACAGAAAACATATTTCGAGTGATCATCACTAGTAATATATTTTATGCTTAGAAATTTAAGTGTGCTCGCGATAACCAAACATGAAGAAGATCTAAAATGGTTATCACTGACAACTTATTTTGTGTTTGGAAATTTAAGGGTGCTCGCAGTGTCTAAACAGAAAGTAGATTCCAAGTGGTTATCACCTACAAAGTGATTGTCCTTAATTAATTATTATTACAAAAGGATGTGTGGTTTATCTGTTTGTTGTTGTATAATAACAAAAGGGGTTTAACTTATTTACATTTTTATAATAATATTGATTTTGGTGTAATTGATTATCATCACAATTTTGATTATTTTAAGCAACTGACATGATTAAATAAATTTAATAGGAACGTTTAATCTCATGGCTTATTTGAAAAAGTTGTTTTTTTTTATTGGTTTGAAAAAATTGATTATCTTAAAATTTAGATTTTGATACGAGGGTGATACATCTCTAAGCAAATAAAATCCAACACACACAATTCAAAAAAAAAAAGATTCAGACAATATTTTAAATTATTTTTTCATGATTTTCATTTTTATTGCTAATGTATTTACAAAATCCTATTTTTCATCTTTGTAATGTATTTATCTATTTCATTTGGATCCATACAATAACAACCATGGGTTAGGCCTACTTCACCACAAACACACAAAAACACAAACAACATAGAAAAATGGGCTCATAAGCCTAAATAATGATGCAAACAATCAACCCCACACAAAAAAAAAAGTAGTAAACTAAACAAAATCGATAAACAGTACCATTGCTGAGATATTTATTATTCCACCGGCATTAATTTAGGTTTCAAATGTCTGGTCCTAAGCGTAAGGGGGTGTGTCGAGAGTCTCATATTGAGCAGAGATGACCTAAGTGGCCTTTATAAGCTCAGGTAGTCCTCACCCTAAGAGTCGATTTTGTGGGGTTGAATTATGCCTTAAACCCAAATTTTAATATGGTGTCAGAGTCTATCTTATATCTATTATTAGGCCAAGATCTCTATTATTCTACCCACGTTTGTCCACGCTCCAGATGTCCAGTTCTAAGCATAAGAGGATGTGTTGAGATCTCTATTTTTTCACTCGTATTAGTCCACACTTCAAATATCCAGTCACAAGCCATCCAATTAGGTGCTAAGACCAACCATATGTATGGTTTTCGATCCGACAGATTGGTCCAAGCCGAGTTTAATAACACTGCTTTCCTAGTCGTATTTGGGAACGACACAACTCCAAATTTGAACCTCGCTAGCCATTGCATCCCCTTAAACAATGGGCGTGCCAATTTCAATTTTGATATTAAGTTTTACGAGCTAAAGACATCGAAGTAATGCTTTGAATTGGAGTGATAATCTCACGCTCGGAATCAAACCTGGTCAATATGCATCGACCATAATGATTTTATCAATGCACCAAACATATGGTTGGCATCTACATTACAAACGCTTATATATATCCTAACAAAATATTTAAAAAACTCATATAGACTGGTTCATACAGTTCAATTATTGACCAATAGATCCCTCCCTGAGTTGAAGGTAAAAAGTTTGGTTTACTAAAAAAATTTATAATATTATTTAATTATATAATATTAAATAATATTAATTAATATATTGGTTTAACAGTGGTTCAATTATTGAACCTCGAACCCGTATCTGTACTGATTCAATGTACCGGTTTCCAAAACGAGTCTGGATCCTCTCATTTCCTGATGGAGATCTTCAGTTCAGTCAAGAAAATTAAGACAATTGGAAAAAACATAATCAACGACTCAGATTTAATTTTAAAATCAAATTTACTTTTCTTAAAAAAAAAAGAAAAAGAAAAGGCCTGATATGAAGACTGCGTACTCAGATTAACCTTCCTCTCAACAGTGTCATCCTGCAAAGTGACGCCCCAGAAGGCCGAAACAGTGCCTCCCCACCACCGCGTTACTGCAGCGCCTCCCCGACGCTTCACACCAGCGCTGCCCTGATTCCCTACCATTCCGCCACTGAGCCACCTTTACTTTTTCTTTCCGTGTGTCTTCAACGAAATATCGCAATTCATCGAAAGAATACAGTAAGTCTCTCACATATCCCTCACTTTTAATTTAAACCAGTATAAAACTATAAATTAACAAAAAGAAAAAACAGATTTAATTTATTTTTTGTTTGTGAATCAGAAACTTCGAAGCAGAGAAAACTGAATACTCCGCTGTGTGCGGCCACAATGTTGACGCAAGCTAAACTCCTTCGCCGCCGCATCTACCTGCTACGGCCCACGTTTTCGTTTCCGCGGCGACAGTACAGCGACTCACCGGGCGATGCCGAATCGACGGTCAGCCAAGTCGTCGAACTTCTCCGACCCCCGACTCAGCAGTGGGACTATGATCAGCTGCACCCCTTTCTCTTCGACGCCTCACCTCTCTCCTCTCATCAACTCCTTCAAATCACTCTTCGCTTAGCCTCCATTCCCAAAGCCCTCGATTTTCTCAATTACCTCAGAGCCAATGTCAATGCCCAACCTCAACCTCAACCCCAACACCAGTACCTCTCTTCCGTGTTCCAGGGCGCTCTCGAGCTCGCTACACGACACCCAAATTCGCAAACAGAGCTTCTCATGCTCCACTCTTTTCGAAAATCCAACGACTGCACCATCCCTCTCACTGCCGAATCTGTTTCACTTCTCATGCAGTGCTTCGAAAAGGCCCGAATGTTGGACGATTCGCTTCTTCTCTTCAACGAGCTCGACCCATCTTTGAAAAGTACCCGAATTTGCAACCGGTTGTTAGTGGGTTTACTCAAATCGGGTCGTACCGATGATGCGCTCCACGTGCTCGACCAAATGCTTGAACTGAATTCTGAGTTTCCTCCGAATGATTTCACGGGTGAAGTTGTTTTTAGGGAGTTGGTGAAGAGGGAGCGCCACGGAAGAAGCGTTGCGGATGAGGAAATTGTGGGGTTGGTTACCAAGCTGGGTGAACAAGGAGTTTTCCCTGATACATTTAAGCTTACCCAATTGATATCCAAGCTGTGTGGGAAACAGAAGAACGGTGTGGCGTGGGAACTATTGCATGGTGTGATGAAATTGGGTGGTCCAGTTGAAGCTGCATCGTGCAATGCGTTGTTGACAGGGTTGGGAAGGGAAAGAGACATTCAGAGGATGAATAAACTGTTGGCAGAAATGGAAGAAATGAAGATACGGCCCAGTGTCATAACCTTTGGGATTCTTATTAATCATTTCTGCAAGGCTAGGAGGATTGATGAGGCATTGGGGGTGTTTGATAGATTGAGAGGCAAAGGAGAAAAGAATAGGTTTGGTGTTGAACCTGATGTGGTCTTGTATAATACTTTGATTGATGGACTTTGTAAAGTTGGTAGGGAAGAAGATGGTTTAAGTCTGTTGGAAGAGATGAGAACTGAGAAGAAAAATAGGCCAAACACTGTTACATATAATTGCTTAATTGATGGGTTCTGCAAAGCTGGCAACATTGATAAAGCGCGTGAGCTATTCGGTCAGATGAATGAGGAAGGAGTACAGCCTAATGTGGTCACCCTCAATACATTGGTCAATGGTATGTGCAAAATTGGAAAGGTCCATAGTGCAGTTGAGTTTTTCAATGAGATGAAAGGGAAGGGCCTGAAAGGAAATGCTGTTACTTATACTGCGCTGATATCTGCCTTCTGCGGTGTGAACAATATTGACAAAGCTATGCAATATTTTGATGAGATGTTGAGTTCTGGATGTTCACCGGATGCAATTGTTTACTATAGTTTGATATCTGGTTTAAGCATTGCTGGAAGGATGGATGATGCCAGCGTTGTTGTGTCAAAGTTGAAACGGGCTGGGTTTGGTCTTGATAGAACATGCTATAATGTTCTCATCAGTGGATTCTGTAAGAAGAAAAAACTGGAAAGAGTTTACGAAATGCTTAACGAAATGGAAGAAACTGGAGTTAAGCCGGATACTGTCACCTATAACACTTTGGTTTCTTACCTTGGCAAAAGTGGAGATTTTGCAACTGCCAGTAAGGTGATGAAAAAGATGATTAAAGAGGGTCTTGAGCCCTCTGTAGTCACATATGGGGCAATTATACATGCATATTGTTTAAAGAAGAATGTTGATGAGGCCATGAAGATTTTCGAGGAAATGTGTTCTCCATCTAAGGTTCCTCCCAACACTGTGATATACAACATTTTAATAGATGCTTTATGCAAAAATAACAATGTTGAAAGGGCTGTTTCTTTGATGGATGACATGAAAGTAAAAGAGGTTCGGCCTAATACAACCACATATAATGCTATTCTCAAAGGGGTTCGGGATAAGAGAATGCTGCAGAAAGCATTTGAACTCATGGATAGAATGGTTGAAGATGCTTGCAGTCCTGACTATGTAACCATGGAGATTCTTACCGAATGGCTCTCTGCTGTTGGTGAAATAGAAAAACTGAAACGTTTTGTTGAAGGGTATAGGGTTTCCTCTCATCCAGCCTCATCTCAAACTTCACTTTGTTTCTAGCGCTTGAGCTAAGTCAAAATGCTTAGCTTTTAATTGTCTAAGCTCCAAATTTTGGTGTTCCTTTTGAGCTCATTTTTAAACCATTGTTATAGCTGAACTAAAACTTGAAGTGTACATGTATATTTTGTGCCAGGTTAAATTATTGCGTTATAACTTTGTTACATTTTCAAGTAGGTTTCTATAATTTACAAGTTTTTAATGGAGTACTTCTCAAAATTTTCAAGTAGATCCCTAATGGTTGGCAGCCGATGGACTATTCATGGTTGCTTATGGCCATTTATTGGTTATTTTGTATTCCTGTTACACGTTTTAGGGATTTAAATAAAATTTTATAAATAGTATGTATTTAATTAAAAATTAATTGAAAGTATGGTATTGGTAGTTTATTTAAAATTTTTAACAAGTATAATTGTATAAGGACATTGTGAAAGAGTTTCGAACCATAGAAACTTAGGATCTAGTTCTTTTAGGGCGTGTTTGGGAGTGGAGTTTTGGAGGGGAGGGGAGGTGGGTAGCCTTTCCCATGTTTGGGACTTTTTAAAATGAGGGAAAGGGTTTGGAGTATTTCTTTTAGTTCCCCCAAATTGGGGGAAGGGGGTTGAGACTAAAATACTAGATTTTGGAAATTACATCCACCGGATGAATTAGTACCAAGCTCTTCACTTGGGAACTTTTAAAGTGAGGTATTGGGTTCGAATTTGAGGGAGACAAAGAAAAAAACCATGTACGGACCCCGTAAAAAGAGCAAAGGAGGAACGATATAAGCGTACTTTAATAACATACCCGGACCCAGTAAAAAGAGTTAGGGAGGGGTGTTACATAAAAAGATGTTTCATGGCTTCGACTAAGTAAGCATTGCCTTGAAAATAAGTGAGCAACCAGAAGTTGTAGTAGTTTTATAATATCCCTGTTATAGTCCATATAACTAGTCTTCTATGAATCAAGCACATACAATTTCTGATTTATAATCCCCCTTTTTGCGAATTATGTAAACTCTTCTATATGGGTAGTATAGTCCATGTAGTATTTTAATTAATTCTCAATGCTGACACTATCTGATTTTATTTTAATTTGTTTTAGGAATTGAAATTCTACATTTAGTATTTTAGTTAATTCTAAAATCAGATTATTCTCAATGCTGCTTTATTGTTTAGACCCAGCCACTTTCTGCTCCAAATGATTTGGTTGAACTGTAGTTGATGGCATTAGCGCAGTTTGAACTCATGATTACTTTGGTTCAGAAACAGTGTATTATTCCCTGATCTGGCAAGTATGGGACTTGATTAAATTGGCAGACTATCCAACAGAGAGAAGAATACTTGCAACTCCATTTCCTTCATTGTACCGCCATTTTTTGATTTCTGGTCTTTTTCACTCTCCACTCTTTCTTCTTATTAGGTCACGGTGATTAAGGAATGTCCACTGTTCAAGATCAAACAGGGAATGGTAAACAAAATTCTTCTTCAAGTTTTTTTTTTTTCCTTTTTTTTTTTTTTTTTCATTCTACTGGTTTTGAATCTTTTGTTCTTATTCTCCTTTTTTAGGTTTACAGTAGTCGATTTTGGGGGCTAGGTTACTGTCGTTTTGAGATAGTCCTGTTTCCTCCTTCGGTGACTTCTTTTCTTTCTCTCTCTCTGTTTTTTTGGGTTTCACCTTTAAACAAGAGAGAGACATGGGGCAAGGAGAGAGAGAAGGCTTGACTTTGTCCTTTGCAAGTTTTTTTTTTTTTTTTTTTTTTTTTGAATATTTTTGTGTTCTAGAATTTTATCATCGAATTGAAGAATATAGGATCTGAGTAGAGGCGTTTTCCATTGGAAACAGAGTTTGTTTTTGTTATTGCAGAAGGTGAATTTATTTCAGCCGTTTGGAAATGAAAAAAAATGTAAAGAGAACAAAAAATTAATGGTGGACAACTGGGTCTAAAGTGTTTACTGCAACAACAAAGGTGGCCAACGGCATACTGCTTACGATGATAACAATAATACTGAAGTTCATAAATTTGTTTATGGTAAGATGTTCTTTTCTTTTACAGCGTAAAAGACAAATCTCATATGGAAGCTTTCATCAAGTCGTATTTTTGTTATCTTCTAAGTTTGTATTAATAGTGATTTTGTGATTTAATGTGATTGATTTCCGATGAAAGATTAATATGCTGTTACCTTTTTTATGTATAAGCTTGAATATAATATTGAGAGATGTGATTGAGGCATGCTTGCTGTGTGGTGGATCTGCTTGATTATGTTTATATTGTTGAAAAAATGCATAGAACTGATTAGTCGATTTATTTTTTAGTTGTTGTTGTTGTTGTTGTTGTTGTTGTTGTTGTTTATGTGGTGGATCTGCAAGGATGGGATCACTGCATCTTTGATGATATCTATTTAAGCTACCAGAATCTGATTTATTTCTATCAATTGCATTTGGGAATGAATTTTGTTGTTGTTTTGATTTATTTTCCTTTATGTATTACTCTTAGTAGTTATCTTTGTTTTTCACGAATTTCCATGATTATCTATTTTGTAACCATTGTTTCATTCGCCACTTAACAATTTTTTTAAAATCTCGGTTAGTGTTTGCGGGATATGCTTTTATGACTGAAATTGTTTTTTATTATTTGCAGTATTTTTGCAAGAATATTTCCCTCAATTAATATGATAGAACCTGTTGGCATTTGTTCAACTTCTATGCTTTGGCTGTGATGTTCGATGAAACAGCCCAATTTAGAAAGATGATGGCTGAAAGGAACTCGAGGAAGGATGTCAGTTACAAGTGCATTAACCAATCCTTCTCCAGGAGGACAAAATAAAGACAAATCTATTGGAATATTATGGCAAAACAACCAAGGCAGATTGAGCCCAATACCAAGGATTCACAACCTAACATATCTATTATTGGAAATTCTTCAAAGCAGGAAGCAGAAATCCAATTAACAGCAGTTCATATGCAAGCCACACCTTATGCGATCGACAAAGGGCTCTACTTGGAAAAGAAGAGCAGTATTCTGTTGCATGCTCTGCTGAGCCAAACCAGGAAAGTGAACATGGAATTGAATGGAGGTGTTATTCGCTGTGTTATTCTTCAAATAAGAAATTATGAGATGGAGATCATGATAATGTTCTTGCTCTTTTAGGCCAGGTATAATAATAGATATATTAAAAGGTTTGTGTATTCACATGAAAGATTTTAGCATTTGCGATTTCAAAATTCCCGGTCCTAGATTTTAGTGTTATGAAATGATTACATGTTATATTCTCTGCATTCAGTTATTTCTTTATTGAATATTGAATGAAAAAGTTCAGTGATTAAAAGTCTTAAAAAACCCGAATGAAAAAAATTCCTTGGTATATTTCATAATAAGCAACATGTTTTGGTTTGTTGAGATGCACTGAATAATAATTGTCTTTTCATCTTTTGCTTGAGTTCTTTTTAGCTTTCGGAACAATGTCCTTGGTTTGTTATAATTTTTGTCATGTTGATTAGGTTGCAGCTGATGCAGTAATAAGGATCTGCGCAATGATAAAAATTCACTTGAATGATCAGTTAGTATCCATGTTGAAAATTCACTTGCCAAATATTTGATAATGCCATTGATTGAGAGACTGATGTTCTTAGCCATCTATCTATTTGTCTATCTATAGTCTCTACTTCCTATTCTTTTGTGGGCTTTTTTATGCATAAAATACTGATGCGAGGGTTTATGTATGTTACAGTTTCACTGGTGTCAAGGAACAAGAAGTTTTAGATGTGAGGGATCATGTATGTGAGGGTGCTATATTCAACATATCTTGCTTTGTTACATGGCCTAAATTGTCCAATGTATTTACTAGAGCAGATACTTCTGTTATTTTTAAATTGTAATGTTGTAAAACAGAAACAAATACTTCTGTTATTTTTTATTCATAGAATAGGGTCTCTTTTATAGAGAGATTACAAGGAGAAAATTAGGGAAATAAAACCTAATGCAATCAATGTAATAAATGACAATTAAGGGGAAATAGAATCAGAATAAAATAAGAGTAAAATAGAATCGAATCTTCTCCAATCTTCTACACCCCCCTCAAGTTGGTGCGTAGATATCGATCAAGCCCAACTTGTCTAATAAATTCTCAAAGGTGGGCCGAGCTAAGCTCTTGGTCAGGATGTCAGCTGTCTGTTGGCTGGAAGTCACAAAGGGAATGCAAATAATGCCAGCCTCTAGTTTCTCCTTTACAAAATTTTGAACAATCTCAATGTGCTTGGTTCTATCATGCTGAACGGGATTGTGAGCTATGCTTATTGCTGCTTTATTGTCACAGAATAACTTCAATGGGAGGTCAACCATTATCTTGAGTTCTTTCATGATTCTGTAGATCCATATCCCTTCCTGTATACCTTGGGCCATTGCTCTAAATTCAACCTCAGCGCTACTTCTAGCAACCACGCGTTGTTTCTTGCTTCTCCAAGTTACCAGATTTCCCCACACATAGGTGCAATATCCAGAGGTTGATTTTCTGTCAATAACTGACCCAGCCCAATCTGCATCAGTGAAAGCAACAACTTTCCTCTCACTACTCTTCTTAAAGTACAGGCCCTTCCCAAGATTAGCCTTCAAGTACCTCAAAATTCTGTAGACCGCCTCAAGGTGCTCTTCATAAGGAGAGTGCATAAATTGGCTTACAACACTTACAGGAAAGACAATATCAGGTCTGGTATGGGACAAATAGATTAGCTTGCCAACTAGTATCTGGTATCTTCCAATATCAACAGGGACTTTCCCTTTCTCCCAAAGCTTCACATTTGGGTCTATGGGGGTATCAGCTGGTCTGCAACCACTCATTCCAGTTTCTTTTAAAAGATCCAGAATGTATTTTCGTTGGGAAACCACAATTCCCTTCTTTGATCTAGCAACCTCCATGCCAAGAAAGTACTTCATTGCTCTCAAATCCTTGATTTCAAATTCCTTTGCCAAGTTTCTCTTCAGTCTGTCTATCTCTACTACATCATCCCCTGTAAGCACGATATCATCAACATAGACAATTAGTACAACAATCTTCCCATCGGAAGAGAATTTTGTGAATAGTGTGTGATCAGCCTGTCCTTGGTTGTATCCATGTTTCTTCATAGATTTGGTGAACCTGTCCAACCATGCTTTCAGAGACTGTTTAAGTCCATAAAGTGCTTTTCTTAATTTACACACATTTGACCCAAACCTTTCTTCGAACCCAGGGGGAGCATCCATGTATACTTCATTCTCTAGGTCACCATTGAGGAGGACATTCTTCACATCCAGCTGATGTAACGGCCAATCTAAGTTGGCAGCAAAGGTTAAAAGGATCCTGACAGTGTTTAGCTTTGCAACAGGAGCAAAGGTCTCTGAATAATCTATGCCATAGGTCTGAGTGAACCCTTTAGCCACCAAACGAGCCTTGTATCTATCTACGGATCTATCTGAATTGAACTTCACAATGAAGACCCATTTACAACCTACTGTTTTCTTTCCAGCTGGCAAGTTCAGAACACTCCAGGTGTTATTCTTCTCAAGAGCTCTCATCTCCTCAAAAACAGCTTCCTTCCACTTTGGAACTTTTAGAGCTTCCTGTACAATACTTGGAATTTCTATACTAGACAATTGTGTGCTAAAAGCAGCATAGGAAGAAGACAAATTTGAATATGACACAAAATTAGACAAAGGATGCTTAGTACAAGATCTAATACCTTTCCTAAGCGTAATTGGAATGTCTAAATCAGATGATTCAATGTGATTCTTAGGCTCAGAAGAGGACTCACCTGTCTCGGGTTGACTGACCGGATTTTCTCTCAGTTCGGTTTGATGACAGTGCTGGAGAGTTGGAGCTTCATTTGTGTTTTTCTTACCGTTATTTGAAACATAGAACTTTCCCTTGAACCTTCGGTCACCTCCTTTGAACCTTTTATTTCCTTCTTCACAAGAATCATGTTGTGGCATTTCAATTAGTTCTTCAAGTGTTTCTATTTCCAAAGGCTGTTTGTCAGAGTTTTGATTTTGAGATGTAGACCCAGATTCCGTAGGAGCCTTACTCATGATAGGAGTAGGTCTAGATAGTGAATCATGGTCATTTGCTATTGGTGCAGTAGTTGTACAAGTTTCAGAATCATGTGAGTTTTCAGATAAAGTAATGATTTCAAAAGAATCTTCATTTTGACTCCCCCCCTGAAGATGAGTGTCCTCAAAAAACGGTTTGTTTTCAAAAAACGTGACATCCATGGTCACAAAATATTTCTTTGATTTTGGATCAAAACATTTATAACCTTTTTGAGTTGGAGAGTATCCAATAAAAACACATTTTATAGCACGTGGTTCTAATTTTCCAAGATTCTTGTGTTCATGAACAAAAACAGTAGATCCAAGTATTTTTAACGGTCAATTAGCAGAAAGATGAGCCATAGGGAAACATTCCTTGAAAACATTGATTGGTGTTTGAAACTGTAGGACCTTGGACGGCATGCGATTGATCAAATATGCAGCAGTTAAAATCGCTTCACCCCACAAGTATTTTGGAACTTTTGTTTTAAATAACAAGGCTCTAGCAACTTCTAGGAGATGTCTATTTTTTCTTTCTGCAATTCCGTTCTGTTGTGGTGTATGAACACAAGAACTTTGATGCACAACCCCATGCTCAAGAAAAAAATCTCCCAAAATCATATTAAAATATTTCTTTCCATTATCACTTTTGAAAACTTGAATATTTGTTTGAAATTGAGTCTGCACCATGTTAAAGAAATTTTTAACAACTTGACCAGTCTCAGATTTTTCCTTTAGCAAATACACCTAACAAAGTCTAGCGTGATCATCAATAAAAGTGATGAACCATTTTTTATTTAAGAGTGTGCTTGTCTAATTAGGGCCCCAAACATCGCTATAAATCATAGAAAAAGGCTTTGTTGGCTTATAAGATTGCATAGGAAAAGTGGAGCGATGATGCTTTGCAAATTCACAAGTTTCACAATTAAACAAGGAAGGATCCTTATTATTAAACAACTTAGGAAATAAATATTTTAGGTACCTAAAACTCGGGTGACCTAACCGCAAATGCCATAACATAATATCATTATTGTTATCAGAAATAAAACTAGATTCAAAGCAGGAACCTCTCGGTTGAGATTGTTCTGATCCAAGTCCACTATCAAAGTAGTAAAGTCCTCCATTCTCTTTAGCTCTGCCAATCATCCTCCCCAAGTTCAAATCTTGAAACACACAATGAGAAGAAAAAAAATGAGTTTGACAGTTTTTATCTCGGGCAAGTTTACTAACTGATAAGAGACTACATGATAATTTTGGAACATGAAGGACATCTTGGAGAGTTAATGTCGGAGATAGGACAATGGACCCTTTTCCTGCAATGGCTGATAAAGAGTTATCTGCAATTTTTATTTTCTGGTTACCTACAGAAGGACTGTATGAAGACAAAAGACTAGACTCTCCTGTCATATGTCAGTTGCACCTGAATCAACAATCCAAGTATGATTGACACTAAGGAAGGCAGTTTTAACAAAGTTACCTCTCTGTGCTATAGAACAGGAAGGGGTTTGAGACTCAAGAAGTTTGTACAGTTGATCTATCTGTTTCTTAGTAAAAGGAAACGAGCTTGAGGAAGACTGCTTCTCTTGATCAGAGGTACTAACTTGAAGTGCACGGTTCTCACTGCCGCCTTTTTTCTTCCAATTCGTAGGCTTGCCATGGAGCTTCCAACAAGTCTCACAGGTATGCCCTGGGCGTCTGCAATGCTCACAACATTTGTCAAAAAAAATTTCCGTCATCCCTGTAGTTTCTGGTAGCAAGTGCAGAGCCCTCTGTTTCTGAAATTTGCACTGTCTTACCCATCATAACTCCTTGTCTGGCCTCTTGTCTCCTGACTTATGAGAAAGTTTCACGAATAGTAGGCAAGGGAGTCTTCCCTAGAATCCTACCCCTTACTTCATCTTGTTCCTTATTCAGCCCAGCAAGAAACATAAACACACAATCATTCTCTTGCCTTTTGATGAACAGAACACTATCTTCAGTACACTTCCAACTGTCCTCATAGCAGAGATCCAATTCCTGCCACAAAGTCATCAGTTCATTATAGTAAGTAGTCACATCTCTATTACCTTGTTTGGCATGCCATAACCTGGATTTTAAATCAAAAATTTGAGAGGAATTCTAAATGTCAGAGTATGTATCTTTAACAACTTCCCAGACATCCCTTGCAGTCGGTAAGTACATGAACGACTTTCCAATAGCCGGTTCCATGGTATTGACCAGCCACGCAATGATTAGAGAATTCTCAGATCTCCAAATCCCAAAATTCGGATCATTGTTTGGAGGCTTTGGCGTGTCTCCTGTAAGAAATCCAAATTTTCCTTTACTCTCCAGGATCAAACGAACTGTTGTCTGGGACCACTCAATATAGTTTTTTCCAAGAAGTTTTGGGACATTAATTTTAAGAGAGTTAGAAAACCCCTCCTGTCCATTGAAGCAGCCATTGAGACCACTTAGGCCGCCACTTCCAACTCTTGGACCTGGGCCACCGCCGGCGCCACCTACGCCGGGGCCTGCGCCGCCGTTTGGGCCACCACTGGTGCCTCCTGTGCCTGGACCAGCCCCTCCAACACTCGCGACGCCTGGGCCGCCTCCACCAATCACGATTCCACCTCAAGCACCGACGCCTGGACCACCACTGGCTGGGCCGCCTCCTGTGGTGTTGCTGCCGTTGTCGTCGGTCGCCCCAGTGAGGGCCAACCTCCATGTTGGTGGCTTCGTCATCGCGCAAAAGAAAAAAAAAACAGGAAGAGGGATCGAACCCTAAAACAGGGAAGAAGGATCGAAGCCTAAAGCTCGTGATACCATATTGTAATGTTGTAAAACAGAAACAAATATTTCTGTTATTTTTTATTCATAGAATATGGTCTCTTTTATAGAGAGATTACAAGGAGGAAATTAGGGAAATAAAACCTAATGCAATCAATGTAATAAATGACAATTAAGGGGAAATAGAATCCGAATAAAATCAGAGTAAAATAGAACCGAATCTTCTACAATCTTCTACATTTACTATTCTGAAAACTTTAGATAAAATGAGAAAGCAAGTGTATAAAGAATACGACAGTAGTGGCATAAGTATGTACATGCTCTGGCATTGAACTCTTCTTAGTTTCATGATACGCCTTTCAGATACAATTCTTTGGGGTGTCAAATTTTTCTTATTTCATTGTCAATGTCACTTGCTTTAGTTGACATAAAAGTTAATTCAGAGGATTTTTGTTTGATATCTCTCTTTTCATTACAACTGTGATATCTTTGCATTTTAAGTAGCTGTTCATTGACACTTTAATAATAATATTCAAACATTTACTGCCAATGCATCGCTTTGGTTTTTATGCTTGCTATTACTCAGTAAGAGAATTCTTGGTTATGACTTTGTGGCTTTGTGCAGGTATGGGATAGGCAGTGTTGCTGATAATTTTCTTTCTCCTGATTGTAGAGTTGGCTACTTCATGTATCTTAAAAAGTTACAAATTTTGAGTTTGTTGTGTTGTTGGTGGTCTGGACTGAGTTGTGACCAATGAAAGATTTATGGTGCCTGGGTGATTTTAATATCACATTGCAATCATGGTTTAATTTAGCCACAATTTAAGTAATGACCTGCCGAAATAATATCTTTGTTAGAGGATGGATATGGGATAATAGAATCTTGCTTTTCTAAAACTAGAAAAAGATGAAATAAAAGATGTCAAACAGAAGGCGATATCTAATTTTGTGCAGTACCTTTTTTTCAGGTGCTAATTAACCAACTCTTTGCATAATACTTTGGCTACACTATTTACATAAAATTAGAGCATGAATTTGTGTGATTGTACAAATAAATCATGGGTGAAAATTCAGAACAAGAAACGGGCGGTGCATTCGATCTATTATTAAGATTTGTTCGTCAGTTGTAGTATGTATGTTTATTTTTCTTCATGCTCATCATGCTCAATAAGTGGCATAAAAGAATAGGGTTGTAATTACTTGTATTTTTAAAAAAGGTCATTAATATCTTAGTCATAATTGTAATTATAAACAAATATTTGTATTAAAATATATTAATATTTAAATAAGGTGTGAAAATATATCACGTGGGGATCACGTCAAAACACCTTATTTAAACATATTAATATTAATATTTAATATTTGTATTAAAATATTTAGATATTTTAGATATCACGTGTGAAAATTTAGATATTGAACCATATAAAAACATGTCAAAATCTAAATTACTATGGTTCACAAAATAAATTCTTTTATATTAGACGATAAAAGTTGAATAATTTTATGGGTCCACATTATGTGATTATAATTATTGTCTTTTTACCAAATTAGGTTGTTTATGGAAGTATTTAAATTATCTTTTTTTTAAAAAAAAATTCTCGATTTAATGTGTGTCGAGCCGGGTGGACCCATATAAAGGGGTAAAACCCTCCCAACACCTGTATTTTATATCCACAAAACTCAAATTCGAGACTTGATTATTTAATTTATTTTTTGCTATTGTTTTATAGTTGTTAATGCATAGATGTGGTTCATAAACATGTTATCTACTATCAATATAAGAAGTGCCTTTTTTTATCCACCATCCAGCTGTATTCACGGTCTTTTCCAATCCCCCATGTGAAATTTTTGCCTTATGCAAGGTTTGAACAAGACCGTGAGTACAACTGGAGGGTGGATAGAACATCGGTTGTGACAAAAAAAAAAAAAAATCATGGTACATGTGACATTTTTTTTTCTTTCTCTCTTTCTTCTCTCACACCCTCTCTTCGCTTTCTTCTTTCTATTTCTTTTTTTTTTTTGGCTAACTTCTTTCTATTTCTCTTTTTCTATATTTTTATATTTTATCATTATAATATTTTATGATTTATAAATAATTATTTTCGTTTAAAGTCTCAATAAGAAAACATTACATATTGTCAATATACTTTTATTGTCTTTGATCATGTATTAAAATTTATAAATATATTTATTATATATTTTTTATAGATGATTATTTTACTTTTAATTCTTAACGGGAGAAAACATTATATACTATCGGTATAAATGATTATTTTTCTTTTAGGTACAGACAGAGAAACATAAAATGTTGTCGGCATAACATAAAAATTTATAAATATATTTATTATATATTATTTATAGATGATTATTTTACTTTTGACTGTTAACGGGAAGAAACATTACATACTATCGGTATAAATGATTATTTTTCTTTTGGGTCCACAAGGAGAAACATAAAATGGTTATTTTTTATAGGAGCGTAAACGTTTTTATTATTTATAAATGATAATTTTGTTTCTTACTCTCTACAGGGAAACATTACATGTTGTGAGTGTAATTTTATCGTCTTTTAACACATATCAAATTAATAAATGTTTTTATAATTTGTAAATAATTATTTTGTATTTTTGTCCTTATGGGAAAATATTACATGTCGTGAGTGTAATTTTATCGTGTTTGAACACATATCAAATTTGTAAATGTCTTTATCATTTATAAATAATTATTTTACTTTTTAGTCCTTATGGAGAAATATTACATGTTGTCGGTGTAATTTTATTATAAATTATTATTTTTCTTTTTAGTCCATACAGAGAAACATTACATGTTCTAGTGTAATTTTATCATCATTAAACAGACATCAAATTTATAAGTGTATTCAGTATTTATAAATGTATTTAATTTAGATTTGATATTTTTTATGGTTATTAATGCATAGAGGTGGTTCAAAAAGATAATATTAAAATTGGTATAAGGACCACTGTATTAAAATATTTTTCAGGTCAAAAAACATAGCAACTGATATTCAATTTTAATTGATGCATGTAAATGCTTTAAAAACATTCATTGCAACCAACACGGCACAACCTGTGCGTATGCACGGGTATTCTACTAGTTAATATTAATATAGAGATCATTGTATTCAAATATTTGTTAGATCAAAAAACATAAAAATTAATATTCAATTTTAGTCAATGGACCAGATATGCACAGTTAAATTGAGAGAGACTCCCCCCCCCTCTCTTATTCATTCATTCATTTATAGATAACTACCGTACGTAATTGAAATTCAACTAAATTGCAACCGCTGTTCAATCCCATGGAGACTCCACACGAAGAAACACTTGACTTATTTGAAATTATTATTTTTTCTAGAGCTGTTGATCTTCTAAGAGAAACATTCAAACACAAACAAATTACCTTTGAATGAAATAAACATAAACGATAAAAGTATTTTGCTACTGATATTGAAAAGAGGAGTTAAATACAACCTACTGAATTTTTCTATGCAGTAGGCACTACTGACATTGATTACATACCTATCTATTCCTTTCTTACTTAAAGACATGAACCAAGTCAGTTAAGATGATAAAAGAATTTAAAAAAAAAAATACTATTTGATTATAACTCACTTTTTTTTTTTGGTTCCTGAAAAAGTACAGCAGCGATGCAGCAACTGCAAACTATTATTGCCAAACCTGCCATGACTACAGTGCCGACCACTTCTGGAAGTGGTCATAGGTCTGCAGCCCAGGTTAAGTGTAACTGATCAAGATCAACATCAGAAAATGGACCCAGAAAACCAAAAATGGAAACACATCACTGGCAGCTTAGAATTACTAAACTTCAGTCTATATACCAAATGACACATCAAAATAGGAATTTAACACAAACTCTTTGAAGCGGATCCAGGGAAAGGTGAAAAATTCAGTACCTTTAGCACATGAGGGCAAGAGGTTGTTGTCTAATTGTGCTAACGACATCATTGAGACAGTACCAGAGCGTATAGGATTCAAGTACTCAGGCTAACCAGCCAAATGATCAAAATTTAACAAAAGGGTTTATGCAATACAACAAAAAAAATACAAGAATGCACATTACAGCAAGCAGAAGCATCTTTAAAACAGTAAAAACCTCCCTTGGAATTTGCTTCGAGAACATCGAGGGGCTTCACTTGCCATTCCTTGGTTTCTAAATTGCAGGATTGTGAACGATGACCCTACTCGAACATGTGGTATGCAATCGAGTCAACAAAATGAGGAAGCTTAATAATTGATGAACAAAGAAGAGAAAAAGATCAACCCAGAACCTGAAATTTTGCGGAATAACAGAACCTCTTACAGGTGGGTGGAGCTCTCTGGGCCAAGCTCTTTTCACGCATTCAATCATTCAATGTTAAACATTAAGGATGGGTGGAGCCTGAGATTGTAGCGAATGTGGCTTTGGCAAGGGCATATTGCGCATCCGGTGTATGGTAGCGAAGACGGTGGCAGCAGCCACATCCTTCGATGGTGAGACGGTGGGAACAGAATACGCAGTTATGCCAGGGTTGGGAAACAATTGTAATGCCTTCACGGTGGTCGATCAGACAGTGAGGCAAGAAGTAACAATTGTGCTTTAGAAATAGAAATAGAAACGGGATGTATTGACACGTCAGCACTAATTCTCAAATGGCAAATATGGAGATGCTGAAGTGTCGACTTAGTGTTATGCACTTCAGAAATTATATAGTATAAATAGATTCCATGAACAATAACAAGACTTGTTTGTGATGCTTCCATTAACATCCTAGGAGCATACTTAATCCCCACAATTCCAAGAAGATATTAAATGATTTGTTTTAATAAGCAGCCATTCAACTCCAAGTAACAATCAGATACAGTTAATACAAGTATGTTTAAGGTAAGGTAATGGCATGAACACAATCAAATAATCAATAGCCACGGTGCTCAGAAAAATGATCAACTATTAAAACACTCCCAATACACATTAAGAAGTGCTTCGGATGACAGCAGCAAGCATCACAATCAACAAGGACATCCAAATTTGTAAATAAAAACAGTAGCCAATGTCAAAATCACTTAACCAATGTCACTAAAAAGAACATACACTACCAACTTAAAATTAAAGTACGAAAGACATAATATGATGATTCAGTAGTTTTCCTTCAAAATTCTGTCACTTTTCAATCAACTCTACCTCACAGTCACAATATCATCAATCTTCAAAATCATCCGCACACACTCTGTTGCCAAGGTGATAGCACTTGTGCTTACTAGCAGTGGCTGCACCACATTCTCCTCCAGAATGTTGGTAATTTGACCTTTCCTCACATTGATTCCAGCATTTATCTCGCCTTGCGCATGACGATTCCTCAGCTCAGTAACAATAGCAATTGGGTTCAAACCAGCATTCTCGGCCAAAGTATATGGAATGACTTCAAGCGCCTCAGCAAATGCTCGAATGCAGTAACCCTCCATCCCATGCAAAACCTTTGCCCAGGCACCCAACTGCCTCGACAGCTCTATCTCTGGCGCGCCACCCCCAGCGATCAGAAACCTCTTAGCAACCAAACACCTAACGACACACAAAGCATCATGCAGACTCCGCTCGGCTTCATCAAGCACTAGCATGTTGGATCCACGGACAAGCACAGTTGTGGTCTTTCCCATATCCTTAATACCAGTAATCTTCACAATCTTCCCATCCCCAAGAGAAACTTCCTCCACAAGATCAGCGTGACCCAACTTCTCAGCACGAAAATGCTCAATATTGGCAATGGGCAAACAATTGAGAGTCTTGGTAATGAACTCAATGTCATCTCTCTCTACATCCTTAATCACCAAAATCTTAGCTTTGGCAAGGTAATGCAAAGACAAATCAGTAACAGCGTCTCTCAAAATACTCTTCTGAATCAACAACACATTACAACCAGTTGCCTTAATTTTCTTAATCATACCCAGAATATAACTCCTCTCTTCCTTCAAAATCCTATCCATCTGAGAGTAATCACTCACCACAATACTCTGTTCGATGTCGGTTTTGGGAGGGGAAATCTGGAACTGAATCACAGCAATCTTGGCATTCTCCATGCGGGTGGGTCCACCGGCAGCGTGACTCACCTTCTTATCGAAGACCAAACCCTTCACGAGCTCAGTGTCGTCAACGGTTCCGCCAAGCTTCTTGACAATCTTGATGTCGCGGAGATCCACCTGGTCGGGCTTGGCGGGGTCGACGACGGAGAGGACGGAATCGACGGCGAGGGGAGCCAGGAGGGTGGAGTACTGGCTGACGACCTTGCTGTTAAGGGAAGTGCTGGCGGATTTGACGAGGGAGTCGCGGTCGGAGAGCTCAACGGGGACGGCCATGGCGGTGAGGACGTCGACGGCCTTGACGGAGGCTTTGTGGAGGGAGTCGGAGACGACGGTGGGGTGAAGACCGTGGGAGAGGAGGAGGAGGCATTTTTCGAGGAGGGCGCCGGCGATGACGACGACGGTAGTGGTGCCGTCACCGGCTGCGGAGTCCTGGGACTTGGAGAGTTCAACGAGCATCTTGGCGGCGGGTTGGAGGACCTTCATCTTGTTGAGGATGGTGGCGCCGTCGTTGGTGATGATAACCTCGTCGGAGGAGGTGGAGATCATCTTGTCCATGCCCTTGGGACCCAGGCTGGTGCGGACGGCGTTGGCCACCGAACGTGCCGCCACGATGTTGGCGTGACGGACATCTTCCTTGCGCTTGTTGTCCACATAGGATTCTGTCTTCGAGGATCGATGTTGAGGAGCCGCGATTGCCGCCATTAATGCAATGTGAGAGAGGGAGAATGCGAACCGCTGGCAGGATCTGTCCGAACCAGGTATTCAGCTGTGAGATAAGAGAACAAGCAGTATTAGAATCCACCAAAATGATATGATAGACCAGTAACTGCTGCTGCCTGAGAATGATATATTAATAGTACTTACAGCCTTCAAACACTGGAAGACCACGGCACCGCCGCTCGGGGAAGGGTAAACGTGAAAACCCTAGATTTCAGAAATGAGTGACAGTGAGCGTGTGCGAAGAAGAACTTTGTAATTGTCTTGTGTTGCGTATTGTTCAGACTTTATGCGCTCGTTGGTTCGCTCTTTCTACTTTCTAGCAGAGTGTAGTAGGAGGGTTCGGGGTGTTTCATTTTTATTGTTGTTTTTTGTTCTACTCCTTTTATTTCTATTTTTATTTTTATATAAAATAAAAGGAGGCCTATAAAACCAGGTATCAACAACAAGCTCTTCTACTATTTTTGATTTTTGATATGATGTTCTTCGACTATTTTTTATATTTGATTTCACTCACCAAAATTTTGGATTCGTTCAAGAGAATGGTAAGCTATGCAATATTCGCATTTCTTTTATTTTTATATATCAATATCAATATCAAATACACGTTTTTATATCAAAAAAAAAATTGTACGTTTTATCACTCGATTAGTAACCTTCATGATATCCCACTAGAAGGATATCAATTCACTTGGTTCAAAAGTAGAGGTGCCCCCCACACAAAAGAAGAGAGATTGGATAGAGCTCTTGCAACTCAATAATGGTTGGATGTCTTCCCAAGTTGCAAGTTGAAATATGTGGTTATTGACAGGTCAGATCATTATTCGATCCTTCTTAGACTTTATGCGAGAGAGAGGAGGAGGGTTCAGAGACCTTTCCAGTTTGAAAACTTTTGGCTAGAGGAGGATGGATTGGAGGAGATAGTGAGGCGAGGTTGGGAGTAGCATTTAGAAGAGGACGTTATGATCTGTATGAAAAGCTGTACCGAGGCAATGAACGTGTGGGGTAAGCAATTAAGGTCGAAATATAAAGATGCAATTGATGCTTGTAAGAGGGAGTTGGAGGTGAGCCTAGAGGGAGCTATGGAGGAGAACCAGGCGCATTTTGATTTGTTGAGGGACCGGATAGGAACCCTTTTAGCGCAGGAGGAGGCCTTTTGGAGACAGAGAGCAAAGGTCTTTTGGCTGAGGGATGGTGACGCAAACTCCAAATTCTTTCATGTTATGGCAAGTCAACGGAAAAAAAAAGGAACACAATCACTAAGCTTGTATCTGACGATGGAAGGGAGGTGCACGATCAAGTTGGCATGGGAAATGTGGCCGCCACCTACTTCCAAACATTATTCCAAGGTAACCAAAGTGATTTACATCCGGTTTTAAGCTTAGTAACACCTAGGATTTTAGAAAGTGATAATGAGGACCTTCTCTGGCCTTTTACTATTACTTAGTTCAGGAAAGCGCTTTTTGATATGCATTCTGATAAAGCTTCAGGGCCGGATGGTTTGAATCCGACTTTCTTTAAGCGGTTTTGGCATTTGGTAGGTATGGAAGTTTATCATGCGGGGGTTACTTGGTTAGAAAGAGGGTCTTTTCCGCCCCAGTTGAATGATACAAACATTGTGCTCATCCCCAAGAAGGAAAATCCTTCCTCCATGAAGGACTTGAGACCAATATCCCTGTGCAATGTTCTCTACAAGGTCATATCAAAAGTCTTGGCCAATAGAATGAAGCCTCTCTTGCAAAATTGTATTTCTCAAGAGCAATCAGCTTTTGTGGCAAACCATTCAATTATGGATAATGTCTTGGTAGCTATTGAAACAATTCATCATATGAACTGCAGGGTGAATGGGAAGACTGGTGAAGTTGCTTGAAGATTGATATTAGCAAAGCCTATGACAGAGTGGACTGGGGTTTTCTAAATGGTATGATGTTGAAGTTGGGTTTTGATGAGAAGTGGGTTAAATGGGCCACTTTATGCCTTGAAACTGTGAAATACTTCGTTCAACTCAATGGAGAAGGAGTGGGACATGTGACACCGGGGAGAGGACTTAGACAAGGGGTCCCGCTGTCCCCTTATCTTTTTATTTTGTGCGCAGAGGGTCTCATAACCCTTATAAAAAGAGCGGAAGCGAGAGGTGATATTCACGTTATCAAAGTGTGTAGGAGAGCACCTATCCTCACACACTTGTTATTTGCTGACGACTGTTTTCTTTTTTGTAAGGCTGACGAGCGGGAGTGCAATCACTTGAAGGATATCCTGGCTACCTACGAGCGTGCATCAGGCCAGGCTATCAATATGCAAAAGTCGGGGATTTACTTTAGCAAGAACACCACCCTGGAGGTTAGACAGGCTATTACAGGCTTACTGGAGGTTATTGAGTGTTTGGGAACGGGGAAATACCTTGGCTTGCCTTCCATGATTGGTAGAACCAAGAAAGCCATGTTTAGTTTCCTGAGAGACAGGGTTTGGAAGAAGATCCAGCAGTGGTTGGGACGACATCTATCAAAAGCAGGGAGAGAAGTTCTTATCAAGTCTGTAGCTTAATCAATCCCCCAATACTGTATGAGTGCTTTTCTCATCCCCACTTCTCTAGGGGAAGAGATGGAGCGCATGATCAATTCCTTTTGGTGGGGTTGGAATAGAGGATGAGGGTGTGGTATAAATTGGATGAGTTGGGAGAGGTTGACTGTGAGGAAATAATATGGTGGTATGGGTTTTTCTCACTTTCATGGCTTTAATTTAGCTATGCTAGGGAAGCAGGGGTGGAAGATTGCTACCAACCAAGATACTATCCTATCCAGAGTCTTTAAAGCTAAATACTTCCCGTAGGGGGATTTTTTGGGGGCCTGGTTGGGTCATAACCCGAGTTATGTTTGGCGAGGTATCTACACTTCCCGGGTAGTGGTTAAATAGGCACAAGATGGCAAATAGGTGATGGTGATAAAATTAATATTTGGCGTGATCCATGGCTTCGTACAAATGATGACCCATACATCAAGAGTCCCATGATGGCAGGTATGGAAAACTTACGAGTGTTTGATCTAATCGACCAGTAAAGACGTGCTTGGAGAGTTGATGTTGTTACGACAATTTTCCTTCCATCCGAGGGTGCCAAAGATATTGAGTATCCCTTTAGCTCATGCTGGCCGAGAGGACCACCTGATGTGGTTTCCAAGCAAGTCTGGAGAATACACTGTTAGGTCAAGCTACCATAGATTGATGGAAGTTGTTGTTGATAACTCGGAGCTGAGAGTTGCTGGAGAATGGCGACAACTTTGGAGACCCAAGGTACCTCAAAAATTCAAGCTGCTGGTGTGGAGAGCTCTGCGGAATGTGCTGCCAACTAGACAAAATCTGAGGAGAAAAGGTGTGGAATGTCCAGTGTTGTGCCCCATTGTGAAGCTACAGAGGAGAATGCTTGACATACTTTCTATGGCTACCCAAAAGCGGTGGAGTGCTAGATCGCGTGAGGCATGTGGGAGTCAATGCAGGAAGTGGTTCACATAGCCGAGGGTTTCAAGGAGGCGACGTTTGACCTGCTAGTCACGCTGCCATTAGAGAAGTTGCTGGATCTCTTCATGGTTATCTGATGCATTTGGAGGCGTAGAAATGACAAAGTCTGGAAGGAGTTGGAGGTGAGGGCCGAGGTCGCAGTGGGGCTGGCGCGGGACTACACTAGCAGCTGGACTAAGGTGGTAGCAAATGATTTTGGGCATACTTGGCACATCTCAAGTGAGGTGGATTTGATTTGGAAGAAGCCCGAGATGGGGAAGTCGAAGTGCAACTCGGATGCAGCTCTCTTTGCTGTTGATGGTGTGTTTGAAATTGGGATCTGTGTGCGAAATGATCGAGGCGCGTTGTGGCTGCTAAATCGATGTATCTTGAGGGGTCCCCTACCCCAAAGGAAGCTGAGGCAACTGCACTTTTAGACGCCATCAAATATGTGCAAGAAGCAGGATACACAAACATGGTTTTTGAGCTGGATTGCAAGGCTGTTGTCGATGATTTGTCCACTCACCAACAATATAATAATGAGCTAGGAACCATTATGTGCTCTTGCAGAGATTACTTGAAGAGATTACAAAGCTTTGAGGTTAAGTTTATTAGGAGACAAGCAAACTTCGTTGCTCATAGTCTGGCTAGAACATCTAGGCTTTATACTAGTTCCCAAGTTTTAACATTTATCAAATTAACATTTATATCATATTATAAAATAAAGTGTTTATTCCCAAGTCTTATGTAACTTCATCACCACAATTATTTCTTTCCCTTTAAAAACATTTTCTATTTATAATATTGTATCAGTAATTTCTTAAATGAATACTTCGAAATGTAATAAAAAAATTATTAGAATTATCCATATATTAAAAAATAAAATTAGAACTCAGTCAAAAAATAAATATATACAATAAGATCAATATATTACTATATCAATCAAATATTCCAAAATGCAAACAAAATTTAGTGAATGAAATCAGATATCAATATTGCAAATTTCATGTGATTTATTCCTTTTAAAATGTAAATAAATTACAATATATATATATATATATATATATATATATTGTGTCCTTCATATTGCATTGTTTATTGTAACGTTTAGCTTCTTTCATTTTATCATTTTTTATTGTTGAAATTCGATTTTCGTCTCTTCATTACTCTTTTTTTAAATAAAAATCTCTTTTATTATTGTTTAATTCCTTTTATTTTTATTTTTTCTAAGGTAATATCTTTTTCATTTTTGTCACAGTTGACCTTGGAACAATGTCACTATGAGACATCATCACCAGATTATTGGCTAAATTACAAAATTTATCCTCTAAGTTTGTTTTAGGTTTCAATTTGGTCATCTACGTTTTATTTGTTTCGTTTTGGTCCTATATGTTTTATTTTAGTTTTCAATTTGGTCATTTCCGTCACTAAAAGTTAATTGTCCGTAGCTAGAATTTGGCTTTTAGCTACGGACAATTGACTTTTAGTGACAGAAATGACCAACCTATTGTAACTTTTAAAACGTAAGGGACCAAAACGAAACAAATAAAACATAGAGGACCAAATTGAAACCTAAAATAAACATAGAAGACCAAATTTGTAATTTAGCCCCAGATTATTCATGTCATTTGCCACTATCAGAAAAAAATTCTTAGTTTTGGATGAAGTGTAATACAAAAAAATTATATGCATGGGTCTTACAAAATTTGATGTAACAAATAGTCCACACCATATACCTTTACATAGATTTCAATGTGAACGATCATGATCTTTCTGATGTCACTAACCAAAGACATCTCCTCGACAGATAGCCGACCAACATATGGATGACCCATCAAGGTTTCTGCTAAACTCGTGGTTGTAAAATCCACACATTACCTCAACAATCCATCATTTACCACCTTTCAAGGTCTTCCTTTTAATCTAAACGAATACTTACATTTTCTAGTATCAGTAGCTCTAACTCCTATATGCTAGTATGGTCTATACTTTCGCAACCCAAAATTACAAACGTCTTCTTTCATGCGTGTCTGTTGTATGATCTTAAAATAACAACCACACATTTATTCGCTCTCCCAACATTTCATTCCCAAGCCAATAGGTCATCTTAGGTACAAAATACCTGAAAATATAATCTCGATTTTCACTAGAGGGAGAATAATGAAAATCCTCACTCTTAAACTTTATTCCTCTTTATTTTTTCTTTATATTTTATACACACTTTCTCTCCTTTACGGCGAAGGGCTGACAGTTCATTAAGTCACGTGAGAGAATCCAAATTCCAAATCCTAGTGAGGTGGGGGGTGTTAGTTTAAGGGAGCATGGGTACCTAGGTCTTTTTAGTGGGCGAGGGTGTGGAAAAAATAAAATGGGAGGGTGGCAATAGCAATTGTCAATGTAAAAATGTCACATTTTTTTCTCTACAGGAAAAGAAAGAAAAAGGACAAAGATAAAAGGAGGCGAAGTTAGGGATGTAAGGCTTCGCGGTTAGTGCAGCACCACTGCTCCCATCACCATGCCATTGCCAGTGCCAATTCAAAAGCGAATGCCCGTACCATACTCGGGCATGTTCAGAATCGCCACTCGCGTTTCTACTCCTTTCCTCACCGCCATATCCCTAAGGCGCACTCCTTTAAAACCAACAATACCTTCACTTCCCTCCATTTCTACCAGGATTACCCTTCCCCTTCGCCTTCGCCTTCGCCTTTCGTCCTCTTCAGCCACCCTCGATCTCGACTGGAACCACAGATATGGTGCCGGCCACAGGAACCGGACCGTTGCTCTTCCGGTTTGGCACCAACAGAGCTCAACTTACGGTCGTTTTGCCTATGAGGACGCGACCAGTGATGATTCCGACGTGGAATTCGCCTCTTCTCATTCCAATTCTCGCCCTCAACAACAATTGGTCAGTTTCATCTCTGTATTCTCTACACATTAATGTTCTTTTCTTTTCCTTTTTAGATTGTTATGACTGCGACTGTGATGCTTGACTTGTATTTAATCGAAGATAACAGCAACTTTGTTAATTATACTTAGAGTGGATTGAATGTTGGTGAAGCGCATGCTTGCTCAAGTTTTTGAACTTGATATATGAATATATCTACTGCCTGAGTAACATACTTTGATTACTACTTACTAGGGTGTTTCGGCCCTCGAAAACATTGATGAGTGGAGATGGAAACTGACCATGCTTCTTCGCAATAAAGATGAGCAAGAAGTTGTGTCCAGGGAGAAAAAGGACCGTCGTGATTTTCAGCAACTTGAAGCTTTAGCTACCAGGATGGGTTTGTATAGGTAACTTAACTTTGGTTGGCGTCGATTTAAAGCTTTTCTTGCATTTTATTTGTTAATTTTTTTTTATAAATGAAATTTACTTTGGCAGCCGACAATATGCGAGAGTAGTTGTCTTTAGCAAGACACCTTTGCCAAATTACCGCCCTGATCTGGATGACAAGCGTCCGCTGAGAGAGGTATTGCTTTGCATCCAAGGTTTCCTTTCTGTTATTTGAATTCTTGTATAAAGGAAAATAAGCCCTTCCTTTTCTTTGAACTCTGGTGACTAATTTTAATGCATAATCTTGATTCACTAAATGAATTTGGTGGACCCATAAATTTGGGTGAAGGAAACCGCTTTTAGGGGGTACCTTATCTGACATATTAATTGTAAACAGAATTGATGGAGCAGTGCTCCTTATAAGATGGAAAGAAAACAGAAAATGAAATTGAAGAAATGGCACTACCCTGATTGAGAGCAGCAGCCTAAACCACCCATAACCAATTAGGAAAACTCTCATATGCCCACTTTTATTTGCCCTCCCCCTTCTATTAATAATTCTCTTTCTCCTCCTCTTTCCTCCTGCATGATTCCCGCATCCTCTCCTTCACTCCCTTACTGCCATGTGGCCATTCTGTTATTTTTCCCTTCTCTCTCCTCCTTCACACTCCCATGGCCTGATCCTTAAGCTCATTCACTCTTCCCCTCCCCCCCACCCTCTTTATGGGCCTATCAGTTTTTTTTATTAGAGCCGTGTCCTTCAAGTGTCAAGCCATAGTTGAAAGTAATTTTGTTACAAATGGACACCTCGTGAAGAGTGTCAAACAGGTGCCGTATAGTCATATGGGCATTGGTGTTGGAAGGGTGTTCCACACTTCAACACATCAAGAAGGAGAAGTCTGTGCTTCGCTGGTGGAAATGATGACAGTGATGCAAATGGTGATAGAGATTGGTGATTGTGATTGACATGGTTTCCAAAGTATTGAACTTAAGTAGTCACGGCTTTTTGTTTTAACATAGGTGATAATCGCAAAGTTCAGCATGCAAAGTGATTATTTCCTGCTTTCTTGGAGTTAAAATTTTTAGGGTCTAGGTTAGAATATAGGAATTGGGAAGGGTTTATTCTAGTTGTTTTTATTCCTTGGAGTTGTGATCAGGAATTGGGATTCCAAGTCTAAATGGATGACAAACAGTAAATCAAGAATTTAGTGTCCTGATTTCAGTTCCAAAATCCTAATGTTAAGTGTTGAGCACAATCCTAAGCAGCAAACAGTGCTCAGAGTTATTTATAGAGAACAGCTGTCTTGATGCTTTTAACTTCTAACACTCTAAAATTTGGATGTTTGGCAGATTCTTTATCCTCTCTTGTATGTGGATTGACTGCTTTTTCTATGCTCTGCAGGTAACCTTACCAGTTGGTGTTCATAGAGAAGTAGACACTCATCTCATTGCCCATCTTTCACATAAGTTTATGAACAGATTAGGTTCTTTGGATGATTCCTTGCATAGATCGGGCAATGCTGGTGCTGATGAAGGAACTTATGAGCAGGCAGAGCCCATGACCTATAATAGTGTTGCCAAGGAGAAAATCCTTCGACGAAGAAGTTTGCAACTGCGTCATCAACAAGAAGAGTGGCAGGTTTATTGTCTTTCCCAGTCTGAACTTTGAAGTGCATCTCATTTGTGAATTTGTGAAAACTATAAATTGTAAAAAATTTATACTCAGCCATGTTACATATGTGTGTGTGTGTGTATGGTTAGTGGACATATGGTTTGGCCTTCATCTCTGTCATAAGAATTATATCTTTTAACTTGGGCATAGTTATAAATCCTAGATAACAGCGTGGAGCGGCCGACCTCAAAACTGCTGGTGGGATAACAGATAGTGGGATAGCCGCTAAACTGAAGACTGTAATATAAGTTAAATAATTTATAATTTATACTATACATATATGAATACTAAAAAATAAAAAAATAGATAAAAATAAAGGCATTTGTAATTATAATTAATAATCAGAAGTCATACTCTTAAGCTAAATACACAAGTCAATAAAAACAAAAGTTAAGGAATGAGTAAGTAAGTGTAAGCCCATGAGTGAAGGATGCCATGGCTGCAAATAACATTGGGAGGGGGAATAAAATATTTACAAGAAAACAGAGATAGAACAGAGGGTTGAACAGGTAGTAGAACCAAATCAGAATTAGAACAGCAAAAACGAATACAAGAAGGGTGAGCAACAGAATAGAGATGAAGGGCATAGATTTTTCTTCTACTCGAAAGGATTCTGTGAAGTAGATGTGCCCTAGCTCTGCATGGAAATGCCGGGATTGACCGGAAACAATGCATGTGAGCAGTGGGTGTTTTGCGCCAAAACAGAGGACAGAGCAGTGGGTATCATGTGAGAAAAGCTTCAAACAAGGTTTTGAACCCTAAAGTTTGTTCTAGTGAGAAAAAAGTGTGAAATCTTAAAAAATAACCCAAAATAATAATTTGACAACTCAAAAAATGGGGGGCAAGGAGTGGATTTTACCCCCATTTCAGTATAGTGACTGCAACAGCTGCGATTTTTGGTGCAATCATGGGCCCAACGGATAGATAGAATGCAAAAATGCTCTGCTGTGTAGTTTCTATAGTGGGTGGCTGGGTGCAGCTGTGACATGAGTGCCGCTTATAGCAGCACTATTGTCTATTGATAACTATGAATTTGGCAATACATTTTTAGTGGATAGCAAAGCTATTGAAGCTATTATTGTAATTTGGTTATTTATATTTAATTGCAAAATTTCTAACTTGTCGATTAAAGAGTGATGATCGAATATTCTAGATCTGTATTTGATAGCTATAAGTCATGTTATGTGGTTTCTAACCTGGATACATCATGATGTCAGCTGTTCATTGATATTTCTCTGAAAATTTCTATAATTGAAGTCCTTTGTCATTGTTTTAGTGTTTAGAAATGTTATGACATATGCTGGTTTATCCATAGGAATCTCCTGAAGGGCAAAAGATGATTGAATTTCGTAGAAGTCTTCCTGCATTCAAAGAGAAGGATGCATTTTTGAAAGTTGTTTCAGAGAATCAGGTGAAAAAGGAATCAACGGTGCCCTCTATGATTTGTAATTCATTAATACTTTCCTTCAATGGTTTATTTTTCTTTATAAATGAAAAGTCGGTTTTAGGATATGATGGCCATGTAGGATCCTTTATATAAGACACCATTGTATAATTTATAATTTCTTCTTGTGAATTAGAGTCAAATTTTCTTACTCTTGAAAGATGCTGTTTGTCTTGATAAACCAGGATATTATTATCAACCAACCTTGATTATACCTCAACTACAACATTTTAATCTCTATTTTCATAGTGTGCAGCACATCTCTGTTGTATTACATTATATGTGGAGCTTCTGCACATGCATGAACTAGATTGCATATTGAATCAAGTGGGCGTGTGAATTATTACGATGAAAGAGCGATCCTTTATATTGCCCATGTATGACTATTAAGGATATGATGCCCATGTATGATCCTTTGTACAAGACGCCATTGCATATGTGGAGCTTTTGCACATGCATGCGAATTATTAAGGATATGATGCCCATGCATGATCCTTCACGTAAGATACCAATGTGTAATTTATAATTTCTTCTTGTGAATTAGAGTCAATTTTTCTTACTCTTGAAAGATGCTGTTGGTCTTTGATAAATCAGGATATAATTATCCGAAAGTGTTTTTTATGCTCAACCAAATTTGTTATACCTCAACAACAAAATTTTAAACTCTATTTTCATTGTGTGCAGCACATCACTGTTGTATTACATTATATGTGTAGCTTTTGCACAGGCATGAACTAGATTGCATACTGAATCAAGTGGGCATGTGAAATATTAGGATGAAAGAGTGAAGGGCAAAAAAAGGACAAGCATGGAGAGATAAGACACTGGAATACACATTTTTAGACAATTTCAAACAAATGTAACAAATTTTGGCATAGGTTATAAATTAAATGACAAATAGTACAATATGCTTTAGTAAAATTTGAACTTCATAGTGTTTTTATATGTTACAGTAGTCGAAAGCCAACAATCAAATTGATACTCCGTATAGTTTCTGAGCAAATGATAATTTAGAATGGGTGACATATATTTTCTTTGCAGGTCTATTTCTTATTGAGACTCCAAATCCCAATATGCTTGTGCTGAATGATATTTTGTATTAATTGGTATCGTTAATGAAAATTTGCAGGTCATTGTTGTGTCAGGTGAAACCGGTTGTGGTAAGACCACACAACTTCCCCAATACATATTAGAATCTGAGATCGAAGCCACACGTGGAGCTCTATGTAACATAATTTGTACACAGCCTAGAAGAATATCTGCTATATCTGTTTCTGAAAGAGTCGCAGCAGAACGTGGGGAAAATTTGGGAGAATCTGTTAGTTCGTGGACCTTTTTATTTTTTAGCTTGCTAATGCTTGAAGTACTTCAACTGATATGCTAACTGATAAACTTAAATTTTCTGCATGTTTTCCATTCTGAAAGGTTGGCTACAAAGTTCGTCTGGAGGGTATGAAAGGGAGGGATACTCGTCTTCTTTTTTGCACTACAGGTGTATTATTGCGGAGACTACTTGTGGATAGAAATTTAAAAGGTGTAACTCATGTTATTGTTGATGAAATTCATGAACGTGGAATGAATGAAGGTAGCAACATGATTATTTTATTCCAATGTTGTTTTATTCTATTTAATGTGATAGTTTGATTACCAATGGCTTTCACTTTTGTCAGATTTTCTTCTCATTGTTCTGAAGGATCTTCTCCCTCGTCGTCCTGATTTGAGATTGATTTTGATGAGTGCAACCTTAAATGCTGACCTTTTTTCTTCCTACTTTGATGGTGCGCCAACTATGCATATCCCTGTAAGCTCAGCATACTCCTTTCTGTATCGATGTTAAAGTTCAATCAGTGTCATCCTAATATATCTTATTATACCTTTGTATTTCAGTGTTCATAATATTTGTTCTGATGGGGGATTATTTGTTAACTTGTCAATGACCAATGATGTTCTGTTTTTACGGACATGGTGATTTTTCTTTTTTGATAATTGATTTATAAGCTTTTAAAAAGTAAAGCTGTGTAGTTTAGCAGTTCACTCACTTTGCCGTTGGAAAAAAAAGCCCTGATTGGAATTCTTTGGCATATTAACATTTTAGTAAGATGGAAAACTGACAGCTTACTTTTCAGCTTATCTTTCTACAAACCAGTATGTGGAAATTCCACGATTTTCTGCCTTGGCATATGAGTATACATTTGCTTACAGATGATGTGAAAGATATGGTAAACTTATTTTCTTTTTAATTTTTTTGGGGACCTGTGGAACTTCTAGGGTTTTACATTTCCAGTTCGAGCACAATTTCTTGAGGATATTCTTGAAAGGACGGGATATCGATTGACTCCTTATAATCAAATTGATGACTATGGTCAAGAAAAAACATGGAAAATGCAGAAACAAGCTCAAGCTTTCAAAAAAAGAAAGAGCCAGATTGCTTCTGCTGTTGAGGTACACACGTTGTGTTGGCAAGATTTGCTTTGCCTTTTTTTTTTTTTTTTTTTTTTTTGCGGTGGAGATATTTTTTTTGGCTAATTCTGTTCACTTCTCTTTGATTTTGCATAGGATGCGTTAGAGGTTGCGGACTTTAAGGGGTATAGCCTACGCACTCGGGAGTCACTGTCCTGCTGGTTCCCTGACTCAATTGGTTTTAACCTTATTGAACATGTGCTTTGCCACATTGTTAATAAGGAAAGGCCAGGTGCTGTTTTGGTTTTTATGACTGGTTGGGATGATATAAACTCCTTGAAGGATCAGCTCCAAGCTCATCCTTTGTTGGGTGATCAGAGCCGAGTATTACTTCTAGCATGCCATGGCTCTATGGCCAGCTCAGAGCAGGTGACCTTGCTAGTAATAATAGACTGAAAAGCAACTGCAGTAATTGTTTTTGCTGCTATCTAGTTTACAATTTAATAGATATCTAATATCTAGTTTTTTGTATTAAATATTGGAATTAATGATTCTCTTAAGTTTATTGAAATTAAGTACATTGTATTAAATATTGGAAATATAGGAAGTGGACCATTGAAATGCCAAGAATAATTTCATTAATTTCTCTCAACAGAGACTGTTGGATCTCTCTCAGATTTAGCACTTCTCTGACTTCCCTACAGTTTTTTTCACTTTCTATTAAATCTAACGGGAAATTCTTTTCATATTGAAGCAACCGAGTTTTCGTACTCTAGCTGAATGAATCACATCTATAATTTTTTTATTTCACTATATATTTCAAGTCATATTTATTCCTTCAATATATTCTATGATAAATTTTGTTTGTGTTCCTATTTTGCTTTTTCTTCTGCAGAAGTTGATATTTGAAAATCCTGAAGGTGGGGTGAGGAAAATTGTTCTGGCTACTAATATGGCTGAGACTAGTATTACCATCAATGATGTTGTCTTTGTGATTGATTGTGGAAAAGCAAAAGAGACGTCATATGATGCATTGAATAACACTCCTTGTTTGCTTCCATCTTGGATCTCAAAAGCTGCTGCCCGGCAGGTATTTGATCGTTAAACTTAGTTTTTGTGGTTTTGGATTATTTGAGAACTAAATTTTCTATTTCCTTTCAAAAGGAAGATAGCCTGTTTAAAAGGGTTAGAGGAAGATCTAAGAAATAAAACTTATGCTGGAAATTTGGTTTTAGATAGAGCCAAATGGGATTATGCTTAGTTGTTACTGTTTCAATTTTAATATTTTTTATTAAGGGTAAATTTTCCCCCCATAACTAGAACCTGGGCTTATGCCATTGAGTTAATAACAAATGTGCAGGTTAACATTATGGTATACGATACACAAGGTATTTTGTTTTTAACATATATGCTACAACGGCCAGAAGATTATCAAAGTGATAAAATATGTATATAACCTATTCAGTAGATATTTTATTCAAAAAATTTAGATTGAAGTAATGTGTCTATTGGAAACAGATGCTCATGCCTAGTGGCTATTGCTTTTGATGGATAAGTGAAGTTGGATTATGAATGGTTGTTAACATGTTATTGTTGCTATCACATTGTCCTACAATTTTTTAGTAGTTAAAGCCTGTTTGGTTTGAGAAAATGTTTTCTGTTTTCATTTTTCGTTTTAACTTTTAATTGCAAAACTACTCACCGTTTTCACTCCGTTTCCTGTTTTCAAATATTTGTATAGGAAACAGTTATTTGTATAGGAAACAGTGAAAACAACTTTTTCTGTGACACAAATTTCTTACAAATATTTGAAAACAGGGAATAGAGTGAAAACAGGGGACAATTTTGTAATTAAAAGTAAAACCAGAAAATGAAAACAGAATTTTTTCCCCAAACCAAACAGGCCCTAAGCTATCGAGTATGGCCCTGTTTTTCTGTGCGTAGCTTCATAATGTTTTCTTTCCCATATTATTCTTTTGGGCAATATGTTTGTATTGACTGGTTGCTTAACAAGTTTTCGTTTCTTTTCTTTAGAGACGAGGAAGGGCTGGTCGTGTTCAATCGGGTGAATGCTACCATCTTTATCCCAGATGTGTTTATGATGCTTTTGCTGATTATCAAATGCCGGAGCTTTTAAGAACACCTTTACAGTCCTTATGTCTGCAAATAAAAAGTCTACAACTTGGAAGCATCTCTGAGTTTTTATCTAGAGCTCTTCAGCCACCAGAGCCACTATCGGTAAAATGCATTGCACTTGTTTTTGGAACTTGAACTGAAATATGATGATGGTTGTTTGAATTTGTTTCCAATGAGTCCTGTGTTAATTTAAGGCACTTTTCATCCTCAATCAGAGTTGTTTTATTCAATTTACCGTGTTGTCAATTAATTTCATCCTGTAGGTTCAAAATGCTGTTGAATATTTGAAGATTATCGGTGCCTTAGACGAGAATGAACATTTGACAGTTTTAGGTAGAAAAACTCAGCTTCTCCTGCCATTTTTCTATCAGAAGAATTTTCTCTCGTCATTGGTTTTTCCAAGCCTTTTTTATGCATTATTTTGATTTATTTCAAATAGTCACTGCTGATATTGAGTTGTTAATTTTCAGGGCGCAAGTTGTCAGTGCTTCCTGTAGAGCCCAAGCTTGGCAAGATGCTCATCTTGGGAGCTATCTTCAACTGTTTGGATCCCATATTGACTGTTGTTGCTGGGCTTAGTGTGAGAGATCCATTTGTTATGCCGGCTGACAAGAAGGATGTAAGTTATATGACCACTGCTAATACCCCCCCCCCAAAAAAACAAAAAAAAATTGTTCCTCTTGATAGAAACAGTGGTGGATTTTGTTAGTTTTGATGTTGTCAAGTGAGTGCAGCTATTTTCGTTGGACTTAAAGTATATCAAGTTGATGCATTTGTGCTGCTTTGTTTATTGTAGTGGGCCCATAAAGCATGCACACTATCGGTTGATTAGATAGATCCCATTGAGTAAAAATGGATTTTTTTGTCTGGAGGAAGGGTACTTATATCGGTTTATTTCTTATATTCAAATATCATTGTCTCATTCATTATTTGCTTAGGCCACTGTCAAATCAATATTGCGATTCGTGTGTTAGGTAGAGAGGACCAGGCTTTGTACTTGTCATGACTCATGAACGTATCTCAAAAGCTTAAGATGTTGGGTGAAGACCCATGAATGGTTTTATACCTAGCATGTCCCCTCAATGAAGAGTCCTTTGAGCTTGAACCGTAGACCACAGGACCACTCTACCTTATGCTGAAATTTAACTTATATTGAGAAGAATTGGGCAACAAGGATCAAATTCTGGACCACATGAATTGTTTTATACCTTAAGAGTATTTAATTGTTTGCGGTGTATTTTTATGCAGCTTGCAGAGTCTGCCAAGGCCCAGTTTTCTGCTCGTGAATACAGTGATCATCTTGCACTTGTCCGGGCTTATGACGGTTGGAAGGATGCTGAAGTACAAAAAGCTGGTTACGAGTACTGTTGGCGAAATTTTCTTTCTTCTCAAACACTTAGGGCTATTGACTCTCTTCGGAAGCAATTCTTTTACTTGCTCAAAGATATTGGTCTGGTTGATAGCAATTCTGAAACCTACAATAAATGGAGTCATGAGGAGCGTCTACTCCGAGCAGTTATCTGTGCGGGTTTGTTTCCTGGAATATCCTCTGTTGTGGTAATCCACTCTACTAGTCCTTTTAATTTGCGTGGTACTTCAATTTTAGTTTTTACTTTTTCAGATGTGCCCATGTATCTACTGTCATGTCTGCAGAATTCATTTTTCTATTTCCACCCATGGCAGTTTCTTGAAAGTAACATCTGCATATAAAACACATTCATGTGCACATGCACCAACTCATATGAGCCACATGGGCTGGCGTACAGTTTTGCTCCCCATAGTTTCTCAAAGTTCAATTTTGTCACTCATTTCAATTTCAACTATACTGCTCTCAGAGTTTTCAAAGTGACTCTATTAAGTTTCCCCTATTTGTTCATTGCTGACATGGCACGTTTTTCAATCAAGCCCACATCATATCCTCATCATCAAACAACAAAACCAGTAACTTTTCATTGCCTAGCATCACATCAGCAAAAAAAAAAAAAAAAAAAAAGACAGCATTGTTACATTAACAGTAGAATATAGCGGGAGGAATTGGTGTAAGGAATTGATTACATCAATTTGAAAATGGTGGAGGTGTGACGATAAGGTTTGGCTATTGGGGACGTAAATTGATCTTTTTTAAAATTAGGACTACTAAAATTGTAATTTAAGCAATATATGTATACATGTTTTATGTATAAAATAGTTGAATTTTATCATATGATTCTTTTTGATGTGAAGTTGTACAAATTATGTTGTACAGAACAAGGACAAGTCAATAACACTGAAAACAATGGAAGATGGTCAGGTTCTTCTGTATGCTGTAAGTTTCTTCGTCAAATATCCTGTTTTCATCAATCTTTGTATTTTTATGACGAGTTTCGTTTGGGGGAAAATTTAATGCATCAAAGTTCTAAAATTTTGGTGCTGCATCGTGTAGAACTCTGTAAATGCTGGTGTACCCAAAATTCCATACCCATGGTTAGTGTTTAATGAAAAGGTCAAAGTGAATACAGTATTCCTCAGGGATTCAACTGCTGTATCTGATTCCATGCTGCTCTTATTTGGCGGGAACATATCCAGAGGTGGACGTGGACTAGTAAGTTCCCACTTTATGTTTTCTTCACTTTTCCCTGGATCAGTTGTTCTTTATTGTATGTACCAGATGTTTCCTTTTGACTGATTGTGCTGTGACGTGTGATGAACATACGATTCTTTTGACAGGATGGTCACCTGAAAATGTTGGGAGGGTATCTGGAATTTTTCATGGAACCAGAATTAGCCAAGACTTACTTAACTTTAAATAGGGAACTGAAGGAACTGATACAGAAAAAAGTAAGTTCAATTTTAATGGCCATAGCTTAAAACTTGGATACTTATCAAAGGGAATTATTCAGTTGTGTAGCCATGTTTTTCCATCAATTTTCAATCTATCTTCAAGTCCTTGACATAGTTACTTTATACCCTGCATGTTATGGAAGCTTCTGGATCCTACGTTGGATACACAATCACATAACGAGCTTCTTTCAGCTGTAAGATTGTTGGTATCAGAGGACCATTGTGATGGCAGATTTGTCTATAGTCACCAGGTCCTGCCGCAGTTAAAGAAGGCAACGAACTCCAAAAGTGGTAGTGATGGAGGCGGGGGTGATAATTCGAAAAATCAGCTTCAGACATTCCTTAGCAGGGCTGGACATGAAGCACCAACTTACGAAACAAAGCAGCTGAAAAACAACCAATTCCGTTCTACTGTCATATTCAATGGCTTGAATTTTGTTGGCCAGCCATGCAGCAGCAAAAAGCTAGCAGAAAAATCTGCTGCTGCTGAGGCTATTTTATGGTTAAAAGGGGATACACATTCATCTGGTGAAATTGACCACGCGTCTGTGCTTTTAAAGAAAAGCAACAAGAAAAGTAGGAAAAATTCGTTAAGTGGTGCTAAATGGGGTTGAGTTACCTTCGAAAGACCTTTTTTGGATAGATTTGTTGATAGGGTCGTATACCGAGGAGGAACTTGTCTATGGTGATGACTGTGGTGCAATGGATTCCAGGATATTTCCAGAGATAATTTGAACAGCCAATGTACAGAGCCATTAAGGATCTTGAATCTGACAGGTATAGGTCTGAGCCCTTGTTTTAGTAATGGGTGATTGTATCCGAGTGCACCTAAATTTGGGGCACATTTCAAGAAGTGTATTTTTACAATCGCTTTTGCTAAATTTGACCTAGAGCAGAGAGTGGCTGGCTGAGCAGCTACTGTACTTACATAGAATTCATGAAAAATAGAGGGAGTAAGCAGCTAAAATTTGTATCCATATGCTAATGATGCATTCTGTTTTGCATTGCTGTTGCAGCAGAGATACTTTCAAGGGGATTTCACTCGCAATAATCTATTGGGGGCAAAACATTTTTCACCCTCTAAGATGGGCATTTGCGTCGAAGGGATATCCATGTACTCATAGTTTCCTTGTCAAGTGTGGTAGTTGCTTAGTTAATGAAGCCTGCTGATCATCTAGTTGAAATATAGAATATGTATTTAAAATGAATTTTCCTCTCAGAGTATTATGGTACGTGTTAGACCTCCTGAGATGGATTTTTTTTCATGCTGATATTGTAAGCCACCGGAGATAATTGATGAAAAGGAAGATTAATTTAAAATTTTGATTTGCTAAATTTCAGTATCTGATTTTTTTTTTGACAGGAATTTCAGTATCTGTTTTGAAAAACATGAAAATCGATTTATGTTGTATAATTTCAGAACCTGTAATCTGCTATAGCGATAAAGCAAAGCACAGCGTGACAGTGCGTCAAATTTCTATGGACCTTTAAATGGATTCATTCGGATTTTATCCTTGCAGGTTCCAACAACTCGCCATGTGGTCCACATTTCACTATAAAGGTATTAAGCTAGTTTCTGTCTAAAGTTAATTGGAACAAGCGTACTCTGTGTGTGTGTGTGTTTAGATTCATGATGAAAAATGGTAATTTTGCTTCTTATTAAAACGTGATTTTAGGGGGGGAAAAATTAAATATTTAATTAATTTAAATCAAAATTGTTTTTTTCTCTAAACTTCGGTTTGGCTAAAAGTGATAAAAAATAACACTTGAATTTGGTTGAAAAATTTACATTAAGTTTGACATCAAACTTACTCTTAGAATAAAATTATCCAAACATAAATTTCCTCACTTCAAATTCAATTTTAGCAATATCAGTTTTGTAAAATGATGTTCATTCAAAATCATAATCATCAAACGTTAATCTAAATATGTGCTGTGATTGTGAATGCAGTTTCCACCAGAACTTCAGTATCAGCTACATTTTTTGCACTTCTGCTTGCTAAGAAAAATAAACTGATCATCACTTACCGTTGAAAGAGTAATCATAAAGTAAACAATTCCAGCATCAAACAACTTAAATGGCTTCAATTAAATCCCGAACAGGACATAGCCTTAGTTGTTTATTATTGCAGGATGTCCCAAAAACCGTGTCTAAAACGCTTCAAGTCCACTGAACATCTTTTTCCCTTCCATCCAAATACAAATATTTTGCCGCAGACAATAACTTCTTTGTCCTTTATTCTGTATGCTACTTCCGGAAAAAACAAACGGATAAAAATAAATTAAAAAAATACAGCAACCAGAGTGTGATCTCACCTGATTACTATCAATGACAACCCAAAGAATCCAGCTTACTGGATCAAAAACCTTACCTACTGATGCAATAACTCAAGGGATTTCTGCAATGTTGGCCTAAACCTATTAACATCAAGCTTGACATTTTGTTTTTCCAAATACACTGACCTATAGGCTTCCCATCCTTGTTTCCCAATTGCATGGGGATCCTTTATAATCATATGGTTTAATGGGTATTGCTGTATAAGAGTGCTTTCTTCCAACCCTATTTTGTACTCCAAGTACTTTATGTTCATATCCTCTGAGGGCTTTCCAAAATCATTTTTGGCAAGCCATTCCATATCAAACCCACCATAAGGCACAACTTGGATGAAAATTGCATTTTCAGGAAGGAAAAGGATGTTAGCAAGACCAGCACCATGAACTCCCAATAGTACATCACATGAGTTCACAACACCTGCAAAGTTCCACAAGTTCTTCCCTGCTTCCATAACAATGACTTCAAAACCCAACCCTTTAGCCATTTTTGCTATTTTTGCTGTATTAGTGAAAGATCTTGATCTTTTTCTTGAGAGAATTAAGAGCCTAGGCTTCTCACTTTCTCTGATTTTGGTTGCATTGACTCTCTTCAGTGCATAGGAACTTCTCAAAAAATCCCTGAAGTCTTTCATAGAATAGGAATACTTTTGAGGGTCAATGCTTAGCTCTTTATGATTCCGTTTGAGACCAACAATCACCCTTTGGAAGCAATGTACTTCATTCTCTCTATCAATGTCCATAATCTGATAGTTGGAAAGCTTATTAAGAAATGCTTGGTGTTTGAAAATCCACCAAGGCTTCTTATCAGTTATGATGAGTTGTACTTGTCCATTAAATTGTCTACAAGTCAAAAACAGTGGAATGAGAATGTCAGTGAATTCATGGAAGTGGTTGCCAGTGTAGCCTGCAGTAGAAAATATCACTGCTGGAATGCTGTGATTTTTGGTGCACTGTGGGACTTGTTGGCTAACTTTTACTGGCTTTACTGACCATTTTCTTATACTAATCATTGCATCTGCATCATCCTTCCGCGCATATGGCCTTATAGTCTTTGGCATGTTTTCAGCCAAGGTGGTTGTTTTATGTGACACAACGTAAACAGAGGAGGATTTTCCATGTACTCGGATATCTCCCTGGGTTTGGCAATATTCTGTTCTTTTTTCTGAAATGCAGTGTTGCTCCACTTTCCTTGTTTCTATTTCTTCAACTGCAAATTAAAGAATGATTAAGCCTTACATATAAAGGATCTTTGAGAACCATTAGTCTCAAAATTCCAAAAAATTAATTATAATCTTAGGGGAGGACAGAGTTAGTATATATGGCTAACCAACAATTGGATCTGATTTGAGCTCACTTTCAAGTTTCAAACTTACTGAGAAAAAGCAAATATTACCTTCAACTTTTGGTGGAGGGCTACTGGTATCATTGAAGTGAATCTTGGTAACATTATCTTCAACTGCAAAATGAAGGTGATTTTGTTTTGTCACATGGTTAAGCCACAACCACTAGTAGAGTTCACTTGAAAGGAGGTCCATGAGGGGAGGTGTTCATATAATCAAACCAATAGTAGAGTTGATATGAACTAGCTCTTACTGTTTTGAACTTGTTATATTACCTTTTTCTATTTGTGGAGAGCTTCTGGTGTCATTGACAGGATTCTTTGGTACAAAGCCTTCAGCTGACAAATGAGATATTCGCAAGGTTAATGGTCTTAAGCTCAAAACCTTCTAAACTTAATGAAATTCAGCAAATCTTAATTACCTTCATTCTTATGTGGAGAACTGCTAATAATGTCTTCAACAAGAATTTCAGCTACAATGTCTTCAACTATAGACCAAATAATCATACATGTTGGGATCATCTACTGTGTTAAGTGTTAACCTTATTGAGATTCAATATATATATATGTTACCTTTGGCTATTTGTAGAGAGCTGCTGGAGTCATTGACCATCCTCATTTTGGTGTCAACACCAATGGAGAGCTTCAGGTTCACTATGAAGGAACAAAGGAAATAAAGATATACTCAAGGGCTATCATAAACATTTTACAGTGTGAAAGGATTGGATTTATCTGCATTTCATGCCAAAGCACACTATAAAGAAGGAAAAATAAAAAACAACACCATGCATGCTTGTATCTTGGATAATAATAATGGAAACAGGTGGCTAATTAATGCAAGTGGGTACAGAACAAAAAGTTAAGCACTCACAGTCATGTATAGGACCCAAGTAAGGCTTAAACACTGTGCAAATACTCAAAACAATCAGCAAGAAGCCCACAAATGCACCATATCCCAACCTTTTCTGCTCATAACGACTAAAGCTTTTTGCAAATATGGTATTGTAAATCATTTTTTATCACTCAAAGATCCCTACTCAATGTCAAGACTATAATGCCATCTCACAAATAAAAGCCATTCTGATCATAAGCTTATTAGTGGATGACCATAAAATCTTTGTACCAAGGGTTAAGTAGTCAGCAAAGCTAAGATTTTGAGACACTTCTGTTCTATATGACAAATGCAGGAAGGTTGAGGTGCATTTTCTATTAAATGTTGCTCCCCACGTAGTTGTTAGCTCTTGAATCAGGAGGATTCTCCAAAACTAATAAAATAGGGAATGAAAAGGACTTTGTGGTTGACTGTTAAGACATATGGAAATTAACCTTTTCAATGATTGGTATTTGGTAAATTAGGTTATATTTTTTTTCATATAAACTTCCAGCCGTGGAACCCAGCTTTGAAAAGTATTAACCAACTAAAGCTTGTACTAAAATGTTGATATCAATTATTGCATTTCTTGAATCATCCTTGTGTAGTACACTAGATTACCATACTTGGTGACACTTATAGCTCAAGTGAAAATCTTACTTGCATGAAAATAGCAACTTAGTTAACTTAGTGAACAAAAAACCAAGGACAAACAATCAGTATATATATGAACTATATAATATCTTAGAGCTATTGCATATTGAAGTCTAAAATTAATGAACTGTATATATTACTACGTAGCTTGCAACGTGTAGACTAAAAACTTGTTCAATGTTGGCTGGCGCCTAATTAGAGGGCAATTCAAGTGGCAGTATATAACAACTGCTTGGTATATATGATTATGAACTGAAGGCATACACTCTCCTTCACATTTAAAAAGTGCATGGAACAAAAATTAATTAACGAAAAACAAGGAATAATAACCTCAAACAGCAATGGGATTGTCGGCAGGAAGCTGAGTCGTTTGGTAACAAAGAGTAAGACATTTTAACAATCAAGAGTATTTTTCTAATTTTTGGTGCGGTGCATGATGAGGTTGGAGTAATATATCGGGAAGGCTTTGGTATTATATGTGTGATTTCTTCTTGAGGCATGCGTGTGTCTATATCTTAAAATAATTAAATGTTTGATTTTAGACGTTAGGTAGTTCCGAAATTAAGGATTGTTAATTAATGGATTTGATTATCTTAAAAATGCAACCACCCCCTAGCTAGGACCCCATTACCTTGCAGGTTGAGACATTTAGGCACCTTCTTGGTAATAATTACATAAATAACAAATCATCATATAACACACACTCTCTTTGTGTCACACACAGGGATGCATGCTCGTATAAATTTAAAATATTTGGTAACAAGGTTGTATAATCTAAACATTTACCCAACAAATCATTGACCTTATATTTTTGTGCATTACCAGAATCGATATTTGGAAGTCAATATTAGGTAACAAATTGTGGGACTAGGATATGTAATGCGTAACCAACGTGTACCGAGTGTGAGACGCATGTTCGGGTTCTGTGCACTAATTAGGTAGCTTTTATATTTTTCAATTTCTCTTCCTAATTCTGATTTCAAAAGATAAGTATGGTTTAATTTGTATTCTACAAAGATTTATTGAAGGTGTAGGTATGAGATAAAAATTTTCTGTCTTATTTTTCTGTCACATTCTCTGTCCCCCACCAATGATAATTTGATACATAATAAAATAAAATCATAACTTATAAATCCATATGTATATCCCCGGCCTTTGATTAGCGGGAGATACCATTTTATGGGACAACCGATATTTGTCTCTAAGTATGCTGATTTTAACACCTGGTGTCAACGGATTCTGACTATATATATATATAGAGAGAGAGAGAGGATAGATCAAATTATACCAGAAGAGTTACACCAACAGTTGCACCTATTCAATAACATCCTATCGGATAAATATTTTTCAAAATTTACCGTTGAGTTGAAAGTTACAATCATATAGATCATATCTGTAAATTTTAACATTAGTTTGTAATTATTTCCTATGTCATCAATATGCGTGTATATATATATATAAGTAAATATGCACTACTAAATTATATAACTACAAATATCCAAATTATCTAAAAATTTATATATATGGTTATCGAATTAATATAACATGATTCAACGGTTGGATCGGTAAACTTTACATGATACACAAAGTTATTAAAGGTGTCATTATACTAAGTTTGACACCTGGTGTCATTTGACAAAGAAGAATTTATTAGTGGCAGAGGCTGGAGGGTGGGAGGGGAATGTCTGGAGGTGGAAATGGTCGTGGAGGCGTAATCTTAATCCTTCGGAGGAGCATCAACTTAAGGTTTTAATGTCTAGAATGCAAGACATAATGCCTTCTAGAACAGGTCGAGTTGCTTGGGAATGGAAACTGTATGGGGAGAAAATTTTTTGTTGTAAATCTGCATATTACAATTTTATTCGGTGCAATTCTGTTGTGTTGAATGCAAATTTGTCTATAGCTCTTAAATGGATGTGGCGCACCTCAATTCCCTCGAAGGTGGCGGCTTTTGTTTGGAGACTTTTACAGAAACGTATTCCTACGAGGGAAGCACTAGCACATCGAGGTATTATTTCTAGTAATAATAATGATAGATGTGTTTTTTGCCTTCAATCTGTGGAATCTGTGGATCACTTGTTTTGCTCATGTACTGTGTCTTATAACATTTGGAGTTTGGTGCTTGCTTGGATTGGTTTTTCTGGTGTTTGGAGTAATGAGGTGGTGAACAATTTTCTTGCATTTAGACTTCCTCTGAAGGGTAAAGTTCGTAGGAAAATTCGATATGTTATATGGTGTTCAGTTGTTTGGATAATTTGGCTTAGCAGGAATAAAGTGGTCTTTCAAGGGGAGGTGGTTGACATTGGGTCTGTTGTGCATTTGATTAAGTTGACATCTTGGAAATGGTTTATTGCAAGAGAAGGTAGACACTCAGATTGTCAGTTCTCGGATTGGTGCGCGAACCCAGTTGGGTGTTGCATTGCTATATAATGGTGGGGCAGCTTGTTTTGGTGTTTCTTTTACTGTTATGGCTATGTTCATGTGTTTGTTACTGCGGTCATGTATGGTGCTTGGACTGTGGTGTGCTTTGTTGGATAGGCTGGATTAATTGTGGCAGAGAGTATGTCATAGGGATGGATATAATTATCTTGGTGGAAGTTGTCATGATGCAGAAATTATTGTTGGGTGGTTTTTTTTTCAGTTTGTGGAGTGTTGTGTTGTGGGTAACAATGTGCTCTATTGTGTGGTGCCATCAACAGGTTCGGTTGCTGTATTCTTTTTTTCTCTCTTGGTCTTTTTCCCACTGGGTTTTGGCCTTGAGAGGTTTTAATGAGACAACTTTCCTTGTAGCTTTGTAAATATGGGTTGAGATGTATCTTTCCTCTTAATAGATTCTTTTGCTTATCAAAAAAAAAAATTCGAGGGAGAGAAAAAATGAAACGTCGCTCGAAGATTACCAAAGAAAAGAAACCAAAGATGGGTGAGACGATTACTAGAGTAAAACACAGAAACACAGTAAAATGACCAGAGAGAGTACAATATAGGAAGTCTGAAACCCAAACCAACAACACAATCGTGGGTGGATAATACATGGGACCGTAGTGACTAGTGAACAATTGTCTCACGGCAATACCAACCACCAGAGAGCACAAATGCAACTTGGAATTAGCCTTTACCAAAATGCCTTGCGTTGCGTGCGTTTCAACTACCCTTTTTCTTGATTTCGATAAGATTTATATGTTGACGAGAGAGTGCAAGGTTTTAACTTTCCTTATGGTACTCTCCTATCAAACCTACAGGTATTTCTTTAGGATAAATTGTTCATTTGACTCAAATTTTAAATACTTTCTGAATAATAAAAATTGCAATATTATTTAATATGTTAAAAATATGAATTAAGTAAAACACAGTATTTATATTTCAAAAATAACAACAAATTAAAAAATTCAAATTTTAAATAAATCTTTTTTCACAGCAAATTTTAAATAAATCTGAAGCAAACTTACATTTTTAATAAAGTACAATTATTTCTGTCAAAAATAAAATAAAATACAGTTATTTAAGTTAGATATGTTATTAAAGATAACCTTTCCAAAATGAAAAAAAATATTAATATCATAAATAACATATGCAATTATCATCAAATTCATAAGTTTTTTTTTTGAAAGATCAAATTCGTAAGTTAAAAATAATACTTTTGATCATAATGAAACCTACAAATTGGATTTCCTTTCTTCCAAGCACTCTAGTTTCTGTTTCCTTTTCTCCCTCCCTAACCCTAACATTAATTTACGAACTTCCTAACACGTTATTCACCTTGTTCATTTTCAAATTGGTCGGTTACAATTGAGCCTACCTCATGACAAAATCTTCTATAATCTATAGTCATGAAACTATATTCTTTTGAGAGTCAATGAGAGCTTACAGAGATACTTACATATTACCCATCAATGAGTTTCTCAGAACTGCAGGATTCAAAGTCACATCATTGTGGGATATGAATTGTATTCTTACCAATTGGATGCAACTTTCTTTGGCTTTCACTAACAAAAATATGTTTGCCCTAGCTAGGTGAACCATACGAACACGACCCAAAACCTAGTCCCAAAAAAATGGGTGCTTGGACATAGCCAAGGACGAAGCCACGTTGAAGGGTGAAGGGGCTTGGGCCCCTGGTGTCTTTTTTAGGATGGTTAAAAATGTATTGTATTTTTTTCAAAAAAAAAATGTATTATATTGGTTATCAAATACCATTGGTGAATACATCACAAATGGTCATCAAATCAAATATTATATGATGAAAAGGTAGTAGACTTCGGATACCATAAAGAAACTAGAGCAAAAAAGAAAGCGATATTAGAGCAACAATAGCGCGGTATCTTTAATTTTTTCCAGCGTTTCTTAAAGTGTCGCGTGTACCAAAAGCCCATGTGGATGCTGACATATACCACAATGTTGCTTTAATTTTCTGCAACGTTCACTGTAGTAGATACGGTTGTAGAATTTAAAGAGACGCGTTTTCCTTGGTGTCTCGTGATGGGCCCACTTTTGTAATAAAGCAACGCAAGTTTAGCGACTAGCGTTGTGCATGCTCTTAGCAAGTAAATTAGGAATTTTATTGTAAAAGGATTAAGAAAATTATTGAAAAGCTTCAGTATTAGGAAAATGTGATTTTTTTTTTCTCTTCGTTTAAATACTCGATAATAATATTACAAGTAATGACATTTTAAAAGGAAAAACATGATTTTTTTTATTTATTTTACTTTTTGTACTGATATGTAAATTGGTTTTGGGCTTTTGGCCCCCGCTTAATTAGTGCCAATGCTATTCCCCTTCCAACGGTCGAATTAGGATCAGGTGAAGTGAAACATTCTCACAGCTACGTACATTCATTTTCAACTTCCTAAATGGTCCCCGTTACACACACTAAATTTAGAGCTCTCAATTGAAATTGAGATCCCATCTCCTTGAGCAATATGTCTTTGTATAAAAATGGGAGGAGTGCGAGTAGAGAAAAAGGGGCGCAGATAGCACTCCCCTTGCCATTATCACCAATTCGCCATCCCTTCGCAAACAATTCTTAAGCTTGATTGGATTTGGGTCCGGCCCGCCAGGCCTTTACAATGGTGCAACTAATGGGCCACCTCTGACGGTCCTAATAGCGAGCAACAGACCCTTTTATTTTTTTTTCAAAAACGTATATTACATAAATACTTATAAATTCAGACTATAAAAATATCATAAAATATTTATATAAATCATAAAATAACATTATATTAATAATGTGTATAAATCATAATATAAAAGTATAAGTATTCAAAATTTTTCCTCTAAAAAAACAGTATTAAAATTTTTTATTTTAGAAAATAATAAAAATGAGTTATGTTTATTTCTAAGGAAAACTACAATTTCTTTTATCTGAATAAATAATCGAAAAATTAACAAAAATTGTGTCTTAAAATAAAAAAACAGATGATTAGGTGATGATAAAAATATAAATAAAATTATCCCACTCGCAAATGGCATCTCCCTCGATATTTAATAATTGGCTTAATTTATAGGCATAAATTTATGTCCTAAAAATATTTTTGCACCGAAAAACATTTTATTTGGTATAATGAAAAACATTTTTATTATAATTTAAAATTTTATCATTTAATACTTCATACTACTTGAATTACCTGATGCAATGTAGTATTACTTGTTTTTATTTTTATTTTTTGGTACACATTATTACATTTTTTTTATAATTAGTAGTTTCCGTAAAAATAAAAAGGTTGATAATTTATAAAAGCAAAGTCCACCAAAGTCAATAAAGTTACCCTCACGTAATTATCTTTCTGACGTGTTACATTAGAAAAAAGAAACTTTTGGACGAAATTGGAAAGAAAAAAAAAATGGCAGGAGCTGCGTGGAGTGGAATTGGATCAGCTGTAGCAATAAAATAGCCACAACTGTACCTCCCTCTTTGCAGCTCTGATCCTATATGGATTAAAATTTTTATGTCAAGTTTGCTTTAATTATTATTTTGTCGTACAACAACAAAAAGAATCAACGGGTGAGATTTTTCTGTAGTTTTTTTTTTATTTTTTAAACTGCGGAATGCAGATGCTCTTAAACCCTACAACAGAGTTTCAGAACTGCACTATTATTTAAAGCCAGAAAACCGGGGTTTCTGAATCAACTGAAAAGTGTAAACATGGAGAGAGAAGATAAAAATGTATCTCTACTAAGGTCTACTTTGATTCAAATATCAGGGCAAGATGATGGAGTTAAAGTTGACAATGATATTGAGGCAGAGCAATACAAGAAAAGAGATGTTTTTGAAGAAGTGAAGAAGCAGTTATGGCTGGCAGGGCCTTTGATATCAGTTGGTCTGCTAACCTTTTGCATACAGATTATATCTGTAATGTTTGTAGGGCACCTCGGCGAGTTGCCTCTCTCTGGTGCTTCAATGGCTACTTCTTTTACTTCTGTCACTGGTATTAGCGTATTGGTCAGTCCTCAACTTCCCTTTTCCTTTTATCTATCTTCATATAATCATATCCCTACATACATGCCCAATTTTAACAAATCAGATTCTTGGTTTTGTGTTGGTGGCCATGGAAACAAGAGAAAAAATGGTTCCTTTAGTTGATGCTAAATCAAGATATTTTATAGTGTTTTTTCTTATGCCATAATGTATCATTGGATTAGGAAGTCTTTATAACTAGTTAAAAATAAATTTCTTGAATGGTTTACATTACAAACTTATTTTTCAAGTAACTAGTTGATATGTAAGCAATGGCATCAAGTATCAAGCATGTAATGAATAATAGTGTAGTGTGGTCTCAGCTGTTGTTGGATTTTGATTAGGGCAGCTAGGAATGGCAAGTGCTTTGGATACCTTGTGTGGCCAGTCATATGGAGCAGAGCAGCACCGGATGTTAGGCATACACACGCAGAGGGCCATGTTGAGTCTTATGATTGTTAGCATACCCCTTGCAATTATTTGGACAAACACAAGATCCATTCTAATTGCCCTTGGCCAAGACCCTGAAATATCAACAGAAGCTGGGAAATATGCTAAGTTAGTGGTTCCAAGCCTTTTTGCCTATGGTCTTCTTCAGTGCCTAAACAGATTCTTGCAAACCCAAAATATTGTATTTCCAATGGTGTTCAGCTCTGGAGTCACTACTCTACTACATCTTCTTGTATGTTGGATTTTGGTATTCAAATTTGGATTGGGGAGTAGAGGAGCTGCAATAGCAAATTCTGTATCTTATTGGGTGAATGTTTTGATACTGGCACTCTATGTCAAGTTTTCTCCTTCATGTGCAAAAACTTGGACAGGTTTTTCAAGAGAGGCATTGCATAATATTCCCTCTTTTCTGAGGCTTGCTATTCCCTCAGCTGTTATGGTCTGGTAATTCCATTCTCTAATATTTCAATACTACTTGTTGTAACTGATCATTATTTACTATTATGTTGCTTTTCTCCACATTACACTTTCAGTTCAACTTGAGATCCTAATGTTGTTTTCAATTTTTCCCCACTTTGCTGTAACAATAGCTTGGAGATGTGGTCATTTGAAATGTTGGTTCTCCTATCCGGTCTTCTACCAAATCCAAAGCTGGAAACATCAGTGCTTTCTATCAGGTTAGCTTTGTATTTGAGATGCTTTTCACATTTCATTTATCATCTAGGAGGTCCTACACACACTTGACTTTTTTTATTTTATTTTCACCAACATAATGTGGTCTTCTCAGCTTGAATACAGCAGAAACTGTTTGGATGGTCCCCTTTGGTTTCAGTGGAGCTGTGAGGTACCAAGTTTTAAAATTCTGTGGCAACATCATCATTCAACTTTTTTTTTATTTTTTTCCCCCCTTTCTTTCCCCCCTTTAGTATAGACTAACGTAACGTGACAAATGTTACCGACTATTTATTATTTTTATTTATTTGAGGAACAAAGTACAAGAGAGGAGGTAAGTTTAGAGACGAAATTAGTGGTTTACTCTATAGTTTATAGTTCGAGTAATGCTTGCGTGATTCTTTGCAGCACTCGGGTATCAAATGAACTAGGGGCTGGTCACCCTTCGGCTGCACGTTTAGCAGTGCAAGTCGTCTTAGTAATGGCACTTATTGAGGGCACCTTGGTTGGAACTGTGATGATACTAATACGCAATATTTGGGCCTATGCTTATAGTAATGAAAGAGAAGTGGCTGAATATGTAGCAATCATGTTGCCAATTCTTGCAGTGTCCAACTTCCTGGATGGATTCCAGTGTGTGCTTTCAGGTTTTTTTTCTTCTTTCACATTTCTCTCATTTCTTGTCTACTTTAAATATTGTAACATTTGGTTTGCCAAGCATGTAGCGCAAGGTTTAGTGCCATCTTGATTTCATTTGTGTACCACTCTGGTTCTAGTATATCTAATGGTGCTAACCATAAATAATCAATACAAGAAATCCTTAAATAGTAATCCATGCCAAACTTCCAATACATCATACTTTATATGCTAAATGATTTGATTTTCTATAATTCATAATACATAAAATATGCGGATGAAATACTTACAATTAAGACTTAAAAGAGCCAAGTTTGGGTTGTAGCCATTTTTCAATGGGACTCTGCATTTTATTCCTGCACATCACATAAAAGATTGAGCCAGTTGAGATTTTTTTTTTTTTTTTTTTTTTTACCCTCCTAATCTTGAAATGATGGATGAGAAAAATAATGGAAGTCTTGAAGAAGAAAAGTTGCAGTGTGTGTTCAATAAAAAATGCAAGTACAATGCTATATTTGAGCTACTTAGTTTGAAGTGATATTCAATTAATTAACTCAAATCTAATGCAGGTACAGCTAGAGGATGTGGTTGGCAGAAAATTGGTGCCTTTATCAATCTAGGCTCTTACTATCTAGTTGGGATTCCATCAGCTATAGTGTTAGCTTTTGTATTGTGTATCGGAGGGAAGGTAATAAAAGAAGAAATCTATATATTCTTTGTGGCATATAGATATAGCAGCAGCATGGTCCTATTGGCATTTTCACAAAAACAAAAAACTGCAACAATTTGATTTGTTATTACCTGGTAAAAATTTTGTGTAGGGGCTTTGGTTGGGAATCATATGTGCACTCTTTGTTCAAGTATTATCTCTAATAATTATCACCTTACGTACTGATTGGGAGCAAGAGGTGAACTTTTTTTTTTTTTGTTTCATCCTTCTTCGTTTCATTTTGTCATGCTGGTTAATTTGCTGATGTCCCCATTTCTTTTTTCTGAAATAGGCAAAGAAGGCTACAGATAGAGTCTATGATTCAATGACACCAGAGAACATAGTCTCGTGAATCTGTACCACATTTCACAACAGCTACACGTTAATCAGAGCAAATATTTGGTGAAAGAAAAACAAGTTTCGTTACCATTCATTCTTTTGCTGGAAACAACAGTAGTTTTATTATTTTATATGACCGAAAGAGTAGTCATATATATATATCTTGATCTTTTTGAGTTGGCGGAGCTGAATAATATAGATAAATTTCTTTTGAAGGTGAATTACTTTATTATATATAGCTAATGCTTCTTCTCGAGATACAGTAACAATGCCAAATTAAACGAATTTCTATAATTGTATATAGTTTGAAGTTTGAACCCTTTAAATTATGTGATGATTCATGCTTCTTGAAATACCAAACTCACTTTAAAAAATTAACTATACTGTACCACGCATTCTCCCAGCTAGTTTGACTCATTGAAACTGAACTGACACACAAGGGAGATCACATAACAGACTTCTATAGGCAGAGTTAACTGCATTAGTACAGCACTAGTACATCACTTGCAATTGACAAAAACTGCAACTAATGAAGGTGGCTGAAAATTGACTGTGATGACTGACGAGTGCTGTATAGTGGGCACCGGTTTGTTTGTACAGTTCTTCTTTTTAGTCGATGGTTTATTTATACCGTTAAATAAAAGGCAATGACATATTGGGTTGTTTTTATTTTTTATGCCTCAGCTGAGCTCACAGTTCATATGAGCGTAATACACTAATTTTTTTTTTGTTTGCAAAACACACACACACACATGCTATAAATAATCTCTTGGGTTGCACGACTTTGTTTATATTTTGCACAAATGTTTTTGAAAAAATTGTAAAATCTACGTAAAATGAAGTTTTGGCACGTAGACTCATGGCACGTGACAGTTCTACATTCATTTTTTTCCTCCAAAATACAAAATATTTTATTTTTTATTTTTTAATTCATGATATTTCATTAATTAAGACATATCAATCAATTAATGCTCTTATGTAGACTTTTACCATTCAATCAAATTTGAATTAAATCAAGTTCAAATTCAAAATGTAATAAATTAAAGCATATCAATCAATTAATTCTCATATCTGCACATTTGTCATTCAATCAAAATATTATCTAAATCATGTGACAACATAAGAATCATTAATTGTTTTTTTTTACTAAATCAATTTCAATTTTTTTATTTTTTTAGTTATTGTTTTAATTATAGCAACAATTATTACACCATGTCAACCAATAATTTCGTATTGTAATCATTAATATATTTTCTTAAATGACTTATCCATTTTTATTTATTAATTATATCAATTATCAGAAATTATTTATTATTATTTTTTTGACAAATACTATTCATTGTTATTTTGCCATACAAATTTGGTTACTTTTAATTTATAACTTCTTCATGAATGATTAATTTTACTATGCACATCATTAATATTTAAATGGGTAAAATATGTTTTTAGTCCCTATAAAATTAGTCAATTTTTACTTTTAGTCTCTATAAAAATTTCGTTTGAACTTTGGTCCCTTAAAATTTTTCGTTTCCAACTTTAGTCCCTATTGATAATTTTATGCTTAGTTGGCTAACGGTGGTCCAGCTGGCACCTTTCGGGTGTAATTTTTGATGACGTGGCAATACTGAGTGGACACAAATAAAAATTTTAAATCCATGTCACAATTTTTTTCAATCCCATTTTACTCCTCTTATTTCCCAACTACTGAACCCTATTCCCAAATCGCGAAGCAGAAGAAACCATAATCACGAGAAAGGAGAAAGGCTCGCCGGAGAAGGTGGTTGTTCACGGAGCAACGACGGTGCTGCCTTTGTGCTTCTGTTACTGATTTTTTTCTTCTTCCTTTTTCTTACAATGGGATGCAGGAGGTGGATGATGGGTGTAGCTTCTCCTACACCACCGAAATGTCGATCGAACCACATCTGGTGCGGTGAGTGAGTGGTGACACCAACGCATTCGCGTTCAGATCTGTTCTCTCCCTTTCTTCATCACCAATCAACAACCATCATCTCCCCTTTGCAATTCGCATTCTAAATCAGAATCACCCTTCACTCCACCACCACCCCCAATCCCTCGTTCCACTTTCCACAATGGCCACCTCCAAAACGAAACCCTATCTCATATTCCTCCTCCTTTCCCTCTCCCTCTTGCTTTCCCCCTCCTCCGCAGAGATCAAGTCCCTCACCATAAACTCCGACACTCGCCCCATGATCCTCTTCGAGAAATTCGGCTTCACACACAGAGGTGCTTTACCCTCCACCATCTGTCACAGGTCCTCGCGCACCCATCACCAAACTGCAATCCCGTTGTCGCCGAGACCATGACCCCAATCCCACGGTGGTGTTTCTGCAAGGGGTGAAGAGTGGCGGCTATTCTGGGTGTGGAAGGATATTAGGGATTTTTTTGGGGAAGAAGAAGATTAGGGGTTTTAAATTTGATTAGTTTTAAATGGGTTAAATGATTTTTTTTTATCGCAAATGGGTTAAATGATAGTTAAATAAGTTTAATCAATTTTAATTAACTGATTCTAATTATTTGATATTAATTAAATGATTTAATGCACTAAAACATGTTTAACAATATAAAAATAATATAAATATTGACTCACTGCCACGTGGATGCCACATCAATTAAAATGTCCACGTGGCAGCTGTTGACTAGGATTGTCGTTTGCCAGATCATCAATATTTAACAGTAAGGACTAAAGTTACAAACGAAAAATATTTGGAGAACCAAACTTTGAACGAAAATTTTATAAGGACTAAAAACAAAATTTTATAGGGTCAAGCAACAAGTCTAGCCGTTCGGGTAGCGTTATGCATAGCCTTGATTGAAGGGATGTTTCTAGTATTAACAATGATTCTACTGTGGAATGTCTAGGGACATCTTTATAGTAATAACAAAAAAGTAATTAGATATGTGTCAGCAATGATTTCAATTTTAGCTATTTTTAGTTTCCTAAATGGCATCCAAAGTGCACTTTCTGGTATCCCTCTTACCCCCTTGCACAGCTATCTCTGTATTCCTTCGGTGAAAGTAATACTAATGAGGTGAAAAGATCAAAAAAAAAAAAAACCCAACCATAAATCAGGAATGCTTGTGGAAAAAAATAATCAGGAATGCGAAAATTTTACGACAAAATTTTGAGATTCAAGAAATTGAAGCAGCAAATCTAGAACTTGCACTTTAGCTTTTATATAATCACGCACCAAAGAAACCGTGTCTCTCTTATTAAAAAAAAATGTGGAAGGCAAGGATAAAAGGGTATTTTAAAGCAGGGATAAAATGACAAAACACCCACGTTACATGCATGCAAAGACACCGTGACTTTCCTGCAAAAATGGCTGAGATCTTTTTCCAAGGCCAACGGCCTCATAACAATCATTAGGTCAAAAATAGGGTATCACTAGTATCCATTACAGGAACAAATATCTGCTGTCTTAAAAAAAGTGTCTCTATATCTCCCACCAATTAAAAGTTAAAGATATGCATATGTGTTAATAAATTATAATTTTATTTTATTATGTAACAAATTATTCTGTGCTTTGTCTTTATAGTCTTTTTTTTTATAAATGATTATTTTTCATGAGTCCCGACGGGATAACATTACATGTTGTCTGTATAGTTTCATTGTCTTTGAGCACATATCAATTTTTATAAATGTTTTTAATATTTATAAATGATTATTTTACTTTTGAGTTTCATAAGAAAACAATACACATTGTCGGTATAAATCAACGTATTTGAGCACATCTCAATTTTATAAATTGTTTATAAATATCTTTATTTTTTTACAAATGTTTACTTTGTTTTCGAGTTCTGTCGGGAAAATATTACATGTTAGTTATTTCATTGTCTTTTAATACATAATTTTTTTTATAATTGTTTTTATCATTTATAAATGAATATCTTTCTATTGAGTCTCGACATGATACATTACATCATCGGCATACTTTTATCATCTTTGAACATATCAATTTTTATAATTTTTTTATTATTTATAAATGGTTATTTTGTTTTTTGAGTCCCAACGGAAAAATATTACATATCGTCAGTATAATCTCATCAACTTTGAGAACATATTAATTTTACATATTCTTTAATTATTTTGATTTTGAATCATGACAAATAAATATTACATGTTATTGGTATAATTACTTTTTTATATTTTGTCTTTATAAAATTTTTATTATTTATAATTTATAAATAATTATTTTATTTTTGACAGGTATAATTTCATCGTCTTTGAACACATATAAATTTTATAAATGATATTTTATAAACGGTGGTGCGGAGGGAGAAGGAGGGAGGCACCTGATGGCTAAGATCTAACTTGTTGGTGATGGAGAAATCAGAAATGGTGGTTGTTGGGTGGTGAGATGCGACAGTGAGGGAGAAGAGGAGGTGGGTTCTGTGGTGTTGCTTCTGGAGTTTGCTGCCGGCGACGCGACGACCTCTTCAATAAAGAAGAATATTTTTTAATTCCTACAATTGCTCGCCAAATGAGCTTTAAAAAACAAAATACAAAATATAACAAGACCTATTAATATTGACAAAGCCTAAGGCTTATTATGTGACCAATCGATATTTCCCGATGAGTTGTTGAAGGTGAGCTTTGTCCTTCGCCTCCATAGAATGCAGTTGGCTCTTGTTCTTGAGCAGAACAGTCAACTCTGGAAAGTTAACCGATATCAACCATCCCCTTCTCATCTTGTTACCCATTCATCCCCTATATTCACATTTTTGCGCATTGCGTTTTACTTCTCAGCATTAATTTTCCCTCAGTCTCTCTCTCTCTCTCTCTCTCTTGTTGTCCCTTTGTTTTTAAATTTTTTCTTTTTCTTTTTCATGCTGCTTCAAGTTTTAAATTTCTTAGCTGTCAGCATGAGTATATTATAGTTCTTTTGTTTCAGTATAAGATAATAAGAATTATTGTTCTCATGTCTGGACAGGATGGGTAAATGGTATTTTCTTTTCTGTTTACTCAAATTGATTAGTATATTAATTTCCTTTCAACTTCTATACCCTTTACCGAGACTTGCAAGGAACCTCCTTTGTACGGTTGACACTTGACAGGCACCGGTGGAGAAAGTATGTATGGAGGGAAGTTTGCAGGTAAATTTACCTCATATGAGATGGGGATTTTATTTATATATTATACATTTGAGAAATAAAAGTAGGAGAAGAAGATGATGGAAATTTTAGACCCTGCCATTGACAGTTTGAAGAGACTTCTGAAGCTGGACTCAAATTCTTACAACACACCAACAGATTCCTTGATTTTTCTTGTGGCAATGATGATGATGATGATGTGGACGGTGAAAGTAAGCTTGATTTGGATGCTTTCATCATGGAAAGGATATCCTTAGACTCGTCTAAGCTCGAAGTTCAGTTGGAAACACCAAAAATTTCTTTGTGAATTTTTTTATTGTCTCCAAGAAGGATATGGCGATCAAATGATAGAATTGCCAAACAAACAGTCATACACTAACTGCAAACCATCTTTTTCCAAACATTTGTGGCTTCTCTTTCATGGTGTTTACATTAAAAGATTGATCATCCTATATGATGATTCTGAGTTGCTAACCTCTTCACGAGTATTGTACCCTGTTTGTACTTTGAAACCATATGAAGATAATAAATTCATGTGCTGCCTACAAATGACAAAACAATACTTGGAAAATACCTGCTTTGTTAGCTCTAGACTTACGGATTTCTGCTCAATTTTAGTTTGTGTTTTGCATTAATTTTCTTAGCTATATGCTTATGATTGTTCGTTTTTTCTTTGTTCTATTAGTTTCATTAGATATGCAATTTGGTTGGTGTTATGTATTTGGACTAGACATAATTAACAAGACAAACGATATCTGTTGCAATCTTAACACTAGCACTCAAAATTCCACATACTCTTAGAACTGCACAATCCTTAATTAAAGATGGACAAAGAGGATGCATGTTCGGACTTTTTTTTTTTTTTTTTTGGGTGATGGTGCTCAATTCAGGTAATTATATGAATGTCATAAGTAGATAGCAAAGGGACTATTTTGTTGCTGCACAATTCAGGTATGCATCCATGGTAAGCTTCTACCAGTAGCAAGGCTTTCTTTGCAAAGAACTAGGTGGTCTCCTGCACCAAATGCATCTCTCAGATTTTTAGGTGGTTTGGCGTCTTGTGGTGCCTTAGGCAGTCTTTTGGAATTTGATGGCATCTTGGTAAATGTTAATGTTCTCGATTTCTCATGCTTCATGCTTGGTTGATTGAGACTCTCTCTTATAAGTCATTTAATTGCTGCTTTGCTTATAATGCTGAGATGCCTAGATCTGTAGTTATGGGCTTTAATGTGTCTTAATTTTATTAGGAGACGGCAAATTATCTCAATTGCTTACGGATGACTTACCTCTTAAAGAAGTAAGGAGCCTAGATCTGCACTTATAACTTTTGTCAAATTGTGAATGCCTTTGACCGATCTCATCTCAAAGTTGTCGTGTTTCATGTGTTTTTACTATTTTCTTAAAAGTGTTGTTATCCTGCAGTCTTACTAATTGCTGAAGTCATTCTAACTTATCTGATTATAATAATGAAATTCTTTTCATTTTGTGTTTAGTTATCATCAACGTGGTTGTTATTATTATTATTATTATTATTATTATTATTATTACTACTACTACTTTCATAACATCATTATATTTATTGCCAAAACCGGGTCGGCCAGTTCTATTAGTCGGATAGGAAACCGGCCCTTGCCCGGTTTGGATAAACCTGGAAACCACTTTGAACATAAACTATCTTTTCGAACAGCTAAAGCGGTCAAAAAACGTGAAAATCGGTTAAAATCGGTAAGATCCGGTTTAGGCGGCCTGCAAAAGAAACTGCATTTATAACTCGTCGTCATTTCTGTTTCGACCAATTTTTTCAATGTGGGACTCTTTATAACACGCAATAAGTAAAAGTGGTAAAATGGGACGACCAATAACTCGTATGAGTTCACTACAAGAAATCACGGGTATACCGACGGCCTTTTACCGACGGTCTGTGGCCGTCGCAAAAAACACGGCTTTTCCGACGGCTTTGCCCGTCGGTAAGTCCAATCCGTCATACGCTCAATGTTACCGACGGCTAGGCCGTCGGAAAGCCGTGTCTTTTTCGACGGCTACAGACCGTCGGTAAAAGGCCGTCGGTATACCCGATATTAGTTTTCGCTTCATTGTTACATACCGACGGCATTAACCCGGTATTTGAAAAAGCCATCGATAAACTTCGAGAAAGTTTCCGACGGTTTAGCCCGTCGGTAATGTTAATGTGGCCGTCGATAAAGTCCAGATCTGACCAGGACAAAAACCGCTTCTTCCCCTTTTCTTTCGTTCTCCTTTTACTTCTCTTATCTTCTCTCTCTCTTTTGTTCCCAGCGCCGCCGCCACCACCACCTCTCTTCCGTCCTCTCCCTCCCAGTGCCGCGCAGCCACCACGTCTGCCTCCGCCAGGGCCGTCGTTACTGAAGGGAGCAATAAAAGGGTTCCTGAATCTTCCAAGAAACCTTCGGCGCACCGCGTTTCGCCATCCTCCACGTTTCTTCGTCTTCCACGCTTTCGGCGTTGCAAGGCGTCGTCCTCACACTTTTAGCTTTGTCAAGGTAACTTCCTCTCCATTCCCCTGTTTCATTGTGTTTAGGTGGAAAACAATTTCTGTTTTTGCAAAATGCAGTTATTCTGTTTGTGTTTATGAATCTAATCAAATGGGTTTCAGTCTGGGTCATAGAATTTTGCTTGTTCATATGCTTTTCTAGATTGTTGTTATTCATACCCACACGTCTGCCTCTGCCAGGGACGCAGATCGAGTTTTCTTGATTCTTGAGTATGCTCATAATGGTGAGCTTTATAGAGAGCTGAGAAAGAAAGGGCATCTCACTGAGAAGCAGGCTGCCACGGTAATCCACTCTTTCTTTCTTAACTGTCTGCAATGTGTTTTGGAAACTTTGTGATAATAACTCTTTTAAGTGTCCTTGCTACATAGTGCCCTTAATGTTACATTCAGATTGTAGGTTTTTGACTTTTGAGAAAAGCTAGGTATGAACAGAAATGAAGCCATAGAGCCAGTTTGGATATGTTTTTCAACGAATATTTATAGGAAAAGTTAAGTTGAAATGATCTTGTGAAAACTGAGTTTTTTTTTTTAAATCATAGCTTCCAGTGTAAAGTTGAAATCAGCTTGGCTTATGTATCTCAATACTCAACTTTTTTAGAAACTCTTTCATTTAACTTTTCTATAAATATCTATAATAGACTTATAAGGATTTTTGTGTGTTAGAAACCAAATACTTATCTCAGTTTAAAAACTCCTATAAGTTAGAAGCTATTTTAAGTCCAAACTAGGCTATAACATGTTTTGTGAGAAAAAGGATTGCTTATCTGAAGAGATTGAGTGGACGAAAATCTTTTTTATGAAATTTTTAATATTAAATTATGAGATGTTTATGATGATTGCAGCAAATAAACTAATTGTAATGAGTCTACTGACATGCTGTGAAATATGAAACTATAGAGGCATTAATTGAAGATGGGTTGGAAACTTGAAAATTTTCCAAAAATCTTCCCAGCATGGATTATATTATGTTGTATTGTATGCATCATTGTGCTCCTTCTTCTAGATGCAACCCTTTCTTTTTATGTTGACCCTTAACCTTTTTTTTTTTTTTTTGAAAATTGTAGTATATACTGAGCCTCACAAAGGCATTGGCTTATTGTCATGAGAAGCATGTTATTCATAGGGATATCAAGCCAGAAAATTTGTTACTTGACCATGAGCTACGCTAAAATATCCTTATCCTTATTTCACTTTCTTTAACTTCTTGATACCTTCCTTGCCTTTTCTTTTGCTAATGATGTACTTTTCGTACTTTGTGTCAACTCATGGCAATATGGCCGGAAGAAATTGAATACCTGCACAATATTAAGTATAAAACATTTTGCAGTTCATTTGAATGCATTTTTCTGCCACATCCCCCCCTTCTTTTGGTTCATTTTGTGTTTCTTTCTTTAAAAGCTTCGCTCTCATGTTAATGTTGTTTATGTTTGATCATCTTACTTACCACTTACCAACTTACAATTCGTGACACAAAAAGACAATCACTTATTATAAGAGGTCTCTTTCCAGTGCTTGCTGATCCCCGACATCCCGTAAGTTCTTGATCTTGTGGGGATATTGTTTCACGTTAAGGGTTGTACTTTTTTTTGGGGGGGGGGGAGGAAGGGGTGGGCGTTGGATGCTGAATAATTGATCAAACTAATACAGAAGCTAGACTATAGGTGTTGGGTTACATTTATGTGTTCATCTTCAATGCATATTCGGCTCTAGAGGTCCTTGTAGTCTCTCTAGGTAGATCTGGAAATGGGACAAGTTTTGTATATTTGTAATAATGGTCACATTCGCGGTTAACTACTTAAGATACAACCTAGGCTATGATGTTAAGACATGGACATCATTCTTCATGAAATATACACATGTTGATTTGCAACCATCCGCCACTTGATGATCTGAGACTAACTAGTGTATCTTAAAGCCATGAATGTAATAATAGAAAAAATTTTGGAATTTGAATGTAGACTAACTTGAAAAAAATTTGATGTGATAATAGAAATGCTAGGTGCTGAAATCTGAAGCCATGAATGTAGACTTTTGGAATTTGAATGAGCCATATATGTGATATTGGTAAGCTGCAGGTACTGCAAGTTTTAGGTTTGCTAAATCCTTGAGTAATGTATTAAATACGTTAGTAATGAGTTGAGAAAGTGCCATTTTAGTTGGATAAAATTCTGGGTTGATTTTGTGGCTTAAAAGTGATAAGAACTATGTGAAAAATGTAAATATAACACTTATAATTTTTGGTTGTATTACATTTCTTTTTGCAGAATTTTAGAGCTTTTCAAGTGTGGAAAAGTAGCTTAAAATGTTGAGTTTAGTGATAGAGAAAGATATTTCAAGTTTTGTTAACTTTGGTGAAGGTTCTGATCTGCTAAAGTCATCTACAATAATATATTTGGTGTTAGAGAAACTTATGTTCAATTTTTTTAAAGGAAGAAGCTTAAGTTTATAGATAAAATGATTCCTAAAGTTAGAATATCCATATGGATTGTTACGAGAAAGTTGATGTAATTTGTTGGTGTTCTTGATGATTCTATGGCTTGTGATTTGAAAATCTGATTTGGTGACTGATATATTTGCATAATTAGGTTCATATATGATTTGAAAATGTTTTAGATGAAGGAAATGGTAAGTTATAGGCTGCATCAAGACTTGAGGAAAGTAGGCAAAAGCAAGAGAGTTGAGTTGAACCAAAATAGTGGTTGATTGCTATGTGCATTACAGTTAAATTTCTTTTATTGGAATTCTCATTAGTTCCATTTTCATCTGCATCATTTGAGTTTAATTGGGATTAGAGAAAAGTATTTGAGGGTCAAAAAGGTCTTATAAACAATTATCTATAATAATGCAAACAATTTAGGACTCCAAAATTTTGGATAGGTAAATAATTTGTGCTTCAAAAACATATTAAGTATTTGCTCCACTTCAATAAATTTTCTACAAGATCATAGGAAAAAGTTAGGATTTCCAAATGTTGGCCAAATATGCTTCGAAACCCCATACAAAACTTAGATATGAAGTTTACTGAAAGTTTAATGTAAATTGACCCCTGAAGCTATGAATATTTTGTTAGTAGCATCAAGTGTGAACAATGAATTTCTATGATGTTTAAAAGAAAATTAGTGTAAGATTTCATATTTAAACTGCATTATCTCCATTGGATATGCCTCAAAGGAAGTGTTGGACCACTACTTACAGTTCCTGAATTTAAGTTGCCTCTAAACTTGAAAATGTCAACCCTCTAAATCTGATGTAAATAAATATTTGACATCACTTGAAATAGAAACGTACTATATAGTTCCCTGTTAAGAAATAAAAGTAGAATCTAATGATGATTTGGGCTTGTAAAGATAAATATCTATATCCATAATAGGTATGGCAATTTGTTACCCATTTTGCATGTGGCTTGATTATCTCCTTTTGTTTGGATCTTTGCTGCATGCTTGACCCCTATTATGATTAATTGCTTATCTTAATTGGAATTCCTTCATTTCCTTGATCTGAATCAAAATGAAATTGATTAATTACTGATTCCATATGACATTTTCTTATATATGTTTTAACTGCTAATTTAATTTAATTTAATTTAATTTATGCATTTGATTGATAAATTATTGTTGTTTTGACATAAGATATGGGGTTTGTATGATAAGAAAGAGAACATGAAGTTTCATGTACATGGATCTTGTGATTGGAATTAATTTGCTGCTTATGAACAAGGTGTTCCGGATTCCTTTGGTGGTGACAAGGGTTTTACATTGCATTTTCTTTCTTTTTAGGGTTTTGGATTCCTGGGTTTCTGGATCTACTGGTTTTTAGGTATGTTGCATTCGAACTTGTTTGGATTCTATCCTTATTTACATTCTGGTGTGGTTTTGATATTCTTGTTTATATCTTATTAGTTTCTGCTAACACAAAAAGCTTTGTTTCATAGGCCTCTGAGTTCGCCACCTCCACCAGTTCGCCACTTGTACCACTAGGTATGCACTCTAACAAAATGTCGGGTAACTCATTGGGTGGAAAAGGGTTGTCTGTTGACCCCCACACCGACATATTTATTTGTTTTCGTTCATAGTTCTCTCCAAAGAGGGGATTTTGAAGTGTATTGTGTAATTGTGTAAATGATATGTACTGTGTAATTGTCTGTCAGTTCTGCTATCACTCATCAGTCACAATGCTTGTGAGTAAAGAGTGCAATTTTAATTTATAATTTAGAAATGGTCCATGAACTTCTCTGTAATAGATTTATACCTTAAACTTTTATAGTTTAGATTTCTTTTAATCCCAGCATCAGTATTATCAACATGTAAGTAAATCAACATGAGATAGCTTATCACGTAACAGATTTAAAACAAAAAGATAGTTGGAAGAAATCCAATGAAATCCACATCTGCCATTTTAAAATCTACAATGCCGCTTATGATACCATTAGACTCTTTTCCCTGTCTTTCTTAGTATTCGATGCACTTAAAAATTATATATTTTTATTAAAAAAAATAAAATAATAATTTACTTAAAAACTAGATAAAATTTCTTCAATTTAAGAAGTTTACATTGGTGATGTTGCTTGGCTGCAATTTGCTTTGCACATCTCTCTGTACTTCTTTCCTTTGCCACTTCTGCTTGTCTAATTCTATCCTCTTTAAATGACCTAGTATATTTTTCTAATTCCAGTGTTGTTAATCGAGGATCGCGAAAAATAGTGTAAAATTGGTAGGATAGCGTAAAATAGCGGGCAGATAGCGTAAGTTAAATAGCGGGTGAAATAAATAAAATTATAAAATTATATATTAAAAAGTGACATATAATATTTAACGCTCAAAGACAAAATCTGAAATGACATAATAAAATATTTATTTAATGAGCTATTTTTAGAAACTTAAGTGATTATTTATTCATAAATTACTTTAGAGGCTTATTAAAATAAAATGAAGAGATAATATTCAAATATATTTTTTATGTTGATATATTTGAATATTAATATCAGCATTTATTTTAAGTGATGTAAAATAAGTTTAAATAAACCCTGAATGAATAAGTAGCTCTTCCGTTTTAAGAAAATAAAATATATAAATTAAAATTGCAATATTGATTGAATTGTTAATAATTATTATTTATTGAAAAATAATTTTTTTTTATTATATATGGCGGATGGCGTAGTGACAACTAAATGATTAATAAAACTACACACACAATAAATGGAATAAAACTACACACACAATAAATGGAGCATTGCTCAAAGAAACAAGACATATTTGAATTGGAAAGGACAAATAATAATAGAATTAAAAAATAGATTTAAAATAAAAAATAATTAAAAAGCAGAATTTTTAAGAACAATAGAATAAAAAAGCAGATTTTAAAAAAGAAATAAGAGAATAACAATGCTGAAATTGAGTGGGCAGAATGGGCAGATTGATATTGTTTAACTTTTTACAATTTGAGAAATTAATGTGTAACAATATATTTTAATTTGTCAGTTATTTTCATAACTTGTTTATTTTTATGGAATTCATTTGTAATATTGTTATGTTTAAATATAATATTTCATGACTGTTATTATTCAATTGCTCTATAGACAGATATGGCATCGCAAGGTTCAGGAGCAGACCCCCCCGACCACCCAGTGGTGGTAAATGGAAGGGGAAGGGGATCGTCCTCGACCCCCTAAATGCGTCGAGGCCGACCATCATTAGGCGTGACCTCATCGGGTTTTCGACGTTGTCATCTACACGCCATCCTAGTACATCTACGCCGAGACGACTGATCCACCTCCTGCACCTAGACATCCTTCTGCACCACCTACACAGACTCAGGCACATTGGACACCAGCTACACACTTCGGGCACGCTCGGCACCTTTGCCTCACATTGACATGATCCCCACCCCTGGGTTCCAGTTTGCACATGGCGCTGCGAGTTCCCATGTTGTGCCTCGATCCGGTGGTCGATGCTCATCGATCCGACCATGATTATAGTACGCCATACACCTGATGACACCGATGTTGGGCGCGGGGGAGGAGCAGGAGGTTCAGCAGGAGGAGGTTCTTGAGCAGGGGGAGGGCCAGGAGCCTGACACTCTTGAGATGTTGTATGATGGTCGAGTTCTTATCAGGCCATCTGGTAAAGGGTAAGTATTTGCAATTTTTTCGAGTTATTAATAATTTTTATTAATAATTTACATGTATATATATATATATTTTTTTATTTAACATGTTTTTATTGTTCAGGTTTCTTCCCTCAAAGCCTGCTGCGTTAGCTATCACAGCAACAATTGAGGAGAATTACCAGGAGTTTTGGCCCACCTGGGGGACACTGAAGGATTTTGAGCGGGACCATATGTTTAATTCTTTCAGAGTAAGCTGCAATTTTTATTTTATTGCATATTTTATTTTCGTAAATTTCAATTATGTTTAATAATGTCTTATATTGATACAGACGAGGGTTGCTTGGGAGGAAAAAGATGAGGAGCTGATGGAGAAGAATTTTCATATGAAGGCCTCCCACCGCCTTTCTCGACATGCTTCGAGATGCCCGCATCGTGGATCGCCACCAGTTGGATAGGACGAGCTCGGCAAAGAATGGTAGCGCATCGAACTCCCCGAGTTCCAAGGCGACCAGCCAAGGCCAAGAAGAATAGGGCCTTCCGAGAAGGGTGGCGACTTACTGCACAGGAGGCAAGTGTCGGCCAAAGCAAAGACGCAGTTAGACTTGTACGTGTTATAAAATTTTTATTATTATTATTTTATTATTATTATTATTATTATTATTATTATTTATTTAAAATTTTTTATTAATACAATCTCAGTCGAGGAGGTTGGGGAGAGAAGTTCAGTTGCACGAGCTTCATCTTGCAACTCATACGAAGAGGAGTACTGGTGATTTCGTTGATGAGCGTTCGAGGCGGACTCAGGTAATTATAAAATATAATAAATATTTTTTTAATAATGTTTATATTGTTTTGTTAAAAAAAAAGATTTGACTTATTTGTTTGTTTAACAGGAGGAGTTTGAGGCGAGGATGTCTCAGCTTAGATCTCAGAGCTCATCATGTTCTCCATCTCAGAGCCCTGACGATCTATCTACACCGCTGAGGGTTTGGGCGGAAGTGGTTGGCGGAAAGAAGAAGGGTCGCCTATATGGTGCTGGCGACCTTGCCAGCAACTACAAAAAAGGGGCCCGCCGCCTACACACTGGAGAGTCGTCGAGTAGTAGTGCTGCCACTGGTCGCTCTGCCGCGGATGACCAGGAGATAGCCGAGTTGAAGCGGACCGTGGCCCAACAGCAGGAGCTTTTGACTCAGGTGCTGCAGCGACAGGAGCAGATGTACCAGTTGCTAGCTCGCGGCTGACCTACTCGCCTCGACCTCCGTCTCAGCCTCCGCCTCCCCCTCCGCCTTCGCCCCCGCGTACTCATGGTCATGTCGATGATGCAGATGATGTAGAGCATCTCGATCATGATCAGGAGTACCAGGACTATTAGTTCTGTTTGTACTTATATTTTTCATATTTTTGGATATCATTTTTTTCGCTTTAGGATATTATTTTAGTTCTTGATTTTTATTTGTTGAATTTTTATTTATTATGTTTTCTTTTTTTAATTTGCTTTTTTAGTTTACGTTATCACATTTTTATATATGGAAAATCAATTAATAATTAAATTAAATTAAATTAAATTACAAGTAATTTTTAATTAAATTAATAAATAAATATTTTTAATATGAGAGTAAATTATTTTTATAATTAAACAAATAAATAATTAAATTATTTAATTAATTAAAGAATAAAATTAATTTGGTTATTAATTAAAATTAATTTATTAATAAATTTAATTAAAAAAAAAATTCCCGATTACCGACGGCCTAAGCCGTCGGAAACAATTCAGATTTACCGACGGTCACGTCCTTCGGAAATCGACGTCATTTACCGACGGGTATAACCGTCGGTATTACCGACGGCGAAGAAGAGTCCGTCGGTAATCCTTTGCGACGACCATATTTCCGACGGGTTTTAGGCCGTCGGTTATCCGTCGGTAAAAGTGGGTTACCGACGGCTTTTATCGCTTACCGACGGCTTTAGGCCGTCGGTAATCTCGTATTTTTTTGTAGTGGTTATGCATCAACCCACTACACGAAAGTTGTTGAATACCCACGAAAATTTACCGACGGCCCCATGGTCGTCGGTAATATTTTAATTACTGACAGCCAAGCCCTCAGTAATTCTCCGGAAAAAGATTAGGATGAAATGTAATTATTTTTCAACCTTACCGACAGCTTATCTGTCGGTAATTAGCGACGGAGCCGTCGATAAATCTAAGTATTTACCGATGGCTTAGCCGTCGGTATAGAATTATTTTATTTCTAATTTAGTTTTTAAAATTATCGACGGCCAGGCCGTCAGTAAGTTTAAAAATGTAACCGTTGTAGTTTTGTCATCCGTCGGTACGTAATTATTTTAATATTAATTTATTTATTAAACGTATCGATGACTTAGAGTCCATTTGGATTAAAGTTTGCAAACGGACGTTTGATTCAACGTCATTTTGCAAAAGGATGTTTGGTTAAAAATGAGTTTATCATGACGTGATTTTTGTTTGGATATTTTTTCGCAAATATACGTTTGACAAAATAAAATTTATTTGGATGATATTAATTAAATGTACTTTTAAATGTATAATTACCGAAAAGAGATTGAGATTTTATAATGTAATATTAATATTACTTTTTATATTTCTTTGTGATAATATGAAAAAAATAATAAGTAGTTTTTGGTATCGCTATTTATTAAATATTATAAGTCGTTTTTGTGATAAGATAATATTTTAAAAATCCACAAGTTATAAAAGACATTCGTTACCGTAAGATTTTTTTTACATTCATTATTACAAGAAATTGATTGAAAAGTGCTTAGAACATCACAATTAATTACATGTATCTTTTTTTTCATTGGATTTTAATTACGGTGGCGTCTAGGGTGAACCGTTAAACATATGGTTCACCGGTGTTCTACTTGTTATAAGCCATTGGATATAATATAAAATAAACAAACGGCTTAGATTAATTACCAATAGAACAGGTAACTCATATTATTAGAAATTGAAATTTAGTCTATAAAACTTTTGTAAATTATATTTTTTTCCAGATCATTCTCGTTGTAGATCTCCACTCCCTTCCTCATTTTTCTATCTCTCCGTTTCTTCTCTCCTCACCTCCACCGTTTCTCTGCCTCACCCCTTCCCGACGTGAATCATGAGATGGTTAGACAAACTCTCTTTAGACACAACCAATCAAAAAATTACAGCAAATTAAACAAAAATAAAAAAAAATATTACGTGCTTCCAGGATCTACATTCTTCTTTCTTCTCATTTTTTATCCTTGGCTTCCTCCTTGCAATTGTTGATAGCTCTGAGATGTCGAACAACTGGAAGCTAAAAAGCTGGTGGTCGCTGTCGGAATCTGGCGAGCCAAGAAGTTGTCGTCAAGGATGCCGTCGAAAGCAATGAAACTTGCGGTTGCCATTGGAATCCAGCGAGTCCAAGAAGCTGACTTCAGCGAAATGCAGTCAGATGCAATGAAGGTGGTTGCTACTGCCGAATCCGGCGATTCTAAGAAGCCATCGTGAACCGAAGGCCCTTATCTTTCGTTCTATAAATTTCTGCGGCAAATACCGACCCACTGGGTCCATGAGTTTGTTTGGGTTTCTGGTTTATATTTGGAATTCTCCTATCTAACTCTCACCATCTAAAGTCTTTTTCTTTATTCGAACGAAAATTGAACTGTGAATTCTAAATGACACTATTTTTTAAAGTACAAAACTTGTTCCCACTGATGGATTGCACCAATCCTTCTAGAATCTACACCCACACAAAACCCATCAAATGCAATGCCAAAATAAACAAAGGGGGACAAAAGAAATCGAAACTTCAACAACTTCACCGTACACAAAAAAACCAGATTTGGAAAATAAAAAAAGATATAAAATAAGGGAATATTTGAGCTGTTGGAGAATGGTGTTATCTCTTATCAAATAAACTCAAAATGGTTTTATCTTTTATCAAATAAACTCAAAAGTAGAGGGAATGTAGCGGAGATCAACTTCAACACTACGCTCAATGGAATGCAGTGGAGTTCATCAAATAAACCCAATAGCATAGAGAGAAAATTCCCTCCTTTCCATCAGTTTCCAATGGAACAACTTCGAGGTTTGCACTGAATCTGGAAACTCCAAATGGTGGGTATCCACTGCTTTAAGGTCATTACGCTGTATCAATGAGTTGGGACGGGGAGGCGCATGCATATGACGCGGCAGTGAGATGCTCGAGAGGCTTCAAAGCTCAAAACAACTTGGAGATATTGTCTTTTAGTTTGCTTCACCCTCTGACCCAACAACACATTTTGCAATTTAATAAATTTATAATTTTGTCCTTATAAAAATAGCTTATTGCAGTGTTGACACCGAGTTTACCTACTATTCCCAGTCATTTCAATGGTTCACCGGTGAACCATATGTCATCGATCTCCACCGTAGAAGCCACCTTTAATTACACATATCTTAAAAATCAATTCATTGTAAGTTACAAATCATCTCGGTTACATCAAAAGTTGCCAAGTGATCAATATGCATGCTTCCCTTTTACTTTTCCTGGCAGAACATTCAACACCAGCAGCACTGCACAGACGAGAGGGGTCTTTTAAAAATGTGTTGGAGTTGCTGTCTTTTATCTGATGATGCTTTTTCTTCTTTGTTTCTTCTCAGTACTAGTAACAGACCCGTGCATACTCACGAGTTTCGTGACGATGAGACCATAATTGATAATCTACAGCACCTAGTTCTTGATATAATTCTCTAAGTATTAGAATGCAAATATAGCATGATTGGCATAGACAATTATAATTTAAAGGAATCAATGAAGTAGTTTAACATACAAAATTAAGTAGTTTTGTTTTGATTATATCTAATTATAATTTAAAGGAATCAATGAAACTGGTTCACATGAAATTTTGGAAAGGAAGTTAGTTCACATGGAATTTTGGAAAGGAATTTTGCTCCCTTAAACCATCTCTTTTCTCCAGCTTGAGCCTATCAAATGTATAGTTTTCCATCCTTCAAATGTATAGTTTTCTCAAATAGGTTTAAAGTCACTAAAAATCAAACACGACAGCATTGGATGATGGATACATTTTGAATGATCCTTCCTTTCTCATGAATTGTAGCTCACAATTTTTGTACCGAGCATCTTGCGAAACCTTTTTTATAGCCACTGTCTCCCGAGTCTCCAAGCACTTCGCCTATGTTTCAGTTCAAGAAGAAAAAACCCATCTAGTGGAGGAAATCAATGAGATGCTTTAACAACAGAGAAAGCTTAGTAGGTGAAGATGTCACCTTCAGATTGTTCATCCAAACATGGAAAAGAACTCCAAGAGATCCAGTGCCAATAATACGTTTTGCCATGTAACTAATGGTCTGCAAGTGGTATCAGATAAGGAATCCTAACCAATACGTTATGAATAATAAAAGAATTAGGAAATTTCATACAATTACAGAAACTTTGAGTGTATGAAATTAAATTTTACTAAAAACTGAAAAGTCAAGAAGGAAAAGGGTTAGAAAATGCTCGCATCGCACCCATTTGGGTTCACCATTTTGCTTCCAATTGTTGTGGAGATTATACAACCAGTGACTGCATCATTGCCTTTAAGGATATCAGCTGACATTTCCTGCAACCTATAGCAAGAAATAGATATTTAATATAGCAAAATAATAATCCTAATACAGGATATAAACGTACGACTTTTATTGATACAATATCAGTGTGGCTGAATTATTACTCAACCTTTTCGTCGCTATATCTTGCCCATTTATCAGTGTACCCTGGCATTCATTATTTGGTAAATTATTCAGGGAAGAAAAATTGAATGGTAAGATATAAGTATAATCATATTACCATGTAAACTGGACCATATCCATCTTCTTCTAGTAGGTAGACTATTGAATTGAAGAAGGTCATCACCCTATAAAAGAGTATTGCAAATTGTATGGGCTTCAAGGGCGAACAGGGTGAAAAGATAAGCACCAAAATGCCTTGTCAATTCTAAGTGATTGAACTACAGACTCAATCATGCCTCTTCAAACATGTCTTAACAAAATCACTGCTGAAATTGTCCCATCAAATAGTGTTTTCCTTTTATTTCACCATGTCAAACTGATTCAGTCATAGTAATAAAAAATACAAAAAGGGACACATCATCCTTCTGCTCAAAACTGTGTTTAGGGGTAAATGACGTTGTAAACAGCAGAAAAGAAGAAGCCAAATAGATTGCGAATTTCGTTCTCCGGCACGGACGGACGTTCAGAGGCCGGCAACGACAATCCAGACACACACTTAGTCGTTAGTAACTTGGGCAGTAAACAAGTTACTTGTCCAGCATTTATTAAAACTATTGACGGCTAAGCCGTCAGTAATCTAGGCAGTAAAATACACGGTTTTTCATATTTTTAGTTACCAACGACTTAGCCGTGGGTAAGTTTGAGACAGGGAATAAGTTTTACTTCCTTTCCTTTTTCTCTCCCTAATTTGCCTTTCATCTTTCTGTTTACCCTCTTTGAGACGCCGTGCGTCTCCCTCTTCTCCCCTCGCTGTCGTGTCCATCTTCTCCCCTCGACATCCACCATCACCTAGTAAGTGTGTTTATTTGCTATTTGTTCTTTATCCAATTTGTTGGTGGTTCTTTATCACCGAATGAGCACTGCTTAAGGATTTGAAATTGAAATGCAATACCCCTCTTTCTCTTTCTCTGATTTCGGTGCCCCGGGGTAGGGTTTCTTACTGTCTCTGAAATTGAAATGCATCCTTCTCTGTTTCGGCTAATGTAGCAATTTCTTTGTTATTAATAATAATTAATAATAAGAAATCCATAAAGAATTGATACCCATATTTGAACATTGAGATGACAGGTTAGAGAAAGGAGTTTGTGAATGCTTGCTTGTAGATATTTAAGACATGATACTGATTCTATGTGAATATTCATTGAAGTGGTGGTGTGCATATTACTTTAGCTCTTGGATACAAGCGATTGTATGTATAGTGATGTTTTCATTTCTGGTTTGGGCATATTTGATGGAAGGAAGGTAGTCGAAGTATTGAATAAGCACATAAGTGGTTTAAAGTTAAATATTTTTTTTCCCCTTGCTGCATAACCTTGTTTTAGATGCTGCAATATCAATTTTTTTTGGGCAATTGTGATTTCTATTATACTCACTAGCTGTATCAACAGTCATGGACTAGTTGGAGATTTAGTGAAAGTCATTAGAAGTACAAACTATTGATTTTGAACCTCGAGCTCAAGAAAAGTGCTAAAAAGTGATTTGGTTTTATAGATAGCCCACAAGGTCCCTAACCATTAGTATTAGTACTGAATTATGTAGTTTTACGATACTGCTGCATAATAATGTTGGGCTGGCGCTAACCACACCCCCCATTATGCTAGTTACACTCCCGGACACATTTAAATTTTTTAAAATGCCAAAAATACCCTTACGTGATTTTAATTCACGTAAGTACATACAAATTTTTTGAGTGTTACGTGATCTGAAATCATGTACCCTTACGTAATTTTAATTCACGTAAGTAAAAACTAATTTTTTAGGTGCTACGTGATCTCAAATCACGTAAATAAAAACCAATTTTTTGTGTGCTACGTGATCTCAAATCACATAGTACGTACCCTTACGTGATTTTAATTCATGTAGATAAAAACCAATTTTTTGGTTGCTACGTGATCTCAAATCACATAAGCAAAAACCAATTTTTTGGTTGCTACGTGATCTCAAATCACATAAGCAAAAACCAATTTTTTGGGTCCTACGTGATCTCAAATCACGTATCCTTACTTAATTTTAATTCTCGTAGGTAAAAACCAATTTTTTGGGTGCTACGTGATCTCAAATCCCGTAAGTAAAAACCAATTTTTTGGGTCCTACGTGATCTCAAATCACGTACCCTTACGTAATTTTAATTCAAGTAGGTAAAAACCAATTTTTTGGTTGCAACGTGATTTCAAATCACGTAAGTAAAAGCCAATTTTTTGGGTCCTACGTGATCTCAAATCACGTATCCTTCCGTGATTTTAATTCACGTAAGTAAAACCAATTTTTTGGGTGCTACGTGATCTCAAATCACGTAAGTAAAAACCAATTTTTTAGGTCTCATGTGATATCAAATCACGTAAGTAAAAACCAATTTTTTAGGTCTCGTGTGATATCAAATCACGTACCCTTACGTAATTTTAATTCACGTCGGTAAAAATCAATTTTTTGGGTGCTCGTGATCTCAAATCCCGTAAGTAAAAACTAATTTTTTGGATGCTACGTGATCTCAAATCCCGTAAGTAAAAACCAATTTTTTAGGTTCTACGTGGTCTCAAATCACGTACCCTTCGTGATTTTAATTCACATAGGTAAAAACCAATTTTTGGGTGCTACGTGATCTCAAATCACGTAAGTAAAAACCAATTTTTTGGGTTCTACGTGATCTCAAATCACGTACCCTTACGTGATTTTAATTCACGTAGGTAAAAACCAATTTTTTTGGGTGCTACGTGATTTTAATTCACGTAAGTCTCTGCTAAAAAAGTGAAGGCCGTCTGACGAAGATTAACGTTGTCGGCCTAAAGCACACGCACATCCTCAGGGACGGATGCACTTGTTGTAAATTGGGGGCATTTTATCCCGCTGACTTATTTGTTTTTTTTTACTAATTAGTAAGTAATTTTATTTTTGCCCCCACTTAAAATTAAGGGTTGATCCCACTAAAGAGAAATAGAAAATGAGCTACTCTTTTGATATGATTGAGAGATGAATTATTAAAGAGGAATGCTATCAACACATTATTTAACACTCTCTTTCCAATACACTTCCTCTTATTGGTTGAAATTCAAATGGGTCACACTAAATTATGTTGGACCCATGTAAATTTGGTGAGACCCATGCGAATTTCAATCAATAGATGAAAGTGTGTTGGAAATAGAGTATTAGAGAGTATGTTGCTAACATTTCTCATTGTTAAATGATTGTTTGGTCACATAAATAGAGAAATATTTTTAGTGAGTGCTGTTAATTGAACACAGCAAATCGACAACATACGCAACACACCTCGTCCATACTGTACGGACCATGTGTCCGTGCATGTACGGACGCCACTTTTTTTTTTCCAAAAGTTTTTTTTTTAAAAAAAAATTTATCTGGTTAATCACGTTTAAATATATGGTTAATGCTATTCATTATCTGGTTAATGCTACATTCTGAAACTTAAAACATCACATTTTCTTATCTGGTTAACCACGTTCAAATATCTGGTTAACGCTATTCATTATCTGGTTAATACCAAATCTTGAAACTATAAAAATCTCATTTTTTCATCTGGTTAATCACGTTCAAATATCTGGTTAAAGCTATTCATTATCTGGTTAATGCCAAATCCTGAAACTTTTTCTTATCTGGTTAATCAAGTTCAAATATATGGTTAATGCTATTCATTATCTGGTTAATGACAAATATTGTTTTAACCTGTTTAAAAAAATCTAAAAAAATAATAAAAAATTGAAAACAAAACTTTGTCCATACTGTACGGACATACGGTCCGTACAGTATACTATACGGTGTCTATGTCAAATTATGTGTTCAATTATTATTATTATTTTTAGTAGTGTTGAAAATGAAAAAGAATTATACAGAGAGCAATTATAATTCGTAAATATTGAAATGTCTTCAAATTTTTTGGGTATATAATACTATAGTTTTATTAATATCCAATTTTTTAGTCAATGACAATAATGTCATTATTTTATCATTTATACATCAATATATTTTTTATATAAATATATATAGTATATGATCTTGCCCCACTAGTTAAAATTCTTGGATCCGTCACTAGTTATATATCCTTACAGTGATATTGTCGATTTGTATTCGTACTACGATACTACCATGATTAGGGAATTTTCCTGATTCTGCACATGGAGCGGAAATTCATATAATGAAGTTCGTTTTGTTAGAAAACACTGGCCCTGTTTTGTTCCCCTAAAGAGGCAGGAAAAAAAACGTTGGTTCTGTTTTGATTTGTGAGGAAGAGAGATGGGGTGTGAAGAAGAAGAGAGGAACCGTGAGTGAGGGAGAGAGATGGTGTTGGTGAATCTTGAAAATTAGAAATGGGTTTGGGGGTATTTTGGTCAATTTGTTTGTTTAAATTTCTGACAAGGGGTGTAACTAGGATTAAAGGGGGTGTGGTTAGCACAAGTCATAATGTTGCTGTCATAAAAGGTCCCTAACCATTAGCAGCAACTTTGTTCTTATGTTGAAAGTTCAGCCAGGCATATTTTATTGAATCTCTGGGTAACTTGGGCAGGATTAAAAAAACTTCATTTGTGTGGTTATAAGGTTAGCTATGTATTGTTATTTTACTTATAGCATGTGGCAGCTGAATGCATTGCTTCAAAAGACAAAAGACTTTTTGGTTTGTGTTGTATAGCTAGCATTTGAATTGCTAATGTCTGGTTGCTATCAAGTATTGTGCAGCAAAAGCTTATAGGTCAATTTGATAACTGTAAAGACATAGTAATGCTTGAAGAGGTGTAGGTAGTACTGATCTTATGAATGGTTTTGCTTCAAATAAAAGCTTAAATTGTATAAGATTTTGAACTCCAATTGTACTTCCCTTTTTACTTGATCCTTCATTAGACATGTTCACTCTTACCTGAAGTAAAGATATGGAATTGAACATGTTTACTTATTTCTATACTGATGATATATTTCAAGAGAGATTTAAAATTGAATCTTGGTAGTTAGTCACCCATCTCCTATTTATTTTTTAATTTAATTACACTCTTCTGCATAAAAAAATTTGCAAGAACCTACCTGTTTATGGATTAACCATTCTATATAAATTTTTTTGGATGCTCGTGGGTTGTCCTCTTTGAATCAATATGCCTTAGCTATCTAAATTGCGCTCGATTAGCTGTCTGTGCTGTCATGAGAATCTTTATCCCGGATTTAGTGTGTTTTAGTTATTTGAAGTATGCTTGATTAATTGCAAATGTGCTTAAGAAGGTGCATGTGAAGGTAGATTCATATTTAAATATGATTAGGATTTTATGCCTTATTTTCATTGTGCTTGCCACTTATTTCTTGCCTTGTGTGCCAAAAGTAAAATTGTGATTCTGTCATGACTAAAACCAAAGATGGTTCAGACCTGTATTGGAACAAGGGGAACTTGAACATCATGCTAGAATAGCTTAGAGGAATGCCTAGGCATCCAAGTGCCTAGACAATGGGCCAATGGTTTTAGCTTCACTGCAGTATTCATGTTTTGATAAGGTTTGCCAAGTGCCAAGTTCATAATTACTGACTTCTATTACAGTTTTTGTGTTGAATTTGGACTCAACAAGTTTATTTCAAATTAAAGTAGTGAGATCTAAATGAGGATGTGTGAGGCTTGTTGGCATTCAAACAAAGTTCTGTCCTATAACTTGTTGCTAACTGCATAATAGGGATTATATACTAGCTAGTATTGGACTTATAATAAACAAAACATACTAGTTTCAATGATAAGCCGTAATTTAAGTGTAATACATTGTGAAGGACCAAAAGCATTTCTGTCAGCAAAATTCTCACAGGTAATGTCTCTCTAAATGCAAAACAGTCATTCAATTCAGTCGGATACTTATTTTCATCTTTTATCCTATCTGCCAATCAAGGAATATGCTATGGGGAATGACTAGAGTCAGAAGCGACAACACACATCACAGGTAATGGATTGAAATTTCATAAGCAACCAATTTGACCATTGGATTCATGGGTGCAGATAATAACTAAAAATGGAACTGAAGAAAATATTTTCAAACTAAGCATTTCAAAGACAAAAAAGATGAAGGAGAAGGTACCGAAAGAGGGTCGAGAGGAAATAACTCAGTCGCCGGGACAGAGAGAGGTGACGGCGGAGCCAACGGAGCGGTCCGACGCCTTTGTAGCCACTGACAGCGGGGGAGATAGACGCCTTGTATACCGTTGATGTTGGAAGGGATGATTGAAGCGGCGAGCATCTTTCATTATGAACGCGGGGTGAAAAATCGATACTGCAGCGGGAGGCGACGTTGGAGTTTGGGAGTGGACAAAACTTATAAACTTATAACAGCTTCTATTGGTTTCGTCGTACACTGATATTAATAAAACAGTTTGAACTTATTTACCCCTTAAAGCATGGTACGTCAGTTAGACACTTTTTTTACTTTTCTCAATTAAAAATATGATGAATTTGATAGTTAGAACTTGATCTAAGTTTTGTCCTTTGAGAGCATGAGACCGCAGAAATGAAGAATGATGCGGCACAAAGAGAGGCCGTGAATCCCGGGAGAGTGGGGACGTGACGTGAAAACGAAACCGTTGTTTGCGTTAATTTTGGGTTTTTTTATTTTAATTCAATTTTAACTGACGTGGCCAAAAGATCAAATTTGATTGGCTGATTGTGTAAAGGGGTTTTACACTGTCTGCTTATATAAATTAAACTCCTTTTTTTTTTTGTCAAAAGTGCATTCTATTCATATTGGGCAAAGGTCACAAAACGTTACACCAAGTGCAATCTAACAGCCCACTAATGGGGCATTAACAGTGTAACACCCTGGATTTACCATTGGGCTTTACCACTTTGGGATTTACCGCTGGGCCTTACCGAGCATGTCACTCATAGAATTTCTCCACACTCCTTTTTAGTGGAGTTTTGGCCTCCCCAAAAATTCAAGCCAAGTACTCTAACGCCTTAAGTACAAAGTTTTTTGAACCCCTGGTTTTATCGCAACACCCCGGATTTTTGAACCCCTACCAGGCCGTGCAATAGCAAGCTACATATGCATATGAATTTGTGTATTGACCACGTAACAATTCTAGAATGTATGTATGTAGATCTAGGAGAAACAAAAAGATTTCTAAGGACGGTATCTTACTATTCTTCTCAATTCGTCAAAAAAAAAATCTTACTATTCTTCTCAATATATTTGTTAAGTGTCACTATGTTGACTTTTGTGGCAAAATTTAATCTAAGTTAAAATATATTGACTTAAAAGATTATATATAGTATATGTTTAATAAAATATGCATGATGCTGACCAAAAAAAAAAAAAAAATAATAATAATAATAATAATAATAATAATAATAATAAAATATGCATGATTTTGACTTGATTAAATTTTTGTTATAATAATGGTAAAAATGAGACACTAATATTCCCAAAAAAGAAATGTTAACAATTATTTATATGAAAAATTATTTTTAAATTATAATAAAATTCATTATTATCTATATCATAAAAGGAAATATTCACGCAATCATAAAATTCCATGAGTGTTACGTTTTAGATTAAAAAAATATAATAATATTTAAATATTATTATAAAAAGTACACTTTCACTTAATTTTATAAATATAAGTTCATGTTCATATTTATTTGAAAGTTTAATATATAGATCACAATATGTAAATACGCATTGTACAATGATAAAATATTTGCATAAAAGCATATCAAAATTTAATGGCAAATACTAACAAAACATACAAATGAAAAGTTTACACAAAAATTCATTAATATATAAGTCACAAAAATAATTATAAACAAAAATATGTAACTTAAAGAGTAAAAATATATCATGTAAAGATGAATATTTTATTTAGTACAAAATAAAGATGAATATTTTATATGAAAACACTTTATGATTTACATTAAAATATATCAATATTTAAATTAAAGACAAAACCAATTCATTCCAATTCCCGCATAAAACAGATAATTATTTATTATTATTTAATGATAGCTATTGTTAAAATATTTTTATTAGTGTCATTAGTATATCAATCAAATAGTCAAATAAAAATTTTCTATTTGTATAAAAAAAATATTTTTATACCAATCATTGTTACTCAATTGTAATTACGTTAGATGGAGAATTGCAACTTTCTCCGAGGAGGATAAAAATCTCCTGTCTCATTTTTTTGTCATATTTTTTGTCCCCCACCAATGACAATTTGCCACATAATTAAATAAAAATATAGTAACTTATTAACACATATGCATATCCCGACATTTGATTGGTGAGAGACAGAGAGACACCATTTTTTAGGACAACAGATGTTTGCTCCTCCTAGGATTCATCTATAATTATGTTTATGTTTGTAATAATTTAAATAATAAAAAAATCTATGCCCTTTCTTCACTTGATAACTTCCAAACCTCGCAGTGCATCGTACAGCCCATACACTGATAATTTTTAAGAGAAAGTTGATTGAATAAAAAAGATAGCAGCAGCGATGAAATGCAAGACTTGCAAAAGAAAAAAAAAAAGAGATGAAATACAAGACGTAATTAGACATTAGCTAAAGAGACAAAAATTATGGGTCAAATCTCTTATTAATGACATTGCAAATATTTAATTTTTTTGACCATTAGAAAACATATTTCAAATTTTTTGCTTGTGCGATTTTTTTCATATTCCTTAATCCTAATTAAATACTCCATTCTGTGTAAGTTTTTATTTAACCCCCACACCACTGCTCCCTTCACAAATCACGATAGCAACTCTCAGTCTTCCTCTGTTTTGATTTCACTCTAGTCAAACATGCAAGGGCTGATCACTTATGTTTTGATTATTGGTTTTGTTTCACCATGTCTATGTCTTAGGGGGAATGTTGGAACCGACAATACTTTATATAATGTGATGCAATATGGTGCGCGTGGCAATGGCAAATCTGATGATTCACACGTATTTATCTTTCTGTTTAATCTTTATAATTTTAATATTTATACTTCTTGATAAACTTTGCTCTTCTATTATTTAATGGGAAGCTTATGGTTTTGATAGATTTTGACTAACTGAGTGACCCTTAACAACATTTTTAATTATGTTTTGAATTGTAGGCATTTTTAAGTGCATGGAAAAGAACGTGTGGATCAGAAGGGGCAACAACACTAGTTATCCCACCCGGAAAATCATTCATGGTGACAGGCTTAATATTAAGCGGTCCTTGCAAGGCAACTAGTATTCACATTCAGGTATATATAGCTAACATCCAACATACGAACAAAATGCTATTAATTGTTTTAATTTGTGGGATATATGTGCTTATTTAAAGCAAAATAATGATCATTATTCAATCATCAAATAAAAACAAAATTATCTTTTATTGTTTGATTTCATTTTGAAAAGGTGAATATAAGTGTCAATTAATACTCCATTTTTTAATGGGGTTAATTAATACTCCACGGCTCCTTATCTTGTTTCAAAACTATTGAGTATTTTAGAAATTCAAGATGCAATCAAGTCTTTTTTCCAACTATACCCTTAAATGTAATTAGTAACACATGATTTCAAGAGGTTGTTATAGTGCTTCACTGCTTTGTCAAAAAAACAATTGTTATAGTGGAATATTTATAAATTTTAGTAGTATTTGCATCGAAAAGAGACACTGAGTGACCATGATGCAAGTAAAAGAATACATGAGGATATTTTTGTCCAGATATTTATCTATTAATATTTTTAATCAGTGTGCTGTGACCTTAAAAACCCAGATATGGATTAAAATGAATAGTATGAACAAAATTTCATCTATTAATATTTTTAATTAGTGGCACTCACTTCCATTTCTTTCTTTCCTTTCCAAATTTTTTTTTTTGAAAAAATTGTTTTCCTTCAATTAAAGCCTAATAACATTATGCAATTTCAAAGAAATATTTTCATATATAATATATAGAGAGTGCAATGGATCAAATCTAGACGGGATGACACAATAGAATATATTCGATCTTGCCACCGATCTATTCTTATATGGTAAATTTCAGTTTTTATAATTCTTTAAAATAAAATAATAATGTTTTATTGAGTTTAATAACTATACATTGACAATATAAACAAAAATTCACAAACATCTAATCATATTTCACCATGGTGTTATGTTGGAATATTATTTATTAAAATACTACATAATGATTAAATGTTTGTGTAAACTTTTTTGCACTAAGAGTGCATAATAATTAAATTCTTTTTATATATTTTTATTTTTACATATATATTTCTTATTTTTGTTACACACGTGTTTTTTAAGTCTCTATATTAAAATAAAAATTTTAATTAATTATTCTTAATCTAAATTTTTAATTTTTATTTTATTTTTTAATCAATACTCAAATTTCTTAAGTCAACATTTAGAACAATAAAGTACATGCAAATCACTACTCAAATAATATTTTATTAATAATTAAATTAATTTTTTAATTTTTTAAAATTACAACATAAAATAATAATTTAAATCTAATGATTGTAATTAAATATTCTCATGCGCTCATGCGTGCGCGCGCGCGCACACACACACATATATATATATATGTATATATATATATATATATATATGAAAATATTAGTGGCTATTTTTAACAATTAAATACATTTTTATATAGAAATTTTTAATACGGAAGGAAGTTGAGTGCTTTAAACCAATTTTACCTTCCATTCTCATCCATAGTAAGTGGCCTGTGAGTTTTTGGTGAATAAACAATGTTAATCCACATCATATTAAGAAGAGTAATGTTACACAATAAAAAGCATTTTAATTAAAATTTTAACAAAATTAAACTAAATTCAATTATTGTTGTCGAATAAAATAAAGAGGTATGAATCATTTTTCTGTCAAAAAAAAAGGTATGAATCATTTATTCATTTGGGAATAAAAAAGTCTCATAAGGCTTAGCACAACTGACATAAGCCGGCGTTGTTAGGCTGGACATTTTTCGTGGTTGTCCAAGTTCGAGCCCGAAATTCTCACTTTACGTGTGTGAGTTTACAGGTAGTGCTTGCCACTCCGTCTGCAGACAAAAAAAAATTGAGAATAAAAAAGTCGGACTATTGCCACGTGTTCTGTGGAGCATTCTTTTTGGTAACTAAGCATTGTACCAACAATTCTATAACCGACATTTTATTTATTTTCCCCTTCCCTATTGCAGCTTCAGGGGGAAATAGTCGCACCTTCTAAGGAAGCATGGAGAGCTGGGCCATATTGGATTACAATCGAACATGTAAACAGACTCACAATCGATGGCAGAGGAGGAATCGATGGCGATGGTTCTACTTGGTGGCAATGCGAAAGTTGTCATCGGCCTGTGGTATGTTGATTATTGGCCTTGTTCTCTGTGATAATTAATTTGTGTATTACTATTTTAATATTTATTAATCGACTACTCACAAACTATGTAATGCACCCATATCCATATGCTTGTAGCAAGTTGGTAACTCTTTTAATTTATCTATTTTTTAGCAGTGACAAAGTTATTTTAATGAGAACAAGTGAAGAGTTATAATTTGATTTTTCTATAATTATAACTTAAAAAGATTTTCTATTTTTTTAAGTGGTTTCATCTTTGGAATAATTAAATTCTCAAGTATTAATCTCCAATTGTCTTCAATACATGTATAGGTTGATTGTCCAAAGTATGCCTTAGCGGATGAAAAGAAACACTTTGGCATATTATTATCAATTTAAAGAACTATGAATTCAATAATTTGTAAAGTCGATCAAGGACTCATTTGTTTCAAAATATGTTTTAAATAATTGTTTTTAAGATTTTTAATGTGTTTGTTTAAACTTATAAAAATAACCAGAATCTAAAAAAATGTGAAATCTAATTATAATAAAAGCTACTTTGAGTTGCTTCTAATTAAAAATCGTCCTATTATGATGAGCGTGGTCGATAAGAAAAACTATTTTTTAAATAATGATAAAAAAAATTAAAAATTTATTTTTATAAAAAAAACTTTTACCATATATAAAAATATCAAAAAAATAATCAACCTTTTATACAATGTAAAAACTATTTTTTAATCTTAAATAATTGAGTCCCAAAAATATTGTTTTTAAGTGATTCTCACTATCTTGTGACATCATTTTTCATGTTGTACAGGCCTTGTTTTTCCATTCTTGCAATGATCTTACTGTTAGACACCTGAGGATCACTAATTCCCCAGGAACTCATGTAGCCATAAATGGGTGTAAGGGTGCAAAATTCTCTAATATATTCATTCATTCTCCTCCTAACAGCCCCAACACTGATGGGTTTGATATTTCTGATTCCAATAACATCTTGATAGAAGATTCCAACATAAAATCTGGTAATCAAAGTTTATTTTATCTTATTAAATTTGAACTTTTTGTATTTTAAATAAGGATTATGTTATTTTTTGGTTTATTTTATAATAGATTATGTTATTTTTTAAAAAGAGAAGAACTAATTGTTATGAAAAAACGAGGAAAAACATATTTATAACTAAATATTAATATACATGTTAAAGTTGTTTTTTTAGCAACGATATTACCCTTAAAATAATTACTATATGTGCAATTTTAATTTTTGTTGCCTTTCTTATAATAAACAGGTGATGATTGTATTGCCATCAACGATGGCTCCTCTTACATCAATGTTACTCGAGTTGCTTGTGGACCAGGCCATGGGATAAGGTTTATAAAAACTCTCTAAAGTTAAATTGCATATATACTCGTTCTATTGTAGCCTACGTACAAATTAGAGCAAAGGGTTTCGATAAAAGTGTCTGTATGTGTGCGCGCGCGCATGCATGCTTATATATATATGTGTGTGAAGTTAATTAAATATTTGATCTTAAAAATCATGTCTTATCTTTCCCATCCCCAGGTTGTATTCCCATTTTGTGGTATGACTATTCCGGTGTTAGTATCCTTGGTAGAGTAGTGGTTTAGTGACCTAAGGGGGAAAATTGATGGAACGTGACATCCAACTGTAAATTATTTTCTTAATTTTATAATATTTGTGTTATTATAATTTTATTCCTATCTTTCACGAATCTCATAAAAAATGTATGAATTAATCAGTGTTGGTAGCCTTGGTAGAAATCAAGCTCGTCAGACTGTTGAAGAAGTTTATGTACAAAATTGCAGCTTCATCGAGACTTCAAATGGAGCAAGAATCAAGACAGTTCCGGTGAGTAACTAATATATATAGTTATTGCACATCTAGTCTGCTAATTATAATTTTGTACTCTTTTCTCCATTTTTCTCAAACTCAAACCATATAATTGTGTAAATAGCCATTCATAGTAACATATATATATATATGTTAAGATTTGTGTATATGTTATTGATATGAAACCTAGGTGCTGTACAGGTTTATATGGAGGAGCACATAGGCTTGTACACAATGGGAACAGATCAATTACAGATCCACCAGATTAAATGCTAATGATACGATCCTATAGTTTCTCCTATAACTCCTCATTTGTACAGTAAATACAAATTACATAATATCTCCTAATACTCCCCCTCAAGTTGGAGTGTGGGGATGATGAACACCCAACTTGACCATTAATTCTTGAAACAATTTCACTCCCAAAGACTTTGTGAATATGTCAGCTTCTTGTCTTCGAGTAGGTATGTAGCTGGTGCATATAGTTCCTCTAGACAAGTGTTCCCTGATGAAATGACAATCTACCTCAATGTGTTTGGTCCTTTCATGGAATACTGGGTTAGCAGCGAGATGAAGAGCCGCTTGATTGTCACAATGTAAAGTTGTTGGAACATCACAATTTACCTGTAAACATGTCAACAAACTACGCAACCAAATGACTTCACTCGCGGCATGTGCCATGGCACGGTACTCGGCCTCACTTGATGATCTTGACACGGTGGTTTGCTTCTTGGTTTTCCAAGAAATAGGAGCTGAACCAAGCTTCATGAGATAGCCTGAAATGGATCTTTGGGTAAGTGGACACGATGCCCAATCAGAGTCACAGAAGGCAATAAGTTGGAGATCATTTTCTTTGGGCAGCATTATTCCTTGCCCAGGTGAAGACTTCAAATAGCGTAAGATCTTTATGGCAGCATCCCAATGACCTTGCCTCGGTTCTTGCATAAATTGACTCAGAATGTGGACTGCATATGTGATTTCGGGACGAGTGATAGTAAGGTATATGAGCTTCCCTATGATTCTGCGATACTAGGGAGGATTTGAGTATGGAGGACTGGAATCCAATGCTAATATGTGATTCTGCTCAAGTGGAGTTGACGAAGGCTTGCATGCCAGCATCCCACACTCACTGAGAATATCTAAAACATATTTTCTTTGACACATGAACAAGCCAGAACTTCCATAAGCTAATTCCAGCCCAAGAAAATATTTTAGTGTCCCAAGATCTTTCATATGGAAACACTTGCATAGGTAGCGCTTGAACTCATTGCAAGCTTCTGTGTCATTCCCTGCAATTACCAAGTCATGAACATAGATGAGGATAGCCAGAAATATTGATCCATGGGAGTAAGTGAAGAGGCTGTGGTCCGCATGGCTCTCTTGGAAGCCATATGTAGTTAGAGCTTTGGACAGTTTTGAGTACCAATTCCGTGAGGCCTGCTTCAATCCATATATTGATTTCTTCAAGCGGCAAACCATTCCCTGTTTATGTGATTGATAGCCTTGTGGGATCTCCATATAGACTTCTTCATCAAGTTCCCCATGTAAGAGCGCATTGCTAACATCCATTTGATGTGATTTCCATCCCTTTGCTACTGCAACTGAGAGTAAGCAACGGACCGTGGTCATTTTTGCAACCGGGGCAAATGTTTCATTAAAATCTTCACCTTCTACTTGTGTATAACCCTTTGCAACTAGTCGAGCTTTATACTTCTCAAGCTCACCTGAGGCCTTGTATTTTATTTTGTAGACCCATCGGCACCCTATTGCGTTCTTTCCTTTTGGTAGTGCCAAAATCTCCCAAGTGTGATTCTGTTTTAGTGCTTTGATCTCTTGATTCATAGCTTCACACCATTCTGCCTTTTGTGCAGTTGCTCGGTATGATTTCGGCTCCTCATGACAAGCTATGGCTGCAAGAAATGCTCGATGCTTTTGTGAAAACTTATCATAATTAACATATTGTGAGAGAGGATAAATAGTACCTGAAGAACATGTTGGATTCTGTGATTTTTGTGTGGGATCTACAATGCCAGCGCGACAAACATAGTCTTTAAGATAGCTTGGAGGTTGCCTTGTGCGTAGGGGCAGCTGCTGCGCCTCATTCTGCATATGGTGATGCTCTTCATTCTGCATACGCTGTTGTAGGTGTTCCTCATTCTGCATACTCTGCTACACCTCATTATGTGCATGATTCTCCCCCTCATTGCTAGCTTCTGGTTGCTGCACATGGCTTTCCCCCTCAGTCCTAGTATCTTCATTTGGGGTGATCATCATATTGTCTTCTAAATTCGCTGCTGTCTCAACTCCTGAATCCTCCATTCCTTCACTTATCAGTCGAAAAATATCATCAAAAGTGCTCAAATGAGACTCAGTTGTCTCAGTGTTCTCTTCTTGAACTCCATAAGGAAAGATGTTCTCATAAAAGGTGACATCCGGTGATACATAAAACTCTCTGGTTTTGGGATTGTAAACCTTCCAGCCTTTTTGTCCTTTAGGGTACCCCACAAACACACATCTTTCAGCTCTAGGATCGAATTTATCCCTCTGCTTGGATGGATTCTTCACATAACACAAGCACCCAAATATTCTTAGGTGATCATATGACGCTGGTTTTCCAAACAACATTTCAAAAGGGGTCATTCCTCCATTGGCAGCCGTGGGTGTCCTGTTAATAATGTGTGTAGCAGCCAACACACACTCTCCCCAAAACGATATAGGCAGATTGGCTTGAAATCTCAGTGCCCTTGCAACATTAAGAATATGGCGATGCTTGCGTTCCACACGCCCATTTTGTTGAGGCGTTGCAATACAAGAAGTCTCATGCAATATTCCTTCCTCCCTGAAAAATAGCTGGACTGCTGAATTTGTGAACTCAGTGCCATTGTCGCTGCGAACTTTTCTCACCTTCCTTTTGAATTGTGTCTCCACCATTTTGCAAAAATTCTTTATGTTCTCTACTGTTTCAGTTTTGTTTTTCATTAAATATATCCATACACCCCGTGTGAAATCATCTATGATAGTGAGAAAATAGTGAGATCCATTATGTGAAGCCGTGTGATACCTCCCCCATAAATCACAATGTATGAGCTCAAAAGGTTCCTCTGCTTTATTACTGCTTTGATTGAAAGAAACTCTACATTGTTTAGCCTTGTGACATGTATCACAGCAGCCAATACTATTCAAATCTAAATTACACTTAAGCAAATGCGAAAGACTCTGTAAAACTTGGATTGAAGGGTGCCCCATTCTTGCATGCCAAAGGGCAGCATCATTCTTCTTGGCAGCAACTAGACTCCTTCCTTGCATTGAACCTCTGAGCATGTAAATCCCCTCACACAAATCACCGGAACCAATCATCTTCTTCGTTGTCTGGTCCTGTATCACACAATAAGTTGGATAATAAGTCACTGTGCAATTTAAATCATGTGTCAGTTTGTGAACTGAGATTAAATTGCAATTGAAACTTGGCACAAATAAAACATCAATGAGCTTGATATTGTTGTTAAGGTGGACAGTTCCCATTTTTTCAACCAAAACTGTGTTCCCTGTAGGAACTGTGATGCGAAATGGCTCCTTTAGATTGCATACTTCATCCAAGATGTCAAAAAAAGAAGTCATGTGATGGGAAGCACCACTGTCTAGGATCCATTCATGTCCTTGGACAGATTTAACATTACCAGCTGTTGCCTCATGTACAGAGGCATTTCTCTTTACGTGGACTCCATAGAGCGCATGACCAGTGGATGGTTCTGCTTCAGCTCCCTTCTCTTTGTCATCATCCTTGCGTGCTAGGTGTGCCCGTGACCCTGCTCCATGTTTATTTGGCGCATGTTGAACTCTTCGCATGTCCCAGTGGGCTGGATAGCCAATTATCTCAAAGCACTTGGATTTGATGTGCCCTATTTTGCCACAATGATCACATTTTGGCCTAGGCCCATCTCTTCCCTTGTGTTTGCTTGAGTAAAAGGCCGACCCTGCTTCTGGTTTTGCTGCTCTCTCTTTGTCAGCACTGAAACGAGCCTCTTCCCTCAGAATCTGATTGAATGCACGCCTAAGAGATGGTAAAGGATCAGTATTGAGGATTGCTGCCTTGACATGATCAAATCGATCATTATCGAGTCCTCCAAGGAACAAATGAAGATGATGATCCTCTTCTTTCTGTGTGAGACGCTTGGATGCACCGCAGGTACATTCTTGTGCAGGCTGCAACTCACTCAATTCATCAAGGATGCTTTTGAATCTGGTGTAGTAGTCTGTCACGCTTGCCTCTGCTTCTTGCTGCATTGATGGATGCGAGGAGCATTTGTCTGAGCAAATCGTTCCTCCAAATCGATCCAGATATCTTTAGCAGTTGATGCATGTGAGATGCTTGCATGTAGGCTTGAATCTGTGGAATTGATGATCCAAGCCATCACCATGGAATCAGCCCTTTCCCAATTTAGGTAGTCAGCTGAAGCAGATGCGGGTTTCTTAATGCTCCCGTCAATGAACCCTAATTTTACCTTCGCACGTAGAGCTGTTTTCATCGATCTTGCCCATGTGCTGTAGTTGTCTCCATTGAGTTTCACGACGACCAGAGGTGTTCCTGGATTATCCGAGGAACTCAGATGGTAGGCCGGTGGTTGTGCGACGGCGGAGGAAGTTTTGCTGCTATCGAGGTTATCCTTCTTCTCCCCTTTGTGATCTTCCTGCTCTGATGCCATGTTAAGATTTGTGTATATGTTATTGATATGAAACCTAGGTGCTGTACAGGTTTATATGGAGGAGCACATAGGCTTGTACACAATGGGAACAGATCAATTACAGATCCACCAGATTAAATGCTAATGATACGATCCTATAGTTTCTCCTATAACTCCTCATTTGTACAGTAAATACAAATTACATAATATCTCCTAATAATATATATATATATATATATATATATATATATATATATATATATATATATATTATATATGAAATACAATATATATTAGTTTATACACATTTACACATTGATGGCTACCACACATTGATTCATATATACACTTGAAATTAGTGTTATAAAACTCTTATCACAACGCATCTGAGAATGAATCGAAATTATTATGAAATAATTGTATGTAACTTTAGGTTAAATTGACAGGAAACTCAATTCACGACTCAAACTTGTGACACAATCTCTTATTAACTATTGGAGAACTCATATTGACCAGCAAATACAGTGGTTAATAATGGGGGCATCCCTTACCCATGAGCTAGCTTTTGAGTTTGAGTTAGGCTAAAACCCAAATTTTAAGATAGTATCAGAGCATATCATACATATGTTGTTAGGCCACTCAATATCGGACCACTCATAGATGTTCAGTCTTGCAAACTTTACACTCCAATTGTTCAACCTTGAGCATGAGAACTCAAATTCTAAGGATAACACCACAACAAATTTAAAGTTTAGATGCATGGAAAAAGTCAAAAGAACTATTTTCCCATTATCTCTCACATATGGATTTTCCATATTCCAATTTTTTTGCAGGGTGGAGCAGGGTATGCAAGGATGATTACTTTTGAGCAAATCCAACTTATAAATGTTAAGAACCCAATAATTATAGACCAGTACTACATTTTGGTACACATTTTACTCTACATTATTCATATTATATCTTGTCATTTCAACTACGTGTTTTTCTGTTTGTTGGTTATATATATACATTGGATTTTGTGCAATTTATTAGGATTCAGAAGTGCAAGTGAGTGAGGTGACATATCGTGGGTTTAATGGAACTTCTGCTAGTGACATAGCTATTGACTTAAGTTGCTCCTCGATGGGTTGTTTCAACGTTGTATTGGATCAAATTAACATTGTCTCTGCACAACCGGGAAAGAAGACTGGTGTTGTTTGCAAAAATGTCCATGGAATAGCTAAAGCCACAATTCCACGTGTGCCTTGCCTGTCTCATTAATGTGTTATTGAAAACCATATGTTAAAAACTATGTCATGATTGTTTCATTAATCAAGTTGCAATGCAATGCCAAAATTCTTGTTACACTTATAATATACCATTCCCAATTCAAAACTATGATTTGAATTCGTTGCATTTATGAAATCACGCGATCGTCGACCTAGATCGTGGGATCAAGATCGGACGACACATGTTCCGACTTTGTATTTTGGATCCAATTTCCCAAAGTCAGAATGTGGATCATACGATCTTGATATGACTATCCATATCAACAGTTGCGTCAAATACGTGATTATCTAACTATAGGAAATCTGGATCCAATCACATATTTGGTTATAAGCTTCATTTTCACATAATTGGCGCACTATAACTTTCAACAAGATTTGAACAGAATCGTTTTGCGTATGATAAGAAATTTGATAACCATCTTATACATTTTGAAATTTGAGAACTAAATTGCACATCATGTAAAATTAAAGAATGTTTAACATTTTCCAGATTGTAATAGCAACACCATATTGACCAGATAAAGACAACATAGACAAATGTTTGGAATGTATCATGTGTGCTTGGTTTTACACCTAGCATACACACGACCTACTTCTATGGTAAAGTACAAAAGTTGTAAATTGTAGTAATTCATCATGTGGTTCGATGATAGAATAGAGATTTTTCTTTTATTTTTTTATGCCTCATTTGGTTTGGTGTACCTACTTTGAAAGAACACATTGACTTTAAAGCATTATTTTGTATCCAAGAGACAGCAAACTAATATGACTATATAAATGAAAAATAATATTGTATATGCAACAGCTTTTTCTTCTTCCTTAAGTATTATTTGCCAATGAAGGGTAAATAAGATACGAAGACTTGAGGGATATACACTATCACTATCAATAGATTTTTTTCTTAAAAAAGTATATATTTTTACAGAGCAAGATTGGCAATCAATCAAGTCTTATATGTAGGAGTAGAGACCAAGAGATGAGACTTCATGTACCAAAAGTTTTGAGCATATCAATTAAGAAGCAATGAGAAAATATCTTCATGTCTAGTTCTTTTTGCTTATTATCCCATAAACAACTTGTCCATGTTCTTCACCACAATCTTCATGCGCCTGATGTCCGGCCTACATAGAGCAAGAATTCAATTATACCTTTCCTCTATGAGAATTGACACAAGATTTATGGAGAAGACAATGTAAAATTACAACCACAATACCTCAAATTAAAACAAAATATTTCTCACCGTTTCTTCATTGTGAACAAGCTAGCATGCAATAGAATATTAAAATAATCTGAATAGACGTCTCCTTTGTGAGTAGACGTCTTTTTTCTCACCGTCAACTGGATTCTCTCTCCTTTGTGAGTAGACGTCTTTTTTCTCTTTCGGCTCTGAGAGTATTGTTCTTTTGGTTCTTGTGGTCATGGGTTCTAATGTAGATCTCGACCTTAATGGGTTATCATTGGTGGAAGACGAAGAGGAAGGGATATCCTTTCATGTTGATGAATGTGAGATATCAACAGTTAATTGATTTATCAACTCTTAAGATTAATTAGTTATTTTATATTGGGTGAAATATATTTTTCGTCTTTGTAAAATTAAAAGTTTTGGTTTTTATAAAACTTTTATTTATTTTTAGCCCTATAAAATAAAAAAATAATGTGCTTTTATAGTCTTTTGACAAAGACTAAAAACATATTTTTCTCTTTTTAGAGACGTCGTGATACTAAAAATGAATTAATTTTTTTTAGAGATGTCATGATACTTTTTTTTTTGAAAGCAACAAACTTACTTCAATTCATTCAACAATAATCCAGAAATACACGAGGGAATTGAATTAAAACACTTGGGAGCTAGCATAAAACCTAGATGCTCTAGCAAGGTTATGAGCAACGAAGTTTGTTTGTCTCCTAATGAAACTAACCTCATAGTTTTGTAAACTTTTTAGAAGCTCTCTACAAGAGTCCAAAATAGTACCTAGCTCATTGTTATAAGACTGCTTTGTGATCATATCATCCACTACTCCCTTACAGTCCAGCTCGAAAATGATGTTTGGAATCTCAGCATCTTTCACACATTTGATACTTTCTAGTAAAGCTAGTAGGACTTCTGGAGAACCACTGAGATTTAGCTATCACGAAGGCACCTTGATCATCACGAACACAAATACGTACCCACTCCAAATACTCCCTCTGGAGAGAACAAGGCTGCATCCGAATTGCATTTATATTTACCAACATCTGGCTTCTTCCAAATTAAGTCCACACTGCTGTCAATGTGCCAAGTCTGGGATGGCTCTCTCATCTTCACCTTGTTCCAGCTGATTGTGTAAATTTTGGCCAACTCCACTGCTGCTGCCACCGGAAATTCCATCTCCTTCCACACCATGTCATTGCGCCGCCGCCAAATGCACTAAAACAGCATAAAGAAGTCCTGCAGCTTCTCTGTTGACAGCACCCTCAGATGTCGTGATACTTAAAACATATTTTTCTCTGTTTACTTTTCAAAGTGAATAAATGACAAATAGCCTCCCTCTCTGATTCTACGTGGCTTCCGTAGAATGTGATGTGTCCACAACACGCACAAGCAGGTATACTTGCCGGATGTGGGCGGCAGAAGATTGGTGCCTATGTCAATCTTGCCTCATTTTATCTTGTGGGCGTTCCTTGGGCTGTTGCATTAGCATTTTTTGTCCACATGCAAGCCATGGTAATCAATAATTAATTGTCAATTAATTATTGATATATTCCAACCTAATTACTATAACTAACTGTCTGTCTGTCGCCGTATCTGGATTGCGTTTTCTTTTGACTGTAGTATTCTTAAATTTGTGTCAAACAGGGGCTGTGGTTAGGGATCGTCTCTGCATTTATTGTGCAAGTGTTATTTTATTTTACACTGCTTTTACGATTCGAACAAACTGGGAGGAAGAAGTAAGCATTTTCAACGTTTATGTGTTCCTCTCTACTCTTTTTTCTTTTTTTTTTTGATATAAGTTCCTCACTACTCTTAAATACTGTGTCCTATTACTGCATATATTTACAGTTTTACACAAGTCTTGTTCTTTATTAATTACTTAGGCAAGGAAAGCTCAAAGCAGAGTTCAGCGCTCAACCGTCACGCCAACTACTACTACTGCTACCCTAAGAGACAGCATATTACCATCTCAAAAACTAGAACAAATTTGAAATTCCCTAATCCATTTATTTTTTATTGCTTTTATCATGTTAAAGTAGTAGGGTAGGGACATTTGTATTTAAACAACTTTTGGGCATTAATGCAATAAATATTTATTATATTTTATGCTCCTCTCCACCGGAAACTTTGATCAACTGCTATTGGCTGCAGACAAGTAAAACAGATCACGACTGTAGTGTTTAAAATATGAGTTTAAATGGTATGTATGTGTAAAACCACGGACATCCGATAAGAACTTATTATTTTACCATGCCATCCACTTTGGTAACGACATTTTAAAAATAACTACCAAATAATGAATTTTCATTGAATGTCTGTGTAAAACTTATTTACTGTGCATGCTCTTATTTTTCTTAAAATATCACAATCGAAAATTATATTCCGTCAAGTACTAACTTACTTCAGTAAGAAGGAAAAAAAAAAGACCAACTTACTAGATTTAATTTCGTTTGACCAATCCAAAATCCAGGCAACTGGATTTAACGCAAAGTATGAATCTTCACGCTCAAACATGGCTTTCAGTTTCTCCCATGCTTAAGCAGTGACATGCTTAAGTGTGGATCATTGGAATGCATACGTATTGATAGACCTATAAAAATAAAATAAAATAAATACGATTCTCTAAATTATAAAATAACAAAATGAAAAAATAAATTATTTCTTATAAAAAGTACCAAATTATTCATTCTAAATAAACTTAAAAATTAAATCTAACTTAACCTAAAATTTACTATTAATTCAGATATATGATCAATTGGACAATATATAAAACAAAAACAACCTCAAAATCAATGCACTAGAAAACCTGAACATTCAAGATATAAGATTACCATGCAAAAGGTTAAAAATAAGAATGAAAGGTCAAGTACTTGGCTAAATTAATTGGTGCATCCAAGTCAAATAAAAATAAACAAAGAATAAACACATTTGTGAATCCACTATATATGCCCTACCAAGTGAAAATAGTAAGAAAATTTACCAAATCTAAAATAAATAAATAAATTATGTTTCAAATGATCAAATTATACAAGTAGAATTGCAAGTTTACATTATTGGTTGGGATTTGAGCTTAAAGTGCTAAAAGAAGGACAGTGTTTACATAATAGTTGGAATTATTGTGATGATATGTAACTATAAGATAACGGATGGCTCTTTTTTAATAGCCGCTGAAAGAACCTCTTCCACTGCTACCACCAGACTTGGCTACATTTTTTTTTTTTTTAACAGAGCAGACTTTCCTTCTTCCTCTTCTGCATCCTAACAAATTTGGAGGGTGTTGGAGGGAAGTTTCATTTATCAGCTTCTGTGAAACTTACATACATACTCATCACATCAGTGCCTTGGTAGGTACCACTTAAACTTACCACTTGCAAACAATAAGGATAAACCAACATTCAATTCGCTGGGACCAGTTTTCCTACTCATATATAGATATATCCATTTCCAAATTTGTCTTATACTCGCCACCAACTCACAATGCAAAGCCACCGTTCATCTTCTATCCTCCACAAATCCAATTCATATCATATTTTCTTGGTTCAGAAAATTGTCACACTCACACTGCATTCTCCTTCCAACCCAACCATGTGAGTGACCATCTTATCTTCTTCTCACTCTCCCAAACACCATTCATTACTGTACAGCAAGCAACATCCTCTTCATTCATTCATTAGGAATGGCATCTGCTGTCAAGAACAATCCCAATGCTCAGATTCTTGAAGAACTAGAGGCTCTGAGCGAATCCCTCTACAAATCACACACATCCACCACAGCTAGAAGAACAGCTTCCCTTGTGCTGCCACGAACTACTACTGTTCCATCCATTGAAGATGACAATCAGACAACCAAAGTCGATGTCGAAAGCAGTAACAAGCTTCGATCCCGTCGCATGTCCATGTCCCCATGGCGATCAAGACCAAAGCTTGATGATGGAGTTCCCATTTCCAAGGCAGAAACCAAGGAGCTGGGTAACAACACATCAAGTTGGAGTGATGAGAATGAGAAGAAGGGGATTTGGAAGTGGAAGCCTATGCGGGCACTGTCACATATTGGAATGCAGAAACTAAGTTGTTTGTTTTCTGTTGAAGTGGCCACTGCTCAAGGCCTTCCTTCTTCCATGAATGGACTCAGGCTAGCTGTTTGTGTTAGGAAGAAGGAAACAAAGGAAGGTGCTGTTAAGACAATGCCATCACGGGTTTCACAAGGAGCTGCTGATTTCGAGGAGACTCTTTTCATAAGGTGCCATGCTTATTACACCAACAACAACCATGTTGATGGGAAGAGGCTTAAGTTTGAGCCACGTCCCTTTTGGATTTACCTTTTTGCTGTGGATGCTCAAGAGCTTGATTTTGGAAGAAGTTCTGTGGATTTGAGCGAGTTATTAAGAGAGTCCATTGAGAAAAACCAACAAGGAACGCGGGTTAGGCAATGGGACACGAGCTTCGGGCTATCTGGAAAGGCAAAAGGAGGAGAACTTGTTGTGAAACTTGGTTTCCAGATCATGGAGAAAGATGGAGGAGTTGAGATATATAATAGTAGTAATCCAATCGAGAAGTCGTCAAAGTCCAGCAAGTTGAGTAGTTTCTCATCTTCTTTTGCTCGTAAACAATCAAAGTCATCCTTCAGCATGCCTAGTCCCAGAATCACAAGCAAAAATGATGCATGGACTCCTTTACATTCACAGCCAGCAGCATTAGAAGGTGACATTCAAGGAATGGATGACTTGAATCTTGATGACCCAAACCCAGTTAAGGATTCCTCTTCTTCTGCCCAGAAAGAACAGGTGGAGGATTTTGATCTTCCGGATTTCGAGGTTGTTGATAAAGGGGTTGAGGTTCAAGAGAAGGAAGAAGATGAAGAAGTGGCCGAATTATCTGAGAAACCGGTTTCAGATGAGGTTGTGAAGGAAGTAGTGCATGATCATTTGCACCTTACTAGATTGTCTGAGCTTGATTCAATTGCTCAGCAGATAAAAGCTCTTGAGTCTATGATGGGAAATGATGGTATTGATGATAATAAGTTTATGAAAATAGAGGAAGAGACTGAGACACAAAGGCTTGATGCAGATGAAGAAACTGTGACTAGGGAGTTTCTTCAGATGCTTGAAGATCAAGACAGCAAAGGAGGACACTTATTCAATCAACCTGAGATTCCACCTTTACAGCTTGAAGAAGGACACAAGGATTCTTCTCCAGAAGATGGAGGAGAATCTAAAGTTTATCTTCCAGACCTTGGAAAGGGTTTGGGTTGTGTGGTTCAAACAAGGGATGGAGGCTACTTGGCTTCCATGAACCCTTTAGATATTTCTGTGGCTAGAAAAGATTCTCCAAAGCTAGCAATGCAGATGTCAAAGCCTTTTGTGTTGGCAATGGCATCAAATGAATCTGTGAGTGGGTTTGAATTGTTTCAGAAATTGGCTGGCATTGGTTTTGATGAACTCAGCACTCAAGTTTTATCATCCTTGATGCCAATAGATGAACTGATAGGCAAAACTGCAGAGCAGATTGCTTTTGAAGGCATTGCTTCAGCCATCATACAAGGTAGGAACAAGGAAGGAGCAAGTTCAAGCGCTGCCCGCATAGTTTCTGCGTTGAAAAGCATGTCAATCATAATGAGTTCAGGAAGGAGTGAACGAATATCAACAGGACTTTGGAATGTTGATGAAGAACCAGTTACTGCAGAGAAGCTTCTGGCTGTTTCAATGCAGAAGATTGAGTCCATGACAGTTGAAGCATTGAAGATTCAAGCTGACGTGGCCGAGGAAGAAGCTCCATTTGATGTTTCTGCACTCAGCTCGAAGAAAGGAGAAGGTGGGAAAGATCTTTTGGATTCTGCTATTTCACTTGAGGATTGGATTAGAGACCAAAGCTACAACAAGAAGGGTGCTGCAGCTGCAAGTTCTGATAGTGAACAAGAAAGAGTGACACTGATATTGGTTGTCCAATTAAGGGATCCAATGAGACGGTATGAAGCAGTTGGAGGCCCTGTGATGGTGCTTATTCACGCAACAAGTGCTGGCACAAAGGGGAATGAGGAGGAGGAGGAGGAGAAGAGGTTCAAAGTAACAAGCATGCATGTGGGAGGCTTCAAGGTGAAGAGTGCCGCAAAGAAGAATGCATGGGACAATGAGAAGCAGAGATTAACAGCAATGCAATGGTTGGTTGCATATGGGTTGGGAAAGGCAGGGAAGAAAGGGAAGCAAGCATTGGAAAAGGGGAAAGAGCTGTTGTTATGGAGCATTTCCTCAAGGATTGTGGCTGATATGTGGCTCAAAACCATGAGAAATCCAGATGTGAAGCTTGTAAAGTGATTAGTTATGCTAAGGAGACAGTGCTTGCATTGCATTCAAAAAAATTGCAGCTGCCTATACCATTTGTGAATACAAGAAATGTGTAAATGTCATGCATGCCATCATTGCAGCTGCCTATACCATTGCAGCTTAAGTTACATGTGAGTAATAGTTTTTGTTATCTATTTTTGTTATTGATGAAATACTTATATGAAACCGTGATTCATCATTGTTATTATAAAATAATCAGAGTTCAAGGAGCCGTAGTTTACGACACTCCTGATCTGAGTTGTATCCATGAACCAAACCAAGGGCACCACCTTTGCACTATAATATAATATAATATAATGATCAGCCACATCACATGCCAAGGCCCTTCAAAAAGGGCATGTTTATAATCTTGACAAAGAAGTAATCATCAGACATATCGATGATCCGGAAGGAGCCCAGTTTTGCCCATGACCTCTAGTACGTACATATTCTCCAAGACACAGCAGCAGACTCTCTTTCTTACCCAAGACATTCTCCACCGGCGAGCATTTCCACAGAGTTAATGTGAAGGGTGCCAATTGCCAAATCATAAAATCAATTTCTAATTTATTAATAGATTAAATTTTATGTATATTAAAATATATGGTTTATTATTTTATTATATTATATTATTAAGTAAATTTTATACTTGTTTCGAAAAAACAAAATACAAAAGTGGAGCATTTTCTAGATAACATAATCTTTTTTTTTTTTAAGGGAATAGATAACATAATCTTATCTACTATAAAAATATAAATAATGGGTACTTGACCCTTTTGGCCAGAAATGAATTTTCCAGCAATAAAAAAAGAAATGAATCATCAAGGGGGGTTACTCTCATCACTCTAGGAGTTGTTGTGGTCATTTCAAGTACAGAATCAACGACTTTATATTTCTCTCTCTGACTTCTTATATTTCCTCACACACACCATATGTAAATCAGTGTATCATGGTGGCGCAGAACAAATTTATAAATTAATATAAATGAAGTTGAGAATTTTGGGGGTGACCGTGGCACCACCAAGTCACCCCTTGGTTCCGCCCCTACACCTGAACTGTATCGGTAGTGGAAACCGAGACTTTGGTCTTCACTTTCTCGGTGCTCCTAACTTGGAGGTCCTCCTCCTGCCAAGAGTCCTCTTGGCGGAGTCGCACTGAGCTCATTCCCTTGGGAAATGGCTAATACATGTCGAGAACTGGGTAAAACCAAGCTCCAAACCACCCTCCCGGGGAAAAACCCCAGCAGAGCAGAAGACATCGCTACATAGACGCCATGTCACCCCAAAAGTCAACATGGAAAGGTGTTTAATGACAACATTATAACACATTACAGAGATAATATGACTTCCGTCCAAATTGTGAGAGATTTCCAAAATATTTCTAAAATGCATAATTGGAAGGTTGTATGTCTGTATGGTTAAATTCACATAATAGTATCAATTTAATACAACATTTCGTTTGGCACTCGTTGGTGCAACGGTCCGGGCGTTTTGGATCAAACTGCACAACCTAGGTTTGAGTCCCTTCAGGAACAGTTTTGAATTTTTTATATGTTATTTAACAGATTAAAATTTAAAACGAAAAAGTGAGTCTGCATAATTCAAACCCTGCACCCTATAGCGAACAGGTGCAAGCACCAACCGCTAGGCCAATGGGTCACGTTGTATCATGGATCGAACGTTATTAATATATAATGTTTCGGATTAACCAGTATTAAAAACTCTTGGATAGTTGTTTCCCTTCATCAAGTGGCATGAATTGCTCTATAAATAAAGACACTCTATATGCAGAAAAGAACACGAAATTCTTTGTTTTTCCTTGCCATTAACGAATTCTAAATCATTATTTTTTTTCTCTAGTACACGAGAATTAGTGAGAAAATTTTATTCTGTAAAATATCATTGTTTGATAGGCTTGAAGTGTGTGTACAAACCACTTCAAGAATTCCAAAGTATCCTAAAAGGGATTTGCCAAAAACCCTGTTGCATCCAATTTATCAAGATTAGTGAGGGCAAATCGAACCTAAAACTTAATGTTTCACACACACATTGGATTTATTTGTGCAATAATTTTCTTCTCTTTCATTATTCAGGTGCAGCAGTATCCCCCACAACATCAACAACTCAAGGTTCTAACACATTCACTAGAAGTCTAGAATACAAAGAGAACATGCAGTAAACATAAATTTGACCAGAAAATAGAGTAAAATTTCTTTGAATGAAACAATCTGAAGCATTCAATTTAGATTGCCATGCTCGATAATGTAACTGGACCTGATGGAGAATATTTCTTTTCTTCCTCTTCTAATATTACTTTTTGAATCCTCTTTGATAGGTCAGTATTGATAGCTAGGTTGCCAGGTACTCTGAGTTTCCGCAGCAGGGGTCTACCGTCATGAAAATATCATGAAATAGAAACTTCAATTTGAAGTATATACATTCAAGTTTTCTGAATTTTATGTATACAGCTATACAGTACACAAGTACAAATCAGTTGTTTAACTCCGACCTGAACTTCAACTGCTTAAAGTTATCTACATGAATCTGTCTTTCCATTCAGTCAGAAACTCAGAAGTGGAAAAAGAAAGAAAGGAAAGACACTTAAACTGAAGTTAACAAGGATCAAGTATTGACCCGATGACACCGACACCAAAATGCAGTGCCTCCACTTCGGCCTCGAGCAACAGCTATTTCCTCATCAACATAAAACCAGATGAAAAAGGGATCCTTGGAATTTGGTTCCCTGTCTTCCTTTTGTCCTAGGCTGATTTGTAGAGGTTTTAAAGGTCCAACTTTTATGCGAACGTTCTCGAAAATGAAAGCCAGTATTCTGTTTTTCCACGAAAGTCTGCCTTCAAATGTTAACTGTCCAATGGGTCCAAGATATACACCATTTTCGATCCTCTCTGCCTAACAATTCATCAATTTAATATAACTTAATATTCTAACTTAAACAGAAGCAATCAAAAAACTACCCCAGCTTTTTTCTAAAGATGTTTAGACATAATTTGAATGATTTAGTATATGCAACACTTACAAGTAATGAAACAAATAACAGCAATACAACCTTAATTGCATCAGAAGATGCAGGGAGACAATGAAGAATCCATTTTAGAGGCCTTATTAACTCATATATGCAAAACAGTCTTTCCTGAATGAAGTGGATATACACAAGGGTCATCACAGATAATATTGTGATTTCCCTGACTTCGTGTAAGTGGCTAAGAAATAACACAGCAACAGTTGATTTTCGCTTTTTCACCTAAATCCTCAAAACCTTAGACTATGATAAAAATAGCAACATCACTATATTCAATGAAGCATTAACAGTTCTCTCTCCTGTCCTTAATATATGAAAATATATGTAAAAAAAATATTTTTTTCAAAAATTGAATTAGCACCCAAACTGAGATAGAGGATGGGAATTGGTTCCTCTACAAATAATTCAAGAATGTCTTCGCCCCAAGTGGTGCATGTGTTCTTGTAAGTTTTAAGAGCTAAGATACCAAATGAGGTGATGAATGACATCAGATATGCTTTTAAAAACAAAGATAATAGAAACATGCTTCACATCAGATACAAACCAATAATATCATAATTCATAAGTTGGAAACAAACATTGGACATTGATCTGGAAATAAGTTTCTGGAGGAAAAAACACAATGCAATCATATCCAAAAAAAAAAGCAGCTTGTCCATCAAGTGTATGAGAAAAACTAATTCACATGCCTTTGGATGAAGTTCCAAAAAGTGTTGGAAAAGGGGAACAAGGCCATCAAAACAACCTTTAACCTTTAGCACCTTTTCTCAGCACTCATCTCTCTTTATTTTTCCAGCTAGAAACAACACGAGTTCAGAACTCAATAACAGAGAAGGTTGAAAGCTTCTCACTAGGCAGATGAAGGGTTCTTTTAAATTTTTCGCTATAAATTGGACTCGTATGCATCAAGAATGAAATATAGATAGGATCATACGAGAGAGACTTACAGCAGCATCAAACCTCTGAACAGCTGTGAGAGGAAAATATCGACCGCCATTTAATTTTTTCTATAATTCAGCACAAAATTATAGTAAGTATGAATTGCTAAAGGTAGTTTAAACCATAAACATCCAAAACAAGAAACAAATGATAGAAATGTGATAACCTTTGCAGTAAAAATTAGCATCCAGGTTCTCCCAGGGGATTCCTTTCCTCCAAGAGTGTCAAGAAAACCAGAAGGGTCAATTTTTGCTTTCTCAATGACAGACAGTGCAGAAAGAACCTCCTCTGCTGCTACCTTTCTTGTCTTTGCTGCATTTTTTAACACTTTCACACTTTCCTCTACTTCCTAAGTAAATATAGAAATTAAAATTTTAATTTAATTTAATTTAATTTAATTAAAAATCTAAACAGAAACCCCATAAAAAAAAAATCAAAACTTGAGCTCAGATCAAAACAGGAGAAGAATCCCTGCCTTACAAAATTGACCAAGGGTTCACTAAAGATTCAAATTTTAGCATCTTAAGCTTTTCAATTTTCTAAGAAACTAAACAAAGCTTTGAAAAATTAATTAAGGTTAAAACAAATGAATGGAAAGGAAAAGAGCATACCCTTTTGGGGTTGTCGTCCTCAACGACAAGTGGGGTTGAGGAAAGTTGGTCTCTTTCAGTGTCGTCAAGGGTTGCTCTTGTTCTTGTTCTTTCTCTGGGAAATTGAACATGGTAGCAATGTTCTGTTCCTCTGAGAGGAGTGGCATTCAGAGGCTTAATAAAATGAGGTGAGAGTTTTGATGCTTTAAAGGGTGGCAATGAAGCTGAATTTGGGAAACACCAACAGAAGGAAGAGATGCGCAACACATGAATTGTTGGTGCTGTTTGTGAGCTCATTGCTATTTGCAAATGCAGCTACGATATACCAATTCATTCACTTTTGAACCATTTTTATTTTTATTTTTGGGCATAAGCAGTGGCATATGCATTCTTTTGCGTTTCCCTGTTCCCTATTTATGTGGTCCTGAAATTTCTATTATCGGTACGAATATGATTAAATAACACCATTATTAGCTGCAGAAAAATTGTAGGGGAGGAATAAAAATTCTTTCAAACGACTTCGTATCACTTCGTTTTTACTTAGCCTTAAAAAATGCTGTTGGACGTTTGTGGTGTTTTACTTCAAATTTTAATGTTTAAAATACACTTTTAGTCCCTTAACTTTATTTTAATTTTTGTTTTGGTCTCTTAATTAATAAAATTTTCATTTTGGTCCCTTAAATTACCAACGTTTTGTCACGTTGGTTCATTCCGTCAGAAACATGTTTAACGCTGTTTATACCATCCCATGTGGCAAACGTTTTGCCACGTTTTTCCTATGTGGCATTACAGTCCATAATATCACACCAAATTAAACACTTGAGGTGGCAGTGGCAAGCATACTATGTGGCACTTTCGTTGAACGAGAGCAGAAGATAGGACGAGAGGGAGAATAGTAGAACGGCAAAGGAACGACGGTGGAACGATAGGGTTTCTGACGACAACGACGGTGCAAGGAACGACGGTGCTCAACATTTGAAGGTATGTTGATTTTGCCCTAATTTGTTGAACCTTTCATCGTTTCTGTTAGAACCATTCTGCGTTTTTCCTTTTTTAGCATTTAGCATGTGCATCAATAATGGGACTTTTTTGTCTGATTGCATTTGTTGCTTTGTAAGGCTTTATTCTATGCTATGGTCCACCACGTGCTGTCTTTTGTTAACTGTGCATGACATTGGGGTCGAGTGTGTGTGATATTGTCTGTGGACCTCTGTTTTAATGTGGTCCCACACTTATGCTTTTATTCTTGTGCTTCCCATATTGACCTTGCATTTGTGTGTTATTTAATTAGGTGGTGCTGTTGGAGAGGACATGAGGGAGGGCTATTTTGAGTGTGTTGTTCACCACAAGGGGGATTTCGTTAAAATTCACCCTTCCAGCTACACTGGGTCTGTGTCAACCTAGGAGTGTGATCCGGATAGGTGGTCATATTGGGAGGTGTTAGACATCTTGAGGGAAATGGGCTACCCAAATGTCATTACTATGTGGTATCATGACCCAAATTACAAGGAGGTTGGTGGGATGAAGGTGTTAATGGATGACAGGGGTGCAATGGAGATGGTTAACATAGCAAATGCCCATGGGAATGTGCACCAGTTTGTGTTGCATCCAGTCTCACAACCTGATGTTGTGATAGTGAATGAGGATAATGTTGGGCTTCAGATACTTGAGGTTGTTGAGGTTAATGATGATGAAATAGTTAAGGGCCCAGTTGAAGATAATGGGCCTGATGGGCCTACAACAGAAGTAGGGACTGATAATGACCATAATAAGGAGGGTGTCCCTGATGGGCCTACAGCAGAAGTAAGGACTGTCCCTGTTGAGGTTGCTGCCCATGTTGAGGAGGTTGTCCCTGCTGAGGAAACTGCCCATGTTGAGGAGGTTGTCCCTGATGGGCCAATAGAATGTACAAATGAGGGGCCTGCTAATAATGTGGCTACTGGTGAGGGTGAAGAATATGTCAGTGATGCGGATAATAGTGAGGATAGTGCTCTAGACATTAGGTTTGATGATTCAGAAGAGGAGTTAGATGATGAGGACCATTTTGAGAGTCCAAATGTTGAGCCTAGTGTAGTTGAGGAGAGTGGTTCAAAGACAAATAAGGGTAGTGGTTCAAAGACAAGTGAAGGCAGTGGTTCAAAAACAAAGAAAGGCAAGAAAGATGTTGGGGCAGAAAAGACTAAGAAAAAAACAAACAGGGGAAGGCCAAGAAAGCTTCCTGCAACAGTGGCAGTGCATGAATCCATAAGTGAAGAGTCAGAAGGTGGTGAAATTGTTGAACAGAGGACTGAAGCAATTGAAGTGAGAGACAGAGGACTGTCTGACGTGATTACCAAACTGAGGAACTTAAAAGTGGTGGTGACGCTGATGATGAGGATGACCAAAGTAGGGTAAAATATCCTACATTTAGCCTATGTTTGGTTCAGAAGAGAAATTGTGAAGAGAGAAATATGTGAGAGAGAGAGTGTAGGAAGAGAAAAATAAATGAGAAATAGAGTAGATTTTGGGTATTGATTGGAATAAGAGAAAGAAAAGAGAAATAGAGAAGAGAGAAGTATTGATTATTTTTTAAAAGATAAAAATGTCCTTAACTAAAAAACTAATACACAATTATTTTAATTTAATTAATTAATTGATATAATTAAATATTATTTTTAATTAATTACATTATTAATCTATTGTAGTTTAATTAATGGATTAATTTAATTTATTACATTTTATTTAATTTAGTATTTGTATTTGATTTAATTGATTAATACTTTAATTTAATTAATTAAATTATTAATCTGCTACATATTTTTTTAGTGAGGTTTTCGTGAGAAAATCATGTCCTTGGCAAGGATTATGTTTGTGGAACTTCTATTCACTGTCCATATGTTGAACTCAAACAACGTCAGTCAGGCGAAGGAATGAAGGAATATGATAAAAGGGTATAACAGTAATTACAAGAGTGTCTTGCAACTTCCACTCCCTTTCTTCGCACCCTTGTGAAGACCACAAAAAGTGAAAATTTTATCTTCTCTGACTCTTTCATCTCTACTTCTCATCACTACCAAACAAAAGAAATTTACCATCTCTCTCCAACTTCTCTCCTCCTTCACTCTCTCTTCTCCATTTCTCGCCTACCAAACAGACCATTAATCTACCAAGCAAAATGCAGATTACAAGTGGGAGTTGGGGACATATTTTATATCAAAAGAGTCATTTAAAGATGCCATTAGAACATATGCAGTACACTCAGGAAGGAATCTAAAATTTAAGAAAAATGATATGAGAAGGATAAAGGTGTATTGTAAAGAAGGATCTCTATGGGAAGCATACTGTGCCAAGTTACCAAATGAGGAAACTTGGCAACTAAGGAAGATTATTGATACACATACTTGTAGTAGGGATTTTAGAGTGAAGATGCTTAGTTCAAAATGGTTGAGTAAGAAACTTCACACTAGTGTCAGAGACAACCCGAAAATCAAGCTGACAACTATAATGGAAAAGGCTCAGTATAACTAGAATTCGGGTATATCAATGACCAAGGCATATAGAGCTAGAACTGCTGCCATAGATCTAGTAGATGGTTCATTCAGGGACCAATACACTAGGATTTATGATTATTGCCATGAATTGTTGAGGTCAAACAGAGGCTCAACAGTGAAAGTAACAACACAAGAATTCCAAGGTGATGAGGAAGATTTGGAACATCCTGAAATCCCTTTGTGTCCACATTTTCAGAGGATGTATGTATGTTTTAAGGGTTGCAAAGAAAGCTTCCTGGTGTGCAGACCTATTATAGGAGTAGATGAGTGTTTTTTGAAGGGGTATTATGGTGGTCAACTATTGGCTGCTATTGGAAGAGACCCTAATGACCAAATGCTTCCAATTGCTTTTGCTGTGGTTGAGGGAGAAAACATAGATTCTTAGACTTGGTTTTTGGAGCTGTTAATTGCAGACTTAGGTGGTAGTAGAGTGTGCAGCACATACACTATCATAAGTGATCAACAAAAGGTATACCTTAACACTTTACACAAATTCTGTTTTGGATCACAGTTTTGCACTTCTGTTTTGGTTATTTACTGTTATTTTATATTTGATGTCATGATAGTGACTGTTATTTTATGTTTGTAGTTATTTTATGTTTGCTGTCATGATAGGAACTGCTTCCAGCAATTGAGGAACTATTTCCTAGTGTTGAACAAAGATTTTGTGTCAGACATCTTTACAACAATTTCAGGAAGAAACACGCGGGCAAACAATTGAAGCAAATCATGTGGAGGGCTGCTAAAGTAACTTACCTTCAAGAATGGGAGAGAGGGGTGAAGGAAATGCGGAAGATCAATGAAGAAGCTTACAAGTATTTAATTCAAATACGTCCAAAATTTTGGTGCAAATCAAGATTCACTCCAAATTCAAAGTGTGACACTTTACTGAATAACATGTCTAAGGCATTCAACTCAGTCATTGTTAATTCAAAGTCCAAACCAATAGTCACAATGTTGGAAGAGATAAGAATATATCTTATGGAGAGATGGGAATCAAATAGGCAAAAGATTGTCAAATATGAAGGAAGTATTCTGCCAAATATCAAGAAAAGGTTGGAAAGAGAATCATCTCCAAATCTCTCTCATCAACAATGTCATCATCAAACCACCTAAAGAAATTGCATCCCTTGTTTCCACTGTCCTGAATACAAAGGAAAAAAAAAACAGAATACAAATAAGGTTAATCAACATAAAAAAAATTCGTGTTAATCAAATGTGTGATTTCTTTACAACACAAATTGGTATCTTGTAGTTCTTGCATCCCCAGAACCTTTTCCCATAATTAATACTTGCCAAATCAGTGACAGTGCGGAGAACAGGGATTTGATTACAGCCACAGGCAGAGGGGCGCCTCCTGACAACACTTCCACATGAAGGCTGTGACGTTGCACTTTGGTCATGGCTTCGCTGATGAAGTGGGCCGCTGCATGAAGATGCGAAAATTTGGGACATTTTTCGAACACAGAGCAGCAATGGAGAAAGAAGAATCAGAGAAAGAAGGAGGAAGAAGAAGAACAGAAAAAAGGAGGAAGGATGGGGCCCTAAACCCTAATTTTAGTATTGGGGGAACGTTAATCTTGGCTTGGCTGTAATACCACATAGGAAAAACGTGGCAAAACGTTTGCCACATGGGACGGTATAAACAACGTTAAACTTGTTTCTGACGGAAAGGACCAACGTGGCAAAACGTTGGTAACTTAAGGGACCAAAATAAAAGTTTTATTAGTTAGGAGACCAAAACGAAAACTAAAATAAAGTTAAGGGACCAAAAGTGTATTTTAACCAATTTTGATAATTGTTCTAAGCATGTTTTACTTCAAATTTTAATAATTGATCTAAGCACTATTTTTTTAATACAAACTATTAGTACAACTTAATTTGTTTTTCTTATTTAATATTTTCATGTACTTTTTTTCTGTCAAAAAAAATGTACTTGTGTTAGCTAATGACACGCTCTATCCAAAAACTTATGAAAAGTTGAACGTGTATTATTCTTAAAGACTAATTTCAGTAATCTGATGTTGTCAAAATTTCCAAAATTCTAATTTAATAATTCATTCTCATTTTTTTAAGCTTTCACATAATAGATGTTGTTAACACCACTGCTCAATCCAAAAGGACGACAACGGGTGATGAATCTAATGTATCCGCAAAATTACTCATAACGTGTAGGTTAACTCCTCATTCGATGGTATAAATATAAATAATTATTCACAAAATTTAATGAAAATATATGCATGTATTGGTGTTTTCGTCCTAGGGATGGCAATGAGACCCAGATCAGCATCGTACCCACAAAAAAATGTGCAATGGGCAGAGTAAATACCTGCTTTATGAGTATGGGTCTGGACCTGATTAATTACCCTCAAATTTGAGCGGGTATCGATGCGGATATGGGCACTCTATTACCCACCCCGTAGGAAGGATCAAGTGACTCTAGAGTTACTCCGCTTACGTTTAATAACTCTCTATAGACATAGAATTTCATCAATCAAACTGTCAAATCAAAAGTTCTTATTGAATAGATCAATTCCATAAAATTTTAGAAATATTTAATATTTCATCAAATAACTTTAATTCAACATATAATATATTTTTTAAAATACAAGTAAAATGTTAATTATATGATTACATAGCTACGAATGTCCAATTTATCTAAAATTTGGTATGCATGATCGTTAATATAATATGATCATATTCAACTATTGGATCGATAAAATTCAATGTCTATAGTGAGTTATTAAACGGAATAACTCATACAAGAGTTACTCATATATATATATATATATATATATATATATATATATATATATATATATATATATATATATATATTCTGAAGGTAAATAGTACATTCACTGTTTTCCATACATGTTTAACCTATTAGATATGTGACTTGTTTTATAAATCTATTGTTTATATAAATTTTTTAGATTATGTAATGTTTTATAAGTAGATTTAAAAATATTTTGGATTGTTTTTAATTATTGTAATATTCTTTTTGTTATTTATTATTTTTCATAGTTAAAGTGCGAGTACAAGTACTTAGGTACCCAAATGGTACAGGTAAGGATAATAAAGTTGCTGCCAACACGGGTACGGACCTGGATACATACATTTTTTTCAAATGCAGGTATGAGGCCCTACCCAGAGGGGCTCATTGTCATCCCTATTCGTACCCACCTCAACCCACAACAGCACGTTTATTTATTTATCTAATTATAATATAGTTATAATATTATATTAAAAATTAAAAATTAATCTATTAATCAAGATTTACAAGTTTAAAAGTTTTTTGTTCCAAAATTTTATTGTAACTTCCTCAAAAAAAAGTTTATTATAACATTTTATTATGTTATAATATAAAAAAAGTTTATTATGTTTTAATAAACTTATTGAAACATAATATAATGTATTCTATTAAATACTTTTATTGTATTGTACTTTATTTGGTTAAATAGCTTTATTTGTAATATTTTATAATTATGTTTGAAAGATCTTTGAATTCCTTTTCAATTCAGTTATCATTATATTTTTAATCAATATTTTTTATAGATAATTATGTTGGAGTGCGACTCTCGATCGGTGATTCAGGCCTTCTCTTCTTTGCATATAGTTTCTTGGCCTTTAGAAATAGATGGCAAAACTGCCTTTTCTTGACTAAGACCATGAATTTTGTCTTTTCTCACATTTTTAAGAAGGGCAATAGTTGTGCTGATAGATTCGTTTCTCATGGTAGTTCTATTCAGGGTTTTCTTTGGTGGGACTCTATTTTTAGATTTATTATTGAGAATTTTTTGTAATAGGGCCGAATTGCCCTATTACAGGCTAAATAATATTTTTTATGGATATTGATTTATGTCCTCTCATGCCTCTTGCTCTTTAATCTCTTTTTCTTTTTATCAATAAAATTTTTGATGTGCTACAAATAATTGATGGTTCTTAGGGTACTAACTTAATTGGGATTCAGATTTCACAGTGATGCATTTACATACCAATTTTTGCTTAAAAAAAGTATAGATAATAGAATTTCTATCCACACGAGTGTAACTGTGCTCCAAATACGAATACTTTATAAAACTACGGGTATGGAGATCACATAAATACTATCCCCTAGTCGTCCCATTGCCATCGCAATCTAATTTTGTTGCGTCTAGTGTAGTCGTCCCGTTGCCATCCCGATCTAATTTTGTTGCGTCTAGTGTATCAGGTGCCACGTCATAATTTATAATCCAGTAATCTATGTATTCAGGAGTAATAGCTCCATCCTATCTTAAACAAAAAGAAAAACCACCCACCCTACTAAATTGCCATGTTTAGGATTTATTAACATCAACCACATAGCAATACGTCAAATTTGTTGACATATTTTGTTCATTGTCGAAATATAGGGCAGTAAATCCAACTTGCAATTTCCAATTCTACAAAACTCCATCAAGTATACTCAGTAAAATACTTAAAAGATATCGTATATCAACATCAAATTAAAATATATGCTAGTCAACTGTGACTAGGAAACTTGTTCAATTGCTGTTATTCTAAAATATGAGTAGGCATCAGATGCTCCATTTGAATTATATATCTCAGGTAGTGAGTGCGGTTGGCAGCAGCCAACCGTAAAATACTGAAGCTGCCAGGCCTTGTACGGCCGCATACAAGTAAGTACATGGGCACCAGCCGCAATAAAAAGGTCCTCTAATAACTGTAATTTTAAAAAAAAAAATAGAAATATCAGGATAATCAAACCATGGAATACCAGTTGAACAGTATTACAAAGTTGACCGTTAAAAGCAAGCCTAGATCAACAATGCATATGAAATATTCTTACCTCAAGTCAAAATTGTTACAAACTCAGAGACTAGTGACTTTTCCCACAGCAACAGTTTTTCCTGCAGGACAGAGTAAGTCGTAAGGCTTGAACATATATTAACATTTTTTTTTGTCCTTAGTACAAATGGTCACGGAGCGTAGGGATGAGGAGGGGGAAGTGGAGCGTTGCGGGCTCGAACCCGCGCTCCCAATGTCTCGCAGCACTTTACCAATCGGCTACCTTCTCTGGAGCATATATAACATCATAAACACATTTGCAAGCAGAACAGTTTTTGTCTTAATTCTTACCTTCAGTGCGAAGAGTGAACCTCCCTAGTTGAGGAAAATCAGAGAACTTCTCAACGCATATCGCGTTATTAACCTGCAAGCACATCACCAAACCAAGATGAAAATAAACTTGCATAAATAAAAAGCCAAATGTTAATGAGTACCCTTGAGGTACGTACTTATTAAGGATTCAAACATAAAAAAGTATTGAATGAAAAATAAAACTTATTAAGTTCCAGTATAATTAATGCTGACTATTGATTTCTTAACAAATGTCTTTAGTCGCTAATTAGCAAGGTCCAAATGAAAAAACAAAAAACCAAACTACCATCAGCAATGAATGCCACTCTTTAAGACCTCAACATCATTCTACACAATCATGATGAAGTAAAAACCTTATATCATAGCCCTGGGAAACCCATCTACAGCAATGTAATAAAAAGGGCTCCAGCCCTGGGAAACCCATCTACAGCAATGTAATAAAAAGGGCAGCCTGGAGCGATAAAAGTTACGCTATACACGGGGTCCAAGAAAGGGTCAAAACCATGGTAGTAAGTATCGTACGATACGTACGATTCGAATCGCGATTCGATAGGGAAATGGGTGCTATCGATAAAATCGCATGATGAATCGCAAATGGCACTGAATCGTTGCTGAATCGGTGCGAATCGCGATCGAATCGTAGAATCACAATACAGTTGCAGAATCGCGCGATTCTGTTCGCCAAAGAAGATGAAGCTGAACAGGGTCGGGTCGCGCGACCCGCTGCGTTTCACAGCTTTTTTTCCCTTTTTTATAAAAAAAAAATTTTTTGAGACAGAGGGCGCCGAAAAGTACAAAACCGGCCCAGCCCACTACTCACAACTCAAATTTTAGGGTTTTTTAAATTTGTTTTTAAGTTTTGAACGGTGTACGTTCTCTGTTTTTTTCATAAGCTTACGTTCTCTGTTTTGCCACCCTTTGGTCCACCACTTCCTATTTTATTGTCCCACACTACCCCACGTGTTCCACTTCCTAGAGAGCAGCTACATTATGTTTTTTTTTGGGGTTGAAAACACTTGGTTTTTATTGATGAAAATCTTGAATTATTTTGAAGTTCTTATATGATATATTAGTGCAAATTTTTTGCTTATGTTATTTATTTTTACTGTAAATTTAAAAATATCATATTTTTATTGATCATGTATCTTACGATTCATAAAACGATACAATACACGATTCAGAAAATAAGTCTAACAATTCACGATACGATACATGATTCAATAACCATGGTCAAAACCACAGAGTTTATTGCAGACAGACTCATGGTAGAGGAAACCCGTGACTGCAACTATGAGAGCAACAGTCGGTCTTGTTGCTCCTAGTTTGTGCACGCAGGACTGATGCGATCTGCTTCTGATAGAAAGCACATAGGAAGAATGGCTGGATTCACAGAGAAATGGAGGAGGTGGTGTCTCCTTCAAGACAGATTCTACTTGTTTCCAAACTAAGAAATTCTCGTCAGTTGTCATCCAATTTCTCCATGATGAAATAGGTGGTGTTTGTGCAGAAAATAGTTCAAGTGGCGGATTCACGATTGCCAGCAATAAACAGGAAGAATCCACAGGCAATGGAATCAAATTGCGAGTTAACACATAAGATCAGCAGCATGCTGACTTGCGTGCTGGATCACCAGAGTGTGGGATTGATGTGGGTTTAACGCTCCTGCTTGCGAAACCGTGATATCAGCAAACAGTTCTGGTCCTCGAAAGGTGGCTAATCTGGGTCGCATTTTGCAACCTGGTTCTGAAAATGCAGGGTTTAGGATTTGAAATGGCATACCCAGATCACATTTCTTGCTGGGCCACTGCAAAAAACCCATTCACACTCCCATGATTTGAGACCTAACAGAAGCTCCCTCTCCCTGTTGAGGTGGGTGTTATGTTTTGGATCTTAATCATGAGTTGTGAACTTATGGTTATGAAGTTTCAATTTAATTAAGTTTAATGTTGTGATTTAGAGGTTATTTTCTTTGGTGGCCCTTAATATGGACCCTATTTTAGGGGTCCAAAGGTGGTCCCGTGTTAAAACCGGATATATCTGATTTTATTTTAATTTTTTTAAAATTTTATTTGGGTAAACCATTAAAAATCAAGTGTTGAGGTATTTAAAATTTAACAAATTATCATTAAAAATTTTGGTAAAATAGAGATATCTACCATTGGATCGGGCCCATATTAGGGGCCACCATTTTCTTTATCTATATAACATTTTATGCATATCTATATGTATAATTTTGGCTTTTAGGTAGGACCTTATGATCCGTGTTAAGATCCTCAAAGTTACGATTTTTCAACTGATAAAACTTAGATCAAGTTCGAACTATCAAGTTCATCATGTTTTTAACTAAGAAAAGCAAAAAACCTGTCGCTAACTGACATACCATGTTTCAAGGGGTGGATAAGATCAAACTGTTTAATAAGTATATGTGTGTATTTAACAAAGAACAACATGACGAAATGGACCAATAGAACTTGATATAAGTTATATCCTTTTTCAACCCCGTCAGGATCCTAGGTAGGATCAACATTGGTCAGAAGCCATGGGTGAGCCTCAAGCATGGTTGTGAAACACGCCAGCAAACTCGTGAGATCGCACGATACCACGCGTTCTGCCATGGCTGGCGAGGTGGAGCGGCGCCGGAATCGCAAAAGCAGACAGCGCGGCGGGATCGACGGGCAAGATCGGAAACTCGCCGGATCGGCGCTCTGCGCCGCGGCGAGATTTAGGGTTTTTACCCGCTTGTGCGCAAGAACCCGCTTCCTCAGAAACCCGTTTTACGACCCGATTTTAAAAAAAACGACCGACTCGTATTTTTTTAAAAAAGGACCCGCGAATGACCTGATGTTAAATGCGACCCGTTCAGAAAATGAGAAGCCATTAAACCCTAGCTGCCTCCTTCAATGGAAATCAGAAACGGCTTCTTTTGTGAACTGATATCTCATTTACTCAGATTAAATTCCTCTTCTTCATTCCCAAGCTTTGGCCATACGATGGCTAATGATTATTCTTTAAATACTGTAGTCTTCTTCATCCTCATCTCAGTCAGTCTTCAAGTTCCTCTTCTTCTTTGATGTTTTTTAGTTTTGTGTTTGAGAGTATGAGAGGTTGTGACTTATGATTAAGTTAATGAAATTTTTATGTTCAGTTTATTTTGGTGTTTTAAGGTTAATTTTTTTTAATTATGTTATTTATATGCATATATAAATAATTAAATATAATTTTGTCTTTTTGGTGGGATCTTACGATCCGTGTTACGATCCCACGATTTACGATCTTTCTTCCCCCTAGCGATCCTAGGTGGGATCTCGAGTTTCACAACCATGGCCTCAAGAATAGGCTCCGATACCATATTAAAGAATGTAAACAAGGAAAATATTTTATAGGAAGAGAAGAAAACAATGGGAATTGCTTTGCTGATACAATAATGGAGAGGTACAATATATTTATACTAGTCATAGAAAATTCTAGAGAATAACACGAGAGTACTAACTAACAACTGATTCTGCCAACAGTATCTAACTGCCTAACAGTTATGCTAATGTAACAACTATCAGTAACTGTATTAGGACTATAGAACTACTGCAGTTAGGGGTGGAAGTAGGTGCTTAAATAGGTATCACTTGTTCTAAAAGTTCAAGATCCAAGTCTGGCCTATTACCTATTATAGACTTGTTTTAGGTCTAACTTGGTCTATTTAAAAGTCTATCATCCGACTTATGTCTAAACAAGTTAAATGATTAATAGGCTTATAAGGATAAACTTTATGCATGATACATTATAAATTATAAAAAAACTAAACTACTGCTATCTAAGGGCATGAAAGTGGAAATAGATTAGACTAGGACAAGTTTTATAAGATTGAGACTGTTTTGTTTATTCAAGTCTTTTATGTATGTCAATATGCTTAAATCTTTAGAAGTGTAAATAAATATATAATTAACACAATATAAAAAATCTTTTTATAATAACAATAAAAAAAATATTATATATCTTTATTTAAATAGGCCATCTTGTTAGGCCTAAAAAGCTTTTTTAGATGGTCTAAAGCCTGACCTTTTTAACTACTGGGCTTTTAAAAAAGTTTTAACCTAGTCTATTTAAAAACAAGTTTGGCAATGATTTGAGCATAGTGCATGTGTATACTCCAATCAGAGGCTAATTCCATTACTCAAAACAAGTGAACATGATGACAATTTCAACCATTGCATTTTTTTAATATTGTCTTCTGATAAGAAATTGAAAAAGAAGAAAAATTAGCTTCTACATTCACGATGTAAAAAAATGCACCTGAACACGGCATACTACAACAGCGCCATTCTTCACAAAGAGCACTTTCTTTTTCATAGGCTTCTTTGTCTTTGGATCAATTTGTTGCAATAGCTCAATAATCTCACATTCCTCAACTACAGAGTGGATGTGCAGAACAGCCTTGTATCCAGCAGTGAAAATAGCCTACAGATTTTTTGTGAAGATGTTAATGTCCTTGATTAATACATAGAAACTAGGGCTAACATCCAAATGCTGAAAAGAGAGGATGCATACATTGTCCAGCAATTCAAGGATTGCCAACTGAGCAACAAACTCGGTAACTGCTGATATTGGATTTGCTGCAAAAGGGGAGTAAAAAAAAACAACATAAAAATGCCAAACAGCAAATATGTATGAAGACAAGGCAATAACCTAAACAAAATGGATCGCAATATTTAATTGACTAGAAGCCCGTTTATGATGGGAAAAGGTCCTTCTGTCAACAGCTCGAATCATTATCTATGATCCAATCATTTTTTTAAAAACAATACAATTTGCATATTTGTTTGGAATAGGAACTGCGAGGTGATAGTATCTTTCATATCAGAACCAGAAGATATAAAATAAAATACTACATAAAAACTAGCTTTACACATTGCATCAAAATTGTTTGTTAATTGTGTTTTCTAGATGACTTTTTTAATAAAAAAATTCTAATATCTTCTAAAAAGTACTATTGCTACAATACATCTTTCAAGTCCAGCAAAATTAAATCAATGGGGAAAAACTCTTACCAACACTAGACAGGACGAACCCAGATAATATATCTTCTTCTTCAACACCAGATAATCTAACCCGTAAATTTTCACCAGGTCCGGCACGTTTAACCCGATTTTCATCAATAAATACAGCAACAACTTTTACTTGATCCTGCAAATTAATGTGCAGTTGTCCCCTATTTCATGTTCAACAAGTAGGAAAAAACAGAATAAAGAACGGAAGGACAAAGCTCACAACACCCCCAAAAAGACTACCTTATTTGGCATGACCAACAAGGAATCTCCCTCCCGAATAGTACCAGATTCCACTTTGCCCATAACAACAGTTCCCATGTCTTTGAATTTGTCAATTATAGGCATCCTGCATAGGTCAGAAGTTCAATCTTGGCAAAAAAGTTGAGCTTTATATATATATATATATATATATATATATATATATATAAAGGACGTTGGGGGAGAAAAGGAAGCCACAAAATGGTTAGAAATGCAATACCTGAAAGGATTTTTGGGATCTCCCATAGGAACTTCGATAGCATCAAGGGCTTCAAATAAGCAAGGCCCACCCCACCATGAACAAATGCTTTTATCCACTCTTGTTTTAATGTTTGCACCAATCAGCCCCGATAGTGGTAAAAACAAGACATCTGTTGAATAAAATAATTAGCAAAATAACTTCGTTTCCACAATCCATTAAACTGGTGAAGACATGCACAAAATATGAAACTATTGGTAGGAAATGAATTTTTAAAAACAGGTGTGTCCATTTCATAAGCTTTTCAAATCCCACACCACAGAGATAGTTCTTGTTTTTATGTTTGTACCAATCATCCCCAATATTGGTAAAAACAAGACATCTGTTACATAAAATAATTAGTAAAATTACTTAGTTTCCACAATCCATTAAACTGGTGAAGACATGCACAAAATATGAAACTATTGGTAGGAAATGATTTTTAAAAACAGACATTCTGTTTCCATTTCATAAGCTTTTCAAATCCCACACCGCAGAGATAGCTTGCAGAACAGGAAAAGAATAACCTTTGCAGTTGCACAACCTAAATACCCTCAGATCTCAATCCTTACTTTCCTAAAACAAAACAAACTGCTGTTCATTCCATATAATAGGTTCAACATCATGCTCCCATCCCTTGAGAACTCAATATCCGGGATCCCAACCCCGCTCAGCATTTTGCACAAAAAAACCACCAACCTTTCAGCCATCTTCAACATGTCCCAGCCTCCAGAGCATCCAGCAAGAGATAACATTCCCCACTCTAGATGAGAACAACAAATTCTTAGGAGTGAACTATGGAAGACAATTTGTTTGTCACCCCCCATCACGTACATAAATTTTGATAATATAAAGCACGTTCCCAATGTAAAAGCAACATAACCCACCCATTATATATCATGCATTTACAGCATCCAAAATTTAAAAAATAAAATGAATGAGATAGACAAGCAAAATAAAGTTCCAACATATTCTCGAACAAATAAAAGGACGATACCTTTCTTTACATTGTATCCTGATTGCTTTAGAAATGGAATCATCTTTGACTCAATTTCATCATACCTAATGGCAAACCAGCAGCAAGATATCTCATTATAATTGCATTTAAGCTCATAAAGAAGGCAGGCCGAGAGAGAGAGAGAGAGAGAGAGAGAGAGAACCTTTCTTTTGACCAGTTTACTGTAGGATCATCCATTTTATTGACAACAACAAGCAGCTTAGTCACACCCAGTGTTTTTGCAAGCTGGACGTGTTCACGAGTCTGCCCACCCCTCTCATATCCAGTTTCAAACTCTCCCTTCCGAGCAGAAATTACCTGATTGATGGGGCATAAAACACGGAAAGGCAAAGACAAATACATCATCAAATGCTTGTGAAGAAGCATATACTGAAGATCATGAAATAAAGAATCGCATGTCACAGATCAACTAACCAACACTCCAATATCAGCTTGAGATGCACCACTGATCATATTAGGAACATAGCTTTTGTGACCCTGCATAAACAATGTAATTTAATATTAATTGTTTCCTACATAAGCATAAATTGATATTTTAAATTAATTAATTAAAGATAAGAAAACAATTAAGTCAAGGGAAGAATATCTGTCAGATAAAGTTAGTAATCCAAAACAGAAGACTGTTATTACTCGAGAGAATATGCATGTCCATGACACAGAAAACTGATCTGAGGAGAATCAAGCAATACATATACTCACAGGTGCATCCAAAATGGTGAACCTCGTTGACTCTGTCTCAAAATGTGCTCTTCCAACTTCAACTGTCTTTCCCTGTAATCGTCACAACTTTACCCTTATTATGAGTTGTAAGAAAATTCATATGATTAACCAGTAAAAGTGGAAAACTACATTAAATGGGATAAACCAGTTAAATGTTATCAGCAAATTTATTCATACCTTCTCCCTCTCCTCCTCATTTGTGTCCATAATATAAGCCATGTACCTGGCATATAAATTTCAAATCATTAATTTGATATAGATTAGTGTCCAGTATATTAACTAAGCTAAAAGGTTCCATGATTCCATCCCCAATCCTAACAAAAAAGAAAAAAGCTACTCTCAACAAAGAACATAACAAGTTAAAAACCCAATTGGCAGCATCCCAAATTTTCATAGTTTGAGCACCTCAACCGCGCATTTTAAGTGAAAGGCACAAAACAAATACAGCATAGATGCTAACAAGCATTGATAAAAATATAAAGACAACAAAATCTTAAGTATCACATGGTCTCGAACAACACAGACATTGATCTCTTTCTGAAGTACCCATGCTTCAATGAAGAGACCAATAGTTACAAACACAACAAAATATCTGAAACTTGAATTACTGATGCTGCTGGTCTAAATTTATAAATTAATAATGGAAGATGCAAAATAAATACTGAAAAAACTCACACATGAAGATTTGAGAAGCATAAGATCCTGTTAACTTAAGTAATAGACAATTACCAAGTCTAAAAGCGAACAACACTAATCCAAATCTTAATTTAAAAGCGAAGCAAACTGCAGGAAAAGCCAACACACTCCACATTTATTCATGTTGGAAAGTATCATCTATTTAAGGAGAATATACTCAATTGTTTTATTTGTATAATTAGTTTTCTTAGTTTAATATTTTCTTGGTTTCCACTTTTATGAACTTACCATAGTAATATGGTAAATCTTGTTTATATATCTGATTGATTATGCTGAGGGTTTCCTTAAGCAATTCAGTAAATATTTTTCCCATCTCAGGATGGTATCAAGGCCTTCGATCTGGGCAAGTCAGAAACCCCAAATCTTATCAAACCCTAGCCTCAATTTAAGCAACAGCTTCCAGTCAACCTCTTCCGATCAAAAAATAGGTTGTACCCTCTCGGCCAGACAGCACCGAGTCCGACCATGTTGCGCCTGAAGTGCCATCGCCAGATAGCCACGTGTGGCCTTGTGCCACCACAATCCAGTGCATGTACTTCACGCGCTGCCTTCCAAGCTTTTGCTTGTAGCACCATTGGTCCTGTTTTAGTCATTGGACTCTGGTTGATCTCTTTTGGGGTCCAGCGACCCAATTTGTGCTGTTTCAAGCTATGGGTATTTCATCCTTAGAGTTCTACCTCCTCTCTTGAGCCTGTCTGACTCTTTCTTGGCCAGTATCATTGCAATTTCAGCGACCCATTTTTGTTTTGCATTGATAGTGGGTCCTTGAGACCGTGGGTTTAGTTAGGGTGAACATACTATGTTTCTTTGCTGCTGTTTCAAAGCTGCTAAAATGGTTTTTGTAGCAGGAAAACAATCTTTTTGCTCTTTCTAAAGCTAATTTCCAGGAACATCTTCAATCAAAGGCAGCCAAACAGATTCAGTCCAACGCTACTATTGTTGCTCATGCGGGCAATAATCCCAATTCCTGGATTCTTGATACCGGTGCCTCTGACCATTTATTTAGTAATCAATCACCTTTTTCTTCTCTCTCTCCACCTCATCTTTCTCGCTTTGTGACTCCGGTTCTAAAATACATGTACAAGGCACTAGACGCCCTTCTTCTAAATCTATGTCATTAAAATGTGTTTTTTTTTTTCTGTACCATGGCATACCTTTAATTTGATTTCCTTGAGTCGTCTTACTCGCACTCTTAACTATTCAATAACCTTCACTTCTAATTCCCTTATCATCTAGGACCATGGAACAGGAAAGAAGATTAGCATAGGGCATGAATCGCATGTACTTTACTATTTGAAGACATATTCGCCTGTGGTATGCACCGCAACTAAGTCTCCTAGACTTCTTATTAACGCTTGGTCATCCCACTTTGTTGAAGCTTCAATAGATGATTCCACGTCTCGCAAAAGTCTAAGTTGCGAGTCGTGTCAGCTTGGGAAACATGTTAGTACTTCCTTCTCTAGTCAAGTTCAGAGTCAAACAATAACCTTTTGTTGTCATTCATTCTGATATATCAAGTCCAAGTCGTGCATCTATTGCATCAGGTCTGAGGTATTTGTTACTAATTTATTTCCATCTGTTTTATATGGTTTAGTCTAATTAGTCTAACTATGATATATAATAATGATCCAGTCCATAGTAAATAATTACTTAATAAAGCAAGCATGTTGAGACGAGAGCAATGTCTCAAAGCTGCTTGATCATGCTCAGCAAGAAGAAATCTCATCCAGCTCAAGCCAAACATGCTGCCTAGGTAATAATAAATCCCATCATGACAAGTTGAGTCTTAGAATTTGGGTTTAGGCCTAACTCAATCTCAAAAGCTAGCTTATGAGGTGAGGATTGCCCCCCACTTATAACTATTATTGAGGCCATATCACTATCCAATGTGGGACTCCACCACACCCCCCACGCTCAAGATTAGACATCTGGAGCATGAAGTTTGTAGGATTAGACATCTGTAGGTGGCCCAATGGATCTCGATAGTCTTTGATACTATCTTAGAATTTGGGTTTAGACCTAACTCAACCCCAAAAGTTAGCTTATGGGGTGTGAGTTGTCCCCCACTTATAACTATTATTGAGGTCATATCACTATCCAATGTGGGACTCCACCACATTGAGAAACCCCATCACTTTGAGAGACCCGAGTTTGAATGTTATTGTCTTGCAATGGCATGACACACAGATACCAAAGGCAAAAGGCTAAAAACTACTGGACATTCTAATCAACACATGCCATCCCATTAAAATATAATGAAGGTGAGCCGACTTAAAAACTTTTCAAGATGCTACAAAAAGAGAAAATAATCCCATGAACTTTATTAGATTGTACTCTCAAATTCAGCAATTACCAACACAAGTTCTATGACTTTTTATACCATGATTATTCAACCACGTCAGTGAAGTTGCAGTAAAAAAATGACGAGGCAGCAAAGCAGCATTGAACACATATTACACCTTCAACCAAGAAACAAAGTAAATGAACTAACCAGCTTTCTCGACTTTTTTCCTTAGCTTCTTTCTCATATTTTTGGATAGTTCGGTCGTCAACCTGACCACTAAGGAAAAGTATCTGGCCTCCAGTTGTAGACTTTCCAGCATCTAGAGCAACAACAATAAAAAATTACTGCTAGAACATTATATTGAATGAACACGGGGATTCAACATATAGACCGTGAAAGTAAGGCTGCTTTTAAAATCCCATAGGAACCATGCTACTTAAATAGCCAATGAATGAACCGTAGACTAATCCTAAGACAAATGTATCACCATATAAAAAAAGAAAGTGACAGGAACTGAGTTCTGATAATAGAAAAATGGGAAACTAGGCTCCTTGCACCAGAAACAAATTCTAGAATTCTTTAAAACTAGAACAAACAGAAATGAAAAATACAGAATAATCTTCTGTTAGAAGTGGGCAGTCCCCCCCCCCCCCCCAAAAAAACAAAAAAAAAACAAAAAAACAAAAAAAAAACTCTTCTCTACACAATTCTTCCTGCCTTCCCCCACTCCCTCTGTCTGCTTTTAAGCATTTTTCCTCCAAATGAATTCACACCTTCCTGACTTCTCTCTCCCCTGCTGCCACGTGTCTACAAGAATCCCCAATGCATATTCCCTTCCACCTCACCTCTCTTGCTAACATAAGATTAACACACTGTCTTTCCCTTTATTTTCCCTCGCATGTTTAGTAATATGTGAATATCTATTAAAGCAATTTTAGTGTGTGTTTGGATTGGCTTAGTTTATTTTCAAAACATCATAAAAAATATTGATTATCCTCCCAAACTTATTCAAACCAAACAGACAGGTTACTTGACACACACAGATTATAGGTCAATCACCACATGAATAACAAGTAAGGAGTGAAAGCCCATCATCCAAGTCAAGTAAACATTCTTTTGTTCTCTTTCTGTCTTGAAAAGTAAATTCTTCAGAGGCAAGAAGGGTAACTCCTATAGTAGTCCATGACCAACATCTAAAATTGATTTGTTAGGCAGTTGAATCAATGGCCATTTAATCCTATAATGCACATGATAAACATGAAAGACCATAATCTTGACCAATTGAACGGTGGTCAAAGCTGAGCAAAAGACAAAAAGGATCCCTGGTAACCCAAATCCTGGTAGGGCAACATGTGGAATCCATCAACTTACCAACATGGCCAATAAACACAACATTCAAGTGTCTTTTCTTCATCTCCGGCTCATCTTTATCTTGAACAGAAGGAATTTCATTATCTTTCACTACAAATCAAAGTCATAGAGTGAGCATATGAAAATATATATTGATATCTTAATTGGCAATGAGCTGTCTAATTTTGAAACAGCAATCTAAATGTGCAACATGCACGTAATGATATACTTGAAAACTGAATATATTTCCCAATACCTTTTGGCTCAGCTTCGACAGCCTGTGCCTGAACCTTCTGCTTTGGACCTGAAACCAACAAAGTGAAATTCTTCATATGATGCCCTCCAATTTCTATAAGTTATACTATTACAGTTTACAGCAGTCAACTAATAACACGGCCAGCAAAACCAATAAAACAATCAACAAAGAACACAGAAGTAATGCATTATTTATTGCTAGAAGATACGGCTGAGCTTGTCATATATGAAGATGAACTTAACAACAATAGCAACAATAGGCAATCAATTTATCTAGCGCTGACAAAGCAGATAAGCACTATAAATCTGAGCTTGTATAGATTGGATGAAACCAATTTTGTGTACAGTCTGCTTATTCCAGCTATCAATCATTCATACAAAACAAACGAGCCAATATAAGTCCGAAATACTAATTATTCCCATAAGTACAGGAGTAAAACAAGAGACCTGGAGAAAAAAACGGAAAAGAGGAATGCAGATGTGTTTCCTAGTTTTATAATATCTTTTAAGGGTCTCATTTTCAATAGTGGGTAAAAACTCTCTACCTCAAAACAATTTTTCCGAACAATTGAGAATCCAAAAATGATTGTGTTAAGGGGGAATGAAAGGTGCTACTGTACAAAGCATTTACCCTGTGCGTGTAAGAAACAGAAACAGGTTGATCTCAAAAGAAAATGACGGTGATGACGACGATGGTGCTTCAAATAAAAGCCAAAATAAGGAAGAAAAAAAAGAGAGAGAGAGAGACAGAGAAAGAGACACAGTAAAGAATATTGAAGTACAATGATGCCACACTTTCGAGTTTTGAGACTGATGAGCTTTACTTTCCAGAAAATACATACATGAAAATGGAAGGCACAATAAAACACAGAACCAACCACTTCCTATCTACAAACCTTCATCCATCTTATCAGATTTCTCAACTTCTGGCTTTCCATCCTCTGGATTTATCACCCCATTATTGTCTTCTGCTTTATCACAATCAAGATTGAATAGAAAGATTAAAAAAATCATACACGACTATAGATACGTAGCAAAAAGAATAAAAACACAAAAACCATTAAGTCTATGTATTACCTGCTGAGTCGAGCTGTAAAGAACGAATGTCCTCCTCAATATCTACCATTCAAACAAAACAAACATCAATATTGCCTCCTATTGCCTCCAACTCCCCCGGTTCCTTAAAACCTCAAAGAGAATACTTTTGTTTTGTTTGATTCAAGGAAAAGCAATAAAATTCTTTTGAATTGATTTTTTTTTCCTCACTGTGATGGAATTAGAAACAAATTATAAATCAAGCCACTACCCCAATAAAGACCACCGCCATAACATGCAACTCAGCTTACTGTCACTAATAAAATTGAACTGCGAGTAAAGTAACATAACGCAAAATACATTCTATTACCGCCTGGCAGACAACTTTGCGTGCGCAGAATAGGAAGGTGTAAATGGAAAAACACAAGCCCGAACTATCCCTATTGGTGCATCCATTTACACATTCGAGAAATCCCAATCACTAGAACTCGAGCAGAAACGAAATCAAGGCAAGCAAAATAAAATCATATCGATTGTTCACCGAACAGTACAGCACAGATCAAAACAAGACTATCAAAAATTCGAAACAAGCAGATATAAGACGGATTAACATGAAACAGTAGTCGAATGGAACGAGTATGGGCAAAAATCATGCAGTTAATTGCAAAGAAGATAATTAATTCGTATAAGATGTGAGATGAAGAGAACGTACCCATGGCGAAAAGGAGAATGAGATACTGAAGAGGTACTGCAAGGGTTTCGGCGAGCACGCGATTAAAGAGCAAGACAAGTGCAACAAGGACACAAACGAGGCGTGTCAGGTTTTCGTATGCCAATCTCTATATCTATCTAAGGCGATATTTAGTTGAGTGTTTGTTTCACAAAATTTTTTTACGGTAGTTAAGTGTTTATTTAATAAAGGCTAAATTACAAAATTGGTCCTCTAAGTTTATTTTAAGTTTTAATTTGGTCCTCTACGTTTTATTTGTTTCGTTTTGGTCCTCTACGTTTTATTTTAGTTTTCAATTTGTCTTTCCACACTAAAGTCAATTGTCAGAACTGTGTTCATTTTCCAAAATGTTATTTGGCTTTTAGCTATGGATAATTGGTTTTAATGATTTGAAGCGATCAACCTGTTGTAACTTTTAAAACGTAAGGGACCAAAACGAAACAAATAAAACATAGAGAACCAAATTGAAACCTAAAATAAACATAGAGGACCAATTTTGTAATTTAGCCTTGAATAAATATTTTATAATTTGTTTCTATAATTAAACAGAAAAACAAGAATAAATTTTGCAAAAACTTACGACAATAAGATATTTGGAGGAGCTATATGAAAAAGGCAAATGCTAATAAGTGTCTTAAAGGCACTAGTTAAGGAATTAAATATAAAAATTTTGTATTGTAAATAATGCATTCAATTACTTGAGAGTTTAAACGTTTTTCTTTCTAAAATGTGTTTTCTCGTGCACTACGGTGGAAAAAATGAATAAGTTGGATAAAATATTAAATCAATGAATTGCTTGGATTGAAAATGTGATTAAAGGGTAAAATGGTAATTTATACATTGAGAGAGAGAGTGTGTGTCGTACCCCTCTTCATCGGTTGCCCCCAACCTCTCTTTGCCGCCAGCCCTCTCCCTCTGTCACCCCCAACCTCTATCCTTCTCCCTCTGCCACAATTGATGCATACAATATTGATGACTTGAACACATTGAATGAGGCATATTCAAATTATGTTCGAAGCTTCCATTGTTTTAGTCATGAGACCTCACTTAAAAAAAATGGTGATCCTAGTGTTTCCAAATTATTTAATGGTTCTGACGTTGTGTGACATCCTGATTTTTAAATAGTCTTAAATAATTCTTAAAATGATAATTAAGTAATAATCGAGTAATAAAAAGCTTAGCTAAAGTTAAATTGGGTTTAAGCATGATTTATTAAGGCCTTGAAAGCCTTAGAAAGGTTTAAAACACTTTAGAATCTCCTAGAGGGACGAAAACGGAACATTTCTAGTTTAGGACCATCGCGACGCGACGCAGATTACAAAGGAAACTGTCGCGACGCGGTATATGTCGGTAGGTAAGTCGGTGATCACGCTGATCCGGTGTGTGACACTTGTCCTCGTCGCGACGTGATGGGAGACTGTGTCTATGGCCATCGCAACGAGATGGAGCAAATTTTTGCCTATAAATAGATTTCGCCTCTCCCCATTCAACAAGAGTCTCCATTTGGTCATTTGGAGTACAAAAGGAGCTCGGGAAGAAGGAAGAGCGACAGGACGCGAGCGGCAGCAGTCTTCTAAGCCAGGTAAGGGGAAGATACCTTAATCATTAGAGAAAATAGGTAGTAGAGTAGCAATGTTAGCATGTGTAGGGGTCCTTAACCCTACTAGGGGTTGATAACAACAGCACCTCAGGAGAGGAGCTGTGACCTGTGATAGTTGAGGACAGTTGTCAAAGGTCTGTCAACTATAGGAATGATCTATTGAAATTTATGGATGGATGTTGATTGATGTGATGTTGATTGATATAAATGCTTTATGATTGTGTGATTGTTGATATGTTGATTGATAACATGTCAGTAGTAGGTCGTCTGAACGACACTAGGGTTGATCCTTATGTTGATTAAAGATGGTTGATAATCTGATTAACATGCTGATATTTATGTACTGGTTGTATGTGATATATGTGGGTCCGTTGTATGAGTCAAGGGTGTTGTCCTCTAGTTAGAGGTTTGCGAATCCCTAGACAGTGACAGAAAGTATTACTGTCAATACTCTATTTGTCAGTGTTGGTAGTCGGGTCGGTGTACCCGAGGTTAGTGTACCTGAGGACTGGTGATCAGACCAAGGGTACAGACTAGTTTGGAGATAGTCGGTGACCTTGAGGGGACCTGAGGACCAGTGATCAGTCTGAAGGTGTGGACTCGGTCATTTGACGAGACTTCAGGACTCCACGTCTGACGGATGGACAATCTTGGATATTCCTGTATAGGGAATATTGTCCTTGTACACGGGACGATACCTTACTCCGGCAATCGGATATGGTAGTATGGGATGCCGTAACCGATAATCGGAGATGGTAGCGTATCATGATATATTCTGGGGACAACCAACTTATGTTTCACTCTTGTGCCCTGAGACTGGTGATTAGTCTAGGGAGTAGGGCGTTAATGGCCCACAACGTTCAGCGATGGTCTGGGTCTGTAGGGCCGATGATCAGCCTGAAGGACTGATGTTACGTGTCAGCCTCTGAACAGTAGAGCCAATGATCAGCTGAATGTCCAGTGGTTTAGGTCTGTAGAGCCGGTGATCAGCTGAAAGACCTGACACTTGTCAATCTGTGATATCAGAGTATGAAGCGGTCTGTGACCGTGTGGTCGGGTTGTCAGTATGACGTATCAGTATGGTCTGGTCTGTGACCGCGTGCTCAAAAGTCTGAGCGTGGTAACAGTTTATTGATGATTATGATGTTCAGGATGACAATTGTTATGTCTGTGTTGATATGTTTATGCTGTGCATGGTAACAGTCACTCCCCTATGATGTTTTCCTGCTTGTTGGTGATTGATAAGTGTCTTACCCATTCGTTTTCTGTGTTTCTATTATATGATGATAAATAACAGATGAACAAGAAAATCAAGTACTTTGAGCATGGAAGCAGTGTTTCATCACGACCAGTATGTCCTGTTGCGTACTCTGATGTTGGATTGAAAATGTATTGTTGCTGAAGTCAGGATAAAGTGACGCTCTGTCTCGGCGGGGTGTTACACATTTGATCTAACAAAGAAGAGAGAGAAGCTGAAAATGAAAAGGCAAGACTTGTCTTCAATCCTGGCAATTGGGTGTGGATGCACTCACAAAAGGTGTCTAAGGCTAAAGAGGTTCATGTGTTTATCAGAAGAGTATGACACATATTTGAGGATAAATCATTTTGAAGAAGGAGAGAATAATACGAGCATGAGCTCGCTGAGTATGTGGAAGGAAACTGCAAAAAAAAAAATATATATTCGACTTTGAATAAATATTGAAAGTTTGCTCTTTTGTGAGTTTAAAGAGTTGTGTCTCATTGTGGGCTATTGGGTGAACCTTCCCTCGCTTGACTTGTCATTATCCAAGAGTGTGGCATATTCTCTTTATTTCTGTCTTCTTCCATCTTTTCCATTTTATTATTTGTTTGATTAATGTTCTTATATTTGTGTCATTGTTTAAAGGTTCTATCTTTTTTTAATAATAAAAGGTTCAATCTTTTGTGTGAGTTCATCTTCTTTTTCGTTATATGTGCGCCATCTCTTTATCAAGCTTAGGCTTGCATTTCTATGCATTAATTTTCAATATAAGTTGATGCCGTATAACAAGGATTAAAGAATCTCGCATAAAGCTCCATCGTTTCTTCTTTAATTCATTAAACAAGAAATCAACTCAAGAATAATCCATTAAAACTATATGCATCTAATTTGAATCATATAATGTGGTATCTAGGGCCCGAAACCTATAGTTGAAAAAAAATGTATTTTGTGTACTTGCTCTTATTGTTTTCCAACACCAAGCTCCATTGCTTGAGTGTTGTAATTGTACACAGTAACATCCTCATTTCCAGTGGTGGCCTTGAGCATGAGCGAGATGGACTACCGCCGAAGGCCCCAATTTTGGGGGGCACCAAATTATTTTTTACTTGGTAGTATATACAAATATTTATGATACAACAGGTCAAAGATTGTTTGAGGAATTACAAAATATTTTAGAAACTGTCTTGATATTAATAACCTGAGAGGATAAAGAAATGATAATGGATCAAACATGAAAGGTAAACAGCAACGTGTACAAAGAAAATAATTAGATATAAATCCTAGAGTCTTATACGCACCATGTAGTTGTCATAGCCTTAACTTGACACTTTGTGATATTACAAATTTTTGTACTAAAGTTAAAGATTTTTTTTTGAAGTGCTACAACGTATTTATACTATATTCTCTCATTCAACAAAACGTTGGAAAATTTTAAGAGATAATGTGAAAGGTTTAACTATTAAACCATTGTCACAGACACGTTGGAAAAGTCATGTGAATAGTATGTGCGCAATAAAAACTCAAGCTTCAGAAATAAAAGAAGTCTTACTTCAACTAGCTGAACAAGTTAATGATCTAAAAATTAAAAGTGAAGTTGAATCTTTAGCAACTCATGAAATTAGAAATTGAGTTTTTATAAGCTACAGTTATTTGGTTTGAGTTGTTAACTACTGTAAATGAAGTTAGCAAATACTTGCAAAAAAAAAAAGACAAGTGTATTTGATGTGGCTATAGAATTAATAAAATGTTTGATTAACTACTTGAAAAAATATAGAGAATCTGGATTTGCAAATACTATTGTTGGTGCAGAAAAAATTGTGAATGGAATGGAAATTGAATGTGTGTTTGTTCAAAAACGTCAAATTCGTAGGCAAAAATGCTATGATAAAAATTCCTCTAAATGCACATAACCGAACCTTGAGTCTGCTGAGAAGTCTTTTAGGATTCATTATATTTTATATATGTAATGCCCGTAGTTTTATTGTAGTTTATTTAGCGCTACTGTATTGTAATTTCTCTGTATTACGCATTTAATGCATACATTTTTGTTTGTTAATAAAGAATTTAATCAAGATAAAATTATATTTGAGGATTAATATTTATTATTAATTCATGGTTCAAATCTCGTCGAAAAATTCTTTTGAAGTTCATCGCGTTTTGAGCTGCCGATAAAATTTGAAACGGACTCCGATTTCGACAAAAATCGAAACGTAAGTATTTTATAATATTTATGATTGATTGTAAGTGTCCTTATAATTTTTCGGTGAAAATTCTATACGAGAACATTTTTAGCACGCGTAAATTCTACGCGATTAATCGGCGAGTAAGGAATCGATAACGCAAATGATCGAGCGTGAGACCCTTGGGGGCAGAGACCCTAGGCGCCACCTAGGGGAAACTTGGAGGGCAAGATTTAGATTGGTCAAGATTATGAGTGATAGGAGTGGTTGGAGGGGTTTTGATGGGTGTACGAGAGGTAAGGTGGTGTAAGTGAGAAGTATGGCCTAGACATGGCTTTGTGTCATAAGATTTTTTCTCAAAATCTTTCCTCCCTTTTTTTCCTTCTGCTGGCTGCGCAGCATACCCCATCCCTTGGCTTATATAAAAGCTTTGTGTCATTTCTTGCCTTCATTTTAACACCTTGGATGACTTGAGTTTTTGTGAGAAAAATTGAGAAAGTGTGAAAGCTAGAGTTAAGTGTTTCCTTCCCTTTTCTTCTCCTCTAGGCCGTGACATACTAGAGCTTTGGAGGGTGAGTTTTTCAACTTATTTCATCTCTTTAATGCCTCATTTAGATGGTGTTGCTGTTGTTGTTTCATTTTGTTGGTGTTGTTGTTATTGTTTTTCTTTTCTTGTAGTTTTGTTGTGATTTCATGGTTTCAAAGAAAGAAATAGTTAGTAAATGTTATGGTGTTTTAGTTCTAGAATGTGGTTTAAAACCTCTTGACAATGAGAATCTTTAACTTGAGAAAACCTAAGGGTCTGTTTACTTTAAGAAAATATTTTCTGTTTTCATTTTCTAAAATTTATATTGATTTTAACTTGTTAACAAGGAGATGAGAGACTCTTGAAGTGAAAAATTGTCTCTATTTTCAGAAACAATGAAAATGTCAAAAAAACTGTTTTCATTATTTTTGAAAATGCATCCTTCCTAGCTAGCATTTAATCTTCTCTCCATCACAATAGTTCATTTCTAAAGCCAACCATCTTCTTGTTAGCAAGTTAAAATGAACACATATTTTAGAAAATGAAAATAAAAAATGCTTTTATAAAGTAAACAGGCCCTAAGTGTTTCAAAGAAAAAGATTGAGTCAAGGAAAGGGTGTTAATTTATTACTTGTTGTTGTTTCCTAAAACCATGAAAAACTCTACATTGACATATGTTTAGTGTTTTGGTCATAACGTTTTCCACACATATCTTTTTTTGTTGATTCTTGATTTTCTGGAAACTAGACTCATTTCTCTGCATTTTTCCGTCAAGAATCACTGGATTTGGTTGAGTATTCCTATTTAAAATTTTATTTCAAACTGACAGACAGATTGTTGTCCTGTTCCTGATACCCGAGTCTTATTTTGCAAAACTGCACCGAATGACTAATGGTTTGTTAAATTAAAATTCACTTTCAAAAACTAGACACTCCAAGATTTCCAGGGAGTGGTCATTTGCTCTAATCCGACGTCGTTTGCTATATTAATAAAATTGGTGAATTTGGAGTACATACTTGAGTTTTCATACGTTTGATATATTGCTAAAGTTTTGATCAAGTTGTTTTGATTTTGGATCTTAATGATAAGGAACAAGTCTAGGGCTTGAATCATTAGAAAGGTAGATGAAGTTTCTTTTCAAAAAAATTTAGTGTTTAAGTGTTAAAATTTTTCTAAAAGTGTTTAGTACTTTCATGCCTTGTTTACCTCTTTGAGTGTGGGTAATAAATTAAGATTTGAAGTGTGTTGGTTAGGGTTTAGGGTGGTGGAAGCCGTGGGGGTATTCGTAGAATTAGGGATCTAGTTTTGTTCCTAAACCTTAAGTAATTGTTTGACTAGGATCGTGTGTATGGGGTCGTGATCGGATTCGTAGTAGAGATGGTGAGTGCGACATTGACAAGGAAGGAAAGCCTTTAGGTAAGGGCATCTTCCAAAAGTATATATTATTGGTGTGTGAGTGCATCTTCCGCTATCCTTAACGTCGATGCTATAGGTGATGATGGCGACATCACCATACCAGTGGCAGATGACTTGGTGGAGGATTCGATGATGGAGGATAAGGAAGAGGAGGAGGAGGAGGACCCATCTGAGGAGGTTGGCTTAGAGTCGCGGAGGTGCGAGTGGTGTGGTACCTTCCAAACTATGATGTTCTGTGAGGACACGATCGCCCATTTAGAGGTTGTGCGCAGGGATCGGTCAGCCGCTCCTGCTGCTTGAGCGAGTGTGTCGATCAGCTTAGTGTCTCTTATTTTGGAGTCTGTCTGTAGGTGTTTGCATTTTGGAGTCTGTCTGTAGTTGTTTTATTTTGGATTCTAACTGAGGCATCACTTTTGGAGCAGCCCTCTGCGCAGGCGTCTACCGGGAGTACCTCAGGGGTATGAGTATTCTTGTAGAAAATTCATATGACAGGTGTATTCCTATTCTGATGTTGTATTTTGATTTCTCTTGTATTAAAAACTTCAAAAAGTTGTACTGCCTCAGGGCTTTTATATATATATTTTCAGACGCATTTCCAGTTATATTCTCTTTTGCATTTTAGTTGTATATCATGTTTCAAACAATGTTGTAGTACTCTGACTTGTGGTTGCGAACAAGGTAATTAAAACCGGATCGAACATTGAATCGGAGAGGGTCAGGGTTCAGGGTTTTTGGGTCGTACCAGGGTCAAACCGGGTTTAATAAAATATTAATAAAATATTATTTTTTAAATAAATATATATTTGGTATATATATATATATTAAAAAATAGATAATATATAGATAATATTTTAATTTATACACAAAATAACATGTAGCCTAATGGTAAGATGACTTGTTATGGCCTTGAGGACAGGAGTTCAAGCTCTGTTGAAACTAAAAACTGATTTTTTTAATTAATAAAGATAATAAAAAAAAAGGAGCCGAACCGGTTCGACTCGACAGCCAAAACCGCTGTTTCGGCATTGAACCTCGGTTCTCTTCCGCCACCACCCAAGAGGGTTACTCGATCGGACTATGGTCTTGCCTCCTGGCCCAACTGTTTGACCGCCGGTCCGGTTCGGTTTTTGTTACCATGGTTGCGAAAGTGTTTTAAAAAAAATTACCCGTGCTTTTATGAAGCAAGAAGAGTATTATAACTTCGAAAATTATTCCGCATTTGGGGTTTTGTTTCGTTAAGTAGTGCCCAGAAATTAGGGTGTTACAATATACTAGATCAAACAATTAGTTCACTTACAAAATGATTTGAGCAGTATTATGGCATATATGAGGAGATTTTTAGATTTTTGTTTAGTATTAAAAGACTTAGATCATTCTCTTATAATAAGGACTTGAAATAATATTGCAAACATCTTGAAACTTGCCTAAAACATGATAATTCTTATGATCTTGATGGTGAAATTTTATTTGAAGAATTGAAAGTCATTAGAAAGGTTTAAAAGTTGAATCAAAATTAAACTATATGATATTGAATTCTTTGAAAACAACTAATTGTTTTCTCAACACATGCACGCCATATAAATAATATTAACTATCCATGTTACTATTACATCCGTCGAAAGAAGTTTTTCTAAATTGAAATTGTTAAAATCTTATTTGTTATCTACTAAGTCACGAAATAAATTAAATAGTCTTGCTTTGCTTTTTATTAAAAAATGACATTTTAAAGAACCTTGATTATGAAATGATTATTAATGATTTTTCAACAAAAAAAGCAACGACAATAATATTCAAATAATTACAAGGGCACTATTTTTTTGGTTCGTCCAAGGTACCCAAAATCTAAGGACCCACATGCTCATTTCCAAAATACTAATTCCTACATTGTGTATTTACTTGTTTATGTGCATGATTAGGACCTTGGCGAGAGATAATGGTGAAAATCTGGGTTTAAAGCTTCGACAAAATATGGACCGCATTTTTAAGTTGACTGCGTAAATTCACGCCCGCTAAGAAATTCGTTTTGAACCGATAAGTGGAAATTTCTAGGACTAATAATATTTTGATATGTTTGGTTGATTTTATGTTCTCTTATAATTTGTTGGGATTAAGAATTTTGTTATCCGTCAGAAACTTTACGCGATTAGAAAGAAGATTACATCGAAAGAAGATTAAGTAATATGTTGTATGAAAAAAGTTACAAATCGATAATGGTAAACGCGAAAAGCGATGCATTTAAGTATTCATGTTAATATGAATTTAGAGTAACTTGGCTGTCGATTCAGAGCCATACACTTGTTTCATTTTTTTCCAATTGAAGTATCATACTATGTGGATCAAAAGCCCGTTGTTATTTATTTACTATTTAAATTGGGGTGTTGAATCTTTTGTGGCAATGTGAATTTAATTATCAGGTTTTAATAGAACGGTAGTGTATTTGTTTTATGACTTTTCAAATATGTTAATGATATTTACCTAAAGAAGAGCAACAAGAAGGTTAAGTTCCATAGAATTTCTCTTACTATTTATGTTGTGGTGATTTCATTTTTTTTATCGACGCTGTGGTGATTTCTTGAAGAAGCAATATATATATTTAGGAAATTTACCAAAAGACAAGTTATATCATGTCCTTATAGTTGAACTCTGAGATTCAATTGAGCTCATTAAAGGATTATTTTAATTTTCTGATATTTTTCCACCCTCCTTGATTTCTATTGTGTTTTAGGTACTTTCACTTATTCCATCTTATGAGTATTTCTTTTCGGGTATGGAAAAAGGGTTGAGAGTGAAGTTGAGGTCGGGAAAGAAAAGTACAAAGAATTTGAATCATGGGTCACTTATAATATACATATATAATATAAAAACCTATCACTTATAAGTTGAAGTGTATTTGCAGTTTTTAACTGTTTTGGAAGGCATTTTTGCCTGCACTTTGAGGCGTTTCTGATTGGCACAAATCTAGCGAATGTAGCAGGAAAGAAAAGTTTGTTTTCAATAACATTGTCATGGATGTTTTACACTGCAGTTGGACTCATTATATGTTATGTGTGATGAATTTCAATTTAACAATTCGGCTTTTGATGTAAATCGCAATAGTAATTCCATATAGATTATACTCGAGTCTCGTTGATCTATTAGTTGAATTGTTAAATTAAAAAATTGAAAAATGAATTTAACAAATACTAACTTATTGTCATCTCCGGTAAGAAAAACACCATCAATATATATTGGGTGTATTTTTTAAAAAAAATGGAAAAACTTAAACAATGTTTTTGTAATAATACCTCCGGTCCTAATTATAAGAGAATTTTTTGAGATTTTTTTGTCCTAATTATAAGAAAAGTGGACTTATTTCTAGATGTATTAATTACTAAAATATATTTTATACCCCTATTTTAATTAACTTGTATATTTAATAGACGTGTATATTTTCTATCCACATAATTAGGGGTATATTTAAAAAGAGAGTTTAATTTTATAATATTAAACTAGCTATGTAACCCGTGCCTTGCACGAGATCTTATGCATATTTATTTGACAACGAATTTTTTATATTTTTAAATTATAAAAATTTGACTTAAATGAATAAAATATTAAATACAATAAAATTTTTATTTGGCTATTTAATTGTTATTTAATTTAATTAACTAATCAATAAATTGAAAAAATTAATTTATGATATATTATATTAAGAATGTGGAGGTAACAATTTTTTCATGAATGAACTAACTTAACATTGCAATAAAATAATTAATATTAAAATTATTGTATTATAGTATTAGTTGAAAAGTTATTGTGATTTGATTAAATTTAAAAGTAATATTCCATTTATAAGTAATATTCCATTTATATATATATATATATATATATATATATATATATATATATATATATATTGCAATACTTGAATTAGGATTGCTGAAAATAGTAAAAAAATAAAAAAGTTTGAAAAAAGGTATGAATTTAATGTTTGTCGCATGATATTAGCCCCGTCAATAAAATATTATTTTATATAATTCAATAGAAGAATTATTTTATGTATATAGGTCTGAGGCTGAAGCAATTGATTTGTGCTAAGTCGGGGATCTTGTCATAGAATATTTCAATTAGATTAAACATCTACTAACAAACTTTTTAATAGGATAAAATGAGTATAATAATAAAATTGAATTGGGACGTAAATGTAAAATCTTACTTTATTATTATTATTATTTAGATTTTATTTTAATTTGATTTAAAGTAATAAGTATTTGTTCCAAAAATTTGATATAATTGATAGTAATGATTTGATAAATGTCAAGATTTGATGTGATATTTATAAAATACTGAAATTTATACTCGCATAAAAAAGGCAAGTTATAAAAGGAAATATGTTTATAACTTGCTTATTATTGTTAATTGAGATGGTATAAAAATGGATCCCATAAAAACAAAAATAAAAAAATAAAAAAAATGATGACATGGATAAATAAATTAAAGGATAATACTCAAATTCTTTAGGAGAAAAGTTCTTTCAATTATGAATTCTTATTCATAAGAGTCAAATATGAAAAAAATATCGATTAAGAAAAATAAAAAAATTTATTTAGACATGAAAAATTACTTGAAAAAAATTCTCCCAAACATTAGACAAAAAAAGAAGGTATCATTCATTTATTATTATTTGAAACTTGATTTCCAACCCTTTACATATCCAAATTAAATATATCAACATATGATTTGATTTTATGAAGAGATAAATTTAAAAGATGTAGTATAAAATTATAATTATTATTTAAAATTAAACTGATTGTACATTTGAAATTCTGGTTTCCAATAACCAAGACCATGAGTCGATAATAAAATTATTAGCATTGACCTTTGACGCGTCAACACTGTCATCGACTTGAAAAAAAATAAAACAAAATAGAGACGCAATTTGCAAAAGGAGAAAGAGAAAGAGAAAATTTATATAGTGACAACATTGTCCGTTATATGCATGAGAGGAGAGATGGTCATAGAAGAAGAAGCGTGAAGAAGCCATGTAAAAGCATACAAATACTTGCATGTTGTAGAGTAATAAGTTTACAATAAAAAAAGAGAATGAAGAAGAATCAGAATATGTATATAGAAATAAATGTATACCCAGTGCCAAAAAAAATGTATACCATACCAAAAAAATTAAATCCTTTGAAACAATGAAGACAAACCTTGCCACCTATATTATCAATAAAAAAGAATATCTGAAACAAACAAAAAAATTAAGAATGAGTTAGATAACAAAAAAATGAGAGAAAAAAAGTTAAAGAGAGAGAACAAAAATAATGAAGACATGTCAGAGAAAGAAGAGTTGAAGAGTCGAGATAGAAGAAGAAGAAGGAGTAGGAGGAGGAGAAGACAAAGAAATCAACCGAATAAAAGGAGCAATAGAGGAGTAGAGAAAGCGTGTGAAAGAAAAATAGTGAGACATAAATGAATGAGCATATGGAAATATTTTCCATAAATAAATTAACCTAATTTAAAATTTTAATTCAAAAGATTTGAATTTATAACGAATCATATTAATATGATTGATAGTAATAATTTGCTAAATTTGTGATATTTATAGAATGCTGAAATTTATACTCATGAAAAAATAGACAAGTTATTAAATGGTTTTCATAAAAATAAAAATAAAATAATAAAATAAAAAGATGAAATAGATTTAGGTGGGAAATTGAATGTCTCTGATGCTACCATGTGGCATATGTCTACGTGACAAAACTCAATTTTGTATAATATAATTGATATATCTCCTTGATTTTTGTCTTTTCTATAATTAGGACCAGAGGTATTAATACTTATGCACTCGAATTATGATAAAAACAGTTTTTTGTTAGAAGTTCGTAACAAACTTTGAAAGATTGTAATTCTCTTCTTAATGACAACAATTTCAAAGTTTTACAAACAAGTTTGTCTATTGATTGAGAAGTCATGCGATAACCACCGATGCTAATAGATTTGAATCATTAGAAAATGTAAATGGTGTGTATTAATGGATAGGCAAAATTGCTCTGTACGTCCCTTAAATTATTTTTTGATAACGAATAAGTCTTTTATCTTTTTTTTTCTCGAATAGGCCCTTTATGTTTTAAAATGTTTTCGATTCAGTCATTTATCTTTCTTTTTCCTCGAATAGGTTCTTTAGGTTTGAAAAACATACTAAAAACTGTCATACTTGTCCATTTATTAAATGACTTTTTTGAAATATACTAAAAACTTGAAAGACCTTTTTGAAACATATTAAAAACTTGAAGAACATGTTCGGAAAAAAAGAAGATAAATGACCTATTCTAGAAAAAAAAAGATAAAGGACTGATTCGTTACCAAAAAAATAAGTTAAGAGACCTACAGAGCAATTTTGCCTAATGGATATTTAGCAAAATAATTAATATGGTATTGTGAGTTCCTATATGTTTGATTACAAAGATTAATATATAAAATAAATTAAGAAATTTATTTGGCCTTAAATCTAAATTACATGTAATTTTCCAAATACTAACAATAAGTTAGTACTTGGTATCCTATTGATAATATATAAAGTTAAATAATTATATTTTACGTATGTTGTTTACAAATTATTTACTTATTATTGAGAAAAGCTTTACATATACGGTATACTCTGGAATTACAATAAAGTATTAAACTATTTTAATCTTAATTTTGATTTAGTATCTTCTAGCATTGAATCTCTCTGTATTCGACAAAAAAAAAAGGTATCTTTTAACATTTTTTTAGCATGTTACATTTTATAGTATGTTGTTAAATTGAATATATATTATCTCGTAGTTAAACTAAAAAAATGCGGGAAGAGAGTATTAATAAAGTCAATTATTCAAACAATTCCTTCATATGCAATGAGTATTTTCCTCCTTCCGCCATCTATGGGGAAAGATATTGAAAGAATAATGAACTCGTTCTGGTGGGATACTGGAAATGGTAATGTGAAAGGAGTGAAGTGGATGTCGTGGGATCACCTTTCTTGAATGAAGGAAAATAGAGGTATGGGCTTTTGAAATCTTCATGCTTTTAATTTTGCTATATTGGGGAAACAAGGGTGGAAATTAATTTATAATCCCAATGCTATGGTTACAAAAATTCTCAAAGCTAAATATTTTCTAGATGAATCCTTTTTGGATGCTAAGCTAGGACATAATCCTAGTTACTCTTGGCGTTGCATTTGAGGTTTCCGAACATTGTTAAATGAGGGGTGTAGATGGATTATTGGGGATGGAAAAAATGTTCAAATTAGTAATGACCAGTGGCTCATTAATGACCAGTGGCTCATTGAAGGACGTTTTCCTTCTGTGACAAGGGGTAAAAATGTTGATGTCTCGGGACTTACTGTTCACAATCTCCTACTGCCTCATAAAAAAGAATGGAATTTACAGTTGTTTAATTCATTGTTTATTGAAGAAGATGTGGAGAGAGTTACTAATGTCCCTTTGATTCAAACAGTAAAGTAGAACTCGATGATCTGGGCACATCATAGACAGGGGCGGTATACAATGAAGTCAGCTTATCATAGTGTTCTGAACTGAACTCAGGAATGGCCGGAGTCGAGGCGGAGCAATGAGATCGCGGTTGTTGACGACGGCGCTCGGGGTGGTGTACCTGCAGATACTCCGACGCTCAAGTCAGTGTTTGAAATGAGGAGAGTAAGTGATGTAGAATGAGCAGTTACCTGGATCGTCGCGTGGAGATCCGCTTATATACCTGACCGAGTTAGTTGCTGAGGGATAACCGTTCCCGCGTGATGCGGGGTACCGTCCGATCTTGCCGCATCGCGGACGTGGCCGGGTAGGAAGAATTATGGGTCGTCTGATCTGCCACGTCGACATGGCTCTGAGCGAGGGGAACGAACTGGACGCGGAATTGGGCCGTGGTGCTGCGAATTGTCGGATTGGGCCTTGGCCCAGTCCGGAACACATAGTCTCATGGATTCTATCATGGGAACAGGGGAATGGTACGAACATGGTAATTGGACTACTGTTTGGTCCATGCAAGTCCCGCCCAAAGTGAAGAATATACTATGGAGATTAGGCCGGAATGTGTTGCCCACGAGATCAAGATTGAGAGACAAGGGTGTGATGTGATGTGTGATGGACAGTGCCCGTTTTGTGATTCATGCGAAGAAAACACTTGGCACATTTTTTTTTTGGTTGTCCATTTGTGCAGCAGTGTTGGGCCGATGAAGGTATGTGGGCAGTTTATTTCCCCACCTCCCTAACTTAATTTCCCCACCTCCCCAACCCAATAAAAAGACAAAAAAACCCCTCAACTTAACCCTAATTCCCTCCCCATTTCATCACCTCCCCCCACTCCAAATTTCCTCACCTCCCCTCTCGTCTCCCTCTCCCGAGTGTATCCTCGTATCATTCACCTCCCTCCTCATTTCCACCGTTCCTCTCCCAATCTCACTTCGCCTCACACTCTGGTCGCTTTCCACCGCCTCCCATCGCCTCTCTCGCTCTCACTTTACGCAAGGTACGGCGTCGTTACTTTTTTTTCTCTGTAAATCAGGACTCTAGAATCAGGATCACTCGGATTCTTGAGTCGGGAGTAGGGTGGAGTTTTGTAATCTGAACTTAGGACTCTTGGCGGGTGATCATTCTTGAGTCCGGAGTAAGATGGAGTTCTGTCATTGAGCGTCAGGACTCTAGAATCGGGATCACTCAAGAGTCAGGAAGTTGAATTACAAACTCGATTCCTCTAGGACTAAGAATCCGGATCACTCGACTTCAAGAGTCGGAAGTTGAATTACAAAACTCGATTCCTACTTCCGGACTCAAGAATCCGGAGTGATCCGGATTCTAGAGTCCGGACGTTCAGAATGACCGCAGTAGTTATTTAATTTGATTTTTATTTATATTTTATTTATGAATTTATTTTTCAGGATTATGGCACGTACAAGGGGTCGTGGATCCGCTAGGGATGGTCGTGCACCCGCTAGGGGTGGTCGGATATCGATCCTGGCCGATGACCTGACGAGACCTACTATGTCGCGCAAGCGTTAGGATGAGTGCGTCGACCTCATGACTGCATTTCACTAGTACGTCGGCAAAGACACGAGCCTGTCAGGAGGCGTGACGTCAGCCGACAAAGCAGTGAAGGAGCCAGACAAGGTGGTGGAGCCAGAGTAGAGCCGTGACAAAGAATGAGTCATTCCCTGGGGCCCATACGATGCATCGATTGACGAGAGGAGGAGGAGCCGTAGGTGGTTCGACTTGACGGAGGAGGAGCCGTAGGTGGTTACGACTTGATGGGAGGAGGAGCCGAATGTCTAGACAAACCGTGAGCCGACTTATTGGGCATAGGAGGAGCCGAACGTCTGCACGAGGTTGGAGTTGACGCACTATCGTGTTGGGAGGCAAAGAAGTCATCAACACGCCCCATGAGGATGGATCACGCCTTGTTGAAATATCTATCGCCAACCACTTTCCTTTCTTTGGTGCTCCTCGGGTTCACCTTACAAGGGGTGGGCGGATAGAAGTGGTGTCAAGAAATGCCAACTCACGTAGTTTCGCCTTGATGCCATTTTGCACCGCAATATCAAGCTCCTGAAACCTATGTGCCAATGCCGCAAGCTCAACTGTATACTTAGTTACGCACCATGGCTATTGCCGATTGTCACATGGGTTCTCGGCTCAATTTCCTCCAGTGAGTATGAACTGTCTCCAACGGGATTGGGATGTAGTGCATCGTATATCTGGCAAGCTCACATGCACAAGGTAGTCCATGCGTGTATCTTAGCACACAACCACACGCAGAACTATCTATGCCAACGATGCTACATCGGAGAAGCTCGTCGGTAATGTACTGTAACGCATTCTTAGACACAAGGCCATTTAAGTGCTTGTAGACTGCAATATTAAAGCAATGTTGTTGTCTACTAATGCTATGCTCGACTGAAGCCTTCAACTCGGTGTCAGTAACTCGATCATGTTATTCATTGCAACCCAACAGTTACACAAATCTCCTCTACTATTAGCTACCAACTTCTTCAACCGCCAATGTGCAGACTCAACCCTGTTCATCACAAAACAAACACAATTCAGAACTCCACAAAAATAGTGATAAATGTCAGATGTCACCGACAATTGAGATGCATACTGTTGGTTGTTTTGTTTCCAATGTGCATATGCCGCCTATCCATGCAGAAACAAATTTATCTCTGTGTTGATTTAGCCATGTGTTCTTGACATAGTCAATGAAGTTATTGAGCAGTCTTTGAAACATCCTCGAAATGTTGCACCATGGCCGGGTAGTCATCCATCGTTGGTGAATCAACAATCAATCAAATGCGCCATCACCAATTCAATTTTTTCTTGTGGATACACATAAGTCTTGCACTTCGCCCTCACATTCTTACGGATATGGAATTGGCACAACATGTTACGCGACAGGGGAAAAACGTTAGCCACTGCATTCATCAAAGAAAGTTCCCGGTCGGTCACTATCACCTGTGGTAACGAATCCTGTCTCACAAACATACCCTTCAACTTCTCAAGCACCCATGTGTAGTTATCCGCTTTCTCCGACTCCACAAATGCAAATGCAACAGCGAATGTCATCTCAGTTGAGGTCACACCAACAATCTCAACTAGTGGCATCCTGTACCTATTAGTCTTGTATGTCGAATCAATAAGCAAAACAATGTTGAACGAATTTACAAGCTTGATAGCTTCAGGATGTGCCCAAACTATATCAGTGATAACATCAGAGTTATCGGCTTTTCTATGCCAGTGGACATAACGATCACGGTGCATCAAGTTCATCAAATGTTGTAACTCAGTTCTGCCCTGCCTTAGACTAGACCGGATCTTTTGTCGTGCGTTGTAGATCTGCCTAATTGTGGTGTGACTGTTTGGATTTTTATGCTGTAATGAGAGTAAGGCGTTTCTCGGCTTAATCATGTTCAATGTCATGTCGCTCAGATTAGACAACTCTTCAGAAGTTAGACGACCGACATATGGATGGCCCTCAAAGTTTTCGACTAACCCGTGGTTGTGCATACCGCACATTACCTTCAAAATCCACCCTCCAAAGACCTTTCACCACCTTCCTTTCAACTGAATGGGCATTGACATTTTCTAGTGCCGAGCCTTCACTCCCATAGTCTTGTAAGGCTTATACTTGCCACTTTTCTCGTGAACCCAACATCACAAAAGTCTTTGCTTGATCGCCCATAGTCCGATCTTAAAATAATAACCACACACCCAACAGATTTGCCAACGTCTCGTGCCCATGCCAATAGGTCATCCCGTGAGAAAACACTGAAACGACAACATGTATCATTCACCAACTTATCTAACAAATCTTAACAAAATTGATCAATAAAATAAGTACCCGAGCGATAGTGAATGCCTTTGGTACAATCCATGGAAACGACCTGCGGAACATCAGGAACAATGGGCACTATGGTGTCGGGAAAGTTGTCTTCGAAAATTTGTCTTCCATTGAAGCGTGACCGGAAAAGACAAGTCAAGACTTTAATGAGACAAAGTCCGGATTCTAATTCAGGAATATTCGGATTCTTAAATCGGACTGATTTATACCTCAGGACTTTAGAATACGAGTACTCTGATTCTAGAGTCGGACTTGGGAAATAGAGTAATCAAAAAATATCGTCCGGATTCTTATATCTGGAGTAATCTGGTAATAAGAATCCGGACAGTCTGCGATTTCGAAAGAAAAAAGAAGGCAGCGAACCTGTGGAGGCAACAAATGCAATGCGACTCTGCGGTGGTCTTCTTTGCTCTGCGGCATTCTGCGGTGGATTGCTAACAAATGGTTAGGGAGGTGGGGAAATGGCGAGGGAGTATGTCAGGGAGGTGGAGGGAGCATGCGACGGAAGTGAAGGAAAAAAAAGGCAATAGTTATATTATGTATGAAGGGTAAAGTTGGATTTTAAAAAATATGGGAGGTGGGAAAATTAAGTGGGGGAGGTGGGGAAATAAATGCCCAGGTATGTGGCATATAATAGAGTCAAAGCTTCTTGTAATGGGCTCAGCAAAAGACATATTGTTTGAGCTATGTAATATATTGGATCATGATCACATTCACAAGTTGGGAATGATCATTTGGAGTGTTTGGAAATCTAGAAATTTGCGCATTTGGGAGGGGATTGTGGAGACATCTGGAAATGTTGTTAGGCGGGCTAGGAGCTACCGGTCTCAATGGGATCAAACTAGCAACAAATGCATTGGGTCATGTGTTGGGAGCGTTGGACCCTGTGAAGTGGGTGAAGCCTGAAGAGGGTTTTTTGAATTTGAATGTGGATGTTGGACTTCATTCAGCATTAAATTTACATAGTTTTTGTAACACTCTGTTTCCAGAACGCTACTGTGCAACCCAATCTAATACTGAAAACATTTTATGCTTGTATGCTTTCAGTTAAAGAGTACTCTTATGTATTTCGCAATGGAAAACAAGAGTAATTTTTTTTTTCTTTTTCTTCCTTTTGAAACCCTTTTCAAAAAATAAGACATAAAGAGTACTACAATTTTCTAAATAATGCAAAATCAGTCTTTTGCAAATATCAGAGTATAATGCAACAGTCAATATTTCACATAACATAAAACTTTTTTTCTTAAACTCACCAACAATGGAAGAATGATGAAGATGGCCAAGAGAAGGATGAATAGCCACGAAAATTTTGGGGACATGGAAGGAACAAAATTGTTCATTTAGTTAGGAATTAACTTAAATTAGTTAGGTTTTAACCATACTAACTACCCACCATTTACAACCTAACCAAACATAATCCAACACATGGCATGGAAGGTTCTAAGACTCAAAGTTCAGCTCCCCTAATTGTTGGATTCACGCCCCCAGCCCAAAATATCAAGATATTTCGTTTCGCGTTACCATTTCGATCGGGTCTTGTGACGTTACATATATTAGGATTTTTGTACCAAAAACTCAAAAAATAAATCTAATAAATTATTCTATAATAAAAAATTATTAATCAACCAAAATATCCCTAAAAATATTAGAAGTATTTCTATGAATGTCGTTTTCTTGATCTACGAGCTAAAATGCGACCGTAATGCAGTTCTGGACGTAGACAATACACTAAATATTTTAAGATGTCCAAAAATCCCAAAAAAATCCAATAAATCATAAATATTGAAAAATACTAAGATCTCAAATTTTATAAAATTTGGATCACGTTTGGGCATGTTTCAGTTAGAAACTCACTCAATAGCCTAGTTACGGTAGAATTCAATAGAATTCTCGCGGCGTAATAAAAACTGTAAATTAGTGATTCTCACTAATTTCAATTTCTCTTGTCATCTAGATATTATTCAAATAATAAAATTATCAAGGAAAAAAATCTTTAAAATAAAAGTCATATTAAATATGACATAAAACAGACAATTTAACAAATAACTAAACATCAAAAATCTAAACTGTGACTTAAAAATATCTATTAAGTCCTGAAAATTATTTCTCTTTCAATAAAATAATTTTCTTTAATCAAACAACAATTTTTCACATTTTTTAAGATTAATTCATATTAAAACAAAGATATCGTCTACAATCGCCTCTTAATCTGAATTAATTACTAAAACAGTAAATTGTTTACAATGAATCTTTGTAGTTCTTCGTACTTTTAGCAAACCATTGAAGTGATCAATCTCTATGATTTATTTTTAAGTAGTCGAAAACTGTAAAATAATTTTCATAAAAATTGGGATGTTATAGTTTTGGGCTTTGCATAAGAGACAATGTGGGTTGTTTTCAAATGGCTCGTTCAAGTTGGGCTATGCCTCTATTACAACCTTATCTTGCTGAAGCATTGGCGCTGAAGGAGGGATTGGATTGGGCAATAGAGCTGGAATTGGAAAAAGTCATATTCGAACTAGATTCTCAAATAGCAGTTAATGATGTCAAGAGTCCCAAAGATGATATTACAGAATTTGGTTCAGTTATTTCCTATTGTAGGAGTGTCTTAAACTCTCATCCAAATTTTTCTGTAGTTTTTGCTAGGAGGGGAGCTAATGAGGCAGCCCACAACTTGGCAAGGTTGGCCACATTAGGTGCTCCAATCCAGGATTTTTATGAGTTACCTGTTTGTATTGCTGATATTGTTATCAATGAAATGAAGTGAGTTTATTTTGTAAAAAAAACTAAAAAAATGCGGGAAGATGTACAATTCTGCTAGGAGGCAGAAGAGGGGTGATTTTGGTTGTGGGAGGAAGGATATAAGTTTAGGAATTATGGTTTTGTTTTATTTTTAATCAATTGTATACTTATTAAATTTGAATTTTGTTGAATTGGTTTATCTAGGGTTTAATTTTAATTATTTAAGTAATTATTTAAGGTAGGGTGTTTAGTTAATGAGTGAAATGATTTAAATGATTAATATTATAAAAATAATAAAATTTGTAGCTCACTTGCCACTCGAATGCCACATCTTTTAAAATGTCCAAGTGACGAGACATAGATGGAGTTTTGTTTGCCAAATCATTTAAAAGTTAATAATGAAAATTAAATATGGAAGCGACAAATAAGTGGAGGCTAAACATAGAAGAACAATTTAATAGAGACCAAACTTAAAATTTGGGAATTTTATAGGGCTAAAACATATTTAGTATTCAGTAAAAAAAAACATATTTAGTATCTTATTTTTATTAGAGATATTTATGTTATTATATATAATTTTTCTTCTTCTTATATAATTAAATAAATATTTTATTTTACTTTTTAAATTTCCTTTTTTTTATATTGGAATAGTTTATGTGAGTTAGGTTTGAGAGGTTATTAGGATCAGTGAAAGCCTCAAGCTCTTTAAATGCTTATAGAGGTACTTATATACTACCTTCGGTCCATATTATAAGAAATAAAACCATAATTCACACAGATCAAGGAATTGCATTGAAACTTGTTTTTCCTAATTAATATTTCTAAAAGTTGAGTTTTTTTTCCAAAACTACCCATTCTATAAAACGATATATAATTAATGCATAAGAAATAGGTACATCTCGTTAATATAAGTCTCGTATTAAATAAGGGGATAAAAATGAAAATTAACAATTAATATATTATAAAATTGATGTTTATTTCTTATAATTTTGACAAAGAAAAAGAACACATTTATTTATTATAATATGGACCGAAAATAGTATTACCTACCATGAAGTCTTCACATCGGCAATAAAATTTGAATCCGTGTTTTGTGTGGAATATAAGTCGAATCCTTGTCAAATGAAGCAACCTCGACTGATTCTTCTACTGAATAATTGCAAAATTATTTACAAACACACCGGTAGTTGGTAGATTTCACTCGGCCAATGCGGCAATGCTCCACAACCCTACGCCCTTGGGTAAGTGTAGCAGTTTCCTGGTGTTTGAGATCTAACGGCAGATTGTAACCGTCAAACACTAAAATCTCATTAGATGTCAATATAAAACTAATTTATACCAATAGTACATGTTTCTATTTCTAATTAATTAGAAGAGTTTAATAGACATACACTGTTAGTATAAATTAGTTTTATACTGACATCTAATAAAAACTCATTATTTTACCATATTACAGACTTTAGTAACTGTATTTTAAGTGTACAAACACTAAATTCTTATTAAATAAATGTCGGTATAAAACTATGCATGTTGTTATTTCTGTTCAGAAAAATAAAAAACGTAAAGCTGAAAAGTCATAAACCATGGGCGCGGTGGGTTGGGGTGGGGTGCACTGCCCTTGTTGGTGGGTCACTATCCAGCAGCGTCCCTTTTGACAATCGAATGAAAATGAAATGACGTTGGTTAATTCTATTGGACTTTTTGCATCACTCTTACTGACACTTGTCTACTTTCTCCTCCAAAGGTGCTCTGTCATTATCTCGCGACTACTGCTCCCGTGCTCCGAATAATCTTGAAAATATCGGCACATTTATGCATTCACGTTATCGGAATAAGAAGAAAATAAAATTAAAAAGTAAAACTAGAAATCTTTGAATTATTATAATTAAATAGAAAAATATCATTTTATTTATTTATTCAGATGAAAAATAAAAAATAAAAAATCAAAGTACTTTTTTTAAGTAGAATAAAAAAATAAATGGACTTTACAATAGATAAAATAAACAACCAAAATAGAATAAAAAAGAATGTATTTTCCTTTTTTTTTGGGTGCTAGAATGTATTTTCCTTTTATTTGTCAAGAGAAAGGCTTACAATTAGGAGGAGGTAAGAAATCCCACGCATGATTAGGATATTATTGTATCTCACCTTGTGACTTGATATTGGCTATTATTACTTATTAGCACGAGAAATGATGTTTGGACATAAAATAGCGTCCCTTTGTTTTTTTTTTTTTGGGTATTTTTGAAATTCATATAAGTGTATAAGATGAAAAGTAAGTGAGAAATAAAGATAAAAATATACGATGTCACATATAGCGTTTAAAATTAGATGTTTAAATAACACAGTTATATTAGTATTGAAATAATGAAGTATTTTTTGTTTTAAAAAAAGTTGGTAAATCATAATGAAGTATTTTTTGTCAAATGCCAAAATGTTAAAAAAGTAATAAATAAATGTATATATAATTTGTATAGCTAAAAAAGTTAAAGTGTATTGTATAATTTGTCTTTTTATACGGTTGTAATTTAATTTTTTAAATACCTTTTTAATTTATCTCATTTTTTTATTATCGTTATCACATTCTATTTTTATTTTGGGAAATATTTTTTGCTTATTCAGGTCATTTTGTAAATATAATTTCTTATTTCTTTTTACTTTCTTCCCAATCAAACAAGAGAAGAGAAACATTTTAACTTTCTTTTCTTTCATTTTTAGTCCTCCCAAACAATCAAAAAATCATCTCATTTTCTATTTTCTTAATTTTTTTTCATCAACTCATGTCTTTTGAAACCAAAATATATACTACCTCCTAGGGGAGAGCATGGGTTGGATTGGTTTCGAGTTTGGAGAAATTTTAGACCCGAACTGATCAATTGTTGTGATTGGTTTGGGTTGGTTCGATTTTACAAATTTTGTTGACGGGACTAAACCGAACCAACCCGATCATATTCAGGTTGACTTGGCTTGAGTGATCTGGTTTATTGTTAAAAAAAAAAACATAACTATAAAAAATGTGAAAAATAGAAAAAAAATGAGAAAAAGGGAAATAAATTATTAAAAACAGCTGGTAAATTAGTGAGGATTGAGGCGCTATTACACCATATTACCTGCCTTATTTTCAACATGACCAAAATATAAATATTATAAACACAAACAACATATCAATATTTAGGCTTCAGAGAAATTAGTCACCTAAAAAATTACAGCAATCAACAAATCAATTTCCCTCTTGGATTTTTTGGCCTTTTAAATAATATTTGAACTAAATTAATATAGGAGGTCTATTGAGTTTATGCATTCCACGATCGACCTTGATGCTATAATTTGCAATCCAACAAGATGTATTAGCCTCCAAGTAAAACAGTGAATATCAATGAGAGAAAGAGGGGAAGGTGTGTAACCAAAAAGGGGGAGGTGGGCACTTACGATGGGCTCCTGCGAAAGTGTCTCAACTCAGTTTTATACGTCTTTATCTGTTAGGCACTGCAACATTTTGTTTGGTTTCGAGTTTATTCGTTCGAAATTCTTGAACCTGACACCCGAATCAATCACCTGTGTTAGCTATTTTCCTAAACTAAACTAAACTAAACTGACTACCCAAACCAAGTCGTATTTTCTTGTTTAGTTCGGTTCGGGTTCACGGGTCATCTCAGACTCGTGTCCATCGTACTACTTTTGGTTCTTTTCATAGGAAACAAAATTGTGTTTTTTTTGTCCTAAATATAAGAAACAAAGTATCATTTTTAACAATATTAATTGTCCAGTTCATTTTATACCCTTATTTATTGTGAGAAGAAACTCACAATTGCCGTGCAAGAAGGATAAGAAAGACTACTTTCAACCATTTAATATAAAATGTATTTTTGAAATAAATTTCAAATTATACCATCATGAATTAAAATAAACTAATTTCAATGCATTTTCTTTATCTTGATGATTTTGATATTTTGTGTCTTATAATAAAGACGAAAGATAGTGCATTTGACGAATCACAAGAAACCACACAAAGCGCGAACACTTTTCTATATAAACTGTGAATTGATATAAAAAGACAAAATTAAAATGTGATCAAAGCCCTATACATACGTGAAATTTTTACTATTTAAAATTTAAATAACAAAACTCATATGAAATATAAGATTTCACTAATATTATGTATTTATAAAAGCAATATTTTTTTATAAAGCAGATAGGTTAATTATCATAAAATCCTTTATTTATTTTGACAAAAAATCATTTATTTATTTACTCTTTCATGTTCTTATTATAAAAAACAAAATATCCATTGTGTTCATATTTATAAGAAACGTCATTATAGTGATGTCTTTGCATGCCAATATTATTTTTTCTAGATATAGTTTCTTAATTATAGGTTGAGTTCTTCTTCCTATTGGTCTATCAGTTTTCTTCATCCATGGGTTTTGGCCTAGTCTCCCATGTTTCTCTGTAGTTCTTTTTCATTTTTTTAATAAAGTTAAAGGGGGAGTACTCTTTTTTCTTCTAGATATTTTTTTTTCTAGTGAGAGTTTTGCATCAGAAGGTTTTAATAAGACTCCTTCCATTTTTTTTTGCTTAAAAAAATAAAAACATAAAATAAATAAGAAACGTTAATCTATTTTCAAATGTATTAAATGATAAGTTGCATTTATACCTTTATTTTTTGTGAGATAGTATGGTGGCTTGAAACTTTTAATTAATATAGGGGCATTTGTTTTATAATAATTTAAATGTATAAGAGCATTAATTAAATTCAACTGATTTCATTATTTTTTCTTGGTCTCGAATGAATTAGGCAATTGTTTGTTATAACAATGACAAGAGGTATTCTACTAATGGGTTCATCACCATCAGCTCAACATATCAAGCCATTCATCTTGCGAGTGCAAACAACACGAGTAGTAGTTTTAGCTTCTCTTTTAATCTGATTTGGAGTTGGAAAGTCCCCCAGTTTAAAAGTTTCTCATGGCGTTTAATGATGAATAAGGAGCGTTTTAGGCATGGATATACACACTCTAATATGTGCCCTCATTGTCTTCAACATCCCGAGGCCATTATGCACATGCTAAGAGTCTGCGACTGTGATTTTGTTGAAGAAAAGTGGGAAGCTTTGATAGACGATAAGCACGGGAGCACTTTCTTCAGTCTTGGTTTGGAGTAGTGGCTTCAACACAACCTAACGAGATACTGTAATAGGTAAAACAAGTTGGAATTGTTGGAATTTTATATTCCAATAATTAATATGGGATGATATTATTAATAATTATATTAGCTACTTATCATAAATGAGCTATATTTTATGTGATCATATAAAATTAAAATAAGGTAAGTTTATTGGACTCCTAATTTAATTGATATGGACCTTATATGAGTAGATGTAAGTGTGGCCCGATAAGGGGATAATGGGTACCCTATTAGGTTTAACACACTATAAAGAAGGCTATGGTCCCCAATACACCGAATCGCCGTCATCCATTCTCTTCTCCCCATCTGAAGAGAACCTAAAGTCTCGTGAGAGAGCTCAAGAAGATTCGGTTGAGGAAGAACCATAAAGCCACTGCTAACATGCTCGTTGTTCGTTGCTATGGATTCAGTTGCTCGTTGGTTGTTCGTGATCATTCATTTGGTATTCCGCTTCAGGTGATTGATTGCTATGGATCCAGGTATTCTTCTAATCCTTGATAATCCAACATGTCGTAGATCCTGAGGGTAGAGAACATGTTGTTCTTATTGAGCATGCTTGTATGTCTTTTAGCTTCCGCCTAAGGTTTTTTTTTCCTATGAGATTTGAACATGCTTGTTCTTGTTATTGTTATTAATAATGAATTAATTCCAACAAGTGGTATCAGAGAGGTCTTCAATGTTGGATTATTAGAATTAATGTTTTTTGTTGATGCCTTGGGTTTTGTTCTTGGGTTTTTGAGTTTTCTCCAAAAAAAAATTTACATGAACCCAAAATTATAGAATTTGAGTATTTTTGTTTTCCTTTCGTTGCCTATAGGATGAAATATTGCAACTTGGCTCTACTGAAACTGATTTCATGCCTGAAAGGAAAAATTGATTTGTGCATCACACATAAAGCTAATAATGTTTTGGTTTTGGTTTTGCCATAAACGATTTGTGCACCACCGTCACGTTTTTTGATTGCCGTGAACGTGTATATTTTGTTATAGAAATCTATTTATTTGATTTTGAAATCAATTTGCTTTGAAATCAAATTGAATAAATTATTCACGGGATATTATGCTAATAATGATGGCTTACGTGATACCTTTGACAAAATAATAAAGATTTGGTTTTTTTTGTATATTGCATAAAAAGGAAACCTATAAAGTTTTGGTAATTATTAAGGTTATGATTCTATACGTATAATTTGGACAAAATATTTGAGCAAGATATTATATGTGATTTGTGTCATAAAAATTTCACGTTTTTTGGCCTTTGCATTAGTTCATTTGCGGTGAATCTTCAATAATATTTGGTATATATATATTGTTGATTTTGGCCATCGTCAAAGAAAACATACAAATCTTTAGTTGAATATCTCTTTATTGTGATAATAAGATTTGATTGTCTTTGATTATTACATATTTCATGTTTTTGTCTATATTGAGAATGAATCAAATAAAATTATTACCGTGATATTATTTTAAGATTTGGATTTTGAATTTAATAATAATTCATGAAATATTATTATAATACAAATTTGAGGTATATGGTTATGGCCTTAGAATTTGTTACGACGAACTTCGTGAGGATGACCGAGCGAAGCGGTTGTCTTTCATGACGGATGACGACGCGTCGGTGGTGTACTGGCAAACACCCGACGCTCCAAATAAGCAGGTGTGTCGAGGTGAGTAAAGAGGCGATGAAAATCATTCCCTCGACCGCTCGACGCGGTCTTCTTTTAATATGAGTTGAGGACGGTGCATCGCCGATGTAACCGGCCCGTGAAACCCTGGCTTTAAATTCCTTTAATGCACAAAGCCGCTGGGTCGGCCACGCTGAGGGAAGCGGAGAGGCATGCGACGACGTGGCATCGAGGGAAAAGTGGGTCGACGGATTGGGCCTCTACCATCGAACAGCTTGCCCCCAAGTCGCTAGCTCGAATGTCGAGGTGGTGACTTGTTGTCGGTTCGTTGATGTCGACGTCCGACGCCCTTGTTCGTAGCGCGAACCGCAAGTGCCGCCACGCCGCGTGCTTGTTCATTAGTTCGTTCGACTGGTTCCACGCCCGGCTGGCGCTTCTCGACACGAGGCTTGATGTGCTTGCAAGGCACAAGGCTTTTATGTCACGAGCCTGCACGCGCCTCAGACGAGGTCGATCTCTTCATTCATCGTGCTTGTGCAGGCTAACGCGACAAGGCTTTATCACGAAGCCTGCGTGCACGCCGTCTCGGCGACGAGGTCGATCACAGGTGCTTGTGCTAACGCACAAGGCTTTTATCACGAGCTCCGTGCACGCGGTCTCGCGACGAGGTCGATCTCTTCATCGGTGCTTGCGCTAACGCACAAGGCTTTATCACGAGCTCGCACGCGCGGTCTCGCACGAGGTCGACACAAAGCTTGTGCAAGGCACAAGGCTTTGTCGAGCTGCGCACGCGGCCTGCACAGGTCGATCTCTTCATTCATCGGTAAGCTTGTGCTAACGCACAAGAGCTTTATCACGAGCCTGCGGCACGGCGGTCTCGGCGACGAGGTCGACAGGTGCTTGTGCTAACGCACAAGGCTTTATCACGAGCTCGTGCACGTCTCAGACGAGGTCGATCTCTTCATCAGGTGCTTGTGCAGCGCTAACGACAAGGCTTTATCACGAGCTCGCACGCGGTCTCGGCGACGAGGTCGACATGTGCTTCGTGCAAGGTACGCGGCTTTGTCGAGCTCGTGCACGCCGTCTCGCACGAGGTCGATCTCTTCATTCATCGTGCTTGTGCTAACGCACAAGGCTTTATCACGAGCTCATGCACGGTCGTGACGAGGTCGATCTCTTCATTCATCAAAGCCGTGCCAACGCACAAGGCTTTATCACGCGTTCTGCCAAAGTATAGACAATTTCTGAACTTGATGTAATTAAGTTAGCGCGTAATTTTATGCCGAGTAAAGTGCTCGTAGTCGAAGTTTTTATACTTCCTCGTGGAGTAATTGATCCGGCCGCCCAAGCGGCGGTCGGGGTCATCAAATAATCAAGGTCCATGACGTGAGCCGAAGGTTTAAGGTCGCCTCAATTTTGCAACTGCAGAGCGGTGGAGTGCGTAAGTCGCCGACATCTTGGACTGCGGTATCCATCTGTGTGAGGTGCTTGCAAAGCAAGCACAAGGCTTTATCACGACACCGTGCCGCGCGGTCTCGACGTGGGCTCGATCTCTTCATCAGGATCTCGTGGCACGCCGTCTCGCAGACGCAGGTTCCACTGCAGTGCAAAGGTTTTGATAGTAAATAAATGCCGATTGTGTATTTCTTCAATCATACTTCACCGCTTCACACTTATGTGTTTAGGATACATTTGTTTCAACTTAATTATATTTCTTCATCTTTGCTTGTCGTTGTTACTCTGGGGATTTGTCTTTGGCTTTTTGAGGCTATCAACTTTCGTAATTCATAAATTTCGAAGCTCGCTTCAGGAACTCGGTCGAGGACTTGGTTTGTCGACACCAATGTCCGACACTCGAATAGGCTTCCTTCGACCAGGCCTTGCTCTAGCAAGTACCAGCTATCTCGTCCGAGCATTTCTTCACCAAATGGCTTCTTGTTGAAGCGCTCCACGTAGTCTCCGATAGACTCATCTTTCTTCCTAATTCGACCGGCGCTGCCGCCGACTTGGGTTGGACTTTAGACGCAAAGTGAAATGCGCTGAGAATCGGTCGACGAGCTCACCACTTAACCAATGGAATTTTTTCTTAAGAGTCCGGAACCAAGACAACGCCGCTTTCTTCAGAGTGAGGGAAAGATTGCGACTTCACCGCCCTTGGGCGCCTCGCTGGAGCCCATGACAAAGATCAAAGCAACCAACATGCTCGCTCTGGTCGGTGGTCTTGCACAGTATGAGTCCAAAGCGGGTGGTTTCGAAGATGCTTCTAATCGGGAATTTCTATGATCTCGGATGTAAAAGGATTCAAAGGTCCCGCCGAATCACTCGTGGTCATCGCCCGAGAGTTGATGAAACAGAATAACGAGCACGGCGAGTGCTCTATGCGCAATGAGCGGCGGAGTCGTGCACGGTGGCGATGACAGATCTCGAGATTTTGGACTCTTCGATCTCCGAGGAGAATGAGAGGCTCGATCTTTCGCTTTCGATTTGGGTGGCAACGCCTTGGCGGAGAGTTCCTTCGCACGATTCTCCATTCGATCGGCGCGTTGATTACGAGCATGCATCGCTCGGGCATGGCTTGATGAATTCGCGAACTCGCGAATGAGGATAGCGGTGGTTTCCGCTTCCTAAGATCGGCTTGAGCAAAGAACGATCGAACGGCCAAGGCCGGGAGAGGTGGTTCGTTTGAGCTATCTAATACGGCTGGTTTGGTTGTTCAAGATCTGCGTCGCATGAGTGGAACTACTAGTCGCGACCGACGCTCGATCCACCATCATCGAGTGAAGAGGAGCCGACAAAGAAGATGGAATCGAAACGATTCCCACCAGACGGCGCCAATGTTCGAATTTAACTTCAGAGGACGAGGAAGAAGGCGATGCGGTTGTGTTTCGCTGACGGATGACGACGCCGTCGGTGGTGTACCGCAAACACCCGACGCTCCACTGGTGTGTCGAGGTGAGTAAAGAGGCGGTAGAAAAATCATCATTCCGCTCGACGCCGGGTCTTCTTAATACGAGTTTGAGGACTACATCGCCGATGTGTAACGCTGCGTGAAACGGAAGTCGGCTTTAAATTCCTTTAATGCACAAAGCCGTTGGGTCGGCCACGTTGAGGGAAGGCGGAGAGGCATGCGGACGACGTGGCATCGAGGGAAGGTGGGTCGACGGATTGGGCCTCGGCCCAGTCCGGAACATAATTTTTGGGTGTTGTTTATTTATTTTAAATACGACATGCGTGTCGTGATTTAATTCAAATACGACTTGCGTGTCGTGACTTTCTCTTTATTTTATTTTTTAGATTATTATAAATGATCAAAAAAGATGAAAGAGGGGACAACGCCATATGGACGCCGGTTTGGAGCGACTGGCTTTTGGGTTAAAGAATTGTAATAAATAGTTATTTAATTCTTTTCCGTTTAGGAGGTCATAACCATACCAATATAACTCTTATGAATTATGCATGTGATGTATGAAGTGTATGCATGTATGCTTGTATGCTATATATGTTTTGCATGCTAAACATCGTACATAGTTAGAACTTCGCCTCCTAACTGCTGGGTAATGAAGGGCACCACTCGGCGGTGGTGCCGATTTCAGCAGGCCACTGGGCGGTGGTCTCGGTTCTTCATCTTGTCGTATTTGAACCATCGAGCGGCCAACAACACCACTAGGCGGTGATGTGTGAGATACTTTTCTCGCTTTAGGACTGCTAAAGTGGTATTTTGACTGATGTGTGGTGTTGTAAACATACAGTTATGGATATTCACCATTTTTTAATTAATAATTGTCTAGTATCTTTAATTGGGTTGATTGAAACAACATGTTGCCAAAGTAACCTCTGTTGCGTAGATTAGTTCAATTAAATTTACAAAAGATGTAGTGTGGATTTATTCATGCGAGTTGTTGTCGGCCCAAAGGAAGGCGCAACTTGGCCGCATAATTCCATGCCTGCGATGATAAATGTGTGGTGATTATAAAAACAATTTATCCATGTGAGCAATTGGGATGCCCAAAGGCAACTATTGCTTGACAGGACTTATCGCCAATGTTTGATCGTTGCGTTGAGAGTACCGCTTGCAGTTAGTCCTTATAATCCAAAGATTGGGGATTAATGGTGCGCTTGGTATCTTATTTGGGTCTTTAATTTACAGATAAAGAATAATTGAGCATGTCTTATTAATTATTTTAATTTGACGTGTCAATTGATGTTGTGTGGGTGCGTGTCCATGCGAATATTAATCGGCCCAAAGGAAGGTTAATATTTGGCCGGGTTGCATTCACACCTGTAATGGTAAACCTGTGGAGATTATAAGGATAATTTCTCCATGTGAGCAATGGGATGTCCAAAGACAACCATTGTTTGACAGGACTTATCGACAGTGTTTGATCATTACAACAAAATACCAATAGCAATTAATATCATTGTCCAAAGACTTGGTATTAATGTTGCATCGGATATTTTGATAAGTATATTTTAGTACTTTTGTTCTCTTTGAACTATAATAGTTTGTGTATCTGTTGTTTTGAGTTCAATTTAATCCTTAAAAGTTTAGAGTTTTAGGATTAAAGGCAGAACATTAAAGAAAGTTTTGGATCTAGACTTAGCATAAGAATGGAGAAACCCACTTTCTCTCACTCAATTCTGTATCTATGAAGTGAGAATCAAGTATAAGAAGTAGGACCGCTCCAGCCGCATAAGTCTGATGATCTTAAAGTATAATATTTTAGAGACTTTTAGGGGTGTTATTTTTGATGACATAATTTATGTCGTAAATTTCCTTGCTGAAATTAAAAGTGCTTGCAAAAGGCAATGAGGCGAAAATGAGCACTCGTTGGAAAGCTTAATTTTCATTAAGTATGAAAGCAAAGTGAATATGAGGAGCACATTATGAAAATATTCAAATCTTGTCTTCAAACTTAAGGCGCTAAAACTTGAGCAGTCTAACGACTTGCTCAAATATTTAGCATTTGTATTCTTTCCTGCACAATTAGATCAGATTAAATCAGTTTACAACTGTCAAATGAAGAAATAATCTTCAATAAGATTATTTCATAAGGTGTGCAAGAAAATAAATGGTGAAGCAAGAGAAAAATAAAATAGTGCTCATTTGGCAAATACCCCAAAGGATAAGGGCAAATAAAGAAAACTAAGGATGAAACTGTTAAGGGTTTCTCTCAAAAGAAACAACTACGGTTGTCTTAACTGACAAAGTCCAAATGACGCTGAAAGATGCATTCATATGGGAGTTGGCAAAGTCGGTGAAGATTGAGACTTTAGGCATTTTAAATTGTTGCTACTGACTTATATTTGAAATTAAAAGACAATTTGGTTAAATCAAATTTTGGGAGAAAATTTGGTTTTTTGTTTCTATTTGAACAAATTAAGATGATTTTGGGATTATTTTTTTAAACAATGGATTCAATTTGTCTTTTAAATTCAAATATTGTTGGAGTCAATTGAGCTATGACTTGTGACAATCTATAATTTCTAAAAGTTCTGAGAGGTATAAACTTTGGTCCTAAGTTAAAGAAATTTTTTGAGACGGGAACTGCATAGTTCTTTAAGAATATTGAGTTTGGGGGAGAGATAAGGTTAGAGAACAAAATTGAGTGAAGAAGAAGCGGTTCTAATTATTGAACCAATTCATACAGTTGCTATTGGTGTAGCAAATTTGGATCCTCATGAGGACATTATTGTTCTTCCTCCCAATCAAGTTAAGGAAATTATTCATGAAGATCAAACTCAACACCCTCAAGAACTAAAGCATTGGGAGCCATAAAGAAAGGATTGACCGTAAAGAGTTATTCTATTTGGTTTTATTGAAAGACTCCTTTCTGACAATCACAAAGACTTATTGCTCATTATAACTTTGGAGCTACATAAGATGGATGTCAAGACGGTGTTTCCTAATGGCACCATTAATGAAGCAAATGTATATAGTCAAACCGATATACTTTGTGTCGATAGACCCAAAGATAGTTTGCGAACTGACATAATTCACCCATTAGCTAAAGAAGTTGTCTTATTAGTGATACCGCAAAGTCTCATCAGGTAATTGTCTCATTTGGTCTCAAGATGAGGATTGTGGACGAATGTGGGTATTACAAGGTCAGTAGGAGTAAGTTTATATTACGGCTACTATATGTCGATGATATTTTATCTAGTCAATGGCGATATAGTCTGGTTGAGCGAAACCGAGTAATCTCTAACGAAAATTTAGAGATGAAGGATCTTGGGGACGTCTCTTTTGTATTGGAATCCAAAATTCTGAGAGATATCTCTTGGAATATTCTGGGATTATCACAAAAGAGCTATATCGATAAAGTTTAAATAAATTCGACATGAAATATAGTAAACCAGAGGATACCCCAGTTACTAAGGGAGACAATTTTAGTCTCAATTTTACCCGAAAGAAAATCTGGAAATTCAGGAAATACTAGGAGTTCCCTATGCTCTAGTTATGGGAAGTCTGATACATAATCTTATCTGTACGCATCAGGAAACGACGTACATTGTGGGATCATGTGACAGATACTTGAGCAATTCTAGTTTGAATTATTACAAAAGGCAACCATGAGGATCATCAAGGAAAACAAAAGTCTATATGCCCACATATCAAAGATCTGAAAGATTAGAGATCATCAAGAACTCTGACTCTGATATTCAGGATGTTAATATTATAGACATCAAATTATGGGATATGACTGAAATATCTATGTCACTAGGTTGCATATAGTAAAAGGTATTAAAATACCATTTAAGTTACAGTGTGATAGATAAGTCAGTCGTATCCTACTTCAACAACAATAAAGAATGATACAATTTCTATTGACATAAAGGTGTTTGTTGTTGAAATAATGAATTTAGGATAAAAGAATTTCTATAGAGCACATAGAGGCTAATTTCATGCTAGCTATCCACTGACTAAGGGCTTGACACATAAGGTTTTTCATGAGCATGTTGCTTATATGGGTGTGTTGTCACTAAGGTTGCCTTAGCTTAGTGGGAGTCTTTATTTGTGTTCTATGTTTAAGATACAAACTTTATGTTATTTCGGATTTTCTGCAGAAATAAAGATTATGTTTATGAATACATTATAAACATGTTTGTATCTTGTGTGCAAAATTAATTTGCACATTAAGGATTTTGTTTTGCAGAATTAAATTTTGCAAAATTGATCTCACCAAAGATTTAAGTAGGACCAGTTGGAAATAGGCATGATTGATATCACATTCCATGTAATTTCCATGCTACTCATCCATATTGATCTATGTCATCAAATGTGTTGATGTAGTGATCGTCGGGGTTTAGTCGCAATTTACAGAAGTGTCAAAAGCCGCGGTGATTTCATTATTGATACATGAGGTGGACCAGATTGTAAGGAGAAAATCTAAAGATAAATAGCATTCATATATGCGCACTAAGGAATTCTGATATAATTATTACGATATATAGCCCAAGTGGGAGATTGTTGAAATTTTATATTCCAATAATTAATATGCGATGATATTATTAATAATTATATTAGCTATTTATCATAAATGAGCTATATTTTATGTGATCATATAAAGTTAAAATAAGGTAAGTTTATTGGACTCCTAATTTAATTGATATGGACCTTATATGAGTAGATGTAAGTGTGGCCCGATAAAGGGATAATGGGTACCCTGTTAGGTTTAACACACTATAAAAAGAAAGGCTATAGGTCCCCCAATATTGAATCGCCGTCATCCATTCTCTTCTCCCCATCACGAAGAGAACCTAAAGTCTCGTGAGAGAGCTCGAAAGGTCGGTTGAGGAAGAACCATAAAGCCCGCGCTAACATGCTCGTTGTTCGTTGCTATGGATTGATTTGCTCGTTGGTTGTTACGTGATCATTCATTTGGTATTAAAACGGTGATTGATTGCTATGGATCCAGGTATTCTTCTAATCCTTGATAATCCAACATGTCGTAGATCCTAAGGGTAGAGAACATGTTGTTCTTATTGAGCATGCTTGTATGTCTTTTAGCTTCTGCCTAAGGTTTTTTTTTCTTCTATGAGATTTGAACATGCTTGTTCTTGTTGTTGTTATTAATAATGAATTAATTCCAACAGGAATTGGTCCTGTGTTTTTTGTGTTATGTGCAGCTTAATTTGGTGTGATATGAATCAGCTGGTATTCTCGAGTCGATTTTTCACGTTGGAGCAGTTTTATGCCAGATGATTTAGTCAATTTAATTTCATCCATCAGCAGTTACTCATGCCTTCCGATCGGTCTTCATTACTGATAGGTCTCAGAAGGTGCACATTGTGTTGTCACCTCCTCCTTCCAACAACTCAGACTCAGGTGCATATAATTAATGGTTCTCGCAGACATGGTTCCGGTTTGGTAGCATGTGTTGGGATGATAAGGGACTCAGAAGCTCGTTTGTTGCTGGGTTTTAGTGTAACCTTGATTCTTCTATTTCTGTTGCCGTTGGGTTATGGGTTTAGTTTTAGGTTTATGTCTCATGAAGAATTTGAACCTCAACTCTTTGCTAATCAAGATGGACTCCCTTACGGTTGTTCATATGATACTCTCTCTAGTTTCGAATATAAGCAACAAAAATTCACGTTAGTTAAGAATAGTAGTCAATCTCATTTGTTATTTTTGGTGTGATAAAAATCAACTATATTATATAAAATAGAGTTTTAATACATGAGATTATGCCACGTGTCACTTCATATTCATCTATTTTTTCACCTAAAACGAAAATTATTTTTTAATTATTATTATTTTAAGATAGTCATTATTACATTATCTGAATTAATTGTAATTAACAATCAGAAATAAATTTTCTTAAATGACTTACTTATCTTAAATTATATACTACCTTCGGTCCCTATTATAAAAAAACTTTTGGTGTGTTTATTTGTCCTAATTATAGGAAAAATAGACTGATTTCAAAATGTATCAATTGCTAGAATTTCTTTTATACTCTTATTTAATATGAGATATGTATCTTTACTAGAAACTCATATTTTTCCTATATATTCTATTTAATGTCAGGGGTATATTAAGGATAACATTTCAATATTATATCATTAAATAAGTTTTCTTAGTCTTGGTGATTTTTGTTTTTTCTTCTTATATTTGGGACTTGAGGTAGTATCATTTATCTTTATCAATCATTATTTATTATATTTAGAACTAATGATGAAATAATTATTAAATTGTCTTACAAAGTTAATAATCATTATATATATTGTATGGCAACGATTATTTTTGTGCATTATTACTTAATTTAATTAAATAGTACCAGTGCAAGTCACAAGTAATTTCACTAGTAATAATTGTATTATCCAATATGTCCTTTATGAAAACTTGTTTCATAGGAATACAACATGTTATTGAAAAATGAAATCTAAATTAATTGAAAAGTATTTTAGAAATGATTCATCGAATAAGGTATAATTAGTTGAGATTTTCATATATTTTGGACCATCAAAATTATATTTCTTTTGTTTATAAATCGGAGGAAGTGCAATTGAGGAAATCAACTTGTTCCTTCCTCTTTCTGAAGCTTTGGACTTGATAGATCTTCATGGCTGGGAGTGCTCCTTAGTGCAAATCTACCACAAAATTAATAGATGCACTAATCTCATGGCAAATTTGGGTCATTTTAGGGACTTCAGTGTTTCTATTCCATCTATTCTCCTAAGCTCACCATCACGTTAGAGGAAGATGTTAGGCGTGTTTCGTTTTATCGTTTTGTTCGTTAGTTTCATTGTAATCCTCTTTTCTCGTTAAAAAAAGGACACAAGGTAGTACTCCCCCATCCCATTTTTGTTTGAAGTTTAAGCTTCTGTACAATAATTAAGGAATGTAATTAATATTTTAGATTTCATAAACGATACAATGGAATTTCTTGATATAACCTTTACCTTTAGTATTAATTATGAGAATTGAAAAAATACACGTTGATTAAAAAATACATTAATAATAGTGAAATGTATAATAGGAAAAAAATTAATTAATAATTTATTGATATTATAAAATGATAATCAAAATGTGATAAGCTAAAATGACTTAAAGATGTGCGTTTGGATGAAGTAATTCAAAATTCTAAAGTATTAAATTGCTTCGGTTGGATTTTCTTCATTTATAAAATTTGTTGTTTGCATAAAATAATTAAATTTATTCATTCTAGTTTTTTTGGTTATAGTAATTAAATTTATAAAGGTAATATCTAATTTTTTTATGAATATTTTTTAAAATTATTTTGTCACTTTTTTTGGCAGAGGAATAAATATTTTTTTGGGAAAAGCAATTCTCCAAAAAAATATATTTTTGGAAACACATGTTTTGTTGAAAAAATATTTTTTTAAAATATTTCGAAATAAAAATTTAGAAGAGAAAATAAGGATAAAATTTCAAATTCCCTAAATTTTGTCTTAATAAAATACTTAAAATTCTCCATATTTATTACTCCCTCCGTTACTTTTTATAAACCCCTTTTAAAAAAAATTTGTAACTAATTATAAATCCATTTTCAAATTATAAGATACATCAATTATTTTTTTTTCCAAAAGTACCCCAAATTAATACAAAATTCAAGACATGTATTAATTAATTAAATGTATGATATATAATAAATTAAAGATAAATTTGGAAAAACATACACATTATAAATAAATTTAATTATACTAACTACTTTTTTTAATATGCATTTTTTTGTCGAAAAAAACTTATAAAAAATAAGGAGTATACAAATAATATAATTTAGTTTGATGCATTTGAATTTTCCTCTACAATCACGTTACCTCGTTAACGGTCAGTTTGGTTGCGCATGAAATGAGGAGAAAGAGAATATTAGGCTAGAGAATGACGAGAAAAATGAAAAGCAGTGTGATTGACAGGGATGTAAATGGCGAGAAAGAAAAAAAAAGTGGTGGGACCCACGCTTAAAAGTTTTCTTCACGGATGAGGCGAGAAAACGGATTGCAAAGCAATTTTTTTTACTTTTCCAAATTCTACCACTATTCTCTCCTTATATATAAAATTTTAGTCAATGATATTAATTTCTTTTAAAAAATAACTAACACTTCTCTCTTCTCTTTTTCTCTTCTCTTTCACTTATTCCAATCAATACCCAAAATCTACCAAATTTCTCACATTTTTCTCTCTTCACATTTTCTCTCTTCACATTTTCTCTCGTGAACCAAACACACCATAAAAGCCATCGTTGAAATACAGTCGGATTCCATCATCTCGTACTCAATCATATGGATTACTATTATTTATTTATGCAAACAACAATTTCGATAAGATTTATGAGGAGGGCACGTGATGAGCAAGTGGGAATCTGAAAAAGCCGGTTCCCGAGAGATTGATATCGTAACATGCGAACCTAAACGGCTACCTTACCTTCCGTCCAGTCCACGCCCCGGTCCACCACCACGTTACTGTCATCATTATGACACGCCACTACTATTCGTTAGTAAAATATGGCTGTTCCTTGGCCTCGAAGGGCATGAAAAGTCTGAGCTGTTTGGGTAAAAAAATTCACGGGTTACTTTCAAAGTGCTATATATAACCAAGTGAATAAGATTGGTTTACATCATCATGGAAGAGATAGATAGGGTTTTGTTTTGTGAGTGACCAAGAGTGTGTGGTCTTTGCAGCAGCTCTTTCTATTTGTAGTATATTATTATTATTATTTGCCATGAGTGCTCATAGTTGTTTGTTGTTTTCTTTGTCTTCTATTCAGTTGTAGATCTGAGTTTTTGGTTCATATATTATATGCAGTCCCTTTGTTAATTTATTGTTTTTCGAAAGATTGTTTCCTGTTAGGTCTTGTATTTGAACGAACATGAATTTTTAATATTTTTTTTCAAGCAGGTTAATTAATTTGTTTCTTTTGTGTTTCACTTTGATGGTGGGTTGGTTGAAGAAATTAAGTGATTATTGGTTAAGGTTTTTTTGGAATCAAGTTTAAGTTTTTTATCCTGTTTCTTGTGGATGAAGGATGAAGTGAGAATTGGATTATGGAGTGGAGCTCCTTGAAGTCCAAATTAGGGTTCTTGCTAGGTTGATTGAGCTGCTAAGCTATGGATCCCACAGTCCTACCCACACGAAATCCTTTTGTGGTAGTTCTGCGGCTTCCATATATTGGGAGCTTCGTTGCCTGTTGTCAGATCTTTATTTGGATTGAAGGGAGCTCTACACCCTCTTCTCTTTCTTTTTCTAACCTAGAATAATAATTATGTTTCAAATTTTACTTTTTTGTGTAAAATTTTGTTTAACATCTGGTTCTCGATCTCTCTTATATATGCCAGGAACTTGAAGTTGCTTATATCGAAGGAAAATGTTCGTACCTACTACTAGCTCGTAGAGCGGATCTGTGCATACACGGAGGGTGAGGTTAAGCAAGACTGCATAAAATATCCTTGCTGATTTCAGCAAACTACTGTATCTGTAACGTTCAGTCAATTAGAGTTTTAAGTTTATTCTATCTTATACAGTTTGAGTTTGATTAGGATTAGAGTTAGTTTATCTCTTTTAATTTAAATCAAAGTTTGTTTAACACAATCCTTATTTTGTAAGATTCTGTCTAACAGAGTTTTAAATTTCCAAATCCTATTCAATTATTAATATGATTATTTTAGAGTCTCTTGTTCTTTTTGATCTTTTCCATTTAAAAACAGAAGTTCAACATGGTATTAGAGCCCGACTAAGTGGTCTAGAGTTCGGTTCTTTCCACCCTTTTTTTTAATTAAAATAATTGACTTTCGGTATAAGGTAGGTGAGCCTGTGTATTATCAATGTTTCAAGTCCAAATTCAAATGACTCTCACGTAAAGGGGTGTGTTAAAAATGTAGTATAAAGTCATTCATTTTCTTTCGCCCAATAGCTTAAAATAGCTTAAGCTATTGGTTTACTTGGTTTTTGACATGCTATCATAGTAGTACGATGGTTCGTGACTTGTCTCCTTGTAAAAATGAGGCTATTATAGTCTTTGTATAATAAATTTTTTATTCAAAGACACTCTTAATTCTACCCGAGTTATTTCATCCTATTTCATAATAAAAATAGAAATAGATAAATATTTTCAACTTGACATTGTATTACGAAAGAGATTTCATGTAATTTTGGATTTTCCGACTCACTTGTTTGCCTTGCATTAATTGGGTTCGTATACTTCGGATTTTTTTTTTTGTCTTATGGCTCAGCGGCCTACTACGCACTCCAAAGAGCGCTGAAAGGAGGGCGTAGCGGGTTCGAATCCGTGCCTAAGCGTCCAAGCGGCAAATACTTTGCCAGTTGTGCTAAGGTATCGGATGTATCAGTGTTTGAGAGAGCAAAAGATTTTTAATTGGCATTGTAAATTATTTGTTATAATTGGTGGATTTGTAAATTTTTTGTATTATAATGATAATAAAGAAAAGACAGTTGTTTATTGTCTGATGGTAAGAATGCAAGTATACTATATAATAAATGAATCATGCTTGTGAAAGAAATCTCCTCATGAGCCAATGAGGGAGATCCTAAAGAATTTTAGGCAAAAGGTAGTTTTTCATTCATCTGTCATAAACATGTAGGCTAAACTTGCAATGTGTAGATCTTGATGTGTACATAAACAGAAAAAGTGTAGGCCAAACCTGCAATGTGTAGATCTTGCTAGAAAATTAGCTGAGGCAACACAAAACATGGCACTTTCAGTTGGGAACTATTCCTAATCATTTGTTTTATATTAGAGTATTATATCTCGGTGATGATATTGCAACGTGAGTTTTCATGAAAATCAAATGTTAGTTTGACGTTTCTATTCTAACATATGTTAAACATTTTGTACAACTTCGAGATTAGTTGGAATCATCTCTGAATCACTCTTATACCGTATTTCATGACTCAATTAATTACACATGTAATATAAAAATTTAGTACTACAATTATCTACGATGATCAGCACTACGCACCCCGTGCGTAGCACGGGTATTTTGCTAGTTATTGTTGGGTTTCTTAGGTGAAAGAAGTAAAAAAGAACTATAGAATCAAAAAACAGAACGGGGGTGCTATTAGACATACAGCAAGGGAGAATAGCGAAGGCGTAGAAAAATGTCCCAATCGGGAAGGGATTGTCTCCCCCTTTTTTTCCTCCCTTGGAATATGGGCCCTCTATTGAAACAAGTGAGAGAGAGTGTGTGCTCAACATTAAAATGTTAGAAATAGGAGTGATAAAGGGTTTAAAGGGTGGAGATTGTTTCAATGTAGAAAACTGGAGAAAAAACCACGAGAGGGAATCCATTCCCGTCCTAATCTAACATGAAACACATCGTTATGCTGAAATTGAATAGGATTACAAAAATCACTAAGTAATGTGGAAAGTTATTAGATTTTGGGCTAACTCAATATTACAAAACCGGTTTGAGGTGTCTATTTGTTGTAAACTCTTTGTAGATTTTATTTTTAGTCGCGGGATTTGATTTTTTCCCAATAAATGTTATTCGAGGGGATGTGAATAATTGAGGACAAAGAGATACACTTCCTATTGAATACGAACATTGACCCTAAAGAGATTTGAAAAATGATTGTAGCTCGCGTCATACATTAGATGTGGCACCTTAATCTAAAATCCAAGTAACAAGGGAATTGAAATAATTGGGCTCATGAATGGAGTAACTTATACGGAGATTTGTGTCATCCATTGCTTGACTCATTTGAGTTTGAAAATAAGTGATTAGTTGTTGATGATGTTCTCAATGATCAACGTATGACATCTAACACAATCCTCCAATGTTAAACGATCTAGATTAGCTCGAAACAACACCACCATACCAGTATCCCTCACTGTTGGCCAACAATAGGCTATGAGGAGACTTCTCCATGTAATTTGTGGTCGACTTTTCCCAAAGTTGGAAAAGTGCTCCAAAATTCATGCATGTTTAGAGGTCGAGGGAAAGATCAAAGTACATGATGTCGACATACGTTGCGCTCTTGCCTGCAATAATGGTGGTACCCACCAAATATAGGTGAAATGCTCTCGTTGCATAATCCCAACGGGTCTCCCCACATGCCAATTTTGAGTTGTAGATCTCACGTAGTTGGATGAAGCGCACATGTACACCTCTGGTAGCATCACTCTCCATAAGTGCCTCCAAGGTAGCAACATACAGATGCAACTGCATGAGACGCCATCCAACATGATCGACATCTTGCTCCATGGAGGGTGGAAGCTACTGGTCTCCCTTTGCTACCTCTCAATAAAGGCGTACAAGAGGTCTCTCTCCACTAGTGTATAACTGCATTGCAATAAGGATGCCAACCTAAAATTGTCGGCATGGTCCTACAACCATCCATTGTTGATGCTGATGGTCATCAAAACCTACTCAATAAATGAAACAAATCATTTGAAAATGTTGGTGTGACCCACCCCTATTTTAAAATGAAGATGTAACCCACCACCTGGGTTAAAGATAGGGGGTATGTTTTAAAGTGAGAAGGATGAAAGTAAAAAAGATTTACTTTGTTTAACGTATATTTTTCAAAAGAATTTAATAACTAGAATAGACATGTTTTACACAAACATCAAATCATATTAGATAATACCTCATGGTAAAAAAAATTACATGAAAGAGTGCACAACATATGTGGCATTGTTCTCTCTTTTTTTTTTTTTGACTCAATTGCATGTGATTTGTGACTCTACAAAAATTGTACAAAAAATTATTCTCTTTGATCTACATTTATTTTTATTCCCCAGTGTATTCCTTTATTGCTTTCTTCGCATGAGATTATTCATACCAAATAGTAATATTCAATCATATTTTATTATTGTGCCACATAATGTTTCGTCATGTTGCGTTTCTAAAAGTGTGATAAAATGGTAAAATAAGATTGACCATCCGTATAAAACATGTATGCACTTTACACTATCAGTACATAATTATAATATACTCTCTCCAGAATAAATTATAAGTATCTCTAAAATACTTCTCATTTAATTTAACTTTTTGTACTTCCAATAAACTAATTTATTAGTCATGGAGGGTAATTTAGGCAATAGAATTAATTTTTTAATTAAGATTACATATATTAAATGTGATTAACTAACTGCCTTAATAACTGTGAATTAGTTAACTTTTGCTTATAATTCATTCTGGAGAGAGTACTCTTTTATAAAACAAAATTCCTAATTAATGTGACAAGTAGCCTAAGAATCCGATGCAAATCAGATGGCATATAAGTATAATATTAATGACATTAGCATTTTCTTTTAGGAAATGGAGTATTAACGTAAAGATCTCTGTGATAAAATAAAAAAATTCTAAAACTTCACTCGAAAAAATGAGGAATAAAATTGCATAATTGCAATATTTGAGAGATCAAAAACATAATTAAACATATTTTTATAACATACTTTCTAACATTTTTTCAACACTTGAGCTGTTTTTTTTTTTTGTGGTCAGAAACACTTGAGCTGTTGAAATTCATGAATCCCATGAAAAAAGGCGACTTCGATTAACATTTTTTCAACACTTGAGCCTTTTTTTTTTTTTTTTTTGTGGTCAGAACTATGTTGTATGGGTACGGATATGAGTGCACGCAGACGCGTAAATATGATATTTTTACATATTTTACACGTGGTATGGGATACAGGTACAGATACGGGTACGCACCCGGTACGGGTACGGTTTTAATTTTTGGAGTACCCATGCTTCACTGGGTCAGAAACACTTGAGCTGTTGAAATTCATGAATCCCATAAAATAAGGTGACTTCGACCTAAAGTAAAAAAGTGCCAACTGTTCGGCAACGTAGCCCATTGCTTTCCTCTTCCGGCTTCCGCCACACTCATTTATCACCTTCGGCCGATCCTTTTTTTTTTTAGGGAAAATACATGTTTTAGCTCCTGTAATTTGGGTGAATTCCACTTTTAGTCCCTGTAATTTTTTTTTTCCAGATTCTGTTCCTGTAATTTGAGATTCGTCTGTTTTTTGTCCCTGTCTTGACCAGTCAGTGCTAGCTTGGCACATTTAGCTGACATGGCATGCCAAGGTGGGTCATTTAGCTGACGTGGCACATATTTAGGTGGCACACTTACCTGAGTCACTAATTAAATTAATTAAATAATTAAATAATTAATTTATTAAATAACTAATTGAATATTTTAATAAATAAACAAATAAATAAACATAAACAGATCGAAGAGGGATTCGCGTTCAAGAACTCCTCTCGTTTGTCTCATCCCTCTTCGTCTCCATCCTCTTCAATCCCTCAGACCAAACAAATTTCCTCCCATACTGAACCCTAATCCCCAAATCGCGAAGCAGAAGCACCACTAGAATCGCGAATCAAGATTGAGCGAGCAGAAGGACAAAGGCGAATCAGAAGGAGAGAGGGAAGAGGCGGTTGTCAAAGGAGACAGAGAAGAGGCGAAGAAGTCGGTGATGGGGTTTGTGTTCGATAGGTGGTGACAGAGAAGAAGTCGGTGAAGCTCGCCCAAAGGGGGTTCTTCTTATGTAAGGTTGGAATGGCAAGTGATTGTTAAGTTTGGAGCTTGGTGTGTGTTGAAAATTAGAGCTAAATCCTTCGCCCCCTTCATCTTCTTCTTCGCTGCTACAGGAAATCGATTTAGGGTTTCTGTTTTCTTTTAATCCTGTTTTTTGGGCCAAATCGATTTAGGGAAAATTTGTTTTTAGGGTTTCTGTTTTCTGAGATGATGGGGTGAGGGGTGGGTGTTTGATTGAGTAAGGATTTGTTTGATTTCTGGATCTCATCAAGGGGGTGGTGCTGAGATGATGGGGCAGAGATGATGTTCAAGAAGAAGAACACAACGAAGAGTAGAGGCAGCGAGATGAGGGTTTGTTGAAGAAGAAGCATCTGAAGAAGAAGCACGAAGAGGTTGTGAATTTCTGGGTTTATGTTTTTCTGAATTTATGGGTTTCTGAAGAAGCATATGTGAATTTCTGAAGAAGAAGAAGAAGCATCTGTTTTTGATTTTCTGGGTTTCTGGGTTTGTTAAAGAAGAAGAATCTGAAGAAGACGATGATGTGTTTCTGGGTCAATGGGTGAATCTTCTGGGTTTTTTTTTCTGAGTTTTTTTTGTTGTAGCGTTTCTGAGTTTTTTTCCCAGATTCTGGGTTTTTGGTTGAATCTTAAATCTTCTGAGTTTATTTTGCAGATTATGTATGATTTATTTTTTTTAGGAAAAAAATGTGTGATTTTTAAAATAAATTAATTATTTAATTAATTTAATTAGTGACTCAGTTAAGTGTGCCACGTCAGCTAAATAACCCACCTTGGCATGCCACGTCAGCTAAATGTGCCAAGCTAGCACTGATTGGTCAAGGCAGGGACTAAAAACAGACGAATCTCAAATTACAGGGACAAAATCTGGAAAAAAAATTACAGGGACTAAAAGCGAAATTCGCTCAAATTACAGGGACTAAAACAAGTATTTTTTTTTTATGATTCGTTTTTTATCCTCGAAAAGAACCACCTCACTAACAGTAAATCCATGTTCACTTCAATTTAAAAATTCATAATTTCCATCGACTCTCAAAATGAAAAACAAAAAACTTTAACTGGCTAAATAAAATTAAAAAGCAAAATTCAAAATGGGAAAGCGGGAAGGAACGGGGCTCCATGGCCGTGGGCTTGACTGCCCAGAGCAATGCGGGTGATACCAATAGTCGGCAAAACAGAGATGTTCGAGAACGATTGGGGCTAGTGGTGATTTGGCCGCAGAGGTTGGTGGCGCGGGGATCTTAGTGCGGAAGGATGGTTGGACTCGAGGGGGAGGGCGACGCTCGCAAGGATAAGTGCTCTGTGGAGGAGTTTGTGGTGCTGCTAAGATTCCCTTGGTTAAGGAGGGGCCGGGAGATGCGGTTCTGTTTCTTTCCTTTGGTTTCTGTAACCGGTAGCTGTAACCTGGTGTAGCAGGTTGAATAAAGAGGTCCATGTTTGGACCAAGAGCATATTAGATGGACCTTAAATAATGTGCTAAAAAATAAATATTTGTGCTGTTAACATTGTGTATGCGTGCGCGTGTGGAAGAATACATACATATATTCTAAAATCAAACAGAACACTGAATCACTTATTGGACCAAATGCATGTTTACTGTCGTACCCTCTTACTTTCCTTTTTATATAACATTATTTTATTGTACTGCGTTGGTTAACCAAAATCCCCACAACATAGAAATCATAATTTGTTGGGTGTCTGGCTTTTTTGGCTGTCTTTTTTTGGGTGGGGGGGGGGGGATGTAAACATGGATAACACCAGACAAACACGATACTTACAATATATTTGCTTAGGTACTCAGGTATCCAAGTGTGAGATAATCTCACATCACCTTATCATTTTTACTTTTTTCATGTTTAAAAATAATGCAAATTTTTGCTGAGATTGACCAAAACTTTGCAAGCCATATAATGTACACAATCAAACACAAAAAATCAAACCTATATTGCAACTAGTCAGTGCGTGTACAACAACTAGCACCTTAAACTTGAAGCTATATACATTACTTTACGGGTGGAGCTGGTGTAGAAAACAGTGCTGTAAAGCAACGATGAAGGAAAAGTACTCGTGGATTGAATTAAAATCGACATTTTAATTAGCTGCGAAATTTGTAATTTTTTCTTTCAACCAGTTTACTCTAGTTTGTTTTTCATCATTTCCTTTTTGTTTCCCGGTTGCAAATGGGTAATCTTTTTCATGATATTAAACTAAACATTAATAGGTGCAACAGCAAATAAAGTCGAATTACAGATACAAAACTAGATAAGAACATACGAATCTCATGATTCGGAATTCGCCAATGGGCCATTTTCAGTAATAGCATCCAAGTTCCAGCCTCTGGAAAAAAAAAACTAATTTAACACCAAAACTAGATGAAATCAGCCGAGAAAAAAAATATAAAATTTACATGGCAAAGTCACCTTTCTGCTGCTTCTCTTTTCAGTTCATTTATGCGAGTATCAACTGAAGCACACGCAGCTCTGATGTCTATATTTTTCTGACAGAGCTCCTTCCATTGCATGGACAAAGCGTTAAGCTCATATGCGGTATTTTGCTGACAAAGTTAAAAAAAGGGGACTTCAAGTAAAAGCTTAACAGAATTTTAACAAATAACAGAGATTGGGGTGGACAGTTACCTGATGATATTTCCTTTCACGATTTACTTTTTCAATCTTTTCGTTTTGTTCCTGAGCTAAGTTCTGCATTCTGAAAATAGAATAACACAACTATAATCAAAGCCATACTAAATATGAACTATGCAGGCAAAGAACAGGAGTTAATTAGTTATCCAGCTCAAGCAACATCCCTTTGATCTATACACAATGGAATGTGAGATGGATGTGTGTGTGTATAAAGGGAGCATATATAGTGAGTGCGCAAGAGATCAAAGAAGCAAATCTTGACCATTCAATCTTACATTGATGGTCAAGATTGGATCTATGTAATATCAAACAGTCAGGATTATATATATATATATATATATATATAGAGAGAGAGAGAGAGAGGGAGAGAGAGATACTTGTAAGGCACAAACTAAAGAACTCAGGTTCAAACCAAACTTGATGAACAAAGATGATATCACTTTTGCATATCAAGTTATACACATGTGGATTAAGTCATTTCAAACAGATTGATAGTTCCCAATGAATGAAAGATAAATGATACTATGCTATGAAATACAGCCATTAAAACTAGTAATTTTATAGAGCTTTTTGGGCTACGCCTAATGATGCAAAGGAGTTACCTTTATGTGAAGAAAAGGAGTTGCAAAGACCGCAATTAGGGATAAAACGTAAATCTTGAATTATTTTAAAGTTCACATATGATATATCAGCTTATGTTTGTTTGCTTATGTCACTTGTTTTCACTTGAAAATTTCATATTTTTACTAATCATGTATCTTACGATTCATTATAAAATCAATGTTATCAATCGCGGATCGCGGACAGCCAAAAATCCGCCATATAAATATGACAGATGGCATTGCGGGATATGGCGGAAGCATGGCGGACATAATATATATATATTATATATATATATATATACACACACACACACACACAATGAAAAAATAAAACTGCAGAGGTAAATTATAGTACAAAAATAAATAAAAAAAACCATAAAACTAACAACAAATCAAGTTTAAGACTTCAAATAACAACAAAAAGAGTCCCAGCTAGGTGGCTCAAGTGGTGAGCTAAGAGACACCAAGGAGTTGAAGGAGTAAGGGGTCCAGGGTTCTATCCTTGTCTGCCCCACTAACATAACAATTAACAACTAACATTTGCCATTCAAAAAAAAAATAACAAAAGGATAAAAATAGCTATAAAATAATTCAATTACAAATTATTTATGATATACATTTTGTAGTAAACTAATTATGGTCTCTGTTTGGGGAAAAATACTGAAAAAATTATAAACTATTTTACAAAGCTTGATTAAATATTTATTCATAAATTATTTTAGAAATTTATTAAAGAAAAGAATTTATGAATATACAAGTTAAAACAAGAAAGAAAAGAGCTTTTTATTTTATACAACTGTACTGTGTATAATGTATATATCTGATCAAAACACAGATGATCACATGTCCACTACAGGAAGTGCCATCATATAATAATATAATAATGACTAAGGATAAGGATGCATGTACTGTAGTGAATAATAGAAAAACATAGAGTCAAAGAGGGCAGGTAAAACTAAGTGTCTCAGTAATTAAATGAAATAAAATAAAAAAAGGAATGAAGCAGAAGGAGAGGTTGCAGGAGTTGTTCGTAACAGCGGGGGAGCTCCTGTTTGAATTGCAGACGCAGAGGAGGAGCTCGACGAGAGTGAGAGAAAAGAGAAGGGCCCGATGACAGTGAGAGAAAAGAGAAACCAGGTAATAGGATTGGATTTTCAGGGTTTCTTTTTTTTTTTAAGTTTTGGGCCGGGTTCGGGTCGGGTCACGGGCCCCAAAAACCGTTTTCTGTGTTTTTTTGGGATTTTTTTGCTGCTTCCGCCTTGGCGCCGTTGTTCGCGGCCGCCATCCTTAACCCGTGCCGCTACCGCCACAGAAGAAGCGGTTTGTCTAAAATCCACGACCGCAAAGCGCCATGGCGCCGCCATGGCCACTTTTTGACAACACTGTATAAAATTCGATTCACGACTCAGAAAATAGGTCTTCTGATTCACAATTCGAATCTCAATTCGATAACCTTGACTCTAAATAAGAGCTTTACTAAATCTCTTAAAAAGGTTTTTAGTGAAGCAATTCAAAAAGCCTCCGGTAACCAAACTGTTATGGGGAAAACCTAGACAGACTGAATACCTATTATTTAGGAACTTAGGGGACAATGCCTCAAGCACATCTGAGGCTGTCTGCCTCAAGTATCATATTTACTATGAAAAAAATTCTTTATCCACAGAGTCACTCTCAAGAGCTAGATCAACGCAAAAGCTTAAGCTGTTTGGTGTAGGGAAGTAATTCAAACCGGGAAAAAAAAATTCTAGGTGCCAGTCATACGGAACCAAGGCAGGTCTGTCTGTATACAGAATCTACATTTGCAAACAACATATGAAGCAAGCATAAGATGCGCAAGCACAGGTGCTACAAGCAGATAATCAAGAAAACAGATTGATTCAACATAGGCAACAAATGTAGCATTCAACCATTTATTCATAACAAAATCTAAATGTGACCCACATTAATTCAGTCAACAAACCTTGACAAGTATACTTCCAATCGTTGGTTGTGCTGTTTCCAGGCATCAGGACCATATTTTAACAACAAATCCAAATTTTCCATCCTGCAGATCAACCAATTAAACAGTTGTAAACAACTTCCTGATAGTTCTGAATCTTAAAAAGTTCATAACAAAAACATTTCATGCTGCACAACAGACCCAACTTAAGATAACATAGAACACTCACTAACTACAAAGTGCCAGAACACTCTACTTGAAAATAGGATGAATATGGATAATAGTGTCAATTGCACTGCATTTCTGCTTTGTAAACCTGTGGCTTAAACTATCCATACATTCCTTGCTTGTGATGTGTCTACACTCTACATCAATTCCACGTGTGACTCTTAGCAATATCATATATAGTATATCGCCTTGTATGACAATGAATCTGTTTGGATAAATTTCTCCACAAACATTTAGGAAAAAGGAATATCAAAAGAATCATACAATAACTACGAGTTTTTTAAACAATAGCTTCTCGTATGAGCTAAAAACAACTTCTGCATCCCAATTTTTTTAGAGACCCTCTAATTTAACTTCACCATATACATATATAAGCTTATAAATACTTCATTTATGAGTGAAGAACTATGAACTTATTTTAATTGAGAAGCTCCATAAGTTAGAAATTAATCCAAACTAAGCAATCCCACCTCAAACTTGAGGCAAACAATAAAAGCACACAGACTATTTAATAGTGCAGGGTAGAACACCTCATGGTCTGATATTGTAGTAGCCGTTGAGCTCTCTGAAGAGCTTGCTTCCAAGCAGTTTCATCGTTCCTTTTATTCACCGGCGGTGTTTCTAATTCGTATCTTGACCTGTCAAGAGAAACCGGAGGCCTTCCCGCTCTTACTCGTTCGTACTCTCTAGCAATCATTGGATAGCCCTGCAATTCAGAGACTCACAAATCAAATGAAAAAAGTTAAACCCTAACGGTAGCGAAAGAAGCAGAGGTGCGGTTGTTACATCGAAATTGGAGCTGGGAAGAGGAGGGAAATCTTTGAGGAAATCAGCGGGCTTCTTAGAGCTGCGGCGCATCTCTTCCTCGACGAGACGGTCGACCTCGAGCTTGACCCTGGGGTCGCCGTAGTCATCGTCGATGTACGGCAGTGCGTCGATGATTTCGGGGTCCGAAATGCTTGACCTACCATAAGACGGTGGAGCCTCCAGCATCAGAACATCCCCGTTGCTTCGATCTACCATGGTTAGTCACTTGGTTGCTGCAGAGAAAGTGAGAGACAGAAAGGTTTGCCTCTGCTGGTGCCTGAAGGTCTGAATTCCAGCAAACAAGAAGAAGAAAATGTGTCTTGGGCCTTTTTTATCAACAGCATCCTCAAGCCCAAGCCCAGGCCCAAATTTTCTTTTCTTGAATTTTTTTTTTTGACAATTCTTTTCTTCAAATTCTAATCCCACATCTTATAGAACTATTAATTTTAAAACAACTTTTTTTTTACTTCAAAAATTATTTTATATCTTAAATTCACCATTAAGTACCATATATTTTATTAACAAAAAATGAGATTTTAAGAGGTTTAAGTGAAAAGAAATTAATCGTAGGACTAGGATTATATTTATTTAATTTTTGAAGAAAAAAAAAGACTAAAGGTGCTCCAAAAAAACTTCAAAGACCAAAATTGCACTTAGCATAAATTAGAGAGATAAAAAATTAATATATATGTTTAAACCTCTTGGAGCTTCAAAATGATATCACATTCACCCTCAAGAAGCATATGTCTCATGCTTACTATCTAACTCCATATATAACATGTACACAGACCTGACAATGTAAGTGTCGTTGATCGTTCGATCCCATATCATTTTTGTATTCGATCACTGATTTCATAAGCGACATTGACGTCACCAATTGCACGAGTTGATAACTAATAAGGCAACATGTTGTATACTAGTCCCATATTCCACCTCTTTTGATAAGGTAAAAAGCTGTCATATGTGTCAGCAACTTGTAAGTGTTAAGCACCTATTATGTGTGTATTGCCTTCTAAACAGATCCAAGGATCAGACCAAAATTTAATCTTTGAGCCATCACCAATACACCACTAATAGCCTTCCTTAATCAATACCCATAAACTCTAGATACTACACCATGAATAACCTGGATTGTGCCCAATCTATGTATCCAAAAAATCTCCTGTTGGGGAATATTTAGCTTTAAAAATTAGAGAAATCATAGCATTTGGATTGGAGCAAATTTCTTAACCTTATTTCCTCAGCATTGCTAAGTTGAAGCCCCCAGACAACGAAAGCCCATTCCACCATTGTATTCATGCACAACCAATTTGTCCCATGACAACCAGTTGATACCTCTTTTCCCATGACCACTCAAACCCCACCAAAAAAATGCATCATTTTTTTGGAGCTCATCGCAAAGTGAATGTAGGACAAGAAAAATACGAATACAGTATGAAGGAATGACCTACAAAACTGACATAAGAATCACCTCCCTAACTCCTTTATATAAAAGTTTTCTGCTCCATGAATTAATCCTTTTCTAAACTTGGTCCTTGAGATAGGAGAAAAAGACTTGCGACTGCGACTTATCATAGATGATGAGCCCAAATATTTCCCTATGCGCAAGGAAACTTGCACACCAAGAACGGATGTCACAATATCCCTTTGTTCTGCACACATATTCCCACTAAGAAACACCTTAGATTTTTCTAGATTGACTACTTGGCCCGAGGCTTTCCCATAGTCTGCAAGAATACCACACATTACAATAACTTCCTTTTTCGCGGCTCTAAAAAAAGGAAAAAAAGAAAGTTGTCACCTACAAATAAAAGATGGAAAACAATGGGAGCTCCCCTACAAATTTTAAAACCATGTAGATCTCCTTTGCTATCTGCACACTTGATAAGGGCTAAAAGGCTTTATGCACAAATAATAAACAGGTAAGGTGAAAGCGGATCCCCTTTATGGAGGCCCCTTCATGGAAGGACGGGGCCTACAGGCTTGTAATTAACAAGAATAAAGTAGCTAATTGAGTTGATACACGCCATTATCCAACCCACCCATCTAGGAGCAAAGCCCATCTTGAGCATCATGGCTCTAAGATACCTCCAATCCACTCTATTATAGGCCTTGCTAATATCAATTTTCAATGTTATCTTGTAACATTCTGTTTTTTAAAAAATAATATTTAAAGTATAGTAGACGGTGAATGAGCATTAGAAATTATAATTTGAAAGAAAATAGGTCTAAACGTGTTATAGAATCACTCAGAAGAACCAAAAACACCCCTAGGAAGAGTCTAGGAACCCTAGAAATGTCTAGAATGAAAGAAAATAAGAATGTCTCTTTAGACTCGGTCACGACGTGACCAAGATTGTACTACAGGCCATCGCGATGCGATGGTAGAAGATTCTGGAATCCTGTAGAGTTTTCAAAGTCGATGATCACAGCCAATAAATGGGTGACACGTGCCACTATCGCGACGTGATGGAGATTTAGCATTTACTCCTCGCAACGCGATGAATGGCGTGGGTAAGTCGGTGATCACGCTCGTTCGATGCGTGCCACGTGTCTCAGCTCGCGACGCGATGGACCCAAAATTCACTATAAATACCCATTCACCCCTCCATTTCCAACTCGCCCCAAATCCTCTTTTCTTTTTAGCTTTCTCTCTCTAGGAACTTCTAAGGAGTGAGTAAGCTCTGTGCTTGCCTCTAATGAGGATCTGACACATCAGAAAGTCCTTAGTAAGTAATCTTAGAGATTGAAAAAGGGAGTAAGACTTAGAGGGCCACTAAAGAACAAGTATGCTATGCACTTCCCTCAAGTGAGGATCTCGTGCATCAGAAAGCCTTTAGTAGGTAATCCTCTGAGAGGGGAGGATGAGAGTAGCCTAGTAAGCTAGGTAGGAGTGTCCAGAGGTAGGAGTGCAAGTAGTAGGAGCGACGAGGGAGCAGAGAGTGGCAGGAACTGCAACAGTCTTCTAAGCCAGGTATAGGAGATCTGAACCCTATCCACCAGGGATTGTAGGATTAGAATAAGTGTATAACTAGGCGTATGGTGACCTAAACCCTACTATAGGTTGATAACAGCAGCGCCTCAGGAGAGGGGTTGTGACTTGTGATAGTTGAGGACAGTTGTCAGAGGTCTGTCAACCATAGGAATGATCTGTTGATATTGATGGATGGATATGGATTGATGTGATACTGATTCTGTGTAATTGCTTATGGTTGTGCGATTGATTGATGGTATGCTGGTTAATAATATGACTGTAGTGGGTTGCCTGAGCGATACTGGGGTTGATCCATATTGTTGATCAAGGATGGTTGATATAAGTGATGTGTTGGTTGACCTATGTGATACTGGTTGGTAATTAATGTTATGTTGTACTGACAGTTGTGATGTACATGTTGGTAGTTCTTCTTATGTTAAATTACCAAACAATGATATGTGTGTGGGCATATGATGAGTTGTTTATCTATGATACATTGTTAATAATAGCTGAAATAACAGTAAATTGATAAGTTGAGACTGATAGAGCATGATAAAAGATGAGGTAAGAGGTTAACGCTAGTTGAGCTGATAAAGCTGATGAGTGCAGGCTGAGTTGTGTTGTTAGTAATAGTTGGGCCTGTAATATTAAAGTGAAATGGTGAATAATGAAACGTTACGAGGGAACGTTTCATATGCATTGTTGTGTTGTAATCCACCGTCGTGTACGTAAGCTGTGCACGAGGCCAGGTGCCAGAGTGCAGGCACGATACGTAGAGTACGGGACATGTCGGTCCTTGGGGATAGTCTGGGTCCAACAAGGCTCCTAGGTGACCAGTGGTTTGGCCGCCATTGTGTCGGGACGATCGGGTAGCTTAGTTATCCTGATAGGGTACTGTCGTATCACTGTCCATAGTGTCGATCCCGAGTGCCGCCCCAACACTTGTTCCTAACGTCGAAATTGGGGAACAAAGATGCACTCTTAGGGGTACGATGAGCGGGATAGGGGGATAGACAACTGGTTTAACCTATCCACATGTCGGTGGATGGTTTGTTGAGGAGTTGTTGACTATAAAAGGTGAAGTGGCTAAGGTGGGGCCCTTCTGCCATTCTTGGAAGTTGTGTGGCCACGTAGGCGTGTAGAACTCTAGGTGCACGAATGCGAGAGTGGTTGATCTGTTTATATAAGGTTGTTAATCTATCTATGTGTGATTACCAATCTGTGTATGCATGTGAATTCCTTTTTATACATGAATTCTAAGTCCTGCTTTCTCACTAAATAGTGCGTAGAGTGTGTTCTTATCTCCCGTTTGTTTTCTGTGTCCTGTATATTTTTGTCCACGGGTCTTAGCAGGTATCAGACAATTCCAGAAAGGAAATGGTTCAGTTGATACACAGCCAGTGAGTCAAAGTCAATATTTTAAAGAGTCTCAGTTATTTGACACTCTGTACAATTAACGGCCCTAAGGTTGGTACCTTTAGGTACATTTGTACACTTACGTCTACCAATAAAATAAAATTACTTTCACTATTACCAGATAAACTAATATATTGGGAAAAATTACTAGGACGTCACATATCTCACCTTGTTTGCCCTTTTGTCTTACATTGAATGTAATGAAGGAGTTCATTTGCCACCAGAACATTAACCAAGATGGATCACCTTGTCACAAAGGCTGAATGCTCAACCGAGATACACTTCTGCAAGACTCTCTTCAATCTGTTGGCTGACAGAAGCTTATAGTCACATTACACAACGAAATGGACCTTAAATCCTTCATAGAACTTGGATAGCCACCCTTCAGAATTTGAAATATGGTAGTCTCATTAACCGCGCCAGGTAATTTTCCCTTCTATAACCAGTGGAATATAAACGTCAACACTGCATAATACACAGAATCGCTTATAAAATGTCGAGTTGAGACCATCTGGACTTGCAACCTTGTCTGAGTGAACTTTAGACAGGGCAATTCAGATTTCATCTTCCACTAAAGGCACATGAAGGTTCTCATTTTCCTTCACACTAATACATGGTGCTACACAATTTGTGCCTAGCTCATATTAACCTTTGAGAGCATGTGAACAGTTCAGCAAAATAAGCAAAATAATCTTGGGCAACATCACACAACCCATCTTGCTCCCTAGATAATGTTGGTTTTCTCACGAGCTATGCCCATGGCATAAAAAAATAGGCTTAAATCTACTTTTGGTCTCTTAACTTATTTTATAGATTCAATTTGGTCCCCTAACTTTATTTTCAGCCAAATAAGTCCTTTAAGTTTTTAAGGTGGGCCAAATAGGTCCTTTTTGGACAAACAAGTCATTTAAGTTTTTAAGTGGGGCCAAATAGGTCCCTTAGGTTTTTAAGTTGGGCCAAATAGGTTCTTTAAGTTTTTAAGGTGGGTCAAATAGGTCTTACGTGGCAGTGACTCATTTGGCCCAATTTAAAAACTTAAAGGACCTATTTGGCCCAAAAGGATCTATTTGGCCAAACTTAAAAACTTAAAGGACTTATTTTGCCGAAAATAAAGTTAGGGGACTAAATTGAACTTAAAAAATAAGTTAAGGGACTAAAAGTAGATTTAAGCCAAAAAAATATTTGTGTTTTGATCGCCTTCACACAACCAATGGTCTTTGGCTCATTGATTACAAAACATCAACTATATATTATATAAAGAGGAGGTTTGTCACGTGGGCCCATGCCACGTGTCAAAACCTCATCGTTCTAATTCCCGCCAAAATGTAACAATTATTTTATTTTATTTTAATTTAATTTATATTTTTTGATTGATTCATTAATTACTAATTAGAATGAACCAATAAATCATATTTGTGATCCTATTTTGATTTGATCCATCAATTAATTTCATCGATTTTTTGATTTAATTTATATATTCCATCGTTTTTTTGACTGGATTGATTTATTAATTTCATTGATCACATATTATATATTCTATCGATTTTTTTTTACTGCATATATTCCATCGATTGAATTCTCCAATATCCTATTACAAATTATTCATAAAAAAAAATCAACTATATTACATAAAGAGGAGTTTTGCCACGTGGGCCCATGCCACGTGACAAAACCTCATCATTCCAATTCCTACCAAAATGCAACAATTATTTTAATTTAATTTATATTTTTTGATTGATTCATTAATTACTAATTAGAATGAGCCAATAAATCAGAATTGTGATCCTATTTTGATTTGATCCATCAATTAATTTCATAGATTTTTTTTATCCAATTTATATATTCCATCAATTTTTTTCGACTGGATTGATTTATTAGTTTCATTGATCACATATTATATTCCATCGTTTTTTTGACTGGATATATTCCATCGATTGAATTCTCCAACATCCTATTACAAATTATTTATAAAAAAATATTATATAAAAGCCTATAAATGTATTCCAAAAAAAATAGAAAACATATTTGATTTTCAAATACCCTATTACAAATTGTTCATAAAAAACAATTATATAAAAGCCTACAAATGTAATCCAAAAAAAAAATAGAAAACATACTTAATTATCCTCCTCTAAACTTCTCTTGAACCTAAAACAAAAATAGAATAAAAAAAATCAGCTTATTATAATATTTTTTGACAATTTCAACCAAATATTTTTTTTCTAACAAGATTTCAACCAAATATCGAATTAATTGTAAACAGATCAAATTATTAATTACCTAGATTTAAATTGGTCAAAGGTAAGATTTTAATTCATATTCAAAATTGGTATACACCAAATATAAGACATAAACATTCTGATGGATGAGACACAGATTTCAAAATATTTTGGTTGGAATTAAAATATCTAATCTGATACAATACTATTTTAGCATCATCAGTATCTCAACTATAAATCCAAGGCATTTCAATATCATGATATGTTTCTTCATTGCACAAATACACAATAACAATGCAAAACATGTCTGCCACTTTTGACGCCATTGCAGACATTAACAACAAATACACTAGCAAAATATGGAAGTTGCGAGTAAGAATAATAAGGTTGTGGATTTCAAAATTTGAAACAACAGTAATAACCATAATTAATAGAAATAGTTTTAATGAACGATAAAGTTTGTATAACATTCAGACAAGTTCATTTGTTCACTTAAATGGTTTTAATGGACGATATGTTTCTATTAAATTTTTTATTTTCCTATGCATCTTGACAAGATCCAATTATAATTATAAACTTTAACATTTTTTACTAATCCATAGTAGTTATCTACTAATCCATAGTAGTTGAAAGATAACTGATGTAATTTCTGCATATATGAGTAGATTAAGTGTTTACATATCTATTATATATGTATGTATATAGATATATTTATAAACTAATAAATTTACTTTTTTTAATTATTTTTTTGTAAAAAAATTATAACAACTGCAATAATACATATACATTTCAAACTATTTAAATATATATTGATACCAATAAGTATGTACAAAAATATGTGCAAATATTGAATAAAATATATATATATATATATATATATATATATATATATACAGGTATTTATATTCACATCTATAAACACATGTATATATGATAAAGTCAAAAAAAATAAATATAAAAACACATTTATAAAAAGTATGATAAATTAAATATCAAATATATGTAATTATTTAATTAAGCCCCGTACAAGGCATGGATAATTAAGCTAGTACATATTTAAATACAAATAGTTTATTATAATTTTTCCTTATAACAGTTTATCAAATTTTAACATTAAACTTCCATATCATTTTATTTGATAATCTAAACTTCCATATTATAACACTTAATAAATAAATACTTAAGTTATTTACCAAAATATATATCTCTACGCCCCTCGTGGTAGTAGTTTTATACATTGCCTCGATGATGTGTGCCTCGATGATGTGTAAGTACTAAGTCGCAATGGAGATTTTATTTTCATTTTTTTTTAATAAAACATATCTTGGACAAATACGAGATTATTCTGATCAAAAAAGACAAACACGAGATTATTTAGACTAGATGTACCAAAATCAATCTCAAACCATTCTCTTCATAAATAAGAAAAAAATCAATATATATGTCAACTTTATGTGTACATGTAATTTTCTACATTCTCTACATTTTAATTCCTCCAGAGATCATATCCATTTTTAACTATACCTTATTTTCTCTATGTTCTCATTTTGTTCCCAAAAAGCTCAATGAAAACCATTGGACTAAATTGAACAAATCCTGCACATAGAGAATTATGATGTAGAATCTACAAGAACAAACACCGGCATTGTTAGAACAAGAGTTATGGACGAGATGATAAAGCAATTTTCCCATTCCCGTGTGTACAGTGCGCATACCCTGTTCCTCCAGACGCCAAGTTAGAGCCAATGGGGGAGCATTATGCAACACTAATTAATAATGTTACACCAAAAGGGAAATGTCATACGGAAAAGATGAAGACTAACAATTTATCTCCTATTGTCTCTTTTGAACCTCGATTAAAATTTTGTACATTGCCTTACGCCTTTCATGCAATGAATTTAAGCTTTTTGGTTTATTTCATTTGAAACATAAATATTAATCACTATGCACTTGGCATATTTGCATAGAGGAGTGTGAAAAAAAGTTCAACCTCTTGTATATTTTGAATGATATGGATGAACTGATTTTTACTTGGTTCTTCAAGGAGCAACGGACACATCTGTGCAACTTGGGGCAACACTCTGGCCAGTGGCAGGCCTGTAGGTACACTTCCTTCTCTAAATTTAGTCCCCATGAGCTCAACCAGTCTATCCACCACAGCTTTTAGAGATATCTCTATAATACTCCCAAATTCAGCACTGCAAAAGAAAAGAGAGATAATTATTTGAGATATTTATGAAACTTAATAATGAAATAGCATGAGCCATCCTCTGATGTTAACATGTTCAAAATCTCAACAAAGGAATGCTATATGTAGAAAACTTTTGTACATAATTGCTTTGTGGAATAACATGTATTAGTGGAATGAAGCCAAGCATAACAATACATCAAAAGGGAACTGTGTCAAGCATAACCAATGCATCCAAAATATAAACTATATACCTTGATAATACCGCCCACGCTTCCATCATGAGTTGTTCAAATTCAGTCATATCAAATGGAACTGTGTCATTACTGCCAGAGGTTGTGGAATGTAATTTAACATCCTCGGGCATCATGTATTTTACCCAGAAATGTGGGCTCCCCCTGCTCATGAAGGTGTAGAGTATCTGTGTGATAGTTTCATGAAACGTTGTATTGTTGAACAGACTAGTCAACTGCTTTCTGCACAATGAAATTGTCTATAGCCCATTTAAAATGAGTCTTGATCATCAATCTATAACATATCACCAGATTCTAAAAATAAAGTCAATACTTCCAAAAGTTCCAACTCAATGACTAGAACTCATTGCTAATTCCCTCTGCCCCGTTCTCTCTCTCTATCTGTGTGTGTGCACGTGCGCGAGTGTGTACACTGTACATGTGTGTGTAGATTTAATAATTCTTTGTATATATTAAATTTTACCAATCCAACCGTCAAATTTAAAAATTCTTATTGAATAGATGAAGTCTACAAATTTTCATAAAATTTAAAAACTATATGAGACTTCACCAGATAACTTCAATCTAATGTATAATATACTTAATAAAATATAAGTAAACATGATTATAAGATTATACAACTACGAATATAAGTAGACGTGATTATAGTATACTTTTTAAAATTTGGTGTGCATAATTGTAAAGATAATATGACAATATTCAACGGTTGGATCGATAAAATTAATGTCTACAAACAGTTATTAAACAAAGTAATTATGACAATAGTTACTCCTAGAGTAAAATGAATCTCCACCCTATTATGCGTACTGCGTACACACACACACACACATATCACGCAGATACACGTGACTGAGTGAGGCACAATTTTTGGTGAACACATTAATTGTAGACTGACTGCAAAGTTTTGCAAGAGGCTGCTCAAGGGTTGCATAGATGTGTTGATGTTGCTAAACTTTGTTTTTCACCAAAATTATTAACTATTCAGGTAGGTAATTAATGACCATATAGACGGATAAACTGAAAAGAATTGGAAACTCTCTGGGTCCCTCAATTCAGAAACTTAGTCAAGAGCATATTTAAAGTTGGCAAGTTTCAAAACAGAGACTTGGCTACTGACAATTTCACGCCCATTGATAGACAAATAAATTCCTATAGCCTAAACTAAGCTGACTCTATACTTTATAGAAAAGGTTAAAACAAATTCGTTTTATATATCCAAGGCAAGATTTTTAATGATTGGTAGATTCAATTCACAAATTGTTAACCTTCAAAATGTGAAAATAATAAAAGAAACATCACCCTTTGAGAACTTCTTTTGTTGCCGCCTCCATATCAGAAATCAGGGCAGGCATACCATGCTGAGAGAGAAAATCAATACTTCCTAGAAATTTCTTGTGGTCCTCCCTATCAACCACATCTCCACTTTCCTGCCCATAAAGCAACATGGAAGAAAATAAATACTTTTAGGTTTAATGTGGCATGCAATATGTGAATTTGGTGGAAAGTATTCACATTGAAGTTCAATAAGTATGGTTCATTTGTCATGATTAGAAGCCGATCATAAGACAACAAATACACTCAAAGAATTTGATTAGAAAGCTTTGAAATTCTGATCTACCATGAGATTTGACCAATGCGATTGAGTAGCAAAAGCATCAATTTTAAACACAGAACCTAGTTCCAAATCCCCCCCCCCCCCGCCACTGGAATTAAGTTCATCGTCCAAATGCAACCCCAAGATAAGAAAAGAAAACCTACGGAACAACAACAATAAATTACAACACCAAGAAATGTAATGTAGAATCTGTGAAATCATTCTATATGCAAAGAAAATTCTATACCTCAATAATATAACATAAACCTTTAAGGAGACACACTTCCTTTTTGTTATCATTACTGTTATTCTTTTATCAAAGAATTTGTGCTCCCGGCCATTCAGGGAAAAATGTTAAATCTTTCAATATATTCCCCAATAATTGGTTTCAATAGCTCAGCCACTGTAACATTTTTATATCCCAATCACTTACGTGTGATCAATGATCGAAACCAGATGTTTTGCAAACAGTAATCAGAACATATTACCTGATATCCGCAGACGCGTCATTAACCATATTACCTCAAATTTTGTGTGAAAGAAACTGCTAATAAGGTTTTTCAGTTGTAAATTCTTCTTTCAATTTCTTACTCATTCTAAGGAATAGACATACATTAATTGCTCATAAGAAACTCCTTTGGAAATCCAAAATGCCCTAAGCTCAGGCCTTCTACTTGGATAACTGTATTCAACAAGACTCATAGATAATATGCTGGAGTATCATACAGCAAACACGGCAGTGTTTTCTAATATGTACTTGGTGTGTTTCTCTAGTGCATAAAAGAGCTGCATATGTATTGGTCAAGTACATAAATCCTTTATTCTGACAGAAGAATGACGAGAAGCTTTTCTGTAATATGTTATGTCTGCTGTCTTTTGGAACTCTAAACTGGAATCAAGTCATGCTTCTTGAAAGGACAGTGCACGAATTCTTTAGGGAGTCTCTTGGTAGATTTGCAGAGACATACATAGGAGAGAGAACTAATACACACTAACAATAGAGGAAATGGATATAAGAAACAGAACTTGGCAATGATGTATTTCACATCCACTTGAACTAGTTTGTTTTATTGAATATATCTCAAAGGAACCTCTTCATTGATATTGATATAAAAATTATATCAGTGTTAGATGGAGATTTGTACAAGAAACCAAAGGAAAACACTCAAGAAAGAAATGGAAATACAAAGATAGCCCATATACATTCAAGAAGTCTGGTCTCATCCATTTCCTGCCCACAACTCACTTCTTTCTTGCCCTTACCCCCTTTCCTCCTTCTCCATGCCCCTAACTGATTCTATTTCATTCCTTCCATCACAATGTCATGTGTGCATGTAATTGCTTGGAGTCACACTGTCTCCTCACATGGGGTGTTAATCTCATGCTTCTCCTTCCTTTTAACCCACAGTAACCTTGGCAGGTTGGCAATACTATGTGTCATAATAAAGTGTATTTGAATATTTTATGTGATGTGGGTCCTTCATACTACTTGTATATTCAAAGTATCCAAATCATAATCAACAGAGAGATTTGGTAACCGACATGAAAAACTCATCACACATAAAAAAAATAAAAATGGCACCACGTTGAATGATCAATAAGAAGAAAAAAGACAGCTATTCTTACCAACGAAGTAGAGCTTTCAAGGCTCCGTGCAGTATCAATGTATAGATGCCTTCCCAGTATATTGACTTGAACTTTTGTATATAAGCTAAGCATTACTGTTGCCCATACCGACAATGCCATTCTTGTGAAACCTTGGGGGGGGGGGGAATTGAACAGAAGCAAGTTTTAGTTTTAACTCCTCATTGATTATAGCAGCCAGATGAATTAACATAACCACAAAGCTATAGGTATTATAAATAAGGGAGTCAAGACCAGATTCATACTTAGGATTTTGAGTCTACCCCATAAATCTAGTTTCTCTGATTGTGTTAAAGTGTTTGGCTGACCCTTTCCCTGTATTAGCCTCTCAAGAAGGTGAGAAAGATCCAACTCTTCTGCTATCCGGCAACTTAAGTTGTGCATAGCATGAGGTAATGTTATTGTATCAGAAATTCTCTGAATATTCTCAAAGTGAGCTTGCATCCTATCATTATCAATTACAAAAAAAAGGCATGCCATCAGCATTTGTTGTTTTTAGAAGGGGAGGTTGGAAATGTATGATCACTGAAAACATATCTATCTATTTAATTTTTATGAACATGAAGAATTGAAGGTGGGTATGTCACTTAACTGAGCCTTCATAAACTCCTCACTTTCTCTCTGAACTGCGAGTTCCCTCTCAAGTGCATGGAGTCTTTGCCTGTGAGCACCATAAAGCTTATACAAAAAATATCCACCTCCAAAAACACCAACGGTGAGGAAAACCTTCCTCCTATGCCGCCTCCAAAAATCCCTAACACAAAAGAAGCCCACAAAATAATGCAAGAATGCACAAAGAACAGATGCAGCTATTTTGATAAAAAGCGGATAATTGTAGCATCCGATAAAAGGTTACAATTTTAGTAGCAGCAATCCAATTGCGCGTCAGACATTAGGAAAATAGGGACCCCAACAGATGAAAAAAAAAATGACATCAAAGTTGGAGACTTTACCTCACAGAGAGCATTTCTGATTACACAGAGAAGTGTGAAGACCGAAATTCTATTACCGAGCCTTGGATTAAGAACCTCTTTTGCGATTGGAATAGAACAAAGAGGGGAGAGAAAGGGGGGGTGTTAAGGAGAAGAATAAGAAGGGGCCTTGGAATACACGCCCGCCGCAAGGATAAGAAAGAAATGCAGAAAAGCAAGTGGGTGTCCTGTTGAGTTCTACTACTACTACTAGGTGGGTGGGTGGGCACAGCCGCACAGACCCGAAGATGAAAGAAAGGGAAAAAGGTCGGAGGAAGTGAGTTGGGCGAGATTGCTATGAAGCTCTCACTCAAACCTTGAGCTTTCAGAATCGAATCTGAAGGAGTGTTTTTCGATTCAGAGCTAGAACTAGAATCTAAAAAACAAATAAATATCAGAGCATGATATATATGTACGGTTTAATTATGTTGGTCCTGAGAATTTTTGGACTAACAATTTTTTTTTTGTAACTGGTATACGAATTTACCAATAATTTATAATTGTGTTCTTGAATTTTAATTCAGTATCTAAATTTTTAAATATTTTTTACTTAGATTCTTGAACTCTCGGCTTTAACATGAATTTCATTATAAATTATTTTAAAATTTAAAGACTTAAATAAAAATTAATTAAAATTGTCCCCCCAACGCAGTGGCAATTGAGACGTGTGATGTTGTGTTGGGACGGGGGTTCGATCCCCCAATGTCCCTCTCCCCCACCCTCCTGTTTGTGTAGACCATTAGGCCAGATGTACCAAAAAAAATTAATTAAAACTCAAAAAAAGCAAATCAAAATTTAGAAACTCAATTACAAATTATTAATAAGTTCATAAACCCAATTATAATTGTTTATAGCTCAAGAACTTATTAAAAAAAATTCAAATAATTCAAGATCTACGAGAAATTATAAAGGAAAATTGAGCCTAAAAGTTAAATTAAACAAAAAAGTTAGCAAAACCTTGTTATAAAAAATTGAAAAGACAAAAAAGTATTATTTCGTTAAAGGTTTAATTATATTTTTTCGTCCTTCAAAATTAGCAAATATTTGATTTTAGTCTATAAAGTTTAAAAAATATTTTTTTCTCCCAAATTTTCTAAAATGTTTCACAATTGGTCCTGATTTTAGACCCTTTCAAAAAGAGATTACAATGACTAGAACAATAAAAGATTATATTATAGGGACTAAAACAAAACACATTTCAAAAAATTGGGTATGAAAAAATATACTTTTTAAATTTTATAGACTAAAACCAAATATTTACTTATTTTTTGGATGAAAAACATAATTAAAACTTAGTTAAATCATAATAATCTTATTGACGATATCAATTTTTTTGTTGTACACAGAATATTAAAAATTAATATTGTAGTACAGTTCTAATTTAAAATAATTAAAATGAAAACATTTTTAAGCTCATTGATAGATATAATATTACATTAGGGCATATTATTAAAACTAAGTCAAAATATGATATAATATTTAAATTGATGTAATCTAATCTCAACAAATCTCACAACTATTTTGTGTATTGTTTTTTTTTTTAAAAAAACCCCAAACTAATTTGAGTAGTTTTCTACTATTTTCATTATTTTTTTATGTTTGTTTTCCATTTATTTTTTATTGAGAGATTTTTATAAGTTAAATTAGGGTGATTGTAAATTAATCTATTTTACAATCAAAATCAAAAGTTAAACGAAAAAATAATCATAATTTGCTAAATTACAAAATTTATTTAATTTAGTTGAAGTATAAATGAGATTGTGGAACTTTGTTGATTATTCTTAAAAGGAACGTTTATCAATATTGATTATCTTATTCGCTATAAGATAAAATGTTTGATAGTTTGATTTACATTTTAGGGTTAATTATCTTTTAGTCCCCCAATTGTGAAATATTTGGTTTTGTTCCTATATTTTCAAAAGTATTTTTTCGTTTCCAATATTTTGAAATGTGGTACAATTACTCCTCGTTGTTTTGTTTTAGTCCCTATAATATATTTGTTTTTATCATTTTAGTCATTGTAATATCCTTTTTTTGCTCATTTTAATCCTATTATACAAGGAATAATTTGAACAAAAAATATTATAGAGACATAAATGAGAAAGTTTATAAGGACTAAAGCAATAATGCAAGGATAGATTGTAGCACATTTCAAAATATTGAGATCGAAAAATATGCTTTTTAAAATTTAGGGACTAAAACTAAATATTTTTCATAATTAGGGGAATAAAAACAAACTAACCCTACATTTTATTATTTTTTACTTTTAAGTTTTATTTTCTGTGAACAGAGGCAAGTCTAAATTATTTTAAATTACAAAATATGTCAAATGATAATATGATATAACCGATGAAATTTGATATACTTATATTCTGAAAACATATTTAATTCAATCCATCAATACCCTCAAATTAAATGAATTAAATACTTACCTACCTCACTAGTTGAACTAGCCAATCTCATTTAATTTTTCATCCATGATTTTTTTTTTACAGAAAGAAACTTATTTCATTACAATAGAAATAAACTCAACAATACATGGTGGGATAAAATCGAAACTTTGGTGGCTAGCATATAAACGTGATGCCCGAGCTAGAGTATAGGCAACAACATTCGCTTGCCTCATGATAAAACTAACATGTAGTTTGGATAAAGACTTAATTTAGGTTTACAATTGGCCAATAGAATGCCAAGTTCAGTGCGAGGGAATTGATTCTTGACAAGACCATCAACCACTGTGTTGCAATTCAGCTTTATAGTAATGTCCCAAACTCCCATCCCTCCTAACCAATTGATGGCTTCCAAAAGACCAACTGCCTCTGCTTCCTGAGCAAGTGGCAATCCTTGATGCCAAACAGTTTTGGCGCACATAAACGGTCCTTTATCATCTCTAATACACATGCCTACCCTATGCTGCCCTGATCCTGGAAAATTGCTACGTCTACATTGCACCTGAGCTCCCCTTCTCTCTGTTTGACCCAACAAAGGTTGATGCTTGCTTCGCTGCTCACATCTGCACTTCTATTTCTGGCTCTCTCCCAATCCATTAACAGATCATTCGCTAGTGTCACCAAGAACTTGATTAGCTTCTCTGTATCTGCCCAAACTTTATCATTTCTGCGGTGCCAGATGCACCAGTAAATCATCGCACACTGTCGCTTGGTTGTTGCCGGCACCGCTTGGAACATCTGAAAGAAGGTCTCTGCAAAAGGCTTCCGCTGCTACACAATGGGCTCAATTTTGTTGCTCAGTCCAGCTTATTACCAACACTCATGTGCCTGCTGACATTTGTAGAAGACGTGTCATTCATCCTCCAGTTGGTTATTGTAGAACGCACGCGCGCTAGGACAGGGAACACAACGCTTCTGCAGATTATGTCTGGTGGGTAAGCAGCCTCTCACTGTCCTCCAGAGTAGCACCTTCACTTTCTGCGGTACCCTCAATCTCCAAATTTGCATCCACTCTCCTGGTTGTCTAAGGTGAGAGTTATCAATTAAATTTTCCATCACTCCATAGTAAGCTGACCACACCATATACCTCCCCGATTTGCTTGCGTTCTAGATCAGCTCATCTTCTCCAGTATTCAATCGAAGTGGGTAGTTTAGTATCTCATGTGCTTCCTGGTTGTCAAACAAAGCTTAGACTACCTGTTGTTTCCAAGTACCCGATCCATCGTCAATAAGATACGAGACACAGTAATGCTCTATGCCACTTTTGGGTACACTCTTGACATAAGGCCCATCATTACTTTTTAGCCACGGGTCACTCCAAATGTTAATATTACGCCCATCTCCCACTCGCCATCTCAATCCCAATTTAATCGTTGCCTGTGAAGAGTAGATACTACACCATACATAACTTAGGTTATGGCCTAGACGTGCCCCCAGAAAATCCGTACGCGGAAAGTATTTGGCTTTGAAGACACAGGTCACAATAGCATCTTGGTCCGTAGTGAACTTCCAACCCTGCTTCCCTAGCATTGCTAAATTGAAACCATAGAAATGACGAAAGTTCATACCTCCATACTCCTTTCTAATTGTTAGCTTCTCCCAACTGAGCCAATTAATGTCTCTCCCTGACGCCCTATTTGATCCCCACTAAAAGGAATTAATCATTCTCTCTAACTCCTCCCTAAGAGACATAGGAATCAAGAAAGCACTCATACAGTAGGTGGGTATTGACTAAGCCACCGACTTTATAAACACTTCCCTCCCTGCCTTTGAGAGGTGTTTGCCTGTCTAACCTTGGATTCTTTTCCAAGTCGTGTCCTTCAAATAATTGAACATGGCTTTCTTCTTCTGACCAATCATAGATGACAGCTCAAGATATTTACCTGTACCCAGACATTCACACACACCCAAGATTCGTGTTACGAGCTCTCTCATACTTGTGGATGTGTTCTTGCTAAAGAAAATATTCGACTTTTACATATTAATGGACTACCCTGACGCCTTCTAATAGGTCTCAAAAGTCAGCTTTAGTTCTTTGCATTCCTTTTCAGTAGCCCTGCAAAATAGAAAACAATTGTCAGCAAATAAAAGGTGTGTGAGGGCAGGGGCTCCTCGACACACTTTAACACCATGTATGTCTACTTTTGCTTCAGCCCTCTTAAGGAGAGATGTAAGACCCTCCGCACAGATAATAAAAAGATAGGGTGACAGTAGGTCGCCCTGTCTAAGTCCTCTCCCCGGTGTGATAGATCCCGTTCTCTCTCCATTGACCATAACTGAATAGGACACCGACTCTAAGCACGTGGTCATCTAATTAACCCACTTATGGTGGAAACCCCTTTTTGACATGATACACTTCAAATAGCCCCAATCTACTATATCATATGTCTTGCTAATGTCAATTTTAAGCGCCACTTCTTCATACGATGAATCAACTCAATAGCCACCAACACATTATTTAAGATAGATCGATTAGCCACAAAGGCTAATTGCTCCTGAGAGATACACTTTGGAAGTAAAGGCTTCAACCGGTTGGCAAGTACTTTGGAAATAATTTTATACACTACATTGCACAAGGATATTGGTTGTAGATCCCTCATAGATTCAGGATTCTCCTTCTTCGGAATAAGCACTATGTTGGTATCATTCAAATGAGGAGGGAACACACCCCGTTCTAGCCAGGATGTGCCTGCATGAAATAACTCAACTCCACATAGCTCCCAAAAGCATTTAAAAAAAGCTGGGTTTAGCCCATCTGGCCTTGGTGCCTTATCCGAGTGCATCTGGAATAGGGCCTGCTTAAACTCTCCAATGCTAAATGGTGCAAGAAAGGCATGATTATCATCCTCATTAATTCTAGCGCTAACATGTTGGACCACAGGCTCATAAGAGTTGTTTGCACCTAGAAATAAATTGTTGAAATATTCTGTAGCGGTCTCGCACAGTGCATAATGGCCCTCCGCAATGCTTCCATCATCTCTCACAAGTTTACTAATCTCATTTCTTCTTCTTCTAGCACTGGCCATCGAATGGAAGAATTTAGAATTGGTGTCACCATCCTTAAGCCAGTACACTTTGGCCCGTTGTTTCCAGAAGGCCTCCTCCTACTCAAGCAAAGTACTTAGCTTATTCCTTTGCTCCTGGATGTACTCGGCCGCAGCACTACTATTCTCCTCTCTCGCTATCTCAATTTCTCTCCGACATAATTAATGGCCTCACGATACTTAGATCAGAGCTGCCTTTCCCATTCATTCATCTCATCGGTGCAAGACCGTATACAAATCACTAAACTAATATTTTTATTTTTACAAAAAAAACTAATACTTTTCTAATCATCAACAATACAATGAAGAAAAGAATACAACGAAGAAAAATATACAATAAAAAGAATGATTCTTTTAAAGTCAGTTCTTACCAAAAAAAATAATCTCACTTGTTATTGAAAAATATCTGTGACAACCACCCTAAAAATTGAAATGGAGCTGCCACCTAAAGTTTATTAAGGAAAAACAATAGGAAAAACCTTTTTTATGAGGGTAATGTAAAAATAGTCTTTGAACCAGATTTCGAGCCCGGGAGTTATTTACGCTTAAGGAAGGTGTTAGCACCCCTAAGACGCCCATAAAATGGTACCCTTTTAATTGTTTTAAAAAAAAACTTGCTTATCATTAAATAAATTATTCCCAAATGAATTTTCTAAAAAAATATAAGTTTATTAACCACCACGTTACAAAAATAATAAAAAGAAACTTAGTAAAAAGAAAACTCAACTATTCTACAAAAATCATTATTTATTCCTTTTTAATGTAACAGAAATAATAAATATAAAAAAAACTTAAAAAGTAAAAACTAATTATATTAATACAAAAAATATAGATAAGAAGGGAAAATTATTTTTTATTTGTTTTTATGTCCTTTATCAATTCTTTATTCAATTCTGATTATTTATGAAATAAAAAAGAAGTAAATTGCAATTTAGTCCATGGATTGGGTTTGGCCCATTTGGAAGACCAAACCAAATCGTGAAATTTCAATTTTTGCTTTCAAGTCCTAATTCAGTATGATACTTGCAAATTGGTCCCTATTTAGGATTTGGCCCCATTGGAAGACCGAATTTTAAAACGTGTGTGAACAGAAAATTAGAAAGAAAACTTTTTCCTCTTTTTTTTTGCTTTCAGGTCCCTTTTTATCATATATTTACAATTCAGTCCCTATTTAGGGTTTGGCCCCATTGGAAGGCCAAACCCTAAACCTAATTACAATCCAAACCGTGGGCACTAACAGTAATAACAGCAATAACAACCACAACAACAATAATAAACCAAACAATCACAAGAAGTAATAAAACAGAATAAGGGAATTGCAACGAAAATTTCTCATTCAAGTTTATATTACAGAGGCATATTCAGAGAAGAAATCAAAGGGAAGAAGATGAAACCTGGGTATTTTTCAGAAAGTTTACAGACAGGAGATGGAGGAAAAAAAAAATCTAGAACTAGGAAGTGTTTTTGGGTATGTTAGCCTCACAAATTCTTTCCTCTCTTCTTCTCATCTCTGTCTTGTTCGCTTTCTGCCTCTCGCTCTCTGTCTCTCTGTCTCTTACTCTCTGTCTCTCGGGTCCTTTTTCGTTCGCCTTGCATGCCTTGGATTTTATAGCCCTGCGAACATAAACAAAAGCGAATCAGTAACTGAATCCAAACATTAAAAAGGATACAAAGATAAGAAATAAAAATTAAATACTCCCTAATTTTCGTGGAGATCTTCACGGTTCTTCTTTCCTTTAATCACGCGCATCTCATGACCGAATCATGTGGATTCGATTCGGTTTTGATAGGTTAGGGTTTGAAGATGAGTTTGGTGTGGCCGCGACTGGGTGATGAGAGATTAGGGTTAAGAGGAGATCAGATGAAGAAAAGAGAGACAAAAGGGAATTTGAGAGAGGATCTTCGAAATCTGTTTTTGAAAAAGGGAAACAAATGATGAAGAAGGAAAGGGAATGAGAGATTTGAGGGAGAGGCCGCGGCGACCTAGGGTTAGAAGGGAACGAGGGAAAAGGAGGGAGGACGAGGATGGGGTTACGGCGTTAGGGTTAGGGAGAAAGAGGAGAGGATGGAGGCGATAATAGTGGAGAAGATTGTGGGAGAGGAGGAGATGATGTGAGAGGAGAATTAGGGTTTTGGTGGAGTGGAAGGACGAAGGGGGAAGACGAGGTTGGGAAAGAGAAGAGAATGGAGATGGGAGGGGCACGGCGCCGCGTGAGGGAGGAAATGAAGGAGAGGGAAGAATGAAGGTGAGGGTTTTTTAGGTTGAGGTTGAGTGGGTTTGGGCTGAATGAGAAGATGGGCTGTGTAGTTTTAGTGGGCTGCGTGGGTGAGATAAGCTGGGTCGTGGGGCGTGAGATAAAGGAAGTAGGGGTGCGAGCAGCAGGGGGAAAGGGAACAACGCGCAGGGGTTGTGCGCAGAAGGAAAAAGGGGTGCGCGTAGTGAGGCACTATTTAGGAAAATGGGGGTGCGCTTACGTGGGCTGGCCTTTGGGCTGTGGCAAACCTTTGTTCCTTGCTATTAGCACCCCCAATATTACTATCCATAACCCCTTTCTTTTTCTCTTCTTTTTTCCTTTTTTATTCTTTTATTCTTTTCTTTTCTTTTCTTTTATTCTTTATTCGTTTTCTTTTATTCCTTATTATAAAACCAAAAATATTATTTTTATTTTTATTACAACATTTAAAAAGTTAAAATAAGTAACAAAATAAAATAGAAAGTCGGACAAAATTAGGGTACTACAATATCGAAAGTGATCTTTTAAACAATGATAATTTCTAAGACACAAGCATATAATGTTAAGGTTTAATTGCAATTTTTGTCCCCCTGATTTGTTCAATTTTAGTCCCTCTATTTCTAATTTCAGACTTTTAGTCCCCACATTTTTTAAATCTCTGAAATTGGGTCCCCTATCACTAATTTTGGTCAAAATTAGGTGATGTGGCAGGTCAATCACTTATGTGGCAAGTGACTGGACTGAATATGTGGCTTATTTAATTGCCAAGTCAGCAATGCTGATTAAAAATAAACAAAAAATCATTTAATTAATTTTTTCAAATAATTAAACAAAATTAAAGAAATAAAAAAATCATAATCATAGTAAACATAAAAAATTAAAAAAAATCTCTCTTCCAGATCCTTCTATCTTCCTCCACCTCGACCTAATCGGAACTCATTAAACACATCAAAATCTATCTTCCCTTCCCCCAGATCCTTCTATCTTCTTCTTTCAAACGCCTTGCCCTCCTCCTCCTCGACCCTAATCTCCTCCTCGCCCTTTCCTTCTCGGTCATCGTCTTCCTCTCTCCCAGATATCTTCTGTTATTCTTCTTCCACCTCATGGAAGCATGACCACCGTTCAACATCGCCAACCAGTAGTCGCCTCGCCCTCCTCCTCTACCCTAATCGGAAATGAGAGCCATCTTCTCCTTCTCCTCTCCTTCTCGGTCATCGTCTCCCCCAAATCCCCAAATTTGAGGTCATAAATCCCCAACTCTGAGGTTTTTGCTGCTGCTTCTTTTCCTTAACCAATGCACATAATTGAGATTTGGGATTTGTGGGATTTAGGGATTTGTAGGATTTGAGATTTGTGAGTTTTAGGGATTTAGGGATTCTCGAAGAACATGAAGCAGAAACGATGCAGAATAAACACATGAAGCAGAAACGATGCAGAAGAAGAGGAGAAGAAGAAACAGAAGAAGCGATTAGGGTTTATAAAAATTTGTTGTTGTTGTTGTTGTTCATAAAACGATGCAGAAGAAGCACATGAAGAGGAGAAGAAGATGTTGATGATTTGTTGTTATTGCTGCTGCTGCTGTTGATGATGTTGTTATTGTTGCTGGGTTGTTGTTGATTGTTGTTGTTGATTGTTGTTTTTGGGTTCTTCTTTCTTCTTTTTTGTTTGTTGATTGTTGTTGCGGATCTGGTGGTGTTGATTGTTGTTGCTAGGTTGTTCTTGTTGTTGCGGCTGATTGTTGTTGTTGTTGTTGTTGATGTTGCTAGGTTGTTGTTGTTGATGTTGCTAGGTTGTTGTTGTTGATGAAGATCTGATGAACCTCCATGCAAGAAAATAACTGGGATTTATTTTTTTTTAATTTGAAAATTTGTTGGAATTTAATGACATGGACTATGTTGATGACATGACACCTCAAAATTTGACAAATCAGATATCACATATGCTAAATTAGATCCATGTCACTCAATTTGGGTGACAATTTTGACATTTGAACCAAATGTCAGAATTTTAAAAAATAGGGGGACTAAATGTCAGAAATTAGAAATAGAGGGACTAAAATAAAAAATTGAGCAAAATAGGGGGACTAAAATTGTAATTAAGCCTAGTATTAACAATTAATTTTTCACTTACTTTACTTTATCTTACTTTACTTTTTAAAATATAGATTACTCAAGTCTCAGGGAGTCAAATTCTAGTAATTGTTCGATTATTATTTTGCTTATGTTTTTACGTTGCATTGCTGGGCCTATAAGAATAGTACTGGGCCTATCCGGAAGTAGCCGAATGACAAGATTTGGGCCTGAACCCGAACAACCCCAAAAACAGAAATCCCGAATCAAACGTTTATCCCCAAAACCCTAATTGTTGTACACCCACCCTATATATTGCTTCATACTAACACCTATCGCGAAGGAAGCCTCTCACAGTCACAGCAACTCACAAACCCTAGAGAGAAGAGAGAGAATCAGAGAAAAATGGCTGAGGGGCTTGTTCTTCGCGGCACGATGCGTGCTCACACCGATGTGGTCACCGCCATTGCCACCCCGATCGATAACTCCGACATGATTGTCACTGCTTCTCGCGACAAATCCATCATCCTCTGGCACCTCACCAAGGAGGACAAGACTTACGGCGTCCCCCGCCGCCGCCTCACCGGTCACTCTCACTTTGTTCAGGACGTCGTCCTCTCCTCCGACGGTCAGTTCGCTCTCTCCGGCTCATGGGACGGAGAGCTCCGCCTTTGGGACCTCGCAAACGGCACCTCCGCACGCCGCTTCGTCGGACACACCAAAGACGTCTTATCCGTTGCTTTCTCGATCGATAACCGTCAGATCGTGTCGGCCTCTCGTGACCGCACGATCAAGCTGTGGAACACTCTCGGCGAGTGCAAGTACACTATTCAGGACGGCGATGCTCACTCCGATTGGGTTAGCTGCGTCCGATTCAGCCCTAGCACTCTTCAACCAACCATCGTTTCCGCTTCGTGGGACCGCACTGTTAAAGTCTGGAACTTGACCAATTGCAAGCTGAGAAACACCCTTGCTGGCCACGCTGGCTATGCCAACACTGTTGCTGTTTCTCCTGATGGGTTTCTCGGTGCCAGTGGTGGCAAAGACAGTGTTATTCTCCTCTGGAATTTAGCTGAGGGAAAGAGATTGTACTCTCTTGATGCTGGTTCTATCATTCATGCTTTGTGCTTCAGCCCTAATAGGTACTGGCTGTGTGCTGCAATTGGGAGTAGCATTAAGATCTGGGATTTGGAGAGCAAGAGCATTGTTGAGGATTTGAAGGTTGACCTTAAGACTGAAGCTGATGCCACCACCGGTGGTAACACTACCAAAAAGAAGGTCATTTTTCTAAATTCTCTTTTATTTTCTTTTGATTTTTGCTACTTTATTTTAATTATTATTGATTGCTATTGCTTATCATCATCAAGGTTTCTTTTTTATTCAACGTATTGCTTCTAACAGATTTGTTGATTTTATTTTGGTATCTGAATACATTTAAGTCACGCGATGCCATGTTTTTACGCTGTGATATTATTAAGCTGCCCCACTTGATTCGTAAATAATCAATATATTGAATTTGATATTTTGTTTTGTGGTTTAGCCAATAGTTTTCTGTATAATTCTTCGGGTGGGGAGTTTTGATTTGTAAAAGAGCCTAGTTAACCCTTTTGTTATAGTGGTTTGCGCAGAATATAAATACTCAAATTTGCATTGAATTGAAATGGCTGTTTAAGCCATTGAATGTCTTCGTTGAAATATTGTCACTTAAATTTTTGTGGGAACCTACACTTGGTTAAGGTTTTGGTGGGAAAATTGTTTTTGTCTTGGAAATGGATGAATGAGCTTTTGGCACATGTTTTTTGAGTTGAGTTTCTTTAATAAATAGAATAGATAGATGATATATTGGAACAAATTCCAGGGCTCTTGCTTTTCTGCTTGTCATTTTTTTGGGTACTCTTGTCATTTTATATGGTATATGGTATGGATATATTGGTCTTCATATTTTCCTCAATTGAGACTTGAATTACTTGTTATTCATTAACTTTGCACTCAAGATATATTGTTTTCAAGTCATCCATTTATTTGTGGTATCTTTGCCACTGCCTTGCAGGTTATCTACTGTACCAGCTTGAACTGGAGTGCAGATGGTAGCACCTTGTTTAGTGGTTATACTGACGGTGTGGTCAGAGTTTGGGCAATTGGGCGTTATTAGTAAAGCTTCAGTAATATCATCTGGCAATCTGTTTTGATTTTTGAGACAAAAGTAGTTTACTGTTTTACCTTAGAATTAATTTTTATTTTGAAGACGATAATGGCTTTGTGGCCTTTTATTTATTTTCGAACGTTCGCTTTGCTTACTACTCAGTATATGGATATTCCAATGTCTTGTCTTGGTTCTTCTCTAAGCTACCACTATGATCTTTATTTTGGATTATGGATGAATTGAAGTATAAGGGGAGTTACCATGGCAGGTGCCTCACCGTAAAGAGTCACATTTACTTGCTATGTCAAGTAATGGTTCCGATTTAAGTTTTTTGCTTTCCAAAAAAACCCTCTTTATAGTTTGCGCAGTACTGCGAGAAGCAACTTTTATTCGTCTCTATATAGCTTTGGTTGCGAGGAGAAAGGTTGAGAGCGAGAGGTTAACCGAGTATCGTTGGTATCCGGTGGGTTGCAAGGTGCGATGGATAACGGAATCAAAAACCCTGAACCCTGAAATCGCAGACTGAGAACAAAGATAAGTCCATTTTCAAACTATTCTTTGAGATTTGTGCCGGAGTGTCCTACATTTTGGAGATGGGGATTGCAATGATGTCCCATTTACACACTGTACTTTGAGTCAGTGATGCAAGCTGGTTTCTCCTTCACAATCACTCAAGATTGGGGTAGTTGTTTGTTACAAGCTGTTTATGATTGTCCGCTTTTGTTTATTTCGTATGACCGCTGCTTCTATGGTGAGCAAGCATGGTGGGTAACACCACCATGCACAAGTTTGGGCAATCGTTGGATCAAAAAAATTCCAAATTTTATCATGCACCCTCCTCTACTGGATCAAACTTTACTTTCTCATTTTTTTCTCTCTCATACCCCACGCGCGGCCTCTTCCTCCTCTCCCTCCGGTCACCCCTTCCTTCCCCAGATCTCGACTCATACCCCATCACCGGCGGCAGATTTCTACCCGCCCCCACTGATAATGGCCAGACCACCACCATCAACAACCAGATTATGTTGCGAACCCGAACTGTTTGCGGCAAGCCTCTCGTTAGATAATCACTGAACATCCCGAACCTCGGCTCTTGTTAAAATTGCAAGAACCCGAAATCCCTAGATTCAGCAAAACAATAGGTAAAAAAAAACACAGCTCAAATTAGACTCACGAACTCACCTTTGTAACTCGTCTTTTACATACTCATGGACTCACATCTACCAATAACCCAAATCATGCATCTTCTTCCCTTTCACGAACCATAAATCCCAAATCCAGCGAACAATTCGACGATCTGCGACAACCTCCTCAGGCTCAACGGGATTTCCTGTTGGTGGTGGAGTCGAGCACCGAGAAGTTGTTCAAGGTCGACGACACAACGGGATTTCCTGTTGGTGCCTTTAATGGAGATCTCTGGGAATTGGATTTCCTGCAGTTACTGCATGTAGCTGCGGGAAATCGTGGTCGTCCGTTTTCAGCTCGACGGTCGAGATCGGTTAGTTTCGACCGTCCGATCTGATTTCGACTGTCGAGATTTGCTACAGCGTGAAACTGCGTCGAGTTCCTACTGCAACAAATCCAGGTCCAGATCTCTGGCATATCTGGGAGATAGCGCGCAAAATGGTGGTGACGGGTGAGGTTGCGATTTAAGGCCATGGCGGTGCGACGCAAGACGCCCGAGGAGTAGCGAGCACGTGTGTTCGAGACTTCGAGTCACGACACTACTGGTTGGCTCGTGGTGAAACAACCACTGTTCGCAACGGCGTCGCATCACTGCGACGGGGCTTAGGGTGGCGTTGCAACCTTGGACGAACTTGATCTGTGTTGCCTGGTCGTATCATTAGAGATGAAGCCGGAGAAGTGACAGCGAGAACCATCGACGAAGAGGTGAGAGAGGGAGAGAAATCAAAGAGGGGATTTGATCTAGTGTGGGAGGGTGCATGATAACTTCTGAGTTTTTTTTGATCTAACGGTAAAAGAAACTTGTGCACGGTGGTATTACCCACCTTCCTTGTGCACCATAGAAGTTGCCTTCGTATGACAGGGTTAATTAAAATTTTCGAGTTGGTTATGGAAGGTTTTATTTTAAACGTCAACTGATAATAAACGATGCCGCAGTTTTTTAATAATAAGATTAAGATGCGTCTTTCCGTACGTAATGTGTGAGCATTTTTGTGGATTGTGTGAGCTTTTAATATAATATGATATGATACAATATAATATATAGATATAATATTTGTATTTACATTGAAAAAATACATAACATGTTTGGATGAATCATTCATACTATTGTTATTGCCAATATATACTAGTGTTTGTATTTTCATGAATAATAAATTGTTGCTAGGATAATGTTTACTAGATTAATGTTCATTTTTGAAATGGAAAAAAATATATTCTATATAAATAATTTATAATTTATTATATAATTCAATATGCCATAATTACTACTTAATATCTTATTTTTAAATTATAATGATATATTTTTTTTCCTTAAATATGTGGAGTCCAGTCAAATTCAAATTAATTATTTTTTTATTAGTGAAGGAAAATAATTAATTAAATTTTGTTAACATTTGTTAGATCAATTAAGTATAGTTTTTATCATATTTTCAAAAACTGTATTGTTTTTTCGTCAAAAAAAAAAAACTGTATTATTTTTATTACTAGTTTGTTTACCCGTGCTCGCCCTTATAACGTGTAAAGTAAAATAAATTATTTATTTATTTTTTTGGCAGTAAAATAAATGATTTATGAAAAGTTATAAAATTAAAAGTAATTAAAATTGTATAATAAAATAATGATGAACAGTGATTGATAATTGATATGATTAATAAATAAAAATATGTAAGCCATTTAAGAGTTTTACACTGTGAAATTATTGTTCGACATGAGGTAATAATGATTACTATAAATAAAACAATAACTTAAAAAATTAAATTGATTAAGATAAAAAATTTAATGATTCTTATGTTGTCAAGTGACTTAGATAATATTTTGATTGAATGACAAATGTCCAGATATGAGAATCAATTGATTGTTATATTTTAATTTATTTACATTTTGAATTTGATTTAATTCAAATTTGATTAAATGGTAAAAGTCTAAATATGAGCGTTAATTCATTGAGATGTCTTAGTTAATGAAATATCATGTATTGAAAAATAAAAAATAAATTATTTTTTATTTTGGTAGGAAAAGAATAAATGTGAAGCTGCCACGTGACATGAGTATACGTGCAAAAACTTCATCAACTATATTATATAAAAACGAGTTTTGTCATGTGAGACCATGCCACGTGTCAAAACCACAGGCATTCGTTTCCCGCCTAAAGCTATTTATTTTTATTTTATTTTTTATTATTTTAATCAGCCATTATTAAAGCATATCAATCATGATTTTGAGTTATTGATTATTTATTTCAATTGATATGGTAAGAAATGAATAATTTCTATAATGGTGTCGATATATTCCAAATCTTTTAATTTTGAATTTGAATTAATACTTTTAATACATTTTAATAATATTTTAATACATTTTATTATATTATTAATGAATTTTGACTCTCTCTAGTCTCTCCCTCTGTTTCCTTTTATTGTCCAAACTTTTTTCTCTTAAGTGTACATCTTCTCTCTTTTCGATTGCAATTTCAATTCAATATGATGTTATTCATGACAATGACTTATTTGGCCCAACTTAAAAATATAAAAGACCTTCTTGGCCCAACTTTAAAACTTAAATGACTTATTTGGTCGAAAAAATAGTTAATGACTTATTTGGTCTAACTTGAAACTTAAAGGACTTGATCGGCTCAAAAAATAGTTAAAAGACAAAATTGAACCTCAAAAATAACTTAAGGGACTAAAATTGTATTTAAGCCTATTTGGGCTTAAATACCATTTTGATCTCTTAACTTTATAGAGGTATGTTCGATAACCTCTTAGATTACTTTATTATTTTCTCTGTAGTTCAATTCATTTTTACTTTCTAAAGATTTCTCTTTTAAGTCTTTTGCATTATCTAAAAACATATAAGCTGCGAAAAAGGAAATTTCAAATGTCATATATATTTAAAAAAATAAAAATACTTTTATAAGATAAATACAAGCTTGTCTTGAGAAAAAAAATGAAAAAAAAAATGAAACTTAAAATTGGAGAGATTGTTTTGGTTGAGCATTATTGAGCAAATATTATAACTAATGACATCTTTTTTTTTCATCAGGAATAATGACATTTTGATAATCTAATTCTGATCAATCACATATTTAAAGTATAGACACATTCAAATTAATTTTATTTTTTACCGTATTACTTAATGACTTGACATATATAGATTATGAAGAAAAATTAAATAAACATAATTCTTTCATTATGTTTATTTAATATCAGCACATAGTATAAAATAAACATATGCTAAAATGTTTATAAATTTAGCTATTCGAGAATTTAAATTCACAAAATAATCACTTAAGTGTTATATAAAAAAAGTAATAATCATTTAAGTGATATCTTTTGAAAACCACATCGAGTTTACATATAATATTAAAAAAGTAACATATTTAATATTACAAAGTAATTTTCTACATAAACTAATCTAATGATAATTTTTTTAGATATTTTTATGCAATAAAAAGGTTAAATTGTACTTCCTCTGTCCAATTATAAGTGTCATATTTGTGAAAAAAAAGGGTCCAAAATAAGTGTTATATTAAGCATTTAATATAATATTAATTACTTTTAAAAATAACTTATTAATATTCTTTCTCATTTATTTAATACACTAAATAAAATTATATTAATGAAGTCTTATATATTTAAAATTTTATATCATCATATAATTTAACTTTTTTATATTCTTAATTCCTACTACAGTTTTTTTTGACGAATTAATTCTTACGATAATTAATTAATTATTTTCAGTTTTCAATGGATTTTCTTTTCTTTATTTGTTATAGTTTCATTTATTTTGTCTGATTTATTTATTTTAGTACAACTCTAAGAATAATTATATATTAATTATGATCATCCCAACATCATTACCTTCATCATTAGTAGACATATTCTAAATCCTTAAATGTTTACAAAATATATTACGAAATATAACATTTTATTACATAAAATATTTTTTCAAAGCGTATTAAGATTTGAAGGAAAATACTTACGATGCATAGAAATGAGAAATTTACAAAAAGTTTATTGATATGTAAGTCATAAAACACTAAAGATAAAAATATATATAAGAAGATGAATATATTAAACAAAAACATATTAATCATTATGTAAAGATTTATTAATATTGAAATTAAAGAGTAAAAAATACATTGTTAGGAAATTTAATATTTTATATGAATGAGTATTAATATATAAATTACTATTGATGACTATTTTAATAGAAATACATTAATATGATTTTTGAATATATACTTTTCTGAAATATAGTGTACATGTTTTTGTTTTTATTACTTTCTATTTTTATTATACTTAACTCTTTTTATGTTTATATTAATTATTAATGGTGTTATACAAAATCTTTTTTTATTTTTTTTCTTTTAAAACTGGATAGCATATTTGTGTGTGTGTGTGTGCATATATACATATACATATACATATACATATATATATAATAATAGGAGTACAAGGGATACTCCAATCCCGAACAAATATTCAACAAGCCAAACAAATAGAAACAATACAGAAGAATAAACACCAAACTGGTCGGCTATAATATCACCCGGAAACACGCGCCAAGTATGTGTGTGTGTGTGTATATATATATATATATTATTTCATAATAATTTTTCGAAAAACTCAGATGTTCTAATAACTGTTGTAATTTTTTTTACAAACTTATATTTGCACATTAAATACGTTCAAAACCAATATTGATTAGTCAATACACTAGTTTTATATAATATAGTAGTTTTATATTTTATATATATATATATATATAATTTCATAATAATTTTTCGAAAAACTCAGATGTTCTAATAACTTTTGTAATTTTTTTTATCAAACTTATATTTACACATTAAATACGTTCAAAACCAATATTGATTAGTCAATACACTAGTTTTATATAATATAGTAGTTTTATATTATATATATATATATATATATATATATAATTTCATAATAATTTTTCGAAAAACTCAGATGTTCTAATAACTTTTGTAATTTTTTTTATCAAACTTATATTTACACATTAAATACGTTCAAAACCAATATTGGTTACCCGTGCAAAGCACGAGTCAATACACTAGTTTATTATAATATAGTAGATTAAGCAATCAAATTCAAAAAGATATATACATATCACATTTATAATTCACATATTAAAAAATGTTCATTCAGTAGTAGGTAGGAGGCTAAAAAATAATTTTTTTTATTATCAATCAAATAATACATTTGGTAGAATATACTTTTTTTAATTTTTTCACATTGATATGAATTAATAATTTTTTAACTGTGATTATTTCAATTCGTAAAAAAAACTCTGATTATTTCAAAATTAACTCTTCTAACATAAATTCTTTTTTTTTTTGACGGGTTAACACAAATTCTTTATAAATTAGTTTTACCAAAATGTCAAACAAAAACACCAAAAAACATTGAATGATCTTATTAATACGCATGTATCCATTAACGTCATCAGAGACTCCTCGAAACCAAAAATACGATAATTGTATTTGGTGAATGAAAAATCCAAAACACTTATTTATAGCACTCGAAAGTGCTCTAACATGTAAGAATTAACATATAGAAATCTTCCGAAAGAAGTCATGGCGTTTTCTCTTTTCTCTGCACCCTTCATTCATCCTCACCTCCAACCTCTTGTCGCCAAAATGACCCTCTTTGACACCATACTCTTCTCAGGGCCGGCCCAAGGTAATATGAGGCCTAAAGCAAATATTTGTTGTGAGGCCTAATTTTCCTAGATCCATAAAAAGTCCTTATAGATAAATATAAATAATAGCACTTTTTTTTATCAAAATAAATAATAGAATTTTAGGAGCTTAAAACTGGGTCTTTTAACAATGGGTTACATGTTTTAGTGTACAAGAATTCAACAAAATTAGGCCTATTATTAGCACATCAAATAGCTATTTGGGTGGAGGCCTAAAGCGAGGGCTTTAGGTGCCTCCCCCTTGGGCCGGCCCTGACTCTTCTATGTCAGTACCACCGCACGTCTCTCTTTCACTCACTCTCTTTACGTGACTAATTTTACGTGGGATCATATATTAGTATAATTTTAATATATATTATAATTTGTATATTTGTATATAGGTGATACATTTTGTGGACAAGGTTGTGTTGTGGCATAGGCTTCCAGTGTTGTTAGGGGCAGCATACTTAGGAATTAGGAGGCACTTACACAACCGTTACAATCTCTTGCATGTTGGAGGAGTCAGCGGCCACAACTATGATAAGCAACACTATGCATATCGGACGCCGGCTGGTACGTGCAACCACCCCGCCGATCATTTGATCGGAAGCCAGGGAACTTGTTTTGGCCGGAATATGCCGCCGACTACCTTAAATTATGGGGTAAGTCATTGAATTTGTGAATTGTAAATAGTAATTGATTTTATTCTACTTTCTTCGGTAATTTTTTATTAACAAAGATAATTGGTCATGTGTATCTGTAGTTGCTTGATCCTCACCCAGCTGTGGTGGCCTCAAAGCTCCTAGCAAGAAAGAATTTCAAAGACACAGGGAAGCAATTCAACATGATAGCTTGCTCATGGATACAGTTCATGATTCATGACTGGGTTGATCATTTGGAGGACACTGAACAGGTCTAATGATTATATTAGCTATGAATACAATCCCTAAAAAATATATATTAAATCTATTAACATTAATACTAACTCCGTCGCTATATATATAAGACCTTTTTGTAAAATTTTCTTGTCTCTTTTTATAACACTATTTCCAAATTACAAGATGCATTAATTATTTTTTTACAAAAATACCCCCAATCAAATGGAAAGAATTAAAAGACAATCATTTCTCTATCTTAATAGTTGAAAGATAATTTTGGAAAGAGAATACACATTGCTGACAAATTTAATGTAAAAACTAGTTTCCTTAATTCTAGTGCATTGATCAAAAGAGTCTTACATATAGGGACGGAGGTAGTATTTTTTAAAGAATATCATGTGTCATTTTTAATTTAATAATTTTTAACTATTTTTTTCATTTTTATAGAATTTTTTATGCAATGAATTAGTTTGTTATAGACTTGTTTGTGTCTTTAAAACCATATTAGTCATGTCAAAGACATGACAAGGAAATGAACCGTGTTATGTGTGTTTTTTGTACTTAGGATCTTAGCCAAGTGCATTTCTTGCATAATTTTTGAAACAGGTGGAAATCAGTGTTCCTGATAGTTATTCAAGTGGCTGTCCTCTGAAGTCTTTCAAGTTTTTCAAGACTAAGAAATTCGAAACTGGCTCTTCACATATGAAGTTTGGCTTCCAAAACACTAGGACTCCTTGGTGGTAAGTAAGTAGGACCACCTAGTCACCGAATCTCTGATTTATATGTTGATCACTGAGCAAAACACAAGTTGGTTAAATTTTGGATTAAAAACACCCCATACCTTTTTGCTGATAAAAGATTTAGTGCAAAAACAGAATTCTTGGAAGAACATCCTCAGTTTAGAGCTTGATTATTATGTTTTTTTTTTCCTTCTTTTGGGTGAGTGATTTAATAGGGATGGAAGTGTGATATATGGGAACAATGAGAAGGGAATGAGAAGAGTGAGGGCATTCAAGGAGGGAAAGCTGAAGATCTCAGAAGAAGATGGTCTTCTTGAGCATGATGAGAAAGGTATTCCTATCTCGGGTGATGTTCGGAATACCTGGGCTGGCTATTCCCTTCTGCAGGCCTTGTTTGTCAAAGAACACAATGCTGTGTGTGACATGCTAAAAGTAAGTCAAATTTTTACCATCTCTTGCAAAACTTGTCTCCATTTACTGTCTTTACACTAGAATAATAATGTGCGGTATTGTTCTTTGCTTATAGGAGCACTATCCTGATTTTGATGATGAGCAGCTCTATAGGCATGCAAGATTGGTGACTTCAGCAGTCATTGCAAAAGTCCACACAATTGATTGGACTGTAGAACTCTTAAAAACTGATACACTTCTGGTAGCAATGATGATCAACTGGTAAGTCTAAATACCATTGCAAAAGGATGCAGTTTGAAGGGGACTAGCTGTTTTGTATCATAATAACAGTTGTCTATGCAGCTGTCGTTAAACTTTTTAATTTTCTTTTGGCAGGTATGGTTTTTTGGGGAAGAAATTCAAAGATTTATTTGGAAACATTTGTGGACCAGAACTTAGTGGATTAGTTGGTCTTAGGAAGCCAAGAGATCATGGAGTTCCCTACTCACTTACTGAAGAGTTTGTGAGTGTTTACAGAATGCATACACTGCTACCCGAGGAGATTGTGCTTCGAAACATCAAGCCTACAACAGGAGAAGACAAATGCCCTCCAATACTTGAAAAGTATATTATCCCTCTCACTGATTCTAGTTTTGGAGTAAAGATCCTCTCCATTTCCCAAAAGAAATGGAGATTTCCATTACTAAAGTTTTGGGTGTATAAATGTACATATTTTTAAAATGGTGACATAAATTATGTATTTATTTGCATTTATATACAAAAAAACTTTAGTAATGGAGATCTCCATTTCTTTTGAGAAATAGAGAGGATCTCTACCCCTAGTTTTGTACCTAAGATTTCAGATTTTTTGTTTCTTTTGAGATTTTAAGTTACTTCCTGCATTTTCCCTTTAAAGTTTCCAGTATTATGCGTAAAGCAAAATATGAAAACCTTTTTGAGAGTGTGTGGTTTTGTAATGAGAAGGATAACAAGTACAATTGCAAATATGTTATTCAGGGTACCAATGAAGGAAGTGATAGGAAAAGAAGGGGAAAGAAGGCTATCAAAAATAGGAATGGAGCAAATGTTAGTATCCATGGGCCATCAATCATGTGGTGCAGTTACTTTATGGAACTACCCAACATGGCTAAGGAACCTAACTGCACATGATATAGATGGAGAAGATAGACCTGATTCGGTTGACATGGCCACCATGGAAGGTAGTTAGTTATCCTTTGGATTTGGGTTCCTTGCAGCCAAGGAATCCCACTGCGAGAGCCTTAGATCAAGATCGGACGGTTCAAATTTCAAGTTCAGTAATTCATATTTTTTTTAAAAGCCTAAATCTGCATGTTTTGTGACATGTCCGATCAAAATCAAACGGCCTGGATCGCTTGACTGTGGGTTTCCTGACTGTAGTGAATCAAATCCTTCCCCTTTGCATTTCTTTTAGTGTAGCACCTTTTGCAATCATGCTTTTCCACTTTTATATGATCAACTTGATCTAAAATGATGAATCTTCCATTTAGTTTATAGAGATAGAGAAAGGGGAGTTGCGAGGTATAATGAATTCAGAAGAAACTTACTAATGATCCCTATTAGCAAGTGGGGAGACCTAACAGATGATGGAGAGGTCATTGAAGCTCTCAAAGAGGTGTACGAAGATGATGTTGAGAAGCTGGACTTGATAGTGGGTCTCCATGCTGAGAAGAAGATCAAAGGGTTTGCTATCAGTGAGACCGCTTTCTTTATTTTCGTAATCATGGCTTCCAGGTGAGTCCAGCACTATATGGTACATGCAAATTTAAATTGATCATTTTGACTCTGAGTCTTATGCTTTTATGTAATGACGACTATGATGCTTAGGAGGCTAGAAGCTGACCGTTTCTTCACAACGAATTTCAACTGCAAAACATACACAGATGAAGGGCTTGAATGGGTAAACAAAACAGAGAGTTTGAAGGATGTGATTGAAAGGCACTTCCCTGAAATGACTAAAAAATGGATGAAGAGCTCAAGTGCATTCTCTGTTTGGGATTCAATGCCAGATTCTAAAAACTACATACCTCTATATTTGAGATAATCCCCATAATAATTATGTTAGATCAAGAACCTCTTGTGCAACTAAGTCACAGCTTTACTGTCATAGTCATATATTATGCCTTTCAGAATGTTTTCTTCGCATTTATGTCTGTTAACTTATGCATAGTTACTGCTATAGTATTCCATTTTACTGTGTAGAAAGTTTTGTAACAATTCGAGCCCGTTCTTCGGTTACCTGAAAAACGCGAAATATAGATTTGACATGTTACTCCTTTAAGTTACCGAATCATGAAATATGATAACAACTTAAATCTGAAAATGTACGCCCATGCCAAACAAAATTTGTCCTTAGCTTTGTTGTTTTAGTAAACATTCAACAAATTAACAAACAACAAACATGCACAATTGCAGACCAACTACAAACAAACAGTAGTATCAATCTGGCCACGAAAAGGTAGAGCAAATTGACTGAATTGTGAGTATCCTCTAAAGAGAAAACCAAATGGGGCCATCAGGGATTTTGGTTCATTGCTTGTGTTTACTAGTTTATCAGCACTGTAACGCAAAACCCGCGCAACCCACATTGGTCCCCTGTAATGTGTACTCAGCAAGATCCTTTGGACAAAACTCTGGCAGATACATAGAGTGATGTATAATGGTGGCACCATAATAGTCTATATATCAAAACTCATACTGTGGTGGGAACAAATGGCCCTAACTTCATACTGCAAAACCAAGAATGACAACCAAACCGATGCTCGCAAGTTGCAATTGAACAAACAATCAGAAAAAGCTCATTTGTCTTTTAGGTAACCTCCATTCTCCAACTTGTGGTGATAAGCGCATCATCACTGACATTGAATCCAACAAATATTTCCCTTTCAACCTTGATCTTTCAGGGAGGGGTTATCCTCCAGACACGGATAAAAGCATCCTCACCTGAGCTAACCAAACTATACTCATCAGTGAATACTAACCCATAAACCCCGCCTAAGTGAGCACCCTTTATGGTAATTCTACTAGACACAGGCTGGTCAATTTCATATATAATAACGCATGTGTCAAGTGACCCTGTAGCAATCCTACGGCTATCAGAGGACCAAGCAAGACAGTTTATCCGTGCAGTATGGTACAACATGTTCTTAAGCTTCATCTGCAACAACAACAACAACAAAAAAAAAACATATATAAAAAAGGCTACATCTAAAAGCACTATAAGCAGTTAAACGCAACAGAGATAGAGAGAAAGCATTAAAAACAAAACTTTGGTTATTTGAAGTTTGTACTCACATCTCGGGAGGCACGGTCCCACACTACAGCTTCTCGATTGACATCTCCTGATGCAAACATTGAAAAGTCTGGAGAATACCGTATGACACTAATAGCACCCCGATGTTTCTCAAGGACAGCCTCCTCTACAAGTGTATCACCAGAGATAGAATATATGTGCAATTTACCATCCTGCCCACCAATAATGGCTTCACTTCCATCAGGAGAGACAACAGATGCTGAAACAGTAAACCCGAGATTAATGGTTGACACAATTTTTGTGCCACGCAGCATGACAACTCCTGAATCAATTGAAACCAGAGCAAGTTCTGGAGATAAAAGTGCAACGCTAAAATCCTTTATTTGACTTCCTATATCAATGGCTTCATCATCTCCACACTGATCCCCGTGCAAAGAAACTCGCCGTATCTGGTTGTCAGGAGAGAAAGGAAATGGAGGAGTAAGAGCAAGAAACCAGTAGTTTTCGTAATTTTCAAATATGCAGATGCCTTGAAATTTGGCCCACCACTATTTTCCCATATCAACCTATTAAGATCTATGTCACATTCGTTGAACAGCTTTCAAACAAAAAACATGTTACATGATAATATCACGATACAAGACATAACCAAAATTTTCTTAAAGGAACAATAAACAATAAAATAGATACTGATCGGCGCACAAAAGCATTCTTTCCAGGTAATATAATTGCCAAACTACAATATATCCGGACTAATAAGGTAATTGTTAACTTGCAACTTAGTGAGCTCAATAGAACTAGAAAGGGAGAGTCCTTACACCATCAATTGATCAAAAGAAACAAATGTATTGGGTACAAAAAGATTTTGGACCAAACTAATCCAGTAATGAATATATAAATTTTACATATTAAAGACAATTCAAATAAAGAAAAGGATAAGTATCATGTTACTTCTTTTTATTTAGAAAAAACTTACACTTCTGTTTATTTAATGGATCTCCAAATCAAGAGATTTAGCCAAGTACATAATGGAGATTTTTATGAAACTTAACAACCAATATACTTCAAATAGAGAATGCTATATAAATGATTTCATTCATTACATAAAGAAAACAGTATATTATTTAAATGCAAATGACAAGCACCACTGGTTTGTTTTTTATCCAGATCAAATTGGAAGAATGAAAAATGAAACAAATGTAATGTAATGTAATGATTATCACCCTCATATTAGGCAAAGAATAAAAGCAAAACACTCACCTTATTATCGAACCCAGATGTAATTATCTCTTCTTCTACAGCTGCTAAGGATTTGATTTGAGAATTCTCCTTCCTTTGTAATTTACCACCATATCCAATCCCTTGAATCCACTTAACTATTAAGCCATCATAACTACTAGACAAGAGCACTCTAGGGTTACTTCTAAGAATAGTTAAGGAGGAAACATTTTTCATATGTCCAGAAAATGATGTTGGGGCTTTATCAAGATCACTTGCTGAAAATATAGATATTGTCCCACCAAGAGAAACAGTGACAAGATAATCGTTCAACCATAGGCACCCTACTAGCATGTCTTCAACTCCACCAGAGCCAGGACAACTCAATGTTTTCTTCACCTTTCCATTGTTGTCCTCAGATATGTCCCATACTTTCGTAGACTTGTCAGCAGATACAGTCACCACCTACAGATAACATTACATTTGAAAATCGGGTTATCAAAATATGTGTCAGTCTTACAGGGAAGAGAGAAAAGAGACTTGTGCAAAAAATACAAATAGAAAAGCAAAGGGGAAAAAATAACAATTCTGCAAATACAATGATTAAACTACAAAATCAAAAGTTAACTAGCACAAGAATTTTGCAGATTGAACCATGCAAACTATATCTAACATGTGGATTGTGGACTGCTATGCCAAACATCTCCAGTAACATGCAATCAAACATGCACGACAACGTCAACAAGTAAAATTTCAAATATCTATTGCTTTTAAATTTTCAAATAGGTCTAAAATTCAATGTTTATCTATAAAAATTCCTCTAAACTTGATAGGAAATTTCAAATAGGTCTAAAATTCCTCTAAACGTTAACAAGTAAAATTTCAAATATCTATTGCTTTTAAATTTTCAAATAGGTCTAAAATTCAATGTTTATCTATAAAAATTCCTCTAAACTTGATAGGAAATTTTCCCAAAAGACGAGATAACAAAACAAGCCATAAGTTAAACTACATGCACAAATGGCTCACTTTGGGAGAAACATAATGGAAAAGTAAAATATATGTCAAGCTGGCAAAAGGAGGAAAATGGAAATACAAAGAAAATTCTTCAAATTTCCATTCCTTGACCCTAATTTGTGCAATGTTTAATTTGTATTCACCATAAGTTGTCTTCAAAATGTTACTACAGCAAAGAATTTATAGGAAACGAGTTATTACTTCATGCCTTTTCAGTTACATAGGGAAAACGTGACCAGGATCAGCATGAAGGTTGTAACCAATGCGCGAAGGACAGTGATAGCAGACCAGTAGGCAAGTAACAAGATGTAGGGAGAAGTCTAGTGTAACAACCCACTTTTGGGAGTTACGTAATCTACCCAATTGATGCGGAAAATATTCGAATGCTGGTTTTCTTTCGGTAAACAAAAATAGTGAGTTTTGAAGTAAGCTCCAAGAACACAATCTATGGAATATAAGTATGCTAACAATGACACCATGACCTTTATCACACACAAATATTTATCTGTTTGGACTCTACTTATTTCACAAGCAATACAAGAACAAAAAAGTAGCTTTCTGTACCATGACAACAACAAATCTATCAGTTATAGGTTCTAGTCCAACATGTGCTCCTGTAAAAAAGGAGTTAAAAGAGAACATATAGGATCAATATCAATATAGTAGTTATGTCCCTCAGTCATCAATTTTATAAGTGAATGAATTGCTACAATGTAGCCACTAGATCATCTACAATCCATCCAACTTGGATAATCACATTTTAATAAATGTTTTATAAATGTTGTTGGAGTATTGACCAAGAAGCATGACCATGGGTTTAGCATCAAAATCACTGTTGGTCTGAAAGGGAGAAACCACGATATTGTTAAAGTTAATTTCATCATATTACACTAAATAAGACATGTTAAATAGAGTATGTTCCATGCTCAATTGCTCACACACGCAGTTGACAAATTTTAGTGTAATATGATGAAATTAACTTTAACAATATCTTGGTTTCTCCCTTTCAGACCAACAGTGATTTCAATGCTAAACCCATGGTCATGCTTCTTGGTCAATACTCCAACAACATTTATAAAACATTTATTAAAATGTGATTATCCAGATTGGATGGATTGTAGATGATCTAGTGGCTACATTGTAGCAATTCATTCACTTATAAAATTGATGATTGAGGGACATAACTACTATATTGATATTGATCCTATATGTTCTCTTTTAACTCCTTTTTTACAGAGCACACGTTGGACCAGAACCTACAACTAATAGATTTGTTGTTGTCATGGTACAAAAAGCTACTTTTTTGTTCTTGTATTGCTTGTGAAATAAGTAGAGTCCAAACAGATAAATATTTGTGTGATAAAGATCACGGTGTTATTGTTAGCATGCTTATCTTCCATAAATTGTGTTCTTGGAGCTTACTTCAAAACTCACTATTTTTTATTTATAGTCTGGCTCTGATGAGAGGAGTATTCCTGGAAATACTATAGCTGTTGGAAATATCCACTAGAGCCGACGGGGACCGTGGTGTTTGAGTTCCCCGAGGGGGACAATGACAACTGCTGGGAGATTGACCCTGTCACCCAGCAAGTCGCCTACACAGGGGAGTTTGTAGAGACCACGAGTACCAGCGACCGTCTGCAGGTTCGCACTACTCGCCGAGGGACCTTATGTTTCAGACTGTCATTCTGCTAGATTTGGCTACTGCGATGGGCATCGCCCTTCTCTTCGCCTGGAGGCGGGAGATCAGGATCTAGCTCGCCGTCTGAGTCTTCCAGGACGAGTCTTACTCCTCTGGGATTTCTCAGACGCACTGGACCCTGTACCTACCGCTCCTTGCGGAAGAGTGAGGTCTCACGCCACTTTGACGCCGGAACTTCCCCTCAGCTGCCGTATCAGTATCCGGAGAGCCAGTTCAGGCCTTCGGTGGAGAGACTTCTACTGTTGTGCCTGCGCCTATGATGGAGGATCCTGTTCTACCGCCAGAGACTACTCCTGGTCCTACCTTTTCTGCGAGGACTAAGGCGGGGAGCCCTTACAGGGTTAGGTATATGTGCACATGTGCTGAGCAGATTGACCTTGTGAGCGATGATGATGAGGAGGGCCCCTCCATGGCATCGGAGCGCACTAGTCTTGTTGGAGAGCCCTCCAACAAGCACCGTAAATGTGATTGACCAGCTTTAGGATGTCTTCGGCTTGAGGCCGTACAGTTGTCACTTCTGATGTTTTGGTATTTTGTTGGGCAGTCTACTTTGTATTGGCTTGTATTTTGGAATATCTCTGGCAATAGAGTTTCCCTTTTTGTTTTATGTGAGACTCAATTGTCAGAAGTATTTTTATGGCCATAGTCTCATGGTACTCTAGACTTTATTTGCGCCTGAGTGTGTATATGATGTACTAGATTTCCTGTTATGTTTTTATCGCATTCATGCTTTCGTATCTTTATTCTGCATTGATTATTTCGAAAAGCTTTAGAAAAGAAAAGTAAATTTACTTGCATTTCCGCTTACAAAAGATACTTAACGTTTGTTTACCAAAAGAAAACCAGCATTCAAATATTTTCCGAATCAATTGGTAGATTACATAACTCCCAAAAGTGGGGTGTTACATCCAGGTTGTCATTCCATACTAGAATGCAATCCACGCCTTTATTTACAACCCTTTAAACAAAAGTGTTAATTTTGTTGTAGAAGTAGCGAGTGTCACAATGCAATAACTCAGCAAGGAACAGGGGTGCTCTTGATTTTGCCTTAAAAACTTCAAAACACTGTCACTACCAATGTACATTCTCCCCGCTCAAACCTTTTACTATACCCATCATTTCCTTTCCACTTCAAATATCAGTCACGCACAAATAGAGAAATCCAGAAGAGAAAAGCACAACCTTTCTTCTCAAACAGACTGAAAAATTTAAACTTTGTTCTAAACAGTTGAAAAGCGCTTCCTTTGATAGCACACAGAAAAGAATATTTTAAAAAAATATGCCTTTTGCTTTATCACATTTTTCTTAGTTTACTGAGAATACTAACAAAAAGGCAGCCATTCTGAAATGCTATATGAAAGTACCAGGTCAAAGTTTTGCAACAGAGTTAAGTGATCAACATCATGTATTGAAAAATAGAGACGGAGGGAGACAAAAACGGGAAAATGGGATCAGTACATCAGGGGACTTTGCCGTAATCAATCAAAATACTCAGAAGTTAGCTTACTTGTTTTCCGTCAGGACTCCAGCTAACAGCATAAATACTGCCAGTATGGCCTCCTTCAGAAGACAACCCACCGATCTTCTCTCCACTCTTTCCATCGAATATGATACCCTTTTTGTCAGAACTTACACTTATAAATTTACTTCCATCTGGAGAATATCTCACACAATTGACAAAATTTGAATGATCCCTGTATATAAACAAATTATCGTGATGCTAGTTATTTATCAAGACTAGTGTAAGAGGTGTAAGAGGCAGAAAGGACGAAATATGAGAACAAGCCAAAACTGATAAACGTGACAAAAAATATATTTCACAAAGACACTCGACCTCATGCAGTATGATTACAAACCTTCTAAATAAATAAATAAAACTGTATTGAGGATCCACCAATTAAGGCTTTTTTTCTTTATGTATAGAATGATAGAACACAAAAAAATTATGGCAATATGCAAAATCTTGGGTTCCACTATTTTAAGTGGAAGCATACTTTAAGGACCAAGATCCACAGTTCTTTTTCCTATAAAAGGAATGACTTTCGGTTATCCCAAAAGATAAATTTTCCCCTCACAAAACTAAACAGAAATGCACGGAGTGAAAGTTATCTCATTATCAGTCAGTAGAAAGAGCAAAATATAATCAGTGCTTGTCTGCAACAAAATTAATCACCATCTAAAGAGAGTAGAGGGAAAACAATCAGATAGACTAAAGGACTATAACAACATTGAGTTTCTGATGCTATACCTGTGAGATTGCTTAAATCTAAATGGCGGTCCTTCATAAAAATTCACCAGAAAATCCTCTCCGCAAGTGACAATGCGAAAAGGCCTTGTAGGTTTATATGCACAACTCAAAACTCGCCTTGAGTGACCATCAAATTCACCAACATTAGTCCCCGAATCCCACCTATAAATTGTAGAGTTGATCACAAAGTAAATATCACTGACTAAAGAACACAACCATATAAAAATGAAAAGGACCAAAAATATTCACTCACACATACATAACTAAAACACCAAAAGCCTACATAGTGATAAACGAAAGCAATGCATTAGAAATGTGTAAGTGTAATGTAAGAGATGGATCCTTCTAGTAAAGTCAAATAGATCACTGCAAGAGTCAAAATTGTTTCAAGAAAGCATTGCCTTTTGTTTCAAATTCAACAAATGTCCACATAGATCAAAGTGGATAATAATAATTGAGAGGAAAGGAAAGAAGGTGAGATACATGAAAGCGCGAACAAAGGAGTTTCCTTTGGCTTCGCCGCAGGCAACGATCCTGAGGCCATCAGGGGACCACTGAAGGTCATCGATCCGACCCGATAGGACCCGAAATTCCTTCTTCAAAACGAAGCCGTTTCGAGTCCCCCAGATCCTGACGGTGCCGGACACGTCGGCGGAGGCCACCCATTCGCCGTTGGGGGAAAATCGGGCGACGGTGGCAGGGTATGCGTGGTCACCATAGACGGAGACTTGAAGGGGGTTTTGGAGGTTCATCATGACCACCGATCTGCCGTTGGTGTAAAGCATCGAGTTCGACTTAGGGTCGCCGGAGATCAGAATCCCACGGCCACGCTCCGTCGACGGCGTGCAAGAGTAAGTCTCCACCAACTCCACCTGGCTCATCTTGCTCTTCCTTCCAAACACTCTTTCGGTCTTTACTCTTTTTACTTACTTTCAACTCTCTGCTTTCAACAAAGTTCGGTTTGGTTTGATAAATTATATAAGTGCTGTGCTTACTGCTTAAGACTTAACAGAATAGTAAAAGAGAGAAAGGAATGTGTGCAGTGCACGAAGCCAGGACGGAACCCACGAATGAATGAATATGAGGATCAATTGAGTCAAACACAAGCTCTAGCTTTTTCAAACTGAAAGACAACGCACGGGAACATATCTTGGACATCTTTCTTCCTTACAGTAGTGAATTTCTCAGGGTTTTATTTTTATTTTTAAGTTAACCATAGATTTAGTCCCTAAAATAATAATCTCTCTCTTATTTACTCCATAAAGTTTTATAAATAATCCCTTACAAGAACTAAGGAGATGAATTTCACAAAACTTTAAAAACTAATTTGACGAATTTAACAAACTTTAGGGATTACTTATTATTTTTATATACTTTAGGTATTAAATAGGATACAAAATGTTAGTTCAGAGACTAAATCGATAATTTGCTTTTTTTCTTTTTACTTTTTTACTTCAAATTCTTTTTATATTTTAAATTTATCAAGGTTGTAGCAAATTTTTATTTTTATTTTTATTTTTATTTTTAATTAGTGAAAACATTTTCTCTTTTTTATTAATCGTAGTAGTAAGATAGTGTCACTCCCATTTTCACGCATTTTTTGAAATATCTCCGTACGTTAATATTTTTTTAATTTTTTAAATCTTATCCAAATTCCTCCTCATCTTATAAGGATAAAACTTAGGTAAAGTTTTTTAGGTGTTATTAGTGTGGTTCCTCTCACAAAATAGATAAAAAATTTCTCTCTCTATCGACACTTAATATCTCTAATCTTTCATAACTACCACCACTGATTTATCTATTTTATAAGAGAAACCACGCCAACAGTACCTAAGGAACCTTACCTAAGTTTTGTCCTTTTATAAATAAAATACAGTTAAATATATTTTAGGTTAAAGTAATGTTTTGGTCCCTATACGTGACATCAATTCTTAATTTGGTCCCTATACGAAAAAAGTTATTAAAACAGTCCCTATACGTGCATAAATTCTTAATTTAGTCCCTGTCGTCGAACACTGTTTTGTAATGGCATTAGTTGTTTAAAAACAATTGTTAGCAGTCCCTATACGTGACGTAAATTCTTAATTTAGTTCCTATACGAAAAATAAACTATTAAAACAGTCCCTATACAAAAAAAATATTAAACCAGTCCCTATACAAAAATAACTATTAAAACAGTCCTCGTAACAAAAAAATGACTAAAACATGCCCATGTTACAATCTAAATATGGTCCATAATGTGACACTTGCCCATGTAATTTTATATGTTTGTTTGTGGATTAAATATCTTATATTTTTGTTTATAGATTAAATATGTCTTATATGTACCTAACATATGGGCAAGTGTCACATTAGGGACCATATTTGGATTACAACAGGGGCAGATTTTAATCATTTTTTTGTTACATGGACTGTTTTAATAGTTTATTTTTCGTATAGGGACTGTTTTAATAGTTTATTTTTCGTATATGGACCATATTAATAAGCTTTTAGTCACTGTTTCTTATAAGGACTGTTTTAATAATTTTTTTTCGTATAACGACAAAATTAAGAATTTATGTTACGTATAGGGACCTAATGGGTAACGGTTGTCACGTGTAGGAACTGTTTTAATAATTTTTCAAGTATAAGGACCAAATTAAGAATCGATATCACATATAGGGACCAAAACATTACTTTAACCTACATTTTATTATAATGATCATTAAATTAGAAAAAGCATTATACAACGATTATGTGTGAACATTGAGTAGCGGTTTTAATGTTGTTGAGCAAGCAGGCGAAATAAAAAAAGAATAGAAATATATTAAGCAGCAGATAGGAACCATTAAGTACGGGTGAAAATATGGTGTGCCTAAAAAGGCTTTGCTTAATATGTTCTGAAAATTCAAGACTCAAGCTTCACCTATTGCACATCATATACTATTTTAGGCATAACCCAACCTTTTTAAAAGTTTGATTTGACATGTTTGCCTATTTAAAAGTCTATTATCTGACTTATCTCTAAGTATATTAAATAACTAATATCTCTAGGTATGTGTATTCGTGATGAAAACGATTCATTTGTATTAGCCAAAGCTTTGTGGATTTCACCTTTGTGCTCGGTGGACGATGGAGAAGCTTTTGAGTGTTATTCAATGGGTCTGCGATCTCCAATTAGATAATGTTGATTTTGGTATGGACTCTAAAAAAGTGGTAGATAGCTTTAACTCTTTGCAGGATGATGTTTCCAATTTTGGTGCCATAATCTCAGAATGTAGACATATCTTGCATTCTTTTTTAACAAACTCTCTGTTGAGTTTTTTATGAGGTAAGCAAATAGAGTCACTCATTCTTCAGTAAAGGTAGTCACATCTTTAACTAGTCCCGAGTTATTTATTGACATTCCAACATGCATTCAAACCATTATTATTAATGAAATGGCTTAGCCTTGGTTTCGTAAAAAAAAAGGCCAGATAAACTTTATGCATATAAACTACAAATTATAAAAAAATCAAGGTTTATCAACAAACTTACAATGTAGACCTACACCACAAGTGCTTCCACCAAACCACAATTGTCAATACTACCCCAAACATGTTCAAAGGATCGATGTTGTTACCTTATCCATAACATATAACAATAACTAGCTCCCAATTCGTGCAATCAAAAGACATAAACTTGATTAAATCTTGCCCTAATCCAAACTTGAACCAAGGATTCAAACAGATGCAACAACTGGAAATTGTGATAATTAGCTTCTTGCGAAGGGAAATTGATAACCACCTCCACTAGACAAATAAGGTAAAGTATGTAATAGAACAAAAAAGACACCACCAGATTTCCAAATTGAAGATAATAAATGAACAATCAAGGACATATAAAGAGATGTGATAATCACTTGACAACCATGAGAAATAGAACCAATTGTATCAGAGTTGCAAATCAATATCAAAACCATAGAACCAGCAGGAACCAAATGAAGCTGCCAGACATTAAACCTATAATTCAGTGAACCAACAGCATCAACAAAAGATATTCTTTTCCATTTGTTAATTTTCTATTGCCCTCGGTCAAATATATTATAACGTTTGATCACTCTTAATATAGTGAATTGTTTGATCAACAAGCGTACTGCATTTAATTTTCCCATTACAATTGTGCAATTTGAGTCCCACTGTTTTCAATTACACCATTTCATTTGGGTCCCCCAAGGCTAAAACACATACTAAATTGAGTATCGAAGTAGATTTGCATATACCACCCCCGTCGCGTTCAAACTGTTATGTTTTTTTGGGATATTTCAAAAGTGAGAAGTCCCACGTTACATGGACACAGGCAGAATTTAAGCCTATCAGGGGCCAAGTCTAAGAAGTTATTTGATATTCAAAAACAATGCGTAAGATTTAAATAAAAAAAACCAATGTTGGCCCCTTATCAAACTTTTTTCATGCAAAAACCATGTAGCATTATGTTTTACGGTGGGATACCTCAACAAATAAAAAAACAATCACTATAATAGTACTTGTGTTCAGTAAAAAATAAAAATAAAAATAGTACTTGTTTTTTGTTCAATGGAGTGTCAGTGTCACTGTGTCAAAAAAATGGAGTGCCACGCGTTTGTGTTTATTTCAGTTTCAAAAAAAAATTAATTTCCAAGATAAATCAATTTTTAATCACAATGATGTGTGTCTTATACACTTCTCCAGCAAGCAAAAGCCCACTACTCTATCTGCAAGTAGCCCAATAGTCTATAGATACTGTACCAGAACCAGCATATTGAAAACTAGTTGCAGTGATTTCATTCCTGGACTCTATATATACTATAGTGTCAACATTTTTTAAAAATGTATCAGGGGCCTCAGCCCTTGGAGCCTTCAATGTGGCTCCATCCCTGCCCATGTAGGATGGTTTTCAAACATCTAAAGTGTTTATAAGCCGTTATGTTATATAAGAGTGTAAAAGTAGCTAGGAAAAGAGATGAGTCTTGCGCACATGAGTTTCGACTAAGGTGGGTGGTTTCAGTGCATGTATGAGAACAACAGAAATCACCATGATGTAAATAGAGAGCTTTTAAGAGAAAGGGAGAAAATGGTGTTAGTGAGTTGGACTGGGTCAATGAAAAGATAAGATAAGGTAAAGTAATTAGACAAAGTCAAAACTTATCATAAATAAATTAGTTTTCTAAGCTGAGCTAGCAAAGGGAATCCAATCCAATTCATTCACTAACCAAATCGAGAACCGGGACAAACAACGATCAAATTGTAATAGGCTGGTAGTAACAAATTGCACTGCCTAGCTGTCATAACCTCTTTCCTGTTTCTGGTATTCAGGTAAAATCCTTGAGATGCCTTGGTCTTTGTTTGGTTTGATTGGGCCTGTCACTTTTGGTGAGCCCATTTTCGCAACACCCCTCATCAGTTACGTCATTCCTATTTTCCTCTGCTGGGCCCGTTTCTCATTGTAATAAGGCAATTGCTAAAGGCACCCAGCAAATTGCTGGGTGCACCCAACCGTTCAAAAAATGCCCTTGTCCATATAATAAAGCTCAATTTTTTTACAACTACTCACAGTTTTTCCCCACAATTTTCGTGTCACTCGCAAATAGCAAAACTAGGTACGCAAATAAGGAAAATCCGAGCAAATAAGCTATTTAAGCTTGTACAAAAATTTGTACACTCGCAAATAGCTTATTTGCGAGTGATATCTGTATAACATTCGCAAATAAGCTATTTATGAGTGTACATATTTTTTGTACACTCGCAAATAGCTTATTTGCGAGTGTAATTTTTTTTTTACACGTTTTGCATCTATTAGGTATTTATTTTATTTTGTTTGTTTGATTCTAGTGTTATCGGAGAAGGAAGACAGCAATATGTTTAATTCTGATGAAGTTGACAAAACGATAAAGGTGGAGTGTACAGAAGCATTCACTACTATGGAGATATTTCCTACACGAGATGATTTATTGTGTTGGACTCGAGAGGTTGGGAAGCAAAATGGATTTGTTGTTGTCGTTGCGAGGTCAGACACAGAGACAGGGCTAAGAGGAAGATCTACAAAATTATTTCTAGGGTGTGAAAGGAGTGGGAAGTATAGGTCTAAGAACAATGCAATTTCTTCTAAATCAACTTATACTCGAAAGTGTGAATGTCTGTTCAGACTTAGAGGAATACCTTTATCAACGACTGAAGGAACGATTGAAGGATGGATGCTTAAAGTTATATATGGATTACACAACCACCAGTTAGCTGAAACATTGGTGGGTCATTCTTACATTGATTAAGCGAAGAGGAGAAGAAACTTGTTCATGAAATGACCATAAACAATGTAAAACCAAGAAATATTCTGTTGACAGTTAAAGGTCACGATGACGATAACCTATCTACAATTAAACAAACTTACAATGAGCGTCATAAGTACTGATCACCTCGGAGAGGCTCTAGAACAGAAATGTAATATTTCCTGAACTTAATACATCAGGATTGGTATGTGTGTTGGTATAGAAGACACGAAGGTTTGGACGTTGTTAAAGATATATCTTGGGCACATCCAGATTCCGTAAATTTGTTGAATGCATTTCACACTGTCCTCATACTTGACAGTACCTATAACACTAGTACACGAAACGAAAAAGAATTTACCATTTTACGCCGGTTTTTAAAATAACAGGCGTTAAAAGTGACGCGGTGGTATTTTAAAATTATCGCGCCACTTTTTACGCCGGTTATTTAAAGAACCGGTGTTAAAAGCACTTCTAATTAAAAAGAATAAACATTTTACACCGGCTGTTTCGAAAAACCGACGTAAATTCCTTTCTCGTACGCGTTCATATTTACCTTCTCTTCCATTTCACTCACAATTTCAGAACCCTCGTACGCGTTCACTATGCATTCGCCTCTCGCCGTTCTCTCGTCCTCTCATCATCATCGTCGTCCATGTTGCCTCTCCTACGATTTCATCGTCGTCACCGTTCTCTGGTAAGCTCCTATCTCTCTCCCTCTCGTTCTCGCGTTTTTTCTCTCTCTACTCGCGGTGGTGGTGTTGGAAACTAGAGGGAATAGGTCTTTAGTTAGATCTGTGGATGCTTTTACTTCTTTATAGTTGTCTTCAATTGGATGATCTAAGACAGAAAAATGGAGAAAGATCTGAGAAGGGGGGAACGCTACAGTCAGAGGCCCTAACGTTGCCAGGACTGGGGTGTGTGGCCATTTCTGGTGAGATACACGGATGTCTCATGTGAGGAGGACGGATCCGATGATCGTTGTTCCTGGGTCCTTCGTCATTGTGCGGTGGTTTGCAAGTTACCTGGATGATACACAGTGAAGCGAAAATGGCAAGTGGCAGCTTGGATTTACGACGAAGCCATCACAAGCAGTGGTGACATGGCCGTTTCAGGCGGTGCTTGAAAATAGGTCGATTATTGTTCTGTTGGTATGAGTCTTTCTAAATTGGAAATTTGATTTTAGCTAAGGCTATTTGTATAGATGCTTTGAATTTGAAGGTTGGTGCATGTATTTGACTGAGAAGTTTTTCTGTTTCAGGTTGGTGAGATTATTAGCAGATTTGAGAAGAAGGGTTTCTACTCGAAAGGTAACCCTTTAATACTTAATAGAAGGATATGTCCATTTTGAAAGAAACAAGAATAGATATGTTTTTGTCAGAATAATTTCCTCCTATTCCGATTAATTAGAATAAAACTAGTTGACTAACTCTATGAAACTTAAAATTAGAAGATAAATATGTAGTCATTCTTATCAGAACCATTGCATGACTTTAATGCCATCTTATTAAACAAATTCAAGTAAATGAACTAAAAGCTTAAAAATTTAAATACAAATCATGGTAGCTTCTTTGTGAATATTACCTTTCATTGCAAGATTTTGCATCAAGTATTCATTCTTTTCAATCTTGTTTGGCATTGTTTTTTCAATAGATCATTACTTCATGCACATTAATTGCGGTGGTAACGAAGCAATTGTTAGTGGTAAGATTTATGAAGCTGACACAGAACGAAAAGGTGCTTCAATGTTATATTACACTAGTTAGGATTGGGCTCTTAGCAGCACAGGGAACTTCATGGACAATGATATTGACTCTGATCCCTATATTGTGGCCAATACTTCTAGACTTCTTAATGTCTTTGTGCTCAATACAAAACTATACACAACAGCTCGTGTTTATCCCCTAGCTCTCACATACTATGGCCTCTGTCTAATGAATGGAAATTACATTGTTAAGCTTCACTTTGCAGAGATTATTTTCATCAATGATAGGTCATTTAACAGTCTTAGTAGGAGGGTATTTGATGTCTATATCCAAGTAACTCTATACTTGCTTGATATGCACATGATGGTAAATAATTTATTTATGCCGAGTCATGTATTGATGTAGGTGGAATATATTATTATGTCCTATAATTAAGGGCAAATTGGTGCTGAGAGACTTTGATATCCAAAGAGAAGCTGGTGGTACTGAAAAGCCAATTGTGAAGATATTTAATGCTAGTGTCACCCGACATACTTTGAAGATTCACTTCTACTGGGCTAGAAAAGGAACCACCGGCATACCAACAAGAGGAGTTTATGGGTTTCAGTAGATCCAAGTAAGTCACATCCTACCATCTTATTTGGGAGGGAAAGAATGTTGTGACAACTGGTCGAAAGATCATTGGAGCTACCAACCCTGCTCAATCTGAGCCTGTAACTATCCGTGGTGACTTTGCTATTGACATTGGCATGTATAGACACGTTCTCGTCATAATGTTACTACTATTGAAGCAAGTTGTTCTTTTTTAAATCATGTTTTAATTGCATGAATATGAATGTGGTTCCATTGTTCTTATCTTCCAATTAAGTAAAGTTGATTGTAGGTTGATAAAATTGCATGAATATGAAGGTTGAAAATGAGCTGCTTGAGAAGATTGAGAGACTTATAAGATGTGACGCTTCTTCATATCAAATACTTCTGATGAAGAGAGTGGAAGAAAAACAATGAGGAGTCTTTCATGTCTTACTAAAAAAGTGGCTGATAATGAATCTATTTTGTAGGTTTTGATTTCTATTTTATGTTCTGCAGGTAGTGATAGTTCCTATGTCCAGGATTTCTTTCATTGACCATGTATGATCAAGTTATGTGTTATGTTTGTGTTTTCTGTTCTGCGGATAGAGTGATAATGGATCTTTCTAATTATGACTACATAAATGGATTTCTTTCATTTTTCGGTTCAAATATAACTTCCAATGCACAAGACTTTGAGGATGCTCATGATCATGCCTTCTCACTACCTCTACTAATGGACTCATCACTTATAACAGAGTCATTTGAAGACTTATTGGGTAAGTCGAATGTCCTATGTATGGGTGGATGTTGATTTTTGTTCACTACCTATTGTCACTTGGTCTTTCAATTCACCTGTTGTCACTTGGTTGCTATTTTTTTTCACATTGATAATTACAATTTTTGTTTTCTTTTTTATAGATCACTTAGTCTCTCCTCCCCTCTCTCTAGTTGATGAAAATCTAGACTTCTTAGGGTGAAATTAAGTACTGGTTAGTTATAGTTAGATGATAGTTGGTATCTCATTTTCTCTCCTCTCCCATATTTTCTCTTGTTGTTTCTGGTTCGTGACCTTTGTTTTTCCTTTATTTGTTCATTTTTTTGGGCAGTGAGGAGACGACGAGAGATGATGTCTAGGCGGTTTCAGATGAATGCTCACAAGTGAAGCTGACAGTGGCTGGAATGTTTATATTTTGATTTTTTTTGATGAACTTATTATGGAATGTGTGGTGCAGATATTTTGAATTTTTTTGGTGAACTTATTATGGAATATGTTACTACGATTTTGATCTGTCCTTCCCCTTCCTCTCTCTTTAATTCTCTACTAGATTTGATAACAATGTTTGATCCTTAATGAAATAAGGTTCCATATTTCAGTTTATATAGGCATTCTGTGATATTGGTTTTTAGCTGGGTGTGATTTATAAATTAGTATTTTAACTTTCATTCTCCTTTGTTGATCTTTTAGCTTTTATCATGAAGAATGTCAAATACAAGTACTGAATCAAGCTTCTGTACAAACTATTTTTTTTTAAATAGTGACATTTTACACCGCTAGTGTAAAACTAATAAATATAGGTTGTCACTGCTTGAAATTGTTAATGTTATTTCAACAGAGCTGACATTTAGTGTGAAATTTTCCTATTTGGATTCTGAAAGGGCTGAAAACTATGTCTGGGCACTAGAGAAGTTAAGAGAATTATTTGTGCTAGATGAATCAATTCCCTAAGTTATATGATAGACAGAGATCTTGCTTTTATGAATGTAGTTGAAGTTGTGTTTCCAACGAGTCGCAATCTTTTGTGCCAATTTGATATAGGAAAAAATGTCTATGCAAAATGCAAGAAGTTAGTATCTGATAACAAAAAACAAGAGGTAGTCAAGGATGCATGGAATGATGTTGTTTATTCTGCTGACGAGGTTGAGTATAAGCAACACTTGCTGAGTTTTCAGGGAGTATGTGCAGAATGATCTATATTCATTGCAAAAGACATCGTTGGATCCACACAAGGAAAAATTTGTTGCGGCATGGACTAACCAAGTGATGCACTTAGGGAATACAACTACAAACAGTTATGGTCAAATTAGTGTCAAAAATTGTAAATGAATCATGTTATGCTATAGTTGATGTTGTTTTAAATGTTTGTTGATAGGGTTGAGTCTCAACATTGGAGACTGACACTAGTGCAGAAGGAAGATTTTACACCGGTTAAAATTGACATTTTACACCGATTTTGGTACTGGTGTAGATGCTTCCGGTGTTGTATGTTGGGGTTTTTACCCGGTTATTTAATCGGCGTAAAATGTGGAGTTTTACACCGGTTGTATATATAACGGGAGTAAAAAGTTGTCCCCAAATGTCATTTTTTTAAAAAAATGACTTTTTACACAGATAAAAAGTCACTTTTTACACCGGTTTTACCTAAAACCGGTGTAAATTACACTGATTTTGTGTATAACCAGTGTAAAAAGTCCCTTTTTTTTATAAATACTACTAGAAGGAGCCATTATTTCTCATTTCTCATTTCTGGTTCCACTTCCAAGATGAAAGGATAAACCACTAGAGAACCCTCTGGAACTTGGCATTTCAGCAAAAAGTGTAATACCCATATCTGTGTGTGAGTGTGTGTGAACAAACTAAACAACACCTTAGACTGTGAAATTTCTCTAGCGACATTCTATTTCAGAACAAAGACAACTAAAGTGAAAACTTAATAAAATTAAACAGCCATCCATGGTTTTTAAACATGGAACCCCAAAAACATCAATAATACCTGCATATTTAAGGTTATTGAAGTTGAATGTTTTTATGGAAAAGAACATCATCTCTGGATGAATTGGTACATTGTTTTCTGAATAAGAGAAAATCATCAATGAGATTCAAGTAAAAGCAAATGGATAAACTACAGTGAAGACTAAAAACTTCGTGGTCAAAGATCCCTCTGAAAAGCAATCGCTTTGCTTCTCGAGGAGCCACCGCTGCTTTAAAGGAGGGATGAACTTCCACCTTGCTCATCGGCTCCAACTTTGCCGGTCACCGTCAGCCTCAAGTCCCTTTGCCGCCTAAGCCAGATCGCTGCTAGTGGTGTTAGGGTTGGAGGTTCCTGATTTTATTTATTTATTTTAGGAAAACGTAGAGAACAAAATAATGGGAAAAATCACAAAGGGATATGAAAAAAAAAACTCATAGTCCCTATTCTTTCTCTACATCAATGGAGAAGGGACTGGGTTCGATGAGCAACAACAACGAAGTTAGAGGGAGCGAGTTTTCTACGAAGAAGGTGGGAGAGTGCGAGTAATGAGGGATGAACCGTTAGCGAGAGGAAATTAACGAGTTCTATTTGAGATAAAATAAGAATTTTTACACCGATTGTTTGTATAACCGGTGTAAAAAGTATTGCGTTAATTATAAAATTGCCACCGCGTTTACTTTTTACACCAGTTTTATATATAACTGGTGTAAAATGTGATGCGTAAATTGATAAATTCACATTTTAATTACAAAATTGCCACCGTGTTCACATTTTACACATGTTATATATGAAACCGGTGTAAAATTGTAAATTCTTTTACGTTTCGTGTACTAGTGTGAAGAAGTTGTTGCAAGACAGTAGGGGTGACATGTGTAATTGTTGGGAGACGATGAATAACATACTTATGCTGCAACACAACGAGATAAAGGCATCATTTGAGAGGAGCATAACCGTTATTGAACACAAACACAATAATCGTATGTTTATGAGATTGCTTGGATTTGTGTCTCGGAGTGCGTTGCAACATATTATTGATGAGTGGAACAGAGTGATGGATGTAGGTGTTGTTAAATCTGCATGTGGTTGCACTCTTAGAACCACACATGATTTACCTTGTGCTTGTGAGCTGGCTCAGTATAGTATGATGGGTGCTCCAATTCCATTGGAGGTAATACATGTGCATTGGAAAAGATTACATTTTGGTCAACAAGAAGATCAACAGCAGACATATGAAATAGTGTCAAAAGAGGAACTTGCGCTCAACCATTTTCGTACACTTGACATTGTTGGTAAAAGGACACCACATCACAAAGTACGAGAACTATGTTGTCCTGAGATAACTTCAATGTGTCCATCGCCCAAAAAGGTGAAGACCAAGGGGGCACCTAAAAAAACCAACACGGATGGATTTGATTGTAAATGTGACCCACTTTATTTTGAGCATGTCGATGCAATATACTCTGCACATGATAACAGTTCGACGTGTTCCTCGTTGAAATCAACCGCCCAAGTGTCCACAAAGAAGAGACATTTGCCTTTCTTGAATCAATTTATTGTGCAGTTTCAGCCATATATATTAATGACATAGTTAACGTGGAAGGTGATGGAAACTGTGGGTACCATTGTATTGCAGCATTACTTGGTAGAACTGAGGATAGTTAGCCTTTAATCCGTGTGGAGTTGCCAAAAAAAGCTTACAGATAATGTTGATTTATATGGCCTTCTTTTTGATGAATAATTAGAAGAACTGAAGTTTTCTTTACGGGACGTGCACAATGCATAGGGAAAAAACAAGTGGATGACACTACCAGAGATGGGTCATGTGATAGCAACCAAATATAAGTTGACCCTAGTCTCTTTATCATCTGCTAGTATGACGTGTTGGACATTTTTCCCCTTAGAGGTGCACCAACTCCAAACCATCAACTCATTTGCATTGGTTTTGTCAACGGTAATCACTGGGTACAAGTAATTCATCTAATATTGTTAACTTTTGCATTGTTTTTATTTAGATTAGTCGTTAATTTAATTGTATTTGCGTTATTTCAGGTATTTTTGAAGGATGGCTGTCCACTGCCTACCATTCAATTAGATTGACGTACTTTTTGTCGTCCTGAAGCTTATTCATGGCCAACATCGTATATTGGTCGATTGCAAGAATGAGTTTCAATATTTTCATCACCTAATCCTTCACATTATGATGAACACAATCCAATAAACTTAGATGATGATTGACTAATTATGCATGTTGATGCTTGTTGTTGTTGTTATTTGTTGTACTTTTATATTTACCAATATACGCTAGTATTTCACTGTGTGTGATTCACGAAAAGATCTGTAGCAAACATAACGATTTGTTGATCAAGTACCTCCAGCTCAATTGTTAAATTTTGTGCGTGTTGAAATTTCTGGAATTCCTTCTTACATGCGCAAATATGCTATTTGCGAGTTTTTTTAGCTACTCGCAAATAGCACATTTGCGAGTGAAGAATGAAGGAAAAAAGTTTTAATTTTATCAGGGGCATTTTTGTTAACTCATGAAAAATATTGGGTGCACCTAGCAATTTGATGGGTGCTTTTAGCAATTGCTGGGTGCCTTTAACAATTGCCTTGTAATAATCAACGACACAAATTGTACACGCCCTCCTTTTTGACCCAAAAAAAATTGTACACCCCTTAAGCAAAACATTCCCTTGTATCCCCCTATAAAAACGAAGATATCTTGAAGATCAAGAAAAAGTGTTCTTCCTCTTTTATAATACTATATAATATACACCGACTCTTTTATTCATCAAAATAAAGAATATACACTATTTCATATTAGATATTTCTCTGCGAATTTGGGTAAAAACATACGGGAACAATGGGTGAATGGGTGAAATTTTACGCCACTTGCACCAACCCAAAGCACGAATAAAACATTAATTATGTTATCTATATTTAGAAGAAAAAAAATAAACATGAATTTGCACCCAAAACGATCGAGGGAGCATGGGCTGAATGGAAATATTATTCATTAATTTTTTAGCAGGAAAAGTACATGTATTAGTTATATAAATTAACCACAATTAGTTAATTAAGATAATCTTAACTACAGTTAGTTAGTTAGCTTTAACTACTGGTAGTTGCGGTTAGTTAGTTGCTGAGTTGTACATGAGCTGTATATAAACATAGTTATAGCTTCTTGTAACATTGGATCAATTCATTCTATCAATACAGAAAAATGCATTACACCAATCTCTCTCTCATTTCCAGTATTATCATGGTATCATTCACGATTCACTTCTGCTTTGATTTCTCTTTCATCGCGCGTCTCTGATTTGTTTTTTCTTCACCATTGTTGCGATCTTCTGCATCATTGTTGCGCTTCTTCTTCTCAGATCGTATTACGATCTCGTTTCTTTTGCGTTTCTCTGAATCGATTTCTAGGTTTTCTTGATCCTTTCTTGTTTGATCATGGCAGTTCAAAATTACTCCGATTACACCTCGAATTCTTCAAATCCTTTTTACCTGCATCCAAATGAAAATCCTTCTGTGGTTCTTGTTACGCCTTTGCTTGACAACAAGAATTATCACACTTGGGCCCGATTGATGATGATTGCCCTAATTTCAATTTCAAAGGACAAGGACAAGGACAAGTTCATTGACGGTAGTCTTCCAAAATCGGCACCAACAGACCCTATGTTTACTCCATGGATGCGCTGCAACACTATGGTTATCTCCTGGATTCAGCGTTCGACTTCTGAATCAATTGCTAGGTCTGTTTTATCAATTTCAACTGCTGCTGGTGTTTGGAAAGATCTGTGAAATCGCTTTTCACAAGGTGACATTTTCCGATTTCTAACCTACAAGAGGATTTATATCGATTTAGGCAAGGGAATCTTGACGTTTCTGATTATTTCACCTAATTGAAAGTGTTTTGGGATGAATTGGAAAATTATAGACCTATTCCCTATTGCAAATATTCAATTGCCTGTTCTTGTGGTGACTATACTTCAATGGAATTGTTTCGTGAACAAGACCATGTGATTCGATTTCTAAAAGGGTTGAATGATCGATTCTTTCACACCAAGTCACAAATTATGGCCATGGATCCCTTACCTGACATTGATAAAGCCTTTTCTCTAGTTATTCAACAAGAAAGGGAGTTAGTTAGCCATGCTGCTCATGAATCCACTAATCAATCTTTAGCACTCATGACTAACACTTCTCAAACCAATTATGCTGGTAAAAGGAACTCTAATAATGGTCAAGGCAATGGTTCTGGTGCAAATTTCAATGCTCCTAACAAAGGAGGGTTTGCTGGCCGAGGCAGAGGAGGCTCTGGAAAGAATCAATTCGGACATTCTAGAGTGTGCACTCATTGTGGCAGGTTTAATCACACTATTGATACCTGTTACATCTTACATGGTTTCCCTCCTGGTTATAAATCAAAAGGCAGAGGGCAGGCAAATCTTGCCACTACTAATTCTCCAGCTGATGCACCAGCCACACCTAATTCGGCTCAGACTTTTGGTTTCACACATGAACAGTATCAAGGACTTCTTGCTCTAATTCAACAATCAAATGTGAACTCTGACCCCAAACCTTCTGTCCACATGTTCAATTCTGTTACTACAAATCCTCTTGCCTTTAATTCTGCTTAGGAAAAGGTAAGAATTCTTCCACCTGGATCATAGATACAGGGGCCACTGACCACATTTCTTTTAATTCTCATTCTTTCATCAGTTTTAAAAACATCAATCCTATTCCTGTGTCATTTCCAAATGGAACTAAACTATATGCTTCCATTTCTGGCGTTGTTCAGTTTTCACATACACTAGTCTTACATAATGTTTTGTACATTCTTAATTTTAGTGTAAATCTCATTTCAGTTGCAAAATTGGCCGAATCTAATAATTGTTACCTCCATTTTACTAATGATTTGTGTCATATTTTGCAGAATCATTCCAAGAGGATGATTGGTATAGCTAAGCTTCATGGAGGATTACATGTGATAGGAGAGATTTCTCATCAAGTTGACAAAAATTCTTGTAATTCAGTCACTCTTGATTCTTCTAAATTTTGGCATTTGAGATTAGGCCACTTGTCTGATTCTATTTTACATACAATTTCTAGACAATTCCCTTTTATTCCTTCTACACACATTGTAGCACCTTGTGATGCATGCCATTATGCTAAACAAAAGAAATTGCCTTTTTCTTCAAGTTTAACTAAGTCTCTTGCACCTTTTGATTTACCGCATGCTGATTTGTGGGAACCATACTCCACACCATCTTTTCTTGGTCACAAATACTTTCTTACCCTTGTGGATGATTTTTCAAGATTTACATGAGTTATCCTTCTCGAATCAAAAGATGAAACAAAATTGCATTTTCAAAGATTTTGTGCCTTTATAGAAAATTAATTTCACACTTCTTTAAAATGCTTAAGAACTGATAATGGCACTGAATTTACAGCCATATCAGATTTTCTTCTTTCTAAAGGCATCATTCATCACAAAACTTGTGTTGAAAGAGCCCAACAAAATGGGGTGGTTGAGAGAAAACACCAACACATTTTAAATGTTGCTAGGGCCATGCCTTTTCAATCCCATATTCCTCTTACAATGTGGAACTTCGGCATACAGCATGCAGTTCATATCATCAATAGACTTCCTAGTCCTATTCTCAAATCCAAGTGTCCTTTTGAGTTGTTGTATCAAAAACCACCTTCTTTGGTCCACTTTCGAGTGTTTGGTTGTTTAGGCTATGCATCTACTTTGCAAGCTCATCGAACAAAGTTTAATGCAAGAGCAAGAAAGACTGTTTTTCTTGGCTATAAAGAAGGTGCCAAAGGTTTAATCCTTTATGATCTCAACTCTAATAAGCTTTTTGTTTCTAGAAATGTTGTTTTCTATGAAACACATTTTTCCTATTGTCCTTCCATTGCTACCAACTCTGACCCTGTTCCAACTACATCTGATGCTATTTCTTTTGATGATCCTCCTACTCCTATTCCTAATCTCATTTCCAAAAATACACAAATAAGACCTGCACCTTCTAGTCCTAATTCCCCTGTCTCCCCTATTTATGTTTCTCCTGATCAACCATCTTTTGCAGGTTCTCACGATTCGGTTCCTACAGGTTTTGTTTCTCCTGCTCCTAGCTCTTTCACTCGCACTATTTCTCATCCACTCCCTGCCCCCACTCGACAATCTTCTAGAGTCAAGACACAACCTACCTATCTCAATGATTATCACTGTTACCTTACTTCAAGCAGCTGTACCAAGGCTTCCTCAGGTATTCCCACTTATCCTATTTCTTCTCATCTTTCTTATGATAATTGTTCACAAAATCACAAACATTTATGTTGCACTATTTCTATTATCACTGAACCCAGAACCTTTGGTCAAGCTTCTAAATTTGATTGTTGGAACAAAGCAATGGAGGCTGAGATACAAGCTCTTGATAGAAACCATACTTGGTCTATTGTTGACTTACCACTTGGTAACGTTCCCATTGGTTGCAAGTGGGTCTATAAGCTGAAATATCATGCTAATGGCTCTATTGAAAGATATAAGGCTGAGTTAGTAGCCAAAGGTTATACTCAAATGGAAGGGATAGATTATTTTGACACTTTTTCGCCTGTTGCCAAACTCACAACTATTAGAGTTTTGCTTTCCTTGGCAGCCATTAAAGGATGACATCTTGAACAATTAGATGTCAATAATGCTTTCTTACATGGAGATCTATATGAAGAAGTGTACATGTCTCTTCCTCCTGGATTTCATGCTTCCAATCCATCTCAAGTATGCAAACTCAATAAATCTCTTTATGGCTTAAAACAAGCCAGCAGGCAATGGTATTCTAAGTTGTCTTCTGCATCAAAGATTTGGGACAACTACGATATTTCTTAGGCCTTGAAATTGCTAGATCAAAGTCTGGTATTCTGGTTAATCAAAAAATATACACCCTGGAACTCTTGCAAGATGTTGGTTCCCTGGCTTCAAAACCTGCTGCTACTCCTTTCAATCCCACAACAAAATTGTCAGCCACTGAAGATTCTCCTTTCTCGGATGCTTCTTCATACAAGATACTAATTGGAAGGTTGCTATATCTTACTAATACCAGGCCCGATATCTCATTTTCTGTACAGCACTTGAGCCAATTCTTGTCCAATCCTCTGCTGCCTCATTATCAAGCTGCACAACGAATTTTGAAGTACCTCAAAGCTTCTCAAGCCAAAGGTATTTTCTTCTCTGCCTCCTCCCCTCTCAAGATACATGGGTTTGCTGATTAAGATTGGGCTTGCTGTCCTGATACCAAAAGACCAGTTTCTGGTTATTGTGTTTTGCTTGGTTCATCTCTTATGTCATGGTAATCTAAAAAGCAAGGGACGATTTTGCGATCTTCAACTGAAGCCGAATATCGGGCTCTTGCCTATTTGACTTGTGAAGTTCAATGACTACACTATTTGTTTGCTGATCTTCAAGTGCAGTTTTCGCAACCAGCTTCAATATATTGTGACAACAAATCTGTTATATACCTTGCGCACAACCCTGCCTTTCACGAACGCAGTAAGCACATAGAGTTGGATTGCCATGTTGTCGGAGAAAAGATCAACTCTAAGCTCATTCATCTACTTGTCGTTCCTTCCGCTTCTCAGCTTGCCGACATCTTCACCAAGTCCCTTCATTCCACTTAATTCAATTCTATTTTGTCCAAGTTGGGATTTGTTGATGTTCATAGTCCCCAACGTCCCACTTAACTGGGGGGTATTAGTTATATAAATTAACTACAGTTAGTTAATTAAGATAGTCTTAACTACAGTTAGTTAGTTAGTTAGCTTTAGCTACTATTAGTTGCGGTTAGTTAGTTGTTGAGTTGTATATGAGCTGTATATAAACATAGTTGTAGCTTCTTGTAGCATTGGATCAATTCATTCTATCAATACATAAAAATGCATTACACCAATCTCTCTCTCATTTCCAATATTATCAACATGCATGGAAGACAATGGGGAGAAAAAAAAATAATCAAACGCACATATTATTGAATTATACATTGATTTTAAGTATTAAATTGTTTTTAGAACCGAAAAAGATTTAATTGGACATCGACTAGGTAAATTTAGCCATTAATTTATATAAAAAAAATTGTTTGGATATATAGTTTACTCAAACTATCTGGTAGCTAGCTTGGTGGTTGATGAGCTAGCCAACAGTTTATTTCATTTACTCTTCAACGTATTGAAGTTCTTGTATCTACCCCTTTCCTCTCTCTCACACACACACTGTTATTATTCATATATATACATTGATCCTCGTTGTTACACACGCATGGACAGATATCTGAAAGTCAATGTTGTTGGTTAGTCTGATGGATCTCTCTCTCTCTCTCTCTCTCTCTCTCTCTCTCAGTGCGCAAGAGAAGAGAGAGCTCTATTATTATTACTATATATACGTAGACGACATGTGCTTCATCATGGCACAGCTAACCCTCCAATCCATTGCACTTTCCACCTAGCTAGCTACCCTGCTTAATTCTTCGTTCTCTTCGATCGATCAGTCTTCACCCTTAAATATTTTACCCAAGAGCTAGCGTGCTGCATGATCATATTTTCATCTCTTTGTTCATATATAAACAAATGATCGAAATAAGCAGTAGGGAAATTAAGGCTTACGTACGTACGGTGAGTGATTTCCTTGCTTTCCTTTGTGAAGTGAACATTCTCTTGCATGCTGGGTTTATCTTTATCTCGTTGTCTGTTCGACCTTGAGAGTCCTCATGCATATATTTAATTAATTATGACTTCAAGTTAGTTAAAAGCTGGTATATAAAAATATATATATGTTTTTCGTGTGCTAATTGATTGATCCACAAAAAAATAGGGGAACTATTTTTCACGGTCTTTTCCTAGTTCATAGGTAGTTATTTTCTTAAAATATGTTAGATCTGTCTTAAGCTTTGAGCTGGTTTCTTAATATATTTTTTCTTCCATCGCAAGAAATTTAAAACTACAGATACTGTATATTAATCATTTCCATGTATATATACACACTATCTTTTTCTTTAAATACATTCAAGTTTTAATGATTGTTGAAATATAATGGAATCGATCAAATGATATTTCGTTTTACATAGTAGGATTGGATAAAGAAAAAAGAATTCGATCCAAGTTTTCAGTAAAATGAATAAAACGCAAATAATAGCAAGCCCCATCTTTTGATTGTGAGGTGAAACATATTGAAAACATTTTTAAAGTACTTCACATATTTACCCTATTTCTTTTTGTTAAATTAGTAATGTTGCCCCCCACCTCTCTCTAGAGGGTTTATATATGTTCTCAAGGTCGGAAAGGCAGCGAAATTAAGTTTCCTGCATGAACTGTTTGCTTCACAAGGTTTAGCATGAAAATCTATATCATTCTCATCATCAATCCATGTATTCAATATATCCTTTACGGTTTGTGGATTCTGTAACACACCGGCTACACAGTGCAGCCATATTAGGCCCACTGCAATGCCGAGCATGCACTCACATGACTCTTCAGAGTTTTTGCCTTATGGAGGATTCGAACCCATGTCCAGAGGGTTTAAAGACAATAGGAAGCATCCTCCCATCACCACTAGATCAAAATTGGTCAAGTGGTGATGGGAGGATACTTCCCATTGTCTTTAAACCCTCTGAACATGGGTTCGAATCTTCCATAAGGCAAAAACCCCTCTTGAGGGGGGATGAGTCCTGTGGGTGCATGTTCGGTATTTCAGTGGGCTTAATATGGCTGCACTGTGTAGTCGGGGTGTCACAGATACTCTCTCTCTCTCTCTCTCTCTCACACACACACACACACACACACAACATATCTATCAAACCTTGGATACTACCGATCGATTTGGAAATATCAACTAAAGGTTGACTGCCCTTTTGCTCCTAGGGACTACCGGTCGATCTCACTTATTTCGTCTAGTATGTCAGCTTTTATTAGGGGGAGGCGGTTAGTGGATAGGGTGGTTGTGGTGAATGCGGTGGTCGATCTCTCTAAGAAGTATGGGAATGAGTGTTTGATCTTTGAGAAGGTTTATGATTCAATTAATTGGGGTTGTTGGATTATATGTTTGGGAAGTTTGAGGGTCAATGATAGGTGGATGTCTTGGGTTTGAGCTTGTGTCTTCTCTGATAGTCTCTCATCAGAGAAGATTAATATTCTTGTGAATGATAGTCCGACAGAGGAGATTAATATTCGTAGCGGTCTAAAATAAGGTGATATACCAGCACCTTTTCTCATTCTCTTAGTTGTGGAGGGCCTCTATGGCCTTCCTTTGGAATGAAATGTCTCATGGGATATTGGCAATATCTTCCTTTTCTGTTTCTATATTGTTGGAGGCAGATAGGTGGTCCTAGTTGTGGCATGTTGGCAACATCTACTCGATCAACTCGGTCTATGCTTCTTTATATGCTAATTCTTCTCGCCTGACTGGGTAGAGGTCTTTGTGCTTGATAAGATTTTGGAAGAACATCTCACATTCAAAGATAATTGCTTTATCTTAGCAATTGCTTTTGGATAAGATCCCTATTCATGTGAATTTATTTCATAGGAGGGTGATTGTAGATGTTATTGTGACATATGTCCTTTGTGGTGCTTACCAGAAGTCCAACATACACTTGTTTGCTACATGTGATTCCTCCTTTGGTGTGTGGTAAAGGTGGCAGGGATGGAATTGGTGTTGCCTTAGGATCTTTTTCTGTTATACTTGTTATTCTGTTTCTTTGGCCTTGGGCTCAATGTAAACAAGGCTTGGTTGTGGTTTGGCTTTCATGTTTGTGGGTGATTTGGGAGACGTGTAATCCTTCTGTCCCTATAATAAAACAATTAATAATTAACAAAAAAAATATTAACATCGAAGAAAAATATTTTTATGAAATGCATTTTATCGAAGGAAGCATGGGAAAAATGGGTCAATCAAACAATTAATTCCAACCTTATAAAAATTAAAATCATAATGAAATGTTTCCGTAGATTGAAACTCGAGCTTTTAATGAGAAAGGAACAATTTTAGAAGAATGCATAATAAATTTTGAATTCAATTTCAAATTTGAGTCACTACCTCTAAACTGGGCCCAAGGCACTGAGTCAAAAAACGATACTGAGTCAAAAAACGATACTTGGGAGTAAGACCTTTATGGTGTGTTTGGTTCAGGAGAGAAAATGTGAAGAGAGAAATTGTGAAGAGAGAGTATGAAAAGAGAGAAAAATATGAGAAATTGGGTAGATTTTGGGTATTGTTTGGAATAAGTGAAAGAGAAGAGAAAATGAGAAGAGAGAAGTGTTGGTTATTTTTGAAAAGACATTAATATCCTTAACTAAAAATTTAAATAATTTGAGATATAGGGAGAGAATAAGGGGTACAAATGGTAACACACAAAAAATTAGTTTTGATGCTCACTTTCTTCGCAATCTGCGAAGAAACCAAAAAGTTAATATTTGATCACTTCTCTTTCTCTCGTCGCTGATTCTCGCCTTCAGCCAAACGTGAACAGTGTCACATTTCTCCTCTTTTTCTCTCGCACTAAACTCTCTCTCACCATATCACCCCCAACCAAACTCACCGTTATTGATTGAGTAAATTTGTTTCCGGTTATAGCCGACAACTTTTTCTTGTCATGTTGGGTCGGATCTAAAGGTATAATTTGACTAAATGATCCTCGTGGCCGGGTTAGAACCAAACCCATTAATAGTTGTACAATATAATGATTGTATTTCCCCCAAAACATCCAAATGTCGCCTCAAGGGATTAACACTTCTAAGTACAGATCTAGCTGCAGGATAAAAATTCTTCTAACATAGAGTTGACAATCCCTTGCCTGTTTGGGGGTTTTTGTAAATTCAATATCCATATCAACACTCTTGATTTGAGAAAATTGAAATCAAGCTCTGAATCTTAAGCTTTGAGTCTGGATCATTATTTTTGAAATCTCTTTGTAACTTAATTGTAATCCCTGTTCAAACCAAGAGCAAGGGCATCGACGATGACCATCAACTAAAAGCTTATTGGCTGACAAACAAAAATAAAGACAGCCAGCCAAAATTTCCAGGGTAATTGTAAGTTTTATATTCTCTACATGTATTAAAAATGAAAAATGATTTTAAAATGAGAATATACTAAAAATAAGAAAATCTTACAACTCATTGGTGTTGTTAGATCTTCTTAGCTATAATCTTCACCCAATGTCGTGTGTTATCATATGTTTCTTATCATACATGATAGCTTTGTTTGGATAAATTTTACCTTAATAAATTTTAAAATTGTATGTTGAAATGAATCCCTAATTCTCATATAGAACGTGTTATTAGTAATGCATTATAATTTTGTTTAGAATGTCAAACTAATTGTAGGATAAAATTCTTCAAACATAAAATTGGTAATCCCCTGCCCCTTGAGGTCAATTGTAAGTTTAAGATTCATATCCAATTTCAACATCATTGAATTGAGAACGATCAAGCTCAAGATCTTCATCAATTTTCAAGTCTTTTTTCGTAACCTAATTGTAATGGTTGTTTGAACCAAGAGAAAGGGCATCAATGATAACCTTCAAGTAAACGGCTTATCGGTTGGCAAACAAATTAAAATCAAGATAACCAGTTGATTCCATTTAATGTTATATATGTTTCTGCATGTACTAAAAGTGAAAATTGTTTTAATTCATGTTACACCGAGACGATGCTTTAAGATAAGAAATTCCTGAAATTCTTTAGCGTTGTTAGATATTATTAGATATAACCTTCATCATATCTTGTCTATTATTAGATATTTCTCATTATACATATATAATATCTTTGTTTGGATTAATTTTACCTCCATAGATTTTTAAATTTGTATGCCGAAATGAATATTCCCTAATTCTCGTACAAAGTGTGCTTTTGGTAACGCTGGTTTAGAATATTTAGTTTATATATGCATTTTTTTCATAGGTAATATTTGATAGATAGGCTAAAATAGAACTTAATATTGTCCAGAGGCTCCATGCCAAATCAAAGCCGACGCATCTCAGCCTTTACCCCACCCTTTAGAGAGACAAAAAACATAAAAGAGATAGGACAACTCACCTGACATAACGAACTTATCCCTAGCCACCTACAAACCGCATACCAAATTGAGTAGGAGAAATCACACAAAACAAATAGGTGAAACTCTGATTCACAGTTCTCCCCCACACAAAACGCATAGTGTAGCATTAGTGGCCATAACCCTCCTATAGAATAAGTGACGAAGACGTCTATTATGAAGAAACAGCCAAGAAAACACAATAACCTGGAAAATATGCCTTTTCCTTATGTTCAAATCATGTGTCATGCCCACATGATCTTTGGCTGAGATCGCCCTCCTTTCAGTCAGAACATGAACTGAGTTGAAATCCCCCCACATACAATGTGGGACTGACCCAACCCTCGTTTGGACATAAGGATAACTCCTCACATTAACAACCACACATTTTCTTCCCTCCAAACCCCACCTCCCTAGAAAATCTTGACCTCTGAAAATTATGGGCGAAAATTGCTTGGAAAAAAAGTGGGGATCAAAATTACAAAAATCATAATACTTTGGGAACTAAAAGTGGAATTATGCCCTAATGTTTCTATTTCTTTTGTTATCTTCATGCTCATATATATTCTGTATATCCAATGCTTTGCCTCATTTTGCAACGGAGCCTAATTTGGAACGACGATTTCATTTCATACAGCGTTGTATTAGCTTCATTGGTAACTCATCCAACATGAGATCGAGCATATAATGCATAGTATGATGGAGCAGTATGATTCATACCATTTTCATCTAAAACATGACACGACACTGCCAAGTAGAATATTATGAGAAACATATACACAATTCACTAAAATATATACGATAATCGATAAACTCGATATCGTTATCCTAGAGGCAATTGATTCCGCCTCTTTTTTTTTCTAAGAAGAGTAAGTAATGGGTACTTCGATGTATATTAGTATTTGTGTAAAACGAATAGCTATTATGAAAATCTAATTTTCCTTCGTGGCTTTGTCTAGAATACACAAGCCAAGTAGGTTGTGTACACTACACACGTTTTCTAAAATTAAATTGCATCTGTTTGATCTTTAAATTAAAAATGAACGGACAAGATCAAAGTGAACTCCATATTCCTGCACGTAGCATCGGTGCTCCAAAGTGTGATTGTGATTGTGATCACTCTCACTGTCAAAGTGCAGGGGCACCTCACCCGCCCTTCAGTTCTCAGTCAAGTCATCTACCACCACCACCCTTCTCTCTCTCCTCCCAACCCTTCTTTCACCTGTTTTATGCACAGAAACAAATGAGAAATGAATTGCAAATAAATGTCGAAGGGAAGGGATCAGAATGAAACTTCTGGAAGGCGGCAACTGTAGTCTGTAAACAACAAGCACCAATCACAATGACAGAGGGAGGCTATGACTGTTCAAACGGAGAGGGGCCATGGCAGTGTTTGGTGCATGGAGATAGGGCTACTGCTATCGATTCACGGCGAGAGGACGCGCGATGGCTCGTCGGAATGCGAGACGGAGCCGTTGTTCGGGATGGTGCTCGCTGACACTTGCAAATGTGGCCGCTGGAAGCTTTAAACGGAACCCTCCACACACTCTTCTAATATATTCTTCCATTCTTCCTCTACTTCTTTTGATTTCACAGTATTGATTTACTTTGCTATAGGCCTTTTTTTTACATTTGCTTCTCAGGATGGTTTGACAGGTGCTCTCAGGAGGTGAAGGCATTGACTTTTTTTAGAATCAGGATTCTGATATAGGGTGGTGCTTACGGGTTCATTGGCTTCGGAGATGGGATTTTCTGCTTCCTGCCATGGACTTGTTGGAGATGATGGGGATGGTGTTTGGGGGAATACCGGAATAGAAATTTTTTTCTAACAATTGATAAATCCCAAGAGCAGCAACCAGGGACGGAGCCAGAGTTTCTTGATAGGAGGGGCCAAGTCTTTTTTATTTCACTTATTTTATTTTTATTTTATAGGTAGGTTATATAACAAAATTTATATAAACAAGATAAATAGATATATAGTCAAAAGAGGAATTCTTCAAACTGCACTTGGAGTGTAAATAGAAGGTTCACTTTAAGATTAACAAAAACAAAACAAAGAACATTACAAGGGAAAGTTAGGACCTATGGCTTTGTAATTTCACTGGGGTCTTTGTTTTCCCAACACATTTTGGGCCTAGTTTGAAGCATCTGTTGGAATTAATTTCTTATTAACAACAACAACAAGAACAAACATGCTTAAATCTCATAGAAGAAATACCTTAGACGGAAGCTATCAAGACATACAAGCATGCTCAACAAGAACAACAAGTTCTCTACCCTTAGGATCTACGACATGTTTGATTATCAAGGATTAGAAGAATACCTGGATCCATAGTAATCAATCACCTGAAGTGAAATGTCAAAGGAATGATCACGAACAAATTACGAACACCTGGATCCATAGCAACAAACATCGAGTATGTTAGCGGCGGCTTTATGGTTCTTCCTCAACCGAATCTTCTTGAGCTCTCTCACGAGACTTTAGGTTCTCTTCAGATGGGGAAAAGAGAATGGATGACGGCGATTCGGTGTATTGGGGACCATAGCCTTCTTTACAGTGTGTTATACCTAACAGGGTACCCATTATCCCCTTATCGGGTCACACTTACATCTACTCATATAAGGTCCATATCAATTAAATTAGGAGTCCAATGAGCTTACCTTATTTCAACTTTATATGATCACATAAAATATAGCTCCTTTATGATAAATAGCTAATATAATTATTGGTTCTTCCTCAACCGAATCTTCTTGAGCTCTCTCACGAGACTTTAGGTTCTCTTCAGATGGGGAGAAGAGAATGGATGACGGCGATTCGGTGTATTGGGGACCATAGCCTTCTTTATAGTGTGTTAAACCTAACAGGGTACCCATTATCCCCTTATCGGGTCACACTTACATCTACTCATATAAGGTCCATATCAATTAAATTAGGAGTCCAATGAGCTTACCTTATTTCAACTTTATATGATCACATAAAATATAGCTCCTTTATGATAAATAGCTAATATAATTATTAATGATATCAGCCCATATTAATTATTGGAATATAAAATTCCAACAATCTCCCACTTGGGCTATATATCATAATAATTATATCAGAATTCCTTAGCGCGCATATCTGAATGCTATTTATCTTTAGACTTCCTCCTTACAATCTGGTTCACCTCATGTATCAATAATGAAACCACCGCGGCTTTTGTCACTTCTGTAAATTGCGACTAGACCCCGACGATCACCACATCAACACACTTGATGACATAGATCAATATGGATGAGTAGCATGGAAATTACATGGAATATGATCTCAATCATGTCTATTTCCAACTGGTCCTACTTAAATCTTTGGTGAGATCAATTTTGCAAAATGTAATTCTGCAAAACAAAATCCTTAATGTGCAAATTAATTTTGCACACAAGATACAAACATGTTTATAATGTATTCATAAACATAATCTTTATTTCTGCAGAAAATCCGAAATAACATAAAGTTTGTATCTTAAACATAGAACACAAATAAAGACTCCCACTAAGCTAAGGCAACCTTAGTGACAACACACCCATATAAGCAACATGCTCATGAAAAACCTTAGGTGTCAAGCCCTTAGTCAGTAGATAGCTAGCATGGAATTAGTCTCTATGTGCTCTATAGAAATTCTTTTATCCTGAATTCATTATTTCAACAACGAACACCTTTATGTCAATAGACATTATATCATTCTTTATTGTTGTTGAAGTATGATACGACTAACTTATCTCACACATCAGAACTTAAGTGGTATTTTAATACCTTTTACTATATGCAACCTAGTGACATAGATATTTCAGTCATATCCCATAATTTGATGTTTATATTATTAACATCCTGAATATCAGAGTCAGAGTTCTTAATGATCTCTAATCTTTCAGATCTTTAAATGTGGGCATATATAGACTTTTGTTCTCCTTAATGATTCTTATGGTTGCATTTTGTAATAATTCAAACTAGAATTGCTCAAGTATCTGCCACATGATCACACGATGTACGTCGTTTCCTGATGTGTACAGATAAAATCATGTATCAGACTTCCCATAGCTAGAGCGTAGGGAACTCTCAGTATTTCCTGAATTTCCAGATTTTCTTTCGGGCAAAAATTGAGACTAAAATTGTCTCCCTTAGTAACTGTGGTATCCCCTGGTTTACTATATTTCATGTCGAAATTATTTAAACTTTGTCGATATAGCTCTTTTGTGATAATCCCAGAATACCCCAAGAGAGATCTCTCAGAATTTTGGATTCTAAATATAAAAGAGACATCCCCAAGATCCTTCATCTCTAAATTGTCGTTAGAGATTTCTGCTTCGCCAACCGCACTATATCGCTATTGACTAGATAAAATATCATCGACATATAGTAGCAGTAATATAAACTTACTCCCACTGACCTTGTAATACCCACAAGTCGTCCACAATCCTCATCTCGAGACCAAATGAGACAATTACCTGATGAGACTTTGCAGTATCACTAATGAGATAACTTCTTTAGCTAATGGGTGGATTACGTCAGTTCGCAAATCATCTTTGGGTCTATCAACACAAGGTATATCGATTTCACCATATACATTTATTTCATTAATGTTGCCATTAAGAAACACTATCTTGGCATCCATCTTATGTAGCTCCAAAGTTATAATGAGCAATGAGCGTTGTGATTGTCCGAAAACGAGTCTTTCAATAAAACCAAATAGAATGACTCTTTACGGTCAATCCTTTCTTTATGGCTCCCAATGCTCTAGTTCTTGAGGGTGTTGAGTTTGATCTTCATGAATAATTTCCTTAACTTGATTGGGAGGAAGAACAATAATGTCCTCACGAGGATCCAAATTTGCTACACCAATAGCAACTGTATGAATTGGTTCAATAATTAGGACCGATTCTTCCTCACTCAATTTTGTTCTCTAACCTTATCTCTCCCCCAAACTCAATATCCTCAAAGAACTATATATGTTGTTCCCGTCTCAAAAAAAATATTTAACTTGGGACCAAAGTTTATACCTCTCAGACCTTTTATAGATTGTCACAAGTCACAGCTCAATTGACTCCAACAGTATTTGAATTTAAAAGACAAATTGAATCCATTGTTTAAAAAAATAAACCCAAAATCATCTTAATTTGTTCAAAGAGAAACAAAAAACCAAACTTTATCCCAAAATTTGATTCAACCAAATTGTCTTTTAATTTCAAATATAAGCCAGTAACAACAATCTAAAATGCCTAGAGTCTCAATCTTCACTGACTTTGCCAAATTCTATATGGATGCATTTTTCAGCGTCACTTGGCCTTTGTCAGTTAAGACAACCTTAGTTGTTTCTTTTGAGAGAGACCATTAACAGTTTCATCCTTAGTTTTCTTTATTTGCCATTATCCTTTGGGGTATTTGCCAAATGAGCACTATTTTATTTTTCTCTTGCTTCACCATTCATTTTCTTGCACACCTTATGAAATAATCTTATTAAAGATTATTTCCTCCTTTAACAGTTGTAGACTGATTTAATCATATCTAATTGTGCAAGAAAGAATACAAATGCTAAATGTTTGAGCAAGTCGTTAGACTACTCAAGTTTTAACGCCTTAAGTTTGAAGACAAGATTTGAATATTTTCATAATGTGCTCCTCATATTCCCTTTACTTTCATACTTAATGAAAATTAAGCTCTCCAACGAGTGCTTATTTTCGCCTTATTGCCTTTTTGCAAGCACTTTTAATTTCAGCAAGGAAATTTACAACATAAATTATGTCATCGAAAATAACACCCCTAAAGGTCTCTGAAATATTGTACTTTATGACCATTAAACTTATGCGGCTGGAGCAGTCCTACTTCTCATACTTGATTCTCACTTCATAGATACCAAATTGGGCGAGAGAAAGTGGGTTTCTCCATTCTTATGCTAGGTCTAGATCCAAAACTTTCTTTAATGTTCTGTCTTTAATCCTAAAACTCTAAATTTTTAAGGATTAAATTGAACTCAAAACAGCAGATACACAAACTATTATAGTTCAAAAAAGAGAACAAAAGTACTAAAATATACTTATCAAAATATTCGATGCAACATTAATACCAAGTCTTTTGACTATGATATTAATTGCTATTGGTATTTTGTTGTAATGATCAAACACTGTCGATAAGTCCTGTCAAACAATGGTTGTCTTTGGACATCTCATTACTCAAATGGAGAAATTATCCTTATAATCGCCACAGGTTTACCATTACAGGTGTGAATGCAATCCGGCCAAATATTAACCTTCCTTTGGGCCGATTAATATTCGCATGGACACGCACCCACACAATATCAATTGTCACGTCAAATTAAAATAGTTAATAAGACATGCTTAATTATTCTTTATCTATAAATTAAAGACCCAAACAAGATACCAAGCGCACCATTAATCCCCAATCTTTGGATTGTAAGGACTAACTGCAAGCAGTACTCTCAACGCAACGATCAAACATTGGCGATAAGTCCTGTCAAGCAATGGTTGCCTTTGTGCATCCCAACTGCTCACATGGATAAATTGTCTTTATAATCACCACACATTTATCATCGCAGGTATGGAATTATGCGGCCAAGTTGCGCCTTTCTTTGGGCCGACAACAACTCGCATGAATAACTCCACACTACATCTTTTGTAAATTTAATTGAACTAATCTACGCAACAGAGGTTACTTTGGCAACATGTTGTTTCAATCAATCCAATTAAAGATACTAGACAATTATTAATTAAAAAATGGGAGGGCCTTAGTTTACATAAATTCAACACCTAGGTGTAGGGATATCTATAACTGTATGTTTACAACACCGCACATCAGTCAAAAGACCACTTAGCAGTCCTAAAGCGAGAGAAGTATCTCACACATCACTGCCTAGTGGTGTTGTTGGCCGCTCGATGGCTCAAATATAACAAGACGACGAACAGAGACCCACTACAAGAAAACACGCGGATACCGATGGCCTTTTACCGACGGCCTCAGTCCGTCGCAAAATGCACGCGTTTTTCGACGCTTTAAATCATCTGCTTAAACTTACCGACGGTTGAAGCCGTCGGTATGTTGCCGCCTTTTGATTCCCACCAATTTTTCAAATACCGACGGATGTGACCCATCGGTAATTGCCTCGTCGGTATGTGCAGGTCATCGTTATTTTGAAATGAGTCGTCGGTAATTGAAAGTTTACCCGTCGGAAACGCCGCGTGTGACTGTTGGGTTTACTGACGGGCTTTAGCCGTCGGTAATGGAAAAAAGGCTGTCGATAATCTGCGATATGAATCAAACCAGAACCTTCTTCCCCGCACTGCAATCGTCACTCCCACCGTTACCACCGTCACTCTCTCCCCCTCTCTCTCTCTCTCTGTGAAACTTCAGCCACCACACCCACTGTCCAACTGTCACCACCGTCACTCCCACTCATTTTTGTCCGGTGCGACCACCAGCCACCGCGCACCACCACAACCACCGCCCGCTCCCTTTATCTATCTCGGCCACCACCACCCCACTCCCTTTTTTCTGGCGTGACCACTAGCCACCGGGCACCACCGCACCGCATCGTAGCCAGCCCGCACCACAACCGGCCACCAGCCGTCTTGCACCACTACAGTGTTGTTGCCCACCACGCACTAGCCACCGTGCTATCTCTTGCTGTCTCTTGCTAGCCATCGCCACTGTCACTGTCGTACCTTCTCTGCCACCGGATCGAGGTTGGCTTCTCTGACTGAGATATTAGATGTATTAGTTGTTAATTGATATTTGTAATGATTGAATATAGACTCTAATTGAATATGTAATGATTGAATTTGGTTTGGGTATGATTTGTGTGACTTAATTTTCTTTTCCATTGCTTTTAGATGTAAGGAACTTAATAGAAAATTGAACTCTACCACAGTGATTGTTCTGGTTGTTGTTCTGGTCTGCTTGTTTTGCTTGTTGTTCTGGTTTGCTTGTTTTGCTGGTATTGTTGTGCTGGTTGTTGTTCTACCACAATGATTTTCTGTTGCTTTTAGATGTAAGGAACTTAATAGAAGTTTTGTTGTTTTGCTTCAATTTATTGCTTATTGTTTTGGTTTTATTCTTTCCCTTCCATGCCAGATTGAAGGTTGATGAGTCTTGGCTAGGTTGCGATTTTAGAAGGCAGACACTATTGTTCTGGTGTTGGCAGAGGTGATGAGATTATTTTGTTTATATTAATTTTTTCTGAATTGGATAATAAAATATGAATAATGAGTTACTTACCATTAGAAAAAATTAACCTGTCTGAAATTCAAGTTGAATAAGAAACTATATATGATGAACTAATTTTAAAATTTTCTATGTTTTTAGTATTTTTTGTCCAAGGTTGTCACATTGCTCCGAGACCGCCACTAGCATCGAAGGACGTGGATATTCTCTTGTTCTTCTAATTAGGTATGCACTCTAACGAAATGTCGGTTGACTCATTGGGTGGAAAAGGGTTGGCTGTTGACCCCCACACCGACATATTTATTTGATTTCCTTCATAGTTCTCTCCACAGAGGGAATTTTGAAGTGATGTATGTTTTGGCTTAAGAAATGATGTTTTATGTTGAAGTGATGTATAGTTCTCTCCACATAGGGAATTTTATTTGATGTATGTTTTATATTAGGGTGAAGGTATCATGTAGAGAGGATTGATCTCATGAATGTAAAATAAACCAATTTAACACTAATAGCACAAATATGACATAATAACAATTAGCTTAACAACAAAATAAACCAAATCCAATAGCAAACTTAAGATTAATTTCACTAATTTAACACTAATAACACAAATATGACAATTTAATAGTTTTTAAAAAAATAAAATAAAAAAATGACAATTTAATAGTACGAAACTTCTTCCGAGTTATCATTTTTCCAAATGCAAAGATTTGAGGTCATTTAGATTTGAGGTCAAAATTTATAAATGTTATACAAAGATTCAATCCTTGTTATTCCAGGATGAGTTATATCACGATCCGCATTTACCACAATCTAAACTATTTCCCTGAAAAATGTAAAATAGCAGAAATATTATGTCAAATTCCGCAAAATAATAGTGATAATACTAATTATGTAAGCAAATTAAATGAGCCAAGTATAAAACCTAACAATCCCATACTCTTATGATGTCTGCAAGTACAAAATTAAAGCATTGGCAAAACATAAGAAAAGCTAAATATGAATTTTTGTTAAAGATCTCACGCAATCTTGGTCCCAAAGAATATATAACTATAGAAGTCAGCACCTTCATTATGGATAAAAAGCAAAGTGTGTGGGTGGGGGAAGGGAGAAAGATAAAATGTACTTGAGTACTTCTATATTAGAGATCAAAAGTTTAATCTGATATACGTCGTAGGACTGAAGTTTAAAAATTTCAGGATCATATTATATTATAAAAAGCTTGAAGCACTAAAATATTAATGCCATGAATTCTAATAAAAGGAATATTGGATACCTGCACAACTACATCCAAGTCAACCCGATTGCATTCAACACCGCTTGATGCCACGAACTCGATAACTTTCTCATCCCATTATTGGTGTTTGTTTACGTATTAACCCCTCGCTTATTCCATGCTCGGCTTCAAACGAACCTTACCCATCTAATTCAAATGCAAGCTTAGCTCCTCTATGCTTCATGATCTCTTGTCACAATAAAATCAATCAGATTTCAATGACCAAACATAAAGCTCATAATATTTAGCTACTGGACTTCAAATCTATTAAAATATTATTTAATAGTAATTTAGATTTTAACGATAAATTTGGTGTAAGTATTAATCTTTAAATCTCAATATCTTCGTATTTAAACTTGTAATACACCTTAGTTACAAATCAAGAATTACTTATCTCCATTTTGTTATGTAACATGTCAATGACATAAGAATTTGACTATTGTGCAAGAACTCTGAATAAAAAGGATTGCAACTTGAAGCTACGCAAACTCTGAAAGACCTCTTGACCCAAAAAAAAACCTCTAAAAAACCCAAGTAATAAAGGCTAACTACATTAAAGAGAGCAGTGATGATGCCATGAGTGAAAATGAGCATCCTCTTCTCAAAATGAGCACAAATAATATAACCTCATCAAGAATATATATCCAAAATCGTTTAACCATTTCCTAATACTTTGCTAAATTCTCAAGTCAAGTACAAGGGAAAAAAAGGTTAACAATGTGAAGCCACAAAAGTAACTAATGTTTCTTTAAATGGAATATTTGTTTTAAAAATAAATAAAATAGTCTGCTTGAAATTCTATGAAGGCCGGTACTTATTACATATCTTGTGTGTTGCTCAACATAACCCAAAGCCTTAACAAACAGTAGCAGGAATAGTACACCACAATTTCTTTCCAATAATAACTGACGATATTAGAATAATTCCTTGCAAAGGAAATGAAATGTTATCCACTTGAAGCACTTCATGAATTATCTGCCCCCCTTACAGCAGAAAAAAGTGCCAACCAAATAAAATACAATAAACCCAAATAACAACCATAATGTTCAATCTTCTATTTCTTGTCCTATGAGGATAAGAATATATGTTTTGGTCACCATAATAGATTGATGGAGGTAAGATGACACAGTTGAACTATTTGTTCCTGATAAATAGAACTAATATCATTATATACTATGCTGAGTATCATCATCACTGCCTTTGTTGATGTAATTTGTATTGAAAGAATGTATAAGGCAGGGAGAGATGGCATAAAGGATGAACTGAAAAGCAATGAACCAAAATGCTCATTCCACCTCAGACAACTGTTAAAAGATTCAATTTAGCTATAAACCAAAATCTTTAATTGACCCACTTCAAAAGCTCTCACACAAATCCACTCCAAATCTAATACTCTCTCCATTATTTAATATAAACAAAAAACTCCATGTATTTGGGTCCAAATTTGGACCAACATGGAATTTTTTTTGCATATATTAAATAACAGAGGGAGTATAAATTATCAACCAGTTCCATAACAGACGCTAAATTCATTCGTTGCTTAAGTCTTAACACATTACCTAGCTAATTCATGTTCACAGCCTTCCATAAAAACATTACTCTCAAATTTAAAATATGTATTATGTATTATTGGCACAGATTGAAGATGGATTAGGATTCAGAAATTTCATTATCTGAGTTTGTATACAGAATTATAGAAACATGGGAAACACTACCATTTTGAAATGAACCTTTAATTCAAAACAGGATCTTGACATAAATACTTGACTCAATAACATGGTTCCTACTTGTTGTGGTACAAATTTTGCAGGGGTCTCTAACATATAATCTTTAATGATCTTAGAGCAACCCACTTCCTAACACATCGTACCTCAAGTACTTTATTAGATCATTACACTTCAACACATGTCATGCGTACGAATAAAAAATCAACCTAGGAAGAACTCGTAGTTATCACAAAACATGTTAAGACAATACATACCTTACAACAATTTGCATTGATAGGTTACCTGTTGTAATGACATCATCATCAGATGCATCATCCTTGTCCAACACTCCCTCCGCTAGTTGTCATCTTGCAATCATGAACTACGACAACAATAGAATAAATGCTAAAAATGATAAATAAACTTGGGCATCTACCAAAAGGACATAAAGAAGGAAGGGAGGGAATAAGAAAAAGAGAGTTACTTATGAGGGGAGAGTGAAGGGGAATTCCAAAAAATTTCAAACGTAAAGAATAGAGAATGAAGGAGAATATGGAGAAGGGAGATCGGGAAATAGACAACATTGAGAGTTAATTTTTTTTCTAATGAGAGTACAAATTTTGAATTTTGAATCACGTAAAGCAGAAAATATAGGTGGGTATTTTTTGACTCGGTAGGCGTAAAAGTAATAGGTGATTAGAAGCGATAATTAGACTCAAAAAGACAAATTTATCCTGATAAAAAACATGTGTCATGTAGGAAGAATGTCTAAAATTGTGAAATCAACAGCCTAACCATTGTTAAAATAGATAGTAGATTACAGAGGATGTAGTTGTAAATATTGTTGTTTTTGGTAGTTTAACAATGGGGTTGCGATCATTGCACGAGAGTGGGATGAATTTGATGTATTTTTAGCTATGAATGATATTGGTTGCTGATTAATGGAGTAGCTATAATGTTTAGGAGGTTATTATCATCTTTTGCATGTAAACCCTTGTTGTTCTTATGTAGTTATGAGTTTAATTTGATTTTCCAAGCCTTAGCTTCCCGTTTGAGGTTCAATATATTATTGAGTGCGTGTACTCTTTTAGATACCACGTGTTCATTGTATATTGAACCTTGAATTGTCCAAGTTGGACAGTTTGGGAAAAAACTTTTTCTTTACTTGTATAATAGTTGTTGCTTGATTCTCGTATCTTGATATTTGATGAAATTTCGGTTAGATTCATTTCCTTTTGTTCTCTGGGTGCATACTTGATTGCCTTGTTCCTAACTGCGATCATTTTGTGTACTCAGAGACCAATGAGAAATGTTGCCGAAATTTTATCATGTATAAGATATGAGAATTAAGGAATGACTATTATACGAGTTCTGAAAAAGTTTTTCCTCGAATGGGATAGGGTCATACCATTTAAAGAAAGAGAGCGGTTGTAAGAATGTCGTGCTGCTGAAATTGTCATTTTTTGACATGCAGAAGATGGAATTTTTTCCTTCGAATCGTAGTTGGATGTACGATAGGTTGTATCTGGGAAGAGGGGGTTTGAAACAATCTTTTTGCGATGGGATTGATCACTTCGTTCAAGTCGCAATGGCACACGAAGATTTCGAAATTAATGGAGGGATTAGATGTCCGTGCCTTAAATGCGATTGCAGAAAGATCAAGAGCCCAGGTGAGGTTATGCTGCACCTGCAGAGAGTTGGATTTATGCCTAATTACTGGATTTGGACTAGACATGGTGAAAAGTTACCTCGGGTTGGATTAGGGGTTGGCGATAATTGCACAGGTGCTTCAAGCAATTGCGTAGATAAGGGATACGGTGAGCAGATTGAATTGATGCAACATATGGTTTGTGATGTCTTGGGGGTCAACGTATCATTCGAGGAGCCACAGTATGATGACACAGATGAACTTCCAAATGAGACTCCACAAAGATTTTATAATCTCTTGTTAGAAACAAATAAGCCGTTGTTTGAAGGGTCTGCCGACTCTAAGTTATCAATGTGTGTGAGACTTTTAGCTCTCAAGTCCAACTGTGGTGCTACGGATGTGTGCTTGGATCTCGTAACGAAGATGATGTTGGACTCGTCACCTATCAGAGATGGTTTGCCAAAAAGTTATTACGAGGCTAGAAGCTTAATGTCCAAATTGGGGTTGGAATCTAAAAGGATTGATTGTTGTGTGAGAGGGTGTATGTTATATTACGACAATGAATTTGGTAAAAACGATAGCGTGCTGGTTGAATGCAAATTTTGTGGTGAGCCAAGGTATATGTCACATACTGATAATGGGAAGGGTAGACAAAAACCAGTTCCACGGAAGGCAATGTTTTATTTGCCAATTATTCCAAGGCTGCAGAGAATGTTTGTGTCAACACAGACTGCAGACAAAATGACTTGGCACTATGAGAATAAAAGCACTTTAGGTATGTTGCGACACCCATGTGATGATGAAGCTTGGAAGCACTTTGATCGTGTGATTCCCGAATTTGCAGCAGATCCACGTAATGTACGACTTGGCTTATGCTCTGATGGTTTTACCCCATATGTTCAATCAACGGCGAAACCTTATTCTTGCTGGCCAGTTATTGTTACCCCATACAATCTTCCTCCTGATATGTGCATGTCTAAGCCCTATATGTTCTTGACTTGTATTATACCGGGTCCAAATAATCCAACAGATGGTATTGACATCTACTTACAGCCTCTCATTGACTATCTCAAAAGGTTGTGGAATGGCGTTGTGACTTATGATATTGCACGAAAGAAGAACTTTACAATGAGGGCAGCTCTTATATGGACCATTAATGACTTCCCTGCATATGGCATGTTGTCTGGTTGGGGTACTCATGGTAAAATGACATGTCCCCATTGCATGGAGCATACGAAGGCCTTTACCTTGAAATTTGGGGGGAAGAGCTCTTGGTTTGACTCACATCGCAGGTTTTTACCAGCAGATCATCCATTTAGACGGAATAAGAACACCTTCAAGAAGGGGGAAGTTGAATTAGATGGCCTGCCCCCGAGGTTGACATCCGAACAGATTTTTACCAGAGTTATGGATCTGCCAAAAATCACAGATTTTGGTGAATTGGATCGATTTGAAGGATATGGACAATGGCACAATTGGACTAAAAGAAGTATTCTTTGGGATTTGCCGTATTGGAAAGATAATTTATTGAGACACAACCTTGATGTTATGCACATTGAGAAGAACTTTTTTGACAATGGTTTTCTCACAGTGATGAACGTTAGAGGAAGAACGAAAGACAATGATAAGGCCAGATCGACTTACCACTTTCTTAAGCGAAAGGACTTGCATTTGACGACTCGGTCGAATGGGAAAACCTGAAACCCAAAGCACATTACTCTTTAACTATTGAGGAAGCTAGGTCGATGCAGCCGGTGGATAAAAGAACTTGAATGCCAGACGGTTATTCTTCTAATTTGGCAAGATGTCGATGTGAACAAAGGAACAATGATTGGGATGAAAAGCCATGATTGTCATGTATTCATGGAGTGTTTACTTCCTATTGTATTTAGTTCCTGTAGTCAAATATTTTAAATCCACTTACGTAACTCGGCCAATTTTTAAAGATTTGTGTTCTGCAACATTGAGAGAGGATGATCTTATCAAGATAGAGCAGAACATACCAGTCATTCTTTGTAAGTTGGAGAGAATATTTCCCCCTGGTTTCTTTGACTCTATGGAACATCTCCCAGTGCATCTTGCACATGAAGCTAGGCTTGGTGGACCGGTTCAATACAGATGGATGTATCCATTTGAAAGGTAATATAATCAAATATTCTTTAAAATAATTATTCACTGCCTCGGGTTAAATGTTGAAATGTTGATCACCAACCTTGTTATTTTGTAGATTTATGGGTGACTCAAAACGGTCGGTGAAAAATAAGGCCAGGGTTGAAGGATCTATTTGTGCAACTTACTTACACCGTGAGACAATTCATTTCTGTTCCCATTATTTTACGAACTTCATGCTGAGACCAACAAATAATAGGAATGAAATAGAAATTGAAAGTGAAAGACACCCGCTGGTCTTATCAGTGTTTTGCCTTCCCAGTCGTCATGCTGGAAAGGAGCTGAAGCCCTGGTTAACGGGAGAAGATTGGAAGTCAGCACACGTTCACGTGTTGATCAACTATGCCGAAGTATCACCATACCTTACGTATGTATCATTTTGACCACTTTCAATTTCTTTAGTCCACAACTATTCATGATCATTTGTTTGATAATGACTTGTTCAGGGCATTCTTGTTAACTAAACCCACAAGCGAACAAGACTCTTCTGCCTATATTCATGAATATTTCCCAACGTGGTTTATGAGCCAGGTATGTATTTTTAGCCCTATTTCAACTATTTGTTGTTTGAAAATACAAAAGATTGTTTGCAAAAAGGAACCATAAATCACTTGTGCATGTGTATACGCAGGTGTATAGCGAGTCAGAATCGACCATAATCGAACACTTGAGAAATTTATCTCATGGTCCTAAATCACGTGTAAAAGAATGGCACACGTATTTCGTAAACGGTTACAAATTTCAAACCTAGTCAAAAACAGAGGGAAAAAAAAACAGTTAACAGCGGAGTTTATGTAAAAGGTGCCACAGATGGAGGTGAAGACGACTTCTACGGCGTGATTCAACATATATATGAGCTGGCGTACAATACTTTAGACTATACTAAAAGAATAGTGCTATTTTATTGTAATTGGTTTGATCCGTCAAGTAGAGGCACAAGAATGGATCGCAAATATAATAGTGTTGACATATGCATGAGCAGAAGATACCAAATGTTTGATCCGTTTATCATGGCACAACATGTAAGACAGGTGTATTATGTCCCTTATCCGTCAACTCGAAGGGACAAACAAGGTTGGTGTGTTACAATAAAGACAAAACCAAGGGGTCGCATTGAAGCAGATGATCCACAGGAAGAAGTGGCTTATCAAGTGGATGAGATGTCTCATGTCAACGTAGTAAACGAAGTTGAACCCATTTCTCGACTACGTGACGATCCAATCACATATGAAGATGTAAATGGAGATGAGGAATTAAATGAAGAAGTGGCAGAACCATCAAGATCGAAGACAATGCAAGCGAGTGGGCGAGAATAAATTTGTTTAACTTTTTACAATTAGAGAATTTAATGTCTAACAACATATTTTATTTTGTCAGTTATTTTCATATAACTTGTTTATTTTTTGGAATTCATTTTTAATATTGTTATGTTTAAATATAATATTTCATGACTGTTATTATTGAATTACTCTATAGACATATATAGCATCAGGAGGATCAGTTCGACTCCCAAACCACCCGGAAGTGGTCAGCGGAAGGGAAGCGCATCATTGCCGACCCCCTCGTCATCGAGGCCGACCCTTTTTAGGATTGATGATCGTGGCTATGCGATGTTGTCATCCACACAGCGTCCGCATACATCTACGCCTACACAGGCTCCAGCGAGTTCGGCCCCTACGCAGCCTACGTCACATTCGGCACCTACACAGCATGCAGGACCTTCTGCATCGACACCCATTTACATGATGCCCACCCCAGGGTTCCAGCAGACACTTGCCGCTTCTTCCTCTCATTTTGTGTCTGAGACGGTGCCCGACACTCATGTGTCCGATCTTGAGTATAGTGCGGGCCAGGCACCTGATCAGACCGGGGTTCAGCAGGACGAGGAGGTTGAGCAGTAGCAGGATGAGCAGGAGGTCGTTGATGATATTCAGATGCTGCATGATGGCCGAGTTGCTATCAGGCCAGCTGGTAGAGGGTGAGTATGTAGGTTGAATACACATTTTTGCCCCTTATCTTTTTTTTAGTTTTCAATTTCGTCCCTTATCTTTTTTTAGTTTTCATTTAAGTCCCTTAAACTTCAAAAATCACATCAATTTCCTCTTTTCTGTTTATTTATTCATATTTTCTTGGACGAATCACCATCTGACACGTGGCAGAAAAATAAAATAAAACAAACTGCCACGTGTAAGATGGTATTTCGTCGAAGACAAAAAAAGAATAATTAAAAAGAAAGGACGAAATTGAAGTAATTTTTGTAACTTAATGGACTTAAATGAAAACTAAAAAAAAAAAGGATAAGGGACGAAAATTACAATTTAACCTATATTTTTTTAACTTGTTTGGTATGTTGTTATTGTTTAGGTTCCTTCCGTCAAAGCCAGCTGCGAAGGCTATCACAGAAGTAATTGAGCAAAATTACCACAGCTATTGGCCCACCTGGGGGACGCTGATGGTGGATGAGCGGAGGCACATGTTCAATTCTTTCAGAGTAAGTTGTTTATTTTTTTTTGTTGCGTATTATTTTTTTATTTCATGAATTTCAATTATTTTTAATAACGTATTATATTCATACAGGAGAGGGTTTCTTGGAAGGAAGAGCAGGAGGAGCAGATCAAGAAGAACTTTCATATGAAGGCTTCCCACCGCCTATCTGATATGCTTAGAGATGCCCGCCTCAATGGGCAGCCCACTTGGATAGGAGATGAGATCTGGCAGCAGCTGCAAGAGCACTGGAACTCCCCTGAGTTCAAGGCGGTAAGCGAGAAGGCGAAGAAGAATAGAGCCTCTAAAAAGGGTGGGAGCTTGCATACTGGAGGTTCGGTTGGTCAGGCGCAGCACGCAACTCGACTTGTACGTTTTATATTATTATTATTATTATTATTATTATTATTATTGTTATTATTTAGTTAAGCTTTTTTTATTAAATAATTACAGTCTCGTGATTGAAAAGGAGGTCTCGATTGCACGAGCTCCATCGTGCAACTCATATTAGGAAAGGTACCAGTGATTTTGTAGATGAGCGGTCGAGGCGGACCCAAGTAATTATAAAACATAATGAATAGTTTTTTAACAATGTTTATATTGTTTTATTACAATAAAAATTGACTAATTTGTTTATGTTTGACAGGAGGAGTTTGAGGCGAGGATGTCTCAGGTTAGATCTCAGACATCGTCATGTTCCCCGTCTCAGAGCCCAGAGGATCCAGCTGCATCGCTGATGGTTTGGCGAATGTTGTTGGCGGCAAGAAGAAGGGTCGCTTATACGGTCTTTGGCGACCTTGCCAGCAACTACAAGAAAGGGGCCCGCTGCCTCTCCATTGGAGAGTCGTCTAGCAGTGGTGCTGCTGCGGATGAGCGGGAGATAGCAGAGTTGAAGCGGGCCATGGTTGGCAAAGCGGCGGTTGGCGGCCGGCGGCGGCGGATCGCAACCAGCGGCGAGGAGGAGGCTGGGGCAGGCTGCCATGTTGGCTCAGGTGCTGCAGCGACAGGAGGATCTGTACCATTTGCTAGCTCGCGAGCCGCCTCCTCCACCGCCTCCGCCGCATAGTACTGGTGATCATGTCGATGATGCAGATAATGATAATGATCAGGACTATCAGGACTATTAGTTATGTTTGTATCGATATTTTTTTATATTTTTGGATATCTTTTTTATTACTGCTTTGTTCGTCGAATTTTTTTATTTATTTGTTACGTTTCTTTTTTTTAATTTGTTTTATAGTTTACGTTATCGCATTGTATTTTTAAATACAGGAATAAATTAATAATTAAATGTAATAACTAGTAATCGTTAATTAAATAGATAAATAAATTAAATTGATTACAAAAACTAATATTAAATAATTTAAAAAAACAATTTTCAATTCAAAAAAAAATATTAAAGTTCGGCTTTACAGACGGTCGTGGCTGTCGGAAATGTCAATTGTTGTAGACTCGGCATTACCGACGGGTTAAAGCCGTCGGAAGTTACCGAACGATTGTACGACGGGGGAAAAGCCGTCGGTACGCATTTGCGACGCGCGTTTTACCGACGGATGTTAGCCCGTCGGTAATCCGTCGAAATTTTTGGATTACCGACGGTATTTGTTGTTTACCGACGGTTTTTGGCCGTCGGTAATGCCGCGATTTCTTGTAGTGACCACCGCCCAGTGGCCTGCTGAAATCGGCACCACTGCTGAGTAGTGCCCTTTATTGCCCAACGGTTGGGAGGCGAAGTTCTAACTGCGATGTTTAGCATGCAAAACATACATAGCATACAAGCATACATGCATACACTTCATACATCACATGCATAATTCATAAGAGTTATCGTGGTATGGTTATGGCCTCCTAAACAGAAAAGAAATAAATAACTATTTATTACAATTCTTTAACCCAAAAGCCAGTCGCTCCAAACTGGCGTCCATATGGTGTTATCCCCTCTTTCGTCTTTTTTAATCATTTATAATATTTTAAAAAATAAAATAAACTAAAATAAAGAGAAAGTCACGACCCGCATGTCGTATTTGAATTAAATCACGACACGCAGGTCGTATTTAAAATAAATAAACAACACCCAAAAATTCTAAGGCCATAACCATACACCTCAAATTTGAATTATAATAATATTTCATTAATTATTATTAAATTCAAAATCCAAATCTTAAAATAATATCACGGTAATAATTTTATTTGATTCATTCTCAATATAGACAAAAACATGAAATATGTAATAATCAAAGACAATCAAATCTTATTATCACAATAAAGAGATATTCAAACAAAGATTTGTATGCCTTCTTTCACGATGGCCAAAATCAACAATATATATACTAAATATAATTGAAGATTCACCGCAAATGAACTTAATGCAAAGGCCAAAAAATCATGAAATTCTTATGGCACAAATCACATATAATATCTCGCTCAAATATTTTGTTCAAATCAAACGTATAGAATCATAACTTTAATAATTCTCAAAATAAATCAGAAAATGACAAAACTTTCTTGGTTTCCTTTTTATGCAATATAAAAAAAAACCAAATCTTTATTTTTCTTATTCCAAAAAAAAATTTCATGTACAAGATTTCCAAAAATCAATTTCAATTTCAAATATATGAAATTAATTGCCCTCCAAAAACTCGATTACAATAATTTCAACAAAAAATTGAAATATTTTGATTTCGAAATTAACGCACAACGCTGAACAATTCTCAATTAAATCCATATTTTCAGTTTCAAATAATATGAAGTCATATCATAATTTATGAGAATATTTGAAATCAAACTAAATTGAAAGCAATTAGCATCGTGGCCTTTAAAAAAGAAATAAGTCAAAAACTATAATTATTGACCTTTGCATACGCATACGGAATTATTAAGGAAGGCAAAAAAAAAGCAACTTTTCACGTACAACACTTTATTACAAATTCCAAATTTCCAATCATTAAAAAATTGCTAACAATCATTCATGAATATTAAATAATATTCAAATCAAAACAAAACTCTCTTCCAAAAAATCTTTCACACCGAGAGATAAAAAAAAAAAATTATTGTGCAAATTTATATTCAATTTCGATCAATTACCGAAATCCAAAAGGCACACAACTTTTTTTTTTCAGTATTTTGAAAGATCCGCATATAAAAATAAAAGCCATAAATTTTGTAATTTTGAGTTCACCCAAAATTGAGGAATAACATAAAACTCATTCAAGAGCAAAACCGCATCATAAATCAATCCTAATAAACCAACATAGAAGACCGCTCTGATACCACTTGTTGGAATTAATTTCTTATTAACAACAACAACAAGAACAAACATGCTTAAATCTCATAGAAGAAATACCTTAGGCGGAAGCTATCAAGACATACAAGCATGCTCAACAAGAACAACAAGTTCTCTACCCTTAGGATCTACGACATGTTTGATTATCAAGGATTAGAAGAATACCTGGATCCATAGTAATCAATCACCTGAAGTGGAATGTCAAAGGAATGATCACGAACAAATTACGAACACCTGGATCCATAGCAACAAACATCGAGTATGTTAGCGGCGGCTTTATGGTTCTTCCTCAACCGAATCTTCTTGAGCTCTCTCACGAGACTTTAGGTTCTCTTCAGATGGGGAGAAGAGAATGGATGACGGCGATTCGGTGTATTGGGGACTATAGCCTTCTTTATAGTGTGTTAAACCTAACAGGGTACCCATTATCCCCTTATCGGGTCACACTTACATCTACTCATATAAGGTCCATATCAATTAAATTAGGAGTCTAATGAGCTTACCTTATTTCAACTTTATATGATCACATAAAATATAGCTTCTTTATGATAAATAGCTAATATAATTATTAATGATATCAGCCCATATTAATTATTGGAATATAAAATTCCAACAGCATCAGGTCTAATTTGTTAAAATTTAACAAAATGAATCAGGGGCCAAGGCCCATGGAAGAGGTAACATGGATCTGTCCCTGGCAACAACAACTCTACTCCTGCAAGCTCCGCCAAGCCTTGCCAGAGTCAACCTCAGCCCGGCACCGCGCCAAGGAAAAGAAACAGTATTATCGGCGGTGGCACGAAGCCGAAAGAATCAGCCGTTGGTGGATCTAAGTGAAACAGTATTCTGAAGCATGGTTATGCTATGGGCAGGAGTATGAAGTTTATTTTGATCTTGTCCGTTCATTTTAAATCAAAAGAACGGATGTAATTAACTTTAGAAAACTTGTGGACGGTGCACAACCTATTAAGGTTGTGCATGCTAGACGCTGCCTTTCCTTCTTATTGTTTTTCTTGTAGTCAAGAGATTCCTTTGTAAATCAAAAAAAATATAAATAATATTTATTAACCAAATTGTCCCAAAAATAAAAATTTTATAAATTTAACGTTCAACAATTTTTTATCATCATATATCTAAAAAACTATATATTTACGTGACAAAATTAATTAAAACATTAATTAGCTGGCACATTTGATGGTTACTTCACAGACATCTTTGTATTTTCTGTTGTATCTTGCCCAAAAAAGAGCCTTTTTGTCCTAACTGCGCATTCTTCCTTCAAAGACCGCACTAGTTGCGTTGCGGCCTAGCCTTTGACCCTTTGCCTGTCTTCCAAAGTTCCAATTCTCCGCATCACAATCATTGGTTTTTTAAATTATATTTAAATAAAAAAATTGTGTGTATATATATATATATATATATATATACACACATATATAGCACTTCTTTGTTATTTTCTTTTTCTGTTTTTCTCTTGCCATTCTTCTTTTTCATTCGTACGTATTAGATAGTGATAGAGTATTGATCGATACTCCCACCATCCCAACTTATAAGGCTCTTTTGGCTAAATCTCTTCCACCAAGAAATTGACTAAAAACAATAAATTTGTCTACAATTTTGATTGTTGTACCTAAATTACCATTTCTTTTCTTCCCTTTCTTTTCTTCACTTTTTTAATTACTCCCTCCGGGCTCATTTATAAACAAAAAAGTACTCATATATTTGGTAGACTCAAATATAAGCAAATTTTAACTAACTCAACCCTACTGTCATTAGTCCAAAAATACTCTTATTTAATTCTACTTTTGTTTTCCAAGAACATTGCACAGTCACAAAAAAATAAGGGTATATTAGTAAATTTAGTTTATGTTTTATATAAAATCAAGAATATTAAATGATATAACTAATTTTCTTAATATGTATGAAGTTAGGTTATTTTACTTATAAATGAGTTTGAAAGGAGTACTCATTGCAATTAATGAGACTCAAAATCATTTAATAAGAGTAGTATAGGAAAAAATTAATTAATACTACAAAGGGGCTCTATAAAATGGGACAAATAAAAAACCAACAAGCGCCTTATAATTTTGGACGGAGGGAGTATTTAAAATCAAAAGTTCCAGACACAAGTAGCACACCAGACATGCATATATATAGATTAACGTTATATTATATATATTTTATATAAACCAAAGGAGAAGCATATATATATATAGAAAAAAAAAGTTATCAAAGCCACACGCCACACAGAACAAAGTGATCACATTGTTCTTGGGACTGAGGCTGGGTAACCCTAGCTAGCTATAATATAACTATATATAGACACCCTCCTCATATTATTTATTTACTCATACTAGCCAGCCAGCCATGCATATATAATATTTTACATATTGTATGGCTACTGTGTTTCATGCAGAGATCTCAGATCAGAACCCAACTCAGCGCCTCCTAGCTGCAGGCTCCTTCTGAGAGTTGAAATAGACTGTAGCTACAGGGAGCCCCAAGTCCAATTGCCTCGCGAAGTAACGGGTATTGAAACTAGTTCGAATTGCTGGCTGCTCCACCAGCCCTAGTGGTCCTTTCTGCTGAAAGAGAACCAGAATGTAGCGGTGTATTCCAACCGGAGGCTTTGGTGCTACGTATGGAAGGATCTCCTTACCTGCACAACAAAAGGCATAACTTAACTTTATGTCTTTATCACTATACATATAATATATGGGACATGAATATAATATATGGAGCATAGTCAGAAGAACTATAGCAGCTAACAGCTTATATTTTAGTCATTATGGTTCGAGAATTGTTCTCTTTGAAGCAAGTGGGGCGATTCATGTATGAGAATTCAGGCATCCGAATGGTCCCCTCAAAACCGGCTTGTGAGGGGGTGGTCTACCCAGCTATATAAGCAACGGCCAGGCTCGTTAACCACCCGATGTGGGACTCGCAACACGCCCCCTCGAGCCTGGGCTCGTCACCACAAGCGAGGGCTAGCGGCACTATCCACACCACCGGGCAGAACGTGGCTCTGATACCATATGAGAATTCAGGCATCCGAATAGTCCCCTCAAAACTAACTTGTGAGGGAGTGGTCTACCCAGCTATATAAGCAACGGCCAGACTCATTAACCACCCGATGTGGGACTCGCAACATCATAGGTGACACATTGGTCATGAAGTCATGAAATATTCCAAGCAGCCACCTTGGTGACATGCAAACCATGCGGCACGTGTGATGATTCCCTAGCTAACACCTGTTATCTAAGTGCATGCATTGTAAAATGATATAAACAAATAGCATCTATATATGTAAAGAAAAAATTACTATTATTAATTAATTAAAGAAAGGTTTACTAAATTAATTGTTTGAAAAATAAGACAGAAAAAATTACTATTATTAATTAATTAAAGAAAGGTTTACTAAATTAATTGTTTGAAAAATAAGACAATAAATATTTATGATTTATTTATTTCTTACTTAATTAAATGATTAATTTGATACTTATTTATTTTTTATCTGGATGGTAAAACTAGAAGATAAAAATGAGATAAATGGAAATAGAAAATAGAAAATAAAGTTATTTGAGAATTTATTGGGGAATAATATGTGGTTGTAACACGTGTCCTTAGCCGCCACATGCAGGACACGTGGAGCATGGAAGGAATTGCCAATTCACAGGTGTGAGAGGATGATTTGGTGGATTGAAACAGTACTGCAAGCAGGATGTGATGTAACTCTGAAATTCTGTGATTCTTTTCAGAAGAAACCCGAAACATGCGAAAAGCCAAAGAACATGCATATGTTGATTTTTGCCAGGAAAGAGGCCAAAGATTCTTTATGACGCAGTGAACAAACATTTCTGAATTCAAGAATTGGGTAAAGCCCGCCTCACATATAGCTAGCTAGTACCATAAGAAACGTGAAGTTTTTTTTTTTTTTAAGTCGCTAGCTAACAATGTGAACAAACGTACTGTATGTTCGCTATAAAAAAAAAAAAAAGGAAGAAGAAGGTGGTAAATGAAACATGAGGAAGTGAGGTTTTATATCATGGAAGAAAATAAAAGGAAAAAAATAATTTTGAATTAAGCAGATCGCACCTCGGTTTGGGTTTGTTCCCCCGGGAATGTCAACCACGATCCTGGAAATTAGTGGAAACAGCAAGATATATAATTAGTTTGAAAATTGTCAAAAATTTAAAAAGGAAAACAGAGTAGACTTGAAAAAGAATCACCAATGTATCAACTCGCGCATGCTTGGCTCACTGGGGCTTGGTGCATCAGGATCGGTCATAACCTGCATGCACATGTATATATATAGAATCGACCGATTTGAAAATGGCAGCAACATTCAAGAAATTAACAAGAAACCGTTAAAGAAAGAAAGAAAGAAATTAAAGAACACAGCAAAACCCGATGCATGCATGCAAGATCTCTTAATGGAAGAGACATGCTTTGCATGATGGGGAAGAAGATCAAGAGAGGTATAATAACTAATTAATTACCAGGGTGTAGAGGTTATCCTTGTTGCCAGTGAGAGTGACCTTGGGTGGGTTGACAGCCATGGATGGTTTGATATCACAGCCATTGGTGACATGCTTGGAACCAAAGTAAACAGACATGCCAACAGATGGAATGAACATGTCAACCACATCACCAATCACGCGACCAACAATGAGAGGATCAACGGAGGCTGCCATGATCAGAAAGGAAATGCACAAGATCAGAATGGAGGAAGACTTATTAAGGGACAAATTAGGCATAAGCAAAAAGAGAGAGAGAGAGAGAGATGCGAATGGTGTGCTTTTCAATTTTGCTCAGGCATAGGGTTTATATAGAAGTGGGGAATTAAATATGTAAACTGATGGTAAAGTAAAAGTAAAATACCACTCTTTCAGTTTCAGGCCTCTGTTTTTTTTTTTTTAACCTTAAAATGAAACTGTAGTTCATCTTTCATGTATAGGGCCATCAGAAAATCAGGGACAGGGAATGGTTGCCACGTGTGTGGTGTCCGACGAATGAAAATCTCTTGTCTCACTTTTCTGTCACATTTTATGTCCCCTATCAATAATAATTTGTCACATAATAAAATAAAGTTATCACTTATTAACATATATGCATATCTCAATCCTTTAATTGGTAGGAGATAGGGTGATACCAAATTTTGGTACAGCAGATTTTTGTTGGTGTCCCACAGCCATCCTTTGTATCTTTCTGACAAGTGGCGTAATCAGTGCCGTCCGTTGAAATTACCAACCCGAAGTTATATCGAAGGGCAGCGATGAGTTTCAAACCATTATTCATGCACCTCTGGATATGCATAGGGTATAACGCCAGCAAGAAATCCGTTTGGTGGAGCCTACAATGCGAATGAGTGGCAGATAAGGAGGGTACAGATTGCAATGGTGGATTTAGCGGTAGCACAACACAGCCTCGTTTGGTAACTCTCACTGCCACTCTGTCTTTGTAGCTAAGAGCATCTTTAATTCTAGTTTCTTATTACTGTTCCTGTGTTTTTTAGCATTATCACTCCTAGGTGGCAGTCAATTACATGTTTACCGTTTCTTAATTTTGGGTCAAAATAACAAGCTAGGTCACGGCAATTGGCTGACACCACGCACAGTTGAGGAAAGAGACACACAGAGAATTGCAGCAGGAGCATCCCTGTGTCAGTTAACTCACGCAGCTGCAGCATTTCTAAGCAACAGCGTTGTGGCTGCTCGTGTTTTTATGACCAGCGAGCGTCATGGATGACCTGGAAGATTCTTAGTTTAACTCCTGGAAACTTTGTCTTCACACGGAAAAACTGATCAGATGGCACCAAATAAGAATTGAAGAGAAAAATAAAAAGAGATGAAATTTATAATTTAAATTTCAATACTGTAAAGGATATTTGGGCATTGCAAAAATTTGTTTATATTTTAAATTTATAATATTAAAGATATTTTTTAACCACACGTACAAAATTGATTAATTATAAAGTTAAATATGTAGTAAATATTTTGATAATTTTTTTTATTAATTTTAAAATGTGAAAGGTAAGATAAATCAAATATACATTTCCTAAATATTTTATTATAATTCGTATTTTTAATGGAGTTTAAGTAGTCTAAAAACGTCCTTTTATATTTTTAAAATTATAAAAAATTCTTAAAAAATTCTCAAATGTAAAGATTAAAATGAATATGTTGTGAGAATATAGGATCAAATGTTCAGTTTAACGTAAAACTAATAAAGTTAATTATGAAACGTTGAAACTTTCCTCTACTCTTCTCTTCATTTTTCATCATCCACCAGAGGGGGTATTTTTGGCCTTTTTTTGGCCTGGAATCACCCCTCTACATCCTTTTTTCCTCTCATTTTTATCTAAATAAGTGATTTTTCCACATAGATCTAGTTTTTCTTTCGTGTTTTTTCGTGATTTCGTAGTCTGAGTGCGGTGTTGTTTTGTTCGTCGTCTTGATGCGGCGTTGTTTAGTTTTCCGTCTTGTTGCGGTGTTTCATTTGGTTCAGATTGACAAATCAGCTTCGATCCATTACAGAATCAATCAAGACGTGGGTGTTAAGGTTATAGATATCCGGAGTGCTAATGGCGGTCACCGCACCTCAGCATCATTTTCTCCTTACAAATGGCTCCTGAGCATGTGGTTCGATTGGTCATATCCGAGACCACACCTATAGTCGATTTGAGTCTGCACATGGAAAAGTAATAACCCGTAACTGGATGAGATTAAAGACTATGGCTCCTCATTTCTCTTTGACCATTGACCGTAATTAGAAGCTTTTGTTTTGGCTGTTAGGATTAAGATGATTTGGTAATGCCATATTGGCTTCTGTTTTGATTAAGTGTTTCATTACCGTGTACTTGGCTGACTTAGATATTCGTGTTAATTTTCAATTGTGGATGTGGAATGTCCCAACACATTCTATTCAATCTGAGTATATGGATTTCTAATTATTGAATGAAATTTGATTTCCGTAAAAAAAAAAGTTAATTATGAATATTTTAGATTCAATATCTAGATTAATGTACTCCCTCTGTTTCATATTGAACGTTGTTTTAGAGAAATAAAAAAAAATCAAATTAATTGTCGTTTTATGGCTTCAATGTAGCATTAATTTTTTCTCACAAATTTTTCCCAAATAAATATTATATGCGTCACTCTCAAGTCATTATACTTCATTATGCATTTATAGTAATTGTTAATATTTCAATGATTAAATGGACAATTTAACGTTGTTTCACACATTAAATTATTTATTTATTTCTTAGTTCTCGTGAAAAAACCTTAAACGAAATTAATATGTAACGGATGGAGTAATAGATATTTCTAATAACATTTAATGTATTGCATTTAATACATGTAACATTTAATAGTAATAAGTACACATATTAAATGAATTATAATAAATATTTTTCATACCATTTAATATATATCATTCAAAACCCACCAAAAAAATATATATCATTCAATAAATATAGCATTTATTTTTATGTTAATCTTAATATATACTCCATCTGGTCTATATTATAAGAGATGAGTCTAATTTTTTGGTCCAAGATATAAGAAATAAGCATCAATTTTTACATACTTTAAATGCGAATTTTCAATTATACCCTTATTTAAGTTAGTGAAATTTATGCGAATTAAGTGTCATTAATTATCATCTATCACTTATGAAAGGGGTATATTTTGTTGGAACCTAAACTATTGAGAAGTTTAGATCCTCATTAATTTTGATGATAACAAAATATTTCTCAAGAGAACAATTTATCTTCTAACATATTTCTGAGTGTACATGTATCAAAAGCTTCATTTATATATGTACAAATCACTCAAGAAAGAAGAAGAAATATACAAAAGAATTGAATACAATCCACTAGTGTCGACATCAGAACCCACTTGACGTCTTGCTAACGACAAGTGTCCCGATGTGACTTCTTGACACGTGGAACACTCAATTGCTACGACGTCAGTCCTGCGTTACGGCGGCGTCGATCTCTTTAATGAAGCGCGTGGTGATCACGTTTTTGCTCTCAGCCTCAGACCGTTCTGGAACGGAATTCGAATTTGATTTTGTGCGCTCATTTTGATGTACGAGGAAGCAAAGGTGACACATTTAGCATAAGACACAAATTGTACAAGGCAATTGCAAATTGCAGATAGTACGAAAACGGTAATGTGTACTATTCTGATATTCTCTGGAAATGATGAAAAGGACTACATTTCAAATTACCTCACTCAATGGCAAGGAGATATTTTCTTTTAGCGGTAATACCCTTGAAGACTCCTATAAATACCCCAAGGTATTCATTGAAGAAGAGTTAGAAAAACTGTGAAGAAACTTCATTCTGAAAGCAATATTACTCAAGTGTGCAATCAAGCTTCGTGCCAAGTTTCTGGTCTACATTGAACTGAACTCAGCGTCTTATACTTTCTTTTAGAAAGCTATTCTGTTTTGAGCTTAATCTTTTCATCCTCTCTGTGAGAGTTATTTTGATTGTTATCAAAATCATAATCTCTTTTGTAAAACTGTATTTGGCTTAGTTAAGGCTCTGTTCCTCAAAGGCTCGACTGTACTGAGTCGCTTTGAGAAGTTGAGAGTATTGTCAAGTTTGTGACAGAAGAATACTCTTGAGGAAATTGTAATCAGTTGATTATAGTGGAAAATTCTTCAGGAACGAAGGGACTAGACGTAGCTACCAGTTGATAGTGAACTAGTATAAATCTCTGAGTCTCATCTTTTACTGCTTTACATTATTTATCTTTACCTTGCTCAGTAAAACAAGTTTTTATAAACTGTTTAAATTTCTGGATCCAGTCCTGTTTAATTCTCTGCATCCGATATACAAAATAGTTTTGAACAACTTGTGTTTTTAAGTTTTTACGTATAGTTTGCGAATTTTTTTTTAACACAATTCAACCCCCCTTCTTGTGTTCACGTTCATATTTGGCAAAAAGTTAAATTTTAGGAGTATTAATTAGAATTAGTTAATTTCAAAGCATTTTCTTTGTCTGTGCGAATTAGAGTTCTGTTTCTTATAATATGGCCGGAGGGAATATTATTAGACTAGATATAATCTCTTTGCATTACTTTATTTATATTTTATTTATAGTGTTTAGAAAAGTAATATTTTGAAAAATAAGCAAAAGTTATTATAAGCATATAAAGAACATATTAATAAATAAAGTTTCATTAATTGTGAACAAATCGAAGGTAAATATTTTAGATATTTTCTTGAACAATTTGTTAAATACAATAATTTAGTTAAATTCACAAATTTTTCCTTATAATCAATTAATGATAACAATTGTCATTAGCCTCTTAGCGAGATTATTATTAAAATTGTAATAAAATGGATGTAACTACATGAAAGACGTCAATCAAATACTTTATGAGTTCTACAAAAAAAAAAATACTTTAGTTTAATGTAACTTAATTGGTATAAGTTGTACTAATCAAAATTTTAAATATCCTTAACGGTATAGTCTCGTACTTACACAATCTCTGGATCCTTCTCACTCTGAAGTGTATTCAATTCATTCTTATGTCCCTTCGTTGAAAGTTTGTCAGGAGACTTTGGTTGTTCGTGCCTGATGCACCGATATCACTCCCTGCCTTCATCAGCACTGGGATATCACAAGTCGCATGGCCGTGTGGTGAGGTTGGATAACGTTCTCGTGGAAACGCATTCTGAAAACCCTAGATATGTGATCTTTCATTTTTAGGTTATATAACTCTAGTAAAAATAAAAAAGCTAGGCTTTGAAAACTAATCAGAAACCAAGTTAATGTTTGTGTGAAAAGAATAATAGAGAACCCACACAAAGAAACACAAATATGCACTAAGAACACAGTCAGGGCACATTATGAATGATACCAAAGATTAAGATGAGATATTATGATGGTTAAGAGCTTCAAAAAAAAGATATATGACCCACATTATGAGAATTCATAAGAGTAAGAGCAAAAGAGAAAAAGAAAGAGCAAGAGCAAAGCAGTAAATGAGCTATATAAAACGAGAGAGAGCATGAGTAAATTTTTGTTGGGAATTTGACTCTTCAAATTCTCTTCCCCAGAAACTGCACTTGTGGAAAATTGGAAAAACAAAATAGAGAAATAATAACAACACAAGTATTTAACGTGGAAAACTCCTAAACCAGGAGAAAAACCACCAGCACCAGAGAAAAATCCAATATGTAGAAAATTATTACAACTACACAATTTTCTCTCTGCACCCCTGCACACCCACAAAGCTTCCCCACTAGCAAAACTTACTTCTCACACCTCTCCTTTTACAAGAAATATTCCTAATAAATTCTTTTTCTGATGTGGAGGTTCAAATTTCAAACTGCAACCACAGAGCATACTAAGAATTCTATTAAATTCTAAAACAAAGAGAGGAATTTATCTAGAGACAAAAGTTGCTAGACAAGCTTTTGAATGGTGTACATAAAACCAAGGCCCAAGCCTCCTTTTATAACAAAGAGGTTCACTCCTCTTTACTATTTTACCCGATGTGGGACTAAAAGTCCCAACACCAACAATCTCCACCTTGTGACTTTGTGGTCCCACAACGCTCCACCTTGATGAAGATTCCCATAGCTTTCGCTATCACTGCAACGCAATCATGCTCCACCATAAAAGCATAATCACTCAGAACTAGCCATCCCAAGCATTTAAACTCGGCACATGTCGAAATATAACCTTGCTGAAAAAACTATGGTGCAACTCCCATATTTGACTCTCATGGAAGTTAATCAGCCATCGACATAAATTTCACCACACACCCTGCATCAATGTCAACCAATGCCCGTGTGCAAAATGTGGTCCCGCTAACATTTAATATCCTTTATCATGGCAACTTTGGGACCCATGCCATAAGAATATACATGTCATTCTTTCAAAAGACATCAAGATCGGAGATAATGTTAGCCTCATTATCAGCATCTCCGCTACTTTCAGGAGTAACCCTGCCCTTCAAAGCCTTGTGTAAACCTGACTGAATCAACACATCCTTGACTTGTATTTGCCACAAGCCAAAGTTGATCTTTCCGTCAAATTTCTCTACATCAAATCTGACTGCATTTGAAACTCTGCTTCCCGACATCCTCTTTGGCAGAACCTGTGCTCTTGATACCACTTGTTGGGAATTTGACTCTTCAAATTCTCTTCTCCAGAAACTGCACTTGTGGAAAATTGGAAAAACAAAATAGAGAAATAATAACAACACAAGTATTTAACGTGGAAAACTCCCAAACCAGGAGAAAAACCAAAGACCAGGAGAAAAATCCACTATGTAGAAAATTATTACAACTACACAATTTTCTCTCTGCACCCTGCACACCCACAAAGCTTCCCCACTAGCAAAACTTACTTCTCACACCTCTCCTTTTACAAGAAATATTCCTAATAAATTCTTTTCTCGATGTGGAGGTTCAAATTTCAAACTGCAACCACAGAGCATACTAAGAATTCTATTAAATTCTAAAACAAAGAGAGGAATTTATCTAAAGACAAAAGTTGCTAGACAAGCTTTTGAATGGTGTACATAAAACCAAGGCCCAAGCCTCCTTTTATAACAAAGAGGTTCACTCCTCTTTACTATTTTACCCGATGTGGGACTAAAAGTCCCAACACCAACAATTTTGAACTAAATAGAGAACATCGATAATGTCTGAAAACCTAACACGCCACTTGAGACTCATAACATACCCCTTAGAAATGTAAGGTCACTTAAAACACTAAAAAATATATCACCTTGAAACTCTAAATCGACAAATTTGCATAGGTAACAGTTCTGTGCATTAATAGCTATAATATTATGTAAAAAGCATAGCAGTTTTATCCCTTAATTGTAAAGATTATAGAGGACACTTAACTAACAGTTACACATGAAATTGCTACCGAGATATTACAATTTGGTAGCGGTGGTAAGCAGGACCACAATTGAATGTTTTGCATATTTTTTTCCTTGAAGTGTCGCAATTATGTGTCAAGCCACTACATTATGGGTGTTATATTATCTTAAATTTGGCCTAATGGATCACCTATTTACTTCGATGTAAGGTTTTTTTTTTTGCTACATAATCCGAAAGTTAACTTTTGAAAGGTATAAACAATCCAAAAGTTAATTTCAAGATATGAATACTTTGGGGAAAAATATGTTAGAGTTGTGGAGGAGGTGTATTAGTTAAAAAACAGGTGGTGCAAATAGCAACCCTGTCCTTTTACTCAAGCCGATAAATGTTTAGTTTCTAGCAAGTTGTTGGTTGGCCTAAGCCTTATTTGGACCAGAATATCTCAAACTAATCACCTCTAGCGTGGAATTGGCAGTGTTCTTTCCCACAAGAATCGTTTCTCGCTCGCCCGAAAGACATTTAAGCTAAATATAGTGAATACCCAAATATATTAACCTTTCAAAAAAATCTATGGGACATTAGAAAATCTACATGCAATTGTTACAAGTGAATTACTCCTAGTCCAAATATTTGGTAGCCTAAAATGTTCATTAGGTTAGCTGTTTCGGGCTGTAACTTTAGACTGGGCATTGCAATGATACATACATACATACACACACACACACACACACACACACATATATATATATTAATTAGTTCACATTCCAACTAAGGTCTCACGATAGCCTAAAAGTATTAACTCCAATGACATACCAAAAAAAAAAAAATACTAATAAACTCAAATGACATTGCCATCATTTTCAATTTGCAAGGTCGACGTAAGGCCTTCCTTATCAAACGTTGAAGGCCTCTTGATTTTGCTTTCCTTTTTTTTGTCCAGTTCAGATTTTTTTTTTCCATTAGGTGTTTTCTTTTTATTAATAGATTAGTATCTTAATCTGATTTTCCCCTTTTGCCATGTTCTAATTTCATGTGGAACTTGTGTTACGTCCTTGTCCTTGGTAAATTCAGACAGCAAACCACAGTGAGTTGACAATAGAATATACGATGAGCATTGTGGTGAAGAAGTTATACGTACCATAAATGATGACTCGCCCGTGAAGCACACAACTGTCTTAAAATAATGACACCACAACGAGTGAAAGTACATCCAGTTTTGTCCCATCAAAACAAAGCACTAGTCGCTATAAGCACATGGCAATCAAGGCCCACCAAAAAAAAGAAAAAGCTTATATGAATTTTTGTCAATCAATTAATAACCGTATGTTTGGATTCACTTTAATCAGAGATAACAGTTATTCTGATATTCCGGACACATAAAATTGATTTTAACATATTTAAGTATTTTTTAATATAATTGATTTTATCTCTAGAATGAATTCTAACTTGAAGCTAAGATTTGAAGTTTTTGTCTCAAAACGTAATTTTTATCTCAATTTAATTTTCAACTCACTTTTACGCAAATGTATCCAAACATAAATCAAGTTGCGTTCAACTCAATTGTAACTAAAATCAATTTTATAAAATCAATTCATTCAAAATCAATTTTCGTCTCCACATAACTGAACACACACTAAGTAAAATTACACTCCTAGTCCTAGGCACCAAAGCTGAGATTTCAAATTTACAAATGCCAAGTTGGAGAATGGAGATCAATCTTTTTTTATCTCATTTGAGTTTATGTGGATAATAGAATGAAATGCACAACTAGTGCCAAATATAGAAATATGAAAGATAGAAATATTGGTGCTTGGAGGTTGATTGATGAAGACTGATCAGACATTTCAGAAGAATCAACGGCAAGAGGCATTCCATCACTGCTGAGGGTGCATGATTGTGGGTCAGAGCCATCAGGACTCAACATCAAAGCACGAAGAACCCCAGTAACTGTGTGAATGTAAGCCGTCCGATTCTTAGCCAGAAGCCATGTCAACCCCATCAGTTCACAATCTTTGTTATGGATCTTGGTCGTTCTCTCTTCTGATTTGCTTGAATTTGAAGTCTTCTTTCTAAGCTGCTTAGAAGCAATATTTCAATTAGATAATCAAACAGCACCATTCGGCTTAAAGAGGTTTGGTGTATCAAAGCTTGTTTTAATTACATCTTGATTGGTGTAACTTCCACTCTTAGAAAAATAGTCAAAGCTGCACATCAAGGCAAAATACAACAAAAGAAAGCATAGGAGAAATTTCAACCAACTAATTATTTGGCTTTAGAAAGAGGTGGTCATGGTTTTGCTTAGAAAATAAATGAGGTTGTAAAGATTTTAATAGCGGGACATTATGCTATGATTAATTTTTTTTTTTTTTGGGGAAGCAACACACCAGAAAATAGAAAAATATCTTCAAATGCAACAAACAAACAACAAATGTGAGGTCCAACTTTTTTGAATAATAATGTTAAGATTCTGATACAATGCATGGATTTTATACAATAAAATAGGCACAAGCGACAGCATTTTGTAAATTGCAAACTATAAATCATAAACAGGAACGATAAATCCAAATGTGGTCACAGATGTTATCTAATGCCAATAACTGAGTTAAGTAGGAAATGTGAATCAGGCTTATCTCAGGCAATAAGTGAATAGTACTTCAGAAGAATTTGAGGCGTAATCAGATCTCAGTTTTACTCATTTGCAGTCAATTTGCAATGTAGCATGTGACAGGGAAAAATAATGGATTAAAAATACAATTATCTCAACAAACCATCTTTAGTGGATGGGGCAGGCTTAGAACAAGCACACTAAAATTGACAGACTAATTGGAGCTGCATTAATATTGTTTATGATGTCTTTTGCATTTAAGAAATAAAACTCTTTTCCTAAGCAGCATCTTGTTTTACACATGGAGATACTATTTAACTATTTAAGTCGTCTAATTTCCTGATGCAAATCTTTCCAAGAGATTATTTTGCAAACAAGGTTGTCAAGAGAGAGAGAGAGAGAGAGAAAATTAGGAAAAAAGGACTGCTACCAACACAAACGGCTTGACACCAACAACCTAAAAACTGTAGTTTATTTTGAAGACCAATAATTCAATATAGTGACATTGCATGTGCTTAATCTGTTATAGGCTGTAGGCACACAAACGATTCAGATTAATTTTTTGTAAGACCCTGATTTGAAGACATTCGAGTCATTTGGCTGTAGTTTATTTCACAAATTCTCAGGTGAATGAAATGTACCACTAATGGTTAAAGATAACTGACAGCAACCACTATCCCAAGTAAAGGTAGGCTAAAGATAACTCCCCCAATTACCAAGCATGAATCTTGAAGGTTTTTTTGAAGATGAAACCTTGATGAGCTTGATCTTCTTCAATTTTGAATAAGATCCATCAAATTCCAAATAAACAAGTACCAAACAAAGCTTAAGAAAAGAAGGGCAAAACATAAGAATTATGAGAAAGAGAAAATAACATATGCATAATAAAACTTACCAAAAAGAGGCTATGCAAGCACTTATTGCATCCTCCTAAACCCGGAAATCCATTGACGTCAGTGCTGCTACTCAAACAATTTCTCTCCAATTTTTTCACACTTTCATCCCCAACAAGATTCCCACCAGGAGTAAGTGAAAATGATTCAGGGCAGCTCAATGGATGGAGCCTAATGCCACAATAGCAATACACCACATCACAAGTCTCATTAGGCTGAACAAGCTCAATTCCCCTAACTTTCAAAGCCTTTCCCAAATCACTCTCACAGGTTTCTGAATCATCTGGCAACAAAGGCATGTCATAGGATGTGGTGTGGCCATGTTGAGTGCCAGTGCCAAGAGCTGTGGCGGAGTAGGCAGAGTACAGCCACGCGGCGAGCACGGGACAACAACGGCTGCGGTGGAGCTCCTTATCAGCACCATCTTTGTTGGAGCCGCCGCAAGCAGTCTTTATCCCATTCAAGTGCTCATCCGAGAGGCTTAAAGGGCATCTTGCAACATCAGCTTGTTCTGGAAATGCAGGGATTGTTCCTTGTGATTGTGAAGATGGATTTGTTGTCATGATTGACTGAACTGATGCTGCCGCAGCCAGATAGCAAGGAAGGAAAGTGAACAAGATCAAAATCAGAAGTGTCTGGAAACATGATGTTAGTGTCATGGTGTTTAAGAGGGTAGTAGAAGCGAATGTGGATGTGGATGTGGATGTGGTGTTGGTGCTGTTTCTCCAACCAAAAAGAAGAGAATATTGGTGAGGTATGGGAGCGGTAGCCCCAGTTGGGGTGTTGTTTGTTGGGTCAGAAGAACTCACAAGCAAAGGAAAGGGAAAGGGGGCAACAAAAAAAGGCAAGTTTCTGGCAGCATGCTACCTTGTTTAGATCTAAGATTAGTATGTTACCCCTATAAAGGAAAGTTACTGTAAGGATTACTGATTAGTAAATAGTTTCATGGAAGAAGAGAATTAGTGATTGAGATTGATGGTGTAATCTTTTTTAGAATTTTCACTCTGGCAATTTTTATTTTTATTTTTTTTTGTTTTTTCCTTCCATTTTTTGTCAGTTTCCAAAACTACCATATTTGATGTTGTCACATATTTACATGACATTGTGTATGCAGGGGAAATGGTAGAGTTGTTAATAACACAAAACTTCCCCTTGTTTAATTATTTCCACTAGCAGTTGTTGTAATCTTTCTTCTTCTCCTACTATTTGTTAAGTCCTACACTTAATCATGGAAAGGAATTACTACAGTGACTACCATCTTGTTGGCTTCTTCTAGGGGCTGGAGGCAGATTTTGGAATTTCATTGTGTGGATAGTAGTCACTTCTGCTCCTTGTGATTAATCATTGAGAGGGAGGGACAGAGTCAAACAATATACAGCATTAGAATGGTTTAGTTCATGCACCAAAAAAAAAAAGGGAATGGTTTAGTTCACTGTTCATACAGTTGTCTATTATATGATCAATCTTTTTTTTCGAAAATGAAATAATTTTTCTAATTCAGAAGAAGAAGCAAAACTTTGAGCCAGTCAATTCTCAAAGCTAAATTAACGGGAACTCAATTTTTAGGGATAGGGTGGTCATAATAACAATTTTACTACAAAATTGATTGGCATAAATTGAGGAGTATCAATTCGAAACTCAAAAGCCAAAGCAATAGGCTTTTTATCTTTTCCTCACTGTGTCTTGGAACAAAATTGGGTAGCATATCACATCAAATGGCCTCATTACTTATTTTAAAATTGCAAATTTTACCTTTGAATTAAATTTTGATATACTTTTGTCAGTATGGCCAGTAATTTCTTTAAATAAAAAAACTCATGGCTGTCCCTGTTTCCACTATGCCTTTCATCATACAATCGAAAATGTCAAAAAGAAATCCCAGTTGCGAATTTTCATATATTTATTTTTTCAATTTTATTATATTCATTTCAAGGTGATTTTCAAAGTGCACCTTGTTATTGCATATTACGCCTCTTAATTTTTATTACTTATGTATAATTATGTAATTTATATTTATTAATTTGTACATACCAACTTAATGTTGTATTATATTGTTAATTTTAACTTATATTTTGGTCCACTATTTTAAACAACGTTTCAGGTCTTGCAAAAGCCTGTTTATTCTTGAGCCTTTATCTCTAGTCGATGGTAAGCAGCGAATTTTTTTTTTTTTTTTTTTGTCCATAGGAGGCTTATATATGCCTTACGGTTTGTTTGGGAGAGAGGAAAAAAAATAGAAGGGAAGGAAAGTTTTTGTAAAATGTGAAAAAAAATACATCGATAAATGTGACAGACTAATAATAATATAACACATCATCAATTTTACACTTTAACTAATAAACTTTCTTTTTTCCCACTTTTTTTCTCTCACTTTTTTACATACCAAATATAGCCTTACATATTAGGGGAGGGGGAATTGGTGGGATTGAGGGATCGAACCCTCACCCCCGCACATGATGTCCAGCAGCCTTACCACTAGGCTGACTACAAGAGGACCAAGTTTGCTTTCTTTAATTACTTGAAAATGGTAAAAATTTGGTTAACCTGCCCGATCAACCAAGTAAGCAATTCCATTGAACTTTGAAAAAATCTCAATTATATACTCCTCATGAAATGGTAGCATGAAATCCGGAAAATTTCCAGTATCCATGAAAACTGTAATGTTTAGATGCAATGGCTCAGTTTACAAAGCAGGTTAATAATCACTTCTGTTAATTTTAAAGTTCCAATCTAGTACAGTATTCGCCTGGCCTTCAATATTTTATGCTTTCGAGTGTCTCTGATGCATAATTGTGTCCACCCACAAGTCTACACCCCATAAAGTATGAGAATAGTGTAAGAATAAGAGAAATGAAAAATTAAAAATATAATAAAAAATTAAAAATAGAAAAACAACATGAGAAAAAGAAGCGGAAGAAAATCACGGCGACCGTTAACAAGGGGGGAGTATTTTTTACTGTTATCTACGGATTAAAACCACTTGTTTCGGCCATTTCATGTTGGATAGAAATGTACCTTTACTATGTACCCAAAAAAAAAAATGTACCTTTACTATTATTACCCAAAAAAAAGTACCTTTACTTTAACCCCCAAAAAAAAATGTACCTTTACTACTACTACTATAATCACTATTCCTAATCCCATTTGCTGCACAGCCAAAAAGTGACAAAATAAAAGCCAGCTGTTGCCATTTGATCGTTATCTAACATCCATGATGGGCTAGCCGTGTACTTTTTGTTTTTTCTTTGGCCAATTCATTCAATTCGCTTTTCTTATAGATACTTAAATAATCTCGCTTGCTTTAGATTTTGTTTTGTTTTTTGTTTGTGCTATCAATTTGTCATATATATAGTAGATTTATAAAAAAGAAAAGATTGCTAGTTTTTTTTTTTTAACAGCAAAAGATTGCTAGTAATAATATGTTAATATGACTTCCTATGTCCCTTTGATTGTTGCAAACTTGCAGGTCAACTTAGGTTCAGTAAATTTGGTAAAAATTAAAAATTAAAAGGGAAGAAGAAAAAGAAAAATCATCTTTCAACCGTATAAACTAAAAATGGATGCCTGCTACAGTCTTCAATATCCAAATGATGTATGATTTGTAGGCTAGATATACATGTCGCAAAACCCAATAATGTTCGGGTGAAATTATTTATTTGTTTGTTTTTTATTCTCTCTCTCTGTTTGGTTTTGAGCTCCAAGCTGTTGTTGGAGGAGGCGCACGCTTTGCAGTCTAAAGCTGCTTAGAAGACTTTAGGGAGCAAAAGCTTAAGAGCAACTTGGGGAATTAAAATGAGTTGTTTAAATTGTTTTTTGTTGGCCTAAAGTGCTATATAGGATTTAAGTAACTCATAAGCAACTCAACTTGTTTTTGTTTTAATAGTGGTTTCTTGGAAGCAACTCATATTGACCTCACATACTTATATTATTTTATTTGTACTTAATTTTTTATCCAAATTTAAATATTAATTTAATTATTTTAATTAATACATATAAAAATATTAAATATTGAAAAAATAGAAATTTTAGTTTAATTAATTTTTAGCATAATAAATTTAAAACAATAAGAAATACATATTATTAAATAATAAAAAACGATGCAAAATACTGTTATAAAAAAAAGATGTGAAATACATAACGATGAGAAGTATATAACATTACATTTTAATCGAAATACAAAATATTACATAAAAATTTAATTTTAGTTATTCTCATGTTCAAACCGCTTCCAAATATGCTCCATCAAGTCTGCTTGAAATTGGCGGTGGTTTTGTCTTGCATAAACATGTGCTACTTTTTCAAACAATGTTGTAAAATTGGGATCAGGACCGTGCGATACTTCAGTTGTTGAGATATCATTATCTGTGTGGTCATAATCAAAATTATCAGCATATGTGTCTCGCTCGTCTTCAACAATCATGTTATGCAATATGATTCATGCCAACATTATATGCTTCATTGTATTCACGTGCCAAGCACGCGCCGGGCCACGTACAATCGCGAATCGAGATTGGAGCACTCCAAACGCCCGTTTCACGTCCTATCTTGTTGATTCTTGTCGCTGGGCAAATAGTTTTCTCTTTTCTCCTTGCGGCATTGGGATGGCCTTGACAAATGTAGCCCATGTCATTCTCTGATTTACCGCTTGTGTTGTGTTCAATAGCTGTTTTGTAGCACCCGCAAAACTTTTATACTGAAGCATTCATCTTATGTCATCGAGATTTCAGGGCACCTGCCTCCTTCTCTATAAGCCGCTCGCGATAGTTGTTATAGTTATCTCTGATTCTTGTCCAAAAGCTATCTGCTTTTTGGTCAACTCCCACAATTGGATCCTTTGAAACATTGAGCCATGTCTGAATAAGCAATTTGTCATCTGCATCTTCGAACCTGATACATTTGTTCTTCTTAGTAGTACACTCTTGTTCTTCATTGAGCGTAATGTTTTCCAAGCCCACTTGACTGGAGAATTATGGGACTTGAGACTCGGAGATGGACCCGATTGGTGATTCCGGTTCATCGTTAGGAGACTTCACATTGCAGCCGGAACCCATTAGAGGCCTAAACCACATGGTGGGGTTGGATGGTTGTTGTGGTGGATACATAAAATGGTGGGGATTTTGAGAATTGTCGCCGGTAGGGGGTTGATTTTGCAAATAATTCATGTAGGCTCGATATTGGGGATTTTGAAAATTGTCGCCGGCAGTGGGTTAGTTTTGCAAATAATTCATGTAGGCCAGATATTGAAGATGATTGGGATCCATTTGACAAAAAATAAACAAGATTGAGACTTGATAACAACAAAAAGAATGGAATTGAAAGATGAGAAAGTGGGTGCAAAATGAAGTGAATAACCCCACATATTTTTTATAGATCAGACAATATTATCCGTTGGAGAGTCACAAACGGTCATATTCTATGCGCAACAGATCTTTTTTAAAAAAAATTGGGTCCAACAGTTGGCTAGTTTTATTTTTTTTTTACTCACAAATTGGGTCAAAACGTCAAACGACTCTATTTTGTTGTTCCAGATCCTTCCATTCGCAGACCCTTCCATTCCTTTTGGTCACTTCTTTTCTAGGCTCTGTAAAGGGGGGTTCCATCACGAAGGTTCCCTTCATCTCCCTCTATCACGAAGGTTCCCTTCTTCTCGCCCAGACCCTTCCAGATCTCCCCCATCTCCCTCTGTTTCGTGTAAGCAACCCTGGGCCTCATCTCCCTCTGCCTCATCTCGCTGCCTTCATCGATTCTACCCACCTCATCTCCCTCTGTTTCTCCCCATCTCCCTCGGTGCCTCTCCCTCCATTTCACTCCCATCTCCCTCGGCCTCATTGCCCCCTTCCAAACCCTCCCTCACCCAGATCTATCTCAAACAGTCAAAACTTTCCCCAGATCTGCGAGCGAGGAATGGCACGACAAGGCTAGTCACAGCACGGCCCGACGTGTCACGGCGCGGTGAGTCATGGGAGGGCGCGACGAGTTACAGGTTACGAATGCCTCAGCCAGGTTCTAGATTTTGTCTCAGCCATATAGTTGGTTCTGGATTTTGTCTGTCTCGGCCATATTCTGGATCTGGATTTTGTCTCAACCATACTCAAATCTAGGGATTTTTTTTAAATTTTTTTTGGGTTACACTTGAGAATGTTGGTTGTTATGTGTACTGTACTGAGTAAAAATTTTCTTCACCAAATTCTGGTTTGTTGAATTATTGTTGATTCTTCTACAACATTTTGGTTTATATTTTCTGTTTTGGGGGAAGAATCAGTTTTTTTCCCACTTCTGTTAACTTGATTTTGGTTGCTTATGTGAGAGAAAGAATGAATATTTAAAGTTAAGACACTGTTGGTGGAAGAAATGTCGTTCACGAAAATTTAACTTCTGTTGCTTCCACGTCAACCTTCTCCAGTGCTGGTCAAGTAAAAGAAACGCTGACTAAAATAAGAAACACTCTAAAACACCAGCGTTAAAGTTGCCCTAACTCTTTCTCATTATGAAACTTTAATTTCATTAACCTGTTAGTGGTTTGTCATGTGAACCCTTTTACTACTCCTAGTACTCCTATACTACTAGTGTATGAACATCATACTTTCTCTTTTATGTTGTTACTTACTCCCTCCGTCCCATAATATATGTCACAATTAACCAAATCAGACAATTTAAGAAAAAGTAATAAATAAAAGAAAGAGAGTGATAATTTCACCAAATTAACCCCATTAACTATTAGTGTATTAACTATTGTCATAAATACAAAGTGGAGTACTTGAGGGTATAATTGATAAACAAGTATTTGATTTTGCATTGAAAATTGAAAGTGACATATATTTTGGGACAATTATTTTTGGCAAATATGACATATATTATGAGACGGAAAAAGTATTTTTTTGGGCCGAAGTTGGGGGAGGGGTGTCGGGTTATAACCATTGTTTATGCCGCATTAAAAAAATTTAAAAAAAAGAATTAAAGAGAGGTGCTCTTACAAAGGTTAGGTTCTGGACACATCAAAAAAAAAATCATGCAGTTTTTGTTGAGTAAAATAGTTTGGTCACAGGTTTATCTTTGCTGTTTAGTTCTATGAACGGTTGCAGCTCCTCCACGATGATAACTAAGAAAGATCAAGCATGATAAAAGCTTTCATGTACGTTGTGTTTGTTTGCGGAGAATTTGTTAAGAGAGAAAGCCATACGAGAGAGATACACGCGAAATGCTCTACCTCTCCTGTTTGGTCCATCAGTGAAATAGAGACGATAGATAAAAAAAGGTGGGCCCCATACCTTTTTATTTTCTTTGCTAACATGCGAAGAAAGGCAGCTAAGAGAAGCAATTTTTTTCTTTTTCCACAGTTACTCTTATTTTTTCAATACATTATTGTTTGTCATTTGTTTCTTGGCTGGTTTCAATTAGGCAGTGGCATGATTGATAAAAAACTAAACAGTATTGTAAATCAGCGCTTATTTTTTAATTAAAAATAAAAATAAAAATAAAATAAAATTAAATAAATTATATTAAATTACTTAATTAATTAAATTAAATTATATTAATAATTTAAATAATTTAAAATTTATAATTTAATAATATTAATTTATTAAATCAATATAAATCAATTAATCAACAATTAAATTACTCTATTTATTTATTTATTTATTTGAATTAAATTAATTAACCAAACAAAAATAAATTAAATCAATTCGAGGATATTTTTGTCTTTTCATAAATTACACACACTTCTCTCTCTTCTATTCCTCTCATCTTTATCTTATAGCAAACAATACATTAAATCTACTTTATTTCTCACCTATTTATCTCTTCTCACACTCTTTCTCACATTTCTCTCTCTTTACAATTTCTTCTCACAACCAAACATATCAGTAATGTAATGTAAAGCTCTTTACATGAATTTGCTTTCTTATGTTGAGATTAATTCAAACTTATTATTTTAGTCAGGTGGTCATTGTTGGTTATGCAGTTAATAGAGTTTGTTAGTTTGTTTTACTAAGTCACCCGATGTGGGACTTGTATATCCAGTTTATAAATACCATTGCATCTGTTAATAAAAGTTAGTTCTGCAGATTTCCTACTTCATTCCTCTTTCTCTGATATTTCCTTAGTGTGTGTGTTTGTCAATTTGCCTCCAACAAATTGGTATCTAGAGCCATTACGGTTTTGGAGCGTGAGTGAAAAACGTTTGTGAGAAAAGTGAGAGTTGAGAAATTATATGCTTCCTACAATCAAATCCATGGATGGTAATGACAATTTTCCTGCGACTTTGCCCATTCTTGACAGCAAGAATTGGGAACGATGGTGCATTCAGATGAAGGTGATCTTTGGAGTTCAAGAAGTGAGCGAAATAGTGAGTGCGGGTTATGAGGTGTTGGGTGAAAACCCCTCTGAAGCCCATCAAAGAATCGAAGAAGAAGGACTATAAAGCATTGTTCTTTATCCATCAATGTGTGGATGCAAATGTATTTGAGAAGATCGCAGAAGCAACCACATCAAAGGCTGCATGGGATACTTTGAAGAAATGCTATGGTGGTGATGATAAAGTCAAGAAAGTACGGCTTTAATCCTTGAGAAGGCAATACGAATTGATGCAGATGAAGCATAATGAGAAGATAGCTAAGTATTTCACAAGATTGATCAGTCTCATAAATTAAATGAAGAATTGTGGTGAAACAATTTCAGATCAAATGTTAATAGAAAAGGTTTTGCATACTCTGAACCCTCAATTTTATTTCATTGTTTGCGCTATTGAAGAAACCAAAGATTTGAGCACTTCGAAGATTGAGGAGCTACAAGATACATTGGAGGCACGTGAAATGAAAGTGGCTGAAAAGGGCTCTGAGAAAGAAGCAGCTCAAGCCCTTCAAGCCCAAGTTTCAAAGAAGGGAGATGGAGATAAAAACGAGTGGAATGAAGGCAAAGGAAAGTTTCAAAAGATTAACTGGTCACAGAACAAAGACAAGGCAAAGATTGATGACAAACCTGAATCCTCAAATAAAAGAGGCGGACGTTTGCCAACAATCATGGAAAGAAAAGAGGTCAAGATAAAAGGAAAATTCAATGCTATAATTGTGATAAGTGGGGTCACTATGCAGATGAATGTTGGTCTGGAAAAGGAAAGCAGAATCGAAATGATGAAGATGAAGCAAAGATAGCTCATGAAGATTCAGATTTGGATCCAGTAATGTTGATTGTTACCACCAGCGATGGAACACCTCACTCAGAGGCTTGGTTTCTAGATACTGGTTGTTCCAATCATATGACTGGACATAAAGAGTGGCTGATAGATCTTGATAGGATTTAGATCCTCTCCCACAATATTTTTCTCAGTCACTTTCCATCAATAAATCACAGTCGTTACATTAATCTATGGTGGCTACAATATTATTATTATTATTATTATTATTATTATTATTATTATTATTGTTATTATTATTATTATTATTATTATATTGTTATTATTATTATTATTATTATTATTATTATTATTATTATTATACTAGAAAAACGGAGGTCTTCGACATTTCATCTGCCAACGTCTTGGCGCACAGTTCCCCTCCCAAGGTCTTTCTTCCCTCTTCACTCCCACGTGCAATATCTCTGGTCAATAATAGAACCTAAACGCAAAACAAAATCAATTTCTTACTGCTACGTCACTGTGCATTGAAATCGTTGTGCATCCGTAGGAGACTACAGACCACTTTAAAACAAAAAGTCTTATTTTAAGATTATCAAAAATATGTTTCAGCTCTTGTTGCAGTGTAGGTATTACGGGTCTTTAAGCTAGCTTCCTCGTCTCTTATTTGGATAGTTATTGTGAAAAATAAAAAGACCATCTTTAGATGAAATTTATATGCTCCAACGATTACAAAGAAGTTGAGTTTTGACCATGTTTAGAAGGAGAAGTTTTGCACCATTAACAATTGAGTTCATTTTTCTCGCCTCTGGCACTAACATGACAAAGGAAGAGATGCGTATAATCCCAGTTCCCCATTCTACTTCTCTTGTGAAATTTTGTCTTTGATTGAATGTTTGAAAAGTGTAAAATAACACTGGGAGAACGAAAATTCTTTTGTGCCGGTTATCGAGGAGAGAGAAGCAGAATTTACATTTTTATTATATAAATATTGCTTTTAATCTCATAGCCACCGTCAGATTAATCTAATGGTTGTGCTTTATTGGTGCATAGTGATTGAGAGAAAGATCGTGGGAGAGGATCCAAATCCGTGTCTTACTCTTAATACTAGTTTTCCCCTATAGACGATGTTGCAGAAGTAGCAAATATAGCTAAATTTGCCACTAAGTAGACCACTTCTTCGATCAGCTGCTGGCTTCCAAAGCCTAACAAAAGTTAATCATTAATAAACTTTTTTGTGGTTTCAAAGACAACATTTTTGCTCCAAAGAGTGGTATGAGTTGTCTGAGAGGGACACAACCCTTTCTAATTTCATGGCTTCAGCCTTTCAACCCAACATTACAGTGTCGTATTTCACTATATGGGCACCTTTCCTCTTTTCAAACTATTGGAGGCAAATTGCCAAATACACACTAAGGAAATATCAGAGAAAGAGGATAAGACTTGATGAATTAGGAAATATGCATAACTAACTTTTATTAACAGATGCAATAGTATTAATACACTGGATATACAAGTCCCACATCGGGTGACTTAGTAAAACAAACTAACAAACTCTATTAACTGCATAACCAACAATAACCACCTAACTGAAACATTAAGTTAGAATTAATCTCAACATTTCCCTTTAATTCAAACACTCTCTAATGATATCACAACTAATTCCTTTCTCAGCTTTACAAAATGATCAGTCTTTAAAGCTTTGGTTAACATATCTGCACTCTACACTTCAGTGGGGCAGTATGTAACTCCTAGCACTCCCTTGTTCACTTGTTCCCTAAGGAAATGAAATCTTGCCTCAATATGCTTGCTCCTTCCGTGTGAAACAAGATTTTTAGCCAAATTTATAGCAGATTTGTTATCAATCGATAACTGCATAGGCTTATCAACACCAAACTGCAGCTCCTTCAAAACAGAATCCAGTCATATAGCTTGACAGGCAACGTATAAACCAAAAATATACTCAGCTTCACAGGATGACAAAGCAACCACTGGCTGTTTCTTAGAGCACAAAGAGACTGGTGCTCCTAGAAACTTAAACAGATAGCTTGTAGTACTTCTTCGATCTTCCTTGTCCCCACGCCAATCAGAGTCTAAATAACTAACTAGCTCAAAGCCATTATGTTTTGCATTTACAAGAAATAAAATGCCATACTTCGATGTTCCCTTAATATACCTTAGTATTTGGCAGCCACCATGTGAGATCTCTTCGATGCACTCATATATCTGCTTACAAGACCAACACCAAAGCAGATATATGGTCTACTATTGCAAAGATACCTTAGTGAACCAACTAACTATTTAAATGCTATTGGATCAACATTCTCCTCATAACTCATCTTTCCCAGCTTCAAGTTTATCTCTGCTGGAGTAGTTGCAGACTCTAGCATATTGAACCTCTTTAGCACTTCAGTTGCATACTTTTTTCTGATGCATAACAATCCCACTTTGAGTATTTATGAATTCCATTCCAAGGAAATAAGCCAATTATCCAAGGTCTATCATTTCAAACTCAGTCATCATTTGTGCTTTAAACTTCTCAATTTCCTTGAGATCACTTCCAATCACTGATAAATCATCAACATACAAACAAATCATCAGCAAATTAGCACCTATCTTTTTCACATATACACCATATCCAGCTGAGCACTTAGTGAAATCTTGTTGCACCAGAAATGAATATATCCTTTTGTTCCAAGCCTTTGGTGCTTGCTTGAGTCCATACAAGGCCTTATGCAACTTATACACCATGTCTTCCTTTCCTTGAATTTCGAATCCGGGAGGTTGTGTGACATACACTACTTCCTCCAATGGACCATTCAAGAAGGCAGACTTAACATCTAGATGAAATAAGGGCCATCTTCGACTACAAGCCAAAGCAATCACAAGCCTTACAGTTTCCAACCTTGCAACAGGTGAGAAAACTTCAGAAAAATCCAAACCAGGTTTCTGCATAAAACCTTTAGCCACCAGCGTAGCTTTGTGCTTAGCAATTCTCCCATCAGGCTTAAGCTTCAATTTGAATACCCACTTCACATCAATATTTTTCTTATTCAATGGCAATTTGGAGTACAATTCCCAAGTTGTGTTTCTTTTAATAGCTTGTAGTTCTTCCACCATTGCTGCTTTCCACACATCTTCAGTTAATGCTTCTTTGAAATCAATAGGCTCTGCATCTTCCAGTAAGGCAAAATGCACATGCTCTCCTTCTGAATCAACTTCATTATTATTTAGCATCTCAAAATCTGCCAATCTGCTTGACACTTGCCTCTACTTCTGTGAAGTTCTCACTGTCTGGTTGGTTTTAGGTGTTGTAGGTGTTGTTACTGCCTCAGTTTCACTGCCTTCATCCTCAAACAAGGTTGATATCATTGTGTTGCAGCTTCTCTTCTGCTCTTTCCAATCCCAAGACTCTGATTCACACACCACCACATCTCTACTTATTACAACATTCTTAGTCACAGGATTGTAGAGCTTGTAAGCTCAAGTAGCATGGTAGCCAACCAAAATCATTGGTTCACTTTTATCTTGCAGCTTCTTTCTAGTTGCATCAGGAACATGTTTAAAACACAATGATCCAAATACTCTGAGATGACTCACAATTGGTCTTCTTCCTGTCCACACTGCTTCAAGAACTTTATCTAACCTTTTTGTTGGGCACCTATTCAACACATAGGTGGCAGTGGCTACTGCTTCACCCCAGAAGTAATGAGGCAGTCCCTTCTGTTTCAGAATTCTTCTAGCCATATCCAACACTGTTCTGTTCCTCCTCTCAACCAAACCATTGTGTTGAGGAGTGTAGGGAGCAGTCACCTCATGCAAGATGCCATTTTCCTCACAAAATGCCTTGGACCTTGATGGATTTGCCACTTTGCTTCTTAGCCATGACTTTAAACCTCTTGAATACCTCAAAAGCTTCACTTTTCAATTTAATCAAAAACAGCCACATCATCCTACTAAACTCATCAACAAAGGAAATAAAATACTTATTTCCACCCAATGAAGGAACTTCAAAAGGGCCACAAATATCAGAATGTATAACATTCAACACAACAGAGGACCTCATAGGCAAATGTGAAACAAATGACTTTCTAGGCTGTTTCCAATCAAGCAAATTTCACAAACTTTTTTAGGCATAGCAATTTTACGAAGTCCTATCACCAAATCCTTAGCTACTAAATGACTCAAACTTTTGAAATTTAATGGAATTTTAGGGAGTCCTATCACTGATAACTCTTTTAAGCTTGAATTTGCAAAGCCAAAGTGTGTTTTAAGTGTTTAATGTGTGCATTTTAGTTTAGTATAGGAATATTTGGTTTAAAATGTGTTAGTTGCTATTTTGGCACTTTTAGTGCCATTTTAGTGTGAATAATGTCATTGGTTTAGTGTGCAGAATTATGCAGGAAATTCTGGTGCTTTTGTTCGGTGCCATGGCACCACGGGTTTGGCACCTATCACTAGTCTGATGCAGAAAACATCCAGCTGCGAATTATTTCGTATTGGAAGTGGTTCCAGCTGTAAAATGGCAGCCTCCATGTGCCATCAAGTGACAGAAACAGTGATCTCCACTCATATTTTTGAATATGTGATTATTTGTGAATGGGCCTTGGTTTCTTTAATGATTAAATGAATAAAACAAGGCCCAAGAATGATGAAAGGGAGGGATTGTCATTTGAGAAAAACCCTAAATAGGGTAGAACAATTGAAAAACGACAGAGAGGGTTTTTGAGGATTTTTTGACAGCACCTTCCTCTCTCATTTCAGCCACCAACCATACTCCATCTCCTTTTTCCTCCATTTCCTTCCATTTTACACCATCTTCCACCATTCCATCTTCAACCTCCTTTCACCACTCCATCTTCCACCATTGTTAACCCATTTTGGGAGCTGATTTTCTGCACATTTGCAGTGGAGCAGATTTACGTTAGAGAGGAGCTTGGGCAAATAGGAGTTTTATGCTTGAACAAGCTCTTGGCTATTCTTTTCCCTTAGCTCTATCATTTTATTTCTCCGTTGGTAAATTTGAATATTCAGTTCTGTTATGGATATTAGCTTTGGTTTTATTTTCTGTTTTCTTGTTTTTAAGCTCACCATGAGCTAAATCTTTTAAGCTAGGATGCAATGAACATGTAATGAACCCTGTAGGTGATGTTTGCTATGTTATGTTAAGCATTTTTATTCGAAGTGTGTTTATGCTAAATGTTTTGAACTGAGATTTGCCACTTGGTTTAGGATAACAGCCCATCAAATATTGAAAGAGTTTGGTGAGTGGAAATCTTTGGGTAATATGGATAGTCTTAGGTAATGGACACATTAACTAAGCTTAATTAAACTAGACATAGGCAATCACGTCCATAGGGTGAACTGAATCATGCTTATTAGACAAGGGGGAACATAATGGGGGCTTAGACATAAGGTACCTTTTACTTAACCATAGTGACAGTGACTGAAAGGCACAAACATAAATTATGCGCCCAGGTGCCCTGCATTGGTACCACGACACTCGTTCACAGCACTGATCCTGCATGGTGATTTATTAGGAATTTGCATCCCTAGCTAATTTTATTCATCCTTTTTTACCACATCTTTTTAAGTTGTTTTTACTGTCATTTTCACTTTTAATTCGCTGTTCTCATCACTGAAATTTATGTGTTGTTACTTTGTTCTCTCAATAACTAGATTAGCTAAATTGAAAATTTGTGAAATTAACCATAATCAATCCCCGTGGGAACGATCTTTACTTACTCTTTATTACTTGTTACGATTGTGTATACTTGCACATTGCACTTCATATTTTGCACAACAATCACCAAATCCTTAGCTACTAAATGACTCAAACTTCTGAAATTTAAATGGCCAAATCTTAATTGTCACAACTAGCTATCTGAAATTTTAGCCAAATCTTAATTGTCATAACTAGTTATCTCTGTTGGTCACTGTGGCTGATAGACATTGCACTTCTGCTTTCCTGATGCTGGCTTGGAAGGTTCTGTTTTTCAGTAGAGCTGATTTCAACGCTAGTCTCTGATTCAGATCAAACAGGTTCAATTCTTCCTTCTTCATCATCACTGAAAAACCTTTTTCAACTAGCTGGCCCACACTCATTAAGTTGCATTTCATCCCAGGTACAAACAATACATCTTCAATTACTGCATTCTTGCCATCCTTCATTTTTATCACAATTTTTCCCATTCCATCAGCTACCATGGTTCTGCTATCAGCAAGATTTACTTTGGTTTTTCTGCTAGTAGCCTAGTATCAAGATAGATTTGAATCCTCTTCCACGATCTTTCTCTCAATCACTCTGCACCAATAAAGCACAACTGTTAGATTAATCTGACGGTGGCTATGAGATTAAAAGCAATATTTATTTATATAATAAAAATGTAAATTCTGTTTCTTTCTCTTCGATAACCGGCGTAAAAGAATTTTCGTTCTCCCAGTGTTATTTTACGCTTTTCAAAATTCCGTAAGACGCATATATATAATCACCATATAGCTAAATTGAGTTCTTGCTTCCAATCGTAGTTCCCTTTTCCTATTTCTTACTCTTCAATCATACTATACCTATTTGAAAAATGGTACGTGAATAATTTTCTTAAGACTAAAAAACATCCTTTTTTTAAAGCAAAATTGTCATTCAAAGACATCATAATAGGAAGAGAGATCCCATATGTTGACACTTTACCACCTACCAATCATCTACGGTACACCAAAATTTATTAAAAAGAGAAAAAATAAACAAAGCATTGGGGACAAACCAAAAACCATGCAAGAGAACAAATTATTAAAATCTGTAGTTGGGCAACTAAAGTCTATTACGGCTAAATTTCTCACTAATAAAAGAAGGAATAGTGTTCTACCGACTAAAACAATGACTATTAATATCAAACTGACATCTGGTTGTTAGCACAATTAGACCTCAATTCAGAGATCTCAAAAACACCATAAAAGGGGAATGAGGGAAAAAGGAATGGGCTGTTTCAATCCTAACCCCATCATTAACATTCCACATTATATTACTCTTTTGACAACTCTTCAGCAATATAATTACTATAACCTTCCGTGAACGAGTGCCTATTTTAATATATCTTGCTCAGTGCTCACTAACCAACTACCAGAATTGAGTTCTACGCCAACTACCAAATTTGCGTTTAAAGAATAGTAGTATTCGATTGATAAATAGAATGCATTCGCCTTTGATTCTCAAATTAGCAACAATGACGTTTTTAGCATTTTTAATCATTTGTAGTTGCATTGCTAATCTATTTTTTTTTTTTAACAAATTTACTTAAATGTCTTGTGCCACTAGAATGGTGAAATACTATTGGAATTCTTCTTTCTCTTTTCATGTATATATAAAAGGGGGAACAAAACTCAAACCTCCCCCCCCCAAAAAAACTTTAATATTCTGAACCACGTCTTAGCATGACATCTTTTGGGAAAATCACGGGCATGGTTTCTTTTAAGAAAGATTGGCATAATAAATTTAGTGAGGCTATGAACCCAAGTAATCATTCATCAAAGAAATGAAAATACGATCTATAGACAATTCAATTATTTGTCCTGTTTTTTGGGGTTTTTTCAATAAGTGTTATATCCTTTCTAACACATACACCTTCTCCGGTCTACTTTAAATAGAAAAGTACTTTCGATACCCACGGACCTAGACTGCTTGCGGTCACAACATCCCGCAGTCACGCAGTTGGGTGAATCACCACCATTCATGCAAGATCGAACAACTCATATCGTAAATTTGGCAAATTAGTTTCAAATATCAGAATATTATTGTTTACATCAAAAAATAGTTGACCAAATCATGTATTAGCCACTCAGATAAAAGTACAACTATTTGCCTAACAGCTGAGTTTTAATCAGCTGCAACCATATCAGCTGAATCATGATCGGCTAACTCAAGATCGGCTAAATCCAAGGTCATTCGCCTCAGATGAGGGGAACCAAACACAACTACTCAGCTGAGATAGGTAGCTGAGGAGCAGTAGTTGAGCAAAATCAACTGACGCAGAATCAACTGATGCAGCAGCTGGCACAAAATTAGCTGCACGTGGCTGCTAAGTCTAAATGGGCTTGGAGGCTATTAAATGGGTCTTATGGGCTCATGTGAATGTTGATTAAGGGCCCAAGAGACTACGAATATATTTAAAAAGGAATAAATGACCAAGTCAAAGCGCGACAACCACTTTCCTAAATTTTTGGGAAGAAGATTAGAGATGGTTTCAAAGAGAGAATGCGAAGATCAGAAGGTAACTACCTGGAATCAATGGATAAGCAATTCAAAAACGTTCACCCACTTCCTTGAAAATAGGAAAATTGAGAACATGGTCAAGTGTTGGATAAATTAGCCGTTATAGTGGATTTTTTGCCCATATCTTAGCTGATTGAGAAGATATGTGGATTCTATGAGTTGACTAAATCAAGAACGTATATGAAGACTTATTTCCTTAAAAATAAGATTATGGAGAACATGGTCAGCTGATGGACAGTTAGCCGTTTGACCCATAACTTAGCCGGCTGAAGAGATATGCGAATTATATGAGCTGGCCAAGTCAAGGACGTGATGAAAGGTCTATTTCCTTAAAATTAGGATTGTGGAGGACGTGGTCAGGTGATATGACAGTCAGTACGTTAGCTGACTAAGCGTTTTTGGGCTATAACTTAGCTGACAAAGTAGTTACTTATATTTATGTTGTTAGCCATGATCTTATATGAGGTAATATGTGAGTTAACGGGTTAAGAACGTGGCAAATAGGGTAAGAATAGGTTTCTTAGGTAGTCTCTGTCTATAAATACCAATTGTACAGATTGTACTCAACACACCCATTCAATCAAAACAAGTCTTTACAATTATCTTTACTTTATCGCTTTTCTTTATCTTTATTTTCATGCAACCTTAGTTTGGTAGTTCAACCTTCTACACTAGACACTTTTTGGAGTAGTCTAGGAACCCGCAGCTGAGGAACAAAGTCTCTTTCTCAGCGTAATCGCCTGATCAAAAAGGGGATCATTGTTAGCAGTGCGAGTTAGCTGACATATCGACTCATCAGCTGAGCAAACGCCCAGTCGGCTAAACACCAAATTCGCACGACGCCTTAACAATTATCAATGGTCAACATCTTCCTACTTGACCGCAGGGAATCCATTTCCGATAGCCACGACGTACAACAGCTGCAGGAGAATGGGCATTGGCTGTGTTGGTATTATTTTGGACGCAGATTACATGCAGTCACTCACTTTATCTCTCTCCACTTGCTTTTTCTGGTTATTGTTTTGGACTAGTTAAATCAAGGACCATGATCATGAATGCAGGCAATCCAATGGCTTTCTCATTCCTGCTTGTGTTTTTATTAGATGCTGAAGAAGCCTCGCATAATGTTGTTTCTTTTTTCTTGTAGGTATACAGAAAGCATTCTATGCATAAGCCATCCGGTCCAAAAGGTGAGAACAAGAAGAGAATAAAATGCTTTAACAATACTTATTTTTGCAGTAGTTGAATATGGTCTTGTACATTTTTTTTTTGAATGACAAATGTTAGTAAATTAGTAGTTACTCCTTATTAGTGGGGGGGAGTTGGGGATCGATCCCCCATCCTCCTAGTGTCTAACACCTTAACATCCATCAACTCACCACTTTAGCTGCCCCCTTGGATAATATGGTTTTGTACATATTGCAGAAGCATAGACTATATGACTACTTTAACAATACGGGGCTATTTGCTTCAAATGCTTTTATGTTCTTAACCGGTAGACCTTATAGTTCTAGACATGAACACGTAAAAAGAATAATAATCAAATCACATCGTTGAATCTTTTCTTTTATTAATTTCCATGGTTCTTACAAAAATATAAGTAAATCAAATTAGAGTTCTCGGAAGAAGGAAGACAAATTTATGCTTAGATAGCTAAAACACATCTAGATATATAGCTGAAGAGGATTGAAACACATCTAGATATACTGGCTCCTACCTCCTAGGTATGTAATTAAGTTCATGAATCATGCATATAACCCTTGTATGATCTCAATTTGTGAACAAAATGCTTTAAATTTGATCTAAATATTTAATTCGATCTCAAAAGCCCAAAATTCTTTTGTCAATACAACCAAAAACATTAGTTCATGACTATGGTCATGAGTTATGACAGTAGTGTATGTTTCACTTCATATGACCAACATTAGTTTCCTTCAAGATCATATAACTTCATTATTCAAACCTAAGCTAAAACTACATATCATTCAAAGAAAAAATTACCACTTCCCCATGTGGCAGAAGGAGACTCAACAGGATGGAAAATCTTGAGGGGGAGGAAGCAAGCATTGAGATGCTTTAGGACCATCCTTCACAATGAAAGCCATGGCAAGACCCCAAGATGTATGCTCCTCAAGATGGCAGTGTATGAACCACACTCCTGGATTGTCTGTCATAAACCGAATAGCAGCCCATCCCCCTTTTGGAAGTCCCAATGTATTTCTCTCCGGAGGATCGACAAGATTGTAATTTGCTGGGTCCTTGTTAACATTGGAGTTACCCAACCCCTGGCCAACAATGAAGAAATTGTGACCATGAACATGAATTGGATTGGATGGTTCTCCACATTAAGGAAACAAGTAACCTGAAACACAATCTCCAAATTTGTGTCGTAAGGCAATGCTAAAAGTTTTGTGCCATTTTCTTTTTTTGGTTACGTTTTGTGCCAAATTCTGTTTTCATGTTTTCTGTTAATGGATCCACACCAGTATAGTTAAATGATTTTGTAATAAGTGTTATACAACAACTGTAGGAGCATGGACATTGGCTATGCTGGTATTAATTTTCAAGTATTGTGTTTGCCTTTTGATTTTTATGTTTGGGTTAAAAACACTTTACCCCTTTAATTTATTAGTGTAGTTGTACTTTTGATCCTAATTTTTTTAAATTAAGCATTTTATTCTGTAATTTAATATTACTTGTTCCTAAATTTTACAGTTAATAGAAAAAGTTTAAAATGTTATCTAATAAATTGAGAAAAGACAATTTTATCTTAACTTGCAACTCTTAGTCAAAATAAACCCAATGGACATTTTAGCTTATTGAAAGCAAAAGTATTTGGTAAAATTGGATGTTTAATTAACTAATAAATATAAAATGACATAAAAATATCTAGTCATCTTTATTTTAAATTTTAAAAAAGATAAAGATAAAATAAAGAATAAAATAATGACGATAAAAATATAAAAAAAAAACTACAAACTATAAGCTTAAACACTATTTGAAATAGCGATTCAAGAAAAGCTACAAGCTAGTAAGATAAATTTGTCTAACAAAAACTTCTATTTTCGTCAAACAAGCTTATAATCTAATAGTTTCTTGACCTTACCAAACAAAGTCAAAGCTAAACAGTGTCATTGTTACGGGCAACGTCACAACATAAGAAGTGTTCACGTCCTTCAGAAGACTAAAAAGAATGCAACTGTCTAGAAAGATGCTTAAACCCAAAACTGAAATTTAGTGTAGCCATCGTAGCATAAACTTTTAAATCAATTAATTTTAAGTTAGTGTTGAAGTTATGGGGATTTAGATAAAATAAGGAAAAGAGAAAATAAAGACTCTTGAAATATGTATTATAATTAATAATGATTTGATAATAACTTGATATAAAAAACTGAACACTAATCCCTATTTATAGGGATACAAAACCTCTATCCTAATTAAATGGAGAAACTCAGGAAACAAATCGTGACAATAACTAAATAATATAGAAACTAATCCTAGAAGATAATCTAAGATATTCTAAGTTTCTAAACTAATCTTACGAGATAAACTAGAATAACATCATGATATTCTTAGATATTTTTCTATATTCTAACACTCCCCCTCAAGTTAAAGCTTATTAAGCTTTAAGCTTGTTACAAGAAAATAACGCATTTTCCATGAAATAAAAAAATTAATAGGAAACATAAAAATTTAGCTCCACCAAAACAATGATTGAGAAGACAACTCAGGGATGCTGGAGAAGCCGGAGAGAATTGCTACAGAGATAGCTTAGCCAGATAGCTGGAATAATCATCAGCCTGAAAGAAATTTATTGGCAAGCAATGAAGTAAAGCAAGGTCCAACCTTCTCAAAACAACATTTGGAAGCTTCAAACCAATAATATTCCCAAAATATTTAAACTTGAAACTACTGACAACTTCTTCTAGGACAGAGATGAGGCCAGTACATCTAGGACGAAGATAAAGCCAGGCCAATGCATCTGGGACGAAGATGGGGCCAGTGCACTTGAGAAAAAGGCTGAGGCCAGAGCATCTGGGACGAAGAGCTGGACTAGTGTCAGTCATAATCATAATAAGTCACCATCGAGATGATCGTCGGTGGGAAGAGAAGGCAACATCAGAATAGTCATTGATGGGAAAAGAAGTCATCACTAATATGATTCATTTGTGGGGGAAAAGATACCACTGAAGTAATCGTCTGTGGGAAGAAAAACCACTGATATGATCCATTAGTGAGAAAAGAATGCATGACCAAAAAAAAATCAGAACTAGTAAGAAATCTCTAAAAAATCTGACCATATGGGTTGTCAAGAAGAGAGAGAAAATGCGTCAAACAGGAAAGAGAAATGACTGTTTGCACGAACCAAGCTACCCATGTACTGAAAAATGCTCAAACAGCAACAAAGAAACCCTCAAAAGTGGAACCCACAAGCTGGAAGGAGTCCTAAACAAACCAAGAGAGTCTGACGTGTCAAATGGCACCGACGGCGCTACGAATGGAGGTGTGTGAACCTCAACAGAGAGTAACAAAACAAGCAGAAACACACAATGCCCAGAAAATGCGCAAAAGACAAAGTCGCAGCAACAAAAGGAGCACAAAATCGCGGTTATAACAACAGGAAGTCATGTTTCGAAGTCACAACAGAACAAAACGAGGACAGATCCTGGTAGAGGAGAGAGAGAAAATACACCGAAATAGGGTTGTTTTGAACAGGAAATTGTGTCGCCGTATTCCGAAACACAAAAACAAGGTCAGATCTAGAACTAGATTGTTGCGATGACATGCGCGAGAGAAAACAACGCCAAAAAGCGATGAGCAGAGGCACAATGAATTCTGAATACAGTTGTTATTACATTCCCAAACTTTTGGGAACTTGGCAGCAGAATAGTAACGCGACAGGTCAAGGAGGATGGTACCGCTTTGATACCATGTTGAAGTTATGGGGATTTAGATAAAATAAGGAAAAGAGAAAATAAAGACTCTTGAAATATGTATTATAATTAATAATGACTTGATAATAACTTGATACAAAAGGCTGAACACTAATCCCTATTTATAGGGATACAAAACCTCTTTTTTTTATTCATTAGGCCTAGTGGCAACTCACACACACACTCAGGGGAGGGGGAGAGGGGGATACAAAACCTCTATCCTAATTAAATAAGAAAACTAGGAAACAAATCATGATAATAACTAAATAATATAGAAACTAATCTTAGAAGATAATCTAAGATATTCTAAGATTCTAAACTAATCTTACGAGATAAATTAGAATAACATCATGATATTTTAAGATACTTTCCTATATTCTAACAGTTAGCATAAAATCTGTCTTTTCTTATTGTATTAGGTAATATTTTTAACTTTTTTTTTCTGTGAGCTTTAACTGTAAAATAATAATAAAAGGAAAATTGCAATAAGTGATATTAAACTAGGGTAAAACATTTTACTTGTTTATGTGTAAAAATTTTGGGCAAAGGAATGACCTGATAAAATGTTTTTAATCATTTGAAAATAAGGTGTAAAGTATAACTACAGTACACTAATAAAATAAAGGAATAAGGCTCTCGCTATCCACACGCCCTGTTTTCTGTTGACACTCCCTGTCAGGTTTTTAAAGAAGTGAAATGACCCAATTATCCCTGGCCTCGTTTTTAATTTTCAAAACCCACCCACCCATTCTTCCTTCACGCTCCTGTACCCCCTCCCTCGTTCCCGATTCCTTTCTTCTTCCTCACTTCATCTCTCTCCCTCATTGCATTCACAGTTTGAAAAAATTAGGGATTACGCTCCTGCACCCCCTCCCTCGTTCCCGATTCCTTTCTTCTTCCTCACTTCATCTCTCTCCCTCATTGCATTCACAGTTTGAAAAAATTAGGGATTTGGAAGGATGAAAAAAGAGAGAATTGAAGGGAACTCGATTGAAGGGAAAGGGAGGGTTTCTGCAGTATTTATTTTTTTCAGGGGGAAAGGATATACATGATCTCAAATCACGTACGTTTACGTGATGTTAATTCACGTAGGTAAAAATTAATTTTTTGGGTGCTACGCGATCTCAAATCACGTACTCTTATGTGATTTTAATTCATGTAGGTAAAAACCAATTTTTTGGGTGCTAATACATGTACGTGATTTGAGATCACGTATTACCCAAAAAAATTGTTTTTACTTACGTGAATTAAAATCACGTAATGGTACGTGATTTGAGATCACGTAGTACCCAAAAAATTAATTTTTACCTACGTGAATTGAGATCACATAATACCAAAAATTGATTTTCACCTACATGAATTAAAATCACGTAAGGGTACATGATCTTAAATCACGTAAGGGTAAATCACGTACACCCCTTCCTCAAAAAATCTGTTTGATTGTTAAATATAAGCTAAGGGTATTTTTTGTATTATGAAATATTATAATGTGTCACGGGGTGTGGTTAGGAAACTAGAGGGTGTGGTTAGCGCCACTCAAGGAATAAGAGTAAAGACTCATTTTGGTCCCTCATAAAATATCCACGACCAATATTGGTCTCTCACAGACTTAAATCCAAAAATAATCCCTCATATTTTTTAAAAATGTTACTTTAGTCCTTTATATTTTTAAAACGAGGTCACATTAGTCTCTAACAGACAATGACGAAGGGACTAATGTGAACCCTTTTTAAAAATGTGAGGGACTAAGTAACATTTTTAAAAGATATGAGGGATTATTTTTAGATTTAAGTTTGTGAGAAACCAAAATAGATCTGCGAATATTTTGTGAGGGACCACGAATGCGTCTTTACTCGAATAATAAATTGCTTTAATACTAAAAAAAAAAATGCTTCTATATTTTCTCGTTCTCCCCCCGACCGACCCAAACAAAACTTGCATTTGAGTTGCACAAGCTAGGGTGAGACTCTGAGAGTGAGAGGGCGCACGGTGTAGTTGGGAGTCACAACTCAGAAGGGATGTCGGATCCATACGAGCGGGTGAAAGCAGGAAGATTGGCATTCAAAGGAGGAACCCTGGCCAGTCGCACCAAAGCCACTGACGAGAAGAAGAGAAAGAAAAAGAAGGACAAGAACCCTAACGCGGAAGAAGACGAAACCCTTGACGACAAAGAAAAACAAGGTGGTGAGGGTGAGGGTTCAGAATCAGCGGCAGGAGCAGGAGAAGAGACGTACACGATTGACGCGGCGAAGCGAATGAAGTACGAACAACTGTTCCCTGTTGAAGCCAAGAAGTTCGGTTACCAACCCAAAACCAACGTCAAGTCCGTTGAGGATGCCCTCGATGATCGCGTCAAGAAGAAGGCTGATCGTTATTGTAAATAATATATCAAATGAATCCATCACTGTAAGTTAAGTCTTCTTTTCCCAATTTTTATTAAGTAGTACTGTAATCGTCTGTTTCAATTGCGTCGCGTCACTACTACTGCATTTGGTGGTTTTGGGGGTTTCGGTTGCTTTCCTTCCTAGGCGAGGTGGCTGTGCCCGTCGTACTCAAATTTTAAGCCTTTTCGAGTCGCTCGTTTCAGTTACCGCCGCACCTGGAATTGTTTGCCATGTCTTGTTGTATTGTATACCCATTACCCAGTGCCCACCACCCAATGTTTTGTAACAAGAATCACAATTAACCTCATCCTTTGTTGTTAGAATTATTCCGGTTGATATCTGGCATTCTAGTTTTCTTTCTATGACACATATACTTGCGTGGCATATAAAGTGTGCTGCTGCTATGTTTGGTTTCTTGAATGCTACCTGTCCATGATTTGGTTTCTTGATACTCCATAGTGATTACTTGTTTTTACTTTTTACCATACACATAATGCAAAGTTCTCAGAAGCACCGACAGGCTTCGGACCGCAAGTTGAACACTAGGAAGGAAGGATGGTGGATGCACACGGATATGATTTATAGCCTGCTCATTTCTGCTTGTGCATATTGCAGATGCATACACTATATGACTACTTTAATAATACAGACAGGGCCATATGCTTCAAATGCCTTTTATGTTCTTAACTGGTTACAGTTCTAGACATGAACACTTGAAAAGAATAATAATCAAATTATATCATATTGTTGAATTGTTTTTTTTTTTTTTTTCCCACGGTTCTTACAAAAGTATAAGTAAATCAAATTAGAGTTCTCGGAAGAAGGAAGACAAATTTATGCTTAGATAGCTAAAACACATCTAGATATATAGGTGAAGAAGAGGATTGAAACTAACCTGGGTGACTGGCTCCTGGGTATGTAATTAAGTTGGTGCATATAACCCTTGTATTGTATGATCTCAATTTGGGAAAAAAAATGCTTTAAATTTGATCTAAATATTTAATTCGATCTCTAAAGCCCAAAATTCTTTTGTCAATACAACCAAAAACACTAGTCCATGACTATGGTCACGAGTTATGACAGTAGTGTATATTTTACTTCATATGACCAACATAAGTTTCCTTCAAGATCACATAACTTCATTATTCAAACTTAAGTCGAAACTACATATCGTTCATAGAAAAAATTACCACTTCCCCGTGTGGCAGAAGGAGTGTCAACAGGAAGGAAAATCTTGAGGGGGAGGAAGCAAGCATTGAGATGCTTTAGGACCATCTTTCACAATGAAAGCCATGGCAAGACCCCAAGATGTATGCTCCTCAAGATGGCAGTGTATAAACCACACTCCTGGATTGTCTGCCTTAAGCCTAATAGCAGCCCATCCCCCTTTTGGAACTCCCACTGTATTTCTCTCTGGAGGATCAACAAGATTGTAATTTGCTGGATCCTTGTTAACATTGTAGTTACCCAACCCCTGGCCAACAATGAAGAAATTGTGACCATGAACATGAATTGGATGGTTCTCCACATTAAGGAAACCAGTATCCTGAAACACAATCTCCAAATTTGTGCCATAAGGCAATGCTAAAAGTTTTGTTCCAAATTCTGTGTTCATGTTTTCTGTTAATGGGTCCACACGAGTATAGTTAAAAGATTTTGGAGGCTTCTCTGGGAAATCAAGGGAGTATTCATGGGTGTTGAGTTTCCTATAGTAAGAGTCTAATATTGACATGGAAGGCCTAACAAAGGACTGGTTATTCATTGAAGCAAAGAATCTCTTGCCTTCATATCCCTTGCAGGTTGTGTTTGTTGGACAATCCTGAAGATTAAGGCTTATAGTTGTTATTACTCGCTTGTCGATCTTTTGAGGTACATTACAAGGAAATTGAGAAGATGCTATGCTTCTTAGCTTATAAGAGAATCGTGCTGCAAAAATTGTATCTTCCATCTGTGGAAGGTTGTGAATAGAAAGATTAGTAGGAACATAGAGCTGCTTGATTTTCTCAGTCCTTGTGTTTTTATACCTCAAAAATCCAACTGTAGTGGAGTTATCAAAGGGAAAAACAGATGTGCGGTAAGGCCTAGCTGCCATAGCAAACAAGCCTGAAGAATGAGTTTCAGGAGTTTGATTTGCTGTGAGCAGCACATTGGTGGTCTGGCCAGGAGTAACCATGATTGCTGTGGTTGTAAATGGTTTTGTGTATGTTGCATCAACCTCCACAACTGTTAAGGTGTGGTTAGCAACAGCAAAGTAGAGCTCATTACTGAGAGCTGCATTGATGATTCTAAGCAAGTATGTTTTACCACTCTCAACAGTGTAAATGAAAGTATCTGCACAAAGTATGATTTTGAAATGGTTAATCTTCTTTTCTTCAATTTGTTTTGATTCCCTAATGTGGGTGAACCAGGTGAAATTTGTTGGAAAGTTGCCAACTTAACTACCTTTGTTTGAACAAGGATAGAGAGGGCCTGGCAAACCATTTATGGTATAAGCATCAGAACTATTTGGTCCACTTCCATACTTCATCATCTCACTTTGCATTTTGTCCACACCCGAATTCCACCATTCACCTATTGTCAAAAAGAACAGAATTAGCATTTAATGTGGTGGGGAAGCAAAGAGGAGATACTTATCTTATGGTAACATTGCCAACCCCAAGGACTTAAATTGATAGTTGTCAAGAACATCAATTCTCTTAACTAGGAGTCTTTGTAACAATGAATGGAATAGAAAAAGTACCAAAAATAATGGGGACCTCAGCTTCAATTGGAGCAGAGAAAGGGTAGGGCATGCGGGGGTAAATTATAAAGGCACCATATACCGAAGCTCGTTGCCAAGAATGATGTGCGTGCCATAGAAGGGTGCCTCTTTGGTTGACCACCCTGAACTTGTATGTATAGGAATTCCCTCCCTTAATAGGACACTGTGTCACATATGCTGGACCATCTGCCCAGCCTGTTCTTAGTTGCCTTACTCCATGCCTATAAAACCATAACCAATAATTAATTGTAAATTGAAATCACTTTATTGATTGTTACGTATCCATGCATGAGACTCAGGCCGAGACACACATCACACATGCAGGATCTATGTCTTTTATCTGAAAGATTAATTATAAACACCTAACTTAATTACTTCTTTTCTTATATGATCTTATTTGTAAATTACTGGCAGAAAAACTTTTTACTTCCACAACAACTACAAAAAACGTTACTAAATATACATAGATTCTTCAGCTTTGAGCAATATGTAGTATTAACTAATTTCTACTAAGTACTACGACCTAGGATCTAGTACTCTCCGCAACGCTGGACGCGGTGCAGCTGTTGCAGAGCTGTTAGATTGCGGATCTTGAATTTTGATTCTTAGATCCAACGGCTTTGCAACTGTTGTATCGGTGCAGCTGTTGTAGAGAATCCAGACCAGAAATTTTGCAAGGAAAGTGAACATTCATAAAAAGTGTTATCATGGGGTTTTTCTTATTATGGAAATTTAAGTGGAAGACAAACAAGTATAAGTGAATGTATTAGATTTTAGTAACAGTTAATTTTAATCTAATAGTTGTAATTATATATTCTCATTTTTCTACGATAACCAATATTTTCACATAACATACCATAAGTAAGGATGCCAATGATGGTGCTGTCAATATTACAAAGCATCAAAAATTGAATCAATCATACAAATTGTACCAATCATACAAATTGTACCAATCTCTTCCCTCCCTTCAATTTTCCTCTGACCAAACACTACCTGATAAATTAAAGGAATAATAAATTACTTTAACCGTAAAAGGAATAATAAATTGCTTTAATCATGTCTCTCACTGTTGATTGTTTTGGTATTTTCAGCGACATGGGGACACCGGGACCAGGGTTCAAACCCGGGTGTTGCCGTTAAGACGTATGTATGTTTGTTGTTTACCATTTCTACTAGCTGACCAAAAAAAATATTACAAAGCATCACTTACCAGTGAATAGTAGTGTTTTTAGCAATGCGGTTGGTCACCGTAAGTTCAACATTGTCACCTTCGTGGATAGCAATGGTTGGCCCTGGGTACTCCTCATTCACGGTTAACAGCGGCTTAGTGTGGCACAATCGAGTCTCCTTTTTCCACTCAACCTGAAAACCACCCAAAATTATAGGCGCATTAGTGTTTGGACTAAATTATATATAGCTTTGGGTGAAATAAAATATACTATAAGGAAAGGAAAAAAAATGAGTCTCACATTAAACTGAAAGCTTCGTGTGGTTGCTGTAAAAGATGGTAGAAAGCCAGCTATTATGAACAGTGTTACCACTGACAACATATAGTGCTGCTTTTGACCCTTCATTATGTCAAACCCAAAGCTAGCTTTACGAGTTAGAACTACGTAACTAGCTAGTGTGGCAACTTACCAAACTTCAATAGACACCTCTATATAGATGTTGAGTTACTCTCCAATTAAGCGGTGATGCTTCATCGAATATGATGGTTTTTCATTTTATTCTTTGTTGTTTTTATTCTAGAAGACAGATTTTCTATCGCTAGGAGGGGTAGGTAAAGAAGAGCAAGAGACAAAGGAACTTGTGAGATAACAGCCCGATTGCAAGTTAACAAATCATTATCAAGCGTTTGATTTCTAGCTACCATGGAGATGCCAAGTTTAATACATTATTTCATCACTTCCCTCAATCTAAACTGTCTAACACTTCAACCGCGGGGTTGTCACCTTCTAGTCCACGATGTTGTTACCTATCAGATCCGTGCATATACATTCTTAATAAGGATATATATTCCTAATTAGGGATGAATTATGCGAGAGTTGCAATCATGGCTGAGTTGGACTAGATTAATCATCAATATCTTGATTCTTGAGTACCCACACGTCCGTGTGTCCTCTCAGATTTGTGGTTTGCAATTGTAGAATTATTATCATATATACAAGGTCCATTAATTACCAACCAAATATATTGGCTTTATATCACAAGCCAAAAAAAGCGATTTGTAGTGGATATATAGAAATACGCATTAATAAAAACAAACGACAATGAGAAAAGACTATATATATAAAGATGTGTTTTGTACATATAGATATGTCATATGTGCATCAAAAAAATCATATATACATGGCATAATCATGCATTAGAAAGTACAAACTGGTCGGCCACACGATTATGAAAGGCATATCCGTTTCTCTTTTTCGCTTTAAACATTTTGCTTATATATAAATATTATTGTCATTAATTATTAATAATTATTTGACAGTGTGTTACTTGTAATTTAGTTATAAACATATGAAATAAGTAATTTCAGACACTAATGTATTTTTAGAGCATTCGATGTTCACATATGCATCAGCTGATCATATTTGATTCGATCGAGTAACACACATAGGTGCATGCAATTCAAATCCCTGCAAAATTCACAGAAAAATTTTTAGGTAAATTTTCACAACAAGACTTGCTCATTACGCGTTCAACAATTAACAGTGAACACTGCCGATAACGGTATTGAGTGGGATTGTGAAATATGTTAAATCGGGTGATATAGCAATTCTTATTATCATTGTCACCTTATAAGGTACCAAACATAACATAATTAGTTGTAACAAAACTGAGTATATGAGGCTAAGGAAATCATGACAGTTGATTACTACTTTGAGGTCAATTAGTTGACCAAGGAACACGGAAGAGGAACACCTTTGAAAAAATACTATACGTCAAAGGATAATTGATTAGATTCTGTTGTGTCTACCGATGAGTGAAATGATCACATATTCATGCAGTTAAAATGATAGGAATTAAAATTTTGATTTGTTTCCCAATTGTTTGTCAGTACTTACAGGCTTAAGGAAAGTTCAGGGCACTGGACTATGCCGCATCTCACCATCTTCGCTTCAACATACATGTAAAAGTAGTGAAAACGTATTTGCTAAAGATAACATCTAGAGTAACTTGAATAGGATTCACTTTGGTCTGAATGCAGCGCAAATATACACGTATATCTTCATCATGGTTGAATGCAAAATATTATATGCCTGTGGCAAAAATATTCATATACGTCTAAGATAATGCTATGCATTTTGTCCCTAGACGAGCATGGAGTTCACAACAGTATAAACCCAGAACCCAGAAAGATACGATGCTCTTGCAATAGTGGAAGTAAGGTGCAACAGTCTGAGGATCAGCAGCAAGCTACTGTATTGTCCCTCCCCCCAAAAGAAAATATATTCACATATATATATTGATAGGATCACCTCACAGATACTATAATTAATTTGGTCAAAAGGCATAATGGTGAGACGCTGATGTACCATGTTATATTACACTAAATAAGTGCCTTGTCTTGATTTTCATAGCTGCTACATGTAATTTTGGTGTGCTGACTGACCCATGTGGGACTGAAAATATAAACTAGTGTATGAGAAACATCTATTTGTTAGCACTTCCTGGCATTCAGCTATCTCATGCAACAGGACCCTCCTGTTACAGGAGAGGATCCTGGTCCATTATTTGCCTTCATCAGAATGTATGCACCCTTTCGATCACAACAAAAAGGAAACTAGTAGACAATAATTTTCCCCCAGTTCAAGTCAAGTCTTCCTAAAATTTTACACAAACTACAACCTAAAGCAACAAAAGGGACTAGTGGGTTTCCATATTGATTACTCTTCAAAATTTCTGCAAGCTTAGGATTTACCGCTAGCCACATTAACTACAACACAAAGGCTGAAGCTGCAATTCAAGTGATTGATTTGCTGTTAACCCTTTTGTTTAATAATCAGTCAAGTGAGATTGTTAATAAATAATCAGCGCATATAAAAGAGCCCGTTTGTTTAAAAACGATTAATAATTATTGTTAATGAGATCAGTACACACAAAGAAAAAGAGCCAGTTTGTTTATAAACGGTGACTAGAGAGAATTCACCGCGAGGATTACAAGTGAGCGAGATAAATTAAAGAGAGAAAGCATATGAACAGAAGATAGGACTATGATTGATCAGCTACAAAGCGGGCATAGTACTAACCCATTTTCATTACAATCAGAACACTTAACAACAACAACAGTCCTCCCCTGTTTCTGATTGTGATTGATGACGATTTTGCAGCTTCCATTGCAACGAAAACAGGGCAAGAACCTCATATCCCCACAACCCTCACAAACAGCCCCAACTGCTTTTCTGGGCAAACCCTGAAGCAATTCCCCTAACAAACCCTCTTCCGCCACCTTCAACATCTCTTCAGCACCACCAATGTAGAATCCCTTCACGAACACTCTCGGAGGCACCACCACTGCCTCTTTTTCCTTCTCCTTCCCCTTCAGCAGTTCCCTCAGCTCCTCTCTGAACCCGCTATCCATCGACACGTCTCGCTCGCAGATTTGCACACCAAAGGCCTCGAACGCCGCCCTAACCGCGTTGCACGCCTCGAACGTCCTCCGCACGCCTCTCAACGTCGTCGTGTAGATCACCGCTCTCTTCTCCCCGTTGGGAGGACAGATCCTCTCGAACCGCTCCGAAAGCGTCGATCCGGGTTTTTTCAAAGATTTGGTAGAAGCAGCACCAGTACCGTTGAGGTTTGGGTTGGAGTTCTCTTTGTCGGCGAAGGGTTTGGGTGGCGGCAAAGGAGAGAAGCGGAAGCTGTCGGTGGTGTCGAGACCGGCCATGAGCTCCCAAGAATTGATGACCTCAGGTTCGGAGCGGAGGGTTTTGAAGCGAGAAGGAGGGGTGGTGGGGTGAGAGTGAGAGTTGGAAGGGTCGAGGGTGTTGAGGAGGCCATAAGTGGTGGAAGTGAGAGATACGATGTGGTGGCCGACGCCGAGTGCGGAGCTACTCAGTTGGCCGAATTCGTCTTCGTGGTTAAGCAAATTGGAAGAGACGCAGCCCATGATGACGATGATGCCTCTCAAATTTGAAATTTGAATGTTGGTGGGGGTGCGGAAGAGAAGACAAAAGAGAGAGCGTAGCGTAATAATTACTCCATCTATTCTATTCTATTTTACGCTTTACATTTTGAAATCAACGAGATCCTTGCATTACTTCTTACCTCTCTTGAAGTTTTTTCCCGCTCGGTCTCAACTTTTTTTAATGACTAATTAATTATTTAATTATCTCCACAAAAAAAAAAATAAAGGTTTATATTTCAGAGACTTCTTTGCTTATATTTGATAGATTTTTTTGTTTATATTTCAGACCGAAAAGAGTATTGTATTTAAACTTTACTATTTGGTATATGTATAGTACGAAAGAACAACAAAGAAAAAGAACGAATATTGTTGGAACCAAAACGACTCTGTAGCTGGCCCTCAAAGAGTTTTAATGGTAACAAATCCATTGAATGAACAAGTTTCTAGTGAGTATTTAACAAGTGTGTTAAATGCGTAGATACAATAAACACAAACAACTACTATGAAAGAAGAAGATTGCTCTGAACATAAGGCAAAAAGCAACACGTACTTAATACAAATATGATGTTGTGTCTGATATATGGCACAATGTGCATCGTCCAATTAAAGACTCGGTCCTATACCCTGATGACTAGTTCACAACGACAATACTTTCGTTGGGATACAAAACTTACAAGAGAGGTTTCTTATATTCGGTAGAGGCATCTACAGATAACGAGGAATGAAGATATTATCCTTGATTTTTAATTAACTTAACTTTGACAAGAGCACGCTATCTAGTATGGGACAAAAACAAAAAAGGAAAATTTGAAACTATAGTATTGTCTTATGCCAATAAGGTAATTATAGAAGAACGTGGAGGAGAGATCGTACAACTTTTCATAAAAGTAGCCACCTTCTCCATGCAAAATGTTTCCACTATCGAGTAAAATTACTACTAAGACAACAAAAAGTACCATGCGTTAAATTCAAAGTTGTGAATTGAGAAGACTATTGCACAACTGGATTATTTATATCCTATTGGATCTTTCTCAATCATTTGTCGTGTGTTTACGCGATGAGAGAGACATCTTCCTCAAAGCTAGAACTTACTGCTTCTCCCCAAAGCTCTAGGGTTCACGAAGGAGAGTCCTTGAGTCTCCTCTATGCTATTCACAGGGTACAGGAATTGGGACTAACTACAGTGGTGTTTGAATTGCATGCCAAATATGTGGGGGATAGACCTTTTTTTCGAGCTCCAGGAGCCTTTTATCTTCCTTTTTCCCCCACAACTCTAGGGTAGAGTTCACTGAGAGGGAAATCAATGTAATTGATTATACCTTGACAAGGGTGGTGGCTACATATATGGCTAGCTTTCGTGGTTATGATCATATTCTCACATGTATTGCGGATTTTATTTTTAATGAAAAAGGCCTGATTTTCCTCTTGTAAAAAAAAATGGGGCAAAACATGGGAATGTAACATTCACATAAATCCATCATGTATGAAAATTGTTTTTAAAGCGCTATGCTACATATGAAAATGATTTTTTATAATGTGTGCATTGTTAATGATAACAATGCACACGATAAGCCTCATTAATTGTTTATTTTTTATTTTTTACTTATTAATTACACACATTTCTAATCACTTTCCTATAATATCTCTTTCCACAAAATAGGAAATTGAGTAACTAATAAAAAAATAATTAATGAGGTTTATTGTGTACAACTTTAATCAATATGAAAATATCATATTTGTGAGTTTATTTATTTTTAATAATAATAACTCAATAATCCTTTTTTTACTGTCATGACTCAATAATCCTTAAGGGAGTGTTTGTTTCAAGTATAGAATTATATACCCAAGAATGATGTTCCAAGGAATCATATTACAAGAATTATTTTTCCCAAGAACAATTCACAAATGTGTTCGATAATTACTTGATATTCCTAGGAATTTTTTGAAAAATTTATTTAATTTAAATGTAAAAAATAAAAAATAGAAAAAATAAATAGAAAGAAGTGGGAAGTTATTGTTAGTTATTTTTATTCTCATGGGAATAAAAAAATTCCCACCCATCCATCGTGGGAATATGAAATAGGGAAATTATGTGTAAGTTTTATTCCTTAAAAAAAAATAATACACAAGGAACAATTTTCTTAAACTTGTACAAAACAAAGGAATGTTATATATTCCCAAGCTTACTTTATCAGGAACTTTTGTAAGTAACTTGAAACAAACACACTAAGTTTATAAAAAACTAATAATCCTTAAAACAATGATTCTGGAAAATAAGTAAATAATTATTGGGATAGCTAAGATAGATTTTAAATCCTTATATTGTAAGGAAAAAAAATCATTCATAGGGCTAAATTTAATTTTATCTTACTCATAAATGGAATATGAGCTAATTAATTTAAATGATCAGATGATTCAGATCCCGAGTATTTTTTAACGGTGATGATGGCATGAAGAAATGTAACACCTTATGTCAAAAAAATGTAACACGCAATCACATTTTTGGTTTTAAGATAATGAGAATAATTAACCAGTGCTCTTTATTTAAAGTGAAAAAGTTGCGTTAATTTGGAAGAAGCTCATTGCTCGCTACTCGATTCCTCGTTGGCAAACAATGCGCGCGAACTATAATTTGAGAGGGAGACAGTTATATAACCGCAAATTTCATGTTCAACCACCAAGGCCAACCAGACTGAAAACCCAAATCGGAGACAGAGACCCACACATTATGAGATGCACCAAATCCATTTCTACTCACATGCGCAATGGCCACTGTCACTTGGCTCTCCGCGTCTTCGACGCCATGCCTGAGAGGAACTTGTTTTCCTGGAACTTAATGCTTACTGGGTATGTTAGGAACCACAGACTCGGTGATGCCCGTAAGCTGTTTGATTTAATGCCTGAAAGGGATGTTGTTTCCTGGAATGCCATGTTGTCCGGTTATGTCCGGAGAGGGTACGTTGATGAGGCAAGAGATGTTTTTGATAAGATTCCTCATAAGGATTCCATCTCCTGGAATGGATTGCTTGCAGTGTATGTTCGGAATGGGAGACTTGAGGAGGCTCGTCGGTTGTTTGAGTCGAGAAAGGACTGGGAGTTGATTTCCTGGAATTGTTTGATGGGTGGGTATGTGAAGAGGAAGATGTTTGGTGATGCTAGGAAGCTTTTTGACCATATGCCTGTTAGGGATGTAATCTCCTGGAATACCATGATTTCAGGTTATGCCAGGGATGGAGATTTGTCACAAGCTAGGAGATTGTTTGAGGAGTCTCCTTTGCGGGATGTTTTCACGTGGACAGCAATGGTGTATGCATATGTGCAGAATGGAATGTTGGATGAAGCAAGAAGAATTTTTGATGAAATGCCAGAAAAAAGAGAGATGTCATACAATGCAATGATTGCGGGTTATGTGCAATACAAGGAAATGGCCATGGCAAGGGAGTTGTTTGAGGCAATGCCTTGTCGGGATACAGGTTCCTGGAATATCATGATTAGTGGCTATTGTCAGAATGGTGAAATTGTGCAAGCTAGGGAATTGTTTGATAAGATGCCTCAGCGGGATTGTGTATCTTGGGCGGCAATTATTGCTGGTTATGCCCAGACTGGTGACTATAAAGAAGCTATGAACATACTTGTGGAGATGAAACGTGATGGAGAAAGTTTAAATAGATCTGCCTTTTGTTGTGCTTTGAGCATGTGTGCTGATATTGCTGCTTTAGAGTTAGGGAAACAAGTTCATGGACAGGTGGTTAAGACCGGGTATGAGAATGGATGTTTAGTGGGAAATGCACTTGTTGGAATGTATTGTAAATGCGGCAGCATAGACGAAGCCTATGATGTGTTTGAAAGAATACAACAGAAAGATACCATCTCTTGGAACACAATGTTAGCTGGTTATGCTAGGCATGGATTTGGAAGACAGGCTTTAATGGTGTTTGATTCAATGAAGAAAGCAGGTTTTAAACCCGATGTGGTTACCATGGTATATATTTGGTTTTATTATGTACATTCCATGTGCATGAATGACTGCTCCTTATTCAGTTGTGTTGGATGACAGTAGCTTCATATTTTGCTTTGTTGTATTTCGTTTAGATATAGCTGGTTTACAACTTAGTTTTCTGATTAAAATTTTCCTGGCTAGTAGTGTCAAATCATCTCCCAATCTGAATACATTTTCTGTGAAGGGAAAAAAAAGCTTATTCCTTTCATTCCTTTCTTCTTATCTGTTTATTTTCATTCTAATAATTTACTTTCCTTGCATTGTCATTTGTCCAAAAGGAAGTTGAGACTGCCACAACACATGCTGTTAGGAATGTTATTGACCTAATTAATTAGGATAGATTATTTCAGAACAACTGTTACTGACTTGAATAACCTAAGATTACATTGAGGCTAGGCTATATGTGAAAGATACCTGTTGAGCTGTTGTAAATGTTGTAATATGCTGTAAGTAAATTTGGAGAATCGGTTGTGAAATCCCTTAAGTTAAGGGTTTGATTTGGCAATTATTTTTTATTTATTCCAGAATTATGACTGATTTGGTTTCCTTTTTTCCCCTACATTATATCATGCTGTGTATTATCAATCCAAAGTCAATAAGAATAATTCAGATTTCTTCTCGTACTGTATTTCATCACTGTACTTCTTTATTACAAATTTGTTGGTTTCAGTAGCAAGATACCACCATTCCACTTGAATTCCCTTATGTAGCTATGAATCGTATATGGTGGTGTATGCTTTTAAGTTAGAGACAGAGATTTTAAGTTAGAAACAGAGGAATAACAAGATATAAATATAACTAATGAGGGAAAGAAAGAGGCGGTCTTTGGTTTTGGAGTGGAATTTGGGAGGGATACCCAGGCCTATTAATCACCTGAAGCTATGAATCGTATATGGTGGTGTATGCTTTTAAGTTAGAGACGGAGCTTTTAAGGTAGAGACAGAGGAATAACAGGATATAAATATGACTAATGAGGAAAAGAAAAGAGGCGGTCTTTGGTTTTGGAGTGGAATTTGGGAGGGATACCCAGGTCTATTAATCACCTGAAGGAGTCTGTATTCATTTTTCTTCATCTCTGTTCTTATATCTTTCAAGTGCTGAGCTAGAAATTGGGGAATTTCTTCAATGAAATTTTTATTCTTTCTATCAATTCTGATCCAGTTCTATCACAGTATCACTTTCCTCCCTGCCATAGTTTTAGTTTATATATAGACCGCATGCCTGCAACTTTTTTCCTGGCCCCTGACTCTTGACTTTGCCTTTTGACTATATCTTTGACGTGTATGGGAAAATTCAGTTAGAAATACCATGCACCTAGTGCAGGCAAGAAGTTCAATTGCTAAGGACAATGTCACGTGTGCTATTGAATCACTTAGCTTTATTTATCTCATAATCTGTCAGATAGGTGTCCTTGCATGGATAAGAGTCATGCAGTTTACATGTTGTTTTCCTCCTCTATTTGGTATTTTCGTTTCTATAGTTATCCCATCTGTCAGTAAAGTTTTCTTTTATATAGGTGTAATGAGCTACAGCCTTTAACTTTTGTGAGAGTGCAACAGAAAAATTACATGTCCCTAGGCAATTTTACTCAAAGGAAAAAATTCCTCCTTTTATCAAATGGCTGTTGGGAGCTGTTCTTAATCTTAACGGAAAAAATCCTCCTGTCTAATAGTTGCTTAGGTGGGATCCTTGTCTTGTAAACAAATATGACCATAATCATGAAACATTAACCAATAAATTATGAATAGGCGTCAATAATAATATTGTCCTTCCTACAATGAAATAGTGTGCCTTTTGACTCTTTTCTATAAGTAACATCATTCTTCTTATTCTTCCTCTAATCATGTTTCAGGTTGGTGTTCTAATGGCTTGCAGTCATACTGGCTTGACAGACAGGGGATCTGAATATTTTTATTCAATGAATAAGGATTATGGCATAACGCCAAATTCAAAACATTTTACTTGCATGATTGATCTTCTTGGTAGAGCTGGCCGCCTGGAAGAAGCACATAACTTAATGAGAAACATGCCTTTTGAGCCAGACGCTGCAACATGGGGAGCTCTACTAGGTGCAAGCCGGATTCATGGCAATACTGAACTGGGTGAGAAGGCTGCTGAGATGGTTTTTAAGATGGAACCCCATAACGCGGGAATGTATGTCCTCCTTTCAAATTTATATGCAGCTTCAGGCAAATGGGTTGATGTTGGTAAGATGAGATTGAAAATGAGGGAACTTGGTGTTCAGAAAATACCCGGGTATAGTTGGGTTGAGGTACAAAACAAGATTCATACATTCACAGTTGGGGATTGTTTTCACCCTGAAAAAGGTAGAATATATGCTTTCTTAAAAGAGTTAGATCTAAAAATGAAGCGTGAGGGGTATACTTCTTCAGTAAAATTGGTTCTGCATGATGTGGAAGAGGAAGAGAAGGAGCGGATGCTCAAGTATCACAGTGAGAAGTTAGCTGTGGCATTTGGAATTCTGACCACACCGGCTGGTAGACCAATACGTGTCATGAAAAACTTGCGTGTGTGTGAGGACTGTCATAATGCCATTAAACACATATCCAAAATTGTCGGGAGGTTGATAATCTTAAGGGATTCTCATCGCTTTCACCACTTTAGTGAGGGTATTTGTTCTTGTGGGGATTATTGGTGAGTGAAGAAATATGGTGAAAATTAACCTAAATCTACTTAAAATCTATAATTAGATAGCACCTATGTGTCAATCCATCCTCGATTTCTAACTTACTATACCTCATGTTACTCCTTACCAAAGACACACGTTCCACCACTCCACACTTATATGCACATTACAAATTTTCCTATACCTCACTCAATGTGTCTCGCGACATGACACGTCGACATCTGAGCATGCTCTTCAGTATCTATGTTCGACAGATCCACATTTTTTATATCATGTCAATCTCTGCTTCAAACGAAAGAAAGGCAAAGGGTCGGCTTTCTATCATAGTTGCAAGGGTTCCATACCATATTAGATTGATGTTTGCTTCAGTTATGGAATTCAGTGGAAAACAACCGTTACAACTTCCAGTTCCACTTGCAATAGTTTCACAACAATTATGATATTTTCGGTTTCTTTTTGTTTCATTCTTCAAGGATCACGACACTAGCAAGGATTGTTACCTCCCAAACTGCAACATTTCCTCCACTTACACACGATGCGAAGTCCACAGCCATTACCTCCGCGATGGTGATCATTGGCAATGCAAACAACAAACAACCAGATTGAGATTGATGTTGCTGAGGAGTTCTGTGAGTTATAATCCCTTCCCATGGTTGTTATAGCAATCATCATTTGTCTCAGCTTCTGCAATACATATCTCTCCTGATTCGTCAGCCAAATATATTTTAGCTATAAGAGAACTTGATTATTCATTGCTTGATGTTGGTGAGCAACCCTCAACTTTCTATGATAGAAAATAATCTAGAAATGCATTTGCAAATCTTGTCGGTAGTTTTTGTCTATCAAAATGTTTGCTGTTTTAATATCTTGATTGATGTAGAATCTAGAAATGCATTTGCAACTGTAATATCTCAATTTAATGGAAATTTCTAAGGTCTATCTACACAGTATTCCCTCCTTATTTGCTAGATATGTTCCCATGGTTCATGGCATACGACAAACTCTATACACCAAGACATTGTTTTATCTTTGGATGACAGTTTCTATATGTATGATATTAATGTTGTTTTGTTTCTGAATTGCAGTTCAATGTTGATGAAAATATGAGTTTCTGAATAAGTCAAATCGTGCAAGATGCTACATGAAGACATTTTAATGGGTAGTACTTGCGAGAAAATTGAAACCGATTGGCAAAACAGGTTCTTGTGCCAGTGGATGTGATTTTCTTCCAAACCGGGATTCTAAAGGTATCATTTTGGATTCAAATGAACTTGCCACTGGTTCTTCTCAGGAGTCTGTTTCTAAGTCAGGAAGTGAATATGAAAATTCAATAACCAGAAAATATAATGAATCTAAGAAAAATGCAAGAAACAGTTGATGGTCACAGCTCCGCATAACCCTGACAGCCATAACCTTAATTACTTGAAATTCCATAGTGCTCAAATGAACTTGCCACTGGTTATTCTCAGGAGTCTGTTTCTAATTCAGGAAGTGAATATGAAAATTCAATAACCAGGAAATGTAATGAATCTAAGAAAAATGCGAGAAACAGTTGATGGTCACAGCTCCGCATAACCCTGACAGCCATAACCTTAATTACTTGAAATTCCATAGTGCTTGATCATAGTAGCAGTCATGAGCAACATGAGGTGAACACTAATGCATGTGATCAGAAACTAGCTGAACTAGATGACAGTTTTAGAAAGGAATAAAAGATAAATATAGCTTCACTGTAGTGGTGAAGAATTAAAATAGATGCAGAGCAAATCACTTTGCACGGGACGTAAGGAACCTTCTATTGCTCTGATGGTGAAGAAACAATTATCTAATCTTGGTTGCAGATTCCATGTTTGTGCATGTGTGGAGATAATTGTTGGTGTTGGGACTTTTAGTCCCACATCGGGTAAAATAGTAAAGAGGAGTGAACCTCTTTGTTATAAAAGGAGGCTTGGGCCTTGGTTTTATGTACACCATTCAAAAGCTTGTCTAGCAACTTTTGTCTCTAGATAAATTCCTCTCTTTGTTTTAGAATTTAATAGAATTCTTAGTATGCTCTGTGGTTGCAAATAATTTGAACCTCCACATCGAAAAAGAATTTATTAGGAATATTTCTTGTAAAAGGAGAGGTGTGAGGAATAAGTTTTGCTAGTGGGAAGCTTTGTGGGTGTCTTGGGGTGCAGAGAGAAAATTGTGTAGTTGTAATAATTTTCTACATAGTGGATTTTTCTCAGTCGGTGGTTTTCTCCTGGTTTGGGAGTTTTCCACGTTAAATACTTGTGTTGTTATTATTTCTCTATTTTGTTTTTCCAATTTTCACAAGTGCAGTTTCTGGGGAAGAGAATTTGAAGAGTCAAATTCCCAACAAGTGGTATCAAGAGCACAGGTTCTGCCAAAGAGGATGTCGGGAAGCAGAGTTTCAAATGCAGTCAGATTTGATGTAGAGAAATTTGACGGAAAGATCAACTTTGGCTTGTGGCAAATACAAGACAATGATGTGTTGATTCAGTCTGGTTTACACAAGGCTTTGAAGGGCAGGGTTACTCCTGAAAGTAGTGGAGATGCTGATAATGAGGCTAACATTAACTCCGATTTTGATGTCTTTTGAAAGAAGGACATGTATATCCTTATGACATGGGTCCCAAAGTTGCCATGATAAAGGATATTAAATGTTAGCGGGACCACATTTTGCACACGGGCATTGGTTGACATTGATGCAAGGTGTGTGGTGAAATTTATGTTGATGGCTGATTAACTTCCATGAGAGTCAAATATGGGAGTTGCACCATAGTTTTTTCAGCAAGGTTATATTTCGACATGTGTCGAGTTTAAATGCTTGGGATGGCTAGTTCGAGTGATTATGCTTTTATGGTGGAGCATGATCAAGCGTTGCAGTTGATAGCGAAAGCTATGGGAATCTTCATCAAGGTGGAGCGTTGTGGGACCACAAAGTCACAAGGTGGAGATTGTTGGTGTTGGGACTTTTAGTCCCACATCTAAAATAGTAAAGAGAGTGAACCTCTTTGTTATAAAAGGAGGCTTGGTTTTATGTACACCATTCAAAAGCTTGTCAGCAACTTTTGTCTCTAGATAAATTCCTCTCTTTGTTTTAGAATTTAATAGAATTCTTAGTATGCTCTGTGGTTGCAAAATTTGAACCTCCACATCGTAAAAAGAATTTATTAGGAATATTTCTTGTAAAAGGAGAGGTGTGAGGAATAAGTTTTGCTAGTGGGGAAGCTTTGTGGGTGTGAGGGTCTGAGAGAGAAAATTGTGTAGTTGTAATAATTTTCTACATAGTGGATTTTTCTCTGCAGTCTTTGGTGGTTTTCTCTGGTTTGGGAGTTTTCCTCGTTAAATTCTTGTGTTGTTATTATTTCTCTATTTTGTTTTTCCAATTTTCACAAGTGCAGTTTCTGGGGAAGAGAATTTGAAGAGTCAAATTCCCAACAATAATTTGTTTCCATTGAGTGGTTCTGGGCTTTGTGCTTCTAACTCTCTGAAAATTATTCTTTTGCATTGCACTATGATTCTTGTGACGGTGTGGCCCATTCTATATCCAAAAAAAAAAAAATTGAACCTTGCAGCTCAGTGAGTGAGGGTAGCAAAATTAATAGGTTGAACTTTCTATATTTGACAATCTTTTGATTTGTTGCCCATTAACTATTTCCACCAACCATTTCTTACTTTCATTTCATATAAGAGTTATGAAGTATCTGACGATGCACTATCTCCTAAATCTTAATAGGTGAGCTGGAACTTAAAAGACATTACCTCACTTTTATAAAATATAATGTTAATGCTATAATAACAACATGTGTTTTCGAAATCACATGAAAGTAAAAGACCATCCCTTATCAACTGATGAGCATTTTCCAATTTGGAATTACACACAAAAGTTATTTTATTCTTAAATTCCATGTGTCGTACTAATGTACTAAATTCTACCCGTGCAAAGCGCGGGTTAGCATCTAGTATAACTAGTATAAGCATGATTTGTAGTCCTTCCCTTGTGCTGAGTAAATAGAGAACACTTTATCAGGATTGATAGATAATCATTAATAAAATTAAAATTGATAAAAAAAATTATTTTGAATAATTTAAGGTAAAGAATACTCTTGGTTTGTCGAACATTAATTGTGAACCATCCACTCAACCCGTTTACCTATAAAAAAAAATAAAAAATCCACTCAACCCGTTTCAAAACTTGAGTTTGAGTTCAATAAAAGGAAATTGACCAAAGACGATGTTAGAGAGTTGATTTATCGAGAGGTATGGCCATACATTTCAGTCACTCCTGCTTCAATATATTTCTTCTCTTTGATGTGGCAATAATTAATTATACATTTGAAGTAAACAGAATTTGGAGTATCATCACTCAGATGCTCCAGGAATATATTCATGGTGGAGATCAAATCCGCTTCATGTATCCAAGGTAGATGTGCTAGTATGCTTGTGATTTTGTTGAAGGCTTGATGCATATATTAAAGCAGATGTGCATGGACTATCTGTCTGTTCTGTCACAACATAGCCTTTCATTATTGAAATACGATATTAAGCCAACTTTTACTGTATAATTTTCACAAATATCTATTCTATTTTATATCTATTATCATGAGCCCCTCTATGCATTTATTGTTGTGGCACTGAGACTCTTGATTTTATTTATTTGTTTGAAAATTTCCATACTGAACTAGAACTTCAATCAGTAACCCTGTGTTTGGAACCGCTGATTATAGGAAGAATGGAAAGAAAACACAGTTTTCTAAACTTGTTCCCTCCTTTGGTTATCATTGACCAGCAAAGGAAAGAAAAAAAGTCACAAATCCCAACACAAAAACGCTTCTTCCCAAATTGCGAAGAAAAGCTTCTAGAAGCATGAAAACTAATCGAAATTACGATATTGCCCTCGTTTAAACAACAATATTTCATGCAGTTTTTTTTTTACTACGTTGTCACGTAGCTGTAATCAGTTTCTTTTTCTTCTTTTTTTGATTCTGCATACATTCAAAAAATGGATTTTCCCCAACTAGTTAACATTTTTTTTATTACTCTTATTTTATTTCAAATCTATATTTTTTTTTTTATGAAATATTTTTTATATTTTTATTCTCATTGTTATTTATTAATTTTCAATTTATCTTTGAATTTTATGAAATCTTTTTTATATTTCTTCTCTTTATTATTATTAATTAATGTTTTTAATTATATTTGATTTTAGTAAATTTTTTATTTTTATTTATTCTATTTATCATATCTCATTTATACTTAGGGATATTTATGTCATTTTATAAATATACTTCTTTCTTTTCTCTTCCTTTTTCCTTTCATTTTTCCTCAAACCAAACCACTAAATAATCATCTCATTTTCTACTCATTTTCTCTTATTCTCCCTTCTTTTCCTTTCTCTTCTTTTCTTCTATCTTTCTACCCTAAACCAAACACACCCTAAAACACAGGCATGCTTGTTTTATTTGCCATACTTTTAACAAAAAAATTCCTTCTGAATATATACTTTTGTTAATGCTCATCCTTGTAATTATGAAATTACTCATGGTTAATTCTGTTTTGCATGTCATGTCATCTAAGAACTCTAATATGGACTGTGGATTCTTTCCTTGAATTAATGGATGAGTATATGCCTCTTGGAATGGGTTAATATGACTTGATATTGTATAAGAACTTTGTAGAATTTAATTGCATGCAAGATGTCTGATATATATTTTAAAAGAGGAAATTGTATTAGGAATCCTTCAAATACTATGCTAATGTATGTATTGACTTGGATTAGAAATTAATGAAGTGGGAATGTGCCTTAAGTGGCTTAATTTCATTTGGAATGAGAGTTAATGATTAAACCCCCTTTAAATGTAAAGTTCCCTTCTTTAGTTGAGAGCTTGGGCAACCGTAAGTCCCAAGGTTGTGCAAACTAGAATCAAAGACTTTGAATTGATGAGTTACGTGATATTTTATCATGTATGTGTCCATGATTTCATGTGGTGTGTTTTCCCTAGCTTCAAAGTGTAGGTTATGGGAATCATACAATGGGATTTGGGAAATATGAGATTTGATCATTGTTTGACATGTTTGAAAATGATTGAAGCATGAAAGGAAATGATAGCACGATTAGGCTCATTTATGGGACTAAGAAGGGTTTATAGGAATTCCCTTAAGAAAAGTATTAGGACATAAGTTGTTCTAAAAATTAGAGATATGGTATTAGAATTAATTATTTTTATAATGGTTCTGATAAGGACGGTATGCGATACAAGGTCAAGCCCCGTGGTCAAGACCCAGCGGTAAATCCTTGGTTGCTGCAAACCGTAATACAATGCAGGGTCAAGCCCAGTGATCAATTGTATCTCGTGGTAAATCCTTGGTTGTGCAACTAGATGTTCAGTGCGGGGTCAAGCCCAGTGATTAATTTATATCTCGCGGTAAATCCTCGACTGGTATAGGAGAGTCGTGTAGTACAAGGTCAAGCCCCGTGGTCAAGACCCAGCGGTAAATCCTTGGTTGTACAATAGTAGTAGCAGCAGCTGGCTTGGCAGCCCAATTGGGACCCGATGCCGCTGGCAGCCCTCCAGTGGGACCCAGGCTGTTACATTTATGACATGCTGCTGTGATTTTTTTTTACTAAACTTTCAAGTAACAAAATATAAAGAGAAGGTAAAAAAAATAAAAAAGAAAAAAAATGAGATGGGGAGAAAAAAAATGAGATGGGGGAATAAGGGGATAAGTAAGAAGTTAGAGAACACAATACTCAGGGCCTCGGAACAAGATCCCAAGTGAAAAACTATAGCACATTTCGAAGCTTCAAAGTCTTGGATGAAATCAAATATACAAATGTGCAAATGCACTACGAAGTACCTCGCAATTCAGCAACTCATTCATGGAAATATTACATATATGTCTGACAAGAATAACCTACAATAAGATCAATCTATGGTACTCAGTCATCCTTTTCAGTCAATTCTTCTTTTGAAAGTAACTATTCTATTCTCTTTTACATTTTAAACTCATTTTCACTTTTTTCTTCAAAAAATCAAATGGACACATATTGAGAAATTTTCAACACGTGAGCTGATAAGCTGATAAGAAAAATGAGCTATTCTCTTCTCTTTTACATTTAAAATAAATCCATTTTCACTTCTTTCTTCAAAAAATGAAATGGACATATATTAAGAAATTTGCAACATATAAGCTGACAAGCAAGATACATGGCAATGTCAACTAATCTTAAAGTCAGATTGAACATGGACCACTATGCTTGTACATGCATCAATGCTGCTACTCAAGTTCCAAGGAGTAATTTGAAGTTCCCTCTCAATATATGATGCAGTAGTCAGTGTTATTGCTTCATCAGGAAGCCCATGTTTCAGTTATTCCTAAATGTTTTAGGCAGTAGAGGCCAGCTTGCTTGCTTCCGTAGGCACAACGACAATGAATATAGTGTTGAAACTTAAGTCCCACATCGGTGGGATTTTAGTTTGTTGGCTCCTTTGTAGTATATAAAAGGAGGCCAAGGTGTGATGTTTAAATCATCCCAAACATTTCTCTTCTTCCTCTTTTATTATTTCTTATACTCAACAAGAGTATTGTGAGAGTATTTGTGAGGTATTTTGTGAGAGGTATTCTTGTAATATTTTCCCACATAGTGAAATTCTTCTGGTCTTGCCCCGTGGTTTTTCCCTTATTTGTTGAGGGTTTTCCACGTAAATTTTGTGTGTGTTCATTTCCTTATTTTCGTCTCTTATTTTAGTTGTGTGACACTATTCCGACACTGGTACCTAACAAGGGTATCGAGCTCCAAGGTTGGTGATACTATTCACTGCTGCGTCACTTTAGGGAAGGTGTTGGTTCTTAGTATGCTCAGTGGTTGCGGCATTGGCCTCGATCTTCCACATCGTAGAAAGAATTGTTGCTTTGGAAATAGTGTGGTAGTGTAGAAGTGCATGTCTAGGAAAAGTTCCTGCCAAGGAAAGACTTGGTATTTAAGCTGTCCATTGGTGACCCACCTCTCTTTCCAGGGAACTTACTCCGTGTACTATTTACTGGCCTCTGATCACTATTCCAAAGATACGATACTATTCTCATATACGGTTACTATTTCACGGTGGTTGTATACTTTACAAGAATTGTTAGCGTATACTAGATTTGTTCGGTGTGGATACGCATAACATCGTTTCACGATAATCGTACTATTCACTCGCGGAAATAGTGTAATCCGCTGGTTCGTGGTACAACCATGGCAAAGAATTTGAGATAGAGAAGTTCAACGAGTAACTTCTCCTGTGGGAAATTGAAGGTAAGCGCTTTGAGGGAAGGATAATTGCTCGAAGCAATCAAGGCGCACTACAGATATGACCGATGAAAAGTGGAAAGAGAAGGATGGCAATGCCGCTAATTTGCACCTAGCAATGGCGGATCTGGGCTTTTGTTGCGTAAAAGAAGACTGCAAAGCGAGATTTGGGATGTACTTAACAAATTGTACGAGGTTAAGTCACTTCACACAAGAATATTCTTGAAGAGGAAACTCTACACTCTTCGAATGAGTGAATCCACATCGTGACGGATCACATTAACACCTTGAACACGCTATTTGCTCACCACAAAGATCAGTTTCAAAATAGCGTAAAATGAACGTGCGTAACTTTTACTTGAGTTTACTGTGATTCGTATGATCAACTCATCATCAATATTACAAACAATAATGTACACTCTTCACTTTGATGATGTTGCCGTGTAATTCTTGAAGAAGAATCCAGCGCAAGAATAAGAAGGAAAGGTCGAAAAGTTCAAGCAAGCGTAAGCTTTTATCGATGACGAGAGGCGATCAATCTAACGCGTGGCCCTGGGAGCCAAGATCATGGTAGATCAAAATCTCAAGAAGAAAGAATCTCAAATGCTACAACCGCGGGCATGAGAGGGCACTCAAGAAGGAGTGTTGGAACAAGAAGAATGGAGAGAAGACCCGTGAGCATCAACCTCAAGGTTGTGTTGCAAGTACCGATGATGGAGAAACTCGTATAGTGAGCAGCAAGTCCCTAAAGGTGGAAGGAAACTCAATGATGTTTGGATAGTGGACTCTGTGCGACATGGCACATGACTTCACACCGTGATTGGTTTTGTACTTATGAGTTCTCAGGGATCCGTGTTTATGGGAAATGATCACACCTTAGAAATTGTTGGAATCGATCGCCGTAATAAAGATGCAAGATGGTGCACTGTGAAGATACAAGTGCGACATGTGAATGGCTTGAAAAGGAATCTATTGTCCACTGGGCAATTGATGACCTCGGGTGCAAGATCCATATTGAAGGTGGAGTCTTGAAAGTAGTGAAGGGCAATCTTGTGGTGATGAAAGGAAAAGATCACAAGCAATCTATACATGCTTTTGGGAGATACGTTGCAAGAGGCGATGCATCAGCTTGCATCAGCGAGCCATGAAGAATCAACGATGATGTGGCATCGCCAGTGCTAGTGCCATATGTCGAACGTGGCAGAAAGTTCTTGCGAACGCACTCCTTACCCGCTCAAGACGGTAACTTTACCCTCGTGGAGTATCAGGTGACAAGTAAGATAGATTGAAATTTGCAAAAGTAGCTACCAAAGCAAACGATACTAGACTTAATACATTCTCGATGTGTGGGAGTCACCTAGGAACATCCATGGGGGAGCAAAGTATTTTGTATCATTCATTGATGACTACCCAGAGATTGTGGGTGTACCCAATCAAGAAGAAGTCGGATGTGTTTCAAGATTCAAGGAGTTCAAAGCACAAGTAAGAGCTTGAAACCGGGAAGAAAATCAAGTGCTTCGAGACGCATTAAATGGAGGAGAATATGTAGATGGTAACTTTCTATCATTCTGCGCAAGAGGGTATTACAAGACACCATCGCTGCACATACACACCTCGGCAGAATGGTGTAGCAGAGCCGATGAATAGACTCTCCTAGAAAGAACAAGAGCTGCGCCGAACATCGGATCGCCAAATCTTTGGGCGTAAGCAAATAAAACCGCTTGTTACGTGATAAATCGACGCCATCAACGATTGGTTTGAAGTCACCAATGGAGATGTGGAAAGGAAAGCGGTAGATTATTCTTCTTTACATGTGCTCGATGTCCTCGCGACGTAATGTACAACTCCCAAGAAAGAACAAAATTGGATCCAAAATCCGTAAAATGTATATTCTTGGGTTATACGACAATGTCAAGTGGGTATCGCCAGTGGACCCCACTACCCGCAAGCTTATTGTTAGCAGAGATGTAGTCTTTGCAGAAATGAACCGCAAAGTGAGCGTAAAAATGACAAAGACTTCCAAGGAGACCGCTATAGTGCGCTTGGAGAGAAAAGACTCAAGAAGATGATTCTTCCCAGGCGTAACCAGGGCACATAGAACAAGAACCAGATGAGGTCAACGATGAAGGAGTTCGACGATCAACACGCCGATAATCCGGCACCATCATGGCACTCAGACTATGTTATGGCCGCCATGATGCATCGCGTCTTTTCGACCGAAGAAGGTGAACCATCAGCCTCTTCAAGAAGCGCTGAACAGTCAGATGTTTCTCAATGGATGACAAAGAATGCAGAAGAAATGGAAGCCCTACATAGAAATAAGACTTGGGAACTTGTTGAACTTCCAAAGGGCTCAAAGCCATCTAGGAACAAATGGGTGTTCAAAATTAAACGAGACGACAATGATCAAGTGGAACTAAGATCGCGCCGGACTTCAGTAGTCAAAGGTTATGCTCGTAAAGAAGCGGATAGACTTTGACGAGATATTTTCTCCGTTGTCGACTTACTACTATTAGGGTAGTGTTGGCAATGCGGTGCCGATTTGATTTACATCTTGAACAGTTGGATGTAAAGACTGCTTTCTTCATGGAGAGCTTGAAGAAGAAATTTATATGCTCCAACCGTAAGGCTTTAAAGAACAAGGAAAAGAAAACTTGGTTTCAGAGGTTGACCAAATCTTCAGACGGTCTAAAGCGAGCGCCGGATGTTGGTACAAGAGATTTGATTCCTTCATAATTAGCCTTGGTTACAACAGATCGAAGTCTGCACCATTGTAATTACTACAAGAGGTTTCGATGATAATGATTTCATCATTTTGTCTTGTATGTGGATGACATGTTAGCTGGTAGGCCCCAACAAAGATCGAATCCAGGGAATTGAAGGCACATTGGCTGTGGAGTTTGATATGAAGGACTTGGGACCCGCAAACAAGATTTTAGGGATGCAAATTCACCGAGACGAAAATGATAGGAAGATTTGGCTTTTCTCAAAAGAATTATCTAAGGAAGGTCTTGCTGCGACTCAACATGCAAGACTGTAAGCAATTTCTACCCCGCCTTCTCGTCAATTTTTAAATTATCCTCGGTATGAGTCCTAGAAATGAAGCGGAGAGGATGGAAATGTCTCGAGTACTATGCATCAGCTGGGAAGCTCTTATGTATGCTATGATATGTACAAGACCGGACATTGCACAAGCAAGGGGGAGCAGCTTTGTCGGTTTATGGAAAATCCAGGTGTAGAGCATTGAATATCGTTAAGAGGATCCTTAGATACATCAAAGGAACCTCGTGATGTTGCATTATGTTACTGAGGATCGTAATTCATTGTCGTGGGTTGGTGTTGATTCAGATTTTGCGTGATCTTGATAAAAGGAAATCCACTACTGGGTATGTATTCACAATTGCGAGGAGCGGTGAGTCGGTTATCTAAGTTACGCATCGTTTTGTCTACTACGAGGTCGAGTACATGGCGCCTACCCAGGCTTGCAAGGAAGCTATCTGGATTAAAGGTTTAATGGAGGAACCTAGCACAAGCAATGGATGATTCATTGTGTATCAGGACAAGCCGTGATACGAGTGCCTTGCATTGCAAGGAATCCACTTTTTCATTCCAGGACAAAGCATATAGATACCCAGTATCACTTTGTTCGTGAAGTGGTAGAGAAAGGAACCGTGGATATGCAAAAGATTCACACCAAAGATAACCTAGCAGATGTGATGACGAAGCCAATCAATACTGACAAGTTTATTTGGTGTCGATCCTCCTATGGCCTATCAGAAACGTAAGCGACATGGAATGGCAAGGCAGAAAGAGTGGTGTGAAGATATGATTGACTCAATCAAAATCTTCAAGTGGGAGAATTGTTGAAACTTAAGTCCCACATCGGTGGGATTTTAGTTTGTTGGCTCCTTTGTAGTATATAAAAGGAGGCCAGGTGTGATGTTTAAATCATCCCAAACATTTCTCTCTTCTTCCTCTTTTATTATTTCTTATACTCAACAAGAGTATTGTGAGAGTATTTGTGAGGTATTTTGTGAGAGGTATTCTTGTAATATTTTCCCACATAGTGAAATTCTTCTGGTCTTGCCCCGTGGTTTTTCCCTTATTTGTTGAGGGTTTTCCACGTAAATTTTGTGTGTTCATTTCCTTATTTTCTCGTCTCTTATTTTAGTTGTGTGACACTATTCCGATACTCTGGTACCTAACATATAGTTTTGCACGTGACGTGAGAGTAGATTTGGATGAAATGTATATTTTTTTTTTCAAGACTAATACATATAACACAATGACAATTGAATTCAACTTCAACATTAAGTTTGATTCATCACTCCATCACTAGGCATAGAATCAGATTCAGGTTAAAAATTCTACCATAGAAATAATGTCTTTAAAACAGACGAATGCCAAATCTAATGACCAAAAAAGTAAACAATAGTTGCCACTGTTAGGTGAAGAGGTTGTTTTCCTAGAGGGAAGTTCCTCAACCTGATGAAACGGTTGGCAAAATTGCAATGGCAAGTAAATGCCTATCATTCTCTGGAATGGAATTCAATTTCACCATCAGCATCTGACGCCTGAAAATGGACATAGAAGAAATTTAAAATAGATAAAAAGGGGTGGTAGATTCCTACACGTAATCTTTCATACTTTTCAACCTCCGTCTATTCGTCATGCTTGGGAGAATTTGGCTCTCCATGGGCGAATCAGGCCAGATTATCAACCTCCATTGATGAGGCTCCAAGTACGACACTGGTCTTGAAGGCGGCGTCGACATTCTCGACCTAACCGTAGAATAAAGAGGTCATGGGCGACGAAGAAGATGAAGCTAATAATGGAAGCACAAGAGGATATGCTGGGAAGAAGGCATTAATTTGCAATTGAAAAAAAAATATCATACCTAACTTCATTAACTAGTGTTAAGTCTTTCATCAGAACCATTCTTTTAAAATCTATTATATCCAACGGTGTAGAAACCATAGTCCACCAGTGCAACATCCTTCTGGTGATGCACGTTATACACTCCCCATTTCTCTCTGTTCTCCATCTCTCTTCGCTAGTTATGCGATTCCTCTTCAATCTCATGCAAAACCCCAGCTCTCTCTTCGTTCTCTCCCTTTGAACACTGCTCTCTGTTGTCCATCAAGATGGGCAGTTGAAGCGCATAATTGATGATTTACAGCAGGGCATAGTAACTAAACCAGGTTTTTCCTACAACCAGGGCGTGTTATTGTATGAGGGGAGGCTGGTGGCTTCGGCTAGCTCCCCTTGGATCCCCACCTTGCTCACAAAATTTCATTCCACCCCTAAGGTGGCCACTCTGGTTTCTATCGTACCTACAGGCGTGTGGCAGCAAATGTCTATTGGATTGGGATGAAGAAATCTGTCCAGAAGTTTGTCTAGGAGTGTGACGTTTGCTAGTGACAAAAATATGTAGTTGCATCACCAGGAGGCTTTCTACAGCCGCTGCCAGTCCCAAGCCAGATTTGGGAGGAGCTCTCAATGGATTTCATTACCGACCTTCCAAAGTCCAAGGGATTTGAAGCCATCTTCGTGGTCGTCGATCGCCTTTCCAAGTATAGTCACTTCATACCTTTGAAACACCCCTACACAGCTAGGATGCTTGCTGAAATTTTCACCAAGGAAGTCATACGCATCCATGGCATTCCTCTCTCTATTGTAAGTGATAGGGACCCGATCTTTGTGAGCAATTTCTGGCGAGAACTGTTCAAATTGCAAGGCACTCAGTTGAAAATGAGCACGACCTATCACCCACAAATGGATGGCCAAACGAAAGTCGTTAATCGCTGCCTTGAGACTTTTCTTCGCTGTTTTATTGTTAATCAGCCCAAGACTTGGGTACTGTGGCTCCCATGGGCAGAGTACTGGTACAACACGACCTTCCATGTGTCTACTGGTTCTACTCCTTTTGCTACTGTGTATGGCAGGCAGCCTCCTACCCTTACTCGTTTTCTCCCAGGTGAAACTAAAGTGGAGGCGGTGCACCACGACTTAGTGTATCGGGATGAGGCCTTGCACCAGCTGAACTACACCTACTGCGCGCCCTAGTGCGCATGAAGAACCAAGCTGACCATAAAAGAAAGGAACACAGCTTTGATGTAGATGAATGGGTGTTTTTGAAGTTGCGCCCACATGTTCGGCAATCTGTCCAGACCCGCATCAGTCCTAAATTAGCCCCTCGATACTATGGTCCTTTCAAGGTGATTGAGAAGATTGGGCCAGTGGCTTACAAGTTACAGCTTCCTGACTCCGCTAGGATTCACCCAGTGTTTCATGTGTCTTTGCTCAAGAAGGCCATTGGTGATTACATGGTGGAAAAAGAGTTACCTGCTAGCTTGGATAGTGATGCGGCCAATGCTTGGGAGCCTGCGTCAGTCTTGGCTACCCGTGTGGTGACACAAGGAGGGGAGGATGTTCGTGAGTTGTTGATTCATTGGAAAGGAAAAGCTATTGAGGAGGCAACTTGGGAAGAAGATTTCACCATCTGTAGTCAATTTCCTACCCTCAGACTTGAGGACAAGTCTATTCTTCAAGGGGGAGGCAATGATAGGGTCGGGAATCCTACTATAGGCTCAAATGGGGTGTTGGTTCACCAGCAAGACAAGCCCAAAGCATGGAGGGTGTATGTGAGGAAAAACAAGGGACAGAGTGTGACATCCTAAGAAAATAAAATAGACTAAAAGAATATTTAGATAACCCTAATGTTAATAAGAGAAAAAGAGGAAAAGTTGGCCCGAAAACAGGTCCACAATCGGCCCAAATAGACCTGATTTCCTTAGGGAGTAAGAAAAATGGATTATTTTAATTCTGGGTAGCTCGCGACGCGACAGAAGTATAAGGGAGGAGTCTCGCGATGCGATTACTCGCGTAGCGACGAAAGCAAGAAAGAAATTGGCTCGCGACGCGATCCAATGTCGGTGTGAAAGGCGGTGATCAGCGCCACGAATCACGTGACACATGTCCAGCTCGCGACGCGATGGCTTGTTGTGTCTGAGGCCATCGCGACGCAATGGAACCAATTTTTGCCTATATAAAGAGCTCGCTCGTCCCAATTTCGTGGAGCTCTCCACTTGGGCATTGGAGGAGCAAGGAAGGAGCTGGAAGGAGGAGAAGTAGGATAGAGCTCGCCCCTGCTAAGCCAGGTATGGGGAGATATGGACTCTATATACTAGGGATAGTAGGAGTAGGATAGGTGTAGAATAGGAAAGTAGGGTGGCCCAAGCCCTACTAGGGGTTGATGCCCCAACACCCTAGGATGGGTGTTGTGACTATGGCTGCTAAGGATAGCAGTCAATAGTCCATCAACCATAGGTGCAGTGTTGTGTGAAAACCCTAGGGTAGAGAACTTATAATTATGTGTTGACTGAGTGTATTGTTTATGTGTTAGTAGTATGTCGCCTGAGCAACAGTAGAATAATTTGTGTGCTGATATTTGCTGTATAATGTTTCTTGTATAACTGTTTAATTATTATTCAGTTATTAGATACTTGTGCTGATAGTGTGGGGGAGAATGAATAAATTGTTGATTAGATAATAAATTAATAAGAGACTGATAAGTTGAGCTGATAAGCGATGAGCTGTTAGGTGCTGAATAATATACATAGTTGTGTTGTAATCCACTGCCGTGCACATAAGCTGTGTGCGAGGCCAGCTGCCAGAGTGTGGGCACGATGTAGTCGGTATAGGACACGCTGGTCCTTGAGGTTAGTCTGGGTCCGACAAGTCCACAGGTGACGGATGGCTAGCTACCATCTTGTCGGGACGTTGGGTAGCCTGGTCATCCTGACGGGGTACTGTTGCATCACTGTCCATAGTGCCGATCCCGAGTGTCGTCCCGACACCTATTCCTATCGCCGCATTGGGGAGCAGGGATGCATTCTTAGGAGTACGATGAGCGGGATAGGGGGATGGACAACTGGCTTGGTCTGGTAGCTGAAAATCTATCAAAGCAAAGTAGCTAAAGTGGGGCTACTTCTGCCCTAGTTGAGTTGTGTGGCCATGTAGGCATGTAGACTCAAACTGTATGGGTAGGGATAGTTAGGTGATAATTGTAACATCCCAATTTTTAAGAAAAATTGTTTTAGCAATAAAATCCCAGACACTTGAAAGTAAGTCGTAGAGATTGATCACCTCAATGATTTACTGAGAGTACGAGTAATTATTTTGACTTATTTTAAATAAATTATTTATTATAAATAATTATTATTTATGATGACAATTCAAATTAATAGACATTGTAGACGTATGCTGCTTTTAATGTGAATTCATCAATTAAACTCTATATAAGTTTTTTGTTTGACGCGGTAACGCGTATTTTTGTTGACTAAGAAAGTGAATGAATTAAATCAAAATGAAATTTAATTTAAGAATTAATATGAATATTTCATATTAATTCATGGTTCAAAATTCGTTGAATAATTCTTATGAATATTCGCCGTATTTTGAATTGCCGGGTATTTTTTTTTATCCGCAATGAAAATTTAAAAGAAATTCTGATTTCGATGAGAATCGAATCGTAACTTGTTGTGATATTGTTTGCGTGTTTGTAAGAAATTTATTTTCTTCAAGAAGCTGTATTATATGGTTATATATATATATAATAGAATTGTATTCTTATTCTATAATTTCTTACATCTTTCTTCTTTTAATCACATCCTTTAAATCATGACCTATGGTGCACTAACATTTATTTAAAAGCACCAAACTCCCGCCCAAATCCCACTTTCCTCTCTTTTTCTCATCCACGTGACAGCCCACTCTTGTTTCTCAAATAATTCACCCATTCACTTTTTCTCACTCTGATTCATGTACACAGTTATAACTTACCACCTCACCTAAATACTCCCTCTGGTCTCAATTATAAACAACAAAAATATCATATTTTTTGATCTCAAATATAAACAAATCTAACTAATTTTACACTAATATTCATAAAATACTCTTATTAAAATTACTTTTTGGTCTCGAAAATTCTGAAAAGTGTGCTTTTTACATTTACCAACAAAAAAAAAGTGTATTTTTTTTTTCTTAATAAATGTGTTTTTTTTAGCTAAAATATGAGACGAGAGGGAGTACCACTCTTTGTTTCTCAAAACCACCACGTAACAAATATCTAAGGGTCTGTTTAGTTTGATGGAACATAATGGAGCGGAGCGGAGCGGAATGAGATGGAATGGAGTGAAGCGGAGCGAAATGGAATAAATTTCTCACTCCATTGTTTGGGTATTACATGATGGAACGGAATGGAATGAAATAAGTTAGAACTTTTTTATTCCCATTTTACCATTATGTCAAAAAACATTATCATGTATATTTAAATCATATACTAAATTATAATTAGATTATAATAATAATATAATAAAATGAAAAAAAATAATAAAAATGAAAAATAGTAATTGAATAATAATAATAATAATAATATTATTATTATTATTATAAATAAAAGGCAAAACATGTACCCAAAATAAAAAATCAAAAAATAAAAGGCAAAACACTTGGCCACAAAAACAAGCGTCAGTTGTACGCAACAGCAACGCCAAGGTGTTCATGAAGTAAAAGCATCCCTCTTCATAATACCAAAAAAAAAAAAAAACATCCCTCTTCACGATTAAAAAAAAAGCAGTATTGCTCATCTTCTTCTTCTATTTTCTGTAACTTTCTTCTTCGTGAATAGCATCACCATCATCATCTTCTTCAACCTCACGATCTCTGCAACGATCATTATCACCATTATCGATCGAAGGTCGCAGCTCACTGAAGCGAGAAAGAGACGGACAAATTGGTAATTTGATTACTACAGTACCTGATTCCATCGCATACACCCCGAATCAGGGGGAAGCAAAATGGAAGAAAACGGTGGAATTGGGTGGAATCCATACCACCACTTCCCATTCCATTCCATCCAATTTTTAGAAACCCAAACAATGAAATCTCATCCCTTCCTATCCCATCCCACTCCATTCCACCCTGTACCACCAAACCAAACAAACTCAAGATTCTCTTTTTCCTCTTAGTCACGTGGGAACACCCCACATTACTCACTCTCCTATCATTTCACTCATTTTTTAACAGTCTCCTTCTCATTTTTACGTACACTACATACTCACCCATCACTCATCTTTTAACCCAAAAAAAAAAGGAGAAACAGAAACAGGAACCTCTCCCTCTCTCTCAATGGCTATCTGCTGTGAAGGCAAGCCACAGCTACTGCCACCTCTCTCCAGCGATTCTGCCATCGTCCGACCACGTTTCGCCAATTCAAACACATATTCGTGATCCTCTCATTCTCCTCTATCATCCTATTTGATCAGAATTTCGAGTGGAGCAACTTCAAAAATGGGTCTCTCCTTGGAGCTCGTTTTCCGTCCATTTCCGGCCGTGCCTCAACAAACCACGACCACCACTGTGATGTGCTCATCATTCTCTACCCAAAGATCCTATCTTTTTTATGAAAACGCACAGATCCAAAAACTCCAACCGCCACCTTCCCGACGAGATTCTGGCCGCCACGGACCTCCGTTCAAGAAACTAAGTGGATATTTGGAATCCTCTCCTCGTTGGCAACAGAACGCACAAAGAAATTTCATGATCGGAGAGCCTTCGCCGGTGACCACCGCGCCGGAAATTCTAAACCGTGGCTAATCATCAATTGTTGGATGGAATTTTTATGTTTCAACTACTATTCTCATGTCTATTGTATTTTTTATGATGATCATGAAGCAAAATGACTAATTTTACCCCCTTGATTTAAGGCCCTAGGCTGTGGATTGGGAAAGAAAAAAGAGAAAGGATTGCTCACGTGAATCTTATTTTTAGTTGATGTTGTAGTTGTTTTTGTTGTTGTTAATGTTTTGATCAAGGTAAAATTTAAGATTTCATACTCCTTGAGCCTTGTATTGGCCATGACTTAGAGGAGGTTTTTGAAAAAAATTTATTTGAAACCCTTGGTTTAACTTTGGAAGCTTTGAAAGTTGTTGTAGTGTTGCTATTGTTGAAAATTTAGTTTTTAGTACTCCTGGAGCTTGATTCAAGCAATGACTTAGAGGAGAGTTTTTAGAAAAATTGGAATTAAGTTAAAGTTGTTTAAAGTGTTGATTTAGTGGATTAAGACTATGAAACACCTAATGTTTAAAGAGATCTTTGTATTTCTTTAATAAGGTGGAGTCTTGAAAATTTTAGTGTGAAAAATATTTTATTTTAGTATTGATTTTATGGTTTTGAGATTTGAAAGAAAATGATTTTCTAGTATTTTTAAAATTTCAAGTTTAGTTAGAAAGTTATAAAGATTTGAATAAGTTGTAAAGTATTTAAAAATATTATTTGTTAACTTTGTTTTAGTATTCTTAAGTGTGAGTATTACTAAAAGAATTTTTGGGTTGTGTACCCTAGGGGTTTGTTTGCAAACCATAACCTAGGGGTTATTTTCAAGTGATTTAGAGATTTTCCTGAGACTTAGTTTTTTTCTCTTAGGGTTATTAAGCTCGTGAGTACGTGCGTGCGAGAGTTCGTGACGTGTCTTTGACGTTAGCGTGGACATGGAACTCTAGTTGTGTAAGGGCACTTCACATTTAATATTTGTTATAGTATGTTAGTGTAAGGGCTACTTCTAGATATGATTAGAGTTGGATATTGATATGCTGAAATGTGGTTAATGTTTATATGCTTATGTTTGTGAATATTGAATTGTGGATGCAAGTTGATTGAGATTTGCTGAATTATTGTGATTCTGAGTTGTGGACTGTCGAATTGATTGTGTGGTAGATGTTAGATATATGCTTAATTTATGTGGAAATATATTGCTGGTGTTGCTGGATAATTAATTATGTATTTAAGGTTGGATAGTTAAATATTTGTTTGATTATGCCTTGTTGAAATATCATATGCATGATATATTCATTTGAGTCGGTGAAATGCATTGGCATGCATGGTGGTATAACTTCGACCTGAATATCTTGGGTGATGGATTGCCCATGGCCAAAGGAATTCAAGGAACGTCGTTAATATATTCGTCGGATGGGGTGATCGATTGGGGATGTACCATGGCGTAGCAACGATTGACCATTTCGATATTTTGGAATCATAAACAGTGACATATAGTGGCATTTGTGCATTCTTGTTGAATGGTGTATTATGTTCTATCTGTATAATATGAATTGTTATTGTATATGCTGTTGTTGTTGTATTTGTTTGTGTAAGAAGTTGACTCATCATCAGATTCTCATAGTGTGTTCAGGGATAGTGTTGGGGTTCGTGGGTTACGTCGGTCTGAGTCAACGGTTCTTTCATCATCTAGGGTGAATCCCATGAGGACTTATCATAGATATCAGACACATTAGCATACAGAGGATCCCCATTTACCACCTCGTTTTAGAATTAGGATTTCGAGACCAGACCAGAGGTAGAAGGTTGTTTAGTAGAATGTTGGTTTGACTTTTGACTATTTTGAGTTACTTTTATACCCTTAGGGTTATTGTCAGAGTCTGTATATTACTTTTTGGAGGTTCTGAGGTAGGAACCCTTTTTATGTACAGACTGATGTATATTATAAATATAATGAAAGGTTTTCTTTCTTGTACCTTGGAGTTTTATTATTTTTATTATACGCGTAAAATGGGTTAATTATATATAAAATAAGGGCGTTACACAGAGGAGTAATGCTGATGTGGCAGTGAGAGAGGGAATGGGGTAGAAGGCGTGAACCAATTCTGTTATAAGGAAAAAGGGTTGTGTGAGGTGAGGGTATCGGTTATCATTTTGTTAGTGGCAGAGAGGGATTGTTCTCTGCACTGAGCTTTGCTCTGGGAGTAGTGGAATATCCATTCCTCTACTAGTTTCCTTTTTACCATCCATAATAAGCAACCATTCTCTCATTTATCTTCTGTTATCTATTTTTCCTGCAATTCTATTTGGTGGTCTCTATCACTGGTGCATGACATGTTTCAAGATAGATTGTTTGTGGTCTTGGAATTGATCAGATGGATTAATCTATGGTACAAACCCCTGAAAATGAGCTTAGGAAACAGATCCAGATGGATTAAGCTATAGAGAAATGTAAAAAGATAAGCAATCACTTAATGACTAAAATCACACAATAAACGTCAAGAGAAAGAAGAGCTTTATAAGTCTCCTATTTTGTAGTAAAGTATTAGAATATGATTTTACTGAGAGCTGCTAAAAAAATAAAAGTGAAAGCAAGGCTTGCATGAATATTCACCAGAGGTATCAAGAGTCCATACTCATCTATCCAAATGAGATAGAATATCCTCCAAAACCATAAAAACAAAAGGTAGCAAGGAACTTGGTAACTAAGTAATATTAATGGCAATGGAAACAAAGAGAACAGAAATTGAGCCAAGATTTAGGGCCGAGGAATAGGAAAAAACATTGAGCCAATACTAACTTTAATTTTAATTATGGTATTCAGTAGAAGGAAGTAAAAATATTCAGTGGTGTACAAACACACAACATGAGGATTAACAGCGAAATTTATTTAATTGCCTGTTCTAAAAAAAACCCACCAATCAACAGAATAATTATTTACTTTTTCCTTTTGATTTGAAAAAATACCGATTAGGCTGAAATGGTTTAAAGAAGAAAATGACAACAACAAAGAAGGACAAGAAGCGCTCCCAAACACCCAGAGTAACAACATCTCCGCTATTGTCCAATGCCTACTCGTCTTCTCACACGACACACACAGGTGTCCGAATCCTCTCCATTTACTAAAAAATGGAGATCTCCAGTTGCTTATACATTGGTTAGACACGTGGAATAGAAAATGTTCAACGGCTGAGATTTAATCTTTGTATTTTTTTTTTAAAATCGAACATGACAGAACGTGTTTAAACCTTCTTCCCTGTTCCTGTTTCCAAGCCTCCAAGTAGGCATGGCAACGGGCCGGGTCGGGGGCGGGTTTTGCCTCCCCCGTCCCCGTCCCCATTTTCAACGGGTTCGGGTTTTGCCTTCTTCATCCCCGTCCCGATAAGTCGGGTTTCACGTCCCCAACTCAATTTCTAAATATGTAGAAAAATTGAAAAATTATAGTTATGATAATTAATAAAATAAAATCATAATTATTATACAATGATAAAATAAAATAAAAAACATTAAAATAAAATGTTCTATTGAAAAGAGATTAAATTAAAAATAAATAAAATATATGAAACAAAATGAATGAGTATAAATGCATAAAATAAAATAAAAATTAACAATTTATATTTAATTGGGCGGGTTCGGGTCGGGGGCGGGTTGGGTATCGACATCCCCAACCCCGTCCCACCCCCAGTCAAAATCGGGTCGGGGTCGGGTGGGTACCCGCGGGTTCGGGTTCTGTTGTCATGCCTACCTCCAAGGCCGCCCCACCGCCGCCATGCCGCCTCTTCGCCGTGCTGGCACGCCCTTTGCCGCCCGATCGCCCATGTGACCCGATGCACTGTGCACAGTTTTCGCCCGGTCTCCCTCGCTGCTGTGCCGCCCGGTTTCGGCCATTGTTGTTGCCGTTGCGTGGTGGTTGGTAGGCCCTTCAATGTGTTGTGTGCTTTTTTGCAGTTAACCCATTTTATTGGATTTCAATGCAATGAAATGGCACCTGTTTAGAATTTATTCGAACTTCACTCAGAAAGTTGTGGGGTTTCTCCTTTTCGTTTGAATTCAAGCATTACTTTTCAAAACATATGTCAATCAATTATGTGCTTGTTTTGTTTGGTGTGCATAGAATTAGTGGGATAGGATTGATGAAATTTTGAACTGGAATATGTCAGTGCAAATAAGACTGTCAAATGTCGTAGATGGAACCCAGTCAATAACTCTACCCACAAAAAAATGGAACCCAATCAATAATGACATTTTCCATGGGCAAAGAATGAATGCAACTGATCACAAATTGCAGACTAGAAATCGTTCACTGAAAGAGGCTTTCATCCTCGTAATAATCCAGGAGAGGACCAACACAAACAGCGGCAGCAGAACCCGTGGAAACTGTGGCTGGGTAGGAATCGACCTGAAGGCTCTGCAAACAGCCTCACGATGGCGCATCCGCTGAAACAGTGGTGGCGCCGGGAAGGCACATGGGCCAGCAAAAACTCTGGAAACTTTGGCGGAGAGATGTGCGCCCTTTAGCCACGTTTTTCATTTCTTCAAAAAAATAATTAAATTTATTTACAAAGATTGAATGTCGGCCGTTGAAATTTTTTTATTCCACGTGTCTAGCTAATGGGCAAGCAACTCGAGATCTCTATTTCCTTAGGGTCTATTTGGGATGAGGTTTTAGGGGGGAGAAAAGGGGAGGGTCTTGAAAGACTAAGTCTATATATTTATATATATTTGAGATTTTAAAAAAATTGAAAGAACAATTTGATAGATGATCATATAACGTTTCAATCACACTTCATTCGTTTTTAAAAATATGTTATAGTTTTCTTAATTTTGAAAAAATAAAAATAAGCCATCTCCTCCCCTCTCCCCTAAACCATTTTTCAAACAGACCCTTAAAAAATAGAGAGGATTTGGACTCCCGACAGAGTTGTGTTCGCGCTAGATCTATGCTCAAGACAAAGCAACTATACAAAACTATGTCAAGTTAATTTAGTGGTACATCGGTGGACTATGGACAAAATAGTCCACTATAACTGGCCAATGAGAGATACAATAAAATGTGGTTGCCCCACTACTTTTACAATCTTCTCTCTTGTGCTAAGAAAAGGAGGGAAAAGGAGTTTGGATCTCTTCGGCCAACACTTCAATTAAGGGTATCAAATAGATGGATTGGATAATTTTTTGAATAGATATTAATGTATGGATTGGAAATAATCTATTTACCATTCACTAAAAGTTCATTAAGAAAATTATCCATTTACTATCCACTAAAAGTTCATTAAGAAAATTCAATCCATCCATCATCCATTTAAAATAAAAATCATCTAAACCATCCATTAACAATTTTTTAATGGATGGATATCCAATCCATCCATAAAAATTATTTTTAATCACAAAAAATTACTTTTAATTATAAAAAATATTTTAATTACAAAAACTATTTTTAATCATAAAAAAATATTTTAATTAAAAATATTTCACTCTCTCTCCTCTTTCTCCCTCCCCCCTCTCTCCCCACTATCACCCCCTTTTCCCCCCTCTCCCCTCCCCCTTCCTCTCTCTCTCTCCTCTTCCAGTCTTTCCTCTCTACTTCTCCCTCTCTCCCCTTTCTCCCCTTTCTCTCACTCTCCCTCCCATCCCCTCTCTCATCTCTCCTCTCTCTCTCTTCTAAAAATTGGAATTTGTCTTTTATTTTTTCCCTTCATTTTTAATCTTTAAAATTAAAAATAAATATTTGCTAAAAAAAAGTATAAATAAGTCATGTTTTTTTTGTCTCTATTCCAAGACTAAAAGCACTATAGTGATAGACTGAGAAACAATCTTTGTCAAATATATAGACTAAACGAATTTTTTTACATACATTAATTTCAAAAAAAATCCATAGGTTAAATACATATTCAAATCTAGGAAATACTATTCTGAGTAGCAAAGAATATAAAGATTAGGAATTAAATCAGTCAAGCTATATTGAAATGATCAAAATTTAAATGAATGAAAAACATGATGATTTATAGGGCATAAAAGCCTTAATTTAAATTATTGGGACTAAAATATAATTTTAGTTTAATATGTCACTAATTGGAATTGATGAGGTTTTTATTGTTATGGCTAACATTGTGGACAGTTTTTCACATCATTAGCCTGACCTATTTAATGCCCTGCATTGTAGTCAGTTTTTCTTTACTTAAACCTTTTTTATTATGAATATTTAAATAAGTTATGTCGGAGATTTTAGAGAAACTTATTTGATTTATGCTATACGTGTAAGTATATATAAATAGATACATAAAAAGAGGTACATAAAATAGGGAGAGGGGGGTATTTCTTGTTAAAAAAATTAATGTCCTTAAAGATGAAATAATGTATATAAAAAAAAAAAGAACCAATTCATCCACTGAATTTATCTCCAGCATAATGCTTACTAGTTACTATTGTTAAGTCTCAAGAATAAAATGAATCAAAAATTAGCAATTTCATTGAACTGAGAAGTTGTATACAAGATACGAGAGTATCAAAATTAGTTACTCTTAACTATCAAGACTAACAAACTAAAACAATAGATGTGGGCCTGGGTCCAGAGCCCCTATACAACAAGGCCCTTACTAAGCAAATTGGCCCAATACAGAGAAACTACTAACAATTTCCTCCCTTGAACTGATTGCCATCAACAAAAACATCAAGCAATCAGTTCAATTATGTATTCTACACATTCCTAATCTGTTGCGCAGTCTCTAGAAAGCTTTAGATTTTAAGGGCTTGGTCATCAGGTCTGCAATTTTCATCAGGTCTGCAATTTGATCCTGGGAATTACAATGCACTAGCTCAATTGCTTCTTCTTTGACAATGTCACGCAAGAAATGAAACCTTACATCGATATGTTTACTCCTTCCATGGAGGACATGATTTTTAGACAATTTGATGGTAAAGTTGTTGCAACGATAAATCATGGTGCTCCCAGTCTGTGAGTTTCTCAATTTCAGCAAAATTCTGCCCAACCAAACTGCTTGGCATGCACATAATTGCTGCTATAAATTATGCTTCTGTAGTGGAGAGAGTGACTACTGGCTGCTTCTTAGATGACTAGGAAATGACAGATGTCCCTAGCATGAACACATATCCTGAAGAACTCTTCCTATCATCAACATCCCCTCCATAGTCACTATCTGTAAATGTAATCGGTTCCTTCCTACCTTCACTTTCATACTGAATTCCAAAATCGCCTATCCCTTTCAAATACATTAGAATTCTCTTGGCCACCTGAAGATTTATTTTTGTGGGACTGTCCATGTCTCTACTTATCAGGGACACTACATACATAAGATTCGGTCTGGTAGCTGTCAAGTACATTAGGCATCCAACCATTTGCTTGAAATTGGTGGCATCTACCGATCCTCCATTGCCTTCCTTTGTCAGTTTACAGCCAGGAACAACAGGATTCAACATTGGCTTGTTGTTGCTAATTCCAAATCTGTCTAGTATTTCTCTAGCATATTTGGATTAGTTAATTGATAATCATGCAGCAGTTTGTATAACTTCTACACCAAGAAAATAACTCATTCTACCCAAATCAGTCATGTCAAATTCCCTCTTCATGGACTTCTTGAATTCTGAAAACATTCTTTCATTGTTTCCAGTAAAAATTAAATCATCCACATAAAGGCTTACTATCCACAATCCCTTATTCTCTCCTTCTTTAATGAAGAGTGTGTGCTCTGATGAACATTTCACAAAGCCCTCCTTTACAAAATAGGATTCAATTCTGTTACCAAGCCCTTGGTGCTTGCTTCAAACCATATAGTGTCTTCCTTAACTTGTAAACTTTGTCTTTCTTTCCTATCTTTAAGTATTCTTGTGGCTGATCCACATAAATTGTCTCCTTAAGTTCTCCATGCAAAAAAGCATTGTTTACATCAAGTTGATACACACACCATCCTTTAAGAGCTGCCAATGCTATAATAGTTCTAATGGTATCCCACCTAGCCACTGGTGCAAATACCTCGCTGTAATCAATACCATGTTGTTGAGTAAACCCCTTTGCTACCAATCTTTCCTTGTATTTCTCTTTCCCCTCTTTCATTTAATTTTGTCTTGAAGACCCATTTCACACCAATCTTCTTGGCACCCTTTGGAAGGAAGGTTAATTCCCAGGTTCCATTTCTTTCTATAGCTTCAATTTCCAAGTCCATGGCCTTTCTCCAATCTTTACTATTGGCTGCTTCTTCAAAGGCAACAGGGTCTGTGAAAATAGGTAAGTTAGATTCCTCTTTTGAATTCAATTCCTGCAATTCTTGCTCGGATGTCACATATTCATTCATCCAACTAGGCTTCTTCTTGATCATTCTTTCAGCTAGAACATCCTGCTCCTCCTCAAAACCACTATCACTGAACTGCCTGCTGGAAGAACTTGCTGAGGGTTCCAGATTCACATTATCTGCCTAAGCATTTGTTTCACCATTAATGGGCAAATCAGTCATAACTTCTGTACTCACTGCATTACCCTCATGTTGCTGACCTTCTTCTTCTTCTTCACCACCTCCTTGTTTATCTAGATCAGACAATTTCCCCTTCTTTTCTGACTTTGCATGCTACCAATTCCACTTCTCATTCTCACAGAAAACCACATCTCTGCTCACCATAATTTTCTTCGAGATAGGATCATAAAGCCTGTATGCCTTTGATTCCTCACTCACACCAAGGTGAACACACATAACACGCCTTTTATCCAGCTTCTTTCTTTGATTGTCTGGGACATAGACATAAGCAATGCAACCAAATATTCTGAAGAAATGAACTGAAAGTTTAGCTTCACTCCAAGCTTCTTCAGGTGTAATATCTTTGACAGCAATAGTTGGACTCCTATTTTGAACGTACACTGCCCATCTCACAGTTTTTTGCCAGAATTCCTGGGGTAAATCCTTCTCTGAGAGCATGCTTCTTACCATATTCATTATGGTTCTATTTTTTCTCTCAGATACCCCATTTTATTGAGGGGTATAAGCAGCTGTAAGTTGCCTCTTGATGCCATTTGAACTACAAAAACTGTCAAAATCAGTTGAGGTGAATTCCCCTATCTGTTCTTAAAGCACAAATATCACAGCCAGATTCCTTCTCCACAACAGCCTTAAATTTCTTAAAGACCTCCAATGCAGAGGACTTCTCAGTTAGGAAGTACACCCAGGTCTTCCTACTAAAATCATCTATAAAGGTGATGAAATATCTCTTTTTGCTGCTAGACTCGGGCTTTATAGGGCCACAAATTTCTGAGTGTATCAATTGAAGTCTTTTTTCTGCCCTCTATAAGGTACCCTTCGGGAAGGGTTCCCTACGCTGTTTCCCAGACATACAATCACTACAGACCTTAGAAGACTGACTCAGCTTAGGCAATCCCTTCACCATGCCCTTTTCATTCAACAACTTCAGGCCTTTTTGACTTAGATGACCATATCTACGATGCCATAGATATGATGCATCCTCATCTGTCACCTTAAAGCATGAGGGAGTGATAACATTGACCAATACCATAAACATTCTATTATATGACATCTGAGATCTTATAATCAACCCCTTTTCTTCATGATATATCTTACACACACCTTGCTAAAACACTATTGTTAACCCCTTCTCTTGCAATTGACCAATACTCAAGAGGTTGCTTTTTAATTCAGGAATGTAATATAAACCAGTAATTATTTGAATTAAACCTCCAATTTCAAGCTTAACATTCCCCTTTCCCATAGCAGACATTTTAGAATTGTCCCCCAATTTGACCGAAACTCAAAAACTTTGATCAAGATCAAAGAACCATTCTTTACACCCACACATAAGGTTATTACACCCAGAGTCCAGAAACCATACCTTTTTAATGGAAGAATCTCCTTCTTCGGTGTGGGCCATCATCAACATTTCTTCTTCTTTATTCAATTCCGCATAGTTGGCTTTCTCCTCCCAATTAGGACATTCAAATTGGAAATGCCCTAATTTGTGACAATGATAGCATTCAACCAACTCCTTGTTGAATGGTTGCCTTCCTTTACCGCGTCCTCCCCTTGCTCCGTCGCGACCTCTTCCTTTGCCACCACTTCTGCCCGTATTACTGACTTTCAAAGCTTGCTCTTCTTCTTTGTGCCCTTTTATCCTTTGTCTGTGCACCATTAGAGAGTCTTTGCAAAGTACTCATCAACCATTTCTCCCTCCTTCATTCCCAACAATTCAATCTCTCTTCGCAACGCTTGAAGCTATGCCCTCTTGACCTTCGAGGAGCCCTTATACTTTTGCTTCATCAAGTCCCAGATATCTTTTTTCGTTTCTTTATTGAGTATCGTCTCCAAGATGCTCCGATATATGGATTGGAATAGGTAAATCTTCGCCTTGAGATCTTTCAATTTGATATCTTCTGCCGTCTTTAATTGCTCTGTCGTCGTCGCTATTGGGACAGTGAAAACCTCATTCTCTATCAAATTACAGTACTCCTTCGAGCATAGGAGGTTCTCCATTAACATCGACCGGTGATCATAATGTCCATCGAATCTTGGAATCAGCTGTTAAGTCTCAAGAATAGAATGAATAAAAAATTAGCAATTTCATTGAACTGAGAAGTTATATACAAGATACGAGAATAACAGAATTAGTTACTCTTAACTACCAAGATTAACAAACTAACAACAATAGATGCGGGCCTGGGTCCAGAGCCCCTATACAACAAGGACCATACTAAGCAAACTAGCTCAATACAGAGAAACTACTAACAACTACAACTTCAATTGAAAAGTTTATGTGCTTGTAAGTCGAAGATTACTTCCATCTATGTGCAATTTATGAATCCAAAAGGTGCAGCTATATAATTATTTATAATAAAATGTTACACATTTTATGGTTAGGACTTTTCGAGGTCACTCGATCAGTAACGGTGGTCGGGGAAATTGCAGCAGCATCAATAGGCGAATACAAATTTCACGAACAGAAGCTTGGATTGCGGTATTGCCACAAGAAATTTGAATGGAACTGGCAACAACGTGGTTAGGTCACTTCGGAATTCCATGTTGGATGCTTGAGCTTCTCATGATGCGACATTGAGATCGGAAAACACCAAAAATGGCGGATCTGAGAGGGGGAGAGAGGGGACGGAGAGAGTAGAGAATGGAGAGAAAGGAGAGAGAGAAAAGAGAGGGGAGAGAGGGGAAAGAGTAAAATATTTTTAATTCAAATATTTTTTTATTATTAAAAATATTTTTAGCAATTAAAATATTTTTTATGATTAAAAAATATATATTTTATGACCAATTCAAAAAGTTATCCAATCCATCCATTTGTCATTTCTTGTGTAATTCGATGGATTTAGAAAAATAGTGGATGGATGACTAACCATCCATTAAATTAAATGGATGGATTGAATCCAATCCATTCAGTTTTTTTGTTTATAATAGATGGATTAGATGAATTTCTTTTTGGATGAATTGATAGATGATGGATAAATGGATGATTTTGTCACCCCTATCCATCATCTGCAGACAAATTTAAAGGGTTCTCTAAGATGGTTTTCATGGCATTGTACTACTCAAAATCCAACAAAAGTAAAACATCGTTAGAAATGAAGTCACTAAGGCACAATTAATTTTGTTAAAGCCACGGTTGAATCAAATGACTAATAAATAAAAGGCTAATTTATACTTTTGGTCCCTTATATTTATTTTAGTTTTCAATTTGGTCTCTTATGTATGTTCTGAATTGGTCCCTTATATGTTAATTGTGATCCCTCATATTTTTTGGTCCCGAAATGGTCCCTTATGTTACAAAAACTATATCAATGTGGTCTTTTTGTCTCTTATTTTACAAAAAAATGGACCACACTGGTATCATTTTTGTAATATAAGGGGCCACTTTGAAACAAAGGGACCACATTGGAGTAATCTTTAGACATAAGGGACTAATTCAGAACAAATAATACATAAGGGACCAAACTGAAACCTAAAATAAACATAAGGGACTAAAAGTATAATTTAGCCTAAATAAAAATAACTAGAGTATAAAAAAACTAATTTCTGGAGGAAAATTAAAAAAAACTTTAAACAGTTCACCCTAAACCCTGAAACATCAATAGAAATGAAGTCACTAAGGCACGATTAATTTTGTTGAACCCACGGTTTAACCAAATGACAAATAAATAAAAATAACTAATTTTGGGGGGGGGAATAAAAATAAAAATAATTTAAAAATAAAAAAACACTTTAAACGATTCAACTAGGTCGATTAACTGTTCAATCCGGTTGTGGACGATTCAGCCAGACTTTAATTCAAATGGGTCAAATAGAATCACGATTCGGTCCGATTTTGAAAACTACGGTTCCTTTCGATAAAAAGATAAAAGAGAAAAGATAAAACCTAATTCTTCTAAACATTATTTTCTTTATTAAAAAAACGTTATTTTTTCCTAAATTCTTTTTTTTTTTGACAATTTTTCCTAAATTCTTTTATAAAAAGCATTTGCTCAACTTTTATTTTCAAGCTTCTCCAACCCGCGTTTACTGCCAAAATCAATTCCAAAAAAAAAAACTTAAGCATGAAATCTTCGCATTAAAAATAAAAATAAAAATTAACCATGAAATCATGTTGAGCAAGCATGTTCAACATAATGCGTGGGAGCTAGCTATGTTCGGTACGTGCAACGTGCGGCGTCTGTGCACGAGCTATTTGGGAAGACACAAACACCTCAGTACGAGGAGGAGGGGAAGCGTAACCAGTCACTCTCCATCCTTCTCCAACAACAACAACAAGAAGTCAAAAGTAAAAGACCCCGACATCCTGAAATGGAACAAGGCCATTTCTACCCACATGCGCAATGGCCACTGCGACTCCGCTCTCAGCATCTTCAACACCATGCCTCGTCGAAGCTCTGTCTCCTACAACGCCATGATATCTGGCTACCTGAGGAACTCCAAGTTCACCCTTGCAAGGGGCCTGTTTGATGAAATGCCTGAGAGAGACTTGTTTTCCTGGAATGTAATGCTTACTGGCTATGTGAGGAACCGCAGACTCGGTGATGCCCGCAGGTTGTTTGATTTAATGCCTGAAAAGGATGTTGTTTCCTGGAATGCCATGTTGTCTGGGTATGCCCAGAATGGCTATGTTGATGAGGCAAAGGAGGTTTTTGATAAGATGCCTCATAAGAATTCCATCTCCTGGAATGGGTTGCTTGCTTCCTATGTTCACAATGGGAGAATTGATGAGGCTTGTCGGTTGTTCGAGTCCAAATCAGACTGGGATTTGATTTCCTGGAATTGTTTGATGGGTGGATTTGTCAAGAGAAAGATGTTAGGTGATGCTAGGCGGCTTTTTGACCAAATGCCCGTCAGGGATGTAATCTCCTGGAACACTATGATTTCAGGTTATGCCCAGGATGGAGATTTGTCGCAGGCTAGGAGATTGTTTGATGAATCACCAATACGGGACGTTTTCACTTGGACAGCTATGGTGTCTGGATATGTGCAGAATGGAATGTTGGATGAAGCTAGACATTTTTTCGATGAAATGCCTCAGAAAAATGAGATTTCATACAATGCAATGATTGCGGGTTATGTACAATCCAAGAAAATGGACATGGCAAGGGAGTTGTTTGAGGCAATGCCTTGTCAGAATATAAGTTCATGGAATACCATGATTACAGGCTATGGTCAGAACGGAGACATCGCTCAAGCTAGGAAATTGTTTGATATGATGCCTCAGCGTGATTGTGTGTCTTGGGCGGCTATTATTGGTGGTTATGCTCAGAAGGGTCACTATGAAGAGGCTTTGAACATGTTTGTACTGGTGAAACGAGATGGAGAAAGTATAAATAGGTCTACCTTTAGTTGTGCTTTGAGCACGTGTGCTGATATTGCTGCATTGGAGTTGGGGAAACAAATTCATGGGCAGGTGGTGAAGACGGGATATGAGACTGGGTGTTTCGTGGGGAATGCACTTCTTGGGATGTATTTTAAATGTGGCGGCATTGGCGAAGCAAATGATGTGTTTGAAGGAATAGAGGAGAAAGATGTTGTCTCTTGGAACACAATGTTAGCAGGTTATGCCAGGCATGGATTTGGCAAACAGGCTTTAATGATATTTGAGTCGATGATGACAGCAGGAGTTAAGCCCGATGAGATTACTATGGTATATATTTTATACCTCTCATATGCATTTAGGTTTCTAATTTTTTATTTAGAACTTATCTTTATCATGACATTCTACTCCTTTATACAGTGTGTGTGAAAGTGTGAATCACTGTCAGCAGTACTTCATATTTTGCTTAATTATATTTTAATTTATACATAGCTATTTACAACTTTATCTTCTGATTATATTGTTCTTGATCAATATGATCAAATCATCTCCTAGGGAAATTACTGGTTGCTATTTTAGTGCATTGGCACCATAAGGCGCCTCTGAATCCAGTCTGGATATAATTTATATGATTGGAATAAAGCTTAATATTTTCCTGCTATCTTGTTGTTTTCATCATGGTACTTAATTTTTGTTGCTACTTTGTCATTTGTCCATAAAGAAATTGACCCTGCAGTAATATATATTATATTGTAGTAAGAATGTTAAAAACCTCAGTAACTGGGATGTTATTGAAAAATTTTCATGTCAGTCACATGAATAAGCTAGAGATTCCATTAAACTATATATGAAAGATAACTTCTTTAATACAAATGTGTTGGTTTTACTTTTTTAATGAGATAACACGATTACCTGTCTGACATTATGTCGGAGAAGTTAAAATCCCTTATTAGTTATAAAATCATATTATGGTGTCGTATGCTTTCAAATTTGTTAAAGAGGAATACTTCATATTAAGTATGGAAAAAAGCAGACAGAATAAAAGAGTATATACCACAGTCTTTTTAAGCTTTCATCTCCTCCATTACTTGCCTCTGCAACTTCTTGCCTGATTCCCGTCTCTAACTTTGTCTTTCTTTAACAATATCATTACATGGATAAGCAAATTATATTAGAAACGCTACTTGCACAAATGTAGACAACAAGTTCATATGCTTAGTATAAGTTGTCAAATAGGTGGCCCCTGCACTGATAAGAGTTTTACTTTGTTTTCCTCTGCTTTTTATCTTCTCCATTTCTACAGTAATCTTTATGTTTCAGTAAAGTTTCTTTCCATAGATACAATTGAGCTAATAGATGTTTAGGAGTTTTCCTTCTGGTCTTGTAAAAAAATGTGATAATAATCATCAAGCACTGAGAAATGAACTAAAAAAGGAGGCATTAATATTGTTTTGTCTACATATTCCTTTTGACCCTTTGCTACATATAATGTTACATTCCGCTTGTTGTTCTTCTAATCACGTTTCAGGTTGGAGTTCTGTCCGCTTGTAGTCATACTGGCTTGATAGACAGGGGAACTGAATACTTCTATTCAATGAATAAAGATTACAGTGTGACACCAAATTCAAAACATTATACTTGCATGATTGATCTTCTTGGCAGAGCTGGCCGCTTGGAAGAAGCACAGGACTTAATGAGAAGCATGCCTTTTGAGCCAGGTGCTGCTTCATGGGGAGCTCTACTTGGTGCAAGCCGGATTCATGGCAATACTGAATTGGGGGAAAAGGCTGCTGAGATGGTTTTTAAGATGGAACCTCAGAACTCCGGAATGTATGTCCTTCTTTCAAATCTATATGCAGCTTCGGGCAGATGGGTTGATGCTAGTAAGATGAGATTGAAAATGAGGGATGTTGGTGTACAGAAAGTACCTGGGTATAGTTGGGTTGAGGTACAAGACAAGATTCATACGTTCACAGTTGGGGATTGTTCCCATCCAGAAAAAGAGAGAATATATGCCTTCTTAGAAGAGCTAGATCTAAAAATGAGGCATGAGGGGTATGTTTCTTCAACAAAATTGGTTCTACATGATGTGGAAGAGGAAGAAAAGGAGCATATGCTCAAGTATCACAGTGAAAAGTTAGCTGTAGCATTCGGAATTTTGACCATACCAGCTGGCAGACCAATACGGGTCATAAAAAACTTGCGCGTTTGTCATGACTGTCATAATGCCATCAAGCACATATCCAAGATTGTTGGAAGGTTAATAATCTTGAGGGATTCTCACCGCTTTCACCACTTTAATGAGGGTGTTTGTTCTTGTGGGGATTATTGGTAAGCATGGAGAAATCGGAGATATGGTGAAAATTAATACTATCTGTGCCTATTTATATGTGATTAAAGAAGTGCTGACAGCAATGAGAAGCGCGTTTATGTCCGCCCAGTTAGTTATGGAATTAGTGTCCATGTGAATGAGATGATTGGAAAATATGAGTTACTAACTCAGACTACTTCATACTGACCAAGAGGAGGTATCATCTGGTGAAAGTTTGAAGCCACCTCTCTGGAATTATATGAGAGTACACAAATCACAGGAGTTAAAAGATATAGCATGACATGCATAGAATATATGGAAGAGTAAGATGAATTATCAGTCAGCTAGAGAAATGTTCTTCGTAGAATACTTAGCAACTTGTCAAAGTATTGGTGCAAGAAAGGAACCTGGGTGCCGTAGCAACTCCTAACAAACCTAGGCTGCTACTCACTCATTGCATCACGATAACCCTGTTTTGTATTTTATCCACAAGAAAGTAGCAACTACTCAAGAGTCTGAAAATCTTCTACAGGAATATTTCCACCATGTCATAAGATGTCCTATTCCAAGTAGCTCATTCCATGTCTCCCGCCACACTACCATGTGTCATGATGGAGGAACGATGAAAAGTATAGACCGTAGAGTGAATCATTAGGAAGACGTTTTTGTTCTGATTTCTATGCCTCAAAACTTACTAGAGGTATTGCTCTTTGGGCTGAGTTACAAGACAGCGAGTAGCTTTAGGGACCTTGTAGTGTTACACATGGTCCTTATTAGTGCTAGGGTGCACAAAATAACCGGTCACAGGCCAAAGCCCCAACCATATCCAAATCCAATTAAATATTATTCGGATATTTTCAATGATTTTGTAACTGGCTTATTTCAATTTTAAAAAAAAGGGTTGGATATTCTGCTTTCTAAATCTGGTTTTGCGACATGGATTTCCATATTCTGTCCATATCCAGGCGCTGAAATGAATTTGTCTTCTCAGTTCTCCTGACTCTCACTCAAAGTGCTAAAATGAATTTACTTGTCTCTGCACTGTAGTTCGCGGAAAGTTCCACTAGAATTCACGCTCGTGAATTGCGATTTCGTTCACGCGAGATTCATTACAGTTCGCAGATTCGTTTTTCCATTCCTCTCCCACCTTCAGTTTCGTTCATTCATGAGTGATTCTGATGTTCAGATTTCGTTCCTTCACAAGCGATTTAAGCGATTCATGTGAGATTTCGTTCCCAGATCTGAGACCACCGTCCCTTTTTCCGTTGTCAGATCTGAAGTGTTAGATCTGAAATTCGAAAGTATTTGAAAATCAAAAATTTGAATATCGAAAATCACCGATTGAAATTACTGAGATGAGTCGCGGACTAGGTCGCTCTCTTTAAGACGCCTCGCTCTAAGGTGCAAGCGGCTATCAACCACGACGCCCCAGGATAAAACAGCTCAGATTTAAAAATCGAATTCCGCTGTAATCGGAAATTGCTCACGGATGATACACCTTGATGGTATTAAACCACTTTCGCAGATACGGTTTAGGAAAGCCGGTCGTTGTTTGCACACGATGGAAGAAGATAAAAACAGGAGGGAGAAGAGAGCACTCGGTAAGTGCGGCGAGTGAGGTGCAATTTGAAACTGAAGCGGAGGTTCAAATTTATAAGTAGCGGCTTGTTGAACACGAAAATAAAATCCGATCGGGATCGTGGAGATAGATTTAAAGATCGTGATCTGACTCAATACACACGTTGAGGGATTTTCGGATCAGATGGAGTAGTGACTCTGACTAAGTCGCACAGCACAGTTTAAATTTAAAATTAAAATTTTAATTTTTCGTGTACTAAAAAATAAATACACCACAAGGCCCAAGCCCAAGCCCAAGCCCGGCCGGTCGGACGGACGGCGGCGCGCGCGCGTGTGTGGTGGTCACTTTGTGTGCGTCCTTTCCCGTTCATAAAACTGGGTACCCCTTGGGGCACACCCCAAAGTGGTGAGGTCCACATATATAAGCACTCATAAAGTGTCTATTCTCTCCTATGTGGGACTTCCCAATTTTTTCAATTCATTACTCCAAGTTCCAACAATCCCCCACTTGAATTAAAAAATGTTTCAGAAGTAGCGTCAAACGCCTCATTAAGATTGTGCATAAGCCGAGGTGTCTTCCGACTTGAACCTTTGCATAGTGATTAGGATTTAGATTTAACAAGAGTGACTCGTAGTCTTGAACTCTATCTCTAACATCAAAATCACACACACTCTTATCAATAGGTGTATTCTTCAAATGCCCGTGCGTTAATGGCCCTGCACGTCTATCGTATAGTGAACGCTCTAGGAATTTAAGATTCCATAGGAAGCGGCCCACTTCCACATTCACATAGGTGAGTCTATCGTAAGTACTCCTGTAGCTAGGTACTTCACTCCACATAGAACATAGATCTCATTAAGAGTTTCTATTACCTCATCCTTTAATCGCCAGGGAATCATGCCTCTTGACTTATAATAGCATGTTCATCTCTTATCACATCACAACTTGTTATTACCCTTTGAACCTAATTCTTGGGATCTCCAGTCTTTTAGGTTGGGTTACCATCATGAGTGACTCATAGTTCCAAAGCGATAGTCCCATCCTTTTAGATGTATTTTGGACTTTCTCTCTAGCTAATCCTTTCGTCAAAGGATCGGCTAAATTTTCATCACGTACATGATCCACTCTCGGACTCCTTTTGAGAGGAATTCTCTCATGATCTTTGTGCTTACGACGTATCTGTCGCCTTTTACCATTATAATAACGATTCTCTATTTTTGCAATAGCCAGCGGTACTATCGCGGTGGATCAACCACGGTGGCAACGGTTTTTCCCATGCGGAATCTCGGCTAGCAAGCATCTCAACCGACTTGCCTCTCACTGTAGCTAGTGCTATCATTCGGACTCCATAGTGGATTGTGCTAGTATAGTCTGCTTTCTTAGACTTCCAAGATACAGCACCACGGTATGCTAAATATATAGCCACTAGTTGCTTTGGAGTCATCGACAGTATTCCGGTCGACATCCTTTGTACCCTTCAAATGCAATTTGGAAATCTCTCGATAGTGTAATCCGAGATTCATGGTCCTCTTTAGGTATCTCATGACTCTTTCAATAGCATGCGATGCTCCGTACTAGGTCGACTTGTAAACACAACAATCCCACGACATAGGCTATGTCGGGTCTAGTACAATCAGTGGCATACCTTAGGTGCGCCAATGATGCTCGCATATTACGTTTGTCTAATACCTTCACCAGTGTTCTTAAAAAGTTTTACACTTGGATCATATGGTGTACAAGCAGGTTTACAATCAAAGTAATTATATTTCTTCAAGATCTTCTCAATATAATGAGATTGATCCAAAGAAATTCCTTTTTCCGATCTAGTAATTTTAATGCCAAGGATTACACTTGCTTCTAAGGTCTTTCATATCAAAGTTGTTACACAACAATGATTTCACATTATTCACAACATGAATATTTGAACCAAATATGAGTAAGTCGTCTACGTAGAGACATATGATAGTGCAAATGTCATTTTCTGATTTGTAATAAATACATTTGTCACTTTCATTCACTTTAAACCCATTCGAGATAATCAAATTATCAAACTTTTCATGCCACTGTTTAGGAGCTTGTTTGAGACCATACAGAGATTTATCTAACTTACAGACCTTGCTCTCTTGTCCAGGGACTACAAAACCCTCAGGTTGCTCCATATAGATTTCTTCTTCCAATTCACCATTTAAAAAAGCAGTTTTGACATCCATCTGGTGTACTATCAAATTATAAATAGAAGCCAGTGAAATAAGTACCCTGATGGATGTAATTCTTGTAACGGGTGAAAATGTGTCGAAGAAATCTATATTTTCTCTTTGTCTAAAACCCTTGGCTACAAGGCGAGCCTTGTATTTATCAACAGTTCCATCGGGTTTTAGCTTCTTTTTCAAGATCCATTTGCAACCTATTGGTTTGCAACCAGGAGGCAAGTCCACTAAATGCCAGGTCTTGTTAGACTACAGGAATCCATTTCATCATTTATGGCTTCTTGCCACAAATCGCATCCAATGAAGACAAAGCTTCTTGAATGCTAGATGGATCCTCTTCTAATGTATAGGCTGTATAATCAGGTCCATAGTCTTTAGCAACCCGTGCTCTCTTACCTCTACGAGGTTCCATTTCCTTTGCTCATTGTTCTCAATGTTCCTAGGCCTGAGAACCTTGACTAGTTAGGTCCCCCCACTATTTCTTGATTTAAAAGGGATTCTATTTTCATAGAAGTCAACATCATTTGACTCTATGATCACTTTGGCATTTAGGTCATAAAACCTGTATGCCTTACTGTTTACTGCATACCCAATGAATACACATTCATAGGCTCTACTGGCGAGTTTGACTCTTTTTGGATCAGGGATCGACATAGGCAGGCAACCCAGGTTCTAAAATAAGACACATTCGGTTGTCTTTTCTTTAATATCTCAAATGGAGAAATTTTATTCTTGGATTTAGGTACTGTGTTGAGCACATAACAGACAGTTAATAAAATTTCCCCCATGATAGTCTGGCGCTTGATGTTGAGCATAATAGCAACAACTAATTGATGCGCGTTCTATTTTTCCTTTACGCTTTACCATTCATTTCGGTGAATATGGTGCGATCGTTTCATGTATGATTCCATTTGATTTATAAAAATCATTAAATGATTGAGAGTCATACTCGATTCCTCTATCACTTTGAAGTCTCTTAATCTTTTTCCTAAATTGATTTTCAATTTGATTAAGAAAACTTTGAACATTTCAAACGCTTCACTTTTATTTTTCATAAGATAAACAAAAGTATAATCGGAGATCATCTATAAAAGTGATAAAATATCGTTTACCATTTTGGTCAACGTTCCATCCAACTCGCATATATCGTAATGAATTAAATCTAGCAGTTCGATTCTCCAATTACGGTTTATGCGGCGTTTTCGTAATTTTAGCTTATTGCAAAATTAGCATTTTTCTAAATCATTAAACGATAATTTTGGAATAAATCCTAAGTTGCACATATTAGAAATAATGCGTTTGTTCACATGATGCAGACGAGTATGCCAAATATTAAAATCACAAAGCATATAAGCGTAAGTGGAAATTTTATTCATTTCAATGTTCAACTTAAACATGCCATCGATTGCATACCCTTTCCCTACAAAAATACCATTTTTAGTAATGGTGTACAAATCCCCAATAGTGAATAAACCTGCCTTGTTCAAAAGGAAACCGAAACTAGATTCTTCCTTATTGCTGGAGTATGCATCACATCTTTCAGAATAAGAGTTTTTCCAGAGGTGAAGTTTAGCTCGACATCTCCAGTACCTGCAACATTAGTGGTGTGAGCATCGCCCAACAGCACTTTCATATCTTCAGCAGCAGTGTATGTTTTAAACATAGCACGGTCATTGCATGGCGAGAGGCGCGGTGTGTCCACCCACCAACCATCGATCCACCAACCACGTTGATTTCGAATCATAGCCATAAAAGGCTCTTGATCGGGTTAGCTGCCAGGCAGCTTGGCCTGTTCCTACACTTTCGTGCCATATGACCTGGTTCCGCCACAATTAAAGCAGATGAATTGTGGGAGCAAAGATCATTCTTAGGAGATGGTTGAGGTTTACGATTTGGGACCTTTGGAGGGTTCCCATTCTTGTTGCGGTTCTTTTGAGGCCGATACGGTTCGATTCTTAAAAGATTTGCGGTTGGCTTGAACCGCTCGATGGTTTTCTTGTTTGAAACAACCAAGACTTCTTCTACGATCTTGTTTTCTGATTCTTCCTCAATTCGGCGGTAATCAGGCCTTCCAAAGACAGTTCCTTGGTTTTGTGCATTAAAGTATTTTTGAAATCCTTCCACGCAGGGGTAATTTGTCAATTAGAACCACCAAACTGTTCATCCAGGTCATACCTTAAGTGATTTCGTGAACAATTTTACAAGCTTCGTAGGATTGAACCTCAGATTTGTCGTTAGACATTCTAAAATTTATATAGCGGCTCCTTGCATATTTTTAGCGCCGCTTCTTGATTATCATATTTCTTTTGAGCATCCAGGACATCTCTTGCGGTCTTACGAGTGCCATAGTAATCATAGAGTTCATCACTCGGGCCGTTGAGAATGAAATTCTTGCAGAGATAGTCATGCTCGTTCCATAGAGTATCTCTTTATTTATTTTATCTGTTCGTCCTTTTTCGCTCAACACTTTGGAATGTCATCTGTCGGGCGTTAGCAACCTTTTAACGGTTAAGAAAAATTGCATCTTTTGTTGCGCTTGAAGTGAGATCTCTCGGCCAAAGCGGTTTGTTGAAGTCATTAGCGGCGAGCAGGATCCGATAATTTCAGCGGTGTCCATGGTTGATTTCAAACGTCTTAAAATTGTTAGATCGAAATTGAAAGTATTTGAAAATCAAAAATTTGAATATCGAAAATCACCGATTGAAGTGCGAGATGAGTCGCGGACTAGGTCGCTCTCTTTAAGGCGTTTGCGACCTTTGCTCTAAGGTCTGCAAGGTTATCAACCACGGCGTCCCAGGATAAAGCATTTCAGGCGAAAAAAATCGAATTAGTTGCCGCGGAAATTCGTTCTGAGATGATACACCTTGATTATGGTATTAAACCACTTTCGCAGATACGGTTTAGGAAAACCGGTCGTTGTTTGCACGATGGAAGAAGATAAAAGCGGGAGGGAGAAGAGAGTACTCGGTAAGTGCGTCGAGTTAGGTGCAATTTGAAGCGATGCGGAGTTTCAAATTTATAAGTAGCGGCTTGTTGAACACGAAAATAAAATCCGATCGGGATCGTTGATCGTGGAGATAGATTTAAAGATCGTGATCGACTCAATACGCACGTTGAGGATTTTGGATCGGATGGAGTAGTGACTCGACTAAGTCGCCTGACGACAGTTTAAATTTAAAATTAAAATTTTAATTTTTTCGTACTAAAAATAAATACACCACAAGGCCCAAGCCCAAGCCCAGACCAAGGCAGCCGTGTGGCGTGTGTGGTCACTTTGTGTGCGTTCTTTCCTGCTCATAAACTGGTACCCTTGGGGCACACCCCAAAGTGGTGAGGTCCACATATATAAGCACTCATAAAGTGTCTATTCTCTCCTATGTGGGACTTCCCAATTTTTTCAATTCATTACTCCAAGTTCCAACAGAAGTGACACCTTTAGATTGGGTGTATTCTGCAGCACCATTGTTTCGCCGCCGAAAAGCTCATCGTCGCCTGCAGAGGCACTCTTGAAGCGATTCATACATAGCAATTGTGGTTGACGCCATAATTGCAGCAGCAATGTTGGAGCAATTCGTACACAGCAATTGTGCTAATTGACGCCATAAGTCTAGTAGAGTTAATTTACGTCAGAGGTGTATTTTGACCACCAAATCGTCCCATTTGGTGTGCTTCAGAAAAAAAAATCTCAGTCAAGGGTTACTTTTTTTTTTTAAATAAGTCGTGGTCGGCATCCATGACTTTATTTTTTTGGCGTAAGTCGTGATAATTGTTGACGACCCACCTTTTTATTGACAAAGTCACTGACGACCAAATGATCCAAAACATAAATTTTGAGAATTTTTTAAAAATATTTGGGTCCAAAAGACAGTCCAATTAGTACTGTCGGGTGCAGAATGTTATTCGGAATTTGGTGAAATTTTAATCCAAATTTTAATCATAGTTTATTATGATATAATAGGTTTGATCTATTAATTTACTTAAGCAAAATTCACTCACTTGATCATAGTTTAAAAATAGTTGATTGAATTGATCATAGTTTAATGGAAAAAATATGTTTTTGGCCCCTGTAATTTGACCAAAAATTAGTTTTAGTTCCTGTAATTTTTTTTTTCTCGAACTTGTCCCTGTAATTCCATTTTTCATTGGTTTTAGTCCTTCCTGTTAGTTGGCCGTTTAAAAATCGTGACGTGGCAAACGGTAGGCCAGTTGGACGCTGTGACGTGGCTTTTTTAGGTGATTTGGCACGCTGACTCAACATTTTACATTTTAAAAAATATATTAAAATCAAAATAAAAAATAACTCAAATCCCAGGAAGGTAGCAGCAACTTCGACCAGGAAACCCAGAAACCGCCGTCAAACCCATCCCCGACCTTGCATCTCCTTTTTTTAACAACAATAGCAACAATAATGAGAGGAAGAGCAAGAAGAAGAAATAGAACAACAACAACACCAGCAGCGCTTCTCTCTTCTCTCTCTTTTTTTTCCTTCCTTCCTACTCCACCCTCTGAAACCCATCCCCGACCTTTCTCTCCTCTATCTTTTTTTCCCTTCCTTCTTCCTCCACCCTCTGAAACCCTAACCCTATGAAGGCTGGTCGCGACACTTCCCTCTTCTTCCCTCATCTTCATCCCCTCTCCATGAAAACAAAACCCTAATCTTCTCCTACAAACCAAACCCTAGGCAGCACCCGTTTCCCCTTTTCTCGGCCTCTGCCTCATTTTTTGCCCTCAACCTCTTCTCATAAACCGAATCTCTCTCAAATCTCTCCCAAATCTTTGTGGATCTCATCAAAGCCGTGCATTTAGAAGCAAAAAAAGGGGGGTGTTTGTTTCTTTAAAGAGGCACCCAGAGGCCACATAGAGGGGAGGAGAGTTTTTTTGAGATCTAAAAAGAGGCACCCAGAGGACGAGTTGTTGCAGAAATCAGAGGACTAAAAGCAGAACAAGAAGGAGATGACATCAAGAAGGAGACAAGTTCTTCTTCTTTTCTTTTTCTGTAATTTTTTGAAATTATGCTTCTCTATCTCTTTGTGTTTGATTTTTCTTCTTTTGAATTAGCGTTAGATCTGTAACCCTAGATCTAGGGTGTGTGTACTGCGTTTTTTTACAAAAAATGGCAATAATCCTGTTGTGTTTTTTTCTTTTGATTGAGCATTTGTTCATGTTCTTCGTTTTTTGTGGTTCCTGTGAAAGGTGGAGATTGTAACTAGAGAGTGCGTTTATTCTGGTTTCTGCATTTCTTCTGTTTCCTTTTCTGGGTTTGTTCTTCGTTCTTCGTTTAGGCGAAGGACATGGGTGGTTCAACCAAGGCGCCCGGAAGGCTACCTCACGGTGGTGCTGTCGCAGCGAAGAAGAAGATGAGGGGGCGAAAAAGAAGCTCTGCAATTTGTGTTTGCGTTAAGGGTTATTGTCCCTGACTTTATTTTTTGTTTTTTTAATTAAAAACAATAACATGTGGTGCCACGTGTGTCTACCGTTTGCTACGTCACGATTTTTAAACGGCCAACTAATGGGAGGGACCAAAACCGACGAAAAATGGAATTACCGGGAGAAGTTAGAAGAAAAAAATTACAGGGACTAAAACCAATTTTTGGTCAAATTACAGGGATCAAAAGCATATTTTTCCCTCGTTTAAAAATAGTTGATTGAATTGATCAATTGAGTGAATTTCATAAAAGTAAATTAATAGATCAAACATATTAGATCATAATAGGCTACGACTAAAATTTGGATTTAAAATTTCACTGAATTTCGGACAGCGTTCTGACAGTACTAATTGGATTGTCTTTTGGACCCAAATTTTATCAAAAAATTCTCAAAATTTATATTTTGGATCTTTTGGTCGTCCATGACCAAGGTTGTTAGACTCGCGAGTTGACTCGTCCGATTTTACGAGTTTACGTTTCTACATGGACAAAACGAGTTGACTCGCCCTGTAACTCGTTTCTGCACAAACTCAGGTGGACTCGGTGGACTCGGTGGACTCATGGTAAACTAGGACTGACAAGCGAGCCTGAACTGAGTCAGCGAGTCAGTGTTGACATTTAAAAAAAAACCCAAAACGCTACTATTTCATGTGTTTCGTTCTTTTTTTCTTTTGAAACAAATACTTAGTCCGCAAGTTTTGCTCCGTACGCATACAAAAAAGAGGAAGATCAATCGTTTCCTTATTATACTTAGTTCGCAAGTCTTGATGATATTATTGTAAGTGTTTGTGATGTGTAGATTTGTATAATATTATTTTAAATATTAGGCAAACTCGTATGAGTTTACGAGTCGAGTCTACCTATGCTCCACGAGTTTGCCTAGACTCTCTCATTAGTATTATTTTAAACATTAGGTAAACTCGTACGAGTCTACGAGTCGAGTTTACCTATGCTCCACGAGTCAGTCTAGAATATCGTGTTTGACAACCTTGTCCATGACTTTGTCCTAATTTTTTTAAAAAAAAACCGAATTCATGAAAAATAAGGTTTTTCTTAATTAGAAAAATATAATTTAAAAATAAAAATAAAAAAGGGTGGGTCGTGAACAACAATCACGACTTACGCCAAAAAAAAAGTCGTGGATGCCAACCACGACTTATTTTAAAAATAAAAATAAAAGTAAGTCAACTGCTACTAGACAGAGAAATTTTTTTCTGAACTACACCAAATCGGTAATTTGATGGTCAAAATATACCTATGAGGTAAATTAACCGTTTAATTCTATTTTTTAACTGCTGCTATGCTCTGTTTAATTCCTATTCTTTAATTTTTGTCATTGAAGCTTTGTAAATCTTGCAGGAGTTTTCTATTTTTGTTTTTACCAATGCTAAATTTTCAATTAAATTCATTATTTTTGTATTCTGTTTTTGATTTATATTTTAGTCAAATTAATGTTCGTATAATTTTGTTTTTAATAGTGGTGTTGCTTTTTTTATGCATATAGTGGTGTTGCTCTTGATTTTGAAATACTAATGTCAATTTTGAAACCAGAATTTTTTTGGAAGTTCTAAACCAGTTTTTCAACCGGATTTGAGACAAATCAAACTTTTAAACTGGATTTGAAACCGGTTTTGGGGAGAAAATTCAGTTTGGTTATGAAATCCAATCCACTAAAATGGTTGACAATTGGATGTGGATGTGGATAGGTTTTTCAAAAAATATATCCATGCAGATCCCTAATTGGTGCTTTTACCAATCACCCACCAAAACGTGCATCCTAATCTTCTTGACGTCGCTTCGTGTACGGCTACGATCAACAAGAGCGTCTAAATGTACGATGCCGATCTTGATCCACATCCTCGATCCGCATGGTGTGTTTCTTCCTCACCCAAATTTGTGTGTCTGGGACGAAAATCCTCTGTCCCAAGCTTGCTATCCCAATCCATGTCCCACCAATAGAATTTTGTCAAATCATTTAAAAAGTCCACATCACACTTAACTCCCTTTTTTTCTGTCAAAGTCCACTTAACGATGAAAAAAAAGGAAGAATCCGAAAATCTGCGGCGGCACTATTTTACCCCAAAAGGGACCTTGGCCTTTACCATTAGAAAAAAAAATATGTAAAATAAGAAAACGGAAGAGAAGAGATTTGATTTTTATATTCTGACAGTACTATTGATTGCATAAAAAAATGGGGGAATCAACTTTTTCTGACGTTGATTGCATTCACAGTACACACCCGTAGAATAAGCAAATTGATTTTTCTCTCTCATCCGTAGAATCAACGTCGAATCTAGATTTGATTTGTCCTGCGGAAGAGGATCCATTGGTCCAACAACTAAAGAAAAATTTCGATCAACTCGTGAAAATGGTTTCTTGCGATGGGAGAGGCTAGCGACGGGTTGCAGAGCTGATTCTGCTGACGCGGGGGATGCGGTTTCGGATGAGTCTTGCGGCAGCTTCGACTGATTTATCTTTGCATTCTGATGACATCCTAAAACTGAGTCTGATCTGAAATTTGTTTGAGGAGAGAGATAAAGTAATGAGAGAGAAAACACGCGCAGTTCACTTTTTTTTTCACCGTTTAGTGGACTTTGACAGAAAAATCGGGTTAAGTGTGATGTGGACTTTTTAAATGATTTGGCAAAATTTTATTGGTGGGACAGGGATTGGGACAGCAAGCTTGGGACAAAGGGTTTTCGTCCACTTTGTCTCGCGTAGTTGAGTAAATTGATGTGGGCTTGGTTGTGGGCCTAGGAGCTCCGGTCCTAAATATGAAAAAAATGATGTTTTCTGTGTTTCCATTTTCAAAAACAGTGAAGAAATTGACCATAAAAAATACGTGGTGTCAGTTGTATCAACAAAATTGAGTTTATGTTTTGTTCCCATATGTTTCTTTCGATCACGTTCCTGCTCGTTCTCCCTTTCGATCCTAACCCTTTGCATCTCTCTTCGCTCAATCCCAAAACCAGGCTTCTAATTTTGTGTTAAAACCATGGTTGTCAAAACCGGACCGGACTGGCCAGACCGCGAACTGATATGTTGTTCGGTTTGTATAGCCCTTGGAACCGCTCTGCTCTAAAACCGGTAGAAAAATCGCTGAACCGGTGCAGAACCGGGTAAACTGGGAAAAACCGGCGAGTCGTCGGTTTGTTGCAATTTCAGGAGAAAACGATTCTTCCTCAGCCTCCGGCGACATCCAGGCTCCGGCGTACAAGAATGAACGAATACGCCTAGAGGGGGAGAGACTTGGGAGCGGAGAAGAGGCTCACCTGGCTATACGATTGGTGAAACAAGAAGATCACAGACGTTGGATCAGAGGTGTAGAGAGAAGGAGGGAGGAGGATAAGAAATCGAAGGAGGAAGAAGAGATAAGTGAAGCTTATTGTTGTTGCTGCATCACGTTACAGAAGGGGAAACAGGGAAAGCTTGCGGCAACTAGTGTCCTCTCTACTTGCAAAAGTGTGAATATATATATATATATATCTTGGATTTTGTGGTAAAATGATGGCCCATAAATTTATCCTTTCAAATACAATATCAACGTAATAGCGAATTGTTAAATGCACCGAGAAAATTGATGGGTACACCCAATATTTTCACGAGTTGACAAAAATGCCCCTAGTAAAATTAAAACTTTTTTTCCTTCTTTCGTCTCACTCGCAAAAATGATATTTGCGGGTTCCCATCGCAAATAGCATATTTGCGCGTGAAGGAATTCCTGAAATTCCAACTTCCAACACCTGCAAATAGCATATTTGCGCGTGTTGGAATTTCTGGAATTCCTTCACGCGTAAATAACATATTTGCGCGTATGTTACATTTTTTTCAGAAACCACACGCAAATAACAAATGTCCCACTCTCAAATTGCAGTAAGGAATGAGCGCAAATATCAACTTCTTGTCTTGTCAACTCTTTTTCCCTATTTGGACTTTTTTATCTCTACTGTTAGGTTCAACTCTTTTTGTCTAATGGATGAGACATACGCAAAAGGACTGCGTAAGGCCGCAAATATCATGCGAATTTTTTTATTTGCTAGTGGTTTTTTTATTTGCGAGTCTCATTATTTTTACGCACTGTCCGCTCGCAAATTACTTATTTGTGCGTGGTATACAGAAATTTATGTGATTTGCACAAATAAGTTGTTTGCTTGTGTACACATTTTTAAATTTTGTACACGCGCAAATAAGCTATTTGCGCGTGTACAAAATTTAAAAATTTGTACACGCGCAAATAGCTTATTTGCGCAAATTTTCCTTATTTGCGTACCCTAATTTCTTATTTGCGAGTTTCAAAAAATTGTGGTAAAAAACTGTGGAGTTTTATTATTTACCAAGGATATTTTTAGAATGTGTTGGGTGTACCCAGCAATTTGCTGGGTACATTTAACAATTCCCACGTAATATCGCATGTGATTCACTTGAGCCATCAACTTTAGCTAGCAGCACTTAATAGATTTGGCGCAAGAAATAGGAATGTTTTTTTGTTTGCTGTACATTATTTCATAGCTATTAATATTCATGATATTTCATTTGTCATCTAAGGAAAATAAAAATTTGTTCCCAAATAGTTTAGACCAGCCAAATGAAATATATCACATGGATTAAATATATATTATACTCATTCCATAAATATTATTTAATATATTAGTTTGTATTTAATGTTTGTATATTGTTTAAAATACTATATTTAATATTTTAAAATATTATTTAATTATTTCTAGTAACCCCGGCTGAACTCTTGAACCTTGAACCAGTGTCTTCTCCGATTCAATGTGCGGTCCGGTTTTGATAACCTTGGTTAAGACACAAGATGTTGATGATTATTGATTGACTAGGGCGTGGGGTGCTTGGCTTAGGTGACAGTAACAGTAGTTAGTGTTTTATATTCAATTCATATTCATATATGGCAGTTAATATTAAGCTATATTTTTATTTACTTATGAATAAATAATACAATATATAGATTTAATACTATTAAGGATATTATATGATAGATTTTGTATTTATATTATTCATTGATAAAAATATTTAATATGTTGTTACTATTAAAAATCTGTTTTCAAATTAAACATACAAAATATTTTATGAATGGATAATCAAAATGTGTTAAATTAAACATTTTCAATATTTTCGTTGCTTGAAAATAGAAATTAAGAAGTCAAAACAAACATATTTTTCTAAATCTTGAAAATTTGAAAAATGAAATCTGTTTATAGAAAACAAAAATAAGAAATAAAAACAAAGCATCCTAAAAAACATGTCCTTGCCAAATACAATTTAAGCTTGACCATTACAAAAACATGAGTCCAAATATACAATTTAAGCTTAATCATTATAAAAGCATGAGTCAAAAAAAAACCATGACTACCATCTATTTATTGAGCTATTCACGAGTCATTTAAAGTTTGAGTCTGTAAGGCTTGAGCTTGACTCATTTAAATAATGAGCTCAATGTTAAGTTTGAACTTGACTCATTTAATTAAAGAAAAAAGTTTGATCGAACATTTAACGAGTCAAGCCCGAATAGTTCACGAATAGTTCAGTTCGGTCTTAATTTTCTCTTGTGTATTTCGTAAGGTGAATCTCACAGTATTCCTTGCCTTTGTAATCACTAAGCAAGCATGTTGCATGATAGGATAAAAGGTGTTCCTGATCGTCGTACATCCTCGTTGTTGTCCGACTCAAGCTCCTCTTTCTCATCTGTCTCCTCATGAATGGTAACATTTTGAAGCCTCGAGCAATATTTGTTGAACACATCATCCACCCGTTCGTCACTTTATTAAAGCTAAGTTCCATGTCAGTTAGATTGTGAAGTGAGGTGGTAACACAAAAGTGAGAGGAATTAATACATTTGCATGAAAGTCACAAAGACAAAATATTATATGTTTATCCTAATTTCTTTTAAAACAGGTTTGGGAATCATGAGATTCATATAAGCATAGGGAATTCATATACTAGAAATTCATTATCTAGTTTGAGATTATTCAACTTCATAACTGTGAGGAGATTGCATCTAAATTAATATAGGGAATTTGATGGAGCTAGCGAGATAGCCTTGGAGAAGTCAAGAGTCATAGTTCTGAGTCCTCGTTGCACTGCCACATAAAGAACTTAGGTTAAATTGGTTCTCATCTGTAGGTAACTAACAAGAAGCCAAACTCACTTTTGAGACTTAATAAGTCAATTCTGTTTCCACTACAGCATTTTTGACTTTAGCCCACGCTTCTCAACTCTGCGCCACTGCTAAAAACCGCGCTAAAACAATGCATACAACCCGCTTACAGGCGTGGGTAAGATTGTACAAATTTTGTTCGTCTTCTTTGAGTTTGAGCGTGCAACCGTTGCCTCTTTTTTATCTAGCAACGGTTAAAAAAATGTGGGCATATATAGGCCACGGTTACGAAAACGTTGTCGCTTGAGGCCACACTTATCAACCGTGGCCTATTTAGTATTACCCACAACCGTGGGCTTCCTACCGTGCTGTTCCCATTCCAGGCCCACACCCAACTAAATCAAACCAAAATACCAAAGCTACCCTATAACCTTCGGAAAAACTACTTTTTTCCTTCTTTCTTCCGTTCTGCCCTTCTCCCTTTTTTAGCTCCATCGACATGCCACCAACACCCACTCTGACACTAGCGTTTTTCCTCTTCGCCGCCGCGGCGTGTTTTCCGGCGGCATCGAGCACCGGCGAACTCCAGGCGTTCCGTGAAGCGCCGGCATTCCGCAACGGCAGGGAATGTCCGCCACGCGCGGCGTCCGCTATACACATCACCATGACGCCGACGCGACCTACCTCCGCGGCTCCATCACGGCGTGTTCTCCGCCCCGCAACACGCCTCTGTCCGAGAACGTTGTCTTCCATTTCGTGGTCACCACGCACCACGGCGGCAAGAGCTCCTACAAGATAATCGGCTCCACGTTCCCGTACCTGAACTTATTTGTTTTTTTCCCTTCTATCTTATTTGTTTTTATCTTATTTTTTGTCTTTCCTGGTCTATTTTTTTGTTATTCACAGAGCCTAGAGACAGAGCTTATTGTAGAGATCAAAGGTTTTGGTGCTAGAAGAGAGACATAGGGCAGTGCTCCTCTGTTTGTTTGAAGAGGTCTCTCTTTGATAAATGTTAATTTTTATGCAAGAATTCATGCTAGTGATTTGTTGTGTTGTTAGTGTTAGTGACCATTTTTATTCTTGTGTTTTGGAAAGTTTTGTTGTTTACATTGATGTTTTGCATCTTGTTGTGCTGTTATATTGATTTTGCATCTCGGGGATTATGATTATGTGTCTTGTGAAAGTCAATATGTATAAAATTAAGTTGAATGACTGTGATAGTGTTGTGTTGTAGTTGGATTTTTTGAATTTGACATGTTGAGAAACTTTAAGCCCCACCTTCCTAGTACTTTATCAAGAATTTGAAAGGGAAGAAGTTCTTTGACAATAATTGCAGCCAACTCAAAATTTGGTGGAACCTTTGTTTCTAATAACTTGATCTCTTTTGGACAATTTTCTACTTTGGGACTTGATCCACAAAACTTAGATAGTGTTCTTTGTTTTGATGATGGACTAGTTCTGAACACTTGTGATACTTTCTTAGACAGACCCTTGTTCTTCTAATGAGAATGGCTTGAACTTGATACCATAACTGACAATTTTGTGCACAAGTTTTTTTTGGAAATTTTCTTTAGGATTCTGCAAAATGTGAAATAGATGTGTAGGTAATTTGAAGAGATCATCAATGTCTGCTAGTATATTCTGGTCAACACTGTGTTTATATAGCCATATACATATCCACTTATTAATGCTTACTGCCCATAAATACACAATATACACACACACACACACACTTTGAGCAATTTTTAAGCTCTCCAATATTTATTTACATTTTCTTCTCTATTTTCACTGTGGTGGGGCTAATACATGAAAGTTTGTCCGTTGAATTGCCTTTGATGTGTTATGATTCTTTTTGGTGACACAAATCTTGTATGGATCTAAAATAGGCAAATACATACTAAAATCTTCCTCAGAGGCGATCGTGACCGCACCTCCCTCCTATTATGACCGCATGCACCGCACCTCCCTCCTATTATGTCTCAACCATCTTAGCATTTGTTGAGAGAAAATTTATTTGAGAGAAATATTTTCATGCATTGAACCTCAATTGAGAGGCAAGCTCAATTTGTGTATCAAAATGTTAAGTAATTAAGTTGTTTTTTTTTTAACTGTGTTCCCTCTAAAAGGTTGTTCAATTGACAGTGTTTCCCTCTAAAAGGTAAGCTCAATTGACAGTTTGTTCTACTTTTCATGTTGAATTTGAAAGTTCAGTGTTACTAAAAGGTTGAGTGGTTAAATATATAGTTCATAGTTTTGTTTATGCCAATAAGGTCACTGCATAAAATTGCTTTGGGAAAGGAACTGTATATTTAGTTGAAATTTTAACTACAAATTTGTTTATGCATTAAAGTGTGAGGGCTGAACTAGAGGATTGGGAAACCAAAGTTGAATTCAGGAGTCAACTAAACCACCTCTTGCTACTACAATTTTCTTCGGTGCTAATGATGCAGCTTTGTCGGGAAGAACCAGTGAAAGGCACCATGTACCTATTGAAGAGTACAAACAAAACCTCCAAAAATTTGTCCTACACTTAAAGGTTAAATTTTGTTGTTTCTCTGTTTAACATTTAAACTTGATCAGTTCCTCAATTATTTGTTCAACATTTTAATCTGCTGAATAGTGCCCCCTTGGTTGGGTTTACCCATGATATAGGATGATATATTTTAATTGGGTATAACCCGTGTTCACCTTTCACATTTGATTTTTTTGTTATCTATCCATCTGATATATTATTTTATATTTTCCAATTCCTAGTTGATGACTGGTTGGACTACTTATCCAAGGATAATATTTTGGACTATTCCTGGAACTGCTGGCTCAAATACACTGCAATGGCCTGAAAAAGAAAAAAGATTAAAGATATTGGGATTGGTTCACTAGCTCAGTATCTTTTAGAGACTTAAGTATTTATTATTTTATAATTTATATACTATAGTATTTTTAAAGAAATTATCTTCTTTTATTTAATGTATGTAGTCTTGATTTACTGGAATATTTCACAGAGAAAATTTGATTTTATTTTGAAGTGCTTTGTGCTATTATTCTCTAATCATAGTCGAATGATTCCGATGATTTTCTATCTTGCTACTTGTTCTTTCAAATGCACATGATTTCTTCTTGGTTTGTTGTTTGTTTACGGGTTGACTCTTTGCATTGGGTTAAGGAGTAATCTGTTAGTTGTTTAAATACTTCCTCGCTTATGAGTCAAAAACCTGGGCATAGCGTGAATTAAAGCCTTATACAATTAAATGCCAATTATATTATCTGTTATTGATCATAGCGAAATTTTGATTTCAGTTATGCTCACCAACTATGCTAATTGTGCTTATTACTCCACCTCCAGTTTGTGAGGAAGGACGTCGAGCATATGCCATGTATGATAAATTCCTCCTCCCAACACCATCTTACTGCACCATGTAGTTGGCTATTTATGAAATCTTACTGATATCATCAAATGAAAATGTTCTTGCTATCTGTTTTTTTTTTATGCAATAATTACTGCATTCACAACCACCAATATTATTGCTGTTATAAGCACCACTAATGCATTTGTCTTTTCCAAAACCACCATTTGACTATTTATCCTCCGATCATATACATCTGAACCTCTCTTGCTATGCCTTGTGCCCTCATAGTGTCTTTGTAATCGATGCAAGGAATATGATTTAATTAAATGGCTAAACTTAAGCTTTGCTTCCATGTTTTTGCTTTCAAAAAGTCTAATGCATTTGTTGATAGTATTGTTATGCTCAGCCTTAGACTTAATAATTGAATGATTCTTTTTCTTTTAGGGGTGTGGTTGATGTCGCCTGGTGGATGCATGCTCAAGGTGCTTGTGACAGCGCAGTTGTGGTAGAATCCACGGTGGAAACATAAATTCTTGGAGTGCAATGAAGATAAATTTTAGGTCCTAGGGGTGATTTAGAGAATGTAAACCACAATTGTATTCAGACTTGGTTATATTAAACTCTTGTTTATTATTAAATAGCTATAAAAATTTAATGGTTTAGTTGTTTTAAATGATAGTAATTAATTATCTATATGGTTTATTCACATTTATAATTTACCGTATTTATTTAATTGTGCGTTGAAATTATTTTATTGAAAATGAGTCGTGGCTAAAAAGTATAACCGTGGCTTAAAATATAGGCAATGCTAGTATAACCGTGGCTTAAAATATAGGCAACGTTTATGTTACAGTGGTCTAAAACAAGACCAAAAACCGCACTAAACAGTCTAGAAAACCGTGGCTGTTCTTGAAGTTGACAACGTTTGCATATGTGTGGCCTAAAGGTATAGGCCACGGTTAAAATTTTGTTGCCCAAAAGACGAGACAACGCTAGTATAAGCGGCTTAAAGTATAGGCAACGGTTATGTCACCGTGGTCTAAAGCAAGACCGTAAAACCGTGGCTCAAAGCAGTCCGTAAAACCGTGTCTGTTTGTGTATTATAGGCAACGGTTTTCACGTAGCGTAAAACAAAAAACCGTACAGAAAGGACAAAGAATACCAGATACTCCATATAAAACCGTGGCCAAACCGTTGGCTAAAGTTTAGGCCGCGGTTTTTTTATTTCTGGCCACGGTTTTTTGTTGTTGCCTAAACTGATTTTTGCTGTAGTGTTCAATTCTTCATGAGATATATACCACGCAAAACTTATAAAGCTAGAGAATGGAGGGAAAAGCAGTGAGTCTCCAAAAGTTTCTTCATCCAAGTCGAGGTTGGAGAGAGAGCACTAGAGTGTCTTCCACTTCTTGGAGACGATGCTTGTGGTTGCTGCTGTTGCTGATTTGGCTAGCAGAAAAGATAGAATGTGTTTGAGAAGCACATCGATCGAAGAGGTCTTCCCACGGTATTTGAGCTGACATCGACATCGTGGGTGAACACGCAAGAGGTAATGTTGACGTTAATATTTTTAAGTGAATGTCAAGATTGTATTTCTAAGAACAAAGTGGGTTCTTAAGGCGGGTTCTCAGAACAAGAAGCTGATGGTTGTATTTCTAAGAGAATGTCATGTTTAAACACCTGGTGATATAATTAACGGTCTAAAATTGCAATTGCAATTGCATTCTAAAATTGGATTTGACTGGAAATCTAAATTGGATATATTAACGTTAGTATTTCTAAAGGATTGTATTTCTAAGAACAATGTGGGTTCTTGAGGCGGGTTCTCAGAACACAAGATGCTGGTAGAATGCCATTAAACACCCGATGATATAACGGTCTAAAATTGAAATTGCAATTTAAAATTGGATTTCACCGCAATCTAAAGTTTGGGGAATAATAAAATGTACATGAATAATTCTAAAAATAGTTTTTTGCAATCTAAAATCGGACTGGCAGTCTAAAATTGGATTCCACGACAATCTAAGATTTGGGGAATAATAAAATGTATGGGAGTCTAGGGGTCAATAAATTGTACATCATTCTCGCCTCAATATGCATTTATGGCAGGGAAATTTGAAAAATATTATATACTACGTCCGGTTCTTATTATAAGAGATAAATGAGTCTAATATTGTGGTCCAAAATATAAGAAACAAGCATCAATTTTTACATACATTAAATGCTAATTTTCAATTATGTCATTATTTAAATTAGTAAAATTTTTGTAAATTAAGTGTCATTAATTATCAGTCACTATTTATAGGGGTATATTTGGAAAAAAAGTTAATTTTTTTAGGAGAATTAATTAGAATTAACTAATTTCAAAGCATTTAATTGATTTGTGTGAATTAAGATTTTGTTTCTTATAATATCGACTAGAGAGAGTATTATTCCAATCCTTTTTTAATGATCTCCTTCCAATGAATTTGGCTTGTGTGCAGTCGGTTTTTGGGTGCAGTCAGTGCAGTTGTGTGTGAGAAACTTATCGCATGCGGTATCCAATTTTTACAAATTCCAAAATTACACGCGACTGCATGGGGGCTTGACTGCACCCAAGCCGGATCCCCTTCCAATCTACATTTATGAGCACGGAATTTTAGAAAATTTTTAATATAGGTTATTGATTATGACCCGGATATAGATATTAAGATTACCACACGATTTATGTATTCAGACTGGTTAAACAACAAGTGTCAAATATGTGTAGCACTTCGAAACATAATAAATTATAAAATATTGTCAATGTTGAAAATTGAAATAAACGTCGGATATGATACTAACTAACTAGATAGAAAGCACCGATGTTTTTAACTTTGGGTTTGGAAGAAGGCCAGAAAGGAGGGCGGCTTCTATCATACGATTGGGTTAGGTCATGTATTATACATAACCTTTATTCACCATTGGATTAAAAACTTCCCTAAGATTTAACTATAGACTACCCACACCAAATCACTCCCTTCTCCCTTCTCACTCTCCGACAAAATCTTCACCGTCGGCAATGCCTCCACCGCAAACTTCGACGCCGACGGGGCTCCTCTCTCTCCTCTCGCCTCTGTTGCTCTCTGCCAGTGTCTGCAGCAACGCCTCGTACTCCGCTGCGTCCACGTAATCCTCTGGATTTTTGACGTACTGCTACGATTTCGGCACCTGAAGGCGAAACTCAATGGAATTGTCTTCCAGGCCCATTAAAATCTCGGCCCAATCCAAGATCCGGTTCTGCATGCTCCGGGTTCGGGTCGCCAAATCCCTAATCCGAAGTCGTAACAGTTCGCGCCTCCTTCGTCTCAGATCTTCTTCGTCAACATGAGGATCCACATTGCCGGATCGATCTTCCTGCTCCTCCACGGCGACTTCGTTTTCCTCGACGACGACTTCAATTGTGCCGCTTCCATTCGAGGCAGGAGAGATGTGGTTGTTTGCTGAACGTACGATAAATCCAACGGTCGAAATTCACGTAACCTCGAACCACTATAGAAACTCCATCATCGAGTCCCCTTCCGGCGATGCCTCCTCTGCCCCCATTTCTCCTCACCCCCATCTCGTGCTGTTGTGGGCCTTGCCAGACTACACTAGACCTCCGCCGTGATCAACGTAGCTGGTCCCTGATGGATTCTTAGAGGGAGAAGGGAGTGATTTGTGCTAGTGATGCCCCAATATCCATCAAAATGGTTGTGCCCATTCCACATATGCAGCTGATTTAAGATCACGCCAGTGGTGCTGCTCGGAGAGGAACGGTGTCGGTTTTGGTTTTGGGTTAGGGTTATGTCGAAAAACGAGGAATTGGCGGCTGCGGCGGTGGAGGAATGGCGGGTGGTGGGTGGCGCAGGATTCTGGGAGAAGGAACAAAAATGTGAGGGATTGCAAAGGAGTGATTCAGTGTGGGTAGACAATAGTTAGATCTGATGGAATTTTTAATCCAACAGTCAACAATGCAATTGTCTAATTATTTTTACTTATGTATTTTACAGGGCCTAGAAGACCCACGCACGGTAGACAAAGCCAGAAAGGCGAGCCATAATTTCAAATGACCACATTTCCAAGCTGTTCGGGATGATGGGAATAAAAATTGGAAAATAATCAGGACCTTAAACAAAACAAGTTGGTAGGATTGGGAAAAGCAACAAAATGTAACTTTTAATTACTTGATAAAATTTGGCAAAATTGTAAGAAGAGAATATATTACCAAACCATAACAGCTGAAGGAATTGCAAGTCTAAGAAAAGAGGGGATGTCATGCAATGCCTCTGTTGAAAATCCTGTCCAAGTTGTTGAACATGAAGGAGAAAACTTGACATGGAGGTTAAGGATCAAGACATTTATCCAGTAAGATATAGCATTGCTAGAGGACATATAAGGCTATTAGTAAAGCAGTAACTCCAGAGCTGAACATCATTGGGAATACAATGTTTTGGGTTTGCAAGAATATGTTGAGACACTGAAGAAGGCCATAGGCAAGAAGGCTCGGTATCATTAGCTGAGCATATTGCCCAGCTTCTGCAGATATTTCAGGATCTTGGCCGAGGGCAATTAGAATTGATCTTGTGTTTGTCCAAATATTTGCGAGGGGTATGCTAACGATCATATGAATGAGCATGGTTCTCTGCATGTGTATGCCTAACATATGATGCTGCTTTGCTCCATATGACTGGCCACACAAGGTCTCCTCCATTGCAATAGCCATTCCCACCTATTTGAACAAAGAATCAACAGTATCTCAGATAAACAAAGAATCAACATTAGTATTTGGAGGTAATTTGGCATAATGTTGATAATCTTTTTTTTAATTGAAATTATCAGGAGTATGTACTAGTAATTCACTACTGTTTTACATACTTAACCTTTCTTACTTATTTTTCTTATTGTATATTAATATAAACCTGTTTGCATATTAACCTGTCCATTAACAAACTAGTTAGTAAAGTAAATCAGAGACACTACTTGCTTTGGTATACAACTCAATAATAGAATCTATTGGTAATGATGAACAAATTTATCTTGCACATATTGACTTTCTCTGCTGTATTATACTATGCTAAAAGAAAACTAAACGAGGTTTGTTTAACATCACTTAACAATTTAGCATCTCCTTTAGATATAAAACACAAACACAATGAATCACATCACAAAAACAATTTATAGTATATTAAATTTAAAGTACGGATTATGACGTTGTCATAAGGTACTCACCAATACGCTAAAATCAGTGACGGGCAAAAGAAGTAGCCTTCAAGCACCGGAGAGGTAGTCAGATATAACTTGTAGGCAATAATTTAGCAAGCACACGGAGACTAAGAGCCTGCCAGCCATAACTGCTTCCTCACTTGATAGACTTCCGCTCTTTCTATTGCCTTATCATCATTGTTTTGCGGTATGTTATCAACTTTGATATGTACCAAGGGAAACTGTAGAGATGCCTTTTGGTCTTCTCTATCCATTTGTTTAGTTGGAACGACAGAAGCACAGGGCAAAGAAACCAAAACGGTGAACACAAGACAAGACAGATGCGCAGGATACTTACAAGAAAACTAGTAAAGAGACCCGTGCTAAGCATGGGTATGGCAAATTATAAATGAAAAGTTGATAAGTTGTAGGCTATAGTTTTGAAACCAGATTTTTTTTGGAAGTTCTAAACCAGTTTTTTAACCGGATTTGACACAAATCAAAATTTTAAACTGGATTTAAAACCGGCTGTGGGAAGAAAATTATGTTTGGTTATGAAATCCAATCCACCTAAAATGGTTGACAATTGGATGTGGATAGGTTTTTCAAAAAACATATCTATGCACATCCCTAATTAGTGCTTTTACCAATCACCCACCAAAACGGGCATGCTAGCAGTAGCTGGTATATTATCATGAGAAGAAAATGCTGTAACTGGGACTGTTCATCCTTGTTTCATAATAAATTATCAATAGTATACATTGCGTTTCCGTACACAAATAAATAATTACAAAACTTGCTGCAGTAATACAAAATGATAGTTCATGAAAAGGAGTCCTTAAGTTAGCTTCTAGCACAAACAACAGGGGGGTTTTCTATGCAGTGCCTCAAAATTATAACCAAGCTAGAACTAAGCCTGGAGGGTAGCAATGTTGTCTGTCAATCCATCCACTGCCTCGTCATTCACCTCCATAATTGGTTCCTGCTAATGCAAGAAGAATACAGTCAACAAAAACAAGACAGAAATGCATTTCACTGAATGTTTCAATGTAAACACCGAAGATGATTTTAAGATAGATGCCTATTGTGCACACTGACAATATGAAATAAGCCAGACAGATTAAAACAATAAGGAATTGCATCTTTCCTATTAAAAGTTTATTCAAAAAAATAGCATAAGACATAATGTGCTAATTTGTAAGGTTTCAATATCATTATATACACGCATTTTAAATATCAAAACATGTAAGATGAATGTGAAAAATGTCAAGAACACAGATTTCACTTGGCAGAACCTCTGAAGCACTGATACTTGCATTTTCTTCACATATTCGAAACCAATACTTTTGGATACTATACCAATCTTATTGGTGAAGTACCCGAGTCAATTTTTTTAAGAAAAATGTTTAATTCCGATATAGCTAGATGTAATTTAAAAGATTTCAATACAGCTTAGACCCTTTCATTTGAACAAACGGCTCTTCAAATCTGTCCACTGCCTAAGACTACTTCAATGGATGTCCCTTTTCATATTCAGGTTGTTGCATAGTAGCTTTAAAAGTTTGCTGCATATTTTCCTTCTTTCACAATTATGTTTGCTGCATAATTGTAATTTTCTTTAGTTAGATATTTTTTTTCCGAAGTTTAAAAACACAGCATCCAACTGAAACTATGTATTGGTTTTACAATGTCTCAGAAGTATGTTCTTCGCTTAAATTTTTAAAATTGCAATCATATATTTATTATGTTATACACACACACACACGATGTACCCTATCTTATATTTAGAAAAAAATAGTCATCGTTATATCATATCCGATATCTCGTATCATATTTGTGCATCATAGGACAAAACAAATTTGCAACCAATTATTGGATATTCTTACTATTTCAAAACCTCCAGCTAAGAGCTATCCACTTGATAAGATAGAGTTAGCTACCTCTGGATCTTTATTTTGTTTCACATCTATACACTTTGAACCACTAATGCTGGCACTCTTCAACAAGCTACGTGTACTACAGTTTGGCTTGGTAGGTCCATTTTGAGTGTCTGAGTTTCCAGCATCTGTCACGGTAGAACCCGGAGGACTCTGAATATTTGATCCAGTTGGCCTTTCACAATCATTATTTTCATTATTTTCATTATTGGAAGTATGAACACGCTCTCTGCAAAAAGTGAAATTGCAGTAGTCAATGCTTACGACTCGCACAACACCAAAGAAAATGTTTCACGGGCTTGCTGCCAACCTCATCTATGAACAGACATTACTAATAAAATTTAAAACCCATGAGAGTAATGATAAAATATAAAACAAACAAACCCCCAAAAGAAAAGACAAAAAGGCTGGTGTTCAATGGGCAAGTTAGCAATCCATTATTTAAACAGGTTTGCCTAGTTTGGACCTAAAAAATACTTCTGATAAGGTTAGAAACTTCCCAGAGAACCAAATAGTTAGCCAACACTTACCTAGGTAAGGAGGCATGCTGTCTCTGCAATGGAGTGCTCCGTTCACCTTTGCTATAATTCTCCTCAAGATGCGCAAACTGTCGCTTGAACCGATCAACCCCACTGTGAAACAACATGGAATTACCAATAACCAAAACATGTAAATTTTAAATTTCAGAGAACCGATATTCCATATTAGAGTTCTTAGATTACATAATCATCAGTAATTTCATTTGAGTCAAAGTTTTACCTATTACAAGGATGAGCATCAACCAAAGTCTATATTCAGAAGGACATAAATTTTTAAGAGTATGCAAATAAACAAGCATGCCTGTGTTTTACTGATGGAGGTTATAGTTCTGTGTAGAAATTTGCAAATAAATAAAATCAACAGAATATACGTGCAACAACAATAAATGCATACAGGGTATCCTGATAAAAGATGTAAAATAGATATTGCGAAAACCATTCGGTAAAAGTTTGCTTAATATCTTCTTTCAATAATGAAAGTCTGTGCCCTTTGAGGCTGTGATAACAAAACAAACAGATAGTCCATGCACATCTGCTTTAACATATGCATCAAGCCTTCAACAAAAGGACAAGCATACCAGCACATTTACCTTGGATACATAAAACTGGTTTGATCTCCACCACGAAGATATTCCTGGAGCATCTGGGGATGATACTCCAAAATCTGTTTACCTCAAATGTATAATTAATTATTACCACATCAAAGAGAAGAAATAAATTGAAGCAGGAGTGACTGAAATGTATGGCCATACCTCTCGATAAATCAACTCTCTAACATCATCTTTAGTCAATTTCCTTCGCTCAAACTCAAACTCAAGTTTTGAAATGGGGTGAGTGGATGGTTCGCGATCAATGCTCGACAAACCATGGAAGTAAGGATCAGCTAATGCCTGATTATCACAAGCATAACAGAAATAATGAAATTTCCCCTTTGGTAATTTTCAATGCAATTTCCCCTTTGGTAATCATATATAGGTTATAGAATACCAACCTCTTCCGCTGTGGGACGATCTTTAGGATCGAATGCAAGTAAGCGCTCCAATAAACGAAGAGCCAATGGATCTATCTTTGGAAACTTTTGGGAGAGCGGAACAGGTTGCTTTTTTCGCATGCTATTAAGATACCTTCTAGCTTTCTCATTTCGAATCTGTAACATTAGGATTAACAATTTATATACAAGAGGACTGGAAGAGAAAGTAAAATTAAGCTTAAATTGTATTTATCCCAATAAACCACAAGTTGTATCTTAAAAACATAATAGAGTAAGAATTTTCAAGGAACAGTAGAAGTTTAGCATTAATCTCATTACACCATGTCACAAGCTTGCCTATTGATTTCAGAAAACAGCAGAGTAGATTTTAATAAACTAACCCTCGCAATGGACTCGGGAGGAGGAGTGCCAAGCAAATCAGTCATGATATCCAATTGGTGTACTACATTTTTTCCAGGAAACAATGGCTTCCCAGTGAGCATTTCTGCAAATATGCATCCAACGCTCCAAATATCAATTGCAGGGGTATACTGCAAAAGACAAGGATTATAAATTACGTACAAATTTCAATACATCAAGTGTACTCAACTTCTTGTATCATACATACACATCCCAAAAAAAGTGATGTTGTCAAAGGAAGAAAAAATAACTTACTTTTGAGAAAAAAGAACCACATAGTTCAGGTGCACGATACCACCGAGTTGCAACATAGTCCTTAGTAACAGAGGTAAATTAATTCAGCAAGGGGTTTAGAGATATCAGATATACCTAGATTGCAATGTGCAAGTTTCTACTGAAAATGTTAAAAGGCAGAACATAATAGATAAATGTAATGTAACAGATCAACATGGTTTGCACAATAGAGTACTTACAGTCCAGAATATAGCCGATGGAGCATCATTAAATGAAACTCGAGCAAGCCCAAAATCACATATCTTTAGCTTGCAATCAGCATTAGCAAGAATATTTTTTGGCTTCAAATCACGATGAAACACATTTGCTGCAAGAAAATTACTACATTTAGTTTAATACCACTACTATCTGAAAAAGCCAAGGAGGCAATTACAACAAGGATACCTGTATGTATATATTTCATGCCCCGAAGAAGTTGGTACAAGAAAAATTGATGGTGCTCAGGAGTAAGATCATCATTTGCCTTAATAACCTGATGGAGATCAGATTCCATCAACTCAAACACAACATAGATATCCCTGAACTCTCTCCGTGAAGGAGGAAGCATGATGTGCTTAATTTCTACGATATCAGGATGTCGAAGCAACCGCAAGAGCTTAATTTCTCTTAGGATCCGCGTGGCATCGGATACATGCTCAAAAACATCATTGATTTTCTTGATTGCAACCTTTTCACCAGTGTGATTGTCAATTGCAGAACAGACAACACCATAACTTCCTTTTCCAATGATTTCTTGGACCTGGTATTGACTTGCCTCTCCATACTCGGTAAAAAACTCTGTTTCCGGTGTACCCTGTTGTGAAATCAAAGAAACCATTAGTATGTTATAATAAATGTTGTTGAAATATAAACAATGGAAACATAATTTCCATGAATGATACTGTGCAAAAAACGACACAACCGAATTGATCCAGTAAAACAAAACAGCAATCAAACAAATAGAAGATTGTGGGAGGAAAAAACAAAAACAAAAAAAACGTAGAAATTGAGGAGTACCGAGTAAGGCAAACAAAAAAGCAAACAAGACAAGAGAAGCAGATCAGATGGTAATAATAAAAAAAAAGAAAAAGAAAATGTCGAGATGGGATAAAAAGGGGGGAAACCTAACCTTTTTGTGAGGATCCATGGAAGAAGGTGGGAAGAGGGTGGGGACGGGGACTTTGATGGGCTTCAAGAGAGAGAAATCAGATTGACAAGGTTGGTGGTGGTGATCGTGATCGTGATCGTGATTGTTAGTGGTGGGAATAATGGCCAATTGTGAGCGCAAATCTCTCACGAAGACGCGGTCATCATTGTTGTCCTTAGTATTATTAGTAGCAGAAGGATGAGCGCGTCTTTGAAACAAGCGTCGAATCCCTTCCGCGATTGTTCCTCCACCACCCATGTAGATTTGTAGATAATAGTTTTAGTTATACAAATTATTGAACCATCCACCTCACACTTCTTCCGCTTAATCTCACACACACACACTCTTCCCCTCTCTCCCTCTCTCTTCGCTCTTTGACTCTGCACGCACTAATGCAATTATGCAATGCCCCCTCTCCTTCTCTCTTTCTATCACTTATTTATCTATCACTGTTACTCTTCTGTTAAAAAATAATCACTTTATTGTTTTTTATTTTCTATTGCTGCCCTCGGTGCCAATGGCGCGGAGAATAAAGGCAGAATGAATGAATGTTTAGTGGGGAGAGAGAAATCGCTTCGCAAATTTGCAGCTTTTGCATTTTAGAGTTACACAGACAGAGATCTTATCTTATAGTCCCTCCCTACAAATTATAATATTATTTGTCTCATTTTATAAGGTTTTTTTAAAATTTATTTATAATATTAATTATTATTTTTTTATTATCTTTATTTAATTTATCTTTGTTTTAATTTATAAGTTAAATGAAGTATAATATAATTTATTTTCTCAATAAATTTAAGGATAGTTTAAGGAAAATAATAAAAACTGTAAACAAATTTATTGTTTTTAACTACATTAATTACATTTCTTAGTGGGAGAGATTTTACCAAAAAGCTCTTATAATTTGGGACGGAGGGAGTAATTACTACTCCCTCCGTCCCTTAATATAGGACATTTTTATAAAATTTTCTTGTCCCTTAATATAAGACTATTTTCAAATATCAAAGTGCATTAATTATTCTATTACAAAATTACTCCCTACACCAAGGTACATTAATTCTCTCTCTTAATAGTCTTTGAAGATGAGAAGGATAATTTAGAAAAAATAATACATATTGTGTATAAATTAAATGCTAATAATTAACAAAACTCAATTTTTTAAAGGGTATAAAATGATCAAAAGGGTCCTATATAAGGGGATGAGGAAGTACATGTTAATTGCAGTGGTTGAGGTCGCTTTTAGTTAGGTTTATTAATTAATTATTACTCTTTCCGTTCTTTTTTACGTGTCGGTTTTTTAGAGAAATTTTGTTTCTACTTACTTATAGTTTTCAAAGTTCAGGGTTACATTAACTACTTATTTGTCAAATATATTCTTACCTATTTATTATAAAGAGAGAAATATGTATAATAGATTAATGAAAAGTTAAAGGTATCACATGAAAAAAAGTTAATAATTTTATAAAAAATAACAAAATTTATTGATTATCTTAGTTTATATAAAACAATTTTAAATAATACGTAAAAAGGAATAGGTGGAGTATTATATTATACTACTACTACTCGGTTTTTTCTCGAGTGCAAGCTTGAACCTTGCTGTACGGTCAAGTGAAGTGTGGATGATATGAGTTGGTTGTTACAATGAGGGCTATATGCATTTTGAAGTACGCTGCTGATCGCGTATGCGCTTGTTACTACTGAGTGCAAGCTTGAATCTTGCTGTACGGTGAAGTATGAACATGAGATGTTAATGATATGCATTTTGAAACACGTTGTTGAACGCGCGTTCGCGTGTGCATTATTTATTTATTTATTTATTTTTTCAATGATTGCTGATGGATATTTTTCGCTCCGATGATACAATAATTAACATAATTTGTAGTCATGCATTTCATTGTTTGTTTTGTCTGTTTCTTTGAATATTTTTTTTACGTAATAAATCTACGGCATTTCACTAATAATCGAATATTCAATATATGTTCGAATGTCAAAGAAAAGCTGATAATTAGCCATATATATGGTTGTTTTTGTTAAGCTGTGAGCAGCTATATTAACATTTCTCTTAAAAAACTCTACATGAGAGTTTTGAAAAAACCAATAACATCTACACTAGCATGTTGGGGAATCCGGAGAGCATCGGGAGTATCAATTGGCTAATCCAGAACCACCAAAAGACTGAGAACCACATCTCCACCCAAAACCCTAAGACATTATGTATATAAGTCACCTCTCTTATATACAATTCATTTACTTTTAATCCTAGTTAATGTGGGACTAACCACTTACGCTTAAATTACAACATAGCAGACTTTATACCATCACACAATCTTGGAGTCCATTTCAAAAATGTCATCTTTGAATCCTAGTTCTCTCACCCAATCAATAGCCGCCTCGAGACCAAGAGCTTCGCCCATCTTAACCTCCACAATATGTTTGAACCATTGACTTTAGCACCAACAAGACATCAGTATTCATCTTTAATGCATAAATCAATACCTACACGATTAAGTTGTTGCGAAAAGGATGTGTCAATATTGCACTTGACAAAACCCGAAAGCGATTTGGTCCTTTTGCTCAGCGCTTGCACCTCACTATTTTGTTGTTACTGCTACTTTACTACTCATGCAACAAGGTTTGGTCGCCACATGTAATGAAGGAAGGTTTCTCATCAACACCCTCCCAAATCTTTTCATTCCTACCACGCCAAATGCCCCAGAGGGTCATAGCCCATGCCTTCTTTTCCTCTTTTGAAAATTGCTGCAGCACCTGGGAAAAAAAAAGTCCTAAAACAAACATATCCTTGCAAATTCCACTCAATATGATGCCAAAAAATTGATCATTCTCCAAGAACTCATACTCTTTGAGGAAGTAGGAAGAATGTGGCAATTAGTTTCTCTCTCGGAACCACACTGAGGACAGTGCTCATCGATCTCCACCCGATGGTACGCAACAGGGCTTGCGTGGAAATATTATCACAACACACCCTCCATAGGAAATTATTGACCTTTGGAGGTATAGGTTGTTAGAAACTAAGGAAGAAAATGTTGAATAGTGTTGGAAACAAAATGAGAATAAGGATGTTGTAGCTGTGACGTGGCAAAAGCCACTGTCCTGAAAGCAAATTCCGGTGGACCTCTGGTGCAACCCAATATCATGTTTGCTCCCCAAGATTTTCACAGCACCGTGTCTAGACTCGTGCACTCGAGACCGAACACATTGGAGTTTCACAAACAATGCTCAGATGACCAAAGAGTAGAAAAAAAGAGAATATAAGAGAATGGTGTAAGAAGAAAGAATGTTATGTGGTTGCATCTAAAACCCAAGCAACCAACCCCTTTTTATAGCATATGACATATGATTGGAGTACTAGAATATGATGTTGGAATAATTATGGTCAGTGAAAATGTCAACAGCCACTTGAGTGACATTATTTCAATAATCCCCCAGTAATGGCAATCAAGTGAGGAAAAAATATCTAGGCAAGGAAATATTTTTTCATGCTTAAGTGTTAACATCCTGATGATTGAATTAACACGTAGTGAAGTGAGGCAACACCTTATGTCTAAGAAGTGAATTGCTCTTGAACTTCGTAAACTTAAGATGAGACCCCACAACACGCATTTTTACCTTTAAAATTTGTAGTAGCTCCACGATAAATTATTTCCACAATAATTTAGGCTTTTATATACATTGGGTGCCTTCACACTCGCGTAGGTAGATACATTAAGTGCGTCTCTATAGCACCGCCCATATCATAGGTTATGTATCTATTAAGAGCCCATAGCTCAACCTCACATCAAGCACTACCACACTCCGTAGGGATGAGAAGTGTAGTGCATAGGAGTATCCATATATCCACCACACTATCCTCCACTCAAGGCTTTAAGTTCATCCTCCTCGACGTATCCAGGACGACTTTCCTGGAAGATTCTTTTAAAAGGACATGTAAGATTTTTCTCACTTTTCACATACTCAAGTGAGATAACACAATTTTTAATTAGATATCTCACAACACTGTATCTCGTATGTATATGGCTTCTCTTATCAGAATAAACATTATTCTTAGCCACACCAATAAGTTTAAAATAATAAACTCACACTTCATAATAAAATTTTGGCTTAAATATGTTTTTCATCCCAACAAATATAGAAGTTTTTGTTTTTCGTCTCTGTAAAAATATTTTTTTCATCCCTGCAATTTTCTCAATTTTGTTTTTCGTCCCTATAAAATTCTTTTTTTTGCTTTTCGTCCCTATAATAAATATATATTTTTGGAATTAGTCCCTATATAGTCAATATTTGAGGAACTAAAATCAAAATAGTCTCTAATTTCAGGGACTAGAACCAAATATGAAAAAAATATTATAGGGACTAAAACAAAACAACAAGGATCAAAAGCAAATATTTCTATATTGTAGGGACGAAAAACAAAAAAAATATTTTTGTATGGATAAAAAACAAAAACCTCTATATTTACAAGGACAAAAAACATATTTATGCCTAAAATTTTATAGGTATCTCCCATAATAAAATTGTAAGTTTACACATATTTTACCTAATGTACAAACTACAAAGTCTATTACTATTAGTATTTTCAAATATTAATTAACAAGTTAAAAAGTTTAAATTCATAACCTAAATAAATTTTTAAAAAAATCGTGCATTTGACGAGCAGGTTTGGACAAATTTTTAAATTTCTCGTAACATGGTTGACAGGTAAAAAATGAATATACTGTCATCGGCGTCTATGGAACACAATTATTGAGCACCTTTGTTAAGCATCCAACCCTATTCGGAATCGTAAAGCAACTGAGAAAGATAGGCATAGGCATAGCTAGTGTCGTAATGTGAACATTAATTAATAATTAGTAAAACCACCTAAAATTCAAAGCTTGTATCAGTTGGTTACTTCCCTTTTGATTGGTTTAGAAAAAAATGAGACGTGAGAAAGTGAAATGAATAAAAGTAGAAGGAAAGAAAGTTACTCCTTCCGTTGATTACATATGTCATATTGAGCTAAATCACATAGTTTAAAAAATAACAATAAATGAAAGAAAGAGAACAATAATTTTACCAAATTAATATTAGAAGAAAATATTTAATATTATGTGATATTGGCAGAAATCATTTAATATTAGGGGTAAAATTGACAAAAAAATATTTAATATTACATTGAAAATAGAAAATGACATATATTTTGGGGTATCATTTTTTGTAAATGTGACATATATATATTGGGACGGAGCGATTAATAAATAGTGAGATGGCTTTTTTTGGTTATTTAGCCTTTGATTGATTTGAGGGAAACAAAGAAGAGAGAGTTAGAAAATAGAGAGAGTATAGAAATGACAAACTTACGTTGTTTGGTTGGAAGAGAAGTACTAAGAAAAAGAGACACGGTTCGTAGGGCCACATCTTTTTCATTTCTTCACTCATATGCCAAATGTTTCTTCAGTTGCCTATTATGCTCTTTACTTTGCATGAGGTTGGACAAAGAACGGGAAAAATTGTGTCCGAGTCCAAAATGACTTGCATTACTGATGGTAACTCGAATAAGGTGATGTTTAGCCTGGTCACATTACTAGATTTGACCATGAAGGGAACGTTGACAAAACTGGGTATTAGAAGTTTCTCTGGGTTTTCCACTATTTACACACCTATGCCCAAAAAATATAGTATTTACAATACTGTCTACACATATATTTCTATATTCCCTCAATTAATCCTATATTTCTTTCACCTGCAGATTTCATCCACATGTCCGCTGCCGCTCCCACATTCACCTACTTCCTACATCTTGGCGGTGTCACCAATCGCCGCCATTGGCCGTCAACAATCGGCGGCCTTGAGAGGTGGAGGGCGAGGGATCGAGGGGGGAAAGGGCGTGGCGACTTCGCCACATTGATGGGAAATGGGGCCGCATCGCGCGACCGTGAAGGGAGAAAGGCCGCCTCCAGGAAGCGCTAAGGGAAGGGAAAGGGTTGGCAGAGGTGGGTTGTTGGCGCCGCGGTGGTGGACGGTGGGGTGAAGCTTTTCCAAGCTCTTCTTCATTCTTCTTCCTCCTTCTTCTGATTTCTTCTTTCTTCAAGTAATTTGTTTTTATCAGCTTCCTTTTTTAGCTGTAGTGTTATCGTTATGGTGATGGGTCATTTTTATTTCGTTTTGCAAAATTTTGGCATTCGGTGAAAGTGAGGAAGGATCTTAGTGCTCAGCTATGGTGGAAATGTCTGGCACATTTAAAGGGGGTTGTTGGTTGTGGATCTTCTGAGTCTCTGTATGGCTCACGTGAGGGGAGACTTTGGTCTGAGTATTAATAATGGCAGCGAAGAACATAGTCACGGTAAGGGATAAAAAAGAGAAAATGGTCACGTGAGTTTTTAATTAAAATATGATCCGGGACATTAAATTTAATCTAACGCTTGTGCTCAGTTGTTCTCGTTTCTCACAATAACAAAATGTTCTCACATGGGTCGTCATTTATATATATATATATATGAGAATTGCTAATTTATACCCATCTATTTTTTTAGAAGGAGTAAGCTAGCACCTCACACTTTTTGATTTGGACTAAAAACCTAATTTTTTTTCATTTTGAAAACTACTTAGATGACTGGTATTAACGTAATTCACACTTTTTAATTTAAATTTTTTAATTTCTCTCTCTCCTGCGTTTATTGTTTGCTTCCCTCTCTCTTCAAAATTAATATTTTGCTTTAATAATTTACAGTTTATCAAATAATTAAACCGTGATGAAAAAAAATAAAAATATGATTTTTACTAAAAAATTTAAAATATGTTGAAAATGTAATATTAACATTTATTTATTTTTTATAGTACAGTGAAACTATAAAGTCAATTTGTGTTTTTGTAAAACTGAAATTAATAACTTGTTTTATAGTTAGCAAGGGCGATCTTCACTCTAGATAACACCTGACACCAACTTTGACAAATTGTAAATTTTCCCAAAATCATTGTAATTTCACATATATGCAGACCCCTACATGTAAACATATTTTTGTTTCCAAACAACCTGACTAACAGGTAGCATGAAAGCAATCTCCACCACTCCAATAGTTTATTATTAAATCTAAGGTTCATATTGATTTCCCCTTCATGGTCACATCTAGCAATGGGACCAGGCTAAACGTTACTCTCGAATAATCAATGTATGTATCAGTAAAGATGTCAACAAAAGCTTCACCCTCCCTGTTCAATTAGGGGTGGCAAAACGGGGTTAGTCCATCGGGCCGGCCCATCGAGCGTATAAAATGGACCGGGTTAGGTTGAGGTTCATCAATCCATTGCCATTTAGAACCCATCTATGCCAACCCTTGACGAGGCAAGGTTGGCCAACCCATCGGGCCAATATATATATATATATATATATATATATATATATATATATATATAATTTTATATTTTTTCCCACTTTTTGAACAATTTTTCCTTTCTTTTTTCACATTTTCGGGCGGACTAGCCAACCAACCCACTATTGTGGTCCATTTTAGGCGGACTCTTGAGGGCCGACCTGACAAGTTGGCCGGTTTTGACCGATTTTAATCTAAATTTTAGATTTTTATTTATTTTTTAATTTATTTTTGTTGTTTTTATTTTTTGACGGGCCAGCCCAAGCCCGCCCAACCCGTCATAGATCGGGTCGGGCTCAACATCTCAACCCATAATCCCTTTGCGGGCCGGGTTGGGCCAGCCCGTTTTTACGCGAGCTCACAATGGGCGGGGCCGGGTTGGGCCGGGCGGCCTATTTTGCCATCCCTAGGTTCAACCATGGAAGGAGGAGGAGGAGGATGAGATGTTTAGCTTCATTTGAATAAAATTTATAATTTATTTAAATTGTTAATAATTTAATTACATTATAACTAATAATTTACTTACATTTAATTATTTTAATTAACTTAAATCAACTAAATTAACTTAGTTAATTTAATTACTTACTCCCACTGGACTCATTTATAAGCAAAAAAGTACATTTCAACATTCTTTAAAAAATGTATGTATCTGGTCTAAATTGACCAGATACATATATTTTTTAACGAATGTTGAAAGGTATTTTTTTGCTTATAAATGAGCCCAGAGGGAGTAACTTAATATAAATTATATGAATTCAATTAGTTAATTTAGTAAAATAAATAAACTATTTATTTAAAATAAAAACTTAAATTAAGTAAGTAATTTTATTGATCAATTAAAATAAAATAAAAAATTAAATTAATTTTGATAGAAAATGAATTATTATTGTTTTTAGTTCAAGGATATTTTTGTTTCTTTAAAAAATAATAGCATTTCTCTCTTCACTTTCAATTAAATCAACCGAAGGGAGAGAGATGAACCTACTTCTTTCTCTTCTATTTCTCTTCTCTTTCTATTATACCAAACAACACTTTAAATCTTCTCTATTTCTCATCTCTTTCTCTTTTTTCACACGCTTACTCATCACTTTTCTATTCTTACAACCAATCAAAGTCTTAGTAAGAGAAAAAGTGAAAGGAAAAGAAGTAAAATTTTTCTCTTCCGTTATTTGTTTGGATAAAAAATGAGAGAAAAATATAATTAAGTGAATAAAAATATAAAAATACTTTCAATAATACAAAGATATATTTATTTAAAATGCAAGATAAATTTAAAAATATTTATTTTATCATTTGGAATAAAATAAAATCAAATTATTAAAATAAATTAAAAAATTATTTGTAACATAATTTTGGTTTTAATTTCAGTTTCTCTCTTCCTTATCTTTCTATTTTTAATTATTTTTTCTCTCCATCTATCCTTATATTTTTTTATTGAGAGGAAGAAGGAAAAGGAAATGATCTGTTTTGGTGACAGACATAATCTTCCATTAATTTGTGCAATTGGATCCTCTGTTTTCTACTACTTCTACAACAAGAAAACATAAGAGTGATAGGAGAGAGAAATTTGAGAAAAATAGGAGTTCAGAATGAAAGAGTGGAATCAAGATCGATATACGAATGGTGCAGAGGAGGCTGCAGAGTGATTGCAGCAAAGGATCCAAGTCCCTAATGTATTACTCACTATAAAAATTGGGGGGAGAGGCAAGTAAACAAATTATTGGGTGTGAAAGTAAGTCAAGTGGTCCATAATGGATTAATCCATTTCTGTAAAAATGATATCATTTTTTAGTCTTTTGACTTTTCAAATTCACAAATATTTTCCCCACATGTGCAGACCCTAATCCCACCCTTCTCTGTCCACCTACAAACATTTTTCCCTCTTTGAACTCTTCCCCCTCTCTCAGCGATAAAGTCTACAAAAAAAAGTGCATTCCAAACTCCGATGGCACTACCCACGTGTTCAGGATAATCAGTCACGCTGCCCTTACGTATGGCTACCCCCATCAGATCCCAAACCACCTCCCTCAACAGTCTCACTCGTGCGATCGCGCCAATAAGGACTCTTCTTTCTATTCTCGTTCTCTCTCTCTCTCTCATCCCATCATCTACTGATGCGGCGACAAAGGGAAAGGTTTCGTCAAAGGCAGCGACAAAGGAACGACAACAACATGTTTTGATTCGCCGCGAAACCTAGTTCTACGATGAAAAGACAAGGAGGCACGCGATGTGATCAGACGTTATCAGAGAAATGACAAGGGGGATGGGTACTCGTCATGGCCATAGATAACATGGATCTACGTAAAAAGAGATGATTTGATTGACAAAATGCGGGTATATTTCTCATCATTAATCGATTTCTAAACGAAACAATTATCCACTGTGTGCCTGTCCCATAACGCCAATGTGTTGCTTGCTCCTACAGGCTCCCACCGCATTGTTCGTGTTTCCTCTTCCAATTTCGGTCACTTCTCTCGTCGGGGAGACTGATGTAATCTGATAGTTAGCTCTGTGCTCGGACAGGTGTAACAGCCCAGACTACTTTCAAGATTACCGACTGTCCCCACAAACCAACACATGTATTTTCATGATGCTTTGTCCTCACCACACGCTTTCTGGAAAACTTCCCAGAAGGTCGCCCATCCCAAGAGTGCTCCAAGTCAAACACGTTTAACTCTGGAGTTCTTATGTTCTGGGCTCCCGAAAAGAAGATGCATCTTGTTGGTATAGGTAGTACCAATCAATTCTTTTAAGTCATCCTTCAACCATGCAGTCTCATACTTACACAGCCTCAGGATCCCTCTCATTTCGGTGTGAATTCGGTTCATTCATGTGTCCCTTTGCCTAGAAGCTGTCAGGAGCCGCTCTTTGCCTATGCGCAATGCACCAGCGATCACTCCCTGCCCTCGTCAGCCTCAACCGTCACATACTCTAGTGGTAAGACACAAGGATGCTTCCATGTACTTAAGCCCCAAGTCAAGAGTTCGAATCCATGTGGGAGGCAAAAGAAATACCACGTGGAAGGTGATAGATATTCCTATGAGTGACAGTTTGGTAGCATGAGAAGGATCTAGTCTGTTACTGTTGGAAATATTAATCAGGAAATGTCGAATATTGTTAGGAACAAAAGAAGAAGAAGAATGTTGTAGCTGTGATGTGGCAAAAACCACTGCCCTGAAAGCAAATTCCGGTAAACCTCCGTACAACCCAATTTCCGGTTTGCTCCCCAAAGTTTTCACAGCACCGTGTCTAGACCCGTACACTCGAGGCCAGAAGCAAAATTGGAGCCTCATAAATAATGCCCAGAATAGAAGAGACAACAAAAACAAAAAGGGAGTTTTTCTTCTTCTAAAAAACCCTCAGACTTGTACATCCTCATTTTCTTTTTATAATAGCATACATAAATACGTTGGCTCATTAACATGCTTTCAATTGCAATAAACTAATAATAAAAGGCAAACGACCATATCATGAATATTTCACCAACTTATGCATGAATGATATTTAAATAGAAAATTAATTATAATGAAACCTGGCAGTTTTTGAATTCTTTAAAAACGAATAAGTAATTGACACTTGCATTGTCATTATAGCAACAATGCCCCACTAATGGCAAACAAGTGGAAGAAAAAATTCTGGGTAAGAAAATGAGTGAGAGACAAAATTTTGGGCAAGGAAATGTTTTTTTCATGCTTAAGTGTTAATATCCCGAGGATTGAATTAACACGTAGTGAGGTGAGACAACACTTTATGTCCAAGAAGTGAATTACTCTTGAACTTAATAGACTTAAGATGAGACCCCCACAATACGCACTTTTACCTTTAAATTTCTGATAGCTCCGCGATAAATTACTTCCACAATAATTTAGGCTTTTATATACCTTGGATTGCTCATGAGTGCTCTAGAAAGATTGCCTAAGTCTTTCATAGAAGGTTGCCTTTTCCTTCACACTCATGTAAGTAGATACATCAAGTGCGTCTCTATACACTACAACATTTTGGACCTACGGCAACGCCTAAAACACTGTTCTCTTAGATTATAATAGGCAACGGTTTTGTGAATCCGTTGGCATGCTAGTCAAACTTTTGTATTTTTCATATACAACGCTAAGAAACCGTTCTCAAAAAGTTAAGGGCAACGGTTTTATTTTTTCAATTTTTTTCCCAACATTTTAAAACTGTTATCAAAAAGTTAATGGCAACGGTTTTTTTTAATTTTTTTCCCAACATGTTAAACCGTTCTTTATTAATTTGTTATTTATTAAAATAAAAATGTCCGCGGACACAAATGTATTTTTTCGTCTCTCTCCACGATTTTCCCATCTTTTTCACTGTTCTTCTTTTCCCCCAATTCAAAAAAGAACCTCGCATCGCCTCCCTCCGCGAACCCAACCCTTACATCACCCCTAATCCCTCTTCGTCTAGCACTAAAAACCCAAGCTAATCTTGATGGAACCCCAACCGAACCATTTCAAATGAAGCAGAACATTCATCCCGTGCAGGGCTAAGGATTAGGTCGGCCATCATCTAGTTCTTCCTCTTCTTCTTTCGTGGTCGTGGGTCGCACCCTCGATGAACAACCCCTCCTCACCGTACTATCAGCAGTCACCGTCGTCGCCGTCGTCCTCACTTGTATTTGGCTCAATGTGTAGTGTTTCTTCTCGTTAGGGCAGCGGTGGTTCTGATCTAACGCCATGGCTTCCAATTCCACCTCACAAATGAAGATATATTTCAGATCTAACGCCATCGGTTGGTCGCGCCACGTATACTCGTCGCACCGCCGGAGATCTTGCCAGCCTCCTGAGGAGGTGGAGAGAGGAAGTCATCCAACGGCTGTGCGTCGCTGCTCCCGACAGAGGGAGAGTTGAGGTTTCCAATTGAAACCCACTGCTTGCGACAATTTCTTCTATCGAACTTGGGGTTTTATTTTAAGTTTGCTGGTTTGCTCGCTGTTTGTCTTTATGTTAGGGTGTACACTAATTTCAGACTTGGTTTTGTTCAGTTGCCGGAATGAGTAACTAGTTCGATGAGTTCAGAACTGGACGAAAATGTAGATGCTTAATCTGATGGTTGTATGATGGTTAACTATTTATAATCTGATTAATTGAGTTTGTTAATTTTATGCTTTGAATTACAATCAGAATAACTATGGCAAGACTTATGTTGCTTCCTCTCCTAGGAATTGAGATTGTGTTATTGGTTGTTAAGCTGAATTTTTTAGGGGAAAGGTAGTTAAGCTAAATTTCTTAGGAGAAAGGTAGGAATGCGATATAGTTTGACAGCTTGTGTAGTTACTTTAAGGTAACTGGCTTCTGGCCTTTACTGGTATGACAATACATGCTGAATTTACTGGATAGTCATAATTCAATTTTGCAAATAATCTTGTGGTGCCAGTTTTTTGCCCTTATTCCTAGTTTTCAATAAATTACTACATTTTCTCTTTTAAGCAAGAATAGTCCCCAAAAGCATTTTCTTGAGCATGGTAGTAGTAGCTTTTCGTGTAAATGTGATTTTTGTTTCTACCTTATCTTCAATGCAGGGAGCAACAACAATTGAGCAGCTTCTTCCTATTTTCCTTAATTTCTCTTTTGATGGATGAATATCAATTAGATGTGGCATTAATTTATTTAGTTCTCTTCAACGTGTAAAATCTTATCTATGGAGTTAATTGATTGATTATTCCCTACAATAGGTTTCCTCTCTTTATATAAAAAAACTTGGTTCTGGTTCATTTGCTGAGGAACCTTTGATTTGGCTTGCCAAGGAACCTCTCCAACAAAATTGGTTCTACTTCATTTGCTGCTTCATGTGGTGCTTCATTTGGTCATCAGTAGGAACTACAATAATTTAAGGTCGATGCATGTGGTGCTTGTGTTTGAATCCTTGTAACATGGATTGATACAATTAACAAGTTTTATCATTTGATTTTCATGCTTATTAAACTTGTGAGATGTGTTACGTTTATGTATTAATGATCAATTCGAAATGTTGATGTTGATAGTTATTCTTCAATGAAAAATGTTTTGCTTTCTTTTCCCCTTTATTTTTTAATTGGATGACACAATATAGTTGGCTAAAGAAACACACTATTTTAGATCTTTAGGTTCAAATGCTCTATCTAAACTGTATTTTGTATTTTTTTTTTATGTTTCTTACATTAATACAACCTCATTTGCAGGCTGGTTTCTCACTGCCAGATGTTTTATCTGTAAATTGTGAATACATGCCTTGACAGGATGATTTTGATGATTGACAAAAGGGAGCTTTGCAAATAGTCAACCGTGCAAAAAGTGGAAAAGAATACCAAGACGCGTATCAAGAATGATTGTTTCTCAAGTCTTTGGGTTCTGGGTATTTATTTATCTTTATTAAGACAATTTGTAAGTAGTAATAAAAAGCTCTCAATTAAAATTAAATCACACACGCACAAAATATTTTGACATGCATATCTCGTGTCGGATGTCGAGCTGAGGAGCTCGGATGTCGATGAGGATTAAGTCGCGTGTCGAGATCCGAGGAAGTCGTATGTCGAGCCTGAGTAACCTCGGATGTCGGTGAGGAGGAAGCCTGGATGTTGAGCTCGAGGAAGTAGTATGTCGAATCGAGGAGGAGGTCGCGTGTCAAGCTTATGAGGTCGCTGCATCGAGGTCGCGTGATGAGCTCTTGTCGCGTCTTGGTGATGATCCGTGTCGAGCCGATGAGGTCGCCATCGAGGTCGCGTGGTCGTCGATGAGGTCGCGTCGGCCGAGCTATGAGGACCGAGCCGATGAGGAGGTCGTATGCAGAGTGTGCCGAGGTCTTTGCCGAGGCGTGTCGAGGTCGTCTGGTCGAGTGTGGCGAGGTCGTGTGCCGAGTCTTGAGAGGTCGTATGCCGAGCCGTCTCAGTGTTTTCAACGCAACGGACAAATTCCAACGGACAGATCCTGCAACGGCCAAATCTTCCAACGGACAAATCAAACGCAACGGCAAACGCGCTCCTCGGTTGGGCCTATAAATTAACAACGCTGTTCTTTCTTAACGACAATACAACAATGCAAAGCTTAATTTTTGTGCCAAAAACTCACAAATATTTTTCATCACTCACACTTATTTGAGCACAATTTTCTCGAGAGTCTTTTATTCTACAAAATTTGAGTTGTATTATTTGAGCTTCAATTTGTTATATCCGCACTATTGAGTGTATCTTTCGTCTCATTTTATTTGTGAAAATCATTTATTTTTGGGTAGGAATCCCAAGGTGTTCATAGAGAGGTGATATCTCTTGAACGTATTGCTCGTTTAGAGTTGTAAAGGTTTCTAGTGAACTCGATTTAAAAGCTAGTGTCTTAGTGAAAATCCCATAGTGGTTTGCTTTGGGAGACGGGGACGTAGGCCACAGGGGGTGTTAGTAACCTGGATAATTTGTTGTGTGCTTTTTACTCCTTATCTCTACTTTTCACCAATTAAATTTCAGACTTTATTTTATTGTTATTTATATCTTACTATTTACTTTATTTTTAACTCGTTTGCAATTTATTCTTCAAGTGATTTATCTATTTCACATTAATATTTCCGCAACTCATAATTAGCACTTATTTCTCCAAAAGTTTTTGAAAGCACAGTTCACACACAATTCACCCCCCTCTTGTGTTTGGAGTCACTTGTCAACATAAATTGTACATCCCTTGCCAAAACATCTGATATCTTCACCAAGGTTGGAATGCCTAAGCTCATTTTATTGAAGTCAACACTACTCAGTTGACTGACCCATCTGTTGTTTGTGGCAGATACTTGGCTTAGAAAAAGCACCCAGAAAAAAGGGTTCAGGCACACCCTTACAGCAACTTCAGCATATTTATTCTCAGAAATCATCTATCAAGAACATGACATAAGTTGTTGGAACCTAAACGATTGAGAAGTTTAGACCCTCATTAATTTTGATGATAACAAAGTATTTTCAAGAGAACAATTTATCTTCTAACATATCTTTGAGTGTACAGGTATCAAAGCTTCATATATTTGTACAAAACACTCAAGAAAGAAGAAGAAATTTACAAGAGAATTGAATACACTCCACTGATGTCAGCGTCCGAACTCACTCCAGCGTCTTGCTAACAAATGAGCGTCCGGTAGTGTTACTCTTTGACACGTGGAATACTCAATTGTCGCGATCGTCTGGCCCTCTCGCTACGAGCGAAGGCCTGATCTCTTTAATGAAGCATGTGATGATCACGTTTTTGCTCTTAACCTCAGAATGTTCTGGAACGGAATTCGAATTTGATTTTGTGCACTCATTTTGATGTACGAGGAAGCAAAAGTGACACCTTTAGCATAAGACAAAAATCGTACAAGGCAATTCTGAAAAGCGAGATAAGTAAAAGCGGTAATATGTACTATTCTGATATTCTCTGGAAAGGAAGAAAATGACTACATTTCAAATTACCTCACTCAATAAAAAGGAGCTATTTTTTTACTGCAACAGTAATATCCCTGAAGTCCCCTATAAATACCCCAAGGTATTCATTGAAAAAGGTGGCCAGAACTAAGACTGAAATTGCTAGAACAAATTCTGAGAAAGAAAGAAACTTTATTTTGGAAGCATCATCACTCTGAGTGAGCAATCAAATGTCGTGCAAAGTCTCTGGTCTACAAAGAACTGAACTCAACGTCTTATACTTTCTTTTAGAAAGCTTCTATGTTTTGAGCTTAATCTTTTCATCCTCTCTGTGAGAGTTATTTTGATTGTATTCAAAAGAATATTCTCTTTTGTAAACAATATTTGGCCTAGTTAAGGCTTTGTTCCTCAAAGGCTCGATCGTACTGAGTCGTTTTGAGAAGTTGAGAGTATTGTCAAGTTTGTGACAGTATAATACTCTTGAGGAAAATTGTAATCAGTTGATTATAGTGAAAAATCCTTCAGGATCGAAGGGACTAGACGTAGCTACCAGTTGGTGGTGAACTAGTATAAATCTCTGTGTCTCTTACTTTACTGCTTTACATTTATCTTTACCTTGCTCAGTAAAACAAGTTTTCATAAACAACTTTATTTCCTGCATCCGGTTAGTCTCTCATCATCTGGTTAGTTTCTCAGCGTCTGATAAACAAACAGTTTTGAAAAATCTGTGTTCTTAGTGCTTTTAACTTAAAGTTTGCGAAAAGTTTTTGAACACAATTCAACCCCCCTTCTTGTGTTCACGTTCAGTTGGTACCAGAGCTCGGCCTCTTGGTTGAACACTTAACAGTGTTAAGAGAAAAGATCCTATACTGTGAACATGTCTACTGAAGGTGGTCATATGAACCATCCTCCTCTATTCAATGGAGAAAAATTTGATTACTGGAAAGATAAGATAAAAGCTTTCTTTGAGACACAACAACTTGAGTTGTGGGATATAGTTCAAAGTGGTTACATTCCTTCCACTAATGCTCGTGGTGTTGCTATAGCCAGAGAAGATTGGAATGATGAGCAGAAAAAAAGATATCAAACCAATCAAAAAGCTAGATTCATTCTTATCTGTGCTATGACAGAAAAAGAATATGATAAATGTGGCAAATTTGATACTGCCAAAGAAATCTGGGACTCACTTGTTTTATCTTATGAAGGCTCTGCCCAAGTAAGAGAAACCAAAGCTAGCATGATGGTTCGCCAATATGAGTTGTTCAAAATGGAAGATGGTGAAAACATTGAAACTATGTTTGGAAGATTCCAAACACTTGTTCATGGGTTACCGACCCTTGGAAAAAGTTACACTACACCTGACCATGTTAGAAAGATCTTGAGAAGCTTGACTAAGCAATGGAGACCCAAGGTCACAGCTATTCAAGAAGCAAAAGATCTAAATGTCCTACGACTTGAAGATCTTATGAGTTCGTTGAAAGCTCATGAACTTGAGCTAAACGAAGAAGAACCTGTCAAAAAAAGCAAGTCTATTGCTTTGAAAGTCGATCAACATAAAGCCAGTTCTTCCAAAGCTCTTCAGGCTGAAGAAGAAGAATCAGAAGATGAAGCTTCAGAAGGAGATGTTGACACATCATAAGATGAGCTTGCGTTTATATCCAGGAAGATACAAAGAATGTGGAAGAAGAGAAACTTCAGGAGAAAGTTTCAGAAGAAAGATACTAAGGATAAGAAGGAAAGCAAAGACAAGGACAAAGCCCAAGTCATTTGCTATGAATGTAAGAAGCCTGGACATTTCAAGTCCGAATGTCCTAATCTTAAGGAAAAGCCCACAAGAAGTTCTTTCAAGAAAAAGAAGAAGAAGAGCCTCATGGCTACATGGGAAGATCTAGACTTATCCTCGTCTGAGGAAGATAATCTTACTCTCATGGCAGACACTGATCTTGACTCAGAAGAAGAAGTTAAAGAGGAAATAGTATATGATTCCTACTCTAAACTTCAACTTGCTTTCGATGATCTTCTTAAGGACTCTGCCACTCTCTCTGTTGAGTATAAGAATTTGAAAAAGATTTTCCAAATTATCACAAGACTTTCAAGCTTTAAACAAAGAAAATCAGACTAATAAAGAAAACCGTGGAAAACTGAAAATCAGCATCTGATGGATAACCAGCGTCTGGCCGCTAACAAGCAACCAGAAGCTGAGAGCTCTCAAGTTGAAAGCTCTAAAGTTACAGGCAACCTTAAATGCAAATCAAATGATTATGAATATGCATTTCAAAAGTTTCTTGCAGAGAGTGTAACTCGAAGCAAGCAAGCTTCAATGATTTGGGGTGTCAAGAAACGACAACTCATGGTCTTGGTTATATATTAGATGAACCTCCTTTAGAAAATGATTCAGCATCTGATAAATCCAATAATCATAGTAAATGCTTGCATTGTACTTACTGCAATAAACCTGGTCATTTGAAAAGTGCATGTACTGTTTTTAAAACTGTGAAGGACAAGCTTCCTTCAAGAACTAACAAGAAAGGACCCAAAAAGATATGGGTACCTAAAGATAAAATAGTCTATGTTGTAGACATGCTTAGCAACAAAGTCAACACACCTATCTTGGTACTTAGACAGTGGATGCTCGCGTCACATGACGGGAGAAAAGCATATGCTCCAAGAACTAAGGCCTAAAGAAGCTGGATTCGTTGGTTTCGGAGGAAACCAGAAAGGTAAAATAGTTGGAATTGGTCGCATTGGTAAAGGCTCTCTTCCCTCTATTGATAATGTACTTTATGTTGAAGGACTTAAACATAACTTATTGAGCATAAGTCAATTATGTGATAATGGTTATGAAGTCATCTTTACAGAAAGTGAATGTCTAGTAAAAAGTAAGAAAAATGGCTCTATTTTCTTCACTGCTAAGAGGAAACAAAATATTTACAAAATTGATCTCTCTGAACTTGCAAAACAAGATGTCAAGTGTCTCATGTCTGTTGACGAAGAACAATGGATTTGGCACAAGAGATTGAGTCATGCCAATTTGAGATTAATCTCAAAATTAAACAAGCACAGTCTTGTCAGAGACTTACCAAATCTTATGTATCAATCTGATGCTCTCTGTGAGGCATGTCAAAGAGGAAAACAAGTTAAAACTTCTTTTTATTCAAAAAATGTTGTTTCAATCTCTAGACCACTTGAGCTTTTGCATCTTGATCTTTTTGGTCCAACAAGGACAACCTCTTTAACTGGAAAGAAATATGGGTTAGTCATTGTTGATGATTTTACTAGATGGACATGAGTTAGATTCCTTGCTCACAAAGATGAGTCATACAAGGTATTTACTGTATTCTGCAAAACAGTTCAAAATGAAAAAGGAATTTGTATTTCTTCTATTAGAAGTGATCATGGGAGAGATTTTGAAAATGAAAGCTTTCAAAAATTTTGTGATGATAATGGCATCTCCCACAATTTCTCCTCTCCAAGAACACCTCAACAAAATGGTGTTGTAGAAAGGAAAAATAAGTCCCTCCAAGAAATGGCCAGGACCATGATCAATAAAGCTAATATTGCAAAACATTTTTGGGCAGAAGCAGTAAACACAGCTTGTTACATTCAAAATAGAATTCTTATTAGACCTATTTTGAAGAAGACTCCATATGAACTGTGGAAAGGTAGAAAACCAAACATATCATATTTTCATTTATTTGGTTGTACTTGTTATATTTTGATTACTAAGGATCAACTTGGTAAGTTTGATTCAAAAGCTGATAAAGGAATCTTTTTGGGATATTATGAAAGATCTAAAGCTTTTAGAATATACAATAAAGAAACTATGACAGTGGAAGAATCCATTCATGTCAAATTTGATGACAAGAAGCCTGACACAGCCATGTCAGAGCTAGATGAATTATTTTCAGAATTAAATATAGGTGAAATTACAAATAGTGAACCTACATCTTCATCGTCCGGTGGTGACCAGACACAAGAATCTTCGAAAGCTGAAGCCAGAAAGAGCTGGAAGTACAAAACCAATCATCCTAAAGATCAAATCATAGGAGAACCTGGAGATAGAGTAAGAACCAGATCCTCTTTTAAAGAGCATGCAGATATGGCACTACTCTCAGAAATGGAACCTAAAATGATTGATCAAGCATTGGAAGATGAAGGTTGGATTCTGGCCATGCAAGAAGAGTTGAATCAGTTCCAAAGAAATGATGTATGGAAGCTAGTTACTCTACCAGAAGATAAGCAAGCTATTGGTACTAAATGGGTATTTAGAAACAAGCTTGATGAAGATGGAAAGGTTGTGAGAAACAAGGCAAGATTGGTTGCTCAAGGTTACTCACAGGAAGAAGGTATTGATTTTACTGAAACATTTGCACCTGTTGCAAGGTTAGAAGCTATACGCATTTTACTTTCATTTGCTGCACACCATGATATAATTCTTTATCAAATGGATGTGAAAAGTGCTTTCTTGAATGGTTTTATAACTGAGGAAGTCTTTGTAAAACAACCTCCTGGATTCGAAGACATTGAATTTCCAGAACATGTCTTCAAGCTTAAAAAGGCCCTGTACGGTCTTAAGCAAGCTCCCAGAGCTTGGTATGAAAGACTGGGTATATTTTTGATGAAAAATGGTTTTACCAGAGGTCTAATAGACACTACTCTTTTTAGAAAAACATCAAATAAGCATTTTATAATTGTTCAAATATATGTTGATGACATTATTTTTGGAGCTACTAATGAAAGCCTTTGTAAAGAATTTTCTAAGCTAATGCAGGCTGAATTCGAGATGAGCATGATGGGTGAACTAAATTTCTTCCTTGGAATTCAAAGCAAACAATGCAATGATGATATCTATATACATCAAAGCAAATATATCAAGGAATTGCTAAAGAAATTCAAAATGGTGGATTACAAACCTATGTGCACTCCTATGCATCCCACGTGCATTCTTGTAAAGATGAAACTGATAAAAAGGCAGATCAGAAAATGTACAGAGGTATGATTGGGTCTTTGTGTGCTAGATTTCAATCAGATCCTAGAGAATCACACTTGAGTGCTGTTAAAAGAATTTTTAGATATTTGTAAGGATCTACTAATCTTGGTTTGCTTTATAAGAAATCAAAAGATTACAAGTTAGTAGGTTTCTGTGATGCTGACTTTGCTGGAGACTGAATTGAAAGAAAAAGTACAAGTGGAGGCTGCCAATTCCTTGGAGCAAATCTTGTGTCTTGGTCAAGCAAAAGGCAAAGCACGATTGCACTCTCAACATCAGAAGCTGAATATATTTCAGCAGTAAGTTGCAGCTCTTAACTTCTGTGGATGAAATATCAACTTGAAGATTATCTGATAAAAGAGAGTAACATTCCTATCTTTTGTGATAATACTTCTACAATCTGTCTTACTAAAAATCCCATATTGCATTCACGAGCCAAGCACATTGAGATTAAGCATCATTTTATAAGAGACTATGTTCAGAAGGGTATTCTCGAAATAAAATTTGTAGACACTGATCATCAGTGAGCTGACATATTTACAAAACCCCTTGCTGAAGATAGATTCAAATTTATAAGAAGAAATTTTAATTTTTATCTTATAGAAGAATGATTAATCTCAGCGTCAGATGATATACATCATCTCAGCATCTGGTATGACATAAGCATGTATACATGTAAGCATTTTATTTGTCATGTGCATCATAACTCAGCGTCTGGTGAATCGGTTGCGTGCATCCGAGCGCGCACACACGTGTCACACGTGTAAAGGACTTAAGCGTCTCATCACATCTCACTGAGTCATGATTATTTATGTTTTTCAATAAAATCTTTTTACTTGATTTTACTTTTCTTTTGGCGTCTTCATTTAATGAAAAGGGGAATCTTCATTTTCTTTTCTTTTTGATTTAATTTTTTTTGGAAATGCGAAGTGGTTTTTGAAAAAGGACTGTACCATTTTCTATCAACTTTCCCACTACTCCACATTTTTCACTCCATCACTTCACTCTGTTTCTACTTGCAAAAATTATTTTCTCTCTCTCTCTCTGTGTGTGATTTAAACCCTAACACCTCCATTACCCACTCTGCAACTGCTATCATGGCCGATAAAAAGGTTGGACAATATACTGCTGCCTACGATGTCTTTTCAGAAGCAAAACTTATGAACGAAAACAAAATTGATTTTGAGAATTTCAAGCTCTATGGTTTTGAGTTTGAAGAAGGTTTGAAGAAACTGGGTTGGAAAAATTATTTTATCTGGGAACCAGTTGATGTGTTGAGCTATGCTATAAAGGAATTCTGGGGGAACGCTCATCTACTTCCGGGTGAAATTATTGAAGGACATGTTAGAGGTTTCAAGTTACGTTTCACTATAAACTCTATCGCTCAGACCATCAAGTGCCCTTGTGAAGGAATCAGTTACTATGCTAACTAGGTTGACGCTTACAGAGGTTTGGAAAACGTCAACGAAGCTCTGTTTGAAAATTATCGTGAGTTGAAGAAGAAGAACATAACTCCCACTGCCAAAGATTTGAAAAGCCACTACAGAGTATTGCACAAAATAATCGCTAAGAGCGTGATTCTAAAGGCTGGTTCAAGCGACATAGTGAGCTATGAGCAAAAGTTCATTATGAGAAACTATATGGATGGAAAGAAAATCAACCTGCCAATGTTGATTATCAATAATCTTGTTAATGCTCTTGTCTTTTCAAGGAAAAGTGTTGATAAAAAGAATATTGTGAAGGTTATCCCTTATGGAGTTCTTCTTTCCATAATGATGATAAAAGATGGTATTGTGAGAAATCTTGGTGATCTGACAAACAAAGAAGAAAGAGATAATGATGTTGGTGTTGTTGTTCGTCCTGAGGTTTTTGGAGTCAACAGCCTGGTAATAATACAATTGATAACTGGTACTATGATCAAGAAGGTAAAACTAGAGCAACAAGAAGGAGAAACTGTTGCAAATGTTGGTGAAGCTGAAAAGAAAACCACCAAAAGCTCAATTGCTGGTGTAAAGAGACCTACTGAATCTCCTGTAAGGGAGACAAGAAGAATGAAACTGAAGGTGGCTCCTGCACCTACTGTTGATGAACCAGAAGATGAGAACAGAATCCCCATCAGGAAGATCTTGGAGAAGAAGAAGAAAAAGTCAACAGCTGAAAAAGATGTTTCAGCGTCTGATCAAGGGAAGCAAGTTCTTCCTCCACCTCCTACCGTTGTTGCCTCTAAAGGAACAAAGAGAAGGTTGGTTAGGTCTTCTGAGCTTAACCCAAAGGTACTTGACTTTACTGTGGATGAGTCAGTATCTATTTTTTATTCTCATGATGTTATTCCTGCACCTCCATTGTCTATTTCACAACCACAAACCCAAACACAAACCAAGAAAACCAGAATGAGCCTACAACAAACCTCTATCCTTATCCCCACAAAACCGACCCAAACACAATCCAATACACTCAACTTAGACCTACCACAAATCTCCTCAGATACCTCACTTACTACATACATTTCAAAACTTCACTCTCATCCCTTCAACCTGTTATTCAAAGTACCTCCCATCAATCCATTCAAACCCTACATACCTAGAAACTATACAATCACTAAAACCACTCTCACCCCACTCACCCTCACCTATAAACCTACAGATTTCAGTGGAAGGAAGAATGTCTCACGCATTAACAAACCTCGGTTTGTTAAGTATGAGTCATACCACAAAGATCTACAATCGCCCTTCTACTTGGCATTTGAAAACCTTCACCTGAGTTGCGGGCGGAGATTGCCTCTCCAATGAATACTGCTTTCAAAGATGGAGAAGACCATTTTGAGATGACTTTCAAAGGAAGATTAAGACCGGAACCTGGTAGCAGAGCAATTCCTTTCTCTGTTGACCTTCCTAAGTTCCTGCCTCAGATTGAACCTCTCACATTGGAAGAGTGTGGAAGGTGGATTACGGATGAAGAAGCTGTCTTCATGGTACACTGTCTTGAAATGAAAAAGCTCGAAGTTATTAGACAGTTCAGAGATCCTTCTTCTGTATCCGTAAAGATTGTTCCAGATAGGCAAAGGTGGCTACCTCAGTCTATTCCTGGGAAGAGGAAAGAACCTGCACCTGGCAAGTTGCCATACAGCAAGATCAGACTCAAAGAATATGAGAAGGCTCCTCAGAAGTTTAATCTTAAAGAATTCTCTGAGCTTCCGATTGACAAGATTACTGAGGACCATGCCAGAAGGTTTTACCTCAGTTCTCTGAAGGAAGACGAATGGAGAATTGACTCATCAAATTGTTGCAATGCTGAGAAAGCAAAAATTCCCACAGTTGGCACTGTCAGAAAAGTTCATGACACAAATCTTGGAACAACATATTTTGATGACACGTTTATGTGTTTAGTGATCAGACCTCTAGACTGCATGAAGATATATGTCCAACGGGCTGCTGTGACTAAGCACTTTGACATTGGATTTATCTGGAATCAATGGTCTGAGTCTTGGAAAGACAAAGCTCTGTTGCCATGCCTTGTCCCCTTGGTGCTTGATGAAGATGACAGGGAAAATCTGCGAAGAGTATACCTGGCAGAAAATAAAGGACTCTCTTTCGCTTTTGGAGCATTGAGTGTATTTATCAGAAGAGTATGAGGAGAAGATGCTGGAAACAAGTTTGACTCTTTTACTGCTGATGTGTTTCTGCACAGAGACATTATCTTTATGGATTTGCTGTATCCAGAAGGTGTGAAGAAAAGAAGGAAAATTCAGGTAGAATCTGAGCAGAGAAAACTTGGAAATCTCATCAAATGGTATATACCAAATGATGCATTCTTTCAAAGAGCTCAACAGAAGAAGGAACCGAGATCAAGGCTGTCTAATTTGGTGCTAGCAGAGCATCAGAAGATGAAACCTGCACCAGTATCAGAAGCTGGACCTTCCACTTCTACTTCTACTCCTGCAGTTGAGATGGTCACTATTCCTAAACAAGAGTTTGAAGAAATGAAGGCCACAAACCTGAAGGTTGCTCAGTTGGAGAATGCTTTGAAATTACTCTATGAACGTCTTAACATTCCTCCACCACCTCCACCAAATCTTTGAATTTATTTTTTTGTGTGATATAAAGTATATTTTTGGGTACTCTTATATATATATATATACACACACACACACACTTTTGACTATGATATTCAAATTTTTCTAAGTCTTATTTTGACTATGATGTGCTTTACACTCTTTTTGTTTGATGACAAAAGGGGGAGTAAAAGAAAGGTTTGATGAACACGTGAATGTCTGATTGACTAATTCACCGTCCAATGTTCAAAGTCCGATGGATACGCTGAAACTGAAGTATCACGCATAGCATTTCATACATAGCATTTGTGTTGGTTATTTATTGCTCTAATACCTATAATGCTTTGATATTCATTGATCCAGTACTCTGATAATGATCAATAACTTTGGTACAATGAAAATCTTTTTGATAAAATGAAATCAGTATCCGATCTCACTTTGTTAAATAAATATATGCTCTGATACATCTACGTATTTTTATGATCACACAAATGAATTTGTTTATCAATAATCGCTCTAATACCTGAATTGTTCATATATATCTAAATTGTTGAATTCAGGGGAAGACCCTTGATATTATTTTGAAATTAAATTGTTCATAAACCTTGGATATTTGTCATCATAAAAAAGGGGGAGATTGTTGGAACCTAAACGATTGAGAAGTTTAAACCCTCATTAATTTTGATGATAACAAAGTATTTTCAAGAGAACAATTTATCTTCTAACATATCTTTGAGTGTACAGGTATCAAAGCTTCATATATTTGTACAAAACACTCAAGAAAGAAGAAGAAATTTACAAGAGAATTGAATACACTACACTGATGTCAGTGTCCGAACTCACTCCAGCGTCTTGCTAACAGCGAGCGTCCGGTAGTGTTACTCTTTGACACGTGGAATACTCAATTGCTGCGATCGTCCGTCCTCTGTTCTGAGCGAGCGTCTGATCTCTTTAATGAAGCACGTGATGATCTCGTTTTTGCTCTTAACCTCAGAATGTTCTGGAACGGAATTCGAATTTGATTTTGTGCGCTCATTTTGATGTACGAGGAAGCAAATGTGACACCTTTAACATAAGACAAAAATCGTACAAGGCAATTGTAAAAAGCAGATAGTACGAAAATGGTAATATGTACTATTCTGATATTCTCTGGAAATGAAGAAAATGACTACATTTCAAATTACCTCACTCAATGAAAAGGAGCTATTTTTTTACTGCAACGGTAATATTCATTGAAGAAGGTGGCCAGAACTAAGACTGAAATTGCTAGAACAAATTCTGAGAAAGAAAGAAACTTTATTTTGGAAGCATCATCACTCTGAGTGAGCAATCAAATTTCGTGCAAAGTCTCTGGTCTACAAAGAACTGAACTCAGCGTCTTATACTTTCTTTTAGAAAGCTACTCTGTTTTGAGCTTAATCTTTTCATCCTCTCTGTGAGAGTTATTTTGATTGTATTCAAAAGAATATTCTCTTTGTAAATGTGATTTGGCCTAGTTAAGGCTTTTTCCTCGTGAGGCTCGATCGTCTCGAGTCGTTTGAGAAGTTGAGAGTATTGTCAAGTTTGTGACAGTAGATTACTCTTGAGGAAAATTGTAATCAGTTGATTATAGTGAAAAATCCTTCAGGATCGAAGGGACTAGACGTAGCTACCAGTTGGTGGTGAACCAGTATAAATCTCTGTGTCTCTTACTTTACTGCTTTACATTTATCTTTACCTTGCTCAGTAAAACAAGTTTTCATAAACAGCTTTATTTCCTGCATCCGGTTAGTCTCTCATCATCCGGTTAGTTTCTCAGCGTCCGATAAACAAACAGTTTTGAAAAATCTGTGTTCTTAGTGGTTTTAACTTAAAGTTTGCGAAAAGTTTTTGAACACAATTCAACCCCCCCTTTCTTGTGTTCACGTTCATAAGTAACTTGTTCTTGTCTCAGATTTGACACACATTAGAATGTTTTTTAAACAATTAAATTTATGGCATCCATAGATAGATGATTTTCTACTACTGTTTGTTTTTGTAATGTGAGTGCTATCAAATATTAACATGCCACCATTGTAACAGATTGATAGTAGCTAATGAATTAGATTATCTAATAACCAAAGACAGAGCTGTACTTCATGATTTTTTCATGCTTACCACTTTCCCATTCTCCAGATGTATATTGATAGGTAAGTTTCTTGTAAAAATGACATTTTTGTTTCTAAACTTGTTCAAACTATTGACTACAAAACAGTTTGGGGCTCTTCAGGACATAATTGTGCTTGTTTATACAGGAGTAGCAAATGCTCAACAATTTGTTTCTAGTTTGCTGTGATTTCCCACACTAGTGCCAAATTGAGAACAGGATAAAACATAGTTATTATTGGTTTATCGTGCATATCTTTTGACTCGCGGTTATTTTTGTGTTCTTTTGTTGGAATGCTTGCACTCTATTAATTGTATTTGTTTTCTGTGGCTTTTCGATGCTTTTTGAAGGCGGGTGTTACCAGTGGGGGCAGCCGAACAGTTGGAAACCTTCTTTACTCTATTAAGATATGTTTTGCATTGCAACAACACTTGTAGTAAAATTTGCCTTCTTTTATTGTTTTGAGCGAATCTTTACCTTGAAATCATTCCCCTTCTCACTTGGATTATCATTGCTGGTGAAAACAACAATGCAGTTAGATGCAACACTATCATTTCTGCTTAATGTCACTTAGATTGGCTATCAACTTTTAGGTTTGGAACACTATAGTGTCCCAACTTTTCTGAGGTTGCCAAATATGTCTTCAATTTGCTTCATATTTGTGCAGGTGTTAAGGTTTCAACAAAAGATATCAAACACGTTGTTAATGAAGTTTTTGAGGAGAACAAGGCTTCGATTCTGCAACTACGCTATCGAACAAATGGTAGTTGTTAAATTTTCCTTCTAATGGATTCAATAGTTATGATTTTTTTTATATTTAATTAACTACTGATCTATTCAGACTAATAAACATTTGATATCTTAATTTTCATCTTGCTAGTCGGCGAGTTACTTGGGCACGTGCGGAAGAGGCTCCCGTGGGCTGATGTAAAAGCTGTCAAGATGATACCTGAGATGAACCTAATATGTTGGATGGTTAGTTTATTATTTCAAGTCTTGTTAATACTGTTTAGTTTTTTCCTTTTTTTTTTCATGCTGCAGCAAATTGATGCAAAATTATACGAGTTACTTGGTGATAGAACAACAACAGATGATGAAAAGCCTTCAAGAAAGAAGAAGGAGGAACCTACTAAAGTAGGTGTGAGTTTGTTTACGAAATTTATGGCATGAGCAACCTCGCGAGTTTCTTATTTATGGCATTGCAAGTTTCTTATTTCATCAAAATGGTAATTCTGAACTTGGAAAGAAAAAGAAAAAAAAAATTATTCCAAGTTTGTTTTTAAATATATGATGAAGATGATGATGCATTGAAATGATGGATCAAATTTTAACAGTGGTTCTTAGTGTTTTTCTCATTTGCTGTCTCCCATTCAGTTTTTGGTTTAATGGTTGTTGGTTATTTTACAAGGCTATTTGATTGAAATCTATCTAGTTTACTTTTAAAATTTAATTAACTTAGAAGCTGGAGTTTTTGTTTTTGATTATTGTCTGTTTTGAGTTATGTATGAGCATCATATTTGTTCTTTTGTTTGTTAGTGATTGGTATAGACTAAGGCATTGTTCATGGCATTCGTTTTTCTATTAGGTTGGTTATTATTGTTATTCAACTCATCCCTTTATTAATAATATTATTTTTATTTTATAGGAACCCAATGACGGTATGGATAGTCAATTGCTTGATGACTTGGAAGTAGAACAAGATGAAGACATGTTTTCAAGATTGACTAGTGTTATGTAGTTTTACTTTGGATTATGAACAATGTTTTTTGGTACATATGAGGAATGATTATTGTACTTATGACTTTTTGAAATAAGTTTAATCCTTTGACTTTTATTTTATGATTGTAATGTTATTTTGGTAAAGAATGATGAGATGATTAATGAAATTTATTGTCATTACTTAGTTGATGTTAGTGATTATATTGTTATCTTAATAAGTGGTTCCTTTGATAAATAAAATCATTATATTTAGAAAAAAGTTATGTATGTCTATTTATATTGCCTTATAAAAAAATCGTTCTCTATACTTGCAAAACCGTTCTTTATACTATACAAAAATCGTTCTCTATACTATGTAAAAACCGTTCTCTATTTTTGCCAGACAAAACCGTTGTGGAAAGTGTAACACAAAATAGAACAGTTTTATTATGTACTCTTTGACATCTAAAGGGAACGATTTTATAAAACCATTGTCTTATGGCACCATCCGTTGATGTAGGCAACACTTTTCACGCGTAGCCTATGTGCGAAAATATCGTAGTGATAGCACCATCCGCATCATAGGTTTTGTATCTATTAAGAGCTCATAGCTCTACCTCACATCAAACACTACCGCACGCCAAGGGATGAGAAGTGTAGTGCATTGGAGTATTCATATGGCTTCGTTTGACCACTAATTGGGTGTCCACCGTACTTTTCTCCACTCAGGGCTTTAAGCTGATGACGTATCCAAGACAACTTTCCTTGAAGATCCTTTTAAAAGGACATGTAAGATTTTTCTCACTTTTCACATACTCAAGTGAGATAACACAATTTTTAATTAGATGTCTCACAACATTGTGTCTCATACGTATATGACTTCTCTTATCAGAATAAATTTTATTCTTAGCCACATAATAAACTCACACTTCATAATAAAAAATTTCAAGTCAGCTTAGATTACTACTAACTGACAACATTTCCATTAGGATAAAAAATAATCAACAATAGATTTATTCTCATTTGAATCAAATTCAATGATCATAATTGTATCCTCATGGATACTTCACTATTATGCAATACCATAATTCATGGTATCTCTCAAAGTATCACAAAAATATTTTTACACAAACTCATTAAACATCTCAAATATAATAAACTCTCAATAATTTAAAAATACACAGATTGAGTAACAAGATTACTCCTATTTTTCTTTAATTAATAGTTAGAATCACAACGGATACTCAATAGTCCAACTCTTAAGTGTTTAAACCTTCTAAGAAGTTTCTCAATGTTCTTGTGATATCATCAGACTATCACCCTTTGTTGTGATTTAATACATAAAATTACTGTGTTCATCCATACATCCCATACGTGCATTTTCATGAATCTCTCAAAAATGTCTCATAACAATATGATCCAAGAGTAAAATAAACTATGACATTTCATAATAAAACTCCTCAAATTATGGTACATATTCACACATGTCAATATAAAATCTCAAAATATAAAAATTGAACACCACAGTATAAAGACAGCATATAAGTTAAATGACAACAGAGTCATTTGACGTAAAATGTTAACACTATTATTACATTAGGAACGACAATAGGGTTTGGGGACGTCACCACTATCTATAGAAGCATGTGGTTTGGCGGTGGGTTAGGAACTTAGGATTTTCACTTGTTAATCTTCCAAAATTTGTAAAAGACAAAAAACTCATAAACAACAATGAAATTACATAATTAGACCGATCCATTGTGGAGCATATGTGGACTTGTTTACCATAGAAGTCACCGGTAAGTGAAAATAAGCAATGGTCATAATAGTCTCATCATGAACACTATATTGTTTAAAACAACCTTTGTGATTGACTCATTATCCCTTGAATTTATTCATTTCCATTTTCTTGTTACCAATTGACTTCAAACACAAGAGGGGGGTGAATTGTGATAGCGGTGCTTATATAAAAAATTACAGAAAATAAATGACCGAATAATAAATAAAGAACAAAAATAAATAAAGTGCTTGAATGATAAAGAGACAGAGAGCAAAGAAGAGCACGCAGCAATTTATACAGGTTCGGCCACCAAACACCCCTGTGGCCTACGTCCTGTCCCCAAAGCAAACCACTATGGGATTTTCACTAAATCACTAGCTTTTAAATCAGGTTCAGCTAGAAACCTTTACAACTCTATACCAGAGCAATACGTTCAAGAGATATCACCTCTCTATGAACACCTTGGGATTCCTACCCAAAAATAAATGATTTTCACAAATAAAATGAGACGAGAAAGATACACTCAATAGTGCAGATATAACAAATTGAAGCTCAAATAATACAACTCAAATTATGTAGAATAAAAGAACTCTCAAAAATTGTGCTCAAATAAGTGTGAGTGATGAAAAATATTTGACAGAGTTTTTGGCACAAAAATTAAGCACTGCGTTGTTGTATCTTTACAAGGCTCACGAGCTGTGTTTATATAGGCAATGGAGGAGCGTCGAAATGACCAGCTGCAGGATTTGTCCGCTAAAGATTTGCCCGCTATGCTTTGATTTGTCCGTTGGAATTTGTCCGCTATGTATTGAAAACACGGAGACGGCTCTGCATACGACCTCTGAAGGCGGCTCGGCGGCGACCTCGCCACGCGGCTCGACCGGGCGACCTCGACACGGCTCGGCATCGACCTCTGAACGGCTCGGCAAAGGCCTCGACACCGCGACCTCGGAACCGGCTTTCGGCACATACGACCTCCTCATCAGCTCGGTTGACTATTTGCAAAGCTCCCTTTTGTCAATCATCAAAATCATCCTGTCAAGGCATGTATTCACAGACTCCCCCTTTTTGATGATGACAAACATCTCATGGAGGGAATTTAGTAAAATATAATCATGATATAGCAATGAGATATAAGCATGGTTTTTCAATAAAAGATATCAGAGTTTAAGCACAATATTTAGAAAAACTCCCCCTCACAATATGCATTGTTTTTCAATAAAAGATATCAGAGTTTAAGCACAATATTTAGAAAAACTCCCCCTCACAATATGCATGATATAATTTACTCCGCCTGAATCATAAAACTCTCCCCCTTTTGGCAACATCAAAAAGTGGGAAAGACAAATAAAGCAAGGCATATATTCAGGATTAAACAAGCATATTTTGATAGTTACGTGATACCAAGCTTGGTGTGTGACAGATGAATTTGGTTGGACATGATTCGCTAGTTGCATAAGACAAATGCGTCACCCACTCATTATTAGTACTTAAAGAAAATGGAAGGGGAAAAGACTGCATAAACTTCGTTAGCACACTCAAACGCCCAAGTTAGAATTTATTCAAAAAGAAAATGCAATCACAGCAAATACTCAATGCATGATTGGTCTAAAATTCCCAATTCAGTTCTAATAAAAAAGAAAGTTTCCTTAGGCAAAGGTTTAGTAAAAATATCTGCAAGTTGTCTAGATGTTTCCACAAACTCAATCATGCAATCACCTTTTTGAACATGATCTCTAATAAAATGGTGCCTAATTTCTATGTGTTTGGTCCGGGAGTGATAAACCGGATTTTTCGTGAGGTTTATGGCACTAGTATTGTCACACTTTATTGGAACAGTTTTCAAATTAATCCCATAATCATTCAACTGTTGTTTCATCCAAATAATCTGCGCGCAACAACTACCTGCCGCAACATATTCCGCTTCGGCAGTGGACAAAGCCACACTGGCTTGTTTCTTACTATGCCATGAAACCAAGGCATTCCCAAGTAAGTGACATGTCCCACTAGTGCTTTTTCGGTCCAATTTACAACCCGCAAAATCAGAATCCGAGTACCCAATCAAAGTGCATTCGGCACCTTTGGGGTACCATAAACCCGTGTTTTGTGTGCCAATGAGGTATCTCATAATGCGTTTACACAGAGAGATGTGATTCCTTAGGACTAGCTTGAAAACGTGCACACATACAAACACTAAACATAATATCAGGACGACTAGCAGTGAGATAGAGAAGAGATCCTATCATACCTCTATACTTACTTACTTCGACCGACTTACCACCTTCATCTTTGTCAAGATAGCATGAAGTGCTCATTGGAGTTGAGATTTCTTTTGCATCGGTCATTCCAAATTTCTTGAGTAAATCCTTGCAATATTTGGATTGATTGATGAATATTCCTTCCTTTGTTTGTTTGATTTGAAGTCCAAGGAAGTAATTTAGCTCTCCCATCATTGACATTTCAAATTCAGTTTGCATGATATCAGAAAATTCCTTACACAAGGATTCATTAGTTGCACCAAATATTATATCATCGACATAAATTTGAACAAGTAAAATGTCATGCTTTTTATGTTTGATGAAAAGAGTAGTATCAACTTTTCCTCTTTCAAAACCTTTTTCAAGTAAATATTTGCTCAACCTCTCGTACCAAGCTCTCAGAGCTTGTTTTAAACCATATAAAGCCTTTTTCAATTTGAAAACATGATTTGGAAATTCAAAATTTTCAAAACCGGGAGGTTGATCAACATATACTTCTTCTTGAATAAAGCCATTAAGAAATGCACTTTTAACATCCATTTGAAAAAGTTTGAAATCCATGATGCATGCAAATGCGAGAAGCATGCGAATAGCTTCTAATCTAGCCACGGGTGCATAGGTTTCATCGAAATCTATGCCCTCTTGTTGGTTATAGCCTTTTGCAACAAGTCTAGCTTTATTTCTAACAATGATACCGTTTTCATCAAGCTTGTTGCGAAAGACCCATTTGGTCCCAATGACTATATGATCTTTAGGTTTAGGAACTAGTTCCCAAACATTGTTTCTTTCAAATTGATTTAATTCCTCTTGCATAGCAAGGGTCCAATGTTCATCAATAATGGCTTCATTGATGTCCTTTGGTTCAACTTGAGAAACAAAAGCCATGAAAAGACATGCATGATTAAGAGAGTTTCGAGTCGTTACCCCTTTTGAGATATCACCTATTATGTTGTCAAGAGGATGGTTCTTTGAGACTCTCCATTCCTTTGGAAGATTTGAGTGAGAGAGTTCTTGAGAGGGTTGAGGCAAGGACTCTTGATCCTCCTTTTGAACTTTTGATCTCTCTTGTTCCTCTAAATAGGTATCTCCAAATACTTCGCAAAGATCATCAACACTTTCTTCTACTTGAAGATTTGGGGTTAGATTCATCAAAAGAAACATGCACAGATTCTTCAACAGTCCCAAGTTCTTTTATTAAAAATTCAAAAGCTTTACTAGAAGTGGAATATCCAAGAAATAAACCTTCATCACTTTAGCATCAAATTTACCAAGGTTATTCTTACCATTGTTTAGGACAAAACACTTGCATCCGAAAAGCGTGAAGGTGGGAAATGTTGGGCTTCCTTCCTTTGTAGAGTTCATACGGTGTTTGCTTAAGGATCGGCCTTATAAGAACTTCGATTCATCACATAGCAAGCGGTGCTCACGGCGTCCGCCCAAAAGTACTTAGGAAGGTTAGTCTCATTGAGCATCGCCCTCGCTAGCTCTTCAAGAGACCGATTTTTCCTTTCAACCACTCCATTTTGTTGCGGTGTCCTTGGAGCGTAAAAGTTGTGATCGATGCCATTTTCTGTGCAAAATGCTTCAAATGCTTCATTCTCAAATTCCCCACCATGATCACTTGAATGGAAGCAATGTTAAGTCCCTTCTCATTTTGTATAACCTTTGCAAGTTTTCAAAAGCATTAAAAGCATCATTTTTGTGAGAAATAAATAAAGTCCATGTATAGCGAGAATAGTCATCCACAATAACAAGAGCATAGTAATTGCCACCAAAGCTCATGGTTCTAGAAGGGCCAAATAAATCCATATGTAAAAGTTGTAAAGGCCGGTTTGTAGAAACAATATTTTTAGATTTGAAAGATGCCTTTACTTGTTTTCCTTTTTGACACGCATCACAAAGTTTATCTTTTTCAAAACGAATCTTTGGCAAACCAATTACTAAGTCTTTACGAACCAATTTATTAAGATGATCCATGTGAATATGAGCCATTCTCCTATGCCATAGCCAAGATTCATTCTCTTTACTAAAAAGACAGCATGCATCATTTGAAGGTAGTTCATCTAAATTAACCATATAGATATTTCCAATTCTAGATCCAACAAAAACTGTACTTTTATTAAAAGAATTTACGACCATGCATTTTGAAGAATCAAATATAACATTATTGCCTTTGTCACAAAGTTGACTAATACTTAGCAAGTTATGTTTCAAACCTTCCACATACAAGACATTCTCTATAATGGGATTAGGACTCTTACCAATAGTACCAATCCCAAGAATTTTACCTTTATTATTATCACCATAACAAACATAACCTTTATTTTTGGGTTCCAAAGAGGAGAACTTGCTTTTGTCTCCTGTCATGTGCTTTGAACACCCGCTATCAAGATACCAATTTGACTCTTTGGCTTTCAAGCACACCTGCAAAATAAAATCAGGTTTTAACTTTTGGTACCCAAACTAAGTTGGGTCCAGATGAGTTAGTTTTTGGCAAAGTACCCTTTGGAATCCACATCTTTTTGCCAACTACATTTTTATTCTTTCTAATATTGCAAATAGAGGCAGTGTGACCATTTCTACCACAGTGAAAGCATTTAATGAAAGGACTACTTGAGGGTTTGTTGTGATTGAAGAGTTTAAAAGATTTTTCATGAATTTTTGGATGATAACCTAAACCAGCTTTTCCAAAAGTACCTTTTTTGTTTCCTAACATAATGTTTAGATTATCTCTTCCCATCGTAAATTTTGCAAGAGTGTTATTTAAATCCTTAACCTTATTTTTCAAAACACTACACTCATTGCATTTTAAAACTTCATCCTTTTTATTTTCACAAGATATGGGAGGAGAAGTTTCAATCACAGCAACTTGTTTTTCTTTAAGAATCACTATCTCTTTGTTTAAAATTTCAATTTTTGATTCAAGAGAAGAGATGGTTTTCTTAGAAGAAAGAACAATTTTTCCAAGTTTAATCGTTTCATTATTGAATTCTTCACAAGCAGCAAGTAATTCATCATAAGTTAAAGAAGAGTCAGGATCATAAAAATTTACCTCATCTTCATCATGATTTGCCATTAGACTAAGGTGAGCCTCTTCATTTTCAGATTCATCAGAAGAATCCATATCATTATCATCCCAGGCAATGTAAGCTCTTCTTCCCTTCAATCCTTTGGTGGTTTCTTTTCAAATTTCTCATTCCTCGCTTTGGTTTTGAGGACAATCGTGTTTTATGTGACCTTTCTTTCCACACTTGTAGCGGTAGGATTAAAAGAAGTTGTTTCATCACTTTTCTTTTGAGAGCTTGGGAACTTACCTTTGTTTCGAGTCTCATGAACCTTTTGAATTTGCGAACCATTAGACTCATGTTTTCCTCATTATTTTCATCTTCAAGGAAATCACATTCGTCATCGCCGCTTCTCAATGCTTGCTTTGAAGGCGAGCCCTTTCTTTTTCTTATCGCCTTCTTCGCTTTCCATGAGACGATTTAGTTCAATTTCATGTTCCCGCAATTTTCCAAACAAAGTAGCCAAGGTCATAGAAGATAAGTCTCTAGATTCAGCTATAGCAGTGACCTTGGGTTGCTAATTCTGTTTAGACATCTAAGAACTTTGTTAATCAAATCTTCACATCAAGACTTTCCCAAGAGCTCTCGAGATGGTTTATTATATGGATGAACCTTTTTGCATATCTTGTATGTTTTCACTTGGTTTCATCCTAAATAACTCATACTCATGGGTTAATGTGTTCATTCGAGCCCTCTTGACCTCTGTAGTACCTTCATGGGTCAATAGAAGGGTGTCCCACATTTCTTTAGTAGTCTTGCAATTTGAGACCCTATAGAACTCATCGTAGCTTAAAGCGAAGTGATGATGTTCTTAGCCTTCAAATTGTATTGGACCTTTTCTTATCATCTTCGGTCCAAAGTGATCTTGGTTTGTCTACCATCGCATCATTAATTGATTGAGTGGGGACAAATGGACCATTTTCCACAAAGATCCCAAATATCAAGATCAACACCCTCAAGAAAGATTTGCATTCTATCCTTCCAATAACCATACCCCTCACCATTGAAAAATGGGGTCTGTTCATGGAAGTTCCTCGTAATTGTTTGAAGTCATTCTCTTGAGACGGTTAAGTCCTTTATACAAGATTCTAGCTCGATGCCAATTGTTACCAATTGACTTCAAACACAAGAGAGGTGAATTGTGATAGCGGTGCTTATATAAAAATTACAGAAAATAAATGACCGAATAATAAATAAAGAACAAAAATAAATAAAGTGCTTGAATGATAAAGAGACAGAGAGCAAAGAAGAGCACGCAACAATTTATACAGTGTTCGCCACCAAACACCCTGTGGCCTACGCCCCGTCCCCAAAGCAAACCACTATGGGATTTTCACTAAATCACTAGCTTTTAAATCAGGTTCAGCTAGAAACCTTTACAACTCTATACCAGAGCAATACGTTCAAGAGATATCACCTCTATGAACACCTTGGGATTCCTACCCAAAAATAAATGATTTTCACAAATAAAATGAGACGAGAAAGATACACTCAATAGTGCAGATATAACAAATTGAAGCTCAAATAATACAACTCAAATTATGTAGAATAAAAGAACTCTAAAAAATTGTGCTCAAATAAGTGTGAGTGATGAAAAATATTTGACAGAGTTTTTGGCACAAAAATTAAGCACTGCGTTGTTGTATCTTTACAAGGCTCACGAGCTGTGTTTATATAGGCAATGGAGGAGCGTCGAAATGACCGTTGCAGGATTTGTCCGTTGCAAAGATTTGCCCGCTATGCTTTGATTTGTCCGTTGGAATTTGTCCGCTATGTATTGAAAACACGGAGATGGCTCTGCATACGACCTCAAGACAACTACAGACGACGCCACCGCACGACCTCGACACACATTTCGACCGACCTCTGAACAGCTCGGCAAAAGGCCTCGGCACACGACCTCGGAACACAGCTCGGCATACGACCTCCTCATCAGCTCGGTTGACTATTTGCAAAGCTCCCTTTTGTCAATCATCAAAATCATCCTGTCAAGGCATGTATTCACATTTCTCCCATTGACACCCACCCATCACCATATCATATCATCATATCCCCTCCGTCCTTAATACAAGAACATTTTGAGAATTTTATTTGTCCCATTTTATAAGACCTCTTTCTAGTATTATTTATTTTTTCACCAAAATATTTTTAATTAATTTACATTATTTTAGTCAATAAACAATAAATGAATGAATAATGAAGATAAACTCTTTCTCTCTTTGTGAGGATTGGTAAGGTGCATGTTTGAGAGAGCCAAAATTGATTTTAGAGTCATAAAATTGATTTTGACATGTTTGAGTATTTTCAAATATAATTAATTTTGGCTCTAGAATTAATTCTAATTTGAAGTTAAAATTTAGAGCTTTTACCTTTAAAAATGATTTTTACTACCAAATTTATTATTCAACTCATTAGATCCAAACATAAATCAATTTATATTTAACTCTCTTTGCAATAAAATCAATTTTACAAATACAATTCAATTCAATCAAAATTAAATTTAGCAACTGTGGAATCAAACACGTAGGATTTGGCTTGTGTGCAGTCACACAGTCAACCGGTATCGAACGTCTGATCTCGATCAAACGGCTCACAAAAAATAAATATTTTTATTTTTTTAAAAATATAAAATATTGAGCTTAAATCTGGACCATCCAATTGAGATCGAACGACTGATGTCGACCGACCGCGTGACCGACTGCACACAAGCCAAATTCACTGCGGTAAAGATTCCAATATTAAGCGATGGAGAGAGTAGTAAATATTGTTTGACCCCACTGACATTGTGCTTCACAAAAGCGTTTAACCCTCTCACACTCTCAGACAGAGACACACAATTCACTGTTTACACTTCACATCATCGGTGGTAATATGTATCGCTTTCTCTCTCCCGTTTATCTGATTCACGAATCTCGAATCTACCCTCACCGTCCCCTGTTTCTCTCTCCATGGACTCAACTTCGATCCCTTTTCCTCCTCCGCCCACAACCGTCCCTTTCACCCTCGAACCCGACAACAATCACGTAGCCCCCGCCGCCAACGCCACTGCCACCCCCAGCCACCCTCCTTATGCTGAGGTATGTATACAACACTTGCTGTCTCTGCATCTCATTCTGCGGTGAGCCGTAACGTTGATTGAGTGGATTGTGTGTGTGTGTGTGACTGTGTGTGTGTCAGATGATATACAAAGCAATAGAGGCGCTGAAAGAGAAAGATGGGTCGAGCAAGAGAGCAATAGGGAAGTACATAGAGCAAGTGTACAGGGACCACCTTCCACCCACACACCCCACCTTGTTGACTCAACACCTCAAACACTTGAAGACCGCTGGTCTCCTCATCATGGTCAAAAATTCTTACAAGCTCCCTTCATCTCTCCCTCCTCCTCCTCCTCCTCTCCCTAGATCTGAACCTCTCACTCCTCAAACCCAAACAGGCCACAGTCGGCCCCCAAAGCCCAAGCCCCAGCAAAATGCCGAGCCCGTCCATGTCGTGCTTGGCCTTACTGCACCTCCTACAACTGATGGCGAGAAAACAGGTCCGGGCTGTCCTCCAGAGATTGTTGTGGGCCCCGCGGTACCCGTCAGAAGAGGGCGCCCTCCCGGGATGGCTGGATCTAGGTTGCCGAAGAGGCCCGGCCGTCCTCCAAAGCCCAAATCCCTGTCGAATGGGCTCAAGCGACGTCCGGGACGCCCGCCCAAAATCCAATCGCACCCCACTGTCATCCCCTTCGCCGCTCCTGCTCCTTCTCTTACTCCCGACGCGCCCACGGTACCCGTTGGGTCTCCGAGGCCCAGAGGCCGGCCCAGGAAGAATGCCGGTGCGGTGCCAGGAGTGGAAGTAGCTCCCGCACCACCTATGGTTGGTGGTGCCGCCTCGGGTATGAGGCCGGGTGGTCTTACGAAGCTTGCCAAGAATCCCACCGGAAGGCTCGTCGGCCGCCCAAAGGTAATATCGCTGCTTATCAGGCTTCCAAGTTCCAGCTAGCTTTTGTAATGCTTAACTATGTTTTTTTCCAAGTTAAGCATTGTTTCATTTATGTTTGCTTGGTCAGCTTATTTATTTTGGTAAAGTTTGGGGCGGGGATTGGATATTTAATTGCGTACTAGATTAAATGGTTGATTAGTAAAGAGTGTTTAAAACTTATCCACGTTGACTTTCGGAAATATTACTCCCACCGGTCCATATTATAAGAAATAAATGTGTTTTTTTGTCCAAATTATAAGAAACAAACATCAACTTTATAATGCATTAATTGCTAATTTCTATTTTTATCATATTATTTAATACGAGATTTATATTAATGAGATATACTTATTTCCTATGCATTAATTATAAACCATTTCATAGAAGAGATAGTTTTGGAAGAAAACTCGACTTTTAAAAGTATAAATTAGGAAAAACAAGTTTCAATGCAATTCCTTAGTCTGTGTGAAATTATGGTTTTGTTTATTATAATATGTACAGGAGGTAATACCTCAGATCCTGTTTATAAGAAACCAAGAGTTTCTTTTTCTTGATCATAAATATAAGAAACAAACCTCATTTTCAACCACATTAATTGTATTTTTTCATATTTACCCTTATTTACTATGAGATCAATTTACAATATTTGTCAATTTGTCATTAATTATTTCTCTCTCTCTCTCTCATTTATTACAAGGGGTAATTTTGGAAAAAAATTAAAAATATGTTATTATTAATTAAGATTTACCCATTCCAATATACTTTCTTAGTCCTTATAATTTTATCCCATGTTTCTTATATATAGTGCTGATTTTGTCTCTTTTTTGTGATAAATAAGCAAAGCATATAGGAAAAAACTAGTTTTATTTTGTAATTAAGCAAGGAGGGAGGATAAGGAAATACTCCCCTTGGTTTCAAATATGATGAAAAAAACTCTCTCACACCTTTTAACGAAGATTAGTTAATTTTATTTAATTTTATTAATATAATAAAAAATATAATTGCATTTCCCAGACTACTCTCCATAATGGGTATTTTAAGAATGATGTCATTAAATAAAGTGAAATTAATTAAGATTTGGCTATATTTTAACAAAAAATGAGACTTTTGTTGCTTATATTCAAGCCAGAGTAGTACCGTACTCCCTTCAGTCCATATTATAAGAAACAAAATTCTAAATCACAAAGAACAATTGAAACTTTTGAAATGAACAAATTTTAATTAATACTCCTAAAAATTTATTTATTTTTTTCAAAAATACCCCTTCTATAACATGGTTGAAATGATGACTTATAATTAATGTCACTAACTTAATCCATGGAAAATAAATGTAACTCGTAAATATGAATGCTACTATAAATAATGGTATAATCGAAAATTAACATTTAATATATTTGAAAATTAATATATGTTTCTTATATTTTGGACCCCAAAAAAAGACCATTTTGTTTCTTATAATATGGACTGGTGAGAGTAATTTGTATTATTTTGCATCAATAAATACGTGGATAAGAAAATTATTTTGTTATTGAAACCGGGGACCAAAATCGCGTAATTGGAAATTAGACGACTCAATTCGCAGACCAAAATCATACTATTGTAATATATGGAGAACTAAAAATACAATTAAGTCTCATGTTGTTTGAGTAAAAACGTAGCATTATGGATTTTGAATTTTAGGTTTGATTTGAAAGTTGACCATGTGGGACAAATTAACATTCAGACCAGGGGCGGAACCAAAAATCTTTTACATAGGGCTCACTACACTTTTCACATCGCATTGCTTGGAAAAAAAATGCTTAACGAAAGTTCGAGCAATGAGAAAAATCAAGAAGATGAAAGCACGGGTTATTAGAAAAGTAAAGGAAAAAACTACAATAATTTTCGGGTTAAACTTGAAGTTATTCTAATAGGTTTATATAATTTATCAGGTGAAAAGTCAAATTTTCACTATAAATTTATGAAATTGACTACTAAGACTAAAAAGTCAGTGATAATTAATTACCCAGACTATTAGATTAGGTAGTATATCACTTTCACATTCTTATCTAAACAGAAATATGAGAATAATGTTATCGTTTACGTAATCACTTGTTAGTCACCAGCCTAAAATTTTTTTTAGGAGGGAGGGGCTAAAGCCCATGACTGCCCCTTTTTTAGATCTGTCCCTAATTCAGACTCGAGCTAAGTGGATTGTGTAGTTTGATTAATGAAACATATTTTAATCAATAAAATTTACTTTCTTACTTTGTTATCTAAATTTACATAAATTGTTCTTATTTGCATATTTCATTACATCATTTTTTATGAAATAGGGAGCAAAAGCTGCTAGTACAGAGCAAAAGGTTGCCGATGCAGATCTAATGAGGAAACTTGAACACTTTGTAAGTTGAAATAATCTTCCATTTGAATGCTCATTTGATTTAGCATCTTTCAAACATGTTATATTTCATGCCTCCATTGTTTACTTTACTTGACAGCAATTAAAGGTGAAGGAATCTCTCGATGTGCTTAAGCCTTACTTTAACCACGAAACTCAAGTCACTGCAATTGCAGCGATTCAAGAGTTGGAAATACTTGCAACTTTGGACCTTAAAACACCATTAAGGGATGAAACACAGCAATTTCAGGAACAACTACCGCCGCCGCCACAGCAACAGCTACCACCTCAGCAACTGCCGCAGTCACAGATGTATGAACATCAATATCTGCAAAAACCATCGCAGCCACATCTGCAACAACTTTTCCAACCACATACATCAGCCTCGAGCTAAAAAGACTTACCCAGGCCTCAATTGTTTGATGGAGAACCACTTGTGCAAGTATCTGTAAAGAGTAGTAGGAAGTAGGAGCACAAATTTTTATTAGAATCTAATCTAATGACTGCGCCCCTTTGAATTTGTTTTATGCGTGCGCCTTTAGATTGACCCCTGAAATAATATTTAGAGTACTGATGATTCTGTTGTTATTCAAGTTGTATTAATTTGGCTTTAACAGTCACGTTAACGTGTATTTGGGGGCCTTTTAGTTTTAAGCTTTTCTTATTATCTCTACCTACCTGTCTGGATGTCTCTCCCTCTTCCTCTATTTTGTTTCAAATTTTTAGTAGTTTCTGCTTGTTACTTCTTGTAATTGAGTGGGTGTGAGTACTTTATTTTGTTTATCATCATCATCATCATCTCAGTTCTTTCTTTCTGCCTGCCAAGGATGGGTGTGAGGACTTTATTTTGTTTATCATCATCATCATCTCAGTTCTTTCTTTCTGCCTGCCAAGGATCCAGAGGTATTCTCGTGTGAGATATGCCCATAGGGCCTATAGGGATATCATTCAGATGAAATAGTGCCATTATGCGAGATGCTTAGGGACTGTTTGTTTTATGAAAATGAAAATAGTTTTTGTTTTCATAATTTCAGAATTTAAAAATACGTTTCTTTTGATTTTCTGGAAATGATAAGAGGGAAAAATATGTTCAGTTTATGTTTAGTTTAAACAAGAAAACTGAAAACAAACTCCATTCAAGTCTTTTATGAATTAAGCCCATGAGGAGAGCCCAACTAAAAGACTAGTCTATTAGGTGGGAGAGCCTCATGGTTTAAGTATTATATTGAGCTTTCTCACTACAAAAAAATGTCAATTTGCGGGGGTTTTTTTGTCAATTGATTTGCGGGGTTTTTAAAAAACACCGCAAATACGTTCGCCAAGTTTTCCGGAACCCCTGGTATCGGAATCATATTGCAGCGGTTATTTAGCGGAGGTTGAAAACCCCCTCTATAGGCAGCCCTTAATTTGCAGAGATATGCAACCACCACTATTTGATGGATATGTTCCGGGTCCTATGGTCATTTTGCCAGGGGGGGGTTTAACCTCCTCTATAGGTAATAGTTTGTGGGGGTCTAAAGACTCCCTTATTTTCATTTGTAGTTGAGGAGATTTTCGTCTTCCCCTGATTGTGAAAATTATATTATTGACATCTTTTAAAGGCAACAATATATATCTCTCCATTTACATCTCCCTAACTTATGGTAATTGTAACACACTTAAAAAAATTGTATCAAAATACCTAAAGTTTCCATTAAAAACATAACCATCGTAACTTATAGTTCAAATATCACTTGTAATTGACAAAATACAACTTTAAATCCAGAATATCCTAAAAGCATTTTTATTCTAATTGGACCTAAAAAAATCAAATGTTACTAGCACCGTATGAACCTCTTCCACTAGGGTCAAATGCAGCCACAATTGCATGAAAAAAAAATAGTTAAAACCAGACAGTTACAAGTGCTCAGAGACAAGCCAAATTCGGACGACAACATAAAGCAAAATGTCATGAAACTATGTTACACCCTTCAAAAGCAATGAGCAATGAAAAATGTTGAGTTGAAAAAGAAAGATGAAAGTCTCGTATAGCTACCAAAAAAAGTGATTATTTTCTCAAAATAAGCTAATCCAAGCATGTACACAAATTTCAAGGGGGAGAAGCATAAAACTTAAAGGTCCCTTCTAATTCATGGTTAAAAATAGTTATAAGCTTTTTCCCCCTAGTAGCAGGAAGAAATGGCTTCAGTTATAAATTAAGCTATAACAAAATAAGGTAGACACCCTGAGTAAGGACCTGAGCTATGCCTCACCAAATAAAAAAGGCTTACATGAGTTCAATGACAAGAGCAGATGCCCCTCCTCCTCCATTGCAGATGGCACCAACACCATACTTTCCCCTCTTCTGTCTCAATGTGGGACTCATAACATTGCCATTCCTTTTAAGAGTCGACGTCTACGACGGCTTTCACTCTATCGGCACTGACCACGTGGCAGCCCTTTCTCCTTTGGTGGCTTTCACTCATCTACCAGTATTCGGTGGTGTACCTTAATCCAGCCTATAGGTAGCCCTTTCCATAACCCAACTCTCAACGAAACCAACAATTGTTATGACTTAAGCCCATGAGGAAAGCCCAACCCAAAAACTAGTCCATTAGGTGGGAGAGCCTAATGACTTAAGTACCACATTGAGCTTTCTTATCTACTCAATATGTGACTTATAACAAAGTCACAAAATCAAATTGGACAAACCAAAGAGTCCAACTGGAAATCGGCGAGTCTCGGATCATAAAATCAAGAGTCGCAAATCTCTCTCAAAGCGGTTCCTGATCACATAATCAAACTGCAAAAGTCAAAGACAAGTTGCATATCGGCGTGATTGTGATCCTGGGAGGATGTTTAGAGAGAGAGAGAGAAGAGTTGTGACGTGTTTCGCGGTCTCGCCTGTTGATGAAAATAGACTGCAACCAAGACATTATGAACAAAACGTACCAAGTTAAACTGCAAAACAATAAGCACTGATAATAAATCTGAGGCGTCACTAAGACTCGAGGCTGCCTTTAAGTATTTATTTGCCCATAGTGCGCAAATCTTTCGGGGTACAACAGGTCTGTTCCAGTAGCGATCCGAGATATCAAAACAACAAGAAGAAGAGACAAGCGATGTAAAACCCATGAAGGAATTTGAAAAATTAGAGAAAAAAAATAAGTGAGAGAGGAGTGTGTTTCATTTTCACAAATAAGAAAAATCGATAGGCGTAAGGTTTAAATAAAAAAAATCCAAAAAACGGTTAATTAAAAGATAATGTAGCTCCAGTAAAAAAAAAGATAATTATTAGAATTTGGGTTTTGGCCTAACTCAACCCCAAAAGCTAGCTCATGGGGTGAGGGTTGCCCTCCACTTATAACCAATATTCAGGCCATCTCATTCTTCCATGTGGGACTTCTAACACACCCCCTCACGCCCAGGACTGGACATTTGGAGCGTGACTCGAGTGGCCCGATAATGGGTGGCCCAATAAATGGATCTATAATAGGCTCTGATACCATATTAAAATTTGGGTTTGTGCCTAACTCAACCCCAAAAGCTAGCTCATGGGGTGAGGATTACCACCACTTATAACCAATATTCAGACCATCTCATTCTTCCATGTGGGACTTCTAACAATAATGTAGCGGCTACAAGATAAAGTTGTTGTTGGTGGAGGTAGTGGACAAATATTGAGTAGCGTATAGGGGTTAGTGGCTAAAAATCCGGATTAAGCTTAACGTTCAACTTATAAGCAAATCGGTGAGTACGCACCCAACATATAGGCCGAATACGTTTTGAGACTTAGTCAAAAGTAAAACGACTAAAAATTAAGATTTTCGGATAGGTCTTCTCAAGCCCAAAATATTTACGCAAAAATAAATTCAAGAAATAAAAATGATCACAAGTCCATATCGTGCGTGCAGGGGGTGCAAATCGGAGGTTTTACACCGAAACCACTCATTTTTGTCGAACCTCATGCGTGCGAGCCCATGCCTTTCTCTAGTTGTTTACAAGCCCAAATCACATAATAGCTTAAAAACTCTTTAAAAGTTTAAAGACTAGGCAATGTAGGACTTCCCACTTTTGAAATATCACATAAAATACAGCAATCTCCCACATATTTCAAAAGTGTAAAAACATTTAAGAAAATTTAAAAAAGAATTTTCCTAGGTTAACATCGTAGACGTAGTGCCTTGAAACTATGTAGCCAAGCTATATGAACCAGTCCTAGACTGATAAGATTTATTACACAATGAATTGGTGTAGCCAAGCTATATGAACCCAAGACACTTGATATGTTTTAGAGGTCTACCAATCACACTACACTCCCACAATTCTTGTTGTTGACGTTACTTTATGCTAATAGGTCATGTGTGCATCTGATATTCATGAGTGCTCTAGAGATCTCGCCACGATCTCATGCAAGCGACCCCACTTGACACTGATACAGGTGATTTCGTCACTTGTATGATGCAAATCATACACCACCCATAAAGGTTATGAAAATCGTCAAAAACTTTATAGCTTACCCTCCCAATAATGCAGCGTCTAGTACTTACTCAAACACAACATAAGAAATGGACTAAACAAAATAATTTAGGGCTAGCAGACTTAACAAGTGACTTTTTCTTACCAGATTGAACATTCTTCATGGGATCTCTAATCACAAAAGTCGAGTTCCCATCACTTTTTAGTTTTAATTGGCTCAAGTCCCATTTCCCTCGATGTTTCACAAATTATTCTTCTCCCCACGGGCTTTGTCAGAGGATTGGCCAAGTTCGCTTCTGGCTTCACATAATCGATCGATATTGTTCCTTGTTTTTGCGACTGCTTTACCACATTATGTCTCAATTGTACATGTCTGTTTTTGCCATTGTAGATCTTATTCTTTGCAACGACTATTGTTGTTTGGCTGTCACAATGTATTGACACTGATGGGGTGGGTTTTATTCCTGAAGGAATTTTTTCTAGGAGATTTCTTAACCATTGATCTTTATTACCAGCCAACTCTAGAGCTATAAACCCTGTCTCCATAGTTGATCTCGCGATTATTGTTTGTTTAGCTGATCTCGAAGTTACCGCACCACCAACAAGTGTGAATACATAACCACTAGTGAAATTTGGCTCATATGAATTAGATATCCTGTTAGCATCATTGTACCCTTCTAGTACAACAGGATATCTGCTATATGCAATACCTTAGTTCATTGGTACCTCTTAAATATCGTATGAGTCTAGCAAGCGTCTCCCTGTGATCTTGACTCGGATTATGAGTATACCTACTTAATCGACTCATTGCGTATGCAATGTCTGGTCGAGAAAAATTCATCACATGCAATAAGCTTCCAATTACTTGGCCATACTAAGACTGATTAACAAGATCACCTCAATTTTTCTTTAAGTGAAAGTTAGCTTTAAAGGGGATACTCACAGGGTTAGAGTCAAAATGATCATACTTCCTAAATTAATTGTTACAATTGTTAGCCACTTTGTAAAAATAGGTATGGTAGTGGAGAAAATGACATGTTTTAGAGACATCATTCAATCGATCGAATAATTTATTTTTTTGCAAGTTATCTATTTTCTTATCTTTATTGCTTTTTATCTTTGATTTTCATATAATTTTAGCTTACTTTGTTCAACTTTCAAACACTTAACACTTTTTAGAGTAGTTAAAGAACACATAACTCAGAAACCGAGTCACTTTCTTAGCATAATTGACCGAGTTTGATAATCATCACTGAAATCTTAGTCGAACTGTTCCACTAAGTTTATTATGCGTTAACAAAATAAAAAAGGCTTAAATATGATTTCAATCCCTCAAAAATTCAAAAAGTTTGTTTTTAGTCCCTAAAAAAATGAAGGTTTTTAGTCCCTCAAATTTGAAAATATTTTCCCGTTAGTCCCTCACTTTGACGCCATTAGTGCTTAAATATGATTTTAGTCCCTCAAAAATTTTAAAAGTTCGTTTTTAGTCCTCCAAAAATTCTAAAAGTTCGTTTTTAATCCCCTAAAAATGTCGCCACATAAGCGCCACATAACCGCGTCAGAGTGAGGGACTAATGCAAAAACATTTTCAAATTTGGGGACTAAAAACCTTCAATTTTTTTGAGAGACTAAAAACAAACTTTTCAAAGTTTTAAGGGACTGGAATCATATTTAAGCCAATAAAAAATATTGTTCATTCCTTAAAAAAAATAAAGATTCATTTTAGTCATTGAGAAAAAACGTGTGACCCATTTTGATCCTTCAGAATTGCATGTTTTTTCGTGGAGACCAAAATGAGTTTTATTCTTAAAAAAAGGTACGATTTTTAAAAAGAAAATGCTAACAAGTGTCCTTAAGGTATTGGTTAAGGATTTAAAAGAGGTAAGTTTACATGGAAAAATATTGTATTTATTTCGTTAAAAAGTGTTTAACTTGTATTCTCAAAACAAACTTTCTTTTTATAGATTCCTTAAACAATGTCCTTAGGACACTCGTTTGCAAGACTTTTTAAAAAATACTAGGTCTAACAATACATAAAACATTTTTTTATTTCTTTTTGATTCATTTAGAGTCTGTTTGGTTAAGATTTTAGAGAGATCAAAATCAATTATGGAGAAAAAAAAGACAAATATAATTGAAAAACATTAATCGTGTGTTTGGATTATAAAGTCGCGGTGGATAAAAATGATTCTGTGGTGGGTATAAAGAATTGATTATGATGGATGCAAGAATTCATAGTTTTTGCGTTGAAAAATAAAATAGTTAAAAAATAAATTAAAAACTAAAATAAAATTAAGGGATAAAAAGTGTAATTTAGCTTATTTTTTTCATAGAGAAAGCATTTATGACATTAATGAAAACGTTGGGTTAAAGACAAGCAGTGCCGCCCATGACACTGTGGCCAACTGGCCATTAACTCCGGGTTCTTGACCTATTCCAAATTTCCAATACTCCAAACTAACTCATTTATTATGCTGTTTCTTGCCTTTTTGTATTTAATATCGTATCATTGCTTTGTTTTATTTTTTATTGCTTTGTTTTCTTTATTTCAAGTTCCACGTTCCCGTGTCTATCTCTCTGTCTTTTTTATATAATACTCTCTCCGTCACTTAATATAAGACATTTTTTTATAAAAAAAAAATTTCCTTAATATAAGATCTTTTTTAAAAACTAAGGTGCATTAAATATTTTGTTTACAAAATTACCCCTTATATCAAGGTGCATTAATTTTCCCTCTCTCAATAGTCTTGATGAGAATGAAAAGTTGGGAAAAATAGCACACTTTTTGTACAAATTTAATGCTAATAACTAACAAAACCCACTTTCTTAAGGGGCGCGAAAATGGTCAAAGGGGTCTTATATTAAGGGACAAAGGGAGTAGTACATCGGTTCCGTTTTACTTTTTTTTAAGGTTGTTTTACACAAACCAAGAAACCAGTAAATTTTGTTGTTTTCGATAAAGTTATTAGTCTTTTTCTTAGGATACACTTGATTGTTTATTATTCATCACACTTATTTCTTTCTCTACAATAACTAAGTAAGGGTATAATTGAGAAACAATTAAATGACAAATAAAAATGAACAAATTTATTCTTAAAAGCCGACAAGTAAAAAAGGAACGGAGTAATCCCTCTGGAATTTAAAAGAAAATACATAATTGCAAACCCATTAATAGTCTTATTTAAACTAGTTTAATTTTTTATTTCATATAAAAATAAACTATACTTCTTAATCTATTCTGCCATTCTCTTAAAAAATAAAAGCTGAATTAACTTAAGAGTATTTTTGAAATGATGACACTAGATAAAGTTGAATTAGTTGAAATTTTCTTATATTTTAGTCCAACAACTTGAACATTTTTTACTTATATTTGAGTTTGGAGAGAATACACACACACACACACACATATATATATATATATATATATGTGTGTGTGTGTGTGTGTGTGTGTGTATGTATAAAAGACCATTTTGAAATTATTTGTTGTATTAGTTAATTTTTTACAATATATACTCTTATTTAATTTACACTTTTTTTCAAGAAGCAATAAATGAGGTGCATTATCAAGATAAATTCTTTCTCTCTCTATTGAGACTTGGGAAAAGACCGTGAAAGAATGAGTTTAATTAATTAAGTGAAAAATGTGATTATGAGTTCCAATAAATGCAAGGATAATTTGAGAAAAATATTACAAAATATTGACAAATTTAATATTACTAACTAAATTAAACAACTTTTTTTGTGAAAGTGAATTAGTTAAAAAAGTTCTTATATACTGAGACTGAGAGGGTATGCTTTATAATACTACTCCCCCATCCCAAAACGTAGGGACCTTTTTACTAACTCTCTCTCACCAAAAAAAGTTGGTTAACTTATTTAAAGTATTAAATTTGCTTACAATTTATATTATTTTTTCCAAACTACACTTGAATTTATAAGCAAAATTGACTATCCATCTTTTAAAGAAAGAGTTTATCTTGGTAAACTACCTCATTTATTATTTATTGACAAAAAAAATTTAAATTAAATAAGAGTATTGTGGTAAAACAATAACTAAAGCAATAGAAAATATCAAAAAAGTCTTATAAAATGATACAAATAAATTACTCAAACAAAATCCATTATTGTCTATATAAGAAACGTAACTACACTAAAACATACGACAAAAGCTCATTCTTTTGTTTTTTCTACCAAAAACTATCTTCCCACCAAAACTTAACTACACTAAAGAAAAACTAGCTGGTTAAAAAAAAAAGTGCGAACCGAGTGTTGTGACATCTCTTTGTGGAGGAGTACTTTATTATTGTGTCAATATATTACTATATACAGGTTTGTTGCTTGACCGACCCTGTCAAAAAAAAAAAGGTTTGTTGCTTGACTGAATTACCCAATAGTACACGTTTGTTGCTTTACTCGAATATCATATTAAATTAATTCAACAAAACAAAGGTAGAAACTACGGTGAAAATTCAAGAAAACAAAAACCATAAGCCAGAGAATATATTTTAAGGCATGAAAAGACCTAAAACTTTTGAAAATAAATTACAGAATCTAAGAAATAATTTGCACAAATGCGGTTGCTTTCTAGTTCTTGGTCTCTGTTTACGGACGATTAGTGGTCGAATTTGCACAATATTCTACCATGTTGTCCACGTGAGTCGCAGTTGGCTTGAAAAGAACATGTGTATCATGACAGCCCCGTGCAATGGAATTTCCACCAAAAGGAAGCTAATTAAAATATTTCAATAGGAAAGTATTCATACAATACGTAAAAAGAAAGTGACTAATAACATCGTGATTAATTGTAGGCGCCTAACGAGTTTATTATTCATGATTCTTTCTCACCCATTTTGCTTTTCCTGTCATTTCATCACACCACTCATCAACTATCACAGAAGGGAGTTAAATACTGCGGTGGCGCCTAGGGTAAACATATAATGAGTGCATGAAAAATGGTTCACCTATGAACCACGATTAATAACCCTTTGATTGAGCAAATTCATAAGATTGTACTAGGCATTACTAGTGGCCGATCCAAAAAATTTAACTGGTGGGAGCAAAATTTTGTCACTTATAACTTACGATGCTCATTTTTTTAAAAAGAGTAAATACCTAAATTAATACAAAAAATACGGAGATCTATTTATTCTCTAGAAAATGAAAAATACCAATTTGGTTATCAAATATATCAAATGTCAAACATATTAGTGCATTTTAGGATAATTTTTAGGGACATTTTAGTCTTCCTAAGGACTAATTTGACCGACATTTGAGTTTTTAAAAGACTAAATTGGTAATTTTGATTTCTGATGGATCAAATAGGTCTCAGTGTTTTTTGTAAAGGACTATTTTAAGTCTTTAATCTTAAAAAATTTTGTACTATATGTGAGATAGAATTAAAATTTAGGGTGGGGTGGGGTTGTGTAATGGGCCCAAGTCTTTGGGTTTGGGTGATTGGATATTGTTGGGGGCAAAGCTTATTTTTTATTGGGGGTAATTAAAAAAATTACTAAGTAGGTATAAGTTAAAAAAAAAAAAAAATTCTCGTGGGGGCAATTGCCCCCAACCCTTCCAACTTGTATCCACCGTTGGGTATTACCATACCAAATCTAATTTCCATCCATTCTCTTTCTCTATCTTCTCGTAAATCTCGCCCTCTCTCCATCGCAAATCTGTACCGAAACTTCCACCATGAGAGGGCGACGACGAGGAGATGGAGCCTGAGAACGCATTAAACGTCGGGACAGTTACAGTGAGTGGGGAGGCAGGGTTCCGAAGGCAACTCTCTTCACTGATTTTCTATTTTCGATTTTGATTATCAAATTTTGTGAGGATAACAAGAGAATATCAAATCTCCTCATTTTTGTTTTCTTCATTCTTTTGTTATGTTAACACATCATAAACCTTAAGCTAAACAAAACTCATCGTAAACCCAAGTGGTGACGCGAGACCAACGATCTACAAGTCCTCCTCCTGCCATTTTTGCGTCAAGTAATCTGAGTTGTCTTTTAACACATGGAGGATCAAGTTTAGTTAGACAGAGTTTCACCAATATCCTTGTGCTTAAAATCAGGTTGCCTTGGATTTAACATGTGCTTTCTTTGATCCCACCACTCATTTGGATTGGTGAGAAACACTTGTCATAGGTGAAGCCCATTTCGATATATTTGGATGCAAACTTCAACTATATTTATTTAAGATAAGAAGAATAAGAACATACATAAGTACAGGGAAAAACATGAACATTTGGCCGGTGGTTGTGGTTCAGTGGAGCACGACAAACAATGATGGCCGAGGTTCGCTGTCTTTTTGCTGGTCTAGAGTGATGGTTGTCGGTTGCAAAAAGGAAAGGGAGAGGGGAAGGGAAAAGGGAGAAAAAACAAGAAAATATCTAGTATAGACAGTGCATCATTAGATCTCATGGAGCTTCTTGATCCAACGACTATCAATCATGGTTCATCTTAAACCACCTATAAGCTGGTTCACCCTAGATGCCACTAAATACTTCATGGTACTAGCTGTGATATTAATTTTAAAGATAAACATATATATAACATATAAATACATCGTTTATATATTGTAATAGACTGACCACCCTCTTGTGATACTAATCTGTCACTCATAGGAATATCTACCACCCCAATGTGGTATTTTTTTCGCCTCCCACAAGGATTCGAACCCCTGTCCCTAGGGCTTAAGTACACGGAAGCATCATTGTGTCTCACCACTTAAGCTATATTGAACCACTTGAGTTATAGCTCAAGTAGTAAGACACAAGGATGCTTCCGTGTACTTGACGCTGGAGTGGAGCGAGCGAGGGTGCGAAGCACTCGATGGGGCAATGACTATCATAATAAAAAAAACGAGTTGCTCTGCTCTAGTCAATTGGCCAAACTCCGTTATCAAATCGTGTGTTCCTTTTCGCGTTTCTTTTCTCTGTTTAGACTTCCGTGATTGTTGTTTCTCAATCTTCAAAATACCACATGAGGTGGTAGATATTCTTATGAGTAACAGATTGGTAGCACGAGAGGGTGATTAGTCTGTTATAATAAGAGACGCATTTTTTTAACACCCCTCCCCAGCTCTTTTTATTGGTTCTGGGTGTGTCACTTAAGGAATATCTACCATTCCCATGTGGTATTTCTTTCGCCTCCCATAATGATTCGAACTCATGTCCTGGGACTTAAGTACATACAAGCATCCTTGTGTCTCACCACTTAAGTATTGAATTTTATTTTTTAAGACACGTTCTGTTGGATGAAAGGTCACGTAATTTCTCCATGAAATGAGGGGGAATAATTAGGGGGAGAAGGAATAACTAGGACAAACTTTATGTATTGGCTGTTAGTAGCAGGAACTGTGTTCATTCCACTTGCTGAATGAAAATATAAAAGGACAAACTGAATGAAAGAATTGTGTTCATTCCACTTGCTATACTGAAAAGGAAAAGGAAAAAGAAAAGTTTGAATTATAATGATATTCATAATTAGCAAAACCTAATATATATTTTGGGTGGTGTTAAAGAAATATTTTCAAAATACAAAAAAGATTCTTTTATCTCGCATGTTTTGCATGAGGGAAATTGGGCAGTTAAATTACACTTATGGATGCTATATAGACAGCTGGTTGTGTAAGTATTTTGTTAGAGGATAATTGTTTATTGCTTTTCTTTATTGTATAATTGTTTAGTTAGTACACGATCCCTCCTTTGTAACACAAACAAAAAGATATATAGAATGTCATAATATGCAAATTGTTTGGACTAGTATATTCACTGTGGCTTCCGTATTATAAAAAAAAAAAAGTATATTCACTGCGGATATGCATTAACTTATTTTGTATTTACAAAAAAAATTAGGTAAATTCTTCCATACCCAGGAAGAAAGGTGGGTATCGATACCCATCCGTTAAACAAACAAAAATAATCTCAATAAAAATAAAAATAAAACTATAATTCAAACATAAATTATAAATAACAAAACAAATAAAACATACAAAACAAATTCAAAATAAAAAAATAAATTGAAATATCAAAAAAATTGAAATCGTGTATGAAATAAGTAAAACAATAGAAGAAATTAACTAAAATATAATTTTATTATTAGGAATGAAATAAGAAAAGAAGAATAAGCTAGGAATGAAATTAAATAGCTTACACAAATATTAGAATATTATTTAAGCAGTTATCCAAATAATAAAAATAGAAAAAGAATTTTTTAGAAAAAGAATTTTTATAAAAAATAAAATAGAAAAAGAATAAAAAGACTCTTTAGAGAAGGCAAAAATTTATTAATAAATATAAAAAATTTTCAGGGAATTTCTCCTATACTCTTACACTAACAATATGTATGAAAACTAAGCATTTAATTTCACTTTAAAAAAGTTAAAAAATGATGTGGCGTCACATAATTAGTCAATGGGTATTCATACCCAATAAAACTCCTGGGTATGGGAGTTGTCACCCAAAAATTAATCAAAACAATAATTTTTTAAAACAATTATATTTTTTTTAAAAAATTACCAAACACCCTTCAGATATTGCTGGAACTGGCGAAAGATGGGCCTCCTTTGACTTTTAAAGAATTATGAAATATTGATTGGATTCCAAAAACAATAATATTATTTGTACACATGAAAAGTGGACATATGAGATATCAGGGTTAATAAAGCTAGAAATTGTGATTAATGGTGTATTAAGTGTGCATGATAGATACTACCTTCGGTCTCTATTATAAGAGAATTTTTGGAGTATTTTTTAGTCCTAATTATAAGAAGAATGAACTTATTTCAAAATGTATTAATTACAAAAATATCTTTTATACCCCTATTTTAATGAGACATGTATATTTACTAAAACTTCACATTTTTTCTATGCACCCAATTATTAGGGGTATATTTGGAATGAGAGTTCAATTTTATAACATTAAATAGGTTTTTTTAGTATGCGACTTTTGTAATTTCTTCTTATATTAAGGACTAGAAGTAGTATATAACTATATATGCAATAGATGATAAGTTTGGTTAATGACATTGGGTTTGGTTAATAATAGTATACAAAATCTTGGTTAATATTGAAGCCCAATGAATAGTCAATGAGTTAACCAATCTCGATGTCATTAACTTCATTAATCAATGTATCTCAAGTGTTCACTTATTCAGGTGTGCAAATAATATTGCTATTTCACATATAAGCAAAAAATAATAATAATAATTTATTTAATTTTATTTATATTTTTTGATTCAATTAATTTTATTTATATTGACATAGGCATTTTTGGATTTTTCCCATGTCATCACCATTTTATTTGAACCTTATACCTGTGTTGAAGTATTTTGGTAATTAAAGTCGATTTAAGAGGATTAGAAGCTCCCTTAATGTTACTGTTAATTCGAACACCACAAGAAAGACAAATGAGAAAGGCTGATCGTTACGTATCGGCGTTATGCTTATCACCTACTTTTACATCACATACAACCATATTTGGATAAAATAGGTCAGCATACCTAGCCCATAATTGGTTGTCAAGGTTCAAGAATTTGTAAATGAGTTCATATTAATTTTTGGGTGAGCCAGGTTAGAAAAACCTTAGAATCGCTGCATATCACGCTTAATTTAATTTTAATGAGTTAAAGTTATGACTATTTCAAATCAAATTAAATATGAATATATAAATTTTTTTGTCGCTAACCCACCATAATTTGGGTATTTGGCTCTCCAGCAAGCACCACAGGGTATCCCCATAAGCTACCTTTCAAATGAGTGACTCCAGAAATCAAACTCAAATTCTTTTTTTAGGAGAGAGGTAGTTAGCTACTCATCCAACACCATGTTGGTAATATGAATATATAATAATTTATGTATTTTAAAAAATTTACTTTAAAGAGGCATTTTATAAAATTATAATTATTTTAATTATAATAATAATATGATAATGATGATGATAAAATTAAAAAGGGAAGGAGGAAGGATAACAATTATATATATGTGAGTGTCCTTCATATGATCAAGGACCTTGGCTTCATACGCAAAGATGTTGTGGCCAATGGAATCAATGGTCAACAAAAAAGCAGAAAAAATGCTGAACATTAAATTAGGAGATCACATCTACTTCCATGAACTTTTTCTTTCTTCTCCTTTCCCACTCAATTTATTTATTTTCTCCTTAGAATAAAAAACAGAACGATAAGTTGGTGCACTTTTTGTTGCCCTTTGGCTTTGATGGCGGGTTTGTTCTGTGAATCTTATCTCCACCTTCATCCTGTCAGAATGGTAATCCAAGCAAGAATAAATGAGGTCAAACCTAACACGTACAATTAGGCTTCCCTTCTTTTCCCTCGTAAATGCAATTTTCTCTTCATAAATTTTTTTTTGTCTTTTTAGTACGGGTTTTTCTAACACGTGTTATTTACTTTATTTTTTTATTAATTACCTAATTTTTTATGTATTTTATGGATTTAATCTTTCTCTTCTCACTAAATAGGAAAGCGAATAATTAATAAAAAAAAACTAAGTAATTAATGAGTCTTAACATGTATAAAGTTGCACATGTTAGAAAAACTCTTTTAGTACATATGGTCGAGAGCGGTGGGATGAGAAGGTTGAAAAATAATCACTTTTTTCATAATTAAACAGACATTAACAACGTATTTTATACTAGTATATATGTGTGTGCGAATTTAAATTTTTACAAGGTTTAATTTATTTAGAGTAAACCTTTGATTTAGTCCTAAACTAACACTCTCTCTCATAGTTGGTCTTTAAAGTATATGAAAATAATAATTAGTCCCTAAAGTTTGTGAAATTCGTCAAGTTAATACTAAAGTTTTATAAGTAATGTCTTACAGTTATAAATGAGACAAATTTTACAAAACTTTAGGGACTAATTTGACAGATTTTACAAATTTTAGAAATTGCTTATTATTTTCATATACTTTAGGGATTAAATAGGATAAAAAGTGTTAGTTCAGAGACTAAATTGAGATTTACTCATTTATTTAATACTTATAAAAAATAAAAATAAATTTATAATAATAAAATAAAATTATATATACTCCCTTTAGATTCAATTATAAGAAAAAAAAATGCTTAAATTGGTGGACTCAAATATAAATAAATGTCAACTAATTTGTCCATATTTAATACATTTATTCCAAAAATATCCTTAATTTAATTCATTAATGTTGTGAGAAAATGACTATTATTATTAAGCGTAGTTTATTAAATATATTTTTTTTACTTGAAATCAAAAAAATTAAATATACTTAACTATCATTTTTAATAAGTGTAAAAGTAAGTATTTTTACTTATAATTAAGTCTAAAGGGATTAAAATTTTAGCATAAAAATAACATTTTCAACGGTAATTTTTTAAACCTATCATTTTGTGCAACACTCGCACACATCCTCCGGGGAAAAAAACCATTAATAGGTATTTTGAGTGCAGATTATCCATGAAAGTGAAGTCAAATAAGAATAATTTTTACGTGATTACAATAAAATAATGTCAAAATAAATTTTGATATTTTTTTTTTATTAATACTCATTTTAATATAATTTTAATTTTTAATTGGTTGTGATTAGAGATACTGCATTGATATAATAAGAATTATTTATGTGAAATGAAAACGTCAATAAAAAGGTGGGTGGAGAGTGCGGGGTACTCTTAAGTTGAGATGAGGCTGGTTTGGTTTGCACATGAAAGTGAGTTTTATTGCCACTTCCACGCTAAATAAAGTCCTTTGTCTTCTACTTTGAATCACAAAGGACAAAGATTGGGTTTTCTTGAAATAGGAAAAGGTGAAGCTCACAAGGGACCCTTTTTTCCCCCAACTTGTTCATTCTATATGCCATTTCTGAGCAGTTCACCACAAGAACTCAACTCAACTCATTCATCCACCACTTCCATTTGGGACTCCTCAAAACAGAGAGCTAAAGAAGAAGAAAGAGAAACCAAGTTCGTCCTTCTTTCTTACTCCCTCCGTTATAATATATAAGCAAAAGTCAAACTCATATAACATGTTACAAAATATAAGCAAAACCAATGTCTTTTCATAACATTTAATGATGATATCCCTAGAATGCCCCTCATTTATTTTAAATTTTATTTCTAATGATCTTAAGTTTCTATACAATTAATAAGGGATAATTTAGACAATCAAATAAATTTTTTAAATAAGATTAATAATATTTATTATACATAACTACTTTTTTTAATAAGTGTGATAGTGGTCAAATTTATTTATATATCACAGCAGAGTAGTATTCATTAGTTGTGTTTTCCCACCACCATCAAGTTCACTTTTTTTTATTATATTTTTATTTTTATTTTTTGGGAGTGTGAAATACTGAAGTGGGTCATGTTTTTGTGGCCCCTACACTCCCACTTGCTGCTACTCTTTGCTGTCTTCTTAGCCTCTGCTTAGCTGCCCTTTAATGTTCACTTCAAAACTCTCTTGTTTCTTCAATTTTTATGTTCTGCTTCCTTCCATCTTCGGAAAGAAATAAAGATCCATTCTTTTTACCATATTTAGGTGCTCACTGTTTTTTGTTTTCCTGCTTCCTAAAGGTGTTTTTTTATGGTACAAAACAAAAAAAGCATCTATTTGTGTTTTTTTCCCCCCTTCCACTGTTGTCTGCTGAATAGGAGACTGCTCCATTTCAATTCAAGCATCCTGCTGATCACCTTGATTGGGAAAAGTGTACTGTAAAGGTTGTTCCTTGAAACGGTTTTCTATTGGATTTCAGTGTTTTGGTTTCTGGGTTTAGGAGCTGTTTGACAAAAGGGATTCTTTGAAATTTTGAATAGTATTTTTGTAGCTACCAATACAATACTGTTGTTCTGAGACTGAGATTCATGCTTGGTCTAAGAACACAATGGAGAGGTTTCCACTTCTTTAGCATTCAGTACCATAACTGGGGGAAAAGACATGAAGAACATTCTTAAGAAGCTTCATATAATGTCTAATCAATCAGAAGATTCAGCACAAGGGTGTGCTCCAGAAAGGAGCAACAAGTCCAATGATGGTTCATCTTCATCACCTACTACCCGAAAGAAGCTTTCGACTTGGTTGCATTCAGTTTCTTCTAATAGGCAGAGTCCAAGTCCTCCATCTCCTAACCTGGCAAGAGGAGAAAGAGTGGAGCCATCTGATTCAGTGAGCTGTGGTGGTGGTGGTGGTTTGGATATGGTTTCTGATTCAACGAGGCGTGATTCGGAGTCTAGCACTTCGAGGGATCCTGAAGTGGAAGAAGAATATCAGATTCAACTGGCTTTAGAGCTGAGTGCAAAGGAGGATCCTGAAGCTGTACAGATTGAAGCTGTTAAGCAGATCAGTTTGGGATCTTGTGACCCTGATAATACACCAGCTGAAGTTGTGGCCTACCGATACTGGGTAAGTCCTTTTATTAGTCCGTTGACTTGCAAGGTTGAAGTCACATACATTCTTGTGTTGTTGTTATTGTTCTTGTGATCGTGGCACCAGAACAAATGAATTATTGTGTCAGTATTGCAAATAGAGAGATATACAAGGCTTACAGAATTTTGATTGAAAAGAATTTCTAATGCAGACAGGGTGCTTCATTTGCAAATCATGATTGTTTGTAGAATTTTGCCATTATGGCATTCAGAACAATGGTGTTGGGTTGGAAATTCCAATGGCATCACTTGCATATACAAGTGGTTGGTGTTTTATACCGGGACTTCAGCCATAAATATATCGAAAAAGGATGCTGAAGTTGCAGCTGAGATGCATTGCATACTTGTTTCTGGACTTTTATGACATACTTCGTGGACATTAACTGATGTAGAATTGTGAAAATTGGTTGACATTTTGGTATGAAGATATGGGAAGCTTCCTCCATAGTTGATCTCGCGATTATTGTTTGTTTAGCTGATCTCGAAGTTACCGCACCACTAACAAGTGTGAATACGTAACCACTAGTGAAATTTGACTCATATGAATTTGATATCCTATTAGCATCATTGTACCCTTCTAGTACAACAGAAAATCTGCTATATATAATACCCTAGTTTATTGGTACTAGTACCTCTTAAATATCGCATGAGTCTAGCAAGTGTCTCCCTGTGATATTGACTCGGATTATGGGTATACCTACTTAATCGATTCATTGCGTATGCAATGTCTGGTCGAGAAAAATTCATCAAATGCAATAAGCTTCCAATTACTTGGCCATACTAAGAGTGATTAACAAGATCACCTCTATTTTTCTTTAAGTGAAAGTTAGCTTCAAAGGGGATACTTACAGGGTTAGAGTCAAAATGATCATACTTCATAAATTAATTGTTACAATTGTTAGCCACTTTGTAAAAATAGGTATGGTAGTGGAGAAAATGACATGTCTTAGAGACATCATTCAATCAATCGAATAACTTATTTTTTTTCCAAGTTATCTATTTTCTTATCTTAATTGCTTTTTATCTTTGATTTTCATATAACTTTAGCTTACTTTGTTCAACTTTCAAACACTTAACACTTTTTAGAATAGTTAAAGAACACATAACTCAGAAATCGAGTCACTTTCTTAGCATAATTGACCGAGTTTGATAATCATCATTGAAATCTTAGTCGAACTGTTCCACTAAGTTTATTATGCGTCAACAAAATAAAAAAGGCTTAAATATGATTTCAATCCTTCAAAATTTCGAAAAGTTCGTTTTTAGTCCCCAAAAAAATGAAGATTTTTAGTCCCCCAAATTTGAAAATATTTTTTCGCTAGTCGCTCACTCTGACGCCATTAGTGTTTAAATATGATTTTAGTCCCTTAAAAATTCTAAAAGTTAGTTTTTAGTCCTCCAAAAATTCTAAAAGTTCGTTTTTAATCCCCTAAAAATATTGCCACATAAGCGCCACATAACGACGTCAGAGTGAGGGACTAACGGAAAAATATTTTCAAATTTGGGGGACTAAAAACCTTCAATTTTTTTTGGGACTAAAAACAAACTTTTTGAATTTTTGAGGGACTGGAATCATATTTAAGCCAATAAAAAAATATTGTTCATTCCTTAAAAAAAATAAAGAATCATTTTAGTCATTGAGAAAAAACGTGCGACCCATTTTGATCCTTCAGAATCACATGTTTTTTTCTTGGAGACCAAAATGAGTCTTTATTCTTAAAAAAAGGTACGATTTTTAAAAGGAAAATGCTAGCAAATGTCCTTAGGATATTGGTTAAGGAATCAAAAGAGATAAGTTTGTATGAAAAAATATTGTATTTATTTCGTTAAAAAGTGTTTAACTTGTATTCTCAAGACAAACTTTCTTTATATGGATTCCTTAACCAATGTCCTTAGGACACTCGTTAGCAAGACTCTTTTTAAAATACTAGGTCTAACAATACATAAAACATTTTTTTATTTCTTTTTGATTCATTTAGAGTCTGTTTGGTTAAGATTTTAGAGAGATCAGAATCAATTATGGGGAAAAAAAGACGAATATAATTGAAAAACACTGATCATGTGTTTGGATTATAAAGTCGCGGTGGATAAAATTGATTCTGTGGTGGGTAAAATTGATTATGATGGATGCAAGAATTTATAGTTTTTGCGTTGGATAAAATCGATTCTAGTTTGAGATCCACAAAATCCTTTACATTTACACATTAAAAGTGATTCTACATTTATCATCTAAACGAAATCAATTCTTTTAAACCCACTTTTAGAATATCATTACCAAACACAAATCAATTTTCTTAAACTCAATTTTTTTAAATCAATTATTTTAACATCAATTTTTCAAAATCAATTCTATCTTTGTCTAAAACAAATGGGGCATTAATATTTTTTCGGCTAAATTGCACTTTTCGTCTCTTAACTTTATTTTAGTTTTCAATTTCGTCCCCTAACTATTTTACTTTTCATTTACGTCCCTTAAGTTACGAAAGTTATGCCAAGTTCATCTATTCTATCTGTAATCCCTTTATTGTGTGTATAGGTCATTGATATTCTGTTTTTTTCTCCATTACCGTTTATCATGTTACTTCATCAATAAGAACTCTGATAGAAGCATATTTTTCATTTTATTGATTAAAAAGATTACAGACGGAAGAGATTTAACGCAGATAACTTTCAGAACTTAAGGATTAACGTGACGTAACTTTCTTAACTTAAGTGACGTAAATGAAAAATAAAATAGTTATGGGACGTAAGTGGCGTAATTTTTATAATTTAAGAGACATAAATAAAAAATAAAATAACTAGAGATAAAATTAAAAACTAAAATAAAATTAAGGAATAAAAAAAATGTATTTTAGCCTATTTTTTCACAGAGAAAGCATTTATGTCATTAATGAAAAGGTTGGGTTAAAGACAAGCAGTGCCGCTCATGACACTGTGGCCAACTGGCCATTAACTCTGGGTTCTTGACCTATTCCAAATTTCCAATACTCCAAACTGACTCATTTATTATGCTGTTTCTTGCCTTTTTGTATTTAAATATCGTACCATTGCTTTGTTTCCTTTATTTCATTTTTTTGTTTTCTTTATTTCAAGTTCAACGTTCCTATGTCTATCTCTCTGTCTTTTTTATATAATACTCCTCTGAACATTTATAAGAAAAAAAAGTTATTTAGATCGTTAAAAAATGTATGTATCAATTAGAAAAATGGACCAGATACATACATTTTTTAACGAATCTGGAAATGATTTTTTTTCTTATAAATGGTTCCGGAGTAGTACACCATCTCTCACTTAATATAAGATATTTTTTTTAAATTTTTTTGTCCGGTAATATAAAATTATTTTCAAAGACCAAAATGCATTAATTATTTTGTTTACAAAATTACCTCTTGTATCAAGGTGCATTAATTCTCTCTCTCTTAATAGTCTTGATGAGAATGGAAAGTTGGGAAAAACAACACACTTTTTGTACAAATTTAATACTAATAACTAACAAAACCCACTTTCTTAAGGGTCGTGAAAATGGTCAAAAGAGTATTATATTAAAGGACATAGGGAGTAGTACCTCGGTTCCGTTTTACTTTTTTTTTAAGGTTGTTTTAAATTTTGTTGTTTTCGATAAAATTATTAGTCTTTTTTTTAGGATATCCTTGATTGTTTGTTATTTATCACACTTATTTCTCTCTATACAATAACTAAGTAAGGGTATAATTGAGAAATAATTAAATGACAAATAAAAATGAACAAATTTATTTTTAAAAGCCGACAAGTAAAAAAGGAACGGAGTAATCCCTCTGGAATTTAAAAGAAAATACATAATTTCAAACCGATTAATAGTCTTATTTAAACTAGTTTAATTTTTATTTCATATAAAAATAAACTATACTTCTTAAACTATTCTGCCATTCTCTTAAAAAATAAAAGTTGAATTAACTTAAGAGTATTTTTGAAATGATGACACTAGATAAAGTTGAATTAGTTGAAATTTTCTTATATTTTAGTCCAACAACTTGAACATTTTTTGCTTATATTTGAGTCCGGAGAGAATACACACACACACACACATATATATATATATATATATATATATATATATATATGTATGTATGTATAAAAGACCATTTTGAAATTATTTGTTGTATTAGTTAATTTTTTACAATATATATTCTTATTTAATTTACACTTTTTTCAAGAAGCAATAAATGAGGTACATTATCAAGATAAATTCTTTCACTCTCTATTGAGACTTGGGAAAAGACAGTGAAAGAATGAGTTTCATTAATGAAGTGAAAAATGTGATTATGAGTTCCAATAAATACAAGAGTAATTTGAGAAAAATATTACAAAACATTGACAAATTTAATATTATTAACTAAATTAACCAATTTTTTTTGTGAAAGTGAATTAGTTAAAAAAGTTCTTATATATTGAGACTGAGAGGTATGCTTTATAATACTACTCCCCCGTCCCAATACGTAGGAGCCTTTTTACTAACTCTCTCTCACCAAAAAAAAGTTGGTTAACTTATTTAAAGTATTAAATTATTTGCTTACAATTTGTATTATTTTTTCCAAACTACGCTTGAATTTATAAGCAAAATTGACTATCCATCTTTCAAAGAAAGAGTTTATCTTGGTAAATTACCTCATTTATTATTTATTGACAAAAAAAATATAAATTAAATAAGAGTATTGTGGTAAAACAATAACTAATGCAATAGAAAATATCAAAAAAGTCTTATAAAATGGGACAAATAAATTACTCAAAAGTTTTTACATCTAGGGACAACAGGAGTATTGTTTTGTGCAATGTGCAAACAAAATCCATTATTATCTATATGTTAAACGAACTACACTAAAACATATGACAAAAGCTCATTCTTTTGTTTTTTCTACCAAAAACTATCTTCCCACCAAAACTTAACTACACTAAAAAAAAACTTAAGTACGTTATGTTTTTCTTTCATGCCGATCACAAAGTTTCTCAGCTGGTTAAAAAAAAAGTGCGAACCGAGTGTTGTGACATCCCTTTGTGGAGGAGTACTTTATTATTGTGTCAATATAGTACTATATACAGGTTTGTTGCTTGACCCTGTCAAAAAAAAAAAAGTTTGTTGCTTGACGGAATTACCCAATAGTACACGTTTGTTGCTTTACTCGAATATCATGTTAAATTAATTCAACAAAACAAAGGTAGAAACTACGGTGAAAATTCAAGAAAACAAAAACCATAAGCCAGAGAATATATTTTAAGACATGAAAAGACCTAAAACTTTTGAAAATAAATTACAGAATCTAAGAAATAATTTGCACAAATGCGGTTGCTTTCTAGTTCTAGGTCTCTGTTTACGGACGATTAGTGGTCGAATTTGCACAATATTCTACCATGTTGTCCACGTGAGTCGCAGTTGGCTTGAAAAGAACATGTGTATCATGACAGCCCCGTGCAATGGAATTTCCACCAAAAGGAAGCTAATTAAAATATTTCAATAGGAAAGTATTCATACAATACGTAAAAAGAAAGTGACTAATAACATCGTGATTAATTGTAGGCGCCTAACGAGTGTAATGGGCCCAAGTCTTTGGGTTTAGGTGATTAGATATTGTTGGGGGCAAAGCTTATTTTTTATTGGGGGCAATTAAAAAAATTTCTCCTGGGGACAATTGTCCCCAACCCTTCCAACTTGTATCCACCGTTGGGCATTACGACACCAAATTTAATTTCCATCCATTCTCTTTCTCTATCTTCTCGTAAGTCTCGCCCTCTCTCCATCGCAAATATGTACCGAAACTTCCAGCATGAGAGGGCGAGGGCAAGGAGATGGAGCCTGAGGACGCATTAAACGTCGGGACAGTTATAGTGAGTGGGGAGGCAGGGTTCCGAAGGCAACTCTCTTCACTGATTTTCTATTTTCAATTTTGATTATCAAATTTTGTGAGGATAACAAGAGAATATCAAATCTCCTCATTTTTGTTTTCTTCATTCTTTTGTTATGTTAACTCATCATAAACCTTAAGCTAAACAAAACTCATCATAAACCCAAGTGGTGACGCGAGACCAACGATCTACAAGTCCTCCTCCTGCCATTTTTGCGTCAAGTAATCTGAGTTGTCTTTTAACACATGGCGGATCAAGTTTAGTCAGACAGAGTTTCACCAATATCCTTGTGCTTAAAATCAGGTTGCCTTGGATTTAACATGCACTTTCTTTGATCCCACCACTCATTTGGATTGGTGAGAAACACTTCTCATAGGTGAAGCCCATTTCGATATATTTGGATGCCAACTTCAACTATATTTATTTAAGATAAGAAGAATAAGAACATACATAAGTACAGGGAAAAACATGAACATTTGGCCGGTGGTTGTGGTTCAGTGGAGCACGACAAACAATGATGGCCGAGGTTCGCTGTCTTTTTGCTGGTCTAGAGTGATGGTTGTCGGTTGCAGAAAGGAAAGGGAGAGGGGAAGGGAAAAGGGAGAAAAAACAAGAAAGTATCTAGTATAGACAGTGCATTATTAGATCTCATGGCTTCTTGATCCAACGGCTATCAATCATGGTTCATCTTAAACCACCTATAAGCTGGTTCACCCTAGATGCCACCAAATACTTCATGGTACTAGCCGTGATATTAATTTTAAAGATAAACATATATATAACATATAAATACATCGTTTATATATTGTAATAGACTGACCACCCTCTTGTACTACTAATCTGTCAGTCATAGGAATATCTACCACCCCAATGTGGTATTTTTTTCGCCTCCCACAAGGATTCGAACTCGTGTCCCTAGGGCTTAAGTACATGGAAGCATCATTGTGTCTCACCACTTAAGCTATATTGAACCACTTGAGTTATAGCTCAAGTAGTGAGACACAAGGATGCTTCCGTGTACTTGACGCTGGAGTGGAGCGAGCGAGGGCGCGAAGCACCCGATGGGGCACTGACTATCATAATAAGAAAACGAATTGGCCAAACTCTGTTATCAAATCGTGTGTTCCTTTTCGCGTTTCTTTTCTCTGTTTAGACTTCCGTGATTGTTGTTTTCCAATCTTCAAAATACCACATGAGGTGGTAGATATTCCTATGAGTGACAGATTGGTAGCATGAGAGGGTGGTCAATCTGTTATAATAAGAGACGCATTTTTTTAACACCCCTCCCCAGCTCTTTTTACTGGTTCTGGGTGTGTCACTTAAGGAATATCTACTATTCCCATGTGAAATTTCTTTCGCCTCCCATAATGATTTGAACTCATGTCCTGGGACTTAAGTACATACAAACATCCTTGTGTCTCACCACTTAAGTATTGAATTTTATTTTTTAAGACACGTTCTGTTGGATGAAAGGTCACATAATTTCTCCATGAAATAAGGGGGAATAATTAGGGGGAGAAGGAATAACTAGGACAAACTTTATGTATTGGCTGTTAATAGCAGGAATCTTACGGCGTAAATATAAAAGGGCAAAGCTGAATGAAAGAATTGTGTTCATTCCACTTGCTATCTTGAAAAGGAAAAGGAAAAAGAAAAGTTTGAATTATAATGATACTAATATTCCAACCCGTGCCATGCACGGATATGTGTGTCTTATGAATATTTCTATTAGTTTAAATACTATATATAATTGTTTTCTATTAAACATTTGTAAAATGACTTGTATACATAAATTTATATAATATTTGATTTATTTTAATCACGGATTACAAAGTATACTAATTCTAAAGTTATTGATTACTATTATATATCCAGTAAAACAATCTATGATTTTGTTGACTCGTACCATGCACAGGGTAATTGACGTTGGTATAATAGGGATATTAGATGTGAAATAAATTATTATAGTTAACAAATATTATTAATTGGAAAGAAAAGGATAATAATTTGTATAAAAAATATTAAGACTTTATATTTTAACTTGTATGGAAAATGTTCATCCTCATGAGTTAATGTAAATGTATATTTAAGTGTAAATCCCTTATTGCATTCATATACAATTTTATTCCCACGTGTAATGTTTTATCTATGATTTCTACATTGATCAATTTACAAATAGATATCAATGTTTTTTTCGCATAAAATATAGTATTTTCTTGTAAAATATTCATCCACGTGTCTTATGCTTTATATACTATACTAAAATAAAACTGTAATTTTTTTAGAAAAAAAATATTTCTTATTTTTTTACAGTATATTTGTAGGCTCGTGCTACATACGATATATAATTAAAAATTATAATTATGCACATAGGGTTTAGAAAAGCAACATTTTATATACATTCAAACCTTCAATACTTAAAGCCTCCCTTTAAGAATAGATTTAGATCATAAAATCATAATTTTGCACAATATATCTATAGGACTTGCTATACACGGTATATACTAAAAATTATAATAATACATCTAGGGTTTAGAAGAAGCAATATTCTTTATACATTCAAACATTCAATATTTAAATCTTCCTTTGAGGATAGATTTAGATCATAAAATTATAATTTTTTAACAATATATATGTAGGTCCGTGCTACACACAGTATATACTTAAAAATTATAATCATATACAGTGAGTTCTATGCAAATATGAAATAGAAATTCATCATGGAAAGAAAGATATGCATTACTTGATGTCAAACATCACTCAATCGGCAAGAGGAGGAATCATTTTAGTGGTGTTTCTCTTCCTTACAATCATGTATCAATTACGAGACGTTGTCTTATTTGTTCTTGTGTCATGTGCGGGTAATTGACGTTGGTATAATAGATATATTTGATGTGAAAAATAAATTATTATATTCAACAAATATTATTAATACAAAAGAAATGAACAATGACTTCTATAAAATTTATTATATTTAACCATATACGGAGAACGCTCATCCTCTTGAATTAGCTGGAAATTTTCTTTAAGTGTAAATCCTCCATTGCTTTCACGTAAAACTTTATTCTAACATATAATGTTTTATCTATAGTTTTTACATGGATCAATTTACATATAGATATTAATGTATTTTTATGTAAAATATTGTGTTTAATGTAATTTTTTCTTATTTTTCTTGTAATATGTCCATTCCGGTGTTATACTAACAAAAATTGAAATTTTCTTAGATAAATAGTTATTTTTTTTTTGAAAAGAGATAAATAGTTATTACTTATAATTTTTTCTAAAATATGATAACAACCATCAACAACTGCCATCGAACAGTCCTCCCTGATAGTGTTGGCTTTCAATGGGTCCATCCTGGACAAAAGGCAGACTTGCATATTTGATAAAAAAAAATAATTTACAATATATCTATTGGCTCGTGCTACGTACAATATATACATAAAAAATTATAATCGTATACATAAGATTTAGAAGAAGCAACATTCTTTTTATATTTAAATAAAAAATATAACTAACAATTATATATATATATATATAGTAATGTTAGTATGGTTTTCAAAAAAAAGTAATGTTAGTTTGGTTCAAAATCTTCCCGTTACTACAACACTTCTATCAGTAAGTATTTTTCCTTATAATTAAAATGTTAATATGATTTTACATAAAATGTTCATTCCCGTTTATTATTTGTAATTTTCCCTATATACTTCCATATAAAATATTCATAATTGTGTGTTATATTTATCTTTAAATTCTAAATTAATATATACACATATATAGTAATGTGTAAAAGAAAATTTAAATTTTCTAAAATAAAAAAATTAATAAGTTTGCTAGTGAGAAGATTGTAAATAATAAAAACATATAACAATGAATTGAAAACATTAAAATTATAATTTTCTCTTAATAATTCATATGTTAATGTAGTTTTATGTAAAATATTAATCATCATGTTTTAAGTGTAGCTTCTCCTTCTATTATCTCCTGTTAAATATTCATTTATATATTCTTCTATTAAATATTCATTCTCGTGTGTTATTTTTTAACTATAGTTTTTATATTAATTAATTTACATGTAGATATTAATGTGAAAGAAATATAAATTTTTGTAGAAAAAAAGAATAACTTCAATGAATTAGCTAGTTGAGAGGTTAATAACATAAACATAAATTATTATAACAGTGAATTTAAAAAATATCAAAATCTTTTCCCTTTATGATATATAATTTAAACTAATTTAATGTTTATTATAAATAGTTTAAAATTTGACCAGATCTTAAATAGTATGAATTTAAGGCATTAGGTTACCACCATATAATCAAAAGTGTTTTAGAATTTAAACCAAAAAAAAAGTGTTTTAGAATTGAATTAAAAATATGAATCAATGACACTTATTTTCTCCTTAATGTCAAAATAATAAAGGCTAATGGAAACAATTTATTTGCATTGATTTGAACTGATAATATATTCCTATTTGAAATAAATTATAGGTACTAAAATGGTGAACGTACATTTAACACACAAAAAAGGTAAAGGTACAATTGATTGAATTTCGTTGATTAGCCAATTGTAATTAATCAATAAATCAAAGATAAAACAACTTAATTGCATTTAAATTTATTTTAATCTTGTAACCAAAAAAAATTATTTTAATCAATCAAGATAAAAACTAATCAATTATAATCAATTCGAAATTTAAATTGATTTTGAATTAATTTGTGTAAAAAAATTGATTTTGAATTAATTAGAATAAATTAACACAATAGCATATTCGATTGAATTTTCATCACACTCTTATTTAATATGACATGTTTATATTACAAAACAGAAAAGTATATAACCGTTTTTCTTAAAAAATAATGAGATAATATATGTGTCAATAAATTTGTAATTTTTTGTATGAGAAAATGTTTGATGTGGCAATTTTTCCCACTTCATGACCAATGTAAATCATTAACATCCAAAGTGAATTTTAGTTAAGACATTATATATTGCCTAGAAATATATTACTTACAAAAAAAATTATATTATTTTGTTTTCATTTTTCATAATCTATCATCTATTAAGTCATATTTATCCTCTTGAGTCTTTAAAGGAACTAAAGAAAATTTTTGATCGAGAAAAACATGAATCGAAGTTATCAAAATGAACACATGTACATTTACTTATTAGCTATATATCCTGTTAATACCCTTTAATATTATAATGTAGCAATGCAACTTTGTTTTTTTGGCATAAAATTTACATCTTTTGGGAAGGGTGTGGTGGAGGTTTTTTTTTTTTTTTCCGTTTGCTATTTGGTACATTTGAGCCACTACAATTTAGCATGTGAACATTAGCAAACATAATATATTTCACAATGGAACTCCCTTTTTCCCTTGAGTGATATTACTGAGAATAATTTCAGATTGTAATTGATTATGTTAAAAACTAACTTAAAATTATTGTAGGTTAATGAATCTTTAAGATTACTGCTAGCTAGAGATTCGTCAACAAAAAGTTTGTTTTAAAATCAAAAAATAGAAAATTAATTTCATTCATCACAATCATAGTAAAGGTCGGAGATGTGATGAAATTTGAAAACTTAATAAAGGTCAATGATCGAAGAAGAAGAGTAGAAATCATAGATCAAGCTGTTTGGAAATTAGTTAACAGCTTAAATAAAATTAAAAGGGAGAGAAGGAATTGTAATTCAACAGAGTAAAAGGTCCAACGACAAATTAAACCCGAAAAACATGTGCATCAATTTTCCATTATAATGATTTCTGGGTTTGCATCAAACAGAATTTGATGCACATCATAGGGATATGATTTCTACAATTTGAGGAATACTGGTGACATCAACAATCCAGAAACATGTAATCAAAATAGTAATCAGAATAAGAGAGAGCTTTGTATTAAATAGATACAGGAAAATGTTCCAGGCTCACTCTATTCATGTGCTCCCTTGTCTTCAACATTGGGATCTGCTGCATGAACATAATTCCTTGCATCTTTAACAAAATTTGGTGTGCCCCTATGACATGTATATATTTACCAATTTAGGAATAAATAACAAATTAAATCGTCACTCTTGGAAAATCATAAATTTTTTTTTGAGAAATTTCATAACCCAATTCCTCTTTTTCTCCTCTGTTTCCGGCAATGTGTGGAAGTGAATTAAACATATATCTGGTAAAACCATAATCTGCCTACGTATCACGCAAGAGAATCCTGTAAATATGGGGGAAACAAAAACGATAATGACGGTAGATATGAGTTATGAGAGTCTCTTACAGCAGCCATCGCCCCCATCCATCAATTGCCAACTGGCGAGTCCACCATCATGTGAAACACTACAGGTAAGATTTTTCGCTAGCGAGCCCACAACCGAGAGCGATCAAAAAAAGGTTAAAGAAATGCATTTCCCCTTAGTTAAAGAGAATGCATTCATACAAAGGAGATGGTGAACAAATTGGAAACCAAGTGAGATGACGTATAGAATGCCTAAGGTTGTTGGCGACGATTACAGTTCCAGGGTACGTAGTCCATTTGCCCGTCCATAAGCGGTTGAAATTGGAGAGGAAGTGCAAGCGTCGAGGGTTTCGTGAATCAGCATCTATAGGTTTGAGGCTTTAAATAGTAGTCACCCCAAGTTTTTGAGTTACACACACTACCGTAAAATTACGTTAGAGGAGAATGATTTGAACAACTATTAAATTCATGTGTGATTTAATTGATCACAATCAATTATCAATTATGATTTTAAAATTTGATATTTGATTTGAAGATAGAAATATGTGTGCCTAATAAAATGGAATAAAGAAATATTTTATGCAAACAAACGATGATGAATTGATGCATTGGTTTTAAATGTAGATTCTACCAATTAAAATAGTAATAGAAATTATATATGACAATCAGATTAATAGGGCTCAAATTTTTAAATAAGAAAAGGTTGTATTGCAAATTACTATTATGATTCATTCTAGTGAGATTCTAAATCCATTTATATAGTACAAACATATGATTTAATGATTTAATCAAGGAAAATTGATTTCATGCTATATGGTGAATACAAATTCAAATTTTGAAAGAACCTGAATTACGTATAAAAGGGAAGATTTTAAATCGTTTTATCTTATACTCAAAGGGATTAACTTTGATAGATTAAAATGTTTTTCTATTATTCGTCAAATAAATGTTTCTTCTATTAATTTTTCTAACTTAACATGTTTATTATTTATATATTTTTATTAGTTTTTTAAAAAATTCTTCAATTTTAAAATATTAGATAATTATAGAAATTTTGTATCTAATATTTTTTTTGGCAGATCTAATATATTATTTTAGAAAATTTACATTTCCTATTTGTTTTGTTTTTCACAATATAAATATTCTGCATGATTAATTGAAACGTTTCAAAAACTATAGCTGGCATTTATTATCTTTTTGTGGTTTTTTTGCTGGTCATTACTGTTATTGATGGTAATTAATTTTTTTAATAGAATTTCGTAACTGCTTGATTCGTCCCATTGGTCATTTATTTTGAGTGAATAGGCTACACGTCATATTATTTATGCTGACAATGCATGACACATGTGAGAAATTTTTAAATATAGGCCGACATGTGTGACTGCATTCAATATGGTTTCCATAAGGGTTTAACACTTGGAAGTGAATTAAATGATGTTTTTCTGAGAAATTGACACGTGGAGGAACATTCAATGAGCTTCATTCTTAATTGTATATATTATTGATTCATAATTAGCAAAACCTAATATATATTTTGGGTGGTGTTAAAGAAATATTTTAAAAATACAAAAGGATTCTTTTATCTCGCATGTTTTGCATGGGGGAAATTGGGCAGTTAAATTACACTTATGGATGCTATATAGACAGCTGGTTGTGTAAGTATTTTGTTAGAGGATAATTGTTTATTGCTTTTCTTTATTGTATAATTGTTTAGTTAGTACACGATCCCTCCTTTGTAACACAAACAAAAAGATATATAGAATGTCATAATATGCAAATTGTTTGGACTAGTATATTCACTGTGGCTTCCGTATTATAAAAAAAAAAGTATATTCACTGCGGATATGCATTAACTTATTTTGTATTTACAAAAAAAATTAATCAAAACAATAATTTTTTAAAACAATTATATTTTTTTTAAAAATTACCAAACACCCTTCAGATATTGCTGGAACTGGCGAAAGATGGGCCTCCTTTGACTTTTAAATAATTATGAAATATTGATTGGATTCAAAAAAAATAATATTATTATTTTTGAGTAAAAGACAATAATATTATTTGTACACAGGAAAAGTGGACATATGAGATATCTTGGTTAATAAAGTTAGAAATTATGATTAATGGTGTATTAAGTCTGTATAATAGATACTACCTCCGGTCTCTATTATAAGAGAATTTTGGAGTATTTTTAGTCCTAATTATAAGAAGAATGAACTTATTTCAAAATGTATTAATTACAAAAATATCTTTTATACCCCTATTTTAATGAGACATGAATATTTACTAAAACTTCACATTTTTTCTATGCACCCAATTATTAGGGTATATTTGGAATGAGAGTTCAATTTTATAACATTAAATAGGTTTTTTAGTATGTGACTTTTGTACTTTCTTCTTATATTAAGGACTAGAAGTAGTATATAACTATATATGCAATAGATGATAAGTTTGGTTAATGACATTGGGTTTGGTTAATAATAGTATACAAAATCTTGGTTAATATTGAAGCCCAATGAATAGTCAATGAGTTAACCAATCTCGATGTCATTAACTTCATTAATCAATGTATCTCAAGTGTTCACTTATTCAGGTGTGCAAATAATATTGCTATTTTACATATGAGCAAATAATAATAATAATAATTTATTTAATTTTATTTATATTTTTGATTCAATTAATTTTATTTATATTGACATAGGCATTTTTGGATTTTTCCCATGTCATCACCATTTTATTTGAACCTTATACCTGTGTTGAAGTATTTTGGTAATTAAAGTCGATTTAAGAGGATTAGAAGCTCCCTTAATGTTACTGTTAATTCGAACACCACAAGAAAGACAAATGAGAAAGGCTGATCGTTACGTATCGGCGTTATGCTTATCACCTACTTTTACATCACATACAACCATATTTGGATAAAATAGGTCAGCATACCTAGCCCATAATTGGTTGTCAAGGTTCAAGAATTTGTAAATGAGTTCATATTAATTTTTGGGTGAGCCAGGTTAGAAAAACCTTAGAATCGCTGCATATCACGCTTAATTTAATTTTAATGAGTTAAAGTTATGACTATTTCAAATCAAATTAAATATGAATATATAAATTTTTTTGTCGCTAACCCACCATAATTTGGGTATTTGGCTCTCCAGCAAGCACCACAGGGTATCCCCATAAGCTACCTTTCAAATGAGTGACTCCAGAAATCAAACTCAAATTCTTTTTTTAGGAGAGAGGTAGTTAGCTACTCATCCAACACCATGTTGGTAATATGAATATATAATAATTTATGTATTTTAAAAAATTTACTTTAAAGAGGCATTTTATAAAATTATAATTATTTTAATTATAATAATAATATGATAATGATGATGATAAAATTAAAAAGGGAAGGAGGAAGGATAACAATTATATATATGTGAGTGTCCTTCATATGATCAAGGACCTTGGCTTCATACGCAAAGATGTTGTGGCCAATGGAATCAATGGTCAACAAAAAAGCAGAAAAAATGCTGAACATTAAATTAGGAGATCACATCTACTTCCATGAACTTTTTCTTTCTTCTCCTTTCCCACTCAATTTATTTATTTTCTCCTTAGAATAAAAAACAGAACGATAAGTTGGTGCACTTTTTGTTGCCCTTTGGCTTTGATGGCGGGTTTGTTCTGTGAATCTTATCTCCACCTTCATCCTGTCAGAATGGTAATCCAAGCAAGAATAAATGAGGTCAAACCTAACACGTACAATTAGGCTTCCCTTCTTTTCCCTCGTAAATGCAATTTTCTCTTCATAATTTTTTTTTTGTCTTTTTAGGTTTTTCTAACACGTGTTATTTACTTTATTTTTTTATTAATTACCTAATTTTTTATGTATTTTATGGATTTAATCTTTCTCTTCTCACTAAATAGGAAAGCGAATAATTAATAAAAAAAATTAAGTAATTAATGAGTCTTAACATGTATAAAGTTGCACATGTTAGAAAAACTCTTTTAGTACATATGGTCGAGAGCGGTGGGATGAGAAGGTTGAAAAATAATCACTTTTTTCATAATTAAACAGACATTAACAACATATTTTATACTAGTATATATGTGTGTGCGAATTTAAATTTTTACAAGGTTTAATTTATTTAGAGTAAACCTTTGATTTAGTCCTAAACTAACACTCTCTCTCATAGTTGGTCTTTAAAGTATATGAAAATAATAATTAGTCCCTAAAGTTTGTGAAATTCGTCAAGTTAATACTAAAGTTTTATAAGTAATGTCTTACAGTTATAAATGAGACATATTTTACAAAACTTTAGGGACTAATTTGACAGATTTTACAAATTTTAGAAATTGCTTATTATTTTCATATACTTTAGGGATTAAATAGGATAAAAAGTGTTAGTTCAGAGACTAAATTGAGATTTACTCATTTATTTAATACTTATAAAAAATAAAAATAAATTTATAATAATAAAATAAAATTATATATACTCCCTTTAGACTCAATTATAAGAAAAAAAATGCTTAAATTGGTGGACTCAAATATAAATAAATGTCAACTAATTTGTCCATATTTAATGCATTTATTCCAAAAATATCCTTAATTTAATTCATTAATGTTGTGAGAAAATGACTATTATTATTAAGCGTAGTTTAGTAAATGTATTTTTTTTACTTGAAATCAAAAAAATTAAATATACTTAACTATCATTTTTAATAAGTGTAAAAGTAAGTATTTTTACTTATAATTAAGTCTAATAGGAGTAAAATTTTAGCATAAAAATAACATTTTCAACGGTAATTTTTTAAACCTATCATTTTGTGCAACACTCGCACACATCCTCCGGGGAAAAAAACCATTAATAGGTTTTTTGGGTACCGTTATCCGCGAGCAGCATGAAGTCAAATCAGAATAATTTTTACGTGATTACATTAAAATAATGTCAAAATAAATTTTGATATTTTTTTTTATTAATACTCATTTTAATATAATTTTAATTTTTAATTGGTTGTGATTAGAGATACTGCATTGATATAATAAGAATTATTTATGTGAAATGAAAACGTCAATAAAAAGGTGGGTGGAGAGTGCGGGGTACTCTTAAGTTGAGATGAGGCTGGTTTGGTTTGCACATGAAAGTGAGTTTTATTGCCACTTCCACGCTAAATAAAGTCCCTTGTCTTCTACTTTGAATCACAAAGGACAAAGATTGGGTTTTCTTGAAATAGGAAAAGGTGAAGCTCACAAGGGACCCTTTTTTCCCCCAACTTGTTCATTCTATATGCCATTTCTGAGCAGTTCACCACAAGAACTCAACTCAACTCATTCATCCACCACTTCCATTTGGGACTCCTCAAAACAGAGAGCTAAAGAAGAAGAAAGAGAAACCAAGTTGGTCCTTCTTTCTTACTCCCTCCTTTATAATATATAAGCAAAAGTCAAACTCATATAACATGTTACAAAATATAAGCAAAACCAATGTCTTTTCATAACATTTAATGATGATATCCCTAGAATGTCCCTCATTTATTTTAAATTTTATTTCCAATGATCTTAAGTTTCTATACAATTAATAAGGGATAATTTAGACAATCAATTAAAATTTTTAAATAAAATTAATATTTTTTATTGTACATAACTACTTTTTTTAATAAGTGTGATAGTGGTCAAATTTATTTATATATCACAGCAGAGTAGTATTCATTAGTTGTGTTTTCCCACCACCATCAAGTTCACTTTTTTTTATTATATTTTTATTTTTATTTTTTGGGAGTGTGAAATACTGAAGTGGGTCATGTTTTTGTGGCCCCTACACTCCCACTTGCTGCTACTCTTTGCTGTCTTCTTAGCCTCTGCTTAGCTGCCCTTTAATGTTCACTTCAAAACTCTCTTGTTTCTTCAATTTTTATGTTCTGCTTCCTTCCATCTTCGGAAAGAAATAAAGATCCATTCTTTTTACCATATTTAGGTGCTCACTGTTTTTTGTTTTCCTGCTTCCTAAAGGTGTTTTTTTATGGTACAAAACAAAAAAAGCATCTATTTGTGTTTTTTTCCCCCCTTCCACTGTTGTCTGCTGAATAGGAGACTGCTCCATTTCAATTCAAGCATCCTGCTGATCACCTTGATTGGGAAAAGTGTACTGTAAAGGTTGTTCCTTGAAACGGTTTTCTATTGGATTTCAGTGTTTTGGTTTCTGGGTTTAGGAGCTGTTTGACAAAAGGGGATTCTTTGAAATTTTGAATAGTATTTTTGTAGCTACCAATACAATACTGTTGTTCTGAGACTGAGATTCATGCTTGGTCTAAGAACACAATGGAGAGGTTTCCACTTCTTTAGCATTCAGTACCATAACTGGGGGAAAAGACATGAAGAACATTCTTAAGAAGCTTCATATAATGTCTAATCAATCAGAAGATTCAGCACAAGGGTGTGCTCCAGAAAGGAGCAACAAGTCCAATGATGGTTCATCTTCATCACCTACTACCCGAAAGAAGCTGACTTGGTTGCATTCAGTTTCTTCTAATAGGCAGAGTCCAAGTCCTCCATCTCCTAACCTGGCAAGAGGAGAAAGAGTGGAGCCATCTGATTCAGTGAGCTGTGGTGGTGGTGGTGGTTTGGATATGGTTTCTGATTCAACGAGGCGTGATTCGGAGTCTAGCACTTCGAGGGATCCTGAAGTGGAAGAAGAATATCAGATTCAACTGGCTTTAGAGCTGAGTGCAAAGGAGGATCCTGAAGCTGTACAGATTGAAGCTGTTAAGCAGATCAGTTTGGGATCTTGTGACCCTGATAATACACCAGCTGAAGTTGTGGCCTACCGATACTGGGTAAGTCCTTTTATTAGTCCGTTGACTTGCAAGGTTGAAGTCACATACATTCTTGTGTTGTTGTTATTGTTCTTGTGATCGTGGCACCAGAACAAATGAATTATTGTGTCAGTATTGCAAATAGAGAGATATACAAGGCTTACAGAATTTTGATTGAAAAGAATTTCTAATGCAGACAGGGTGCTTCATTTGCAAATCATGATTGTTTGTAGAATTTTGCCATTATGGCATTCAGAACAATGGTGTTGGGTTGGAAATTCCAATGGCATCACTTGCATATACAAGTGGTTGGTGTTTTATACCGGGACTTCAGCCATAAATATATCGAAAAAGGATGCTGAAGTTGCAGCTGAGATGCATTGCATACTTGTTTCTGGACTTTTATGACATACTTCGTGGACATTAACTGATGTAGAATTGTGAAAATTGGTTGACATTTTGGTATGAAGATATGGGAAGCTTCCTCCATAGTTGATCTCGCGATTATTGTTTGTTTAGCTGATCTCGGTTACCGCACCACTAACAAGTGTGAATACGTGAACCACTAGTGAAATTTGACTCATATGAATTTGATATCCTATTAGCATCATTGTACCCTTCTAGTACAACAGAAAATCTGCTATATATAATACCCTAGTTTATTGGTACTAGTACCTCTTAAATATCGCATGAGTCTAGCAAGTGTCTCCCTGTGATATTGACTCGGATTATGGGTATACCTACTTAATCGATTCATTGCGTATGCAATGTCTGGTCGAGAAAAATTCATCAAATGCAATAAGCTTCCAATTACTTGGCCATACTAAGAGTGATTAACAAGATCACCTCTATTTTTCTTTAAGTGAAAGTTAGCTTCAAAGGGATACTTACAGGGTTAGAGTCAAAATGATCATACTTCATAAATTAATTGTTACAATTGTTAGCCACTTTGTAAAAATAGGTATGGTAGTGGAGAAAATGACATGTCTTAGAGACATCATTCAATCAATCGAATAACTTATTTTTTTTCCAAGTTATCTATTTTCTTATCTTAATTGCTTTTTATCTTTGATTTTCATATAACTTTAGCTTACTTTGTTCAACTTTCAAACACTTAACACTTTTTAGAATAGTTAAAGAACACATAACTCAGAAATCGAGTCACTTTCTTAGCATAATTGACCGAGTTTGATAATCATCATTGAAATCTTAGTCGAACTGTTCCACTAAGTTTATTATGCGTCAACAAAATAAAAAAGGCTTAAATATGATTTCAATCCTTCAAAATTTCGAAAAGTTCGTTTTTAGTCCCCAAAAAAATGAAGATTTTTAGTCCCCCAAATTTGAAAATATTTTTTCGCTAGTCGCTCACTCTGACGCCATTAGTGCTTAAATATGATTTTAGTCCCTTAAAAATTCTAAAAGTTAGTTTTTAGTCCTCCAAAAATTCTAAAAGTTCGTTTTTAATCCCCTAAAAATATTGCCACATAAGCGCCACATAACGACGTCAGAGTGAGGGACTAACGGAAAAATATTTTCAAATTTGGGGGACTAAAAACCTTCAATTTTTTTTGGGACTAAAAACAAACTTTTTGAATTTTTGAGGGACTGGAATCATATTTAAGCCAATAAAAAAATATTGTTCATTCCTTAAAAAAAATAAAGAATCATTTTAGTCATTGAGAAAAAACGTGCGACCCATTTTGATCCTTCAGAATCACATGTTTTTTTCTTGGAGACCAAAATGAGTCTTTATTCTTAAAAAAAGGTACGATTTTTAAAAGGAAAATGCTAGCAAATGTCCTTAGGATATTGGTTAAGGAATCAAAAGAGATAAGTTTGTATGAAAAAATATTGTATTTATTTCGTTAAAAAGTGTTTAACTTGTATTCTCAAGACAAACTTTCTTTATATGGATTCCTTAACCAATGTCCTTAGGACACTCGTTAGCAAGACTCTTTTTAAAATACTAGGTCTAACAATACAAAAAACAGTTTTTTATTTCTTATTGATTCATTTAGAGTCTGTTTGGTTAAGATTTTAGAGAGATCAGAATCAATTATGGGGAAAAAAAGACGAATATAATTGAAAAACACTGATCATGTGTTTGGATTATAAAGTCGCGGTGGATAAAATTGATTCTGTGGTGGGTAAAATTGATTATGATGGATGCAAGAATTTATAGTTTTTGCGTTGGATAAAATCGATTCTAGTTTGAGATCCACAAAATCCTTTACATTTACACATTAAAAGTGATTCTACATTTATCATCTAAACGAAATCAATTTTGTAACGACTGCTTCCTCGACCGCCATACCGAAGCTCAATATACCGAGCTCGAGTTACCGAGCTCAACACACCAAGCTCAAACATAAACCTATATGAGATGTGTTTTAAAAACAAAACTCTTGTGCCTTTTAAAAATGGGATATATTTTTTTTTTATAAAAAACCAACTCGTGCACATCAGAGTAATTACAGCTTTTCGAAACATGGTGCAACTAAGACACAAGACTTAAATTCAAATAAAACATACATGCATAACATACACATATATATATCACTCGAAATAATAATGTATACAAATACAGAGTAGCAAATGTGTAAAGAAAATACACCTAAGGTACGATTTACTTCAAAAGAGTAATCATACCTCGGGGTACTTCCCAGACTCCCACGCAGTGGGTCGCTCCAAAAGTAAGACCATCACCACCTCAGAGCAACAACACAAAGATCGCCTAAACCGGTCACGACCTCAACACAAAAGAAATACAAGAACAGTCCTCGTAAAGACAAACATCCAACAAATAAACAATCACGACAGAAAGAGGTCGCCACTGGGTCCTCGCCGAGCTCCTCCTCAAGATCGCTTCATCGCCGAGTTACTCGCGCCTCGACATCGCCTGGGTAACCGCCATGGATTGAAGGCACCACGGAAAGGGTCAACTTCTCAACAAGTTAAGATAAGCTCGACATAAAAATATAAGCAAACAAAGAAAGTATAACATTCACCGACGTGACTCGACCATCTCACTCTAAACTCGACACAACTCACAATTCCATTTTCTCTCGACTGACAATTTTTCCGAATGCACACGCTGCATCAGATGTCGGAAAGTCCACCAAGCCTTGGGATCCTCGCTTCCCTAGGATACTAACTCAGTCCCGTAGCGTGGCGACGCTCTAGTCAATCTCCCAGAACAAAAAGGGACCTAGCACCCTCGCTTATCCGGTCACGGCTCAAAACGCCATACGACTCACCTAGCTCGCTTCACTGATGAACACCGCCAGATACGATATTCAAGGAGTTAAACGCAAAATATTCAACCGCATGTCAAATAAAAGAGCAAGCTCGACATGAAGAAACGCAATTCAACATGCAATACACAATTCACGACATATATTCAATCACATATTAAATACATGCAAAAACTCAATCATATCACAACATTTCAAGCTCGACACAAATCAGGAAATCCACAATAACATAACCACGTAGAATATGAAACGCCCTTACATACTATAACAAGTATAAATGTGAAGCGCCCTTACTTAAGGACTTATAAAATAAAGCCTTAGAGATATCTAGAAGTAGCCCCACCGAACTCCAAGTTAATGCCGCCGACAACGACTCGACACATTGCCTTCAAAGAGCTCGACAACGACTTCTCTTACTCGATCTCGACATTGCCTTCAACGAACTCGACAACGACTTCGACACGCACGCTTTCAATGACCTCGACACGCATACCCTCGATCCGATCTCACGCCTGCCCTGATTCGCTTCCGCACACCTTGATCTCTGAATTCACACGATCTCTGGAATTAGACTTCCTAAAACAAACACAACTCAGATCGATCTATGGTTCTAATACATCTAGCTCTCTCTTCCCAAACTCAACCACAACCCGTAAAAATATAAAACTCAAGAACTGAAAGATATTTTTCCTCTAACACAAAGTTAGGGATTTCGATCAAAATTCATGAAAAAGTTATCCGATGCTTCAACGTAAAGATCGACAACAACAATATTCAAGCAACGAACGAAAAACCAGAAATCGAACGAACCAAAAATGGAGTTTTCTGGGCACTGCCGATTGCAGAAATCAGAGAAGAAATTTTGTTTTACAAGCCCAATTAATCGGTTAAAAAGATAGGTAATATTATGAAGAAGAAAACCCATCAATTTGACATGATTTGGAAGCATAAAACTGGTTAAAAATGGAAGAAGGATTAGCGCTAAACAGTAGCACAGATGAAAGAAAATCTGTTCTTCATACCTCAACGGTGATGGTCGATCAAACGAGATATGGGTCGAGAAGTTGATGATGAACAAAATTGATGAAGAAAGCTTGTGCAGAATCTCGCTGGAACTCACGGTTTCGTCGTTGGAAGTTTTTTAAAGAAAACAACGAAACACAGAGCAGAAGGAAGGAAGAAGAAGAAAAGAGAAATGAGTGAAACGGTCGTGGTATACAGCTGGCGAGATAGGGGTATAAACGTAACTCCACCTATAAGATGCCAATCCCATCAATCATCTACCCGTTAACTCGTTCCTCTCATAATTACCCTCTACTCGCTTGGCCAACGCATGCCGACAATGTAATAATTACAAACAATATAATAATAACGCCGAGTAACGCTCAAATAATACGAGGTATCATCTCGACACGATGTCGCATAAGGGTGCTCGTGCAAACGCATAAGGTTCTAACACGAGTTCGTGAACGCGTCTCTCACCGACTTGCGCCCTCATCACCGGTGACGCGACTTCATCAACTCGACATGCGACCTCCTCAGCTCAGCAACTAGTGCACGTGGTCTCATCAGCTCGACAAAAGATCTCGGCAAACGATCTAGTCACGGGATCTCGACACAAGGTCTTGGTCGAGGTCTCGATACGTCGTCCTAATACGATGTCGATCTCGTCCTCAGGTGTTACAAATTCTTTTAAACCCACTTTTAGAATATCATTACCAAACACAAATCAATTTTCTTAAACTCAATTTTTTTAAATCAATTATTTTAACATCAATTTTTCAAAATCAATTCTATCTTTGTCTAAAACAAATGGGGCATTAATATTTTTTCGGCTAAATTGCACTTTTCGTCTCTTAACTTTATTTTAGTTTTCAATTTCGTCCCCTAACTATTTTACTTTTCATTTACGTCCCTTAAGTTACGAAAGTTATGCCAAGTTCATCTATTCTGTCTGTAATCCCTTTATTGTGTGTATAGGTCATTGATATTCTGTTTTTTTCTCCATTACCGTTTATCATGTTACTTCATCAATAAGAACTCTGATAGAAGCATATTTTTCACTTTATTGTTTAAAGAGATTACAGACGGAAGAGACGAACGTGGCATAACTTTCGTAACTTAAGGGACGAACGTGACGTAACTTTCTTAACTTAAGTGACGTAAATGAAAAATAAAATAGTTATGGGACGTAAGTGGCGTAATTTTTATAATTTAAGAGACATAAATAAAAAATAAAATAACTAGAGATAAAATTAAAAACTAAAATAAAATTAAGGAATAAAAAAAATGTATTTTAGCCTATTTTTTCACAGAGAAAGCATTTATGTCATTAATGAAAAGGTTGGGTTAAAGACAAGCAGTGCCGCTCATGACACTGTGGCCAACTGGCCATTAACTCTGGGTTCTTGACCTATTCCAAATTTCCAATACTCCAAACTGACTCATTTATTATGCTGTTTCTTGCCTTTTTGTATTTAAATATCGTACCATTGCTTTGTTTCCTTTATTTCATTTTTTTGTTTTCTTTATTTCAAGTTCAACGTTCCTATGTCTATCTCTCTGTCTTTTTTATATAATACTCCCTCTGGAACATTTATAAAAAAAAAATTATTTCCAGATTCGTTAAAAAATGTATGTATCTGGTCCAAAAAATGGACCAGATACATACATTTTTTAACGAATCTGGAAATGACTTTTTTTCTTATAAATGGTTCCGGAGTAGTACACCATCTCTCACTTAATATAAGATATTTTTTTTAAATTTTTTTGTCCGGTAATATAAAATTATTTTCAAAGACCAAAATGCATTAATTATTTTGTTTACAAAATTACCTCTTGTATCAAGGTGCATTAATTCTCTCTCTCTTAATAGTCTTGATGAGAATGGAAAGTTGGGAAAAACAACACACTTTTTGTACAAATTTAATACTAATAACTAACAAAACCCACTTTCTTAAGGGTCGTGAAAATGGTCAAAAGAGTATTATATTAAAGGACATAGGGAGTAGTACCTCGGTTCCGTTTTACTTTTTTTTTAAGGTTGTTTTAAATTTTGTTGTTTTCGATAAAATTATTAGTCTTTTTTTTAGGATATCCTTGATTGTTTGTTATTTATCACACTTATTTCTCTCTATACAATAACTAAGTAAGGGTATAATTGAGAAATAATTAAATGACAAATAAAAATGAACAAATTTATTTTTAAAAGCCGACAAGTAAAAAAGGAACGGAGTAATCCCTCTGGAATTTAAAAGAAAATACATAATTTCAAAACGATTAATAGTCTTATTTAAACTAGTTTAATTTTTTATTTCATATAAAAATAAACTATACTTCTTAAACTATTCTGCCATTCTCTTAAAAAATAAAAGTTGAATTAACTTAAGAGTATTTTTGAAATGATGACACTAGATAAAGTTGAATTAGTTGAAATTTTCTTATATTTTAGTCCAACAACTTGAACATTTTTTGCTTATATTTGAGTCCGGAGAGAATACACACACACACACACACATATATATATATATATATGTATAAAAGACCATTTTGAAATTATTTGTTGTATTAGTTAATTTTTTACAATATATATTCTTATTTAATTTACACTTTTTTCAAGAAGCAATAAATGAGGTACATTATCAAGATAAATTCTTTCACTCTCTATTGAGACTTGGGAAAAGACAGTGAAAGAATGAGTTTCATTAATGAAGTGAAAAATGTGATTATGAGTTCCAATAAATACAAGAGTAATTTGAGAAAAATATTACAAAACATTGACAAATTTAATATTATTAACTAAATTAACCAATTTTTTTTGTGAAAGTGAATTAGTTAAAAAAGTTCTTATATATTGAGACTGAGAGGTATGCTTTATAATACTACTCCCCCGTCCCAATACGTAGGAGCCTTTTTACTAACTCTCTCTCACCAAAAAAAAGTTGGTTAACTTATTTAAAGTATTAAATTATTTGCTTACAATTTGTATTATTTTTTCCAAACTACGCTTGAATTTATAAGCAAAATTGACTATCCATCTTTCAAAGAAAGAGTTTATCTTGGTAAATTACCTCATTTATTATTTATTGACAAAAAAAATATAAATTAAATAAGAGTATTGTGGTAAAACAATAACTAATGCAATAGAAAATATCAAAAAAGTCTTATAAAATGGGACAAATAAATTACTCAAAAAGTTTTTACATCTAGGGACAACAGGAGTATTGTTTTGTGCAATGTGCAAACAAAATCCATTATTATCTATATAAGAAACGTAACTACACTAAAACATATGACAAAAGCTCATTCTTTTGTTTTTTCTACCAAAAACTATCTTCCCACCAAAACTTAACTACACTAAAAAAAAACTTAAGTACGTTATGTTTTTCTTTCATGCCGATCACAAAGTTTCTCAGCTGGTTAAAAAAAGTGCGAACTGAGTGTTGTGACATCCCTTTGTGGAGGAGTACTTTATTATTGTGTCAATATAGTACTATATACAGGTTTGTTGCTTGACCCTGTCAAAAAAAAAGTTTGTTGCTTGACGGAATTACCCAATAGTACACGTTTGTTGCTTTACTCGAATATCATGTTAAATTAATTCAACAAAACAAAGGTAGAAACTACGGTGAAAATTCAAGAAAACAAAACCATAAGCCAGAGAATATATTTTAAGACATGAAAAGACCTAAAACTTTTGAAAATAAATTACAGAATCTAAGAAATAATTTGCACAAATGCGGTTGCTTTCTAGTTCTAGGTCTCTGTTTACGGACGATTAGTGGTCGAATTTGCACAATATTCTACCATGTTGTCCACGTGAGTCGCAGTTGGCTTGAAAAGAACATGTGTATCATGACAGCCCCGTGCAATGGAATTTCCACCAAAAGGAAGCTAATTAAAATATTTCAATAGGAAAGTATTCATACAATACGTAAAAAGAAAGTGACTAATAACATCGTGATTAATTGTAGGCGCCTAACGAGTGTAATGGGCCCAAGTCTTTGGGTTTAGGTGATTAGATATTGTTGGGGCAAAGCTTATTTTTTATTGGGGCAATTAAAAATTTCTCCTGGGGACAATTGTCCCCAACCCTTCCAACTTGTATCCACCGTTGGGCATTACGACACCAAATTTAATTTCCATCCATTCTCTTTCTATCTTCAGTAAGTCTCGCCTCTCTCCATCGCAAATATGTACCAAACTTCCAAAGATGAGAGGCGAGGCAAGGAGATGGAGCCCGAGGACGCATTAAACGTCGGATGCTTATAGTGAGTGGGGAGGTGGGTTCAAGGCAACTCTCTTCATCGATTTTCTATTTTCAATTTTGATTATCAAATTTTGTGAGGATAACAAGAGAATATCAAATCTCCTCATTTTTGTTTTCTTCATTCTTTGTTATGTTAACTCATCATAAACCTTAAGCTAAACAAAACTCATCATAAACCCAAGTGGTGACGCGAGACCAACGATCTACAAGTCCTCCTCCCGCCATTTTTGCGCCAAGTAACTGGAAGTTGTCTTTTAACACATGGCGGATCAAGTTTAGTCGATGAGTTTCACCAATATCCTTGTGCTTAAAATCAGGTTGCCTTGGATTTAACATGCACTTTCTTTGATCCCACCACTCATTTGGATTGGTGAGAAACACTTCTCATAGGTGAAGCCCATTTCGATATATTTGGATGCCAACTTCAACTATATTTATTTAAGATAAGAAGAATAAGAACATACATAAGTACAGGGAAAAACATGAACATTTGGCGGTGGTTGTGGTTCAAAGGGAGCACGACAAACAATGATGGCCGAGGTTCGCTGTCTTTTTGCTGGTCTAGAGTGATGGTTGTCGGTTGCAGAAAGGAAAGGGAGAGGGGAAGGGAAAAGGGAGAAAAAACAAGAAAGTATCTAGTATAGACAAAGGCATTATTAGATCTCATGGCTTCTTGATCCAATCGGCTATCAATCATGGTTCATCTTAAACCACCTATAAGTCGGTTCACCCTAGATGCCACCAAATACTTCATGGTACTAGCCGTGATATTAATTTTAAAGATAAACATATATATAACATATAAATACATCGCTTATATATTGTAATAGACTGACCACCCTCTTGTACTACTAACTGTCACCATAGGAATATCTACCACCCCAATGTGGTATTTTTTCGCCTCCCACAAGGATTCGAACTCGTGTCCCTAGGGCTTAAGTACATGGAAGCATCATTGTGTCTCACCACTTAAGCTATATTGAACCACTTGAGTTATAGCTCAAGTAGTGAGACACAAGGATGCTTCCGTACTTGACTGGAGTGGAGCGAGCGAGGGCGCCAAGCACCCGATGGGGCATCGACTATCATAATAAGAAAACGAATTGGCCAAACTCGTTATCAAATCGTGTTCCTTTTCGCTTTTCTCTCGCTTAGACTTCCGTGATTGTTGTTTTCCAATCTTCAAAATACCACATGAGGTGGTAGATATTCCTATGAGTGACAGATTGGTAGCATGAGAGGGTGGTCAATCTGTTATAATAAGAGACGCATTTTTTTAACACCCCTCCCCAGCTCTTTTTACTGGTTCTGGGTGTGTCACTTAAGGAATATCTACTATTCCCATGTGAAATTTCTTTCGCCTCCCATAATGATTTGAACTCATGTCCTGGGACTTAAGTACATACAAACATCCTTGTGTCTCACCACTTAAGTATTGAATTTTATTTTTTAAGACACGTTCTGTTGGATGAAAGGTCACATAATTTCTCCATGAAATAAGGGGGAATAATTAGGGGGAGAAGGAATAACTAGGACAAACTTTATGTATTGGCTGTTAATAGCAGGAATCTTACGGCGTAAATATAAAAGGACAAACTGAATGAAAGAATTGTGTTCATTCCACTTGCTATACTGAAAAGGAAAAGGAAAAAGAAAAGTTTGAATTATAATGATACTAATATTCCAACCCGTGCCATGCACGGATATGTGTGTCTTATGAATATTTCTATTAGTTTAAATACTATATATAATTGTTTTCTATTAAACATTTGTAAAATGACTTGTATACATAAATTTATATAATATTTGATTTATTTTAATCACGGATTACAAAGTATACTAATTCTAAAGTTATTGATTACTATTATATATCCAGTAAAACAATCTATGATTTTGTTGACTCGCACTCATGCAATGTGGTAATTGACGTTGGTATAATAGGGATATTAGATGTGAAATAAATTATTATAGTTAACAAATATTATTAATTGGAAAGAAAAGGATAATAATTTGTATAAAAAATATTAAGACTTTATATTTTAACTTGTATGGAAAATGTTCATCCTCATGAGTTAATGTAAATGTATATTTAAGTATAAATCCCTTATTGCATTCATATACAATTTTATTCCCACGTGTAATGTTTTATCTATGATTTCTACATTGATCAATTTACAAATAGATATCAATGTTTTTTTCGCATAAAATATAGTATTTTCTTGTAAAATATTCATCCACGTGTCTTATGCTTTATATACTATACTAAAATAAAACTGTAATTTTTTTAGAAAAAAAATATTTCTTATTTTTTTACAGTATATTTGTAGGCTCGTATACATACGATATATAATTAAAAATTATAATTATGCACATAGGGTTTAGAAAAGCAACATTTTATATACATTCAAACCTTCAATACTTAAAGCCTCCCTTTAAGAATAGATTTAGATCATAAAATCATAATTTTGCACAATATATCTATAGGACTTGCTATACACGGTATATACTAAAAATTATAATAATACATCTAGGGTTTAGAAGAAGCAATATTCTTTATACATTCAAACATTCAATATTTAAATCTTCCTTTGAGGATAGATTTAGATCATAAAATTATAATTTTTTAACAATATATATGTAGGTCCGTGCTACACACAGTATATACTTAAAAATTATAATCATATACAGTGAGTTCTATGCAAATATGAAATAGAAATTCATCATGGAAAGAAAGATATGCATTACTTGATGTCAAACATCACTCAATCGCTGGGCAGAGGAGGAATCATTTTAGTGGTGTTTCTCTTCCTTACAATCATGTATCAATTCTGAGACGTTGTCTTATTTGTTCTTGTGTCATGTGCGGGGTAATTGACGTTGGTATAATAGATATATTTGATGTGAAAAATAAATTATTATATTCAACAAATATTATTAATACAAAAGAAATGAACAATGACTTCTATAAAATTTATTATATTTAACCATATACGGAGAACGCTCATCCTCTTGAATTAGCTGGAAATTTTCTTTAAGTGTAAATCCTCCATTGCTTTCACGTAAAACTTTATTCTAACATATAATGTTTTATCTATAGTTTTTACATGGATCAATTTACATATAGATATTAATGTATTTTTATGTAAAATATTGTGTTTAATGTAATTTTTTCTTATTTTTCTTGTAATATGTCCATTCCGGTGTTATACTAACAAAAATTGAAATTTTCTTAGATAAATAGTTATTTTTTTTTGAAAAGAGATAAATAGTTATTACTTATAATTTTTTCTAAAATATGATAACAACCATCAACAACTGCCATCGAACAGTCCTCCCTGATAGTGTTGGCTTTCAATGGGTCCATCCTGGACAAAAGGCAGACTTGCATATTTGATAAAAAAAAATAATTTACAATATATCTATTGGCTCGTGCTACGTATAATATATACATAAAAAATTATAATCGTATACATAAGATTTAGAAGAAGCAACATTCTTTTTATATTTAAATAAAAAATATAACTAACAATTATATATATATATATATAGTAATGTTAGTATGGTTTTCAAAAAAAAGTAATGTTAGTTTGGTTCAAAATCTTCCTGCATTACAACACTTCTATCAGTAAGTATTTTTCCTTATAATTAAAATGTTAATATGATTTTACATAAAATGTTCATTCCCTGCTTATTATTTGTAATTTTCCCTATATACTTCCATATAAAATATTCATAATTGTGTGTTATATTTATCTTTAAATTTAAATTAATAAATAAACATATATAGTAATGTGTAAAAGAAAATTTAAATTTTCTAAAATAAAAAAATTAATAAGTTTGCTAGTGAGAAGATTGTAAATAATAAAAACATATAACAATGAATTGAAAACATTAAAATTATAATTTTCTCTTAATAATTCATATGTTAACGTAGTTTTATGTAAAATATTAATCATCATGTTTTAAGTGTAGCTTCTCCTTCTATTATCTCCTGTTAAATATTCATTTATATATTCTTCTATTAAATATTCATTCTCGTGTGTTATTTTTTAACTATAGTTTTTATATTAATTAATTTACATGTAGATATTAATGTGAAAGAAATATAAATTTTTGTAGAAAAAAAGAATAACTTCAATGAATTAGCTAGTTGAGAGGTTAATAACATAAACATAAATTATTATAACAGTGAATTTAAAAATATCAAAATCTTTTCCCTTTATGATATATAATTTAAACTAATTTAATGTTTATTATAAATAGTTTAAAATTTGACCAGATCTTAAATAGTATGAATTTAAGGCATTAGGTTACCACCATATAATCAAAAGTGTTTTAGAATCTAAACCAAAAAAAAGTGTTTTAGAATTGAATTAAAAATATGAATCAATGACACTTATTTTCTCCTTAACGTTAAAATAATAAAGGCTGATGGAAACAATTTATTTGCATTAATTTGAACTGATATTATATTCCTATTTGAAATCAATTATAGGTACTAAAATGGTGAACGTACATTTAACACACAAAAAAGGTGAAGGTACAATTGATTGAATTTCGTTGATTAGCCAATTGTAATTAATCAATAAATCAAAGATAAAACAACTTAATTGCATTTAAATTTATTTTAATCTTGTAACCAAAAAAAAATATTTTAATCAACCAAGATAAAAACTAATCAATTATAATCAATTCGAAATTTAAATTGATTTTGAATTAATTAGAATAAATTAACACAATAGCATATTCGATTGAATTTTCATCACACTCTTATTTAATATGACATGTTTATATTGCAAAACAGAAAAGTATATAACCATTCTTCTTAAAAAATAATGAGATAATATATGCGTCAATAAATTTGTAATTTTTTGTATGAGAAAATGTTTGATGTGGGAATTTTTCCCACTTCATGACACATGTAAATCATTAACATCCAAAGTGATTTTTAGTTAAGACATTATATATTACCTAGAAATATATTACTTACAAAAAAAATTATATTATTTTTTTTCATCTTTCATAATCTATCATCTATTAAGTCATATTTATCCTCTTGAGTCTTTAAAGGAACTAAAGAAAATTTTTGATCGAGAAAAAACATGAATCGAAGTTATCAAAATGAACACATGTGCATTTACTTATTAGCTATATATCCTGTTAATACCCTTTAATATTATAATGTAACAATGCAACTTTGTTTTTTTTTGCATAAAATTTACATCTTTTGGGAAGGGTGTGGTGGAGGATTTTTTTTTCCCGTTTGCTATTTGATACATTTAAGTCACTACAATTTAGCATGTGAACATTAGCAACATAATATATTTCACAATGGAACTCCCTTTTTCCCTTGAGTGATATTAATGAGAATAATTTCAGATTGCAATTGATTATGTTAAAAACCAACTTAAAATCATTGTAGGTTAATGAATCTCTGCTAGCTGCTAGCTAGAGATTCGTCAACAAAAGTTTGTTTTAAAAACAAAAAAATAGAAAATTAACTTCATTCATCACAATCATAGTAAAGGTCGGAGATGTGATGAAATTTGAAAACTTAATAAAGGTCAATGATCGAATAAGAAGAGTAGAAATCATAGATCAAGCTGTTTGGAAATTAGTTAATAGCTTAAATAAAATTAAAGGGGAGAGAAGGAATTGTAATTCAACAGAGTAAAAGGTCCAACGACAAATTAAACCCGAAAAACATGTGCATCAATTTTCCATTATAATGATTTCTGGGTTTGCATCAAACAGAATTTGATGCACATCATAGGGATATGATTTCTACAATTTGAGGAATACTGGTGACATCAACAATCCAGAAACATGTAATCAAAATAGTAATCAGAATAAGAGAGAGCTTTGTATTAAATAGATACAGGAAAATGTTCCAGGCTCACTCTATTCATGTGCTCCCTTGTCTTCAACATTGGGATCTGCTGCATGAACATAATTCCTTGCATCTTTAACAAATTTTGGTGTGCCCATATGACATGTATATATTTACCAATTTAGGAATAAATAACAAATTAAATCGTCACTCTTGGAAAATCATAAATTTTTTTTTGAGAAATTTCATAACCCGCCTTCTTCTTCTCCTCTGCTTTCCTGGCTATGTGTGGAAGTGAATTATGAACATATATCTGGTAAAACCATAATCTGTCTACGTATCACGCAAGAGAATCCTGCAAATATGGGGGAAACAAAAATGATAATGACAGTAGATATGAGTTATGAGGGTCTCTTACAGCGGCCATCGCCCCTATCCATCAATTGCCAACTGGCGAGTCCACCACCATGTGAAACACTGTAGATAAGATTTTTCGCTAGCGAGCCCACAACCGAGAGCGATCAAAAAAAGGTTAAAGAAATGCATTTCCCCTTAGTTAAAGAGAATGCATTCATACAAAGGAGATGACAAACAAATTGGAAACCAAGTGAGATGATGTATAGAATGCCTAAGGTTGTTGGCGAAGATTACAGCCTGGGTAGTCCATTTGCCCGTCCATAAGCGGTTGAAACCGAGAGGAAGTGCAAGCGCCGAGGGTTTCGTGAATCAAAGCATCTATAGGTTTAGGGCTTTAAATAGTAGTCACCCCAAGTTTTTGAGTTGCACACACTACCGTAAAATTACGTTAGAGGAGAATGATTTGAACAACTATTAAATTCGTGTGTGATTTAATTGATCACAATCAATTATCAATTATGATTTTAAAATTTGATATTTTATCTCAAGATAGAAATATTTGTGCCTATTAAAATGGAATAAAGAAATATTTTATGCAAACAAACGATGATGAATTGATGCATTGGTTTTAAATGTAGATTCTACCAATTAAAATAATAATAGAAATTATATATGACAATCGATTAATAGGGCTCAAATTTTTAAATAAGGAAAGGTTGTATTGCAAATTACTATTATGATTCATTCTGGTGAGATTCTAAATCCATTTATATGGTACAAACATATGATTTAATGATTTAATCAAGGAAAATTGATTTCATGCTATATGGTGAATACAAATTCAAATTTTGAAAGAACCTGAATCACGTATGAAAGGGAAGCTTTTAAATCGTTTAATCTTATATTCAAAGGTATTATCTTTTATAGATTAAAATGTTTTTTCTATTATTCGTCAAATAAATGTTTCTTCTATTAATTTTTCTAACTTAACATGTTTATTATTTATATATTTTTATTAGTTTTTTAAAAAATTCTTCAATTTTAAAATATTAGATAATTATAGAAATTTTGTATCTAATATTTTTTTTGGCAGATTTAATATATTATTTTAGAAAATTTACATTTCCTATTTGTTTTGTTTTTCACAATATAAATATTCTGCATGATTAATTGAAACGTTTCAAAAACTATAGCTGGCATTTATTATCTTTTTGTGGTTTTTTGCTGGTCATTCTTGTTATTGATGGTAATTAATTTTTAATAGAATTTCGTAACTGCTTGATTCGTCCCATTGGTCATTTATTTTGAGTGAATAGGCTACACGTCATATTATTTATGCTGACAATGCATGACACATGTGAGAAATTTTTAAATATAGGCCGACATGTGTGACTGCATTCAATATGGTTTCCATAAGGGTTTAACACTTGGAAGTGAATTAAATGATGTTTTTCTGAGAAATTGACACGTGGAGGAACATTCAATGAGCTTCATTCTTAATTGTATATATTATTGATTCATAATTAGCAAAACCTAATATATATTTTGGGTGGTGTTAAAGAAATATTTTAAAAATACAAAAGGATTCTTTTATCTCGCATGTTTTGCATGGGGGAAATTGGGCAGTTAAATTACACTTATGGATGCTATATAGACAGCTGGTTGTGTAAGTATTTTGTTAGAGGATAATTGTTTATTGCTTTTCTTTATTGTATAATTGTTTAGTTAGTACACGATCCCTCCTTTGTAACACAAACAAAAAGATATATAGAATGTCATAATATGCAAATTGTTTGGACTAGTATATTCACTGTGGCTTCCGTATTATAAAAAAAAAAGTATATTCACTGCGGATATGCATTAACTTATTTTGTATTTACAAAAAAAATTAATCAAAACAATAATTTTTTAAAACAATTATATTTTTTTTAAAAATTACCAAACACCCTTCAGATATTGCTGGAACTGGCGAAAGATGGGCCTCCTTTGACTTTTAAATAATTATGAAATATTGATTGGATTCCAAAAACAATAATATTATTATTTTTGAGTAAAAGACAATAATATTATTTGTACACAGGAAAAGTGGACATATGAGATATCTTGGTTAATAAAGTTAGAAATTATGATTAATGGTGTATTAAGTCTGTATAATAGATACTACCTCCGGTCTCTATTATAAGAGAATTTTTGGAGTATTTTTTAGTCCTAATTATAAGAAGAATGAACTTATTTCAAAATGTATTAATTACAAAAATATCTTTTATACCCCTATTTTAATGAGACATGTATATTTACTAAAACTTCACATTTTTTCTATGCACCCAATTATTAGGGGTATATTTGGAATGAGAGTTCAATTTTATAACATTAAATAGGTTTTTTTAGTATGCGACTTTTGTAATTTCTTCTTATATTAAGGACTAGAAGTAGTATATAACTATATATGCAATAGATGATAAGTTTGGTTAATGACATTGGGTTTGGTTAATAATAGTATACAAAATCTTGGTTAATATTGAAGCCCAATGAATAGTCAATGAGTTAACCAATCTCGATGTCATTAACTTCATTAATCAATGTATCTCAAGTGTTCACTTATTCAGGTGTGCAAATAATATTGCTATTTCACATATAAGCAAAAAATAATAATAATAATTTATTTAATTTTATTTATATTTTTTGATTCAATTAATTTTATTTATATTGACATAGGCATTTTTGGATTTTTCCCATGTCATCACCATTTTATTTGAACCTTATACTGTGTTGAAGTATTTTGGTAATTAAAGTCGATTTAAGAGGATTAGAAGCTCCCTTAATGTTACTGTTAATTCGAACACCACAAGAAAGACAAATGAGAAAGGCTGATCGTTACGTATCGGCGTTATGCTTATCACCTACTTTTACATCACATACAACCATATTTGGATAAAATAGGTCAGCATACCTAGCCCATAATTGGTTGTCAAGGTTCAAGAATTTGTAAATGAGTTCATATTAATTTTTGGGTGAGCCAGGTTAGAAAAACCTTAGAATCGCTGCATATCACGCTTAATTTAATTTTAATGAGTTAAAGTTATGACTATTTCAAATCAAATTAAATATGAATATATAAATTTTTGTCGCTAACCCACCATAATTTGGGTATTTGGCTCTCCAAAGAAGCACCACAGGGTATCCCCATAAGCTACCTTTCAAATGAGTGACTCCAGAAATCAAACTCAAATTCTTTTTTTAGGAGAGAGGGAGTTAGCTACTCATCCAACACCATGTTGGTAATATGAATATATAATAATTTATGTATTTTAAAAAATTTACTTTAAAGAGGCATTTTATAAAATTATAATTATTTTAATTATAATAATAATATGATAATGATGATGATAAAATTAAAAAGGGAAGGAGGAAGGATAACAATTATATATATGTGAGTGTCCTTCATATGATCAAGGACCTTGGCTTCATACGCAAAGATGTTGTGGCCAATGGAATCAATGGTCAACAAAAAAGCAGAAAAAATGCTGAACATTAAATTAGGAGATCACATCTACTTCCATGAACTTTTTCTTTCTTCTCCTTTCCCACTCAATTTATTTATTTTCTCCTTAGAATAAAAAACAGAACGATAAGTTGGTGCACTTTTTGTTGCCCTTTGGCTTTGATGGCGGGTTTGTTCTGTGAATCTTATCTCCACCTTCATCCTGTCAGAATGGTAATCCAAGCAAGAATAAATGAGGTCAAACCTAACACGTACAATTAGGCTTCCCTTCTTTTCCCTCGTAAATGCAATTTTCTCTTCATAATTTTTTTTTTTTGTCTTTTTAGGTTTTTCTAACACGTGTTATTTACTTTATTTTTATTAATTACCTAATTTTTATGTATTTTATGGATTTAATCTTTCTCTTCTCACTAAATAGGAAAGCGAATAATTAATAAAAAAATTAAGTAATTAATGAGTCTTAACATGTATAAAGTTGCACATGTTAGAAAAACTCTTTTTAGTACATATGGTCGAGAAGCGGTGGGATGAGAAGGTTGAAAAATAATCACTTTTTTCATAATTAAACAGACATTAACAACATATTTTATACTAGTATATATGTGTGTGCGAATTTAAATTTTTACAAGGTTTAATTTATTTAGAGTAAACCTTTGATTTAGTCCTAAACTAACACTCTCTCTCATAGTTGGTCTTTAAAGTATATGAAAATAATAATTAGTCCCTAAAGTTTGTGAAATTCGTCAAGTTAATACTAAAGTTTTATAAGTAATGTCTTACAGTTATAAATGAGACATATTTTACAAAACTTTAGGGACTAATTTGACAGATTTTACAAATTTTAGAAATTGCTTATTATTTTCATATACTTTAGGGATTAAATAGGATAAAAAGTGTTAGTTCAGAGACTAAATTGAGATTTACTCATTTATTTAATACTTATAAAAAATAAAAATAAATTTATAATAATAAAATAAAATTATATATACTCCCTTTAGACTCAATTATAAGAAAAAAATGCTTAAATTGGTGGACTCAAATATAAATAAATGTCAACTAATTTGTCCATATTTAATGCATTTATTCCAAAAATATCCTTAATTTAATTCATTAATGTTGTGAGAAAATGACTATTATTATTAAGCGTAGTTTAGTAAATGTATTTTTTTTACTTGAAATCAAAAAAATTAAATATACTTAACTATCATTTTTAATAAGTGTAAAAATAAGTATTTTTACTTATAATTAAGTCTAATAGGAGTAAAATTTTAGCATAAAAATAACATTTTCAACGGTAATTTTTTAAACCTATCATTTTGTGCAACACTCGCACACATCCTCCGGGGAAAAAAACCATTAATAGGTTTTTTAGATGCAGATTATCCATGAAAGCGTAAGTCAAATCGAATAATTTTTACGTGATTACATTAAAATAATGTCAAAATAAATTTTGATATTTTTTTTTATTAATACTCATTTTAATATAATTTTAATTTTTAATTGGTTGTGATTAGAGATACTGCATTGATATAATAAGAATTATTTATGTGAAATGAAAACGTCAATAAAAAGGTGGGTGGAGAGTGCGGGGTACTCTTAAGTTGAGATGAGGCTGGTTTGGTTTGCACATGAAAGTGAGTTTTATTGCCACTTCCACGCTAAATAAAGTCCCTTGTCTTCTACTTTGAATCACAAAGGACAAAGATTGGGTTTTCTTGAAATAGGAAAAGGTGAAGCTCACAAGGGACCCTTTTTTCCCCCAACTTGTTCATTCTATATGCCATTTCTGAGCAGTTCACCACAAGAACTCAACTCAACTCATTCATCCACCACTTCCATTTGGGACTCCTCAAAACAGAGAGCTAAAGAAGAAGAAAGAGAAACCAAGTTGGTCCTTCTTTCTTACTCCCTCCTTTATAATATATAAGCAAAAGTCAAACTCATATAACATGTTACAAAATATAAGCAAAACCAATGTCTTTTCATAACATTTAATGATGATATCCCTAGAATGCCCCTCATTTATTTTAAATTTTATTTCCAATGATCTTAAGTTTCTATACAATTAATAAGGGATAATTTAGACAATCAAATAAATTTTTTAAATAAAATTAATAATATTTATTGTACATAACTACTTTTTTTAATAAGTGTGATAGTGGTCAAATTTATTTATATCTCACAGCAGAGTAGTATTCATTAGTTGTGTTTTCCCACCACCATCAAGTTCACTTTTTTTTATTATATTTTTATTTTTATTTTTTGGGAGTGTGAAATACTGAAGTGGGTCATGTTTTTGTGGCCCCTACACTCCCACTTGCTGCTACTCTTTGCTGTCTTCTTAGCCTCTGCTTAGCTGCCCTTTAATGTTCACTTCAAAACTCTCTTGTTTCTTCAATTTTTATGTTCTGCTTCCTTCCATCTTCGGAAAGAAATAAAGATCCATTCTTTTTACCATATTTAGGTGCTCACTGTTTTTTGTTTTCCTGCTTCCTAAAGGTGTTTTTTATGGTACAAAACAAAAAAGCATCTATTTGTGTTTTTTTCCCCCCTTCCACTGTTGTCTGCTGAATAGGAGACTGCTCCATTTCAATTCAAGCATCCTGCTGATCACCTTGATTGGGAAAAGTGTACTGTAAAGGTTGTTCCTTGAAACGGTTTTCTATTGGATTTCAGTGTTTTGGTTTCTGGGTTTAGGAGCTGTTTGACAAAAGGGGATTCTTTGAAATTTTGAATAGTATTTTTGTAGCTACCAATACAATACTGTTGTTCTGAGACTGAGATTCATGCTTGGTCTAAGAACACAATGGAGAGGTTTCCACTTCTTTAGCATTCAGTACCATAACTGGGGGAAAAGACATGAAGAACATTCTTAAGAAGCTTCATATAATGTCTAATCAATCAGAAGATTCAGCACAAGGGTGTGCTCCAGAAAGGAGCAACAAGTCCAATGATGGTTCATCTTCATCACCTACTACCCGAAAGAAGCTTTCGACTTGGTTGCATTCAGTTTCTTCTAATAGGCAGAGTCCAAGTCCTCCATCTCCTAACCTGGCAAGAGGAGAAAGAGTGGAGCCATCTGATTCAGTGAGCTGTGGTGGTGGTGGTGGTTTGGATATGGTTTCTGATTCAACGAGGCGTGATTCGAGTCTAGCACTTCGAGGATCCTGAAGTGGAAGAAGAATATCAGATTCAACTGGCTTTAGAGCTGAGTGCAAAGGAGGATCCTGAAGCTGTACAGATTGAAGCTGTTAAGCAGATCAGTTTGGGATCTTGTGACCCTGATAATACACCAGCTGAAGTTGTGGCCTACCGATACTGGGTAAGTCCTTTTATTAGTCCGTTGACTTGCAAGGTTGAAGTCACATACATTCTTGTGTTGTTGTTATTGTTCTTGTGATCGTGGCACCAGAACAAATGAATTATTGTGTCAGTATTGCAAATAGAGAGATATACAAGGCTTACAGAATTTTGATTGAAAAGAATTTCTAATGCAGACAGGGTGCTTCATTTGCAAATCATGATTGTTTGTAGAATTTTGCCATTATGGCATTCAGAACAATGGTGTTGGGTTGGAAATTCCAATGGCATCACTTGCATATACAAGTGGTTGGTGTTTTATACCGGGACTTCAGCCATAAATATATCGAAAAAGGATGCTGAAGTTGCAGCTGAGATGCATTGCATACTTGTTTCTGGACTTTTATGACATACTTCGTGGACATTAACTGATGTAGAATTGTGAAAATTGGTTGACATTTTGGTATGAAGATATGGGAAGCTTCCTCCATAGTTGATCTCGCGATTATTGTTTGTTTAGCTGATCTCAAGTTACCGCACCACTAACAAGTGTGAATACGTAACCACTAGTGAAATTTGACTCATATGAATTTGATATCCTATTAGCATCATTGTACCCTTCTAGTACAACAGAAAATCTGCTATATATAATACCCTAGTTTATTGGTACTAGTACCTCTTAAATATCGCATGAGTCTAGCAAGTGTCTCCCTGTGATATTGACTCGGATTATGGGTATACCTACTTAATCGATTCATTGCGTATGCAATGTCTGGTCGAAAAAATTCATCAAATGCAATAAGCTTCCAATTACTTGGCCATACTAAGAGTGATTAACAAGATCACCTCTATTTTTCTTTAAGTGAAAGTTAGCTTCAAAGGGGATACTTACAGGGTTAGAGTCAAAATGATCATACTTCATAAATTAATTGTTACAATTGTTAGCCACTTTGTAAAAATAGGTATGGTAGTGGAGAAAATGACATGTCTTAGAGACATCATTCAATCAATCGAATAACTTATTTTTTTTCCAAGTTATCTATTTTCTTATCTTAATTGCTTTTTATCTTTGATTTTCATATAACTTTAGCTTACTTTGTTCAACTTTCAAACACTTAACACTTTTTAGAATAGTTAAAGAACACATAACTCAGAAATCGAGTCACTTTCTTAGCATAATTGACCGAGTTTGATAATCATCATTGAAATCTTAGTCGAACTGTTCCACTAAGTTTATTATGCGTCAACAAAATAAAAAAGGCTTAAATATGATTTCAATCCTTCAAAATTTCGAAAAGTTCGTTTTTAGTCCCCAAAAAAATGAAGATTTTTAGTCCCCCAAATTTGAAAATATTTTTTCGCTAGTCGCTCACTCTGACGCCATTAGTGCTTAAATATGATTTTAGTCCCTTAAAAATTCTAAAAGTTAGTTTTTAGTCCTCCAAAAATTCTAAAAGTTCGTTTTTAATCCCCTAAAAATATTGCCACATAAGCGCCACATAACGACGTCAGAGTGAGGGACTAACGGAAAAATATTTTCAAATTTGGGGGACTAAAAACCTTCAATTTTTTTTGGGACTAAAAACAAACTTTTTGAATTTTTGAGGGACTGGAATCATATTTAAGCCAATAAAAAAATATTGTTCATTCCTTAAAAAAAATAAAGAATCATTTTAGTCATTGAGAAAAAACGTGCGACCCATTTTGATCCTTCAGAATCACATGTTTTTTTCTTGGAGACCAAAATGAGTCTTTATTCTTAAAAAAAGGTACGATTTTTAAAAGGAAAATGCTAGCAAATGTCCTTAGGGTATTGGTTAAGGAATCAAAAGAGATAAGTTTGTATGAAAAAATATTGTATTTATTTCGTTAAAAAGTGTTTAACTTGTATTCTCAAGACAAACTTTCTTTATATGGATTCCTTAACCAATGTCCTTAGGACACTCGTTAGCAAGACTCTTTTTAAAATACTAGGTCTAACAATACATAAAACATTTTTTTATTTCTTTTTGATTCATTTAGAGTCTGTTTGGTTAAGATTTTAGAGAGATCAGAATCAATTATGGGGAAAAAAAGACGAATATAATTGAAAAACACTGATCATGTGTTTGGATTATAAAGTCGCGGTGGATAAAATTGATTCTGTGGTGGGTAAAATTGATTATGATGGATGCAAGAATTTATAGTTTTTGCGTTGGATAAAATCGATTCTAGTTTGAGATCCACAAAATCCTTTACATTTACACATTAAAAGTGATTCTACATTTATCATCTAAACGAAATCAATTTTGTAACGACCCGTTTCCGGACCGCTACCGAGCTCAATATACCGAGCTCGAGTTACCGAGCTCAACACACCAAGCTCAAACATAAACCTATATGAGATGTGTTTTAAAAACAAAACTCTTGTGCCTTTTAAAAATGGGATATATTTTTTTTTTATAAAAAACCAACTCGTGCACATCAGAGTAATTCTGACTTTTGAAACATGGTGCAACTAAGACACAAGACTTAAATTCAAATAAAACATACATGCATAACATACACATATATATATCACTCGAAATAATAATGTATACAAATCTGAGTAGCAAATGTGTAAAGAAAATACACCTAAGGTACGGCGACTTCAAAGAGTAATCATACCACAGGGTACTTAGCGAACTCCCACGCAGTGCTCCAAAAGTAAGACCATCACCACCTCAGTAGCAACAACACAAGCTTGCCCAAACCGGTCACGACCTCGAACACAAAAGAAATACAAGAACAGTCCTCGAAAGACAAACATCCAACAAATAAACAATCACGGCGAGAAAGGAGTGCGTCACTCGGGTCCTCGTCGAGCTCCTCCTCGGCATCGTCTCTTCGTCGAGTTACTGCGCCCTCGACATCGCCTGGGTAGCAGTCATGGATTGAAGGCACCACGGGGAAAGGGTCAACTTCTCAACAAGTTAAGATAAGCTCGACATAAAAATATAAGCAAACAAAGAAAGTATAACATTCACCGGCGTGACTCGACCATCTCACTCTAAACTCGACACAACTCACAATTCCATTTTCTCTCGACTCGACAATTTTTCCGAATGCACACGCCGTGCAGTATGTCGGAAAGTCGGTAGAAGCCTTGGGATCCTCGCTCTCCCTAGGGACGATCAACTTTCGAGGTCAGTAGCGTGGCGACGTCTAGTCAATCTCCGTAAACAAAAAGGGACCTAGCACCCTCGATTATCCGGTCACGGCTCAAAGCGTCATACGACTCACCTAGCTCGCTCACTCGATGAACAATTAAGCATACGATATTCAAGGAGTTAAACGCAAAATATTTCAACCGCATGTCAAATAAAAGAGCAAGCTCGACATGAAGAAACGCAATTCAACATGCAATACACAATTCACGACATATATTCAATCACATATTAAATACATGCAAAAACTCAATCATATCACAACATTTCAAGCTCGACACAAATCAGGAAATCCACAATAACATAACCACGTAGAATATGAAACGCCCTTACATACTATAACAAGTATAAATGTGAAGCGCCCTTACTTAAGGACTTATAAAATAAAGCCTTAGAGATATCTAGAAGTAGCCCTTACCGAACTCCAAGTTAATGCTGCTCGACAACGACCTCGACACAGCTGTCTTCAAAGAGCTCGACAACGACTTCTCTTACTCGATCTCGACACGGCTGTCTTCAACGAACTCGACAACGACTTCGACACGTACGCTTTCAGTCGACCTCGACACGTACAGTCCTCGATCTGGATTCTGCTGCTTCCGCGTCCTTGGATTCGCTTTCCCGTACACCTTGATTCGGAATTCACACGATCTCGGGAATCAGACTTCCTAAAACAAACACAACTCAGATCGATCTATGGTTCTAATACATCTAGCTCTCTCTTCCCCAAACTCAACCACAACCCAGAAAAATATAAAACTCAAGAACTGAAAGATATTTTTCCTCTAACACAAAGTTAGGGATTTCGATCAAAATTCATGAAAAAGTTATCTGATGCTTCAACAGAAAGATCGACAACAACAATATTCAGAAGCAACGAACGAAAAACCAGAAATCGAACGAACCAAAAATGGAGTTTTCTGGGCACTGCCGATTGCAGAAATCAGAGAAGAAATTTTGTTTTACAAGCCCAATTAATCGGTTAAAAAGATAGGTAATATTATGAAGAAGAAAACCCATCAATTTGACATGATTTGGAAGCATAAAACTGGTTAAAAATGGAAGAAGGATTAGCGCTAAACAAGAGTACGGATGAAAGAAAATGCATTCTTCATACCTCAGCGGTGATGGTCGATCAAAGCGAGATATGGGTCGAGAAGTTGATGATGAACAAAATTGATGAAGAAAGCATGCGAATCTACATTTGGAACTCACGGTTTCGTCGTTGGAAGTTTTTTAAAGAAAACAACGAAACACAGAGCAGAAGGAAGGAAGAAGAAGAAAAGAGAAATGAGTGAAGCGATTAGTGGTATACAATTTGGCGAGATAGGGGTATAAGCGTAACTCCACCTATAAGATGCCAATCCCATCAATCATCTACCCGTTAACTCGTTCCTCTCATAATTACCCTCTACTACGCCGATCAGCGACAAGCCGACAATGTAATAATTACAAACAATATAATAATAACGCTGAGTAACGTTCGAAATAATACGAGGTATCATCTCGACACGATGATGTCGACAAGGGTGCTCGTGCAAGCGTACAAGGTTCTAACACGAGTTCGTGAGCGCGGTCTCCTCATTTCGACTTGCGTCCTCATCATTTCGATGCAGCGACTTCATCAACTTCGACATGCGACCTCCTCATTTCGGCTGACTAGTGCACGTGGTCTCATCAGCTCGACAAAAGATCTCGGCAAACGATCTAGTCACGGGATCTCGACACAAGGTCTTGGTCGAGGTCTCGATACGTCGTCCTAATACGATGTCGATCTCGTCCTCAGGTGTTACAAATTCTTTTAAACCCACTTTTAGAATATCATTACCAAACACAAATCAATTTTCTTAAACTCAATTTTTTTAAATCAATTATTTTAACATCAATTTTTCAAAATCAATTCTATCTTTGTCTAAAACAAATGGGGCATTAATATTTTTTCGGCTAAATTGCACTTTTCGTCTCTTAACTTTATTTTAGTTTTCAATTTTGTCCACTAACTATTTTACTTTTTATTTACGTCCCTTAAGTTACGAAAGTTATGCTAAGTTAAATCTATTATGCATACGTAATCCCTTTATTGTGTGTATAGGTCATTGATATTCTGTTTTTTTCTCCATTACCGTTTATCATGTTACTTCATCAATAAGAACTCTGATAGAAGCATATTTTTCACTTTATTGTTTAAAGAGATTACAGACGGAAGAGACGAACGTGGCATAACTTTCGTAACTTAAGGGATGAACGTGACGTAACTTTCTTAACTTAAGTGACGTAAATGAAAAATAAAATAGTTATGGGACGTAAGTGGCGTAATTTTTATAATTTAAGAGACATAAATAAAAAATAAAATAACTAGAGATAAAATTAAAAACTAAAATAAAATTAAGGAATAAAAAAAATGTATTTTAGCCTATTTTTTCACAGAGAAAGCATTTATGTCATTAATGAAAAGGTTGGGTTAAAGACAAGCAGTGCCGCTCATGACACTGTGGCCAACTGGCCATTAACTCTGGGTTCTTGACCTATTCCAAATTTCCAATACTCCAAACTGACTCATTTATTATGCTGTTTCTTGCCTTTTTGTATTTAAATATCGTACCATTGCTTTGTTTCCTTTATTTCATTTTTTTGTTTTCTTTATTTCAAGTTCAACGTTCCTATGTCTATCTCTCTGTCTTTTTTATATAATACTCCCTCCGGAACATTTATAAGAAAAAAAAGTTATTTCCAGATTCGTTAAAAAATGTATGTATAAATTAAAAAATGGGCCAGGATACATCGTTTAACAATCTGAAAATATTTTTTCTTATAAATGGTTCCGGAGTAGTACACCATCTCTCACTTAATATAAGATATTTTTTTTAAATTTTTTTGTCCGGTAATATAAAATTATTTTCAAAGACCAAAATGCATTAATTATTTTGTTTACAAAATTACCTCTTGTATCAAGGTGCATTAATTCTCTCTCTCTTAATAGTCTTGATGAGAATGGAAAGTTGGGAAAAACAACACACTTTTTGTACAAATTTAATACTAATAACTAACAAAACCCACTTTCTTAAGGGTCGTGAAAATGGTCAAAAGAGTATTATATTAAAGGACATAGGGAGTAGTACCTCGGTTCCGTTTTACTTTTTTTTTAAGGTTGTTTTAAATTTTGTTGTTTTCGATAAAATTATTAGTCTTTTTAGGATATCCTTGATTGTTTGTTATTTATCACACTTATTTCTCTCTATACAATAACTAAGTAAGCGTATAATTGAGAAATAATTAAATGACAAATAAAAATGAATAAATTTATTTTTAAAAGCCGACAAGTAAAAAAGGAACGGAGTAATCCCTCTGGAATTTAAAAGAAAATACATAATTTCAAACCGATTAATAGTCTTATTTAAACTAGTTTAATTTTTTATTTCATATAAAAATAAACTATACTTCTTAAACTATTCTGCCATTCTCTTAAAAAATAAAAGTTGAATTAACTTAAGAGTATTTTTGAAATGATGACACTAGATAAAGTTGAATTAGTTGAAATTTTCTTATATTTTAGTCCAACAACTTGAACATTTTTGCTTATATTTGAGTCAGGAGAGAATACACACACACACACACATATATATATATATATATGTATAAAAGACCATTTGAAATTATTTGTTGTATTAGTTAATTTTTTACAATATATATTCTTATTTAATTTACACTTTTTTCAAGAAGCAATAAATGAGGTACATTATCAAGATAAATTCTTTCACTCTCTATTGAGACTTGGGAAAAGACAGTGAAAGAATGAGTTTCATTAATGAAGTGAAAAATGTGATTATGAGTTCCAATAAATACAAGAGTAATTTGAGAAAAATATTACAAAACATTGACAAATTTAATATTATTAACTAAATTAACCAATTTTTTTTGTGAAAGTGAATTAGTTAAAAAAGTTCTTATATATTGAGACTGAGAGGTATGCTTTATAATACTACTCCCCCGCCCCAATACGCAGGAGCCTGTTTACTAACTCTCTCTCACCAAAAAAAAGTTGGTTAACTTATTTAAAGTATTAAATTATTTGCTTACAATTTGTATTATTTTTTCCAAACTACGCTTGAATTTATAAGCAAAATTGACTATCCATCTTTCAAAGAAAGAGTTTATCTTGGTAAATTACCTCATTTATTATTTATTGACAAAAAAAATATAAATTAAATAAGAGTATTGTGGTAAAACAATAACTAATGCAATAGAAAATATCAAAAAAGTCTTATAAAATGGGACAAATAAATTACTCAAAAAGTTTTTACATCTAGGGACAACAGGAGTATTGTTTTGTGCAATGTGCAAACAAAATCCATTATTATCTATATAAGAAACGTAACTACACTAAAACATATGACAAAAGCTCATTCTTTTGTTTTTTCTACCAAAAACTATCTTCCCACCAAAACTTAACTACACTAAAAAAAAACTTAAGTACGTTATGTTTTTCTTTCATGCCGATCACAAAGTTTCTCAGCTGGTTAAAAAAAAAGTGCGAACCGAGTGTTGTGACATCCCTTTGTGGAGGAGTACTTTATTATTGTGTCAATATAGTACTATATACAGGTTTGTTGCTTGACCCTGTCAAAAAAAAAAAAGTTTGTTGCTTGACGGAATTACCCAATAGTACACGTTTGTTGCTTTACTCGAATATCATGTTAAATTAATTCAACAAAACAAAGGTAGAAACTACGGTGAAAATTCAAGAAAACAAAAACCATAAGCCAGAGAATATATTTTAAGACATGAAAAGACCTAAAACTTTTGAAAATAAATTACAGAATCTAAGAAATAATTTGCACAAATGCGGTTTGCTTTCTAGTTCTAGGTCTCTGTTTACGGACGATTAGTGGTCGAATTTGCACAATATTCTACCATGTTGTCCACGTGAGTCGCAGTTGGCTTGAAAAGAACATGTGTATCATGACAGCCCCGTGCAATGGAATTTCCACCAAAAGGAAGCTAATTAAAATATTTCAATAGGAAAGTATTCATACAATACGTAAAAAGAAAGTGACTAATAACATCGTGATTAATTGTAGGCGCCTAACGAGTGTAATGGGCCCAAGTCTTTGGGTTTAGGTGATTAGATATTGTTGGGGGCAAAGCTTATTTTTTATTGAGGGCAATTAAAAAAATTTCTCCTGGGGACAATTGTCCCCAACCCTTCCAACTTGTATCCACCGTTGGGCATTACGACACCAAATTTAATTTCCATCCATTCTCTTTCTCTATCTTCTCGTAAGTCTCGCCCTCTCTCCATCGCAAATATGTACCGAAACTTCCAGCATGAGAGGGCGAGGGCAAGGAGATGGAGCCTGAGGACGCATTAAACGTCGGGACAGTTATAGTGAGTGGGGAGGCAGGGTTCCGAAGGCAACTCTCTTCACTGATTTTCTATTTTCAATTTTGATTATCAAATTTTGTGAGGATAACAAGAGAATATCAAATCTCCTCATTTTTGTTTTCTTCATTCTTTTGTTATGTTAACTCATCATAAACCTTAAGCTAAACAAAACTCATCATAAACCCAAGTGGTGACGCGAGACCAACGATCTACAAGTCCTCCTCCTGCCATTTTTGCGTCAAGTAATCTGAGTTGTCTTTTAACACATGGCGGATCAAGTTTAGTCAGACAGAGTTTCACCAATATCCTTGTGCTTAAAATCAGGTTGCCTTGGATTTAACATGCACTTTCTTTGATCCCACCACTCATTTGGATTGGTGAGAAACACTTCTCATAGGTGAAGCCCATTTCGATATATTTGGATGCCAACTTCAACTATATTTATTTAAGATAAGAAGAATAAGAACATACATAAGTACAGGGAAAAACATGAACATTTGGCGGTGGTTGTGGTTGGTGGAGCACGACAAACAATGATGGCCGAGGTTCGCTGTCTTTTTGCTGGTCTAGAGTGATGGTTGTCGGTTGCAGAAAGGAAAGGGAGAGGGGAAGGGAAAAGGGAGAAAAAACAAGAAAGTATCTAGTATAGACGATTGCATTATTAGATCTCATGGCTTCTTGATCCAACGGCTATCAATCATGGTTCATCTTAAACCACCTATATTTGGTTCACCCTAGATGCCACCAAATACTTCATGGTACTAGCCGTGATATTAATTTTAAAGATAAACATATATATAACATATAAATACATCGTTTATATATTGTAATAGACTGACCACCCTCTTGTACTACTAATCTGTCAGTCATAGGAATATCTACCACCCCAATGTGGTATTTTTACGCCTCCACAAGGATTGAACTCGTGTCCCTAGGGCTTAAGTACATGGAAGCATCATTGTGTCTCACCACTTAAGCTATATTGAACCACTTGAGTTATAGCTCAAGTAGTGAGACACAAGGATGCTTCCGTGTACTTGACGCTGGAGTGGAGCGAGCGAGGGCGCGAAGCACCCGATGGGGCACTGACTATCATAATAAGAAAACGAATTGGCCAAACTCTGTTATCAAATCGTGTGTTCCTTTTCGCGTTTCTTTTCTCTGTTTAGACTTCCGTGATTGTTGTTTTCCAATCTTCAAAATACCACATGAGGTGGTAGATATTCCTATGAGTGACAGATTGGTAGCATGAGAGGGTGGTCAATCTGTTATAATAAGAGACGCATTTTTTTAACACCCCTCCCCAGCTCTTTTTACTGGTTCTGGGTGTGTCACTTAAGGAATATCTACTATTCCCATGTGAAATTTCTTTCGCCTCCCATAATGATTTGAACTCATGTCCTGGGACTTAAGTACATACAAACATCCTTGTGTCTCACCACTTAAGTATTGAATTTTATTTTTTAAGACACGTTCTGTTGGATGAAAGGTCACATAATTTCTCCATGAAATAAGGGGGAATAATTAGGGGGAGAAGGAATAACTAGGACAAACTTTATGTATTGGCTGTTAATAGCAGGAATCTTACGGCGTAAATATAAAAGGACAAACTGAATGAAAGAATTGTGTTCATTCCACTTGCTATACTGAAAAGGAAAAGGAAAAAGAAAAGTTTGAATTATAATGATACTAATATTCCAACCCGTGCCATGCACGGATATGTGTGTCTTATGAATATTTCTATTAGTTTAAATACTATATATAATTGTTTTCTATTAAACATTTGTAAAATGACTTGTATACATAAATTTATATAATATTTGATTTATTTTAATCACGGATTACAAAGTATACTAATTCTAAAGTTATTGATTACTATTATATATCCAGTAAAACAATCTATGATTTTGTTGACTCGTACCATGCACAGGGTAATTGACGTTGGTATAATAGGGATATTAGATGTGAAATAAATTATTATAGTTAACAAATATTATTAATTGGAAAGAAAAGGATAATAATTTGTATAAAAAATATTAAGACTTTATATTTTAACTTGTATGGAAAATGTTCATCCTCATGAGTTAATGTAAATGTATATTTAAGTGTAAATCCCTTATTGCATTCATATACAATTTTATTCCCACGTGTAATGTTTTATCTATGATTTCTACATTGATCAATTTACAAATAGATATCAATGTTTTTTCGCATAAAATATAGTATTTTCTTGTAAAATATTCATCACGTGTCTTATGCTTTATATACTATACTAAAATAAAACTGTAATTTTTTAGAAAAAAATATTTCTTATTTTTTTACAGTATATTTGTAGGCTCGTGCTACATACGATATATAATTAAAAATTATAATTATGCACATAGGGTTTAGAAAAGCAACATTTTATATACATTCAAACCTTCAATACTTAAAGCCTCCCTTTAAGAATAGATTTAGATCATAAAATCATAATTTTGCACAATATATCTATAGGACTTGCTATACACGGTATATACTAAAAATTATAATAATACATCTAGGAGTTTAGAAGAAGCAATATTCTTTATACATTCAAACATTCAATATTTAAATCTTCCTTTGAGGATAGATTTAGATCATAAAATTATAATTTTTAACAATATATATGTAGGTCAGTGCTTACACACACAGTATATACTTAAAAATTATAATCATATACTGATGAGTTCTATGCAAATATGAAATAGAAATTCATCATGGAAAGAAAGATATGCATTACTTGATGTCAAACATCACTCAATCATTTGAAGCGAGAGGAGGAATCATTTTAGTGGTGTTTCTCTTCCTTACAATCATGTATCAATTACGAGACGTTGTCTTGTTTGTTCTTGTGTCATGTCTTGGGGTAATTGGCGTTGGTATAATAGATATATTTGATGTGAAAAATAAATTATTATATTCAACAAATATTATTAATACAAAAGAAATGAACAATGACTTCTATAAAAGTTATTATATTTAACCATATACGGAGAACGCTCATCCTCTTGAATTAGCTGGAAATTTTCTTTAAGTGTAAATCCTCCATTGCTTTCACGTAAAACTTTATTCTAACATATAATGTTTTATCTATAGTTTTTACATGGATCAATTTACATATAGATATTAATGTATTTTTATGTAAAATATTGTGTTTAATGTAATTTTTTCTTATTTTTCTTGTAATATGTCCATTCCGGTGTTATACTAACAAAAATTGAAATTTTCTTAGATAAATAGTTATTTTTTTTTGAAAAGAGATAAATAGTTATTACTTATAATTTTTTCTAAAATATGATAACAACCATCAACAACTGCCATCGAACAGTCCTCCCTGATAGTGTTGGCTTTCAATGGGTCCATCCTGGACAAAAGGCAGACTTGCATATTTGATAAAAAAAAATAATTTACAATATATCTATTGGCTCGTGCTACGTACAATATATACATAAAAAATTATAATCGTATACATAAGATTTAGAAGAAGCAACATTCTGTTTATATTTAAATAAAAAATATAACTAACAATTATATATATATATATATATATATATATATATATATATATATAGTAATGTTAGTATGGTTTTCAAAAAAAAGTAATGTTAGTTTGGTTCAAAATCTTCCCGTTACTACAACACTTCTATCAGTAAGTATTTTTCCTTATAATTAAAATGTTAATATGATTTTACATAAAATGTTCATTCCCGTTTATTATTTGTAATTTTCCCTATATACTTCCATATAAAATATTCATAATTGTGTGTTATATTTATCTTTAAATTCTAAATTAATATATACACATATATAGTAATGTGTAAAAGAAAATTTAAATTTTCTAAAATAAAAAAATTAATAAGTTTGCTAGTGAGAAGATTGTAAATAATAAAAACATATAACAATGAATTGAAAACATTAAAATTATAATTTTCTCTTAATAATTCATATGTTAATGTAGTTTTATGTAAAATATTAATCATCATGTTTTAAGTGTAGCTTCTCCTTCTATTATCTCCTGTTAAATATTCATTTATATATTCTTCTATTAAATATTCATTCTCGTGTGTTATTTTTTAACTATAGTTTTTATATTAATTAATTTACATGTAGATATTAATGTGAAAGAAATATAAATTTTTGTAGAAAAAAAGAATAACTTCAATGAATTAGCTAGTTGAGAGGTTAATAACATAAACATAAATTATTATAACAGTGAATTTAAAAAATATCAAAATCTTTTCCCTTTATGATATATAATTTAAACTAATTTAATGTTTATTATAAATAGTTTAAAATTTGACCAGATCTTAAATAGTATGAATTTAAGGCATTAGGTTACCACCATATAATCAAAAGTGTTTTAGAATCTAAACCAAAAAAAAAGTGTTTTAGAATTGAATTAAAAATATGAATCAATGACACTTATTTTCTCCTTAATGTCAAAATAATAAAGGCTAATGGAAACAATTTATTTGCATTGATTTGAACTGATAATATATTCCTATTTGAAATAAATTATAGGTACTAAAATGGTGAGCATTACATTTAACACACAAAAAAGGTAAAGGTACAATTGATTGAATTTCATTGATTAGCCAATTGTAATTAATCAATAAATCAAAGATAAAACAACTTAATTGCATTTAAATTTATTTTAATCTTGTAACCAAAAAAAATTATTTTAATCAATCAAGATAAAAACTAATCAATTATAATCAATTCGAAATTTAAATTGATTTTGAATTAATTTGTGTAAAAAAAATTGATTTTGAATTAATTAGAATAAATTAACACAATAGCATATTCGATTGAATTTTCATCACACTCTTATTTAATATGACATGTTTATATTACAAAACAGAAAAGTATATAACCGTTTTTCTTAAAAAATAATGAGATAATATATGTGTCAATAAATTTGTAATTTTTTGTATGAGAAAATGTTTGATGTGTCAATTTTTCCCACTTCATGACCAATGTAAATCATTAACATCCAAAGTGAATTTTAGTTAAGACATTATATATTGCCTAGAAATATATTACTTACAAAAAAAAATTATATTATTTTGTTTTCATTTTTCATAATCTATCATCTATTAAGTCATATTTATCCTCTTGAGTCTTTAAAGGAACTAAAGAAAATTTTTGATCGAGAAAAACATGAATCGAAGTTATCAAAATGAACACATGTACATTTACTTATTAGCTATATATCCTGTTAATACCCTTTAATATTATAATGTAGCAATGCAACTTTGTTTTTTTGGCATAAAATTTACATCTTTTGGGAAGGGTGTGGTGGAGGTTTTTTTTTTCTTTTTTTTTTCCGTTTGCTATTTGGTACATTTGAGCCACTACAATTTAGCATGTGAACATTAGCAAACATAATATATTTCACAATGGAACTCCCTTTTTCCCTTGAGTGATATTACTGAGAATAATTTCAGATTGTAATTGATTATGTTAAAAACTAACTTAAAATTATTGTAGGTTAATGAATCTTTAAGATTACTGCTAGCTAGAGATTCGTCAACAAAAAGTTTGTTTTAAAAACAAAAAATAGAAAATTAATTTCATTCATCACAATCATAGTAAAGGTCGGAGATGTGATGAAATTTGAAAACTTAATAAAGGTCAATGATCGAAGAAGAAGAGTAGAAATCATAGATCAAGCTGTTTGGAAATTAGTTAACAACTTAAATAAAATTAAAAGGGAGAGAAGGAATTGTAATTCAACAGAGTAAAAGGTCCAACGACAAATTAAACCCGAAAAACATGTGCATCAATTTTCCATTATAATGATTTCTGGGTTTGCATCAAGCAATTTGATGCACATCATAGGGATATGATTTCTACAATTTGAGAATACTGGTGACATCAACAATCGAAAACATGTAATCAAATTAGTAATCAGAATAAGAGAGAGCTTTGTATTAAATAGATACAGGAAAATGTTCCAGGCTCACTCTATTCATGTGCTCCCTTGTCTTCAACATTGGGATCTGCTGCATGAACATAATTCCTTGCATCTTTAACAAATTTTGGTGTGCCCATATGACATGTATATATTTACCAATTTAGGAATAAATAACAAATTAAATCGTCACTCTTGGAAAATCATAAATTTTTTTTTGAGAAATTTCATAACCCAGTTCCTCTTCTTCTCCTCTGTTTCCGGCTATGTGTGGAAGTGAATTATGAACATATATCTGGTAAAACCATAATCTGCCTACGTATCACACAAGAGAATCCTGCAAATATGGGGGAAACAAAAATGATAATGACAGTAGATATGAGTTATGAGGGTCTCTTATAGCGGCCATCACCCCTATCCATCAATTGCCAACTGGCGAGTCCACCACCATGTGAAACACTGCAGGTAAGATTTTTTGCTAGCGAGCCCACAACCGAGAGCGATCAAAAAAGGTTAAAGAAATGCATTTCCCCTTAGTTAAAGAGAATGCATTCATACAAAGGAGATGACGAACAAATTGGAAACCAAGTGAGATGATGTATAGAATGCCTAAGGTTGTTGGCGAAGATTACAGTTCCAGGGTAGTCCATTTGCCCGTCCATAAGCGGTTGAAACTGGAGAGGAAGTGCAAGCGTCGAGGGTTTCGTGAATCAGCATCTATAGGTTTAGGGCTTTAAATAGTAGTCACCCCAAGTTTTTGAGTTGCACACACTACCGTAAAATTACGTTAGAGGAGAATGATTTGAACAACTATTAAATTCGTGTGTGATTTAATTGATCACAATCAATTATCAATTATGATTTTAAAATTTGATATTTTATCTGAAGATAGAAATATTTGTGCCTATTAAAATGGAATAAAGAAATATTTTATGCAAACAAACGATGATGAATTGATGCATTGGTTTTAAATGTAGATTCTACCAATTAAAATAATAATAGAAATTATATATGACAATCAGATTAATAGGGCTCAAATTTTTAAATAAGGAAAGGTTGTATTGCAAATTACTATTATGATTCATTCTGGTGAGATTCTAAATCCATTTATATGGTACAAACATATGATTTAATGATTTAATCAAGGAAAATTGATTTCATGCTATATGGTGAATACAAATTCAAATTTTGAAAGAACCTGAATCACGTATGAAAGGGAAGCTTTTAAATCGTTTAATCTTATATTCAAAGGTATTATCTTTTATAGATTAAAATGTTTTTTCTATTATTCGTCAAAAAAATGTTTCTTCTATTAATTTTTCTAACTTAACATGTTTATTATTTATATATTTTTATTAGTTTTTTAAAAAATTCTTCAATTTTAAAATATTAGATAATTATAGAAATTTTGTATCTAATATTTTTTTTGGCAGATCTAATATATTATTTTAGAAAATTTACATTTCCTATTTGTTTTGTTTTTCACAATATAAATATTACTGCATGATTAATTGAAACGTTTCAAAAACTATAGCTGGCATTTATTATCTTTTTGTGGTTTTTTTGGTCATTCTTGTTATTGATGGTAATTAATTTTTAATAGAATTTCAGAATCGCTTGATTCGTCCCATTGGTCATTTATTTTGAGTGAATAGGCTACACGTCATATTATTTATGCTGACAATGCATGACACATGTGAGAAATTTTTAAATATAGGCCGACATGTGTGACTGCATTCAATATGGTTTCCATAAGGGTTTAACACTTGGAAGTGAATTAAATGATGTTTTTCTGAGAAATTGACACGTGGAGGAACATTCAATGAGCTTCATTCTTAATTGTATATATTATTGATTCATAATTAGCAAAACCTAATATATATTTTGGGTGGTGTTAAAGAAATATTTTAAAAATACAAAAGGATTCTTTTATCTCGCATGTTTTGCATGAGGGAAATTGGGCAGTTAAATTACACTTATGGATGCTATATAGACAGCTGGTTGTGTAAGTATTTTGTTAGAGGATAATTGTTTATTGCTTTTCTTTATTGTATAATTGTTTAGTTAGTACACGATCCCTCCTTTGTAACACAAACAAAAAGATATATAGAATGTCATAATATGCAAATTGTTTGGACTAGTATATTCACTGTGGCTTCCGTATTATAAAAAAAAAAGTATATTCACTGCGGATATGCATTAACTTATTTTGTATTTACAAAAAAAATTAATCAAAACAATAATTTTTTAAAACAATTATATTTTTTTTAAAAATTACCAAACACCCTTCAGATATTGCTGGAACTGGCGAAAGATGGGCCTCCTTTGACTTTTAAATAATTATGAAATATTGATTGGATTCCAAAAACAATAATATTATTATTTTTGAGTAAAAGACAATAATATTATTTGTACACAGGAAAAGTGGACATATGAGATATCTTGGTTAATAAAGTTAGAAATTATGATTAATGGTGTATTAAGTCTGCATAATAGATACTACCTCCGGTCCCTATTATAAGAGAATTTTTGGAATATTTTTTAGTCCTAATTATAAGAAGAATGAACTTATTTCAAAATGTATTAATTTCAAAAATATCTTTTATATCCATATTTTAATGAGACATGTATATTTACTAGAACTTCACATTTTTCCTATACACCCAATTATTAGGGGTATATTTGGAATGAGAGTTCAATTTTATAACATTAAATATGTTTTTTTAGTATGTGATTTTTGTAATTTCTTTTTATATTAAGGACCAGAGGTAGTATATAACTATATATGCAATAGATGAGTTTGGTTAATGACATTGGGTTTAGTTAATAATAGTATACAAAATCTTGGTTAATATTGAAGCCCAATGAATAGTCAATGAGTTAACCAATCTCGATGTCATTAACTTCATTAATCAATGTATCTCAAGTGTTCACTTATTCAGGTGTACAAATAATATTGCTATTTCACAAATAAGCAAATAATAATAATAATAATAATTTATTTAATTTTATTTATATTTTTTGATTCAATTAATTTTATTTATATTGACATAGGCATTTTTGGATTTATCACATGTCATCACCATTTTATTTGAACCTTATACCTGTGTTGAAGTATTTTGGTAATTAAAGTCGATTTAAGAGGATTAGAAGCTCCCTTAATGTTAATGTTAATTCGAACACCACAAGAAAGACAAATGAGAAAGGCTGACCGTTATGTATCAGCGTTATGCTTATCACCTACTTTTACATCACATACAACCATATTTGGATAAAATAGGTCAGCATACCTAACCCATAATTGATTGTCTAAGGTTCAAGAATTTGTAAATGAGTTCATATTAATTTTTGGGTGAGCCAGGCTAGAAAAACCTTAGAATCGCTGCATATCGCGCTGAATTTAATTTTAATGAGTTAAAGTTATGACTATTTCAAATCAAATTAAAAACGAATATATAAATTTTTTTGTCGCTAATCCACCATAATTTGGGTATTTGGCTCTCCAGCAAGCACCACAGGGTATCTCTATAAGCTGCATTCCAAATGAGCGACTCCAAGAATCGAACTCAAATTCTTTTTCTAGGAGAGAGCTAGTTAGCTACTCATCCAACACCATGTTGGTAATATAAATATATAATTATTTATGTATTTTAAAAAAATTACTTTAAAGAGGCATTTTATAAAATTATAATTATTTTAATTATAATAATAATATGATAATGATGATGATAAAATTAAAAAGGGGAGGAGGAAGGATAACAATTATATATAAGTGAGTGTCCTTCATATGATCAAGGGCCTTGGCTTCATACGCAAAGATGTTGTGGCCAATGGAATCAATGGTCAACAAAAAAGCAGAAAAAAATGCTGAACATTAAATTAGGAGATCACATCTACTTCCATGAACTTTTTCTTTCTTCTCCTTTCCCACTCAATTTATTTATTTTCTCCTTAGAATAAAAAACAGAACGATAAGTTGGTGCACTTTTTGTTGCCCCTTTGGCTTTGATGGCGGGTTTGTTCTGTGAATCTTATCTCCACCTTCATCCTGTCAGAATGGTAATCCAAGCAAGAATAAATGAGGTCAAACCTAACACGTACAATTAGGCTTCCCTTCTTTTCCCTCGTAAATGCAATTTTCTCTTCATAATTTTTTTTTTGTCTTTTTAGTACGGGTTTTTCTAACACGTGTTATTTACTTTATTTTTTTATTAATTACATAGTTTTTTATTTATTTTATGGATTTAATCTCTCTCATCCCACTAAATAGGAAAGTGAATAATTAATAAGAAAAAAAACTAAGTAATTAATGAGTCTTAACATGTATAAAGTTGTACATGTTAGAAAAACTCTTTTAGTACATATAGCCGAGAGCAGTGGGATGAGAAGGTTGAAAAATAATCACTTTTTTCATAATTAAACAGACATTAACAACGTATTTTATACTAGTATATATGTGTGTGCGAATTTAAATTTTTACAAGGTTTAATTTATTTAGAGTAAACCTTTGATTTAGTCCTAAACTAACACTCTCTCTCATAGTTGGTCTTTAAAGTATATGAAAATAATAATTAGTCCCTAAAGTTTGTGAAATTCGTCAAGTTAATACTAAAGTTTTATAAGTAATGTCTTACAGTTATAAATGAGACAAATTTTACAAAACTTTAGGACTAATTTGACAGATTTTACAAATTTTAGAAATTGCTTATTATTTTCATATACTTTAGGGATTAAATAGGATAAAAGTGTTAGTTCAGAGACTAAATTGAGATTTACTCATTTATTTAATACTTATAAAAATAAAAATAAATTTATAATAATAAAATAAAATTATATATACTCCTTTAGACTCAATTATAAGAAAAAAATGCTTAAATTGGTGGACTCAAATATAAATAAATGTCAACTAATTTGTCCATATTTAATGCATTTATTCCAAAAATATCCTTAATTTAATTCATTAATGTTGTGAGAAAATGACTATTATTATTAAGCGGAGTTTAATAAATATATTTTTTACTTGAAATCAAAAAATTAAATATACTTAACTATCATTTTTAATAAGTGTAAAAGTAAGTATTTTTACTTATAATTAAGTCTAATAGAGTAAAATTTTAGCATAAAAATAACATTTTCAACGGTAATTTTTAAACCTATCATTTTGTGCAACACTGCACACATCCTCCGGGAAAAACCATTAATAGGTTTTTTGCAGATTATCCGCGAAAGCAGACGTGAAGTCAAATCAGAATAATTTTTACGTGATTACATTAAAATAATGTCAAAATAAATTTTGATATTTTTTTTTTATTAATACTCATTTTAATATAATTTTAATTTTTAATTGGTTGTGATTAGAGATACTGCATTGATATAATAAGAATTATTTATGTGAAATGAAAACGTCAATAAAAAGGTGGGTGGAGAGTGCGGGGTACTCTTAAGTTGAGATGAGGCTGGTTTGGTTTGCACATGAAAGTGAGTTTTATTGCCACTTCCACGCTAAATAAAGTCCTTTGTCTTCTACTTTGAATCACAAAGGACAAAGATTGGGTTTTCTTGAAATAGGAAAAGGTGAAGCTCACAAGGGACCCTTTTTTCCCCAACTTGTTCATTCTATATGCCATTTCTGAGCAGTTCACCACAAGAACTCAACTCAACTCATTCATCCACCACTTCCATTTGGGACTCCTCAAAACAGAGAGCTAAAGAAGAAGAAAGAGAAACCAAGTTCGTCCTTCTTTCTTACTCCCTCCGTTATAATATATAAGCAAAAGTCAAACTCATATAACATGTTACAAAATATAAGCAAAACCAATGTCTTTTCATAACATTTAATGATGATATCCCTAGAATGCCCCTCATTTATTTTAAATTTTATTTCCAATGATCTTAAGTTTCTATACAATTAATAAGGGATAATTTAGACAATCAAATAAAATTTTTAAATAAAATTAATAATATTTATTGTACATAACTACTTTTTTTAATAAGTGTGATAGTGGTCAAATTTATTTATATATCACAGCAGAGTAGTATTCATTAGTTGTGTTTTCCCACCACCATCAAGTTCACTTTTTTTTATTATATTTTTATTTTTATTTTTTGGGAGTGTGAAATACTGAAGTGGGTCATGTTTTTGTGGCCCCTACACTCCCACTTGCTGCTACTCTTTGCTGTCTTCTTAGCCTCTGCTTAGCTGCCCTTTAATGTTCACTTCAAAACTCTCTTGTTTCTTCAATTTTTATGTTCTGCTTCCTTCCATCTTCGGAAAGAAATAACTATCCATTCTTTTCACCATATTTAGGTGCTCTCTGTTTTTTGTTTTCCTGCTTCCTAAAGGTGTTTTTTTATGGTACAAAACAAAAAAAGCATCTATTTGTGTTTTTTTTCCCCCTTCCACTGTTGTCTGCTGAATAGGAGACTGCTCCATTTCAATTCAAGCATCCTGCTGATCACCTTGATTGGGAAAAGTGTACTGTAAAGGTTGTTCCTTGAAACGGTTTTCTATTGGATTTCAGTGTTTTGGTTTCTGGGTTTAGGAGCTGTTTGACAAAAGGGATTCTTTGAAATTTTGAATAGTATTTTTGTAGCTACCAATACAATACTGTTGTTCTGAGACTGAGATTCATGCTTGGTCTAAGAACACAATGGAGAGGTTTCCACTTCTTTAGCATTCAGTACCATAACTGGGGGAAAAGACATGAAGAACATTCTTAAGAAGCTTCATATAATGTCTAATCAATCAGAAGATTCAGCACAAGGGTGTGCTCCAGAAAGGAGCAACAAGTCCAATGATGGTTCATCTTCATCACCTACTACCCGAAAGAAGCTTTCGACTTGGTTGCATTCAGTTTCTTCTAATAGGCAGAGTCCAAGTCCTCCATCTCCTAACCTGGCAAGAGGAGAAAGAGTGGAGCCATCTGATTCAGTGAGCTGTGGTGGTGGTGGTGGTTTGGATATGGTTTCTGATTCAACGAGGCGTGATTCGAGTCTAGCACTTCGAGGGATCCTGAAGTGGAAGAAGAATATCAGATTCAACTGGCTTTAGAGCTGAGTGCAAAGGAGGATCCTGAAGCTGTACAGATTGAAGCTGTTAAGCAGATCAGTTTGGGATCTTGTGACCCTGATAATACACCAGCTGAAGTTGTGGCCTACCGATACTGGGTAAGTCCTTTTATTAGTCCGTTGACTTGCAAGGTTGAAGTCACATACATTCTTGTGTTGTTGTTATTGTTCTTGTGATCGTGGCACCAGAACAAATGAATTATTGTGTCAGTATTGCAAATAGAGAGATATACAAGGCTTACAGAATTTTGATTGAAAAGAATTTCTAATGCAGACAGGGTGCTTCATTTGCAAATCATGATTGTTTGTAGAATTTTGCCATTATGGCATTCAGAACAATGGTGTTGGGTTGGAAATTCCAATGGCATCACTTGCATATACAAGTGGTTGGTGTTTTATACCGGGACTTCAGCCATAAATATATCGAAAAAGGATGCTGAAGTTGCAGCTGAGATGCATTGCATACTTGTTTCTGGACTTTTATGACATACTTCGTGGACATTAACTGATGTAGAATTGTGAAAATTGGTTGACATTTTGGTATGAAGATATGGGAAGCTTCCTTCAAAGTTAAGGTTGTATTTAAGTACTTGGACCAAAATGTGCTTCATTTTTAAATATTAGGTCTTTAGTTTAGAGGTGAAAATTGGAGACCACATCATACCACAAGTCCCACTTTTTTAAGTAATTTGGTTCCATCATAACGGAGAAATAGAGAGATGTCCATAGGATTGGAGTGGGGTGGATGAAATGCAGGGACTGCTTTAGATGTAATTCATGACAGAAAAGTATGACCCAAGTTTAAGGAAAAACTTTACAGCACAACTGTAAAATCTGCATTGTTGCATGGGAATGCTAGGTGATAAAGAGATAATAAGAAATTAATGTCAATATTGTTGAGATGAGAATGTTATGATGAATGAGTGAACACACAAGGCAAGATATAAATAGGAGCAAAAGCATTAGAGGCAAAGTTGGGGTAACACTTTGTTGGGAAAAATTGCATGCGACACTCGGTGTTAGGGAATCTCCACACACACACATAAAGGAATAAATAAAGGACACATAACAATTTACGTGGTTCAACACCTCTTGCCTACGTCCACGGAACACCTCAACAAAAATATCCACTATCATAAAAAGAGATTACAAGATAGTATTGTAACCCACCCCACAATATAACAAGTTTTCTGGCACAAACTTGAAAAACCTACCCCAAATTGTGTATCACCTTACAAACCCAAATCCTCACTCAAGAGTTACAAAGAATGATAACACTCACCCCACAGTACAAGTTTTCTGGTCTGAAACTTGGAAACCCACCCTACATTTTTTCTCACGTGCTTGTGTTGCACGGCTACCCCTCTCTAGGGTGCTCTCTACATTTTGCACCACCTTTTTCTCTCCTATGCCATACCCTTTATAGAAGAAAGCAACAAATGCAAACAATATATTTTGATCTGATTCTGTTGAGATATGTCACTTATTTGTTTTATATTTATTGAGATATATTTTCCCTTATTTTCTCTTTGTAAATGTTCTTTATTTCCTCTTTTTATAGGAAAAACATATCTACACCATATCTTTCACATATTTTCCACATATCTCACAAATAAACAAAACAACACCATATCTCGTGGGTCCCACTTAGGAGAGGACCCACCCAACACACATATTTAAAAAATATGGTAGAGTTTCACCTTAGTTGGTTTGGGTATGGGTGAAGAAGACTTGTGAAGTCCCGGTAAGGAGGTTAGATCAAATGGAGAGTAGTCCAATAGTTAGAGATAGAGGGAGACTAAGGAAAACTATAAGGCAAACCATTAAGAAGAATTTATATTAAATGGTTTGTCATTAGATATGATTTATGATAGGACAATATGATGTTGTTTACTCCATTTAGCTGACCCCATGTAGTGGGAAAAGGCTTTTTGTTGTTAATGTTTTAAATTTTAGACCTTTGTGCATCGCCTTGAATGTAGTTTTACAACGAGGGCTCATTTAAGATTTTGTGATTGCTTTGATGAAATGACAAGTGCCGTATTTTTTCAAAAAATGAATGTCAATTATTCAGATTTGAATTAGTCAGAAGACATACTGTCCCATTTGGCTTCTAATTTTCAATTGTTTGGTCATACATATTGTGAGATTATTATGTGGCCAGCTATGCTTTGTTGGGCTGGTTTCCTCAGATTCTATAGTTTCAGCATTATTATTTGAAATGGTATTTAATCGTGTCATAAGATCTTTGGTTATGGGATTGTCATCTTGGTTTTCCCCTTCACAGAAATACAACAACAACAATAATCAAAGTCTTTTCCCACTAGGTGATGCCAACTATATGGATCAAATGATGCCATTATGTCTGTCATGAATCTTATCTAAGGACAGGCCATTGCCTCTAAATCTCTATTAATGGTTTGACATGTAGTTTTCCTTGGTCTTCCTCGGTATTTAGCTAATGGACTATCCTCCATCTGATCTACCCTCCTTATTAGTGCTTCTATAGGTTTTCTCCATACATGCCCAAATCGCTAAGATGAGATTCTACTATCTTTATTACTGACGGAGCTACCCTACTTTTTCTCTAATGACATCATCTCTAATTCCATATTGTCTTGTGTGACCACTCATCCATTGTACTCCCTCCGTCTTATTTTACTTGTTCTCTTAGGTTATGCACACCTCTTAAGAAAATGACTGAGTTTATAAAATTCCATCATAAAATAATACTCATTGACTAAAATACCCTTTTTAATTGGAGTAGTGGAGTAATTAGGTAGAAAAGCCCATTAATATAGTTGGTTGAGATACAAGTGGTATTGTTGGAAAAGAAGTAATTAATACTTCTTGATTTTCTAAAGGGACAAGTAATTTGAGACAATGAAATATTCCAAAAAGGACAACTAAAATGAGACGGAGGGAGTAGTATTTTCATCTCTGCAACGCTGACCTTATTTTTTATTGGCTTTTTCCTACCCGTTATCCAGTTTCATACAATACAACAAGTCTTATGGCTGTGCGGTAAAATGTTTCTTTAAGCTTAAGTGATGCTTTTATTGAACAGTTCTGACATAAAATGACTCACTTGGTTACCTAACTCTAATTTGTCCAAATTTATGTTATTTTTCTAACTTATCTCATATCGTAGATTTATCCATGCTTCACAGAATTACAATGCTCTTGGTTATGATGACAAGATCTCAGATGGTTTCTATGATCTTTATGGGATCTTAACTGTGTCAACCTCTACAAGAATGCCTTCTCTTGTAGATCTGCAAGGAACACCAACCTCAGATGATGTCACATGGGAGGCAGTCTTGGTCAATAGGGTTGCTGATTCGAATTTGTTGAAACTTGAGCAAAAGGCCCTTGCACTGGCAGTCAAGTCAGGAAAAGATTTTGAAGTAGTTTTAGATAGAAATTTGGTGCACAAGCTTGCCAAAATAGTGGCTGACTATATGGGTGGATCAGTTGAAGATCCTGAAAGCATGTCAAGAGCATGGAGGAGTCTTAGTTACAGTCTAAAAGCAACCCTTGGTAGCATGGTTTTGCCCTTGGATCACTGACCATTGGATTGGCTCGGCATCGTGCATTGTTATTTAAGGTACTTATCCTGGCATCATCGTCTACTGGTCGATGTAAGCATCTAATAAAAATTTAGTTAGATTTACACCCAAACAAATTCTTAGACAATATCAAGAGAATTAGCAACCATGACCACTATATGCTATGAGGTTTTTGTTAATACTCTGCTAGAAAAACTTCCATGATTCTTGTAATAACATTATATTTCTGTGTATTTTAAATGTAGGTTTTAGCTGATAGTTTGGGCATCCCATGTCGGTTGGTGAAAGGAATGCAATATACAGGTTCCGATGATGTGGCAATGAACTTTGTCAAGATTGATGATGGAAGGTAAGTGCTGGTAAAGTTGTTTTTGGTGGTATTGCAAGTAGGCAGAACTATTTTGTTCATATATAGTTCTCTTCTCATGGACGTTGAAGCAAAAGTTTTATGCACATATCAATAGCTTTACTTGATTTATATCATCAATACTCAGTTATTTAATGCTTGGGAGTTGCAAGGCCTTGTTATTACGTATCTTTAAGTTCTGATTGAGCTGAATTTCAGGGAGTACATTGTTGACCTCATGGCAGCTCCTGGAACACTTATTCCATCCGATGCAATTGGATCACATATCGAACATGATGATTCTTCTTTTGTAGCTAGTCCTTCATCAAGAGACCTTGATTCATCTCATATAGCATCGTTTGGCAGTGGGGCTGGAAGTTCATCCGAAGAAACTTCAGACGTTGGGACTCTTGATAAAGGAAACAGGTATAAACATTTTTCCTATGCAGGGAAAGAATCCGATGTAAGCAGGTCCCCGACTGGCAAGGAAGAATTAACGAAACCATTAAATGAATTCAAAGATATCCCTAATGTAGAGAAGATCACGGCAAGGGAATCTATTTCCAGACCTAATAATTATCCATATATGCATGGAAGATCTCCTTCTTGGACTGAAGGGATCAGTTCCCCTGCAGCACATAGAATGAAAGTCAAAGATGTTTCTCAATATATGATTGATGCTGCAAAGGAGAACCCTAACTTGGCTCAAAAACTTCATGATGTTTTACTTGAAAGTGGTGTTGTTGCTCCTCCAAACTTGTTTTCTGAAATTTATCGTGAGCGGTTAGGTTCCCCAATTGAGGCCAATTTTGCAACTGAAGAAAAAGATGAATCTAAACAGGAAAATGCACAGCAAGAAGCCAAGGTTGGTGATAATATAGGTCCTGCTCGATTTTTGCCTCCGTTGCCTCACCACAGAATTCATCCCAAAGCAAGTCCTAGCAGTCAGCAAGAGCATTCTAAGCCTGTAGAAGGTTTAGGAATTGGCCTTCCTCTTGATACAAGGGAAGCTGCTGGACAGCACAACATACCATCTGAGGCAGAAGCAACACAGGTAAAGTATGGGAAAAATGTCCCAGTTGCTGCTGCTGCAGCTGCAGCAGCTGCTGTTGTTGCATCTTCTATGGTAGTTGCCGTGGCAAAGTCAAGCACTGACTCAAATCTTCAGATTCCTGTAGCAGCAGCAGCTACTGCTACTGCTGCAGCTGTTGTAGCAACCACAGCTGCTGTCAGTAAACAGTATGAGCAGGGCAGTCGAAGTGATGGAGACACAGAGGGTTCTGGTTATGAGCCAAAAGTTAGTGGTGATGGAGAGCATAATGCTTTAGGAGGGAACTCAGAAGGCGAGAGAAAATCTGATAGATCAGTAAGTAATGATAGCACAAAATCTGATTCTGCACTAGATGATGTTGCCGAGTATGACATTCCATGGGAAGAAATCACGATGGGTGAGCGTATCGGACTTGGTATTAACTGTTCGTTTCTTTAATAATTTTATAAATTATTATGTCAGATGGTGCTACTTTGTATAGGAGCACTTGTTTTTTATACGATGTTATATAGAAAAACTTAACTGCAACTGTGTGGCATGTGTTTGGCGTGCAGGATCATATGGAGAAGTATATCGTGGCGAATGGCATGAAACTGTGAGTTTCTCATTATCATAAACCTAATCACTCTTGTAATACACATTAAAAGTGATTCTACATTTATCATCTAAACGAAATCAATTCTTTTAAACCCACTTTTAGAATATCATTACCAAACACAAATCAATTTTCTTAAACTCAATTTTTTTAAATCAATTATTTTAACATCAATTTTTCAAAATCAATTCTATCTTTGTCTAAAACAAATGGGGCATTAATATTTTTTCGGCTAAATTGCACTTTTCGTCTCTTAACTTTATTTTAGTTTTCAATTTCGTCCCCTAACTATTTTACTTTTCATTTACGTCCCTTAAGTTACGAAAGTTATGCCAAGTTCATCTATTCTGTCTGTAATCCCTTTATTGTGTGTATAGGTCATTGATATTCTGTTTTTTTCTCCATTACCGTTTATCATGTTACTTCATCAATAAGAACTCTGATAGAAGCATATTTTTCACTTTATTGTTTAAAGAGATTACAGACGGAAGAGATTTAACGCAAGATAACTTTCAGAACTTAAGGATTTAACGCGACGTAACTTTCTTAACTTAAGTGACGTAAATGAAAAATAAAATAGTTATGGGACGTAAGTGGCGTAATTTTTATAACTTAAGAGACATAAATAAAAAATAAAATAACTAGAGATAAAATTAAAAACTAAAATAAAATTAAGGAATAAAAAAATGTATTTTAGCCTATTTTTTCACAGAGAAAGCATTTATGTCATTAATGAAAAGGTTGGGTTAAAGACAAGCAGTGCCGCTCATGACACTGTGGCCAACTGGCCATTAACTCTGGGTTCTTGACCTATTCCAAATTTCCAATACTCCAAACTGACTCATTTATTATGCTGTTTCTTGCCTTTTTGTATTTAAATATCGTACCATTGCTTTGTTTCCTTTATTTCATTTTTTTGTTTTCTTTATTTCAAGTTCAACGTTCCTATGTCTATCTCTCTGTCTTTTTTATATAATACTCCCTCTGGAACATTTATAAAATATTATTCAGATTCGTTAAAAAATGTATGTATGCCCAAAAAATGGACCAGATACATACATTTTTTAACGAATCTGGAAATGACTTTTTTTCTTATAAATGGTTCCGGAGTAGTACACCATCTCTCACTTAATATAAGATATTTTTTTTAAATTTTTTTGTCCGGTAATATAAAATTATTTTCAAAGACCAAAATGCATTAATTATTTTGTTTACAAAATTACCTCTTGTATCAAGGTGCATTAATTCTCTCTCTCTTAATAGTCTTGATGAGAATGGAAAGTTGGGAAAAACAACACACTTTTTGTACAAATTTAATACTAATAACTAACAAAACCCACTTTCTTAAGGGTCGTGAAAATGGTCAAAAGAGTATTATATTAAAGGACATAGGGAGTAGTACCTCGGTTCCGTTTTACTTTTTTTTTAAGGTTGTTTTAAATTTTGTTGTTTTCGATAAAATTATTAGTCTTTTTTTTAGGATATCCTTGATTGTTTGTTATTTATCACACTTATTTCTCTCTATACAATAACTAAGTAAGGGTATAATTGAGAAATAATTAAATGACAAATAAAAATGAACAAATTTATTTTTAAAAGCCGACAAGTAAAAAAGGAACGGAGTAATCCCTCTGGAATTTAAAAGAAAATACATAATTTCAAAACGATTAATAGTCTTATTTAAACTAGTTTAATTTTTTATTTCATATAAAAATAAACTATACTTCTTAAACTATTCTGCCATTCTCTTAAAAAATAAAAGTTGAATTAACTTAAGAGTATTTTTGAAATGATGACACTAGATAAAGTTGAATTAGTTGAAATTTTCTTATATTTTAGTCCAACAACTTGAACATTTTTTGCTTATATTTGAGTCCGGAGAGAATACACACACACACACACATATATATATATATATATGTATAAAAGACCATTTTGAAATTATTTGTTGTATTAGTTAATTTTTTACAATATATATTCTTATTTAATTTACACTTTTTTCAAGAAGCAATAAATGAGGTACATTATCAAGATAAATTCTTTCACTCTCTATTGAGACTTGGGAAAAGACAGTGAAAGAATGAGTTTCATTAATGAAGTGAAAAATGTGATTATGAGTTCCAATAAATACAAGAGTAATTTGAGAAAAATATTACAAAACATTGACAAATTTAATATTATTAACTAAATTAACCAATTTTTTTTGTGAAAGTGAATTAGTTAAAAAAGTTCTTATATATTGAGACTGAGAGGTATGCTTTATAATACTACTCCCCCGTCCCAATACGTAGGAGCCTTTTACTAACTCTCTCTCACCAAAAAAAAGTTGGTTAACTTATTTAAAGTATTAAATTATTTGCTTATAATTTGTATTATTTTTTCCAAACTACGCTTGAATTTATAAGCAAAATTGACTATCCATCTTTCAAAGAAAGAGTTTATCTTGGTAAATTACCTCATTTATTATTTATTGACAAAAAAAATATAAATTAAATAAGAGTATTGTGGTAAAACAATAACTAATGCAATAGAAAATATCAAAAAAGTCTTATAAAATGGGACAAATAAATTACTCAAAAAGTTTTTACATCTAGGGACAACAGGAGTATTGTTTTGTGCAATGTGCAAACAAAATCCATTATTATCTATATAAGAAACGTAACTACACTAAAACATATGACAAAAGCTCATTCTTTTGTTTTTTCTACCAAAAACTATCTTCCCACCAAAACTTAACTACACTAAAAAAAAACTTAAGTACGTTATGTTTTTCTTTCATGCCGATCACAAAGTTTCTCAGCTGGTTAAAAAAAAAGTGCGAACCGAGTGTTGTGACATCCCTTTGTGGAGGAGTACTTTATTATTGTGTCAATATAGTACTATATACAGGTTTGTTGCTTGACGGAATTACCCAATAGTACACGTTTGTTGCTTTACTCGAATATCATGTTAAATTAATTCAACAAAACAAAGGTAGAAACTACGGTGAAAATTCAAGAAAACAAAAACCATAAGCCAGAGAATATATTTTAAGACATGAAAAGACCTAAAACTTTTGAAAATAAATTACAGAATCTAAGAAATAATTTGCACAAATGCGGTTGCTTTCTAGTTCTAGGTCTCTGTTTACGGACGATTAGTGGTCGAATTTGCACAATATTCTACCATGTTGTCCACGTGAGTCGCAGTTGGCTTGAAAAGAACATGTGTATCATGACAGCCCCGTGCAATGGAATTTCCACCAAAAGGAAGCTAATTAAAATATTTCAATAGGAAAGTATTCATACAATACGTAAAAAGAAAGTGACTAATAACATCGTGATTAATTGTAGGCGCCTAACGAGTGTAATGGGCCCAAGTCTTTGGGTTTAGGTGATTAGATATTGTTGGGGGCAAAGCTTATTTTTATTGGGGCAATTAAAAATTTCTCCTGGGACAATTGTCCCCAACCCTTCCAACTTGTATCCACCGTTGGGCATTACGACACCAAATTTAATTTCCATCCATTCTCTTTCTCTATCTTCAGAAGTCTCGCCTCTCTCCATCGCAAATATGTACCAAACTTCCAAAGCATGAGAGGGCGAGGGCAAGGAGATGGAGCCCGAGGACGATTAAACGTCGGACGCTTATAGTGAGTGGGGAGGCAGGGTTCAAGGCAACTCTCTTCATCGATTTTCTATTTTCAATTTTGATTATCAAATTTTGTGAGGATAACAAGAGAATATCAAATCTCCTCATTTTTGTTTTCTTCATTCTTTGTTATGTTAACTCATCATAAACCTTAAGCTAAACAAAACTCATCATAAACCCAAGTGGTGACGCGAGACCAACGATCTACAAGTCCTCCTCCCGCCATTTTTAAGGCCAAGTAACTGAGTTGTCTTTAACACATGGCGGATCAAGTTTAGTCGACAGAGTTTCACCAATATCCTTGTGCTTAAAATCAAAGTTGCCTTGGATTTAACATGCACTTTCTTTGATCCCACCACTCATTTGGATTGGTGAGAAACACTTCTCATAGGTGAAGCCCATTTCGATATATTTGGATGCCAACTTCAACTATATTTATTTAAGATAAGAAGAATAAGAACATACATAAGTACAGGGAAAACATGAACATTTGGCCGGTGGTTGTGGTTCAGTGGAGCACGACAAACAATGATGGCCGAGGTTCGCTGTCTTTTTGCTGGTCTAGAGTGATGGTTGTCGGTTGCAGAAAGGAAAGGGAGAGGGGAAGGGAAAAGGGAGAAAAAACAAGAAAGTATCTAGTATAGACAAAGGCATTATTAGATCTCATGGCTTCTTGATCCAACCGCTATCAATCATGGTTCATCTTAAACCACCTATAATTGGTTCACCCTAGATGCCACCAAATACTTCATGGTACTAGCCGTGATATTAATTTTAAAGATAAACATATATATAACATATAAATACATCGTTTATATATTGTAATAGACTGACCACCCTCTTGTACTACTAATCTGTCAGTCATAGGAATATCTACCACCCCAATGTGGTATTTTTTTCGCCTCCCACAAGGATTCGAACTCGTGTCCCTAGGGCTTAAGTACATGGAAGCATCATTGTGTCTCACCACTTAAGCTATATTGAACCACTTGAGTTATAGCTCAAGTAGTGAGACACAAGGATGCTTCCGTGTACTTGACGCTGGAGTGGAGCGAGCGAGGGCGCGAAGCACCCGATGGGGCACTGACTATCATAATAAGAAAACGAATTGGCCAAACTCTGTTATCAAATCGTGTGTTCCTTTTCGCGTTTCTTTTCTCTGTTTAGACTTCCGTGATTGTTGTTTTCCAATCTTCAAAATACCACATGAGGTGGTAGATATTCCTATGAGTGACAGATTGGTAGCATGAGAGGGTGGTCAATCTGTTATAATAAGAGACGCATTTTTTTAACACCCCTCCCCAGCTCTTTTTACTGGTTCTGGGTGTGTCACTTAAGGAATATCTACTATTCCCATGTGAAATTTCTTTCGCCTCCCATAATGATTTGAACTCATGTCCTGGGACTTAAGTACATACAAACATCCTTGTGTCTCACCACTTAAGTATTGAATTTTATTTTTAAGACACGCTCTGCTGGATGAAAGGTCACATAATTTCTCCATGAAATAAGGGGAATAATTAGGGGAGAAGGAATAACTAGGACAAACTTTATGTATTGGTACATTAATAGCAGGTGAATCTTACTACAGAAATATAAAAGGACAAACTGAATGAAAGAATTGTGTTCATTCCACTTGCTATACTGAAAAGGAAAAGGAAAAAGAAAAGTTTGAATTATAATGATACTAATATTCCAACCCGTGCCATGCACGGATATGTGTGTCTTATGAATATTTCTATTAGTTTAAATACTATATATAATTGTTTTCTATTAAACATTTGTAAAATGACTTGTATACATAAATTTATATAATATTTGATTTATTTTAATCACGGATTACAAAGTATACTAATTCTAAAGTTATTGATTACTATTATATATCCAGTAAAACAATCTATGATTTTGTTGACTCGCATCATGCATGTGGTAATTGACGTTGGTATAATAGGGATATTAGATGTGAAATAAATTATTATAGTTAACAAATATTATTAATTGGAAAGAAAAGGATAATAATTTGTATAAAAAATATTAAGACTTTATATTTTAACTTGTATGGAAAATGTTCATCCTCATGAGTCAATGTAAATGTATATTTAAGTGTAAATCCCTTTATTGCATTCATATACAATTTTATTCCCACGTGTAATGTTTTATCTATGATTTCTACATTGATCAATTTACAAATAGATATCAATGTTTTTTTCAGATAAAATATAGTATTTTCTTGTAAAATATTCATCCACGTGTCTTATGCTTTATATACTATACTAAAATAAAACTGTAATTTTTTAGAAAAAATATTTCTTATTTTTTTACAAAGTATATTTGTAGGCTCGTATACATACGATATATAATTAAAAATTATAATTATGCACATAGGGTTTAGAAAAGCAACATTTTATATACATTCAAACCTTCAATACTTAAAGCCTCCCTTTAAGAATAGATTTAGATCATAAAATCATAATTTTGCACAATATATCTATAGGACTTGCTATACACGGTATATACTAAAAATTATAATAATACATCTAGGGTTTAGAAGAAGCAATATTCTTTATACATTCAAACATTCAATATTTAAATCTTCCTTTGAGGATAGATTTAGATCATAAAATTATAATTTTTAACAATATATATGTAGGTCTGCTATACACACAAAGATATACTTAAAAATTATAATCATATACTGATGAGTTCTATGCAAATATGAAATAGAAATTCATCATGGAAAGAAAGATATGCATTACTTGATGTCAAACATCACTCAATCGCTGGGCAGAGGAGGAATCATTTTAGTGGTGTTTCTCTTCCTTACAATCATGTATCAATTCTGAGACGTTGTCTTGTTTGTTCTTGTGTCATGTGCGGGGTAATTGACGTTGGTATAATAGATATATTTGATGTGAAAAATAAATTATTATATTCAACAAATATTATTAATACAAAAGAAATGAACAATGACTTCTATAAAAGTTATTATATTTAACCATATACGGAGAACGCTCATCCTCTTGAATTAGCTGGAAATTTTCTTTAAGTGTAAATCCTCCATTGCTTTCACGTAAAACTTTATTCTAACATATAATGTTTTATCTATAGTTTTTACATGGATCAATTTACATATAGATATTAATGTATTTTTATGTAAAATATTGTGTTTAATGTAATTTTTTCTTATTTTTCTTGTAATATGTCCATTCCGGTGTTATACTAACAAAAATTGAAATTTTCTTAGATAAATAGTTATTTTTTTTTTGAAAAGAGATAAATAGTTATTACTTATAATTTTTTCTAAAATATGATAACAACCATCAACAACTGCCATCGAACAGTCCTCCCTGATAGTGTTGGCTTTCAATGGGTCCATCCTGGACAAAAGGCAGACTTGCATATTTGATAAAAAAAAATAATTTACAATATATCTATTGGCTCGTGCTACGTACAATATATACATAAAAAATTATAATCGTATACATAAGATTTAGAAGAAGCAACATTCTGTTTATATTTAAATAAAAAATATAACTAACAATTATATATATATATATATATATATATATATAGTAATGTTAGTATGGTTTTCAAAAAAAAGTAATGTTAGTTTGGTTCAAAATCTTCCCGTTACTACAACACTTCTATCAGTAAGTATTTTTCCTTATAATTAAAATGTTAATATGATTTTACATAAAATGTTCATTCCCGTTTATTATTTGTAATTTTCCCTATATACTTCCATATAAAATATTCATAATTGTGTGTTATATTTATCTTTAAATTCTAAATTAATATATACACATATATAATAATGTGTAAAAGAAAATTTAAATTTTCTAAAATAAAAAATTAATAAGTTAGATAGTGAGAAGATTGTAAATAATAAAAACATATAACAATGAATTGAAAACATTAAAATTATAATTTTCTCTTAATAATTCATATGTTAATGTAGTTTTATGTAAAATATTAATCATCATGTTTTAAGTGTAGCTTCTCCTTCTATTATCTCCTGTTAAATATTCATTTATATATTCTTCTATTAAATATTCATTCTCGTGTGTTATTTTTTAACTATAATTTTTATATTAATTAATTTACATGTAGATATTAATGTGAAAGAAATATAAATTTTTGTAGAAAAAAAGAATAACTTCAATGAATTAGCTAGTTGAGAGGTTAATAACATAAACATAAATTATTATAACAGTGAATTTAAAAATATCAAAATCTTTTCCTTTATGAAATATAATTTAAACTAATTTAATGTTTATTATAAATAGTTTAAAATTTGACCAGATCTTAAATAGTATGAATTTAAGGCATTAGGTTACCACCATATAATCAAAAGTGTTTTAGAATCTAAACCAAAAAAAAAGTGTTTTAGAATTGAATTAAAAATATGAATCAATGACACTTATTTTCTCCTTAATGTCAAAATAATAAAGGCTAATGGAAACAATTTATTTGCATTGATTTGAACTGATAATATATTCCTATTTGAAATAAATTATAGGTACTAAAATGGTGAACGTACATTTAACACACAAAAAAGGTAAAGGTACAATTGATTGAATTTCATTGATTAGCCAATTGTAATTAATCAATAAATCAAAGATAAAACAACTTAATTGCATTTAAATTTATTTTAATCTTGTAACCAAAAAAAATTATTTTAATCAATCAAGATAAAAACTAATCAATTATAATCAATTCGAAATTTAAATTGATTTTGAATTAATTTGTGTAAAAAAAATTGATTTTGAATTAATTAGAATAAATTAACACAATAGCATATTCGATTGAATTTTCATCACACTCTTATTTAATATGACATGTTTATATTACAAAACAAAAAAGTATATAACCGTTTTCTTAAAAAATAATGAGATAATATATGTGTCAATAAATTTGTAATTTTTGTATGAGAAAATGTTTGATGTGTCAATTTTTCCCACTTCATGACCAATGTAAATCATTAACATCCAAAGTGAATTTTAGTTAAGACATTATATATTGCCTAGAAATATATTACTTACAAAAAAAAATTATATTATTTTGTTTTCATTTTTCATAATCTATCATCTATTAAGTCATATTTATCCTCTTGAGTCTTTAAAGGAACTAAAGAAAATTTTTGATCGAGAAAAACATGAATCGAAGTTATCAAAATGAACACATGTACATTTACTTATTAGCTATATATCCTGTTAATACCCTTTAATATTATAATGTAGCAATGCAACTTTGTTTTTTTGGCATAAAATTTACATCTTTTGGGAAGGGTGTGGTGGAGGTTTTTTTTTTTTTTTCCGTTTGCTATTTGGTACATTTGAGCCACTACAATTTAGCATGTGAACATTAGCAAACATAATATATTTCACAATGGAACTCCCTTTTTCCCTTGAGTGATATTACTGAGAATAATTTCAGATTGTAATTGATTATGTTAAAAACTAACTTAAAATTATTGTAGGTTAATGAATCTTTAAGATTACTGCTAGCTAGAGATTCGTCAACAAAAAGTTTGTTTTAAAAACAAAAATAGAAAATTAATTTCATTCATCACAATCATAGTAAAGGTCGGAGATGTGATGAAATTTGAAAACTTAATAAAGGTCAATGATCGAAGAAGAAGAGTAGAAATCATAGATCAAGCTGTTTGGAAATTAGTTAACAACTTAAATAAAATTAAAAGGGAGAGAAGGAATTGTAATTCAACAGAGTAAAAGGTCCAACGACAAATTAAACCCGAAAAACATGTGCATCAATTTTCCATTATAATGATTTCTGGGTTTGCATCAAACAGAATTTGATGCACATCATAGGGATATGATTTCTACAATTTGAGGAATACTGGTGACATCAACAATCCAGAAACATGTAATCAAAATAGTAATCAGAATAAGAGAGAGCTTTGTATTAAATAGATACAGGAAAATGTTCCAGGCTCACTCTATTCATGTGCTCCCTTGTCTTCAACATTGGGATCTGCTGCATGAACATAATTCCTTGCATCTTTAACAAATTTTGGTGTGCCCCTATGACATGTATATATTTACCAATTTAGGAATAAATAACAAATTAAATCGTCACTCTTGGAAAATCATAAATTTTTTTTTGAGAAATTTCATAACCCAGTTCCTCTTCTTCTCCTCTGTTTCCGGCTATGTGTGGAAGTGAATTATGAACATATATCTGGTAAAACCATAATCTGCCTACATATCACACAAGAGAATCCTGCAAATATGGGGGAAACAAAAATGATAATGACAGTAGATATGAGTTATGAGGGTCTCTTATAGCGGCCATCACCCCTATCCATCAATTGCCAATCAAGTAGTCCACCACCATGTGAAACACTGCAGGTAAGATTTTTTGCTAGCGAGCCCACAACCGAGAGCGATCAAAAAAGGTTAAAGAAATGCATTTCCCCTTAGTTAAAGAGAATGCATTCATACAAAGGAGATGACGAACAAATTGGAAACCAAGTGAGATGATGTATAGAATGCCTAAGGTTGTTGGCGAAGATTACAGCCTGTGGTAGTCCATTTGCCCGCCCATAAGCGGTTGAAACCGGAGAGGAAGTGCAAGCGCCGAGGGTTTCGTGAATCAAAGATCTATAGGTTTAGGGCTTTAAATAGTAGTCACCCCAAGTTTTTGAGTTGCACACACTACCGTAAAATTACGTTAGAGGAGAATGATTTGAACAACTATTAAATTGTGTGTGATTTAATTGATCACAATCAATTATCAATTATGATTTTAAAATTTGATATTTTATCTCAAGATAGAAATATTTGTGCCTATTAAAATGGAATAAAGAAATATTTTATGCAAACAAACGATGATGAATTGATGCATTGGTTTTAAATGTAGATTCTACCAATTAAAATAATAATAGAAATTATATATGACAATCAGATTAATAGGGCTCAAATTTTTAAATAAGGAAAGGTTGTATTGCAAATTACTATTATGATTCATTCTCGGTGAGATTCTAAATCCATTTATATGGTACAAACATATGATTTAATGATTTAATCAAGGAAAATTGATTTCATGCTATATGGTGAATACAAATTCAAATTTTGAAAGAACCTGAATCACGTATGAAAGGGAAGCTTTTAAATCGTTTAATCTTATATTCAAAGGTATTATCTTTTATAGATTAAAATGTTTTTTCTATTATTCGTCAAAAAAATGTTTCTTCTATTAATTTTTCTAACTTAACATGTTTATTATTTATATATTTTTATTAGTTTTTTAAAAAATTCTTCAATTTTAAAATATTAGATAATTATAGAAATTTTGTATCTAATATTTTTTTTGGCAGATCTAATATATTATTTTAGAAAATTTACATTTCCTATTTGTTTTGTTTTTCACAATATAAATATTCTGCATGATTAATTGAAACGTTTCAAAAACTATAGCTGACATTTATTATCTTTTTGTGGTTTTTTTGCTGGTCATTACTGTTATTGATGGTAATTAATTTTTAATAGAATTTCAGAATCGCTTGATTCGTCCCATTGGTCATTTATTTTGAGTGAATAGGCTACACGTCATATTATTTATGCTGACAATGCATGACACATGTGAGAAATTTTTAAATATAAGTGACATGTGTGATCGCATTCAATATGGTTTCCATAAGGGTTTAACACTTGGAAGTGAATTAAATGATGTTTTTCTGAGAAATTGACACGTGGAGGAACATTCAATGAGCTTCATTCTTAATTGTATATATTATTGATTCATAATTAGCAAAACCTAATATATATTTTGGGTGGTGTTAAAGAAATATTTTAAAAATACAAAAGGATTCTTTTATCTCGCATGTTTTGCATGAGGGAAATTGGGCAGTTAAATTACACTTATGGATGCTATATAGACAGCTGGTTGTGTAAGTATTTTGTTAGAGGATAATTGTTTATTGCTTTTCTTTATTGTATAATTGTTTAGTTAGTACACGATCCCTCCTTTGTAACACAAACAAAAAGATATATAGAATGTCATAATATGCAAATTGTTTGGACTAGTATATTCACTGTGGCTTCCGTATTATAAAAAAAAAGTATATTCACTGCGGATATGCATTAACTTATTTTGTATTTACAAAAAAAATTAATCAAAACAATAATTTTTTAAAACAATTATATTTTTTTTTAAAAATTACCAAACACCCTTCAGATATTGCTGGAACTGGCGAAAGATGGGCCTCCTTTGACTTTTAAATAATTATGAAATATTGATTGGATTCCAAAAACAATAATATTATTATTTTTGAGTAAAAGACAATAATATTATTTGTACACAGGAAAAGTGGACATATGAGATATCTTGGTTAATAAAGTTAGAAATTATGATTAATGGTGTATTAAGTCTGTATAATAGATACTACCTCCGGTCCCTATTATAAGAGAATTTTTGGAATATTTTTTAGTCCTAATTATAAGAAGAATGAACTTATTTCAAAATGTATTAATTACAAAAATATCTTTTATATCCATATTTTAATGAGACATGTATATTTACTAGAACTTCACATTTTTCCTATACACCCAATTATTAGGGGTATATTTGGAATGAGAGTTCAATTTTATAACATTAAATATGTTTTTTTAGTATGTGATTTTTGTAATTTCTTTTTATATTAAGGACCAGAGGTAGTATATAACTATATATGCAATAGATGAGTTTGGTTAATGACATTGGGTTTAGTTAATAATAGTATACAAAATCTTGGTTAATATTGAAGCCCAATGAATAGTCAATGAGTTAACCAATCTCGATGTCATTAACTTCATTAATCAATGTATCTCAAGTGTTCACTTATTCAGGTGTACAAATAATATTGCTATTTCACAAATAAGCAAATAATAATAATAATAATAATTTATTTAATTTTATTTATATTTTTTGATTCAATTAATTTTATTTATATTGACATAGGCATTTTTGGATTTATCACATGTCATCACCATTTTATTTGAACCTTATACCTGTGTTGAAGTATTTTGGTAATTAAAGTCGATTTAAGAGGATTAGAAGCTCCCTTAATGTTAATGTTAATTCGAACACCACAAGAAAGACAAATGAGAAAGGCTGACCGTTATGTATCAGCGTTATGCTTATCACCTACTTTTACATCACATACAACCATATTTGGATAAAATAGGTCAGCATACCTAACCCATAATTGATTGTCTAAGGTTCAAGAATTTGTAAATGAGTTCATATTAATTTTTGGGTGAGCCAGGCTAGAAAAACCTTAGAATCGCTGCATATCGCGCTGAATTTAATTTTAATGAGTTAAAGTTATGACTATTTCAAATCAAATTAAAAACGAATATATAAATTTTTTTGTCGCTAATCCACCATAATTTGGGTATTTGGCTCTCCAGCAAGCACCACAGGGTATCTCTATAAGCTGCATTCCAAATGAGCGACTCCAAGAATCGAACTCAAATTCTTTTTCTAGGAGAGAGCTAGTTAGCTACTCATCCAACACCATGTTGGTAATATAAATATATAATTATTTATGTATTTTAAAAAAATTACTTTAAAGAGGCATTTTATAAAATTATAATTATTTTAATTATAATAATAATATGATAATGATGATGATAAAATTAAAAAGGGGAGGAGGAAGGATAACAATTATATATAAGTGAGTGTCCTTCATATGATCAAGGACCTTGGCTTCATACGCAAAGATGTTGTGGCCAATGGAATCAATGGTCAACAAAAAAGCAGAAAAAAATGCTGAACATTAAATTAGGAGATCACATCTACTTCCATGAACTTTTTCTTTCTTCTCCTTTCCCACTCAATTTATTTATTTTCTCCTTAGAATAAAAAACAGAACGATAAGTTGGTGCACTTTTTGTTGCCCCTTTGGCTTTGATGGCGGGTTTGTTCTGTGAATCTTATCTCCACCTTCATCCTGTCAGAATGGTAATCCAAGCAAGAATAAATGAGGTCAAACCTAACACGTACAATTAGGCTTCCCTTCTTTTCCCTCGTAAATGCAATTTTCTCTTCATAATTTTTTTTTTGTCTTTTTAGTACGGGTTTTTCTAACACGTGTTATTTACTTTATTTTTTTATTAATTACATAGTTTTTTATTTATTTTATGGATTTAATCTCTCTCATCCCACTAAATAGGAAAGTGAATAATTAATAAGAAAAAAAACTAAGTAATTAATGAGTCTTAACATGTATAAAGTTGTACATGTTAGAAAAACTCTTTTAGTACATATAGCCGAGAGCAGTGGGATGAGAAGGTTGAAAAATAATCACTTTTTTCATAATTAAACAGACATTAACAACGTATTTTATACTAGTATATATGTGTGTGCGAATTTAAATTTTTACAAGGTTTAATTTATTTAGAGTAAACCTTTGATTTAGTCCTAAACTAACACTCTCTCTCATAGTTGGTCTTTAAAGTATATGAAAATAATAATTAGTCCCTAAAGTTTGTGAAATTCGTCAAGTTAATACTAAAGTTTTATAAGTAATGTCTTACAGTTATAAATGAGACAAATTTTACAAAACTTTAGGGACTAATTTGACAGATTTTACAAATTTTAGAAATTGCTTATTATTTTCATATACTTTAGGGATTAAATAGGATAAAAAGTGTTAGTTCAGAGACTAAATTGAGATTTACTCATTTATTTAATACTTATAAAAAATAAAAATAAATTTATAATAATAAAATAAAATTATATATACTCCCTTTAGACTCAATTATAAGAAAAAAAAATGCTTAAATTGGTGGACTCAAATATAAATAAATGTCAACTAATTTGTCCATATTTAATGCATTTATTCCAAAAATATCCTTAATTTAATTCATTAATGTTGTGAGAAAATGACTATTATTATTAAGCGTAGTTTAGTAAATATATTTTTTTTACTTGAAATCAAAAAAATTAAATATACTTAACTATCATTTTTAATAAGTGTAAAAGTAAGTATTTTTACTTATAATTAAGTCTAATAGGAGTAAAATTTTAGCATAAAAATAACATTTTCAACGGTAATTTTTTAAACCTATCATTTTGTGCAACACTACACATCCTCCGGGAAAAAACCATTAATAGGTTTTTGGATGCAGATTATCCATGGCGACGTGAAGTCAAATCGAATAATTTTTACGTGATTACATTAAAATAATGTCAAAATAAATTTTGATATTTTTTTTTATTAATACTCATTTTAATATAATTTTAATTTTTAATTGGTTGTGATTAGAGATACTGCATTGATATAATAAGAATTATTTATGTGAAATGAAAACGTCAATAAAAAGGTGGGTGGAGAGTGCGGGGTACTCTTAAGTTGAGATGAGGCTGGTTTGGTTTGCACATGAAAGTGAGTTTTATTGCCACTTCCACGCTAAATAAAGTCCTTTGTCTTCTACTTTGAATCACAAAGGACAAAGATTGGGTTTTCTTGAAATAGGAAAAGGTGAAGCTCACAAGGGACCCTTTTTTCCCCCAACTTGTTCATTCTATATGCCATTTCTGAGCAGTTCACCACAAGAACTCAACTCAACTCATTCATCCACCACTTCCATTTGGGACTCCTCAAAACAGAGAGCTAAAGAAGAAGAAAGAGAAACCAAGTTGGTCCTTCTTTCTTACTCCCTCCTTTATAATATATAAGCAAAAGTCAAACTCATATAACATGTTACAAAATATAAGCAAAACCAATGTCTTTTCATAACATTTAATGATGATATCCCTAGAATGCCCCTCATTTATTTTAAATTTTATTTCCAATGATCTTAAGTTTATCTGATTAATAAGGGATAATTTAGAAAATCAAATAAAATTTTTAAATAAAATTAATAATATTTATTGTACATAACTTTTTTTTTTAATAAGTGTGATAGTGGTCAAATTTATTTATATATCACAGCAGAGTAGTATTCATTAGTTGTGTTTTCCCACCACCATCAAGTTCACTTTTTTTTATTATATTTTTATTTTTATTTTTTGGGAGTGTGAAATACTGAAGTGGGTCATGTTTTTGTGGCCCCTACACTCCCACTTGCTGCTACTCTTTGCTGTCTTCTTAGCCTCTGCTTAGCTGCCCTTTAATGTTCACTTCAAAACTCTCTTGTTTCTTCAATTTTTATGTTCTGCTTCCTTCCATCTTCGGAAAGAAATAAAGATCCATTCTTTTTACCATATTTAGGTGCTCACTGTTTTTGTTTTCCTGCTTCCTAAAGGTGTTTTTATGGTACAAAACAAAAAGCATCTATTTGTGTTTTTTTCCCCCCTTCCACTGTTGTCTGCTGAATAGGAGACTGCTCCATTTCAATTCAAGCATCCTGCTGATCACCTTGATTGGGAAAAGTGTACTGTAAAGGTTGTTCCTTGAAACGGTTTTCTATTGGATTTCAGTGTTTTGGTTTCTGGGTTTAGGAGCTGTTTGACAAAAGGGGATTCTTTGAAATTTTGAATAGTATTTTTGTAGCTACCAATACAATACTGTTGTTCTGAGACTGAGATTCATGCTTGGTCTAAGAACACAATGGAGAGGTTTCCACTTCTTTAGCATTCAGTACCATAACTGGGGGAAAAGACATGAAGAACATTCTTAAGAAGCTTCATATAATGTCTAATCAATCAGAAGATTCAGCACAAGGGTGTGCTCCAGAAAGGAGCAACAAGTCCAATGATGGTTCATCTTCATCACCTACTACCCGAAAGAAGCTTTCGACTTGGTTGCATTCAGTTTCTTCTAATAGGCAGAGTCCAAGTCCTCCATCTCCTAACCTGGCAAGAGGAGAAAGAGTGGAGCCATCTGATTCAGTGAGCTGTGGTGGTGGTGGTGGTTTGGATATGGTTTCTGATTCAACGAGGCGTGATTCGGAGTCTAGCACTTCGAGGGATCCTGAAGTGGAAGAAGAATATCAGATTCAACTGGCTTTAGAGCTGAGTGCAAAGGAGGATCCTGAAGCTGTACAGATTGAAGCTGTTAAGCAGATCAGTTTGGGATCTTGTGACCCTGATAATACACCAGCTGAAGTTGTGGCCTACCGATACTGGGTAAGTCCTTTTATTAGTCCGTTGACTTGCAAGGTTGAAGTCACATACATTCTTGTGTTGTTGTTATTGTTCTTGTGATCGTGGCACCAGAACAAATGAATTATTGTGTCAGTATTGCAAATAGAGAGATATACAAGGCTTACAGAATTTTGATTGAAAAGAATTTCTAATGCAGACAGGGTGCTTCATTTGCAAATCATGATTGTTTGTAGAATTTTGCCATTATGGCATTCAGAACAATGGTGTTGGGTTGGAAATTCCAATGGCATCACTTGCATATACAAGTGGTTGGTGTTTTATACCGGGACTTCAGCCATAAATATATCGAAAAAGGATGCTGAAGTTGCAGCTGAGATGCATTGCATACTTGTTTCTGGACTTTTATGACATACTTCGTGGACATTAACTGATGTAGAATTGTGAAAATTGGTTGACATTTTGGTATGAAGATATGGGAAGCTTCCTTCAAAGTTAAGGTTGTATTTAAGTACTTGGACCAAAATGTGCTTCATTTTTAAATATTAGGTCTTTAGTTTAGAGGTGAAAATTGGAGACCACATCATACCACAAGTCCCACTTTTTTAAGTAATTTGGTTCCATCATAACGGAGAAATAGAGAGATGTCCATAGGATTGGAGTGGGGTGGATGAAATGCAGGGACTGCTTTAGATGTAATTCATGACAGAAAAGTATGACCCAAGTTTAAGGAAAAACTTTACAGCACAACTGTAAAATCTGCATTGTTGCATGGGAATGCTAGGTGATAAAGAGATAATAAGAAATTAATGTCAATATTGTTGAGATGAGAATGTTATGATGAATGAGTGAACACACAAGGCAAGATATAAATAGGAGCAAAAGCATTAGAGGCAAAGTTGGGGTAACACTTTGTTGGGAAAAATTCGCATGCGACACTCAGTGTTAGGGAATCTCCACACACACACACATAAAGGAATAAATAAAGGACACATAACAATTTACGTGGTTCAACACCTCTTGCCTACGTCCACGGAACACCTCAACAAAAATATCCACTATCATAAAAAGAGATTACAAGATAGTATTGTAACCCACCCCACAATATAACAAGTTTTCTGGCACAAACTTGAAAAACCTACCCCAAATTGTGTATCACCTTACAAACCCAAATCCTCACTCAAGAGTTACAAAGAATGATAACACTCACCCCACAGTACAAGTTTTCTGGTCTGAAACTTGGAAACCCACCCTACATTTTTTCTCACGTGCTTGTGTTGCACGGCTACCCCTCTCTAGGGTGCTCTCTACATTTTGCACCACCTTTTTCTCTCCTATGCCATACCCTTTATAGAAGAAAGCAACAAATGCAAACAATATATTTTGATCTGATTCTGTTGAGATATGTCACTTATTTGTTTTATATTTATTGAGATATATTTTCCCTTATTTTCTCTTTGTAAATGTTCTTTATTTCCTCTTTTTATAGGAAAAACATATCTACACCATATCTTTCACATATTTTCCACATATCTCACAAATAAACAAAACAACACCATATCTCGTGGGTCCCACTTAGGAGAGGACTCCACTCCAACACACATATTTAAAAATATGGTAGAGTTTCACCTTAGTTGGTTTGTGTATGGCTGAAGAAGACTTGTGAAGTCCCGGTAAGGAGGTTAGATCAAATGGAGAGTAGTCCAATAGTTAGAGATAGAGGGAGACTAAGGAAAACTATAAGGCAAACCATTAAGAAGAATTTATATTAAATGGTTTGTCATTAGATATGATTTATGATAGGACAATATGATGTTGTTTACTCCATTTAGCTGACCCCATGTAGTGGGAAAAGGCTTTTTGTTGTTAATGTTTTAAATTTTAGACCTTTGTGCATCGCCTTGAATGTAGTTTTACAACGAGGGCTCATTTAAGATTTTGTGATTGCTTTGATGAAATGACAAGTGCCGTATTTTTTCAAAAAATGAATGTCAATTATTCAGATTTGAATTAGTCAGAAGACATACTGTCCCATTTGGCTTCTAATTTTCAATTGTTTGGTCATACATATTGTGAGATTATTATGTGGCCAGCTATGCTTTGTTGGGCTGGTTTCCTCAGATTCTATAGTTTCAGCATTATTATTTGAAATGGTATTTAATCGTGTCATAAGATCTTTGGTTATGGGATTGTCATCTTGGTTTTCCCCTTCACAGAAATACAACAACAACAATAATCAAAGTCTTTTCCCACTAGGTGATGCCAACTATATGGATCAAATGATGCCATTATGTCTGTCATGAATCTTATCTAAGGACAGGCCATTGCCTCTAAATCTCTATTAATGGTTTGACATGTAGTTTTCCTTGGTCTTCCTCGGTATTTAGCTAATGGACTATCCTCCATCTGATCTACCCTCCTTATTAGTGCTTCTATAGGTTTTCTCCATACATGCCCAAATCGCTTAAGATGAGATTCTACTATCTTTATTACGACGGGAGCTACCCTACTTTTTCTCTAATGACATCATCTCTAATTCCATATTGTCTTGTGTGACCACTCATCCATTGTACTCCCTCCGTCTTATTTTACTTGTTCTCTTAGGTTATGCACACCTCTTAAGAAAATGACTGAGTTTATAAATTTCCATGATAAAATAATACTCATTGACTAAAATACCCCTTTTTAATTGGAGTAGTGGAGTAATTAGGTAGAAAAGCCCATTAATATAGTTGGTTGAGATACAAGTGGTATTGTTGGAAAAGAAGTAATTAATACTTCTTGATTTTCTAAAGGGACAAGTAATTTGAGACAATGAAATATTCCAAAAAGGACAACTAAAATGAGACGGAGGGAGTAGTATTTTCATCTCTGCAACGCTGACCTTATTTTTTATTGGCTTTTTCCTACCCGTTATCCAGTTTCATACAATACAACAAGTCTTATGGCTGTGCGGTAAAATGTTTCTTTAAGCTTAAGTGATGCTTTTATTGAACAGTTCTGACATAAAATGACTCACTTGGTTACCTAACTCTAATTTGTCCAAATTTATGTTATTTTTCTAACTTATCTCATATCGTAGATTTATCCATGCTTCACAGAATTACAATGCTCTTGGTTATGATGACAAGATCTCAGATGGTTTCTATGATCTTTATGGGATCTTAACTGTGTCAACCTCTACAAGAATGCCTTCTCTTGTAGATCTGCAAGGAACACCAACCTCAGATGATGTCACATGGGAGGCAGTCTTGGTCAATAGGGTTGCTGATTCGAATTTGTTGAAACTTGAGCAAAAGGCCCTTGCACTGGCAGTCAAGTCAGGAAAAGATTTTGAAGTAGTTTTAGATAGAAATTTGGTGCACAAGCTTGCCAAAATAGTGGCTGACTATATGGGTGGATCAGTTGAAGATCCTGAAAGCATGTCAAGAGCATGGAGGAGTCTTAGTTACAGTCTAAAAGCAACCCTTGGTAGCATGGTTTTGCCCCTTGGATCACTGACCATTGGATTGGCTCGGCATCGTGCATTGTTATTTAAGGTACTTATCCTGGCATCATCGTCTACTGGTCGATGTAAGCATCTAATAAAAATTTAGTTAGATTTACACCCAAACAAATTCTTAGACAATATCAAGAGAATTAGCAACCATGACCACTATATGCTATGAGGTTTTTGTTAATACTCTGCTAGAAAAACTTCCATGATTCTTGTAATAACATTATATTTCTGTGTATTTTAAATGTAGGTTTTAGCTGATAGTTTGGGCATCCCATGTCGGTTGGTGAAAGGAATGCAATATACAGGTTCCGATGATGTGGCAATGAACTTTGTCAAGATTGATGATGGAAGGTAAGTGCTGGTAAAGTTGTTTTTGGTGGTATTGCAAGTAGGCAGAACTATTTTGTTCATATATAGTTCTCTTCTCATGGACGTTGAAGCAAAAGTTTTATGCACATATCAATAGCTTTACTTGATTTATATCATCAATACTCAGTTATTTAATGCTTGGGAGTTGCAAGGCCTTGTTATTACGTATCTTTAAGTTCTGATTGAGCTGAATTTCAGGGAGTACATTGTTGACCTCATGGCAGCTCCTGGAACACTTATTCCATCCGATGCAATTGGATCACATATCGAACATGATGATTCTTCTTTTGTAGCTAGTCCTTCATCAAGAGACCTTGATTCATCTCATATAGCATCGTTTGGCAGTGGGGCTGGAAGTTCATCCGAAGAAACTTCAGACGTTGGGACTCTTGATAAAGGAAACAGGTATAAACATTTTTCCTATGCAGGGAAAGAATCCGATGTAAGCAGGTCCCCGACTGGCAAGGAAGAATTAACGAAACCATTAAATGAATTCAAAGATATCCCTAATGTAGAGAAGATCACGGCAAGGGAATCTATTTCCAGACCTAATAATTATCCATATATGCATGGAAGATCTCCTTCTTGGACTGAAGGGATCAGTTCCCCTGCAGCACATAGAATGAAAGTCAAAGATGTTTCTCAATATATGATTGATGCTGCAAAGGAGAACCCTAACTTGGCTCAAAAACTTCATGATGTTTTACTTGAAAGTGGTGTTGTTGCTCCTCCAAACTTGTTTTCTGAAATTTATCGTGAGCGGTTAGGTTCCCCAATTGAGGCCAATTTTGCAACTGAAGAAAAAGATGAATCTAAACAGGAAAATGCACAGCAAGAAGCCAAGGTTGGTGATAATATAGGTCCTGCTCGATTTTTGCCTCCGTTGCCTCACCACAGAATTCATCCCAAAGCAAGTCCTAGCAGTCAGCAAGAGCATTCTAAGCCTGTAGAAGGTTTAGGAATTGGCCTTCCTCTTGATACAAGGGAAGCTGCTGGACAGCACAACATACCATCTGAGGCAGAAGCAACACAGGTAAAGTATGGGAAAAATGTCCCAGTTGCTGCTGCTGCAGCTGCAGCAGCTGCTGTTGTTGCATCTTCTATGGTAGTTGCCGTGGCAAAGTCAAGCACTGACTCAAATCTTCAGATTCCTGTAGCAGCAGCAGCTACTGCTACTGCTGCAGCTGTTGTAGCAACCACAGCTGCTGTCAGTAAACAGTATGAGCAGGGCAGTCGAAGTGATGGAGACACAGAGGGTTCTGGTTATGAGCCAAAAGTTAGTGGTGATGGAGAGCATAATGCTTTAGGAGGGAACTCAGAAGGCGAGAGAAAATCTGATAGATCAGTAAGTAATGATAGCACAAAATCTGATTCTGCACTAGATGATGTTGCCGAGTATGACATTCCATGGGAAGAAATCACGATGGGTGAGCGTATCGGACTTGGTATTAACTGTTCGTTTCTTTAATAATTTTATAAATTATTATGTCAGATGGTGCTACTTTGTATAGGAGCACTTGTTTTTTATACGATGTTATATAGAAAAACTTAACTGCAACTGTGTGGCATGTGTTTGGCGTGCAGGATCATATGGAGAAGTATATCGTGGCGAATGGCATGAAACTGTGAGTTTCTCATTATCATAAACCTAATCACTCTTGTAATATTTATCATCCTGCATATGTTATGCATCTTTCTTTTATTTATTTATTTGCAATGAAGTGTGAAATGTAAAGGCTTCACTGCTGCAATTGCACCTTTGTTCATGCAAGTGCAAGTGTGCAAAAAATTATTAAATTTAATTTTGTCACTTGATTGTGTTCCAGTTATTCTTAGGATTGAGATTCATTTTAGCCTACACAATATATTCATCAATCATATTCCCGCATTTACTGCTGCTACCTTAGTTAACTATGTCTCATTTATTTCACTTGTCAGTACTGTTATGGGTGATTTCCTATCATGCTGTAAATAACAGATTTTGATATACAAATTTATACATATATATTTACAGCATCTTTCTGCTCTTTGATTTGTAGGAAGTTGCTGTAAAGAGGTTTCTACATCAAGATATCTCTGGTGAAACACTTGAAGAATTCAAAAGTGAGGTACGGGCCACCTCTACTTCCCCACAGTTTTTTTCTGTTGCAATTTCTACTTATTTATACTCCCAGTTGATTATTGATTCCATTGAGAGCAAAGGTTACAGCAAGGTAAGCAGATCAATATAGGTTTTATCGCTTTTGTGAGATAAGGAGATCGAATGGAAGATAGCCTGATTCCCAATGACATTGATAGATCCGCATAGTGGTGTCCACCTCGGGAAAAAAGGGCTTGGTGGTTATTGTTTTGTAATATTATTTCCTATATTTTGATGCTACACATTCTACTTTGATTACAATACAATGAAATTCAAAATGACTTTGAGATGGCTTTCTTCTTTAAGATACTGTAGAGATGAATGCCAGCTGGCAATCCCTAGTCCATGGGAGTTACTTTAGGGTCAAAATGACTTACATGTCATAGATAGAAACATTTATTGATTTCAGACAATTACTAATGAGTATTTTATCAAATTACACTAGACTATAAATACTTGGACAATCACAATTGTCTGAAGTCAATATATGGAATTATTGTGTTTATCTGGCCATAACAGGATTTAAAGTTAAAAACCATCAAACTGAACCTAGTAAAACCATCATCTTCTGTAACAATGAGAAATTGGAAAATAGTAAAACTGGCAAGCATGACTACTTTAGTTTGGCAAGCATGACTACTTTATCCAGGACCAGTTGAATTACATGTTTGATTATGTTTCCAAAGCGTTACTAGTCTTTTCTTAATATTTCTAATTTTTGCATCAAGACTTACCAATTCAAAATATCCTCAGAAGTAATTCTGGTTTATTCTGCAGACATTATGTAATATTGGCGGGTTGTTTTGTTGTCCCACTATCTCGTATACCTGTTAAAGCTTTTAGTAATTCTTGCTGTCTATGATGGAAGTGCTTATTTAATTTATGATATAAATTGTAACAGATCCAAATAATGAAAAGACTGAGGCATCCAAATGTTGTTCTCTTCATGGGAGCTGTTACTCGACCGCCAAACCTTTCAATTGTTACTGAATTTCTTCCTAGGTAACTTGCAATCCTTCATTTGCAGATTTGCAATTTTTCTGGAGTTGATATTTGCTAGCACTAACGGTGTATTTAATAAAATAGACAAATAGTTCTTGCTGTTCTATGAGACAGAATAGTAATGTTATGCCTAACAAAAATCGTTTCTGAATCGGTTTACCAAATAATGTGGCACATGCCGTTAGAAGCCCAAGATGCTTATTGGACAGTGCATAAATACAAATCCACTAATTGTTTTTTTGGTAAAATAGCAGTACACTTAAATGCATTTAGTGTTCCCATTTTTCAAAAAATAAAAATGGTGACTGTGCACAACCACTCCATGTTCTAAAACATGAATTTCTTGCTGTGACCTGACACAATTATTTACCATTGTACCATTTACATGTTTTTGATTGAACCTCAACTGTTTACTGATGCTCACTAGATTAATTAAAAAAAGTTAGGTATTCATTTTATTTGATTAATATATTTTTGGAGGACATTTTGCATAATTATTTGATTCTATGAATACTGAGATGTAGTTAATGTTTTGCAGAGGGAGTTTGTATAGATTAATTCACCGGCCTAACAATCAACTAGATGAGCGAAGGCGGTTGAGGATGGCCCTAGATGCTGTAGGGATTTTGTTGTCTTTAAGTGCAATTAATGCAGCTTCTTCATTCACCAAATTATTGCTATAATAACCACTAAATCTCTTTGATTATTCAGGCTCGAGGAATGAACTATTTGCACAACTGCACTCCAGTGATAGTGCATCGTGATTTGAAGTCCCCAAATCTTCTCGTTGACAAAAACTGGGTTGTAAAGGTGCTCATTGAATCTTGTGAATAATGTTCCTTGATAGCATGATGAATGCTATTTGACTCGTTGATGTGGTATGACTTTTTTTTACTGTTGAATAGGTATGTGATTTTGGCTTATCTCGAATGAAGTACAGTACGTTCCTTTCTTCTAGATCAACCGCGGGAACAGTAAGCCATCGTAATTTTTATTTCCTTATTCCAATAGGTGTTGTAAAATCCGTCCCTTTCAATTTATTTATTCTTTCAACCTCCAATTTGTAAGTTCATGTTGTCACATATTAATCAAAATCATGCTTATATATGTGCGCACAGACAAATCCAGTCACTTGCTATTTCTTTTTAATAAATAACTATTTTTCTAAGGCAAAGAATTTTCTTCCTTATAAATTTTGAAACTACTTCTGCCTGTTGCCTTTGGGTACTGTGATTTTGGAGCTCCTGAGAGGCATTGTTTATGCCATCCATTTTCTTGCATTATCATTCTATTGTTTGCATTGATACTAGACAGCTTCCAACCCACTGCAACTGGATATATTAGTTACTTTTTGTTATGTATAATATGTTTCAGGCTGAGTGGATGGCTCCAGAAGTGTTGAGAAATGAACTTTCAGATGAAAAGTAAGCTTCTTACTCTTGGTATTTGTTATTTTGCCAGAGGAAGAAGGTGTTGTTAAAACCCTGCCCTTCTTGCTGCTCTTCCTTTCCTTTACATTGCCATAAAATGAATGACTAGTGTGTTGTGCTTGATAATAGAAATTGTAGGTAAAATATGTTATATGTAGATTCCATTATTGTAGGTAAAATATGTTATATGTAGATTCCATTAGCTTTAATAGGTAGGCAGGACAAACAGGTTCTAGTCAATACATTCTGAATATCAATAGATAATTTAATGAATTTATATTAAGTGTATATAGCATACTTGGTATTATTATTATTATTACTACCTGTGGATGTATGAATGCTGAACATGGTTGGATTTATAAATAACTATGGATATTCTACGATGTACAGTTTAGAAGCTATGCGTTCAGGGGTTTAAATTGAAGGAGAATGTATTTAAGGTTGGAGCAATCAATTAAATATGGTATTGGACAGTTCGAGTTTTGAACGAATAAGAGTGAAATCCAGGGTGATTGGCTTCTGTAATTTGATCATTCTAAAACTGTTAGCATCAGGGTAAGTTAACAACAGAAATGATGAGGAAAGGAGAATCATGAGTTGATATTGAATTCCACAAACTGCTCTAGTGGTAACGAGAAAGAAAATGAAAAGGAAAAAAAAATAGATCACAGACACAGTTTTCCAATACAATCCAACTCTCACTGATAGGTACAAATACATTCATAGGCTTACGCCTAGCAACTTAAGCTTTTGGGGGAGTAGGTCTCTAACACTAACTTAAATCCAAGTTAGTAACAGTGTTGCAAGCTCCTTTTCTCTGTAATAAAACTTCTTTTATCAACCAAAAAAGAAAAACAAGAAGCCTGTTTAGTTTACCTTCTCAATCCTATGTTCTCATTGGCTCTGCCACTTTTTAAAACTTTCATGCTTTTATGGTGATAATATTTTGTGATTCATTTTCTAGGTGTGACGTTTTTAGCTATGGAGTCATATTATGGGAGCTCTCTACTATGCGGCAACCTTGGGGAGGAATGAATCCAATGCAAGTTGTTGGTGCTGTGGGTTTCCAACATCGACGTCTTGACATTCCAGATGATGTGGACCCCGCCATAGCAAATATTATCAGACAGTGTTGGCAGACGTGAGTGTAATTTTTAATCATTTTACTCTTACATTTTGAACTGTGACTTGAATATATTATTATTGTCATAATGAATCAGATAGGATATTGCTATTGTTGCCAGTTTGAGAAATTCTTCTTCTCATTCTGTTTAGGCTGTTTGGTGTACTACTAAAACTGTGAGGTGCATCTCTTTGAGCCATATTTTTCAATGTTATTTTTTGTATTGTAGAGATCCAAAGTTGAGACCCACTTTTGCTGAAATCATGGCCGTGCTGAAGCCATTGCAAAAACCAATTACTGGTTCTCAAGTGCATAGACCAAATGCTCACTCATCGCGAGTTGCTGAAGATCCTGCAGGATAGGAGACAATTATACAGCTAACGAAACAAAACTTTTTTCATCTTACTGCTAAAAAAGTGAGGGCAAGTTGTAGAGTATTTGTCATTAGGGATTGGTTCAAGCAAGACCATCAATCAGCTAACGTTCATTCTTATTCAAGTTTTCCTTTTCTCTGTTTGTTTTCTGTTTGTTTCCTTTCTCTTGTGTATTCTACAATGCAGCCATTGTTAGGTTGTATTTGTACAAAATTCTTTGGCAAATGTTGTAATCAGCATTTAAATTTTGTTGTCCGTAAATAGTGATGAAAAGTTGCAGTTGTAACTTGAACAGAAGAAAGGATTAAATGCAAGTGAAAATTGCTTGCTGTTGTAATTAGTGACCATATAAACTTTGGGTAAAAAACGTGTTAAATTTTCTGTGGGTTTAGTTTCTTCGTGCCAGCAGTTCTCTCTGACTTGCATATCGTTGAAGGAAAAATACCTTTTTTTTTTTTTTTCCAGCTGTTTGAGAAACCACATAATTTCTGCCCGGTTAGTAATTCTGTTACGCTTTATTTATTTATTTATTTATTTTGTATGGCATATTATGTATGGGGAGAATGTAACAGTGGTGACACGAATGAATGATATCACGTTCTTTTTTTTTTCCTCTCCGTTTGTGCATACTACATTTCATTTGCTTTCATAAGAAAGTGTAAAGGGAAGTCCAACCTGCTGCCATGAAGTAGTTATACTAAATTTATATTTTTTTATGAATTTAATAACAATGCATCGACAGTGTACAAATGTTTCATACTGTCGTCTAATCATATTTTACTATTTAAATATTCATACAGATGTTTTAGGAATTAATATTACAACATAATATCATGATAAAATATGATTAGACTCGTTTAGTGCAAGTGATATGGTTGTTGTGTTATATTATATCAACAGTGACATGTGCAACAGAAGGCTAAGATGGAACCACTACGTGGATGCCCTCACAATAAGGATAAGGTGGGGACTAGCCCCTCACTGCAGCTAATAACTTGTAAGATATTTCTGGTTGCTCTTTGTATCTGAACCAAACTTTTTCATATTATCCTGAACATGGCTACTATCTTTGGTTCGCCACCATTTCTCTCCCTCCCACTTACGAGAACTAGTCATCACATTGCTTCATCATCACAAAAAACACCACCACCAACTCCTCCTCCCCCTCAAGGTTCGTCTCCATCACAGTCAACAACAAATTTGAATGAAGAGTCAGTGCCAGTAGTTTCTACCAAAGCACAGCAACAGAAACCCATTAAACCAGTCACTTCATCAACTAAGGTTGATTCCACAGATTGGATAGCCACTTCCTTGACCAGACGGTTTGGACTGGGAGCTGGTCTTGCATGGGTTGGTTTTCTAGCATTTGGTGTTATCTCAGAACAAATTAAAACTCGCCTTGAGGTTTCTCAGCAAGAGGCAAATACAAGGTCTGTTTGTGTTCCAAGTACCTGCTGCACAAACATGTGGTTTTTTTGACCCTGATCGACTGCAGTAGCAAACACACACGGTTGACGCAGTTAGACATTTCAGACCATTGGATCTAGATTGGACAACTCAAGCTTGAACTTCGTTGAATCGGATGCAAAATTCAAAATCAGAATATGGATCGTCCGATCTCGATCCAATGGTCAGAATCCCCAACTGTGGCAACTGTGCGATTTTACTATTGCACTAAACCCAAATTCGTTTTTTTTTTCATCCTTGGAAAACTTCCTTTGACAGATACAAAGGGTTACATATTAGTTAGTTTCATGTTTGGATGGAGGGTTTTGGAGGGCTAAGTCTATATGTTGATATATATTTAAGATTTTAAAAAAAATTGAAGGAATAACATGATAGATGATCATATAACATTTCAATCACACTTCATTCGTTTTTAGAAACATTTCGTAGCTTCCTTAATTTAGAAAAGAAAAATAAGCACTTCCATCTCCTTCCCTCTAAAACTCTCAATCCAAACATACCTTAGATGATGACTAATGATATTTTTGTCTACACAGGAACGTTGAGATGGAGGAAGAGGTGACGCTGCCTAATGGCATAAGGTTCATTATCTTTCACACTCTGATTTGAAGCTATGAAAATTTTATGTCTCATTCTTCTGATATACAATCTCCACAGGTACTATGATTTGAAAGTTGGGGGTGGTGCTTCACCAAGGCCAGGTGATTTGGTTGTGATTGATATTATGGGAAAAGTTGAAAGCACCGGAGAAGTGTTTGTGAACACATTTGAAGGGGACAAGAAACCATTGGCTCTAGTAATAGGGTCAAGGCCATATAGTAAGGGAGTGTGTGAAGGGATAGAATATGTACTGAAAACTATGAAGGCGGGAGGCAAGAGGAAGGTAATTGTGCCTCCTCAATTGGGATTTAGAGAGAATGGTGCTGATTTAGGCTCTGGTGTGCAAATTCCTCCACTTGCAACACTTGAATACGTTGTAGAGGTTGACAAGGTCTCCATTGCACCCGTTTAATGATTGATTTAAATGTAAGCAAGTAAATTAGGCCTAATCTATTTTTCCTCAAAGTGCTAAGCATTATGGATAGTTCCTTAATCCAATAATGCAGGGTGCTCTGGATATTTGTCATTATAAAATTATTCATTTCTTTTTTGTGGGGTTGAAAAGTAATATGCATTTAAACTAATAAGAACTTTCCCTTGCTGAATTTTGGGGGCCATGATGTATGGGATATATTTCTTACCATTATTTCAAACTTCTAAATTCATTTCTCTGGTTACTTGATTGAGACACTCGAAATTTCAACATATATCTTGATACGTCCAAAATGTTTAGGATGACTATATCTAACTTCATATTACTCGTGCTTGCGAAATTTCAGCTTACATTCAAATCATACAAATATCAATTTGGGAAGTTTGAAAGTAGTCAGTTTGAGGCAGCTGTAGTGAAGAATCAAAAGAAATCAAATTTGATCCTTAACTATATTGTTTGTCTCTTTGCCATACCAGAGAGGGTTTTAGAGGAAAAAGAAAGGGAGGATAAAATCTTTATTTCAAATAAATATGATGTAATTTAATAATTTTTAGAATGGAAGGTAAAAATGACATATTGTTCTAAAATTCAGAGTTCCAATCCGTTGATTAATTTTTCATAGACTTTATATAATTCTCTAAATTTCAAAATAAAAAATTTCACCTTCCTCCTCTCTTTTCTTCGAAACCCTCTGTCTTAACATACTCTAAATGTTTATACCTCCAACCTACCAAATTAAAATTACTAACTATGAAATTGGAAGGAAACAACTTAAAGGTATTTCTAAATTCTTTGTTTCTCTTTTCTCTGGTCCCAAGTCTCTCTTTCATGAGAGTTAGGGGTAGAGATAGCTACGGCAATCCGCCATAGCTTATGACTTGAATTATATTAGGCATGACCATTTATTTACGAAATAAGTTGGGTGATGATTTTTCCAAAAAAAAAAAAAAAACATATACAGCTAAAATGGACTAAGCTTTAAGTCATTGAAACTTAACCTTTGGGAATTGGAGTAGACTGGTTGGATTAGTTTAATCGAAAAAATATCCATGAATCCATGATCTTGTGGTCTAAGGTATGGACCAATATGATTGTCAAACCAAATCTGACATCATCAAACTAGACGTGAATTGGGGAGAACTGCTCAACTCAACTGGTCCAATTTAATACTCCCTCTTTCTCATTTCAGTAGTCTCTTTTGCTTTATTCACGATTCTTAAGAAAATGATTATATTTACTGATTTCTATAATAAAATGACACTGTTAGACTAAAATACTCCTATTTAAATTAGACAGCTGCAATTACTCACCATAATAGAGGTTGGTTGAGATAAATGATATATTTGAAAAAAAAATAATTAATATTCATTGATTTTTTAAAAGAACAAATAATTTGAGACACTAAAATATTTTAAATAGGATAAGTAAAATGAGACGGAGGGAGTAGGAAGGAAGGCTGTCAAAAATTACTGCTACAATGTGCACATGCCACATGGAGTGACCTGCTCGACCATAGTTGTTCACTACATATTTGTGCGCGCACGCACACGTAGAACCTTAGATTCACTTACTCTAGTCTGAGGTTAACTATTGTCATAATTAATCCGTTTGATGGGCTGTTAACAAACAATTACGGAGTCACCTTTGTACTTGATCCACAGGGCCGGGCCCTAGCATCAAGCTGATAAAGCTAGGCTTTGCCTCCGATTATTTTGATTATTTTACAGAAATGATTCTCGGACACCACTTTTAGTGTCCGACATCGTATTTTTATACGACCTCCCCCCTTTTTTATTTATTTTTGTCAGCTTAGCACACAGTACGAGATCGGCATGTGTGTGTGTAGAATATGGTGTAAGATACGCTGGTTGAAATTGTGATGTTCATTTATCACAACTCTTATTTTATGCCTCTAATTATTTTTGGTTATTTAAACTTGATAAGAAAATTAATTTAAAATCCTAAACTATAAACAATAAGAAATTTTACATGTCGTTGCATCTACACACAACAAAAAATTCACATAAACTGTTTATAAAAAAATTCACATCAACCATAATAATTATGCTTTAGAAATATAAAAATTTATAACAAAGACAAATTTTTAAAAAAGGGATTTGCTAGAATGCACCTACTTATTTTTTAGAAGGTGTAACTTAGCAAGTTACACCTTATGGTGCATTTGGCAATTTTTTAGTTATAGCTTGCTAAGTTGCACCATCTAAAAAATAGGTGGGTGTATTGTAGCAAATCCTATTAGGGTTTGCTAGAATGCACCCACCTATTTTTTAGAAAGTGCAACTTAGCAAGTTACACCTTAGGGTGCATTTAACAACTTTTTAGTTATAGCTTGCTAAGTTGCACCTTCTAAAAAATAGGTGGGTGTATTGTAATAAATTCCTTTAAAAAATATCATATTTTTAAAAAGTATTTTTATTAGTTTTAAAAAAGTCATCAACTCAAATTTCGCTTTAGGCCAAAAATTACGTTAGGTCGGCCCTATTGATCCATAATAGGAAATTATAACATCGCATGTTGTATGATCCATAAGTGATCTCACCTAGTGGGATAAGATTTTGTTGTTTTTTAACACTAAAATTTTGTTGTTGTCATTGTAACATGTAAATCTCTCCCAAAATCTATATTTTTCTGTTCACAAGACTTGAACTTAAGATTGTCAAAAAGACTTGAACTTAAGATTGTCAAAAATTTAAGTGTAAGTGATACAAAATCTCACATCAATAGAAATGAGTTAGGTAAAAATATTAGAAAAAAAAACATGTTTATATATGCAATATCTATAAAAAAAATTTGTTGAGAAAATGTGATGTCACCTATATCCTTATGATTTATTACCTGGATGTCCTCCTTGTCTTTGGACTCTGCCAAACCCAACAAAATATTTTGATTTTAATACCCTTATGTCAAAGGAAAATTTCAAAAATAAATTTTAAAATTATTCCAAATATGTACCTAATTTATTTATGGCAACTACAGCACTCATTAAAAAATTAGAATGAATTTTCAATAAAAAAATTATTTCTTTATTCCTTAATCCATGTCTTTAAAGATATATTTCAATAAAAAAAGGTATTTTTTATTCTTTAAGTAAACAAGCATTTAATCTATTAATTGCTGCTCGGCAGGACATAGAAAACTCACCCAATGGTAGGTGGTTGAACTCATAAGCGAAACACAATTCCAAAAAGATGTCGTAAAATCGAATCATCAAGAAACCACTTTGAAAAGGCAACCAACCGAATGTAAACCACCTTGTTTCAATTTGCCAATATGAGCTCAAAGAGCTTTGTTCGAGCTCATTCGGTACTAATAACTAATTTACATGGGTTAAAAAAAAAAAGAACTAAAAGAAACAGAGACAGAGACAAAATATTTCATCATAGAATTAAAGTGTTTTCGAGGGTAGACCTAATTTATTTATTACGCGGATAGAGTGCGTAAGATTGCGGTAAGGCAGTAAGCCGCAGCTCATTGTTGAATAGTGATAGGACATGCAAAATGCATTGCCTGCATTGAATGTTACCCAAGTAAGGAGGAAACTTAACTTGCCTGTTGTCACTCCATCTTTTCTTCCCATTTAATCCATAAAACGATTGGTCGTATGCTCTCTGTCGTCTTCCAATCTCAACCGCAGGGCGCTAAGTAACCCTTTCCTTCTTCTCCTCCTCCTATTTTCGAATCAAATTCACTTTGAAAACAACAACAACAACAGCAATTAGAGGAGATAGATAAAACTAACTGCAAAGTGCAAAGGAAGCAAAAGGCGTATATTATTACATTATAATATAATAATATGGGCACTGTCATTGACTCCCATTTCTTGGCTCTCACTGCCATAGTCACCGTAAGTATTCCCTTTCCTATTAACTCTCTCAATTCAATTATTTATCTCAATTATTTGCTTATTTTATTTAATTTTTCAGATTGCCTATCAGTTTCTGTTTTTCGTCGTCACTGCACTCCTCAAATTCGACAAGGTCACTGATTTTGCCGGTAGTTTCTTCCTCCCATCACTTTAAATTATTTGATAAAAATAGCAAGTAATCTGTTAAATGAACATTATACAAATTACAAAGTGGTGTTCCGTTCATGTAACTATGCAATCAATCGTTATTTAAACAATTCTCTCGCATCTTTCCCATTGAAGGAAGTACGAATTTCGTTATACTCGCTATATTGACCCTGGTGCTCAAAGGCTCCTGGCATTTTCGACAGGTAATATGACATTGCAGCTTCTTCTTTTCATGTATCTGTTTCATTTTGGGATCAACAGACTAATATAGAGAAAATAATTCTTTTCCCCTCTCCCTCTCAATAATGATATATAAAATCTCCCTTTTCAGATAATCCTGACTCTGTTTGTTGTATTATGGGGTCTTCGCCTGGGAATTTTTCTCTTACTCAGGTATGAATATGATGGATATATCACTGCCAGTATAAAACTGAAGACATGTGGATTTTGATAAATTGGTGGCTTTATAGGTTATAACTTTTAACAAAGCATGCCATTTATTTCGTAGACTCCATGGTATCACCCTCCTTGTCCTAATATGTATACGTATCTCATACAATTTGGACCAATCTCATTTCAAGTCTTTTTTTTTTATTATTATTATTCATTACCGTTATTTTACTCTTTGGTTGGTAGACCATGTATGTTTGATCTTCTACTTTAGTGGAGTCATACTTTAATTTGTCTCAGTTGCACACCCTCTGGTATCATGTCCTTGATTTGGGTGGATTATTTTTTCCTTGCAACCTTTACCTTCTTTTCTTCTTTCTTTTTAATTAAATTTCTTATCCTATACAAAATATATTTTCCTAGTACAAGTTTCAGTACTGGGAATAAGAAAAGAATAAAGACTATGATAAGATTATCATATTCATATCATATCATTGATGTTTATTCTTTTAAATTGCCCCTCAATAGTATGCTTTTTTATATTGTATACTGCATTGTTGATCATGTTTCTTGACACATTGGGTTCACCGACCAATTCGTGGTTAATCAAGGTTGGAAGCAAGGCACCTTGTTTTCTTAAAAAATTATTTATTTATTGTTTTTCTGTCAAGCGTGTTGGTTCTTCTCAATTTCTCATGCTCAACATATATTATATATTACCTTCATCACTAGCAAGCAAATTAGTATCAAGACTGTGAGTTATCAGTGTTGTCTTTGTGAATGTCTTATAGTTTGATCTCATTTCTGAATATCCCTCATCAGGATTTTACAGTGGGGAGAGGATCGACGCTTCGATGAAATGCGCAACAATTTGGGTAGATTGGCCATATTTTGGATATTTCAGGTTTCTTAAAATTGTCTCATTTTTGGTGGTATGCTGGTCTTGGTTTTTTGTAAGTGTTCTCTTTTGATGTCTTATAGAGGATTTACTTCAACTTTTTGCAGGCTGTCTGGGTTTGGGCCGTGAGTTTACCTGTTACAGTGGTTAATGCAAGTGATAGAAATCCTTTTCTACAGGTTGTAGATATAATAGGGTGGATTATGTGGTCTGTGGGTTTTATTGTCGAAGGTTCAGCAGATCAACAAAAATTGAGTTTCAAAAAGTCCTCAGAAAATAGAGGGAGGTGGTGCAATGTTGGACTTTGGAAATATTCTCGTCATCCTAACTATTTTGGTGAGGTTAGTATTGTTATGTTATTACTTTCAAATGAAAGCAGTTTGGAATTGGTGCTTTTGTGGTCCTATAGTTCTGCTTATTTGCTTCCTAAAGTCTCTATAAAAATTCTTTGTTAATGTTAAGTATACTATTGCCTTGTAGGCTGTAACTGATTATGTTCTTAGTGTGATTACAATTGCTTTGTAGTTGATTGTATTTTTGTCCTTGTTTTAAGCAAAGATCCATTTTAAAGCTTAAGTTGTTTTTTTAATTTGGCTTATATGACTTGGGATCAAATCTTGTTTTGGCAGTCTTTTAAATTTTTTCTTTTCTTTTTCTGGATGCGGAGAACATATCAGAGAGATGAGTGAGAACTGTTTACTGTTTAGTATAAGGGGTGATACAAGTAAATCCTGTCACCCAGTGGATGGTTGAATAATCTTGTTTCTTGGGGGTGGAAAAACCACATGGGAGGTAGTCCTTTAGAAATAATAAAAAATAAAATTAACGGGAATTTAATGAATTCCCTCGTACCGTTCTGAGGCATTTGAAACCTATTATACATAAAAATTATTTGGACAGATTAGTGATCAAATGACTTCCTACATTTTGCAGAAATTTCTGTCAAAATGTGCACATGGTTGCAGTGAAATGCCTGAATAAGCTTTTTGTTTATTTTGCTGCCTCTTTTATAGGATAATGTGATTATTTTCCCTTTTTGGTGATTGGCTAATGGTTGGTATAAGAGGGGTTACAATTTTCTAATAATATTTCTCATTTTATTAAAGAATAGCATAAAAAAATTAATGAAACTTCATGAATGCTTAACTCAGATATTGCTTTGGTGGGGAATTTTTTTGGCATCTACACCTGTATTGAAGAATGCTGAATGGCTGGTAATCATTGGACCGATCTTTCTCACATTGTTGCTTCTTTTCATCAGTGGCATTCCGATGCTTGAGGTTTGCTTCTTACCTCTGATTTGGTCAAAATTTGTACTGCAATTTTGTAGCTTTTCTGATTATGAACTGCATAATGGAGGCAGGATTCAGCAGATAAGAAGTTTGGCAATGTTGAAGGATATAGGATATACAAACGAAGAACTAGGTAACTTTTCGTCCTCCATGTTAATATGTTATTATATATTTTCAGGGTATTGTTAAGGAGAAACAACTAAGCGGCCAAATCATTGTTTCAGCCCTTTAATCCCGTTGCCACCACCAGTCTATGGAAACTTACCTGCATGGTTCAAAACAACTTTTCTCTTTGAATTTCCACTCTACAGTCGTAATCTTCCACAAGAAGAACTAAACTGGTGAGAGGCAATTTTAATTTCACTTGTGTAACTTTTTTTGTTGTTGTGCAGAACTGTTCTATTGTGCCATTTTGGTTTTTATGAGCATGGGTATTTTGTATTTATCTGAATTAATATTCAACACTGTGCTTACATTAACATTTATTGGAAAGAAAAAGGGTAACTCTTGAGATTTCCACTTTTGGTTTGATTCATGACTGTTCTGTGGATTAGAATATCAGAAGCCCTAGATTAAGCTGGAAGCATATATTAAGTCACTAAGAACAAGATGACAATATTTTAAGCTTGTTGGTTATTGCATCCTAGTGTCTCAGGCCAGCAACATGAGTGCTGAAGCTTACCATGCAGATTGTGTGAAATCTGGGAGTTAATTTACCATATTTGACAATGATGGTGATTACCTCACAATCGTGTTGCATGCTTCTGCTTCAACATATTCTCCGAGCCAAACGCAATATTAAGAAAGAGAAAATGATAATCTTAAATATCAAACATCTAGCCTTTATGTTTACTTGCTTAGTACTTTCCTACTCCCCGTTATATCTGGTTTTTTATGTTTAATTATAAATTTGATTCAGAGCCTTGTATGTCGATATTATCAAAGTCGCGATATGGAATTGTCTGGAAGGGTTGGATTTATTGTCTGCAAATGCTTCAAAATTCCTTTTCAAATTCTTAAATGTAGGTGTCAATAAATGGTATTAAATTATTTACTGTCTGCTCAAGGTGTAGAACAAGCAGTGGGAAAAGCAGTGATGCCTTGAAAATTGGCTAGCACGTGATTCTATGATATCGTTTGATTTCTCTTGCATCGCACTGAAGTTGCAGTTAGTTGCCATGATTGCCTGCCGCTGTTAGGGATGTTCTTGGTGTTCTATCAAGGCCTTGTAATGTTGTTGCAGCTTCTCTTCTAATTTTTATGCATTTAATTTGATTGTTCTCTTTCATGTATACGTACAATATGTTGTGTGCTAGTACTATGGTTTGTGTAGGTAACTAATGGATCACCATTTCTCTGTCAATGTCATCTAATTTCTTCTACTGCAATTATCATTTTGGACCTGCATGCCAGCATTGGCAGATCTGGTATTTAAAAACACGTTTTTCACATTTTTTTTATTCTTTTGCAAAATTCATTTTTGAATATTATTTAGATATTGGTTGATAGAATGCTTCTGTCTCTCTCGTGCATGTGCTGAGAAAACTTTCTGTTCTTGGGCATCTTATTTCTTTTGGCCGGTCATGAAATTTGTGAGTTTAGATTAGAGAGACATTATGTTGGTTATATTAAAATCTTGCATTTTTACTGTTTGTTATTAGGAAACAAATAAGTTGATTGTTGAATGCAAGCTAGTTTGGCCTATTGTCTTGCATAAAAAATCATCGGCTTTTGCTTTCTGATTTAAAAATCATTGTTGAATGTAAGCTACAAGCTACGTGACACAAATTATTGATCATTGAAACATTTTCAAGAAAATATAATCATCGAAAGGTGAAAAAAATCAAATTCGTCTTTAAAATATGATTTTTAATTTTCAAAACAGCAACTTATTTGATGTCAAATGATATCATTTAAGGGCTAAGTTGATATAATATTCTTTTGAGGCACGCTTCCTGCTTAGAAACAACGGGCAGTGATTTTATACTTGTTAGGAAGATTATAGTTTATAGATGGAAGATGAACCGTATAATGATTCCCATGAAATCAACCAAAATAAGTCTGCAATACGGAGAAATGATTGCATGCTTAGTGAAGCATATATATATATATATATATATATTTTGGGATACTTGAACACATTTTCTTCTGTCTGAGTTTATGCACCTGTGCCTTCATATATTACATATACTGGGACGCAAAAATTCCGAGTCCCATTATATTCCTTTACAAGCTTGACATGGTGTAATTAGAATGTAAACGAGTCGAGTAAGGGTTGGTTTATGAAAAATATATGATATGATGCTCAAACTTTACATATTTACTTCAAACAACTAAATTGGAAGCTTGGACTAGAAACCTGTTTAAAATTATAAAATTTTAGTTCAATTTATTAACTTGTTTATAGTTTTGATTGTTTCTTTCCCTTGATTGAATCTTTTCAAGACACGTTTTTAAGATTGTTAATATATTATTTAACAGATAATTTCATATTATAAAATGAACTCTCTCTCTCACTTGTTCTTAAATGAACTATTCACGAGTTTTTTAATGTCAAACCAATGCATGAAAATGAATTTAGGCCAGTTGAGTATTAGAATTTAGAAGTTAGGACTTTGTTTATGAAAAAAAAAATTAATAAAAAAATATAATCAAGTTTGACTTGAATTTAGCTTATTCAATATTAAGAAGTTTAATCTTGATTTGATTAGCTTGTTTATGGCTTGATTATTTTTTCTTTTATCAAAGTTCTTTTTTTTGTGAAATCAAACTTCTTAATTATACTTACGTTTATTTAGTATTAGCATATATCTCTATGCTAAAAAGGTGCGTGAAAATATAAAAATGTAAAAATTATAAAATGAAGTAAAAATGAAATTACATTCATAAAAATGACTTGAGAACTAAAGATAAAAGAATTTATTTTCTAGGTTTAAAATGATTCTTAAAAATAAGAGTTAAGTAGTAGGTATAAGATCTATGCCATTATATAATGGGAATAACTTTCGAGAACCGCTTTTTGGTATCCTATTTTATTTTCTATTTTACTCTTGGACAGTTTATAAGAAAAATAACTGCATAGAAAAATAAATTTTGCATCTTCTTGCTTGAAGTATTGTACCTTCTATGCATGCTTTTTGACTGTATTCATCATAACGCAATAGAAATGCGAAAAGACAGACATGGTAATACCCGTCTTGCCGCTAGTAATAATAAATATAATTAGGTTCTAGATAACACACTCATATACAAGCTCTTCATGAAATATTAATAAGTCAACAAAGCTTGAACTTTATTTAAACAACTGAGTCTAACTTAAGCTTATACTTGTTTGTTTAGCTAAATAAGAGTTGTGTTATTTTGACACAAAATGGGACAACAATTTTCGATAACAATTTGGATGGTTAACATAGTTTAAATATATGGTCAATTATGTTCAGTGGATGGTTAATGGATATAACAAGGAGTCGCAACTCATTAACCATCCACTGAACACAATTAACCACGATTTTCAGGTGTATATTTAAACACAAATCGTGGTTAATGAATATCATGTATATTTGAACACCTAAAAATAGTGTATATTTGAATGCAATTTGGAAGGTTAATGGATATCAAGTATATTTGAATACCTGAAAATCATGGTTAATTACGTTCAGTTGATGGTTAATGACAATGAGAAACCTTGTTATATTCATTAACCATTCACTGAATGTAATTAATCACGTATTTGAACTGCGTTAACTATCCAAATTGTTGTCGAAATTTGTTGCCCCATTTTGTGTCAAAATAACATTTCTGGCTAAATAAACAATCGTAATAAAGCATTTAACGAGCTAAAATCAAATAATTCTTAAATAATTTAACTCCTTAGTCAAGCCTATAAAATTTAAATCAGGCTCATTTATATCATGGGACTTAAAGCTAAATTTGAACTTTGTTTTTTTTTCAATAAACAAACAAGTTCAATAGAATATTTAAGGAATCGAGCTCGAATAAGCTTAAGCATTTACACAGCTATGCTCTAAGTCCTAACTAAGGAAATAGTCCTTTACTTTTAAGGCATAACACAAAGCAATCAAATATCCAATGAATTGTAACAGTAATGTATGTCATAAATTTCAGATGTCCATGAATCGCATTATGTATCGCATTACTCAATTATTCTTTAGTAATAGAGCATTAAGTCTCAAACTAATATTAAAATAAATTCTGCACGAGCTGTAATGTCTTTTTCTCATAATTTTTATACATTTTAAGCTTTTGACTGTTGTGACTATAAATACCGTGCTCATGAAGCACTACTCTTCAATAAACAAGCATCGAGCACAATATCTATGAACACAACCAATCAAAAGGTCAAAACAATATTAGAATAATTTCTGCACAGGGCTGTGATGTCTTTTTATTATTATTTTCATGTATTCTAAGCTTTTGATTGGTTGTGTTGTGTTTATAGATACTATGCTCATGCAAGGATTAGTCTTTAGTATACGAGCAATTCTTACGTGAGCACAGTGCCTATAGATACATTGAAATAATTTCTGCATGAGCTTTAATGTCTTTTTTATGATCATTTCAATGCATTCTAAACTTTTGATTGATTGTGTTTATAGATACTGTATATATGCATGGATTACTTTTTAGTGAAGTAGCAATTCTTACATGAGCACTGTGTCTATAGACAAACAATCAAATGCTTAAGATAATATTCAAATAATCTGTGCATGAGCTTCAATGTCTATTTTTATTTTTATTATTATTCTAAGGCAATCTAAGTTTTTTATTGGTTGTATCTATAGATATTGTGGTCATGTAAGGATTACTATTAGTAAAATGCAAATGATATTAAGCTGTTAGGTAGTTGATCTTGGTTGATATGCCATTTTCTCAAATAAATACCATCCCAAAACATTACTGCATCAGAAACAAGAGGGGCCAATACTAATTTTTCAGGAATTTTTAAATTCCTGAAGAAAAATATAATGTAATATTTCTTGAAGAAACATGTTAGTGTAAATAGACATACACACAGAACAAGAAATGAAAATAACATGAAAGAATTTTTATATTCTTCCATGAGGATGGAGACTTCCGGCTCTTATTTACTAGAAAAGCATTGAAAATGTATCAAATTTATTACCTGGTTCTCAACTTTCCATTTATATGGTTTATTCAGGTTGTCTATACATTATAAGCACTGTTTTTGTAGCAGGGATTCCAAACAGCTACATTGAACATAAAGATGCTGCTGGGTGTTTCTAGTTTCCTGAACTGCAAGTCCCCTACTCAGTAGGCAGTACTCACGTCTCTGGCAAAATCCACAAGGCACTGCACTGAATCTTCACAAGCTCCAAGGATGAGAAATCATGTTATCTGATACATGAAGAAGAACAAGATTGTAAATAATACTGGTAAAAAGAAGCTCGGAATCCTAAGAACAAAACAATCACTGTTCTCTTATGACAGTTCTACTTCTACCTAGTTTTTCCTTGGTCATGGAAGTGCGTTTCTCCAGAGAATATGAAGGTTCACAGGGAATCAGCTCACAAGCATGAAACTTGCTCAGAATGAAATCAGCCTACAAGAAAATAGCAGTGTATCATAACAAATCTAATTCTCAGGTTTTATTTTTCGTGAATGAAATGTGTAAAAAACATGAGATGAGAGGCTCAAGATTCCTCATCTAATTGAATATTATGGCAGAAAACAAGCAAAAGCAACATTTACTAGTCTAGTGGAAAGGAAAAATGCAGGGTAGAGAGGCCATGAGACAAATGCAAGCAAAGAAGTCTACCAGATTGAAAGCCAGAACTGGCAGGGAAGAAAACAGCGTAACTCTGGTTGATGCTGCTGACTCCAATCAACCATCGACCATAGAAAATCTGATATTTGGCATTGAAAATCTATATTCTTCTTGTGTAACTGTTTTGGCCTTCACAGTCTGGACTGCCCACACATGTAAATGTTGACTTGCACTGCTTGCCATATGAAAATATAACTCAAGTGGTATAAGTTCAGCCGTCACAGATTCCCTCGCTGTTCATGCATCAACCTGTCAGGGTTTGTCATCGTTAAAAAGTTTTCATTTACACCATAAAATCAAAGAAAACTTGACAATTTGGCAACAAGTCAGATCACAAAAGGACGTAAAAGCTAAGAGTTAATCCACAAGCAATAAAAGAGAACCAACTAATTGTTAAAATGCATAGTAGGAATGCACTATGAAGGAAGAAGAGTAATAGGCTTGGCAAGTTTTAAAAAAAAAAAAAATCAAGGCAGCAACAATGACACAGTATATGTATACATACATAGAGACACAGTGTAATATATATATATATATATATATATATATATATATATATAGTTATTTAATCCAATTTCTCTGACACAAGAGAAACACACATATTGTAAGCATTTCTGGAGACATAAAGATAGTAGATTATAGAAGTATAATCTAAAGTGGAACTAAAGTATCCGACCTTTTTTCAATATTTACCAGGCCTCTTGCGATCATTTCTTGGCGAAGTTTCTCTGCCTTATCAGTCTCATTTTTCTCTAGCAGTGCACCAATAATTGTTTCAAAAGTTACAGCATCAGGGGGGCAATCATTGTCATCCATTTTTGAAAGTAAGACCATAGCTTCATCAAAAGAGCCATCTTTACAAAGTGCATTGATCATAATAGTATATGTTCGGACATTTGGACGACAACCACGCATCAAAAGATGTTGAAGAGCATCTTCTGCAATCTTCAACTTTTCACCTTTGCACAAATTGTCAACAATTACATAGTTTGTGTAAAAATCAGGCCAAATTTCTCGAACAATCTGTCGAAATAATGAGATTGCCTCGTCAGAAGGCCGGGTTTTGCAAAAAGCATCTAATAATATATTGTAAGTGACGACATCAGGTGGTTGACCACTGTCACGCATTTCATCAAGAAGCTCCTGCACATGTGATATTCTTCCTAAATTGCATAACCCATCGATAAGAGAATTGTAAGTAGCAATATTAGGGACTAAATTTTTATGGCGTATCTCTTTAAAGAGAACCATGGCTTCGTCTACCATTTCAGTCTTGCAATAACCATCAATCAAGACATTATAATTCAAGACATCAGGTTCCAAGCCTCTTTTGACCATTCTATTGAATAGTTCTCTTGCCTCGTTAACACTATTTCTTAAACAATACCCATCCATCATAGCATTGCAAGTAACAATGTCAGGTTTCTCGCCTCTTTTCATCATCATAACAAGCACACCTTGGGCTTCTACTATCCTTCCTTCTTTGCATAATGCATCAATCAATATGTTGAAGGTATAATCATCCGGGTCAATGTTTTCCCTCACCATTCTAGTTAGTAATTGAGTTGCCTCTTGCCATCGACCCACACTGCAACAACCATGGATTAGAGAATTGTAGGTGACAACATCAAGTAAAATTCCCCTTTCCGCGATTCGAGAACACAAGCTAAGAGCATCGGTGACAAGTCTATCTTTGCAGAGTCCATCAATGACTGTACTATACATTATTACATTAAGTTTAACTGATTGTTCCTCCATCTCTTGTAGCAAATGAAGGGCATCTCTTGTTTGTCCATTTTTACACAACCCATTGATCAAAGTCCCATATGTAAATTGATCAAAAAGATACCCTTTGACCATTAGGTCTTGGAAAAAGCTTAAAGCTTTAGAGACCATGCCATTGATACAGAAACCATTGATGAGTGTATTGAAAGTTACCATATTGGGTTGATAACCACTCTTGAGAATGGTTCCCAATAAAGAGAAAGCAAAAGCCATGTGAGCCTGGTGGCAATAACAATTGATCAAGATTGTGAAAGTAGCAATGGATGGGGAGACTCCCCTTAACTGAAGTTGTGTAAAGAGTGAAATTGCAGTGGGATAATGTCCCATCCTCACAATAGCACCCAAAACCTTGTCAATTTCACCAGTGGGTGGGGGAGGACGCGCACAAACCATGCGATTAAAGCAATGCACAGCATCATCTACATTGTCAAACCCACAAAATTTCTGGGCATATTGGCGTTGCAAATGACCAAAGAACCGAGCAAAAAGCGAAGAAACAAGGAAGGAAGAAGAAGCTTTAACTGTAACAATACGATTACGAGGGAATTTGAGGATGGCATACCTTGGATTCAGCATCCTCATCTATAAAACCAAAAAGAATGATGCGTTTCACCCTCGCCCTGATTTCAAAATAAGATGTTTCCGCTCCTTCTTCCAACTTACCGAACCAAACTGCGGAACCCTGTTGTCACTGTCCAGTGAGGGCTTAGTAAAGTGCAGTGTTTTTTCCCCCTTTAAATTACAATCCTTCACTAAAAAGTAATGCAAATTAAATTAAATTCAAATTCAAATAAAAATGTAGTATTGCCTAGGGTTAAATTGTATTATTGAAGAGTGGCAGTAAAAAATAGCAGACATTTTTTTGACAGAAAAAAAAAATCAAGTGTTTGTATCAAAAATAAAAATGAAATACTTTATTAGTGACTTTGGTTTTTAAACAAACTTTTAGGGTTCATTTGATGGCTAAAAAATTGGGATAAAGACAACTTTTTGATATGGACAAGTATAAGATATAAATTTGATAGGATCTTATTCTACCTAGTTTTTGATATGCACAGTATAATTCACTCGATAATAATATGTTATCATATCATATGTTTAATGTAAAATAGATAATGACATGATATGCTATAAATTATATAAAAACAATAAATCACCCTTTTGTTAGGTAACAATACTGATGGTGAAATGTGTCTTGTGGCGGTGGAGGGTGTGGGCAGTGGAGGTTCCATGTGGCATAAAGGTGGTTGTTGTGGAGGGTATTTGACAATGGTGGTGGCGGTTGATGTAGAAGGTGCTTGGCAATGGCAGTGGTAGCAACAAAGAGTATTAAGTGTGAAAGTGGTAGTGAAAGGTGTCGAGCAATAGTGGCAATAATGAAGGATACCTAAAGTGGCGATAGTAGTGACAAGTGAGTGACAAAGCCAATAGAGAGTACTAGGCAACAATGACAAGGAGGGTATCAGGTGATGGCAATGGAGGGTGCTGAGCAATGGTTAAATGGGGTAGAGTATTAGACACTAGAGGTCGTGGTAGTAAATGGTATCAAAGCAACAGTGGTGGGGTGTATGCTAGCAAAAATGGGATAGGTTCATGCTAGCAAAAATGGGATGTATTTTTAGTTATTCTCGTCATAGATCAAAAGTTTTCCAACACAAGCCTATGTAGGCCAGCATGTAGACTATGACCCATATACCTAACTCTCCTCTGCAATAGCAAGGGGATTGTTAAAGGTACCCTATACATTTTGAGTGACACCGCCATATTTAGCCTATCAGAAAAAAAAATACCCTTCCCCCATTTTATTTGATTTATTTCTCTTCCTTAGTCTCTCTTATGGCTTTTTTTTCCGGTAGTGGTTGGAGTTGTTTATGGTATTTTTTTTTTTTTTGAAATAATATCTATGTATTGTCACCGTAAACAAGTTGTTTACACTATACATTCAAATGTATAATATATACACCTACTAAAAAAAATTATATAATGTATACCATAAACAACTTGTTTACGATATATTTAAAAAAAAACTATATATATCGTAAACAAATTTTTACGGTATGTCTACAGTCATGTAGAGTATTTTAGTCCAAGAAACTAAATGTGGGGTTGCCAATCTAAATGTGTAAGGTACCTTTAACAATACGCCAATAGCAAAAGGTGTAATAGTGGGCTGCAAGTGCCACCATGGGAAATATAGAGAAAAGGGATGATGAAAGAGTTACAGGTAAGTGAAAAAGAATAAATAAATAAATCTATCTATCTTATATCACCTTTTCCACTCGAGATAAAATTTACACTCACGAATAAAATAAAATTGGTCATCAAAATAAAATTATATTCTTACTGACTGAACAAATATTAGGTTAGAATAGGAAAACTTATTTTATTTATCTTAGGCTATCAAATAGACCTTGCGAGTTAACCCTAAGGGGTTAGTCCAGTGGAATATGACAAAGTCTCGTATCTGACGGATCGCAAGTTCAAATCTCCACTAGTCTTTTTAAGATGAAGTAAATATAAATTCTTTTGTAAGTGCTCTTAAAACCTAGAGCTATTCTATGCCTTTGACCGAGGCACCATCATCTCACCCTAAATATTCATTATTTATGAAGAAAGAAAAAAAATTGCCCTTGAGAGTTATTGGGGTAGAATGACAAAGCTTACCCGAGTTGCCATTTTATCACTAGGTAATATCATGGAGTTCGCCGGAACGACCTCGGGCCTATTTACTTTGAAGAGCCACTGCCGTATGGGTCAAATGAGTTTGATTCCATCAAGTTACTAGACTTTTGACCAAGGCCATTGATTAATGGAGATTATTAAAGATCTAGTATTTATCGACATAACATCGCACAAATATTGAATAAAATCCAAGGGTCAGACCAAGATGAAGTTATAATCATGAAAAGGCAGCAAGATTCCAATGCATTACAGAAATGAATGAATATTAATTAATAACTGTATATACCAAAATGAATTCGTTTTTCCTCTACAAATTCAGAAGATAATAATCATGAAACTGCATGCCCCATCTTTGATTATTAATGCACAACAGTGAACTCACAACTATGCCCCTCCAAGCCACTGACTAGAGGCTCATTCTGTGATTACATCTGTTGCTACAATGTACATCTAAATACTTACTGATACTTAAACTCAAGAATCCCTATGAACGCTTCGCATCATTTGACCAGCAATCAGAATTCAAACCCAAATCACCCCTTCAATAAAAATATAGCATTGCTCCTCTCTGATGGAGTCCCTCACAAAGAATCCAAGATAAGAAGGCATGCAGTCCTGTGTTTTCCTTCACCGTTATTATATTTTTCTTGTTATGGTGTGGTTCCGTACAACATTCCTACGCGTCCACTGTGAATGCTTGATGTACTCCAGAGTAACAAAATATATGCAATTTAATGAAGACATCTTAAAAGCTGAGGTTAATGACATGCGTTCCGACACATCACAACACAATCATGCTCCTCCAGTGTTATTAATGTTCTCCAATGAGATCACGGCACCAGATCTACCCTCATCTGATGGGCCAGAATGTGATATCAGAATATAAATCACCCACAAATGAAGGCAGACAAGGTAAATCAAAGCCCATAATTTTGCCGTTGAGTTTCTTTTCAAAAAAAGTGCAGCAGCCACGAAAATATAATCTAATTGTTGAAGCAATGATCCCAGCTGTCTCTTGCCGGAGCGAATTCTGGCTTTTAACATAGGCTTCAAATTTGAATTAGAGAGTTCCCATAATCCAGATTCTAAGTCACTTGATGATGAGCCGGGATTCATAGCTTTTGAACCTGACGTTGACATGTTCTCATCCAGCAACCTTGACACTGCCTGCTGAGTTGATTATGAAAATTAAAAAAGCATATCGTGATTTCAAGAATTAGTATCATGGCCTCGGTAGAAAGCATACCTCGATTCTAAACATAAGACTTGCCTTCTCAGAAGAGAGCGATTCAACCTGTCGACATGCAGAATAAACTTTTTTAATAGATGGGGGTCTGAAGCAAGCCAGTAACTAAAGTCCCAATTCTGTGTTTGGATGAATTTGTTTCAAAAACTTTATGTTTGCATTTTAACATGCTGGATTCTGAAAACCAGATCCGGTTAATTTGTTGATCATTCTTGTTTGATAGCCCAAGAAAGTTGTTATACAAACTGCTAATGTGTTCAGTCGCCCTGTAGGACTGACCAGACTGGTTGGTCCAGCCCGAATTAAAACAGTGATTCAGAAGCATTTGCAAAAATAATACAGCCAACTGGATGTGTGAAAAGCACACCTTAGCCTGTTTCTGTATTAAATGATCAGTCATTTGATTAAGCCTTCGCTTGAGCTCAACTTCAACTTCTGTTGGCTCTTCTATCTCCTTCCTTGTCATTTCAATGTCAGCTTCCAGCTTCCTTGCCTGTGATGTACAAGTGTATTAAATAATTTCATAGCCAATAGAAGTCATATTATTGACTTTGACAGGCCCAATGCAAAACTTAATGAAGTTGAATCTGTACCAAGGCAAGTGCTAGATATACACTATACAGATACAGAGAAAATTTTCAACATTTTTTTAGATATGATAGCACGAGTAAAACCACATTTGAACGAAAACTGACTAAAAACATGCAATATATTTGAAAATAATAACTGAAAAAGGTCCTTAAAGATTGAAACTATTTGCAAGTGGCAAGCCTTTATAATTGATTTAAATATGCTGATTCATGCTCACTTTCAGTTATGGTCAAGCTGTGAAGTCTAGGGCTGTACCATGATAGGTACCTCACCCTTGAAGCACTTAATAACTGGTTTTTGCAAGTTCTTGCAATCGGTTACATTTTGCACATTTGCAAACAACTCCTTGAAGTCAAGTCTCTGTAATTCAAATAACACATAAGTTCGACGCTTTCACCAGCTGGATTTCTAGCCTGCTTTGAGGAGCTTTCTTCCCAGCCGAATTTCTAGTCCGTTTTGAGGAACTTCATCCATTAAAGCATCCCCACAAGCTTCAATTCAATTTCACTTTGCTGGAGACATTTCACTCTTTGCAAATATTGCCACTAACAGTAAGCTTCTTGATTTTTCCGTTGGGGAGAAAAAACTTAAAAGGTAGTATGAACTGCAGTTCAAGCTCAATAGGCAACACATCACCACCTACCAACCTCCCCCCCCCCCCTTCTTTTTTTCCTTAGTCAAAACACACTATTTGAAATCAGTAAGCTATTTGACAAGTGAGGTAGCACCCTTTGTCATTTCAAATTCGGAGCATCTTGAGAACTTGATAACAATAATCATAGTATGGCGGATTGCAGTCTTTGATCCTGGAAATTGAAGCTTCACAAGTTAACTAAGCCATCTAAGCTTGCCTGCAGTTGAAATCTCTCTATCGTAGAACTTTAAAACTCAAATCTTTACGATATCATGAATCTCTTCATTTGGATGTAGCCAGAACCCCATTTCAACCTAAATGATGCCATCCTTGGCTGTAAATTGCTTGCCTCTGGCACCTCCACACCAGATAGAGGGAGAGTTAGGGTTTGCACTTCCGCATTCTGATCTTTTATTTAATCAGGGACACATTTGTAAATATTTAAAAAATTTACATTCTAGTTGCCTTTAACATATCGCAACTGTTTAATATTACTATTAAATCTAATGGACAACAACGGTTCTTCACCAATGAGGCACTTCTATCGTGCCTCACCTTAGGTGGGCCATGGTTAAGCAAAACATTTCAGTTTTGCATGAAGTCAAAAATGGACACCAAATGTGGATAGATAACAGGACATATAGGTGGCTAAATTTTATAAGCAAGAAAAAGTGCGCAGAACATGCAAAAATTCCAAGAATTGGGATACAGCATAATGGAGAAACTGGAATACGAGACTAACTAATTAACTATAAAACTCATTTTGATCCTTCATGTACTTCCTTATCTTTCTAAAATATAATTTAAAAGTTAGAATAACAAAAATCCCATTTAATATAACGAGTAAGAGACACACCAAATTCATAGATAGAAAATTCTAGACAAACTACTAAAAATAATGAAATGCATTGCATCTGAAACATCATAGCTCTTCATGGAAAAGGATGTGAATATAGGTAAGCGGACAAGTTTAAAAGCTTACCTTTTCTTGCAATTGTGCAACTTTATCATTCATAAAAGATTGTTCTGCCTCAAGAATTTCTCGTTCAAATTCAACTCCTTTTGAAGCTAGCTACAACACATCAGCATAGATAAACAGATGTCAATAATATCCTACTAAAAGAAAGCGACCACAGAAGTTTTAAAAAGGAAATATATGATCAACCAAAAAGAAAATACCACAGAGACACCCTCTTAAAATCCCCAGCTCAGGAAAAAGTAAACAAAAGCCGAATTTTAATGTCAGTTTCAGCAACCAATAGTGTGACATGACTTACTTGATTTCGCGAAGCTCCAGTTTGATGAAGATTCCTCATGCTCCTTCTGAGTTCTACAAAAGTTAAAGGATCAAACTATTAACAGACCAGCTCATTTCAACATAATCTCGACTACTCCAGCACCCCAAATAACCAATTTGCAATGATACATGATAATTAAACGTTCACTGATGAATGATAATCAAAGCTATCATTGCCCAGGATCTACAGAAAGACAGACATCTATGGAACATATCCCCAGTGAAAGATATTTTCAGACTAGAGAAAGGGAAATCCTAGTTGACATGTATTGAGATGTTGGGGCAATCCTGTTAAGATATAAGCAAAGGGGTGAGTTAGTTAATAATAGTTAGTAGTTAGTGGGTTAGTTAGAGAGTCTTTGTATAACTAGGGGTTAGAGGTTTAGAGGGAGTATTCATTCAGATTGTATCATTTGTAAACCTAGAGCATTGGCTCCATGGTGTGAAAGGGGAAACCCTTTGGAGGAGAGTTCTCTCTCCTATTCTCTTCTTTTCTCTCTTTCTTTCTCAATTCTTCTTCTCTTTTCTCTTTACTTTTGTTGAAAATAAGATAGGATCTATGTATTTATTGTATAGACAAATCATATCATGTAATTAGGAATAGGATATCTTGTAATTAATTGTTTTGATTTCTCTTTAAGCCTATATAAAGAACTTTCGTTGTGTAGTTGAAACACACGGTATTAAGCATATGTCTCTCGCTTTCTCTCTATTTTAACATGGTATCTAGAGCCTAAAGAGAGACAACCCTAAAACCGTGCTTACCCGGTGGACCCACTGTCCTCCGGTGACAAAATTTTTTTTGGCAAACCGTGTTTCAACTCCGGTTTGCCCCTTCTCCACTGCCGTGACCCATTCCGGCACCATTTTCCGGCCTAAAACCGCCACCACCGTCAGCCGTCGTCAGCCTCCCTCATCTCCGGCGACCTTTCCGGCAACCGACCCCACCACCGTCCTCGCCTCCGTGAGACCGGCCCATCCCTGAAATTTTAGCTCCAGACGCCGTCCCACGCGCCGTCACGCGCCGCTTCTCCATCGCGACCCATCTCCCTCCAGCCGCCGCGCGTGGAAGCGCATGCGGCCTCCTCTCCGGCTGCGATTTCATCTCCGGCGTCGCCCCACCACCCCGGTCCTCGATCTGCTATTAGTTTTTCGTTTCGGTACACGGTTGACCACGTTCCAGTGCAAACAGCCCTGTTTTCTCTCTCCTGGACGTGTTTTTCTCTCTCCTGTGACTGAAAAAAATGGGGTCCTCTGCTGCCGATGCTTCCAAGTCTGCGTTCACCAACTTTGTCACTTCTCCCCTCTCTACAGAGAAGTTGGACGGTTCCAACTATGAAACTTGGGCTTCAGACATTCAGTTATGGCTTATTGGTCAGGGGTATAAAGACCATCTCACCAAAAAGGCCGAATCTGTGCTTGACCCGGCTGAACGTACGAAATGGGAGAAGATTGATGCTCAGTTGTGCAGTCTCATCAAGTCCACACTTCATCCCACTATCAAATCGATTTTCTATCCTCATCTCACGTGTGAATCGGTTTGGAGTCAGGCTAAGGCACTCTACACCAATGACATTCAGCGTCTATAGTGTGGTGCATGATGTGGGAACCGTCATTGGACCAAAGAAGTTGGATGGCCCTATGTCTGCCTATCTCGGTCGTGTTCATCTTGCACTCCATCAATTTAATGAGCTCCTACCTCATTTGCATCTGCCGCAGATGAAGAAGAAGGAACTTGAGCGTGAAGCACATTCTTTATGCTCCTTGGCCTTTATGGCTTACCTCAGGAATACTGCGCTATCCGTGATCGATTTTGGGATCTCTTGTTATTCCCACCATGTCCGCCGCCCGCCTCTTCTTCGGGTCCTTCGAAGTCTACCTGAGCTTCTGTTGCTTCGGGCGCTGGTGACACTGCCGCTTTGCATCTCAAAGACAATGTGATCGGCGTGCGCGAGGTTCCACATCCAACAATAAGAATCGTCCCAAATGTGATCATTGCAACCGTATGGGACACCTTATCGATCGATCTTTGGAAGCTACATGGGCGCCCTCACGTCCGGTAAATTCGGCTCAGACCACCATACGACACACATCGAACTTCGGCTCGGCTAAGCCAACTCCATCCGACTATGAAGAATTTCTCCAATGGTTTGAGAATCGCGAACTCAGGATCCATCGCTTGATTGCACTGCGGTAATTCATTTGCTTGCATCTCTCGGCCCAATTCCCTTGGCCTCGGGTCCTTGACTCAGTGCATCCGACCACATCACCGGTAATAAAGCTCTTTTGTCCTCTCTTTCTACATCGGTTACTTACCTAGTATGACTTGACCCGGTGGTGCGAAACCAAATCCCAAGGGATTAGTGCGCCAAACTCCTCCCTTCCTGTCGATTAATTACGTACTTTACGTTCCTGAGTGCCCATTTAATTTGCTTTCAATCGGTCGTTTGACCGTTCTCATAGCGTGATGTTACCTTTACTAATAACAATGTTACCTTGCGGGGCCAGAAATGCGGGACGGACGATTGGAATCGGATGTGAGTCTAATGGCCTCTACTATCTATCCTCATCCAGGGTGTGCTCTGCCACAGATTCTCCTCTTACTATCCATGCTCAGTTGGGATCATCCAAGTCTTCACAAGCTTCAGAAGCTGATGCCTAGTCTCTCCAAGTTATCTAGTTTAAATTGTGAGTCGTGTCAGTTAGGGAAACACATTCGTAGTCACTTTCCTGATAGAGTCAATAAACGGGCTTCGTCCCCTTTTGCTTTAGTTCACTCCGATGTTTGGGGTCCGTCTTGCACTAGTACTACTTTTGGGTCCAAATATTTTGTAACTTTCATTGATGATTTCTCGCGTTGTACTTGGTTATTTTTAATGAAAAACAGGTCTGAGTTGTTCTCTATTTTTGAGCAATTTTATCAAGAAATTAAAACTTCGGTTTGGTGTTTCGTCGCTCTTTGCGTAGTGACAATGCCCGTGAATACTTGTCCCAACAATTTCAAAATTTTATGGCATCTAACGGCATTCTTCACCAAACATCCTGTGCTCACACACCTCAACAAAATGGGGTAGTGAGCATAAAAATCGGCACCTCATTGAAACCACTCGGACTACGCTTCTCCTTAGTAATGTCCCAACTCGTTTTTGGGGGATCTTTGTTCTAACGACTTGTTACCTCACAAACCGCATGCCTTCTTCGTAGCTTGATGATCGAGTGCCACACTCGGTACTCTTCCCACATATCCTCTCCATTCGATTCGCCTCGTGTCTTGGGTCCACATGTTTTGTCCTGATCTCACTCCTGGTCTTGACAAACTCTCACCTCGTTCACTCAAATGTGTCTTTCTTGGTTACCATCGGTCCCAAAAGGTTATCGTTGTTATTCACCTACTCTTCAACGCGTTACCTTATATCGGTGATGTTACCTTCTTCGAGTCTGTGCCTTACTTTGAGTCGACTCCACTTGTCTCCAGAGCCTCTTCTGCGATCCTCCCAGTTCCTCTGCGATTGAGCTTCCTGAGATTGTCACTCAGATACTCCATCTGTGGACCCACGGTGTGCGACCACTACAGGACTTATCATCGCCGCGCGACCTACCGAGGTACATATCCCCTGCTCTCGCCGCTTCCCTCGACATCGAGGCCATGCCAGACTCACCACCGGCGCCATCTCCTTTCGGAGCAAGGCCGCCACTGAGTTTGACCTTTCCATTGCCGCCCGTAAAGGTATCTGTTGTACTCGTAACCCATCCCCTCATTACATTGCTTTGAGTTATCATCGTCTTTCTCCTCCACATTACACTTGTTTGTCTTCTTTGTCTTACATCTCTATTCCTAACACTCCAGGTGAAGCTTTATCCCACGGAATGGCGGCAAGCAATGATTGACGAGATGTGTGCTCTTCAAAGCGATGGTACCTGGGGCCGGTCTCTCTACCTCCTGGAAAGTCTGTGGTTGGGTGTCGTTGGCTTTACACTGTCAAGGTTGGGCCTGATGGTAAGATTGATCGATATAAGGCCCGGTTGGTGGCCAAAGGTTACACTCAAATATTTGGGCAGGATTACAGTGACACCTTTTCACCTGTGGCTAAAATGGCTGCGTCCGTTAGGCTCCTCCTCTCCATTGCCGCCATCCGTCGTTGGCCACTTCACCAACTTGATATTAAAAATGCTTTCCTGCATGGTGATCTCAAAGAGGAAGTCTATATGGAGCAACCACCGGTTTGTTGCTCGGGGAGTCCTCTAACATGGTTTGCCAGGCTCCACGAGTCTCTCTATGGTCTTAAACAGTCTCCACGAGCTTGCTTTGGCAGATTCAGTTCTATAGTGCAGCAGTTTGGTATGATTCGATGTAACAATGATCACTCTGTTTTCTATCGCCATTCAGCTCAAGGATGTGTTTATCCGGTTGTGTATGTGGGCGATATTGTGATAACTGGTAGTGATCGGCAGGTATAATCCGGTTGAAGCGATATCTCTCTCTGAGTTTGGACTAAGGACCTTGGCAAACTACGTTATTTTTGGGTATCGAGGTAGCGCAATCCAAGGATGGTCCGGTGATTTCACGGAGGAAATATGCTATGGATATTCTTGAGGAAACAGGTTTATTGAATGCCAAGCCGTTGATACTCCTATGGACCCAAATGTCAAACTTACGCCTAATCGGGAGGCCTCTCGGATCCAGGGGAAGTGCAGGAGATTGGTTGGTAAATTAAACTATCTCACAGTCACCAGTCCAGATATTTCCTTTGCGATTAGTGTGGTAAGCCAATTCTTAAATTCCCCTTGTCGGGATCATTGGGATCTTTATGTCGCATCCTGAAATATATTAAAAGTGCCCAGAAAAGGTCTTATTTATGAGGATAAAGGTCATACTCGAGTAGTTGGTTACTCAGATATCGATTAGGCGGGCTCACCCATTGATAAGCGATCCACTAGGGTATTGTGTACTAGTTGGAGGAAACTTGATATCCTGGAAAAGCAAGAAGCGAATGTTGTAGCAAGATCTAGTCTTTGAGGTGAATCTGAGCCATGGCATTAGTGACTCAAGAGCTCATGTGGTTGCAATCACTTCTCAAAGAACTCAAGTTTGGAGAGGATATGCCAATGACAGTGATATGTGATAATCAAGCGGCATTGCATATTGCCTCCAATCATGTATTTCATGAGAGGACTAAGCATATTGAGGTGGATTGTCATTATACTAGAGAGAAGATCGAATCGGGGGACATCACCACTAGCTTCGTAAATTCCAATGACCAATTGGCAGATGTCTTCACTAAATCTCTAAGAGGTCCTCGAATCAGTTATATATGTAACAAGCTTGGTGCATACGATTTATATGCTCCAGCTTGAGGGGGAGTGTTGAAAATAAGATAGGATCTATGTATTTATTGTATAGGCAAATCATATCATATAATTAGGAATAGGATATCTTGTAATTAATTGTTTTGATTTCTCTTTAAGTCTATATAAAGAACCTCCGTTGTGTAGTTGAAACACACGTTATTCAGCATATGTCTCTCGCTTTCTCTCTATTTTAACAACTTTCACATATCAATTTGTAGGTTCCTAACAATTGGTCCGACTATGCCGTTTTTCGAGAAGGTGCCAGTGTATTTCGCATCAATGGAAGCACGTGTGGAGAATCTGGAATATTCAATGGAGTCCCTGAAGAAAGTCGTGGCTCAGAACACAGCTCAGTTAGTGAAATTGGAAGCCAATACTGCCACCATGAAAGAAATCAACAGCATGCTTAAGAAATTCATGAAGAAGAAGGGGATTGTTATGGATGATGACAAGAAAACGGTAGAATCCAAGAATCTTGATTGGAATCAGAAGTGGATCAAGAAAGTGGAATTGCCCTGTTTTGAAGGAACTGGCCCGATTGGGTGGATCGCAAGAACAGAGAAAAGCTTTGAGCTGCAACAAATTCCAGCAGCGGAGAGGCTTCAGTTGGCGTTCGCGAGTATGGAAGGGGCAGCGGTGCCTTGGTTTCGATCCTGGTGACAAAAGAACCCAACTGCTTCTTGGGATTCTTTCACTGTAGCTTTGATTAGACGATTTGGGGTTCAAGAATCAGCAAACAAGGTCAAGGATGGAGGGACAGATATTGGAGAAGCAACAACAGCGAAAGGACCAAATATGTCGTTTGCGACGGGGTCGTTTTCAGCGTCGTGGTGGGAAGCAGAGTCAGAGGAGCGAACCTTCACGGTATGTTAAGCAATCGGGTTCCGCCACCACCGTCGAAATCATCGGAGATCCAAGAGTCGCGGGTCCCAACCATTCCGCCGCTCCTGTCAGAATCGCCTGACATCGTCCCACGAGTGGTGGTCATGCCATCGACGATGATTGCAGCACTAGAACTTCAAGATCCAAAACAGAAGATGACGGAAGAAACTCGGATCAAACAACCACCTCCGCCAGAACCACCGCACAGCGGCGCATGCGTGGCGACCGTTCTCCGCCCAGTACCGCCAGATCTGGGCGTTTCAGTGGGTAGGGTTGCCTCGCACTTGTCTTCCGGTCCAGGCTCCGTAGATACGAACGCGTTTCTGTTGGAGAAGAGGGACCATGAGGTAAATGGGGTCTCATTTGCGTTGGGCCTAAGTCCATACCTAATGGGTCAAGCCCAAACTCATTTTGATAAGCTAATATGTGAAGGAGAGTCACGTGAGCTGTTCCGAAAACAGAGAAGAGAAGAGTTGTCATTCAACAAAGCTGTCCAATCATTACTCCTTGAGCTAGCTAGCTTTTGGGTTGAGTTAGACCTATCCCAAATTATAATAATGTGGTTCCTAAAAACCCCATAGAAGCCTAACACAACTTTGTTTCAAACCTAAATAGTGAGTCCTTTAATTGCATACCAACCACCTATTTTATCCAAACTTTTAATAGCTTCAAATCACGAATATTCATAGGTCTCTTGGAAAATTGAATATACCCAAAGTAATCGTTGTGCATATTCTGTTCAACAAGCTTGAAAATTATCCTTATAAGCCTATATTAACCTTTTTCCATTTTTATTAAGAACTCGTAGACTAATATTTAAGGTTTGAAAAACCTTGGTAGCTAATGAGTCCCATGAAAAAACACTATTAATAGTTGGAATGAAATAGAATGTTTCAGACAATGAGTCAATGACTTTGCAAAGTGGCAGTACCTTCATGAACAAACTCCTTTGATGCAATTTTCTGTCTGAGTTCTGCTACTTGTTTTACCTGGCCCAAACACGTATTATAAGTAACAAAATAATTTAATATTCTCACCCAGATATGAGGATGACACAAGGATTTGGTTAATTCAGTTCCAATATAATGGTCTCATTCTAATCCTCCAATAAGCTACATTTACAACCACAACATCTTTAGGGAGTTGACTGGTGAATTCAATTTAACTTTTTAACTTTCGGTTCCAGCAGTATTTAGGAAATTTTTCCAGACAGTGTCAGAGTCGGTAATGGAGATAAGGTCTCGAGTTACTTGGCTCTTATCAGTTTTCAATGTGATGCTAGTTTGGCCATATTAATTATCTTATTAATTATGTTGCTACCATATTAATTATCTTATTAATTATGTTGCTACATTTAGGAAATCATAAATCCTCACATTTAGTAAAGTCCAAAGCATTGTGATAAGTAGTGGCAAGTCTATTTTTTATTCAATAATTTCAGAATTTTATCAATAGCTACAGCCTAAAAATCTTGCATTCTATGAATCATGTGAAGTGGAAGGAAGTCATCTTAGAATCTAAACATACCTCTACTTCAAGGTTCGCCTGCACAGCTGCGAGGGATCTTGCGAGATCAGCATTAGCAGTCTGCAACCAATCAGACATTTATCAATGACAAGCTTATCTAGATAATTGCAAAACTATAACATTATGATAAAATTATTTGCTAAATGGTGCTGTAAGCTATACAACGTATAGTAAGTACAAACAAATGGCTAAAACAAGTTAAATCAACATACCTCCAGTTTAGCTAATCGTGCAAGAATTTCCATTCTAGTATTATTATGTTTTTGCTTTTCTAACTCAACAGCTTCCATTGTTTCCATCATATTGCTCTGAAGCTGCGAAGCCTGAAGGACAGAACAAAAGAGGATTGAATAAGTAACCAACATGTCAAAAACATCAAGTGCCATCCAAAACAGCCATCTAGACAACAATTAATTTTGAAGCGATTTCAGCTCATTAGGAGAAGCTTTTATACTGTGGAAACATGAAAAGGCAATTTATTTTTCTCATCGAAAATATCAGTTCAAATAACTGTCATAACATTACCTCTTGTGCTTGTTGTTTAGCTCGCTCCTCAAGTATTTTCTCTAGACTTTGCTTCTCCCCCTCTAATTTGGCCACCATATTCTCCTTTTCCTTGATAGCATTTATTGCTTTAGCTGCTGCTCTCTCAGCTAGGATCCTCTCTCTCTTCTTTCTCCTTTCCTCCCTCTCATGTTCACTTTCAGAATCAGATGTTGAACCGGACTCTGTATCTGAACCAGAACTTCCGTCACTTGCCATGGAAGAACCCCTTTTCAAATCATCAGATGTTGAATTTCCAGAGACTGAATTAAGCTCACGCCTCCCTTTTATCGCACTTCTCAGTTGACCGCCAACATCTACTGGGATCTTAGCTTCATGCACCTTATCAACCCCCTTTACCGGTATTGTTTCTGCATTGAAATTTTTGTTGTCTTCCTGGAAAGATTCTGGTGAAGAAGAGTCCCTATAATCAAAACGGTGCTCATGTTCTTCATTTGGCTTATCATTGGTCTCAACTACAGGCTTGTCAGAACTGTTCTTACTAGCATTTTCCTGTCCTCTCGTCCATTCACCATCAGTCTCCAATTCTACATTCAACTGCCTATCGGTCGAACCCGGAGAGGTAGAGTCCTTCCCGTCATCACTAATTTTTCCACTCAATTTAATTCCTTTGGCAGAGTCTAACCTCTGCAAAGACCTTGAACCACTGTTACCACTTTTTTGATTCCTCCTTACATCTGACACCGATAAACTCTTATGCTTCCTACTATTTTGCCTTAAACCACGAGCTGCAGGTATCCCGTTACCTTGATTCCCCCCAGAGGCAGAAGCTATAGGCTGACTAGGTGAACTAAGGAGTTCAGTCCAATCACCATCTGAGATATTAGGGCTAGATTTTGGAGAGAGTTTGGGTGCAGTTGGTGCTGTAGTTTTAAGCACGCTAAAATTGGGATCACTACGCAGTTTTCCATGATAATCATTGTTCTCGGGGAGTTTCTTCTTCAATTGATCCTTTAGAGACACACCGCTCCCTGATTTCGCAGGAGCATCAATGCTGGCCTGTTCCTCGGATCGAAGCCTCTCGTTCTTCCGAAGCGATTCAGCCGCTTGCTGATCGATCTGAATCGTCCAAGTAACGCAATTGTGGGGAGGAAATGACATACATATAATGCAAGAGAGTAAAAAAAAAAAAATTATAAGCAAGCAATAAATTAAAATTAACGAAGCAAATTATAATTTCGTGGAACAATTCCTACGGGGATAAAGAAAATGCGAGACATTGATATAGCTGAACTTACCTGTTGGAGAATGGTCTCAGCGGCTTTGAGTTTGGAGGAGATCCAATTCGCCATGGTTTCAGCGAGTGAGATGTGAGGGTAAAAAATGACCGCAGAGCCACAACTGGCGCGTGATTGACGAAACGCGGCGTTTTAATGAAGATTTGCGAGTGCTGAACAGGAAATAGAAGGAGACGGTGATTTTCTGAGAGACGGGTGCATGACGAAGAAGAAGAAGAAGAAGAAGAAGAAAAATACTATCGTGAAAGCTGTTAGGAAGAAGATCGAGAGTGGTAGAGGGACATGCGACTCCTGAAACGTGTTTCTTGGGCGAATGGCAATGATGTTGCCCCGACAACTACCAACTTGACCATTACTACCTACACCCCTACCATTTTCTAACCACACCCCTACATTTTCGAAAAAGCCCAAGAAACCCTTTTCTCCCCAAAACCACCCCACCCCCTACCACACTCCACCACCGGATCAGTTTCGAATTCGGATTTTCTGTGGTCATTTTTTGACGCAGTTGCCGCAGTCAGATAATGTGGACTGTATGATCTTGATCAGACAGTACACATTTCAATATCGAATTTTGTATCTGGTTTACTCAACTTTGGAATGTGCATCGTCCGATCAAGATCAGACGGTCCACATCATCTGCCGGCAGAGAATCTACATTCATCACTTTCTTCCTTTTCTGCATGCAACTTCCTCTTCATCCTCCCCATCATCTTCTACTTTGTTGGAGTTCTGCATCCATACCTTGTTGTTGCCTTCTTGCCATCTTTATCCATCCCCGTTATTGTTGCTTGCATTCGCTCATGTTTGTCTGTGTATTTTTTTTTCTTGTTTTTCCAACTTTTCGGAAATTAATTTCTATAACACACTTTATTGTGTTTCGAAAATTAAGTTCTAGAATTTATATATGACGAATATCGATATATTTTGAAAATTAATTTATGAAATACTATAATATGTGTTCTTGAAACTAGTTTCCAAAAGCTTTGCAGAAAAATATGCATCTTTTCTAATATTGTTTTACGGTTCAGTATAACTAAAGACACTTATGTCATGATTTATGAGGAATTGGACATACCAACTACCAACATTGCGGATTATAGTGAAGCATTCACTACTACAGAGGTAATTGGATTGTAAATTAATATGTTAAGTTATGACTATTTGAACACAGAAACCTCAATTTGTAATTTATAATTTTAGGTCTTTCCTATGCGAGATGCTCTATTCAATTGGGCTCAAGAAGTTGGCAAAGTGAATGGAGTTGTTGTTGTTATTGAGAGGGCAGATACATATGTCGGACATAGATGAAGGAAGATAATTGTAATTATGGATTGTGAGAGTGTGGAAAGTATAGAGCATACTTCAACGGTATTGAGTTTGTAAATGACAATCACTTTGTATAGGAATAATATGATGCAAAATATTTCAACTTAATTCACTTTATTAAACGTATAATATGATTGACTTTTTCTAAATTCGACTAATTTATAGGTCTTTTTCAAGGTTGTATCTCCATTAACTCACACTTCACTATGGCGTACCCATTATTGCTATGTTGAATCACAGTCATGAGAAGTTTCATATGTTGGTGGCATGCAGCATTGTATGTCATTATTTGGACAACTGGAGTCGGAATACGTAGACATTACAAATCATTGATTATATATTTGTAACAAAATATTGATATTTTACATTTGTGTAATTTGAGGATGAGGTGTTTATGATGATTGGTGTACGAAAAATTGTGTTTCAATCGACAATCTCTTTTTGCCGCAATAAATGAGTTTCTTCGGGTTTTCTAACACCACACAATGCAAATAGTTGTGCCAACCAGAATTTGCATTACATCCTAGCATATACATGCGAAAAAAAAAAAAGCCATGTACTATATCAGTGTATATGGTATAAAAATCAGCATTTACATCCGAGCATCAAGTCGTCACTTAAATATTAAGGGGGAAGGAAAAAAAAATCATCGTCACCATGTAACAAAGAAATGCCAATGAAGAAGAGAAACCGTAAATAAAAAGTGGGAAAAGAGGATGAATCAAACACTAAACGATTCTTACAAAATCTCAAAATTTCCCCACCAACAAGCTCTCATCTTGAACAGCAAGTAGCTTGTTTAGTTGCAGTGACTTCATCCTCAGCTATATGGATCTCCTTCCCATTCGAAAGATTAATCGGTTTCTCATCCATTTTGGCATCCAAACTTTTCTGGCTAGTGATGTCAAGTATCTTTGAGATCATTTGTAAGAATACTTCCTCAACATTCAGATTCTTCAAAGCAGAGGTTTCCATGAAACATAACCCTTCCGTCTCTGCAAACCCTTTGCCTTCTTCTTTCTCAACTTCTCTTGATTCGCCTAGATCACATTTGTTTCCCACCAGAATAACCACCATGTCTTCGCCACCAAACCCCCTCAGCTCCAATAACCATTTTCTTACGTTCTCATAACTTGATCGCCTCGTTATGTCATATACCAGCAATGCCCCTAATGCTCCTCGGTAATACGAACTTGTGATAGCTCTAAACCTGCCACATAATTAATTACACATCACATCCATAACTTTTAGCTAGTTCTTTCTAATTTGCATAACAATATTAACATGAACATATCTTATTGGATCACATTCACATGAAGATCGAAATCGGGTGTTTGCAGAGTTGTCACATGAGTTTGAATGTATCAATGTATCAATTTTTTTTTTATCAATGTATCAACTTAATTAGCTATTACATTAAAATTAAATATAATTTACAAGTAAGACACTGATAACTCACGTCTATGGATTACCTAAGAAGTTTATATGAATAGAAAGCTAAAATAGTTTGATGGGTTAATACCGCTTTTATTCCCTGTAATATAAGAGAAATCCAGTTTTAGTCCCTCCCAAAAATTTTGTTTAGACTCCGCCCCTGTAATATCAGATTCCCCCACTTTTAGTCCCTTACGTTATCTCTCCATCCACGTGGTATGTGTGACGTGTAAATTTTTTTACACATGGCCTATGTCATGCTATGTCATGCTGACACATAATAACTCATCTTAACAAAATTAAATAAATAAATTAAATAAATAAATAGATAGGCAGCTTTCCGTACAAATTTGCTAAAGAGAGGGACAGAAGAAAGTGATAAAAAGAACAGTCTTCAGCTTCAGGCCTCAATGGGTACTGATGAGCTCTACCACTGCTTTCATCCTTATTCTCCACTTCACCACCATCTTTGGAACAGAGTGCGGTTTGCTCAACTAGAAGATAAATACAAGACTTGATTTCTATATTTGTAATTTGTAATTGTAATTTGTAAAGCCCCTGATCCTAGGGCTTTTTGGACCTGAAAAAGAAATTCATGGGGTTTTAATTCTTTAACCCATTCAGTTTGGGGTTCACGTCACCGCCCTTCGTGGTCTTTCCTCCTTCCCCTTCCCGATGCTAGTGACTGCGCATCGCCGCTGTGCTTTGTTAGCCCCCAGTTTTCTTGAGTTTTTAATTTCAATCTCCACCCTTTACCTCTGTTGGTGACTGGACATTGCCTCTGTTGCCTAAATGGAGTGAATAAATCAATCATAGCAAGTGAAAAGGAAGATTTTGCAAAGTGGTTTTGAAGTGAGATAGGAGAACGGGTTTGGAGTGCAGAAATTGGGATTTTCGTGGTGGAGGAAAAATAGGGTTGAGGAGAAGATGCAAAAGAAAGACCCAGTTTCATCCCCACCTTTCAAATCCAACTTGTTCTGGAACTCCCCATCAAGCTGGGTAAGGTGATTGGGATCTGACGCTTGAGGATTGTGGTGAGCATGGTGGGAAACAGGGGAAAGAGGTTCACCCTGAGAACCCAGAGAAACATAATTCACTCCTACCTCCCTCGAACCGCGAATTGGTCACAAATAGGTAGCTTTCTTTCATTTGAGCTGGAAATAGAAGAAGCTTTGCTTCCCCCTGATTCTGCAAAGAAGAAAAGCAAGGAAGGAAGGAAGAAGACGACACGGATGAAACGAAGAAGAAGACGAAGTTCTATTCTTCCCTTTTCTATCTATTTTATTCTTTTATTATTTATTTATTTATTTTATTTATTTAAATTTTTTAAGATTGGTTATTATGTGCCAGCATGACACAACCCATGATTAAAAAAATTTACACGTCACATATACCACGTGGATGGAGAGATAACATGAGGGACTAAAAATAAGGGAATCTGATATCAAAGGGGCAGAATCTAATCAAAAATTTTGGGATGAACTAAAACTGGATTTCTCTGATATTACAGGTACTAAAAGCGGTATTAACCCATAGATTATGTGGTTGGCCACCAAAACCTTCACCACCTCACATGCATTTCTCCACCCGACTCCATATTGATTGCCAATCTGCTTTTCTATTCTCTCTCTCAATCACATTTTTTTTTTTTTGGGTAGTTCTCTCTCAATCACTTTGATGTTTACTTTCCCTATCACTACCGCATGGGAATTGTGCTCAGCAAAGTGTAAGAAAATCATGTGACCCATATCGTGGACCCGCTTCGCCCAATAGTTACGTAAAATTGCATTGCATTATTAAGGGAAAAAGAGAATACTTGATTTCTACACTTAAACCAACCAAGAGTGATACCTACTCTTTGAACACACTCATTTTTCATTCACATCATTTAAATCAATTAATGGTACGCAATACAGTGGCATATTCATTAGTCAACGCAGATAGAAACTAGATCTGCTTGCTATGTTGAGAGGAAGGGGGAGAGAGGGAGAGTATTTTCTGCTTTTCTTATGATGAAAGTGCAAGGAAAAGAAAAGTAAAAATGAAAGGAAAAAAAAAGAAGAAGAAAAAAGAAATTGTGCTCATGTAAGTATGTAACCCAAGGGCAAAAATAGTGCAAAGAAAAAGCTTTTCTTTTTTAATGGGTGACAATGTCAATACTTAAATATATACTAAAATTTATCCTTAAATGGTTCATCCAAATCACTCGGATTGATTGAATTAGTTGAATTGCAATATTTTCCATATATTAATTAATAATTAATAATCTTTTATATAAAAAAAACCCTACAAAAGTGAGTTAGAAAAAACAAAAGTTACAAGAAGCACCCACAGAAAAGGAGGAAATTACGGCGAGGTTCCACTTTCCAATAAAGCATCAATACTAATTTGACCTCTCAAATTTTTGAACGATATACTATATACTGCAGTATTACCATCCGTGAACAAGTTTTCTGTATTAGAATTCAACCCAACCCATGATGATAATCTGATCTCACTATCTCAGTGTCTTCAGGGTCCCACTGAATGGAATTATAGTACCACTTTACTAATTTCGTTCACCCCACGTAATTTAACCACCACTCAATTGGCATTTGCCAGCCACCACTTTTTTAAATTATCAAATTAGTTAAGAGATAATCACGGACGAACTTTGCAGTTTTTAAAAAAAAATGCTCAAATATTCTTCCTCCTCACTCCCTATCATATTAGCCAACAAAACTACTACAGGATTAAAATACAATTGATACAAGATCTTGATTCTTGAGCCAATTCAAAACCGAGAAGTCTAATACTCCCTCCGGTCCTAAATATAAGAGACAAAATCCTAATTCATCAAAACCAAGAAAAACACTCTTTTTTCCAATGAAAAACACATTTTTATCTCACATATCTCTTATATTTTAAAACCCTAAAAAACACCTTTTTTTCTCTTACATTGAGAACCGGAGGGAGTAATAAATAAAGTCACATGAGCTGAATTCATATTGAAGTCTTCCAGAATAAGCAAACCCAGTGGACACCCACTCTGAAATTGAAACCCCATTTGGAAAACCCTTAATTGAAATTACAAAAGAACGTAGACACTGCATACAAAATCAAGAAAATATGACACTACATAAGAGCGGTGGTATTATGTATACCATAACTTAATTCTGATTAGCAAACACAAGAATATTCTAATAACTCTATTCGATCAGAGCTTATTGTTATGAATTTTGTTCATCATCGAAACGAAATAGCTATGATCAAAACATTCAAAATAAACACAACAACAACAACAACAAGGACGATCAAAGACTAACAAAACAAAGCAACAAACAAAAAATAAATAAATGAGTAAATGAAAGCTAAATTAAAGTGATGACCAATTAAAGAGAATACAAAGACTCGTTCATTGGAATGGAAGTGATGAAAAAAGAGACAGAGGAATAACGAGTTTTAAGTTTAATTAATTACCTTTCTTGGCCGGCAGTGTCCCATATCTGGGCCTTGATGAGTTTGTCTTTTACCTTGATGTCCCTGTAAGCAAATTCCACTCCTATTGTTGGTTTCGAATCCAACCGGAATTCATCTTTTGCAAACCTTGATAGCAGATTCGATTTCCCCACTCCTGAGTCCCCAATCAAAACTGTCTTGAACAGATAATCACACTCTTCGTCAAATGCATCAGCCATATATATGAATATTATGATCCTCCTTCAATATTCTCTATTAATCTCTACCTCTCAAGCCTTCTTTTCCCCGGCCCTCCTAATATATATACCCAAATCAAAGAAATTAAACTCAAAAGAAACAATTAAGGCTAATGAGGAGGTGAAAATACTTAACAAAATAAAAATGATCGTTAAGAACTACACAAGCAAGGAAGAAAGTAAAAATAGGGTGCAAGGTCATGATGTGATCTTATTTATACAGTGTTAGATGGATATGGGGCACTACACAACTCTCTGTTATTTTTTTTGGAGGGTATTGAGTTTCTTTTTTACATGTGAAATGAAACCATCGATAAAGACATGCATGATGAATAGTCTTTGATGTTGTCCGTGCTTGTGGATATATGTCATCAACCAAGGGGAAGAGCCAGCCATGGTTGCATCCATTTTCAAACAAGGTCCAATGGTATTGTTCCACCTGTCCCCTTCCCTTTTTTAAATTTGAAAAGTGGGCATTTTCATGCTCTTGTTTGTGGCCTTCAGGGATTGGCTTTTCACTACTTTGTGCACATCACTGAACAAATTGGTTATCATATGACATTGTCTGGATCATTGCCGTCTCAAGGGGGTTAAAAAATTATCAAGGGTAATGATTCCAAATTATCTCCTCTTGAAAAAAATATAGTTTACATGTGATCATTTGTGTTTGTGGCTAGATGCGTTGTAATGATACAATTAGCAATGGGTATGTTTGTCATTAACAATAAAGATCCAGCTTTGTATAACAGGCAATTATCGGATATGATTTAATCAATGTCGGGTTACACGAAAAGTAAGTAATTCGTATTTTTCAAAACAAAAAATATTTCTATTAAGGGAAAAAAAATTATCTCTTTTTTTTTTTTATCTTCCACAGCTTTTGTTCTTCACTCTGTTTACGGACTCTTACATTTGTAACACCGTTTCATATTAAATACTCCTTCGGTCTTAAAGCTTTATATTTATGTATTTTAGCTTTTGATTTTTGTTTCGAAATTTTGGTTATTTTAGAAATTCAAGCTCTCTTTTCCCATTATATCTTTAAATTATGAGCATGCGTTAATTATATTTTATATTTAGGAGTAGTAACTATAGTAAAGTGTTAGTAATTTTCAATGAGTTTTACATTGAAAAGTGGTATTTCTATTAAGGGCACTTTAGCCTAAAGTTATCTCAATTAATTATTTCTTAACTTGTGTGTCAAAATCTTAAACAACCAAATTTCTTGGACGGATATTGAGTAAATAATAAAGTTTGTATGGTTTGGTTCGCAAACTTTAGGATATAATCTCAAACTTCACTTAGGGTTGATTCTTATTTGATCAGGTTATTAGGTTATTCTGTTTTTCTAATTTACTCTATTCGTATCTTTCCCAATATAATTTAAAATTAAACCCCATTTTACGGTGTGCAGAAGATAATATCAGATTTAAAATCTCTCATATTAAAAACTTTATTGAGGGCTAATCTCTCATATTTTGGAGTGGCTAAAGAAGGATTGGATGGTTTGAATTTCTCATGTTTATGGGAAAAGTAACTAAGTAGTTGACTTTTTTTATAGGCAAATGTTAGTGATTAGTTTTGTCAGATGGGAGAAAGATTTTGTTAGTGGCAAGGATCTGAGCCCTGCACCTTCTGCTTGCAACTTCTTCATGTCATTTGGCTTAACCACTGACAAAGTTGACTGTTAATTAACTTCTGACACTACCTTCCGTTGGGATTGCACGTTTTGCATTCCCCTCCCCCCGAGTTGCATCCCATCTTTTGGCAAAATGTTGTAGGGGTTTGTTTTCCTCGTAGTTTTGTAGTTTAGGGACCTTCTGTTTATAAAAAATAAAAAGAATAAAACTTCACTTGATAAAAAAGAATTAGTAAAAAAAAATTGGTAATTAAAAATAATTAAATACCCATTGTGGTAAAAGAAATTACACCCTAAAAAATATTTTAGGAAGTAATATTACAACATGGAACTACGATTAAATATGGTTGGACGTCTACGTAAAACTTTTTTATATTGACAGTACATAGTTATTAAACTCTTTATTTAGCCTTTGTTTGTCAAGGCCAATAAGGTAGCTTATAGATTATTGTACTAGCTTATTAGCTTGTTTGAAAAAAAAAGAAGTGTTTAGTAAACAAGCTTATCACACAAGCTTATATCTTTTTTAGATGTGATTCGAAATGAAATAGCTAGCATATGAGCTTATAGTTTTTTATATTTTTTCTGTGTTACCCATTTATAATTTGTTTATAATAAACTAACTGCTCTATACGCATTCTCCTCGTTGTTCTATTTTAGTCGATTATTGTGTGTGAATATTGTGAATCATAAGTTAGTGTACACTCTCATATATATCAGAACATCTAGCTTCCTCTTACGTTAATAACTCCTACTCAGCCTAAAAAAACTTCTATTTATATTTTTAAAGTCAAATATATATATATATATCCATTAATTTTAATAATAAATATTTAAAAATTTAGAATGAATTTAAAAATAAATATTCTAATTTTTGAAAAAAAAATATAATTTGAAATAAATTCAAATATTAAAATTGATACAAAAAATTAAATAAATATTTACGTCAAAAAAATAGATAAACATGTTCTTTTATGTAATTTTATATTATCAATTGGTTCAGGAGTTAATTTTAACAAACATTTTAATTTTAATCAGCTAGCTTATTTTAACCAAACAGAGCCTAAAAGTCCATATGTTTAGGTTTTCTTTATGGACAAATTACTTTTACAAATTTTTCAATATATTTATTTAGGCTGAAAAAATCAAAATAAAAAGAAATAACCTTTTGATTATTTTGAGAAGTTAGCTTGAGTAAATAAATAAATAAATAACATCATAACGATCTATTAAAACAAAAATATTTTTTATAATTATGATCAAACAAAAATATTTCTATTATATATAAAATCTCAAAAAACATAAATTAGTTATTAACGTAATCTTATAATCATTTTTTTCTAAATCAATTATTTATCCACTTTAAGAAATAAATTCTTTCAAAACTTGACCATACAACCTTTGAAAAACCCATTCCATTTACGCATTCCAATAGCCACCGCGCGAGTGATGCGTGCGAGGTAAGGAAGCAACCAAAACAAGGATCCTTTTATTTTTTTATTTTTTTTTTCCTTTTGAGGTTGTTTAGGGTCGTTTATAGATTCAAATTCAATATCGGGTGTCAATATTAGTAGTATATATTTACCTTACCTAGTAATTTTATATCGAAATGATCAAATGAATATGAAATTGAAACAGCTGCTCTTTGATAATGTATCCGGGCTTGTATGCCTCGAAATATTAGTTTAGCTTGTTAGTTTTCTTTTTCTATTTTCCCTGTTTCCCCTCTTTTAATTTATGATTTTTTTTCCTCAGCTATGTATGTGTAAATCACCTGTTTGTGGAAATGTTTGCAATAGCTGAAAATGTATCTATCATAATCCCCAGCAAGGTCTAACAATGATTTCAAAGCTTTGGTTCCCCAGGAAAATTAGTATTGTATCTATCACTATGGAAGAAATTATTCTATTCTATTCTTTCAATGACAATTGTGTATTTGTATGTGTTCTTCAATATTGTTATTATTGCCTTCTTTTAAAGACCTAACCATTTCTAATTCTTTGTTGTATTGCCTCTTAGGCTGTTGGAAAATATAAAAGAAAGGGGAAATCATATTCGTTATAGCTACACCAGATGCAACTCAACTAACTATGAAGAGTTGGAAGACATTGATCAATGGAAGATTGTGACTCAAAGATTGCTCAAGGTTAAATCAAACCAGAAAAGTGATGTTTATAGCTACAGGATGTTTGAGGGTCTGTAATATATACTGCTGGTGTGGCTAGAGCTGTTGCTAATGCAATAAATTAGCAAAATGTAACAGAGAAGAAGCAAGGTTGCATAAGTCCTCAAGATTCAAGAATTACTCTAGAATCTTTGGGAAATACCAGCTAGATGCATCTAGGATAGACACTTTTTTTTTTATGTATATGGATAGACACAAAATTAGAGCTTATTACTGTGCCTCAACTTCTATTGTATTGTGACCTTTTACCTTTATGTAGCTTGTGCTTGATTTTTGTATATTGTCTCAACTTATACTCAATTAATAAAGCAACAACTCTAGCCACATCTTCTCTGGTTTTCATAAAAAAAGAAGCACGCCAGTTGCAACCACAATTATGACTGTTGCACCGTCAAACTTGTCTATTGTCTAGTTCCTTAGATACAAATGCATATAGCAAACAGAACTACAAAAATAACAAACAATATATTACTTTGTGAAGCATTATCACCAAATCAAATAGCAAACAGAACTAGAAAAATTCATACGATAATATTCTTGGAATGAGTAGACAGCAGAGGTTACATAAAGTATCTAATTTAAACAGCAAAATCATTTTCTAGCACTTTTAATAGAAACTTGTTATGCTGGTTGCACCAATAGAGAGCAAAGTCCCTTTAAGTACCAAATCCTGAAATTCAGAATTTGTAACATTCTTTAAAGTTTCGGATTATTTGAACAAAGGTGCAAAACAATTTTCAAAGTGAAGTGTAAATCATGCCAATAAGGAATGGATTCATTCAAAAAATTAAAATCCTAATTGCTTATATCAGTTTCTTATATTTTTTGTTAAATCAACTTCTTATATTTGTAGTTGAATCAGTTTCTTATATTTGGGAATGACTATAGAACTTTTTAAGTGGAATCAAAACCATATCTGTCCGTTGAGTGCTTATTGAAAATATCACATAAGGATATTTTCTTTTTAAACGAAAAAATTCAACAGCATATGCAATTATTAATTTTTGTACACTTTCATGTGTCACTAATCTATACAAATAGTATTAATCAGAGTCAAGTTTTAAGAATGATCTTGTGACCTATCTGCGTGGACCAGCAGGCAACAGATGTGCAATTATTTAATTTATTTTCTTATAACAAGTAAAAACTTTGAATGTCGATCAACTTAGATCTCAGAATGGAGAAACAAGTGATTAGTGGTTTCAAGGGCTCTATTGTAAAGGCTGCACATGGAAACCACCACACAACCATGCTGCTGTAATTTATCATCAATAGGCAGTCTATCATGAAACAATCTCCAAGCCAGGAAAGACTTAGAGGGAGGAATAGAAGCACTCCAAATTTTCTTGCCCCAAAAGACCTGCTGGCCAATAGGATTTAGCTTTAGGTAAGCATCCTTGAAAGTCAGAAGACCTGTATCATTATCCTGCCAAACAAGATGGTCATCACAAGGTTCCATAGGAACAATAACCTGTTTCATATCAGCAGCTATGTCAGGAAAAGAGTTCACATAAGAAGTAGGAATGACCCAAGATGTGTCAAATACGAAATCAGAAATCGTGGCTTTGAGAGAGGAGCGAGCTGAGACAAGAATAGCAAGCCTATCCACAACGGGTTCTCCAAGCCAGTTATCAGACCAAAAATTGACCTTTCGGCCGTCACCAATGCACCAGCAACTACTATTAAGAACAGTCTGCAGGAAGAGCCTAATCCCAAGCCAAATTGAGGATTTTGCATAATAAGTCATCGGCCTATTATAACGGATAAATCTAGCTTTAAGGAGGTTAGCCCACTACTGGTGAGAGGATAACATCTCCCAAGTAAGCTTCAGCATAGCTGCAGAATTAATAGACCACAAAGATCTAGGACCAAGGCCGCCTGTTTCAAAGGGAGTGCAAACTTTATGCCAAGCAATTGTAACAATCTTCCGACTGTAAATGTCACCTGCCCGAATAAAGTTCCTAATCCAAGTATCCAAATAAGAATTGGGGCATTAAAGATTAACCCTTATACCATTTAATTAATTATATAGATTTTGATACTGTGTTATAAATCAACTATTTCTAAAGCCTAAGCTCGTAGGAGCTATGAAACATTCAGATTCAAAGAAAAATTGAATTTTTTTTAGGCTTAAATATGTCCATAGTCCCAGTAAACATAGAGTGTTTTGATTTTTTTTTTTTGGGTAAAAAAAAGGGGCCAAAGGCCCAAAAAGCAAGCAACTACAAAGCAACACTGCGGGGAGTAGAGACTCCCAATCTATCAGCAAGCACTAAGTGACCAATCTGGGGGGGACACTGCTCATACATGATAAAGGGCATATTCTGAAGACAACCCATATTAGCCAATTTATCCGCACATTGATTGGCCTCTCTAAAGATATGAATCAACTTAACTTGTCAAGCTAATCTCATCAGCTTACGAATCTCCTGCACAATGCTCCAACCCACTGAGCGCTCTGAATTATCATTATTCACAATATGACAAGCAGTGGCAGCATCCACTTGGATCTCAATAGCACCAAATCCACGGTCCCTAGCCAACAACAAGCCTTCAAACACTTCCCAAAGCTCGGCAATTAGCGCATGCCAGCTACCCAAGAATTTAGAATAACCGCAAATCCACTGAGCATTATGGTTTCTAAACAGACCACCACAACCAGCAATCAAGCCCCCTTGCTTAGAGGCACCATCCGTGTTCAAACACACCCAATCAATGGGTGGAGGAATCCAATTGACATCCAAGAGCCGAATAGACTTGCTAGAGGCCACTACATGGAGAGACATTGCATCCTTGTACTCTCTCATCCTCTTGTACACCTCTCTGCAAGGTCTAGGAGGTCTAGTAAAGTTACTGTCTTGCAAATCTTTGTTTCTCCAATGCCACAGGAGATGACAAGTAACAGCCCAAATAATATTCCAGTCAAAGGTGCCAATCTTAGTCCCATGATTGCTGAGATTAAGCTGAAGCCATTGCTCATAGTTGGCCATAAAAAACTGACCTCTCATATCCGGTCTCAGCAGATGCATCCAAGTAGCAGTAGCTAAAGGACAATCCCTGAGAACATGAAGAGGAGACTCCACCACAGTTTTGCAATAGCAACAAAAAGCATCTCCTAATCCAAACCGATGTTTCCTTTGATTTGTCATTAGCCTCTTGTGAACTACCAGCCAAAGGAAAGTTCTAACTCTTTCAGGAACCGCAAGACACCACACAATAGACCAGATATGAGATCTAGCCGAGCTATTCACACCAGATAACAGATTATATGCCCCAGCCGCAGAGAAATCTCCAAGCTTACTACTAGGCCAAAGTCGCAGATCGTCATCTCTACTGTCAGAAGGAGGCAACACAGCACGAATTTTGTTGAGCACACCTTGAGGGAGAAGCACTTGCATCTCTTGAAATCTCCAGCTGCCCGATTCATCAACCAAGTCACACACTCTTAAAGCATTCATATTAGAAGGAATGTTGGTTACCACAGACCCCAATTTCAAACCAGGCTGCACCCAGCAGTCATGCCAAGCCTTGACAGATTTACCATTCCCTATAGCCCAATAAGAGAAATCATAAAGATGGGGCTGGAGGCTAACCAAATGCTTCCAAAGGCTAGAATCAGTAGCCTTAGCTATCCAATTATCATTATCCACATTGTGTCTGCTATATTTTCCTCTCAGCACATCACACCATAAATTTGGTTGATCCTTGTCAAATTCCCAAGCAAGTTTCATTAAGCAAGCATCATTAACTACTGCTAGATTTCGAATACCAAGACCTCCAATATTCTTTGGCAGCATAATAGTGTTCCAGCTAATGGCATGATGCCTTTTATGCTCCTCATTGTCCCCCCAAATGAAGTTTCTCTGCAGCTTCTGAATTTCCTGCAAGCAAGCTTTAGGCACTGCAGTGGTCATCATAGAGTAGATTGGAAGGGCTTCAATAACAGATTTGGCCAATGTCAATCTGCCCGCAAAAGAAAGCTGCTTAGTTTGCCAAGCAGCCAGCTTCCTCTTCACACTATCAAGGAGAAAATTAAAATCGGCTTTCTTAGGGGCTCTACCTAGCAAAGGCACACCTAGGTATTTTCCCAAAGAATAGACCTCTCTGAAACCAGACTTGATGCTCAAGTGGCGCCTGCTATTTGCACTAACATTCTTGGAGAAAAGAATATAAGTCTTCTCCACACTAACTTGCTGACCCGACATGTCACAAAACTTGGAAAGAGTGGCATTCACACAATCCATCTGAGTATCAGAAGCTTCACCAAATAGGAGGAGATCATCAGCAAACATTAAATGAGACACTAAAGGACCATTTCTACCGACTCTAATAGGCTTCCAATCACCATCTTCCACTGCTTGAGAGATGAGATGAGAAAGCTTATCCATACAAAGCACAAAGATATAGGGAGACAAAGGGTCCCCCTGCCTGATACCTCTCTGAGGATGAAAGAAAGGAGATATGTTTCCATTCCACAGAACATTGGTTTGCACATTGGTTATGCAAGCCATAATGAGATTAATGAGAACAAGCGGAAAATCAGCCTCTTTGAGAACCTGCAAAATAAAAGACCATTTGAGTTTATCATAAGCTTTAGCCAAGTCCACCTTAATAGCAAAGAAACCCCTCCTGCCTCTCATTCTTTTCATGGTGTGCACCAACTCTTGAGCCACCACAATATTCTCCTGGATTTTTCTCCCTGGAATGAAACCAGTTTGGAAAGGAGAAATAATTTCAGCAATGACAGGTTTTAAGCGATTGACTAGCACCTTCGCAACAACCTTGTAGATAGTGTTACACAGAGATATAGGTCTAAATTGATTGACAAATTCTGGCTTCTCCACCTTAGGAATGAGGCAAATGTCAGTGAAATTGACATGCGCTATCTTAGAAGGATCCATCCATACTAACTTGACAAAATCTACCACTGATTCCCCAACCACATGCCAAGCTTTTTGGAAAAAGCCTGGAGGGAAACCATCCGGGCCTGGAGATTTCCAAGCACCCATATTGAACAAAGCTGTCTTCACCTCCTTACTATCAACATGCAGAGTCAAATTAGCTCTAACCTCTTCCGGAATTGGGTTGAAAGTGAATCGTGAATGAAACCAGTGGCCAAAAACATTTCTTTCCGAGAAAAGATTGATGAAGTAAGCATTCACCAAACTCTGCAAAGCTGTTTCCTCCTCTATCCACAGAGTGTTTTGATTTTAGTTCCAGTAAAATTTATCACAAATATGAATATGATTAATGGTCATGGAAAAATATGCTAACCTTAAAATAGATGGGGGAATATTATCAACAGGGACTTTCCTCTCACATGGGTTTTGGAATTACTAATAAATTTTTTTTTTTTTGGGGGTATCAGAATTTGTGGATTACAAGGGGGAATATTATCAACAGGGACTTTCCTCTCACATGGGTTTTGGAATTACTAATAATTTTGTTTTTGTTTTTGGGGATTATCAGAATTTGTGGATTACAAGGCACAATACTCCCTCCGAACTCATTTATAAATAACAATACTTTTTAGGTTCATTAAATAACGCATGTATTTGGTTCATATTATGGACTAAATTCATGTATTTGGTCTATATTATAGACCAAATACATGAGTTATTCAATAAACCTAAAAAAATATTTTTGATTATAAATGAGTCGAAGGAATATATGATATTGCAATTAGCACTATTAAGGCATGTACGGATCAAGGGGATACTACGAGACAATACATATGCACAGTATCATAAAATGGAATTTGGATGCGACCTTCAATGCCTCTTGTAATGGTAAATGTAGTAATAGCGGTGGCTGCTAGAGACCACTATCAAAAGAAGGTAGGCTTTGTGAGGTGCTGTTGATAGGCGTCAGCTGAAGTTGTCCTAAGGCACTCCTTATAGAAATTTGCAGAGGGATTAATCGCTGCTGCAACTGCTAGCCAGATTGTTGGTATGGCAATAAATATCAAGTTGTATACCTTTCCATGAAAGCACAGTATTTGTTACATTTAGGAGAGACTTTTATATAAATAAATATTTATAACATTGGGTAAATTAAATTGATTAACATCTTTTATATATATATATATATATATATATATTTGTGTTTGATTCTACGATGACGACAAAAAATTATTTTAAATGAGTTAATTCTATAAAATTGATTTTAGTTAAAAGTGAATGCAAAGTGATTTATGCAAAGTGAATGCATAAGATTGAATGCAAAATGATTTATGTTTGGATACGTTCACGTGAAAGTGAGTTGAACAATAAAATTGAGAGTAAAAATAACTTTTAAAGGCAAAAGATTCAAATCCTAACTCCAAACTAGGATCAATTTTAGAAGCAAAACCAATTCTACTCGAGAACACCTAAACATGACAAAATCAATTTTATGTCTCTAGAATCATTTTTGGCAATCCCAAAAGTGAATCCAAACATGCACAAAATCAGTGGTGGGTCCATAAAGTTTCTCTGGTGGGGCAATATTTTGTCTGTTATAACTTTTTACGCTCATTTTAAACAAAATTATAGTAAAGACCCAAATTAGTACAAAAAACACGGAGATCTATTTGCTCTTTGAGAAAAAAAAGTACTCCCTCCGTTCGCAAATATAGACCAAATACATGAGTTATTCAATGAATTAAGTTTTGGCTTTGTCTCTTATAATTAGGAACAGAGAGAGTACTAATTTGGTCCTAAAAATCTCAAATATCAAACAAATTAGTCATTTTTACGATAATTTTCAAGGATGTTTTAGTCTCCACCAAGGTCTAATTTGACCGATATTTTATATTTTTGATGACTAAATTTATAATTTTCATTTCTGAGGAGTCAAATAGGTGTCTGTGTTTTTCGTCAAGGACAATTTTAAGTTTTTATTCTAAAAATTTGTCTTATAGGATCAACATCTATTTTTTTATGTGACGAAAAATAAAATTATAACTATATGCAAGTTAAAAAAAAATCTTTCTGGGGCAATTGCCCCCAATTAGATGCAAGTAGATGTGGCACCGCACAAAAAAATCCCTTGATTGAAACCATCTTCTTGACTATGCAGATGAATATTTAAGATTTGATCGTTTAATTGGAATAAAAACGTAATAAAAATAATTTTTTTAGTTAAAAAATCTCCAAGGGAAAATCCCTAATAATCGACATTGTGCTTTCTATCAACTACATTGGTGAGTGAATTAGTGAGTAGAAAACAAAAATAAAAAAAGGGGCTTTACATTTGGATCTGAAAACTTTCCTGAAAAGATGAGAAAGAATTTACGATTGAAATGGCAGAAGAGAGGGGAAAACGAGAGGAATGCTACATGATTAGGGTTGCAATGTTCCCCTCTTTCTCTCTTTAGGGGTGAGGCGTGAGGCCTTCCACTCAGAAAAACTTGCCATTTACACAATCAGCGGCGGTTGGCTCTGGTTAGAGCGGAGGTTGTTGGTCATTCACGGAGGACCTGTGTGTTTTGCGAGAGAGGCCACCAAGGACATAACAGTGGCATTTAGTGACTCGGCCCGGGAATGATATGGTGGGTACCGGTGTCCGAGGTGGAACGAAGCGATGGTCTTGATTTGCATTGGCGTCTGCTGGTGATGTACAGTGGGCTACAAAGGGGTGTTTTAGCAAAGAAGATGGTCACGTGGTATTTTTTTGACAAAAATTAATTTGATCCGTTAATTCAAATTAAATGAAATCGGATGGTTGTAAATAGTTGTTCTCATTTCTCACAATAGTAAAGGGTTCTCACGTGAGTCATTCTCTGTCTACCAGTATCTCATTTTTTATGTCCTCTTTTGTTTCTTTTCTAACCTTCGTAAGCATTATTCACTGGTCATATCTTTTATTTCCTCTTTTATTTACTTTTTATCCTTCGTAAAGAGTTTCCTGTGCTTGCAAGAATAGCGAATGAGAAAAAATCTCTCTTCTGAATTGAAAAACTCATAATCAAGACCGGATTCTCTCCGGTTATTTTTTTGTTATGTTCAATCTCAACCACTCATTGAATACAAGAGAAAGAAAGAGAGAGAGAGAGTTTTAAATGTTAAAAAAAAAAGATGAAGGTTTAAGAGTGATCTCAAAAAATGGACCCCCTCATATTGAAACCCAACATGAGATAATCCATTCCCACGTAAAATTGAAGAAACTAGAAAGAAATAACTATTCTCCTGCGAGTATCTCTCCCTTCGAAGCAAGGATAAAATTATGCATTGCTTACTCCTCAAATAAAGACTACTTTTTAAATAAAATAAAAAAATAGAATAAGAAGCGATTATTGTTTGCTTTTAGTAATCAACGTATACAGGAAGGCTGATGATTTCTTTCCAAAAGTACAAAACTATTGTGTATTCCTATTCATGGAGCATAAAAATAGCACATGTTTTTTTTTTAACAAAAGGGGCTGGAGCCCCAAGAAAAAAAAAACTAGAACCCACGAGGAAAACAATACCCTGCCTATCAGCCAACAGGGCATGAGATAGGGAGGGTGGAACACAATTATAAATTTTACAGGTAAAAGAAAGACCTAAGTTGTCCTTGGCAAGAGTATTTGCCACTTGATTTGCCTCTCGCAAAATATGGCACTAGCGGATGTCACAATGGAATCAATCATATTCTTAATACCCCGAATGAGGTGAGAACAAGCATACAAGTCATTAATCTCATCATTCAAAAGTCTAATGGCATTTGTCGAGTCCAGTTCAATACGGATGTTGCGAAATCCTCTGCCCTAAGCAATACTAAGACCATGGTAAATAGCCCACAATTCAGCCTCGAGCACCGATCAGTGGTTCAACTTATGAGAATAAGCAAGAATGGTGATTCCAAATTCGTCCATAAGGACTCCACCGCAGCCTGTCAAGTCCCTAGTAACGGTATCGTCACAGTTTAGAGTGAGAAAGCCCGAAGGGGGGCACCCAGTGCACATGAGGGATCGCAGCTGAAGAGCTAGACACAGGCCGACGCAGAGTATTCCTGTAAGACCCTTGTTGGATAGCCTCCACTTAACCAAGGATCATTCTATGGAGCTTATGGGGATACGCTTGTTCCTGAGAGAAAACCAAGTTTAATTTTGGCCCTCCATATCAGGTGGAGCGCCGATCCAAAAATCAAATCTGTAACACCCCAAATTTCCTCAAGCTTGATTTAACGTGTGTACATATGCTTAGTATGGCTTAAAGATGAACTTTAAGTGATATTTTCATTGATTGTCATAGTTGAATATGTGAAAAATTGTGTTTGGTGATATTTTGCCCAGTGTGAATCGATTCCCAGGCCCTGTGAATCGATTCAGGGCTGTGGGTTTGCTGGGACTCGATTAGGTTTGCAGTGAATCGCAGAGTGAATCGATTCACAAAAGACAGTTTTCTGTGAATCGAATCTGGGAACTGCAGGAATCGATTCCTGCACTTAAAACTGCGATTCCTGTCATTTTTGCACTGAGTGAATCGATTCACCTAAGCTGTGAATCGATTCACACCGCAGATATATCGAAAAACTTCGTGAGAGAAGGAGCGTAACGCGATTGTTAGAGAGAGGGTTAGAGAGAGAGGGTGCGACAGAGAGAAGAAGGAGAAGGGGTTAAAACACCTAGGGTTCACAAATTAGAGGGGAAAAACAAGGATTCATGCTAGATTCATCCTCAATCTTAGCTTGAATCCAAGTTGGGGAGTGTTTATGCTTGGATTGGAAAGTTGAAGGAAATCCCTAGAAGGCCAGCTTGAAGGAGAAGAGGAAGAACGTGAAGAAGGAAGAAGAAGAAGCTAAGCATCAACTTTGAACTTGAATCTTGGAAGTTGTGGTGAGTTCTTCCTTCTCTTAGGTGTTGGGCACCCATAAGTCCCACATTAGGGTCCCCTTGAAGAAAACCCATGAACCCTATGTTAGGAAGTTCCCCAAATCCCTATTTGATGTACAGTTTTTAGTGTTAATTGCTATGCATGTATTATTGGGACTGTTTATAGGGGTTAATGTTGTACCCAAAACCCCCATAAACTGTGAGATGGATGTTTGACCATTGGGAGCTCCATGGAGCCCTAATGGGAATGTGTTTTGTCTTGATGTATTTTTCCTTGACTGAGCATGTTACATGTTTTCTTTTGAATATGAAATGTATCTTTTTACATGAATATGTTTAGTTCCATATGAAGCTAGAGTAGCACCTAATTGTATTCTTAGTCTTGATTAAAGCATGCATCTAAGGATATAGTTGGTAACTAAATTCTCTAAAAGATACTAAGATGCCTCAATAAAGGAGGTGATCGATATGGTAAGCCGTGTGGGACGCCCTCGGACGGTTAAGACGTCTAACCACCATATCGAAAGCGTGTTTATGGGGTTGTATGGACGTAAGCATACAACACTACCCATGAATACGAGCCAAAGATGAATTAGAAATTCATAGTAAGAATATACATTGCATAAACGTGTCATATAAATTCTTGACTGATGATAAATTGTATGAGTTGATGGTGAGGAGTCGGAGGGAGGATTCACTGAGATTATTATCTCACCCCACTCCTTTATTTAATTGTTTTTACAGATGCACAGGTACCAAAGGAAGGCTGACAGCTGTTCACTCTAGGAACCCTGTATCTTGTAGTAGTTTTAGTAACACCTTTAAGATGTAATTTCTAGAATTATGTATTGCTGTTACACCGACATGGATTTATGTATTTAAGTTTAGTTTTATGACATTTGAACGTAATGTTGGACTTTAAGTTTACATTTGGGATTACTGTACCTAATGTTAATTATCCTATTTTCAAGCTAATGAAAGTAAGGTGTTACATTATGGTATCAGAGCAGTTCGATTCTAATCGGACTGTGGGGGTTGCTAGGAATAGTTTCGTGAATTTCTTGAGTCTGCTGTTGTTTTTCTACTTATTATGCTAAGAGATATTGAGCCTGATCAACTCAATGCTTGGTGCATTCTATGCAGAATTATGGCTTCAGGTTCTGGAAGGCGCGGAAGACCCAGAACGAATGCTACGATGCCTCAGAATCCACTAGGGCAAGAGAATGCTTGGCTGCAAGGGATATTGCAGGCTATTCAGAATCAGAGTATTGCAACCAACAATCTTGCGGCTCAGTTAGCCCAACAACAGCAGCACCAAGCCCAACCTCCCCCGCAAGAGGAGGAATTAGACCGAAAATTCCTCAAGTTCCTCAAGACGAAGCCACCAACCTTCAATGGAAAAGTAGAAGCCATGGCATCCCAACACTGGCTGGAAGCCGTGGAGAAGAGTTTTAAGGTTGTCCATTGTACCGAGGAACAAAAGGTCGAGCTAGCCACCCATGTGCTCATAGAGGATGCCGAAAATTGGTGGAAAGGGACCCGAGCTTATATGGTGGCTCAAGGGACACCGTTAACTTGGGTGAACTTTCAGAGGGTATTCTTGGAGAAGTACTTTCCACAGACCGTGAAAGATATGATGGATAGAGAGTTGGTCCAACTTCAGCAAGGAAAATCTATGGTTTCAGAGTATGTGAACAAGTTTGAAGAGTTGATAAGGTACTCATCTGTTGCTCAATTTGCTCCGAACGATAATTGGAAAATCAAGCAGTTCAAGTGGGGACTAAGGCCAGACATCCAGAACAGCATTTCACAATAAAAAGCGCCTTTTATTGTAACAGCCGGGATTTGGCATTCGCTTAGCTCTTTGCCATCCCGCACCATTACTCATAGGACTTCACCCTCCCCCCGGGGTGTTTTTGCCTTCCGCGCGGCTTGAACCCATGACCTGGAGGACTTAAGTACATGGGAATCCCTCTAATTTTGTTGACCACTTCGGGGGAGGGGGGAGGATCCGTCTTATTCTCATACACATGTTATGAGAATATTTTTAGAATAAACACTCAATTTATTCCTTAAACCAACGACATATCTCCTATTTTATCTCTAAAATAAATGAAAACAATAATTAGTCCTTAAAGTTTACACATTGTCAAATTAGTGCATAAAGTTTTATAAGTAATCTCCTATAGAAACTAATGAGACGAATTTCACAAAACTTTAACGACTAATTTAACGAATTTTACAAACTTTAGAGACTATTTATTATTTTCATACACATTAAGGACAAAATAGGAGAGTGTGCGTTAATTTAAAGACTAAATTGAGGGATTTACTCCTATTTTTACCATGAAATTTAGATATTTTATAAAATCTTAAAATCATCATCTAGAAAATTTTATTTGAATGTGCCTAAAATTTAATTTTTACTCTAATCATGCTAGAATTCCTTCTTCAAAAGTGACTATTCAACAAGGGTGTTTGAGTTTCTGACGAATTCTAATCGTTGATCGCCGCCGAGAACGACTCACAAGTACAAAATCACGGAAAACGTAACACAAAACTCACCAAGCACAATTTGAATTCACGGTTGCAAACTGAAACGGCAATTTTCATTCAGTTATATAATTCTGGCCAGCGATTGAACACAATTATTATTTATAGAAAGTGGAAACGAGAAGAAAGGTAACCACAGAAAGCATCGAGCACGCCACGCTATGCTACAGGCGCAGATCTATTAGTTAGAGAGAGAGGGAGATTGGGGACAGGTGCCTAGTAAATTTAACAATGAAAAATGCCTATTAGTTTTTGCCATTGGTACTCGCGCGATTGTTACTCATCATCTTTTTGAACTCGTCAAAGTTAACGTTGCCGTCGCCGTCGGAATCAACGGATTTGATCATGTTGTTGCATTCCTCAACGGAGCACTTCATTCCGAGGCTGTTCAACACCTGACAGAGTTCTGTGGCGGAGATGAGGCCGTTCTTGTCCTGGTCATAAAGGTCGAAGGCGTCACGGAGCTCCGAGGCGCCACCGTCCGTGGAGCCAGAGCGGCAGAAGGCGGCGAACTCAGAGAGGTTAATAAAGCCGTCGTGGTCGGTGTCGAGGTCTTCCATGACGCGCTTGAGCTCCTCCGGCGGGACGCCCGATCCGAGGGTGCAGAGGATGTTGTCCAACTCGTCGACGGAGATCTTGCCGTCGCCGTTGGTATCGAAGCGGCTGAAGACTCGCTTCAGTTCATCCATGTCTTCGAGGTACACGGAAGGTTTGGTGGTCGTTTCAGGGTTTCGTTCGGTGACGGTTGGATTCGTCGCCATCGTTAGCGTTTCGAGAGAGAGGGAGAGGGCTTTGCTTTTAACGGTGAATTCGGAATTGGAAAGAGGATGAACCGAAAACGTATAGAAATGCGTGAGGTGAATGAAACGGTAGTTCAGTTGGGAATATATATATACTTGTTTCGTTTGGATTATTATTCGCGTAAGGACTGGCCCCACTTTTTTTCAAAGATATTTTTATTTTTTAATTTGATACGCGTCACAACGGCCGATGGGAATTAAAATTGGATTTATTTGTAATGGTTTTCAGTTTGGATTTGCTTACGTTATTATTTTTTTTTAATTTTTTTTTGACAGAACTTACATTATTACCTAATAAGTAATTACTATGTATTGTTAAAATATTGAAGAAATCTATGTACCAAAAATATATATATATATACTACTCCGGAACCATTTATAAGGCAAAAAGTCATTTTTAGATTCGTTAAAAAATGTATGTATCTGGTCCAAAAAATTAGATCAGATACATGCATTTTTTAACGAATCTGGAAATGACTTTTTGCCTTATAAATTGTTCCAGGGGGAGTATATATATATATATATATATATATATATATATATATATATATATATTGAAGATATCTTGTCATCACGATTTTTATGTAAAAAGCACAATTTTTTAACTAATGATGTGTGGCATGTCGCGATATAACACAGGTATACCCAACATTAGCTAATAATTTTTTCTTTTCGCTTAAATATGAAACTGGTATTTAATCCCCAAATTTAATCCCCAAATTTAACTGGTATTTAGTCTAAAAAAAAATTTAAAGGTATTTAATCCCCAAATTTTAAAATATTTTTTCGTTCGTCCCTTACTCTGACGCCGTTATGATTTTAGTCCCTTAAAAATTCTAAAAGTTCGTTTTTAGTCCCCAAAATTTTAAAAGTTCGTCTTTAGTCCCCGCCACATAAGCGCCATGTACGCGCCACAAAACGGCGTTAGTGACAAGGACCAATGGAAAACCATTTTCAAATTTTGAGGATTAAAAACCTTCAAAAAAAAATTGGGGGACTAAAAACGAACTTTGTAAATTTTTTAGGGACCAATTTCATATTTAAGCCTTTTTTTTATCAAAAAGACTACCCTTAGTAGGCATGTCAATGGGCAGCTCGGGGGCAGACAATACTCCTCTAATCCGCTTCCCTGCCACCATACTACCCTCCGTCCCCATCTCTATTCTTTGCTATGTGGAGTTTTTTTATTACGTCCCTGTCGTCACGAATCATCATGGGGATTCCGTAATTCATAAATTAGTATATAATAAAGTAAAATACAATAAAATTGAAATTTTTTTTATATAAAACTATAAAAATACTTCAATTTAGGGTCAAAGCGTAATAAATTCTATTTACTGTTAGAAAGTTGGAACCCTAAAGTGTTGGAACAATAAATAAGTGTTTCGATAATTTTTAAATTTAGTAAAATAATATATATTTAAAAAGGTTTTATTGTAATTTATTGGGATGGGACCCCGTGGGGGCGGGGTGGATGATCTTTGTCACCGTCCCCAAAGTTCTCTTACGGGGATTTTCTTCCTCGTCCCCATCTCCATAGGAAAAAAAAATTCTCCACCCATGGGGCGGCAGTTTCAGCAGGGATCCCCAATGTCGAGATCTCTCACACTTTTGACCTAGACCAAAGCACGTAGGGGCCTCTCACATTTCAGGCTTGGAGTTAACCCATTGGTTTGAGCCCAAAGCACAACGCTAAGCTTTTGTGTCCTTCAAGTTTAGAGCCCCTGGGAATTGTGAAACTTAGCACCGAGCTTAAAACACAATGTCGGGCTCTCTTGCCTTTTGGACTCGGAGCTCAGGGGACTGTATATCCTCTTGGATGACTCTAATTGAGCATATCACGACCTAGGATTACATTGTCAGCTAAAAGGTAATCACGCTAACACATTTATTGGGTGTAATTAGGGGGCGTACACGAGTCCGGGTCGACCCGAACCAATCCGTTCAAACCAAAAGTGGGACACTACTTGCTCACTTAGAAATTAGAGTTTCTTTCTATTTTGTGAAATAGAATGTCATTTAAGTGTTGCTGAAATTTTTTTGGAATTTTAAGTGCTAAATGACACTATTTTTTGAATTTTAAAACATGTTTTTTGTCTCATGACCGCGAACTCAATTCGAACCAACCTGCTTATCACCAGATTGGTTTGCTTCGAGTTTGACAGAAAAATTTATGATTTTCGACCCAACTTAAACTAAGAAAATATGATTGGTTTGGACATCAAGTTTGGTCAAAACCGATTCAACTCGGGCCGTGTACACCGGTAGGTGTAATTGTAACTTAATTATATTCCCATGACATTGGTGCCCCCCATTAACACGGCTAAACTCTAGCTAACAATTCCCTTGATTCTTTTTCCCGATATTTATGGGGCAAACAACTAAAATTAAGGACATGAACCCACAAAAAGACTACATACAGCTGTTCAAATTGATTCCTAAAGCTTTCAATGATTCAATCGTCAATTTTAGTTGGAATAACATGTAAATAAAAAAGAAAGTCTCACATCTTTCATGTCTCATGATGTATTAGAATGGAGTAAAAACCAAAAGAAAATATGTACCAAAAAAAAAACAAAAGATAAAGAAAACATTTCATCAAAAAAGAAATATAAAGAAAACTAAAAAATGAAAATTAATAATAAAATAAAAAAATGTACAATGGAAAAATAAGATAAAAAGTGAAATAGACATTGCTTTTTGCGGAACAAATTTTGCTGACTACTTAAAGGTATCTCTATCTCTATTATATACAAACATGAAGAGAACAAAAATGGTAATTAAACAAATGACACAACCAGAATGAAACACTAATACACGTAATCAAAAAAAATCTGATGTGTCCATGATCAGTTGGCAGTAAACAATCTGGAAATAAAAACGTGGCTCCATTCAACGGCCAATTAATTACAATATTCCTGTACAATTTGAATTTGAATTTCAAATACTTTCACACATAATTAATCAATAATTATATAAAATTTCACCAAAATAAGGAAACCTATTAAATGAGTGATATGCTAATAATGATCATAATATGTTTCATCTTTATAATTGGAAACGAACAAATAGGCACAAAACTACCTGAAATAAAAATTTGGTATCAGTTAACCTGAATTAATTACAATGAATTTCTATTTTAAATTCTCCAAAATCTGGCAACGTATCATTTTATTCACTGTTGTTTTTTTTGTCAGTTAGTAGAAATGGTAAACAACAAACACACACACACGTCTAAACGGCAACACCCGGGTTCGAACCCTGGTCTCGGCGTCCCCATGTCACTGAAATTGTCAAAACAACCAACAGTGGGGGACATTCACTGTTGTTATTTGAATCGTATAATAGAGATTAACGGTTACATTAGTTTGATTTAAAATTTAACAAAATAATATATACCAAAAAAAAGCATATGAATGGTCATTTGATGAGTATCATACAATTTAACAAAATAAAGTCACATGTTAAATATGTCAAAGCTAATCAACTAAAATATAAAAAAAAAATATTTATAATAAATACATGATTGGCAATTTAACCTAATCAGTAGAAACATTTAGCTTAAAATAGTCTCAATCGGAATCCACCATGATTTACCTTAATTTCCCATACTTTTAATTATAAATATACCTATTACACCATTTCAATAATCACATGCTAACTATTTACCTGATACATAGCTGTTAATCATCATCTGCACATAGAAAATGGCTACACAGCACGACCAAATTTCAGAAATCATTGTTGCCAAACAATTAAATTTACCATTATTAGTTAGGGTGGTGCGCAAATGGTTAGTTCTTGATCCTAAAGACAAGGATATCTCCCTAGAGTTAGTCCTTATGGACAACAAGGTTAGTTTTTTAATTAATAATAATACATTGTCCCTTCATTGTTCTTATGAATCACGATTTAACACTGTATTATTTTTGTCTACAGGGTGATACAATAGAGGTTTTTATTCAGGAGAAACTCATTTACATAATCTACACTCTGTTAACATACAAATACCAAAATTAGGGTTGTTAATACGCAGAAAAAATGTAGCAACAGATTTGAAAAAGGAACAAATCAAACCAAAATGGAGGTCTATTGTTTGTTGTGAGTATCAAAAGTGCCTATGTTAATGTTCATCAAAACAGTAGTAACAGAGATGACAAAGGAAGCAATCAAACCCAAATCAAGGTATATCGTTTGTTCGTAGTAACAAATTAGAAGACGAGTCAGTAGTAAGAAAATGGAAGAGGAATCAGTACCACCGCCTTCGTCGTACGATGCTGCTCGGTTCCTCCTCACCCGTTTCGTATGCGTCGTTCGTTCCTTTCCTTTCCAAACTAGGGTTTCGCTTGAGGATAACCACGAAGATGAGTTGTATATATATTTTAATTATTAAATAATAATAATAATAATAATAATAATAATAATAATAAATATTTACCAAGATATAAAATATATATGCGTGAGATTGAGAACTTTAACATATTGGATATAAATAATAATAATAATAATAATAATAATAAAATCTTTAACAAAATATTAAACATATCTAATAAAAACGCACAGAATATAATTAGAATCTAATTAATAAAAATACATTTCTATTTTATTATTCTGCAAATACATTTGCTTAATAAATTTTCGTTTATCTGTTTTCTAATTTAATCTATTTATCAAATGTTCCTTTTTTAATAAACATGTTTTGATTTATTTTTCTTAATTATATCTCGACAACTTACTATAAACCTTTGTACACGAATTTACATAACTTTATTTTATAACATTAAAAAATATGTGGATTTTTAAATTTCATTCATAATAATTGTTTTAAAATAATTCAAATGAATCGTCTATTTAAGTTTTTATAAGATACATTTGTTTTTATTTTACTTTTGTATTAGTTTCATGATCTTATATCAAAATCTCAAATATTGTTACTTTACAATCAAATATACTTCATATACATTTTTTATTTATAATTAAATATGTGTTTAAAAATATATATTATATGTTATACACACACACATATGTCACTTATGAACCATTTCATCATATCAAATATTTTTGCTTAATATATTATGTAATGTGTATTCATAAATTACATATAATTTACCATTTTATTTTATAAAATTAAATAAATTATTTTTCATTTTATTCTTTTCGGTTTTAGTAACATTTTTTTCCTATTATTTGCAACTTGATTAATATTAATTTATTTACGTCAAATAGATAAAATTCCTTACTATTTTAAATAATAGTATTAGATAGTATTATAATATCATTATAAATTCATATATTAACATAATGTTTTTTATATGACACTGCATTTGACGTAAAAAATGTCTGAACAAAATATAAAATTGATCTCGTGTATGGCACGGATTCCTTACTAGTACAACTATACATTACTTTTTTGTTTTATTCTTGTTCAAGATTTCATCAAGTAAAATCTCTCGTCACTTGGATTTTATCTCATGCAATTTCAATGTAAAAGAAATTGAATATTAAATACAAATGCCGCACAAACATATATTCCCTTTATTTTAAAATAAAGGATGTTTAAGATTTTTTTTCACAATGATTAAAAAAAAAAAATTAGTGATATTATTAACTATTAGTATATTAATACTTGTCATAAATACATAATAAAGTATGATGTAATGAGAGTGATATATATAGTATGTACTTGAGAAAAAAATTTAGAGAAAAAATTATTGTTATATAAAAATAATAAAACGACAGTTAACGTGAAAAAAATTTATTTGTCTAAAACGATAATAATTTTAAAATGGAGGGAGTATTTTTTTTAAAATAAAAAATAAAACTTAGTAGCCTACACACGCGAGACTTTAATTTTTGACTAAAAGTCTCCCTATTGCGGGCATCATAGAATGAGTCGCACGCCGCTGGCGTTCAATTTGCGAATCTCTGTAATCCTTTTGTGCTCCATCTAGATAAATAAAAGTCTGTAGTACTTTATATTGTACTATTCTCGTCCCAAATTATAAGAGATTTTTTTTTGTAAAATTTCTCACATCAAGAAATATAATCAACAAATATAATTAACGTAGTTAAAAATAATAAATTTATTTATAATTTTTATTATTTTATAAGAATATTTTGACAAAATCTCTCTCTCCAAAAAATATAATTAATATAGTTAAAAACAATAAATTTGTCTACAATTTTTATTATTTTACATAAACTATCCTAGAATTTATTGGGAAGGTAGATTATATTACACTTTATTTAATTTATTGATTAAAACGAAGGTAAATTAAATAAGGATAATAGAAAAAATAAATAATTAATACTATAGACAAACTTTAAAATACTTTTATAAAATAGGACAAATAAAAAAACCAAAATAAAGTATAATTTTAATTTGGATATTTGAGTGATAATTTATTAGAGCTGCTAATAAGAGGAAGAATGATAGAAGCAGATGATAAATGGACAAGCGGGAAGCGAAGGAAGCCTGGTGGACTGGATCGATAGCCGACGAGGGGGCGTGTAGCGTGTGGCGTGTGGCGTGTGCTACTAATCCACATAAGACGTGTCTGGTTCTGGTGATTTGTGCATCTTTTCTTTTTGGTGATTTGTGCATCTATGTTTTTTTTTAGGGGTACGGATACGCGGGTTGAACGCGGTTCTAACTCTTTCTTTTTTGAGTATTAAACGCGGTTCTAACTTTTTTCTTTTGTTTTTATTGTGATTGTCATATGGATTATGGAGTAGTTTTGATTGATTTCAATCATGCAATGGAAACCGTGTCAATTTTAACACTATTGAGTTGTGGGCTGCACTGTAAGCTTTTAACATGTGGACCTCTTAGACCCACGAGTTCCTTTCTTTGGATTAACACGAGACTTTTTTTTTTTTGGGTCAATGCATAAGAGGTTTCACAAATGCAAGATCTTTAATCACACAAGTCCAAAGGAGGCCATGCTCAAATGGTGTTTGCCTGGCCCAAACATTAGTTTCCGACTTTTGAGCCTGGTCCCAAATATTGACCAATAAAATCCTGCCCCAAACTAATAAGTTGAAGACACAAATCACTCCATCAACCACGCTCCCACATTTTTTTGAAAAATCCAAAATACTCTTGACTTTGCAATTTTTTTTCGTTTCCGTTGCCCTTACCGTAAATTGTGTAATTTATAGTATGTATTTTGTAAAACATTCATACCGTGATTTTTTTTCAATACCGTAAAATACCCAATTTATGGTATTGATTTTTTTAATACTGTAAATTGCCGTAAATTGTATAATTTATGGTATTCATTTTTTTTTTCAAAATACATACCGTAAATTACCAATTTATAGTATTGAAATTTTTTTAATACCATAAAATACGGTACGCTAGATAATGGAAAGTAGGAGTGGAGGAGAGATTATTAAATTTTTTGTAGTAATTATTTGGTCAAATCATAACAATATGGGAGTGTGGTTGATGAAGTGTCGGGTATAGAATACAACTGTCATGGGGAAAACTACATTTTGGAGCAGTAACCCAAAGTTTGACACCCTAAAACACGTTAGGATTGTGTGATGTGGGATATCTTTGAAGCGGTTTTTTTTTACAAGAACAAGATCATCTCAGTTCATTGCAAATAGTCTGAAGAATACAACCAGAAATATAATGAATATCATTGCGAGGGGCATAAGATATTGATGCTTTAGCTAGAGCATGAGCAATACCATTCGCTTCTCGCCTAGAAAAAATGACTTGGAAATCGTTATAATTTACTAGAATGGCTCGACACTCCTCAATAAGGGAGCCATATTCTGACCTATCAGATTTAGCAATGAGTACATCATCTACGACATTTTTGCAATCCATCTCAATAATTACTCTACGTAGACCTGCCACAATGGCTCATTTGATCGCTTGTAGTAAGGCCCATGCTTCACCTTCTACAATAGTCAAATGTGCATGTGTCCAATCAGTCCTTGCCATAATAAAGTGGCCCAACTCGTTCCACACACACAAGCCCAAGCCTACCGATCTATTGTCTCTAAAAAAAGCAGCATCCAAATTACAATTCAAAGCACCCATAGGTGGGGGAGACCATGGTGTAGGAGAGACGGGACTCTGTTCAGAAGAATTTGCGGGATGTCTAGCAACCTGATGTCTAGCAACCTGCCAAGAACGCAATAGCTCCTCACCTCGAGTAATAATCTACTGCAGAGTCTCGCGAATTCCTTCCCAATAATAGATGTTTCTGCTCTTCCAGATTATCCAAAGGAGCATTGCAGATCGCTCCAGTTGATCTTTCCTGAAACTTCTACAAACCTGCACAAAGAATTCGATGAAACTCTCACATTGTGTCATAACTGGCTCTATCATCTGCCATAGCGATGACCTCTGCCAACAAGAGATGATGTTACGATACAAAAGGAACAAATGCCAAGAATTATAAAATCCATCATTACAATTTACACCCAAAGATGTACAATCCACACCGCGAGTCTTCGTTCGAGATGGCAAGTAATTCCGGCCGACCCGCCAGAGGAAGGTGAGAACCTTAGGTGGAACCACCAAAGCCCAAATTGTTTGCGCACTCTCCCTAAACCCTCAGCCCCTCCCAATCCACCAATCCCTCAGTACTTATTCTATATGCACTTCTCACGGTATACAAACCCCTTTTATCAAACCACCACACCAATTTGTCTGGTTTCGATAGATCAAACAAAGGGATCTTCAGAATCTCACTCGCATCCCGTGACTCAAACATATCACAGATCAAGGAATCATTCTAAGTTTTGGAATCAAAATTGATGAGTTTATCCAGCGTGAAGAATTGATTTTGATATGATGGAGCTGTGCGTATTTTGGGTTCTTCATTACAGCGCAACCACAGAGTATGCCATATGTCAATCAATGAGCCATTACCCACCTTCCAATGATAACCCTCTTTTAGCACTATTCGGGAATTCCAGATGCTACGCCAAAATTACTCGAGTTATGTCCAATGGATGCCCCCAAAAAATCCCCTCTTGAGAAATATTTAGCTTTGAAAATCCGTGTCACCATAGCCTCCGGGTTTGTCATAAATTTCCAACCTTGTTTCCCTAACAGTGCAAGATTGAAACCATGTAGGTTTCAAAAGCCCAAGCCTCCCCACACCTTTCTCATAGTAAGTTTCTCCCAATAAAGCCAATTAATACCCTTTTTATCTCCTTTATAAGAACCCCACTAAAAAAAATTCATCATACACTCAATCTCCTCTTCAATAGAAGTGGGCAGTAGAAAGACACTCATACAATAGCTCGGAATAGACTTTAAAACAGATTTAACAAGAACCTCTTTTCCTGCTTGAGAAAGCATCTTGCTACTCCAACTCGATATCCTCCTCCACACTCTATCCTTTATATAATTAAACATAGATTTTTTACTCCGCCCAATCATAGAGGGAAACCCTAAATATTTACCCATACCCAACCCCTCTTGCACCTCTAGAATATTGGCAATAAAAGACTTCTGAGACTCTATCACATTTCTACTAAAAAAGATCTCAGACCTACTCAAATTACTCTGAAGCAACTTTTTTTGATAGATGAAATTTTAGATTAGGGGAGACACACCTCATTCATTTTCTATTCATTTTCATTCCTTCAACATTCTTTTCTCCTATTTTCTTTTCTTCGACTTTTCTTTCTCATCCAAACAAAATGTAAAATTCAAACATCTGGCGGTGCAAGTAAAGTTTGTCTGAGATCACATTTCACTTTTATTTTGACTAAACACCATTGGGTCAACTTTCATATTTTATTGTGATAGATGTTTCATATTTTTGAATGATATTCTGAAATGTGGTTTAGTGCTAGCCAACTTATCACAGGAGGCATCTAATATGTCTCACCTTCCTAGGTGCGGCAAGAGGTGTAAATGAGTCGAGCTATTCGTAAACTATTTGAATTTGACTCTTAAATGTTCGGCCAAACTCATTTGTTTAATTAAATAAATAAACCCAAACTTGAGATTGAGCTCGATTATTTAAATGAGTCAAGCCCAATCCTTACAAGCTCGACGTGAATAGCTCGTTTGAGGGTATAACTGTCTTTTTCAATTTATATTTTAATTTTCGTGTTATTTTTATTATGTAATTCATTGAATTTGAAAAGATGTTATGGTGGGTTGTAGTTCAAACCATTTTGCTAGGCACCGTGTGAAAAAGCATGTTTCAACTTTCGCCCGTATTAGAATCCTTATCGTCACCATGGTTAAAAAAAATTGTTAACTATATATATGCTGATTGAGAATTCTTATCGTCAGCATATTAGAATCCTTATCGTCACCATGGTTAAAAAAAATTGTTAACTATATATATGCTGATTGAGAATGAGTATGTCTATTTCTTCGTCAAATCTCTCCCTCATTCTTAAATCTCCAACAATGTTTGTATATTTGTTTCTCAATGTTTTCCTCTCCCTATCCAATTCGTAAGTCACCTCCACTCAATCAAAACCACATTGGTAACGAAATATAATTTTTAGAAGAATCTTAAAAATGTTCAATTAAAAAGCAGTGTGTGAGTTTTAGTAAAAACAATTTTGATATTCTCGAGTAATGAGAGCACTATTTTAGGAAATCAAAATTAAATACTTTTTATATTTTATTCATTTTGGTTGAAAGAGTATTAGTATTTTTTAATTTCACATGCCAAATGTTAAATAAATTTTTTATTTATAGAATGTCACATAATATTAAAATCTTTATTAACTAAATAAACTTTAAAAATAAGTTAAGAAATTATTTCATAAATATAAAAATAGTTAAGTTATAAATGAGCTTAACAAGTCAAGTCAAACTCTACTTTTTTCTAGCAAGCCAAACTCAAGCTTTTAGTTCGGCTCGATTAAATAAATGAGTCAAACCCAATGTTTACAATTTTTTCACAAATCAAGCTCAAGCTTCAAGTGCTCGACTCGACTCGTTTACACCCCTATGTGGCACCGTCCACCACTATTCTACATTATTAGATATAGAGATATTATGCTCAACGATCCAGATTATAAAGTTTTGAAAATTACAAACAAATTTCCATAGTTTAAAAAATTCCTTAAACACCCCAAACTCAAAAAATCTATACTCTTCTACTCCGGCAAAACACGACTATTGCTTAACTGCGTTGGCTTCTACCCTTCTCCTTGCAAACGCGACCTACCCAACTCAGGTTCATGACCGAAACGTGAAACATGAATAGTGAACTCGGGCTTAAAGCTTCCATAAAGTGAACATGAACGCTGATATTCAGTGGCAATGCGCATTCTCAGACAGACACCAACATCATAGAACCAAACCTCTAGATCTTATTTTATCATTTAATAATCCAACATTGGGTTAGAAACGAGTTCGAGTTAATCTTTTAAGTTACCAAAGCTAATGTGTTTGTGTTTAATTATTTGTAATTTTCTATTTCTTAAAGGGCCAATCTTATTTTATCATTTTAGTTTAGATCTTTCAGTTCAATCTTATTTTAACTACTTTTAAAAACACATTCTATAATAAAATCGTATATGATAAATGAAAAGATCAGTGCAAAAAAAAATAAAGAGGGAACAAATAACCTGGAGAAAAAAAGAATGTCCTTCGCTCAGCCTCCTCCGAATGGCTTTGTCTTCTCAGCGCCGGCCAAAGAAAAACCATCGGATGATGGAGGGGATAAGCCCACACACAACAAACAACCAAAGGTGTCCTTTCGTGACATGGCCATGGGGCAATAGAATACCATCGTGCCACGTCAAAAAGTTGATTTAATCAAGGAGAAGCTCGCCAGAATAGAATACAAGGATAGCAATCCTCTTTTACCTATGGTGCACATTAATGAAAAAGTCTTTTCAGGACTTTGTGAGCCATGGAAGGAAGCATTAGTTGTTAAACTACTCGGGAAGAACATTGGCTTTTTTACAATGAAGGAAAGACTACAAAAGATTTGGAAGCTAACTGCAGACTTTGAGATTATGGATATCGGCAATGGCTTTTTTATGGTGAAGTTTGATCATGAGGCAAATCGAACTAAGGTTATATATGAAGGTCCATGGATGATATTTGATCACTATCTAGCAGTGCAATGTTGGTCCCAAGATTTCATTGGTCCTACGACAAAGATTGATAAAACTATGGTATGGATTCGTTTTTCGGGCTTGAATCTTTACTATTATGACGAGAGTGTTTTGTTAGCTTTGGCAGCAGCGATAGAAAAGCCTATCAAGGTAGATAGTAATACCCATGATGTTCGAAGAAGGAGGCCCGTGTTTGTGTGGAAATCAATCTTAATAAACCTGTTATTGGAAAGGTTTGGCTAAGAGATTTCTGGTATAAAGTTGAGTATGAAGTCTCCATCGTATTTGTTCTAAGTGTGGTTGTTATGGTCATCTAACTCGGGAGTGCAAGAGCAGCATCACGACGGAGGAACCAAAACATGCCATGTACTCGGTGACAGAGAAGGCTGCTCTGGCAGTTTCAGATTCAAATTCAATGCCCATTAATGATGCATTACTAATGGTGCTAAAATGGAGGAGAATCCACATGGTGATTGGCTAACTATCAAGCAGAGAAATCGCTAGTCAACTAATCATGCTGCTGCTAGTAAAGGAAAGAATTTGAAAGACAAAAGAGTTTCGGCTCCTAAGGCCTTAGTAACGGACTTGCATGCTTCAAGGAATACGTCGAAATCCTATGCAAAAAATCTTCATGAAAATAACTCTCAGTGGGGACCAGCTGAGTTGGACAAGACCAGGTCAACTTCCTCAAAAGCTAGTAATAAAAGATAGAGATCGAATCTTGACCTACTTCTAAATACCACGTGTCTTCCACCTCCCCCTCCTAAAACCAATCCTCCTCATAAACAACAAGTCAAGAACAAAGGGCCTAATTATGATGTGGGATTTGGTGCAAAGTCAACTATGAATATTAAAGTTTTTTCTCCTAATAGATTTATATTCCTTCCAAATGATGATGATGCAGATGACCTTATGGAGTAGGCTAATTCTTCTGTTGGAGCTGCAAAAGGACTTCCAGAAGCTATTACTCATCGGGACATTGAAAAAATAGAAAGCTCTCAGCATGGGGAGGTATTTGAGGTTCCAGAAACTCAATTCCATGAGGCTGATATGGCCATGTAAGTTGTGGGTTTTAAACCCTCCTATCCTTATAAGTTTGTTAATGGATAGTTTTCAAAAAATTTCCATCTTGTCCTGGAATATTCGTGGGGCTTTCAGTCCTGATGCCAAACATCATGCTCGTGATTTGGTTTAGTCTTATCAACCTTCTTTATTTTGTGTGTGTGAGACTCGTGTGCCCTTTGCCAAAGTTAGTAAATTTTGGACTTCACTGGGTTACAATCCTATTTTCCTCCAAGAAGCAAGGGGCCATTCAGGGGGAATATGGATTCTCACTTCTCTAACTGACACAATTTTTGACCTTGTGGATAGCATGTATCAAGCCATCACTTTTTCGATCAAGAGGAGAAATGGAGTTCTGTTCTGCACATCCATCTATGCTTCCCCTACCTACTCCAAAAGATGCAGACTGTGGAATACTTATCTCAATTACGTGATAAAGTTGTAGGGCCTTGGACTATGATTGGAGATTTCAATGAGATTTTATTTTCTCATGAAGTTTTTGGTGGGCAATTCAATCCTGGCAGAGCATAGCTTCTTGCAGAAATGTTGACTAATTGCAATTTTCTTGACATTCATTGCATTGGTGGTTTGTTCACTTGGAGGAAAAATATACAATTGGCAGGTCATGTTCGTCTTGATAGGGTTGTTGCTGATATTGATTGGCAATTAGCTTTCCCTTATGCCATAGTAGAAGTCTTGCCTCAACATGACTCTGATCACAATCCTTTGCTCTTGAGTTGCTCTAAGTTTAAAAAGCAAGAGTTCTAAATTATTTCACTTCCAAGCAGCTTGGATGGGCCATCCTGACAATGAAAATCTGGTGTGTGATACTTGGAGACATGCTAGTGGAAATGCAGTTCAAACGCTGGACAGAATTAAAGACAATTCAATTCTTTTTAATAAGGACACCTTTGGGAACATCTTAAAGAGAAAGCACCATCTAGAAGCCCGCATTAAAGGAGTACACAAGCAGCTTGATTATTTTCCTTTTGCTGATCTTATTAGATTGGAAAGGGACCTCCAATGTCAGTACTCTAAAGTCTTAAAAGAGGAGGAAGTGTTTTGGTTTCAGAAATCCAGAGAGAATTGGATTAAGTTTGGGAACTATAATACTAAATTTTAACATACTCAAACTATCATTCATAGGAGAAGAAACAAAGTATCTAGCTTGAAAATTGATGGGGAGTGGTGTTCAGATAAAGGAGTTCTTAAAAGAGATGCATATACTTTCCTCAAAAAGCTCTTTCAATCCAATGATTATTGTAATCCTGGTAGTCTCCAGCTGCCTTGTATTCCTAAGATCAGTCAAGAACTTCATGATTTGTTTCTCCAACCAGTGACCATGCAGGAAGTTAAGGATTCTCTCTTCTCTATGTCTCCTTATAAAACCAGGGCCAGATGGTTTTCAACTAATTTTCTTTAGAAATTACTGGAATATTGTCTCCTATGACGTTTGGGAATTGATTGCTAAGGGTTTTTCTAGTGGTCACATTGATCAATATATTGCTGAGACTTTGATTGTCCCTATTCCAAAGATTGATGTTCCCAAGACTATGTAGGATTTTAGACCAATTAGTCTTTGCAATGTGCTTCTTAAACTTATTTCAAAAATATGGTCAAGAGAATAAGGCCCCACTTGGATGATATTATTGGCCCTCTTCAAAGTAGCTTCCTTCCCAATTGAGGAACAGCAGATAATGCTCTCATTGCCCAAGAGATTGTTCATTACATGCATAAGCAGAAAGGTAAGACAGGTTTTCTTATGTTCAAAATTGATTTTGAAAAAGCCTATGATCGTGTTGATTGGAATTTCTTTAGGCTCACCCTTTCTGAGTTTGGCTTTCCTAATCACATTATTAATTTGATCATGAGTTGTACTACTTCATCTACATTGGCTCTTAAGTGGAATAGTGAAAGGCTTGATAGTTGTGCACCTACTAGGGGCTTAAGGCAAGGTGATCCTATGTCTCCCTACCTCTTTTTACTTTGTATGGAGAAGTTGGCCATGCTGATTCAATCCAAAATTGACAATAACCAATGGCTGCCCATCAAGATTTCTAATAATGGACCAGCAATCTCTCATCTTTTCTTTGCGAATGATTGCTTGTTGTTTACTAGAGTTAAATGTTCTCAGATTAGGCTTGTTAAAGAAGTCCTCCACTCTTTCTGCTTAGCTTCTGGTATGAAGATCAATGTCCACAAATCAAAGTTTCTTCCTTCCAAGAATATCTCTCGGGCCAAAGTGACTAAATTTGAGAACATGATGGATTTTCAGCATACTTACAATATTGGCAGGTATCTTGGATTTCCCTTGTTGCAAGGTAGGGTCACTAATTCCAATTTCTCTTTCATTATTGATAAGATGAATAGAAGATTAGCAGGTTGGAAGGGCAAATTACTCAGTAGGGCAGGCCGCGTGACACTTGCAAAATCTGTCTTGAGTTTTATGCCTATTTATACCATGCACAACCTTTGGAGTGTGATAGATTAGATTCCTGCATTAAACAGTTTATTTGGGGAGGCAAAAGCTGTCACTGGGTCAAGTGGAAAAAGGGGAGCACACCTATTAGTTGTGGTGGTCTTGGTTTGAGACAATCTAGACCTATTAATACCTCTATGCTTGGTAAACATGTTTGGGAAATTATTCATCACCCTGAGAAATTGTGGGTCCAGCTCCTGTCTTCCAAATACATTCCTGATTCACATATGTTTGATAGTCCTCAACTTAAAGGAGCATTTTATACTTGGCAATCAATTGTCAAAGCAGCTGAGAATCTTAAATCTGGTTATATTACCCGAGTAGGGAAAGGTGACATTTCCTTATGGTATGAGATATGGCTTCATAAAGGCAGAATCAGTGATAGAATTCCCTATATTGATATCCATGATCTTAATCTTCGAATTCAAGATATCTGTCATAATGGTATTTGGAAATTCAACATCCTTTATACTCAACTTCCAGAGGATATTAAGCTTGAGATGCAAAGTTTCTTCATCAATTATGATTCCAGTGATATCCTCATATGGGAATCATCATCCACGGGAATATATTCTACCAAAAGTGCTTATTTTTGGCTTTCATAGCTATCTAGTCCTCTTCAAGTATCTGGTCCTGCACACAACTTACAAATTGGAATTGGATTTGGAAATTGAAATTGGTCCTGCACACCAACAAACTCTTTCAGATTCACTAGACACACTACTAATGATCAATCTTGTCACATGTGTGGTATAGATAGTAAAAGTATTCTGCATACTCTTAGAGATTATCTTAGAGTGCACCAGATTTGGCACTTCTTTGGTTTCACTGCACTACCTTATTTTAACAATGATCCTGATCCTTGTCACTGGTTTAAAACCAGTGCAACTGGAGAATTTGGCCTGCTTTTCATTACTAGCTATTGGATGCTCTGGAAGGCTCGGAATGAGGAAGTTTTTTCTGATTCCAAGTGGAAGAATTGGAAAATCATCGCATGATTAGGTCCCTTTTGGACGCATCTTCTGAGGCTTTTGTTGCAGCTTCTACTCCTGGTATGACTAGGCTTGTTGCTTGGTCACCACCCCCTTAGAATTCCCTTAAATTGAACGTAGATGGAAGCTCCTTTGGCAACCCTGGGAGGTCTGGTTATGGAGGACTCTTTAGAAATCACCTTGGTACCTTGGTCATTGGATTCTAGGCTTTTCTGGTGGTTGTGGTTTTACTACAAATATGAATGCGGAACTTCAAGCCATTGCTCAAGGTCTTCGCCTAGCTTGGAATAATGGCTATCGTCATATCATCTGTGAATCTGATTCCCAAATGGCCTTGTCATTGATTGAAAATGGGGTCCACCCTACTCACCCTCATGCTCCTATTGTTGACCACATAATATCTCTTAGGAATCTTGATTGGCATTTGTCTTTCACTCATTCCTTATGAGAAGGAAATTCTTGTGCCGACTGGTTAGCAAAAAATGGTACCTCATTTTGCATTGATCAAGGTCTTCATCTTTGGCATCAATGTCCACCTGCTCTATCCTCATCTCTGCTAGCTAATGCTATGGGGATTGCTAGGATTAGGCCTTAGTCCTTCTATGTTTGTTGTTTGTTTTTCTTATTGATAAAAAAAAGTCGTATATGGTAATATATAGTTATTATGCTCTTGTAATCCCCCAAAATTAAAAAGCAACAAAAAATTTCTTTAAAAAAACAATATATTGTATGGTGGCTTCTACGGTAAAATATGATGACATATAGTTCACCCAAAATATGGGTGGACCACGATTAGTAGTCGTTAGATCGAACAACTCACCGGATCATATCATGCTATATCCACACCAAATCACGGACCAACAAATTCACTCTGTCTCCTCTCTCCCTCCGTCCCCTCCATCCGGTCACTGCGTGATCCTCGATCCTCCACCACCCACCCCTTCTAGATCTGCAACACATATCTGACCTTCATCCACCTTTCTCTCTCCCCCTACAGATCTCCCCTCTCCCCACTGTCATCTCCTCCTTGTCTGCATCCACCATCTCCCATTGCCTGGAACATCTATCCGCGACTGTCCTCTAGAGCACCCTCCTCTCATAATTAAGAAAACAAGCAAAAGCAAAACAAAACATTTTTTTAAACAGCCCCACCGCCTGGCTACAACCACTGTGGCACCAGTTCAATCTTCAAATCTTACACTGAATAAAACCCCACCACCTGGCCACCACTTTTCAATCTTTAATTTTGTACTTTATAATATTAAAAATATTCAACAGAAATAAAGCATGTTTGGGATTTGCTTGTTTTAATTTTGTTTTTCCTTTTTTTCATTATTGTGTGTGTGTGTGTTTTTTTTTTATGGATCATGCTGTTTTGCCTTTTTTTTCATTATTGTGTGTGTGTGTGTTTTTTTTATGGATCATGCTTGTCCTTAGTTTTGGCTGAGTTCAATGTTTTGGGGGTTCACTTACTGCTGCCTTTTTTTTCCATTCTTGTTTCTTCGATTTTTCGTAGTTGTTCTTTTTTCAAGTTCCACTTTGAAAGAAACAATGTAGTCCTTTACCTCAAGCATATTGTCTCCAGTGAGTGATAGAAGAATGGTTGAGAAAGAAGGGGAAAGGGTCACAAAGGCGCCAATCTGTGGTGAGTTCCTTGGTGACTGCCGCAACTGCAGTTTGGGAGAGAGAAACCAGAGAGACGAGGAGGGCGAGGGAAGGAAAGAAAGTGAGGAAGAAAAATATTCAGTGTGAATGACGTACCATAAGACTTGGTAAAACTTCTCTATTTAATAGCTGTTAATCATAGTTCACCCTATATTATATATAATATATTTACTGATTGTATTGACCATTTTCATTTTCTTTTGAATATTGGAGTTGAGACTATCAATATTTCTCAAATCTATTTCTTTCTTTGAGAAATTGAGAAGATATCGACTAACCAAATAGCGATCATAAACCTTTACATTATGTCATACCTATTCTAGTCGCATAGAAAAATTAGGTACCAAAGCTCAACCCACCATAATAATAAAGAGTTGCTATATAGGAGTACATTAAAAGAGACCTAGTAGCCATCACCAATCAACATAAAATAAATAAATAAGAGGAATACTTTAGTGGTAATAATAATATAATAATAATAATATAAGACTAGTAGCTAATTTATAAGTAGAGATTAGATTAGAAAATGATCAGTGGTGGTGGGGGCAGAAAGTGACCAAATAGCTAGCGTTGGTGCAAGTAGCAATGCTGGTTGGGTCATCATAGGCATAAGAGTAGGCCTTTGGGCAAGCAGTCTTGAAGATCCGAGAGTAGGCGGTGGGCTTACAGGCCTGTGGGCTTCCAAAGCTACCAGTGCAGCAATACCTAGGAGAGTTGAAAGCTGAGCAAGCACTTTTGCAAGCCACCACGCGCTTCCTGTCAAGTGACCGCACTTGCAGGCCCACCGGGCACATCAAGTTGAGGTCACTGACACACCCAGCGTTACTACACTTCCCAGATCCCTTGAAAGGGGTTATGGAAATGGGTAAGTTGTAGCCATCAACGAGGCTCACGTCGTAGAAGTCTTGCTCTTTCCCCAGTGTGAACTCCGCAAGTGTGGCCGGTGGGGTTCCACCGATGCCGTTGCAGAAGAGAGAGCCGCCGCAGTCTCCGGTGGCGCAACGGCCGCGTCCGGAGGCGTCGAAGGCGCAGCCGTGGCGGCCCCAGAAGCGGCCAGACCAGAGGGCCGGGACTTGGAGGGAATAGGCCTTGTTTGGTGCGAGCTTGAAGCCTCCGCGGGCCAGAATGGGCTTTCCTGCGCCGGGTTGGATGCCAGGCCACACTGGGTGGGGACACTTGTTGTACAGTATTATTGCTGCAGCTGAAACCTTCAGCACTGTTAATTAAGATCAAACAACAAGCAAATTAGCACTCTGCTTGAGTAGTTTACTCACATTCTCTTTGGCTTCAACTTTCAAGTAAAATAAAATGCTTCTCAAGTAGATCATAATGTGAAAAATGTATAATATGCATTTCATGCTGTGTGTGTGTCTGTGAGAGTGAAAGAGAGAGAGAGGGGGGGGATGCTTTTTTTTTTTTAAGTTTTGCAATGTGTGGCTTGAGAAAGAAAAATGTGGGTGTGTGAGTGAGTGAGTGACAGTGTGAGAGGAAGTGATTGAGAGGACATTACCTGAAATGTGGGAGATGAGGAGAGTGGTGAAGAAGAGGGTAGTGAGAAGGGGTCTCAGCATTGAGGCCATGGATGTTAGTTGGGAACGGAGGATACTGATGATGGAGGGACTATCAAAGAGAGTACAGAAGAACGAGCTCCTTCTATCCCTCTTTTGCGGTTTGGTGCGTTTTATAGAGAGAAATGGTGGGTTTTAATTGAACAAATGGTAAAACGACGATAAATAAATGATGGGTTTAGGGTTTGATTGGTGCGAGTTAATAACGGGAGGATTGGTAATAAAGTACTAGTAGGTTGAAATGCGGGCCACAGGCATTTGTTAAATGAGAGACAGCTTTCATAAAGTGCGAAAATCGGCTGTCAATGCTTCTTTTTACTAATAAGGGGAGAGAAATGAGGCCGTTGATGGGTGTGATTTGCGAGTAATGGAAATTGGAAAATGAATTTTCACATCCTGATTAGGTTGAGAAGGAAGCGAGGTGCCTGTGAATGCTCATGTCCCGAGGGAAAGAGTGTCAGAGAAGGGTTGTCGCATTACAAACAAGAAAAGATACAAATTTCACATGTTAGGAGAATCACTCTGCCGGACTGCACTAGCCCTTGCCTTGTGGGTGGGTACCCTATTCAATTGCAACCTGCAAAACGCAAAACGGTCCCACCCGATATTCTCAAGTCCGCGTCTTTCTTTTTTTTTTAATTTCTTATATGAATACTACTCGAGACTCATTTATAAGCAAAAATACATATTTTTACACTTATTAAGATTAGTAGTTAAGTATATTTAATTTTTTTGATTTTATTTAAAAGAGGAAATACATTTACGAAACTACCTTTAATCATAATAGTCTTCTCCTCACAATATTAATGAATTAAATTAAGGGTATTTTTGAAATAATAGCATTAAATATGGGTAGATTATTTGATATTTGCTTATATTTGAGTCCATAAAACTTAGACTTTTTTTTGCTTATAAATGAGTCTGGAAGGAGTATCAATAACTCGCGAGAATTTTTCTCCGAAGGAATACTGTAGGCTTATTTACCCCACTGGGATAGTTTAAGAAGAAAATGACCAAATTGGTGTATATGGAAAAAAATTTCCCTGTCTGGTATAGTCAAACATGTGAGTCTCGACTTATATATTATTTTTTTGGTTTTTTTTAATGAGTCGTAACTGGTATTCTCGACTCATGTATTAATATTTTTTTAGGGTGAGTCGTGATTATCAATCACGATTAATATTTTTTTTTAAGAAGTCGTGATTACCATTCACAACACATGTTTTTTATTTTTTTTTTATTTTTTAGCTAAGTCGAGATTCACAATCACGACTCCTAGGCTAATTTTTTTTTATTTTTTTTTTGCCTAAGTCGTGACCATGAGTCACGACTCACCTTTTTTTTTAATTTGGCCGAATGAAACCGCACACACTAATTTTAAAACCCTAATTAGTCAAAAACCCTAATTAGTCAAACCCTAATAGCAATTACATTAAAATAAAGATATATTACAAGAAACAATAAACTAATGGTGGGATGAAGTGCCGCAATGAGGTCGTCTTCTTTGACGTTGTGGTAAAACCCTTCGAGGTTGTTCCACTTGTTCCTGGCCACCTCTTCTTCCACGTCGTCTTTGTGGTTCTTTGGGTTCAGATCAATATTGTCACCGCTGCTGTCATCATCAATGTTAGCATCATCGCCAACATTCATGTCCCTTAATTCTTCGTAAGGTGGGACTATAGTATGCAGACGGTGGTGTAGAATAATTTGCAAAGAAACTCTAACGAAGTGGATGCAAAAAAATTAGACGAGCCTGGTTTGTTGGAAAGAAGACGTGGGTGCATAGCCTTCAATCCTCGTAGTGCTCGGTGAGTAATTTGGCTCATATCTCGTGAAGTCTTCTGATTGCGGTGTAGGTGAAAATTGAGGCACATATCCCGAAAATTCTTGCAGTTCTTTGCGATGGTGAGAAATAAGGCACATATGTTGAGAAATCTTGGGGTTGTGGCGGTGGTGGCGGGCACATATCTTTGAGAAATCTTGTGGTTACGGTGAAGGTGGCTCATATTGTTCGCCAGTGGGGAGATTCACTGGGAATGCAAAATGTCGAGTCAGGAGCTTCCTCGTAGTGCGTTGTGAAAGTCGATAGATAGATCTCATCTTGCAAATTTAACACTTGATCGACGACACATCGTCAGCGGTGTTTATTAGTGTCCACATTAGCTCTTCTGGGTGTGTGAATAAGTCTTTTAAGGTAATGAAATAATGTATACGCGCAAAAAATGTTAATATTAGATTATCGTAATAATAATAATAATAATAATAATAATAATAATAATAATAATAATAATAATAATATTCTCACTAATCGACAAAGAAAAACAACCATCGCGAGAAATATATCTCCGAGTATGTTGTATATACCACTGCATATACTCGGAGTTCTCTGGTAAAAGACCGGTGTAAGGAGGCCCATGGATTAATCGATTATTTCGATTGTTCCATATGGCAATCCATTTACGATGGCGATGCGACCAATCAACAGTTGTGTTGCCTCTCGGATCAACTTTGTGCACTTCGTCAAGATTATCAGGTCATCACGGAATAGGCTGATTTAATCCAAACTGTCGCATAACCCTGTCAGCCGGATGCCACTCCACAATGGCAAAACATATCAAGGGCACCACAGCACGTGCCACCACGGGGACCGGCAAAACATCATCAGTAAACAATCGCGTTGTTTCTGCATCGTTGTAAGGCATCCATTTAAACTGCAAAACAATAATAATAATCATGATATTGTTATTACACTGTTTAAATTATGTAAACAAAAATATACGAAATATTAATAACACGGACCTCATCGATTCTTAATCGGTCAAACATGCCTCGAATAACGTGAGCTGCATGGCCAGGTGTGTTGGTTGTGACCATTGGACCATCCCACCTGGTAGATTTAAAAATGATACAAGTAAATCACAAAATTTATAAAGAATTAATAAACTTTTAAAGGTTGGGAAACAAAAATTAATAAACATACCTACGCGCAAGAGGAAATCCATTTCCTTCTTGTGCCGCTTCGTCAGATAGACGATTTACTTGCGGTGCAACACAGGGAATCCGGTGCCATGCCCAAGATTGGAGTAGTAACAAACACCCACTAATCTCGGCTTTGGTCGGGATTCGTTGCCCGATCCAAAGCTCGAAACAAACTTGCAAGAACAGCTGAGCCCCAACTATAATGTTGCGTGCCCAACAGATCTTCCAGCAACAACAAGTACATCAAGTGAACCCGTGCACCAGATGTGTCTGGTATGAGGAGACCTCCAATTATCCTCATGATATATGCTCTAGCATGTTGGGCAACCACATCATCATTTGCATCATCAGGCAGATCTGTGAACTCTGCCTCCAACCAAGCCAAGCTAACACTACCTCCCTTGACGGTCCGGGAACGGGCTAACCCCAAAGAAATTTCTACAAGTAGTGTCCCATGAGGCGGAGGTTTTGCGGTGACAATGTCACCATCAATGGGTAAACCAGAGCTGCATATGAACGTGCGCTAGTGTTATGGTTGCTTCTCGCGCGAAAAATGAAAAGTGTGTGTTTTCACTCTCCATCACTCAACTAGTGTCGTAATTAGGTGAGCATTAATATGAACTTGTCCGATCGACATAACACTAGAAGCGATGCTGTTGTATCAACTCGCTACGCTGCGTTGATCTCTTAGCGGACCCCAAACAAGGTGATGCCTTAGTCGACCTGCCTCTTCTTGAGCCCATATATTCAAGAAATATGCTTATCACGAAATCTTAACGTTGACGCCAAAACGGACTGGTCCCATTTGATCCATATCTTTTGAATAAGTTAAGATGACAAAAAAATGCTTTTTTTTTGGGTGGATGTGAAAATGCACCGTCTGGGTTGGTGTAAGTCTTCTTCATTTGCTCATATTTATAGTCTTAAAATGGGCTCCAACACATGCAAAGCTTCAAGGCGTGACTAGTCTCCTGCAACACATGCAAAGATTCCACCAGTTATATGCTCAACTATTCAATATTCCACCAATTATGTGTTGCAGCTATTCAAGGCATGCTCAATATTCTCCTACATATATAGGCTGGCGATAATTCTTGCATGCCATGCGCGACTTTTGTTTCATGCTCAACTATTCAATATTCTTTCAATATTCTTTCAATTATGTGATTTAACATGACAATGTGCACGCCATGCGTGACTTGTTTTTCATGCTCAACTATTCAATATTCTTTCAAGTATGTGATTTAACATGACAATGTGCGCGCCATGCGTGACTTGCTTACTGTCTGATTTAACATGACTCTTTGCATGCCATGCGTGACTTGATCTCCATTATTCATATTTTTTAGTTGAATGCTTCAATTATCGGTGCTGCACTGATGCCTATATATGTTATGACTTGGTGTTTATTTTTCTTGTGTGCTGTTATTGGCTAGGTGACTTGTGCCAGTCCATTTTAAACATATAACACTTTCACTAGGTGAGCCTTGGAAACTCTCGCTAGTAACATACCTACAAAGGTATTATTTTTTTCAGAGTAAATTAAATTATTAGTTATATTCTTATGAAATTAAATTTTTAGTTATATATATATATATATATGACTAATTATTTCATTTTAATTTGTCTGTAGATGTCTAATATTCCCATGTCAGCTACAATTTTCGATGATCCAATTATTAGAGACAACGTGAATGATTTTAGTGAAGATGAAGACTTGGAGATATTTAATGAAGGTTGTACAGGTATCACTGACGATGTTGGACCGTCCAATATAGGACCCCATGTTACACCTTCTCTATTTTTTACTAATATTTACTGATCGAAACCGAGGATCAGGTGGGTGGTGTGGATTCTGAGACTAGGAGGCGGCAATGTGTGGCTCGACAATGATCTTGCCGTGGGCATGACGTTTGAATCAAAGCAAGAAATCAATGCCATTAAACAATACCATATTAAAAATTCGTTTAACTATCTTGTAGAAGAATCACGCCAGGATAGGTGCGTTGCTAAGTGTGTAATGTTTGGTGATGGATGCGATGGCGAATTAGAGCATCGTATAACATGAGGTGTGGCAAATGGCGGATAAAGAAAATTAGTGGCATCCATACTTGTACAACGCGTCATCGATCTCACAAGATCACACTAAATTAGACTCAGACATCATTGTGGATAGTGTTGTTGGTTTAATAAGTCACGAACTGGCATACCAGTCAAAGCCCTTATTGAATAGGTGCGTAATCATTTTCACTACACAAGAATCTTACAAAAGGGGTGGAAGGCAAAGCGAAAGCAATGGCAAAGGTATTTGGAGACCGGGAGGAATCATATACCGTGTTGCCAAGATGGATGAATCTTGTCGAATTCCATTCCAGGGACCATTGTCAAATATAAGTTGACCCACTTTATATTGTCTATGGTGTAGAAGACCACTGAGAGTATGGTACTTAAACGTGTATTTTGGGCATTTAAGCCATGCATTGAAGGGTTTCCATATCGCAAACCAATTGTTCAAGTTGACGGACATTTCTAATGGAAAGTATCGTGGTACACTTTTTGGTTCTTTGCCGCACAAGATGGAAATCGTACCAACCTTCCAATTGCATATGCAATTGTTGAAGGAGAGACCAAAGAAGCTTGGTCATGGTTCTTATATAATTTGCGCATGTTTGTCACACCACAACCAAATTTGTGCATAATATCAGACAGGGGAAAAGGTTTGCTGGCAGCTTTGAAATCCGAACAAGTTGGGTGGGTTGGGCCAAACGTACAATCAGTTTATTGTATTCGGCATATTGCAAGCAACTTCAATAAAAAATTTCAAAATTCGGACCTAAAAAAATATGTCATCAATATGGGTAAGGAGTTAAATGTTTTTTTAAGTTGTCATTATTTGTTTTCACTTAATCTTGCCAATTGATTTACTTATCATTCTTATATTTTTGTAGGATATGAGATGCAGCAACCACGATTTGAGGCAAAACTTCTTGCCATGAGATCAGAATTCAGACAAGCTGCTGAGTGGCTAGATAATATCCCAAGAGAGAAATGGACTCAGTCTTATGATGGAGGAAAAAGATATGGCCATATGACTACCAATCTTGCAGAGTGCTTGAATTCGAATTTAAAATGAGCACGAGCATTGCCCATCACAACCCTAGTGAAGACTACATTTTATGGACCGACTTCATTGTTTGTGGATGAAGGGGTGAAAGCACTTAGCATAATGAATGCAGGACATATTTATTGTGAAGAGCTATCCACAGCATTGCTTTCGAACAGACGACTAGCAAACTCTCATCGTGTTCGTAGTTATACTAGGGCGTCATCAGAGTTCGAGGTAGAAGAGATGGCAAATCCTCTAATCGGCCGACGTGCAATGACATGCAGGGTTAATTTAAACAACTGGTGGTGTGATTGTGGAGAATTTCAAGCATTGAGGTATCCATGTTCACATGTTATTGCGTCGTGTGCCTATTGCAATGTGGATTGTCAGGTATATATTGACCCAATATACAGACTGGAAAATATCTTCAAGGTTTATCAACATGAATTCCACCCACTTGGAGATGAAGAATATTGGCCACCATATACAGGCTCTACGTTGAACCCTGATCCTCTCATGCGAAGAGATACCATGGGGAGACCAAGGACATCTCGGATACATAATGAGATGGATGCAATGGTTCCGAATCAGAAGAAAAAAAAATGTGGTTATTGTCGTACTGAGGGACATAATAGAAGTAATTGTCCTTCTAAACAGACAAATGCTTAAGCTATCAATTTTAATTTTATGGATGTGTAATATCTATCTTTATTTTTAGTGCATTTGTAATATTTATTATCCCAACTGATTAGGGTTTTGTTATATTAAAAAAATTAGGGTTTAAGCTTCTTTCACACATCATAATTGGCTATTAGGGTTTGACTTAATTAGGGTTTGGCACATTTATATTAGGGTTTACATGTAATATATTTTAATGTAATTGCTATTAGGGTTTGACTAATTAGGGTTTAAATTAGGGTTTTAAAATTAGTGTGTGCGGTTTCATTCGGCCAAATTAAAAAAAAAAAAAGTGAGTCGTGACTCATGGTCACGACTTAGGCAAAAAATATATATATATATATAATTAGCCTAGGAGTCGTGATTGTGAATCTCGACTTAGCTAAAAAAAAAAAAAACAAAAAACAAAAAACATGTGTCGTGAATGGTAATCACGACTTCTTAAAAAAAATATTAATCGTGATTGATAATCACGACTCACCCTAAAAAAAATATTAATACATAAGTCGAGAATACCAGTTACGACTCATTAAAAAAAACCCAAAAAATAATATATAAGTCGAGACTCACATATTCGACTATACCAGACAGGGAAATTTTTTCCCATATACACCAATTTGGTCATTTTCTTCTTAAACTACCCCAATGGGGTAAATAAGCCAATACTGTAACACGAAGTGGAAACAGATTCATATCATCTCAATCTCATCTAACTGTTTTACACTTCAGATTCACATCATCTCATCTCACTGTTTGCGTGTCGTTTTTCTTTTATATGTTTACTATTAACGAGTAGTTAAATATAATTAATCCTTTTACATCCCTATCCTCCAAGATATCCTTCTTCCCTAGAGCATCTACGGTAGCGAATGATGATGCGTCCCTTATGTGGTCCCCATGTTGCGAACGATCTTTAGAGGTAAATTTGCTCCAATGTTGCGAACGACTGCGAATAGAACAAAAAATACAACATGCTCTGCGATCTTTGTTGCGAATCGTTGCGTCGCAGCGAACGTGTTCGCCACTTCGGCAGCCAACTGGCAACCTCCAACCGCGAACGCCCAATTTGTCCGTTCTTACTGTGTGACATGCTGGCGAACGCGAGTTGCGATCTCCCGTTGGAGATACTCTTATGATCTATAGAAACGACGACACACATAGCTTGAGTCTTGCCCAACGACAACCCTCATAAAGTCTCTCTCGAAAAGTATCTAGCTTTGAAAACTCTTGTCACTATAATATTTCGTATTCAGATCAAGGATAATTTTCAATCTTGTTTTTCCAACGTAACTAGATTAAAATTGTGAATGTCTTGAAACCCCATGTCAATGTCTTGAAACCCCATGTCTTCTCATTCCTTTCTCGCCGTCAACTTTTCCCAACCTAACCAGTTTATGCCGCAGGTACGTACCCCCTCCAACTCGAGCCCCGCCAAAACGAATTCAGATTGTCCGAGAGACAGTAGCGGAAGGAATACGCTCATGCAATAACAAGATATAGCTTGGGTAACTAATTTTATAAGGATTTCTCTACCTGCCTGAGACAGAGCCTTGTCACTCCATCGATTGATCTTCCTTCACACGTGGTCTTTAAGGTAGCCAAAGATAGCTTTTATTTTTACCTTCCGGTAACAAAAGGTAATTCGAGATACTTGCCTATTCCTAAACACTCAACTACACCCATCAAGGCTGATAGCTCTTCCTTCGAATTGTTGGGAACATTGCAGCTAAAGAAGATCACCAATTTATGCATGTTTATGAACAAAACAAAACAAAAAGTAAATTTATAATATATTTTATTTCATAAAAAATATGAAAAAGTGAATAAAAATGAAATTTGAACCCACTTTGCCATATGGATTAAGTGGGTATAATCAAAACAAGCCAAGAAAAATATGAGTCATCCAAGAAAAATATGAGTCATCTTTTTAATTGATTCACTTCACAAAACGAATTCAGATTGTCCGAGAGACAGTGGCAGAAGGAATACGCTTATGCAACAAGAAGATATAGCTTGGGTAACTAATTTTATGAGGATTTCTCTACCTGCCTGAGACAGAGCCTTGTTACTCCATCGATTGATCTTCCTTCACACGTGGTCTTTAAGGTAGCCAAAGATAGCTTTTATTTTTACCTTCCGGTAACAAAAGGTAATTTGAGATACTTGCATATTCCTAAACACTCAACTACACCCATCATGGCTGATAGCTCTTCCTTCAAATTGTTGGGAACATTGCAGCTAACGAAGATCACCAATTTATGCATGTTTATGAACAAAACAAAACAAAAAGTAAATTTATAATATATTTTATTTCATTAAAAATATGAAAAAGTGAATAAAAATGAAATTCGAAAGCTCGTAGTCTGTGTCAGTCTGTGGTATCAGAGTATGATGTGATCTGTGACCGTGTGGTCAGGCTTGTCAGTATGACGTATCAGTATGGTCTGATCTGTGACCATGTGTAGTATCTGTGGTAACAGTCATGTTAATGATTGTCGTGATTTGTTGCTGTTATGTTGTGCATGATAGCAGTCACTCTGCTATGCTATTTTCTTGCTTGATAGTGATTGATGAGTGTCTTACCCCTTGTTTTCTGATACCAACAGGAATAAGAAACTTGTGGTGCTCCATGTCAAGATACTCCATATTGTCTAGTACTCCTTGGATGCTATAAGTTTCCCTTTCTACACACTCCTTAGTCAGTAGCATGAGGCGATTAAAGATGCAGCTTACCAACACATATTGCATGAATCATTAATAAAGAGCTCTAAAAAAGACACCCAACGAATGGAAGGTTTTGGGATGACCACTGTTGCTTCATAAAATGCTACAACCACGGTTTCCTTGGATGCTGAGGTCTTTAATTGGTCCATATTTTGTTAAGAAATACTCATAAAGGCTGATAGAAGAAATGAAAGTAGCACCCTGCCAGCAAGGATGGCACACTTACATGAAAAAATCCAACAGAAACAACAGAATCAAGGTAAAATAAACAATCAGTAACAATTGAATAACACATTAGGACTTAAAATAAATTATCAAAACATACCACTACATCAACCAAATGGTAAAATGTACAATACCCAATTTACACCAATTTGGAGGATAGGGATGTAAAAGGATTAATTATATTTAACTACTCGTTAATAGTAAACATATAAAAGAAAAAAGACACGCAAACAGTGAGATGAGATGATGTGAATCTGAAGTGTAAAACAGTTAGATGAGATTGAGATGATATGAATCTGTTTCCACTTCGTGTTACAATATTGGCTTATTTACCCCACTGGGGTAGTTTAAGAAGAAAATGACCAAATTGGTGTATATGGGAAAAAAATTCCCAGTCTGGTATAGTCGAACATGTGAGTCTCGACTTATATATTATGTTTTTGGTTTTTTTTAATGAGTCGTAACTGGTATTCTCGACTCATGTATTAATATTTTTTTAGGGTGAGTCGTGATTATCAATCACGATTAATATTTTTTTTAAGAAGTCGTGATTACCATTCACGACACATGTTTTTTGTTTTTTATTTTTTTTTATTTTTTAGCTAAGTCGAGATTCACAATCACGACTCCTAGGCTAATTATATATATATATATATATTTTGCCTAAGTCGTGACCATGAGTCACGACTCACCTTTTTTTTATTTTAATTTGGCCGAATGAAACCGCACACACTAATTTTAAAACCCTAATTTAAACCCTAATTAGTCAAACCCTAATAGCAATTACATTAAAATATGTTACATGTAAACCCTAATATAAATGTGTCAAACCCTAATTAAGTCAAACCCTAATAGCCAATTATGATGTGTGAAAGAAGCTTAAACCCTAATTTTTTTAATATAACAAAACCCTAATCAATTGGGATAATAAATATTACAAATGCACTAAAAATAAAGATAGATATTACACATCCATAAAATTAAAATTGATAGCTTAAGCATTTGTCTGTTTAGAAGGACAATTACTTCTATTATGTCCTTCAGTACGACAATAACCACATTTTTTTTCTTCAGATTCGGAACCATTGCATCCATCTCATTATGTATCCGAGATGTCCTTGGTCTCCCCATGGTATCTCTTCGCATGAGAGGATCAGGGTTCAACGTAGAGCCTGTATATGGTGGCCAATATTCTTCATCTCCAAGTGGGTGGAATTCATGTTGATAAACCTTGAAGATATTTTCCAGTCTGTATATTGGGTCAATATATACCTGACAATCCACATTGCAATAGGCACATGGCGCAATAACATGTGAACATGGATACCTCAATGCTTGAAATTCTCCACAATCACACCACCAGTTGTTTAAATTAACCCTACATGTCATTGCACGTCGGCCGATTAGAGGATTTGCCATCTCTTCTACCTCGAACTCTGATGACGCCCTAGTATAACTACGAACACGATGAGAGTTTACTAGTCGCCTGTTCGAAAGCAATGCTGTGGATAGCTCTTCACAATAAATATGTCCTGCATTCATCATGCTAAGTGCTTTCACCCTTCATCCACAAACAATGAAGTCTGGCCTATAAAATGTAGTCTTCACTAGGGTTGTAATGGGCAACGCTCGTGCTCTTTTAAATTCAATTCAAGCACTGCAAGATTGGTAGTCATATGGCCATATCTTTTCCTCCATCATAAGATCGAGTCCATTTCTCTCTTGGGATATTATCTAGCCACTCAAGCTTATTCACTCGATCTCATGGCAAGAAGTTTTGCCTCAAATCGTGGTTCTTTGCATCTCATATCCTACAAAAATATAAGAATGATAAGTAAATCAATTGGCAAGATTAAGTGAAAACAAATAATGACAACTTAAAAATATTTAACTCCTTACCCATATTGATGACATATTTTTTAGGTCCGAATTTTGAAATTTTTATTGAAGTTGCTTACAATATGTCGAATACAATAAATTGACAGACGTCAGCCCAACCCACCCAACTTGTTCTGATTTCAAAGCCGCCAAAGAACCTTTTCCCCTGCTTCGATATTATGCACAAATTTGGTTGTGGTGTGACAAACATGCAAATTATATAAGAACCATGACCAAGCTTCTTGGTCTCTCCTTCAACAATTGCATATGCAATTGGAAGGTTGGTACGATTTCCATCCTGTGGCGACAAAGAACCAAAAAGTGTACCACGATACTTTCGATTAGAAATGTCCCGTCAACTTGAACAATTGGTTTGCAGATGGAAACCCTTCAATGCATGGCTTAAATGCCCGTAACACACGTTTAAGTACCATACTCTCAGGGTCTTCTACACCATCGACAATATAAGTGGGTCAACTTATATTTGACAATGGTCCCTGGAATGGAATTCCTGACAAGATTCATCCATCTTGGCAACACGGTATAAGATTCCTCCCAGCTCCAAATACCTTTGCCATTGCTTTCTGCTTTTGCCTTCCACCCCTTTTTGTAAGTTATCGTAGTGAAAATGATTACGCACCTCTTCAATAAGGGCTTTGACTGTATGCCAGTCTGCACTTATTAAACCAACAACACTATCCACAATGATGTCCGAGTCTAATTTAGTGTGATCTTGTGAGATCGATGACGTTGTACAAGTATGGATGCCACTAATTTTCTTTATCCGCCATTTGCCACACCTCATGTTATACGATGCTCTAATTCGCCATCGCATCAATCACCAAACATTACACACTTAGCAACGCATCTATCCTGGGCGCGATTCTTCTACAAGATAGTTAAACGAATTTTTAATATGGTATTGTTTAATGGCATTGATTGTTTCTTGCTTTGATTCAAACGTCATGCCCACAGCAAGAAGATCATTGTCGAACCACACATCACGCCTCTAGTCTCAGAATCCACACCACCCACCGAATCCTCTGCTTCGATCAGTAAATATTAGTAAAAAATGGAGAAGGTGTAACATGGGGTCCTATATTAGACGGTCCAACATCGTCAGTAATACCTGTACAACCTTCATTAAATATCTCCAAGTCTTCATCTTCACTAAAATCATTCATGTTGTCTCTAATAATTGGATAATCGAAAATTGTAGTCGACATGGGAATATTAGACATCTACAGACAAATTAAAATGAAATAATTTGTCATATATATAACTAAAAATTTAATTTCATAAGAATATAACTAATAATTTAATTTACTCTGAAAAAAATAATACCTTTGTAGGTATGTTACTAGCGAGAGTTTCCAAGGCTCACCTAGTGAAAGTGTTATATGTTTAAAATGGACTGGCACAAGTCACCTAGCCAATAACAGCACACAAGAAAAATAAACACCAAGTCATAACATATATAGGCATCAGTGCAGCACCGATAATTGAAGCATTCAACAAAAAAATATGAATAATGGAGATCAAGTCACGCATGGCATGCAAAGAGTCATGTTAAATCAGACAGTAAGCAAGTCACGCATGGCGCGCACATTGTCATGTTAAATCACATAATTGAAAGAATATTGAATAGTTGAGCATGAAAAACAAGTCACGCATGGCATGCACATTGTCATGTTAAATCACATAATTGAAAGAATATTGAAAGAATATTGAATAGTTGAGCATGAAACAAAAGTCACGCATGGCATCCAAGAATTATCGCCAGCCTATATATGTAGGAGAATATTAAGCATGCCTTGAATAGTTGCAACACATAATTGGTGGAATATTGAATAGTTGAGCATATAACTGGTGGAATCTTTGCATGTGTTGCAGGAGACTAGTCACGCCTTGAAGCTTTGCATGTGTTGGAGCCCATTTTAAGACTATAAATATGAGCAAATGAAGAAGACTTACACCAACCTGCATTTGGTGCATTTTCACATCCACCCCAAAAAGCATTTTTGTCATCTTAACTTATTCAAAAGATATGGATCAAATGGGACCAGTCCGTTTGACGTCCACCGTTAAGATTTCAGGATAAGCATATTTCTTGAATATATGGGCTCAAGAAGAAGACCGATTCGATCAAGGCATCACCTTGTTTGGGGTCCGCCAAGAGATCAACAGCGTAGCGAGTTGATACAATGATCGCTTTACCGTGTTATGTCGATCGGACAAGTTCATATTAATGCTCACCTAATTACGACACTAGTTGAGCGATGGAGAGTGGAAACACACACTTTTCATTTTTCGCACGGAGAAGCAACCATAACACTAGCAGACGTTCATATGCAGCTCGGTCTACCCATTGATGGTGACATTGTCAGCGGCAAAACCTCGCCTCATGGGACACTTTACTTGTAGAAATTTCTTGGGTTAGCCCATTCCCAGACTTCGTCAAGGGAGGTAGTGTTAGCTTGGCTTGGTTGGAGGCAGAGTTCATAGATTTGCCTGATGATGCAAATGATGATGTGGTTGCCCAACATGCTAGAGCATATATCATGAGGATAATTGGAGGTCTCTCATACCGCATACATCCGTGCGGGTTCACTTGATGTACTTGTTGTTGCTGGAAGATCTGTTGGGCACGCAACATTATAGTTGGGGCTCAGCTGTTCTTGCAAGTTTGTTTCGAGCTTTGGATCGGGCAACGAATCCCGATCAGGTTGGGGTTAGTGGGTGTTTGTTACTACTCCAATCTTGGGCATGGCACCGGATTCCCTGTGTTGCACCGCAAGTAAATCGTCTATCTGACGAAGCGGCACAAGAAGGAAATGGATTTCCTCTTGCGCGTAGGTATGTTTATTAATTTTTGTTTCCCAACCTTTAAAAGTTTATTAATTCTTTATAAATTTTGTGATTTACTTGTATCATTTTTAAATCTACTGTGGGATGGTCCAATGGTCACAACCAACACACCTGGCCATGCAAATTTCACGTTATTCGAGGCATGTTTGACCGATTAAGAATCGATGAGGTCCGTGTTATTAATATTTCGTATATTTTTGTTTACATAATTTAAACAGTGTAATAACAATATCATGATTATTATTATTGTTTTGCAGTTTAAATGGATGCCTTACAACGATGCAGAAACAACGCGATTGTTTATTGATGATGTTTTGCCGGTCCCCGTGGTGGCACGTGTTGTGGTGCCCTTGATATGTTTTGCCATTGTGGAGTGGCATCCGGCTGACAGGGTTATGCGACTGTTTGGATTAAATCAGCCTATTCCAGATGACCCTCATAATCTTGACGAAGTGCACAAAGTTGATCTGAGAGGCAAAACAAATGTTGATTGGTCGCATCGCCATCATAAATGGATTGCCATATGGAACAATCGAAATAATCGATTAATCCATGGGCCTCCTTACACCGGTCTTTTACCAGAGAACTCCGAGTATATGCAGTGGTATATACAACATACTCGGAGATATATTTCTTGCGATGGTTGTTTTGCTGGTCGTTCGGTGAGAATATTATTATTATTATTATTGTTGTTATTATTATTATTATTATTATTATTATTATTATTATTATTATTATTATTATTATTATTAGTACTACTACTACTACTACGATAATCTAATATTAACATTTTTTTGCAGTATACATTATTTCATTACCTTAAAAGACTTATTCACACACCCAGCAGAAGAGCTAATGTGGACCAGCTAATAAACACCGTTGATAGTGTCGTCGATCAAGTGTTAAATTTGCAAGATGAGATCTATCCATCAGCTTTCATAACGCACTACGAGGAAGCTCCCCCAACTCAAAGATTTTGCATTCCCAATCGAATCTCACGCAAGTGAACAATATGAGCCACCTCCACCGTAACCGCAAGATTTCTCAAAGATATGTGCCCGCCCCACCACCGCCACAACCCCAAGATTTCTCAACATATGTGCCTTATTTCTCACCATCGCAGCAACCGCAAGAATTTTCGGGATATGTGCCTCAATTTTCACCTACACCGCAATCCGAAGACTTCCTGAGATATGAGCCAAATTACTCACCGGCACTACGAGGATTCGAAGGCTATGCACCCACGTCTTCTTTCCAACAGCCAGGCTCATCTAATTATTTTGCATCCACTTCGTTAGAGTTTCCTGCAAATTATTCTACACCACCGTCTGCATACCATAGTCCCACCTTACCTGAAGAATTAAGGGACATGAATGTTGGCGATGATGCTAGCATTGATGATGACAATGACGGTGACAATATTGATCTGAACCAGCAACCACAAAGACGACGTGGAAGAAGAGGTGGCCAGGAACAAGTGGAACAACCTCGAAGGGTTTTACCACAACGTCAAAGAAGACGACCTCATTGCGGCACTTCATCCCACCATTAGTTTATTGTTTCTTGTAATATATCTTTATTTTAATGTAATTGCTATTAGGGTTTGACTAATTAGGGTTTAAATTAGGGTTTTTGACTAATTAGGGTTTTAAAATTAGTGTGTGCGGTTTCATTCAGCCAAATTAAAAAAAAAATTTGAGTCGTGACTCATGGTCACGACTTAGGCAAAAAAAATAAAAAATAATAATTAGCCTAGGAGTCGTGATTGTGAATCTCGACTTACCTAAAAAATAAAAAAAACAAAAACAAAAAACATGTGTCGTGAAAGGTAATCACGATTTCTTAAAAAAAAATATTAATCGTGATTGATAATCACGACTCACCCTAAAAAAAAATTAATACATGAGTCGAGAATACCAGTTACGACTCATTAAAAAAAACCAAAAAAATAATATATAAGTCGAGACTCACATGTTCGACTATACCAGACAGGGAAATTTTTTCCCATATACACCAATTTGGTCATTTTCTTCTTAAACTACCCCAATGAGGTAAATAAGCCGAAATAGAAAAAAGCTAGAAGCAAAAAAATATGAAGACCCCAAACTAAAATGTAAAGAAAAGAAACAAAAGCACCTATCAAACACAAAAGCAAACTACAAATGAAACACAAAAATAAACACCTTAATTAGAGTATCATTACCAATTAGGACATATGCATCACATACTGAACAGAGATAACAGAAAATAAACTAAGAGACGTTTGTAAGATGAGCAGGTAGGGAAACTGACCTATTGCGTTAATCTTTTGCTCAGGATACCCTAAGCATAAGGAAAATAGGGCATCGGTCGAAATGCTTAGCAACACCGCCAACCATATTAGGAGGAGATTATTAAGGAACTAAAAATTGATAAATATAGCCAATTAATAGAAGTAAAAAAATGCAAAACTTGCCCAGTACCAAGTTCAGCAACACTGCAATAAATGGAGATGAACAAACAATGTTAACAATGATTCACTCAAAGCAAATGATATATAAGTATATAGAGATAGAGAAGAAGAATGGTGAGAAAGATCACCATCACATCCCCCTTTGGCGACTTACCCAACCGCCTTCTTTCGCGACGACACCCTTTCCCCTTCTCGGTCCCCTGCCATGAAAATTGCTGTTGAAAGGAAGAGAGAAATAGAGAAATCAGTTACATTTAGAATGGTGAAAGAGAAAGACTTTTGAAAGGAGTGGCAGAAACTCACACGTTGTTGGAAACAATTCTGACATTAATTGCCATAGAGTACCTAGGTATTGTAAATGATAGTTGCAATATTTTGGAAACTGATACGCAAATTAATATTGCATTAATTGCAAACTGTATAAAGGCAATGGAGTGGCGCTCTCCACTTACCAAAATCGTGAGCATGATGAAAGGATGGATTTGGAAACCGAAGAGACGCAGCCACTGATAATCGTGCCATTAAGGGATGCGCTAATGGAGATGGTAATTACTCTTTGATAGGAATACCACAGCCACAAACGGTTTAGAAGGAGAGACAAAGTGCATTGGAAATCGAAAAGACAATGTTTAAGGCACTGCTTGAATTACAATGGTGAGGCAAGATAAGTGACAAATAGGAGGACTAATTACGCGGAAAACTCTCTCTTGTTAGTTCCCTTGAGTTATAAGGGATTTTTGTTAAGCAGTCGGGTTTTCTATCGTGTAACGCAAGTTTAATTATTGCTCATAAGATTATAATATTTTTTCCCAATTTTTAATTATTACACCAAATTTTTAATCAACGTCTAACAAATTATATTTAAGAAACTTCAAATTGATAAATTTAAATGCTTTTTATATTTTATTTTTCATTGTTGATAAAACAATATTGTATTAATTAAATAAATATTGTGTTAAGTATTTTATTTACACTTGTATATCTCTCCTATTTTTATAAATATCATTCTAATATATGAAATACTTATTAAATTAATATTATAAATTTAATTTTAAAATATCAGTCATTTAAATAAAATATTTTATCTGTTTTTTGATTGAAAAATAAAATATTTTATCTATCCATTATTTAAAAATAACATGAAATATTGATATTAACTACTATTATATGTAACTACTCCTTTCGTCTTATAACAAGTGATGTCTTAAGTTTTTTTCATACCGTTTAAAAAAGGATAAAATTTAGGTAAGGTTCCTTAGGTGTGGTTCGTGTTGTTCCTCTCACAAATCAGGATAAAAATTGTTTTGATAGTAGTAGTTATAAGAGGTTAGAGATAGTAGGATTGGATAGAGAGAAAAAAAAAATATCTATTTTATGTAAGGAACGGCACCAACCACACCTAAGAAACCTTACCTAAGTTTTCTCTTTAAAAAAAACTATAAATGATTAAAAGATTGTAATAATTTTAGAAAATTATCCTTATTAATCTTCGATTATTAACTACTGTTATAAATGATTAGTGGAGTATAACAACTTAAGAGTAATGGCATAACATTATAAATTTGAATGTAAAAATAAAAAAAAAAGTAATTACATTGAAAGAAAAATGAAACTTATTTTAGAATTTATTTTTCTTTTAAGTACCACTTATTGGATTGGGCAAATGAAGGATTGTAGTATATTTTAAAATTTTAATTTGTGATTTAATATGTCCTAATAGGAAGGATTGTGTGAGAATAGTCACATATAAATCGCTTTCGGTGGAGTACAGAAGAGAACAAGCCTCGTGTCTGGTACAATTTTAGGTAGGAACCCCACGCGCTCATGAACGCACGTTCATCTCACTGCAGGTTCCATCTGTGGGAAAACAATTAGCGTGTGTTTGGAATACCAGAAAATGAAGGGAAAGATTGGACCAAGAAGAAAAACACGTTTTTCTAAAAATTTTCTTCCCTTTGGTTCTGACATAATTTGGGAAGGAAAGATCAATTTTTGTAGGGCCCAGTAAAAGATGCTTTCCTCGCTGAATGAGAAGAAAAGTGATTGAATATATCAAATCCTAATACAAAGACAAAAGTGCCCTTCTTATATTTTGGTTGCAACATATTTGCACCGATAATGCCTATTATTTTGTGGCATGTATGTTTTATTTTTATTTATTTATTTATTTATTTATTTATTGCTAAACATGTTTTATTTGCTTATCGTTAAATTTTTGTCATACATTTCTAGTCTGCTTAATTATTTTTTCCTTTTTATAAAAATATGGTTTACAATATTTTTTTTAATTGTTGTCATACACTCCTATTTATTATATTACACATTTTTAATTAGGGATATTTGTGTCATTTTACAAATATGTTTCTTTCTTTCCTCCTACCTTTTCTATTCTTTTTCCTTTTAACCAAACTACTAAACAATCATCTCATTTTCTACTCTTTTTCTCTTCTTTTTTCTTCCCTTTCTTTCTTTTCCTTTCCCCTATCAGACGGTGTACGGCTAGGTTGAATTGAGTTTTTGTTTTTTAATGGCAAATGATAGTGAGTTAGAATTTATCCTTATTAGTGAGATAAGTGGGGTAACCCAGGTCTCCTTGTTAGTTTCGTCCTTAAATAACCTCGGTCCACCACTTGGACCGCCCCACTTGGACAGGTTGATTTGGGTACTATGAGTTAGAGGTGTAAATGAGTCGAACCAAGCCGATCACTTGAAGCATGAGCTTCACTTGTAAAAAAATGTAAAGTTTTAGCTTGACTCATTTATTTATTCGAGACTAACAAAAAGTTTGAGTTTGGCTTGCTAAAAAAAGTAAAGTTTGAGCTTAGTTTATTAAGCTCATTTATAACTTAATTATTTTTGTATTTATGAAATTTTTCTTAAATTATAAATATTATGTGATAATCTACAAATAAAAATATGTGTTTAACATGTTGGTTCCGGCTAGAGAGAAATCCAAATTGTTCCCGACTTTTAGCAAGTTTGGTTTCTTACACTTGTTTCAAAATGACGACACGCTTGTTTAGGGAATGAAATGGAGATGACTACGAATTCGGTGTGAGAGAGCAAAAACATTGAGAAACAATAGGCAAACACTACGAATTGGGTGAGAGATTTACAAATTGAGGGAATGATTTGATGAAGGAAAAGGTAACACATACATAGTTAACATAAATCAAAATTTCTTTGGACTATGGTGATGATAAGGATTCCAAAACGTTGTGCAAAACATTGTACGGGCTACATTGGCAAAAGTCGAAACACACCACTTCACACGGTGCCCAAAAAGGGGTCTGAACCAAATCCAGCAGCCAACTATAGCATATTTTTTTCAAAAATCAATGAATTACATCATAAAAATAATACAAAAAATAAAATATAAATAAAAAATACAATTATACCCTCAAACGAGCTATTCACGAGTTGTTAATATCGGACATGTAAGGCTTGAGTTTGGCTCATTTAAATAATCAAATTCAATCTTAAGCTTGAGTTTATTTATTTAATTAAACAAAAAAATTTGACTGAGTATTTAACGAGCCGAGTATTTAACGAGACCATGCTAAGAGGGTGTTCGCCAAAACTGCACGTGAACATACACACGATTGTTTTGTCGTTTCATATCTTGAGCGGTGTGCTGTGCTGTGGAGCAGGGACCGCATAATATTGGAATTGTTGTCGTTTACCACGCATGGCCAGGTACAGACGATGAGACGACATGGATCTCAAAGTATTGGTATTTGTAAATTAGCGCATTTTATAAGTGAAAATTACCACTCCGTCTGGACATCAATTATCAATTGAGAAATGATATTCAGATATCGTTTTTTTTGTTAACACCGTATGACCACCGTATTTTTATAGGGGCAGAAATATCATTTTGCGCGTTATTTTTCCTTGTTTTTCTATTTGAAATCCCGCTCAGACAGAGACGACGGGTGTTGTCTTCCCTCTGTCGAGATCAACACCAAGAGTTCTGTCGAGAACTTCAACACCAAGTGTTCTGTCGAGAACTTCAATACCAAGAGTTCGGTCGATTGTGTATATTCCATTAGTCAAATAATCGGATTCATTTGGCATTAAGTGGCGAGATCCTCTCCTCATAATCATCAACAATGATTAATTGATGTCCCCACTTTGTATCTATAAATCCGTATCATACTTGATGGAATAATATCGAGTTATACACTTTATAGTGTTGATCTCATTTATTGATCTCGACTATCTCGATTGTTGATCTTGATGAACTCTTGGTGTTGAAGTTCTCATAACTCTTGGTGTTGATGTCGGCGATTGACTTGGTTATCTAATAAGAGAGAGAGAGCAAGACGAGGCGAGGCGAGTGAAAATGGACTGAGCAGGAACGAAATAACAAAACAAAAGCCACGCGCGAATGACTAAAGTATACGGTGTTGAATACGGTGTGACAAAAAACGGTGTCTAAATATCATTTCTGTTATCAATTATATAACACATTTATAAGTGAAAATTACTGCTCCCTTCTAGACTCAATTATAAAAAAAAATTACTCAAGTTTTGTGAATTCAAATATAAGCAAATTTTAACTAAAATATTCATATTTAATGTCATTATTCTATAAATACTCTTAAATTAATTTAACTTTTGTTTTCCAATAAAAATTGTGAGAACTATTATGATTAAGAGTAGTTTAATAAATATAGTTTATATTTTATATAAAACCAAAAAGGTTAAATACATTTAACTATCGTTCTTAATCAGTACTCCTTCCATTTTTTATAAGCAAAAATATATATGTATTTAGTCTAAATTTTATCACAAAAAATAGCTAGTGACAAGCCGATTAGAGCATTAGCCGATACATGACACAACCGATCATATTTATAGTCGAGTGTGTTCCTATTGAGCCGATGCTATAACTCTGAATTGATTAAGGCTCAAGGAGCATCATGAGGTCAGCTAATAGCTACAAAGTTTATCCGATTGTGGTTGAACAAGTGTTTAAATGCTACAAGGCTATCGGCTGAATAATTGCTACCGAGCAAGGAAGCAGTGGAATTCGACCAAGAGTTGGAATTGAAAGTCATTGTACTTTAGCGCCTAAAGGTCAAAATCAGCTCTTGAGGGCCCTCAACACAGATGGAGACGTGAAAACTGCTCTTTTCAGCCGAGAATGAAGTGGTTACTTCAGGAAGCGCGTGAACGTGGCAGTTGAAGGACACCACGACCGCTTGTTGTCAGCTACCAACGTATTGGGAGCGTTTAGTGGCCAATAGGGGCGGGTACAATTTTGTTTTTCTCTTTTGTATATATATACCATGCTAAGAAAATGTACAGGACACACACGATCAATCAAACGTCTATTTTCTCTTGTAATTTACAGCATTTTATCTTGGCCGATTTTATGTCTCTTAGCCTTAGTTTAGCGTAGATTCACCACTCCCAATGCTTTCTGGAGCAGTTGGGGTTCACCATAATTGAGAATTAGAGTTCCGTTCTCGATGTAATTGCTTGACATAAATCAATTTATCAGCTGGATATTAGCCGATCCCTCGGCTGATTTGTTCATGCAAACAAATTTGGCACGCCCGGTGGGACAATAGGTGAATTGAAGGCCAAGTTTGATTCTCCAGGGCAGGATCACGCTTGGCCTATGAACCTGAGGTCCGGAAAGAAACTCAACAACAACATGGAGTCGAGTTCAAATCATAAGAGAACCCCGTCACGCAAGAACAACGCGTCAGCATACACCCTAGGTATGCCTATAGCGGTTGAAGACATTCCAGTCTCTGCACCAGCCTCAAATGACATGAATGAACCCGAGAATATTAAAGCCCCAGTGGTCATGACCACCTCCTTCGCCAAGCAACAGATTGACATGGGAATTCATGACATTATGTACCAAGTGTTAAGACAATTAGCATATATTGTCAAGCCTATGGTGCACAATGAGGTTCAGCAGGCGAGAGATGCGGAAGCAAGCCGAGGGCAACAAGGTGAACACTCGGCTAGTTCTGCGCTACCAGGGGAAATGGGCAAACTCATCATGCTCAAGGCAGTCAGGTTTGGCAGCCTCAACCAAATGTGGATCAAACTGGGTCTTTCCAGGCATAACCGAACTCACTACCGGTAGGGCCACTAATCCAAACGTGTGGTGATCAATCAAATACATAGATACCACTTCATGCTGGGGGGCAAGTGATGCCAACTGATCAAGCGAATCTGCAATATGGGCATATCAATATGGCCCAGAGGCCAGTTAATGCGGCTGGACACATTGGTTTGCCGCCAGAAATATCATATGCTCTAACATATGGCCCTACTGTGAAGGCAAACACTTATGCATAGCCGAATTGGCAGCCGATGGCCCCTGGTTATGGTTCAGGGAAGCTACTTGGGGATTGGAACCTCAGCAATCCACCATTCTACTAACCACAGCCTGTCCCCACGCCATACCCTCCAGTAAATTCAAATTTACCACGAACGGCTGACAACTATGGGGAGAGCAGATATGGAATCTTGTTCCACTTTTCCCCCACAATGCATCGGCTGTTCCAGGAACTCAGGGATGAGGTTTTGATGAATATGTTCCAGAGCAGCAATGGAATACCAACCCACCTCTAGGCAATGTTCCATCAAGTACCTTTAACGTTCAGAATTCGTTCCAACAGGCTTCACCCTGGAGACCAATGGGTCAGAGTGTACCCCAGCAGAACTTACAGGATAATCGGCAGGGGGCTTCTCAGCTGATAGACCTGGAGATGATTGCAAGCACCATCAAGAAGTACTTTGGGGGTACAATTAAAGCCGTTGGACTGTCCTGTTTATAGGAAACCTTACCCTGAATGGGTGGATCGGATGATTCTTCTTCCGAGAGGATTCAAGACTCCAGATTTCACAATATTCTTAGGGGAGGATGGTAAGTCTACCATGGAGCATATAGGGCGTTTCACAGCCCAATGTGGTGAGAGCAGCCAAAATGAGTACCACAAGCTTCAACTTTTCCCTTTGTCACTCACTGGGACAACCATCACTTTGTACTCTTCATTACCTCCCAAGTCAGTGCAAAACTGGGCTGACATGGAGAGGTGTTTCCATGATAGATTTTACTAGCCTCAGCCTCAAGTTACGGTAACCGATCTCACTAGTCTCAGGCAACAAGTTGATGAATCGGCTGTTGATTACATTGAGAGGTTCAGAAAGAAGGCAGGGAAATGTTCTGTGCAATTCCCTGAAACGGAATATACATCCATGGTAATCAATAACATGCATCCTTAACTGAAAAAGAAGCTAGTAAGACAGCCCTACACAGACTTAAACCAATTGGCAGAGAGGGCTATCCGAATTGAGCAATATATCCAGGAGAAAGAGAAGAGGAGAACCAGTCGTGGAAAGGGTCCCCATTTAGTCTCTATCATAAAGGCTGAAGAATCTGACTCTGAATCGGTTGACCTCACGGTTGACATGATGGTAGCCGAGATAGTCAAAGGAAAGAGTTATTCCTGCCCAGCATTGAAGGCAGCTAAGGCCAAGGAAACTGAGTCATCAAAAGACAGGGTGGGATACTCTTTTGACATAACCAAGGTAGATCAGATCTTTGATTACTTGCTCAAGGACAAGCAAATTCGGCTGTTAGAAGGGCATCAAGTTCCACTTCCTGAAGAGCTGAAGAATAAGAAATACTGTAAGTGGTACAACTCTTATAACCATTCTACAGCTAATTGTGTAGTTTTCAGGAAGGCAATACAAAGGGCTATCAAGGAAGGTAGGTTCAAGTTAGCTGACAAGAGCATAGCTGAGATGTCAGTGGACACCAATCCATTCCCCGCTGTGACTATGGCCATGGTATCTTTCTCAAGGCCTGACCAACCCAAGTCATCAAAAGGAAAACAACCGATGAGGAGTGTTTAGGTGCCCAAGGAAGAATCCAGGAGAGATCAAGAGGTCACCAGGGTATCTGTGTTCGACAGATTGGGTAACCCACTTGTGTCATCTAAAAGCACTGGGGGGCAACCATCTACCAGCCAATCCCATGGTAAACCTCCTAGACCTGGACGTTTGACCAGTGAGTTGATCAACCAGTATCGCAACATGTACTCAAAGACAGAGAGAGTGCAGCATGCTCAGAGGCCTGGGGGGCAAAATCGTCTGGGAACCTCAGTTGAAGCCCAGCTAATTATGCCAAGGATCACTGAGAACCCTCTCCCAAAGTCTAAGAGAAGAGTGGCATAGTTCAATGTGGAAGGGGGAATGCCTTCCCTTCGTATAACAGTAAGGGATGATGAAGAACTCAAACCACAAAGGATGACCAAACCAGTTGAAAACGTCAGAAAAGGATAGTGGGTTGTCATTCAACCTCCCAAGAAGAAAGGAATCAAGCCAGTCACACTGACTAGAACACAGAAGAGAAGGCTAAAGCAGGCTAGGTCCTTGCAAAGAATGAAACAAACATTGCAGATAATAGCCGATGCCAAGACAGCCGATGAGAAAGAGATCCCAGAAGCAAAGGTAGCAGAAGCCATTGATAGAGCTTTTGGACCTTGTGGGCCAGGACCTGACAAAGTCGAAAACGAGCAGGTTAAGGAGGCCCCAATGCACAAGTATTGTTGCAGCTGTGAACATAAAGCAACCTGACGAAGAGAAAGAACATCTTCCCATATACACACAGAGCTTGAAGGATGGGGATGAGCCTACCTCAGAAACTGGCTATCTAAAGGACTTTATAATGGATTACCTCTCTGATGAGGATGAAAATAGTTTGATGGTAGCCATTGAGATCGTTAGCTTGATCCTAAATGAGTTCTGAGCTGGTTATCCACAAATTGAGCACTTAGAAGGAGATGTCTGCATGGAAGAGGCAAAATGGGCAACTTTCGCCTACAACACGGCAAAAGATGCTTTAAGTATTGTATTTGATAAGCCAATTGAAGACATGGTGAAGCACTTGAAACCTTTGTACGTAAGAGCCTACATCAATGGCAAGGCCTTCAGCTGAGTGTTTGTTGATAATGAGGCATTGTTGAATGTGATGCCTGTTGCTACATTGAGAAGCTTCAACAAGTCAGAGGAAGACCTGATCCCAACTAACATGAAAATGACTAGCTTCATGGAAGAGACTTCCTCAGCCTTGAGAATCTTGGTAGCCGAGATCACTGTTGGCCCCAAGAGTGTCGTCAGCTTTCTTTGTGATTGATGGCAAATAGTGAACCTGCATCTTCATCGTCCGGTGGTGACCAGACGCAAGAAACTTTAGAAGCTGAAGCCAGAAAGAGCTGGAAGTACAAAACCAATCATCCTAAAGATCAAATCATAGGAGAACCTGGAGATAGAGTAAGAACCAGATCCTCTTTTAAAGAGCATGCAGATATGACACTACTCTCAGAAATGGAACCTAAAATGATTGATCAAGCATTGGAAGATGAAGGTTGGATTCTGGCCATGCAAGAAGAGTTGAATCAGTTCCAAAGAAATGATGTATGGAAGCTAGTTACTCTACCAGAAGATAAGCAAGCTATTGGTACTAAATGGGTATTTAGAAACAAGCTTGATGAAGATGGAAAGGTTGTGAGAAACAAGGCAAGATTGGTTGCTCAAGGTTACTCACAGGAAGAAGGTATTGATTTTACTGAAACATTTGCACCTGTTGCAAGGTTAGAAGCTATACACATTTTACTTTCATTTGTTGCACACCATGATATAATTCTTTATCAAATGGATGTGAAAAGTGCTTTCTTGAATGGTTTTATAACTGAGGAAGTCTTTGTAAAACAACCTCCTGGATTCGAAGACATTGAATTTCCAGAACATGTCTTCAAGCTTAAAAAGGTCCTGTACGGTCTTAAGCAAGCTCCCAGAGCTTGGTATGAAAGACTAAGTACATTTGATGAAAAATGGTTTTACCAGAGGTCTAGTAGACACTACTCTTTTTAAAAAAATATCAAACAAGCATTTTATAATTGTTCAAATATATGTTTATGACATTATTTTTGGAGCTACTAATGAAAGTCTTTGCAAAGAATTTTCTAAGCTAATGCAGGTTGAATTCGAGATGAGCATGATGGGTGAACTAAAGTTCTTCCTTGGAATTCAAATCAAACAATGCAATGATGGTATCTATATACATCAAAGCAAATATATCAAGGAATTGCTAAAGAAATTCAAAATGGTGGATTGCAAACCTATGTGCACTCCTATGCATCCCACGTGCATTCTTGGTAAAGATGAAACTGATAAAAAGGCAGATCAGAAAATGTACAGAGGTATGTGATCAGTGCATTTTAATGCACTCTTTATAGCTTTGCATTTAGTGTTTTTGATTGTGTTCTGCACCTAATATCTAAGTCTTAGCACATTTCTAGACTTTGGGTCTTAATTGAGCAGTATAGTAAATTATTGATTAACTTTTGTGTTTACTGCATATTGACCCCTGTCCACTCTGCAGGCCATAACTTTGGCTATAGTTATCCGATTGAGGCGTGCAAGCATGCGTTGGAAAGCTAAGGAACAGAGCTACAATTCTCCTGTTGGGCTCGAAAACCAATTCTGTTGTCTTCAATGCCAAAACTGCAGTGCGACGATAAAAATGTAAAACGGGTTTTGGGCCTAATTTTGGTCGTTTATCGGGCTTTTATCTTATAACCGTTAAGGGATTTAGGTTATTCTTTGAGCTGAGACTTAAAGAGGCGAATCAGCCGTTTTATCTCATCGGCGTTTTATTTACGAAACTGCGTTGTGCCGTCATGGAAGCCTAAGCTCCTAAGTTGATTCATCGGTGAAAGGTTGTCATTCTGATTTTGAGGTTCGGTGTATAATGTTTAATACAATTTCGTTTATTTCTTTAATTCCATCTCTATCAATTTCAATTTGGTTTGAATGTATGCAATTGATTGATTAGTCGCTTAGTTAATTATTCTGTCTTCATTGTGAAATGTGATTGATTGTGTATGAACGCTTGATTTTATGCATCTGTTTCAGTAACTTTTGTTATTTCAATTAGTTATCGCTTAAATTAATTGATTCGAGTAGAAATTGATAGAGGGTTGATTAGAATTCATTATGATATTGGTTGCGTTTTAAGACGGCGCTTGTCCGCTCCGTGACCGATTGAACATTGTTTGGCGCTTGCTTGAAACAGTGTGAATTCGTATAAACTGATTAACGCTTGTTTAGTTAGTTTATGTCAACTGTGAATCTGAATTTGAATGAATTGTTGTTATTTAGAACCTGTGATAAATCCAAGACGAGCACCCAGAAACCGGTGAATCAACTGTCTCTCTAATCTGATAATCCTCTCAACAGAAACTGTTTTCGCAAAACCCCCCCTTTTCGTTATTGTTGATTTTTGTACCTCCTAATTTGGTAATTTTGGTGTTAGAGGTCCTCGTGAGACGACCAAGGTCTCTTGCCTTGAATACTATAAGTAAATCTTTTAATTATTTTGACCCGTGTACGACCACTGATCAGTATGACTGGGTCTCTACTTTATCTTACAGCTTCAAGACCTGATATTATGTTCAACATCTGTCTGTGTGCTAGATTTCAATCAGATCCTAGAGAATCACACTTGAGTGCTGTTAAAAGAATTTTTAGATATTTGCAAGGATCTACTAATCTTGGTTTGCTTTATAAGAAATCAAAAGATTACAAGTTAGTAGGTTTACGTGATCTTGACTTTCTTTGGAGACCGAATTGAAAGAAAAAGCACAAGTGGAGGCTGCCAATTCCTTGGAGCAAATCTTGTGTCTTGGTCAAGCAAAAGGCAAAGCACGATTGCACTCTCAACAGCAGAAGCTGAATATATTACAACAACAAGTTGTAGCTCTCAACTTCTGTGGATGAAATATCAACTTGAAGATTATCTGACAAAAGAGAGTAACATTCCTATCTTTTGTGATAATACTTCTGCAATCTGTCTTACTAAAAATCTCATATTGCATTACGAGCCAAGCACATTGAGATTAAGCATCATTTTATAAGAAACTATGTTCAGAAGAGTATTCTCGAAATAAATTTTGTAGACACTGATCATCAGTGGGCTGACATATTTACAAAATCCCTTACTGAAGATAGATTCAATTTTATAAGAAGAAATTTAAATTTTCATCTTATGGAAGAATGATTAATCTCAGCGTCAGATGATATGCATCATCTCAGCATCTGGTATGACATAAGCATGATACGTGTAAGCATTTTATTTGTCATGTGCATCATAACTCAGCGTCTGGTGAATCGGTTACGTGCATCCGAGCGCACACACACGTGTCACACGTGTAAAGGACTTTAGCGTCTCATCACATCTCACTGAGTCATGATTATTTATGTTTTTCAATAAAATCTTTTTACTTGACTTTTCTTTTCTTTTGGCGTCTTCATTTAATGAAAAGGGGAATCTTCATTCTCTTTTCTTTTTTATTTAATTTTTTTTGGAAATGCGAAGCGATTTTTGAAAAAAGACTGTACCATTTTCTATCAACTTTCCCACTACTCCACATTTTTCGCTCCATCACTTCACTCTGTTTCTACTTGCAAAAAAAAAATATCTCTCTCTATGTGATTTCAAACCCTAACACCTCCATTACCCACTCTACAACTGCTACCATGGCCGATAAAAAGGTTGGACAATATACTGCTGCCTACGATGTCTTCTCAGAAGCAAAACTTATGAATGAAAACAGAATTGATTTTGAGAATTTTAAGCTTTATGGTTTTGATTTTGAAGAAGGTTTGAAGAAACTGGGTTGGAAAAATTATTTTATCTGGGAACCAGTTGATGTGTTGAGCTATGCTATAAAGGAATTTTGGGGGAAAGCTCATCTACTTCCGGGTGAAATTATTGAAGGACATATCAGAGGTTTCAAGTTACGTTTCACTATAAACTCTTTCGCTCAGACCATTAAGTGCTCTTGTGAAGGAATCAGTTACTATGCTAACTGGGTTGACGCTTACAGAGGTTTGGAAAACGTCAACGAAGCTCTGTTTGAAAATCATCGTGAGTTGAAGAAGAAGAACATAACTCCCACTGCCAAAGATTTGAAAAGCCACTACAGAGTATTGCACAAAATCATCGCTAAGAGCGTGATTCTAAAGGCTAGTTCAAGCAACATAGTGAACTATGAGCAAAAGTTCATTATGAGAAACTATATGGATGAAAAGAAAATCAACCTGCCAAGGTTGATTATCAATAATCTTGTTAATGCTCTTGTCTTTTCAAGAAAAAGTGTTGATAAAAAGAATATTGTCAAGGTTATACCTTATGGAGTTCTTCTCTCCATAATGATGATAAAAGACGGTATTGTGAAAAAGCTTGGTGATCTGACAAACAAAGAAGAAAGAGATAAATACTTTGGTGTTGGTGCTGTTGTTCGTCTTGAGGTTTTTAGAGTCAACAGCCTGGTAAGAATGCAATTGATAACTGGTACTATGATCAAGAAGGTAAAACTAGAGCAACAAGAAGGAGAAACTGTTGCAAATATTGGTGAAGCTGAAAAGAAAACCACCAGAAGCTCAATTGCTGGTGTAAAGAGACCTGTTGAATCTCCTGTAAGGGAGACAAGAAGAATGAAACTGAAGGTGGCTCCTGCACCTACTGTTGATGAACCAGAAGATGAGGACAGAATCCCCATCAGGAAGATCTTGGAGAAGAAGAAAAAGTCAACAGCTGAAAAAGATGTTTCAGCGTCTGATCAAGGGAAACAAGTTCCTCCTCCACCTCCTATCGTTGTTGCCTCTAAAGGAACAAAGAGAAGGTTGGTTAGGTCTTCTGAGCTTAACCCAAAGGTACTTGACTTTACTGTTGATGAGTCAGTATCTATTTTTGATTCTCATGATGTTATTCCTGCACCTCCATTGTCTGTTTCACAACCACAAACCCAAACACAAACTAAGAAAACCAGAATGAGCCTACAACTAACCTCTACCCTTATCCCCACAAAACCGACCCAAACACAATCCAATACACTCAACTTAGACCTACCACAAATCTCCTCAGATACCTCACTTAGTACATACATTTCCAAACTTCACTCTCATCCCTTCAACCTGTTATTCAAAGTACCTCCCATTAATCCATTCAAACCCTACACACCTAGAAACTATACAATCACTAAAACTACTCTCACCCCACTCACCCTCACCTACAAACCTACAGATTTCAGTGGAAGGAAGAATGTCTCACGCATTAACAAACCTCGGTTTGTTAAGTATGAGTCATACCACAGCATCTACAATCGTCCTTCTACTTGGCATTTGAAAACCTTCACCTCTGGAGTTGCCAGACTGGAGATTGCCTCTCCAATGAATACTGCTTTCAAAGATGGAGAAGACCATTTTGAGATGACTTTCAAAGGAAGATTAAGACCGGAACCTGGTAGCAGAGCAATTCCTTTCTCTGTTGACCTTCCTAAGTTCCTGCCTCAGATTGAACCTCTCACATTGGAAGAGTGTGGAAGGTGGATTACGGATGAAGAAGCTGCCTTCATGGCACACTGTCTTGAAATGAAAAAGCTCGAAGTTATTAGACAGTTCAGAGATCCTTCTTCTGTATCCGTAAAGATTGTTCCAAATAGACAAAGGTGGCTACCTTGGTCTATTTCTGGGAAGAGGAAATAACCTGCACCTGGCAAGTTGTCATACAGCAAGATCGGACTCAAAGAATATGAGAAGGCTCCTCAGAAGTTTAATCTTAAAGAATTCTCCGAGCTTCCGATTAACAAGATTACTGAGGACTATGCCAGAAGGTTTTACCTCAGATCTCTGAAGGAAGACGAATGGAGAACTGGCTCCTCAAATTGTTGCAATGCTGAGAAAGCAAAAATTCCCACAGTTGGCACTGTCAGAAAAGTTCCTGACACAAATCTTGGAACAACACATTTTGATGACACGTTTATGTGTTCAGTGATCAAGCCTCTAGACTGCATGAAGATATATGTCCAATGGGCTGCTGTGACTAAGCACTTTGATATTGGATTTATCTGGAATCTATGGTCTGAGTCTTGGAAAGACAAAGCTCTGTTGCCATGCCTTGTCCCCTTAGTGCTTGATGAAGATGACAGGGAAAATCTGCGAAGAGTATCCTGGCAGAAAATGAAGGACTCTCTTTCGCTTTTGGAGCATTGAGCGTTTTTATCAGAAGAGTATGGGGAGAAGATGCTGGAAACAAGTTTGACTCTTTTACTGCTGATGTGTTTCTGCACAGAGACATTATCTTTATGGATTTGCTGTATCCAGAAGATGTGAAGAAAAGAAGGGAAATTCAGGTAGAATCTGAGCAGAGAAAACTTGGAAATCTCATCAAATGGTATATACCAAATGATGCATTCTCTCAAAGAGCTCAACAGAAGAAGAAACTGAGACTGAAGCTGTCTAATTTGGTGCTAGCAGAGCATCAGAAGAGGAAACCTACACCAGTATCAGAAGCTGGACCCTCCACTTCTACTTCTACTCCTGCAGTTGAGATTGTCACTATTCCTAAAGAAGAGTTTGAAGAAATGAAGGCCACAAACCTGAAGGTTGCTCAGTTGGAGAATGCTTTGAAATTACTCTATGAACGTCTTAACATTTCTCCACCACCTCCACCAAATCCTTGATTTTTTTGTGTGTGATATACAGTATTTTTTTGGGTACTCTTATATATATATACACACTTTTGCTCTGATTATCTGTTTACATATCTCTATCAGACTTATATTCAAATTTTTCTAAGTCTTATTTTGATTATGATGTGCTTTACACTCTTTTTGTCTGATGACAAAAGGGGGAGTAAAAGAAAGGTTTGATGAACACATAAAAGTCTGATTGACTAATTCACCGTCCGATGGATACGCTGAAACTGAAGTATCACGCATAGCATTTCATACATAGCATTTGTGTTGGTTATTTATTGCTCTAATACCTATAATGCTTTGATATTCATTGATTCAGTACTCTGATAATGATCAATAACTTTGGTAAAATGAAAATCTTTTTGATAAAATGAAATCAGCATCTGATCTCACTTTGTTAAATGAATATATGCTCTAATACATCTACGTATTTTTTGCGATCACACAAATGAATTTGTTTATCAATAATCGCTCTAATACCTGAACTGTTCATATATATCTAAATTGTTGAATTCAGGGGGAGACCCTTGATATTATTTTGAAATTAAATTGTTCATCAACCTTGAATATTTGTCATCATCAAAAAGGGGGAGATTGTTGGAACCTGAACGATTGAGAAGTTTAGACCCTCATTAATTTTGATGATAACAAAGTATTTTCAAGAGAACAATTTATCTTCTAACATATCTTTGAGTGTACAGGTATCAAAGCTTCATATATTTGTACAAAACACTCAAGAAAGAAGAAGAAATTTACAAGAGAATTGAATACACTCCACTGATGTCAGCGTCTGAATTCACTCCAGCGTCTTGCTAACAGCGAGCATCCAGTAGTATTATTCTTTGATACGTGGAATACTTAATTGCTGCGAACGTCCGTCCTCTGTTCTGAGCGAGCGTCTGATCTCTTTAATGAAGCACGTGATGATCACATTTTTGCTCTTAACCTCAGAATGTTCTTGTGAATACATGCCTTGACAGGATGGTTTTGATGATTGACAAAAGGGAGCTTTACAAATAGTCAACCGTGCAAAAAGTGGAAAAGAATACCAAGACGCGTATCAAGAATGATAGTTTTTCAAGTCTTTGGGTTCTTGGTATTTATTTATCTTTATTAAGACAATTTGTAAGTAGTAATAAAAAGCTCTCAATTAAAATTAAATCACACACGCACAAAATATTTTGACATGCATATCTCGTGTCGGATGTCGAGCTGAGGAAGTCGGATGTCGAGTGAGAGAAGTAAACGAGCTTGTCGAGCTCGAGGAAATCGGATGTCGGTGAGGAGGAAGTCGGATGTTGAGCTCACGAGGAAGTCGGTATGTCGAGCTGAGGAGGAAGTCGCCAGAGCTAATGAGGTCGCTGCAGGAGCTCAGCGTGTCGAGCTTATGGTCGGCGTCTGGGAGTCGCGTGATGAGCTCTTGTCGCTTGCCGGCTATGAGCGGCGATGAGGAGGTCGAATGTTCCGAGGCGTGTTCGTCGTGTGCCGAGGCCTTTTGCCGATGTGCTCGGAGGTCGGTATCTTGCGAGCCGCGTGTCAGTGCGTACGTGCGTGTGTGGCGAGTCGCCAGTGTCTTGAGGTCGTATGTCGAGCCGTCTTCGTGTTTTCAATGCGCGGACAAATTCCAACGGACAAATCAAAGCATAGCGGGCAAGAATCTTTAGCGGACAAATCTGCAGCGGTCATTTTACATTGACTTTCCTCCATTGCCTATATAAACACCACTCGTGAGCTTTGTTTTAAAAATACAACAACGTAGTGCTTAATTTTTGTGCCAAAAACTCATCAAATATTTTCATCACTCACACTTATTTGAGCACAATTTTTTGAGAGTCTTTTATTCTACAAAATTTGAGTTGTATTATTTGAGCTTCAATTTGTTATATCTGCTTGTGGAGTGTATCTTTCTCGTCTCATTTTATTTGTGAAAATCATTTATTTTGGTAGGAATCCCAAGGTGTTCATAGAGAGGTGATATCTCTTGACGTATTGCTACAGTTTTAGAGTTAAAGGTTTTAGTGAATTTGATTTAAAAGCTAGTGTCTTGGTAGAAAATCCCATAGTGGTTTGCTTTGGGGGCGGGGCGTAGGCCCTGGGTGTTAGGTGGGAACTTGGATAATTTGTTGTGTGCTTTTTACTCCTTATCTCTCTACTTTTAGGTCAATTAAATTTCATGTACTTTATTTTATTGTTATTTATATCTTACTATTTACTTTATTTTAACTTTCGTTGCAATTTATTCTTCAAGTGATTTATCTATTTCACATTAATATTTCCATGACTCATAATTAGCACTTATTTCTCAAAAGTTTTTGAAAGCACAATTCACACACAATTCCCCCCTCTCTTGTGTTTGGAGTCACTTGTCAACAAGTGGCATGGAGCTGAACTCTTGTATAAAGGACTTAGTCTCAAGAGAATGACTTCAAACAATTCTGAGGAACTTTATGAAACAGGACCCCATTTTTCAATGGTGAGGGGTATGGTTATTGGAAGGATAGAATGCAAATCTTCTTGAGGGTGTTGATCTTGATATTTGGGATCTTTGTGGAAAATGGTCCATTTGTCCCCACTCAATCAATTAATGATGCGGTGGTAGACAAACCAATATCACTTTGGACCGAAGATGATAAGAGAAAAAGGTTGATACAATTTGAAGGCTAAGAACATCATCACTTACGCTTTAAGCTACGATGAGTTCTATAGGGTCTCAAATTGCAAGGCTGCTAAAGAAATGTGGGACACCCTTCTATTGACCCATGAAGGTACTACCGAGGTCAAGAGGGCTCGAATGAACACATTAACCCATGAGTATGAGTTATTTAGGATGAAACCAAGTGAAAACATACAAGATATGCAAAAAAGGTTCATCCATATAATAAACCATCTCAGAGCTCTTGGGAAAGTCTGAAGATTTGATTAACAAAGTTCTTAGATGTCTAAACAGGAATTGGCAACCCAAGGTCACTGCTATAGCTGAATCTAGAGACTTATCTTCTATGACCTTGGCTACTTTGTTTGGAAAATTGCAAGAACATGAAGGGGTGAACTAAATCGTCTCATGGAAGCGAAGAAGGAGCAAAAAGAAAAAGAAAGAGGCTCGCCTCAAAGCAAGCATTGAGGAAGACGATGGCGAATGTGATTTCCTTGAAGATGAAAATAATGAGGAAAACATGAGTCTAATGGTTCAAATTCAAAAGGTTCATGAGACTCGAGGAAACAAAGGTAAGTTCCCAAGCTCTCAAAGAAAAGTGATGAAACAACTTCTTTTAATCCTACCTGCTACAAGTGTGGAAAAAAAGGTCACATAAAACCCGATTGTCCTCAAAACCAAGCGAGGAATGAGAAATTTGAAAAGAAACCACCAAAGGATTGAAGGAAGAAGAGCTTACATTGCACAGGATGATAATGATATGGATTCTTGATGAATCAAATGAAAAGAGCTCACCTTAGTCTAATGGCAAATCATGATGAAGATGAGGTAAATTTTTATGATCGACTCTTCTTTAACTTATGATGAATTACTTGCTTGTGATGAATTCAATAATGAAACGATTAAACTTGGAAAAATTGTTCTTTCTTCTAAGAAAACCATCTCTTCTCTTGAATCAAAAATTGAAATTTTAAACAAAGAGATAGTGATTCTTAAAGAAAAACAAGTTATTATGTGATTGAAACTTCTCCTCCCATATCTTGTGAAAACAAAAGGATGAAGTTTTAAAATGCAATGAGTGTAGTGTTTTGAAAAATAAGGTTAAGGATTTAAATAACACTCTTGCAAAAAATTCTACGATGGGAAGAGATAATCTAAACATTATGTTAGGAAACCAAAAGGTACTTTTGGAAAAATTTGGTTTTAGAGTTATCATCAAAAATTCATGAAAAATCTTTTAAACTATTCAATCATGACAAACCCTCAAGTAGTCACTTTCATTAAATGCTTTCCTTTGTGGTAGAAATGGTCACTGTTGCCTCTATTTGCAATATTAGAAAAGAATAAAATGTAGTTGGCAAAAGATGTGGATTCCAAAGGCACCTTTTAAGACTAACTCATATGGACCCAAGATGGTTTGGGTACCAAAGGTTAAAATATGATTTGTTGTTGTAGGTGTGCTTGAAAGCCAAAGGACTTAAATTGGTATCTTGATAGCGTTTGTTCAAAGCACATGACCAGGAGACAAAAGCAAGTTCTCTCATTGGTACCTAAGAATAGTGGTTATGTCAGGTATGGTGACAACAACAAAGGTAAAATTCTTAGGGATTAGTTCTATTGGTAAGAGTCTAATCCCCTATTGAAAATGTTTTGTATGTGGATGGTTAGAAGCATAATTTGCTAAGCATTAGTCAACTTTGTGATAAAGGAAACAAAGTGGTTTTCGATTCTTCAAAATGCATGGTCATGGATTCTATAAATGAAAATGTTATTGTAATTGGACCTAGAATTGGAAATATCTATATGCTTGATTTAGATAAAATACCTTCAAATGATGCATGTTGTCTTATTAGTAAAGAGGATGAATCTTAGCTATGGCATAGGAGAATGGCTCATATTCACATGGATCATCTTAATAAGTTAGTTGAAAGGACTTAGTAATTGGCTTACCAAAGCCGTTTGAAAAGATAAACTTTGTGATGCATGTCAAAAGGAAAACAAGTAAAGCATCTTTCAAATCTAAAAATATTGTTTCTACAAACCGCCTTACTACAACTTTTACATATGGATTTATTTGGCCCCTTCTAGAACTAAAAGCTTTGGTGGCAATTACTATGCTCTTGTTATTGTGGGACGACTATTCTCGCTATATACATGGACTTTATTTATTTCTCACAAAATGATGCTTTTAATGCTTTTGAAAACTTGCAAAGGTTATACAAAATGAGAAGGGACTTAACATTGCTTCCATTCAAGTGATCATGGTGGGAATTTGAGAATGAAGCATTTGAAGCATTTTGCACGAAAATGGCATTGATCACCAACTTTTACGCTCCAAGGACACCGCAACAAAATGGAGTGGTTGAAAGGAAAAATCGGTCTCTTGAAGAGCTAGCGAGGGCGATGCTCAATGAGACTAACCTTCTAAGTACTTTGGCGAGGCCCAGTGAGCACGCTTGCTATGTGATGAATCGAGTTCTTATAAGGCGATCCTTAAGCAAACACCGTATGAACTCTACAAAGGAAGGAAGCCCAACATTTCCCACCTTCACGTTTTGGATGCAAGTGTTTTGTCTAAACAATGGTAAGAATAACCTTGGTAAATTTGATGCTAAAGCTGATGAAGGTTTATTTCTTGGATATTCCACTTCTAGTAAAGCTTTTAATTTTTAATAAAGAACTTGGACTGTTGAAGAATGCAGCATGTTTCTTTTGATGAATCTAACCCCAAATCTTGATGAGAAGAAAGTGTTGATCTTGCTAAGTATTTGGAGATACCTATTTAGAGAGGAACAAGAGAGATCAAAAGTTCAAAAGGAGGATCAAGAGTCCTTGCGCTTTCAACCCTCTCAAGAACTCTCTCACTCAAATCTTCCAAAGGAATGGAGAGTCTCAAAGAACCATCCTCTTGACAACATAATAGGTGATATCTCAAAGGGAGTAGCGTATCAAACTCTCTTAATCATGCATGTCATCATATGGCCTTTGTCTCTCAAATTGAACCAAATGGCGTCAATGAAGCCATCTTTGATGAGCATTGGACCTGCTATGCAAGAGGAATTAAATCAATTTGAGAGAAATGATGTTTGGGAACTTGTCCCTAGGCCTAAAGATCACCTAGTCATTGGGACCAAAATGGGTCTTTCGCAACAAGCTTGATGAAAACGGTATCATTGTTAGAAATAAAGCTAGACTTGTTGCAAAGGCTATAATCAACAAGAGGGCATAGATTTCGATGAAACCTATGCAGGTAGCTAGATTAGAAGCTATTAGCATGCTTCTCGCATTTGCATGCATCATGGATTTCAAACTTTTTCAAATGGATGTTAAAGTGCATTTCTTGTGGCTTTATTCAAGAAGAAGTATTTGTTGATCAACCTCCTGGTTTTGAAAATTTTGAATTTCCAAATCATGTTTTTAAATTGAAAAAGGCTCACGTATGGTTTAAAACAAGCTCCAGAGCTTGGTATGATAGGTTGAGCAAATACTTACTTGAAAAAGGTTTTGAAAGAGGAAAAGTTGATACTACTCTTTTCATCAAACATAAGAAGCATGACATTTTACTTGTTCAAATTTATGTCGATGATATAATATTTGGTGCTACTAATGAATCCTTATGTAAGGAATTTTAAATATCATGCAAAGTGAATTTGAAATGTCAATGATGGGAGAGCTAAATTACTTCCTTGGACTTCAAATCAAACAAACAAAGGAAGAATATTCTTCAATCAATCCAAATATTGCAAGGATTTACTCAAGAAATTTGGAATGAGCAACGCCAAAGAAATCTCAACTCCAATGAGACACATCATGCTATCTTGACAAAGATGAAGGTGGTAAGTCGGTCGAAGTAAGTAAGTATCGAGGTATGATAGGATCTCTTCTCTATCTCACTTGCAAGTCATCAGGATATTATGTTTAGTGTTTGTATGTGTGCGTTTTCCAAGCAAATCTAAGGAATCACATCTCTTGGCGGTAAAACGCATCATGAGATATCTCACCGCACACAAACTATGGGTTTATGGTACCCCCAAAGGTCTTGTTGCACACTTATTGGGTACTCGGATTGGATTTTGCGGTTGCAAAATGGACCGAAAAAGCACTAGTGGGACATGTCACTTACTTGGGAATGCCTTGGTTTCATGGCATAGTAAGAAACAAGGTGTGGCTTTGTCCAGCTAAGCCGGGTTAATATGTTGCGCCGGTAGTTGTTGCGCCTGATTATTTGGATGAAACAACGATTGAATGATTATGGGATTAATTTGAAAGTTCCAATAAAAGTGTGACAATACTAGTGCCATAAACCTCACTAAAAATCCGGTTTATCACTCTCGGACTAAACACATAGAGATTAGGCACCATTTTATTAGAGATCATGTTCAAAAAAGGTGATTGCATGATTGAGTTTGTGGAAACATCTAGACAACTTTATGAGATATTTTTACTAAACCTTTGCCTAAGGAAACTTTCTTTTTATTAGAATGAATTGGGAATTTTAGACCAATCATGCATTGAGTGATTTGCTGTGATTGCATTTTCTTTTTGAATAAATTCTAACTTGAAGTTTGAGTGTACTAACGAGTTTATGCAGTCTTTTCCCCTTCCATTTTCTTTTGCTACTGAATAATGAGTGGGTGGCGCACATTTGTCTTATGCAACTAGCTAATCATGTCCAACCAGACTCATCTGTCACACCAAGCTTGGTATCACGTAACTATCAATATTTGTTTGTTTATTCGTGAATTTATGCCTTGCTTTTTTTCTCTCTCCCCCTTCTTGATGTTGCAAAAGGGGGGAGAGTTACATGAATGCATGATTCGGGGGGAGTGATCTTTTAAGTATTACCTATTGTGTGAGGGGAGTTTTCTAAATATTGTGCTTAAACCGATATCTTTTATTGAAAAACCATGCTTATATCTCATTGCTATATCATGATTATATTTTACTAAATTCCCTCCATTGAGATGTTTGTCATCATCAAAGAGTCTGTGAATACATGCCTTGACGGATGGTTTTGATGATTGACAAGGGAGCTTTACAAATAGTCAGCGTGCAAAAAGTGGAAAAGAATACCAAGGCAGCGTGATCAAGAGAATGATAGTTTTTCAAGTCTTTGGGTTACTGGGTATTTATTTATCTTTATTAAGACAATTTGTAAGTAGTAATAAAAGCTCTCAATTAAAATTAAATCACACGCCGCACAAAATATTTTGACATGCATATCTCGGTGTCCGATGTCGAGTGAGGAAGTCGGATGTCGGTGAGAGGAAGTCGCGTGTGTCGAGCCTCTGAGGAAATGGATGTCGAAATGAGGAGGAAGTCGGATGTTGAGCCTGAGGAAGTAGTATGTCGGGCGAGGAGGAAGTCGCGTGAGAGCTATTGAGGTCGCTGCCAGAAGTCGCGTGTCGAGCTTATGAGGTCGCGTGCAGAGGTGGCGTGATGAGCTCTTATTCGCTTGAACTGCGAGCATGAGGCCGATGAGGAGGTCGTGTCCATTTTGTGTTCAGAGTCGTGGTGCCGAGGCCTTTGCCGAGCCGTGTGGCGAGGTCGTCACGAGGTGTCTTGAGGTCGTATGCCGAGCCGTCTCAGTGTTTTCAATACATGCGGACAAATTCCAGCAGACAAATCAAAGCATAGCGGCAAATCCGCAACGGACAAATCTGCGGTCCATTTCAACGCTCCTCCATTGCCTATATAAACACAACTCGTGAGCTTTGTTTTAAAATACAACAACGCAGTGCTTAATTTTAGTGCCAAAAACTACATCAAATATTTTCATCACTCACACTTATTTGAGCACAATTTTTTTGAGAGTCTTTTTATTCTACAAAATTTGAGTTGTATTATTTGAGCTTCAATTTGTTATATACACTTATTGAGTGTATCTTTCTCGTCTCATTTTATTTGTGAAAATCATTTATTTTTGGTAGGAATCCCAAGGTGTTCATAGAGAGGTGATATCTCTTGAGCGTATTACTTTCTGGTTTAGAGTTGTAAAGGTTTCAAGTGAACTTTGATTTAAAAAGCTAGTGTCTTAGTGAAAATCCCATAGTGGTTTGCTTTGAGGGCGGGCGTGAGCCACAGGGGGTGTTAGAGTGGCCGAACCTGGATAATTTGTTGTGTGCTTTTTTACTCCTTATCTCTCTACTTTTCAGTCAATTAAATTTCTGTACTTTATTTTATTGTTATTTATATCTTACTATTTACTTTATTTTTAACTCGTTTGCAATTTATTCTTCAAGTGATTTATCTATTTCACATTAATATTTCCGCAACTCATAATTAGCACTTATTTCTCCAAAAGTTTTTGAAAGCACAATTCACACACAATTCACCCCCCTCTTGTGTTTGGAGTCACTTGTCAACAGTTCTGGAACGGAATTCGAATTTGATTTTGTGCGCTTATTTTGTTGTACGAGGAAGCAAAGGTGACACCTTTAGCATAAGACAAAAATTGTACAAGGCAATTGTGAAAAGCAGATAGTACGAAAATGGTAATATGTACTATTCTGATATTCTCTGGAAAGGAAGAAAATGACTATATTTCAAATTACCTCACTCAATGAAAAGGAGCCATCTTTTTACTGCAAACGGTAATATCCCTGAAGTCTCCTATAAATACCCAAGGTATTCATTGAAGAAGGTGGCCAGAACTAAGACTGAAATTGCTAGAACAAATTCTGAGAAAGAAAGAAACTTTATTTTGGAAGCATCATCACTCTGAGTGAGCAATCAAATTTCGTGCCAAATCTCTGGTCTACAAAGAACTGAACTCAGCGTCTTATACTTTCTTTTAGAAAGCTACTCTGTTTTGAGCTTAATCTTTTCATCCTCTCTGTGAGAGTTATTTTGATTGTATTCAAAAGAATATTCTCTTTTGTAAACGGTATTTGGCCTAGTTAAGGCTTTGTTCCTCAAAGGCTCGATCGTCTTAGTCGTTTGAGAAGTTGAGAGTATTGTCAAGTTTGTGATGAGAATACTCTTGAGAAAAATTGTAATCAGTTGATTATAGTGAAAAATCCTTCAGGATCGAAGGGACTAGACGTAGCTACCAGTTGGTGGTGAACTAGTATAAATCTCTGTGTCTCTTACTTTACTGCTTTACACTTATCTTTACCTTGCTCAGTAAAACAAGTTTTCATAAACGGCTTTATTTCCTGCATCCGGTTAGTCTCTCATTATCCGGTTAGTTTCTCAGCGTCCGATAAACAAACAGTTTTGAAAAATCTGTGTTCTTAGTGCTTTTAACTTAAAGTTTGCGAAAAGCTTTTGAACACAATTCAACCCCCTTCTTGTGTTCACGTTCATTACTCCCGCGGTCTTTTAACTTAATTTAAAGTTTTGAATTCGTCATTTATTTTTTTCAATTTTGACCTTTAAATTTTATAACATTAACATTGTCGCCATTTTTTTAATTTCCGTCAAGCTTTGTTAAAAAAATACACTTGCGGTTACGGTGCTGATGTGTCAACTTTTATGTCTGTTTTGCTGATGTGACTGTGTACACATAGATGAGTGACACGACATTGAAAATACAAGTATTCTGTAAAATGAAAAAAGAAATCTATTTCTAGGATTCAAACCTTAGTCCTCTAGCATGCAAGCCACCACTTTTGTCACTATGACACTTGACACTAATAAAATATCAATTTGGGAATAATATAGATAACATAAATATTGATCAGAATGTAAATATTGTACTATCAAATATGAAAAAAATATTATAAAATGTATAATTTTAAAAAATGTAATTATTTAAAATAATTTAAAACACGTAATTTTTATATTAAAAGTATAATAATTTAAAAAGTTTAAATATGGATTATAAAATTTAATATTAGTCAAATATAAAAAACTATTAAAGAATGTATTATGAAATTTAAAAATTTAAAGAATGTATTATGTAGATATTATTCAAAAGAATAATAATTAAAAAATTTAAAAATGTATTATAAAGTTTAATATTAGACAAATATACTAAAATTATTAAATTTTTAAAATTATTAAATTCTTTAAATTATTATAAAATTTAGTAATTTAAAAAATGTATTACACAAACATTATTAAAGAGTTTAATAATTAAAAATTTTAAATATGAATTCTAAAATTTAATATTAGACAAATATAAAAATTATTAAAAATTTAATAATTTAAAGAATGTGTTACATAAGTATTATTAAAATGATTTAAATATGTATTGTAAAAATTAGGAAAATTCTAGTAGCACCCCCATTGGACTACCAACACCCCCGTCAGCTTTTTGCAAATGTGAAAAGACCAAAAACCCTAACTAAACCATCACATCACATGTCTGAGAACCTTACGTGAATTAAGTTAACGTATTAATATGTGAATTCAATTCATGTACCTTCTTAAAATTGTAAATTTTTGAATTTCACGTGAACCCAATTTACGTAAGTTTACGTGAATTAAGTTCACGTACCATACGTGAATTTAAATCACGTATTGCTACGTGATTTAAGTTCACGTAGTTAAATTTTTTTTTTTGATAAAAATAAAATAAATTTTTTTATCTTCGTGAACTTAATTCACGTAGCAATACGTGATTTAAATTCACGTATGCAAAAAAATTTGTACCTCCGTGGAATTAATTCACGTAACAGTACGTGAATTAAGTTCACGTAACGTACGTGAACTTCAATCACATTCTGTTACGTGAATTAAGTTCACATAATAGTCATGATTCCAGAAAAAAACGAAGCGTGATTTGTTTTCGAAACAAAAACGCAGAGAAGTGAAGGAAAAAAGAAAGAAGAGAAGGAATGATTGAGAGGATCATGGTAGAGAAGGAGGCTTTTAAACGGAGTTGGTATTGTCGAATTTACTAACATATTTTTTTTTTGGGTTCATTCATCCCTTCTGCATGTTTTAGAATTTACGCAAAAAAAAATGTGAGAGAAGATTTAATTTGAGGGGGGATCGCTGCTGAACAGGGAGGGAGGGGGTGGGGATGCTTTGTGGGTGGGAGGGAGAGAGGTGTATCAGCGATGGGGTGTGGGTGGGAGGGGAGAGAGAGAAAATAAAAGGTGAATGGGATGTGAGGGTTGGAATGGAAGATTTGAATTGGTGGCAGGAGTATTTTCGTCATTTATATTTGAAAAAGTTGACAAGGGGGTGTGGGTAGGTTAATGAGGGGTGCAGGTAGAAATTGCCTAAAAATTAATAGTAGACAAATATAATAAATTTATTAATTTTGTATACATTTTAATTAAATTTTTTATTATATTTATCCAAAATTAATTTTTATAATACATATTTAAACTTTTTAATATTCAATTAATTATAATAATTACATTTTAATTATAATATTTAGGTTCTGACCAAATCGATGTTATGTATATTATTTTTGCATTGATTTTTCAGTAGTGTGAAGTGGTATAGTGGCATAATAAGTACTGGTGGTGGTTTGTATAAGAACTGAATTGGGAAAAAAAATAAAAGACGAATTCCAAATTTTAAATTAAGTTAAAGGAGGGGAGAAGTAATTTTGCCAAATAAAAATTATGGTGTGAAAAAAAAAATTACATTACAACTCAAACATTGTTCAGGGTTTATTCTGGTTTTAGGGAAACAGAATTAAAAAATTAGGAGCCGTGAATCTATCGCAGCTCACATCATTCTCCTTCACTCATAGCTTGTTCGACGGCCGCGCAACGATACTGAACCCTAGCTTCTGCGCCTCTGCCGTGTTGTAGTCTGTAGATCTGGAAGATTGGTAGTGTGGGGGTCGCCAGTCGTCATCTCTACCATCACCGAGTCGGTTACAGTTTCTGGTATGTTTCCTATTCCATGTTTCTGTTGCGATCTCCAATAGTTTGGGGTTCATTTATCTTCTTTTGCCTTTTACTCGAGGGAAGAGTGCAAGCGTAGTGAAGTTTTCAACCTTAGTTATTTTCTCTAATACTCTAGTTTTGGGTTCTGTGTTATGAAGTCGAGATGGTTGTCCCTTGAGTGCCGTTTTTGGTGTTGTATTCTATTGTCTTTGGTTATAAAGCTAAGAAGATAACAATATGATCTTCCTCTGTTTTTTATTCTCGCGTGTACTTATCATTTCATTTGTTTTTGGATTGTTTTGCTATTGTTTTGAAGTCCTCACAGAGACTTCTAGACTTCATTATGTTTTCCTGTTGCTGCACTTGGTTCTCCCGTTTGTAGGTTTGAGTCATTTTTGTTTTTGATGAATTGTATTTACTTTTTTTTTTTGGGTACATGAATTGGATTTAGTTGAGCAAGTGTTTAATTTTAACGGTTTTGAAAATTGAGAACTCTGAATGTTTCCTTTTTTATTTGATTTTTGAAATTCACTGTTGATGTTTCATTTTTGAACTCTAAACATTCTTATTATTTCCTAAGTCCATTTTCATTTAGTCCTTAATTTACACCATTTAATATTTGGCTTTTTCTCAGATGTATTTTGTGAATGATTTAATGCAACTTTATGAATTCTTTTATTCTGGCTGTGTTTTGGATTTTCTTGGCTTAATGGGTTTTGTTTTAGGATCTCATCGTGCAATTCAAATTGATTCAGGAATGGCAGAGAAAAAGCCAGTGGTTGGTCTCTCATGGCAACCACATTTGCCTATTCCATCTTTGGCAAAGGCTACAAATGATCCATCTCATACCAAATCTCAAACTGAGGTATCAAGTAGAACTCTTTGGAAACCCAATTCCGAACTGATTGATGGACTATTTGTTCCTCCGAACGATCCCAGAAAATTAAACAAGTTGCTGAGAAAACAAGCTAAAGATACTGCTGGGAGAAATTGGTACAGTAGATTATGATCTAAAGCAAGTTGTTGTTTATTAATGTAACCAAAGTTGAAAATATTTTGTTTGATTGTTTATCTATCTCGTCTTCACACTGCTTAACTGGGCGTATAGTGATGGTTTCTTTTTTTAAAATCACATATAAAATTATCCGTCTGAATCATATTTAGTTATATTTTCATTTGTTTTTCTCTTTTTTTGTTGGAAACTATAAATGAAGAATTATCTAATTATGTTTAAATCTTTGCCAGGTTTGACATGCCTGCTCCTACCATCACCCCTGAGTTGCAGAAAGATTTGAAGTTAATGAAGGTGCTTGAGTTTGGACATCATTTTCTTCCCCCCAACCCCGCGCCCAAAAAAAAAACAATGATATGGAATATATACATTTCCAATATAATGTTTTTATGAAATTAGCTTGTATTGAGCTGATAAGCATCATACACACGTGCACTAGCATCCAAGATGATGAAAAAGAATGAAAGACAAGTATAGGATACTGCTTTTGGTATTACAGTAACAGTTGCATTTAGGAGAGTAGTTTTTTGAATAGGGAAGTTTTCTTATCAATGTCTCATCAATTTTAGTCTACTTCATAAGTTATATAGGTTTGTTGCCTTACAATAGCCCTTCTCATAGTCTTGGTTTCATGCTTCTTGTTGGTCAAATTAGGTTTCTCAATGATTAATAGAGTTAGCTACTTCCCGTGAACCTTCGGCCCAACAAATAATCATTAGCCCTGATCTATAAACTGAATTTATATGTTGGTTTAGAATATTGATGTCAGCCTTCGTAGCCTTCTTGAAAATTTCCTGACATGGCGAAATAAAATTGTTGATGTGAATTATTTTACACAATTGAGGCCATGGATGTGTAAATTGAGAGTACAGTGAGAAATATTAAGATCATACTTCTTTGGTTCATGTCAGTAGCATTACAAAAATTCTAGACATTTGTATAGTATTTGCTGGCATGGATTTTAATGTATCCATTAATTTGTGTCAAGCTATCTAATTTTGTTCCGTAGACTATTTCTTATGACTTCATATATGGGAGATAGGATCCTTACATTTTGATATATGTACATGCATTGATGCTCACAGTTGAGGGATGCCATTGATCCGAAGCGGCACTACAAGAAAGGTGATTCAAAATCAAAGGCACTTCCCAAGTATTTTCAGGCAAGTTCAGGGTTGTTACCTGTTCCATCAAAATTCAGTTTCCGCTCAACCGCTTTAATTTTTGGGTGTCATTTGAATATGATCAGGTGGGAACAATTGTTGAATCTCCATTGGAGTTCTTCTCAGGCAGGTTAACAAAGAAAGAGAGGAAAGCAACGCTTGCAGATGAGTTGCTTTCTGATCAAAACCTTTCAGCTTACAGGTAAGATAGGCAGTAGAAGACATATTTGCCTGGTTAATTTTGAAATAGCAGTCATTTTATATGTGCTTGTTTTAGTAAGATTTCATTTCGTAAGGTAATCTATGTCAGATTTTCCCATTAGAAGGGGAAGTGATATTTCTGGTTTTATTTTTGCTAAAATCCTGCTACTAAATAATGATATGAAAATCATGATGCGTAGGTGCAACTTATATGTAATTAAAAGTCACTTAACCAAGTTTCTAGGTTACTCAACCCACTTCTATGTTAAGCTAAAATAGCTTCTCAGATGAAATATAATGCATCAAAATGAAGTAATTTTGGGGCACAGAGATAGGTTCAAGGTTTCACTTTATGTGCATAGTGCATCTTGAAAGTACTTCTGTGAATTAAAAAATGCCTCTCTTATTGAAATAAGAAACTTGTTCATGCTTATTCCTACGCTTTTTAGGTACTTACTTTACCTGCTTGTTTTTCAACGTTTTTCTAGGAAGCGGAAGGTTCGAGAAATTGAAGAAAAGAATCGACCAGCTGGGAATGAGAAGTGGAAGATTAAAGGTCAGAATACTCGGAAGCGTGCAAAAGAAAGGCGGAATTACTGAATTTTCACACTTTTTGGAGTTAATCCATGACTTTTGGAGTTCATTACATTCAATTTTGTTCACAGGCCAAGTAATTAACGCTATGAGACAGTTTAGAATTATTGAGGGAATGTAAAAATATCTTATTCTCATTGACCGTAAAACTTACTAGTTGCTCTATTCTATCGGTTTATATTAGTCTAGTAAGTGTTTTCAGTTTCAATTTATTTATTTATTTTGGAAATCTATTTTCTTAATTTCTTTTAACGTTACCATTTTGTATATTAAGAATTAATTATTATAATTGTTAAAAAGGACATTCTTTAAATGAAGTAAACAACAAGGATTTTCTGCATAACTTTGTGCTCTACACAGCAGCAAGGCAGGCACCCGAGTTTGAGCGATCAACATCAGCATAGCCGGGGGTGCAGGGCGGCAGGCAGGGGTGGACAAGAATTTGCCACCGACCAGAACTCAGAACCTGACGATGACGACAAGAATTTGGGTGGCTGGAATCATGGCTGTGTGGGTTGTGACGGTGACGTAATTTTTTTTTTTGGAGAGTTCTGTAAAGAAGATTAAGATCATATTTACTGTTTAGACGCAGCGGTGCAAAACAAAAATTGCAAACAGAAGTTATAGAACGTGTGGCAGGTTGAGTGTAGCATAGGCCACAGAGGATAGATGATAGGTAAACATGCATTGAGTAAATATTATAATAAATGCAAAATTACTCTCGAATTTAAAGTTTTGGATTCATTTTTTTTTTAAGTTGGTTTTTTAAGTTTTAAAACGTTAGTACTGTTAATATTTTTTTTTGAGTTTCCGTCAAAACCTGTTAAAAAAAAATTCAGTGTTTACGTAGATCATTTTCTTGCTCATGCTATAGAAAACCCAGAAAACCATAAAAATCCACAAAAGCATTTCAGCAAACACCAAATAAGCATCTTACATCTAGAAACCAAACATCACATATCCAGCACTAAACAAAAACTCAGAAATCAACATACTTTTTGCCATGAAATAAAGCTCCAAAAGGGATCCAACAACGTCCAACAAAGAAAATCAGATCCAAAAACAAAGCTCCACCAGCGCACTTTGTTCTTTGTCTAACGTACATGAGGGTATTTTAATAATTTGATACTACCAATTACCCCTTGCTCGGCTCCTGCTACCTCCTTGCCCCTTGTCTCTCTCACTCTCCCATACATGCTCTCTCCTCAGATCATCTGACTTCATCTTCCTTCCCTCTTCCAACAGAGTTGTAGATGAACTCGTTTCTTCATCGCAGCAACATCATTTTTCACAATTGACAGATACAAAACAGATTTGGGTTTTTGTTTTTCCAACCATGTTAAAATACTCCAACCCATTTTCATCACTAATTGACCTTTCTGAATAATGGGTCCAAGAAGATAAAGGTAATTCATGGGCTTCCCTCTGGGAAAGATGAATTTTCTGGGTTTCTTTGAAGAAGAACCCTAATTTGATTTTTTTTTTGTTTTTAATAAAAAATTAAATGAAAAATTATGACTCAAATTAAAAAGTCATGTTGAGTTTGCCACATAAGCACTGTAACAGACCACGTCAACACTGTAACGGCCACGTCGACATTTTTTAACGGGTCTTGACGGGAGCTCAAAAAAAAGTTAACGGTGCCAACGTTTTAAAACTTAAAGGACCAACTTGAAAAAAAAAAGATAAAAGACGAATCCAAAACTTTAAATTAAGTTAAGGGACCGCGAGAGTTATTTTGCCTATATTAAACATAGGTAATAATAAATTCATAAACTTGCAAGTTCTGAGTTGGTATTATAAAAGAATTGTGGAAAATTAAAATGATACATATTAGATTCAGGACCGGTGATCCCCATGTGCAAGCTGTGTAGTTGCACATGACCCAATTTTAGGGATCTATTTTTATTATATATTTTAAGTTTAAATATGTTTTTAGTCCCTATAAAATCACGACTTTTCAAGTTTAGTCCTTATAAAATTTTTTGGGGCCCAATTTTATTATATATTTTAGGTTTAAATATGTTTTTAGTCCCTATAAAATCACAACTTTTCAAGTTTAGTCCTTATAAAATTTTAATACCTTTTTAGTAGGGGCCTAATTTTTAAGATTAGAACAGAGCCCCCAAAATGTTTAAGACGACCCTGATTAGATTGATTAGTTGTAATTATAGAGTAAAAATAATTTCACAAAATAATGAAATAAGATTAATTCTATATATACATATCTGCACTCGTACATATGATATTACTATATCAAATCAAGTATAAAAAAAAAAAAATCACCCGTTTGATATATCAAAAGCCAGGGAGAAACAAATGCCAAAATCAAAGTGTATGGTCTGAGGAAGTAAAGTATTTTTTATTATATTATTATTATTATTATTACAACAAAAGTGTATTGTTTTGTTTCACCCGGTTTATAAGCTTTTATGGTATTACTACAATAAAAATGTAATTGAAAAACGACATAGCATGCACTACCAATCAAAAGATTCAAAACACACCATGCACTGCAATCCCAACCAATCAAAGTTCATGGCTGTTATTGAAAAAGATAATAGTGATTTCTTTATGATCATCAGCCTGGCGGATCCAGAGATTTCAACTAGTGGGATAAGATTATATACTACTAGTCTATTATTAGTGCGATGCACGAGACACTCACATGCTTAATTTCTCTGTTTAACAGTTATTAGAAATTGTAGTGTTACACAAAAATCTGACAATTGAACCAATACTACGAAATCAAAAAACCATATCTGGTCACAGTAGGATAATCATTTCATGTACTTATATTAAAAACACATTTATATTAGAATATGTAAATAATCTTTTATTTTTAGAATTTGTATAGGAGATACTCTCTTGATTTGTATAGGAGATACTCTCTTGATTTACTTAGCAAAATTATAGCCAAGAGATTATCTAGAATTTTGTAAATATTATTTGGAAAATCAATGAAACGATCACACAAACAATTTTATCATGGTATTAGACTAGGTACACGTTTCTCTCTTCCATCTAACCCTAGCTGAAACACCCGCCGTCCCTTCTTTTTTTTTGCGTCCTCCACCACCATGACTCCTCCCTCTCCTACCACTCATCTTCCTCCTAATCTCCCTCATCCCGCTCTTGCGGTACAAAACATCAACAGCTTTATCAAAGTCACCTTAGACATTGAAAAGGGTCAATATGTTACGTGGTCGGAGCTCTTCAAAATCCATGCTAGAGCTTATCAAGTTCTAGATCATATCATTCCTCCCCCAAAGGAAAAGCCGACGCCAGGTTCCTCTACTACATACACGAATCCCGACCTCTGGTTACGTGTTGACGCCGTTGTTCTACAATGGATCTACGACACTATCTCTGAAGACCTTCTCAACACCATCCTTGAACGTGATTCCACTGCCGAACTTGCATGGAATAAGTTAAGGGATATTTTCTCTGACAACAAAAATTCTAGGGCTCTCTACCTAGAACAAGAATTTTCGCAGGTTCAAATGAAGCATTTTGTTGATGCCTCGTCGTACTGTCAACATCTGAAGTCGCTCTCGGATCAACTATCCAATGTCGACGCTCCTGTGTCGAATGAAAGGTTGGTACTTCAACTCGTTTCGGGTTTAACTAATGCTTATGCTAGTGTTGGAACACAGATTCGTCATGGAGATTCTCTTCCCCCTTTTTACAAAGCTTGATCTATGCTCGTCTTGGAGGAAACGGCAAGGGCGAAAAAGGCGGTAAACTCCACTGATAATTCTGCATTCTTTACCTCTCAAGCTGAGAACTCGAATGGGAACACGGCTGGAAATTCATCCACCCGTAACAACCGCAGCATCAGCAGAGGCTACACCAACCGCGGTGGCAGAGGAGGTGGAGCCAGCGGCTGCGGTGGCAAGGGAAAGGGGAGAGGCGGTGGTCGTGGGGCCCAACTGCAGCATCAGCAGCACCCCTCGACGTGGAAGCCGAACTCTACACAGCAGCAGTAGTGGGTCTTTCCACCTTGGGCTGGGCCGTGGCAACCCTGGGCGGCCCCCCATGCCCATATCCCACTGCAGCAAATTGGCAGATGCAACCCACTTCTAACCGTGGGCAAAGTCTACTTAGGCCGAGACCTCAACAGGCCCACATGGCAGCAACCACTCAGCATGCCCAAACTTCTTATGCTCCAACAGATATTCAAGCTGCTATGCACACTCTCTCAATTGCTCATTCTGATGATCAATGGTACATGGACACCGGAGCCACTTCTCACATGACTGCAAACGGAGGTACTCTTACATCTTATCTAAATATGAGCAATAATCGTAATATTACTGTTGGTAGTGGCCATACTATTCCAATTATTGGCTGTGGAAATGCATTATTACCCAATCCCCATCCCTCTTTAACCTTGAATAATGTCCTGCATGCCCCTAAATTGATTAAAAATCTTGTCTCTGTGAGGAAATTTACCACTGACAATGATGTTTCTGTTGAATTTGATCCTTTCGGTTTTTCTGTGAAGGATTTTCAGGCGGGGATGCATTTAATGAGATGTAACAGCTTGGGTGACCTATATCCAATTACACAAGACCACAAACATTGGAACTTCGCCATCATCTACCTTTGCCGCTTTGTCTCCTGAAATCTGGCACAGTCGTTTAGGACACCCGGGAGCCCCTGTTTTAAACTCCCTTCGCCAAAACAATTTCATTATTTGCAATAAATTTTGGGATAATTTTTTTTGTCATTCATGTCCTCTTGGGAAACAAGTTAAATTACCTTTTTCTGACTCTTCATCATATACTTCTTTGCCATTTGATTGTGCATAGCGATTTCTGGTCATCGCCTATTCTTAGTTCGGGTGGACATCGTTATTATGTTTTATTTCTTGATGATTTCACGATTTTTCTATGGACTTTTCCCATTGCCAATAAATCTCAAGTGCATTCCATTTTTCTTTCTTTTCGTACTCACATTAAAACACAATTTGAAAAGGAGATTAAATGTTTTCAATGGAAGGGAGTACGACAATGGACCTTTTCATAAATTTTGTGAATTAAATGGAATGACTTTTCGATTTTCTTGCCCTCATACATCTCCTCAAAATGGAAAAGCCGAAAGAAAAATTCGTACCATAAATAACACCGTCCGAACCCTCCTTGCTCATGCCTCTCTACCATCCTCTTTTTGGCATCATGCACTACAAATGACCACTTATCTCCTCAACATACTCCCTAACAAAAAGCTTGCTCTCCAAACACCCACCAAAATTCTCTACCAAAAAGACACGTCCTACTCTCACCTTCGGGTTTTTGGGTGCTTATATTATCCTCTTCTTCTATCTACTTCTAGAAATAAATTGGAAGCTCGATCAACACCATGTGTTTTCTTGGGGTATCCATCGAATCATAGAGGTTATAAGTGTTATGATTTATCGAGTCGTCAGATAATTGTTTCGAGGCATGTCATTTTTGATGAAAATACTTTCCCTTTTTCTAACTTACATACTCATACATCTTCTACGAGTTTTTGGATGTAGGCTTGGCACCTCTTCTTCACTCACCTACTCCACCCACGACCACCACTCATGAAGCCCAATCTTCTCCTGCCCAAGTCGCTGACTCACCGGCTCAAACCACACCTCCTATACAGGCCCAACAAATACAAACCTCCCCCAACACATCTTCTACTCGGACCTCATCACTCAAGCCTCACCGACCGAACCAACCTCTCCCAACAGCCCAAACCGGTCCATTACACGGACCGCATCCCCTTCCACCACAAATCAACCCAACACTCACAGTCCATCACGACCAGTGCAAACCAACCCACTTGCCAATCCACCAACCTCTCCTCAAATGACAACAAGAGCCCAACATGGAATTTTTAAGCCCAGAAAACTTCTTAATCTTCACACTTCGGCTAAAAACTTCATTTCTCCTTTGTCCACCAATCCCCTTAATGCATTAAATGATCACAATTGGAAAATGGCCATGAAAGACGAATATGATGCTCTTATTGAAAATAAGACGTGGGAATTAGTACCACGTCCAGTTAATGCTAATGTCATTCGAAGTTTGTGGATTTTCAAGCATAAAAAGAAATCTGACGGTTCTTTTGAGCGGCAGAAAGCCCGACTTGTAGGTGATGGCACAGGTCAGCAAACTGACATCGATTGTGGTGAGACTTTCAGTCCAGTGGTCAAACCGGCAACTATTCGGACGGTATTAAGCATTGTTTTATCTAAATCTTGGTGTCTTCATCAATTAGATGTAAAGAACGCCTTTTTGCATGGAAATCTCAATGAAACTGTCTATATGCACTAACCTCTTGGCTTCCGAGATTCTAAACACCCTGATTATGTATGCCTACTAAAGAAGTCTCTCTATGGGCTTAAGCAAACCCCTCGTGCTTGGTACCAGCGCTTTGCTGATTATGTGGCTACTTTGGGTTTCTCTCACAGCATTTCAGATCATTCTTTTTTCATTTATCGTCGGGGGAACGATATGACATGCATTCTTCTTTATGTGGATGACATTATTCTTGCTGCGTCTTCAGATGCTCTTCGTCAATCCATAATGTCTAAGCTTGGTTCTGAGTTTGCTATGAAGGATCTGGGTCCTCTAAGTTATTTTCTGGGCATCTCTGTTACAAGACATTCAAGATGTCTTTTTCTTTCATAAAAGAAATATGCGAAAGAAATTATTGAGCGGGCCGGTATGTCTTCTTGCAAGCCATCTCCTACACCGGTGGACACAAAAGCAAAACTCAGTATCTCTTCAGGTAATCCCTATTATGATCCAACTGAGTATCGCAGTCTTGCTGGAGCCTTACAATATTTGACTTTCACGAGACCGGATATTTCTTATGCTGTTCAGCAAATATGTTTGTTTATGCATGACCCAAGAACACAACACATGTCTGCTTTGAAGCGAATCATTCGCTATATTCAAGATACTCTCGATTTCGTTCTCCATATTTATCCATCTTCAATTAATAAGCTCATTTCATACATCGACACAGACTGGGGTGGATGTCCAGACACCATACGGTCAACTTCTGGCTATTGCGTCTATCTTGGGGATAACTTGATTTCATGGTCTGCGAAAAGACAACCTACTTTGTCCCAGTCCAGTGCTGAGGCTAAGTACCGTGGGGTGGCAAATATTGTCTCTAAATCTTGTTGGATTCGAAACTTACTTTTGGAGCTACATTGTCCTATTACGAAAGCCACTTTAGTCTATTGTGACAACGTTAGTGCGATGTACCTTTCCGGCAACCTGGTTCAACATCAACGCACTAAGCACATTGAGATAGATATTCATTTTGCGCGTGAAAAAGTCGCTCGTGGTCAAGTTCGTGTTCTACATGTCCCTTCGCATTATCAGATTACAGACATATTCACTAAGGAACTTCAGCTGCAACTCTTTGATGATTTTCGAGATAGTCTCAACGTTCGACAACCTCCCGTTTCGACTACGGGGGTGTATTAGAATATGTAAATAATATTTTATTTTTAGAATTTGTATAGGAGATACTCTCTTAATTTGTATAGGAGATACCCACTTGATTTGTATAGGAGATAATCTCTTGATTTACTTAGTAAAATTATAGCCAAGAGATTATCTAGAATTTTGTATATATTATTTGAAAAATCAATGAAACGATCACGCAAACAATTTTATCAATTTACAACTTCACAATTTCAAAAATAGTTAACTTATCAGATAATGAGAAATACTACGGACACTCTCTCTGACACTCTCTCTTAAACACTCTCTCAATGATTGGGCCACGTCACACTTTTTTTTAAAAATCAACCATTGGATTGAAAGTTATTATCATATAGATCATATCTGTAAATTTTAACATTAATCTATGATCATTTATTATCTTATCAAGGTGCGTCAAGATTAACGTTATTTGTAATTACATCGTTGACGTTAATCTTGACGCATCTTGATAACATAACAAATGATCATAGATTAATGTTAAAATTTATAGATATGATCTATATGATAGTAACTTTCAATCTAATTGTTGATTTTGAAAAAAAAAAGTGTGATGTGGCCCAATCATTGAGAGAGTGTTTAAGAGAGAGTGTCAGAGAGAGTGTCCATAGCATTCCTCATCAGATAATATAACAACTTAGTATAGTTAACTAAACAACTTAGTATAGCAGTTCGTAATCCAAGTCATTGCCAAAAATGGAGCTTGGTTTGCTTCGACAAAAAATTATGTAGGTAACTATTGACTAATTTTGTTTTCCAACTTTCTACAACACTTAAAATAAAACTGTCAACTGAGAGTCACCTATGAGAGTCATCTATGAAAGTCCATTTAGACAAAAAAAAGAGAAAAACAAACAAAATATAACTTGAATTTTAGGCCAAAAAATAAATTTGTAACCCTACTTCCAAACCACTAAAGCCACACCAAACCTTACCAAGCCTCAAATCCATTGAAGCTGCTTCCAAACCCCCACTGGGTCGCACCACTCTTCACTTCGACTCCTCAATGTGCCCTAAAAAATTAAATAGTAGCATCATGAAAAGAAAACGAATCAGGAGCCTAGGAAGAGCCACATGTAAGGAAGTAAGAGGAGCAAACTCACAATCCAGGCAAATCTTTTCCTCATATTTCCTAAACTATAGGAATACCAAGCATTCAATGTCAAGTAAACATGTAACGTACTTAATCCAATAGGAATGCCAAAATCTTCAAAATCTAAAAATGAAATAAAACAACAAAACAGACCACAGAAACTACTATAATCCCTTTCCATTTTAATCTCTTTATTCAACATCGCCACTGATGTAGAAATAATAGAATGACAAAGCATGGAGGATAAAGCAAAGTATTGCTTACATAAATACTATGAAATACATCAGAATTAAGTTCATCTATAATTCCATTGAATGCACATAAAAAATCAAGTTTACTAATTGCATTAAACCTGTCACAGAATTAAATAAAATTCAGATATCTTAGCAAATCTTCTCCTTAATGTTGCTCAGATCATACACAACCACTTTATATGCCACTCTTTTAACAACTTAACTACAATAAACCAATGTGGTCAAATGAAAGCATGTAGTCAGGCAATATGAAATGAATAAAAGGAAAAGAACATGGACCACTAAATACCCATCATATTATATTTGGATATGAAAAATTAAATTCATCTCATGCAATGGAGTCTATAACACAGAAACCATGACCATAGCAGTAATTAAATATCCACCTACATTTGCATGACAATGCATTCCAATAATATGCATTGATGATAATGTGGTATCTTGAAGAATGGTGTGAAAAATACCAACAGGGTCTAGTATATTGCCTGTGCGCTGCACGGGGCAACAGCAACAGTATGTCCATACCCCATATTTTATGTCAAAATCATTCTAACACTATAATCAGATAGGAATTACCTCTAAAAAAATGGTGCCTTGTAAGGCCTTCGAAGCTATCCATTTGGAAGAAAAGCATGAGGGGCATTGCTTCTGTCTTGCGGAAAGCAATGGATGTTGTGTGCTATAAACACACTACCTTTCAGGAGCATTTTTAGAAACTTAAAAGCAACAATAGTAGAACGATATGCTTAAAAAAATACTTGATGGCTTGACAAAATAATAAGCAAAATATAACATCACAACTCTCAAATAACAATCATTCAAAATCACCCGAAGACTTTTTGGCTAAGGAGATAAAAAAAAATGTGCATCTTGAGAAGTTAGGAACCACTCGAAGTTGTTCAGAGTTTAGCCAGACAATATGAAAAATATGCAACCCGGGAGGCACTATAAAAGCAAATCCAGAGCGTAAAAGGCAGGAAAAAATTATATAAAAGAAGTCGAAACACCCAAAAGTATCCCTTCATGTGCCGTGAACCACAAAAACCACAGTGACAAAATACATGAGAAAGTGAAGAAAAATAAGAAAATTGGTTTGTGCCTAAAAATGTTACCCCCCTAAGCATAATTCAAAACATCATCCAAGATCCCACACTGTTCAATCTGCCATGGAATGGAAAATAATGTAAGAGAAAGACAGAGGACCAACTACCGCTTTGAGCCTATTTAACACTCAAAATAGATCATACCATTGTTAATTCTGACTTAATATGTTGTTATCTCGAGATAACATAATCTTGGTTGTAGATTAACTACCGCTGGTGATCAATTGATATTCAAAACTTTCTAGTCTTGTATTTTTTCCCCATAACAACATTTACCTCATCTATATCTTTTAAGGGATATTGTATAAGATTTAAGAATCATCCAAAATTTTCTGCATAATTCTTTCCTCTAAAAGAAATGAGAGCAAGAGTTTGAAATTCTAAGTAAGAAATGAGAAGGTAATTTGAAAATAATAGTCATACAAAAAAGATGCAAACAAATGCAAGATAGATATGCCCATACGGTGCGGATTTTGAGCATGATAATTGCTAATTTGTCAAGCTTAAAAATATCTATTTAAGAAAGAGTTCGTAATGCACTTTTTTGTGTAAGCAAGCATGTAAGTAAGTAGATACCTGTTTAAGGAGTTTAACCACACGCTAGTTGGTAAAACAGTATGCATACAAAGAATAGATAATAAACCAAGTTTATACTAAATATTTTTTGGTACATGTTCTTTATCAGAGAAAAAAACAATCTGGTATCAACCCAACAAAAGAGTAAAGAAAGGAAAATTAAGACGGGTTCTGGATTGAAGGACAGTAGCAAAAATCAAAATCTACAATGAGAAAGATACAAAGACAATATCAGCATCTAAGCCCCATGTCTCTAGTCCTAGAACTTGTCTATCAATTACATTCAAAATACAATAATAGTAAATAAATACTAACAAAAAAACTGGAACTAAAACCAGAAAATAATACACGTCATGATATAAATTTCCATTCAAATGACATTTAAAAAAAATTCCAGCCACTAAGAAATGCAATGGGGTTGAGGACATATGGGAACAATACCTTTTATGTGTACTTTCATGATATGCATCCTCTTCATCATCCTCATATTTCTTCTCGTGAATAATATCTGTCAAATGACAGTTAAAAAAACTTTTCAATCACTAAGAAATGAAAAGGAGTTGCGTCAAAAAAAAAAAGAAATGAAAAGGAGTAGAAGACACAGAGATACATTACCTTTCTATATCAAAATAGCCTCAAGCAATTTTGTGCTCAAGTCACCCCCCAATCTTGAAAATTTATCAATTTATCTCCTGCAACTCTAGGTCTGAAATAGAAACACCTGAATTAAGTGATATAATAAATCAATTTTATCGTCATTCAATATATATCATTATGCATCCATGAACCAAATATTAATAAAGCAAGTGGCACAAAACATACAAATTCTGATCTAAATGTTCTAATTACCCTTATTTGCGAATATGTTTTTATCTGTTTGAATTTAAAATCAAAACACAATTTAAAAAACAACAGTCAATCATTCTAGAATATTTGAGGTGAAAACTTTCAATCTAAATAATTAAAACCAATAATGTCACCCAGAAAACATAGAAATCATTTTCCAATTTTATCAAAAACTAAACAAATAAATAGTATCAAGAATTGAACAAATAATATCCTGAGATAACCTGTAGTGCAGAACAACTACATGGTATTTGACTGACTCCCCCTCTTATTTTGAGTACTCACATGTAAACTCTTGGAGGAAGTTGTTCTGATTTGACCTTTGGCATAAACTTGCCAACTGAGCAACAAAACAATATAATAATAACAACCTAACCTAAACATGTTTCAGAAAACAAAAAGCTTTCCCAGTATCCATTGAGTTTGGCACTTACCATGTGCAGAATATCTCAATAAGCAATAATGTGAGGCTAATCCCAGATTGAGCTTTAATCCTGCTCCCACTACAAGAAAACCTGTTAATACCATGGGCCCAAAGCCCACGCTAATGTCCAAAAGCCGTGTGTAACTAACAAATTACTGTGGGCTCACCGTGGGCCACATTTCGTAGGATATTTGCTCGACGGTAACTTTTATCGTGGGCCTTTTTTGTAGGCCGTGTGCAATTAACATGGGCACTGACCATGTATAATTAACATGGGCACTGGCCGTGTGTAATTGGCAAGACCATTACCGTGAGAAAAAGCCCACGATAAAATGAATAGGTATTTAAAAAAATAATAATTAAATTTAACCAGTTTTTAAACTGATTAAATTTAATTATAATTAAAAACTAAAATAATCAAACAGCGCAGAAACACCCATCCCAGACACAAAAATTAAACACAATCCAAAAATTAAACACCCAACCCAGACGAAGCAGAAGCAGAAATCAACCCAAAATGTATTATGAAGAAGAAGAAGCATCCCCAACAATAAAATCAAAACCAAAACCAAAACCAAAAATCAAAACCTCAGTCTCAAACATCGCAGAAACACCCATCCCAGACACAAAAATTAAACACAATCCAGAAATTAAACACCCAACCCAGACGAAGCAGAAGCAGAAATCAACCCAAAATCTATTATGAAGAAGAAGAAGCAGCCCCAACAACAAAATCAAAACCAAAACCAAAACCAAAAATCAAAACCTCAGTCTCCGCCTTCAACTCTCTCAAAACCAAAACCAACCCAAAAAATCGACCCACCAACAGCAGCAACAACCAAACGAGAAAACCCAACAACAACAACAACAACAACAAAATCAATTGAACCTCTTCCCGCTCCACCAGGGATCGACATCCTAACAAAATAGAAGGAAAAAAAAGAAGGAAAAAAAATAATCTGAAGCATGAAGAAGAAGGAGAAACAGATCAGGAGTCAGCCGCGTAAACCACCTTGGGTCGCAAAGTGACCGGAGATCAGAGAAGCCAGCCAGTCACTGCTTTAGATGGCATCCCGGATGAGGATTTGGTCACTGGTTCCAATGGCAACCTGGATGAGGATTCTGATCGATGATGGCGGCGGCGGTGCCGCTCGTGCTCATAGTCCCGATCTCTGTCATCACGTTCGCGATCCAAGTAGTGCTCGGGTTTTCTTTTGGCCCGACGTGGGGGTTCCACCTCGCGCTGAGATCGATCTGGCGACGACCGTTCCAAACGGGGATGATGTTGGTGGTAATCGCCACCTAATGGCAGTTGAATTGACTTCTGCACCAAATAGAAGAGAAGGAACAGGGTGAGAGGAGAGATGGTGAGTGAGGATGGGGGGAGAGTGGGTTGAGACCGAGTGAGTGAGGGTGGGAAGGTCAGAGTGAGGGTGGGAGGGTCAAAGTGAGGGTTTGAGATGAGAGGGAGAGAAGTTAGCGTGGATTATCAGCACTGTGAAATGACCGGGTGTATTACCGTGGGATGTGGCCCACGATAAGTGTCAGTCCTCTTTTCTGTTCGGAGTTAGCGTGGGCAGAAGCCGCCGAAAACGATTGGGATGTGTACCGTGGGTCAAGGCCCTAGATAACGGGTCACAAAATTCAAATAATTCATTTTCTGGGGCTTAGGCCCTCGATAATTTCCTACTGCCCGGGCCCACGAAAAAAGGCAGTAGGTAATAGTGTTTATTCTTGTAGTGTCCAATGCTCTCTTCTCCCATCCTTTTAGTAATAATCCTCAAAATTTTAGTGTCCAAAAATTAATATTAGATGTTGCAGACAAATTTCGTGAACTGCAGGTGTGTAAAGAGAAAAGAAATGAGCACAGGATAGTCAGAAATAAAATGGGAAAAATGATAACATAACAATGACCTCGTGTCATAAAAAATCGATGTCGCACTTGTCAAGAAGGCAGTTGTTCTCAATAACTCCTTATTTGCAGAGCATTATTAATGTAAACACAAACACATATGTCAGACAGAGTAAAAAAGAAAGAAAACACACAAAATAAAGTATGAAAAGAGAGAGAAATTAACACAATCTTGCCTCAATCTGTATTCAGAAACTTTTACATGAGAATTTTCTATGCACAAAGATAAATAGGAATTCCACCACTGTCAGCCAAAATCTCATGTTGTAACATTGTTAGCCCAAAACTTTCAAGCCTACAAAGCACACACAAAACTGAAGAATGAATATTCCTTATTATTCTAACTAATAATTAGACAAAACTATACTATCCACATATCATCAGGTATAGATGGTATGGACTAAGCAAAAATTCAATCACTTTATTAAACCTATATGATTCTAACTAAGCATCAGGTATAAATGGTATGATCATATCCTTTATATGATCAACGGCTCATCGAATGAAAAAACTGAATCTGCATGGTACTGGAAGTGGAAAGCATTAATTACCAACCTCTCAAATGCATTACACAGTATTATCAATATCAACCCACATTCCAAATTTAGGTCCCTCTCATAGATCAATTTTCACTCTACTTCAATTACTAATAAAAAAGAATATTTTATAAGAATGCTTACTCCTCAGCGGCAGCACTTGCACTTGAGGCAGAAGCAAATGGTAGACCACAACAATGCTCTTAGCGCACAACAGTTCCTTTTCATTCTTAATCAACATAAAGACCCACAAACAGGGTGCTTCTACGGGACTATATATAATTCAAATGCCTTTTTATAATTTCTATCCTAAACAGGACCTGGGCAACTGAAGGTGTGCGAAAAATCTTCAGATTGTATTTGCAAAATAGGGAAACTGTGAGTAGTAGAAAAAAAATTAGTTGTGGTATTTGCACCAAAAAAATAGCCTAGTGAAAACGCCTTAAAATAATTTCTACCCTCAAACAGGAACCAGACAACTACAGATACTCAAAAATCTATGAACAGGTGTTGTGGAACTGGGAGCCTATTAATACATACTGTATAAAAGAAATGAACTGAAACCGCAACAACCTAAAAATGTGCACAATAAGAGCAAACCACCATACACATGATTCAGAGTAAAAACGCAGCATAGATGAGCTTACCTCGTCGGAAATGTCGCGACGGCGCAGCGCCTCTTCTTCAAATCGTCTTCGCGACGGCGCCTCTTCTTGCTCCAAGCTGTTCTGGCAGTGGCTTGAAGGCCAACCGTGAGAATCGCACATTTGGAAGAGTGCACAGGTTTCGAGGCGAGATTGCTGAACGGAGGTCTTGATGAGTTCCTTGATGAACTGAGAAAAAGGTTGGAGTTTGAGCGGGAGATAAAAACTGGGAGACTAAACAGGATTTATAGTATTAAGATTAAGATACTCTCTCTGAATTCGATTATAAGCAAAAGAAAATTCATGCATTTTTTATATAAATATAAATAATTTTAACTATTTTTATTCTTTTTAACGGGCCATTCAAAAAATACCCTTATTTAATTAAAGTTTTATTTCCAATGTGTCTTTTTTTTCCTTTACATTAAATGTCATCAAAGACAATTTTGAGAATAAACTTTACTTTTAGTTGAAATTAAGAAAAAATAATGTAGTTAACTAATTTTTTTAGTTACCATGATTCGGTTTTTTTTTGTGCTTAAAAATGATTCTGAAGGGGGTAAATGTTTATATAAAAATATATCAATACATAAGCGATAAATAATGACATTATTATCATTAAGCAAAAAATCGAAAATTACAAAAACTATAACATTATATACCCAAAAAATTAAAAACACCTCAATGTCTACGAATTATAATTACTATCAACATGCTTTCATATTTTGAAACAACATCTAGCACAAGCATATTAGTGACAAGCCAATATCGTATTATCAGTAAATGATATAAAACCAATTATCACTAATTTCTTAACATTAAAACGGTAAGATAAATTCAAAATGTCACAAATCCTAAACCCTCCTTTTGTACACTCCAAATAACAACAACAACAAACCCTCCACCAATTTTATATTTGTTATTGAAGTGTCTCTTTATCAACACAGAACCCATAAATTTTTGACCCCACAAGAGCACATATTTCAACGTGTAATCCTCTATTAACCCATTTAGGCAAATGAACAACGAACACATGATGCCATATATGAAACATGGTGCAAAAGAATCTTACTCAAGCAATCAATGAAAAAGTTCTAAATAGAAACAAAACAAAATAAAATAAAAGATTAAAAATGAAATGTAGAACAAAGAAAATATACATATAAACAAAATCTGAAGTTAAGTTTGGAGGAGAAATGTTGAATAAAATGAGAGAAGAGAGTAAAAATGATTTCTAAATTCAACTTTCTTGCGGGGGGCAACACTTGTGTAGACGTGGTGACAACACTTGAAAAGAGAGTCAATCCATTTTTTTCTCTTTAAGTGAGAAAACACTTAATTTTTAGTGAAGGAAAAAATAAAATTATTCAATAATTAATAAAAAAAAATTAGTCAGGTCAGCTGCCCCATTTAAGGAGACGTGAATCCATCCCTGATCAGCCAACTCAACCTTATTGATCATGTTGGTAGTGTTGACTCATCACTTAAGCCGACAAAGTTAGGATAAGGGACCATGAGTGACACATTTCCTGAAATGGGAGAAGAAAAATATATTTTTGAAGTTAATGACTAAAATTCAACGTTAATATTACTTACATGTCGGTCATGCCTCAAATGCTAATAATTTAGGAGACTAAAAACATAATTAACTCATTACATACACTTCAAGCAGTTGCACGATGAAAACATTTACTACACATAACATGTCGGTCATACCTAAGATTGTCACCGGTGGCGTACATCTTGGGGGAAAAACATATACAGTAGTATGTCTTCACACATAAAAATAAAGCTAACACAATTAAAATTTGTTTTTTTAATAAAAAGAATAAAAAAGCTTGGAATTCAGCACGGAAAAAGAAAACAAAAACTACTTATTTGTTCAGTTCCTTTCCTTGTCTATTCAGTTTAATTTAGTGCACCCAGAATGAAATAAGCAAACCAACAAAAGAAAAATATAATCTTCTCTCTCTCTCTCTCTCTAGTCCCTATTATTTGTTCAGTATGGTTTTTAAAGCGATGGATCCCTGAATGCCCTTGGATGTTTGTTGTGGACTAGATGCTAGCTGTAGGGACTACGAGAGTACCAAATAGGTGGGTTGGTAACAGAGAAAAAATCAGAGCCCAAGTGACAAATTATTTTAGCCACTTTGCACCCAAAAAACCACCCGTGATCATTGATTTGATTTGATTTGATCTGTTTCTCAAGATAGATATTTCAATTCACACTGTTTCGGACTTTGTTACCCTATTCTGTCTCTCTATATCTCTGTATTCCTCTATCTATACGCCACGACTTGGTGATTGGGGAATAGCAACAAAACATATACCTGCCATTCGCAATCTTCCTCCCCTTAAAACTTGATTTAAAGAGTTCAGCGGAAAAAACAAACAACCCAAAAGCATTCTGTTATTTGAGTACCCATTTGCCAACATGCTTTCCGCGTTTCAGAATTCAGATCACGTATCAGTATTTGAATTTTCGCCAACAAGATTAATTGGTGAAAATTTAACCCATATAATGCGAAATCCGAGGGTTAAGGTTGATAGACATATAGTTGAAACTATCGATTAACGATATTACTCCATTTGTCCCAATTTATAAGATTCATTTCAAATTAGTGCATTAATTATTTCATTACCGAAATACACTTAACACTACAAGAATTTTACTTATTTCCTACAAAAATTACTTAGAACCTATGACTATAGGAAATTACCTATGGTCACAGCCCTAGGAAAATTCTCATATGAAAGTTTCCTAAGGTTTTTTAAGGGAAAAAAACTCGAAAATTAAAAGTATTGACTTTTGTTTTATTTTTTTTTAAATTTGGGTGGTACCGAAGGGCAAGCTCTCGGAATCAGCAGGCCCTTTTTAAAAAAATAAATAAATTTGGACTAACCGAGGGATTGGGCCCTCGGTTCGGTTATACTTTGTTTACTTTATAAATTTTATGTACCATCACTCCCTCTCTCTATCTCACCTTACTTCTCACGTCTCTCACTTCTCCTTTATTATGATTTTGGGTCTAACTCATCATTACAAAACCGGCTTGTAAGGTGAGGATTGCCTAGACTTTATAAGCTCTTTTTGAGGCCTTATCTCTAGTCTATGTGGGACTTGAGTTTTTTCCAATACACCTCCTCATGTCCAGCATTATTGGGCTTGGTGCGTGTATATAATGCGGTGGGTGGCTCATGGATCTAGGATAGGCTCTGATACCATATTATGATTTTAGGCCTTACTCATCATTACAAAACTGGCTTGTAAAGTGAGGATTGCCTAGGCTTTATAAGCTCTTTTTGATACCTTATTTCTAGTCTATGTGGGACTTGGGTTTTTCCTAATTCCCTCATTTCAAGCTTCTCCCTCACTTCTCACTTTGTCTCACTTCCTCGTCTCTCACCTCCTCTCTTGTCTCACCCCCCTCACTTCCCCCTCATCTCTCTTTGTTAGATGTGTGATTTCAGTGAGATCCGAAAATACCAGAAGATGAACGGCCGAGATGACATCAATCTTGATCACGCTCGCTATTTAGAGATGGAAACGGAAGTAAATGTTACTTTTGCTTTTGCACACTCTTGAGAAGTTGGAGTTTCTTATCAACAAGTAAAGTGCTACTACCGTGATTCAATTTGAGTCTTGACCTTGTGATATATTTCCCTTTCTATTGGTTGATTAAATTAAATTTCTTGTTTTGATTTTGATTAGGACTCCACCAAAGATCCCACAAGTGCACATTCCTGAGGACCCTGTTTTACAGTTTGCCTCTGCCTTTAGAATTGAGATCAATCGGGCTTTTGCTATGTTAAGGGATATTGCATCTGGAAGTGATCTCAAGAAGTTTCATTACATGAGGAGGTTCTGCACTTCTAGAAATTGGGGGCCATGTTGTTACTAATATACTTCTTCTGCTAGTTTAAATATGGGAATAATTGTAATTTTAAGGTTTCTGATTTTTGAAATAGGTCTATTTAAAGGCCTCAGTGTTTTTAAAAAATTCCCAATATTGTTTTAAAAAAACTCAGTAATTAAATTAAAAAAAAACAGCATTTCGATTACTGATTCATATATTATTATTTTTTTAAAATTAATCATGTAGTTTTCTAGGGCTTTTGCATCTCGAAAATTACCTAGGGTCTTTGGCCCTAGGAAATTACCTAGGGCTTTTGACTCTAGGAAATTATCTACAGTTTTTCAAAAAAAAAAAGTTTTACCTACAGCCACGTGGCCCTCGAAAATTATGGTCTTACCTATAGTTTTTTGGCATTACCTAGGGCCAACCAACATTCTTATAGTGTAAAGTGAAAAGAGAGAGATTAGGAGTGTCATTAATTAAGTGATTGATTAAGTGGAAAGAGTGCAATTATTAAAACGGTAATTTGGAAAAAAAAACATTACAAATTGTGTACAAATTTAATATTTTTAATTAAATAAATTAACTTTGTAAGGGACATGAATTAGGTAAAAAGATCCTAAATTAAGCGATAGAGGGAAGGGGAGTATATTGTTGGAAATGTTTAACTGATTAATTCGTCACTATTAGTGGCGGAGCTAGCCCCTTTTCTATGAGGGGGCTTAATATAAGGAGTAATTTTTTTATAGACAAAATGAACTACTAATTTTTTTAGTAATAAACTACTACTCAGGTTTGAAATATAAGTAAAAAAGTATCTAAAATATAAGCAATCTGAGTATATTTTTAGTATAAGTACTTTATCTGATAAACATGTTCTATTACTATACTGGGATAGCGACCTGAGTATTTTTTAGAGCAGTAAAATTTCATATTATACTACACTCGTCTTTAATAATTTTTTTTTTTGGTAGCAATGGCTATCCCATTGCAACACATAGCTTCGCCCCTGGTCACTATAAACAACAAAACATGCGAATACGGCCGAAATCGTAAAACTACTTGTGCATGCAAATTAGTAGTAATAGTTTAAATTATGGTCCCCCACTCACGGCTTCAGTGGCTGCAGTGGGAATATTTTGGCATTCTTTTTACCCTGATGATGCTTGACGCCTCTTGTGTGACACGTCCTAGTCTTAGCCCTCTTAGGTTTTTGAAAGGAGGATCGATCATGCGCCCTAATGTAATAAACCCTAGCTACCATAAGGGTATACCTTTTCCAAGGAGCTAGCTACACAAATGACGACTAAAATAACTATACTAATTGGTACTAAAATTCTGATCACGACTAGTATATATATGTTAGGCGTTTCATTTTTTTTTCCTCCAAATTTTTTTAAAAAGTAGATACTCTTTTTAATACATACATAAATAAAGCTGATTCGAAAATAGGAGAATCAAAATTTTGTGGTGTTGAGTTGGGATGAAAATCTCTTATCTCACTTTCCTATCATATTCTTTATCTCCCACCAATGATAATTTGCCACATAGTAAAATAAAATTATAACTTATTAACACATATGCATATCTCTAATTCTTGATTGGTGGGAGACAGGGATACACTATTTTTTGGGACAATAAATGTTTATTCGTTGAGTTGGTGTGTTAGTCTCTCACGGTATTGGTTTAGAACTTCTGATTGTAAGCAAATTACAAGTAAGACTCGTTTTGTACCATTATTGGAGCTTGTTTGTTTTGAATCAAAAATTACTTTTGTTTTGAATTTTTTGTTTTCAGTGATTGTTTAAATTATTGAAAAAAAATGAAATTTTAAATAATTTTTAAAATGAAAAGTTTTTTTTATTATTGTAATGAAACAAAAAAAAACCTTTACTCTACATAAAATTTCTAAAAATAAAGTACTTTTTACACAATCTTGAAATCACTTTTTTATAAACTTAAATAAATAGACTCTTAATTATATTCAAGAGTCCTACAATGGTGGGAATTTTTCTTCCGAGTGCAAGTATATAATTAAGTTCAAGAAATGTTATGTGTAGCTAGCTTGGATGGTTAGCGTTGGTAAAGGCTTTGAAATATAGACAATTCAATCAAACCAGCATAGTAACAAGCATTTCCTTTATGTTCAAGCGGTATTAATATTTTAACAAAGAAAGATTTAGTTGAAGAAAATATAGTCACAACGTTATGCATGGACAATATTCATTTTCGCGTTGCACTCAGTATTTTGTCACCATTGAAGGGCGATACGTCACTTCGTAAAATTCAAATACAGCTGATTACAACGGGATTCTTTTGATAGGAAAAAAAACAACAATAATAAATGCAACATATACATACACATTTGTATATAAGTATTTTTTTTTACGGAAATATGTGTGTATGAGTATGTATGCATTAACGAAGTTTACTTTCAATGCACCCGTTCTGTTTCCTTTTGATGCATTGATGTGATTTCTTTAATGTCATAAATTGGACTACAGAGTTTACTCCACCAGAACATTGATTGTAATGCACAGCATTATGCAACAGCATTTTTTTTTTCCATGTATGTAACAAAAGAACAAAATAATTCTCCCACCCATGTTCATAGTTACTTCAACATCCAAGTCTGTCACATCTTATTCCAACTTCAGATACTATCTCTCAAATCAAACCCTCACATCAAATTCCTTATACATTCTTCATTTAAGTCCCTCTTCTTCCCTTCCCTTTCCCCATTCCCTTTCCTTTCCTATTTCTCTCTTCATATAAGGAGCAACACAGGTATGCATAAATTATAAATATCAATTTACTTTGAATAGAGGGCCTATAAACACTAACCCTCTTAGATTTAAATACTCTATTTGATTCAACCAACATAGTCCAAATGCATTTTAAGGAAAATACCTCATTAAAATTCAGTGTCCTATTACAGCACCAATTTCTTGAAACATAACATCAATAACAATAAAAACAGTGCTATTTTCCAACAAAATACCAACACCAAAACACATCCCCCATCATTTTACAAACATAGCAAGTTTTTCCTAATCAGTTAGTTCTTCAACGGAAGAAACTCAAAAAACTGGCTGGGTGCATTCACTGCTGAAGCTGATATTTCTGTCTCTTTGTGTTGGTTAATGTCATCACTACTGCATCCATCCCCATTCCTTATTGGGAAAAGTTGAAGGGTTTGAGATTCCACACCATGAGCATGACCATGAGCCTGGGTGCTGATACTGCTTAAGTGGATAAAACCGTTTTCTCTGCGAGTGTGAGTGTGTGTGTGAGGTGAAATGAATAAGCTGAGATCATGGTGGGTCTTGTTGATGAGTTTTGGGTCCATTAGTCTAGTTGATGATACTGTGGTTGTGGAGGCCATGCTATTGTTGTTGCTATTATTAATAGGGTGTGTGTTTATGAGGTGGGGGGAAACTGTAGTAGGATGGGTAGGACAAGTTAACTGCATCATGTGCCACGTGGCATTCCTTTCCATAAAGTTTTTTCTTTGTTGTAATTCTCCATCATCGAATTGGAGCCATCCATCTGTTCTACACTGATCTGAACCTCCTGCTGCTTTTGCTGCTGCTGCCCCCCTTTGAATTGAAACAGATTCCTGAGGAATTTAATTAAAGGCATGAAAACCTCAACTCAACAACATGTGATGTGAGGTAAAAAAAACAAAAACAAAAAACCATAGGTTAAAAAAAAAAAGGGTACTTGGACTGCATGCATTGCACGGATTTCAAATGGGACACTCCAAGTTGGTTTGTATTTTTTTTGAATAATAATAATAATAAAAAAAGGTGCATGGCATGGCATGGCATGGTGTATGAGAAGTCAAATTAAAGGAGCAGGGTGAGAGTGAGGGTTGTCTTTTCTTTTCCATCATCATATTCAATATGGCCGGGTCAGGTCAGGGTGCTCAATTCCATAGAACAGAATAGAATAGAATAGGCACAGCGAGCAACACAAACAGCACAAGCCCCAAAAGAAAAGCCCAGCTAAGTTTCATAACAGCAGCCCCGACAGAAAGGAAGGAATGCAGCTTTTACACCCTTTTCATTTCCCAACAAACAAATAAAGCTTTTTCTTAGAGTACTCCTTTCCTTTCTTTCCCTACCTAGTGTAGTGTAGTGCATATCTTTCTATAATGTTTGTTTCCAACACCAAACAAACATACATACATGAATCAATCTCTCAAGTAATCAATCATCACTGCTAATTAGTGGACTGGATCCTTATTATTATTATTATTATTCCTATAAAAGACTTTTTGGTGATTCAGTTGAAAAAGAAAAAAGGGGTTAGGTTAGTCTTAGTCCATAAAAATTGAAGAAGGAGAAAGAGAAAACAAGATTTAGAATAGAATAGACCTCTGGAAGAGTAGCGGAGTTTGTAGAGGGTGGCCAGTTCTTGGTCTGTTCAACTTCAAACACTGTCCTACTTGCGCCTGTAGACAAAAAGAAAAACAAAAAAGAATATAACTTTACATCTCAACCAACAACAATCCGAATGAGAAAAAATTAAAGAAAAGCAACGCATGTAATAATACAGATGGATCTATAACAAACAGAAAAAAAAAAAGCCATACATTACAAAACTACAAGGTAACTAACAGAACCTCTCTTTACTGTCTATTTTATTTATACAAAGAAACAAAACAATTATATATGGTTTTTTATTTTTATTTTCATTTAATTTATACCCAAGTCTTTCTTTTCAAGAGTAGTATGAAAGTTACCCTGATCATGAGCAGCAGCTGATTCCATTTGACGGCGGCGCTTCTGCCTTTCTCTTGCTTTGTGATTCTGAAACCAATAGAAAACATTTTTTCCTTCAATTTTTCCAAACCTTCTAAGCTGGGCAGTGATTTGCTGGATTTGCTCAGCAGATGGTGTTCTTGTTCCTCTTCTATACAATTCTTCCAGTGCTCTCAGCTGTTCTGGTGTTGGATTCCACCTTGAGCTCACCACAACTGATGGTGGATTATTATTATTATTATTCAACTCTCTCTTGCTCTGATCTCCCACTGATGCTGCTATTAATAAACAACAACGAAACTTCTTAGTTCTTACACATCCATACATGTCATATATATATATGCATAAACAAAAAAGAAAAAGAAAAAAAAAACTGGAGTGGAGACAAGTAGCTAGAGAAAAGAGGGGTGAAAACACAACAGCATATATTTGTACCGAGATTGTGATATTGTGAAAAGAAATCGTTGCTGCCATGAATGCGGGTTAAGCAAGGAGGAGTGGTTGTAGGAGTTGAAGTGTTGTTGTTAGGAGAAGTAGTAGTGAGTGGCCTTGGCATGAGAGGCCTGAGTTTCCTTCCATTGAAAGCATAATCAGCCATGTTGAACTCACCACCTTCATTGTAACCCACCATCCACATGTTGCTGCTAAATGCTAGGGTTTTTGTCACTCTGTGTGTGTGTGTGTGTGTGTGATGCGCCTTAAGGGCTTAATAGCAGAATGAAGCTACTGGCTATTATATATATAGTGTTCAATCAAAAACAAAGAAATGAAATACAGACAACAATAGTAAAAATAATTAAGGGGAATTGAAAGGAAAGGAAAGGAAATTAGGAAAAGTGTGGGAATGGTTAGATTTAGATGGATTTATTAATTTTTGGTTGTCTGTCAGTTGGGTTATGGTAAGGGAAAAGAAGTAGTGGAAGGAAGGAAGCATGCAAATGCAAGGGTTGGGTTGGGTTGGGTTGTGATGTGAAGGTGGGCCAAAAAATGGTAATCCCTATCTAGTTCAAATGAAAAGTAGACAAGGCTTATATATGGTATAGGTAGGTTGATGCTATGCTAGCTGCTATTGCTAAGAAATGAAAAGTAGAAGGCTAGTAGCTAGCTAGGCCATTGTTATTGTTAGTTGAGAGCTGAAATTGTGAAGTAGTATTTGTGTCTCAGACATTGAGAGATGGGGATTGAGAGAGAGATAGAATGGTGTGTGTGTGTGTGTGTGTGTTGGTTTAATATGTGACAAATCAAGTGAGGAGGAGAGGAGAGGAGAGGAGATGAGGTTGACTAGTATGTAAGGGTATTTAGGAGAGAGAATGGAGAGAGAGAGAGAGAGAGAGAGAGAGGAGAAAGGCAAAAAAGAAAAGCAAAGAGGGGAGTCAGTGTAGTGTAGTGAGGGTGAGGAAGGAAGGGAGGCGTGGAATTCTGGGAGATTATTGGGAGTAGGGAATGAAAAACGACGTGACGATCATGAGGGTTATGATGAGCCTCATCACTTCTCTCTCTCTTGTTTCATTTATTGTTCCCTTCACGTCTCGTGCCTTTCACACTAATTCTCAATCCGAACTGCCCCTCTCTCCCTCTCTGCTCCCTCTTTACCCCCCTTTTCCTTTCTTTGTCCAATATGCTGGCTGTCCATGCATATTCACATCTCTCTCTCTCTCTCTCTTCCCCCTTCCTTCCTGCACATATACTGTACGGATTTTTTTCACACTCTCTCTCTCTACTGCATTGCACATGTATCCATTCCCATATTTATATCTTCTTTTCCAATAAAATAATTAAAAATTTGTGTCACATTTAAATACTTCCTCCAAATTCGCTTATAAGAGGAAAAAAATCAACGTATTTGGTGTAAAATATAAACAATTTTAAGAAAAATAAAAATAGTTAAAATTGTTTATATTTTAGACCCAATACACAGTGACAGATCTATGTGCATTGAATTGGGAGCAATTGCCCCCATAAAGTTTTTTTTAACTTGAAAATGCCTATTAATTTTAATTTTTGTCCCCATAAAAAAATACCCCCATAAGTCAAATTCTAAAATAATCTTTAGCAAAAAACACGAAGACTTATTTGGTCCCTCAAAACTGAAAATTATCAATTTTGTCATAAAAAATCTCAAATATTGGTTAAATTAGTCCTTAATAGAGACTAAAATGTCCCTAAACTTTTTCTTAAAAGGACTAATTTGTCCCTTGTTTAAGGTTTTTGAAGACCAAATTGGGACTTTTTATATCTCAGAGAACAAATAAATCTCCATGTTTTTTGTACTAATTTGGATATTTACTCTTTTTTTAACAAAAGAGCGTAAAAAATTATAAGCGACAAAACCTTACCTCTACCACAGAAACTTTCTGGATCCCCCACTGCCAATACATGAATTTTTTTCCCCTTATAATCAAGTCTGGTGGGAGTAATCTATATAATTTTTGGGGTATGAGATTAATTAATCCTTTTTGGCTTTTATATTTGTTGAGGTAATTTTCCTAAAATCAGAGCAATACCACCTTGATACTGTATGCATAGGATCATTTGAAATGATAAATTCACATGGCTTTATTTGAGCTGGAGGCCTGGAGATAGCAAATTATAAAAATTACTGTTACCCCATTTGGAATCTTCTTTCCATGGTCCAGACCCATTTATTGGATTAAATTGATCATGGGGGTAGGGTAGTCCTGTAATAAACAAATCTGTCCATGTCCCCTCTCCCCCTCTCTCTCTCTCTCTGTGTGGCTTGGTTTGCATCTCCCTCTGCCACCCTCTCTTTCTATCTCTCTCTCTCTCTCTCTCTCTCTGTCTGCCTCTTAGGTATAACCCTTTGGTCATTATGATGGAATGACTCAATTCTCGAGTTAGTGAGAAACTCTGTCACGGCTGATATATAGAATTTGAAAGCTATAATTGATTAATTATTTCTAGCTTTTTATTGGGTGGAGGGCCTACTTCCTGCAAATTCTGAATCCCTACTATTTGTATGTCTGTTATTTATGAGATGTGCATGCAAAATTTGTAATCAGCAGAGAGTGTACCATGCAAAGCAAACAAACCACACAACAATCCATCCACTATCTACTGTCACTCTGCACTAATCCATTAAAACCCCTAATCACTTGTCATTTCTGCCACCATGACCAAAAACCACCAATAGTCAAAATATCGCTAGGATTAGGATGGCCCCATAAAACTAACTGTAAGCTTTTCAATTCATCCTTTTTAGGCTACCTTGAGTAGAAATTAGTCAATGCCATTATAACTTACTAGGCATATATGTATGGGAATGTTTTCTTCCCCAAGAACCTCTCGTCCTTTAGTACTTTTAATTTATTTAAACAATAATAAAACAAAACCCCATAACTAACATTTCATCAATCAAGCCCAGTAGGCAACCCCTCTTTGATACATTCTTTTTCTTTTCTGTTTTTTAGGTATACTCTAGATCAATATAGATAACGGAATATATGTCAAAGATATAATATTGTTATACCCGTGAATCTTGTTATATAATATGGTCACACTCACATAAATAGCTGAGCACAGATTAATTAGTAGTATTTTCTTTTCCCATTATATAGGCCTCTATTTTCCCCCCCAACAATTTCAATCCGTATACTGTGCAGTGTTAGAGAATCAAAACAAATAACGATTAAATGTTGGTACTACATGTATTGGGAAAAGGGTAGAAATAGAATACTATATTAATGGTTTCAGTGAAGAAAGATGCAAAGCAAAACAAGTCTACTTTTAACATACACTTGGAATTAAGAAAGCATGGGGAATTAACAAAAACAACTTTTGATTCTTTGATGATTAGATGTGAGAATCGTGTTTAAAAAGTTAGGAGTAAGCCAATTTTGCACAACATTTTTGTAAGCATATGTTTGTCCACAGATACACGCATTGGCATGCATTGTTTTCATAAAAATTCAGGTGACACTGGTCTTAGTCTAACTTGAGAATTTCTCTATTTCCCAAGAGTATAGTGAGACTCTCAATCTTGCAACGACAAAACATGATGGAAGCAATCACACTCGAAGGGACAAGAGTTCAGAGGGGACAGCTTGAGCCTTTTCCCCTATAAAAGGAAAGGACCTGTAAAATAATTATAATAATATTTGATTAATTTAAGCTATTATTTTTATTATCATCTACTTCAATCTTTCTAATTTAATAATATTTTGTGTAGCTTTTGTTCCCCTTATCTAATTTTTAAAAATATAACGTAATTTAGAAGTGTTGCTTAGCACTATTTTACGCACGCAATATATAAGATATATAAGAGCGCCCACAACGGGGTTGCCTTGCCTGCGTTGCCAAATTGACACAACATGCGCCACTTCTTCGTTCTCTCTCTGTCTCTCTCCTCGTGGGCTCGCGGTTTTATTTAGTTGCCCGTTATTTCTGCAGTTGTTTTGACCGAATATCAAGCAACGGTACACTAGATAAATCTGCCAACTAGACTAAATTACGCCGCGTGGAATTAAAGCAACGCTGAAAAAATTTAGAGAATGAACACCGTGGGTGCTCTAAGTATTTGGGTTTAACATAAAATTCAAAACAAACCCCCAAAAAAAAACATAAAATTAAATATCACTACAAGAAAAATGCCATCTACCGACACACAATTTTAGTGACGAGCACATTTTCGTCGGAAGAAATTACTTTTGCCTACCGATGGAATTTGGCTGTCAGTGGATATTTAATTTTTTATTTATAATTAATTTTTATTTATGATGCTTTTCTCAACAAACGAATGTCAAAAAATTATATTTTTTCATTCTCGGTTTTAGAAGATTTTTCACTAGATATTGAGATTTTGCCTACTCTTCTTATTTACTAATCTTACATCATACTTTTCTTTCCCGTACATACCCTAAACAATTTTCTCGCACTTTCTCTTCATGTTACTCGCGCTTTCTCTTCATCGCCTTGCATTGCTCGTTGTTGCCAATGCCTTTCGCTGCTGCTGCGAGTTATCGCCGTTGTTGAACTTCGATCATTGTGTGTTTGCTTGTGTAATTAAGTAAGTGCTCATTTCTCTTCAACTTAACTTTGTTCGATAATACATCTCCAACCTCCTAATTTTGTTCTCGGGAAGCTTTTGAAATTCAAACCTTCAACCAATTGTTCAATTGCGTGCTTAGACCACTTGATCGAGCACCACATCATGTTAAATTTGAGCAAGCACACTTTGGATCTGTCCAAATCTGAAGCGGTACTCACTTTCTCTCATTTCTCTATGAGTTTATCTGAATTATATGCAGAGCTAGAGGGCTGGAGTTGTTAAATTCATGCTCTTGCGTGCGTTTATGGTTTGCATGAATGATCATAATTGTCTTTTTTTGTTGATATCAAATGATCCTAATTGTCTTTAAACGTGAAGAAGTTGATTATTCTTCACGCTGCCATGAGTTTCTTTGATCGCTATTTGTACTCCATTTTTTCTGTTAGTGATATTATTCTGCTGGATATTATTTGATATTTTTGTTGTTGGTTTGATATGGTTCTGTTTATTACAGAATCGATAGAATCACTAGAATGCATACCTACTATTTGATTAATATCAATATGGTGTATGTGGTTTTTCTGAGTTTGTATATTGGATCTTGTTTTAGTGATATTTTCTTTGGTCAGAGGGATGATCCATGCTATGAAGATTTTGGATAAGGTTTATTGAGTGTACATTTTGTCAGGAAACTGCCGAAGGCTCTGAATTTGACCTCAATAATGTTTATTATTTCATATCACCTAAATGTGTAAGATCTTCCATTTACAAAGGGCTCTTATTCAGGTAAACTACTGCAAATTTTCTTATTCATGTGCTTTTTCAACTTAACCTCTCACAGTAAACCATCTTTTTTTGTCTCCAACCTTGTGACTCTCCTTCAGAAAATTCTCTATATTATAAAAGCACGAAGAAAGTTCTCATGTTAAATCATACTCCAGGGCATCTTGTACATGGTGTTACTTTTAATCATATATGATCCAATTATTACCTCTTGTAATGTGGAACTGATGTTCTTCTTTTAAATTTTATTTTTATGGCACTTAATGGTGTTTTCTATAGATATTTTTTTACTTTTATTATCATAAAAAGATTTTAATAGGAATAAAAATATGTATCAGGTGGAAAAGGGAAAGATTTATGTAATACATAGATTTTTTCCATCATTGTTCTCTTTGAAGGTCTCTACTATTTTTGTTTTGACCCCTTGGTTTAAGTTGCTTTTTGTTGAATGAAATGCTAACCATTTATTTTAAAATGTCAGCTAGAGATACTTGAGACACTACTGAAGGTGTGCAACACAGTGGAGAAGTATGCGGATAAGGTAAGAAAAATCTGAGAATTTTCCACGTTTTTCTTTTATTTGTTGAGTTATCCTTCCATTTTTAGACACCATATAGCAGGAAATCTATCCTTCTATTTGGATTCTAAACTATGAAGTTTCAAGTTTCAACTTTTATCCAATAAACCAGATCATCATGCTTGGATCCCCATTAATTAGCTTAATTGCTTCTCTTTTTCTTCTCTGTTTCATAAAGTTTTAGATTTAATGGCATTTTGAATTTGCTTCTTTCATGTTTATTTGTGAAGTTGCACTAATGATGTTAATGTACATACGAATTTATATAACTAGGCCTCTTTATTTTGATTAATTTAACTTATAATGTTATAAATTCCAGGTTTCTACAATTGGAATATAATCAGGGTCGATGGTGCATCATTTACTGGTGATATGGAAGCAGTCAATCCTGTAAGTTTTAGGAAATTCAAAGGAATTTCAAAATCTTAATTTCCAAGAAATTATTAGTTATTTAGTATAAAGTTTTCCTATTTTTTTCTTTCAGAAGAAATTTTAATAATATGATGTGTAAATCTGGTAATTTTATTATATTTTTGCTAATTGCTAGCATCTCTGTGTGGGTTGGGTTTTAGTTTTAAGGAGAGACTTGTTTGAATGCTTGATATCAAATAAACATGCAAATCTATTTCACAGTATACTTTGGTTCCTTTGTGATAAAAGTCAATTTGTAATGGGTTTTGTTGTCATTTTTCTAGAATTCAGAACTCATCAGCAGGAAGCTGTTGCTCTGACCACTGTAATACAGGTAAGAGATGTTTTTGGAGATGAGTGTTAGTATGTTTTTTGTATTGAAATATATTTGTTGCTGGTTATACTTTGGAGCATTGGTGCCTTTTATTTTCATATAATTAATCTGTGCCATCATGACATTATTTGTTTAAATCCAAATCCGTTTCAGATTGCAACAGCTGAATATCTCAATTTTTATATTATGAATTTGCCTGCTTGTCTCACAATGCACCATGTCTTGCAAATTCATCTGCGTGTGTGTATTATTATTACGTTTCCATTTATTGTATCACTTCTAATATTTTAATATATTTATTGTGTAAACTAATTTTAGTAATAATATTAGGAATAATTTATTTACTACTATTAATAATAGTAATTAAAATAAGACAGATTTAATTTAATAAATAATAAGTTTTAGTGACAGACAGAACTGTAAATAGAAGTCAATATTTTAAACGTCCCTATGTAATTTTTACCCACAGCCAAAAACTATAGGGAGATGTCGTAAACTTTTAGGCTATGTTTGGTATGTAAGAAAGTGAGAGGAAAAAAAGTGGGGGAAAAGAAAGTTTATTGGTTAAAGTGTAAAATTGATGATGTGTTATATTATTGTGTTATATTATTATTGGTCTGTCACATTTATCGATGCATCTTTTTCACACTTTACCAAAAACTTTCTTTTCCCTCTATTTTCTTTCGTCTCTCCCAAACAGACCGTTAGTGACGGTCGTAAAGCTTTGACAGACAGTCAAAAAGCATAGGATCTGGCCCCCCCATAGTTGACGCTGGCAGCGTCTGTCGGTCAAAGTAAATTGGGTTTTTACCTACGGATTCCCGACTTCTAGCGACATATACTGCGTGAGTAGAAGTCAAATTTCTTGTAGTGCATACACCTTTATATTTAGTATTGCGATTTAAAAATATTCAAAACAAGTATTTAGAATTTAATATGGACAATTTAAATGCCTAAATATCTTATATTCTGATGAAACACTAATTAATTTGAAATACATGCGACAATTAATGAAAGAAACAAGTAAAATTCAGGAATAATAAAGCTAATTGCGGGAAAAAAAAAATTGAACTCCTCAAACTTAATTGAAGAGGTTATGATGCTATGTCATTGTCAAGGACCATACATAGGGATGGAAGTAGGCTCGGCCTAATAAAACTCGCTTAAATAGACCTGACTTGTTTTATAAAAATTCAAGGCGCACGTTTGACCTGTTATCTGGTATAAGCTTGTTTAGATCGGATTTGACCTTTTTGAAATCATGACCTAGCTTATTAGTCTATTTATTTCTGTCATCCAACCTATATCTAAGTAGGTTAAAGGACATATATGTCAACGAGAATAAATTTTATACACAATAAACTACAAATTATAAAAAATTAAAATCAATGCTATTTGAGGGCATAAGACATACATAATAATAGAATAGGTTGGACTAAATTTTTTAGGACAGAGACTGTCTTGTTTATTTGATATAAATCCTTTTGAATTCTAACCTAACTTTTCTTAAAAGCTTGACATGGCTTAAAAGCTTTTTAAAAACATGTTTTGCAATAATCTCTTTAAATAGGACATATGTTTATCACTAACTTATGGGCTAAATTCACTAGTGCAGAAATAGATAAAAAAACAGGTCTTTAAAATCGGTTATAATGAACACTGATTTAAAAGATAAACACGGTGGCAATTTTGTAAATAAATGTCTAGGTGAACATATTTTAAATCGGTTTTTTTATTTTTTAAATCGGTTAAACAACAACCGATTTAAAAGAGTAATATTTTAAAACGGCTCAGATTAACCACCGATTTAAAAGACACATTTAAAAGATCTAATATTATTTTTTCAATTCCCTCTTGAACTTGTCTCTCTCAAACCCTACAGTGCTCTTCTTCAAACTCATCGTGAGAAGCGTTCGGCCTCCATCTTCAAGCTCGGGTTGGCACCGCCTCACCTCTCACTCAGTTTAACAATCGCCGCAGGTTGGACCTCACCTCTCACTCAGTTTAACAATGGTCGCGGGTTGAGAACCTCGCCGCCGTGCCTCCATCTTCAAGCTCGCGTAGGCCGTGCCTCCATCTCTTCTCGCGTCGCCGCCGTGCCTTCATCTTCAAGTTCGCGTAGGCCTCTGCTCGCATCGCCGTGCCTCCGTCTCTGCTCGTCGTGCCTCCTTCGGCAAGCGAAGCATTCCACCGTTGCTGCGAAGTATTGATTTATGTTTAGGGTTTTTTTCTGTTTTGGTATTTCTCTGTGTAGTATTGATTTCTGTTTTGGTATAACCTAAGTGAGATGCTTCTTCATTTGTAGATTTTTGGTGCTCTTGAGGTTGTTGGGATCTGTGGATTTGGATTTGCATTGCAGCTGCTTCTTCAAACTGGAAAGGATATTGGTAATCTATCTTTTCAACCCTACATTCATGTTAACTCTTTTTCCAGTTTGTAGCACTCACTCAACCCCTGAATTCTTTGGCATTTGTATTTGATGGTGTCAATTTTGGGGCATCTGATTTTTGCATATTCAGCTTTCTCCATGGTGGGTATTTTCTTCCATGTTTTTAATCTCCACTAATCTTAAGGACTCATTAAAAAATGATGCAGTTTCAGTATCCAAACTCTTGCGACAATGCTTTATTTCCTTGTGTAGTAACTAGTAAGTATGAACATAACTATTCAAAATTAAAAAGAAAAAAGGGTAGCAAATCTGTCTAAATCAAACTTACTGGTAGAAATTGATTTACTGTCAATCCTGACTCATGAGGTAGCATTCAGTGTCAAGAGCCATATTCGGTTTACAAGTTTCTATAGTGGTTGTAAGCTTCCAAATATCCTTGTCAAGGGTATGTAGGTATGTTTGACACTTTGACTATAAATAATTAACGTGGTTCTCTGGACCTGTCCCTTTTTTCACTCCAACTTTATCATAAATAATCAGTGAAGCTGTATAATCTGCGTAAAATTGTTACACCTAATTTATCACTTGTTAATTAGTTAGTTGATAGCTGTTACAATTCTGTTACTAGGCGGTCAGTTTCTATTTCTTAGCTTTCCATATAAATACTCTATTTCTCATTCATTGTAACTAACTCTTCATTCTGAGTTCATTCAACGAAACTGAGCTTTCAATGCTCTCTTCTATGCATCGATCTTCCTCTGAAATTCTACATGGATTTGTTGTGTTATAATTATTGTTGCATGGAAGGCTAGTATCCTTTTTTCCCCCCGCGCCTGGGAGTGTAGAATCGAACTTGTAAAACCATGGTATGGATCACTTTTATGCTAATTGCATTGGTCTAAACTTATCTTCAAGGGTCTTTTCCTTTCACTTCAGCTACATCCGTCATGTGGTTTTTTCTGGATTTTGTTGGGGTTGATGCGGGTTCTAAGCTCTTTTAAGGTATAATCCACCAATGTATTTTGATTGATTTTTGGACCATTATGTGTTCTTTGAATGTGGTTAGTATCCCATTTGATCATGTAGAATGAAGGGTTTCTCTTTCGTGGTTTTGTATATATTGTAAACTTGGAGAATGGCACACCAAGTTGATAGTAGATTATTGCTTGAGTGAAATAGAAAATTATTTTCATACCTTTGAGCCCTATTATCTTAATGATTGTGTTGCTTGTTCTTGTGAATGGAAAGCTTTTCCACTTACCATTCTAATGCAAAACACGACGAAATTTAATATAATGGCTCTGAAGCAGAGGCATCTCAAACTGGAGTCGAATATAGAGAACACTAATTTTTGTCAAAGTATGGTAAAATAAAATAATAAGTTGTCTCGATTGTATACCTGTAAGTATACTACTCCGGTCTCATTTATAAGCAACAAACACCTTTTTAGGTTCATTGAATAACTCATGTATCTGGTCTAGACCAGATACATGAGTTATTCAATGAACCTAAAAAGGTGTTTGTTGCTTATAAATGAGACCGGAGGGAGTATCTAGTAGGTTTTGCTTAAAAGAAAATGAATTTAGTGATATGATCATTCTAGTGGGATTGAATTTTAGGAATGAGGAGTGTAAATTGTGCTTGGATGGCTGTTTTCTAATTGTTCTAGGAAATTGTTTCTTATTGAGTTCCATGCCCCTCCCTCCTTTCACTTTTTTGTTATGAATAAGAGCAATTTACTTGGTCCTCTTTTTCTTCTCTGAGAATATGCCTTCAAAATTGTTAGGACCAGTGGAAAAGTATGTAGTTTAGTTATTGATCACAACAGGTTTTATAATTAAGTAGAAGGTCCTTAAGTTCATCCAATCATGTACAAAAATTTCTATGATACTTATGTGTACATATAATTGCTTGAAGGAGCAGCATTTGATTTGATATTAACAGTTTGCTAAAAGAAATTTTTTACCATCAATATTAAGTTATAAAGCTTGTAGTGATTTGAACAATGGATTCAATATAAAGGTGCAGTTTTTGGACGGGCAACTAATGTTTAGATTTGATGTGCCAAGAGATATTAAAACTTGCTAATTTGTTGAAGTTTTTGATTTATAATGTGTGATTATGTTGGTGATCGCAGGACCAGAAAATTCTTGAAAAGCTTCAGAGGTTGATGAGCTCAAAGAAAAGGCAAATTATTACACTACACAACAACTCATTCAGGTGATTGTTTAAAGAATTGAAACAAGGTTTGTTACATGGTTTTCAACATCACTTTTTTTTTTATGCTGTTTGGAGCTGTCAAATAAGTTTTTGTTTCCTAAGTGGTATGTTTCCTCACAGGCTAGTGTTCAATCATACTCTCTGTTATTGCATTCATTCCCAAGAATCTAGACAAATTTGGATATGCCTTTTATTTCCCAAAAACTACAAATATAAGTGGAATGTTTTACTGTTTATTATAATTGGTGCAGTGTGTGGTAGGGTGGATTATGAAAGTAGATTGGGGCAAAGTAAGGGTATTTTTTATATCAATTTAATACTCTTTCTTTTAAGAATACAATGTCAGCTTTATATGAAGACATTATTAGATATGATAGAAGTTGGCTCCCCATGATGTTCATCTTTCCTACTAAATGCTTCTAGTCTTCTTTTTTTCCTTTTCTTCTTCTAATACCCAACATGTTTTATATGATGAGATTAAATTCTCAGCAGATAATTTGCAAGAACTTGTACATTTATATTTGCTACGTCTATAATATTCTTTTTTTTCTTGACTTTTAACAATCAATAGGTTTTGAGAACTCAAAGGGCATTTCAAAATATGAAGTACAAACCAACTTGATATGTCGCGCACTCGATGGCAAAACTTTGAAACTCATTAAATTGAATTCACTTAGTTTTAAGATTGCATTTTCTTTTTTCTTTTACTATTTCAGTCAGTATGTGATTGCCCAACTTATATAAGAATGCATTTACAACCAGGTGTTGTTCATATATTTCTGGATCTGGAAGGAACTTGTCCCAAACATTAGATGTTTTACTTTCCATTTAGCTTATTGTAAATAAATGTGGATTTAAATTATTGCAAATATACTTGTCCAGAATTTTGGGAATTAACCTTATTTCGTGCTATTCTTTTCTTTAGATTGCAATTTCATGTTTTCCATAGCATAATGTTTGATTAATAACTGTTTTCTTGTTACAATTATTTGATGCTAGATTCGCCCTTCGTTTGAGGAACATGGGAATGTGATAGAGGTCGCCCTGATCAAAGATAGAAAGACAGGACAACATCAGGGTATTCGTGATTCTTATATTCTGAGACTATTGTGATTCATATACATTTTATTTCAGGTCCTCTGAGGGGCTGATAGGAGAGAAAATAAGCTCATCATCGTCTCGGTTTGATTTTGAAACAAGTTCGAACTTGTTGGTTTTGGTTCCACTTTTATTTCCTCGTCCTGTCATACCCGAAGGAGACTAGACATGTAAACCTGTAAGCTGCTCTTTGTATAGCAGATGGGATCTTGGAGGACCAAAAGATCCTGCTCTTGAAATTGTAGCTGCAGAAGTGGGGGAGTTACCGAAAAATTGATTGTAGTGGGAGTATTGGTTGTCATAGCTGTAGATTGTTTTTGTTAAAAATTTAGAAGTCAGTTATTGTACAAAGGAAATAGACAAAAAACTTGAGTTGTTATATATGAATTGTGCTTATCACAATGTATTTCTGAAGGCTTGACGTTTCTCATATTTTGGTGAACTGAAGCATTTATTGAATGGCTTGGGATGTCATATATCAGTTTCGATTTAATAAAATGGCAACCGTGAAAAAAAAAAAGATCTCCGATTTAAAAGACTGTCTTTTAAATCGGTTATTTGGAAAACCGATTTAAAGGACTGTCTTTTAAATTGGATATTCCTGTCTTTTAAATCGGTTATTTGAATAACCGATTTAAAAGGTCAATTTTTACAAAAAGAAAAGCGTTTAGAAAATGTCTTTTAAATCGGTTCAAAATTCGATTTAAAAAATGTCTACATACTATTACGACAGTATAAAAATCGGTTTCAAAACCGATTTAAAAGAGTCATTTTAACCGATTTAAAAGACTTTTTTTGCACTAATGATTCTTTTATATTGGTCATTGGCCAATATCTTAAATATTTAGAAGGGTATATAAGTATATGATTTTAAAACATTATAAAAATTTATATAACAATAATAAAAAATATTGTTATATTATTTATATTTGCTTAAATAAATTTTTTTATTTGGCCTAAGAGACTTTTTAAATAGTCTAAAACTGATATTTTTAACTAAATAAACTTTTTTAAAAGTATGGTGTAAACTAGACCATAGGGTCCTATAGGGCATAAGGATGACAAAAAAAAATACCCGCAAATACCCCCGAGAGTAAAATCGTCACATGTAGGATTTAGATAGTTTAAACATTTATAATTATGGGTAAAATATAAATGAGTTTTTTCTCAGCCCACTTAATAACGGGATGACGACAGGTTGCATAATACTCGGGTAGCCGCTTATGAAACTCATGCACATTATTAAGTTAATGAGTTTGATCAGTATTTCTAAATTGTTTATTAGTAATAGTGACTTTGAATTAAATAAATTTTTATTGTGCTGACTTTTGTTTTGTTGAGCTAAATTTAGAATTTTTATTGTTAGCTTTTATGTTGTTGAGTTTTTAAATTTTTTTAAATTTTTTTTACATTTAGTAATTATTCATAGATACCACGGTGTGGATATAGGGCAGTCATGAAGTGATTTTTCATTTGATGGAGCGCGCGATGGGCTACTACTTATACCCATTCCGTCATATTGTCATCCTTAGTCAGCTGTCTACTCTATTTCCACCCTAGCCGTACGCCACTTCAAGCCCCTTTTCTCACCAATTTATTACTATCTCTGGTCAGTAATATAAGAAAAATTTTGGAGTATTTTTTTGTCTTAATTATAAGAAAAAAAAAGTTATTTCAAGATGCATTAACTGCTAGAATTTCGTTTATAACTCTATTTAATATGAAATGTATCTTTACTATAAATCACCTTTTTTTCTATACACTTTATTTAATGTTAGGGGTATATTTAAAATAATCTTTTAATTTTATATCATTAAATAAATTTTCTTATATTAAGGACGGGTATTATTAATTAGTTAAATTAAAAAGTAACATACTCTGATTATATAGCAACTTAGCACCACAAGTCTATGGTCTTCACTGTCCTTAAGAGATAAACCCATTAAATTCTTGCACATTGCACACTCATTGGATTCCTTCTCATTACGTTTTACATAATCTAATAGAGCTCAAATATATTCCATCAAAATAATAGAGCTCAATATAGACCGCAACATCAATGTGTTATGAGGGGTCCAACATCGACGGTAATAGAACGAGAATTTGTTCGGTGGAATAAATAGAGTACGTTTCGATGAGTCAAAAATTAGTCTCAGTTTCTCCAAACGACCACTGTGGTGGCCTAAAAACGTCCATGAAGGTGGTAGTAGAGTTAAAACAAGTCTGACGTCAACTTTGGCATAACGAGAAACAAACTAGTGGGTTTCAAATGTCTTGTTGAGAGGAATCCAAAAATTATATCAGTCGCATGAATCACCACGCTTTGAACGATGCGCTTTTGCTGTCGAAGAACCACCACGCACCCAACTGCTACCCCTTTGCCATCGAAGCTCCCCGTGACCTCCAACATCACCTCCCCGATCGCACGCCGTCTCCATGTAACACTTGGGGTTTGAGGAGGGGGAAGTGGGGTGGGAAAAAGGTAAAAAAGGGGTGCCAATAGCCATTGCCGAAAATTATTTGCCTCGATAGTCATTACTCATCACTATATTTCCGAAAGGCCATTATTAAATGCACCCCCCACCTGGTAAGTACACCCCTCCAATTTGTAAATTTTCTAAAATACCCCTAAAAAAATAGCAAAAATTCTTTTTTTTTAATTCTGAACATTTTAATCACAATATTACCGGAAATTGCAATTTCCGGTATACAATTTTAAACACAATGTTACCAAAAATTACAATTTTCGGTATACAATTTGTATACCGAAAATTACAATTTTCGGTATACAATTGCAATTTCAGGCAAGAATTTTAAACACAATGTTACCGGAAAGAGATAATTCTCTATTGGGGGGAAACTGAACCTTTTGATTAAGGATCTTCACCCATACTGTCAACAATCTCTCGATGCATTCGGACTAGCTTACTTTGCATCGAGGACTAGCTTACTTAGCAAAGTAAGCTAGTCCGAATGCATCGAGAGATTGTTGACAGTATGTGTGAAGATCCTTAATCAAAAGGTTCAGTTTCCCCCCAATAGAGAATTATCTCTTTCCGGTAACATTGTGTTTAAAATTCTTGCCTGAAATTGTAATTGTATACCAGAAATTGCAATTTCCAGTATACAAATTGTATACCGAAAATTGCAATTTTCGGTAACATTGTGTTTAAAATTGTATACCGGAAATTGCAATTTCTGGTATACAATTTTAAACACAATGTTACCGGAAATTGCAATTTCCGGTATACAAATTGTATACCGAAAATTACAATTTCCGGTAACATTGTGATTAAAATTTGTATACCGAAAATTACAATTTTCGGTATACAAATTGTATACCGGAAATTGTAATTTTCGGTATACAAATTTTAATCACAATGTTACCGGAAATTACAATTTCCTGTAATTTCCGGTATACAATTTGTATACCGGAAATTTCAATTTCCGGTAAAATGTTCAGAATTAAAAAAAAAAAATTGCTTTTTTTTCGAGGGATATTTTGGAAAATTCACAAATTGGGGGGTGTACTTACCAAGTGGGGGGTGCATTTAATAATGGCCTTTCCGAAATTGTTTTAATTTTTCCTCCCAGAAAAAGTGCCAATAGCTAAAAAAAAAAAAAAGTGCCAATAGCCATTGCATGTGAATTGTCACCAAAAAAAGAATATGAATGTGATCTTACCAAAAAAAAAAAAAGAATATGTATGTTTTTGTTTGGGCTTGAAGCCCCATAGTTTACCCCAAAAAAAAAAAAAACAAAGAATATGAACATTTCATACGCAAGTTTGGTTTCTTCGACGTTCCTGGAACATAGATACATGCGTAGTTACAGCATCATCGTTGTCGATGAGCAGAAGCAGAGTTACAAAGCTCCATGGATTTCTCAAAACCCTTGTTCCTTCTCCTTCTTCCACCAAAAGCATGCATTCCCTTCGTCAACATCAACGCACACAATCAAACAAACCGATTACTCCATTTCGCAGCAGCAACACCACCACCACCACCACGAAACCCATGAAATTAAAGAACAAGAAGACGAAGAAAGATGGTTCCCCTTCTTCTCCTATTCCCAGAGAGTATATGAGGGACGTAATTAGGAAAATTTACAGAACGCTAAAGTATTCAACTTGGGATTCCGCTGAGCGAGAGCTGGAAAATCTCCCCATGAAATGGGACTCATACACAGTGAACCAAGTTCTGAAGTCACACCCTCCAATGGAGAAAGCGTGGTTGTTCTTCAACTGGGCTTCTCAGCTCAAAGGGTTCAAGCACGACCAGTTCACTTACACAACCATGCTGGATATTTTTGGAGAAGCCGGGAGGATTTCTTCCATGAAACACGTTTTCCAGCAGATGCAGGAGAAAGGGATCAAGATTGATTCTGTTACTTACACTTCCATGATGCATTGGCTATCGAGTTACGGGAACGTGGATGAGGCAATTCAGTTGTGGGATGAAATGAAATTGAAGGGTTGTCACCCAACTGTTGTTTCTTACACTGCTTATATCAAGATTCTGTTTGATAATCACAGAGTGAAGGAGGCTACTCGTGTTTACAAAGACATGCTTCGCTCTGGTTGTGTTCCAAATTGTTACACTTACACCATCCTAATGGTGTATCTCATTGGCTCTGGTTAGTTTGCCTTCAACCTGTTTGTTATATTGTCTATAAGGGAATTCAGCCCTTGTCTTTCTTTGCTAGTTATATGATTTTAGGGTTAAATATGTTTTTAGTCCCTATAATTATCCCGAATTTTATTTTTAGTCCCTATACCCACTTTTTAGTCCTACAAATTATAAAATTGCATTCTTTTAGTCCCTCTTTGGGACTAAAAACATGTAGTTTTATAATTTGTAAGACCTAAAAACAAAAAATATAAATTTTATAGGACTAAAAACATAGTTTACCCATGATTTATGTATGTAGTTATCATGATTCTTTGTTTTGGATTTTGACTGAAGGATTAGTTTACTTGCAGAAAGCCCCAAAGCTTGAGTATCCTATTGACTCACAAATTCATTAATTCTCCTTAGGACCTATTGAGAACTAAATTTGTCTTTAAAAAACTCAAAAATGTTGTATTTACTTTGCTTGCATCATTTATAAGGCAAAGAACATACTGCGTTGGTTATAAAAAAAAATTAACGGTGCACTTTTGGCCTAATTTCTTTTAGGAACTTCAAACTTCTACAGTTTGTCACCTGTCCTGAGTTGAAGAGTCTTTTGTTTATTATAAAAAAATTGATGGTGGTAATTGATAGATATTCTTGCTTTTGTGTGTTTAAGGAAAATGCAATGAAGCTTTTGAGATTTTTGAAAAGATGCAAGAGGCTGGAGTGCAACCTGATAAAGCTGCATGCAATATTCTGATTGAGAAGTGTTCTAAAGTTGGTGGGATTGTGTTCATGACCCAAATCCTTCAGTATATGAAAGAAAACCGTTTTGTTCTTCGCTATCCTGTTTTTGTGGAGGCATTGGAAGCTTTAAAAGTTGCTGGTGAGAGTGATGCCCTTCTAAGGCAAGTCAATCCACACTTTTATATGGATTGTAGCTTAGGGAAGAAGGTAATTGTTGCTGATTCTTCTGCTGATATAGATAAAGAACTTTTATTTGCTCTCTTGAAAAATAGAAATGTTGTTGCTATCGACCATTTACTTCAAGGGATGATGGATAAGAAAATACCTTTAGATAATAAGGTCATCTCAACCATTATAGAGGTAAATTGTAGTCATTGTCGACCTGATGGTGCTTTGATGGCTTTCAAGTACGGTGTAACAATGGGAATAAGCATCGAGAGAACAGGATATCTTTCCTTAATGGGCTTGTTGACCAGATCAAATATGTGCTCGAAGCTGGTTGAAATTGTTGAGGAAATGACAAGAACTGGGCATTCTCTTGGAATCTATCTGGCTTCACTTTTAATTTATAGGCTTGGTTGTGCTAGGCAGCCAACTTTTGCCTCAAAGATTTTCAATTTATTACCAGATAATCACAAGTGCACTGCTTCCTATACTGCTTTAATTAGTGTTTACTTCTCTGCTAGAAGAGTTAATAAGGCACTTGAGATTTACAAAATCATGTGCAGAAAAGGAATCTGTCCTATGTTAGGCACTTATAATGTACTAGTATCTGGTTTGGAAAGAAATGGTAGACATTCTGAAGCAGAACTTTATAGGAAAGCAAAAAAGAGCCTACATTTTGATAGCGGTTCTCAGGAAAGTGTTTCCACAGAGGGAAAAATATGCGACCTTCTCTTTGCTGGGGATGTAATAATTTGATTTCAATGCACTGAGAATTCTCATTGTTGGTTCAAGTCGAGGGCATGGCGAGTAGTTGCTATTGGAGATTGGAAATATGCCACTTATGCTGCATGGCACCTGCTGCTTATCTTTCAAGAAAAAATGGATATTTTGATCCAAGATCCAGTTCATTAGAGACTCCAACAAGGTCTAACAGTCACGGGTTGTGTATCTGCATTCGCAATCCTGCAGAAAATGGTAGGAATATGGGGCAGCAGATGAACTCGAGCATAATGCTCTTCAAGACAGCCATATGTTGCATAGAACAAGAACTTTGTGAAGTATGTCCACATGCAGGTGCTCTTTACTTAATTTATTCCAGTCAGAGACAGGATGTGTGGTTGTTAAAATGTGGGACGACGGTTATACACATATACTGAAAAGTCCCCTGAATTGAACATAATTGCTTTGGAAGTTTCTCCTCCTTCGTGAGCATCTTTGGTGATTTTTGGAAACAGGTATAATTCAATGGTAAATTTTCCTTCAGCTGGGTGGGCGACAATTACATGGATGAGCAAGATCCCAGTCTCAAAGGTCCATCTTACCATTTTCATGGGAAGATCAGGATTTACCCTTCGCTCGTAGGCCAAAGTGTAGCATAATGCATTTAACATACCTATAAAAGAGACTTATTTTTACCCTCATCCCTTTTTCGTGTCTGTGTGCACGCAAGGCTGACTTCGACTCAGCTACTTGGCTGACCTCAAACTGTTTAGCAAATCAGCCGACCTCAACTCATCTACCTGACCGAATTTGAGATGTCATGTGTGGAATTTTTTTAAAAAAATTAAAAAAATTATGAATATACCTATGAGGAAAGGTTCCTTCCTTGCTCTGTCTCGGATTATCCTCCCCTAAAGTTTAAATAGCATGAAGATCGATCATTGCTTATTCAGCATTGTTAGTTGCTATTTTTTTTTTTCCCAAAATTGCTGGCCTTATGTATTTGCGATTTTGTGGAACTGAAAGTGGAATAGTTCACTAGACCAAAAAAAAAAAAGTAGAATAGTTCAAGCTTTTGCCCTAGCTCTTAACTACGATGTGCATAAAAGCAACATTAAATAAGATCTTTTATTAGCATATTAGACTTGGAGATTTTGATATATTTGAATTTTGATCGGAGTACAGAAATCGCAAGAGTTTTAAAAGGGAAATTTGTTTCCGAACAATATTTTATTGATTCCGTTTTTAGAGGGGGTTGATGCTAAGGAGGAGCAACACCTGTTGCAACTTGCAAGAAAGTTAGACACAGTTTTTGCACATGCACCATTGAATTTGCATTTGCTGGTCCTTTGGCAGATGAGCCAGAATGTATTTTCTGGCCTACAGTCGAATCAACCTAACCCCGTTCCGTTTTCTCTCTTAATCCCTTTATTTTAACTTGTTTTAACTCTTTCATCCCTAATTTTCTTTTTCAGTAGCTGTCACCTTCGAATGTATGGACAAGAAAAACGTCATTTAGGCCTCCCAAATGGTATTACCCTTTGATATTGTCAAAATGGATGCTGATGTTATATTAAAAATAGTACACACAAAAAAAAAAAAAAAAAACTGACGAGCAAATTCAAAAGAAAATAGTAACTTCTAACTTATTATCAAGTGGTTTTGAAGTCAGTGATGTTTGCACATGATATTCTTTATAATAAAATAAAATCAGAAGTTGACTAGCAATGTAGAAAACTCCTTGTGAAGCCGGCGGTATTCCGAGCTGCGGGTTGCAAGTGGCAGTCACTCATTCATTCAACCCAACCTCTGATCCTCACCCTTCATTTTGCAAGGGCAGTCACGTAACTCCATTTATACTTTCACTTGATCCATCGTCCATCCTCCACTATAAAAATGCAACCTAACCATTGCTTCTTCCAAGTCCAATCCCAGAGAAAGGGAGAGTTTGTGACAGTTGAAAAGTTAGTTTGATTCCCACTTTGCCTCAGGAAAATGCGCGAGATTCTTCACATTCAGGGAGGGCAGTGTGGGAACCAAATAGGATCAAAGTTCTGGGAAGCGGTGTGCGATGAGCACGGGATTGACCCCACAGGGCAGTATGTAGGCAACTCCCAACTTCAACTCGAAAGAGTGAATGTTTATTTTAATGAGGGAACCACCGGCCGTTACGTGCCGCGGGCAGTGCTCATGGACCTTGAACCCGGCACCATGGATGCCATCCGGACCGGCCCTTACGGCCAGATTTTTCGGCCAGACAACTTCGTATTCGGGCAGTCCGGTGCCGGAAACAATTTCGCCAAGGGCCATTACACCGAGGGTGCCGAGCTCATTGACTTCGTCCTTGATGTTGTCAGAAAGGAAGCTGAGAATTGCGACTGCTTGCAAGGTAATTAAAGAACTCACAAACCAAATATATTGTTTCCTTAAAAACAAAATATGCAAAATTTAGTTAAAAATGTTTTTTGTTTTTGTGTTTGAAATATAGGATTTCAAGTGTGCCACTCCCTGGGAGGGGGAACGGGTTCTGGAATGGGAACTCTACTAATTTCAAAGATCAGAGAGGAATACCCCGATCGAATGATGCTCACTTTCTCTGTTTTTCCATCTCCAAAGGTGTCGGACACGGTTGTTGAGCCTTATAACGCTACACTTTCTGTTCACCAGTTGGTGGAGAATGCCGATGAATGCATGGTCCTTGATAACGAAGCACTCTATGACATCTGCTTCAGAACCCTCAAACTCACCACCCCAAGCTGTAAGTATAATAGTATAATCTAAAATATATAATTTAAATATGGCAATAATGGAGTTATCTTTCTTATGTGTATATATTAAATTAATTAATTTCTTTGCAGTTGGAGATTTGAATCATTTGATATCAGCAACAATGAGTGGAGTGACTTGTTGCTTAAGATTCCCGGGTCAACTGAATTCTGACCTACGAAAGCTAGCAGTGAACTTGATCCCGTTTCCACGACTTCACTTCTTCATGGTGGGTTTTGCTCCCCTGACATCTCGAGGATCACAAGACTACCGTGCACTTACTGTCCCAGAACTGACACAACAAATGTGGGATTCCAAGAACATGATGTGTGCGGCGGATCCACGACATGGTCGTTACTTAACGGCATCAGCGGTGTTCAGAGGGAAAATGAGCACAAAAGAAGTGGATGAACAAGTGATGAATGTGCAGAACAAGAACTCTTCATACTTCGTTGAGTGGATTCCCAATAATGTGAAGTCCAGTGTCTGTGATGTCCCGCCAAGAAGCCTTTCCATGGCTTCAACTTTTATTGGTAATTCGACTTCTATACAGGAGATGTTCAGAAGAGTGAGTGAACAGTTCTCGGCCATGTTCAGAAGGAAAGCATTCTTGCACTGGTATACCGGAGAAGGAATGGATGAGATGGAGTTTACGGAAGCAGAAAGCAACATGAATGACCTTGTTGCTGAGTATCAACAGTACCAAGATGCCATAACTGATGAAGATGGTAATGACGAAGAAGAAGATGATGAGGGTGCTCAAAGCTGAAGATGTTCAACTAACCTGATGCTTCGCATGTTGCAAGCAGTGTTTCATAGATAATATATTCAGTTCTTTGGATTTTTAAATTTATGGTCCAGTTTGTGGTTAGTTGCAGTTGTTGGTGCAGTTCTACTTGTTTTTGCATACCCTTTTATATAGGGTACCCCTTCAATAATAGTTTCTTGACATAATAACAGTCGCTAACACTAAGGACCTAACACTACTATCTTTTGACTTGGAGCTTTTCAAATTAAAATGAGTTTATCATTAAAAGTTCTATTAAGTTTATAAATGTCTAGAAAAAAGTTTGGCTTAATTACATCTTTGGTCCCCTATTTTTACAAATCCATGATTTTGGTCCCCCTATTTTATTTTTCAGGGATTTGGTCCCCATATTTTTTATTTTTCACGAATTTGGTCCCTATACTTTTTTAATTGTAGCTTTGGTCCTCCAAAATTGTGGATCTCTTGCACTTTAATCCAAATCCCTGAAAAATAAAATAGGGGGACCAAAATCGTAGATTTGTAAAAATAGGGGGACCAAAAATATAATTAAGCCAAAAAGTTAAATAGTATAGTTTTTGGAAAAAAATGAGATACAGAAAATTTTTCAACTTTCATACAGGAGGTACGGAAAGAAGCAGAACAATGAAACTACTTCAAATTCTGATAGGAGATATGTATCTTCTATTAACAAACTTTTTATTCTAAGCAAATTCTAGATATAACATCTGCATAATAATAAAATAATCAAAGCCTGGCCATGAATATTATAAATTGAAAACTTCATATGAACAACATTCACTGGAACAGAAATGTTGATTAACTGCATTTGCAGTCTTGAATACATTTTCAATTGCCGTTCCCTGTGTGTCACCCCCCAACCACACAATTTTTAACAAGAGTGAATTAAAGTACCACTGAAGTTTATCAATAAGAGCATCTTTAATGGGCGTTTCCTAAAATTTTGCAGCGTTCCCTATAGTCCAGCAGCGCATCATTCAACCCACATGGCACTGAGTTGTAGTGCATCGTTTCTTATTTTTTGGTCAAAACAACTATATAGAGCACGGCAACTATCTTAAAATGACGGAGAGAGAGTTTTTTTTTTTTTTACTAACAAATCCCATGTGGCCCATTGAGCAACGTGCTAATAGACAACGCCACTGTGGGTGCTCTAATGCACTGAAGTCTATCAATTTTTAAGAATTCACTGTTAACAAAAGGGAGAATGAAATCTAAGGACCTAAAATCAAGGTTACCATGTTCAAAGCTTGGACTAGAGTTTGGTTTATAGAACAAATACCTTTGGCTGATATCATGTCCAAAAGTTTGTTTATTGTGTTGTGGTCCTTCAGACCAAACTTTTGAAATGAACAGCCATAATATTCATTCTAATTTCTAAATGATAAATATGCTTTTTGGGTCCAAAATTGCATTTCTCTTAAAAATCCACCATGATTCAATCATTTATTTCAGAACTCTTTGGCTCGTTTCATTATAGTGACTGTGTCTAGATGAGATACGGTTAGTGATTGTGTCTAGATGAGATACGGTTTAGCTGATCGTGCCCAGCGAGCACCCCAGCTCCAGCCATGCCAAGAAGCATATTTGCGGTAACTCCTCTAAATAGAGCTAAGAAACCCTCTTGTCTAACAATCTCACGGAATGCATGCATTGCATTAGTATACTTGTTCTGGTGTCCAGAGGTTAGCATCATACGCCGGCGCAATGTGTCAAAAGGGTATGCACAGACACCAGAGACAGTTGTGATGCTCCAACCTAACAAGAAACTAGCAAAGAACTTCCCCTGCAGAAAATGAATCAAAAGACTCACATTGGAATGCAAGGGCATATGCGAACAGAACTAATGCTCTGATCTGAATTCATCAAAGTGCTACACCATTAACAGATATATCTGCTGTGAAAAGTTTATGGCAAGAAAAATCAGTAAATTATTTTTCCAAAATACTGTTGTCTAACTTATCATGTGTCTTACACTCTTCAAGACGAATGTTCAAACTCAAGATAAGGGTTCAATCATCAACATAACTTGCACAATATAGAATAACCCTAACATCTGACCCACATACCACCATGGAAAAGACCAAACAGACTACTAGTCTAGTGGTAATAGAAGGCAAAAAATTTCAGTTAAAAAGTATCAATTTTCAACCACATATTTTCCCATTGGCTGTGAGCCTGTGAGTTATAGATCTCTTAAATAAAAGTGTAGATGCTTACCTCAAAAGGCCCAACTAAAACAAAAGGCTTCATGGTGTCATAGATCCCAAAGTACATCCCTCGATACATGGTGATGCCCAATATTGAAACCCCAAATCCCCTGTACAAGCCAGCCATTCCATCACTTGATAAGGTTTTGCGGTATACATCAATTAGTCCTTTAAACTGGCGCTGGCCAGTAACACGACACTCCAATGCATCAGTGGCCAATCTTGTACGTGCATAGTCTAAATGATACAAAAGCAGTGAAGTAGTCGCTCCTGCAGCACTGCCTGAAGCCACATTCCCAGCAAACCACTTAATGTACCCGTCCTTCTCTTTGGAATATCCAAACACGCTTTTGAAGTAACCTTTGAAAGCAAAATTGAAAGCCTATAGACCAATTAACTGTTTGCTGAAACATTATTTCTAATAAACAAAAAACAAACCAATGGTTTCCTTTCCGTATGTATGGTCATATTTTTATACAAGTGCCAATAGCCAGATAATGATATTTGACACAATAAGAGGAAAAGGAAAAAGCAAATACTGGGGGTAACAATGTACAAACTGGACATGATCATATATTTTCAAGGGGTAACAACGATGGAAGTGATTTTGGATAACAAATTGAGATAGGTCAAGGCCCTGAGGTTACCTATGTTTTCAATTCAATTGAGAATTATTTTTATAAAAAAAAAAAATAGGATAGAAGGGAAGCAAGTTAGGACTTACTCCCTCTTACTTCAATATCTAAGGTCCATGGATGACAGAGAACACAAAATCCAGGAACACAAGAATATACTCTATTATTTGATATAAATTTTTAGCAAGCATCACAAGAACTAATTACAATAATATATTTAATGGGTAAATTACTACATATCACTCAGCATCCCTGATAACTTGTCATATTCATTCTTTTATTTTCTTCTTCTGTTTTTATCATTTTATGGAAATTGCATTCTAAAGCAATACAAACACTACAAAATTATAATAGGCGATAGTCCTTTTACCTCGCCGATGAATGAACTTTAAATAAAGAGGGAAAAAAAAGTGGCGGGGAGGGCAGGGACACAAGTTTTTAACATTAACCAAAATGTCATGAAATGAACAACTCACCTGTGTAGGGAAATATCTTATGACATTGGCCTGGTTACCTCTCCAAAAGGCAATCAGACCCTCTTCCATGAAAACCCTCTTAAAGCTATTAGCCACACCCAGGTATGGTCTTTTGAGTTGTCCTCTTTTAATCATTTCGCTTTGGTTTTGTAATAAAAGCTTCACTCTCTCAATTGGTGCCACTGCACTCTTTGATATGATTGCTGCTGCGCCTCCCATTACAAAATCCTTTGAAAATCTATCATATTGTGCTGATCTTACCATTTTTTCTCTTCTCACTAATCCTGACAGATGTAATAAAAACTTGATTAACAATAGAAGGCATGCTTACAAAATACAAAGATTGAGTCTAAACAGGAACGATCATGACATCAAGCACAAATGTTCAGTAAAAAACTGTTACAAGCATTTCCCCAAGCAGAAAAGGCGGGTAAACTTCTCGGATTCTTTTCAAGAGAGAAAACTGAGTGGTTAGAAAGAAATAATGGGAAAAAAAATAAAAACTGATTGAATTAAGAAGTAAAAAGCAAATTATAGGTGAGGAAGAGCCCTACTGGCCACCTCAAGCACGCCTAAATGACATGAAGCTGTTAATCTCTTGCATGACAGATAAAGGCTTATTGAGAAGTTGTATTCCTTCTTCACTCTTCAAAGTGAACCTTTGAAAATGATAAAATTCTAATGTAGCAGACACAAAAACACGTTCAATTGGCCAGCAACACCATAAACCAAAAGTTGTGAAAAATCCAAATCAGTACGATTCTGAATTTCATGGGGGAAAAAAATAAGTTAACTTTTTGTGAAAATAAATGAGAAGAATCCGAGAAATACAAAGAAACATGTTTTAAAAAAAAAAACGAATCAATTTTGAATTGCATGCTTTGAATCCATCGGAATCCAGAAACTTCCGATACAAAACAACACAACCAATCAATCATAAGGCATAATGGGTGAGAAGAAAACCAAACGATTATAACAGATGGTAAGCAATTTTATAACTTTCGAAGCAATTATTCAATAAAAAGTTTCAAATTTTGAGATGGCAAGTAGTAGAACGCATATGAGAAGAGAAGGGGGAGGGGAAAAGCGGGGTACCTGAAGGGAATAAAATTATCCTTGAATTAATTGGATTGCATTGGTGAGTGAAGAACTTTCACAGCGACGGAAGATAGAGAGTGGTACATGAAGGGAGAACCGAAGAGGGAAGTGGTGAAGAAGCAGGAGAGGAGAATCATATCTCTTGCTGAGGAATCACAATATTCTGTTTTGGGGGAATTTCTCAAAATAGAGAACGAGATTTTTTTTTTCTCTGTCTTTTTTTAAAATAAAAAAAAAAATCTCTGTGGGGAAGCCTGCGTCACTTGTCAATGTACGTACCAACTAACGTCGTATGGAAGAGATTTTGGGACCGAGTAGGAATCTTTCGCAGACAAAAATTTGCAATTGATCTGGGAAGGAAGAAGTTTGAAGTTAAAAATTGCACGTGACTCCAAAAAAATTTATTAAGTGCGCTGACCAAAATTATTAGGACCAACCAATTCAAGACGAGTAACATTTCTCAAAGAGTAATGTTATTCCAACACCTCTTTTTCCTACACCATATATAACACCGTATTTTAAAATGCGATTAAAATGCAGGTATGGATTTGTCTGAAATAAAATCGCTTTTTTTATCGTGGCGTATTTTTAAGTGGTTAGAAGTTATTTAAGTGGTTACTTGCGAGTTGTGTAAGTGGTTACTTGGTTATTTAATATTAATACGATTTTTAAGTGGTTAATAGAAGTTATGCAAGTGGTTAATACGAGTTGTGTAAGTGGTTAACACGAGTTTGAAGTAAGATCTGATATATTTTGAAGTGGTTAAGGACTTTCTGTAAGTGGTTAACAGAGTTATCGCAAGTGGTTAAGACGAGTTATGTAAGTGGTTAACACAAGTTTGAAGTGAGATACATTATATTTTGAAGTGGTTAACAGGCTTTTTGTAAGTGGTTAACACAAGTTATGTAAGTGGTTAATATGCGTCGTGTAAGTGGTTAATACTACTTTGAAGTGAGACGCAGTGTTAACCACTTACACAACTCGTGTTAACCACTTACATAACTTCTGTTAACCACTTAAAAAAATCTGTTCCTGTAAAAAAACACTGCGGATCCGTAAGTCCGCAAATGCAATTTGATCTGAAAAAATACGGTGTTGTATACGGTGTAGGAAAAAGGGGTGTTGGAATAACATTATTGTTTCTCAAAACAACCTCTCTATTTCTAAAAAAAAATAGAAATTTTTATTACTAAAATTTTTATCTATAAATACACATATTTTTAAAATAGTGACATAAAATATACTCCCTCCGATCTCAATTATAAGCAACAAAAACTTCATATTTTTTGGTCTCAAATATAAGCAAATTTAACCAATTTTACACTAACATTCATAAAATACTCTTATTAAAATCACTTTTTGGCCTCGAAAATCGTAAAAAGTGTGTTTTTTACATATACCAACAAAAAAAAAGTTTACTTTTTACATTGTGATTTGTGCTCCTTAATAAGTGTGTTTTTTTTTTGCTTAAATATAAGACCGGAGGGAGTATATTTATGTGTATTTATATATCAAAAACTTTAGTAATAAAAATCTCTATTTTTTTGAGAAATAGAGAAGATCTCTACTCAACTAAGTTTGGGTTAAGGAAAAGAAACATTTTTGTGTAAAAAAAAATGTTTCCGTTGAGAAAAGTAGAAAACGTTTTTTATTTTATGTTTTTTATATTAAATTGTAACTTTTTGTTTTATAAATATCTGTACCATAAATGAAAAATAAAGGCCAATTTTGTAATAAAAAGTAAAAATAAAAACTTAACGCCCTGTCGGGATAGTTTTTTGTTTTAAGTTTTTAAATTTCAAATTTTAAAAAACCAAAACTGGTTTTCAGTTTTTAGTTCTCAGTTTAAGATTTTTGTGATTTTCAGTTTTAAAAAGTTGTTATCGACGTTATAATTTATCCTTCAAAAGTTAATTAGCAATAGCAATTCTTGCAGGAAATAAATAATAATTGTAAATAATAATAGATAAACTTTGATGCCGCGTCCAGCGCCTCTTTCTGTCAAGAAGAAGGATAATAGGGACTTAAGAGGGAGAGAGTGGGGTTAGGGTGAGAAGTCACAATGGAGGAAAATGAGATACAAGAATAAGTAGAGCTGTAAAATGAGTTTGGCCCGATTGACCTGATATAAAGCATGGGCAAAACAGATCAGCTCAGCCCAACCCAGTTGGCCCGACGTGAGCCCGCATAAAAACAGCTCGTCTTGGCCCATCAAAGGGTTATGGGTTGAGATGTTGAACTCAGCCCGGCCCTCCACGGGTTGGGCAGGCTGACGGGTTGTCCTGTCAAAAAACAAAAATAACAAAAACAAAACAAAAATAAATAAAAAGTAAAAAAATTGAATAAAACGAGACAAATGGGCCAACCCACCCAAAACAAGCCAAAATGGGTCACAACAACGGGTTGGTGGGCCAAAAATATGTAAAAAAAAAAGGAAAAATCCTTTAAAAATAGAAAAAATAAAAAATTATATGTGTTGCCTGGCCCACTTGTGGCCCGCAGCCCAACTGGTTGGCGGGCTAAATGAGTTGGACTAGACGGGTTAGTGGGTTGATAAAACTTAACCCAGTCTACCCATTTTAAAAGGGCTGACGGGCTGGCCCAACGTGCCTAACCCAGTTTTTCCACCCATATGGTGGTGGCGGCTGCGATGGCAGTGTCAGTGGTGGTGGTGGTAGCAGTGGTGGTGGCGGCGGCGATGTAGTGTTGTTGGTGGTGGCAGCAATGTCAATGGTAATGGCGGTGTCGGTGGTGGTGGCGTTAAGTGATGGTGGCCATGATGGTGTCGGTGGTGGTGGTCGTTGTGCCGATGATGATGGTGGTGGTAGTAACGACGGCAACAGTGATGGTGGTGGTAGGCTGATGGCGATGTCAATGGTGGTGATGGTTGTGACATCCTAGTCAATTTTTCCAATATATTAGTTTATAATAATGGTAGAAACAATTTTATTTTATTTTAGCAAGCGGAAGTGTACAAATGTACCTAAAGATACCCAATTTTAGAGCCCTCAACTGTATAAAGTGTTGAATAATTGAGACTCCTTAAAATACTGACTTTGACTCACTGGTTGTGTATCAACTGAACCATTTTTCCTTCTGGAATTGTCTGATACCTGCTAAGACCCGTAGACAGAAATATACAAGACACAGGAAACAAACGGGAGATAAGAACACACTATACGCACCATTCAGTGGGAAAGCAAGACTTAAAATTCATGTATAAAAAAGCAATCACCTACATAGACAGATCAGCAATCACACATAGGTAGATTAGCGATCACGTATAAATAGATCAACCATTCTCGCGCTCATGCGCCTAGAGTTCTGCATGCCTATGTGGCTACACAACTTTCAAGAATGGCAGAAGGGCCCCACCTAGCCACTTCGTCCTCAACAATTCCTCAATAACCTTCCACTGACATGTGGATAGGTCAAGTCAGTTGTCCATCCTCCTATCCCGCTCATAGTACCCCTAAGAGTGCATCCCTATTCCCCAATTTCAACGTCAGGAACATGTGTCGGGGCGGCACTCGGGATCGGCACTATGGACAGTGATACGATAGTACCCAGTCAGGATAATCAGGCTACCCAATGTCCCGACAAGATGGTAGCTAGCCATCCGTCACCTGTAGACTTGTTGGACCTTAATTATCCCCAAGGACCAGTGTGTCTTGTACTTGACATATTGTGCCCGCACTCTGACACCTGGCCTCGTGCACAACTTATGTACACGGCGATGGATTACAACCATGCATATGAAACCTTTATTCATAACATTTCATTATTATCAACTTATCATCAGCTCCACTGGTATCAATATCTTTTTAACTCACCATCATCTCAACCAGCATCCATATCTTATCTCATCTCTTATCATTTTTATCAATTCAGCTTATTAGCTTATTATTATCTCAACATTGTTGTTAACTTATCATAAATAACTCATCATATTTCCACATGTAATATTGTATAACATAAGTAAAACTGTCAACAATACAGTACAACGACCATTATAGCATTTATCAACCATCCTCCACCATTATACTATCAATTAGGAACCACCATTGATCAATATAAGAATCACCCTTAGTGTCGCTTAGGCGACCTATTACGCACATGTTATCAATTAGCACACTAACAATCATACAATAATAGAGCAATCACATAAATCATTGTCACAACAATCAACATTCATCCATAGATATCAATAGATCATCCCTATGGTTAATAGACATTTGACAATTGTCCTCAGCTATCACATGTCACAGCCCCTCTCCTGAGATGCTGCTGTTATCAACCACTAGTAGGGATTAGGTCACCCTACACCTAATTATACACTTATTCTAATCCTACAATCCCTGGTGGATAGGGTTCAGATCTCTCATACCTGGCTTGGAAGACTATTGCAGTTGTTGTCACTCTCCGTATCCTCGCCGCTCCTACTACTTGTACTCCTACCTTTGGACACTCCTACCTAGCCTACTAGGCCACTCTTATCCTCCCCTCTTTGAGGATTACATACTAAGGGTTTTCTGATGCACAAGATCCTTACTTGAGGCAAGTGCAGAGCATACTTACTCCTTAGTGGCCTTCTAAGTCTCATTCCCTTTCTTAATCTCAAGGATTACTTACTAAGGGTTTTCTGATGTGTCAGATCCTCATTAGAGGCAAGCACAGAACATACTCACTCCTTAGAAGTCCCTAGAGAGAGAAGAGGATTTGGGGCGAGTTGGAATGGAGGGTGAAAGGTGGTATTTATAAGCATATTAGGTGGATCGCGTCGCGAGAAAAATACACATGAATCCCATCGCGTCGCGAGCTGGGACACGTGGCACATATCGGACGAGCGTGGTCACCGACTTTCCCAATGCCATTCATCGCGTCGCGATGCATCATAGTATAATCTGGTCGCGTCGCCACCGTAGCTAAGGAGGCAGGTCCAATCTTCTTGTTTCTAGACGTTTCTAGGGGTCTCTAGATCCTTCCCAGGGGTATTTTGGTTCTTTTGAATGTTTCTATGGCTTATTTAAGCCTATTTCTTTTTCAAATTAAAGTTTTAATACCCATTTATTGTCTAACTATACTTAAATATTATTTTCTGAAAAACGGGATGGTACAATGGTGACAACGGAAAGAGCTATTGTCAAATGTAGTGAGAATGTGTTTTTTTAAACCAAAAACAAAATTTACAAATCTTTTTTTCTTGGTTTTGAAAATGAATGTAAAAGTGTTTTGAAATTGAGTAAAAAACCATTTCAACTCCATTTTAGCCGAACGTGTTTTGTTTTGAAAATTGCATTTGAAAACTAAAAACCAAAAACTCGCAACCACTCCGAACGGGGCCTTAGAGTTTTCTCAAACCAAACAAGAATAGGGATGTAAATTTCCACTCGCAGGTGGAGATCCCTATGGAGACTTTAGGGCCTTGTGGGCGGAAAATTTTTCCTCACGGAAATGGAGACGGGAAAAAATCCTTCCGAGAGCACTTTGGGGATGGGGACTAACCTCCTTGCCCCCGTGGGGTCCCTGGCCCAGATAAATTACAATAAAACCCTAATATATATTTTAAAAATATAATTTAGTAATTTTAAATTTATGATATATTAAATAATATGTTGATTCTATTTTCATATATTAAATGATAAATTTTGAAAGGATTATAAATTTTTCTGTGTAAACTATGTTGTTTAGTTGTTATTTTCTACTCTGATGATTGAGTAAAGATCCTCTCCATTTCTCAAAAGAAATGGAGATTTTCATTACTGAAGTTTTGAGTGCATAAATATATGTATTTTTAAAATGGTGACATAAATTATGTATTTATGTGCATCTATACACAAAAAATATAGTAATAGAGATCTCCATTTCTTTTGAGAAATAAAGAGGATCTCTACTCATACAATGGGGTGTCTAATTGTGAGTATCTTAGCCTAAATAGTGGGCCCAAATGGGTTTTTTTTATGACACATCAGAATTGATACCTAAACCCCTTTTTTTCTCCAACGCAAGGATCTTAAATTGAAACTCATTAAAAAAAAATTAATCGAACAAGATGCTGAATGAGAGAGAGACATCAGCCCCTGTCTTCTCTCTTCTCTTCCCTCAGCTCTTTCGACTCTCGTCTCTCTACCTCACCCCCTGTCTCCTCTCGTCGCACCGTCGTCTCTCCCTCGCGATGGCGGCTCATCTCTCCCTCGTCTCACGGCGGCGGCGGCGACGGAGCTTCGATTAACAGCGGCTTTTTTGTTCTGTAGATCTCGCCCTCATCTGCCTTTCTCTGTAGATCTCGCCCTCATCTCACCTTCTTCTTCTTCTTTTTTCCTTCAAGATCTCGCCCTTTCTCTGTGTTGAATCTGTGTATCTGTGTATCTTTATGTTGAATCTGTGTCAAATAAATTTAGGTCGAGTGGGTTTTCTGTTAAATCAATTCCCCCCCTCTTGATTCAACCGTGGATCAACGATTTTGGGGAGCTAAAGAGAGAGAAACAATGGTTTTTTAATGGTAAACTGCGGTGTGTATGAATAGATACTGAGATCTAAAATTTGAGATCCTTCATCACCAGGTAGATGCACTCCAACGACAAAAAAAATAAGCTCCTCTTCCACGTTGGATAGATACTGAACAAGATACCACCGTTGTGGATGGTCTCAGGTCACTGAAAATTTATCGATTTATCGACAATGATAGCACATTATAACGGGTAATTGAATTGTTTCCCGATTTGATTTTGTTAATATATTTTAATTAATTTTATAACTATAAAAACAAAATTTATTCTTATTTTATTTCTTCATATTATCTATCTATATGTATTATATGTTTTTATAATGTGTTGTATTATATGTTATTTATATCTATATCTATATCTATTATCTATCTGCATAAACTAGCTATACAGGGAATCAGTGGGTCTGCAACTTCATCCCCCATTTGTGTATGAGCCCTTTCGAGAAATGTAACTAGATTGTCTGTCGACCCTTGCTTCACTTGCGATGCGTCCATTGTCTTGACCTTTTATCCTAACTATAAGATTAAACTAGGAGCCTTGTCTTGCTTAACACGTTTGTCGGTTTCTGCTCTACTTTTTTCATGCGACCTTTTGTTTATCTACCTTGGCTGTATTGACTCAGAATCCTTCTCACTTTCTTGCTCAACTTTTACCTCCGTACTTAGGGATGGAAAAAAAAACATCGACACTCGTTGATACCCGTATGGATTACCTGCAATGTGTAATAAATGGATACCTATTGTATGATGGTGGAGATCAGAGTAACCGCCCCTACAGATACACATACATTCATAACATTTTTTTATTAAATATATAATATATACTATCACATTTTTATCATTTCGAGATGAGATAAACTTTATTTTCTACATTATTTTATATGTTTTAGTGGATGAATAATAATAATAATAATAATAATAACAACAACAACAATAATAATTATACATTTAATTCCTACAGTTCCCCACAAATCATCACGGGGACTCATAAAAATAGAAAATAACAACTAAGTAACATAGTTTAAACAACGATAATAATTATACATTTAATTCCCACAAAACATCATGAGTAGATATCATTTCTATTTCTCAAAAGAAATAAAGATCTCTATTATTATAGTTTTTTTTGTATAAATGCACATAAATACATAATTTATGTCACTATTTTAAAAATATGTGTATTTATGCACCCAAAACTTTAGTAATGAAAATATACATTTCTCAAAAGAAATGAAGAGGATCTTTACTCAATCATCAGAGTAGAGATCCTCTCTATTTTTTAAAGGAAATAGAAATCTCTATTACTATAGTTTTTTGTGTATAAATACACATAAATACATAATTTACACTTAAAACTTTAATAATAAAAATCTCCATTTTTTTTGAGAAATGGAGATGATATTTACTCCCATTGCAGATGCTTTGATAAGCTCGTCGCGTGTTTAACGAACGATGACAGGGCATTTGGAAGAGCGGTAGTCACAGATTACGATTGATGTTACCTTATCCATATTTTGTTTTCAAAAAATGTTGACAGAAATAATCGTATCGAAAATTTAAATAAAAAAAATATCCTTTTTTTATAATAAGAAAAAGAATTAACGAAGGAAAATATAATATAATATTCAAATCCGAGAATAAAAGTATTTTTTTTTTGTCGTTAGCAAGAACGATACAATAATACGTAATAATTTAAAAGAAATTAAAAATATAAGAGACGAAACGAAGCATAGTAATAATAATATTGTGTATGTATTTATTGATATTTCGAAGGTTTCTAGGAGGGGATAGATAAGAGGAAGTTGAGGCGGCGGGTGTGGAGAGGAGAGGAGAGGAGAGGAGAGGAGTATTGTTGTTGCTGCGGAAGGTTGTTGGCACAAGTACAAGTCAACAAGTGTGTGTAGACAGTAGTGCTAGTGGAGTGAACATCGAACGAATGAAATCAATGGCGTCTCAATCGGGCAATATATGGGTATTGTTGGGGCTGGGTTTGGCCGGAATTTATGTTTTAACCAGAAAGCTGAAGCAATCGGTGAAAGAGGATTTGGGCGCTTTCATTGAAAAGCTTCGCCTGCTTCCTCCTCCACCGCCTGCTCCTCCCAAAGCTCCTCACCCTCTTACCGCCCTCACTTTCGCTCTTTCCGACCTGTATGTATTCTAAACTGTCATTAAAACATTCTCTTTCTCTTTTATTATTCTCATTTTATTTGCATATAAGATAAGATTTGTGCTGTTGTTGTGATTAATTTCACAGATTTGACGTAGAGGGACATGTCTCCACGTTTGGGCATCCGGAGTGGGCAAGGACGCACGAAGCTGCTTCTTCCACATCTCCTGCAGTTTCTATTCTTGTTGAAGCGGGTGCAACCTGCCTTGGAACAACTGTTGTCGACGACTTCGCTTACGGGTTCGTTCCATTTTCTTCTCAAACGCTCTAGGGTTTGGTGCACTTCGGATTGGGATTTGATCGGATAAAGATAATTATCATAGTAAATTACTTGTTTTGCCCATTCTTTGTATTCAGCATCAGTGGTGAAAATAAGCATTACGGTACACCGACCAATCCTGCCGTCCCTGCTCGAGTACCGGGGGGCTCCTCTAGTGGTGCTGCTGTCGCTGTTGCTGCTAATTTCGTTGATTTTTCCTTGGGTTAGCTTCTTCATATCTTTTCAATAGCTTATGACACTCCTTTATTGTTGGTTTTTTTTCCTTTTCCTCTGAAGACTCTTGGAAAGTTCAGTTCAGTGCCACTCATAGATATTACTATGCATGTTCTAAACTAAGCTACATATATAATTAAATATTTATTTAAAATTAGAGAGTAATTAAATTTCTAGGGATAAAAGAACTACTATGCATGTATTTTTCTGAAAATGCATGCCATATGCAAGACAACAAAGTCTAATAATGAAGAATACACAATATATTAGGTTCTAGTGTTGCCATGTATTTGGAGAGAATCTCAATCAATGAAGTAAATGGAAATTGAGTTTCCTTTCTAGAGCAATGTATTTTCTGTCTTTATTCTGAAATCCAGAAAGTGCAGAAGAGATAAATAAAGAAAAAAAAATAGAGTCGGCATTATTAAGGGTACAAAAATATGATTTTATTTATACAGGAAAAAGTTGTCAAAATTTGAACAGATGATACAGGCTTGGTCCTCTTGGATATTATGAAATGCTAGGGTAAGGGTAATATCCTCAAAATTGCAGATCATGTCCTATGCCATATTTCCATCTTCAACAAATGTCAGGGTAAGGACTTGTATGCTTGTATTGTCAGCCAGGAAAATGTAGGGAGTAATTTTGTTCCCCACTTATATTATCCCTTGAAGCAAGCTGCAATGCAGGGAATATCATCCTTACTCTCTCTGTTCAATGCCTCTGCAATTAATTGTTTGACTGCCTTTGGTGGGTCTTTTATCCTTGCAATACCAACTGCCTCTTGGTTTCCTGTTACTTGGGATGGAATGAATGATACTTTAGTGCATCGATAGATGATTTTGAAAAAACAAAGATAGATTTAAGGATAACCTTCCACAGACCATTGCTAGCATGTATCAAAAGCTCCGTATCTGGCTCAATATAGGCAATTATATATATATCTGTTTGATGCGTGCGCACATACATTATTTCATTGGCTGGAAGACTGAAGACCTTTTGCAGAAACAAAGTAACTAAATAGCAGGATTAATTTACTTCTATAAAATTTGCAGTTCCTCCTGCAAGTGTCAGAGGGTTACTTGTTCATGATGTAATGGAGGTGCATGCCTCTGAGGGTGGTTCCTTTTAGTTCCTTTTTTCCCGGGGTTTTGCGGCCCCAATCTTTAAAGCAACACCACCCCCCGGAAGAACAATTTTATGTTTTTTTTACAAATCTGTTTTCTTCATATATCTGGATTCTGGATTTTGTTGAGTGGTAGCATCCTTCAGTTCATAGTAGTAGAATGAACAGACCATTGCTAGCATGTATCAAAAGCTCCGTATCTGGCTCAATATAGGCAATTATATATATATCTGTTTGATGCGTGCGCACATACATTATTTCATTGGCTGGAAGACTGAAGACCTTTTGCAGAAACAAAGTAACTAAATAGCAGGATTAATTTACTTCTATAAAATTTGCAGTTCCTCCTGCAAGTGTCAGAGGGTTACTTGTTCATGATGTAATGGAGGTGCATGCCTCTGAGGGTGGTTCCTTTTAGTTCCTTTTTTCCCGGGGTTTTGCGGCCCCAATCTTTAAAGCAACACCACCCCCCGGAAGAACAATTTTATGTTTTTTTTACAAATCTGTTTTCTTCATATATCTGGATTCTGGATTTTGTTGAGTGGTAGCATCCTTCAGTTCATAGTAGTAGAATGGATGCCAACTAAACTCTGGCTAATTTGTATTGGACAATGCAGTGGATCATGCCCTGGTTTGTCAAAGCGTTTTGTAATTTACATAATTTGGGGTGATAGCGAAAAATAGCTATCTATTCGAAGTTATTGACACACTTAATTTGACTAGTGCAAGATCTACCTTTTTTTATGAGCAGAGTGTTGTCTGGTTTTCTTCTTTGCACTCGCCTCTGTTTCTCAATTTGTCCTTAGGTCTCAATTTGCTGTTAAAGCATCTTGATTCCATCATACAAAATGATGGGAAGATAGGAGATGTCAACTATGGGATCCAAAAAGGGTGAAAGAAATCGAGTAATGTGTTAGCAGACCAAGGCCTGCAATTAAAATTACCTATATGAGGCGCAAGACATATGGGCTAACCTGATTGTGTTTCTGTTTGTGTTTGTAACTAATTGGATCTGTAACTGTTTGTGTCTTTGTAACTGCCTAGTGTTTATTTGTAACTGCTTGTGTCTGATGTAACTGTTTAAATTAAGTAGGGGAAGGGAAGTTTAGGCATTCTGGTTTTCAGTTACGAGTTGGTGTTAGGGAGAGGACAGGCTCTCGAATACCTGTCAGTTTGTTGAATTTTCCTATTAAGAATTCTGTCTCTGTTACATCAGAGGAACTCACCGTTCTCTGATTGTTCATCAATAAATATCATTGCTCAGCAGTAACTTCCCAATTCTATTTTACCAGTTCTAACATAATGTTTCATGGATGATTCGTGATGGGAAAGGACCACTAAAGTTTAAATGAAAATATTACCAAACAAGAATAAAACTTGCAATATTGTATTAGATTGAATGTTGGGTGGTAAAAAGATACTCCCTCCGTCTCATATTATTTGTCGTTTAAGGTTATGCACACGTATTAAGAAAATCATTGATTACAACATTTCCTAGGTAAAATAATTAATTTTACCTAAAATACCCTTATTATAGTGGGAGTTAGGTAGCAGGTTCAATTAATATAGAATAGTTGAGATATAAATGAATAAGTGTATTGTTGGAATAATATAATTAATACTCTCTCGATATTATAAAGTGACAAATAATTTGAGACAAAATAATATTCTAAACAGGACAAATAATATGAGACGGAGGGAATAGCTAGAAATTAAGCTCAGTGTTGGATAGATGAAAATGTTATGATGGATGAGTGGTCGTTGAAAACAAGATAGGATTAGATTTAGGAATGAAGCCATTAGAGAGAAAGTCATGATGGCTCTCGTTGTAGAAAAGATGGTAGATAAGACTAGTATGGCAGATAGACCATATGGAGGATAATCTATTAATTAGGGATAGAAAAATACCAAGAAAAACTATAAGCCAAACCATTAAGAGAAATTTGGATTTAAATTGTCTATCGTTAGACATGATTCATGATGGGACATTATTACATCATTCAATCTGTATAGTTGTTGGAAAAGACTTTTGTTGTTGTTGGTTGTATAACTCAAATGTTTAAAATGTATTTAAAATCCAGGCAGTTAAATGTTTTGTGGATTGGTTTTGGGAAATAATCTTTTTTCCCCTTTTCGAAAGCTGTCATAGGAAGCTGCAAAAACTTTATTTCTTCAAAATAAAGTAATGAAAACATTGACTCAGTTGTTAACTACGAACTTAAAATGATTGTTCCTTGCTTTTACATGTGTGGACTAAGATATTAATAAACGATACATCTGTAACTTTGAATTCATTGTTTTACTTTTATGTACATTCTTGTTGCCACATTGTATGTATTTATATATGTTTGTATGTATTATGTGTGTGTGTGTGTATATATTTATAATTTTTGGTTCAATGTCACTATATGCTGATATGTGAATATGTTTCTGATACTGTTGCACCATTGTATATTACAGGCATTGATACTATTGGTGGGGTGAGAGTACCTGCTGGATTCTGTGGGATTCTTGGATTTCGACCTTCATATGGTGCTGTTTCTCATGTGGGAATCATACCTGTTTCAACAAGTTTGGATACTATTGGTATGAATGATTCAGTTATTTATTCTGGTTTTATTTATGGGCTTGTGTGCTTAAAGTGGTTGATTTATTTATTTTGAATAATTAGTATATTTGTGTGGTATACAGTAGGTGATGGCAAAACGGGTCAACCCGCCTAAAATTGGGTGGTGTGGGTTGAATTAGGTATGCTGGTTGAACATTGCGGCCTGCCCCGTCAATAACAAAAACCCAAAGAAAATGTTGATTAATGAACGGGTTGACCCACCAAAGAAAGGTTTAGATACCATAAAAAAATGTTAAAACGCATGAAATAATACAAAAAATTAAGATAGTAGTCCGACGGGCCAACCCGCTTCCACCCCTTTTTTGGATGGTTATGTGGGGCGGGTCAAAGTAGGTTGATGGGTTAGAAATTCCAATCCACCCCGCCAAAAAAGACGGGTTAAATGGTTTGACCCGACGGGCCCAACCCACTTTGCCACCCCTATAAAGATCAAGTGCAAGTTTGGATTTGATTACTCCATCGTCTCATTTTACTTCTCCTATCAGGCTATGCACACCTCTTATAAAAATGATTGAGTTTATAAATTTCTATGATAAAATAACACTCATTGACTAAAATACCCCTTATTAATTAGAGTAGTGGAGTAGTTAAGTACAAATGCCAATTAATATAGTTGGTTGAGATACAAGGAGTATTTTTGGGGGGAAAAAGTAATTAATACTTCTTGATTTTCTAAAGGGACAAGTAATTTGAGACAATGAAATATTCCAATGAGGACAGCTAAAATGAGACAGAGGGAGTACTTTTTAGGGATTTTTTAGAAGCTTTCTCGATATGATTTTGATTATAAGCTATTTGTACACAATTTTTTTTTTGATAAGCATTTAAACACAAAATGTTAAAAATAAGCTAATCCACACCGAGAAGAGGATCTGTTCTCTTATAACAGCTTTACATATAAACTTTCTTTAAATAGTTGCTGGCATTGTCTTAGTTTTGCCGTTCCTCTACCATCTGCTGCTGTTCTGAAATTCATTTTACCTCCCAAATGCACTTTTCAGGCTGGTTTGCAAAGGATCCTGATATATTGCGTCGAGTTGGCCATATACTTTTACAAGCACCATTTGTAATTCAACGCAGTCCTCGGCAAATAATTATAGCTGATGACTGTTTTCAACACTTAAATATTCCTCTTGACAGGAGTTCTCAAGTGGTGATCAAAGCCACTGAGAAGCTTTTTGGAAGTAAGTTCTTTTGTTGTGTACTTCTTTGCGGTTTAATATAATCCTGTCGTTTTGGTTATCATTGAAAGCTCTTGCCTCAGTCTGTGTGCTGGTGTGTGTGTGTGTGTTTTTCAATTAACTTTTGCTTTGTTATTTGAATTGCACTGTGTTAATTTTTGTTCAACATCAATTATCTTCAGAGCAAGTATTGAAGCATATCAATCTTGAGGACTATATAAGTTCTAAAGTTCCCAGCTTGAAGGCGTGCTCCAGCCAGAAAACAAATGGTGAACTGAAAGTTTCTTCATTAAAATTACTCGCCAATATTATGCAATTCCTACAAAGGTTAGTCATATTCTTTCTGATACGGAAATATCATTATAATTTGCAATTTTATGGTAAACTCTAAACGAGCGAGAAGTGGGGTTTTTTTCAACTTGTCGTTTGGTCCCCTTTAGACTTTAGAGTTGTTTTACATTTCAGCAGTTTTGCTATGTTTTGATCTATTCAAAGTTGATCAGGTTATAACTTCTCTTTTCAATTAGTATTCCTCATTGTGGGTTTCTTGATTTATACTTGTTAGTGTGATTGTTTTGCCACTCTATTTGTGCAGACATGAATTTGGACATAATCATGATGAGTGGATGAACATAGTAAAACCTGATCTTCATCCAGCTGTTTCTGCGCAATTGCATGAAAAAATTGAGGTATCTGAAGTAGAGATTGAAAACTCTAAATCTGTTAGAAGTGAGATGTGTGCTGCTGTAAATTCACTTCTGAAGGTAATCATTTTACTCTGCTCCCTACTTTTCTTAAATCTTTCTGATTTAAAGTCAATCTTAATCTTCATGCTGTCTCATTCCAATTTGGCCTACATTTTCTAGAGCATTTTATTTTACTAGTGGTTTATATTTTCTTTCTTAAAAAACAAGAGAGTATATTCACGGATGAAGAAACTGCATAGTGGGAGGATTTTAATGCGATTGTTCAAGAGTTAAAAGCTGTGCTGAATTTTAACTAACTTACGGTGAATGGAATGGAACATTGATATTGAATGGAGTTTCAATAAAAAAATTTCCTACTTTCTTTTTAAAAAAATAACGAAGAATATATTCACAGACAATCAAAGTGTGTTGTGGGAGGATTATAACTCGTGATTGTTTAAAAGTTAAAAATTGTGCTGAATTCTACAAACTTGTGGTGAATGGAACATTGGTATTGAATGGGAAGAAACCTTTCTAAATACAAGTTACTGAAAATATACTGCAAAATGCATTCGGATGACTGTTTCAAGGATGAAAGTGGATATTTTCAAAAGACTTATGGCTAAATATGTATTCTAATACATATAAAAATAAATTTTCTTTTTAATATTTTAGTAATGTATATTCTGATAAGGGAAACATAACTGTTGACTTTAATACATTTTAATGCTCTTAAGGACGAAGGAGTTTTGGTGATCCCTACTGTAGCTGTTCCTCCTCCAAAATTAGGTGGGAAGGAGATCATATCTCAGGATTATCAGAGCCGTGCATTGAGTCTGCTAAGTATTGCTAGCATATCAGGTTGCTGTCAGGTAAAGATTTCACCCTCATGAAACTTGCATAATGTTATCTGGGGTTTTACATTTATGGCTTTGTTTATCTGTATCTTCAGAATTTGTTACTTCACAGAAGCTTGTTTCCTAAACCAATATCTTTGCACTTTTTGTTCGGTTTTCATCAGTGATGGAACTTACCACTATGCACCTAATGGGTAAATGGTAGTTGTGGTTGTAAATTGTAATGCATCTTTTGTTCATGTTGTCCTAATTTATCCTTTCAGGTCACAGTACCATTGGGATTTTACGACAAGTATCCCGTTTCAGTGTCCTTGCTAGCACGGCATGGTGGTGATCGCTTTTTGCTTGACACACTAAAGACGATGTATACAATTCTCCAAGAGCAGGCTGATATTGCTGCCACAAGTAAATCATCAAGAAATGTTGTCAGTAAGGAACAATCTGCTGAGATTGCCAAAGAGAAGGTATTGTTGTAAATACATCAGATAAATTCAGCAGTTACCTATTTTTGATTGCAATTGTGCTATATAACTGGCATGGTTATAGTTATAAATTGCCAGTGACATTTAAAACTACGCTGTTATAAAACTAAAAATAATTTTTAGTCCATGAACTTCTCTTGGGTTTAGGTGTTGAGTTTGTTTTTCCTATTTTCATGATGGACGTGTGTATTTCAACTAATGTTGATGTATGTATATGGTTTTGTTGCAACATTCATTTGGTATAAGCATATACCTATCAGTCCCGTTATTTGAACATCAAACGGGACATCAAAATTCGACAACAATTTCCATGGTTAATGCAATTCAAAAATGTGGTTATTGAAGTGTTGAGTTTGGTTAATAGATATTCCAAGATGTCGCAACTCATTAACCATCAATTGAATTTCATTAACTCCGATTTTCAGGTGTTCAAATATAATCAATCTACTACTAGTATATTTTAACATCTGAAAATTGTGGTTAATGACGTTCAAAATCGTGGTTAAGGAAGTTTGATGAATAGTTAATGAGTGCGACACCTTTGTTTATCCATTAACTAAGTTCAGTACTTCACTAACCACAATTTTGAACTGCATTAAATATGGAAATTGTTGTCGAATTTTGATGTCTCATTTTGATGTACAAATATCATTTCTCTACTTAAATGCCAAGCATGTATTATCTCTCTTTTGTCCTCCCACCACAGTTACTTTGCAAATGAGATAGCTCATAAATTCTGATAATGGTGTGCTTTTAGCTTTTTCCCGGAGGACAAACCTTTTATCTGGGTTAACATTACATTTTGTGTCTTCATGATGATACTGCATGCCAGAACATCGGAAATGGAAATGTGAACTTACATAAGTTTCTTTTCTCCATGTCAAACGTAGATTTGATGCTTTTTTTGGGGTGTAGTAATTTTTCCTTGACCTTCCCCTATAATTTATATTGTCCTTTTGTTTGAGGGTTATCTATTTATTCAAACAGAGATGAATTGTCTTGATTTATCAACCTATACTTAACTGTTGGCAGAAAAACTGCAACTATCATAGAACTGCCATATTTTTTGTGTAGTTCCTTTCAAGAATATTGGTAATTTGACATTTTTCTGCAAGTTCTCTGCATTTTTTTATTAAGATGCATCTGATAGTTTTGATCATTAATCCTCAGTTCCTCATTTTTGTGCTTGTTCTTCTCAATCCTTATTGTTTTTGGGGTTCATCATTCAATGATTCAGGGAAATCAAGCCTACAAAGATAAGCAGTGGCAAAAAGCCATTGGATTTTATACTGAAGCTATCAAACTGTGTGGTGATAACGCAACATACTACAGTAACAGGGCTCAAGCGTATCTAGAACTTGGCAGGTAGTGTTTCATTCTTTTGCTATTTCCCTTGGGGAGTGTCTTGCAAACTAATTGATTTGTTCTCTTTGTTATTCCAGTTATCTCCAAGCTGAGGCAGATTGTACAAAAGCAATAAATCTTGACAAAAAGGTGACTTCTATCTTCAAAGAAAATTTTCCCGGGAAGTTTATGGCATTGTTTGAGTGATGGTTTTGTCATTGTAGACTATGACAAATATGCATGTTTGGTGAAAATGAAGGCTTTGTAATTGAATTTCTATTCAGTATACCAAGATAAAATTGTTATATGTAAAGAACAAATACAGTTTTAGCTGTATAATTGGATCGGACAGTTTTCATCCTTTGATTAATATAATTTCTATACTCCGCTCTTAGAGAATAATAAAATAAGGAGAAATAGATTTATGGATATGCATGGAAGATGCAGGGAAAAGATATTTCCTGCTATTGTTTAACCTGTACACTTCATACACAGTTCCATTAAAATAGTTCTGATTATTTTGTATTTCCTTGAATGAGATAGCCATGAGCATTTTTCAGTAACATCCTCTCTTTATCCATGTTTTAACCAGAATGTGAAGGCCTACTTTCGTAGAGGTACAGCTAGAGAGATGCTGGGCTACTACAAGGAAGCAATTGATGGTAAGATCTTTCATTCTCATATTTTTTTGCATCTTCTCGTTTCTTCGAGGAAATTGAAGAGGTTCTCAAAGTTGAGAACCAATCTGTAGCTATTAACTGCTAGCACGGTTAGCCACACATTTCGTTTTTGGTAAAGTTAATTTTATTCTGGAATTATCTAAAATATAAAATTTAACTTGACTCTTTTACTTATTGGGTTTAATTTGGTCCATTGCCCGTATGTATTTAACTGATTTCTGTTTATGGGCTTTTAGTATTTCTTCTTTCAATTTGTTATGGGAATTCAAAAACTATGTCTTGCTGATGCTTGGACTGTCCAAATGTATTAATTATTTGTGATGAAATTTGGGGTTTACTGCCAAATTAGACAACTGCATATTAACGGGGTTTGCATTCTTTTATCCTCGTCACTGTTCTCAATTCATATGAAGATTTTAGAATTTCAAAAGCATACACTAATACAAGTTTTGCTTTACAGATTTTAAATATGCCCTTGTACTTGAGCCAACCAACAAAAGGGCTGCTTCAGCAGCTGAAAGGTTGAGGAAGCTATTTCAGTAGGTACATAATTGGGAATACAAGATATGAGAGCTGAATAATTGGTCTTAGTTGGATGACACCCCAGATGCATGATGCTGGTATATGTGCCCTGAGAAATTGACGAGTTTCTAGTTACAATAATCATACAGGTGTAATCTGACATGGTTTCTGCAAAAATGATAATGATTCTTTTGTCATTAGTGGATAGGCAATTTATTTATAGGCATGGAAAGCGTGTATTGCACACCCTTTTAGTGGGTTCTGTGACAGAGTAATGTGTTATTTCCAGAATGAGTCCCAATTTTGCTTGAGGTAAATATACTAGGTTTGTAATGTTTGTCAAGTGAGGCGAATGCTATTGCTTATGGCTATAGCTCAGTATTCAGCTGTGCATTTTTCTTAAAAATACATTGTACTTCACAGTTTTTTAATCTTTCCTTAATGGACGTACTTTCATTTGTTAGTGCTTCAGTTATTTACTACCAACTTTAAGAGGCAAGGGGTACGCTGAATTTGTTTGCAAGTGCTTTTGCAGTGGGATAAAGGTAGAACTACAAAACCGCATGCCAAAAGTAAATTATGTCAACAGCTAGAAATACTCGTCTTTCAAGGTGAATTCTAGTATCGGAACGTCAGAATTTTGCCAGCAATGGGACTGTTAAGTTTTACCTACAACAATCTGTAATAAGTTTCTACGATTTAAATTTTTTTCTCCCCAAAACAAGTGGATATTCCCCTTTGAACGTCGGAGTCCCTATCTGAAGCTTAGTCGCTCAAATGGAAAGCTCCGACAGATTTGATTCCTCTGTTCTTAATGCTGCTCACACCAAAGATTCCTGCTTTACGGTTATGCCTACGCTTAAAACCTTGCCATATTCCAACTATTGCAACGACGATAGCCATCATAATAACGGTCTGTCAATGTTGCGCTTCGACTTTGGCTACTGAGTTGGGAATCACATCTGCAAATAAGGGATGGTTGGATTTCTCGTTGGATCATCACAGTGGTTTGTTGCTCCCTCGGCACATCATCAGGTACAAGAGTTGTCGCTGACCGAGGCCGCATATCTCGCAGTATGGCGGCATTACTTTCCATTGGAGAATGGGAGGAATATGGGAATCATATTTGGTTAGCAATTGACTGGAACCATGCTTGATAGCCACTCTACATGCCTTGTTGTCCTTATAAATCCAGCTTTCAAAAGCCTTTTTATTTCTGCCTTGATTTGAGGCAACAGTAGAAGGTTAAACATCTTAAGGTAGCTGCTTCTGAGGCTAGCCTTCCTTGATTGACAGTTGATACTTAACAAGCTTTCTCGACAAACCAGACATTTCATGGCAATCCCATGCAAACGTTTTTTATAATGCCTTATGAACTCAACCAACATATCTCTGTCTACTTCGACCAACAAATCACTAATTTTGGTCATTCTTGGTCTATCAGCAATTCTCAGATTTGCCTCAATCAAGCGATCATGAATCTTAAAGGTGAGAGTCCTTCTAAGAACTGGTTACTTCAACTTTTACTCTGGTTCAACTGCAATTTGCCCCCGGGCTTAGTTGGAGTAATGTTCTTCAACGGTAGATTCCTTTGATCTTATTCTCATAAATCTTCTTCTTTGGAATCATACTCTGGGCACATAGGCTTATTTATCCTAGTTTCGACTCTGAACCAGGCTAGTCGATTTAGGATATCATCAACTGCATTGGAGTTCTTATCCATTGACTTTTTCATTTTTAAAATAATCATTTTTTGACACTAATTATTTCCTTTAACGTCAATTTTTCAGAATACCATTTTAATCACAAATACCATTTTAAATTCTTGAAAAAAAACTAGATTTAAAATAAACATAGAGGAACAACACTACATACAACCAAGCTTGAATATCAATAGCTAAAAAATTTCTCACCAAAATTTAATTATTTTTTAATATTATTAAAAAATGACAATGAATCAATACACAATGAAAAAAAAATGTTACTTGTTGTTTGAACGATTAGTAAATAGTAATAATTTTCATATCATTGTATTGTTATTTTTTGTAATAATTATTAGTAATAGTTTTCGACATATATTACTAATTATTGTTTTTATGTATTATTGTATCTAATTTTTTTTTATTGTTTTGAGTTAATATATGATGTGAAAAAGTGAATATTGTGGGTTTTGAAAATGAAAATATTTAAATATATTAGAGTTTATTTATGCTGCAATTAAAATATTAATCACTGTGATTTGAAAAATGCAGTTTTATAATATTTTAGCAGATTTTTTCGCAAATTAAAATTTTATTATAATATCTATTTATTAATATATTATTTAATGGTATTGTTTTAAAAAAATTAAAAAATATTTTAGTCAGTAAATTCAAACAAACATCTACAAACAATTTTCACTTCTGGAAAAGTTAAAAATTTGGTTAATTTGCGATATATATATATATATATATATGATATTGCTTTGCTTTAAGTATAAATCATGTGAGGTGGTGTAGTAGGTTTGATAGTTTTAGGATTGTCATAGCTAACAATTGTACTGCCCATGTCAGCATCTTATGAACATGTCAGCTCCTTGTGGATCTGACATGTCAACACTTGGCTGTCACATCAACATCTATGTTAACAATTTGATGAAACTTAATAGATGTACCAAAATTGCATAATTTAAAAAACTAGGGGGCTAAAATTACGAAATTAAAAATAAAGGGATCAAAATTGCAGATTGGATAAAACAGGAGGGCCAAAACTACAATTATGTCTTTTTATAATTTGTAATTTATAATGTATAAAGTTTGTATTTATTGACCTATATATTAGTCTTTTAGCCTATTTAGAGATATGTTGAATGACAGGACTTTAAACAGACTAATAGGTCAGATCGGACTTTCAAAAAAATAAGGTAAGATCTTAAAAAACCTTTTAACAAGTAATAAATCATACTTAAACATTAAATTTTTAGAGTGGGTTAGGCCTATTTAACCAAAGGCTTGTTCTTCCTAACCTACTTTCACCTCTAACAATAACCAAACGCAGACAATAGGATTTGAACAAAAAATTAAAATAAACAACAAATATTAAATTAATCCAAGAAGAAAACATGATTAAACCATTTGAACAAACAATTTGTTAATCCTTGAAATAAAAAAAATGCAAACAACTAACTTTCTTGGAAAATTTGGCGTGACATTAGGATGGTATTTCAAATCAGAATATCGCTCTAAGTCAAACAAAAGGAATGTTAACCCATCGAAAGATGAAAAATGAGAGAATAGCAGCAAATTAAAAAACTTGAGGATATTTATAGATAAAAACCCTACATTTGAAAATTTGAATATTGAATGACTTGAAACTTGATAATTGAAAAAATTTGCCGTAAAAAACCTACATTTGAATATTGAATGACTTGCGAAATGAATTTGTTTTTTTTCCCGTTTAGCGGGATGTGGTATTATGGTTGGTAGTTGATTAATAAAAAATATTTAAGACCAAAGATAAATAAAAAAAATAAAAAAATTGATTAAATACTAAAAATGATAAGATAAACAACTCGTCAAAAAAAAATAGATAAGATAAACAAGATATGCAAAATCCAAATGTTTAAAATTACTTTTTTTTTTTTTGATAAGCAAATGTTAGTTGTTAGTAATTGTTAGAAATGTTAGTTTCCTGGGTTTGAACCCGGGACCTCCAGTTTATACTCATTCAGCGTCCCTTAGCTCACCAACCGAACTAGGACTTTAAAATTACTTCTTAATTAAATTGCCATGATCACGTAAAAAAAAATTAACCTGCCATGATTGAAAAAGGCTATAAGTAAAAATATAATAAAAGAATATAAAAATATTTTTTGATCTTGATTATTTTTGGTAACTTTAATCTCATTTCCCTCCGCTGTGCTAGATACTATTTCAAGCCAAACTCGTCATCGGAGATGGAGAAATCTGTGGCTGTGGTTGTGACAAATGAAAAGGTTAGCGACTATATACCTGATGATCTTGTCTTCTCCATTCTGTCAAATCTACCTCTTAAATCTTTGAAGCGATTTGCTTGTGTACGCAAATCATGGGTCCTCTTGTCTGAAAACCCACATTTCATGAGCATGTTCAGCAATAATTTCATAATTAATAGTCATTCTTGTTACGATGATACATCGCTCCTACTAAAGCAGCAGGCTACTGAATCGCCTGTGCCTGTGTTGTATTTACTTTCTGGTGAAAAGTTTGAAAAGAGGGTCAAATTAGATTGGCCACCTCCATTTCACGAGGATGGTCGTTATGTTCATATTTTGGGTTCTGTCAGTGTTAATGGCACTCTTTGTCTCACCCGAGAGAGGGTAGGAGTTGCATTGTTTAACCCAATTGTATTATGGAATCTAGCTACCGGGGAATGTAAGGTCATTCCTCCCAACCCTGTTGAGCCTGTACCACCACCTTATCAGTACCATAGCCTTCATGGATTTGGTTATGATCATGTTAAAGATGACTATAAGGTGGTTTGACATGTAGGATTTTCTCCACTATACAAGGGTGATGTTGATCGTCTTGGTGAGGGATGGGTTCGAAACGATATATCTTACAACCCCAGGTGGGAGATATATAGTCTAAGAAGTAACTATTGGAAGAAACTTGATGTTAATATGTCTGTTTGTCATTGGGAAATGGCAGATGTTGCAGTGTACATGGATGGAGTGTGTCATTGGTGGGGTGAAAGTGAAACAACTGATGTTGTAGGATGTTTGGTGTCATTTGACTTGAGCAATGAGGTGTTCCTTACGACAGCCATGCCTTCAGACACAGATGATAGTTTTGATTTTGGATTTGTGCATTTGGTGGTGTTAAATGGGTCAATTGCTTTCATCTCAAATCATAGAGAGATGACTACTTTTCTTATATCAATTTTGGGTGAAGTTGGTGCGAAGGAATCATGGACTAAACTCTTCATTGTTGGCCTGTTACCTTTTGTTGAGCATCCTATCGGAGTGGGAAAGAATGGTAACATTTTCTTCAGAAAAAAGGATGATGAACTAGTCTGGTTTGATTTAAGTACTCAGATGATTAAGGAACTTGGTGTTAAAGGAAAGAATTATTTTCTTTGTCAGATAGTAATTCATAAGAAAAGCTTTCTTCCGATTATAGGAATAAGTAATTGATTTTTTTTTCTTGATTTCATCCAAGAGGTTTATGACGATGGTTATCAAGGATTTTACGTTGGATATAGAGTGGTTTGTCATTTACGCATATCATAATTATTATGAAGTATATGGCAACTTATCTGGCTTGTCGTTGGATAATATGAGTATTGCTTTATCAATTTTATTTTGAAGTTTACTCCTCTTTCTATTTGCATACCGATCTGATTTATATTTCAATTGTAAGAACAATTTTTTGCCTTAACTGAATTGCCTTCAATTTTATGTAGAAATAACTTATATTTGGGGAACTCGGTAATCTAACGAGCAACATATCTTTGTTTAAACTTCATCTATGCCACTATGTTTAATATCGTGCTTTATTATTAAATAAACCAGCAATGGGAATCAAAAACACATATTTCAGTCTTGTTTTTGAAACACACACTTTCGGTTTATGATTTGGTAATGCTTAATCTTACTCTTTTCGCAACTTGTAAAAGTTGCTTTGGATACAATGCTTGACATTTGGGGTATAATTCAGCAAGGAAATATGAGGGATACAGACTGGGACACGAGGACCATGAATCCTTTTACTGATTTCTTTAGCATTACCTAAAAACATAAACCATGGGGTTGACTTGAATCAATTGATAAAATTAACGTTGTGTGATCATCTGAAATAGAGAAGAACTGCTTTATAGCTCCTTCTAGGGTGATGGAGCAAAATAGTTGGTTTATGACGGATATGTATGTACTGTAGGATATATTAGTATAATAATAATCAACCACTTTTATTTGCTCTATACTTCTCGTTGTGTCATGAGTTGAAACCAAATAAAGTAGAGAACTTGCTATTCTATAAATTGTACTCTTGTTTGGGTATACTGCAATGAAATCTTGTATCATAATGATCTCGGGTCCTCTGTTAATGTATCATTGCCAATTATTTGATTAAAGGACGTTGAAAGTATAAGATAGTTCCTTGCACTTCCATTAGTTCATGAATGTCATAATGTGATGATTGCCTGCTAATCCCAATGACATTTTCTTGACAGATGGTGCAAGCCCAGCAGTATGTTTCTACTTTGCTTTTGATATTTTGTCTTTTTGGTTTTAAATGTTGAGAGTGTAAACTTAATTTTAATTTGAGATCTGTTTATGTTTTTAAAAAAAAAGACTACCATTTCTCCATTTTCAGGTCCATATGATGATGCAATTACTCATTATTTCACTGTGTGTTCCTCCAGTATCAGATCATTTTGCTAGTCCTCCAGTACTAATCATTAGGTAGTGTTCAACTGCTGACTAATTAAGCCACCACCAGCATTTTGAAATGTCTCTAAAAATTCAGAATGCTACCTATTGTTGTTTGTGGCTGCTCCCTCTTTAACATTGTAACATTATATAGGGAGGTGCTAAAGGGGAACAATGCTTGCTTACTTCAGATGCTGACTGAGATGGATGGAATTTGGATTCAAAGTTTCCACTTTCCACTATAAGAAAACTAAGTTCTCTGGGTACACATGTCACTCTCCACTGATACCGTGGTTGACCAGAATGACACAATTAAGGTTACTTTTGAGTCTTTGTCTGTTTGTTTGGCTTATACAAGAGCTTTATTCAATTATCTTTTTCAGTATGGTTGATTTGGGTTCACTGAATTTTGAAATTGTAGAAACTTGTGGCATGCACCATGTCTGATCCATAACAGAAATGAACATATCAAATTTATTTTCTATATAGCATTTCAAGCAAAGGGGAATGCCTTAACCCAGCCCCCCAGTCTCCAAATTCACACAAAGCAGTTACAGCAATTTTTTCTTGCAAGATATGTAATTTTTCATCTTTCTCTTTTTTTTTTTTTTTTTTAAAAAAAAAAATTGTGCATGGAAGAATGAAAGCATGCAGAATTCTGTATTCAATTGGGCAAAATTATCGTGACTAACAAACTTGGAAATTTGCATCTCACTTTCCAGTTCCAACAAGGCTCAATCTCATCTTTCAATTTCTTTTCAGTCTTCTGTCTTCCCTTTTTTATGTTTTTTTGTGGGTGGTTGCAAGGTGTGTTGTTTCCAGCATGAATTTGGCAACTAAACTGAGTCTAAACACAGATGTACTTTTTCTTCACAACCTTATACTTGATGACAAGGAAAAGGAATATGTTAAATTGAATCTCGACCTTGTGTCATCCGTGTCTCTTCCTATGTTTGGCTTTCCACACATTTTTTCAGTTGGCTTCAATTTGTATATGATCATGAGCTGATGAATTCTTTTCCCCCGTTAAACTAAGAATTAAAGGAAAGGCTTAGATATATCTTATCTCATAAATTTTCTTATTGTGCAGTGATTACATGTCAATTTCGCATTTTTTCCTTTTTCACTCAAGCACTCTCTTATTAATTTTTCATGCTTTTAGTGCAGATATGGATGCAGTGTCGTAGAGTAAACCGTTTTCTCTCCAGTGTGTTGATAATATGCATTTGCATTTTACAATTTCATGCTACTGATGTATTGTTTGACAAGGATTCTTTTTATGGCTATGAAAATCAATGTTCTTTTTGGCCTTTTTAGGTATTGGTGTGATGAGTTGCAATTAGTGATGTGATGTCTCTTGCAATCTGAATTCTATTGGAGTCTCTGAGATATCTCTTTTATTATTCTTTACATGGTTCAATTGCAAACAAGAAACAATATAATTGAAATTAAAATGGCTAATTACAATTCCAAAACTCAACTCCGAATCTGCTTCGATACTCCAAACTAACCTGAATGTATTCTGTGAATATTTACAAAACACATGCTCCTTTAATCTGCTAAAAGAAGCACCACCAAGGTACATGTAAACTAGGTATATTGGCATCATCTAATAGTTTGTTTCACAGAAAGAAATTATCATCTCAGTCAAATGCGAAAAGCTCATCTAGCTGTTCCTCCGTCCAATGCGGAACTGAACTTTTTGGATTGATGATCTTCTTCTGTATTTCCAGGTGATTTTTCATTCCATTTTCTTGACCAGCAGGTATATGTACCGAGGTTGTTGAAGAACTACTGCCTTGAGCAATCGCTGCCAGATTGTCTCCTTCAACCAATTTAGGAGGGCTGGGTTGGTCTTTCATCTCATTTTCAAGCTCGCCACCACAAGGTACTTCAACGGTTCCAGCATCATCCTGTCTCAGTGATATGTTTTCTCTATTGGAAACAGTATTTTGGTTTCGATCATTTCCATTGTCAGAATGACAGCTAGTTAAAACCAGAATTTCATCCCTTTGTTGACCATTATTTGCCACTTCTCTCAACCTTGAATCTAATCTGATATTAGTAAGGATTTCTTCTGTTCTTTCTTGTGGCAGAGAGAACGCACTGCCCCGCGGCATCCATGACTTTTCATGTGTTTCTGTATGCAAAGAAAGCCAACTAATGAGCATATATTAATTTTCAAGAACTCGGTATTGCCAACTAATGGGACGATTTCCAACCAGTGAAGGCAAGAAGACCTAATAAAAGGAACTTGAGCCATATTGCTGCTATAAGCGCATTTTAAAAATCTACCTGTAGTAATAGGTGCAGCTCGTTTCACTGAGATTTGTTCTGATGGAGGTCCACTTTCCTTGGAAAAGACCTGTGTATAACATGGAACTAGCTATAAGCACACAAACAAATACATGTTATTTTCCAACAATAAACATATAAACGGATCTCATTAATCAACCCATCAATTAAGGAAAAGCAAATTGGGTTTAGATCCAATTGGTCCGAAATGCTACCCCATTTTTAATACAATTTCAAAGTTTCTAATTAGAAAAGCTAATTATACAGACTACAGCAAGTTGAAGTCATTTAAGATTTGTTTGCAAACAAGCTGAAAAAACGTGTCTCTTCCTGCCAGATAGTGAAGTAAAAAATTGTGAAAATTGAAATGTTAAAGCAGAGATGTATTATAACCGCATACCTTGACTATGTTGGGCAATGTTATATTCAGATAACAAGTAGAGCCATTAGGAGAAAACAAAGCAACCTGCACGCGGTATACTAACTAGAGTCAGAGTTGTACAGTGGCCAAAGAAGGAAAAAGAAAACAAAATTTGTTGAACAGAAACAGCAAAGTAAGTGTAATTGTAAGGGAAAGCACCTTTTGGAGAAGCACAACAGAACCAACAGTTATATCCTTTCCAAATTCCCCTTCAGCGAAGACTCTGCGATGGACACTAGCACCAACAGTGCCTGTAGGATCCTGAAATTCAAACTCAAAAATCAGTAATCAGGACGAGAAGAAACACCAAAACACAATGTGTAATGCACGCACGGACGCACTCACTAATTAAATTAATTAATTTAACACAATACCTTGAGAGTAACCGTCATGTCTCCAAAACCGTTGGGAGTGCATGATTTGATAACAGCTACGACCAGAGGAACTCTTCTAACGTTGAGATGCTTCTTGATTGAGCTCAAAGGCGTAGCAGATGCCGCGGCGGCGTTACCATCATCCACCACGCCAACTATAAAAAAAGATAGATAAAATCAGCAACAGTTGAACATAAAACTTTTTTATTTAGCGGGAGAGGGAAATTATTAAATTAACCTTGTGAAGGAAGAAACTGCAAGGCGGAAAGCCAGGGATTGGAGTTGAAATCGCGATCAGTGTCGTGGCCATTTTGGATGACGCGCCTTACGAATTCTTGAGTGGGAAGGGGGTTGGATGCTTCTAGGGTTCTGCGCTGCACCATGGCGGCCTGAACAACACCGGCGGGACCGGGAATCAGAGGTGAATCGGCGGTTGGGGTTTTGGAGGTTTGGCGGTTGCAAGGGCGGAGGAAGTTGGAGAGATCAGAGTCGTCCACGTCAAGAGCTTCTTCCCAGGGTTCCGATTCCATTTTGCCCTCAAATCTGATCGCTCGCGCGGGAAGGAATTCCATGCCTTTTCTTCTCTTTCTGTTGGGCTGGGCCTCACCGCACATGGGCTATAGGCCTCAACCTCGGCCTGTTTGTTTTTGAAATAAATTTTTTAAAAAAAATATGCTTTATGAGATTAAATATTGTATGACAAATATTTCACATCTTACTGAATCTTATTGTAATATTTTATTTTAAGAAAAGCCATATGCTTATATTGAGATTTGGCTCTTCTAAAACAAGAGGTTGTACCAGTGATATTTGTGTCCGTATTCTGATTTTAGTGTGAAACAATTTGGCTTCAACTTTGGAGCCTTACCACACACTGAAATATAGGAAAATCGTCCTTAATTTGGTTATGACCTTGGGGATATGGGAATGGGATGACCATTTAGGATTTAGGAAAGTAGTATATATATATATATATATATATATATATATATATATATATATATATATATATATATCAATTAAGGTTTAGCTGGCTTAAATATTATATGCTATATCTAGCATATAATATTTATAATAAATCATACTATCACAAAATAAATAAAATAGATGCTTATCACTTATACGGGTTACATCTTCATTGAATATTTTAGTTTTATGTTGTTTTATTTTATTTTTTTTCTCTTGGTATAAGCTTTGAAAGGGCAGAACGAATGTTGTGACTAGCGAAATAGAGAAAGGGAAAATTTGGGCTGGGTGGTCTGTGTGATAGTAGTAGTTACTGCGTTACTATATACGGATGTAGGCACGAAATTGGAAGGTGAAGAGCGTGATTGGCGGAGAGCTAAAAAGAGGGTCAGACACGTTGACGGTCCCATGCAATTGTGAAGCGTATCATCCGTTACCGTTCACCTCTCATTTTACCACTACAAAACAAAACCATTGCCTGCCAACTTGTCTCTCCCATTCAATTCAACCCAACTCCCACGCACTACACACGCACGACGTACTCTCTATCTCTCTCTCTCTCTCCCTCTCATCTCATCTCATCTCATCTCATCTCATCTCGGGATTCAATCAACTAACCGCCAACCGTAAACTTTCCCCAAAAAAAAACCACCTGAAATAACTGAATTCAGGTGGGCCCATCATTCCTCTCCCCGGTTCCGTTATCATTATTTTCCAATTTAGGGTTGTTTGTTATTTTGTAGTAACGAATCATTAGTCATTCTGAGATGTTTGTCGCTGTTTTTTTGCAGTGTAAAAGATAATTTGATTTGGAGATAATAAAGGGAGAGGTAGGGAGGGAGATATATATATATATATATATAAATAAATGGGAGGTTCGCCAAAGACTGGAGAGGGAGAAGGAAACAGTGGTAAGTCGCTCATGGAAGACCTTCTCGGCCTTCTAAGGATTCGCGTCAAGCGTGGCGTCAACCTCGCCGTTCGTGATGTTAATACCAGCGATCCATACGTCGTCGTTAAGATGGGCAAGCAGGTTAGTTTATTTCTCCCTTCTTTTCTTTTCATCATAAATTCCTTATTCAGCTTAGCGCTGCAGCAGGCCTCCGTTGGCTAAAATACATGCTATTGGGATAATCTACAAATTACTATTGGTTTGATGATGATGAATGAATAATATATATGTGTCGATCACCTTTTATTGATATATATAGTCACATAAATTACATGGCCAAACTGAAATATAAAATTTTGCGTACAACGTTTGTCCTTTTCATAAAATCTTGTCTAATTACATCGTAACTTTTTTATTCCTTCAGAAACTCAAGACTCGTGTGATTAAAAAGGATGTTAATCCCGAGTGGAATGAAGACCTTACACTATCTGTTACCGATCCAGTTGTTCCATTCGTGCTGGTAAGTTCAATTTAATGTCTTTATATAATATAATATATAATTTCTGGAGATCAACATTGGTTAAGAAATTAAATGTTACACTTTTCAAAAGGTAATTTATTATTATGTTTTAATAAATCAATTAATTTACCTTGTCAATGTTCTATAGGTATAATCTCTCATTGCATGATGAATCAATTTTTGTTCATCATATCAAATGCTGACTGGTGTGGATGGATGATTAATTCTTTCTAATTAATTGATTGATTGATTGCAGACTGTGTATGACCACGACACGTTTAGTAAAGATGACAAAATGGGAGATGCAGAATTTGACCTGTCACCATATATAGAGGCCTTAAAGATGAACTTAGAAGGCCTCCCGAGCGGTACTATAATCACAAGAATACAACCGAGCAGGCAAAACTGCTTGGCGGAGGAGAGCTGCATCAGTTACACCAATGGCAAAGTTGTCCAAGATGTTGTCCTTAGATTGCGAAACGTGGAATGCGGTGAAGTGGAAATCCAACTGCAATGGATCGATCTTCCCGGTGCCAAGGGTTTATGATCTCAATATCGTTAATTGTCGATCTCTTTAATTGGCTGCTGCATGGAACACTGTTTGCGTCTTGCCAGTTTTATTTTTATTTGATTTGTAGGGCACTTTCTAGTAGGGTTGAATTTGAATGTTCTCTCCTTTGGTTTGTTTGTACGTTACATGTTAATTAACCGCTGATATATAAATATTGTCTGTTGTTTAACGGGACCTCGATCGGCTGGTTCTCAATGTAAATTGTTGCCGATCCTGCCTGGCAATGAGTATCAATGTATGCTCGTTCCAGTAATTAATCCGCCAGCATAATTCCCAATTCCAAAAGTGAATACATACGTGTAAAAAAAAAAAAGGCTATTGAAAGTTCAGCAGAGGCCCAATTGGAGGAGCGTATGCGGACTGGGCTTTAGTGTTTTAGCACTAGAAATGTAGGGAATTGCTAAGGGCACCCCCAGAATTGCTGGGGACACCCCATATTGGACTGTGATGACAATTTTACCCCTCTTTTTTTTTTGTTCTAATCGCAAAAACGGTTTTTGCGAGTAAACAAAATTAAAATTTTTGATCACTCGCAAAAACCATTTTTGCGAGTGAACAAATTTATTTTTTCTCGCAAAAATGGTTTTTGCGAGTGATCAAAAAATTTGTTCACTCGCAAAAACCGTTTTTGCGAGTAAAAAAAAATTTCTTCTCAACTCGCAAAAACAGTTTTTGCGAGTGAACAAAAAATTTGATCAGTCGCAAAAACCATTTTTGCGAGTAAATAAATTTGTTCACTCGCAAAATTGGTTTTTGTGAGTGAACAAATAATTTGTTCACTTGCAAAAAAAAACATTTTTGCGAGTGAACAAATTTATTTTTACTCGCAAAAATTATTATTTTTTTAAAATATCAACGGATGAGATGCGACCGACACACTTTTAACGGTTCAGATCTCATCAAGCGTTCTATAAATAGAACCATTTTCACACACCCAAGAGTGGCATAAACCCTAAATCGATTTCATAGAACCCTTAGCCCACTCGTGAGTCATGTCAGACACTCAGCCAACCCAGTTCTCGATAGATTTGAGTCTTGCCGTTGCCTATCAAGGTGGCAGAATCACAACAAGTGCTGATGGCGTGGTTTTTGAATGCGATATTCCAAAAATATTTAGGATTAAGACATTCATCACCATTGAATGATGTTTTGTTGTTATTGAATGGGTAGTTCAGTTTTATTTTGTATTTCTAAATGCACTAGTAATAAACAACAATAATAATAAATAACAATAATATGGATAATAATAATAATATTTAAATAAAAAAAGTGTTCACATAAAAAAATAGATAAAAAAGATTACTACTGGGGACGGCCCTCCGCTATCCGAATCATATCCCGAAAGTAGTCACACAAATCATCTCCCTCCGACGTGTACTCAACAACTTGGTGCAACATGGCGGCAAGTCTATCCAACCTCCGTCTCTGGCCAATAAACTCCGCCAACAAAAGACATAAATACATTGTAGCTAAAAATTAGATAATAGTACGAATGGACATAATATATACAGTGCAATAACTTATCATTCCTTACCAGAGGGACACAATCAGCATGTGCATCATGTGGAGCCTGGGGAGGTGGAGCCTGTGGAGGTATCAGAAGTGGATGCGAGTGCATGTAGTACCAATCTAGGTACTCCCGGACGCACCGACATGGACGACTGGCAGACCTCACCTGAAATAGGTATAAAATAGTGTACAGGTGAGACTGCACCTAGTTGAGACTAGTCTCCTCAGCCGAGGGACATAGTGGTGGGTGTCGAGGAATATCTTGCCTGTACCCGAACTATCGCAGTACCCTCTCCGACAGGTACGACATTATGGTGTTCCCACACCGCAGGTATCCCGTAAAATATGTCACGCCGTCGACCGGGGGATGCTGCCTATTGGTGCCCCACGGTGTCCCCCACGGCGTCCAACTCACGTGATCGGCGGACAACGCATCCAGTGCTTTCCTGTATGGAAGCACCTTCCCATGACTCTTCTTAGGTTTCCAGCGACAGGTGCTTACACGCGCACCATCCTGGACAACCTTTCGATCTACTACAGAAGTAGGAAAATATGCGTAGATCCACGCCTGTCACAAATAACGAATCAATTACGAAATCGTGTCAGAGTTAAAACTATTGTAAATTTAATTTTCTAATATAATAATAACACAATGGTACCTAGAAGAATGTCATGTAGCCCGCTAAGGTACGACAGTCTAACCTGCTGGTGTCGCCAAGATAACCGTACAAGTGGCATAGGGCTATCACTCCCCATGACCACTGTCCAACCTAGTCCAACCGACGCAACAGCTCCAAATATCTACAGTCAATACGGGTGTCAGTCTTGTCCGTCAGAATAGTCATCCCGAGTAGCAACAGTATGAACGCCCTATTTGCCTTGTCCATCCGACCCTCATCCCTCCGCCTATCATAAAGGTCCTCCAGCCAAGAAAAACTGACAAAAGCCCAACTATAGGGTCCCACCTCCGCCTGGGCCTCCCCATAAGATACCCCCAACAATGACTGTAGAACAGATATAGCAAGATCTATGTCCATCTCAGAGTAGATGAAAAGGGCACCTCTGATCGGTATGTCCAGAAGGCATGACACATCATCCAGCGTGATGATCATCTCTCCGACTGGAATATGGAACGAGCTGGTCTCCCAGTACCACCTCTCAGAAAACGCAGTCAGCAGCGCATTGTCGATCATCGTGTAGCTGCAATACGTCAGAGGCTCGAAGCCAGAGAGATTAAGAACCTCATGTACTGCAAGTGGTACTTGCTGACGGTCCCGAAACCACTTTCGCCACTTTAGGTCGTGGGCAAAAACCCTATGAGGTGTCGCCCAGTCCTGCACACATAAAAATAAAAGCCATGTCATTAATTACACAACTCAAAAGAAAACCCTTAATTAAATGTTTTAAAACAGTAAACAATAATTACCTGTCCGTACCACAAGCTGTGAGCGATGTGGTCCCTGAATGAAGGCAACAGCGATGTATCAGAAGGTCCTCCAGGAAATGGTCCTCCCTCTGCCTGTGCATCAGCATCAATATGCATCTTAACTGCCCTCTCGTCGTCATCTCCCTCGTCCTCATTTCCTTCGTCCTGAGGTGGCATGTACAGAGGTGGCTCATAATGAGATTCCTCGTACAGAGGTTCCTCGAACTGAGGTTGTCGTGTACGTCGTCCCCCTCTGCTCGGGCCAGGTCTACTGTCAACCATCCTCCGACGGTGTGATGCAGTCATGGCCTCCCGCTCCAATCATCGTTGTCACTGCTGAGCATCTGCTCTCGCAGCCTCAACGGCCAGTCTATTGGCCTCAGCCTCAGCCTCCCTACCAGCCAACCAAACTGTTCCCCTCATGCGCAGCATAACTGAAACAAAACAAAAATAAAATAAAATCAAAACATAAAAAAAAAACAATAAAACACTCGCAAAAACCGTTTTTGCATGTGAAGGAAATGTTTCCTCACTCGCAAAAACCGTTTTTGTGAATGGGGGTTGGTTTTTGTGAAACCTGTCTCAAATTTGCGATTTCCAGAGCGATTTCTGCGAACTGAAATTTGAAATTTGCGAGTGAAGAAAAAAATGGGAAAAAAATATTTTCAGTTTTGACATTTTTATAGGGGTATTTTGGGAATTAGGGGGTGCCCCAGCAATTCTGGGGGTGCCCTTAGCAATTCCCGAAATGTATTATCCAAAAAGTCACGACTATTTCGACCTTAGATACACTTATATTTTTTCTAAGTTGTCTAATGTGGAACTAGCTCTTTTTTTTTTCCCAACACTTCTCAATTCCAATTGGATTAGTCTAGTAGTAGGCCTAGTTGTGACTTGTGTATCTTAATAGCCCCGGGCCTTCATTGAGATGCATCAAGATTAACGTTGTTTAATAAAAGTGCATAAAGCGTTAATATTGATGCATCTCAATGACATATCAAATGATTGTGGATTAATGTAAACTTTTGTAGATATGATCTATGTGATAGTATCTTTCAATCAAACGGTAAGTTTTGTAATATAGGTATTCGTTACAAACTTATTGAACGATGTAACAGTACTCAATTATTACACCAGTGTAATTTGATTCCTTTCCATATATATATATATCATCGAAAAATTAAAATTCCAATTTTTTGTATAAAAATATTTTTGTATAGTTTTCTAATTAAATGACCATTTTTTATGATAATATATTTTATTTTTGTACAGTGTTTCAATACTGTTCTGAACAGAACTTCAGAGGATGACTGGAGAAAAGCAACACGGCAGCGTCCACGACGGATGACGACGGCGTGTGGTGGTGGTGTACCTGCAAACACTCCAACGCTCAAGTCAGTGTGTGCCAGAGATAAGTGAAAAAGGTGGAATAATAATGATTACCTCGATCGTTTCACTGCGTTCTCTTTTAATACGAGTTGAGGACGGTTACCGATGAATAACCGTCCCGTGAAACCCGGGGTACCGTCAGATCGCTGTCAACCTGTGATGGGCTGGGGTAGAATGCTGAGGACCGTTGGATCGGCCACGTCGATATGGTTTCGAGGGAAGGCGGAGGGAACCGACGCGGAAATGGGCCTAAAGTGTGAATCTTCGGATTGGGCCTCGGCCCAGTCCGGAACAGTTGCCCCCCCAAGTCGCTAGCTCGAATGTCGAGGTGGTGACTTGTTGTCGAAGTTCGTTGATGTCGACGTTCGACGTCCTTGTCCGTAAGGAACTGCAAGCGTCGTCATGTCGTGCTTGTTCATTAGTTCGTTCGGGACCTTCGTGTTCCACGTCTGCTGAGGCAGTTCTCGACACGAGGCTTGATGTGCTTGTGCAAGGCACAAGGCTTTATCACGAGCTCGTGCACGCGGTCTCGGCACGAGGCTCGATCTCATCATCAGGTGCTTGTGCAAGGCACAAGGCTTTATCACGAGCTCGTGCACGCGGTCTCGGCACGAGGTCGATCTCATCATCAGGTGCTTGTGCAAGGCACAAGGCTTTATCACGAGCTCGTGCACGCGGTCTCGGCACGAGGCTCGATCTCATCATCAGGTGCTTGTGCAAGGCACAAGGCTTTATCACGAGCTCGTGCACGCGGTCTCGGCACGAGGTCAATCACAGGGCTTCATCTTTGCCGCGTTCCAAGTTCTTGGAATTTGCTGTCCTTGTAGTGTCTCGAGGGTGTAGGCGCTGCATCGCCTTTACGACGATTCTCAGACGGCCTTCCCAGTTGGGCGCAAGTTTCCCTTGTGGGGCGTTCTTCAGGCCAACATCAGCTCGTCGAAGAACTAGATCCCCAGGCATGGACTCCCTGGGCACAACACTTCGGTTGTATCTTGCTGCGATTTTCTATTTCACTGCGACCTCACTGAGTGCTGCAAGCTCTCTGCATTCGTGAAGGAGGTCGAGTTCTTCTCGTATACTCCGACAGTTGTCAATGTTACTCTGGGGATTTGTCTTTGGCTTTTGATGCTATCAACTTCTCTTCGTAATTCATAAATTTCTGAGCTCGCTTCAGGAACTCGTTCAGGGTCTTCGGTTTGTCGATACCAACGTCGACGCTGAATAGATTTCCTTCGATCAGGCCTTGCTCTAGCAAGTACAGCTTCATCTCGTCAGAGCATTTCTTCACCAAAATGGTTTCTTTGTTGAAGCGCCGACGTAGTCTCCGATAGACTCATCTTTCTTCTGAATTGCGGCCGGTCTGCGGCTATCGACAGGTTGGACTTTAGACGCAGTGAAATACGCCGAGAATCGGTCGACGAGCTCACCCACGAACCAATGGAATTTTCCTTAATAGTCCGGAACCAAGACAACGCCGCTTTCTTGAGTGAGGGAAAGATTCTGCACTTCACCGGCCCTTGGGCGCCTTGATAGCCCATGACAGTATCAAAGCAACCAACATGCTTATCGGGGTCGGTGGTGCCGTCGTATGAGTCCAAAGCGGGTGGTTTCTGAAGATGCTTCGGAATCGGGAATTTCATGATCTTGGACGTAAAAGGACAAAAAGCCTCGCACGAGTCACCCGTGTCATCGCTCCGAGAAGGAGTTGATGAAACAGAAAGAGCACGACGGCGGTGAGAGGTGTGCCCAGGAGATTTGACTCGCCGCCTAGAGGCTGAGGCGGCTCTTCTAGGAGGAGTGTCACTACTCGCGGTGGTATCTTCGCGACGAGACACGCGCGTCGGGGAGCGGCGACGGCGCGGCGGAGAGTGTGGCATATCAGGTTCAGAAGAAAGACTTCTGGAAGAAACTCTTCCGTGGTGTGTTTTCTCATTTCTTCTTCCGCTTTGAGGCAAACGGATCTCAGATCTGTGGCGGTGAGGCGGAGTACGATCCACAGAACGGTTATGGCGGTGTGCTCTATGCACAGAGCGGTGTGGAGTCGTACCACGGTGGGGGCGATGAACAGATCTGAGATTTTCAGACTCCTTCGATCTCTGAGGAGAACGAGAAACACGATCTTCTCTGTTTTCGATCTGTGTGGCAACGCGAACGGAGATTTCCTTCTGCTGATTCTCCATTCGATCGAGGCGTTGATTCTGAGCGTGCATCGCTTCGGCATGGCTCCGAATGAATTCACGGAACTCACGGATGAGAAAGGTGGCGGTCTCTGTTCCTGTATCGGTTTGAGCGGCAACGATCGGAACGGCGTCATTCTGATGCGGAGGCGGAAGGTTACTCCTCTGTCTCTCATATTCCACGATGAAATTAACAGGTTCATGGTGAGGTGGTTCCGCCAGAGCTATCGGCGGATTCGGTGGTTCAAGATCTGCGTTCGCACGAGTGGAACTGCGAGTCGCGACTTGATGCTTCGATCCAGTCATCGTCGAGCGAAGAAGGAAAACTTAGACAAAGAAAGATGAAATCAGAAATGATCCCCACAGATGGCGCCAATGTTCTGAACAGAACTTCAGAGGATGACTGGAGAGAAGCAACACGGCAGCGTCCACGACGGATGACGACGGCGTGTGGTGGTGGTGTACCTGCAAACACTCCGACGCTCAAGTCAGTGTGTGCCAGAGATAAGTGAAAAAGGTGGAATAATAATGATTACCTCGATTGTTTCACTGCGTTCTCTTTTAATACGAGTTGAGGACGGTTACCGATGAATAACCGTCCCGTGAAACCCGGGGTACCGTCAGATCGCTGCCAGCCTGTGATGGGCTGGGGTGGAATGCTGAGGACCGTTGGATCGGCCACGTCGATATGGTTTCGAGGGAAGGCGGAGGGAACCGACGCGAAAATGGGCCTGAAGTGTGAATCTTCGGATTGGGCCTCGGCCCAGTCCGGAACAAATACACTACAAGAAAACACGGTCTTACCGACGTCCTATTACCGATGGCCACAAAACATGTCGGTAATACAGTTTCCGATTGCCATGCTCGTCGGTATGTAATCCAGTGATATTATCGACAGCCTCGCCTCTTGGTATTCAAAAGTCAAGTTTCCCAACGAGTACCCGTTGATATATTTAGCGCCATTTATTTCCAGTTTCGTTTCTGACGGCGTTACATCTTCTCATTTATTACTCGTTGATTACCGACAACATTACCCCTCGGTAATTACCGATGGCTATGACCCTCAGTAATGACAAAATTTCTTAAAAATTAATAAAGATTACCAACGACCTTGCCTTTTGGTGACGACAATATTTCTTTAAAAATTACCGAGTCTTGGCCCTCAGTAATTACCAACAACAAAGGCCGTCGGAAATAAGGTTGGAAATAAATGGCGCGAAATATAGCAACGATCGAGTACCTGTTGGGAAACTTGACTTTTGATATAACGTCGTCGGTAACCAACGAGTACACTTCTTCTCATTGATTTTTTTTTCTTATCTTTGATCGTTAAATCGTAGCAGTTACATTTTTATGAATATGAAAATAAAAAAAGGGCATTCAATAAAATTTTATGGATTTTGTTAATGAATATTTTAAAGATCCTGATTAAGGAATTAAAAATGAAATAATTTTTTTTCCAAGATATAATTGAGTTATAAATATTAAAAAAAAAACTGTATCAATTTTTATTATTTTTTGTGTGAGACTTTCGCCATCTGAAAGACAAACTGGATTGTAATTATGAGAAACAATGCACTTTAAAACACTTATGTTTTACTTATATTTCCTTATTATTTACTTATATTTCTTTTGAGAGGGGATTAACTTACTCTAGGAGTAATTTCTGACATAATAACTTTACTCCATAGCTCACTATAGACATTGAATTTCATTAACCCAACCATTGAATATCGTCATATTATATTAATGATCATGCGCACTGAAATTCAATGTCTATGACGATTTATTAAGCAGTGTAACTATCTCAAGAGTTACTCTTGCAGTAACTTAATCCCTATTTACCTTTAATTATTAATTTCGACAGTTTAATATATATATATATATATATATATATATATATATATATATATATATGTAATTGCAAATTGTTTCCTTTTGTTAGTAGCAAAATATTTTCATTGCGAAAATGAAAATTTCTTTATCGATCCAACCCTGCCATTTTTTCAAATGCATTGGAATGTCCCAACAGTACTCTCTTCGTCTCATATTAAGTGTCGTTTAAGGTTATGTGCATGTCTTAGGGTATGTTTAGGTGGATGGTTTTGGAGGAGAGAGGAAGGGATGGCTTGTTTTTCTTTTCTAAATTAAGGAAGCTATAAAATATTTCTAAAAATGAATGAAATGTGATTGAAATGTTATATGATCATATATCATGTTATTCTTTCAATTTTTTTAAGATCTTAAATGTATATCAGATTTAACCCTCAAAAAACCTCAATCCAAACATACCCTTAAGAAAATCATTTATTGTACTCATTTTTAAAACAAAATAGTTTTTTAAAATACTGTTATTGTAATAGGAGTCAACGGAAAGACTAATTAAGATATGTTTGGTAAGACTGAACTGCTAACGTATGGTGGATAAGCTCGTAGCAGGTGTTTGGTAGCCACTAGCTTATAGCGTTTTTTCTAAACACTGCTTGAAGTAGAGTTTAAGCTTCTAGCTTATAGCGTATCATTTGATTCCTCTTACTCTATTAAATAAAAAAAAATTAACCATTCAGTCTCTCTCTCACTATATACATTTAGGTTGTAGTGTATATTTATATAATAAATATATTTTTATGAGGCATAAAAATAAATATAAATAATATTTGAAATAATATTTTTAAATAATAAAAATTATTTTAATGATAATAAATGAATAAATACGTAAAAAAAATAGATTATCAAAATATAAATTTCACCATTTTAATTTATAAATATCTTAAGAAATAATTTGGTTAATATAAATTTATTTTATTAATAAGTTACAAATATTTGATTATATTTCAAATTTTGATTAAAGAAATTTAAACATGAATGAAAAATATCTTTTTATATTTACCAGTTAGTTCAATCGCTAATTTTACCAAATATTTTAAATTCAATCTACTAATTTATCTGCTATTAGCTATTTATTATTCGCTAGCTTATCCGTCATCCGCTACTTTTTGTCAAATACTTTGACATAAAGTAGTTGAGATATTAATAAATAAATGTGTTATTGAAAAAAATTAATACTTTTTTTTGAGATTCTAAAGTGATAAATAAATTGAGGCAAATAAATCTTTCAAACATGGCGCTTGATATAAAATGGACAGATCACTGTATTTCATTTTTTAAATTGCAATATCTGATATCTTTCATTATATTAATGGTAGCACACCCGTTGATAACTTGTTACTCCTCCGTCCCGATATATATGTCATTTTTGGTTAAATTACATTGTTTAAGAAAAAACAATAAATAAAAGAAAATGAGTAATAATTTTACCAAATTAACCTTATTAACTATTGGTGTACTCCCTCCGTTACCATATATAAGCAAAATTCAGACAAGACACATCCCTTAAGAAAATGGTCATATTCATTTAATGGTCTTAAAATTCCAAAAAAAAGAAAGAAATTGTGTTTCCTAAATTATCCTTGATATTGATGTTACAACTCTCTTCTCTTCTCACATTGGAAAATACCATTTAAATTTAATTGAAGGTAATTTGGGGTTAACAGTATTCAATAAGGTAAAAGTAATTGAGTTTTACTTATATTTAGTGACAACAATTTGGAAATTTTGTTGTTTATATATGGTAACGGATGGAGTATTAATTATTGTCATAAAAAAAGTGGAGTATTTGAGGGTACAATTGGTAGAAAATATTTAATATTATATTAAAAATAGAAAATTACATATATTTTAGAATAATTTTTTTTTGTAAAGATGACATACTAGTATACTCCCTCCGTTACAATATATAAGCAAAAGTCAACTCATATAACATGTTATAAAATATAAGCAAAACCAATCTCTTTCCACAACATATAATAATGATATCCCTAAAATGCCCCTCATTTATTTTAAATTTTATTTTCAATGATCCTAAGTTTCGATATAATTAATGAGAGATAATTTAGACAATTAAGTAAAAATTTTAAATGAGATTAACAATATTTATTGTGAATAATTATTTTTTTAAATAAGTGTAAAAATAGTCAAATTTATTTATATATTATAACGGAGTATTATATTACAATAGAGTTGGTAGTAGATTATTGAAGGGCATGAAATTTTGGGACCAGAGAGATACTCCATATTCATTGAAGGAGTCGAGTGCGAGTTATCTGAGGTAAATAAGACAAACGAGTTTAGAGATTAAAGATCATTAAAATAAACAAATCAACTGCATGCATTCCTTTTATGCTCTTAGGAAACATAAAAACATATGGCAGTGCGTGCAGCTAAGCACGGTTTGAATATCTAAGAAGTGTATGACTGACACGCCTATACCAGTACTGTTGCCGTTGCCGGACCCCGTTACTCTCGTTCCCTGCTCACCTCAGTGGCTTCCATCATTAACTTCCACGCATGCTTGGTTATCACTTCTAGGAGAGGGAGTTTGTTACTCGTTCACGTATTATTTGTGGTTTAAAATTATATAAGTGTGTTAAAAAAATTATTAATTATATTCATTTTTAAAATAAAATAAATTATTTTGACTAATATATAGTCTGAAAATTTTGACCAAATACAAAGACTTTTATTTATATTGTAGAGATTTTTTTTGCTTATATTTCATACCGGAGACAATACTTTTATTATATTAGGGGTTAGGTCATAGGTGGAATGATCGATTAATATAGGATAGTTGAGATACAATAAATACGATTATTGTTGAAAAATTATAATTAATACTCTCTGTTAAATGGACTTAGGCCTCACTCTAAAAAACTAGCTTGTAGGATGAGGGGGTCCAACGACATATATACATTGCACAATCCAGGAATTTTGGCAATGTGAGACTCAAATACAACTTTAGTGCATGCAAAATCTGGCTCTGATACCATGTTAAATGGGCTTTGGCCTCACTCTCAAAAGTTAGCTCATAGGATGAGGGGGTCAAACAACATATATATATTGCAGAGCCCAGGAACCTTGACAATGTGGGACTCAAATGCAACTTCAATACTCTCTACTTATAGTAGACATTTATTTTAGGAAAATGTTAAGTGTCCTTAGGGCATTGGTTAAAAAATCAAAAAAAGTACTCCCTCCGTCCCAATATATATGTCATATTTGGCTAAACCACACAGTTTAATAAAAAACAATAAATTAGGACGGATAGAGTCATAAATATAAAGTAGAGTATTTGAGTGTATAATTAACAGAAAACATTTAATATTACATTCAAAATACAATATGACATATATTTTGGGACAATTTTTTATTGTTGTAAATATGACATATATATTAGGACGGATAGAGTAAGTTTGTATAAGAAAATAATGTATTTGTTATATCAAAAAAAAATTAACTTATATTTTCAAAACAAACTTTCATTTCTTTAACCGATGTGCTAGTGCACTCGTCAGCAACGCCCTTCATTTTATGACTATTGTTATTGTTATTTGCTATGTTTGCATGGAATGCTATTGCTTTCACCGATGAAGGACATGAAAATGAAAATTAGAAAAGGAAAATCAATTGTTCTCCTTTAGTCAAGTTAAGAAGAAATATTTTCCATTTCATCGATCATGACCTTCGCAACAGTTTTAGAGCCCAGTAAAAAAGAATGCCATTAATTGTCAAAAAGAAAAAAATGCGACCACTATTACATTTTTTTTTTAAAAAAAACTTAGGTAAATTTTTTTATGTGTGGTTGGTACTGTTTCTCTCATAAAATTAGATAAAAACTGTTTTAATAGTCGCAGTTATAAGAGGTTAGAGATAGTATGAATGGATAGAGAGAGAAAAATTTATCTATTTTATGAGAGGAACAATATCAACCACACGTAAGAAACCTTACCTAAGTTTTTTCTTTATTTTTTACACTCTATTCCTATCCCCGCTCACACATGGTACATAATAGAAGGAGGAAAAAAAATGGCTCTCCATTTTATAAATTTATACCATACAAATGGAGATATAAAACTACTAGAAAAAATTAAATTAATGACAAAAATTTAGAGAGAGAAAATATGAAATTCATCTCTAATTCTATTATTAAATTTAGTGAAAAAAATTAGTGACAAATTTTATTTTTTCTGTCTCTAATTTTGGTTAAGAATTATATTTTCTTCTAGTAGTGAAATTAGTATGATGTACATGAATGCTAATCAAATACTTACTCTTAGTACGTAGTATAAGCCTAAAGTTTTTGGATTTTTTTTGTTTAGGCTTTTTTAAGAAAATTAAGCAGTAAAGGTTGTCTGCTTTTCGATAACATTTGTCTTTTTCACTGTTGTTCCTCCTTTTACAATGAATTTATGATATTTTGCGTTAGTAGAGTCAAAATCAAAATCCTCTATAAAACCTTATAAAAAAAGACCTTATAAAAAAAATTCTATAAAGATTCTTCAGCATTATTATAATTATTGTAATTAACTGATATTTTTTCTTTGTCAAAGATACAATTACCTCTGTTTCTTTTTAGATATCGTTTAATATTGTTTTACACAAACCAAGAAAACGAATAAACTGTATTGTTCTTAATGAAATTATTTGTCTTTTTCTTATAATACTCTTGACAGTTTATTATCTCATTACACTTATTTCTCTTTACAATAAATAGTTAAGAGTATAACTGACGAAAAATAATTAATGTAACCTTGAAATTTGAGAACGACATATAAATAGTACTCCCTCTGACCCATAATAAGTCTAAAAATAAGTGTCATTTTATTGTTGATGGAGCTTGGTCTATCCCGCACAATCTTGCTGCTAGAGCCTCTAGCGTTATGGCTGAGATAAAAGAGATAGCTATTCCAAAATTTCAGACATCAGACGCTATTATGTGGGGGCCTAATGAAAAAGGTATTTTATCTTTTAAAGATGCTTACTTGTTTTTTGAACCCATTCGTAATTCTTTGCCTTGGTGTAAGATTATTTGGAGAAGTGCTATCCCTCCTTCTAAGTCTTTCCTGCTTTGGAGATTAATTCACAATCGTCTGCCCACTGATGATAATCTGAGAAAAGGTGGTGTTACTGTGGTTTCAGTCTGTAGCCTATGTGGCAATAATTCGGAAAGTTCGTCCCACCTGTTCCATGGTTGTACCTTTGCCTTGTCTCTTTGGCGCTGGCTTGAAAGCATCCTCGGCATTCATATTGATTGCTCCTCAGTTGGTACTATTCTAGAGGTTTGTAATAGAACTTGGAGCTCCTGTGTTACGGATGTTGTTGTAGCCTGTGTGGTGAACATAGTTTGGGCTATTTGGTTTTGCAGAATAAGTCGAGATTCGATAATAAGGTGCTCCCTGGGATCTGTTATTAATCTCATTATTGCTAATGTCTATCTTGTTGGTAATTATAGCAAAGGCACTATGTTCCCATCTATAGAGGAGTTTTCCATTTTGAAAGCTTTCAAGATTGTGTCACCCTGCACCAGCTCCTATTATTAAAGAGATCTTTTGGATTCCCCTCAACCTTTGTTTTTAAATGCACATCGACGGTCTTGCGAAGGGTTGCCCGGGCCCTGCTTCCTGTGGGGGTATATTTCGTGATTATAATGCAGCTATTGTGGGTTGTTTTTCTGCTAATCTGGGTATTAAAAACTCTTTTCAGGCAGAATTATTTGGCGCTATGTTCGCTATTGAGATTGCCTATCAGAAGGGTTGGCATCACCTTTGGCTGGAGTGTGATTCTCAGTTGGTTATTGGTGCTTTTAAGAATCAAAGTATTGTGCCTTGGCGACTTAAGAATAGATGGAATAACTGCATTGCTCTGACAAAGCATATGACTTTCCTTGTGTCTCATATTTTTCGTGAAGGGAATAACTGCGCGGATCGTTTAAGCCGCTCATGGCCTTGGAATATCTGGCTTCATCTGGTGGAATTCACTGCCTAAGTTTCTTTATGAAGATTTCTTTAATAATAGATTGGGTCGTCCTTGTTATAGATTCAAGTAATTGTGCCTTGCTTTTGGCTTGTTTGCTTTTTGCAGTCTTTCGTTATAATTGTATTACCTTGGGGTTGGGTTTTACTTTGTCTCCCCTTGATGTGCTGCATATGATTGTTAATGGCTTTGGTGCCAACATAGTTGGGATGAAAGCCATTATTGTGATGCCTGTGCATGTCAAGCTTTGTTTTATCTTTTTAGGCGGGTGTTTCTTTCTTACGGATCTCCATTTTGTTTCTGCTCATGGGTTTTGGTCTAGTCCCCCCATGTTTGTTTGTTTTTCCTTTTTTATTAATAAATTTTAGGCGGGGGTACTCTTTTTCCTTCTTGGTGTTTTTTCCCTAAGGAGGGTTTTGCATCAGAAGGTTTTAACGAGGCCTCTCTCCTCTCTTTTGCCTTAAAAAAAAATTTCATTTTTACCCTCAAACTAATAATATGTATATCACTTCCAAGTCAATATACTTCTCTAAGTATTTATGATAATGGTTAATAACCAATTATTAATAAAGATAATTTTGCAAATTGCTATACTATTTCATTCATTTATAGTATTTTCTTAATCTGTGTGATAAAACCTATCACAACACTTATTATGGGATGGAGAGAGTAACAAAATTTCTCTAATTAAAAAGTAGACAAGTAAAAAAGAACAGAGAGTGCTATCTGTATAATTCTCGCCTCTTTTTTAATTATATTCATCAACGTATATGAAATGAGTCTTATTTTTAAATGTGAGGTACTCACTCATTAAACTTTTCCTGCAAGTTATTAGATGACTTTCTAATAAAATTTCACATGATCTCTTTTTCTTTTCTTTTTTTTTTGGTACAAAAGAGGGCCGAAGCCCGTCACATGATCTTTTTTTTTATAAAAATAAAATCATTGCATTTCTAAATCAATAATGTCACCAATACATGGAGGTACGAAATCAAAGACATGTGGACTAGCCAACAATGTAGCCTCCCTAGCAAGGATGTGGGCTGCTACATTTGTTTATCTCATAATAAACTCTACCTTAAAGTTTGGAAAAGAAACTAGAATGTCTCTACATTGTTTAATGAGACATCCAAATTCAGAAACATCGCTACTACTGGAGTTAACGCTATTATCCACTACTTGAGAATCAACTTGAAAAATAACATGAGATAGCTCCAGACTGTGAGCCCACTGCACAGCTTTTAGAAGACCCCAAGCTTCGCCTTCTTTAACATTCAATCTTTGGGCTTGCCAATCAGTTTGGGCTAAAAGGAAATCATCTACTTCTCCTCTTAAACACATGCCCACACCAGTTGCCACTAAATTACTAGGAAAAGAAGCATCAACATTACAAGCTAAGAAACCAGCTGGTGGTTTACTCCAAGTTTCTCCTTGCCTCGGCGGCTTGCTCGACGGTGCCATTCTTTGGTTTGCACAAGCTTTAGCCATTGACCATTCCTCCCATATAAGTCTAGCTCTCGTGGTGACTAATGCGACGGTCTTCTCCTTACCATCCCACACCAAGACATTCCTACAAATCCACAAGCTCCACAAAACCATTACAAAATTAAGAATTTTCGGTGGAGACAGGCTATAGCAAACTTCAAAAAATAGACCCTTAAAGTCTGAGACCCGATTTAAGCAATAATATATAGATCCACAAAGCCCTTCCGTCTCCCAAAACGACTTGCTAAAAGGGTAGCTGATGAGAAGATGCATGAGGGACTCAGTACCTGTGTGACAACGAGGGCATTCCAGAGGACACTGCACACCTTTGTCTCCCAATACCTGTGTCACATGATCTCTTTTATTCTTGCGTTTTTACTCATTTTCTAAATTTAAACTCAAAACAACAACCAAAAAAAGGACAAATGAGAATAAAATTTTATAAAAAAATAATAATTTGGGATCATGAGGGGCAATGCAAAGATAATTGTGGTTTCCTATATAGAATTTGAACTCTCTTTTTTTTATGGAAAAAAATTTAGGGTGAGGGGATGGTGCCCCAGTCCAAGGCAGGAAAGACCTCCGGGCTCTTTGAGCACTTACGAAGGTAATTACATTTTGTTAGAACAAGAAGCTCTGCAGCAGCAACACATGCTATGCAGAATAACAGAAATGGACTTTAGGATAAGAGAGAATTAGAGAGAATCCCAATTGTGTAATTCTTATTTTATTGAAGTGATAAAACTGATTACACATTGATACTAATATCTATTTATAGACTCACATTACTACTACTCAAATGGTAACTAACTAATTAACCAATTCGGTTTACAATTCATTGACAGCTCAATGAAACAGTAACAAAGTAACTAACTCAACAACAAAACTAAACTGACTTAACTAATTCTGAATTAATATCCATTTAACACTATCCCTTAATTCAGAATCTTCAAAGACATAACTCCTAGCCAGCTCCTCAATTGCTTGAACTTCTCAATCTTCAAGGACTTGGTTAACACATCAGCAACTTGATCACTTGTCTTGCAAAATACCAATTCCAGCTTCTTATTATTCACCTGATCTCTTAAGAAGTGGAACCTTGTCTCCATGTGTTTGCTCCTGCCATGAGCCATAGGATTCTTGGCTAGATTGATTGCTGATTTGTTATATACAAGAAGCTGAACAGGCTTGCATACTTCCACCTGCAGTTCAGCCAGCAATGTCTCGAGCCACAGCACTTGGCAAGCAGCATATGCAGCAACAATATACTCTGGCTCACAAGAAGATAAGGCAACTACTAGTTTCTTCTTTGAGCACCATGAAATTGGTGCATCAAAAAGCTTAAACAAGTAGCCAGTTGTGCTTCTCCTATCAGTTTGATCTCCACACCAATCTGAGTCAGAAAATCCTACCAATTCTGCTGCAACATTGCGTTTCTTCTTAGGGAACAAAACACCAAAATCACTTGTACCCTTTAGATACCTTAGTATCCTCTTTGCAACAACAACAAGGTGAGAATGTCTAGGATCATCCATGAACCTACTCACTAGCCCAATAGCAAAAGAGATATCATGTCTAGTGTTGCAAATGTACCTTAGGCAGCCAACAATTTGCATGAAACCTGTTGCATCTACTGGTTTTTCTTCACTGCTTCTGACCAGCTTCAAATTTGCTTCTGCAGGGGTGGCTGCTTCATTGCAATCAGTTATCTTGAACCTCTTCAATATATCAACTATATATTTCCTTTGATGCATCGTAATTCCAAGCTTTGAGTGGACAAATTCAAAGCCAAGAAAGTACGATAACATGTCTAAGTCTATCATGTCAAACTCAGACTTCATGTCCACCTTAAATTCTTCAATTTCAGGAATGTCATTTCCTGAAACCAGTAGGTCATCTACATACAAGCATATTAGCAACACTTTAGCACCTTTGTTGACCCTCACATAGACACCATGTTCAGCAGAACATTTCACAAAACCTTGTTGCACTAGGAAAGAATCAATTCTTATATTCCAAGCTCTAGGAGCTTGTTTTAACCTATACAATGCTTTCCTCAGCTTGTACACTTTATCTTCTCTCCCTTTGATCTCAAAACCTGGTGGCTGATGAACATACACCTCCTTTTCTAAAGGACCATTTAGAAATGCTGATTTGACATCAAGCTGGAATAGTGGCCATTCTTTATGACTTGCAAGTGCTAAAACAAGTCTTATTGTTTCCATTCGAGCTACTGGTGCAAAGACCTCTGAGTAATCAATTCCAGGCTTTTGGAGGAAGCCTTTGGCAACTAACCTTGCTTTATGTTTGGCAACAGAGCCATCAGGCTTCAATTTCACCTTATAAATCCATTTTACAACAATTGGTTGCTTGTTTAGGGGCAAGTCAACAAGCTTCCAAGTGTTGTTTTTCTCTTATTACCATCAATTCCTCTTTCATAGCTTCCCTCGATACTTCTTCTTTCACAACTTATTTGAATTCTATTGGCTCCATATCAACCAATAATGCAAAAAATTCTAGTTCCTCCTCAAATGAAACTGTGCTGCCCAGTGCAACTTCAAAGCCTTCAAACCTGGCTGGTAGGTGTCTATCTCGAGGAGGCTTCTTTCTAGCACCTTGAACACCTTGACTAGATGATGGATCTTCAATTGGATTCACTGCTGCAGTACTGTCATCATCACTATCAGCATCCAACAAAATTGAAGAGGTGTTTGCCTTGGCTTCACCTTTCCAATCCCATGATTCAGCTTTCTTCACCACTACATCTCTACTCACAACAATCTTCCGAGTTGCAGGGTCATAAACTCTATATGCACCAGTAGGATGATACCCCACCAATATCATTGGCACACTCTTGTCTTCCAATTTCTTCATTTTTTGATCAGGAACATGAACAAAGCACAATGATCTAAACACTTTCAAATGCTTCACAATTGGCTTCCTACCCGACCAAACAGCTTTTGGAACCTGTGATTGCAACCTTTTTATTGGACACCTATTTAGAATATAGACTGCTGTAGTGGCTGCTTCCCCCTAAAAAGCTTGTGGCAAATTTTTCTCTTTTAACATACTCCTCACTATGTCAAGTATTGTCCTATTCTTTCTTTCAGTAAGGCCATTATGTTGTGGGGTGTAGGGGGCTGTTGTTTCATGTTGAATGCCATGCTTAATGCAGAAATTTTCAAAATCATTTGATGTATATTCACCGCCACCATCTGTTCTAAGCACTTTAATCATTTTTCCACTTTGCTTTTCACTCATTGCTTTGAATTTTTGAAAGTTTTCAAACACCTCACTCTTTGCTTTAATCAAATACAGCCATAGCATTCTACTAAAGTCATCAACAAAAGTTACAAAATACTTGTTACCTCCAAGTGAAGACACTTCAAAAGGCCCACACACATCTGAATGGATGACTCCCAATAAGTCCTTAGCTCTCATTGGAAGGTAAGAATTGAAGGAATGCCTCGGGTGCTTGCTCATCAAAAAACCTTCACAAAATTTGTCAGGAACCTTTATTGCTGGCAACCCTATCACCATATTTTTCACTCCAAGATCACTCAAACTCCTGAAGTTCAAGTGGCTAAATCTTGAGTGCCATAGCCAGCTCTCATCATCAATGGATGCTGTCATGCATAGAATCTCAGCAGCCTTGATGTCCACTTGAAAAGTTCTATTACTTGAGAGAGGTGCTTTTATTAATTGATTCTTTGAATCAAACAATTTCAAAGAATTATCCTTCATCATGACTGAAAAACCTCTTTCAATCAGCTGCCCCACACTTAGTAAATTGCATTTCATTCCAGGAACATAAAGAACATCCTGTATCACAACCATCTTGCCATCCTTCCTTTTGATAGCTACCTTGCCCATCCCTTCAGCAGTGACAGTGCTAAAATCAGCAAGTTACACATTGTTTCTCCTCTTGGTATCAAGATCAGTTAACCACTCCCTACGACAGGTCATGTGGTTTGAACAACCTATATCAAGATACCAAGATTCTGCAGTTATTGCAGATTTGGCACCTGCTGTAGCCATCAAAACAACAGTATCCGAGTCAGAGTCCTCCTGTGCAAGGTGTGATGCAGTATCATCTTTCTTGTCACTGCCCTTCTTTCCGTCACTGCCCTTCTTTCCAGTTCTATATTCATTTGCAAAGTGCCCCCACCTTTGGCATTTGTAACATTGAATCTTCTTCTTATCGAATTTCTTTTTGTCACCTTTGTTTTGAGATGACCCACCATGCCCCTTCTTTGATGTCTCACCATGTTCTTAGTCAGGGTCAGATTGATCTTGACTGTTGGAGGAGCTGTTACCTTTCCATTGCTTGCCTTTGCCATTTCCTTTCCATAATTTCTGTTTGTCATTGCCCTTTTGTTCCATCACTTGAGCCTGCAGGGCCTGATTTACATTCTTGTTGCTGCTCCTCTCATTGAGCCTTTGCTCATGAGCTTTTAGTGTGCCCTGTAGCTCCTCTGGATCCATTTCCTCCAAGTTCTTTGATTCTTCAATCGCAATAACAATGTGATCAAATCTTGGAGTTAAGGTCCGCATTATCTTCCCCACAATCGATTGATTTGAGGCAGTCTTACCACACCCTTTCATTAGATTGGTAAGACTTAGGATCCTTGAGAAGTATTCAGCAACCTTCTCACTGTCTTCCATTTGCATCAACTCTAATTGCCTCTTCAGAGTTTGAAGTTTTACTTTCTTCAACTTGTCTCCACCTGTATAACATTTCACAAAGCGATCCCATGCATCCTTCACGGAAGTGGCTGATGCAATCTTCTCAAAGTGAGCAGAATCTACACCTTGATGGATCATGAATCTTGCTTTCCCATCCTTCTTCTTGTTTTCTTTGTAGGCAGCTCGCTGTGCATCGTCAGGATTCACACCCAATTCTGCAAAGCCATTCTTTACAATGTCATGCACTTCTTGGAAGTCAAACACCACCTCCATCTGAATATGCCTGTGACAACCACCCTAAAAAATTAAATATTTAAATGAAGCCGCCACCAATATTTATTTTTAGGAAAACATTGGAAAACCTATTTTTAAAAAGAATTGAAAGAAATGGTATTTGAACCAGATTTTGGGCCTGAGAGTTATTTACGCGCGGGGAAGGTATTAGCACCCGCGACGCCCGTAAAACGGTACCTTTAATTGTTTGAAAATAATTGTTTGCCTTCGAAATTAATTCCCTAAAAAAATATTTATTTTATGATAACATCACATTTGTTCTGAAATAAATAGTTACTGACGTTTTTATTAAAAAGAAACCAGAACCTTGCTTAGAGGCCAGAACCCCATTTTATTATCTATTGTTCACAAAGGCCCAAAAGGTTATTAAAGAAACTTTACACAAAATTAAATATGACCCAATGATCTGAAAGGATCCCTTTTTTGTATTTATTTTATCAATTTTATCACCTAAAAAAAAGAAGAACACATTAACCTCTTTGTTTAAAAGATATGCGTGTATTTATTTTTAAAAAATGATACGTTCTAGAAACCTTATTTTGCATTTATAACCCTCATAATTATACTATATACAAAAAGGGAAAAAAGAAATAATTTACAAATCAGTCCCTAATCTGGGTTTGGCCCCATTGGAAGGCCAAACCCTAACCCTAATCCCACTGAGTCATCGTGAAATCAAAGGAACGACCGAGAAAAAAAAATGATCAAGAACAGTATGTGAGTAAAAATGTAAAAATAAAGAAAATGAAGAAAATCAGATCATGCTTTGTTATCCCTACTTCATCAATTACAAACCAGTTCCTAGTTCATGGATATACAGAATACAAACCAAAAATTATAGAAGGAAGAGGACGTGATAACCTGGGCTTGAGCTTTTCCCAGAAAATAAAACAGAAACAAAAGATGGGGATCAAAAGGACCTAAATCTAAATCAAGTGTTTATTTAGGATCTGATTAGCCTCACGGGTTCTTGCTTTTCTTCCTTGTGTCCCTCTGTTTTCATCTTTCTCCTTTCTGCTCCCGATTTTTCTCCCTCTCCGTGTTCGGCCTCGGTTCCTTGCTCTCGGTTCCTCTTTTCTAGCTCCAGAAACTGCTCCCGTTTTATACTTTGCAATTCCTGAAAAAAGAAAATCAAAGTTGTTAATATTCAGATCCGAATCAAATTAATTAAAAAACATAAAAGACGAAAAAAGGTGGAGACTTCCCTGATTTGTCGAGATCCACATGTTTTCCTCATGCAAATTTCTTTTAAAAACTCGAATTCAGACCGAATCATGGGGAGAAGATATGATTTGGTTCGATCTTGTGTGAATAGAGAAGCAAAAGGAAAGAAAATATTGTGGGGAGGGTAGGTTGCGGCCGCGGCTTAGGGTTGAGGGAGTGAGGGAGAGATTAGGGTTAGGTTTTGGTGAGAATGAAGAAGGAAGAATAAAGTGAAGAGAAAGAGGGGGAGGTGGAGGCGGTGAGAAGAGAATGACATTTAGGTTTAGGGTTTGGGTGGAGAAGGAAAGATGAGAGGGATGAAGAAAAGAGAAAATTGTGGAGGAGAGGGGGCCGAGAATGGGAAGGAGACAGAGGAAGATGAGAGAAGTGGGGAAGTCTAGAGCGGCGCTAGGGTTATGAGGGGTTTTTAGGTTAAGGCGGTAGTGTGGGCTACGCATGGTGCGTTGGGCCGCACAGGGTGTGGAAAAGAAGAAGCAGGGGTGCAGCGAGTAAGCAGAAAGCAAGGGAGGCGTGCAGGAAGAAATGGGGGGTTGCGCGCATGAAAAGGAGGGGTGCACAAAGTAAAGAGCATGGGGACGCTTTGAGGCTGCAAATTTGTGGCATCTTTGGTGTCCGCTATATGCATCCCCAATATTGCTATTTATATCCCCTTTCTTCAAAAAATATTTTATTTTATTTTATTTTTTTCACTTTTTCTTTCTTTCTTTTTGCCTTCTTCTCTTTATTTTAAGACCAAAAATATTATTATATTTATTATTACTACTACTACTACTAATTTAAAAAAGTTAAAATAAATAATAAAATAAAATAAAATGAAAAGGCCGGACAAAATTAGGGTACTACAATGCCAATGGTCCCAATTCTTTCCATCAAGAACAGGTAAATGACCAAGAAAATTGCTCCCATTCGATCCTGCCATCGAGTACTGAAGACACCAATACTCACAGAGAAATTTCACTCACCAACACCCAATGATCCTCACTCGATCATAGTGATCTTTACTCGATCACACACTCAATGTTTCACTCACAAGTGTTTCCCTTTGGCCCCTAGGATCTCACTCGCTCTGAATACCAGTTTGTTAGAACAAGAAGCTCTACAGCAGCAGCATGCTATGCAGAATAACAGAAATGGACTTTAGGAGAAGAAAGAATTAGAGAGAATCTCAATTGTGTAATTCTCATTTTATTGAAGTGATAAAACTGATTACACATTGATACTAATACCTATTTATAGACTCACATTACAACTACTCAAATGGTAACTAACTAATTAACCAATTCGGTTTACAATTCATTGACAGCTCAATGAAATAGTAACAATGTAACTAACTCAGCAACAAAACTAACTGACTTAACTAATTCTGAATTAATATCCATTTAACACATTTACCTCACCCCAAGAGAACTAGTGGGGACTCGAACCCGCGACATGTCCGATACAAGTCATGTCATGCTCTATTAGGCCAACTCCTTGGGGTTAGAATTTGAACTCTCCTTCCCCACATGAATGAATGGTTACATACATATAACTAATTCTTAGGTAGTGTTATCTCTCTTTTTATAGCGAAATCAAAATGTATCATTTTTTAACATTTTTTTTATTATTATGTAAAAAAAACATTTTGTTATTATTATGTTGTATTCTAATTTATCTACCAAACACTATCATAGGCACTTGCTCTTTTACCGGATTCTGGATGGGTTGTTCATTTATTTGGCTAGCTAGTGAACCTCGACCCACAACTAGCGTAAGCTTTAAATTTAATTTAAATTTACCAAAAATTAAATTTAAATTTTTCGGCCGCACATTAATTGACATTATAAAACTTTCCTTTATGATAATTCTTTATAAGATAACTCTGAAATAAACGACGGCAAACAACCTATATATATATATCTCGTTCACAAATTGTATTCTAGACTCATAATTAAAGTGTTTATAGAGTAGTTATATACATGGGAATTAAAAAATAGTGGATCCAGCAATTGAAAAAAAATGTCTTTAGCCCTAAAATTGTAATTAATTGCATTTGAAACAGAAAAAGGTCTTTAAGTCAAATGCATTACTGTAATATTCATATACTGTACTTACTCTTTATCATAAACCTCATTTTCTTTGTTAATCGGCGAAGAGTCACTCTGTAATCTAAGATAGTTGAGAGGCTCCGGTCCAGTGCTAGAGGCATGATTCTGTAAATATTCCGGGTGATCAGTAATACAATATTTTACCATGATGATGTTTTCCGAAAGGTCGCGTTAACCGGGAGAAACATAATGATGGGAACTCAGCATATGCTGTTTCAGACCAATATTCCTAGTTGCTGTTTCAGACCAATATTCGTACGTAGACATTATCATTTTCTTTAACAAATTCCTTAGTTGCTGAATATCTTATTGAAAACTACCAATCAATTTCTTGTTTGAGCTTCTGCAATTTGCAAAAGCTTAATATGCACAATTTAACTAAAAATGCCTGGAATAAAACTACTTTGTTTTCGGTTCTCAAACTTATCAGCTTTACGGATCAGTTAATACTCCATCTCTCCGTCCCTTAATACAAGATGTTTTTGTAAAAAAAAAAAAAATCCTTTAATATAAGACTATTTTTAAAAACCAATGTGTATTAATTTTTTTTTACAAAATTACCCCTTATACTAAGGTGCATTAATTCTCTCTCTCTCTTAATAGTCTTGAAAGACGAGAAATGTAACTTGGAAAAAATAACACACATTTTGTACAAATTTAATGCTAATAACTAACAAAACTCACTTTCTTAAGGGGCGTGAAATAATCAAAGGGACAGAGGGAGTATAAACAGTTCTGAACCAGGCTCGAAACGCTCATCTTTTGTATTTTTTTTCTTTAAAAAGTTTCTTGGGTTTACAATTAAATAGAATCTTGTGCACAATTGATGAATCTCAAATTGTAGATATTTTTAGTCAAGTTTTTGTTAATTTTCTTATTTTATTTTGTTATTTTAATTAGTCATTTTATAGGTTTGATTTTATTTTAGTTTATTATTATAGAATTAGTTTTACTTTATTTTATTAGTTTTATTTTATATTATTTTGTTTTTTAGAGTCAGGAACGTTAACGTACGTTAACGTTTTCAAATTTTTTTTTGAGTTTAGTTTAGTTTCTTTTCTTTTTGTTTTATTTAGTTTTCTTTTGTTTTTCTTTTTATAAGAAATCGGAAAGGTTACAATTAAGGGGCTCCATATTTCGTTTCAGGGCGATAGCTTTGCAGACATGCGTTTCACCAAGAATTGAAGGCGTGAATAAATTGTTCTGGCAATTGACGGAGGAAAAAAAGATACTCTCGTGGGTTTTAAAAAGGAGAATAAATGGAATTGAAGAGGAGAACGAGGGGAAGAAAAAGAATAAAAAGGGATATTAGAGAGGGAGAACGGGTGAAGGGGGTGAGAAGAAGAAGGCAACACACAGAGAGCAAAGGGGTTGAAGCTGGGAAGCAGAAACTCAAGCTGGAGCTATCATCTTCATCCTCTTCAATCGGTTTTTATTTTATCATGTTAGCTTAATTTTCCTTTTGTTAGAGGTAGATGGAGCCTGTATGATTGTCCCTATTTTTGGGTTTTGATCTGAATATTTTAGTTTATGTGAATCTAAGAGTTTGTTCTTGAATTTCTGGTTTATCTACGCTTTAAATTCACAATTGGAAAATTGGGATTTTTAATTCTTGTCATGAGAATGAACTTTTGTCTGTGTCTTCTTAGGAATAAGAGCACTATCAAATAAACATGATTGAGTTGTGTTGTTCTTATTGCTCTTGTTAATTTGTTATATATCAAGGAATTTAAATATACTTTCTAACAGAAGAATTATCAACCTAAGGAATTAGGGGATAAGTATAAATACTCAGCTTTCTTGATTCATATGAACTGTCGATTAAAATCCAGTGTAAGGACAGAGGAAGGGTAGTGAAATCGAACCTCTAGCAATTTCTCTTAATTGTTAAAAACCAGTATTTTTTTATTGTTTTTATTCCTCTAAAAATTTTGTAAAAATATTGTTTGCTCTTTTATAATCTTGAAAGTTCTTTTACACAACAATTACCTGAATTTCTATTGCTTAAACGTAATTAAACTAGTAAACTAGTAGCTAACAATACTATCCTTGTGGACGATAATTTTTGTACTACAGTAGCGATTTGGTATACTTGCCAAAAAGCTCATCAACAATGTGTCGAACCAAGTTTCAAATCTCCGGAGAAAGGTGCCCACATTTAGTGTCAGACTGTGACTTGAACATGATTATATCTGGTAGAGGAACATGTGGGAAACAAAAAAAATCTTGTGAAAGTGTTTTAATAAGTTATTTAACAAGTAATTTTAGCATTTTTTTTCAAATATTACTCCTTTTAATTTATAATATAAAATTATAAAATAGAAAAAATTATTTTCATCAATTTTTAAATATTTATTTAATTATCTTAAAAAAATCTCCCAAAATTTTAATTTAAAAAATGATGCTTTCTTCATATAAAACCAAAGCAAACAGGGTTTGTAACAAAAAAAAAAAAAGAAGCAAACAGGGTTTAAACTTTGGGTTAGGTAACAGTAAAGGTGCCTCACCAAAAGGTGATCCATGACGTCATTAATTTTCAAATGATTAAGGGTCCGTTTATTTTAGTTTAGAAAATTAATTTTTATATAAAAAAATTAGAGATTAATTTTTAGAGATTTTTAAGTAAAATATAAGTTAACTTTTGTTGGTTGATGTTATTCTCCTAGTATTCTCCAAAACTTTAAACCATTACACCGACTAGATTCAAACATGACCCCTTCAAAACCCTAACCACAATCCTACCAACTCCCTCTTGGGACTTAAATTTTAAGATATCCATGGATGAACTTGCTCATCGATTACCTCTCAAGCATTTCGTGAATTCACGACAGAGATGGAAACACTAAGAAAGACCCTACCACAACATTGTGAAGATCATTATTACTAAGTATAGAATGAGTTTGACAACAAAATGAGCTTGCTATCTCTAGATATGCAATTGGTAAATAACTAACTCCTCTACTAACGCATAACTAACGTAATAATTGTCCCAAATAACTTTTAGCTACACATAATTGTCATGTTTTCCCCAAAATTATACTAACGATGTGTTTTGAATGCAGCCATTTGCATTTATTGTGTGTTCGTTAAGAAGCTACTAGAGATAGCTTTCACAGTGAATACTTTTGGAACCGCGAAAGCAAACATTCACTAAGTGTCTATTTGGTTCCACGTTGGGTATGTAGCATCTAATGCACGTCTGTATGCTTCAAACGTGATTTGAGGATATGTGGCCCCCCATCTAGAAAGTGATTCTACCTCCTAAAATCGATTCTAGCTAAAGCAAATTATATTCATGTAACTTTTGCTTTTGGCTGGAATTGATTCTATGCAAATCACATGAGTAATTTCTCAACTTTGCCACTCTTGTCCTTGTTGTTGGTGTTGCAGTGCCCTTGGTCTCGTTGTTTGTAGGTAACTTCTCTGGTGTTGAAAGCACCCACTGTGTCTAGGTTAAAGAAGAGAAGAGGGATTGGGCTTCTTTTTTTTTGTTACGCTGGCCCATTTATTTATTTTTTGGTTACCCAAAACTTATAACTTGTATTTTGGTTACTTCTTGTAGCTTTTTTTTTGTTATGCTGATATTATAATTTGTATATAAAGCAAAAAGCTTCTAGTTTATATAAAAGATAAATAAAACAAGTTAATATATATAAGGTTTGCTAATGTACTCTCACTTAAAAAATAGAAGGTGTATTTGAACACCCTACACCATTTTGTTTGGACAAAAAAATTCACCTTTTCATTGAAGAGAACAATTAACGTGATGGGTAATAAAGTAATTTAATATTACTTTTTTTATATTCCAAATTTCTTTTTATAATTTCTCTTTCTTAATTTAATGCAATCTCTCTTTGGAATAGTTTCGTTTCCATATTTTTGGATTTTTCTTGACATAATACAAATATTTGCATTTGTTTATAGTTCAAATTTTGAGTCTTTTTTGTTTGTTACATAGTCATATAATCACACATGTATATGGTTTTCAGTTTGAATTTTTTTGATATAATATCGTAGCCTCCTCTTCTTCTTCGTTGGTTTATAATTTTTAAACTGTTTGATTTTTGTTACATTTATATGTTTAAATATCTTGCAAGTTTGTTCTTTCATTAGACTTTTTTTTGTGACGTTCTCTTATTAAACAAAAAATGGGTGGTCTGAAAAAAAAAGTTAAATCAATGTGCACATTAAAAAAAATGGCTATCCCCCCACTATTGGTTGTTTTGACAATTTCAGCGACATGGAAACGCCGAAACTGGGATTCAAACCCGGGTATTACCGTTTAGACATGTGTGTGTTTGTTGTTTACCATTTTTACTGGCTGATAAAAAAAATGATTGTATATCTTGTTACTGTTGTCAAGAGAGAGAATGTGTACATTAAATTTGGAAAGAGAAAGAGTCTACATTAAATTTAGAAAGAGATGATATAAAGAGAAATTTAGAATTTCAAAAAAAAATACAAAATTACATTACTACCCATCACAATAAATTGTAGTATCAAGAAGAGACAATGATGGATTTAAAATATTCCTTCTAATTTTTAATTTTTAAGTGGAATTACTGGCTGATAAAAAAAATGATTGCATATCTTGTTACTGTTGTCAAGAGAGAGAATGTGTACATTAAATTTGGAAAGAGAAAGAGTCTACATTAAATTTAGAAAGAGAGGATATAAAGAGAAATTTAGAATTTAAAAAAAAAATACAAAATTACATTACTACCCATCACAATAAATTGTAGTATCAAGAAGAGACAATGATGGATTTAAAATATTCCTTCTAATTTTTAATTTTTAAGTGGAATAACAATTAACAAACATACACATATACCTTTGAAAATTCAAATCCATTTTGATAATTATACAGTCAAAAGCAATTTTAACCTAAATTATTCACATATTTTTTTTTTATAAATGTATCAAAACATAAATCATTTAACTTTCAATTCACTTTTAACCTACAAAATCAATTTAATTAAAAATTGAAGTTGATTTATTTTTTTTCTCTCCAAGAAACATGGAACATGAAGTTGCTTTCCATTTCATAGCACAAACTTTACAGAAGCTAGCCTGTAATCCCACCTAACTAAATGAACTTAAAGCTCTTGGCAGCAATGGCAAGCCCTATTAGATACGGTTGGGAAAGAACAGTTTAGGACCACGTGATTGTTTCTCCCCTCTACCCCTCATGCATTTGTCTTAGAGTAATACTATTTGCACCGCGTGGAGCCTCCCCTTTTTTTTTTCAAGTTATCCTAATTAGTCATTTGGATCGAATGAGTCTACCAAAGTATCCCATGGGATTAATATCTGATTTGGCTTATTTAGCAGTATTTTATCACTTGGTTCTCAGTCTTTCGATACATGTGACTGACTCCACAAGGATTCAAACTCAAATTCCTCCTCTTATCCTCCTCATGGGGGCAAAGTTGATACATTGGTGTGGACCTTCCCCTTTCAATTCAACAAAAAGCCGATACAAGTGGTATTTTTTAATTAATTTTTTTATATTAGTCTATCTTTTGTTTGTTATATGTTACATGTATTCTCTTCAATTACTAAGTATTTTTGCCTTTTGACCAGTATATCTGTGATAGTATTGCTTTAAAATGAAACTTCAAATTAAATGTGATAGTTGAATAAAATCTTTTCCAAAATAATAGTAAAGAGCAAAAAACAAATTTAGATTAATTTAATGAGTGGAGAGTCTATAAGGCAGAGACATGGCCTATACAAGAGTGACTACAGCTCATGAGAAAGAAACAGTGGATCCAAAGAGAAAAAGGTGGAAAAAAAGGGGCATGAGGCGGATGCTGTTTGCAAAGCTTAAAGAGTTCTCTCCGAAACAAGTAGTACTTGGGGAGACATACCCAACCCAACACCAAAATGCTTTTTCTACACCTTTTAGGCTTTTTGTGACAGACTAAAATCAATCCCATAGAAGGTAGAGCCTCAAACCCCCAAGTTTACGAGTTACCAGATAACACCACCCCCACCCCTCTCCAAACCCCATATCCAAACACCCTTGAAAACAAAAAGAAAAAAACAAAACAAACTTTATTTTAGTTTTTAGAGGGGGAAAAAAGAAAAGATAAATCCCCTCTGAGTTGTGCTTTGGGGACTGCAAGTGTAAGCTCTCAAAGCTGAAAAATATTTGCTGTATTCTGCTTATTCCCACTCACTCGCATCCCACCTCAAAAACCAAAACACATGCTCTCCCACATCCCCATCTCTTTTCATCATCATCACCCCCACCCACTTCTCTTCTCCCACAACCGCCACCATTCCTTTCTTTTTATTCTTCAACAATTCTCTTTCATCAACCAAGAGACTTAGCATTCCGTGATCTGCGTTGCGTTGTCCAGCAAAGAAACAAACAACAAGCGAAGAAAGAAAGAAAGATGATAACGTTAACAGATTTCTACCATGTGATGACCGCAATGGTGCCACTTTACGTGGCGATGATATTAGCCTACGGTTCAGTGAAATGGTGGAAAATCTTCTCCCCGGATCAATGCTCCGGCATCAACCGTTTCGTAGCTCTGTTTGCAGTTCCTCTCCTTTCATTCCATTTCATCGCTTCCAACAATCCTTACAAAATGAACCTACGCTTCATCGCCGCCGACACACTTCAAAAGATCATCGTCTTAACTGTTCTCTTCATTTGGGCCAACGTGAGCAAAAGAGGATGTTTGGAATGGACAATAACGCTGTTCTCCATTTCCACCCTCCCAAACACGTTGGTGATGGGAATCCCTTTGCTCAAAGGAATGTACGGCGAGTTCTCAGGTAGTTTAATGGTACAAATTGTGGTCCTCCAATGCATCATTTGGTACACCTTGATGCTGTTCATGTTTGAATACAGAGGAGCCAGAATGCTTATCTCTGAACAGTTCCCAGACACTGCTGGTACCATTGTCTCCATTCACGTGGACTCTGATGTGATGTCATTAGATGGAAGACAACCTTTGGAAACCGAAGCTGAAATCAAAGAAGACGGGAAGCTTCATGTTACGGTGAGAAAATCCAATGCTTCGAGATCGGATATCTTCTCGAGAAGGTCTCAGGGGCTTTCCTCCACAACACCTCGTCCTTCAAATCTCACCAATGCAGAGATTTACTCTTTGCAATCCTCTCGGAACCCAACTCCGAGAGGGTCCAGTTTCAACCACACCGATTTCTATGCCATGATGGCTGGTGGTCGTAATTCAAACTTTGGTGCCTCTGATGCTTATGGAATGTCAGCATCGAGAGGACCAACGCCGAGGACTTCTAATTATGATGAGGATGCTTCTAATAAACCAAGGTACCATTACCATGGTGGTTCTGGTGGAACAGGAACAGGAACAGGAACAGGAACAGGGCACTACCCTGCACCCAACCCTGGGATGTTCTCTCCAACTACTGCTTCCAAAAATGTTGCAAATGCAAAGAGGGCTAATGGTCAAGCAGCGCCGCAGAAACCAGAGGATGGGAATAAGGACCTTCATATGTTTGTTTGGAGTTCAAGTGCTTCCCCAGTTTCAGATGTGTTTGGCGGACATGAATATGGAGTTCATGATCATAAAGAAGTCAAATTGAATGTCTCTCCTGGAAAAGGTTTCTTTTTTCTTTTTAAATAAATAAATAAAAAAATATATATATATAATTGTAGATCTTAATTTATTGTTTTTGATTGCTTCTTTGTGGTGTTTGATTGATCATATATAACAGTGGAGGGTGTTAGGGATAATACCGAAGAGGAGTACTTAGAGAGGGATGATTTCAGCTTTGGAAACAGAGGAATAGATGGAGAAATGAATCATCAGCGTGATGGTGAGAAAGTAGGAAACGGCAACCCAAAAGTAATGCCCCCAGCGAGTGTAATGACGAGGCTCATATTGATTATGGTGTGGAGAAAACTTATCAGAAACCCCAACACTTATTCCAGCCTAATCGGCCTAACTTGGTCCCTCGTTTCATTCAGGTGGACTGCGTTTTTTTTCCTTTCCTTTCCTTTCTTTTCTCGGACAAAATAAACACCTCTCCATCCATACCTTGCACATTTTTGTCTATACAATTCATTTTTTGGATATCAGATTTTATTTTATTTATTATTAATTATGTTTGGTGGTGTGGTGTCCCTTGGCTTGCAGGTGGAATATTGAAATGCCTGCTATCATAGCAAAGTCTATTTCCATATTATCAGATGCAGGGCTTGGCATGGCCATGTTCAGTCTTGGTCAGTAAATAGACATAGATTCTCCTTGTTACTATCTTAGAAATACTACTACTAATAACTGGGAGGGAGGGAGGGAGGGAGTGGGAAACATTAATCATAAAAATTAAAATTAAAATAATAAAAAAGTACTAGAAATCAACTTGTTCTGACCTTTCCTTGCTTGATAAAGAAAAAGAGGGGACAGAAAATCTTTTCTGATTCCATGTTCACTTTGATTATTATTATTAAATTTAAATGCTTTGGCAAGTGTTTTATTAATAATGATATAATATGCCGGTCCCTTTATCAGTCTTCTTTTCACTCTTTTTATGATAACTTTTTGATTTTATTTTTTTTGCTATAGGCTTGTGTTGGCCTGGGGGTGGGTTGGTGGTGGGGGATGATGATGATGAAAGGTCATTCACAAGGGGTAGTAGTGATTGACTGACAATGAGTTTGGGTCGGGTCGGGTCGTGGTTTCATATAGTACTCATTAATAATGACATGCGTGCTTGCTAGCCTCCTTTTGTGTTGTAGTACTGTAGTAGTATGAATTATGATGATGAATGCTGCTTTTGATGTGAATGACACGCACAGGTTTGTTCATGGCTTTGCAACCAAGGATCATCGCATGTGGAAATTCCACAGCATCTTTTTCTATGGCCGTGAGATTCCTTACGGGTCCAGCTGTCATGGCAGCTGCTTCCTTTGCTGTTGGACTCAGGGGCGTTCTCTTGCACGTTGCCATTGTTCAGGTCTCCCTCTCTTCTCTGCTCCCTTTTAACACAACCAATACAATAATTCAATTACATAAGCTCAAAATATTCTACTCGATTAAAATATACATTTGTAGTTAACAACAGTTATGCCAAGATAAATTATTTTATTTTATTTATTTATAATTTATTAAAGATGTTGGACATTCTTTTGAATTTTCTGTTACAATGTCGTCATGCACCGCGCTAGCTTATAAAAGTTCTGTGGAATTATTGAAACAGTAGTAAACATTAATTGGGGTATGAAGATTGAACCAAAAAAAAAAAAAAACTCAAAGACTCAAGTTTGTGTTTGAGGCTAGTACTAGTACTCTCCTATTGCACAACAAACATTCGAAACCAAAGTTGACCAGTTTGTTAACTTTTCCTGTGTTTGGAATCTGATTGTCAAAAAATACAGGCAGCTCTACCACAAGGAATTGTCCCATTTGTCTTCGCCAAGGAATACAATGTACATCCTGATATTCTCAGTACAGGGTAAGTGTAATATACTATTAAATATTTTACTTTTAATTTAAACAATTTTTTATAATTTATTTACCCTTCTGGTAAAGCATACTCCTTTAGTTCTCAGTAAGAAATTTCTATTCACATTTCACATACACCCCCGTCTTTTTTTTCTCTTCATTCAATCAATTCCTTCATTTAATGCTAATCAATTCCTTCATTTAATGCTAATCAATGTAGCTCGGTGAATTGAATGCAGTGTAATTTTTGGGATGTTGATTGCATTGCCCATAACTCTCGTTTATTACATCTTACTGGGGCTATGAATCGATGAAAAGAGATGGTTGATACTGAAGAAGATTGCATGTGGCATCCATGCAAGCTCGTTTGAGGCTTCTAGCTAGAGCAAAAGAAAGAAAGAAAATTGTTCGATGATCGAAATAGAAATGCATCACCATAATTGAGAATAGGAGGAATCAATCAACCGATGAGTTTTTATATTTTATTTTTAATGAATTGTCCTTGCTTAGTGAAAATGTAAAATCATGCTTGTAGCTAATTTATAAAATGGCTATGTCGTTAAATTTCAAATTATAACGACCTCGGATTCCATATCACCCATCAAGCGAAGAAGGAAAAGAAAGCAATGAAACTCTGCTGAAATTGGAACCATTATCATTTTTACCCAATATTATTGGGTTTCCTATTGTTTTTACTTTTCACATTTTACTATTCGACAACATCAAATTCATAGGAACACAGAAAAAATTTAATGAAAGGATCATCGGTCAATTTTTGTCTTGCCCAAATTTTCATTGAACCCAATTTATGATAAATTTTGAGATTTTATAATCACTTTATTCTCAACAAATTAATGTGTGTACGTGCCTAACGTTGCTTTGAGTATACGTGTACATAGTTTTCTCCTTCATGGTTTAGTTAATGATGTGTCGTTTCACCTAGATTATGGGAAATACTAAAACGAAGAGGAAAGTGATGTGGAATCAGAGGCTCGTGAGGCTTGGGCTATATATAATTCCCTTATGCGATTGGAATATATGAAGATAGTGCAAACAAATAGACCACAATTACAAGATATATAGGGGTTTGATTTGATGTGGACTGCTTTGGAATATTAGGGGACAACATTCACAATCTAAAGTCTCTTCTCCTTTTCCTCTTGCTCCTTTCTTCATATCGCTATTCTTTTAGTTATGTACACATTGCCTTTTTGTGACACCTTTCCTTTTCAGTCGTTGTTTCTGTTTGGTGTTTTGCATGACATCTTTTTCAACCCTTAATTGTGAACTGGAATAGAAGCCAAGTTAATTTAAGATCTTCTCCCGTTCAGTCAATGCCTTCCAAGTAGTAATTTGTACGAATTCTAGTGGCTATTAATTAAACTTAGACAAGGTAATGATACGGGGCACCCAGTCGGTGTTCCTTTAAAATTGGAAAGGAGCTAACCAAACTGTTTTATGGATCGCGCTAACCGACCTCATCTTTAACTTAATTTGTCTTCAAAATAAATATGGTCATTTATTTAGATTTAGTTCATACGAATCATATTTCGATTAATGTTTGTAGTATTGGACCAATCATTGAACCGGTAAAACCATAAAAAAAAATCCTTGTCAATTCAAACCATGGGCAAATTACTAATAAAGCGTTCATGAAATTTTAATATTATAGTTATTTTATGTAGAGTTAACTTAAGGGTAAAGATAGAAAAAATTGTGAAAACCAAAATTGAGTGTTGCCTTTATTAATAGTTTAATTTATTGATATTATTAAAGGATAGTTTTGCTTTTGCTTTTGCTTTTGCTTTTCCCTTCTAAAAAAAGCTTCTCTATCGAAAACATTGACTGACTGGTTTCACTGGTTTTACCCATTTTTTACCCATTTTAATGAGCCAATTTTGTAAAAATCTATGGGTGATTTATCAGTTATTTTTATAAGTTTAATTAAATATTTAATTAAATATTTATATCATAAGATAATCTTTGAAAAAAAAACTCTTTCAAACACCACACATCATTATTTCTATTTAGTTAATATAAAAATACTGGAGTCACATCATTATTTAAAATTCTTCCCTGAGTATTAAATTTTGAGACATAATAACAATGAGATTTAGATTTATAAACTATATATAACCCAAATTCATTATCACTAGTCCAATTTTACTGGCTTCAAATGAGTACTACATGGCGCAGCATATGTTAGACAATGGAGCTTAAGTGTTCACCTTTATTGAGTTTGACATATACTTCCCGAAGATTCAGTCACTTTGTGAGTAGTCCACGTCTTTGCATAGTTTACAGGCATGTAAAGTGATAAGTTTCACCCAAAAGAATTCTGTCTCTATTCATTCATCAGGACCACAATATATATACACATTACAAGACATCGTTACAAACCTACAGGTCATAGGAATTCCAGCCACTAATCACACCTATAATCAGCCACTAATCACACCTATAATTAAGCTAAGACTAATGGATGACCTTTACACTCCTAAATATAAGGTAACAGCAACAACCAATAACAACAATAAATAACAATAATATCTCAATAATCCCAATACCCCCCTCAAGTTAGAGCGTGAAGATCTCAAATGCCCAACTTGCGAAGGAGGAACTCAAATTGTGCTTTCCCCAAGGCCTTTGTAAAAATGTCCGCTAATTGTACCGATGTACAAACATACAGGGGGCAAATAATTCCAGCCATCACCGCATCACGAACAAAGTGACAATCAACTTCAATATGCTTTGTTCGTTCATGAAACACGGGATTTTGAGCTATATGCAACGCTGATTGACTATCACAATATAATCGCATCCCTTTGGAATGACTAACTCCCAAATTACCAAGTAACTGTTTGAGCCATTTTAACTCACATGTAGTCACCGCCATAGAGCGATACTCAGCCTCTGCAGAAGAACGAGAGACGGTTGGCTGTTTCTTAGTTTTCCAAGACACCGGAGAAAGACCAAGTAACACCCTCATCCAGTCAAAGAACGTCTCGTAAGGGGACAACTCGCCCAATCCGAATCACACCATCCCTCCAGGTTCAATTCACTATCAGACCGAAGTAGAATACCTTGGCCCGGATGTTTCTTCAAATATCTAACAACCCTTAAGGCTGCCTCCTAATGCTCTTCACGAGGTTGCTGCATAAACTTAGACAAAATGTGTACAGAATAAGCAAGATCTGGTCTAGTCACAGACAAATAAATCAACTACCCGATAAGTCTTCGATAGGGTCCTGGATCTTCAAGTGGGGTACCAGAAACCAATGCTAGCTTATGGTGTTGTTCCATTGGAAAATCCGCAGGCTTGGCGCCTAATAAACATGTTTCCTCAATAATTTCCAATGCATATTTTCGCTGGCATAGATAAATACCCTTGGGATTACGAGCTACCTCCACCCCCAAAAAATATTTTAAGACTCCCAAATCCTTCATATGAAAGCATGCACCTAAGTAAGCTTTAAAAATTTTCAGGGCTACAATATCATTCCCTGCAATAATCAAGTCATCCACATAAACTAGCACGTTGATCTGTATTTCTCCCTTGTGGAAAGTAAAGAGTGAGTAATCTGAATAGGATTGAATAAATCCATATCGCTTTAATGTTGTGACCAACTTAGCAAACCAACAACGAGGAGCTTGTTTTAAACCGTACAACGACTTTTTCAACCTGCGAACCAGATTTGAGTTGGTGTTTTTAAAACCTGGAGGAACTTTCATATACACCTCCTCTTCCAAGTCACCATGGAGAAAGGCGTTGTGTACATCCATTTGATGTACTTCCCACTTTTTAATTGCTGCCACTGCCAAGAAGGTACGAACAGTCACCATTTTTGCCACCAGGGCAAATGTCTCATCATAGTCTATTCCCTCTATATGATGGTGTCCGAATACAACAAGTCTTGCTTTCAATCGTTCTATGCTCCCATCTGAGTGATGTTTTATTTTGTATACCCATTTACTTCCGAGTGCTTTCTTCCCGGGCGACAGTTTCTCCATAACCCATGTCTCATTGTCTTCCAAGGCTCGTATCTCATTGCGCATTGCATCACGCCAACCAGAATCCTTTACGGCTTCTTTAAAATTCTTAGGTTCTTTCCCTGCTGTCACAGCTGCAACAAAATTTCGATGTCTAACAGAAAATCGTTCACAAGATACAAAGTAAGTAATAGGGTAAAGAGTACCTGAGGCATGTTGTTGGGCAGATGAACTTTCCGAGGACTTTACTTTTCGGATCGTATGAGTGACAAAATCCTTGTATCTTGTATTCGAAATTTTGTTTCTCATCCCCCTTCCCATCTCAGGTGCCACGATTTCCTCCCTCCCAACAGCCACCTCTGGCTCTCCGGGCTCCACATCATCCTCTTGCATAACCACAACACCAGCCCCATCAACTCCGTGTGTGGGTGCTGCCTCGCCATTTACACCACTGACACATACTCCCTCATCGGCTGCCACAGCAGCTCCATTACAGTCCCCACGCAACCCCCCTGGAGCTGCGTCTGCTCATTGTCTTGCAAGGCCACGGATGCACCCCCTCCTCCAAATGATGCATCATAAGTCTCCTAACCAATATCATCAGCAACATACTCAATATCAGAATTAATGGGAAGAGTAGAATGAGTTTTGTCTTGTTGCACAACAAATGGAAATTCATGTTCATAAAATTTCACATCTCTAGAGACAAAGTATTCTTTGGATTCCAAATCATACAATTTCCATCCCTTTTTCCCATAAGGATACCCCACAAATATGCACTTGCAACTTCTACTTACAAACTTATCCCCGTCACGTTGTTGATTATGGGCATAACATAAGCAACCAAAAATCTTCATGTTATCAAATTTAGGGATTTTACCAAATAATTTTTCATAAGGTGTCTTATAATTCAGCACAATAGACGGTGTTCGATTAATCAAATAACATGCTACCAACACACATTCACCCCAAAATTGCATTGGTAAATGACCCTGAAATCTAAGTGCCCGTGCCACATTCATAATATGCTGATGTTTTCTTTCAACTCTCCCATTTTGTTGTGGAGTACCCATACACGACGTCTCGAACACAATCCCATTCTTAAAAAAATAATCACATAGACAATTAAATTCGGTGCCATTGTCACTGCGTACTTTCTTTATTTTCTTATCAAATTGTCTATCAACAAATGCCACAAAATTCAGAAACATAGTCTCAATCTCAGTCTTATTGCATAACAAATAAACCCAAATGGCACGTGAATAATCGTCAACAATTGTCAAGTAATATTGTGCCCTACACGACGAACGAGTTCGATAAGATCCCCATAAGTCACAACGAACTAATTCAAACAAACTCCCTGCATTATTCTCACTTAATGGAAAACTATCCCTATGCTGCTTGGCACGAGGACAAACCTCACAAGGTCTATCATTCTTGCTTCAACTAAACTGACTTACATGAGGGATGAACTTTAACACCTTTTCCGACGGATGACCCAAACGTTTATGCCACAAATCCATGGTTGAATCCCCCTCCACCACAAGGCATGCACCTTCGAAACACCCCGAAAAAAGTAAAGTCCATCGATCCGTTCACCTGCTCCAATCAACGTCCTCGTCGTCTGGTCCTGTATTACACACAATGCATTAGTAACTTGAACGATACAATTGGAGTCATTGATTAGTTGTGTTACAGAAATTAAGTTACAAGTTAATTGAGGCACAAAAAGAACATTATTGAGCCGCAATCCACCATCCAAAATCACACTGCCCTCCTCTATAGCAGTCGCATCTTTCCCATCCGGCAAGCCCACCGATGTGTTTGTAATCTTTTTCACATTAATCAGACAAGAAAAATTTCCTGTCACATGGTGTGAGGCTCCTGTGTCAATAATCCAAGAAATGTCATTCTTACCGTGGAGGCGATCCTTGGTTTTGGAAATATTCAAAGCGTTAATAATTTGTTGCCACTGTGCCGGAGTAATGCCTGATATACCTACTGGCTCACTTGATGTTACCAAGTGACTTCAAACACAAGAGGGGGGTGAATTGTGATAGCGGTGCTTATATAAAAAATTACAGATAAATTACTGAATTAAAAGAAACTTGAAAGAAATAAGTTGCGAAAAGATAAATAACTTGAAGAATAAATTGCAGGAATTAAATTGCAATAAATAAATGACAGAAAATAAATGACCGAAAAATAAATAAATAAAAATTAAATAAAGTGCTTGAATGATAAAGAGACAGAGAGCAAAGAAGAGCACGCATAGATTATACTGTGTTCGACCACCAAACACCCCTGTGGCCTACGTCCTGTCCCCAAGGCAAAGCATTGTGGGATTTTCACTAAATCACTAGCTTTTAAATCAGGTTCAGCTAGAAACCTTTACAACTCTATACCAGAGCAATACGTTCAAGAGATATCACCTCTCTATGAACACCTTGGGATTCCTACCCAAAAAGAAATGTTTTGTACAAATAAAATGAGATGAGAAAGATACACTCAATAGTGCAGATATAACAAATTGAAGCTCAAATAATACAACTTAAATTATGTAGAATAAAAAGCTCTCAAGAAATTGTGCTCAAAATAAGTGTGAGTGATGGAGAATATTTGACAGAGTTTTGGCACAAAGAATAAGTGAGTGTTGTTTTTGGAATGCACAGCGCTGTCCTATATATAGGCAAAAAAAGAAAGAGCCGTTGGAAAGACGCGGAGAGAGAATTGGCATTAAAAAAAAACGCGTTTGACAGATAAACATTTGCTGTCAATTGGTCATAAGATGACAGCTGCAATTTGTTGAAAACATGATACACGGATGACATTTAAAAAGGGTGTAATCGATTATAAAGTGATCAAAAGACACGGAGACGGAAATGATTCTCGGACACACTTGGTGTCCGACATCGTATTTCCATACGACCTCTCCCCAGCTCGGCATGCGACCTCTCCCCAGCTCGGCATACGATCTTTCCACACAGCTCGGCATACGACCTCTCCACAGCTCGGCATACGACCTCTCCACAGCTCGGCATACGATCTCTCCACACAGCTCGGCATACGACCTCTCCACACAGCTCGGCATACGATCTCTCCACACAGCTCGGCACTCGGTACGAGATTTGCATGTCAAGATATCACTGCTCGACACGGAGAAGAGGAGCACGTCATAAACGATTATGAATATCCTTATAATCGTTTAAGGGTATTCTGTTTCTTGCAACAAGCCAAAGAAAACTTGAAACATTTTTCAGAAAAATATTTTGAGCACAACTTAAGAATTTTTCGAAATACTTTGTGCCTAACAATAATTTAGGAAAAATTATCATAAAATCAGTTTTAGAATAAAAATCATTTTGTGAGTGTGTGATTTAATTAGTTGAGAGCATTTTATTACTACTTACAAATAGTCCTAAAAATAAAATAAATACTTAAAAAAAACTTTGATCCTTGGTAGGCGTCTTGGTGTAATTTTCCACTTTTTGCACATGACTATTCGTGGAACTCCTTTGGTCAATCATCAAAACAAATCCTGTCAAGGCATGAAATCACAGACTCCCCCTTTTTGATGATGACAAACATCTCAAAGAGGGAAGTTAGTAAAGTACATTGATAATTCGACAATGATGTATACGCATAATTATTTCAAAAGGAGATATCAGAATTTAGGTGCATTTTGGCATTTTGGTGAAGAACTCCCCCTCACAATATGCATGAAATAAACCACTCCCCCTGAATCCCCTGAATCATATAACTCTCCCCCTTTTGGCAACATCAAAAAGCGGGAAGGGCATGGATAATACAACAGGGTTTCACACTACAGAGCATCAAAGTACTAAGTCATATGTATATGCATTAAAGTTGCACATCCCAGCATTAAACAAAAAATTATCACATATGTCAAAGTACTAAATCAGATATGCATATGCCAAGGATGCTATGGTAAGTGATATATGTAGTGCGACATTGGTTCAAATTATAGAATCTAAACAGAAACCACAGATTCATGACAAAAAAGAAGAGAAAAAACAGAATGAGGTTTACTAATCCTCATCCGACCCATCATGATCAGCATCATTATCAAGAGCGTCCTCATCATCGTCGGATGCACTAGGAGAAGCAGAAGACGAACTCTGTGTGTGATGTTGGCGAATAGGGTCATCAATAATGATTTGCTTCTGCGCCAAAGTAGTTTCCATCCTATCCACTTTCACATGCAAGGTAATCGACACTCTCGATTGTGTTCTTTTGTTCACAGAGAATATGTTGTTGTTCACGGAGAACGGCCTGAAGGAGTGCTGTGAGTTCTGGAATGCCTAATGCAGATGCAGGCGGAGGCACGGCCTGAGAGGAAGAGGCAGCAGCAGCAGCTGTTTGGCGAGAGGATGGTGGCTCTTTCTGGGGTTTCAGCTCCCACCGACCAGCATGAAACACTAAGCCAATCTTATTAATAGACCCTTGATTGAAAGAGGCGTAATATTGATCATGGGAATATTTAAGCTCCCCAGCAAGAGGTACGTGAGCATGAACCAGTAACCGAGTGACTAGGTGACCATATGGCAGAGGCCCTGGAGTTCTGTTGTCATACATATGCTGCATAACCAAGCCAGCCCAATCTACTTGTTTTTTCATTTGTAGTACCCACATGACAGGTAAATCAGATTTAAGCAGCTGAGATGTATTACTTCTTCTAGGAAATAATAACCTAGCAACTACATACTGCAGCAATCTACCATCAGGGGTCAAATAACCAGCAGTAAGTGGGGTGACACCTACATCCTTAGGGTTACACAGAAAGTCCTTAAGTGCTACTGTTCTGTTGAACTCATCAGCCAAGGGTGCCGCAGGAGCATCATCAGATATTAAGGGACCACCAGCAGGTAAACCAACTATTCTACCAAAACTAGCAGAGTCAAGGCGAATTGGCTTATGGCATACCTCAGAGAGAAGGATTCCATTTGACAGGCGTAGGTTGCAGTAGAAGACTTTTACCAATTCGGGGTAGATATCCTCAGAGGTGGTGAGAAAATGGATGAGATTGGCATGTTCCAGAAGCTCCATGAGTTCGAATTTGTTCTCAGAGAAGAAAGCAGCATCCAGAATTCTTGGCTTTTGAATTTCTCTGTTGAAGAAGGACTTTCCATACTCAGCAACTTGTTCAGCAGAGGAGAAATATTTTTCTTGAAGTTCCCTGCTCAGCGTTCCGTGGCGTGATCTGATTGGCAGAGAATGCCACCCATAAACGATTATGGGATTCTCATAATCGATTATAGCTGCTGACGGGTGAGCTCCGCTCTGTAACCGTTTAGGTAATTGATTAAGTAATCGTTTACATAAACGATTATGAAGTACATGGTAATCGATTAGATAACCGTTTAAACTCTTCGTAAACGATTATCATAAACGTTTAAGAGCTCTCTATTTTGCTCGCTTCTTTTGTCCTTGAGGCGTATGAAATTTGAGACCTGCATAAAATTGTTAGCACACTCCAACGCCCAAGTTAGAATTTGTAAAAGATAAAATGCACTCACACGCAATCATTCAATGCACGATTGATCTAAAATTCCTAATTCAGTTCTTATGAAAAAGAAATTTTCTTTAGGCAAAGGTTTAGTAAAAATGTCTGCAAGTTGCTTAGATGTTTCCACAAACTCAATCACACAATCTCCTTTTTGAACATGATCTCTAATAAAATGGTGCCTAATTTCTATGTGCTTAGTCCAGGAGTGATAGACCGGGTTTTTCGTGAGGTTTATGGCACTAGTATTGTCGCACTTAATTGGAACAGTTTTTAGATTAATCCCATAATCATTCAACTGTTGTTTCATCCAAATAATTTGTGCACAACAACCGTCTGCAACGTATTCCGCTTCAAAGAAAGGGACAAAGCCACACCGGGCTTGTTTCTTACTATGCCATGAGACCAAGACATTCCCAAGTAAGTGGCATGTCCCACTAGTGCTTTTTCGGTCCATTTTGCAACCCGCAAAATCAGAATCCGAGTACCCAATAAGTGTGCAACAAGACCTTTGGGGGTACCATAAACCCATAGTTTGTGTGCGGTGAGATATCTCATGATGCTTTACCGCTAAGAGATGTGATTCCTTAGGATTTGCTTGAAAACGTGCACACATACAAACACTAGACATAATATCCGGACGACTAGCGGTGAGATAGAGAAGAGATCCTATCATACCTCGATACTTACTTACTTCGACCGACTTACCACCTTCATCTTTGTCAAGATAGCATGATGTGCTCATTGGAGTTGAGATTTCTTTGGCGTTGCTCATTCCAAATCTTTTAAGCAACTCCTTGCAATATTTGGAGTGATTTATAAAAATTCCTACATTGTTTGTTTGATTTGAAGACCAAGGAAGTAGTTGAGCTCTCCCATCATGGACATTTCAAACTCACTTTGCATGATTTTGGAAAAATCTTCACACAAGGACTCATTAGTAGCACCAAAGATGATATCGTCAACATAAATTTGAACAAGTAAAATGTCATGATTTTTGTGTTTAATGAAAAGAGTGGTATCAACTTTTCCTCTTTCAAAACCTTTTTCAAGTAAATATTTGCTCTACCTTCTCGTACTAAGCTCGGAGCTTGTTTTAAACCATATAAAGCCTTTTTCAATTTGAAGACATGATTTGGAAATTCAAAATTTTCAAAACCGGGAGGTTGATCAACATATACTTCTTCTTGAATAAAGCCATTAAGAAATGCACTTTTAACATCCATTCGAAAAAGCTTGAAATCCATGATGCATGCAAATGCGAGAAGCATGCGAATAGCTTCTAATCTAGCCACGGGTGCATAGGTTTCATCGAAATCTATGCCCTCTTGTTGGTTATAGCCTTTTGCAACAAGTCTAGCTTTATTTCTAACAATGATACCGTTTTCATCAAGCTTGTTGCGAAAGACCCATTTGGTCCCAATGACTAGGTGATCTTTAGGCCTAGGGACAAGTTCCCAAACATCATTTCTCTCAAATTGATTTAATTCCTCTTGCATAGCAAGGGTCCAATGCTCATCAAAGATGGCTTCATTGACGTCATTTGGTTCAATTTGAGAGACAAAGGCCATATGATGACATGCATGATTAAGAGAGTTTCGAGTCGTTACCCCTTTTGAGATATCACCTATTATGTTGTCAAGAGGATGGTTCTTTGAGACTCTCCATTCCTTTGGAAGATTTGAGTGAGAGAGTTCTTGAGAGGGTTGAGGCAAGGACTCTTGATCCTCCTTTTGAACTTTTGATCTCTCTTGTTCCTCTAAATAGGTATCTCCAAACACTTCTGCAAGATCATCAACACTTTCTTCATCAAGATTTGGGGTTAGATTCATCAAAAGAAACATGCATGATTCTTCAACAGTTAAAGCACGTTTATTAAAAATTCGAAAGGCTTTACTAGAAGTGGAATATCCAAGAAATAAACCTTCATCGCCTTTAGCATCAAATTTACTAAGGTTATCTTTACCGTTATTTAGAATAAAGCACTTACATCCAAATACGTGAAGGTGGGAAATGTTGGGCTTCCTTCCCTTGTAAATTTCATAGGGCGTTTGTTTTAGAATAGGTCTTATGAGGACTCTATTCATTACATAACATGCGGTGCTTACTGCCCGCTTGAAATACTTAGGAAGGTTGGTCTCATTGAGCATCGCCTCGCAAGCTCTTCAAGAGACCGATTTTTCCTTTCCACCACTCCATTCTACTTTGTGGTGTTCTAGGTGCGGAAAAATTATGCTCAATTCCATTTTCAGTACAAAAGGCCTCAAATGCCTCATTTTGGAATTCCCACCGTGATCACTTCGGATGGATACTATGTTCATTCCTTTTTCATTTTGGATAACTTTAGCAAGTTTACTTAAAGGCAAGAAAAGCGTCATTTTTATGAGAAAGAAATAAAGTCCATGTATAGCGAGAATAGTCATCCACAATAACAAGGGCATAGTAATTTCCACCAAAGCTTTTAGTTCTAGATGGTCCAAATAAGTCCATGTGTAAAAGTTGTAAAGGCCGGTTTATGGAAACAATATTTTTTGATTTGAAAGAGGCCTTTATTTGTTTTCCTTTTTGACAGGCATCACATAATTTATCTTTTTCAAAACGAAGCTTTGGTAAGCCAATTACTAAGTCCTTTTGAACCAACTTATTAAGATGATCCATGTGAATATGAGCCATTCTCCTATGCCATAGCCAAGATTCATCCTCTTTACTAATAAGACAACATGCATCATTTGAAGGTATTTTGTCTAAATCAAGCATATAGATATTTCCAATTCTAGGTCCAATAACAATAACATCTTCATTTATAGAATCCATGACCATGCATTTTGAAGAATCGAAAACCACTTTGTTTCCTTTATCACAAAGTTGACTAATGCTTAGCAAATTATGCTTCAAACCATCCACATACAAAATATTTTCAATAGTGGGATTAGGACTCTTACCAATAGAACCAATCCCAAGAATTTTACCTTTGTTGTTGTCACCATACTGGACATAGCCACTATTCTTAGGTACCAATGAGGAGAACTTGCTTTTGTCTCCTGTCATGTGCTTTGAACAGCCGCTATCAAGATACCAATTTAAGTCCTTGGCTTTCAAGCACACCTACATCATCAAATCATATTTTAACCTTTGGTACCCAAACCATGTTGGGTCCAGATGAGTTAGTTTTTGGCAAAGTACCCTTTGGAATCCATATCTTTTTGCCAACCATATTCTTGTTCTTTCTAATATTGCAAATGGAGGCAGTGTGACCATTTCTACCACAGTGAAAGCATTTAATGAAAGGGCTGCTTGAAGTGTTGTTGTGTGTGACAACCACCTTTTAAAAAATTTAAATAGAGCCGCCACCAATATTTTATTTTATAGGAAAACATTGGAAAACCTATTTTTGAATTATTTTTGAAGAAAAAGGAAAGGTCTTTGAACCAGATTCGAATTCGGGAGTTGGTTACGCGCACGGAAGGATTAGCACCCCTACGCGCCCATTTAAAAAAATGGTACCCGTTAATTGTTTATAAAAATTGTTTGCCTTTTGAAGAAAATAATTCCCTTTATCATTTTTAAAATATTAAAAGAAAGAAACCAAAAGATTATTTAAAAAAAAAGAAACCTTTTTAATTATATTTATTGTTATTTCATTTTTAATAAAACAAAGATACAAACTGATTTATATAGACTTTATGAAAGAAAAAAAAAACATAAATTATAATTAAGTCCCTGACTTGGGTTTTATCCCATTGGAAGACCAAACCTTAAGACATGTTTACATAGAACAGAAAAAACCTATTTTTGCATATACGTCCTTGCTAATTACATATTTACAAACTGACCCTTATTAATTACGTATTTACAGTTCAACCCTTATTTATCATACATTTACAGTTTGGTCCTTATTATATATTTGCAATTTAGGCCCTGTTTATCATATAATTGCAATTTAGTCCCTGACTAGGGTTTGGCCCCGTTGGAAGGCCAAACCCTAACCTAATTTCAGTAGCAGATCCAACAACGACAGCAACAACAATGGCCATAGCAATAACAGTAACAATCACAGCAGTAGCACAAAAAATAAAAGATGAAATCAGACAAATTGCAATAGGAACTTTTGATTACATATTTTATTACAGAACCATATGCATATTTTATTACAGAACCATATGCAGAAGAGAAATGAAAAGAGAAAGATAAAACCTGGGTATTGATATTCTTCCCAGAAAATCAAACAGAAACTAGGAGAAGGGGGTTCCAAAGAAAACCTAGACTAATGGTGTTTTAATTTGGTTCTAGGGGGATCTCACAGGCTCATAGCTTCGGCCTTCCTGCTTCTGCTTCCTTCGTCTTTGTCGTCTTCTTCAGCTTCTTTTGCTCTCGGTTTTTGACCCTCAGGTTCTCCTCTTTAGGGTTCCTCTCGGGTTGGTTTGGCCTTCTCTTTCGTTTTGGCCTCCTCGTGCTCTTCAGCTTTCTTTGGCTTTTATAGGCTCAGCCCTGCGAAAAATTCGAATCACATTAGTATGAAATCAAATCAATAACAGATAAAATAATCAAGAGGATAGGAACGAAAAAACCTCCTTTTGTTTCCAGATCCGTGACTTACGGAGAAGATAGGGAGAGGATGAGAGAGAGTGGTTATAGCCGCGGCTAGGGTATAAGGGAAAGGATGGTTAGGATTTGGAAGTTGAGAGGGAGAAGAGATAAGAGGAAGAGAGGGATGAGGCTAGGTTTAGGGTTTGAAGGTTGCCGCGGCTAGGTTTGGAAGCGTGGGAGCTAGGGTATGCGAGAAAGGAGAGGATAAGGTTGAGGAGAAGATTGGGGCGAAAATGGAGGGTGAGTGTTGGTGCGGCTAGGGTATGAGAGGAGATGATGGTGAGGGGAACGAAGAAAGGAAGGAGAGGGATGGGAGAAGGGGAGCTGCGGCGTTAGGGTTGTGGAGGAGGAGATGAAGTTGATGGTGAGGAAGAGATGTGGTGGGGAGCGCCGCGGCGCCGCGTGGGAAGGAATGAAACTAGGGTTTGAGAGAAGAAAGGGAGGAAGTGTTTTAGGTTTGGAGATTTTTGGGTTGGACGGGTTGGGCTGCAGGTAGAGCTGTCAAAATGAGCCCAGCCCGATGGTATCCATTGACCGCCCGATAAAAATTGGGCTGAGGTTAGTAAAATCTGAACCCAAAAAATTTTTGCTTGGCATTAAAAAAATCACGGCCAGATCGCGGGTTGGCCGCCATAAATTTGGGCGACCCGTGGCAATTATTTTTAAATTTATTTTGCTCTTCACTTATTTTCCCTCTTGTTGTGACCCAATTTTTTGTTGGACTTAGAAACTTACGGGCCGTTAGTCTCGACTAATATCATGGCGTGTACGTGACCGGCTCCTTTATCGCTCGAGAAAACATTTCCCGACCCTAAGAAAGCGTGCTGCTTTGTGAGAGAAAGGCGTGTGACCAGTAGATCCTCAGTCTCCATGGCGCAGTCTCCCATCGTAGCGACTACCCATCACCCTCAGTCTCGGTAGAAGCGCAATGACCCATCGCCCTCAGTCTCCCATCGCCCTCAGTCTCCCATCGCTGACTTTACCCGTCACGCTCTGTCTCCCGGTAGCGAAGCGCGACCCATCTCTCAGTCTCCCATCGCCCTCAGTCTCCCATCGCTGACAGCTACCCATCACCCTCTGTCTCCATTGTGAAGCTGACTGACCCATCACCTCCGTCTCCCATTATTCTTCCTCATTCTTCCCTCTGTTTCAAGGTTCTTGTTTCGTTTTCTATTTGGTGTAATAATTTTTTGGAATCACCCTCATGTATTTGGTGTAATATTCCTCTGTTCTTCCTCTGTTCTCCAGGGTTATCGTTTATTTGTCATGTATTTAGTGCCGATTGTAATGTTTGTGATGACTTTAGTGGAATCTTGAAAACAAATTAAGCATGATATTTTGAATATACTGTGTAATTGACTTGAACATGTTTTGAATATTTGACTTGTAATTGTAAAGATCTTGCGTTATGGGTATATCAATTCGAATATTCAAGCATGGCATATAACCCTCCGCGTGGTACATTTGTCTCTCTTTCTAGATTTTACCTTCTTTTTCCCCAAGTTTTATTTTTGTTTTGTTTTATTTACTTTATCAAATGGTGAAGCAAAGATATTGTTAGGTGTTTCCCTTGTCATCTTCCATATGTGCATAGAAGGTTAAGATATCTGTTTTTCCCCATAGAAGGTTAAGATATCTGTTTTTCCTTCACAGTGCTTAACCATTTGATCAAACTAATTTGTGTTTCAGTTTTGTTTGCTTCGAACATACCTGTGTAGCTAGGCCTTGTTATTATTCAATGCTATTTATTACTGTAAATTCAATGCTCATTCCACTTCATTTGGTTTTTGTTAAATGTTGCAGTGTTTGAATATGAGTACTTGTGTCACTGATGTTGAAGATGGAGAGGATTGCAAAATTTTAGAGAAAAATGATGATTTACGTACATGACAAAGAGGATGATTGCTTTGATCACACAAAGAAAAAAGCAAAAACATATACCTCAGTTGTTGGAATCACTATGAGAAGCTTGGTGTGGATGAGAATGGAATAGAAAGGTGTAAATGCAAGGTTGTGGGAAGGTGTACTCTTGTGGGAGTAAGGGAGGTACTTCTCATTTAAGCAGTCATATTTCAGTGTGTGTAAAAATTCCTAAATATGATAATGTTGGGACAATGATGCTTGATTATGCTTTAAAAATGAGATCTAGAAAACTTGATGATAAGATTGTGCGTGACTTGATTGCACAAATGATTGTACTACATGACCTTCCATTTCAATGTGTTGAGTGGCAAAGGTTTTAGAGCACTTTGTCAATATATTTCTTTTGGTGAGGTCAATAGTGTTTCTAGAAATTCTATTACTGAGGGGATGTAATGAAAATTTACATGCATGAAAAAGAAAAAATTGAAAAATCAATTAGCTAGACTTAATGGTAGAGTGTGTTTAACATCATTGTTGGACTTCATACCTTACTTTCGTGGTTATATGACTCTTGCTCATTTTATTTAAGGCTGGAAGTTAAATAGTAAGTTGTTGAGCTTTTGTCATTTGGAACCCCCACATACGGTCATGAGCTATCAAGAAAAGCGCTTGAGTTACTAAAAGAGTGGAATTGAAAAAAAGTTTTCAATTACTTTGAGACAATCTTTGCCAACAATGATAGTATGCAAAGATAATGAAAAGTCGACTTTGTTTGTCAAATAATTTGTTGTGCAATGGAGACTTCTTTCATATTAGATGTTACGCACATATACTAAATCTCATAGTTCAAGATGGATTAAAGGTAGCAAGTGATGCATTGCACAAAATTAGAAAAAGTGTGACATATGTGAGGGTTGAGAATCAAGAAAAAACTATTTGTTCAATGTATTCAAGAAATTGGGGACATTGATTGGAGTGTTAACTTGCGTTTGGATTGTCCCACTAGATGGAATTCTACTTATTTAATGCTTGAGGCGCACTTAATTATAGTCGTGTTTTTGAATGCTTGAGTTTGAAAGATGAGCATTATCGGCATTGTCCAACAAATGAAGAATGGGAAAGAGGAAAAAAATTTGTGAATTTTAGAGCCTTTTTATGAAATCACCAATATGATTTCTGGATCTAAAATATCCTACATCAATTTATACTTCATGCAAATATATGGAAGATTGAGGTTCTATTGAAAGATAATGGATCAAGCAGTGATGATGTGATTAGAGATATAATTTGCAAAAAATGGTGGAAAAAGTTTGATAAGTATTGGAATGAGTATAGCATAATTCTTGCTTTTGGATGTGTTCTTGATCCTAGGATGAAGTTTCAATTTTTAAAATATGCTTACTCTAGACTTTATTCTAACAAAGCTCATTGTTGATGAGAAGTTAAGCCTTGTGATGAAGAATGCTTTGTATAAACTTTTGATCATTATGTCAACAACATGGAAGCTACTCTATGGAATCTCGTCCTTGAGCTGACTTACAAAAAAAGGGGCAAAAATAAATTTGTCTAAAGATTATGATGTAAGTTTTAGTTTGTTAATTCATTAAATCATTTGTGTTTATGTTATATCATTTCACTTAAATGTAATTTTTATTATTTTGAAATGTGATAGGATTTTGAAAGCGAGATGATAGAAACATTGTCAAATGGAAAATCTGAACTTGACCTCTACTTGGAAGAGCTGGTTGGTCACAAGGATTTAGATGTTTTGGAATATTGGAGGGTATGTCTCAAGATTTGGTGATCTAGGAAGGATGGCTAGTGATATATTGAGTATTCCAATTACCACGGTGGCATCAGGAGTCCACTACAGCATTGGAGGTCGTATTTTGAGCAAGTATAGAAGCTCTTTACTTTCAAAAATTTGGAAGCTCTTATTTGTGCTCGTAATTGGTTGCTTGGGTTCTCACGCAGATGGTAAACCAGCGTTTAGACTTTGTATAACATCATTTGTTTTTCTTTTAATTACTACTATTATGTGTTATTATTGTTATGGCTAAATGTTTATTTTAATGTGTAGAAGGATTTAGTGCTATTGATGGTCCTATTGATCTGCGAATGAAAGGACTGACCAAAAAGTGGATGACAACAAGAATCATCAAATGTCATCATCTTGGATGAGGAAGATTGATGTGAATAGAGATGATAAGCTCTAATATTTTTTTGAGATGGATCCTTGTGTTTTTATGTTTCTTTTGTTTGTTATCCTATATTTTTGTGATATGATTAGCTCTTTATGATGTTTTGTAATGGGATGAACAAACTACATAGACCCATGATTTTCTTACTTAGTCGTTTGACTTGTCTTGGTGGTTCTTTATGTTATTTTGTAATGGGATGGACAAAGAAACTTTATAGACCCATTATCTATTTATTTAGTCGATAGCTTGTCTGAAGGTTTTCTTTCCTTATCATAGCCACATCCAGCTTGAGATTGTTTCTTTGATATCCTCACATGGTTGCCTTGTTGTAAAATATGAAGTTGTTGAAAATGTTTTCAATGCAAGTGAAGTGAGGACCAAGTTTGTTTCTAAGAACATGGTCCTTCACGAATGCATCGAGTATTAAAAACCATATCTTGAATATTCCCACTTGAACAATTCTTTATGAGTCATATAATTATTTATACACACGTAGCTTGTCTTCATTGATATAATTATTTATTACTCATACACATCAATGTTCATCATAATTTTTAAGTAGCCCATTGGGCGGCCCAGTTTAATGGCCGTGACCACATGATGGGCTGTGAAATTTGGGCTAACAAAATAGTGGCCGAAATAATTTTGGCCCGATCGGGCCCGGCCAGAAAATGTCCTCGGCTTGAATGGGGTCATTTGGCGAGCAGTGGGCGGCAAGAATGACTCTGTTGCGGTGATGGTCCGCGTGAGGCTGTGATGAAAGTGGGCTTGGGGGCGCATCAGCAAAAGGGTGTGTGCGTAGCAGGCTGGAGGATGGGCTGTTGAGTTGGGCTGCTATTAGCACCACCCAATTTTATTTTTGGCACCCCCACTTTCTTTTAAAAATAATAAAATCCTTTTTCCTCTTTCTATTCATTTTTCTTTTCTTTCCTTCTTCTCCTTTATTCTTTATTATAAAACCAAAATATTATTTATTATTACTACTACTAATTAATAAAAGTTAAAATAAAATAAAGTAAAATAAAAAGGCCGGACAAAATTAGGGTACTACATTGTGATTAACAAGTTTAAAGGATTTTTCATGCGTTTGTGGATTATAACCCAAACCGGCTTTTCCAAAGGTACCCTTTTGTTTTCCGAATAGAATGTTTAAGTTATCCCTTCCCATGGTAAATTTGGCAAGGGTGTTTTCCAAATCTTCAATCTTGTTTTTCAAAACATTGCATTCATCACACTTGAAAGTATCAATCTTTTGGTTTTCACAAAAGGTGCAAGTAGAAACTTCAGTCACAACAACTTGTTTTTCCTTAAAAACTTCCATCTCTTGGTTTAAGAAAATAATTTTAGATTCAAGAGAAGAGATGGTTTTCTTAGAAGAAGAAATAATTTTTCGAAGTCTAGTCGTTTCATTATTTAATTCTTCACAAGCAATAAGCAGCTCATCATAAGTTAAAGGAGATTCGAGTTCAAGAGCATTTACCTCATTCTCCTCGTGTTTTGCCATGAGACATAAGTTGGCCTCCTCATTTTCTGATTCATCAGATGAGTCCATATCATTGTCATCCCAGGCAATGTAGGCTCTTCTTCCTTTTGATTCCTTTTGTGGTCTTCTATCAAATTTTTCATTTTTCTTCTGACCATGAGGGCAGTCGGGTTTTATATGTCCCTTTTGACCACACTTATAGCAAGTTGGATTAAAAGAAGTTCCTTCCTCATTTTTCTTTTGAGGATTTTGTACCTTGCCCGTTCTCCCCTTTTGCCTCATGAACCTTTTGACCCTCCGAACCCTCAGACTTATGTCTTCCTCATTCTCATCTAGACTATCATTGTTGTCAGATTCCTCTTTTTCATTTACGATTTCTTTGAGAGCAATTCCTTTCTTTTTCTTATCACTTTCTTCACTCTCAGTGAGTCGATTTAGTTCAAGTTCATGTTCCTGCAATTTTCCAAACAAGGTTGCCAATGATATAGTAGATAAATCTTTAGATTCAGATATAGCAGTAACCTTGGGTTGCCAGTTTCTATTTAAACATCTAAGAACTTTATTAATTAAATCTTCATTACTGAAGACTTTCCCAAGAGCTCTGAGATGGTTTATTATATGGATGAACCTTTTTTGCATATCTTGTATGTTTTCACTTGGTTTCATCCTAAATAACTCATACTCATGGGTTAATGTGTTCATTCGAGCCCTCTTGACCTCGGTAGTACCTTCATGGGTCAATAGAAGGGTGTCCCACATTTCTTTAGCAGTCTTGCAATTTGAGACCCTATAGAACTCATCGTAGCTTAAAGCAGTAGTGATGATGTTCTTAGCCTTCAAATTGGATTGGGCCTTTTTCTTATCATCTCCGGTCCAAAGTGATCTTGGTTTGTCTACCCTGCATCATTAATTGATTGAGTGGGGACAAATGGACCATCTTCCACAGCATCCCAAATATCAAGATCAACACCCTCAAGAAAGATTTGCATTCTACCCTTCCAATAACCATACCCTCACCATTGAAAAATGGGAGTCTGCATTCATGGAAGTTCCTAGTTATTGTTTGAAGTCATTCTCTTGAGGCGGTTAAGTCCTTTATACAAGAGTCTAGCTCGATGCCACTTGGTTACCAAGTGACTTCAAACACAAGAGGGGTGAATTGTGATAGCGGTGCTTATATAAAAATTACAGATAAATTCTTGAATTAAAAGAAACTTGAAAGAAATAAATTGCGAAAAAGATAAATAACTTGAAGAATAAATTGCAGGAATTAAATTGCAATAAATAAATGACAGAAAATAAATGACCAAAAATTAAAAAAAAATTAAATAAAGTGCTTGAATGATAAAGAGGCAGAGAGCAAAGAAGAGCACGCAGCAGATTATCTGAGTTCGCCACCAAACACCCTGTGGCCTACGCCCCGTCCCCAAGGCAAAGCAACGTGGGATTTTCACTAAATCACTAGCTTTTAAATCGAGGTTCAGCTAGAAACCTTTACAACTCTATACCAGAGCAATACGTTCAAGAGATATCACCTCTCTATGAACACCTTGGGATTCCTACCCAAAAAGAAATGTTTTTTACAAATAAAATGAGATGAGAAAGATACACTCAATAGTGCAGATATAACAAATTGAAGCTCAAATAATACAACTTAAATTATGTAGAATAAAAAGCTCTCAAGAAATTGAGCTCAAAATAAGTGTGAGTGATGGAGAATATTTGACAGAGTTTTGGCACAAAGAATAAGTGAGTGTTGTTTTTTTGGAATGCACAGCGCTGTCCTATATATAGGCAAAAAAAGAAAGAGCCATTGGAAAGACGCGGAGAGAGAATTGGCATTAAAAAAAAAACGCGTTTGACAGATAAACATTTGCTGTCAATTGGTCATAAGATGACAGCTGCAATTTGTTGGAAACATGATACACGGATGACATTTAAAAAGGGTGTAATCGATTATAAAGTGATCAAAAGACACGGAGACGGAAATGATTCTCGGACACACTTGGTGTCCGACATCGTAATTCCATACGACCTCTCCCCAGCTCGGCATGCGACCTCTCCCATTTCTAAGATACGATCTTTCCACACAGCTCGGCATACGACCTCTCCACAGCTCGACATACGATCTCTCCACACAGCTCAGCATACGACCTCTCCACACAGCTCGACATACGATCTCTCCACACGGCTCTAAGATACGATCTCTCCACACAAATTTCGACGCCGCAGACGAGATTTGCATGTCAAGATATCACTGCTCGACACGGAGAAGAGGAGCACGTCATAAACGATTATGAATATCCTTATAATCGTTTAAGGGTATTCTGTTTCTTGCAACAAGCCAAAGAAAACTTAAAACATTTTTCAGAAAAATATTTTGAGCACAACTTAAGAATTTTTCGAAATACTTTGTGCCTAACAATAATTTAGGAAAAATTATCATAAAATCAGTTTTAGAATAAAAATCATTTTGTGAGTGTGTGATTTAATTAGTTGAGAGCATTTTATTACTACTTACAAATAGTCCTAAAAATAAAATAAATACTTAAAAAAAACTTTGATCCTTGGTAGGCGTTTTGGTGTAATTTTCCGCTTTTTGCACATGACTATTCGTGGAACTCCTTTTGTCAATCATCAAAACAAATCCTGTCAAGGCATGAAATCACACTTGAGTGCGGTGGTGTATAAGACTGTCCACCACTACCACCACTGCTACTGTTACCTGCTGTGGCTTTGTTGGCGCGCACAGGTGTGTTGGTGGTGCCCCTGCCACGCCCTCCAGAACGCCCTGCTGTGCCTCTCCCTACTATTGTTCTGCCACGACCCGGTCCACGTCCACCACGAGGACAGTCCCCCCACCACTCGGGGAATCCATGAAGCTGAAAACACGAGCTTTCGTCGTGTCCTTCTCTGTTGTAGTGAGTACAGAATTTGTCAGAATTGTCCACAAGTTTAGATTTACCTCGTGCATCGGGTGTACCTTTAAAAGCCATGACATTGTCACGGTTCTGATGACTTGAAGACTCTCTTCGCAGCAACCTCTCATCTTGTATGACTCGCTGATATGCTTGATCAATGTTTGGTAACTGATGCGTTCATTATAGCATATGGTTTATTGTTAGTTTTGCATTGCATAGTAGTCATTTTAGTGGTTTTTATCCATAGTTTGCATGCATTTTGCTTGATTTAGATAATGCACTTGGTTTGAGTTCAATTGTGCAGAAAAGAAGGTTATTGGCCTAGGAAAGCGGAGCTAGATCACTTAGACGGATGTTGCAACTAACTCGAGGCCAAAATAACAAAATATGGCAAGACCAGAGGAAAACACGGCCTACCCGTGTTGATGCCACGGCCGTGCCTTGGGAGACAGGAAGAAAATCCAAGGCGAAAGCGATGAATAACACGGCCAGGCCGTGTTTTCACTGGCCGTCTTACGCTTCCAGGAGAGAAACACGGCCTGGCCGTGTCGTCCCAGCGCCGTGTCGGGCTCCTTCACTATTACGTGCTTTACAAGCGACGGCCAGGCCGTGCCGTGCTCCTGCCGTCTTTGCGTCTCGAGGACTTTTATTTTTGCGCGTTTTGACTTAATTTTGAGATGTTTTTCTACCCTTTTGGCAAAGTTGAGGAATCAATGGAGTCTTTTGTTGTTTCTACATCTCAATTGCTTGGTTCTTTCTCTTTCATGAGGAACTAATTCTTTTGTACTAGGGTAAGATGAACTTTGTGGATCCTTTTATGTAATTGAATTCAGAATTTTCAATGCAAGTTTGATGTATGTCATTTGATCAATTATCTCTTTTCTTAATGCGATTCTATGCTTGATCACCATGGGGTTGAACTAGGGTTTGACATCAATTGGAAAGTTGAAGTTTTAAACTTGCTTTGGGATATTTTGACATATCTATAGGGTTATAGGGATATAATTCTCTTTGGTATGAGTTTGTATAAATCCTTATCCTTATTGCTTGATTTAATTAATTGGAACCTAAGGGATTAGGGCCTATTAGTTGAATTAAAGGGATTAAGAGGAAAGGAATTTTCGTTAATCTAATTTAGAGGATTCGGACTTCAAATACGTGATCATTACTTGCATTGGAATAGGATTCAAGAGCGTAAAGGGTGAGACAAAGGGATTCGAACCCTAGTCACTCTATTCTCCTTAATATTTAAATCAATTGTTTTGTTAGTCATTATCTTATTGTTGAACACGAATTACACAATTCAAACACTACTCGTTCGTCTGATAGTTCAAATAGTACATCGTTGGTATAGTTAAGAATTGGTCACAATCCCTGTGGATACGATCTTTTATTACTTAACGACGAAATCGTACACTTGCGATTTTGCCCAACAAGGTTTTGGCGCCGTTGCCGGGGATTGTTGAATTAATTTTTAACAAGGCAAACGAGTACCTTTTTGAACTATTTCTTTTACTTATTTTCTGTTAAAAAAAAATTATTACATTAACTGTTGCTTTGCTACTGATCTTTCCGTTTAGTCTTGTGCATGCGAGGTAAACAAACAGGTGAACTGTTGTTTGACTCGGAGATTGGAAAGACTGCAAAGGCATTAAGGAAGAAGGCTAAGGAAGCAAAACAACAACAAAAACAATCCTCCGCATCTACTTCTCAAGTCACCACTCAAGAAGTCATGGGGGACCAACCACGCACTTTGGGTGATTTTGGGAGATGGAACAACCATGCAAGGGCTGTCAATGCGTACCAACAGGTTGAGGCAAATGCTAATTTTGAGATCAAGCCAGCATTGTTGAACACTCTCAAGCAAAGCCAATTCTCGGGGAATGAGATTGATGACCCAAATCAACACCTGGTGAGTTTTTATGAAATCTGTGACACCTTTGGGATGGCTGGAGTGACTGAGGGAAGCAAGAAATTGAGGCTTTTCCCTTGGACCCTGCGGGAACGAGCAACAGATTGGCTTGACACCTTGCCTACAGGAAGCATTGCAACTTGGGATGATTTGGAGGAGAAATTCATGACAAAATTTTTTCCACCCTCCAAATTCATCAAAAGAAGAGGTGAGATTCATGGCTTCCAACAGAACCAAAGTGAGAACTTGTATGAGGCATGAGAGAGATTCAAGCTCCTTCTAAAGAGGTGTCCAGGACATGGATATGATGACTTCAACCAGATGCAAATGTTCTGTAATGGTTTGAGGCCGAACACCAGGATGATGTTGGATGCCTCAGCTGGAGGTACAATCAATAACAAGACAGCTACAGAAGCAAGAACCTTGGTGGAGCAAATGGCTTCCAATGAGCAGTTATGTCAGAATGATAGAGGGACACTGGGTAAAAGAGGAGTCCTAGAATTGGAAACACAAGATGCGCTCTTGGCTCAAAAAAAATTAGTCTCTCAACAATTGGAGGCTATCACAAAAGAGTTGAAAGCACTGAAATTGGGAACCTCTTCCTCTGCTCAGGTGAACCAAGTAAATCAAAGTTTGAGATGTGACTTCTGCCAAGGGTCTCATGAGAATGGAGGGTGTGATACATTAGGAGACTCCAAGGAGCAAGCTAATTACATGGGTGATTTTCAAAGGCAAGGAGGGAATCCGTATTCTAACACCTATAATCCAGGGTGGAAGAATCATCCCAACTTCTCTTGGAAGCAGCAAGATAACCCATCATCCAGCAACCCTCCACAACCGCAAAAGCAAGATAGGCCAAATCAATTAGAAGAAGCTCTATTCAGTTTATGAAGATGACACAATCCAACTTCCAGAATCATGAGTCCCATTTCAAAAACCAGGAGGCTTCTATCAAAAATCTGGAGAACCAAATTGGGCAACTCTCAAAGCAACTAGCGGAGCAATCGAAAGGTAAGTTTTCTGCTAGCACAATTAACAATCCTAAGAATGAAAATTGTAGTGCTGTTTTTTTGAGAAGTGGAAAGTTGTTGTCTGAAGTAGAGAGAAAGAAACAGAGCAAAAAAAGTGAAGTGGATAGAGTTGAAAAAGAGAGAGTGGAAGTAGAAAAAGAAGTTGAAAAAGAAAAGGGTGGAGTTGAAAATGAGAATAGAGAAAATATTGAAAAAGAAAAAAAAAGAGAAGGTGAGGAAGACAGAGTTGTTACAGACCAACTGCAAGTACAAGAGAAGCACAGAGTTGTTCCTCCATATAAGAAGCTGCCATATCCTCTTGTGAGCAAGAAAAAGGAGAAGGATGAACAATTCTCTAAGTTCATGGATGTCTTCAAGCGCCTCCAGATCAACATTCCTTTCGCAGAAGCTCTGGAGCAAATGCCTTTATATGCCAAATTCATGAAGGAATTGTTAACTAAAAAGAAGAAATTCAAGGAAGATGAGACTGTAGCATTGATAGAAGAGTGTAGTGCCATCATTCAAAGAAAGCTCCCTCCAAAGCTGAAAGATCCTGGAAGCTTCACAATTCCCTGCACTATTGGGAATTTGAATATCGACAAAGCCCTTTGTGATTTGGGAGCTAGCATTAATTTGATGCCGTTATCTATGTTGAAGAGGCTGGGAGGAGGTGAAGTCAAGCCTACAAAAATGACACTGCAGCTGGCAGATAGGTCAATCAAATACCCTTATAGAATTATGGAAGATGTATTGGTAAGGGTTGGCAAATTCCTTTTTTCGGCAGACTTTGTGATCCTTGACATGGAAGAAGACAAGGAGGTCCCTCTTCTTCTTGGAAGACCTTTCCTAGCTACAGGAAGAGCCTTGATTGATGTCCAACAAGGTAAATTAATTTTGAGGTTCCAAGATGAGAAAGAGACTTTCAATGTGTTTGAGGCTATGAGGCATCCCGATGACACCGAAAAGTGCTCTAGAATTGATGTGATTGGGCAGCCGGTTGGAGAGAATCTTGATCAAGACCGACCTTCCAAACCCTTAGAGCAGGTGACAATGAATTCTATTAAGGAGATGTCTGAAGAGCTGGATGATGGGATGGAAAAAATTTTAGTGCAGGAAAAAGGAAGAAAAGGAAAGAGTAGTTTGCATATGAGCCATGGGAAACAATTCCCAAATTGCAAAATTCCAAAGAAGGCACATGTAGAACCTACTCATTCTTATGAAAAGCACACCAAACAGGCGAGGGATGACAATGTCCACCCACATAAATTCAAGAGGAGAAAAAGGAGACCAATGCGAAAAAGGGAAATGATTTCCATGCAAGCACTCAGGGCTATGGGTGTGCATCTTCTCAAGGAAGGTGGTGCCTCAATCTTCTTTTCCTCCTTTAAGGAGCCTTGATCGACTCCTTCAAGCGTCAAGCTAGTGACGTTAAAGAAGCGCTTCTTGGGAGGCAACCCAAGGTGTAGAAGAGTGCATCCATATATAAAAAAAAGGGGGCAGTGCTGTGACACACGGCCTAGCCGTGTCCTAGGCCACGGTCGTGTGGGTTAAAAAAAAAAGAGAAGGAAAGAGACAGTGAATAACACGGGCTAGTCGTGCCCTATGGCACGCCCGTGTTCGAGCGTCCTTCAGCCAGGATTAGGCGTTCCTCAAGTGTGCCTGACCTTACCTAATCCTTCCCCCAGCTGACGGGTCTTGACAACACTGTCCACAAGATTCAGGACATGGTCTTTGCACTGTATAACTGACACCTCCAGCAATATCCTGGCCAGTTCCCTCCTCCGCCCCCACAGTGAGTCCTCTCTTGCATCATCCCTATCTCAGTTAAATTGTTTACATTAGGGACAATGTAAATTCTTAAGCTTGGGGTAGGGCATTTAAATTTTTGCATTTAGTTTTGCATATTAGTTTTGCATTTTTAGTTTAAGGTTTGCATATTTGTTTTAATTGTTGTTTTGTTCGCATCATTTTATCCCCCAATTGTACGCTATCCTCTTGTGTTTTGGCATTTGTGCTACAATCTTTTTGAAATTTGAGATTGCAATGATTTGGAACCCAACTATTTTCTCTTGTGATAGGCTTCAAGGCAGTATTCTTAATGTACATAGGGATGATCTTTGGATAAGTTGAGAATTAGCATGTGGCACTCTGATTTGATGTTTTTCACTGAATTTAACTTCTAAATGTGAGACTTGAGCTTAATATTGGGGCTTTTACTTTATCATGTTTATATGCCCCCTTCTCCTTGTATGAGTGTGTCCATCCTGATTGTGCTCTCTAGAACTTGACTTGAAACCATTTCAAAACTTGAACATTTTTGTCAACACACTTGAATATGATTTAGGCAATTTAGGCATGTTTCAAGCCTCTGTTTGTTGAATGAAAACTTCCTCTAGTTGCCCCTTTTGAGCCTGAAATTAAATTAAATTTTCTTGGTACCCAGATAATTGCTAAATGTTAGAGTACATTTTAAAGTATGTGTAAGGGGGCAATTAGTTGTGAATCTTGTGTAAATTATGCAGTGCTTGACATTTGGGACCTCTTCTGTTATTCAATTCCTTCCCAGTAACTCAAATGGGGGAGGAAACAAATAAAAAAATAATAATAATAATAAAAATAATAATAAATATATAAAATAAAATAACAGAAGAGGAGCAAAGTAAAAAGGTGTTGAAAACGAAAGGGAGAATGAATTGTTCCGCTTATGCTGCTTTAAAAGGGTTGTTTTCTTTGTCTATTATTTTAGCCCTTGTGTTCCCCCTTTCTTGTTTTTATCCCACCGTCAAGAAAAATCCCATGGCCACGTTACAACCTTACAAAGACCTTTTGATTCTGGTGTGTTTTCATGAAATGTATGCGGAGATTTGGTTAATAGTCAAGCTTATGGTAGAACACTTTCATGGATGGATTTGAGCGATTTGTCATAACCTTTAAATACTCGGAGAGTTGTGAGGAGAGTGCCCTATCAGTGAGAGACGTGATTCCAGAGCGCCTGATTCTCTAATTGAACTTGATTTTGGTTGTCCATATTGTCTGTTCTAGCCTTTAGCCTATTGTTTGAATGTGCTATCATCCCGGGTTCCTTACTTGTTGCGTCTCTTGTTTCTTTGCTTATCTTTGGCCACTGCAATTGCTTGAGGACAAGCAAGATTCTAAGCTTGGGGTAATTTGATGCGTTCATTATAGCATATGGTTTATTGTTAGTTTTGCATTGCATAGTAGTCATTTTAGTGGTTTTTACCCATAGTTTGCATGCATTTTGCTTGATTTAGATAATGCACTTGGTTTGAGTTCAATTGTGCAGAAAAGAAGGTTATTGGCCTAGGAAAGCGGAGCTAGATCACTTAGACGGATGTTGCAACCAACTCGGAGGCCAAAATAACAAAATATGGCAAGACCAGAGGAAAACACGGCCTACCCGTGTTGATGCCACGGTCGTGCCTTGGGAGACAGGAAGAAAATCCAAGACTGAGCAAACAGTGAATAACACGGCCAGGCCGTGTTTTTCACCACTACTGCCGCTTCGCTTCCAGAGCAACACGGCCTGGCCGTGAACCGTCCCTCACGCCCGTGTCGGGCTCCCTTTCACTATTACTGCTTTATAGCAAAGACGGCCAGGCCGTGCCAGTCTCCACGGCCGTGCTGCGTCTCGGCCAGACTTTTATTTTTGCGCGTTTTGACTTAATTTTGAGATGTTTTTCTACCCTTTTGGCAAAGTTGAGGAATCAATGGAGTCTTTTGTTGTTTCTACATCTCAATTGCTTGGTTCTTTCTCTTTCATGAGGAACTAATTCCTTTGTACTAGGGTAAGATGAACTTTGTGGATCCTTTTATGTAATTGAATTCAGAATTTTCAATGCAAGTTTGATGTATGTCATTTGATCAATTATCTCTTTTCTTAATGCGATTCTATGCTTGATCACCATGGGGTTGAACTAGGGTTTGACATCAATTGGAAAGTTGAAGTTTTAAACTTGCTTTGGGATATTTTGACATATCTATAGGGTTATAGGGATATAATTATCTTTGGTATGAGTTTGTATGAATCCTTATCCTTATTGCTTGATTTAATTAATTGGAACCTAAGGGATTAGGGCTTATTAGTTGAATTAAAGGGATTAAGAGGAAAGGAATTTTCATTAATCTAATTTAGAGGATTCGGACTTCAAATACGTGATCATTACTTGCATTGGAATAGGATTCAAGAGCGTAAAGGGTGAGACAAAGGGATTCGAACCCTAGTCACTCTATTCTCCTTAATATTTAAATCAATTGTTTTGTTAGTCATTATCTTATTGTTGAACACGAATTACACAATTCAAACACTACTCGTTCGTCTGATAGTTTAAATAGTACATCGTTGGTATAGTTAAGAATTGGTCACAATCCCTGTGGATACGATCTTTTATTACTTAACGACGAAATCGTACACTTGCGATTTTTCGCAACAGTAACGGATCTTGAGAAAGCAAATTTGAGCGAATCGTTGCGTAAGCCCCATTAAGGCCCATAAGAAAATGATGTAGATAGTCTTCGGCACGCAAATCAATCACTTGTTTGTTGATATCACTGGTACAACCTCCACATTTGCAAGTCGGCTTTTTGACATAAGTCACAAGTTCGTCCCATATACGAGACAGACGACCAAAGTAGGCCGACACCTCTTCACCTTTGCCTTGCTTGCATTCTCCTAGAGATGCCTTTAATTGGCATATACGAGTCCCATTCACAACGCAAAAGCACTGCTTGAGATGTGTCCACAAGGATTGCGCATCATCATAATAAGAAAGAGTAGAGCACAGTGATGGCTCAATAGTGTTGAGCACGCTATGAGCATCGACTGCACTGCGGTCCAGTACTCCAATTTCTCAGGTGTCGTTGGTTTTGGGACTTTCCCTTCCACAAAACCATATTTTCTCTTTGCTTGCAATGAGGTTCGAATTGCCCTTGCCCATTCATCATAATTCAGACCACACAATTGTATTGGTGTAATCACGTTGCCGGGATTGTCATTGGAGCCGAGAAAAAAAATCAAGTCCACCTTCTTCTCGCCATTACCACTATTGTCGTCAACTTTCTTCTCACCATTACCACTGTTCTCACCCAGAATCTCTTATGGTTCTCGATGTGGAAGAAAAAAATATGTGTTTAATTTTCCCTAGGATATCCCTAGCTCTGATACCATGATAAGTTTCACCCAAAAGAATTTTGTCTCTATTCATTCATCAGGACCACAATATATATACACATCACAAGGCATCGTTACAAACCTACAGGCCATAGGAATTCCAGCCGCTAATCACACCTATAATCAAACTAAGACTAACAGATGACCTTTACACTCCTAAATATAAGGTAACGGCAACAACCAATAACAACAATAAATAACAATAATATCTCAATAATCCCAATATAAAGCAAACCATTTAAAAGATGGGGCGGCAATGTTTGTGATATGTGAATGGTCCTTTGAAGATTCTGTATTGTCTAATTCAAAATACTAATCAAGCTTGACATAGAGAATATTATTGCTAATAGAGTTAGCATTCCGACTCTTAAAAGACTGAATTGCGTGAAGTATTAGGCATTTTATGGTTTGGTTTATAGAATTGGTTAGGAGTGTGGATGGGTCGGGTCGGTGTGAGTTTAACCTAAATCAAGATGCGACCCAATGAATTTTTTAGGTTGAGTTTGCCTTCAAACTTGGTTTTAAACCTTTCTCGACACAACCCACTTAGATTCGATTGGATTGAGTCGGGTATCAGGTTTACCCAAACAAAGTAAACAAAAAAAAAAGGTAAAGAATACGTTACACACACACACACACTCCTTTCTATTCTCGTACCAGATCCAACTTCTGGAAACTTCATAATCACATCACATTAGAAACAAAATTTCTAGAATCCAGAGCATAGATTCACGGGAGGGGAAGATTGTTTGGGTAAATTGTAAAAACATGCAGGGCTCAATGCATTCTGTAACATCTCAACTTCTCTAAGCCTAATAATTAGAGATCCTAAGCTAAAAAAGGGGATTTAATCCTTAAGGATTAACAATGTTTATAGTCTTTAATTTAACAAGTTAATGCTAAATTGGAGCTTAGGGGTAAAATGGTATTTTTTCCAATGATTTGGGAAATGTGAGACTAATTATTTAAGAGTAGTTCTAAATGATTAGATTACCCAAGATTTTATTAAGGACCAAATGACAAAATCTATAGAATTTAAATGGGATTTGTGAGTTAATCCTAGTAAAATCTTTGACCATGACCCACCATACATCACACTTATGGCCCCTCCACGTTAACACCTCCCTTTCTCTCTTCTCTTCTCCCTTCACTCGACCTGGACCAGAAAAAAGAAAGGGAGAAATCAAAAGAAAGAAAAGAGAAAAGAGGAGGGGAAGAGTAAGAGAGAGAGGCCGAGCGATGGAAGAGGAACGGAGGGTGAGCCACGGTGGCTCTGCGTGCGCGACGGTGGGAGGTGGTGGCGCACCACCACTCCATGGAGAAATGTGGCCGAGGAAGAAAGAGAGAGAGAGAGAGAGGGGTCGAGAGCTTGAACCATGGAGAGGAATGGAAGAGGAAGGGAAGAATCAAGAGTACTCAACCATCATCTTCATCTCCACTAATTTCTCAAGTTAGGGTTTGGCTCTCCAAACACCCAAGTGAGTTTCCTTTTTGGGGTTATTGTCATATAGAGGTTGGGAACCTTAAAAAACCAATATTTAGGTTGATTACATTTAGTTCATGGTTTGGTTGTTTTGGCTCTTGACCTTGATTTATTTGTTGATGATTTGGGGTTGTTGAAAGAACCCCATTATGTTGCTTTGGATATGATTTGGGTGCCTCTAACGTGTTTGATATATGTCTTCAATGAATTTTCCAAACAATCTTGTAATAGGAACCATGAGCCAACTCATAGGCTCTTGGAAATGGTTATGACTCTTCGTAAATGCCTAAAATCTAATTATGTTATGATTGTTGTTATTGCTCTTGTTGGATGGTTGAGAATATCACTTTTAATTCATGATAAAAATCAAGTATTATGTTAAGTTATTCCCATGAATGATTGACTAGGAAAACTCTCTGTTTTGGCATATAAGTCACATTGTTTTGGCTCTTTAGGTATAGGGTTTCAACCCTTATTATTAGTAACGCGAAATGAGTTAAATCCATTTCCAATTAATGTTTCTAAAAGGACATGGTTATGCCTCTTCAAGTGGTAAAGCTTGGCACCCATAGGTTCAAGCTTAGGGTTTATATTTCCTTTCACTTGATTCTAAAAGAATTTCATTTAAGTTGTGTGTCTTGGTTGTTTTGTTCATGATCTTGATACATTTTAAGGTTATGGGATTGTTGATTAATTCCATGAACAATTGGTGAGTAAACTCCTATATTTTTGCATGGTAAAGCCTTAGTGGTGTTAAAGAAAATTAGAAAAAAGACTCAAACCACTTTCCTTACCCTCGTCATGTTAATTTCTCTAAAGGGTAGTGTTGATGTGTGTGGCTTGAACTTGCTATCCATTTACTTTAAATAATGTTTTTAAAACTAGATAGATTATGAACTTTACATTCTTACATACTCATGCTAGCTTTTTGACGTAAATCATTCTGATTAATAAATGTCACTCATAAACGGTATGTAAGGGGATGGGTTAAGAGAACTCACTGAGATTTTTAAATCTCACCCCTTTTATTTATTTATTTAAGATGACAGGTACTTTTTGAGACTGAAAATTAAATTCGAGAAATTGCTTAACAGTCCATAAATAAATGATGATGTCGGCCAATAGGCCATATCGGATCACGAGTCTTTTTTTTTAATGTCTTAAGGTTTATGTACGAGTCTTTGTATTTGTGTACGAGTCTTGATTGGATTAGTGAGTAATTCCCTTATAAGAGTCGGGGTATTACACATTCGTCCCCAATGATGGCTCTTTGGATAAATCTTAAAAAAATGCAAAAGAGAAACAAGGGAGGAGGAGATTGTGGCATGTCACTGTCTCACCGCCAACGATGGCGTCTCCAGTCGATCTATGTCCAGATCTAGCTTCATGATGTCTTCGCATGTCCTGACTTCCCCTCACTCTCGCAAACACCTGTCTGGTTTGGCATACGCAATATGCTCATTGGCTACTCGATTCTTCCTCCTCCGAAATGAAGGAGAAGACTTTTGCCACCATCTCCAGAGTCTCCACCTTGGAAGAAGACAGGTCGAAGGAGACGGGTCGTGTGGATGGTAAATCAACTAAGGGAATTGCCTTAGACCCCATCATACCTTCTAGTAGAATTAGCTATTAATACTACTATTATAAAGGTCCAACTTTATATGTACCTAACTGATTATAAAGCTCACCAGCCAACAGTGGGAGCAAGATATAGACCATTAGTAGCATTTAGCAACTTAACTATTCCCAAGGCCCACCAAGTCAATAAGTCATGTATATGATCCAATGGTCATGAGTAATCAAACATGATTGATAATATTTTTAAGCGTGATCGGTTAATAATAAGTTATAATTTATTTTTAATTATTTTTCACCTTTATAAATTACGAAAATAGTTTTCAATTTTGTAAATATTTTTATTAAATGAAATAAAAAATATAATAAAATAAATTGTAAAATATTTAATAAATATGTTTAACTTTTACAGGTATTTTAATAAAAATTTACTTTGCCTAAGGCCCAAAATTCCTCTACGGCCCTAGAAGGAGATGACCATCATAGTTTGTGTCACCCTCAGACACTGTGTCACTATCGGGGTCTTGTCGGCATTGGGGTCTGTAGTGAAATTGAGAGTTTGGGTGATGGGAGGGATAACGTTCGATTGTGTACAGCGAAGGAGACAATTCGAGATAGTTGGGAGAAGTAATTGGGTAAGAGTCGTAATATTTTTTATGTTTGGTCGAGTGGGTCGGGTTCATCCGAGTTGGAAATCGCAGAACCTATTACCCAACTCAATTGATGGGTTCAACAGTACAAAATAGAAACCAACTTTACCTGGTTACCAGACTCAACTCAGTTTTTGTGGGTTGTGTCGGGTTGGGTTGTTTGGGCTTGTCCGACCTACCCAACCCATATCTATGTCTATAAAGACTAATCATTGTTTCAAAGAGACCAAAGCTTGCGAAATTAATGTCCAAAATCAAATTAAATTAGAAAAGTCATTTTAGTTAAATTTTAGGAAAAAAAGTGATCTTATTAATGTTGTATCAAAAAGCATATGTTTTAGAGACTTTACATATATAGAGTGATCTTCATAAGGCAGGAAAAATTATTCTTTGTTTAGTTATAATTATAAAAGAAATTTTTTAATCAAAATATTGTAACTTGTTTAAAATTTTTAATTTAGATTTGCACCCCAAAAATTTTTTATGACCATATTTTATAATATGAGAAATAATAACTAACTAACTCAATTATTCATGTAAAAAAGCTATATATTAAACAAAAATTTATTTTTCACAATCAAGATTTTTATCGACTACTCCCTTAACAAAACACAATATATATGTATTTGATTCAAATTTAGATTAAATATATGTATTTTTTTTGCTTATATTTGATTACAGAGGGGTGTATATTAAAACATGTCGTATTTAAAGTGACGTCATTATCGAAGTGATGATGAGTAGTAGTCCACTTAACATAGTGGATATACCAAGTGGTGTCCGATGCGATGATTAAAGGGCAAGCTAAGATCAATAATAAACAAACTTTTTTTTTTTAAGTAGCAGGTATATAGAACAATTAAGTCACAATATCGTTTGTATGGGGGCCTATATCCAAATAAATAAATTATTCAACATATTGTAATGGTAGACATTCGATCATTTGAATGATCATATCTTCTTCTCTCTAAAGAAAAGCCTACATATATCTAGGATATAGCTGCATGCCCCGACGTCTATGCAAGCGTGTAATATTATCATGCATCAACTCCGCATCTTTGGGATCTACAAGTAAACATTAGCATCCATTCCATTAGAAATCTATAAGGTGTGGGGATATATCATGTTCTGGACCATATTTACAGTTTCCTACTGCCCAAATCAAACCACATGAAAATTCTCTCAATAAAGGTCTCAAGCCCATGTTTAGGCGGTTACATGCCAGTTATCAACTTTCTTATCAATTAACAGAAACAGTTACAAGTTAAAGCCAACAAGGCTACATATGGTACAATCTATCAAATACCAGGTACACACTGTTCTCAAAATTACACACTTTCCTCATTCAATAACTGAGTTAAGCATTAGAATGTTTTGCAGGTGGCAACCACTGCCTTTATCCACTAGAGCGACTCACCATGCATCACTGTCATATCCAGCAGCAGTTTCCGTCTTCCACATATCCACCGTTGTGAGATTCCTTCTCTCTTGTGTATCTATTTTGTTCAACACATGTACATATCCCCACACAATAAATAAAAGCAAAGAAAACAAATATAGGCTAGCAAAAGAAGGGTAGGCATAGCCTTTTTCTGACCAGCATTAATCTATTTAGGTCCAAATTAATGCATATATAATGGCTTGATGGGAAAACGGCGAAGTGTTTGAAGCTAATTATATCCTCATGCAGAAAAATATATGGGGAGACTTGATCCCAAATGATCATTTTACTTTGTTATTATTTATGTTGTCCTTCCCTTATGTATGCTTTTTTTTTTTTGTCTGATGACCCAACGGCCTACTACGCACTCTAAAGAGCGCTGAAAGGGGGCCGTAACAGGTTCGAACCCACGTCCAAGCGACATATACTTTGCCAAGTTGTGTCAAGCACCACAGACAAATCCCTTATGTATGTGTATACGTGTGTGTGTGTGTGTGTAAGTAACTATTTTTATTTTGGATTTCATCGATTGCTAGTTCAAATACAATTCGACTATCTAATTAGATCAATTTCCTTTCAAATACCATCGATTTTAAGTTCAGAAATCTCACCGAATACTGAGTTATCGAACGATCCAATTACGAGAATTATGTACAAGATAGGGGCGGGAATAGACATGACCGCCCAATAGGGGTATATGGCCTAGTCTACGTCAGGCCCAGGACAGACTAGACTTTTTTTAAATAGATTAGGCTAAGGCTTTTTAAGAAGCCTGTTTAGCCAAAAAAGCCCGGCTTTGGGCCACCCAAAACGCCTTTTAGGTCTAATAGGCTGGCCTATTTAAGTAAATACGAATAATTTTATATTGTTGTTGTTATTATTATTATATTAAATTTTGTACATGTAAAATTTGGTCAGGAACTCAACAAATTATGAACACTTAAATCACGAACAAGTCACCATCTCACGAACACGAACAATGCAGCTACGAACATGGAGCATCAAACCAATGATCACGTACCACGAACACAGTAATATAGTCTGAGGCGTGTGAAGGCACACTGTCTTTAAGGATTTATTTGCCTGAGACAAAAATCTTCAGGATTCAACAGGCCCTTCCGAGAAGATCTCGGATAGCAGAACTATGAGAATATTTTCATTGTTAAACCAGGAAATGTTTTTACACGAAAACAATAATCTCACTCATCAAGCACCCAACATCAATCCCAAACAACTTAATTATATAGATCATAGCAAAGCCAACATTACACCACCCTAAAATAAGATGAGTTGCGATAATCTCAGTCATCAAGCACCCAACATCAATCCCAAACAACTTAATTATATAGATCATAGCAAAGCCAACAGTACGCCACCCTAAAAATAAGATGATTTGCGATTATTTCAAAACAAGACATGCAGAAACGTTTTTGACATTTAAAGGAAAAATTAAAGTAATTAAACCATTGTAAATCTAATCACTTGAACGGTTAAAAGATTATAGAAACGTTTGGCATTTATGGGCACGCTACATATGAACAAATGAATGTAGAAATATTAGAGCTTAAAGATAAAACTGCTGCATGTAACACAAAAAAAAGATAAAACTGATGCAAACATATTTGAAAGTAACCGACAACTTTTTAAATGGAATTATAGTAATTTATTTAAAAAAGAATAAACTTAAGGTGCCACCATAAATCAATAGAAAAATTTGAACGTAAAGTATCCAAAAAGAATCAATCAAAATAAAATCCAATCAATACATAATTTAAATTAGTTTTAAATGGAATAAAACAAATTACACATTAAATATAATTAAATTTATTTATAACTTTTAAAATAATAATATAATAATATAATAGTATATTGTATTAAATCATATACCTACTGACATTTTCAATAATTTAAGCATATTGACTGACATAAAATTTTAACATACTTAAATGTCTTATTGCAACATAAAATTTAAATAGACTATCATATAAGGTTTGATTATCTAAAAGGTCATGTTAGACATTGAAAAAGTTTTATATCATACGAATAAATCAGAATCAGACATTATAAAACTCAGCTTGTTCTATCTATTTCCACCCCTGTATCTCATGCTCTTGTAGCAGTGATTTTGTTTTTCCTTTTTTATATCTTATTATAAATAGAACTTAACTTCATTAGCCTATTAGCCCATTAGTCAATTTGAAGACTGGTCAAATGACTTATACAAATACGTTAATAACAAACAGATTTTTAAGTAGGCTAACATGTCATATCAGGCTTTCAAAAAGGCTAGACCAGGCCTAAAAAAATAGATAGCCTTTGACAGGTAACAAATGAATTTTTTAATCAGGTCAGGCTTGGGCTTTGCAAAGCCTAACTCGGTCAAGTCTATTCCCACTCCTAGTATAAGATGAAACATCACTAAATTAAATAATATAATTTCATGTAGATTATAATATAAACTCAAATCACGGCAATAGAAAGAATTTTTTAACCTCTAACTTAGAACTGCTTAATTATAAAAAATAATATGAATATGACGACTTATTTAAAATGCAGCCATCAAATGCAACTATATAATTAAGATTGGGGGGAAAAAAGAAAAGGAACAGTATAGTCTTTCCTATATTTGTTTGACAGATAACATTGAAAATTTAATAAACAATATTTTTCTGAATCAACGGAAAACGGTAAATAGTATAAAATTATCCTAAAAAAATATTGCGCTTGGGAGACAAAAACTTTCAACACTCCCATCTCTAGAAGATTGTATATGCATCTATATGAGAACAATTCTTTTAAGTTAAAATTTCACATGATAAAAAATGTATATGGATTGTTTTTATAAATATCAGTAAATTGATTGTTTGAATTCTGTTTATTTATTTATTTTTTGGTACATTGAATTCTGTTTATTTATACAGATAAAAATGAACACAAATTTTTAATGACAAGATCATGTAACTTAACATGCGAGAAAATACTCTCCCATGCCATTAATCACCGGAAAAATCTAAAGTATGCACGCACTTATATTATACTTATGGGAGAGCAAATATCTTCATGACTTAGAGTGAGTGGGGGATTGCCGAATCACGCGGTGACACAGATAAAGAGAAGTTATTTTACATGCAAAAACAAAGCATACTGCATAGTAATTTGCAGAAGAAAACAAACAAGATCAGTCTTGTCCTTATCAAATGGATGGAAGGATGATGCTGGAGTGAGAAAGTTGTGGGTAACGTTTTAATTGTCTCCCACTAACTCGTGCTGTGTCGGCCATGCCCTGGACAATGCTTTGTGGGTTTGTCACGTCTGTTTTTGGTTCGACTCTGCTCTTCCTTTTCACTTTTTCTCTTACATGTTTGTTGGTTTGGCACTTTGGTGAATGTTTGTTCGCTTACTTTGTTATCCAATGTTTTGAAAACGGTGGCTTTTAAGTTGCACAAATCAATAAATTTGTGTAGGATGGGAAAGTTCCCTTGGAAGCCTTGATTTAATCAATAAAAAAATTCAATGGACAAGATCTAAGAAGGGTAACCTGACTTAGTGGTTTGTGCATGTCTAAGGGTTATTTACAAAATAAGGCTTGGTAAACCATATATTTATAAAATTTAAATGCATACATTTTTATGTTTATTTGGCAGCTGAACTATTTTTATTGTTTTTAACGGAACGAAATGGGCATTCGCTTTTTTTTGTTCTTCTTTCTTTTTGATTAAATATAAGTTGGTAATTAAGATAAGCACAAAGAGGATTGATTGAAGGGCGTTTGCTTGTATTAAAAAGGAAGAAAGTAAACTATTTTTTGTTAACATTTAATGATTATTTTTTATTTATGAAAAAATAGGGTTGTCTGTTGTGGTCTTGGATATTTAACTTGTACTTTTTTTAAAATGATATTTAACTTGAATGGACCATATATATATATATATAAAGTAATTTTTCTTTTTTCGATAATGTATATAAAGTAATTTTTCATTTCAACTGATCAGTGTCATGGATATTAGTATATGCGACACTTTTAGTGAGATAACATATATTTTACAACTTTTAAGAAGCATATAATATTCATAATATCTAACGTTCACGTTTTCTTTTCAAGTGAAAACAATTATTTTGGTTTCTAAATGTGTGAGACGTCGTTATTATAGTTTCTAAATGTATCAAAACTATAAAACATCTTTGAATGTGTCTTTTGTTATTCAGTTTAGTCCTCAAATCTATTTTTCGTTAGTCAACTTAGTCCTTAAATGTGTCTCTCGTTAGTCAATTTGATCTTTAAAATTATTAACAAAATACACGTTCGGGGATGCTTTTATAATTTCAATACACAAAAATGGAACCAACTGGCCATTGTCGGTTGTAACCAAACTTTGCCATCCTGCACAAATTTACCATTTGTGCAGGTTAAAAGCCACCATTGAAAACCAGGTCGTCAAACCGGTAAACAAGGTACTGGTTTAAAGTTTAATACTCTAATTGTAGTTTGATTGCGGTTGAACCGACATTAATTAATTAGTAATAGTAATTTTTAATATTATGTATAATATAAATTTTTAGTATTTTATTTTAAACTTATTTTCAGAATATAGATAGTAAAAACTTTAATATATAATTTTTAATATAAATATATGTATGGTATAAATTTTTAATTAATATAGATATATGTATAATATAAATCTTTAATATAGATATATGTATAATATAAATCTTTAATATTTATTTTAAATTTATATTCATAATATAAATAGTAAATTTTTTAATAAATATTATATATTATTTTGACAGATAATATATATTAGATAGTCATGTAATATAACTTTTTCAGGTAAACGGTCTACAAAATATATGAGATAATCACCTAATTTGTACCAACAAAAGATAATCATGTGATGTTTAGTTTAAATGATATTTTTATATAGGACAAAACTTAGATAAAGTTTCTTATGTGCTATTGGTGTGGTTCCTCATATAAAATATATAAAAATTTTCTCTCTTCATCCACAAGTATATATATGTTAATGAATTTCTTTATATGAAATTCAAAAGCCAACTTGCATATATATGTTAATGAATTTCTTTATATGAAATTCAAAAGCCAACTTGCATATATATGTTAATGGGAGATATTTTTCTTTAAATTAACATGATTTCCCTATATATAACTGTTTTATTAAAACATTTATTATTTTATAGTAATGTGGTATATATTTATAAATTATTTATACATTTCTTACTTTTTACTTTATATTTTCAATACTAAAATTGTGTAGTAGATACTTACTTACTATTTAAAGTTAAGAGTCATTATCTGCATTATATTTGTAAATTTTTCTTCAAACTAACATTTTATATATATGATTATAAAAATAATAAAATATTTATAAAAATTGATATGTGCCAGAAGATAACGAAATTATAGCGACAACATGTTATTTTCTCCCGTCAGGACTAAAAAGTAAAATAATCATTTATAAAAACATAATAGCATTCATAAAAAAAGAATATAAAAAGTAATTATAATAACAACATATTATGTTTTTCCGTCTAAAAGCAAAAGCAAAATAATTGATGATAGTATGTAATGTTTTCTCTCGTTAAGAATAAAAAGTAAAATAATCATCTATATTTAAATAAAATATAATAAATATATTTATAATTAATTATATAAAATATAAATAGTAAAATATATAACAAAACTCTGTTGGGACTCAAAAGTTAGATAATCATTTATAAATAACTTTTTTTTTTAGGTATTTTTTTTTAAATGAAGGAAAGGAGCCTCGTTAAAACCTTCTGATGCAAAACCCTCATTAGGGAAAAAACATCTAGAAGGAAAAAAAGTACTCCTCCCTGTTAAAATAGAAAAAAATTGGAAAAAGAATACAGAGAAAACACGGGGGGACTAGACCAAAACCCATGCAAAGGAAAAGAAAACAACGAAAGCAGCCCCAAATACAAGGGGGAGAACTCCAGACTACAATTAACAAAATCAATAGGCGGGGACGCGGATCCTATTATTAAAAAACTCAACAGCAATAAAAGAGGGGATGTTATTCCACCAAATAAATTTCGTCTGAGAGGCCCCGAATTTGGCCAGCTTATCTGCACAAGCATTCCCCTCCCTGTGGATATGCGAGTAAACGAACTGCATAGAAGAGGTGAGGGCCACACAATTATGCCACCTGTTACGAAGGGACCAGGGGACAAGAGTGGAATTGTTGAAGGCTTTAATAACAATTAAGGAGTCGCATTCTAACCAAAACCTATGCCAACCTTTAGAGTAAGCAATTTCAATAGCTACCATGGCACCGATGAATTCACCGTAAGGCATCGTTTAACTAAGCGGCTTGGCAAAGCAACCCAAAACAGGCTCGCTATCACGAAAAATGCCCCCACAAAGTGATAAACCGTAAGAGCCAAAGCGAGCCATCGAATTACACTTCACCCAACCGCAAATAGGAGGGGACCACAAAACAAGAGTGATGACTGAGCACAAGGCACCGACTGGATCCCAAAGTAGCTAAGAATTTTCAATTGTAATCAAAAGCGATGCCACTTACTATTAAGACCCACCAAAGTAACGTGGTTGATAACTCTGCGGATGGCAACTCGAGCGGGAACGAAAGAATTCTCGAATCTCGCCTTATTGCGGCTCTGCCAAATACCCCAAATGATATTGGTGATACAAGCGATAACTAAATCCAAAGCTTGAGAGCTCAATTTGCGATTCTGATGAGTCAAGAATGGAGGGACCGAGTTGGCGTTGATGTTGTAACCAAAAACATCAGACATCCAAGACCATAGGCATTGGGCATAAGAGCAACTCAGAAACAGATGAGAGGAAGTTTCCGCCGCCTGGTTACAAAGAGAGCACATGGAAGGGTGAACAGAGCCAACACCGATGAGGTGCTCGTCGATGGGAAGTGCATATGAAGCAACCTCCAAGTACAAAATGACTTAGAGGGAGGAATGCAAAGACCTCCAAATAAGCTTGTACCAAGAGTTGTCCAAAGCATCTGGCTTGTAGAACTTATAAGCTTCCTTGAAGGTAAGCAAACCAGAGTTAGAAGCACACCAAACCAACCTGTCAGGAAGATCACCAGCAGGAATGATAATCCGCTCTATAGCCGAATGAAGGCCCGGAATATTAACCAAAATAGAGTGCGGGATGCACCAGTCACCATCATGGATAAAATCACACACTTTAGCACTGAGCTTGCAATGAAGCTTAGGAGGGATTCCAAGCCGCTGGACAATAGAAAAGGGGAGCCAATTGTCTAACCAGAATCTCACCGCCGAGCCATTGCCAATCTGCCAAGAAGAATTATTGAGGATCACCGGGACAGCTTTTTTGATACCCGACCAAATGGAGGAGCTGATATGGTAAGAGATGACCTGGTTTTTGCGGTAGGCCCTAGCCTTCATGAGCTGACACCACTCCAGGGAGGTAGACATGAAATCCCAGCCAAGCTTAAGAATGCCAGCTTTGTTTATAGAAATGAGAGAGCGGATGCCTAAACCACCTTCCTTGAGGGGCCGGCAAACCTTTGACCAAGCAACCGTGACAGATTTACGGGAGTGGATATCACCAGACCACAAGAAATTGCGAAGCCAAATGTCCACCTTTTTGAGAAGTGAGGTAGGCCAAGTGTAGAAATGGAAGCTATACATAAGGCTGCTTTGAAAGACTGATTTGATGAGCTGGGCCCGCCCCATGAAAGAGAGCAGATTACCTTTCCAGAGGCTGAACTTGCACTTGAGACGGTCGGCGATAGGCTGTAAATGAGTCTTCTTGGGTTGACCTTTGAAAATCGGCACACCAAGGTACCTGAAGGGGGTGGTACCAGAACGGAAACCAAGAATGTCAGCTATAACCTGTTGACGATAGACAGGAATGGAGCCAGCATAGTACTTGGACTTGTCAAGGCTAATAGTTTGAACAGAACAAGAAGCATATATATTGAAAAAGTCAACCAAGTTCTTCAAGCCCCTACAAGAAGCCCTGCAAAAAACAAAAATATCATCAGCATAAAGAATATGGCTCGGCATGGTGTAACCCCTGGGGCCAGTCATCAATTGAAGCTTCCCTTCATGAACCCGACTTGGTAATTCCCTGCTAAGAACTTCTTGACAATGCAAAATAATAAAGGAGAGAGAGGGTCCCCTTGACGAACACCTCTATTACAAGAGAAGTAGCCCACCGAATGACCATTGATAGAAAGGGAGAGTCTGGCAGAACGAAGGATGCAACTGACCCATCTGCAAAATTGAGTGTTGAAACCAAAAGCAATGAGGACAGTGTTAAGGAAGTCCCAATCCAACGTATCAAAGGCTTTCTTGATATCAATCTTCATGGCCAGTTGACCCCCAAAAGATCTCTTATCTAGCAAATTCACCACCTCGGAGGCTAAGCAGACCTTGATCGAAATGTTTCTATCCTTGACAAAGCCTCTTTGATTATGAGAGACAATTTTGGGGACCACCGTGGCGAGCCTATCAGCCAGCACTTTGGAGATGATTTTGAATTGGAAGTTTACAAGAGCAATGGGTCGAAACTGATCAATGTTGGCTGCACCATTGACTTTAGGAAGTAAGACCACCAGATTAGAATTAATATTAGGCAACAACCACCCATGCTTGAAGAATTGTAAAACCGAGTTGTAGACCTCTTCGTGGATGATATCCCAGTAGCGGTGGAAGAAAAAACCACCAAAACCATCCGGTCCGGGGGCACTATCACCATTAAGAGAAAAAACCGCGAGTTTAACCTCTTCCCTAGAGGGCAAAGAGGTAAGCATGCTGTTGTCCTCCTCAGAAACCAGATGAGGGATAATGTTGGAAATGAAATCAGAGTTTTGAGTGCAAGGAGTGGAGTTAAACAAACCGTTGTAGTATTGTAAAATATGGTTCTCAATAGCAACTGAATCATATAACAATTGGTCACCATGCCTCATAACAGAGATCTGCTTGGAAACGACTCTAATTTTGGCAATTTTGTGGAAGTAGGCTGTGTTACGGTCGCCCTGAGTAAACCATTTAATTCTTGCCTTATCCCGCCAAAACGTTTCTTCAGTGGACAAAGCTTTCTGAAGCTGGAGCTGCACCTCTTTCTCTTGGGCAAATAAAGCCTCATTACCTCCCAAACAATCAATTTCTTCTTTGGGATGAATGAACAATGAGAAAGCTTCTTGAACCTGCACATGAACATTACCAAAGACTGAGTGATTCCAGTCCTTGAGCCTGACTTTCAAATTCTTTAGCTTCCAAGAGAGAATATACATGGGGCAGCCAACGATAGGCTCTTGCCAAACCTCCTGAATGAGCCTAATACAATCCTCATGTTCAGACCACATACTGAGAAATTTGAAAGAAGAACCCGCAATCTGTGTATCATTCTTGGCAACAAGCAAGATAGGGAAATATTTATAAAATTGATCTGTGTCAAAGACGATAAAAATTATACTGATGACATGTAATGTTTCCCATGTCGAGACTTAAAAGTAAAATAATCAATTAAAAATAATAATAATATTTATCAAAACTGAAAAGTGCTCAAAGATAACAAAATTATAGCGATAACATTCTATTTTCTTCCGTGGGGACTCAAAATCAAAATAATCATTGATAGCATTGTACTTAATTAGTGTTTTCCAGTCAGAACTCAAAAACAAAATTATTTATTTTTTAAAAATTAAATACATTTATAAAAAATAAAAAATAATTGTGCCAACATATAATGTCTCCCGTCACGACTCAAAAGCAAAATAATAATTTATAAATAATTTAAAAAATTATAAAAAATGTTAATAAAAAAATAAAAATAAAATTATACAAATAATATGTAACATTTTTCCCGTCGAGACTTAATAATTTTTGTCTCGTCGACAACATTGTACTTACGGAATGTTTTCCCGTCAGAACTCAAAAACAAAATTATTTGTTTGTAAAAAATAAATATATTTATAAAAAAAATAATTATACCGACATTTAATATCTCTCGTTACGACTCAAAAGCAAAATAATAATCAATAAATAACTTAAAAAAATAAAAAAAAATGTTATTAAAAAATAAAATTAAAACTATACCGACAATATGTAATGTTTTTTCCATCGAGACTTAATAATTTTGTTCCACTCGACAACATTATACTTAAGTAGTGTTTTCCCGTCGGAACTCAAAAACAAAATAATCATTTACAAAAATTAAATATATTTATAAAAAAATAAATATACAGACAGGTAATGTCTCCAGTTATAACTCAAAAACAAAATAATAATTTATAAATAACTTAAAAAAATAAAAAATATTAATAATAAAATAAAATTAAAATTATACCGACAACATGTAATGTTTCTCCCGTCAAGACTTAATAATTTCGTTCCCGTCGACAACATTGTTCCCCCGTCAAAGACAGGGAAATTTTACCGACAATATGTAATTTCTCCCATCACGACTCAAAACTAAAATAATTATTTATAAATAAATTAAAAAATATAAAAAAATGTTACTAAAAAATGAAATTGAAAAACGTTAATAAAATAAGATGCAAAAAAAAAGTGAAAAAAAAAGATCAGATTGACATGCGTTGTGTCAGAGAGAGAGAGAAAAGAAAGAGAAAGAGAGAGAAAAAGTAAAAAGTAAGAGAGATAAAGTAAAAAGTGGGTAAAAAATATATTTTTATGCGAATAATATTTTTGTTTTGATTAATTTTTATTTAGATTAATATTTTTGTCCCTAAAAAGTACAGGTGTCATTTATATAAGACGTCTAAAATTAAAATTTTGCTAGCATATTGCTTGATTAGTTATATATATAATAGAATATAATAGATAATAGATAGATAGAAGTAAGTGGTATATATTTAAAGATTAATTATACATTTCTTATTTTTGAAATTATATTTTTATTACTTAAATTGCATAGTTGACACTATCTATGCAGTGATCTGAGCTAATGGGCTTTTTGGGTGTTCGCCTTCTCTCTATCTAGTGTCGAGGTTGCCGAGCGTTGAGTCGAGGGGTCGGTGTACATGCGAGGACACTCTGACGCTCAAGTCAGTTTGTGATGGAAAAGGTGAACAATGTGCATACCTGGAGAACGAGTGTCTTTGCGTATTTATACGGAGACTGTAGTACTTGGAGGGAGATCGTCTGACATCGGATTCGTTGGGCTTGGTCGAGGTACAACAGAGTTGACTTCTCTGGCCCACACATCCCATTGGTTGTACCAGGTGCCAAACCTTCTCACTATGTGTACCTGGGTTTCTTCTGAAAGGGAAAAGAGAATTTTAGGCCTAACTCATTTTAGGAATGCTGGTGGTGCGAAATGGTGGATCTGCTACATATATTTGTTATTGTTAACTTAGAGCTATATTTCCAAATTTGTGTTTTCTTTGGGGAAAAAAAATATGACATAAGATTTTTAAAATATTCTCCTAACTTAAAGTGACATAAATTTATTTTCATCCCTATGCTTTTTAAAACATGATAATTAATCACATGATTAACAATTTTGTGGTCCATGATCAAAACAAAAGATTAACGTTTCCACAGGAAATTGGAATGATTATTGTTCTACTTTAATCAATTTGTTATTTAGACAAATGGTTCGAGGTGAAATTTGATTAAAAGAGAAAAGAGAAAATGGAATAAGAACAAAAACTATGATTATGGAGTTACTGAGGTTCTGAGTTCACTTTATACTAATACTTTTTCACTTAACTAATTCACAAATAGAGCTGAGGAAATATCCTTTATTGATTACCAATCGTCTATTCAAAAGCTATTAACACAGTTTGGTCATACAATGTTAACAATCTTCCTCCTAATTTATCACTTTGTTTGGTCATTCAAAGCAAGTAAATATAAAGAGCATAAAACATAAATAGATTTATCGATTCAATGACTGACTAAAAATGAACACACTTTGTTTGGTCCTTCAAAGCATACAGATTCAATTAATCCTAGAGTTCCATTACTAATTGAAAATTCGGTCGCCGCACAATTAATAACCAAGTAAAGAATAACCAATTCTTATAGAATAAATTTACCAGGAATAATTTAATCAAAGGATTAAGAACTCATATTATAAATTAAATTAAGATTATAAGCACAGTAAAAGATTCCTCATCACCACAGTAATAGAATTAGTTGTACATTATATTTGAAGATAATAGCACAACAATAATTCTAGAATCCATAATAATATTTAAAGAGTAAAGAAATAAAATTACAAAAGCTAAAATAACAAAATAACCGAAGAAAATAAAGCTAAAATGGGAAGAAATGAGTCAGGAAATGCATCTGCACTCAGAAGGAGACATTTTGCAATGAAACTACTCACTTCTATTTATAGGCACTAGAAAATGATGCAGCACGACCTAAGCGAGGCCGTGCTCCTCAAAAAAAGTCCAGATTCAATGAACCGCGTGGAAACCACGTCTACCGACATATGAAGAGGCTGTGCTGGTCAAATAGAGAGGCCGTGCTCTGCTTCTTAAACCGACTCAAGGCGGTGCTGCTTTGAAAAGGCCTTGCTGCAAGGTTTTGGGCCTAGTTTTGGTCCAATTTTTAAGTCCAAAGCACATTTTTGCCCACCAAATTACCTAATTTTTTATTTCTGCACAATTTAGAATAAAAGAGAATGAATTTCAATTGATAATATTCAACAATTATTCAAATCACATTCTAATATCCTTATAAAAATGATGCAAAATTGGTGTTATCAATTCCATCACACTTGAGCTTTGCTTGCCCTCAAGCAAAGTAATTGGTTTTTGATTTCCCAAAAATTTTATCAATGATAGCTGACCAATTAGTGGGGCAGAGCAAATGTTTTTTAAAGACTACTTTTTATCTCTTTGAGAGATATATATTTTTTTTCTTGATTGAAGAATTTAGAAAAATAAACACCTTGAAATTTAAATCAACCAAGAATGTGTCACTCCTTTACAATCTCTCAAGTGTTTCAATGGATAAGAGAAATTTCTCACAAGTTTTTTATAGACAAAATATTACCATAAGCTTGACAATAGACCAAAAATCGACTAACAATTTATAGAAAATTTGAAATCAATGTGACTTTTATAAGGATGTAATGACGCCAGAGATGAAAATTTAAAGTATGGAATTTCAAAGAAATGATATTTCAAGGGCTATAGTAAATAATCAAATTCAAACAACTATCCTTTTGAATCAAATTGGTGTTTCAGATATATGTTCACTTTTAAATAGATTCACATTTTTTTTGTTTTATCAGAGTTTCTAATTATAAATATCTTTTTTTTTGAATAAGTCTCTGGCTTATCACATTTTCATTGAATATATACATGTCACCAAAACCACATTTCTCAATTTTAATAAAAAAAAGGTACCAGAATCTATTTTTTCCAATCAAATCAGAGAGTAAAGAATAAAACTTCTTCTTCTTCTTTTTTTTTAAAGCTCAAAGTGGTCAACTAAGTGGTGAAATTTAATCGCAAAGTGTAGTAGGCTAGAAATAAATCCTAAATGCCCCAATCATTTTTCAAAATTCTATAAATTAGTTTCGCTTTGAATGATCACATGTCAAGTTCTAGAACACAATGTTCAATGAAAACAACTCTCATGAAGAACAGGGTTATGATAATCTTGCAACAATGTGCTAACCCAAATTAGGCTCAAATTCTCACATTTAGAAGCTTTCTTCATGGAAATTTTTTTTCAATCAAGGGCTCATCTTTAATTTTCAGCTTTTCAGAAATTTATATCATCTCAATAAACATCAAAAGCTGTCTTTTTAAAAAAAAAGAATTCAAGTTTTTTTTTGCCCCAGATTTAGTAGCTCCAAGTTGTTCAAAACAGTGATAACAAAGAATCAAGTGGTTAACTCCCCCCACATTTATTTATTGTCCTCAATGGTAGCAAATACAATACAAACACATAAAGATATAACAATAAAATTAGGTGCTAAAAGTAAAGAGTGGAAAGTGACTCCTATGTGAAAAATTTCACGAGCATATTCTGGAAGGGGTGTCAGTAGACAAATTTCTTCCCAAAACGATAGTTTGTCAAGACGAAGTAAGTGAAAAGAGAACTGTCGACAAAATAAAAGGGTGAATATAAAATAAAATAAACTGAAATAATATAAACACAGGTTGCCTCCTGCGAAACGCTTTATTTAACGGCATGAGCTTGACAGATTGATTAGAAATTATCAACCAGCGAGTTCTCCAAGAGTGAATTTTGCATTTAGCGCATTCCCTCTTCGCCGTTTCTTAACCATGTGGTTCAAGTTGCTTGACCTCTTTCTTTTCGCTGGTGGAAAGTTCTCATGGAATGATGTAATTTTTATTTTAACAACCCCTACCAAGATACTAGGATCCTGTAAGTTAGTAATGTATTTCAAAGGATCCTGCATTCTTAAGTCAACAAACTTGTTAACAACCACCATCTTATTAATAAAATCACAAGAAATTAAAGGAGGATTGTTAACAGTAATCACATTATCAATATAGTAACTAGAAATTGAAGGAGAGGGTTTAGAATTCAGAAATTGTGAAATATCCTCTACCTTACCAGATTTAATACTTATCTTTCCTTTGTAAACTTCAATGGCTACCTCACTAATATTGACTACAAGAGTCTGTCCCAAAATAATTGAGGCTTCCATCTCTTGCTCATCATTAAGAACTGGAAGGCTTCTTTTGCTCTCATTAGAATCATTCTCTTATGCAAGAACTTTGATCTTTTCTAAGGATGGTTGTGAGTATTGCTTAGATTCAACCTCTGGCTTAGACCAAGTTTTAGAGTGAGTCTCAGGCCAAGTATCAGACTCGGTGTCAGGCCAAATGTTAGACTCAGTCTGAGACAACCAAATGTCAGACTCAGTCTGAGACCAAGTGTCAGATTCAGTGTCAGGCCAAGCGTCAGACTCTGTACCTTCAATTAAATTCTCATAATCCTTACTAATAATGATTTCATCATTGGTCTTTGGTTGATTAAGCAATGCCTCTCTTTCCCTTTGGAATATCAATTGAAGCAAAGCTGATATTTCTTTTTTTTAAGGATTTGAATTGATTCTCTAAGAATTTCTGGTTTTCTTCCATAGTGTCTTCTAATTGGCTAATGTTGTTTTCCAGAAATGGACAGTAATAGCTTTCATGTCTTGCAAAACCACAACACTCACGAGGAAAAAGAGAACCCATGATGATTTTTTTAGGTAGATTAAAATAAAAAAAATAAAACCAGAATAAATTTAAAGAGTAAAATTAGAATTAAAGGAAAGAAGAATGGAATAAGAATGGTTCGAGGTGAAATTGGCATGATTACTGCTCTATTTTGATCAATTTGTTATTTAGACAAATGGTTCGAGGTGAAATTTGATTAAAAGAGAAAAGAGAAAATGGAATAAGAACAAAAACTATGATTATGGAGTTACTAAGGTTCTGAGTTCACTTTATACTAATACTTTTTCACTTAACTAATTCACAAATAGAGCTGAGAAAATATACTTTATTGATTACTAATCATCTATTCAAAAGCTATTAACACAGTTTGGTCGTGCAATGTTAACAATCTTCCTCCTAATTTATCCCTTTATTTGGTCATTCAAAGCAAGTAAATAGAAAGAGCATAAAGCATCAATAGATTTATCAATTCAATGACTGACTGCAAATGAACACACTTTGTTTGATCATTCAAAGTATACAGACTCAATTAATCCTAGAGTTCCATTACTAATTGAAAGTTCGGTCACCACACAATTAATAACCAAGTAAAGAATGGACAATTCTTATAGAACAAATTTACCAGGAATAATTTAATCAAAAGGATTAAGAACTCATATTATAAATTAAATTAAGATTATAAGCATAGTAAAAGATTCTCCATCACCACAATAATAGAATTAGTTGTACATTATATTTGAAGATAATTGCACAACAATAATTCTAGAATCCATAATAATATTTAAAGAGTAAAGAAATAAAATTACAAAAACTAAAATAACAAAATAACCGAAGAAAATGAAGCAAAAAGAGGAATAAATGAGTCAGGAAATACATCTGCACTCAAAAGGGGGCCTTTTGTAATGAAACTGCTCACTTCTATTTATAGGCACTGTAAAATGATGCGAGGCCGTGCTCCTCAAAAAAAGTCTAGATTCAATGAACCGCGTGGAAACCGCGTCTATCGACAAATGAAGAGGCCGTGCTGGTCAAATGAATAGGCTGTGCTCTGCTTCTTAAACCGACTCAAGGCGGTGCTGCTTTGAAAAGGCCTTGCTGCATGGTTTTGGGCCTAGTTTTGGTCCAATTTTTAAGCCCAAAACACGTTTTTGCCCACCAAAGTGCCTAATTTTTTATTTCTGCACAATTTAGAATAAAAGAGAATGTAATTCAATTGATAATATTCAATAATTATTCAAATCACATTCTAATATCCTTATAAAAATGATGCAAAATTTGTGTTATCAATTATATTAATCATTTTCTCGTTTTATATGAAATTTAAAAGCCACATATATATGCTAATAGGAGATATTTTTCTTTAAATTCACATAATCTCTCTCCCCCTCTCTATATATAATTGTTTTATTAAAATACTAGTATCTTGATCTGTGCAATGCACGAGGTAAACAAAGTTTGTTGTGTTATTTCTGCGTTTTTTTGTTCGAAAAATATATGTTGTAACTTTTGAAACACAATGAGCCACCTTAAAGAAAAATCTCATATTAAAATAATAAAAAAATTAAATTTCGTTTTAGCATAAAAACAATCATGATCTTTCAAACTGAGAAAATAATGTCATAATTGTCTTAAATGCAATTACGAACATATAAAATGGTACATCATGTTTAAGTACAAAAAAAAAATATAAACTGGTAAATAATAATTATATTTTTATTGCAAAGGTAAATAATAATTATATATATAAAGATAAGCATTAGACAACATATAATATTATAAAATGTAATTTTATTTGTCATGCCAAGTTAACATACAAGCTATCAAAAATTAATTGGCATGTTCAGCAAGTAGAACACCTAGCCATTAAATTCAAACCTGTGGGTGCAAAAAGTAAATAAAATAGAGTTATGTATATTCAAAAGTTGAGGAAATAATACTAACTCAAACTATCTAAGCTAAATTCTGGAAAACTTCTCTACAAACTACATTTGAAGTGGTGGTTGTCACATCCCCTCGTTATTACATATGAGTATCTTTAAACTACTGCGTAATGTAACATTTGATATTGAAACATGTAGTTGACCATGGGAAAAAATTGATTGCGGAAGATAGATTCTCACATGTTTCAAAGAATGCCCCTAACTTTTATTTATGGTCATTGTAAAAGAAATAATCACTGAAAATTGTTTGCGCCGAAATTTAAAAGAAATTCTTGGATCAGAAGGGAACAAAGACAATCTAAGAATAAAAACTTTTTCTCCTACTTTGCTGCCAGAAATAACCTTTGCTTCTAACACATGATTGCCAATTTGGGTGGCTATGAGCTGAGTGTCATTGCACAATCCTGATGACCAATCTATATTTCTCAATAACATGATGAGAACACTAATCTTTAACTTCAGTTGATGATTAGGAAGTCCAGATGCAGAAATTGTATTAAAAAATTCTGGAGTATGTATATCATCTGGTCTATCAAAATTTCTATTAACCGAACATGAGCTATCAAAACTTAGGTAAGTTTTTGTTTCTCCAGGCATCAATGACATAATGTACTCATTCAAGTGATTAACAACATCATTTGTGGGTGTCAAAATAGCTCTATGATGAAAGAATGATGAGTTTCTCGTATTTTCTAAAATAGATGGGTATGTGCTATTAACAATTGCAGCAAGAGGATTACCTGAATTTTCAATGAGCATATCAGGGGTATATCAACGGTTGCATCTGCATCATTTATTTCATCAATAGTTCCATTTCCAGTACCCAACACCCAATTTGAAAATTCTTTCAATTGTCGTACTTCTTCTTCTAAAGGCCCACATTGAAGCCTCATGCTTTTTTGTTAATGTAAGCACCTTACATAATGGCCAAGGGTATGACGAATTAGTTCTAGCATAAACAACATCTTGCCTCGTTTCCTTCGGTTAAAATATTAGAGTACTGTTATACATTTTTTTAATTCAAATTAAAATAATCTTATGTACCTGACTGCATCCTAATATTTAAAATGAGAGACATTATATTGAGATTTTTACTTTTCCTAGCAGATGTATCCGCATCATTAGCTTTACTACCACCCAAAATAGACTTTCCATCCAAGAGTTTGTTTCTTTTTGTAGTAATATTATTTCCTTGTACTTCATGAGGACTTGAGTTGTGTTTAGCTCTTTGATGAGTGAAATCATTTACTACAATGGCAAGAAAAAAAAACTCTATATGAATACTGTTCTGAACAGAACTTCAGAGGATGACTGGAAAGAAGCGACACGGCAGCGTCCACGACGGATGACGACGGCGTGTTGGGGTGGTGTACCTGCAAACACTCCGACGCTCAAGTCAGTGTGTGTAAGAGGTGAGTGAAGAGGTGGAAAAATAATAATTACCTCCATCGTTTGACGTGATTCTCTTTTAATACGAGTTGAGGACGGTTACCGATGAATAACCGTTCCGTGATACCCGGGGTACCGTCAGATCGTTGCCAGCCTGTGATGAGCTGGGGTGGAATGCTGAGGACCGTTGGATCGGCCACGTCGACATGGTCTCGAGGGAAGGCGGAACGAACTGGCGCGGAAATGGGCCTGGAAAGTGGATCTTCGGATTGGGCCTCGGCCCAGTCCGGAACAGTTGCCCCCCAAGTCGCTAGCTCGAATGTCGAGGTGGTGACTTGTTGTCGAAGTTCGTTGATGTCGACGTTCGACGTCATTGTTCGTAAGGAACTGCAAGCGTCGTCGTGTCGTGCTTGTTCATTAGTTCGTTCGGGACCTTCGTGTTCCACCTCTGCTGAGGCAGTTCTCGACACGAGGCTTGGTGTGCTTGTGCAAGGCACAAGGCTTTATCACGAGCTCGTGCACGCGGTCTCGGCACGAGGTTCGAGCTTACCAAGCCTTTACGCTGACCTGGGGTCTTCGGGACCACGGGGGTCGAGCTGCGAGTGAGGTTCTTCCGACGCTGGGTGCCGAGCTCCATGGCGGGCTCGACCTTTGGTTTTGGGGCGCTGTTCCTGTCAAAGTATAGACAATTTGCAACAACTTGATGTAATAAAGTTAGCATTAATTTTTATGCTGAGTAAAGTGCTCGTAGTCGAGTTTTATACTTCCCTGTGAGAGTAGTTGATCTGGCTGTCCAAGCGGCAAGGTTGAGGTCATCAAATAATCAAGGTCAACGACGTAGCCGAGTTTAAAGCCGTCTGAATATTGAAATTGCAGAGGTGGGCCTGGTAGGTCGCCCGAGTACTGGATTGCGTATCCACCTGTTGCAGAGGTGCTTGTGCAGGGCACAAGGCTTTGTCACGAGCTCGTGCACGCGGTCTCGGCACGAGGCTCGATCTCAGGTGCTTGTGCAAGGCACAAGGCTTTGTCACGAGCTCGTGCACGCGGTCTCGGCACGAGGCTCGATCTCATCATCAGGTGCTTGTGCAAGGCACAAGGCTTTGTCACGAGCTCGTGCACGCGGTCTCGGCACGAGGCTCGATCTCATCATCAGGGCTTCATCTTTGCCGCGTTCCAAGTTCTTGGAATTTGCTGTCCTTGTAGTGTCTCGAGGGTGTAGGCGCCGGTACCAGTCTTTACGACGATTCTGTACGGGCCTTCCCAGTTGGGCGCAAGTTTCCCTTGTGGGGCGTTCTTCAGGCCAACATCAGCTCGTCGAAGAACTAGATCCCCAGGCATGAACTCCCTGGGCACAACACTTCGGTTGTATCTTGCTGCGATTTTCTGTTTTACTGCGACCTCGCTGAGTGCTGTAAGCTCTCTGCATTCGTCAAGGAGGTCGAGTTCTTCTTGTATACTCCGACAGTTGTCAATGTTACTCTGGGGATTTATCTTTGGCTTTTGATGCCATCAACTTCTCTTCGTAATTTATAAATCTCTGAGCTCGCTTCAGGAACTCTTTCAGGGTCTTCGGTTTGTCGACACCAATGTCAACGCTGAATAAACTTCCTTCGTTCAGGCCTTGCTCTAGCAAGTACAGCTTCATCTCGCCAGAGCATTTCTTCACAAAAATGGCTTCTTTGTTGAAGCGCTCGACGTAGTCTCTGATAGACTCATATTTCTTCTGCTGAATTGTGCGGGCACTGCCGACTTGGTTGGACTTTAGACGCAGTGAAATGCGCGGAGAACTGGTCGACGAACTCAGTCCACGAACCAATGGAATTTTCCTTAAGAGTCTGGAACCAAGACAAGGCCGCCTTCTTCAGAGTGAGGGGAAAGATTCTGCACTTTACCGGCCCTTGGGCGCCTCGATAGTCCATGACAGCGTCAAAGCAGCCAACATGTTCGTCGGGGTCGGTGGTTCCGTCATAGGAGTCCAAAGAGGGCGGTTTTTGAAGATGCTTCGGAATCGGGAATTTCATGATCTTGGACGTGAAAGGACCAAAAGCCTCGCACGTGTCACCCGTCTCATCGCTCATAGAGGGAGTTGATGAAACAGAATAAGCACGGCAGTGATGAGAAGTGCGGCCATGAGATTCGACTCGCCGCCTAGAGGCTAAGGCGGCTCTTCTGGGAGGAGTGTCGCTACTTGCGGTCGCATCTTCGCGACGAGATGCGGGCGTCGGGGAGCGGCGACAGTGCGGCGGAGAGTGTGGCACATCAGGTTCAGAAGAAAGACTTCTGGAAGACACTTTTCCGCGGTGTGTTTTCTCATTTCTTCTTCCGCTTTGAGGCAAACGGATCTCAGATCTATGGCGGTGAGGCGGAGTACGATCCACAGAACGGTTACTGTGGTGTGCTCTATGCATAGAGCGGTGTGGAGTCGTGCCACGGTGGTGGCGATGAACAGATCTGAGATTTTCAGACTCCTTCGATCTCTGAGGAGAACGAGAAACACGATCTTCTCTGTTTTCGAACTGTGTGGCAACGCGAGCGGAGATTTCCTTCTGCTGATTCTCCATTCGATCGAGGCGTTGATTCTGAGCATGCATCGCTTCGGCATGGCTTCGAATGAATTCACGGAACTCACGGATGAGGACGGTGGCGGTCTCTGTTCCTGTATCGGTTTGAGCAACAACGATCGGAACGACGTCATTCTGGTGCGGAGGGGGAAGGTTACTCCTCTGTCTCTCATATTCAACGATGAAATTAACAGGTTCATGGTGAGGTGGTTCCGCCGGAGCTATCGGCGGATTCGGTGGTTCAAGATCTGCGTTCGCATGAGTGGAACTGCGAGTCATGATCTGACGCTTCGACCCAGTCATCGTCGAGTGAAAAAGGAAAACGTCGACAAAGAGAAATGAAATCAGAAATGATTCCCACAGACGGCGCCAATGTTCTGAACAGAACTTCAGAGGATGACTGGAAAGAAGCGACACGGCAGCGTCCACGACGGATGACGACGGCGTGTTGGGGTGGTGTACCTGCAAACACTCCGACGCTCAAGTCAGTGTGTGTAAGAGGTGAGTGAAGAGGTGAAAAAATAATAATTACCTCCATCGTTTGACGTGATTCTCTTTTAATACGAGTTGAGGACGGTTACCGATGAATAACCGTTCCGTGATACCCGGGGTACCGTCAGATCGTTGCCAGCCTGTGATGAGCTGGGGTGGAATGCTGAGGACCGTTGGATCGGCCACGTCGACATGGTCTCGAGGGAAGGCGGAACGAACTGGCGCGGAAATGGGCCTGGAAAGTGGATCTTCGGATTGGGCCTCGGCCCAGTCCGGAACAAATACAAATACTAAACATCATTTAGATAGAAATATATTTTATAATAATTAAAACACGCATTTGATATAAATTAAGATATCATATTTTACAATACCATTAGTGATATCAGATAGTGGAGTGCTCCATGGAAGACAAAAATTTGTACCATCTGAATATGAAATATTACTACTCCTTGATAATATGAATACCAGTTAAAATATTATAGGAGTGCTATATATTTTGTAATTCAAAATCAAATACTCTAATGTACCTGATTGCTGTGTAATTCTTGAAATATGAGATATTACATTCATATCTTGACTCTTGTAGCAAATGTTTGTTAAGTAACTTGACTACCACCCAAAACAAACTTCATAGGCAACAAATTGTTTCTTTTTGTAGTATTATTATTTACTTGTACATCATGAAGACTCAAGCTGTGTCTAACACTTTCAAGATTATAAGCATTCACTGCGTCGACATAGCACGAAACAATAAATTATGTCTCTTTCAGCAGTAAAATTCCTGACTGTATTGACTACAAATGTATACTTAGATTTTGTATTATTCAGAACAACAGAATTTGATTAAAGTTGCTTCATTTTTTTTTGTGCAAATTGCATGATAATAAAATAAAATAAAATAAATTTAAAAAAATTTGCACACAAATCATTAATATGTCGTTATTAATGGAAGGGAAAAATGAAGTACTATAATGCACTTGACTGATGTATATTATTAGTGATATCCGATAATGGGATGCTATATGTAGCTAGACTATTTGTATCAATTGAAAGTTTCTGTTGAGTACTACCTGTAAATATAAAGAAGACTGATTATAAAAAATGGAAAGACTACATATATCTTTATAATTATAAAAGAGTCGGTTTAAATATAAAATATAACAAAATTAAATTATTGTTTACAAATTATATAATCTAATATTTAATTATATCATAATTAATTATATACATATGATATATGAATATTGATCATAATTTCAACGGTTATTTTTTTAGTTATTGACTATAATTTTTTCTGTTTCAAAAAACTATAATTGTTACCTTTTCTTCTGTTGGAAAGAGTATGTTCCAAATATTTTATACTATTTTTATAGAATAAAGAAAGTTATGGGCAAAAAAAGTGTGCACATATGTATATTTTATTTTATTTTATTACTATGTAAAATGGAAATGATATGAGAATAATGTAATTATGTGCTAATATCACTACTGTATGAAAAATATTTAATAACTTTAATTAATAATTATTTATTCTTTGTATCTTGACGTTTAGAACCTAATTGATTAATTTAATAATAGTGTTTTACTAACATATACAACTTTGCACAGGTTAAGACTAATTAATTATTTACTTTATTTTCTTATTAATTACTTAATTTCCTATTTATTTTATAGATTTAGTCTCTCTCTTCCCACCAAATAGGAAAGTGGATAATTAATAAGGAAAAAACTAAGTAATTAATGAGTCTTAACATGTGAATGTTGCATGTAACACCCGCACCTCAACATAATTGAAAGTACGACAATTTACATTAAGGCACATGAATTACTAATCATTTACAAACTTGATTACAGTAATCCAAGTCGTAAATTAAACTTAATTCATTAAAAGAGTACACATTATACATAACTTGGAATATAAAATTTCCACTACAATGTAGAACTAGACTATGAGTCCCAAGCTTGGAGCTTCGCCTCATCGTCTTCAGTACCTGCTTATCTGAAACAAATAAAAAGAATAGGGTGAGATTATAAAATCTCAGTGAGCCCTTCACGGACTCCTCACCATTCTCTCCTCGGAACATTCTAGGCTGAGAAGACTAACTTAGGTATTTCAAGCCTAGACATACTCTCTCTATGTACCATAATGACTTGACCTGAAACTTCTTGATCTCCCTAAGCTAAGACACTTTAGAAGGTGCTAGCTTGAGTTAAAAGCTTTGATATATTATAAATTAGGATAATCCTTGGACCAATATGCCACTTATTAACTCGTGGTCAAACTAAACATATAAATGTATAGCAACCAACATCAATCTTATAAATATCCATTCTTTAATCCATGTTTAGCTCAACTAACCTTAATACAATGTAAATTGCAACCTTATTAACTAAGAACGTATTGTTCTTACTTACTCACTTATGCTTAGCACTTCTTTGTTTTTCCTTATGCTATTGGACTTTGCTTTATGCTCTATACCACAAATCCCAATCGACCTAGCTTGCTTATCCTTTAAGTGATCTAATCACAATGCTCATTACTATATAATAATTAAGCGACTAGGGGTATGCTATCCAAGATTCCATACCACTAACTAAGCTAATTCCGAATATATATATATATATACACATACAAGGAATTCGTTAACATTCATAAACTTAACATCACTTCACATATTATACCATTCATAAGGAGATATATAATATGAGGCTATGCAATGTAATGCATTTTGTGTTATTGGGTAGTGTCGTAGGCTTTGGTCCCTAGACCCCAATTACACGCTTTCGGAATGGTGGTTAGACGTCATAACCCTCCAAGGGCATCCCACTTGGCTAACCAAACCGATCTACTCCTATAAATAGAGGAGTCTTGCCATGGACTTTAGCTTATGCATATGCTTATGCTTATGATTGTATGCATATTCATAAAAATACAACCTGGCTAACTAGGATTCATCACATCATCCATTACATAACTATTCAAGGAAACTACAATTATTTCAATGAATCAAGCTTACATTAATAACATACCTTTATATCTAATGACTCCAAATCATGAACACTAATTCACACATTCTTCCTATCACATCCTTTTTCCTAGGGTCCTTTCCTTGACCTCTATAATTTAAGCTTATGGCTCTTAGACAAGCTTCACAGTTCATCAACTTAATGGACAACACATACATTGACTCATCCCTTGGAAACTCTATGGAGTTCTCAAGAGAGAAAACATTAAACATACATTCATACATTCATCTGTGGGGGGTTGGGGACAGTCGCCAACCTCTTTTAATCAAGCCCACTACACAATCATAACAATCACACCAATCATAACAATCACAACAATAACAACTCAATCTCTTATGGTATTTAAGACCTAACTTGAACCTAGGGTTCATATGTTACTAAAGGAAGATAAATTCCTATATGTGGGACTTATGGGTGCCCATCACCTAAGGGTTGAAGAACTCACCTCTATTCTTCAAAACATTGAGCTAGGAAGGTTGAACTTTGGACTCTTTGCTCCTCTTCAAGCTTTTCCCTCTTTGCTAAACTTGGGGCTTCTCCAAATACTTCCCAAATCTTGATCTTCAACCTTCAATCTTCCTTCTCCATCCAAGAACTTGAGCTATCCTTGTTGGAGCTTGGTCTTCTCCCCCTTATTCTTCTCCAAATTCGTGCTTCTTCTTCTCCTTTCTAGGGTTCAAACCCAAATCTTCAAATACTCAAATCTCCACTCTCAAACTCTCTATTTAGGCAAGTGATTGAAGAAATCCAACATGAATCTCTTCAATCCTTCTCAAATGGTAAAACCCTAGCTCTCCTCTCCTCTTTCTCCTTTCCCTTTCTCTTCTTTTCCTTCCCTCTTTCTCTATTTCTGCGTTCTGCTCGCTGAAACTGCGTTTTTATACACTTCTGCAGCTGTGAATCGATTCACAGCAGAGTGTGAATCGATTCCCACAGTGTAAAAAGTGTCTGAATCGCAGTTTTAATGAGTGAATCGATTCCTGCATGCGAGTCCCAGTGGCCTGTCTTATGTGAATCGATTCCTAACTTCTGTGAATCGATTCCCACTGCTAAAATTCGATGCCTATGGAGTTTTAATGTTGTGAATCAATTCCTGGGCTATATGAATCGATTCACACTGCATAAAACCCAGGAAAACTTAGTTCTAACACCAAACCTTGAGACTTCTTCTCAAATTAACTTCCATAGCTACAAATCAACACCTTTAACCATCTTAAGATTAAATCCAACTTATTCCTCAACTTAACTTAGAAGTTTGGGGTGTTACATTGCACATGTAGAAAAACCCTTAATAATAAAATACACTAAATAGGTATGACATATAAATGGTAAGAATTATAGATTGATTTGAATAAATTGTAAGAATTAATTTTACGTCAGTAAATCTTTATTATTGATAGCTAATTGATATAGTCACCCAACAGATAAAAAAAAGTCATCTCACTTATGTATCACAAAAGATGTCACCCAATTGATATGATCATTCTATTAAATGATATTACCCAAAAGATTCGTTTAAAAGTAAATTCTTACTTTTATTAATTCTTACTTTTTTTGGTAACATTAATTCTTACCATTATTTGGTAAACAATTGAGTGACCATATCTATTTATTTGATCATACCAATTTGACCTGTATTTAAGAAAGGAAATAAATTGAATTCGGTGAGCCAATGTCCCTTCTAAATTAAAATTTGGCAAAAAATAATAAATTTAATAATTGAATATATGAGAAAAATATTATACTCTTAAATGATGTTACCCACAAAATTCGTTTATAAATAAATTCTTACTTTTACTATGAGAAAGAAATTAAAAACTAAGAAATTAATGGTGAGGAGAGAGAAAAAAATTAAAAAATTAAATTAAAAACTAAATTATATTAATACCACTCATTTAAGTAGTTTATAAAATGAAAGAGTGAGGTTTTTAGTTTATAAAATGAAAGAGTGAGGTTTTTAGTCCAAATAATAAAGGTGTAGAGTGTTAACTTATCCCTTCTAAAATGTATAAATTAGCAATCCCCAAGATTAAATAGGCATTCATAAAAAAAAAGAATAAATGGGCATCATTTATCATGAATGTTGATCGAGAAAGCAACGTCCCCATGTAAAAGACAATTTGATTGAATTTTATATTTAAAATTAAATTGTTTGGATGATAAAATAAAAAATCAATATATTCAATCGGTCAATTTTTTTTTCAAAACAGATTTATTCAGATCCTAAAACACTTTCAATTTTATGGACTTGTTTTAATAATTTCCCTATACTATATTATAGTATTACTTGTTACTAAAATTATAGGCTTCCAATTAGTATTTATTGTGATGTGATCACGGTAGGTCTACACCTACACCGCTAGAGGAAATCGTGTTTTAGGTTTTCAACTGTTTATTCCTTCTCTTCCCTATAGGTTCAATATTATGTTTCTTATTTCATTCATTTTAAATTAATTATTTATTAATATCTGTTGATAAAATTTCTTTCATTTTAAAATAATTTTTTTTAATTTTAAATAAATCTTTAAGGCTATTAAATGCTAAAATGCTGTCATTAGTGATTAATTTAGTGAACTGACAATTTTGCTCACTAATTAATGCTTCCTAACACTATTACTTTTAATGTTATAAAGATTAATTATTTTATAGTAACGTGGTATATATTTATAAATTATCTATACATCTCTTACTTTTTAAATTATATTTTCAATACTAAAATTGGGTAGATACTTACTATTTAAAGTTAGAGTGATTATATGTATTATATTTATAAATTATCTATACATGTCTTACTTTTTACCTTATATTTTTAATACTTAAATTGCATAGTAGACACTACCTATGCAGTGGTTCGAGATGGGCTTTTTGGGTGTCCGCTTTCTCTCTATCTAGTGTCGGAGTTGTCGAATGTTGAGTCGAGGGATGGGTGTGCATGCAAGGACACTCTGACGCAGTGTTATTAAAACTAGCCCGGTCATCGACCCAGTCAGGGCACTGGGTCAGTGGGTCACTGGGCAAACCGATGAGTCACTAGTTGACCCGCATGACTCGGTCACCAATAAAAAATTATAAAAAATTCATGAAATATAGTATTCTATACACTTTAGTATTAAAAAGAATAAAAAAATTAGAAAATATATTCAAAACCGGGTCAACCCGTGATGACCCACCGATACGACCAACCGGGTCACCAGTTTTTGCTTAAAACTGGCCGGGTTGCACCGGGTCACACTAGGTCCATTGCATAACCGATCAGACTACTCGCTCGAACAGGCCGAGTCGAGTCGGGTTTAATAACACTGTTCTGATGCTCAAGTCAGTATGCGATGGAGAAGGTGAGAAGGTGAACAATGTGCATGCCTGGAGAACGAGTGTCTTTGCGTGTTTGTACTCAGAGCGTAATACTTAGAGATCATCTAACACCGGATTTATTGGGCTTGGCCGGGGTACGGAAGAGTTGACTTCTCTGGCCCACGCCTCCTATTAACTGTACCGGGTGCCAAACCTTGTCCCATGTGCAAGGTATTACGGTTTCGACCGTATAATCTTAATTTCCCTTACATGGGAGCAGTTGAGGTGAAGAGACAAGTTGTTGTCATTAGATACACATGGGTTAGGAATCGTACCCCTTTGATGGTGATAAGTTTCAGAGTTTGATGAGGTAGCATGGGTTATGTGTTGTGTTCTCGTTTGGTCTAACCCAATGGAAGTCGACTTATGGGTGTGGTGTTGAGTCCGAGGTTCGTTCCCATATCAATCTAATTACTATTTACAGTCAAGAGTCATTATCTAATAATACTACTACTACTAGTAGTAAGTTAGGGTCTTACTAACGAGTGCCCTAAGGGTATTAATTAAAGAATCAATAACAAGAAAGTTTGTCTTGAGAATATAAGTTAAAACACTTTTCAATGTAATAAATATGCTATTTTCACATACAAACTTACCACTTTTAATTCTTTAACCAATGTCCTAAACGCACTCATTAGCAGTCTTCAGTACTCCCTCCGTTTTTAGATATAAGCAACAAAAAATCTAAGTTTGGTTATTTTAAATATAAGCAAATTTTAACTAGCTTCACCTTATTTATTGATGTCTTACCCAAAATCCTTTCAATTAATTCAAATTTTATTTTCCAATAACACTTTTATTCTCATGGAACAATTTTCCATGTAGGGCAATTTGAGAGATGCAATTTTTTTTATTTCTTTAAAAAAAATTAAATGAGACTAACTACTTTTCTTAAAGGGTGTGAAATAATATTTTTTTGTTGCTTATATTCAATAACGGGAGGGAGTAAGTTATAATACAAAAAATTATTGTAAAAAAATGTTATAATACAAAAAATAGTTGTACTAGTTATAATACAAAAAAATAGCAGTAGTAGTTATTAATTTTGTAATATCTAACTCTCTCTTTTTTAATTCTCTTGAAACAAACTGACCAGTAGATAAGGATAACAATTTGTACTCTACCTATTGGGTACCCACAAAATTTACTCACGATGGGTAGGGTAATTACCCGCACAATAGGTACGAGTCTGGGTTGAATGAGTTTTGGTGTGGGTACGGGTACTATGGTACCCGCCGGCTACACACACACACACACAATTTGGATGTTTATTGTGGTATTAATTCGTCTTTGATGTTTTGAATATGCCGATACAGGCTTCAGTACAGGTAATTTTTTTCAAACACGCGTATGTGACGAACAGTAGAAAAGCTAAGGACAAACGAATTGACGCTATTAGAAATATAATTACGGCAATAAAAGACCCAAAAGTTTCGCGTTCTACTATCTATTTAAGAATTGTTTAGGCTATCAAGATTACCAAACTAAACATCCTTAAATATTGACACATCATCACTTTCGAGGCTAAAAATAACAATTCATATCCTAACATATTTCTATATTATTCTTTACTCCTTATTACATTACTATCAACAAACTTTTAGCTTTCTCTTTTCCTTTCACGTTTTCCAACAACACAATATTATAAGTTTTTTTTAACATTTGAAAAAAAATCTTTTTAATTTTTTTATGATACATGGCACTACTAATTCTTCCCTCTAAAATAATATCAACATCAATCTCTCTCTTACATATATCTTAATTCCCTTTCATCTCTTGTCCCTCAGCAACTCACTTTCCTTTCTCATCCAATTTTTTTATTTTATTATTATCTTAAAATTTAAAACTTTTAGTTTCTGCAAATTTTTTAAAATTTCTTTAAATTTATAGTTTTTATATAATTTTCAAATTTATTTACTATTTCCTTATTTTTTTTCTTTTTATTATATTTCTTTTTGTTGTTTTTCAATTATTTCTGTGTTTGGTCTTTATAGTCTTTTTTTATACCTGATTATTTTGCATGAGTCTCGACGGGATAACATTACATGTTGTCAGTATAGTTTCATTGTCTTTAAGCACATATCAATTTTTATAAATATTTTTAATATTTGTAAATGATTATTTTACTTTTGAGTTTGATAGGAAAACAATACACATTGTCGGTATAAATTCAACGTATTTGAGCACATATCAATTTTATAAATTGTTTATAAATGTCTTTATTTTTTTACAAATGTTTACTTTGCTTTTGAGTTCTGCCGGGAAAACATTACGTGTTAGTATAATTTCATTGTTTTTTAATACATAATTTTTTATAATTGTTTTTATCATTTATAAATGAATATCTTACTATTGAGTCTCGACATGATACATTACGTCATCAGCATAATTTTATCATCTTTGAACATATCAATTTTTATATTTTTTTTTGTTATTTATAAATAATTATTTTGCTTTTGAGTCCCGACGGAAAAACATTACATATCGTCAATATAATCTCATCAACTTTGAGAACATATCAATTTTACATATTCTTTAATTATTTTGATTTTGAATCATGACAAATAAAATATTATTATATAATTAAATTATTATATTAATTAAATACATATTATTATATTCTATATGTTATTATATTTTATATAATATAATTATATATGAAATATTAATATTCTTTTTATATATTAATATTCTATAGATATTAATATTCTATAGAAATATTTTTTTCTATATGCTTTCGATATTCTTTAATATTATTTATAGAATACATTATAGCTATATATATTAGAATATAATATATGTAATAATAGTATAATAGTAAATATGTAGAATAGTATATTTACTATATATAGAATAATAGTATATAGAATACTATTTACTATTCTAAAAAATATGAAAAATATTCTAATTTTTTTAGAATTTGAAATAATGTAGTGATTTATCATTCAATGAATGACTGAAAAAATGATCCACTGATCCAATTTGTTTTTTGTATATAAAAGCGAAACATTCAAAATTTTACTTATTCTTTTCCTTTCTACTCGTATTCTTCCTATATTCTAGGAAAATGATTTCAGTAAATAGCACAACCTGTCTTTGCTCAATGGATACAAAATACCCACGCTTTAGCACCCCTATAGAATATTAATATCTATAGAATATTAATATATAAAAAGAATATTAATATTTAATATATAATTATATTATATAAAATATAATAACATATAGAATATAATAATATGTATTTAATTAATATAATAATTTAATTATATAATAATATTATATAAAATATAATAACATATAGAATATAATAATATGTATTTAATTAATATAATAATTTAATTATATAATAATAAGCAAAAAAATGTAAAGTCGAGCCTTTTATTACCTTTACCAAAAATCTTCTTTCATATCCACAATCGATATCCAGGTATTGGTGGTGGACTCAAATCTAATAATTTGATTTTGATTTTATAATGGAAAAAACGGAAATGAACAAACCTCCCGATGCTTAGAATTTTGAATCAAACAAGTCTCAAGAGTCCTTTTCCCACACTAGCTTCCGTTGGAAAAAAAAAATAGAAAGTTTTCTATCAACAAAATGGAATAAACTATTTCAATTCTCTTGTCTATCAGGCGACACCCGGATTTGAACTGGGGAAAAAGGATTTGCAGTCCCCTGCCTTACCACTCGGCCATGCCGCCAAAATGATACAAATATATGAGAATACCTCGTCCCTCAAAAAACCAAACAAAAAAGGGAAGGTGTTCTAAACTTCTTTTTTTGTTGTGTTTGTATCTTAAATTCCGTTTTCTTTAATCCCCCTTTTCAAGGGGATCTTCTCCCTTTTTCTATTGTTCTATTGAAAAAAACAAACGTATTTCAGTCACAAAAGCAAAAATTTCGGGACAAGCAACCTTTAACTACAAATTCCCTACGAGATTTTTACGGCAATTAATGGATGTGAAAACGAAACTTTCACTTAAGAATCTAGTTTTATTAAAAAAATTCCATACAATATTAAAGAAAGAATCCGACAGATAGATAAAAAAAAGGTAAATAGAAAAAAATATTCGATTTTTGGGAAGTATCATAGTCATCCGGTTTCCTTTTTTTCAAATGAACGATTTGAAGACCTATTGATTCTAACAACTGATTACACAGTGGATCATTCGGACCTTTCCATTCATAGATGTGGATCTCGGACTTATGAACGGGGCTACTCCCGAAACTCACAAAGAAAAAAGGAAGTGAGTTAGACAAAAAGAAACAAAGTGACTTAGACAAATCTTTTTTGTCGATAACCTCAGACCAATGAATCGAATATTTATTAATACGTAATCGATCGAACAAAGAATAAATGACAAATTTTATAAGATTAAATAAAAAATTTAATTAATCATTTTATAGTGATGGAATTGCTATGCTTAGTGTGCGACTCGTTGGTTTTTTTTAGAGTAGTTCAATTTAAACAAAAATTCTACGAATTTATGAATCTTATTAATAAAGAACTAATAACCTACTCATCGCTTCGCATTATCTGGATATAAAGAACCGTCAAAATAAGAAATTGAAAGAAAGATATATGTGGTGATATAATTATAGCAACTGACTTCTTTTTTTCTATAATAGAATTCAAATTAGTATTTTATATACTATACTATTTTTATTTACTAGACTATTGTAAATATATTCGAATATATTAACCTATAGAATAGGAATATTCTGTTCCTATCTTTTTCTATTTTCTTTTATATAAATAGAAAAAGATTATTCTATTTATTTAATCTTTATTAGTTTTTTCTTATTTCTATCCCTTACCTTCCTTATTTATTACTTGTCTCAAATAAGAGAAAGAAATAAAACAAAAATTTCTATCCTTTACCTTCTATCTATATTCTCAGGGTAATGATCCATCAACCTGCTAGTTCTTTTTATGACGGACAAACAACAGAATGTATGCTAGAAGCAAATGAATTACTGAAGATGCGCCAAACTATGACAAAGATTGATGCACAAAGAACAGGCAAACCTGCATGGCATAAGAACGTTTCCGATTCTGTAATGAATCAATGGACAAATTGGTTAAAGGTTCATTATCAATATGATTTACCTGAGAGCAGATGGTCGAGATTAGTACCACAAAACTGGAGAAATAGAATCAATGAACATCGTGTGGCTCAAAATAAAGATTTAATCGAATATGATTCAGAATATGATTCATATGAAAATGAAAAAACACGATTAATTCTTTACAAAAAACAACAAGTGGACTTATTAAAATTCCATAAAAAAATTCAAAAACAATATGGATATGATCTTTTGGCATATAAATATCTTAATTATGCAGATAAGCAAAAATTAGATATTTATGGATATAGATCACCATTCCAAGCAATTTCTATTGTAATAGAATTCAATTCGACTCGATACTAAACCTAAACAAAATAGGCAGAGAATATTAAGTAAAGTAGAAATAGAAATGGAGAAAACGGGATTCTAGGATGGATTTTTTGTCTTTTCCTAGAGTCCGATTTTTTCTTGCTTATGTCGAAATAGATACGTAGTGAAGTAAAGGACAAACAAAAAAGAGAGGGAATTTGATTGACCAAATAAAAATTAAAAATTCCTTAATTAAATTAACTTGTTTATAAAATAAAGAATTCAATCATGATTCGATACTATTAGAGACTAAAATAGATTTAGAGTAAGATTCCATTAGTATCAAAAAGGTTCGGTTCACAGAATATTTGATCGGTAGAAAATAAATCTATTATAATTAATAAGATATTACATAAGTAATATCTTACAATATTATTGCGCCACCCAGAAGAAGTAAATCGAGTGATTCCTTCTCTCTTTTACTTTTCTTTCAACTTAAAAGAAAAAGTATCGACATATATCATCCAGAAAGAGGGGTTTTGAATCAATTAATGAAGTTCATTTTTCAAAAACATCATTAAAAAAAAATGAAATGGGATTTTTTGAAACATAGGAAAAGGTGATCTATTGAGTCATTTATACGAATCCAAAATATTATGATTATGAAGAACTCAACGGGACCCCTCGAATTCGTCAAAGAAAGAGTGGATCCCATCCCTCCTAAAATTCTAGGAATTCGTTGATAGTTAGAATAGATTCGTAGACCAGGTGTACTGATCCGTTTTAAATTTAAAAAAGTTTTATATGATCCTTTCCTATTTCTTCTATATCGTAGAGTTAAAACTAAAAAGTATTTGTTGCTTTCCCGATGTTTTCTGACGTTTTCAACAAAACCCTCTCGTAAAAGTATTTTCACAATGTTTTCGGTAATATTAGTAATTGTTATTTGAGTTGTTCTTTTTCTATTCATGTCAGTATTGCGTATCAAGGTTATTATATCAGCGATGGTATCTTTACCCATGATAAATTAAAATGATTATTCCTCCTTACTTTCAATATAATCAACGTGCTACCATTTTTCTATTTTTTATTTTTTGATTCAATAAAATATCTAATATTGAATATGAGAATATAATAAGACTCTATATATAG